>OZ023263.1:26352295-29032468 GCA_964006375.1 Tillus elongatus | reverse complement strand
TGGCAAAGTTTAGGGGACAAATAATTAAACAAATACCGTTTGTGCAAAGAAAATGTTTGAAGAAGAGTGTTCTGCAAACCCTTAAATTTCAGATTCAACCGTCACTGCCCTTCATTTTACTAAAATGTTTACAGAATATCCATTTCAAATAGACCCTTTCTCTGATACTTTGGCTGTCAGTTTAGTTAAGTTTGGTGGCTTTTTGGATATTTATTTGTAGGTTTAGTGAAGTTATGGTTTAACGGTCTATAATTATTTTTTTTAGCTAATTATCGAGGAAAAAATTTGTTAATGCATTTTTGCACTTTTTATAGAAATATGATGCGTTTATAAGAAAAAAATCTGGACGCAGTAAGTGCGTTTTGGTAGCGAATTTTCGGCAAATTTGCAGTTTAGCTCCCGAACGCTTTTCAAAACACTGTTTTCAGAAACCTGCCTAGACCCCCCCCCCCCACTGGATCCACAAACCCCAACAAACACTTCTTGTTCATACTCCCCAAGGAAGTTACGGGGCCAGGAGTGAGTAGGGGAGCATATTTTTTTAGCTAATTTTTGTAGAACAAATTCGTTAATGCATTTTTGCATTTTTTATCGAAATTGATGCGTTTGTAAGAAAAAAATCTGGACGCAGTAAGTGTGTTTTGGTAGCGAATTTTCGGTAAATTTGCAGTTTAGCTCCTGAACGCTTTTCAAAACACTGTTTTCAGAAACCCGCCTAGGAACCCCCCCCCCCCCCCCCCCCCCCCGATCCACAAACCCCAACAAACACTTCTTGTTCATACTCCTCAAGGAAGTTACGGGGCCAGGAGTGAGTAGGGGAGCATATTTTTTTAGCTAATTTTTGTAGAACAAATTCGTTAATGCATTTTTGCATTTTTTATCGAAATATGATGCGTTTGTAAGAAAAAAATCTGGACGCAGTAAGTGCGTTTTGGTAGCGAATTTTCGGTAAATTTGCAGTTTAGCTCCCGAACGCTTTTCAAACACTGTTTTCAGAAACCTGCCTAGGGCTTGCCCCCCTGGATCCACAAACCCCAAGAAAAATTTCTTGTTCACACTCCCCAAGGAAGTTACGGGACCAGAAGTGAGTAGGGGTGCATAATTTTTTTTAGCTAATTTTTGTAGAACAAATTCATTAATGCATTTTTCCATTTTTTATCGAAATATGATGCGTTTGTCAGAAAAAAATCTGGACGCAGTAGAGTGCTTTTGGTAGCGAATTTTCGATAAATTTGCAGTTTAGCTCCCGAACGCTTTTCAAAAAAATATTTTCAGAAACCTGCCTAAGCCCCCACCCCCCTGGATCCACAAACCCCAAGAAAAATTTCTTGTTCACACTCCCCAAGGAAGTTACGGGACCAGGAGTGAGTAGGGGTGTATAATTTTTTTTTAAACTAATTTTCGTAGAACAAATTCGTTAATGCATTTTTGCATTTTTTATCGAAATATGATGCGTTTGTAAGAAAAAAATCTGGACGCAGTAAGTGCGTTTTGGTAGCAAATTTTTCGGTAAATTTGCAGTTTAGCTCTCGAACGTTTTTCAAAAAACTGTTTTCAGAAACCTGCAGGTGGGGTCCTAGTAATGTTTCTGAAAACAATTTGTTGAAAAGCGTTCGGGTGCTAATCTGCAAATTTACCGATTTTCATTAAATCCTTCAAATTTCAATAACTCAATTTGCTAATAACGTAAGCTTTGTTGGATGAAAACCAACATTTAAGTTTATTTTCGGAAAATTTTTGTATATTTTCAAACCATAAGTAATTTTGATAAAATATAGTACATTGTTTCTACCACATAGGCTATACCGGTAATCAGATTGATGCCTGCTCACATTTGCTATTAAAAACATTTTTATGGAAAATCACTTCCATACCACATTTGCTGCATCTAGACTTTTGAAAAATGTTTATATATTTTCAAACAATAAATTTATTTCGATGAAACATGATACATTGTTTCTACTATATAGGCAACCAAGTTTGATGCCTGCTTTCATCAAAGAAAGACATTTGCTATTAAAAATATTTTAAAGAAAATTCGCTACCATAATGCACTTGCTGCGTCTTATTTTATCTTCAAGATTGTGTCTTGTCAGTTCTTTTTTCTGGTAAGATTTTAATTTTTAACTAGAGAATAAGAAAATTAGGTTTATACATACTGATAGCAATTAAAAGGTGAAAAATGTATTCCTAAGATTTGTCGCAGAATTAATTTTTGAGCGGCAGCGATATACAAAAATTGAAATATCTCGAAAATGGTGTCTCTGAGAGATTTGAATCATATATACATTTTTTGCTTACAATTGATAAGGGCTGCAATGTAGCTATATGGTAGGTCGATATTACTGGGTGTCTTAACTTAATCACCGGTATGCTATATCAACACTCGGAGTTGTTAAACAAATTGCCTATTGCATAAACGTAAATACTGAGGGGATGAAATATAGTCAGCCAGTATATTATTGTACATACGCCTAAATGAATTGTGGTATGCAGGGGTTGCAAACATTTAGAAGCTGTCAGTCGAACAATACAAACTCAAAAGAAGCTACATCATGCTAGTAGAAGTTTGACCAGCTCTAAATGGTTACGTCATATTGCAGATTAAGCTCTGGCTGCACCACATCATCAGCAGAAAACTATGTTGAGTAAAATTTTCTTGATTAGAGTAATTTTCTTCATTTTCAATCTTTAAAGTAGTAAATATTAAATTCTTGTGACTTGCCATAAATTATCATTTAATTTTAAATTGTAAATTCATTAACATTCTTAGCTTTTAATCATTTTTATCCCAAAACTTTATAAATCGAACCTCTCTTTTTATTGTCCCCTCTCTTTATTGTCAAATACACATCCAAATATCAATGGCAAAAACCACAGCCTCTTTGCTTGTTGATTTATTTATTAATATTTATAGATTTATTTTAATTAGTGATATAAAACTCATTTAACAGAGTTTCTATTTTCTCTTTAACTAATAAGTCTGTAAAGGAAAAGTTATTGAACTTTCACTAGCATAATGTAGTTAATGCATCAGGACCTTTTTTTATTTTCAAAACAGGATGGTCAGCTCTAATAAATAACCTAAAATCTCGGGACGCAGCAAGTGCGTTATGGTAGTGAATTTTCATAAAAATGTTTTTAATAGCAAATATGTGTGTTTTCTTTTTAAGAAAGCAGACATCAATTTTGGTTACCAGTATAACCTATATAGAAAAAGCAGGCATCAAATTTGATTACCAGTATAACATATATAGTAAAAACAATGTGCCATGTTTCATCAAAATAACTTGATTGTTTGAAAAGGTACAGAAATTTCCAAAAGTAAACCAAAAGTGTTACTGAAAAAATCCGTTTCTTGGTCAACCTTATAGGTTAATAGCAAATTGAGCTTTTCAAATATGAAGCATTTAATCAAAATTCACAACCACAACGCACTTGCTGCCTCCAGAATTTCTTAACTTACAAACATGCATTATATTTCGATGGAAAATGCAAAAAAATTAGGCGTTTTCAACAAAAAAAATTTATTTGTATCACCAACGACTTATGGGCCACCCTGTGATTGTCGCAATAATTTTTTAAGATGTAGCTCAAAACACCGTATAATTAATGTATACAATATTTTTTCATATCTTGTATAATAACGAATATATTGAGCTTTATTGATTTTTTACGAAAATTCGACAAAAATTATATACCATTAAACAATAAACTCTATAGCTAAGGCTACTGCCAAGCATCAGAGAAAGGGTCTATTAGAAATGAATTTTCTGGAAACATTTTAGTAAAATGAAGGACAATGACGGTTGAAACTACGAGTTCGGTGTATGTAAAACATTCTTCTTGAGACATTTTCTTTCCATAGCCCGTATTAGATTCAAGTTATTTGCCTAAATGTTGCGAATTTTGACGTTTTCAATTGTCACTTTGACGTTTTGAGGAAACCCCCAATTTATTTTTCTTTAAATGCCCATAACTTTTTTGTCTTTTGACCTACAGAGCTAAATTTTGGTAGGTGGCACACCTATAATGATGTAAACTAGCTTACCAAATTTGGTTGCCCTTACTTTGTTAATTTTGGAGATATAAATATTTTGCGAAAGAAAACACAAATTTTTCCGGGAAAACCTCGGAGGATTTTCCTGGCTAACAAAATTATCCAAGCGACTTGCGAAAGGAATGTACTCACCAATTTTGACGTTTAAAATCGCAATTTTGACGTTTTGAGGAAAATCCAAATTTATTTTTCTTCGAATGCCTGTAACTTTTTTATCCTTTAACCTACGGAGCTAAATTTTGGTAGGTAACTTGCCTATAATGATATAAATCCGCATATGAAATTTGGTTGCCCTTACTTTGTTAATTCCGGAGATATATATTTTTTTCGAAAGAAAACACAAAATTTTCCGGGAAAACCTGGACCGATTTTCCTGGCTAACGAACTTATCCAAGCCATTTGCAAAAGGAATTTATTCACCAAATTTAATCAAAATCGGCCCATTATTTTTTGAGTTATATATATATATATATATATATATATATATATATATATATATATATATATATATATATATATATATATATATATATATATATATATATATAAACATATAAAAATTTAAACCGACCCTGGATATATATATATATATATATATATATATATATATATATATATATATATATATATATATATATATATAAACATATAAAAATTTAAACCGACCCTGGATATGTGTACTGGGGGGCCTAATTAGCGCTCATTTGAAGAAATTTTTTCAAGATTTAAAAGTCGGGATCTCCTCATTAGTGAATTTTTTTAAAGAAAATTCACTAAAAAGTAAACTATACACAAAAATTTAGATTTCTATTTTGCAAGAAAAAAAAGTTATAATAAAATATTTGGTGCCAGATCATTTCTATGAAAATTCACTACCATAACGCACTTGCTGCGTCTTTGAGTTTTTAAGTAGTCGCTTTTGCTTTTTCACTATAGTTTTTTATTTTTTAACAAAATTTGTTTGTGTAGCTTATATAGATTCAGGATAGAGCCCATTGATACTGTGTCTCGAGGAATAGCTAGCGGTATCAAAAATATTTTAAATCATAAGATTTTTTTTTTAAATGCATGTTATTCTGCTTTTCGGTTTTCTTCTACGTTTTTTTGTCAGTCCAGGGTTAGGTATGGGTTAGGTAAATGGATCCGGGTCAGGTCCGGATCAGGTCAGGTTAGGTCGTTCAGGTCTGCTTCGTAGAGTGTTTAGTGCATAAACATGAAAAATGGTGTCCCTTCAACCCCCAAAAAGCTGCGGGGGACTAGGAGCAAATATACGTGGTGCAGGGGAAAAACATGTTTAGGAGAAAGTGTTGATACAAAAAGTGAAAAGGCTGCTTATAGAGGTCGAACTAAGTTGTTTTTACTGATTTTTCCTTTATATTTCCTTCTCCGCCGAGCATCCCTATTCACTCCGGGTCTCGTAACTTTTGGAGGGGTTGATTCCACAACATATATCTTGTTGCTTATGCACACATTGAGTCTTTTAAGCATGTTTACTGAAATATTTTTCAAAACTCACGTATGCCGATCATCTGCATAATTACCGTTAAATATCTTTTACTTGCACAAAAGAAAGAAATTAGTTTTTATGAATTATATTCATTACTGCATCCATACGCACCAGCAAGATTAACCATTTTTTAAATATAAAAAAAGCAAAGGTCAAACTGCTTAAGTCGCGGAAGCAAAAAAAGTCTGAACGCAGCAAGTGCGTTATGGTAATCAATTTTCATTAAATGCTTCAAATTTGAATAACTCAATTTTCTATAAACCTAAAAGGTTGAATTTTGGCACGTGGTAAGGCCTTTACCAAGACAACATATTCACATAAATTTCATCAAAATAGCTTTGTAATTTTCGGAGATAAACATTTTTTTCGAAAGAAAACTTAAAATTTTTATTTATATTATATTTATATAAACATATAAAAATTGAAACTGACCCAGGATATTTGTCCTATGGGTCCTATTTCGCAGTCATTTGAAAAAAATGTTTGTCAAATCTCACCATAGATACCTCTCCATTTGAATTTAGTTAATTTTTCCCAATAAAAATTCACTAAAAGGAGAAACGGACCGGGCCGGACTCGAACCAGCATCGTCCGCTTGACATACAAAGTACTCTTCCAATGAGCTACCGACGCTTCATAATAAACGAATTCTTTACATTGTATTTACACATACAGCACCTTACCGTCAGGAATTTGGTATCGGAAATTAAATGTAAGTGTCTAGCTAAATAGCAAATTGCAGAATTGATTGATTTATTTCGCCGATCGCTGAAACATATTCGAGTGTAGACTGTTTCGGTCTTAAATAACATTCAAATGTTACTAATGGCATGTAACCTTAAAGATGATTTGACATATTATGAATGAAAATGAAATGCGTTCGTGGAATCACAATTTTAGTGCGCCATCTTTTAGAAAATAGCTGGTCTACGGATGGTGCCGAAACGCGCTAGTTTGACAACACATATTGACTAAATAATTAAGGTATGTCATATTTTACATTTCACTTTGCATTACGTTTTTATTTGGAATCCAAAAGACCTGAAATTTAAGAAACTTATTCTTGGATACCTAATCTAGGCAAAGAGTGATTTTGAGCTAATTCTGTGACAAAAAATTGTCAAATCATGGTTTGGCAAAAACGTTGTATTTTCGTTATAAACGGGATATTTGCTTACAAAAATCTTTATTGCCTTCCTCAAACCTCAATCTAGCTATTATATACTATATTTTCAGTCTAAGGCTTTAATTGGGACAGTTCAACAAGCTACAAATATAGTGTATTTTAAGCATTTTATTGAACCCCCCTCTTAACGATAAACTCTATAGCTAAGACTACTGCCAAGTGTCAGAGAAAGGGTCTATTTGAAATAAATTTTCTGGAAACATTTTATTAAAATGAAGGACAATGACGGTTGAAGCTAAGACTTCAGGGTTTGTAAAACATTCTTCTTGAGACATTTTATTTCCATAGCCGGTATTAGATTCAAGTTCTTTTCCTAAATGTTGCCAATTTTGACGTTTAAATCGCAACTTTGACGTTTTGTGAAAAACCCCAATTTATTTTTGTTTAAATGCCTATAACTTTTTTGTCTTTTGACCTACAGAGCTAAATTTTGGTAGGTAACTTCCCTATAATGATATAAACCCGCGTATAAAATTTGGTTGCCCTTACTTTGTTAATTTTGGAGATATAATTTTTTTTCGAAAGAAAACACAAAATTTTCTGGGAAAACCACGTCGGATTTTCCTAAATAACGAACATATCCAAGCCACTTGCAAAAGGAAGGTACTCACCAATTTTGACGTTTAAAATCGCGATTTTGACGTTTTGAGGAGAACCCAAATTTATTTTTCTTTGAATGCCTGTAACTTTTTTGTCATTTAACCTACGGAGCTAAATTTTGGTAGGTGACTTTCCTTTAATGATATAAACCCGCGTATGAAATTTGGTTGTCCTTACTTTGTTAATTTTGGAAATATAAATTTTTTTCGATTTTTTTCGAAAGAAAACACAAAATTTTCCGGGAAAACCTCGGCGGATTTTCCTGGCTAACGAACTTATCCAAGCGACTTGCAAAAGGAAGGTATGTGCCAAATTTTATCAAAATCGGCCCATTATTTTTTAAGTTATAGGTGTGACACATAAATATATATATATATATATGTATATATATATATATATATATATATATATATATATATATATATATATATATATATATATATATATATATATATATATATATATATATATATATATATATAACATATAAAGTCTGAAACTGACCTCGGATTTGGGTTCCGGGGGTCCTATATAGCGCTCATTTGAAGAAATTTTTTCAAAATTCGAAAGTCGAGATCTCCTCATTAGTGAATTTTTTTTAAGAAAATTCACTAAAAACAGTTTCATTGAGTTGGAGTTAAAGGTTGAAGAAAAAAACAGGTTTACCATGAAAAAATTATTCTTAAAAATAAATATGAAAAACTCCTGACAAAAATTAATATTATGTACAAAAAAATCAAGTTAACATCCTAAAATTGCTGATATAATAATAATAAGTATGCGTAATAATAATACAAAACAAAGTGAAGAAAAAAAATTAAGAGCCACCACGTTTGGCACTGAAGAATTTGTATTGACACTAAAAAGGTATATCGAGGTTATGTTTCTCAATATACCGTCTCCTTGCATTAGAGATCAGCTGTTCTTTGCGTTCCTGGAAAGTCCTGTTTCTCTCTTGAGCAGACTTAGGGAACGTTTGAGTTCCCGAAACGACAGAGGCAGTTGAGGAAGGAGAACTGTGGCCAGACGATGAAGCTGACGAGGATGCTGAGCTCCTTCTAGGAGATGGTTGTTGTACCGGTTCAGGTACAAAAGAAATGTGACCCTCTAAAATGTTTGAAATTGTGTTATCCACACTCCTTGTTCTACCTACAAAACAAAAATAAAATTATAAACTTGCACACTGATAAAATTCCTAGTTTCAATTTTGGATTTAAGAGGGGGATTTGAAAACCCAAGTTGTAAATAATATCTAACCTTTCTTGAATAATTTCCATGGTATTAGCATTATTTTCAAGTATGATAATAATAAAAATCATAACAGAAATGTGGTGACAATTGGCATTTAACAAGAAATTCTCCAAAATATGTAGAAGATTATTGCGAACTATATCGATGCATACACTTTTTTTTTTCACAACACAACACACCACGGGGGCTCACAGCCAAAATACTATCGTACCGTGGGTGTCGACAAGGAGGAAAGAGACAACTTGCTAATTCTGGACTTGAAGGTTTGGAGGTTCGGAGGAGAAGGAAAAACATGTGCTGGCAAGGAGTTCCACAACTTGGAAGACTTTGGGACAAAAAAGCGGGCATAACAAGATGTTCTATGTCTGGTGACCTGGACAGTAAAAGGGTGCATTCACTCTGTTCCCCTGGTAGATCTGTTGGGGGCAGCAGGTGGAGGAACTATGGAAGAAAGCTCCTCTGAGCAGTGCCTGTGCAGATATCTATAAAAGAGAGAGAGGTCACCAACGGCACGTCGGTAGGCAAGGGATGGCAGCCTTTAGATGTGCGTAGGGTCACCGATGAGACGTATAGCTCTCTTCTGAATGGAGTCCATGATAGCGTGTGTAGAAGCGGCAGCGGCACCCCAGATGTGGGAGCAGTATTCGAGATTTGGCCTTATTTGTGAAGTATATAAGGTATAGAGATTAGCTGGTGAAAAATATTTGCGAGCCAGGAAGAGGAAACCTAATTTCTTAGCAGCCGCTTCTGCAATTGATGTGACATGTTGGTGCCAATTGAGATTTCGTTCCACAGAAATGCCAACAAGTGAAAAGGACTCATTACTTTGAATAACTTGGTTGTTCATTGTGATGGTTCTAGGGCTGGTGTATCTTTTATGAGAAAGAAAGCAAGACTGAGATTTGGTGGGGTTGAATTGTACAAGATTTCTACTTCCCCAGTCTAATATTTTTTGGAGATCCACGGAGACATAACCCTCCATGTGTCTGTGATCCTCATCTAGTTGGACCAAAGAGACAGGCTTAAAATATTGTATATTTGAGTGGAGGGTGCTGTCGTCTGTGTAACTGTGGACTGGGTTGGATGTGCTAGAGAGGAGTTCATTGATGCGGAGAAGAAACAAAGTAGGGGCTAAAGCTGAACCTTGAGGAACTCCTGCATTAATTGGATATAGTTTAGAGGAATGGCCATCCACAACAACAAAAATGATCCGGTTGGAGAGAAAGTTTGCTGTCCAGGTACATAGTTCTGGTGGTAGGCCATAGGCCGGTAGTTTATTAAGCAGCGCTGCGTGTTCCAAGAATGGGTGACAAAGGAAAGGAGGTCGGCAGTTGATCTGCGCTGACGGAATCTATACTGCCTGTTGTGGATTAGACTGTGTTTTTCAAGAAATTTTAGTAATTCGGTGTTTATATACTTTTCCATCACTTTAAAGATGACTGAAAGGAGAGAAATAGGCCTGTAGTTGCTAGGAAGCGCTTTGGATCCTTTCTTGGGGACAGGTTGTACTCGAGCAGTTTTCCAGTTACTAAGGAATATGCCTCTATTTTAAGAAGTCTGAAACAAACAAGTCAGGACAGGGGCAAGTTCTGGTGCGCATTTTTTTGAGAACAACTGCTGGGATCTCGTCAAGGCCAGAGGCTTTCCTGGTATTAAGAGAAGAGAGCATCTTTCGTACCTTTTTATTTTTGAAAAGTCATTTATGCGCGACATTGGGGACTGTTGGTGGTTGAATATTTGGAGGTGGGTTGAGAGCAGAATTGCCGGCGAACAACGAGGCAAAAAGTTCAGCCTTATCCAGGGCGGTAGAAACAATTTCATCCCCTGAGACAAGAGGTGGGAACGTGCTTTTGCAGAAATTATTCCCAATAGATTTAGTAAGAGTCCAGAAGGGTTGGCTGCCCTTAGAGCTTAAGAGGACTTTGTTTTTGATGTGGTTATTAAACGAGTTTTTTGCCTCAGAAAGTATGCGGACATAGCAGTTTCTTGTGTCGTTAAATGCTTGACGGTTTTCTTGATTGGGATTGTGTAGAAGTGTTTTGTGAGCTTTGACCTTTTCAAGTCTGGCCTTGTCACAAGATTTAGAGAACCAGGGCTTTTGAGTGGCTGAAGAGGTTTTCTGTGTACGTGGAATAAATAATTCCATACCAGCTTGGATAATTTCGGCGACGTTTTGTGAGATATCTGAGGGGTCACGATGAGAGAAGCAGACAGACGCCCATGGAAATGAGGAAAAGTAATCTCGCATTTCGTCCCGTTTCGCGGAGTTGTAGTGCGAAACGATACGTGGGTGTGATGTCTGTGTGACCTCGGGTTGCATTGCGCAGGAAGCGGTGACCATGCCATGGTCTGAGCGACCAAGGGGGGCGGTGACTGATATCTTATAGCATTCAGGTTGTGTAGTAAGAAGGAGATCCAAGGGATTTGAGCTGTGTGTTGGGATACGAGGAAAGTAAGTAGGTTGCTGAACCATATTGGCTAAAGAATTGCTGACTGCAAAGGCCTCCGCTGCTCTCCCTTGTGGATCAGTTTTTGAAGATCCTAGCCATTCCTTATTATGGACATTGAAGTCACCAAGAATAGTGACCTCGGAGGAAGGATATTCAGAAATCAGATAATCAGTTTTTTCAGAAAGGTAGTCAAAGAGCTAGATAAAGTGGTTGTCAGAAGGTGACCGGTAAATGCAACAGATGAATTTAGTTGCAGCCCTGAGAGTTTTATCCATAGCATGTCTTTTCTTTCAGCTTCTAAATTGGAGAATCTGGTGCAGGGTAGATTGCTACGGACGTATGCGCACACGCCTCCATGCAATCTAAAGGACGTAAGGAGCTCATACCTCGGGAAATTAAGGTGATTAGTGGCTGTTTTGGCACTGATTTGGGTTTCGGCAACGAAGAGGAGTTGGGGCCTATTAGCCTGGAGGAAATGGTGGACGGAGTTCAGGTTAGAATTTAGGCCACATATATTCGAGAAGGATATGTTGAATTTTGATGTTGGCGCCCCCTGTACACCCCTCTCCCGGAGATCCGAATGGAGGGGTATTTTACCTCCAGAATGTTTTGCACAAGGAGGAGCCATCATCATTTTTGCTTATAAGGGAAACCGACTCATACACCAGAACCGGAAACGTCCGTTGGGACTTCACCGGCGGCCCCTTGATGCATGGGGTGGTACCTGCTCGGGCGTGGAAAATTCCCCTACCACCTGCGAGTGTAGTTCCGTCTGTATGTATTTTATTTTTACCTTGTACTTGTACTGAATTCTGACTTACTTTTCATTCAATGTTTGTGAACTTATTTTTTTATATGGTTTCCAACATTTTTTGAAAATAAATATTATTATTATTACTAAAACGCAACACACACGCACGCGAACGCGCGCGCGCACCCACCCATCCACCCAGTTCAACATAAATGTGAAACACTTACTTCTAGAGGACTGCTTTTACACTGTCCATGAATTCAGGGTCAATTAAGAAGTGCCTCAACGGTGATGGATGCTGTTTACAAATAACTTTCTGCATGATGATATGCCGGCATTTCTAGCTGTGATCATCCTAGCGTGTTAATGTGTACTTAATATTCTTTAATAACAGCAAATGTGTTTGAATGTTTTTAATGTGTATTTTTATTTGTAGTTTTATACTTTGTTTTATATTGTAACAAAATATGGTATTTTTATTGGATGTGCCTCATGTATATACAGGGTGGCGCACTGAAAACGAAACAGACCGATTTGCATCCAGAGAATATTTTTTTTAAGAAACGCTGAAACACGTCAATTTTAATATTGAGGGTGACATATTTTGACATAAAACTCAACTTTATCACATCAACCACTCAAGGGTGGTGATAACAACCCTTATATTTTAAATACGGAACATGGGTCGAGTGTTACATCATTTGAAAGCTCTTTCTTTTCTGAATTCAGCACACAAATTTTTTTGGAAGTTTTATCAACTAATTTAAAAATTATTCACAGTTGGAGTTGCAAGAACGCATTTCATTCATTGTGATAAGAAATGCACAATTTAGTCAATTTTTCGTTAAAAAAAACTAAAAAACAAAACCAAACGTTCAAAAATGTTTATTCAGTTAAGTAAGTGTTCAAATTGTTGACCACCAGCTTCCATACAAAAGTACAAATTTTGTTCAAAATGAGCTCTGACATTCTGGAGCATTTGTGGAGTTATTAGACGGCATTCTTCAACAATGCGTCGTCTTAATTCTTCCAGAGACTCAGATTCTGTTGCGAAAATTCTACTCTTTAAATGGCCCCATAGAAAGAAGCCTGAACGAGTTAAATCCGGTAATCTATGGGGCCACTCAATAGCACCTCTACGCCCAATCCATTGCCCTGGAAACTCTCTGTTCAAAAACTCCCTAACACGTTGTGAAAAATGCGGAGGAGCTCCATCTTGTTGAAACACTAATTGATTTTCTTGATAGCGATCATCATTTTCAACAATGTCAATTGGTAGAGGGTAAACGATATCTTCTAGTAATTCCAAATACGTTTCGCCACTCAAATTGCCATCAGGAAAAATTGGTCCGATTAAAGGGTCTCCAAAAATGCCAGTCCAGACATTCAATTTCTGTGGAGTTTGAGTGTGGACTTCGTGAAAATTTATTGGATTATTATTTGCCCAATAACGACAATTATGACAATTGACTGTAGAGTTTAATAAAAACATAGACTCGTCTGAAATACAGATATTGAACAGAAAGTTTCCGTTATCAGCTATTCATGCAGTCATAACTTCACAAAACTCCAGCCGCCGATCAAAATCATCTTCATTGAGTTGTTGTACAAGATGAATTTCATACGGGTGAAATTTATGATGCTTCAATATTCGCTGAAGAGTTCTTCTTTTGATGTTTGAAATGGTGGCCAATTTTCTCGTGCTCAAAGTTGGAGCTGCAGCAATTTGTCCTAAAACTTCAATCTCGGTAGTCTTATTTCTAACCGGAAATTCACGTTCAAGATCCCGTTTTTTGTTGGCTACTGAACCACTTTGTCGAAACTTTGCAACTAACTCCAAAATGTATTTTCTGTTAACATGTCTGTTCGGATGTTGTTCATTAAACAAATTTGCGGTATGGTTGGCACAGTCATCGTTTTTTGAAAAAAAGAGTATTTATTTCAACTCTTTCTTCTACAGAATACACCATTGTAAAATTAATTTTCGGTAGTACTATCAAGTATCAAACCGACCGATAAACTGAAATAATAAACCGCATTTCTCTCATTCCGATAAGAAATGTTCTGATAGTCAATTTTTTGTTTACAAACCAACAAAATATTGACTATCAGCACATTTCTTATCGGAATGAGTGAAATGCGTTTTTGCATCTTCAACTGTGAATAATTTTTAAACGAGTTGATAAAACTTCCAAAAAATGTGTGTGCTGAATTCAGAAAAGAAAGAGCTTTCAAATGATGTAACACTCGACCCATGTTCCCTATTTAAAATATAAGGGTTGTTATCACCACCCTTAAGGGATTGATGTGACAAAGTTGGGGTTTATGTCAAAACATGTCCCTCTCAATATTAAAATTGATGTGTTTCAGCGTTTCTTTACAAAAAAATTCTCTGGACGCAAATCGGTCTGTTTCGTTTTCAATGCGCCACCCTATATAATGTACCCACTGGTTAAACAATAAACTAAACTAAAGATAAAACCAGGGGTGATATATGGATGTGATACTTGGAAACTCTCCGAAAAAATAGTAAACACACCGCAAATCTTTAACAACATGAGAAAAATACTTTTAATCTACTGGCCTGATAAAATATCAAACTAGAACTACGGCAGCGAACAAACCGAACATGGATAAAAACTGAAATCCAGAGAAGAAAATGGGACTGGATAGGACACACACTAAGAAAATGAAACGATGACATTACCAATAAGGACATTCGATGGCCAACTACAGAACAGAGACACCAAGGAAGGCCAATCAGCACATAGAAAAGAAGATGAAGAACTGAAGGGTGGGAAAATATGACGCAAGATGAGCAGACTGGCCAAAAATAAAGTAGAATAGGGGAGCTTTATGGACACCCTATGCTCTGAAAAGTAAGTAAAAGGACGTTATAATAATAAAATAATAGTACATAGTCCCAGGATTTATGTCAATAATCCAGGGAACCTTCTTAACAATGTCTGATTTACAATGTCATCCCGAGTTCCCAGGATTGGATTCCCTAGTCTAAACTTATTACTAAGCCTGTGCATCAGGCTGGAAATATAGGTTACTTGACATGTTTATTCGAATTATCCTCTTAATGCTCAGGTTATGTGAGACAGGTAATATCAGGGTGTGTTTTATTATATGATTGACAGCAGTTTACTTACTTAGGTCTTCATATATGACATTTAGGGGCACATGTGGCAGTACCTCCTTTACTTGTAATGCTTGCAACTTCAACAAACGGTTAGGTTCAGGAACAGATCTTACTCTTGATTGTTCTATTATCTTACGTTTTTCCCATTCGTTCATTTCCGCCACTGTGAAATCTAACAATGGAACCTAAAACAATTATATTTGTCAAGAAAACATGTTAACATTGTTCTTATTTAGATTTTTACAATAAGTTATGACATTAGATAACATTTAATGCAGTTAACCTGCTGCTAAGTGTCAGATGATATTCGTCTCTGTAATAGTAGTAGTAGTAATAATAATAGTAATAATTGGGTGTCAGTCTTTAGAGACTATCCAGCACATCATCGGAGGATGTCAAGCGTGTGCTGCAACAAAGTATAAAGAGAGGCACGACACAGTTGTGAGAATACTTCATCAGAAACGGCTCTGAAACTGGGACTTTTAAATCTTAGTAAGGTGTCCTACTATAGATACACTCCTGAGGCTATTCTAGAGAACTCAGGATACAGTTTGTACTGAGATCAGACCATACTCACAGACCAACGAGTTGCCCACAACAGGCCAGATATAATAATAGTGGATAAGTGCTGCAAGCATCTAAAGATAAAGTACAACGAGAGGATCATTAAGTACAGAGATCTCGAGATGCAAGTAAAGGGACAGTGGACGGCAGATAGTGTCCAAGTGATTCTAACAGTAATGTCTTATTTTTTGCCAATTTGCAACTAACATTTTCGACAAAAAATACTTTTAAAAACTTGCTAGGTAACCCAAAACACACGGATAGTCCGGCAAAATGTCGGAAATTTATGAAATAAGTTATAAAAATTGTGATCTTAAATACGTCGGACAAAGAAAATGATCTATTGGAATTAAATTCAAAGAAAATGTAGCACAATTAAGATATGGTACTATAAATAGATCTTCCGTCACCCGTTATATTTGGGATAATAAACATCACATTAATGAGGAGAATCTAGAATTAATTTAAAATGTTAGACGAGGACAGCTAAACGCCTTCAAATATATATATATATATATATATATATATATATATATATATATATATATATATATATATATATATATATATATATATATATATATATATATATATATATATATATATATATATATATATTTATATATATACGATTTAGCGAGGCTCAACGACACCAAAAATTGCCATAATTCGTTTGGCGGAAATATCGATATTGTTTTATTATCTGTCGCACTGTCAGGAGACCACCCATAGGAGGCGGAGCGAGATTCATACCCTTTTTATTATTACTATACTTAGCAATATATATATATATATATATATATATATATATATATATATATATATATATATATATATATATATATATATACATGTCGCCCGTTATATTTGGGATAATAAACACCACGTTAATAAAGAGAATCTAGAATTAATTTAAAATGTTAGACAACGAGGACAGCTAAACGCCTTCGAATATATATAAATTAATTCTAGATTATCCTTATTAACGTGGTGTTTATTATCCCAAATATAACTGGCGACATCTATATATATATATATATATATATATATATATATATATATATATATATATATATATATATATATATATATATGTTCATGCTCGTTGTTCTGTCACTTTTAAATTCAAATGTCGCGCGCTACACTGACATAGAGTAAGTGTTACTAATGGTTTCCGCCAGAAGACCAGAGAGGGGGAAGAAGAATGAGAGAAGGGAGAGACGCTTGCATCCCTCTGCACTTGTTTTTGAGTCCTTGAAGAGGCAAGAGGTCTCGAGAAAGCGATTTGTTTTCAACCCCTTGAAGAGACACGAGGTCTCTAAATATCCATTTTGTTTGTAAGTCCTTTGGGAGACACGAGGTCCCTAGAGGTGTTGTGTGTGAATACAGAAAAACGAAGCTTATGTTCCTGCATTATTGGAGAATAAAGGTAGGTAACTTTGCTTATTGTCAGTGCCCTATTTGTTCTGTTTTTTTTTGTTATTCATTATAAAATAAATACACGTGGTATTTACATTTGGTCCTTCGAGCCGGATTTTTATAGTTGTTTTGTTTTGTTATTAGTTGATACAGTCCATTTTTTGAAGTAATTTTACTTGTTTCCTTTAGTCTAGTAAATTTGTAATTGTTTATTGCCGTGTTGAGTCATTTAATTTCAAGGTGACGTTATTGCTTGTATATAACTAGGCACATACTCGAATTGCATATTGTTGAAATCACGTTTGCATATTGTTTAAATCGCGTTTAGGAATTTTTTGCGTTGAACAATGGAGTTGATTCAGCTAAAAAATAAGCGCGAAAGCGTTTATAGACGAGTAGAAGCCATATTGCACGTGGCTCAACAGGTCAAAATAGACGCAGTAGTGGATTTAGATAGGTTGAATAGATTTGAGGTTCGTTTTGAGGCGTTGAATGAGTTGGTCAATCTATTTGATTCATTGCATTTGGACATCGTGTCGGTAGTTGATCGATCAGAGTTGGAGAGCGAGCATGAAATGCAGAACAAATTCGATGAACTGCAATACTCTATAAAAACTATCTATCGAGAACTGAGAGGTTATGCAAATAAAGCCGCTGAGAATCAAGCTCGATCCGTTTTTCACGGTAGTTCGAAATCGAGTCGAGCATCGAGTAAGTCGCGGTGTTCTGTCAAATCATCGAACGCTCGATCTCTCAGTGAAAAGGAAGTAACGAACGCAAACGCGATTATGTCAACTTCAAATTTAAACAGACATTTGAGGTTACCGAAAATCGAAATGCCAAAATTCGATGGAAATTGGAAAAACTGGCCAACCTTTTATGATCTGTTTAAAACAATGATTCATGAGAACGAATCATTGTCAGATATTGAAAAGTTCCAATATTTGAGTGCTTCGTTAGTGAAGGATGCAGCTGGCCTCATCAAAAATTTACCGCTAACGGGAAGCAATTATGGGATTGCATTCAAGTCTCTGGTCTCAAGGTATCACAATACCCGGGTTTTGTTGACCAATTATTGGCAGGGTATTGTACAGGCCCCCAAAGCAAATAGTGAATCTGCTTCTTCCCTACGAACGTTGTTGTCTGTATTCAGTGAAAATTTGGAAGCGTTGAAGCAGTTTGAACATGACATGTGGGATTTCACTAAATTCAACATGTTGCTGCAAAAGGTGGATATGAGTCTTAAGCAAAAATTTGAGATTGAGTTTTGCGAATCGGACATTCCCAGTTTTAGTAGTTTATGTAGATTCTTGGAAAAGCAGTGTAAAGCAATGGAGACAACTGCCTTAACTTCCAATTATGTGACTAATAGAAGGCAGCATGTTTCAGCAACCACTGCTAGGCCCGCTTCGTCCTTTGTTACCAGCACAAAGCTTGTATGTGCTTATTGTAAGGAGGAGCACCCCATGCTCAAGTGTGATGGATTTCTATCTTTATCCTCTCATAAACGGTATACGTTCGCAAAAAAGAATAATCTTTGTTTTAACTGTTTATCAAACTCGCATGCCAGCAGGGAGTGCAAGTCATCAAGTTGTCGTGTATGTAATAAACACCATCATACATTATTGCACTTCCCAAAAGCACCGGCATCGGGAGATGAGAGTGACTCAAACAAGCCACCTGTGGAAGAGCCACAAGGTGCAGAGCAATTGCGTGTGTTGGCAAGTGTGGTAAAAAGGGAACAGTCCGTGTTACTGGCAACTATAATGCTATTAGTACGAGATAAAAATGGAAAGGTTAGGAGATGTCGAGCTCTCCTGGATTGTGCGAGTGAGGCTAATTTCATTTCGCAGCAGTGTGTTGAAAAATTGGGGCTCAACACCTCATCTCGTTCAGTGATGGTTCAAGGCTTGAACCAAATGAGCTCGCTTGCTAGCCAAGGCACTCTCAAATGTCGAGTAGAGTCCATTTATGAGCCAACAAAGTTAGAGTTGGACATGATTGTGATTCCGAACATTTGTTCCAAGATCCCTTCTGCTAAAATTGAGCAGTGCCACTGGCAACATATTCAGAACTTAGAGTTGGCAGATTCAGAGTTTGGTATACCAGGGGACATTGAAATTTTGTTGGGTACTGACGTTTATGCTCATGTGGTTAGACCTGGAATAAAGAGAGGGCCTCGAGGTGCACCAGTGGCCATCAATACTGTTTTTGGTTGGGTGCTTATGGGCAGTGTAGAACAGTCAAAGTCTCATTCTGTTGTGAATAGTTTATGCACGTTGGTCGACTTGGATCATACCTTGAAACAGTTTTGGAGCTTGGAACAGGTACCACAAGGTTTAGTTATGTCTCCGGAAGATAAAAAATGTGAGGAAATCTTCAAGAAGACTCAGCACCGAAATAGTGCTGGGAGATATATTTTAAATATGCCCTTTCGTGAGGGTACTCCGTGTTTGGGAGAATCTTTCAGTGTTGCATTGAGGCGGTTTTACTCCCTGGAAGCACGTCTTAGTAGGGATCCAGCGTTGCACAAGTCCTATTCGGAGTTTATCAGGGATTATTATGAGTCTGGCCATATGTCTCTGGTATCAGATGTAGCGGTGGAACCATCTGATGCATACTATATTCCCCATCATTGTGTGTTGCGTCCTCACAGCCTTTCGACCAAACTGCGGGTGGTATTTGATGCTAGTTCCAAAAGTACGAATGGTGTATCTCTGAACGATACGTTGTTAGTGGGAGCGAAGTTGCAGACAGATATTGCCACTGTGTTGTTGAAATTTCGCTCAAACAAAATTGCATTTACTGCTGACATTCGGCAAATGTATCGACAAATTTTGGTTGTAGATAATCATAGGGATTATCAAAGAATTCTCTGGAGGTTCTCAAAGGGGGAACCTGTACAGAAATATCGCCTTAATACTGTCACATATGGGGTCTCCTCAAGCCCACACATGGCAATCCGAACAATGATGCAGCTTTGTGATGATGAGGAATCATCTTTTCCATTGGCAGCAAAGCTAGTTCGGTCCGATCTCTATGTGGATGATGTAGTCAGTGGAGTCGACTCATTGTCAGAGGCTTTTGAGTTGCAACGGCAACTGATTGGGTTGTTTGCTAAGGGGGGTTTTGAATTGAAGAAGTGGGCCAGCAATAATTCGAAACTGTTGTCCACAGTATCAGCTGATAGTCAGCAACCTCGATCGTTAGATTTAAATGATCCATCAGTGTTGAAAATTTTAGGATTGCAGTGGTGTCCCATAGGTGATACATTCTCTTTTAATGTTGAACCTATTGATCGTCCGTGCACAAAACGAAATCTTCTTTCGGAATTGGCAAGAATTTATGACCCCCTGGGTTTTTTGTCTCCTGTTACCCTGTTGGCAAAATATCTTATGCAGTGCTTGTGGGAGCAAAAAGTGGGATGGGATGATAAGCCCTCAAAGGATATTGTTGGTCAGTGGTCTCAGTATAAATCACAACTCAGTGCGCTAGCAGGTTTATCAATTCCCAGAGGCGTAAAACACGATAATATCATCAGTACAGAACTCCATGGGTTCTGTGATGCATCGGAGCGAGGGTATGCTGCAGTTGTTTACTTGAGACAAGTATCAGAGGAGGGTCAAGTTTGGATCAATTTTCTGTGTGCCAAGTCCAAGGTATCACCTTTAAAAAGAATATCGATTCCACGTCTCGAATTGTGTGGGTGTTTATTGTTGGCAAAGCTTCTGGAATTTGTGTGTCGGGTGTATGAAGGTCGTTTTGAGTTTAACTCTATGTATGCTTGGTCAGACTCTATGGTGGCACTTGCCTGGATAAAATCATCTTCCAATAGGTGGAAGACCTTTATTGGGAATCGAGTAGCAAGCATACAAGAGAAGATTCCTCCAGAGTCATGGCATCACGTAAGTGGACAAGAAAACCCAGCTGATTGTGCATCGAGAGGCATGTTACCTTCTGGGTTTTGTGAGCATCCACTATGGTGGGCGGGACCCGCCTGGCTAAAATTGGCAAGAGAAAATTGGCCCAAGTCGTTGCGTTTTGAGCCGCCAGAAGAGTGCCTGGCGGAGCAACGAACTCTCCCCGTACTAGTTACTTTGGCAAATGAGGAGTGGCTCAGTAAACTTTTGAATCGCTTTTCGCATCTACGGAAAATTCAGGGTGTTGTTGTATATTGTCAGCGGTTTGTGCGAAATTGTAGGGTGTCTCCATCTGACCGAACTACTGCATCTCTGACAGCCACCGAATTACAGGAGGCGCTTCATATGCTTATCAAATGTGCTCAAGGTGAAGTATTTCAAAGGGAAATAGCATCCTTGGTTAAAGGTGAGAGGTGTGCGAGGGCAATAAATAAGTTAGCCCCCTTTCTGGATACAGAGGGTATCCTCAGGGTGGGCGGTCGCCTTCGTCAAGCTGATGTTCCAGTTGAAGTGAAACACCCTATATTGTTGCCCCGCTCACATCGTCTCACCGAGTTAATCATTGCACACACACACCATGTCAATCTTCATCCTGGTCCTCGCACATTGCTTCATTTGCTTTCGCAACAGTTTTGGATTTTGTCCCCTCGGAGAGCTATTCATCATGTTTTGTCAAGGTGCTATCGTTGCTTTCGAGTGAATCCTACTCCCATGGCACCGATGATGTCTGATTTGCCAGTTGCCAGGGTTTCTCAGTTGAAGCCGTTTTCACACAGCGGAGTTGATTTTGCAGGTCCAGTTTTTGTGACACAGGGCAGATATCGAGGTGTCCGAAAGGTGAAAGCATATATTTGTTTGTTTGTGTGCATGGCAACGAAGGCCCTCCATTTGGAAGTAGTGTCTGATCTTTCAGCTGAAGCCTTCTTGGCAGCTCTTCGGAGGTTTGTGGCTCGCAGAGGAAAATGTGACAATTTGTATAGCGATAGAGGTACCAACTTCGTCGGCTCAAATAAGCAGCTCTTAAACTATGCAAAGGGGGCAGCAGATGCTTGTACCATTAAGTGGCATTTCAACCCCCCATCAGCTCCGCATTTTGGAGGTCTGTGGGAGGCAGGAGTGCGCTCAGTCAAGACTCATTTGCGAAGGGTGATCGGTTTGCAAATTCTGACCTTTGAGGAAATGTCCACGTTGCTTGCTCAAGTGGAATCAGTTTTGAATTCTCGACCATTGTGTAGTGCGAGTACTGATCCAAATGATCTGTTAGCCCTATCCCCAGGACATTTTCTTACAATGGAACCGTTAGGTGCTCCTCCTGATGCTGAGTTGACTTTGTTAAGTATGAATCGCTTGTCACGCTGGCAGCTGGTGCAAAGGATCCACCAGGACTTTTGGCGCCGCTGGAAGAACGAATACCTGCATACACTGCAGCAGCGTGGTAAGTGGGATACTGTGCAAACGTCCCCCCCGATCGGAGCTTTAGTTGTGATTAAAGATGAGACTTCGTCACCTCTTGTTTGGAAGCTCGGACGCATTATGCAACTATACCCAGGCCGTGATGGTATAGCTCGGGTAGCTCAAGTTCGCACTATTAGTGGCACTTTTGATAGGCCTCTGACGAAGTTATGTCTGTTGCCATCGCAGTAATACGTCTGCCTTGAAATTTTTTTGTACAGTTAATTATAAATCCAATAGCTTCAGTTTTTTGTTTTTTGTGCTTATTGTAAATTTTTGTTTTGTTTGTTTATTTGAGAAACAATATAATTATGAAAATAAATCCTTATTTTGGTGGGCGGAATGTTCATGCTCGTTGTTCTGTCACTTTTAAATTCAAATGTCGCGCGCTACACTGACATAGAGTAAGTGTTACTAATGGTTTCCGCCAGAAGACCAGAGAGGGGGAAGAAGAATGAGAGAAGGGAGAGACGCTTGCATCCCTCTGCACTTGTTTTTGAGTCCTTGAAGAGGCAAGAGGTCTCGAGAAAGCGAATTGTTTTCAACCCCTTGAAGAGACACGAGGTCTCTAAATATCCATTTTGTTTGTAAGTCCTTTGGGAGACACGAGGTCCCTAGAGGTGTTGTGTGTGAATACAGAAAAACGAAGCTTATGTTCCTGCATTATTGGAGAATAAAGGTAGGTAACTTTGCTTATTGTCAGTGCCCTATTTGTTCTGTTTTTTTTTGTTATTCATTATAAAATAAATACACGTGGTATTTACAATATATATATATATATATATATATATATATATATATATATATATATATATATATATATATATATATATTGCTAAGTATAGTAATAATAAAAAGTGTATGAATCTCGCTCTGTCTCCAATGGGTAGTCTCCTCATAGTCCGCAAGATAATAAAACAATATCGATATTTCCGCCAAACGAAATATGGTAATTTTTGGTGTCGTTGAGCCTCGCTAAATCGTTAGTGACCGACTACCTGCAGAACAATATAAATAGAGTTTTGTATATATATATATATATATATATATATATATATATATATATATATATATATATATATATATATATATATATATATATATAACTTTTAGTTAGTTTTAATTGGCTCATGAAGTGCCGATATTTTGGTCTTTCTTACATCCTTTATATATTTTTTGGAGCTCTGCCTAATTATCAGCTGCTTCGGTTAGTGGCCTCTTACGTTAGATACGAGAGAGAGAGAGAGAGAGAGAGAGAGAGAGAGAGAGAGAGAGAGATTATTTGGATATGTTCTTTTAAGTCCTTAAACTCACAAGGGATTCAGTGTAAGTGCAAACATATATGACTTTTAAATTAACAACTTTGTAGTGAGACAAGGTCATAGTTATTCAACAAATAAAATATAACTCACCCCCATCTTTTGTGTCAAAATCTGCCTGACTGATTCAGCATATTCCTCATCACTCATTGAGTTCCTTGCCTGAATGGGCAAAAACCTCAGGTTATATATAGTAAATGGGGACATCATGTAGAAAAATACATCTGCCCAATATCCAGCACCTAAGGTCGTCACTGACATAGCCAGAAATGGTCTTTTAATTTGTATAACAACAGGTTGGACTTCATCTGAAAAGCTGAAAGGATAAGACTTGAATTTTAACAGTCCCCTTCCATTGGTAGATCTTCCTTCAGGTGTGAAACATACTGGATTTCCTTTTTCATTCATGTATGATATTACTGACTTCCTAAAGTTAACTAAGCTAGATGGATTGCCAAAATAATGAGTTCCTAAAGCTTTTGCAAAAATAGGATTCACTTCTGGACCAGGCTAAAATACAACAAATTCAAATACAATACAATACAATACAATACAATACTATACAATACAATATAATATAATATAATACAATAAAATATAATATAATATAATTTATTTTTATTTATTTATTTATTCATACACCAATATATATGTATCTGTTCAATATCTGTTTTTCAGACGAGTGTACGTTCTTATTAAACTCTACAGTCAATCGTCATAATTGTCGTTATTGGGCAGATAATAATCCAAGAAATTTTCACGAAGTCCACACTAAAACTCCACAGAAATTGAATGTCTGGACTGGCATTTTTGGAGACCGTTTAATCGCACCAATTTTTCTTGATGGCAATTTGAGTGGCGAAACGTATTTGGAGTTACTAGAAGATATTGTTTACCCTCTACTAATTGACATTGTTGAAAATGATGATCGCTATCAAGAAAATCAGTTAGAGTTTCAACAAGATGGAGCTCCTCCGCATTTTTCACAACGTGTTAGGGAGTTTTTGAACAGAGAGTTTCCAGAGCAATGGATTGGGCGTAGAGGTGCTATTGAGTGGCGCCCTAGATCACCGGATTTAACTCCTTAAACTTCTTTCTATGGGGCCATTTAAAGAGTAGAATTTTCGCAAGAGAATCAGAGTCTCTGGAAGAATTACGACGACGCATTGTTGAAGAATGCCGTCTAATAACTCCACAAATGCTCCAGAATGTCAGAGCTCGTTTTGAACAAAATTTGTACTTTTGTATGGAAGCTGGTGGTCAACAATTTGAACACTTACTTAACTGAATAAACATTTTTGAACGTTTGGTTTCGTTTTTTAGTTTTTTTTAACGAAAAATTGACTAATTAGTGCATTTCTTATCACAATGAATGAAATACAGTCTTGCAACTCCAACTGTGAATAATTTTTAAACGAGTTGATAAAACTTCCAAAAAAATTAGTGTGCTGAATTCAGAAAAGAAAGAGCTTTCAAATGATGTAACGCTTAACCCATGTTCCCTAATTAAAATATTAGGGTTGTTATCACCACCCTTAAAGGGTTGATGTGACAAAGTTGAGTTTTATGTCAAAACATGTCCCACTCAATATCAAAATTGACGTGTTTAAGCCATTCTTAAAAAAAATTTCTCTGGGCACAAATCAGTCTGTTTCGTTTTCAATGCGCACCCTGTATATATACATACATACAGGT
Source organism: Tillus elongatus (assembly GCA_964006375.1). Classification (NCBI taxonomy): domain Eukaryota; kingdom Metazoa; phylum Arthropoda; class Insecta; order Coleoptera; family Cleridae; genus Tillus; species Tillus elongatus. The sequence continues at coordinate 29,007,146 of OZ023263.1, read as the reverse complement.
TGGTGCTTTATAATGACAAAGCCACGTCCATATATATGTTATTATGCAAGATATCAAAAGAAATAAATTTTACCAACGTTTTAAACAGTCTGAAACCTCATATTTTAAAATTATTTTTAACTGTACAGAGTGTTTCATATTTTCAGAGCAAACCAAACATACATTTTGTTAAACAGAACACCCAATATTACATAAATTTAAAAATAGTATCTTATTTATTTTGAGTATGATCTACTTAACAAAGTTGTCATCTTATACAGGTTGGGTGAAAATTAGAACTTATTATTTTTTTAATTTCTTTTAACCCCTTAAGCCTGGAGTCAATTTAACAAAAGTGGACCATCTGGTGAGGACCTTTTTTCTTCATCTGGTGGGGAGCTTTTTTCCTTCATCTGGTGTTTAGTTTGTTCATAAAATTGTAGGTAGATAAGGTTTTTACCTCGTAAAAATGACTTTTAAGTAAATTTAAGGCACTTGAACATGCGAAACCAGTGGCGTGTCATGTGAATTATTGAAAAGCCAAAAATTTGAAAAAAAAAGATCGCAATTTTATTGATATTATCGTGAAAGAATAGTTTTTATGATAACAAATATGGTATTCAAAAAGTCAGTGACGTTCTTCATCCAATTTAAATCAGAAAGAATAACATCTTCTTCATCACTGGCGAATGCCCATTGTCAAGCTAGTTCAATATCAGGCTGTTTAGTAAGTTCTAAAAATATTTTTTGAGCCATATCACTTACACACAAAAGTCAAACAAACTCACACAGAAAGATGTTGTTTGATACACTACGTTTGTGAATAATCTGAAAATAATTATTCAAATATACATTTGTGACTGTAAATAAAATATTGGCAAAGCAACATACAAACAGTTTGTTCATAATATACAGGATTATATTCTGTAAAGGAATCTACACTAAATCATCAAATCAATATAGAAATGTATTGCATTTTGGTTCCGCATTGCAGATTTCCGTGGAGCAACATACAGTAATTTATGTATGCTACTGGTTTGCAGAGATCTTTTAGAGTTCTGCATATTCAATTTTTATTTGTCTGCTTATATACCTCTATATTAGTATTTCTATTTACTAAGAGGTGTCGCTTGGGATCTTGAATAAAGTTATAATTTAAACCAGTTGGTATATATATATATATATATATATATATATATATATATATATATATATATATATATATATATATATATATATATATGGTATATATATATATATATATATATATATATATATATATATATATATATATATACTATATTTATTATGTTATATAATAGAGGCACTTTTGTGCACGGACCCACCGTGTGGGGTAGATAGCCTCGTGTGCTATAGTGGCCGCGTCCACTTCAGGGGTTAATTGACACCCCTATATATTATGTTTTAACATGAAGAGAAATGTTTTACTTTAACTTGTGTTAAGTATTTTTTAACTAATTAACTTAGTCATGGATAAAATTACCGACTTTTTCTCAAATAATTTAAAAGTTTTAACTTACTTTTGGCAAAAATATTACAAAATAAAATATTCATTTAACAAATTAAAAGAGATATTTTATGCTCAAATTTCTGGAGGCACATCTAATTCGATCAAGTTATCAATTGATTTAACATAAATAATTGACTTCCAAGTTGTAATTCAGTTAGATATCATTATATTATTGTTATCACCGCTTTAGAGGAAATTTCTTTTGAAGCCCATGTAAGAATGCATTTCACAGAGGCACTTTTGTGCACGGACCCGCCGTGTGGGGTAGATAGCATCGTGTGCTATAGTGGCCGCGCCCACTTCAGTGGTTAATTGACACCCCTATATATTATGTTTTGACATGATGAGAAATATTTTACTTTAACTTTTGTTAAGTATTTTTTTAACGAATTAACTTAGTCATGGATAAAATTACCGACTTTTTGTCAAATAATTTAAAAGCTTTAACTTACTTTTGGCAAAAATATTAGAAAATGAAATATTCATTTAACAAATTAAAAGAGATATTTTATGCCAAAATTTCTGGAGGCACGTCTAATTCGATCAAGTTCTGTTCACAGTTATATTATTTATACAGTTATCCATGGATTTAACATAAATATTTGACTTCCAAGTTGTAATTCAGTTAGATATCATTATATTATTGTTATCACGCTTCAGAGGAAATTTCTTTCGAAGCCCATGTAAGAATGCATATATGTTTAAGATATATTTTCATTTCCTACCACAGACATTACACTAATATTTGCTATAGCTACATTGCTCAAATTCCCGAGTGTAATACCACTGACTTTACATGGTAGTCAATAGTTCAAGCCATTATTATTTAGATTTTTTTACTTACATTTATGAAAAAAGTAAAAGCCATCAATTTTGCATGTCATCAATCAAAAGCTGTGTTAGTAAGCCTATTGGTAGATAGGTCTAACTAATTATTTATCAAGGGATCTCCAAATCTTTCCACTGTCAAAACTAGTGGATTTTATAGAGACCTAATTTTCACACTATTTTACATGATAATGTATTAATAGATGCATATAACATAAAACATCTCATTTTAATAAGTTAATAGGCAACAATCCACACATAACAACTGTATCATAACACAACACGATGAGTATATCTCGTGAATTATCTAGAGAACATAGTGCGGACAGTGATTATACCTGGACCTAGATATACACAAATTTACTATGATAAAGACATACTTACTGAGACAGCACCTACAGCTGTAACGACAGCTACACTATCAAATATGGACAAACTATTGCTAATATAAACTTTTACATCTTCAATTTCATTAGGATTTTCGACATTAACTGAAACGCCAAATGAGAGGCATGTAATCTTATTTATAATTTTCTGAACGACTGGTGTATTAGGCAGGACAACCCCCAGTAATAGAATTGATAGTGCTAATATACTTCTTAAAATAAACAGTATTAAACCAAATGGGAAATATAACAGCGTGTAAAGTAATATGTCATATTTTTCAGAGAATCTAAAAAAAAATAGATTGATTGAACCTGGCAGATAATATGTGAAATTTGACGTACCTGCTGTAAGTAAACAGATGTTTAATTTCTAAGTTAGGCATTTTTAAATAAAAACTATAAATGTAATTTTTTTGCTAAATAACATATCGAAAGGTTAAGTCCCCCACTCCCTTCACCCAGTTTTATTCAGCTGCCGAGTGCAAATGACATATGTCATTGGATGAGTGCATTAGACAGTGATACAATAATGTGTCTTCACCTCACTGGCATTAGAGAAACTTTTCTTCCTTTTTGTTTTATGTCATAGAATAACTGTCATATCATACTAGCACCACAGAACAATAGTCTCTTCATAGAGAAAGTTGCTATAATTATTTTTCATCGCACATATTATACTGCCTTTAAAAAAAAGTTCGGGACGCAGCAAGTGTGTTATGGTAGTGAATTTTTATTAACTGCTTTAAACTTGAATAACTCAATTTTCTATAAACTTAGAAAGTTTAATTTTGGTATGTAGTAACGTTTTTCCTAAGGCAAGATATCCACCAAATTTCATTAAAATAATTTTGTAATATCCGGATAAACAAAATTTTTTCGAAAGAAAATTCAAAATTTGAATAACTCAATTTACTATCAACTTAAAAAGTTGAATTTTGGTACGTAGTAAGGTCTCTTCCAAGGCAACATATCTAGTAAATTTCATTAAAACAGCTTTGTAATTTTCGGAGAAAAATTTTTTTTTCGAAAGAAAACTCAAAATTTTCTCGGAAAACCCTGTCCGATTGTGCTGGATAACGAACTCATCCAAGCTATTAATAAAAGAAAGGCACTTGCAGAGTTTGATCGAAATCGGTTAATTATTTTTTGAGATGGATATATATATATATATACATATATATATATATATATATATATATATATATATATATATATATATATATATATATATATATATATATACATATGTATATATATATATAAAGTGAAACTGACCCCGGATATAGATTCTAGGGGTCCCAGTTCGCGCTCATTTAAAAAATATTTTGCAAAGTCTCACCATCGATATCTCTCTATTAGTGAATTTTTTTAAATAAAAATTCAACAAAACCGAACACCCAGTAAAAATTACAGATTATCCCTCGAACGCTTCTAAAATCTTTTTTTTCACAAACGTGCCTGGAACACCGGTTTCATATGCAGTTCAGAACTCTTGGTGGCATGCCTGAAATTAAATGATAAGGAATGTTCACAGGCTTCCTGAATTCTGTGACGAAGGTCAACTAGATTACCGTAAGATGGGGCTACTTGAGACAGTAGGGTAACTTGAGACATTCTGCCTACTCTGACAGTAGGTCTGTTTATTACAGGTAGTAGTTGAATATGAATTTCCATCGAATGTCATTTCGTCGGTAAGACTCATTAGGTTATGTTTCTGTTTGAATTATGGCAAATTTTTATTTATTTTCACTAAAAAAGTGAGCAAGAATAATAAGACAATTTTATAAGAATTCATATGTCCGTAGAGTCTCAGCTGTAAGTATATAAATACTGAAGATTTAAAAAAACTGAAAATCCCGATTCTAAGTTCAAATGCGGAGTAGAGATTAGCATATCAAAAAAAAAAAAATGTTGAATATTATTGCTGCACTATCACATTTTATAAAAAGGTGACATTTTTAGGTTAACTTGAGACATGGTGCGTGCATATAAAAAAAAGGTAGGAGCAAAGAAAAGATACGCCAACTACAATGAAGAAACTCTAGATAACGCCCTTTTAGATGTGGCGAATGGCACCCTTAGTTTAAGGGAGGCCGAAGACCGCTATGGGGTATCGAGGTCGACGTTAAGTCGCAAAATGCGTGGGAGGCACCCATTAAGTTTTGGCAGACAACCTTGTCTGTCAAAGGAAGAGGAAGAAGCCGTTGTTCGAGCCATTTTTACAGCGGCACAGTGGGATTTTCCCTTGTCAGAATTAGATATTCGACTTTTTGTGCAAGAATACCTAAATCGGAAAGGTGTAACTGAAAAACGTTTCAAGCGTAATTTGCCTGGTTATGACTGGATTAAGTCCTTTCTTAAAAGACACAGGGATTTATCAGTCAGATTGTGTCAGAATGTAAAGAGAGTACGTAGCAACATCACTGCAGCTAGTATAACTGAATATTTTGACAAGCTGGAAGTAGAATTGAGAGACATGAAGCCAGAAAATTTATTAAATTATGATGAGACCAATTTAACGGATGATCCCGGCCAAACAAGAGTAGTGGTTCGTCGAGGAGCCAAGCATCCTAGTAGAGCCATAGACTTCTCAAAAAGTTCTACATCGATCATGTTTTGTGTGAGCGCAGCAGGTGTGGCATTGCCCCCTTACGTGGTTTATAAGTCCAAGAACTTATATACTGAGTGGGTAGAGGGTGGGCCAAAAGGAGCCCATTATAATCGCTCAACCTCTGGCTGGTTTGATGCTGAAATTTATCAAGATTGGTTTTTGAAGATTGCTGTGCCGTATTTTAAAAAATGTGAGGGTAAGAAGTGTATTATCGGAGACAATTTAGCGTCTCACATTTCGCTGAGAGTTATAGAGGAATGTGAAAAAAATAATATCATGTTCATTCTCCTTCCTCCCAACACAACCCACCTTACTCAACCGCTAGACGTTTCTTTTTTCCGGCCACTAAAAATAAAGTGGAGGCAAACTTTATTAGAGTGGAAAATTAAAAATCGTGGCTGTGTTCCTAAAAGTGTATTTCCAAGCCTTTTGAAAAAAACACTTGAGAATATGGAAGAAAATATGGAAAAGAATATAAGGTCGGGGTTTAGGGCTACGGGTATATATCCATTGAATAGTGAAGAAGTTCTGAAAAATCTAAAATATTATAAAAAAGTTACTCCAGAAATAAATAATGAAGCCATGGAAAATGCATTTGAAAAAATAGTAAAACGCTGTTCTACCAATCAAAAATCTGATAATGGTCCCGATCAACCAGCAAAGAAAAGGAAAAAGCTAAATATTATGCCAGGACAATCTGTGTCGCTTACCGCTTTAATTTCTGAAGACAGCAGCAGTGCTGACCCTGGTCAAAACACACGAGACAATTTAATGGAGGCTGAAGATAAAGATATTTCTATTGCTAATTCTGAAAGTGAAGACGAGGCAGCAACTAGTGTTGAATTGCCGGTTGACATTTTAGAAAACGGCATGTTCATTAAAGCCAGATTTATTTACAGCAAAGGTACAAAAAAGGAAGTAGAGAAATTTTTTGTTTGCAAAATATTATGTATGAAAAAAAGTGAAATACAAGTGGACTGTCTACGAAACTACAAAGAAAAGAAAGACATCTTTATATTTCCCCAAGTTCGTGATATTACTGAAATAAACATAAATCAAGTGGTATGCAGATTAAAGGACCCTGATATAAACCGAGGACGTCATATTTTCGAAAATGATATTGTACTGTAGCTTTTTTATGGTTTTTGCAACTTGTGCAATGTTATGCAATGTTACATGTTTATTTTGTTACCATAGAATCACTAAGAATAAAGTTTTTATTTTCACATCATTAAATAAGTCTATATTTTTTATTTAAATATCGTTTTCTTGAATTTACATTTTTTTTTATATAAAATAAGTGTCTCAAGTAACCCCTACAATGGATAACTTGAGCCAGTATATGTTTTTTCATGATAAAAAACCTCTGTCTCAAGTTGCCCCACAATAAGGGTAACTTGAGACACCATAAAATGAAAAAAAATCGAAATTGATGTATGTATGAAAAGTTGGAGTAGTTTTCTGTTTCTTTATACTTTTTAGATTATTGTAACAGAAAATAAAATCGATCCGATTGCAATTAACTTGGTTATTAGGAAATTGTCACAAAATCGTCTCAAGTAGCCCCATCTTACGGTATCTGGTGGTTGGGGTAAATAAGTCGATTATCAATAATATCTCACAAATGTTCGATTGGTGACAAGTCTAGAGAGCAAGAAAGTCGTGGCGCAAAAATGTTCAGTACCATGTAACATTTTCCAAAACAGTTAACAATTGTCTGAGGCTTATTATAAGCCATGCCATTTTCGTCAGACACAGTACTTGGAATGTTACTTGCTCGCCTCCTTTCCTGTATGTGAGACCAAAATATAGAGGGATCAACCTTAAGAGACTCTTTAGTTCCACGGACATACTCAGTATATGCCTCTCGCAGCTTGTTTTTAACTGTAGATCTAAGAAGACTGCATGATCACTGTCACGTTTATGCCTCCTATATCTTGCGTAGTACCTCTCCATATATTTTATATCATTTATTACTTCATTCGTATATCAGGAAGCAAATCTTCTAGATTACCTCTTGCACTGACGAACATGTTGTTCAAAGATACTGTAAAGTCTGCCATTAAAAGTAACTACAAGCCTCGTCAGCGGTAGTAAAGGACTCCAGTTGAGACCAATCTTCATCAAGTATTGGAGCATACAGTGTAAGGTAATTGGCCTTTCGAAAGTTGTAAGAGACCTGATTGTTACATAGAAAGTATTCAGGACTATTGTAATTCTTCCTGAATTCAGGAAATATGCCTAAAGCAGGGTGATATGCATCCTCAGGCACTACTGAATCCATATCGTAGAGAACAAAGCAATTACAACAGGCAAACACAAGGTCAAGCAGCCTATTGTTTCTATTGGAAATATTATTAAGCTGTGACCAATTTAAAAAATTAGAAAAATCATGGATAGTTTTAGGATCAGTAATTTGTCCATAAATAAACTGAGGTGCATTAAAATCACCAATTAGTTAGGCCCATAGATATATAAAGTCTATAGTTAGGCCCGTCCTGCTTATATAGACGTTTATCAATTTCTCTATCGTTCAGTTTTCTACGCATTAGGAAAGGAAGATGACTAATTTATTTTGATTTAAAACATGTGATTTGACAACTAAACACGTATGTCGTATGTCAAAAGTCCAGAGTTTCTCTATGGTTCCCAACAAAACCCCAACAAAAGACAAAAGTTGCAGTTTGCAGAGAAATTAAAATAATCTGTTACAAAACTAACAGATAAGTTTATAGATAATGTTCTTCACTTTCAATTAAAATACAAAGGTCTTCTTTGTTAAATGTGGTTTTCAACGGGTGTTGGTTGAGCAAATATATTAAAATGAGTGAGAATTCACCAGAGTGCCAAACTGAAATGGAATGCCCAAGTGACGATGAACTTCATGCACTTGCACACGACAAAACATGTACAGCGTCGAAGACAGTAATATCAGAAGAAAAGATGCGACGTAAACTGCAGTTTTTCTTCATGAACCCAATTGAAAAATGGCAAGCGAAGAAAAGGTTTCCCTATAAATTTTGTGTCCAAGTTGTTAAAATATTTCTAGTCACCACGCAGTTATGTTTCTTTGCATACAGCAGATATTATCATGTTAATTACACATGGGACAACAGAATTACATTTTCACATTTATTTCTGAAGGGATGGGATGCTACAAGAGAAGTGAATGCTTATCCGCCTGGCGTAGGACCATTGGCTATCTACAAGATACAAGATTTCTATGACACTATCAACTATGCAATCCAAGGATACTCGAATTTAAGCATTGCTGTAGGTCCATATTCATACAATAATGAAGATAATTCACAACCACCAATGATTTTATGTTTGGAACAATACAAGGAAGGCATTATACATGGTTTTAACGAATCTTATGTGTTTAATCCTGATATTGTGGAGAGCTGTTTTAATCTATCGAAGCCTGTATCAGATAAAACTTTTAGAGATGAAGATATACATTTTTCTGCATTGGTGAAAGCTAGGCTGCTTTTTTCTCTCAGAACTATTAACTTGAAGGCTGCTGGTAGAATAACACCACCAAATTGTTACCAGTTTGATGTTAGTATAATTTTTGACAATACAGATCATGATGGACAAGTCTTGTTATCTTTGGATGCTGAAGCACTTAGACTCACATGTAAGGGCAATGTTCAATACCTAACCAATGACAGAATAGAGTCGATGTTAAGAAGTTTGTTAAATTACTTAGTAATTGTAATTTGTGTGATATCATTGGGTTTGTGCAGTAGAGCAGTTTGGAGAGCGCAGCAATTAAGAGTGATTACAGAACAGTTTTTTGTGTCAAATTTTGACAGAATTTTGAGTTATCATGATAAGCTTAAGTTTTATAATTTGTGGTACATCATGATTATTGTTAATGATATTTTGATCATCATTGGCTCGGCAATTAAGGAACAGATTGAGAGCAGGTACTCCCCAAGCGACCAATGGAATGTGTGCAGTTTATTTTTAGGTTTAGGAAATATGTTGGTATGGTTCGGAGTTTTAAGGTATTTAGGTTTCTTTAAGAATTATAATATTATTATTTTAACACTGCAGAAGGCAGCACCTAATGTGGCAAGGTTTTTATTGTGCGCTTTGTTAATTTATGCAGGCTTTACATTTTGCGGATGGCTTATATTAGGACCATTTCACTTAAAATTTAGATCTCTGTCTACTACATCAGAATGTTTGTTTTCTTTAATTAATGGTGATGACATGTTTGCTACTTTTTCTATAATGTCACATAAGTCTCCTATACTTTGGTGGTTCAGTAGAATGTATTTGTATTCTTTCATAAGTTTATATATCTATGTTGTTTTAAGTTTATTTATTACTCTTATTATGGATGCTTATGAGACAATTAAGCTTTATTATAAGGAAGGCTTTCCAAAAAGTGATTTGGAAAATTTCATCGGAGATACTAACTTTGATGATGTATCTAGTGGAATATTTCGGTCAAGTTCAAATGATAGTCTAGGTGGCCTTATGAAAGACTTGTGTTGTTGTAAAAACATACACAAATCATATTCATCGTTGTCAAGAACCAGCGTTAGAAGCGATGACATAAGGCAGAGTGGTATACTGGTCTAAATTTATTGTGATTATCTTATTTTACTGCAGTCTTTGTATATATTATTATTATATACAACTATTCAGAAATATGTTATACGTATATTATAATCATAGTGGCTTAGGAAAATTTTAAATTTATTAAGTTTATTTTTCCCTAATTATAGTCAACCTGTTGGAATGTGCTATGTAAAATTATATAAATAAATGTGATACATATATATTTATAAATTTTGTTGTTTATTTTCTTCTAATTAAATAATATTAATTAACTTGGTCATTTTGCACTTTAATGTAATATCAGATTTAGATAAACTGACTGCTTATCAGTAGTGGCTTGTGCCTTAATGCATTGGGGGTGCGCAAGAAAAAAAAGGTTTGGGATGCAGCAATTGCGTTATGGTAGTAAATCAGGGTACCCAAGAGACCTGGAAAAATCAGGGAATTTGAAATAACCCCTAAAATGTCAGGGAAATTCATGAGTTTGCGCAAATGTCATGGAAATCGTTCAGTAGACCTGGAAATTATATATTTGTAAAATTGTGTCACTAGCAGATTTGTTTTTGTTTTGATTTCATATATTTATATTATATGAATTTTTTTACACAAATATTTTCTCCTATGGCTGCTGTTTGGTACATTTATTGAAACCGACAATGAACGTGCGACATGTCATACGGCAATATAATATATTGTCTTCTTTATCTATTTCAAACATGTCTCATTCGTTTGTCACTGGAAATGCTCTTCCTTGAATGCATAAAATGCAAAATGTTATCTATCTCTTGGGGGCATAAAGCTGCGTGAATGTGTTTATTATATTTTAACCTTTATGATCATGTCACATAGAGTTGAAGTTGGAGTGTAAATATTTGCAATTTGTATATGGGCATTTGTATTGTAATCCAGAAGAGAAAAGTTTATCATTGCAACGCATTGTGTATGATAGTGTAAAGAAATTATGAGATGTAAGAAATATAGAAATCAAGGATAAGCTGACCTGAACTTTCAGTAATTCATATCATGATTTTTTTAAGTAGTTCAGTAACTTGACAGGTAGAAATTTATCATGTTTCTGTATTAGTTCAACAGAATTAACCATATTTATGTTTTTGATCATGATTTTTAAAAAATTCAGAATTTTTGTTCTTATCTTTTTAATAATAAAGTATTCAGAGATGTGTGTTGTTCATTACGAGTATTATGAAAAAAACACTTGGGCCTGGAAATGTCAGGGAATTTGATTTTTTATTTCTGCTGGGTACCCTGTAACTTTTTTAAATGCTTCAAATTTGAATAACTCAAGTTTCTACGAACTTAGAAAGTTGAATTTTAGTGTTTAGTAGGGGGTCTTACCCAGGGCAACATATCCACCAAATTTCATCAAAATACCTTTATAATTTTTGGAGAATTTTTTTTTTCAAAATTTGAGTAACTCAATTTTCTAAAAATGTAGAATGTTGAATTTTAGTGTAGTAAGGTCTTTTACAAGGCAACATATCCACCAAATTTCATTAAAATACCTTTGTAATTTACGGAAAAAAGATTTTGTTTGAAACAAAACTCAAAAGTTTCCCAGAAAACATCCGATTTTCCTGACTAACGAACTCATCCAAGCCATTAATAAAAGAAAGGCACTTGCCAAATTTCATCAAAATCAGTTGCTTATTTTTTGAAATATCGGTTGAATACACACAGATATATATATATATATATATATATATATATATATATATATATATATATATATATATATATATATATATATATATATAACACATAAAAATTGAAACTGACCCCGGATATGGGTTCTAGGGATCCTAGTTCGCGCTCATTTGAAAAAAAATTTGCAAAGTCTCCATCGATACCTCTTTATTAGTAATTTTTTAAAAATAAAAATTCACTAAAAATGAAGGGCTCGCCTATTTTTTCCCCGAAAATGTATTATAAAGAAACATACCTACTAAACTTAATAATTATTAACTACTTACCAAGTTTTCCTGTAGTTAGTTATACGTTATAGTAGTTAAAAAGTCCCTTAAAAAGTTAACCTTTAAATTTAAAATATCCACTGAATTAATCACAGTATCACAATTATTTTGTCCACTTATTAAGCAACCCGAAGTAGTAACCATCATAATAATAATTGTCTTGTTAGAACATGTAAACAACAACGAAATGATCCAATTAAAAATGAATCCGACGCGAAGACGAAAATTACTAGGTAGTAGGTACACACGCTCTGCCAAAAGTCCACTACAAACCCGAAGTGTGTAATATTTTAGCGCACAACAGATTGCTTATTCGGTCGTTTTCGACGAAGATCATCAAGATTCGGCGATAATTTCGCACTGAAGTATCGCATTTCCTGAGAGCGCCGAAAAATACACACCGCCACCCGACTGCTTTATATGGTTATGGATGTATATAACGTCTGCAACGATTAAAACTATACTTATTCTGATTCTGTATTAATGGCTGCAGACTCTCTGCGATCCTCGATATACTAATTTTGTTTGTTGAATGCAAGAGGTAAAAAAGTAAATAAAAATTTATTAAAATATAGCATAGCAAAAATATTATTTTTTCCACGGCAGGCGGCAGTGCGCGCGCACGTATTGAGGAGCCGCCCCTGCTGCTTATAGACCTAGGACCCTATAACCTTTTTTTTTTGTTCCCTCAGGGCTCGTCCGCGGCCTTGCAGCCCCGATAGCACCGCAACCCTTGGTTGATTGTGCATACCCCTAGTCTTACTCCACCCATTCCAAAATCACTGTGCCTTGAACTAGTCTGCACAGCGATTGGTAGGGTGAAGTTTTATATTGCTCTGTCTCCGGTCTAGAGTGACCGTAGATCAGTTGTCTTTTCCGGTCCAGAGCTATACACTCGCACAAGATGTGCTGGGCTGATTCCTCCCCCTCGCCGCGAGTCTGCATGCGAGGTCCCCTTCGAACCGCCCCATTTTATGTAGGTGTTTCTTGACGGCCATGTGTCCCGTCAAGAGACCTGTTGTGTTTCTGAGCTGTCCTCTGCTAAGGTTTAGCAGCTCCACAGCTCTCTTTGAACTGGGTCCGTCAATTATTGACTTCCCATGTCTGAGCCCTGGACAGTCCGCCCAGACCCTATAACCTTGCATGAAGATCATATTATTCTAAATCCAATGTCGCATATCTCCAGTAGCTCTCTTCATTTCATTGTAGCCTCTGAGCTGCAACAATTGAGCCAGGGTTTTCTAAAGTTCCGTTTTAATGTAGGGTATCTCCTTCCTGTTTTCTAGGTATATGTCCTTGAATAATGTCAGAAGTAATTATGTAACATTGTGAGATGCACGGCAGGTTCGCCATCATGGTGCGGAACCAGGTAATATGTTACCATGGCAGCTCCAATTAACATAAAATGTTATACAGTGTGCCCGAAATTGGTGATGCATGTGTTGTGATCTCCGAAACTGTTAGAGATAGGAAAGCGGTTAAATGGGGAAAGTTTTAGACAATTCTGTTTGTAATTGAATGCCGTTTAGTTTACGATTTTATCTCTTTTGGTTTTTACGATATTTGAAAAAAAAAACACTAAAGTGACGCATTTTCGAAAATACCCTGTATTTTCTTTATTTATGAAAATGTCTGAAATCTGTAAAAACTTTCTTATAGCAACTTTTTACGTAGGAAACGCCTGTGTAGTCAGATTTCATTTCCAACGTTTCGATAGTTTGGAACCATCATCAACTTTGTTTTTTCATATGGGCGCCATATTGGATATTCACGGTTTTGAAAAGCCCCTGTTTTTGCCTTTACAAATATGTATCACACTTAGTGAAAAAAAAAGGTTATGGGTGGAAAAACGAAAAAATATGATTTTGTTTCGATTTGGCAACATCGCACGAAGAAACACTCAACACTTAAGGTGATTCTACTGCATTTAATCTCTTAACTACAATTAACAACAACAAATCCTTATAAGTAATAGTTTCTCCTATGTGAAAATCTTTTGAAAACATAGAAATTACCTTTTTGAAATTTTAACACAAAAAAGAAAGGAAAAACAAGAATGTGTCAAATGACATAATAATTACCAAAATAGAATGTCTAATTTAACGTTCAAAATGCGACCCATTTGCTTCCATACATTTTGCACATTTTTTTTATCACCGATTTGGTGATAATTGGGCCCTTTATTTATGATGAAACATTGACAGGACAAAGATACCTTGCAGTGTTGCAAAAGGAAATAATACCAGCAATTATGGAAGTTTTCCCAGATAATGAGTTCCAAATCGGTGATAAAAAAAGGTGAGAAATGTATGGAAGCAAATGGGTCGCATTTTGAACGTTAAATTAGACATTTTATTTTGGTAATTATTATGTCATTTGACACATTATTGTTTTTTCCTTTCTTTTTTGTAAGTTCTATGTTTTCAAAAGATTTTCACATAGGAGAAAATATTACTTATAAGGATATGTTGTTATTAATTTTAGTTAAGAGATTAAATGCAGTAGAATCACCTTAAGCGTGAGTGTTTCTTTGTGCGACGTTGCCAAATTCGTAACAAAATTTATTTATTTAAATAGCATAGCAGTACAGGTAACATCATCTGTCTTTGTCTAACATTTTTGAAGTGATGTCGAGGATTATTTTAATTTTAATTTCGAATAACAATATTTTTATTGGATCAAAAGACTTGAAAATTGGTACAGAACCATCTCTGTCTATGTTCTTTTAAGTTGTACATTTTCGTTTCAATCACCTAAAGAATTTGAGAGATATTGCTTTTTAAAAAATATTTTTTAATTTTTTGTCAAGAACAATTGGGCATTAAGATCCGATGAACGAACTCATCCAAGCCATTAACAAAATAAGGATAATTCCCAAATATGGTCCAAATCAGTGAAGTATTTTTTGGGTTATCGGTTGGATACATACATACATACATACATATATATATATATATATATATATATATATATATATATATATATATATATATATAAACATTTTAGCTGACAATGGAAATGGGTTCCAGCGCCCTAATTCGCGCTCATTTGAAGACATTTTCCGATACCTCTCTATTAGTGAATTTTCGTAATGAAAATTCACTAAAAGGAGAAAAACAAAACGTTGTACTCGAGCATATTTCCTGCGGCGAGACACTTGTTATCACAAGAGTAAGCTAAACAAATTATACTAATAAGTTAATGCAGTGTTAACAAAACATCTGCCTTTGTTAGAATCTGCAATTTTAGTATGTAGTTTCTTATCTAAAATACTTAATAATAGAAGTTTTCAATTCAAAAGTTGAGAAACAAAGATAAGGCAACTTCAAATATATACTTGTTAATTTTGTAATAGTCTATTTCATAGCTTATATTAAATAATGATGTAGAATTAACACTGGAAGGAAAACTACTTGTTACTGATAAGATAATAAACATTTGTAAATACTTTATAATGCATACTTACACATATTGGACCAGTGATTATAATAATAGATAAAACTAACTTTTAAATGCTCAAATCACAAAGACTTATTGTTTAAAAACAGTATTTTGAAGAATACACCGCTTGACATATAGGTGGTCGAAAAGTAATGGTACACAGAGCAGCAGTCTATTCTTGGCATAAAAATATCACAATTTATACAAAGTATATAAGGCTAGATGCGGGGTTAAGGAGTCGCGGGCCAAAGGACTCCAGGGGGCAAGCTGAGGAAGTGTAAATAACAACATAAACTCCCGATGAAGCTTTCCCCAAGACCGTCATGCGCGGTAAAAATCCGCATCCTGCACGAGGTGACCCTGCTAATAACTAAACATGACGGATCTAGACAAGGAGGTCGAACTAAACTCCCCCAATCTACGGTGTCACGTGACCCGTGCCTATGGATGGATGGCACCAGGGCGATGGTGTCGTGAACGGAACCTCTGGAGTACCAGGCAACCCTCCAGAGTAACCCGCCTTGCACCACACAGGGGGTTCTGATGGTGTGGACAGTATTTCCCCCATTCTCGTGGGAACAACATGAAGATTATAAATACATATAAAACCAAAACCAATGAGGCTCGAGGAGTGGCTCCGGCTACAGACTTGAGCCTTGAGTCTATCCCGGAAACGGAGACGAGCCAGGGTGCGGCAGCGGACTCTGGAGGTCCCACGACCGGCGTAGATACGGGGGATCAGGGGGTAGCTTCGGCCAGAGACCTGTCCCCGACACCCAAGCTGGAGGCTGGGTCCCACCGGAGGGCGGCGAGCTCCGCGGACTCCGGGGGCCCCTTCACCAGTGAGGACTCTACTGTTAGAGTAGAGGGACTGCCCCGGCAGTCCAAGCGTCTTTCCGGGGCGCAAAGAAAGAAGCTCCGGAGGGCGCAAAAAATGGCGGCCGGGACCTGGACGGTCGAGAAACCTGTAAAGGCGCAAGAGGGGAGTGCGGGTTAGAAGAGGACGCGCTCGAACTCTAGCACGCCCACTACAGACAGACGTTCCAAAAGGGCCAGGGTGCCTGTAAAGGCGCAAGAGGAGAGTGCGAGTCTGAAGACGCCGCGCTCTGGCTCTAGCACGCCTACTACAGACAGACCTCCCAAAGGAACTAAGGCCGGAACACCGGCGCAGACTGGCTCTTACAGGGAGGCTGCGGAGGGCCTCGGGATGGCGGTGATTGACAGACGCCATCCTGAGGTCATGCTAGACCAGGGGAAGGCGGACCTGATCCAGGCTGCGGTGGTAGCTGCAGTGGACTCTCTTCAGGAAGGGGAGAGCCCGCCTCAGTTCCACCGGACGCGCCTGACGGGGGGCATCCTCTGGACAACCTGTGCCGGCCCGCAGTCGCGGGACTGGCTGCGGAAAACGATCGGGGGCCTCGGTCAGATTTGGGAGGGGGCGGACTTGACAGCCGTCGAGCCCAAGGAACTCCCAAAGAGACGCAAGGTCCTCGTACGGATCCCTGACACCGTCCCGCAGGAGACGGTGATCAGCAGACTTAAGATCCAGAACCCTGAACTGGGGACGCAACACTGGTCGGTTCTAAGCAGGAAGGCAGAGGAGAAAGGACAGACGCTCGCCTTCTCGATCGACCCGACATCTTACAGAGCCCTTGAAGGAACCTCCTTCAAGGCATTCTGGGGCATGGGAAGGGTTAGCTTCCGCCCACTGGGGAAGCAATTAAGGGTTAATGGGACTTAGGTTCCTTCAGGTCAACCTCCAACACAGTAGGGCAGCCACGGCCGGACTACTAATGGCTCTGAGGAACACGGATGTGGCCCTCATCCAGGAACCGTACTCCTACAAAGGAGAGATCAAGGGACTCGGCGGAGCTACTGGAAAGCTCATCTACAGCAGGTCCAGCGAGAATCCGAGGGCCTGCATTTTTGTCAGGGAAGGGATAGAGTTTCTCCCTCTAATGAATTTCTGTTCCAGGGACCTGGCAACGATCAAAATCCGATGTGGAGGAGCGGATGGGCTGAGGGACATTACTGTCGCGTCAGCCTATCTGCCAGGGGACAGCACGGACCCTCCTCCACCCAACGAATTGGAGCAGCTGATGGTGGGTAGCAGAGCAGGTGGATGGCAGACCATCATCGGCATGGATGCGAATGCGCACCATGAGTTGTGGGGTAGCTCGGACACAAACTCTAGGGGTGAGGCACTTTTACAATTCTTTATGAAATCTAATTTAGACATATTGAATAGAGGTAATAAACCGACATTCGTCACAACACGGCGTGAGGAAGTTTTAGACCTAACAGTTTCCACCCAGTTTCTGGGTGACTTTGTTAAAAGCTGGGCTGTGTCTGGGGAAGTGAGTAGCTCAGACCACAGATACATCCGGTTTGAAATCGCCAAAGTCGAAAGAGAAACGGTATGGTACCGGGACCCCCGCAAGGCGGACTGGGAAGCCTACAGGGCAGAACTAGCTGTGGAACTGCGGGGGGTTGAGAGTGCCATAAGGGATTCAATAGACCTCGAGATTGCAGCAGTCCAATTGCGAGACGCAATTACCTCGGCCTATAACGCCAACTGCCCCCTGAAAATGAGGGTGTCCACCAGGAACGTCCCATGGTGGAACGAGGACCTCAGGCAAAGGAGGACGCAGGTTCGTAAGCTGTTTAACGCGGCCAAAAGGTCGGGAGCATGGGATGAATATAGACAGGCCCTATCGACCTATAACAAAAGACTGAGGGACGCCAAGAAGGAGTCGTGGAGGAGGCACTGCGAAGAAGTGGAAAACACGTCCGAGAGTGCTCGACTACACAAGATCCTGTCTAAGGGCCCTCAGACTAACATAGGCTCCCTTAGAACACCCACGGGAGGCTTTACAAGCTCGGGGGAGGAAACTATGGAAATTTTACTCCAGACGCACTTCCCCGGCTGTAACATAATAAACCAATCACCTCCGGACTGGGAACACTCAGAAATAGAGGCGCCTTATAGGCGGGCATCTAGAGTAGACTGGACAGTCGCTAAAGAGGTGGTTACCTGGAGCAAAATCAGATGGGCCATTAACAGCTTTAAGCCATACAAATCGCCGGGATTTGATGGAATAATGCCCATCATGCTCCAACAGGGGATAGATATACTGGCGCCGGTGCTTACCCTCATTATGAGGAGTCCAGCAGTTTTGAGCGACACTGCCTCTATGTTTGCAACCCTCCATACACGTACTTACTTATTAAGAATCTTCAATAGTAGAATGGTCGACTGTAATGTGTAATGTATTCCCTTGATAGGCGTGGTTTAGCTCGAGTAGCTCTAGTCAGAACTGAAATAGGCAAACAGTTTTGCGGCATTGTGTTTTGATATAGTATATACCAATGCATGAATATATTATATTGTTTAGTCTCGTGGGGTCATTTAGATTCACTAATTACGTATATAAATGAGAAAGCTCAAATTACCGCTACCTATTCCAAGTAAAAAGAGAAGTAAATTAAACTTAAAAAAAATACAATATATTTTTTAGGATTTCTAAGTCCATTTTTAGGGAGACCTAAAAGCCAAACAAAGTTTTTTGCGATATGTGAAGAAAAAACAAGCCTCCTATGAGAGTTGTCCGAACGCGCTGAATTTCAATTATTATCTTTAGCAAATGCGCAATAGTAGCGAATTTTCATAAAAAACTTGTTTTCTTAAACCTGCAAGTTAAAATAGTAAGTAAGTATTGAAAAAAAGTAAGCAGGCAACGCGTTTTTGCAGCGAATGTTCATAAATATATTTGAAATGTTATAAGTCAATTTCCCATTATTAAGCTAAAATCTTAACTTTTAATATTTAACAGTACAATTAAGTGTCTATAATTGAGCAACATTGGGTACCTACAATATTTTATAAAAATAAAACGTAAATATTTAAGTTTGACTGCCTTTTTGAATAAGTAGCAGGTTTAGCAAAAGTAAGTACAAAAAATTATAATGTTTGCAGAGTTTTTAAGAGCATTCCAATTCATACCTTTATCTGTCCCATTATTAAGCAGATTTTTTTTGTTAATAATTATTAAAAGTCAAAAAAGGCATATCTTAGTGTATACTGCACCACGAACATCTTACAATAAATGTTGTAATAAAAAAAGGCACTGAGCATGGCTTAACAGAAATATAACGCGAGGATTGAAACAGCCGGGATGTCTGTTGTGGAGAATATATCAGCCAATAAAACCGTCCGGATCGCTTCGCGCCAATTTCAAAATGAAGTATAAGTCCCACTATCTCATACGTTTTGTAATTGACGAGGCAAATTCATTAAACAACTGTTTTATGTCTGTGCCTTTAATTTGTAGATTTTTTTAAAGTTTATTTGTTTGTTAGTTAGTGTAATAGAAACACATATCAGCGTATAATGCGTTATTATTTACTATATTTGCCAAGTAAAGCAGCATAATAATATGATGACTGTGGAGAAAAGGGTAGGTAGGTAGGTACTTATATCATGGAAACAACTATTAACCAATGTCAAAGTTTGTTGTGAAAGTGTAGGTAAATTATGTTTAATGTCAGACATCTGTAATGAAAAACTAGGTATCAAATTATTATCTTTACCAAATTCCAAACTACATTTAGATCGTTAGAGTAGGCCTATAAAAAGTTCGCAATTTGTTTCCAGACTATGATGGCTTACTAGAATTATTATTATTATTATTATGTTTATTCAATTAATCTATACAATATGCAATACACAATAAGCCTATGACTTGTGCTGTGTTTTTACAAAATTTAACGAGTTCATCCAAAAAATCATTGGCAATTGTGGACCAAGTTCACTATACTTCAAATTTTGACATTCTAAATGGAAAATATTTCTTACTTTAACTTCCTCCTCTCAACTGCTTTTTTGTTACCTCCATTTACCAAAGTTCTTGGCATCTTTATACTTATTTTTCAACCACGGGTCCAACCTTAATAGCCCATATTTTTTTCAAAAATAATAAACTATTATATGCCGAATGACATCGCTTTGACAGTAATATAATTATTTGTGAACACTATCTATTTTCACGGGTTAGCGCTCAAAATCGAAAATAACCTTTTAATGAGAATGAAATGTAACATTAAGTAACTACTTAATGATTCAGTTAGGTATAAGAAAAAATTTCAGTGTGATGTCAGGACAACTCCAGGCGAAACCTTGTTCTTCTTTTAGACTTGCTCGTGCATTTATTTGATTTATTTTCTATTTTCAAAACAAAAAGAAATCATTGCCCTTGAATAATATAATTTTAAATTTCGTGCGTCTTTGTACTTATTCTACTTGACTTTCTAATATTGGCCAAATCGCCTTCCAAAACACTAGTCTGACCAATGACATAATAGATAGGTCTATGAGCCTGACTTTGTGCCATGTTGCCAAATGTAAAAGTTATCAACGATTTTTGTGACTAGTCTATGACCTAGCGTCTTTCAGTTTTTGCTGTTTTTAAAATACTAAATTTGGTATTCTTCTGGCAGCTAATTTATAGTAAAAAAATTAAGTTTGAATAAGCTAATTGTTCTTTTACTCAAAAACATCAAATTTGCGGTGATAGTATTATAATCTTTATACTAGAAACCTATGTACCAAATTTCATTCAAATAGCTTTATATTTTTTCGAAAAAACGAGGTCCGATTTACCTGGCGAATGAACTTATTCAAGCAATTTGTACAAATAATAATATACCTGCAGAGACATAAATATCATACATACACACACACACACACACAGATATATATATATATATATATATATATATATATATATATATATATATATATATATATATATATATATATATATATATATATATATATAATTCGGTAAGTCAACGAAATGATAAAGTACGGCGTTGCGCCCTATACTAATAGTACATATAGCGGTCCGTCGCGAGCTTAACATAAGTTTTTAAATAGGACACGGCATTTTTTAATCCATTGCTACTATTCTCTGTAAAGTTTCCTCTATTTATTGACAAATAATATCGTATATGTTATATATGGACCGTTTCCGAAATATGTAATTTTCTCAATTATTTTCTCTCAAAATCGTTATACGTTTTAAAACTAATATCAGGTCAGGTCATTGTTTTGAAGATTTTAGAAATAAATAGTAAACGTTATTATTACCACACCACTCGGATAACTTATACTGGGATAATAAAGCTTCTATATAGTGTTCAATATCGTCAGACAGATTTGGATAACTTTATATAAATATATATATATATATATATATATATATATATATATATATATATATATATATATATATATATATATATATATAAACTTATAAAAATTGAAACTGACCCCGGATGTGGGTTCTAGGGGTCCTAGTTCGCGCTCATTTAATATTTTTTTATAAAACTCAAAAGTCGGGATCGCCCCAATAGTGGATTTTTTCGAAGAAAATTCACTAAAAAGCGTTCGGCTGGTTCTCTGCAAATTTAACCAGTAAACACTTAAATGTAACAATATTGTGTTTTTTTACATTTTTTGTAGATGCTGTTGGGCCTATTTTTAGATTTATTTGATACAGGCAAAAATATATTAAAAAGTATAAAATATTTATTAGATCTTATTAAATGAAAGAACTACAGCCCGACAACACTGTATACGGTATTAACGTTTCTGTTTCATATCTTGGCTGCGCAGTTTAAGATGCGCCGTGTGACACCCTCAATTCAAAATCAACCACGTGTAGGACTTTATTGTGTCTGAAATATATTTTGTGTTTGTATTTTCAACAGAAATAGAAAATTCCTAATTGCTTCAGATGTCTAGAACGACTGAAAGTCAAATTGCGAAGATACCTACTATAATACGAGAAAACAATGCTGCTATACCAAGTAGGTACACTTCGTTTTTCAAAAAACAAGGGAACAGCGAAGCAACAGAAAGACAAGTTGTATTATTTGAACTGTGAACTGGCTCTTTACTTCAGATTTTGAAATGGGTAAGTCAGTTGTAAAATTTGTTAATTAGAATCAAAATATAAGTAGTTTTTAATATGTGGGAAACTATAACCCCATTATTTTCATTTGTAATAAAAATGTCTTGTTTTTCAAGTCTTTATATATATATATATATATATATATATATATATATATATATATATATATATATATATATATATATATATATATATATATATATATATATATATATATATATATATATAAATATATTAGGTAGCCTATCGAGTTTTACTCTTGCAGTTGTGATTTCTTTATCAAAAAATAATGTGTTACAAGAAATGACTTAATTTTCTTAATATGGCCTAGAAGCTTCACAAACCATGATCTACATATAAAAGAAATATTATACGTTGTTACCTCTTGAATAGCGAAATTTTCTTTATGAAAATTCGCTGATATTGCACAATTTATTACAAAATTCAGAAATATGTGGTAAATTCAATATTCTCATGCAACATTTTTTTCAATTTCAGAGCAAGCACAAACAGAAACCGAGCAAAGTGACAAGGTTGTTCAGATCTTATCCAAGGTGAGCCAAACAGTTGATGGCTTGAGGGAACACCTGGTCCCTCTGTATGGTTAGTGTTAACTTTCAAAGATTTATATTATTATGTTGAATATAATTTTGAATTTGTTGTAATTTTGTAATGTTTTGTTTGCAATATACACGCACTTGCCTAGCCTGATGCTGAAGAAGAAGAGTTTGAAGTTATATCATAAATGTTTTATATAGATGTATATAATTTACTGTTTATAATAAAAGGCAATAAAAAAGTTTACTTTTTGTATGCTCTTACAGAAGGGTCCTGTACGTATTTATGTTGTCTTGCAACCAGAAGTAAAGTGTTACCAGAAACAGGTGCAGCATCAGTGGTATCAAATGAAAGCAGTGGTATTTGCGACTGTTGAAAATAATTGTTAGTAATACATATACTGATAATCATGATCATCTATAAACTTTTTAGTTTTATAAATTTTTGTGTGCATTTTATGCGTAAGTTACAAACACATTTGTTTTTATACTATGTTGTGTGTGGTGTATGTGTTGGCATATTTTGACATAATTTTACATCACTAAAACAGTCAGATTTATATAATTTTATATTAGCCTAATAATGTATCTTTAGCAATATTCATTATTAATAAATCAGGATATTTATAAAACTCTCTGACATATCGGATAATTTAGAGTATATTGCAGCACATGATTACGCTCTCGATTTGTGCCAATAAATGAGCTTGTTCACATGTAATGCATGTTTATTGCTTTTAATGTAGGTAAACCTTAAAAATAGTATTACAAACATTCAATGATAGTTGTATTTTATATTTATATTATAATATCTACCTTAATTCTGAGTCTTGTGTGGACCTTGTGTTCATGTCTCACGGGTGCTATGCAGATGCAGGAAAACTTCACTTTATAGTGAGCCAGATTCATGAGAGGATAAATTTGACTAGCAATTACAACTTGTGGTTTACCGTTGACTTCCGAACAAAATTTGCCATGTTTTCAGAGGTTCTAGGGTTCATTTCAGTGCTGGAGTCGAACCTGCTACCTTTAGAGTATCAGAGATTTTCACCACTACACCACAGGCAATGACCTTATACCCACATTAAATTATAAATATCGTTTGTTCTAAAATATAACATATAGAAATAAGAAAATAGTTTGTTTCATTTTTATATAATTTTCTGTTTTTACGTTGTGTCTTAGTTTATTTAATTCAAGTATGATTATGTTTTTAGTGTACATAATATATTATGTTAAAAATTTAATAAATCTTAGGCAACCATGTATTTTTTATAACTAACCAAGTTTACGCACTTTGTAAATTGTAATGTACTTTTAATTTGGATTTATTATATTTATCAAATATGATTTGACTTGGAAATAATTAATAATTAACAATATGTTGCCAGTCAGTAATCTTCATCACTATGCTATATATTGTTACCTTTATATTTACATAAAGATATAAATATCTTCTATTATAAATCATAACAATTAGAGGTGTGCAAACCGAACTATAAACGAACCCAAGCAAAAATGTTGCATCGAACTTCGAACCTCTCAGATAGTATGTCTAAGGTTCACAGTCGAACATCGAACTTTTTAAACATTTAACATTGAACACCGAACTAACTACAGTTCTTCAATGTTCACATATATTTTCCTTAAATACAAAAATTAGGTACATTGTAGCATACAATATTTGGTACATAGGAAAAAAAAAGAAAGGTTTGACAAAATTTGCAGGTCGATTGGATGAAAATGCCCTCTGATGCTGATGTTTGTTTTTAAGATGAGTCGGTGTTGAATCAAAAATACAAAAAGGCACATTGAACACTTTTTTTATACTTCTACATCTATAATAGCTAAGCTCAATTATAAATATTTTGTTGTTTGGTATTAGTTGGGCAGTTTTAGCAAATTTGAATGAGTGGGTTAAAAGTGAGCATATATATATATATATATATATATATATATATATATATATATATATATATATATATATATATATATATATATATATATATATATATATATATATATATATATATATATATATATATATATATATATATATATATATATATATATACTAACAATTGTAACTGTTTCTTCATTGTTTTAACTGTTTTGGATCATTGTAAAATAAAGTATGTTTAATCTAATGTTTTCTGAAGACAATCTGCAATTATAGTCATAAATTGTGAAAATTTACTTTACCAACAAGTTGCGAACACTGCCATTATAATGTTGTAACCAAAAAAAGGCATTGGGATGCTAGGATATATAAAAATATAATAATTCAGTGATGTTAATTAGCTGTCGTCTCACAAACTGTCAAAGATATGAATGATATTTCCTGAAATTACGCTATCGACTCAGTGGGACTGATATGGACTTTATAACTTCGCTACCTTTGCCAGCATTGGTTGCCTGTAATGTTCAACTTCAAAGTATTCTTTAGCAACGAACTCCAAGCTATTTTGAAGGATTACGTATTTCGAACTAGTTTAACATCGCCTAGCGCAAACAATTTTTCGAACCACAGGTTTGATTCAAGTTAGGGTTCGGTTCAAAATTTCGAAACTTTGCACACCTCTAAAAACAATATATATGATAATAAATAAGAAAAAATTGTATATTAAATATATGTGTTTGAAACTTTATTCGTTTAAATGTTGAGTTTTATTTTCTTTTATAAAAACTGAAATATATCTTACGTGATAATGTATTTTTTTTACCAAAAACCCATTTCTCTGTACTTTATATATGTATATATATATATATATATATATATATATATATATATATATATATATATATATATATATATATATACATATATATATATATATATATATATATATATATATATATATATATATATATATATATATATATATATATATATTTGTTGTTAATTTCCAATGATTTTTTTTTATTTCCTTCATTATGTAATTAAGTATGTATATTATTTCAAAATAAACTATTTTTAACATTATTTCTCCCCAATCATACATTAAAAAAAACACAATTTTGCAGCAAATTAGCGTTAAAAATAATGTTAAAAGGTAGGTGTCATCAAGGAGAGGTTGTTTGAAAATATTTATACGTTTTCCCCTCAACCATAAACTTGGACAAACAAGTTTGCAGCAAATGAGCATTAAAAAATATAGAAAAGTAGGTGCCAAAGAGTAAAGCTTTTAAGAAATATATATAAACAATTTCTTAACTATAAACATTGAAAGACAATGTTGCAGGAAATGAGCATTAAAAACCAATGTTAAAAAGACTATCATGGCAGCCAGCTTTTTTTGAATTTATTAAACATTTTCTCATTAAGCATAAATTTTGAAATACAATTTTGCAGCAAATAAGCATTAAAAATAAATGCCATCAAAGACAGCTTTTTTAAAAATATTTGGCAATAATAAAAAAAACATTAAAGTTAATTATAATGCGGTTTTGCTGTTAATTAAAAAATGAAACTAATCTTGTCAATGAATTTTTTCATTACAAATATTTTTATAGGAAAATGTCATTGCAATTTAAACTATTAATACCTTCTACAAAAACGATTATTTACCCTTATGTATATTTATTTGTATCTAAATAACTCAAACAATTCAAAATGCAATTAAATAAGTCTCCTATAAAACATAAATTTGAATGTCTACATTAATTACATATTTATTTTCTCTATATGGGAGGAGCATAAGAAATAAGAACACTCCCATTGGTCTGTCTATGACACTTCACACAGTCAGCCAGACAAGTACTGAAAAAATGATCTTTCTGCCTGTATGGAGGCAATCTATTGTTGTGTCGCGGTAAAGAGTGTCGCCCAGAACCACTGTCGCGCTAATCGACGACCTCGATTATGAGGGCCAGCCTGGCTCTGGGGTACATTCCGAGGGCATGGAGACTGGCCAGGGTTGTATTTATTCCTAAACCTGGGCGTCCAACAGACCAGGCAAAGTCCCTGAGGCCAATAAGTCTCATGTCCTTCTTGCTGAAAACAGTGGAAAAACTGCTCGACCGGCACATTAGGGGCGGTGTACTGGAAGCATATCCTCTACACTGCGGACAATATGCATACAGAGCAGGATTCTCAACAGAAACAGCACTGCACCAACTGGTGCTGAAACTGGAGAATACGCTGGAGAACAAGGAGGTGGCGCTGGGGGCCTTCCTAGACATAGAGGGGGCCTTTAGCAACACCTCGTTCGGATCGGTTCTGGCAGCTGCCCGGGAGCGTGGAATAGAGGAGACCTGCTGCAGGTGGATCGGTTCCATGCTCAGGGACAGGGCGGTGTTCACCTCACTCGCGGGAGGGACTCTGCTGGCGGGGGTCGCGGCGGGGTGTCCGCAGGGGAGCGTTCTGTCTCCCTTGCTCTGGTGTCTAGTCGTGGACGGCCTGCTGGGGAGGCTCTCGGGAGGGGGGTATGAGGTACAGGGCTATGCGGACGACATTGTCATCATAGTCCGAGGAAAGGTCACACAGGCAGTGTGGGAGCGTATGCAGACTGCACTGAAAGTGGTGGAAGGGTGGACGGTTGATCAAGGGCTCGGGGTGAGCCCCGAGAAAGCAACCGTCGTGCCGTTTACGAGGAGGAGGAAGTGTGAAAGCCACAGAACTCTCACTCTATACGGTAGGAGCGTTCCAATGGCCAGGGAGGTAAAATATCTTGGGGTCGTATTGGACTCTAAGCTAACCTGGAATGGTCACATTGGAAAAATACTGCGTAAGGCAGTCATGACCTTAGCCGTCACTAGGCGGCTATATGGAAAAACGTGGGGACTAAGACCTAGTATGGCCCACTGGCTGTACACAAGGGTGGTCAGACCATCGTTAACATATGCGGCACTGGTCTGGTGGCCTAAGGTGACACAATCCAGTGCCAAACAAAAACTAGGCAAGATCCAAAGGATGGCTTGCCTAGGCATCACAGGGGCCATGTCTTCAACCCCAACAGCCGCCATGGAGGTGTTGCTGGATCTACCCCCCCTACACTTCGTTATTATGGGAGAGGCCAGGCTAGGACTATACAGACTAGCCTGCAATGGTAGACTGAAGATCAACCCAGGCTTCAGGGGCCACTGCAAAATTCAGGAGATCGTGAAGGAACCCATGCTTGAAATGAGGTCAGACTTCGCGAGCCCGCGAATGTGCAGGGAAAACAACTTCACAGTGGAAATCCCTGATCGCGGGGCATGGCGGGAGGAGACACCGGGCATACCACGGGACGCGCTCGTCTGGTTCACGGACGGATCTGGCGGGGAGCGTGGGACGGGGGCAGGTGTTTACTCGGAAGGACCGAGGGTAAGTCACAGTATTTCCCTCGGAGCCCATGCAACGGTGTTTCAGGCCGAGATGTACGCCATCCTGCACTGTGTGCGGGAGAACAAGAGGAGGGGCTACACCAACAAGCGGATCCTCATAGCCACAGACAGCCAGGCAGCCCTTAAGGCACTAAGTAGCCCACGGGTAAATTCCTGGCTGGTGAGTGAGTGCCGAGACGAGACGAGCGACCTGGCTGGGCAGAATGAGGTGACCCTCATCTGGGTGCCGGGTCACTCGGGGGTCAAAGGCAATGAAGAAGCTGACAGTCTCGCAAAGAGGGGGTCAGCAGAACCATTTATGGGACCAGAACCGGCTCTGGGCGTGTCAAAGAGCACTGCCAGGGGAGCCATTAAGTCCTGGGTCAGAAACCAACACAAGGTGTACTGGGCGGACTGTCCAGGGCTCAGACATGGGAAGTCAATAATTGACGGACCCAGTTCAAAGAGAGCTGTGGAGCTGCTAAACCTTAGCAGAGGACAGCTCAGAAACACAACAGGTCTCTTGACGGGACACATGGCCGTCAAGAAACACCTACATAAAATGGGGCGGTTCGAAGGGGACCTCGCATGCAGACTGCGGCGAGGGGGAGGAATCAGCCCAGCACATCTTGTGCGAGTGTATAGCTCTGGACCGGAAAAGACAACTGATCTACGGTCACTCTAGACCGGAGACAGAGCAATATAAAACTTCACCCTACCAATCGCTGTGCAGACTAGTTCAAGGCACAGTGATTTTGGAATGGGTGGAGTAAGACTAGGGGTATGCACAATCAACCAAGGGTTGCGGTGCTATCGGGGCGGCAAGGCCGCGGACGAGCCCTGAGGGAACAAAAAAAAAAAAAAAAAAAGGCTAGATGCATTCTGACCACAATTAGAACCGTAGACCGGTTGCGCTCTAGTTAGAGCTCGTCAGTACGGCATAGTAACTGTAGCGAAAATACACCTATAAAGTAATACGGCTATGGCAGCCAGCCTTCCAACACTAAGTGAGATATCAGACACGAAGCACGTGCCACCACCTCGTTGCGGAACCAGTTAGTATGTTGTCACGGCAGCTCCAAATAACACAAAGTGTTAAATATTAGAGACTGTATACAACCAACTAACAATTTAATAAATTGTCAGCCCTGGCCCATTTCTACCCTAATATAGGGACAATAGGTGTATTTTCGCTGCAGTTGGTATGTCATACTGACGAGCTCTATTTAGAGCGAAACCGGTTTACGATTCCAATTGTGGTGAGAATGCATCTAGCCTTACATACTTTGTCCCTATATTGGGGTAGAAATGGGCCAGGGCTGACAATGTATTAAATTGTTAGTTGGTTGTATACAGTCTCTAATGTAATATATCACCAATCGATTTTCCCTAATAAACAACAAAATGTTTAATTCAATTTCCTCATTACCTGTCATATGTAGTCGCTTTTAGCGAATTTTCATCAAGAAAAATTCCCTAATAGAGAGGTCACGATGAAAAGTTTTTGAAAAAATTTCTCCAGATGAGCGCGAATTTGGGTCCCTAGAACCCAAAACCAAGGCCCGTTGAACTTTATATATATATATATATATATATATATATATATATATATATATATATATATATATATATATATATATATATATATATATATATATATATATATATATATATATATATATATATATTGGTTCTCGGGTTGAACCGCGTCCAGAATTTATGAAAACTCGACGTTTCGACTCCTGTTTTGGAGCCATTTTCAAGAGGTAAAGGAAATATGTAAGGACACTCTAAGGCCTCAATCTGCCTACTCCTTAGAGTGGTGGACAAAGGTGGGTAAAGGAAATATGTAAGAACACTCCAAGACCTCAATCTGCCTACTCCTTAGAGTGGTGGACAAAGGTGG
The DNA here is from genome assembly GCA_964006375.1 of Tillus elongatus. NCBI lineage: Eukaryota > Metazoa > Arthropoda > Insecta > Coleoptera > Cleridae > Tillus > Tillus elongatus. The sequence continues at coordinate 28,977,063 of OZ023263.1, read as the reverse complement.
GTAAAGGAAATATGTAAGGACACTCAAAGGCCTCAATCTGCCTGTTCCTTAGAGTGGTGGACAAAGGTGGGTAAAGGAAATATGTAAGGACACTCCAAGACCTCAATCTGCCTACTCCTTAGAGTGGTGGACAAAGGTGGGTAAAGGAAATATGTAAGGACACTCAAAAGCCTCAATCTGCCTGCTCCTTAGAGTGGTGGACAAAGGTGGGTAAAGGAAATATGTAAGGACACTCCAAGACCTCAATCTGCCTACTCCTTAGAGTGGTGGACAAAGGTGGGTAAAGGAAATATGTAAGGGCACTCTAAGGCCTCAATCTGCATACTCCTTAGAGCGGTGGACAAAGGTGGGTTGGGTTGTTGTAGCTCGATTACGGGGCCTCAATCTGCCTACTCCCCAAATCTCGCCGGAGATCGTCTGTGAGGTCTCAGTGTGTTCAACCCTAGGCCTCGGAGAGATCTGGCAGTTCGTTGCAAGTCTTGTCTTTAATGTGTCGTTCCGTCTACCTGCTTCGTTATCAGTGAAAGTAGTGGGGTCACCGTCAATTAAGTGGGGGGCTTCGGTCACAGTACTTAGAGGATGAGGAGGATTAAGAGGGTCACCGGCATTTGTGGGGCAGATAATGGGGCAATAAAATTGTCTGTGGAATTTATTTTCTTTTTGTGTGTTTGTAAAGAAGATATAATAGGTTTCCAAGTAGTTGGAAGGCGAAGACCATCATCTCTCTTGTTTAAACAATCGGGACGTTTTTCAATCTCGATTGCTTCGCGGATAATTCTCGTTTTCAAGTTGTAAACCGGTGCTATTGTTTTGGCATTATCGAATTCTATTTTGTGCCCTGTATGAATATGATGCATGGCCAGCGCCGATGAGAGGTCGGATTTTCTAACTGCGAGGGTGTGTTCATATATTCTATTGTGGATGCGTCTATTTGTTTGTCATACATAAGTTCAGGAACAGTCGGAACAAGGAATTTCGTAAACTCCGTGGGATTCGTTTGGAATCGTATCCTTGGGAGTTTTTTTTTTATCATATTTGACAGTTGTAGCTCTGTTGTGAATACAGTTTTGATACTATGGGTTCTAAAAATTCTACTGATTTTGTCGGTGACTACTTTAATGTATGGTAAAAACACTGTGTGTTGTTGTGTGGACTCTGTTTGTTCTTGTTGTGGTGTAATGGTTTGTTGTTGTGCGTTTCTAATGTTTCGTAGTAGGTAATTGTTGTCATCCGTTTTCTAGCAATGTCTGTCTTAAAAAGTTTAATATGTCTATTTGTTGTTGTTGTCCGTTAGGCTAAGGGATCGTGTTACTAGTGTTCGAACCACGGAATTTAGTTGCGATGGGTGATGGTGAGATTGGGCCTTAAGATAACGATTAATGTGGGTTGGTTTTCGGTAGACAGTGTAAGAAAATCCTCTGACTGGGTTTTTAGTGATGCGTACATCTAAAAAAGGCAAAGAAAAATTATTTTCCATTTCCATGGTGAACTGAATTTAGGGGTTGATGTTATTTAGGTAAGAAAGGAATTCGTCTAGAGATTCTTTGCCGTGTGGCCAGACAGCGAAAATGTCGTCAACGTATCTTAACCAACAGGTTAGTTTAAGTTGGGATGAATTGAGGGCTTGTGTCTCGAAGTTTTCCATGAAAATGTTAGCCAATGCAGGAGAGAGGTGAACCCATTGGAGCACCTCGAACTTGTTTGTAAAATTTGTTTTGAAAAAGGAAATAAGTGTTAGATGTGCAGTGTTCTACAAGAGCTAAGGTATCGTGGGAAATTTTGTGTTTATTTTTGAGAATGTCAAGGGTTTCAGATAGAGGTATATTGGTGAATAAGGAAACTATATCAAAGCTAACTAGAATGTCGTTTTGAGAAATGGTGTTGTTTTGAAGAAGGTCAATGAAATGGGTGGAGTTTTTGACATAGGATGTAGCATTTTCTACTAATGATTGAAGAGGTTTGGCTAGATGTTTTGCAAGTTTTTGTGTGGGTGAATGGTGGGCACTTACGATAGGGCGAAGGGGAATATCAGGCTTATGGATTTTCGGGAGACCGTATTTTCTAGGGATGCGAGATGATTTTTCGCGGGGGATTAGTTCTTTTTTGAGGTCAGGACTGAGTTGGGAGTTGTTGCTGATAGTTTTGGTTTTCTTTTCAAGATAAGTTGTAGGGTCGTTAGGGATTTGTTTGTAGTCTGTGTTGTTTAGTATATTGTCTATCTTTTGTATATAGTACAACAACCCAACCCACCTTTGTCAACCACTCTAAGGAGTAGGCAGATTGAGGCCTTGGAGTGTCCTTACATTTTCCTTTACCTCTTGAAAATGGCTCCAAAACAGGAGCCGAAACGTAGAGTTTTCATAAATTCTGGACGCAGTTCAACCCGAGAACCAAGTATGTCTCACATTAAAGACCCGGATATCTTTCTGAATATATATATATATATATATATATATATATTTATATATATATATATATATATATATATATATATATATATATATATATATATATATATATATCTATGTGTGTGTGTATCCGAGATAACTCAAAAAATACTGATTTGAACGAAACTTGGCACATATCTTCATTGTATTAAGAACGCGGACGAGTTCGTATATCAGCTACAACGGACATTTTTTCGCCCCAAAAATATACAAAAATATTTTTGAAAACGCTATATTTTTGTATCAGAGTAACTGGAATGAGACTTTACATGTAGCTAGAAATGGTGCAAATAAACCTGTTGTAAATTTTAAGTAATTTGGTACACAATATTTAGACTTTTCTCACCATATTGTTGTGAGTCTAAAATTTCATCCCCTTTCTGATGGTGTAAAAATATACAGGTATTCTATTAAAAAACAACGCTAAATTAGTGCGTATCTCTGTTATGCAATATTATTTTCGAAATCCCAAAAATAATCGAGATAGAGGGGGTGGATACGATAGATGATACAGCCTGTACATGTGTCTAACTAAGAACCTTCTTCTTTCTAGAAGACAATTTAAAAATAATTTCGGGAAAATAAAGAGCAAAAGTTTGTGAAACATTTATTCAATAAAGTGACTAGAATATTATGCTCTATATATACATATTATTTGTACCAATATGAATACACACATTACGAAAATATATGGGTATATATATAATTCATCATCAAATACATCTCAGTTGTCACATTCATGTTTGCCATTAGAATAATAATTGATTTCTTCATGTCTTTTTAAATATTTAGATCTTTTTATAATACATTAACATTGGACATAATAACTATGTGTAACTAACATTAACATGTACTTCATATTTATACTAATCTAGGAACAGCAATGTAAAATGCCACATCATAATTGGCAAACATCAGTAAAATAAATCAAAATGTGCAGCTCTGAACCTGCAGTAAGACATTTTAAGAGAAACCTAAGTACCACAATACACGTAAAAACCTCACAACAATCCTATCAATACAGCTGGCTTTACGATGTAACACCTATTTAAGTTGACAAATGTTCTGTTTTGTTATTGTTCTCTTTTCACTTTATACATCAGACATATCTAATGTGTAACGATTTCGTTTCTGCTTTAATTATTCAAAATAAACCCGTAAGAGATTTAATTAACAGCCGACAATCCAATATCTGTAAGGCAATTCATGTTTTCATTTCAAAATTATCTTCATGAAAAGTCGCTAAATCTTCAAGTACCGTAAACCCCTTTACTGCATTTCTAATTTGTACGTTAAAATTCAATATATGTTTGCCATGGGAAACTACCTCGCATTATTACTGAACAAATATTTCCAGGAACGAAATAAGCATTGAAAATGTACGTTAGGAATATTCGAGAACAAAATATTGTTTATCTGTAATTTTCCGATCGGTGACGTCACCCAAGAAAGACCGTTGGAAACGTTGCAGAGAATCGCCGGCAAAACCTTCAACTTTGGACACGGGAGGTGAGACTTTACCACCGATTGGAGGTCTCGTTTTATCTCATCCGAAGAATGGAGGCTAGAAAGAGCTCGCGCACAGCCACCAACCGTCACGGTAAGAATTTTTGCGTGCAGCGACTAGGAATTGCAGAACACGACACATTAGCGTTGACTCTCTGCTGAGCGTTCATAGAGTGAACACCCGTCAGTTTCGGTGGCTATTATATTATCTTAAAACGGGGTTGTAATGTTCTTTCTGTTATCTGTACTACCTAATAATTAATGTCAGTGATTGTTCGGAGTGATTCAAGTGATTTTCGAGTTTAAATAAACATCGTATGCAGCATAAAAACGCGAGCTAACTCGTGGTTCTTTGTTCCGAATTTTTGATTTCTTGCCGTAATCAGAAAGAATTCCTGGTTATTATCGAACCTTAAGTCAATTGGTAGTGAATTTTACTTGAGCAAACTCACGTTTAATTACGATTTGCAGTTTCCATCAAGCAAATTCAAAACATCGACATAGGTGTCAAATGATCTTGTAGTATTGGAGCAATGACATTCACCGGTCCAATAATCTCTGATGGGAAGTTCCAGTTGTTTTCCCCAGCTTTTCCGCTCTTATTGGAATCTGGAATCTGTGTCAGGCACTCATGATTGATCCCACCTGGAAAGCATCTTCTGAAGAGAAGTTACTCCCTAGTATCTTTCTTTTTGACGTCGGCGCGAACAATTTATTCTTACTAACTATTATCTAGATATCTAAATTTCTATGTAACCTGGCACTAGTCTGGAGAGCCCACAAATATAGGACTCTGAGCAGTGTGAAGCAAACAAAGGAAGAGAACGTGAGTATCAAACTACATCCAGATTTGTCAACCTCCTAAAAAGTGCTGCTAATCTTAATAAATTTGACAATCTGATAGATAGCTACTTTAGGGTAGGGTCTTATAGGCAATTGTGACCTCACCATTGAGCAGATCTATATCCACCTGAGGTCAATCACTATATACCACGGTTCTTGTACTTAAAGCTTCTCTTTGAAGGAGGTAACAAATGTCATTCAATTTTTCAACTATGCTGATGACTTACAAATTTATTTTTCCTTTAAAAATTAAACTGCATATGCGGAGAAAAAATATCTAAAGATGCAGCTGAAAACTGTCTAAAAGTAAATCCTTGGAAAACACAAGCCATACTGCACAGCAAAAATAAAGTCTTTGGAGAACATGATCTAGGCCTAAATGGACAAGCTATACAGTGGAGCAAAGAGGTTAAAAGCCTCGGTCTACATATGGACGAAGCACTCACTTTTAACTGTCGAGTCAACCACATGTGTAAAACTGCCGTTCTCAAATTTAAAAAGCTTTCAAAATGCAGAGACACATTGCCTACTAATCTGAAGTTGATGCTGACCTTGTTTCGAGTCATTTGAATTATATGGACATTTTCCATGGTCCCTATCTCGGAGAAAATAACAAGTACCATATTCAGAAAATGCAAAATTGCATACACATTTAGAAGGTATCATGTTACACCATACCAACAAAATGCAGGGTGGCTAACTATGACCCAGAGAGATTTCTCCATACGAGTTGTTTCATACAGTGTGACCCATTTGTTTGCAAGTCACCCGTAAAATCTTTATTTATAGTGCGATTTTAACCGGATCTTCTTTAAAGTCTAGATCTTGATAAACTGTATTTTTGGAGCAATAAGCGCCACATTTCTACAAAATCCGAGGCGTACTTCATAAGTTTTTAGGAGTAAAATTTTAAGGGTACTGTATATAAAATTAGAAGCCTAAATTCATCACCATATTTGCGATAACTTGTCCTTCGAACGTCTGAGTTCATTCTGTTTTTACCAGAAGTTGTTGTTTACTTCATATCGCACACCACAGGATCGAATTCTTCAAAAACTCAGCTGTTTATCAAGTTTATATTTATAACCTGCTTTATAACTTTTACTAGTAATCCACAACCGGATTCAAAAACCAATCAAAGAATTTGTAATTAAAACTTATGCTTGACCCTGAATATACGAGGGCGGGTCAATAAGTCCGTGAATTTTTGAATTTTCCGCCTCTTCACGGGAAGGGCAACACTGTTCCTGTCAACAAGCATCTGTCAGTTGACTCATGTCGAATTTTGAATAAGCTGCGTAATTTAGTTTGTGTTAGATAGCCATTGAAAGCAGACAACCTCTTGAGTTTTAACGAAAATGGAAAAAGTGAATTTCGTGTGCTCATTAAACATTATTTTTTGCGGAAAAAACATCACTTACACCAAGACATCAATTTCCATGGTAAAAAAGTGGTTTACAGAATTTCGGTGCGGCCGTACAAGCACAAATGACGCCGAACGTTCTGGACGCCCAGTTGAGGTCGCTACACCCGAAACAATTGAAAAAATCCACGATATGGTGCCGGCCGATCGGAGATTCAAAGTGCAGGAGATTGTGGAAGCCATAGGCATATCACATGGCTTAGTGGTTTTGATTTTGCATGATCACTTGGGTATGAGAAAGCTACCCGCAAAATGGGTGCCGCATTTGCTCACAATCGACCACAAACGCAATCGTGTGACAACTTCGAAGGAGTGTTTGGCGTTGTCAAACGCAATAGGGACGAGTTTTTGCGCCATTTCGTAACCGTTGATGAAACATGGATTCACCACAACACACCAGAAACCAAGCAGCAGTCAAAACAGTGGGTTTCTCCGTGCGAATCGGCGCCGAAGAAGGCCAAGGTGGGTTTGTCAGCCAATAAAGTCATGGCGACCGTTTTTTTGGGATGCACACGGTATAATCCACATTGATTACCGTCAAAAGGGAAGAACAATCAATGGCGAATATTATACCAACTTATTGGACTGATTCAATGACGATTTGAAGAAAAACGACCGCATTTGGCCAAGAAATAAGTTCTTTTCCACCAAGACAATGGCGAAATTGCATAAATTGGGCTACAAATTGCTCCCTCATTCGCCCTATTCTCCGGATTTAGCCCCAGGTGACTATTTCTTGTTTCCAAACTTAAAGAAATGGCTCGGCGGAAAAAAATTTGACTCCAATGATGAAATCATCTCACAAACAAATACCTATTTTGAGAACCTCGACAAATCTTATTTTTTGGAAGGTATAAAAAAATTGGAGAAACGTTGGACGAAGTGTAAAGAGCTCAAAGGAGACTATGTTGGGAAATAAAATGATTTTTTGTCAAAAAACCTGTGTTTCATTCAAAAAGTCACGGACTTATTGACACGTCCTCGTAGGTTTATTTAGTAGTGTCCGTGTCACTATTATTATTATCATGTATATATTTAAATTCGTGAAAGCCCATGTAGTGGACTTGTACCCTTAATTTGGGCAATAAATTATTATTATTATATTTTAGTGAATTTTCTTTAAAAAAAATTCACTAATGAGGAGATCTCGACTTTCGAATTTTGAAAAAATTCCTTCAAATTAGCACTAATTAGGCCCCCGAGAACACATATCCGTGGTCAGTTTCAATTTTTATATGTTTATATATATATATATATATATATATATATATATATATATATATATATATATATATATATATATATATATATATATATATATATATATATATATATCACACCGATAACTCAAAAAATAATGGGCCGATTTTGATCAAATTTGGCGAGTACCTTTCTTTTGCCAGTGGCTTGGATAAGTTCGTTATCCAGAAAAATCTGCTTAGTTGAAATAGATTAAACAATGATTTGGCTTAATTTGACAGACGGATTACCCCAGTCAGTGACAGTTCTGAGCTGACCTTAAATGTATGGAATTTCGACAACGAAATTATAATGCATGTTTGTAAGAAAATAAATTCGGGACTCAGCAAGTGCGTTATGGTAGCGAATTTTTATTGAATGCCTCAAATTTGAATAGCTCAATTTGCTATTAACCTATAAGGTTCGTTGGACAGGAAACTAGTTTTTTCGGGAACATGTTAAGTTTCTTTTCGAACATTTTGTGTACATTTTCAGACAGTAAAGTTATTTTCATGAAATATGGTACATTGTTTCTACTATATATGTTATGCTGGTAACCAAATTTCATGTCTGCTTCCTTAAAAAAGACACATATTTGCTATTTAAAACATTTTTATGAACATTCACTATCGTAACGCACTTGCTGCGCCCAGACTTTTTTCTCTTAAATACTCTCTCAAATAAAGTTTATTGTTGTTAAGTGACATGTGAGAATGTGTTGTGGTGAATTCGGTTTCTCTAAAATTAACTTATATAATTAAGACTAAAAGTACACAATAACATAATCAATAGAACAGCATACATAAATACCTAAAAGTGATAACACTAATTGTATAAATTGTGTATATGAACAAATAAAAATAAGGTAAATACACAATAACATATTCGATAAAACAGTATACGTTAATACCTAAAAAAAATAATTATTAAAGCTAAAAGTATACAATAACCTATTCGATAAAATAAATCACAGTCACTACTGCAACTTTACTTTTAAGTAAGACTCGATGCATTTTCGCAACAATTAGAACCGTAGACCGGTTTCGCTCTCATTAGAGTTCTTCAGCACGGCATACTAATTGCAGCAAAAATGCACCAAAAATAATACGGCTATCGTATAGCCAGTCTTAAAATACTCAGTAAGTGGTACTTACTGAGTATTTTACTTTTAAGAGCTAGAACAGATAATAAAGTGCTACTAAATAAACACCTTTAGTAAACAAATATGTAATCTTAAAAAATGACCAGTAGCCTCTTATGTTTGTTTGAAATTGATAACATATTTCATATTGCGGGAAAAAAAAATTGGGTTCTTATGTGCATTCTATAATTATACACACAATATTTTAAATTTTGGCCAGTGTCTCACTTCAAAGGCTGTAATTAAATGTTCAAGTTATTCATACAAGGTTGCCATTAAAAACAGTATATCAATTTCCCTGACTTTTCCCTAATTTCCCTGACAAACCAAAATCTATTTCCCTGATTTTGATCTTCTACGATTTACCCCCAACATGTGTAACACACTAGTACATAATACAGTAGACCTTCATGTCATGGCGGAAAACACACTTCCCCATTTCAAATACGAAGCGACCAATGAATGCAAAAAAAACCCACCGTTTTTGTGGCTATGTGTAAAAACAAATCATTAAATAAATGGTTCAGAATTTCACAAAAGCCAGCACATTGTTTCAATTATTTATCATAAAAAGATAACAAATTATTCCCTGACTTTTAGTCAATTTTTCCCTGACAAAATTTTTCTTCGATAAATTCCCTGAGTTATCCCGTTTTTCCAGACGAGTGAGAACCCTGTATACCGCTTTCCTGCCACAAAAATGGCAAAATTAATTAATTCTAATATAATAATAATAATAGCACCAAAGTAGACAAACTCCACACTCAGAAGTCTTAAACTTGTGCGGGGGAAGCTTACATATACATATAGACAAAGGACACCCCCCATAACTCATCAGAAACCGACCTTTCCACATTCGAGTGAAAAAGACCGACTGTCCGAATACGAGACTCGAACCCACGACCTTCTAGTCCGATTCTAGAGGTTACTCACCTCGCGAACTGAGCTATTCGGCCCGTTTATATACTGTGGATCAATTCCAGTTCAAAGTGTGATATGTTCCGAAATATTACATTCCACAATAAAATTTATAAATTAGCACCTACAAAACACGATACAAGTTCTAGATCCTTAAAAAAACATTGGTCACAACTTTAGTAAGTTCACAAACCTTCATTTTCTAAATGCAAGTTCGTCCTACACTTTTTGGCACTAACCAAGCAAACGTGAAATATAATTTTCATTATTTATATAAGCTTGTAACTTGAAAGGCAAAATTGCAAACACAATATGTTAAACCATTCTTTTTTAACAATAAATATCATAATTTGATAGGTTGCCATAGGTGCATATTTTCACGTTACGACAAAACATACAGGGTAGTCCTGAAAAGCATACTGGTTGCAATGATTGATTATTTAAATGGAACACCTGTATATTATATCATTTGAAAGAACGATTTAAACTGTTTTAGGTTTTTCAAATTGGAAAATGTCTTAAACTGTTTATTTAAACTAATTTCGTCAGTGGCGGCTCGTCAGATGACCAAGGTGAAGCGCTGCTTCACCTATATTTTTCCGTTAAGCTGAACTTTTTAATTCAAAATCCACCATAACTTTTTTTTCATTCAAATTCATTTGGTACAGCCACATAAAAATGTCTAGTGAGGTCGCGCCGCAGTTGATAATGTATTTTTATAGTATTTTATGGTGTGATATAGTTTGCAAGCCCCTGATTTCCGAATTGATATACATTATGCACAAACACGCAGCGTATATGTGTTGCAGAGCACATACTATTGGCAACGAGCAACTGAGCCAGAATCGTTTACACAGAAATGCTGGGTCGAATTCTTATAGTTTGCATGAGACGGTTGCCACGGCAACAGCACCCGCGCCGTTTACTTGGTTTTTATTATGGCCACCAAAGAGATGCAGGGTTCTGAGTCTGCGTCAAAGCTTAGTTTCCGTCGTTTATTTAGATATACTCGGACCGTCAGACGCGTATTTTTATTTTTACTATTTTTCCGTTAACGTTAAATGATCCGGTATGTGTCACATTTACAGACTTTGAAAAGCTGGTTTTTTCATGTTTCTTTTTGGTAAGTGGAGTTGATTTGTTTATTATCACATTTAAAAAAATAATTTCAAAATAATAAAATATTAGACATAAAATTTCAAGTTATAAAAAAAGTCTGGCCGCAGCAAGTGCGTTAAGGTAGTGAACCCCATGACCGGGGGTGAAAGTGTGCCACAGAAAATGTTATTTTTCAGAAAATTTTGAAACTCTAATAAGGTCAATATAATATAACACACTAAAATATTTAATCTTTTTATTACAATCCTCCAATCAGCCATATCTTCATTTGGTTTTTGACAATTATACAAAAACCGAAAAAAGCGGCACGATTTCACTCCAGTTTGCGGTGCAAAAAGTGTAAGCTTTGTTGCCTCGAGATTTTGCTACTTGAGTTAGTTTTTGTAATTGGTTTCAAGAAAAAGCCAAGTCACAAATTTTCTGAAAAAAATCTTATTCACAGGTGAAGCGAATTTTTCGAGTTGGCATTAAGAAGTTTCATAATAACCGTCTTTGGGCTGAAGATAATCGTTATGCTATCATCGAAGGACATCACCAGCATATATTTTCATTTAATGTTTGGACAGGGATTATTGAAGCTTAGCTATTACAATTTCTTTGGAGATGAATTGCCAAAATGGATGGAAGCAGTGACATTAAGAAAAATAGTTTTCATGTGGTTCATGCATGGTTCATGCCCCCTCTCACTTTGCAGTAGGTGTTATAAACCATTGGGATCAACAATATCCGGACTGTTGGATTACTAGCTTAGCTATTACAATTTCTTTGGAGATGAATTGCCAAAATTGATGAAAGCAGTGACATTAAGAAAAATAGTTTTAATGTGGTTCATGCATGGTTCATGCCCCCTCTCACTTTGTAGTAGGTGTTAGAAACTATTGGGATCAACAATATCCTGACTGTTGGATTACTAGCTTAGCTATTACAATTTCTTTGGAGATGAATTGCCAAAATTGAGGGAAGCAGTGACATTAAGAAAAATAGTTTTAATGTGGTTCATGCATGGTTCATGCCCCCTCTCACTTTGTAGTAGGTGTTAGAAACTATTGGGATCAACAATATCCTGACTGTTGGATTACTAGCTTAGCTATTACAATTTCTTTGGAGATGAATTGCCAAAATTGATGGAAGCAGTGACATTGAAAAAGAGTTTTAATGTGGTTCATGCATGGTTCATGCCCCCTCTCACTTTGCAGTAGGTGTTATAAACCATTGGGATCAACAATATCCGGACTGTTGGATTACTAGCTTAGCTATTACAATTTCTTTGGAGATGAATTGCCAAAATTGATGAAAGCAGTGACATTAAGAAAAATAGTTTTAATGTGGTTCATGCATGGTTCATGCCCCCTCTCACTTTGTAGTAGGTGTTAGAAACTATTGGGATCAACAATATCCTGACTGTTGGATTACTAGCTTAGCTATTACAATTTCTTTGGAGATGAATTGCCAAAATTGAGGGAAGCAGTGACATTAAGAAAAATAGTTTTAATGTGGTTCATGCATGGTTCATGCCCCCTCTCACTTTGTAGTAGGTGTTAGAAACTATTGGGATCAACAATATCCTGACTGTTGGATTACTAGCTTAGCTATTACAATTTCTTTGGAGATGAATTGCCAAAATTGATGGAAGCAGTGACATTGAAAAAGAGTTTTAATGTGGTTCATGCATGGTTCATGCCCCCTCTCACTTTGCAGTAGGTGTTATAAACCATTAGGATCAACAATATCCTGACTGTTGGATTACTAGCTTAGCTATTACAATTTCTTTGGAGATGAATTGCCGAAATTGATGGAAGCAGTGACATTGAAAAAGAGTTTTAATGTGGTTCATGCATGGTTCATGCCCCCTCTCACTTTGCAGTAGGTGTTAGACACTATTGGGATCAACAATATCCTGACTGTTGGATTACTAGCTTAGCTATTACAATTTCTTTGGAGATGAATTGCCAAAATTGATGGAAGCAGTGACATTGAAAAAGAGTTTTAATGTGGTTCATGCCCCCTCTTACTTTGCAGTAGGTGTTATAAACCATTGGGATCAACAATATCCTGACTGTTGGATTACTAGCTTAGCTATTACAATTTCCTTGGAGATGAATTGCCAAAATTGAGGGAAGCAGTGACATTAAGAAAAATAGTTTTAATGTGGTTCATGCATGGTTCATGCCCCCTCTCACTTTGCAGTAGGTGTTAGAAACTATTGGGATCAACAATATCCGGACTGTTGGATTACTAGCTTAGCTATTACAATTTCTTTGGAGATGAATTGCCAAAATTGATGAAAGCAGTGACATTAAGAAAAATAGTTTTAATGTGGTTCATGCATGGTTCATGCCCCCTCTCACTTTGTAGTAGGTGTTAGAAACTATTGGGATCAACAATATCCTGACTGTTGGATTACTAGCTTAGCTATTACAATTTCTTTGGAGATGAATTGCCAAAATTGATGAAAGCAGTGACATTAAGAAAAATAGTTTTAATGTGGTTCATGCATGGTTCATGTCCCCTCTCACTTTGCAGTAGGTGTTAGAAACTATTGGGATCAACAATATCCGGACTGTTGGATTACTAGCTTAGCTATTACAATTTCTTTGGAGATGAATTGCCAAAATTGAGGGAAGCAGTGACATTAAGAAAAATAGTTTTAATGTGGTTCATGCATGGTTCATGCCCCCTCTCACTTTGTAGTAGGTGTTAGAAACTATTGGGATCAACAATATCCTGACTGTTGGATTACTAGCTTAGCTATTACAATTTCTTTGGAGATGAATTGCCAAAATTGATGGAAGCAGTGACATTGAAAAAGAGTTTTAATGTGGTTCATGCATGGTTCATGCCCCCTCTCACTTTGCAGTAGGTGTTATAAACCATTAGGATCAACAATATCCTGACTGTTGGATTACTAGCTTAGCTATTACAATTTCTTTGGAGATGAATTGCCAAAATTGATGAAAGCAGTGACATTACGAAAAAGAGTTTTAATGTGGTTCATGCATGGTTCATGTCCCCTCTCACTTTGCAGTAGGTGTTAGAAACTATTGGGATCAACAATATCCTGACTGTTGGATTACTAGCTTAGCTATTACAATTTCCTTGGAGATGAATTGCCAAAATTGATGAAAGCAGTGACATTACGAAAAAGAGTTTTAATGTGGTTCATGCATGGTTCATGTCCCCTCTCACTTTGCAGTAGGTGTTAGAAACTATTGGGATCAACAATATCCTGACTGTTGGATTACTAGCTTAGCTATTACAATTTCTTTGGAGATGAATTGCCGAAATTGATGGAAGCAGTGACATTGAAAAAGAGTTTTAATGTGGTTCATGCATGGTTCATGCCCCCTCTCACTTTGCAGTAGGTGTTAGAAACTATTGGGATCAACAATATCCTGACTGTTGGATTACTAGCTTAGCTATTACAATTTCTTTGGAGATGAATTGCCAAAATTGATGGAAGCAGTGACATTGAAAAAGAGTTTTAATGTGGTTCATGCCCCCTCTTACTTTGCAGTAGGTGTTATAAACCATTGGGATCAACAATATCCTGACTGTTGGATTACTAGCTTAGCTATTACAATTTCTTTGGAGATGAATTGCCAAAATTGATGAAAGCAGTGACATTGAAAAAGAGTTTTAATGTGGTTCATGCATGGTTCATGCCCCCTCTCACTTTGCAGTAGGTGTTATAAACCATTAGGATCAACAATATCCTGACTGTTGGATTACTAGCTTAGCTATTACAATTTCTTTGGAGATGAATTGCCAAAATTGATGAAAGCAGTGACATTACGAAAAAGAGTTTTAATGTGGTTCATGCATGGTTCATGTCCCCTCTCACTTTGCAGTAGGTGTTATAAACTATTGGGATCAACAATATCCTGACTGTTGGATTACTAGCTTAGCTATTACAATTTCCTTGGAGATGAATTGCCAAAATTGATGAAAGCAGTGACATTGAAAAAGAGTTTTAATGTGGTTCATGCATGGTTCATGCCCCCTCTCACTTTGCAGTAGGTGTTATAAACCATTAGGATCAACAATATCCTGACTGTTGGATTACTAGCTTAGCTATTACAATTTCTTTGGAGATGAATTGCCAAAATTGATGAAAGCAGTGACATTACGAAAAAGAGTTTTAATGTGGTTCATGCATGGTTCATGTCCCCTCTCACTTTGCAGTAGGTGTTAGAAACTATTGGGATCAACAATATCCTGACTGTTGGATTACTAGCTTAGCTATTACAATTTCCTTGGAGATGAATTGCCAAAATTGATGAAAGCAGTGACATTACGAAAAAGAGTTTTAATGTGGTTCATGCATGGTTCATGTCCCCTCTCACTTTGCAGTAGGTGTTAGAAACTATTGGGATCAACAATATCCTGACTGTTGGATTACTAGCTTAGCTATTACAATTTCCTTGGAGATGAATTGCCAAAATTGATGAAAGCAGTGACATTACGAAAAAGAGTTTTAATGTGGTTCATGCATGGTTCATGTCCCCTCTCACTTTGCAGTAGGTGTTAGAAACTATTGGGATCAACAATATCCTGACTGTTGGATTACTAGCTTAGCTATTACAATTTCTTTGGAGATGAATTGCCGAAATTGATGGAAGCAGTGACATTGAAAAAGAGTTTTAATGTGGTTCATGCATGGTTCATGCCCCCTCTCACTTTGCAGTAGGTGTTAGAAACTATTGGGATCAACAATATCCTGACTGTTGGATTACTAGCTTAGCTATTACAATTTCTTTGGAGATGAATTGCCAAAATTGATGGAAGCAGTGACATTGAAAAAGAGTTTTAATGTGGTTCATGCCCCCTCTTACTTTGCAGTAGGTGTTATAAACCATTGGGATCAACAATATCCTGACTGTTGGATTACTAGCTTAGCTATTACAATTTCTTTGGAGATGAATTGCCAAAATTGATGGAAGCAGTGACATTGAAAAAGAGTTTTAATGTGGTTCATGCATGGTTCATGCCCCCTCTCACTTTGCAGTAGGTGTTATAAACCATTAGGATCAACAATATCCTGACTGTTGGATTACTAGCTTAGCTATTACAATTTCTTTGGAGATGAATTGCCAAAATTGATGAAAGCAGTGACATTACGAAAAAGAGTTTTAATGTGGTTCATGCATGGTTCATGTCCCCTCTCACTTTGCAGTAGGTGTTATAAACTATTGGGATCAACAATATCCTGACTGTTGGATTACTAGCTTAGCTATTACAATTTCTTTGGAGATGAATTGCCAAAATTGATGGAAGCAGTGACATTGAAAAAGAGTTTTAATGTGGTTCATGCCCCCTCTTACTTTGCAGTAGGTGTTATAAACCATTGGGATCAACAATATCCTGACTGTTGGATTACTAGCTTAGCTATTACAATTTCTTTGGAGATGAATTGCCAAAATTGATGGAAGCAGTGACATTGAAAAAGAGTTTTAATGTGGTTCATGCATGGTTCATGCCCCCTCTCACTTTGCAGTAGGTGTTATAAACCATTAGGATCAACAATATCCTGACTGTTGGATTACTAGCTTAGCTATTACAATTTCTTTGGAGATGAATTGCCAAAATTGATGAAAGCAGTGACATTACGAAAAAGAGTTTTAATGTGGTTCATGCATGGTTCATGTCCCCTCTCACTTTGCAGTAGGTGTTAGAAACTATTGGGATCAACAATATCCTGACTGTTGGATTACTAGCTTAGCTATTACAATTTCCTTGGAGATGAATTGCCAAAATTGATGAAAGCAGTGACATTACGAAAAAGAGTTTTAATGTGGTTCATGCATGGTTCATGTCCCCTCTCACTTTGCAGTAGGTGTTAGAAACTATTGGGATCAACAATATCCTGACTGTTGGATTACTAGCTTAGCTATTACAATTTCCTTGGAGATGAATTGCCAAAATTGATGAAAGCAGTGACATTACGAAAAAGAGTTTTAATGTGGTTCATGCATGGTTCATGTCCCCTCTCACTTTGCAGTAGGTGTTAGAAACTATTGGGATCAACAATATCCTGACTGTTGGATTACTAGCTTAGCTATTACAATTTCCTTGGAGATGAATTGCCAAAATTGATGAAAGCAGTGACATTACGAAAAAGAGTTTTAATGTGGTTCATGCATGGTTCATGTCCCCTCTCACTTTGCAGTAGGTGTTAGAAACTATTGGGATCAACAATATCCTGACTGTTGGATTACTAGCTTAGCTATTACAATTTCTTTGGAGATGAATTGCCGAAATTGATGGAAGCAGTGACATTGAAAAAGAGTTTTAATGTGGTTCATGCATGGTTCATGCCCCCTCTCACTTTGCAGTAGGTGTTATAAACCATTGGGATCAACAATATCCTGACTGTTGGATTACTAGCTTAGCTATTACAATTTCTTTGGAGATGAATTGCCAAAATTGATGGAAGCAGTGACTATAAGAAAAAGAGTTTTAATGTGGTTCATGCATGGTTCATGTCCCCTCTCACTTTGCAGTAGGTGTTCGAAACTATTGGGATCAACAATATCCTGACTGTTGGATTACTAGCTTAGCTATTACAATTTCTTTGGAGATGAATTGCCGAAATTGATGGAAGCAGTAACATTGAAAAAGAGTTTTAATGTGGTTCATGCATGGTTCATGTCCCCTCTCACTTTGCAGTAAGTGTTAGAAACTATTGGGATCAACAATATCCTGACTGTTGGATTACTAGCTTAGCTATTACAATTTTTTTGGAGATGAATTGCCAAAATTGATGGAAGCAGTGACATTAAGAAAAAGAGTTTTAATGTGGTTCATGCATGGTTCATGCCCCCTCTCACTTTGCAGTAGGTGTTATAAACCATTGGGATCAACAATATCCTGACTGTTGGATTACTAGCTTAGCTATTACAATTTCTTTGGAGATGAATTGCCAAAATTGATGGAAGCAGTGACATTGAAAAAGAGTTTTAATGTGGTTCATGCATGGTTCATGCCCCCTCTCACTTTGCAGTAGGTGTTATAAACCATTAGGATCAACAATATCCTGACTGTTGGATTACTAGCTTAGCTATTACAATTTCTTTGGAGATGAATTGCCAAAATTGATGGAAGCAGTGACATTGAAAAAGAGTTTTAATGTGGTTCATGCATGGTTCATGCCCCCTCTCACTTTGCAGTAGGTGTTATAAACCATTAGGATCAACAATATCCTGACTGTTGGATTACTAGCTTAGCTATTACAATTTCTTTGGAGATGAATTGCCAAAATTGATGAAAGCAGTGACATTACGAAAAAGAGTTTTAATGTGGTTCATGCATGGTTCATGCCCCCTCTCACTTTGCAGTAGGTGTTATAAACCATTAGGATCAACAATATCCTGACTGTTGGATTACTAGCTTAGCTATTACAATTTCCTTGGAGATGAATTGCCAAAATTGATGAAAGCAGTGACATTGAAAAAGAGTTTTAATGTGGTTCATGCATGGTTCATGCCCCCTCTCACTTTGCAGTAGGTGTTATAAACTATTGGGATCAACAATATCCTGACTGTTGGATTACTAGCTTAGCTATTACAATTTCTTTGGAGATGAATTGCCAAAATTGATGGAAGCAGTGACATTGAAAAAGAGTTTTAATGTGGTTCATGCATGGTTCATGCCCCCTCTCACTTTGCAGTAGGTGTTATAAACCATTAGGATCAACAATATCCTGACTGTTGGATTACTAGCTTAGCTATTACAATTTCTTTGGAGATGAATTGCCGAAATTGATGGAAGCAGTGACATTGAAAAAGAGTTTTAATGTGGTTCATGCATGGTTCATGCCCCCTCTCACTTTGCAGTAGGTGTTATAAACCATTAGGATCAACAATATCCTGACTGTTGGATTACTAGCTTAGCTATTACAATTTCTTTGGAGATGAATTGCCAAAATTGATGAAAGCAGTGACATTACGAAAAAGAGTTTTAATGTGGTTCATGCATGGTTCATGCCCCCTCTCACTTTGCAGTAGGTGTTATAAACCATTAGGATCAACAATATCCTGACTGTTGGATTACTAGCTTAGCTATTACAATTTCCTTGGAGATGAATTGCCAAAATTGATGAAAGCAGTGACATTACGAAAAAGAGTTTTAATGTGGTTCATGCATGGTTCATGCCCCCTCTCACTTTGCAGTAGGTGTTATAAACCATTGGGATCAACAATATCCTGACTGTTGGATTACTAGCTTAGCTATTACAATTTCTTTGGAGATGAATTGCCAAAATTGATGGAAGCAGTGACATTGAAAAAGAGTTTTAATGTGGTTCATGCATGGTTCATGCCCCCTCTCACTTTGCAGTAGGTGTTATAAACCATTAGGATCAACAATATCCTGACTGTTGGATTACTAGCTTAGCTATTACAATTTCTTTGGAGATGAATTGCCAAAATTGATGAAAGCAGTGACATTACGAAAAAGAGTTTTAATGTGGTTCATGCATGGTTCATGTCCCCTCTCACTTTGCAGTAGGTGTTAGAAACTATTGGGATCAACAATATCCTGACTGTTGGATTACTAGCTTAGCTATTACAATTTCCTTGGAGATGAATTGCCAAAATTGATGAAAGCAGTGACATTACGAAAAAGAGTTTTAATGTGGTTCATGCATGGTTCATGTCCCCTCTCACTTTGCAGTAGGTGTTAGAAACTATTGGGATCAACAATATCCTGACTGTTGGATTACTAGCTTAGCTATTACAATTTCCTTGGAGATGAATTGCCAAAATTGATGAAAGCAGTGACATTACGAAAAAGAGTTTTAATGTGGTTCATGCATGGTTCATGTCCCCTCTCACTTTGCAGTAGGTGTTAGAAACTATTGGGATCAACAATATCCTGACTGTTGGATTACTAGCTTAGCTATTACAATTTCTTTGGAGATGAATTGCCGAAATTGATGGAAGCAGTGACATTGAAAAAGAGTTTTAATGTGGTTCATGCATGGTTCATGCCCCCTCTCACTTTGCAGTAGGTGTTATAAACCATTGGGATCAACAATATCCTGACTGTTGGATTACTAGCTTAGCTATTACAATTTCTTTGGAGATGAATTGCCAAAATTGATGGAAGCAGTGACTATAAGAAAAAGAGTTTTAATGTGGTTCATGCATGGTTCATGTCCCCTCTCACTTTGCAGTAGGTGTTCGAAACTATTGGGATCAACAATATCCTGACTGTTGGATTACTAGCTTAGCTATTACAATTTCTTTGGAGATGAATTGCCGAAATTGATGGAAGCAGTAACATTGAAAAAGAGTTTTAATGTGGTTCATGCATGGTTCATGTCCCCTCTCACTTTGCAGTAAGTGTTAGAAACTATTGGGATCAACAATATCCTGACTGTTGGATTACTAGCTTAGCTATTACAATTTTTTTGGAGATGAATTGCCAAAATTGATGGAAGCAGTGACATTAAGAAAAAGAGTTTTAATGTGGTTCATGCATGGTTCATGCCCCCTCTCACTTTGCAGTAGGTGTTATAAACCATTGGGATCAACAATATCCTGACTGTTGGATTACTAGCTTAGCTATTACAATTTCTTTGGAGATGAATTGCCAAAATTGATGGAAGCAGTGACATTGAAAAAGAGTTTTAATGTGGTTCATGCATGGTTCATGCCCCCTCTCACTTTGCAGTAGGTGTTATAAACCATTAGGATCAACAATATCCTGACTGTTGGATTACTAGCTTAGCTATTACAATTTCTTTGGAGATGAATTGCCAAAATTGATGGAAGCAGTGACATTAAGAAAAAGAGTTTTAATGTGGTTCATGCATGGTTCATGTCCCCTCTCACTTTGCAGTAGGTGTTAGAAACTATTGGGATCAACAATATCCTGACTGTTGGATTACTAGCTTAGCTATTACAATTTCCTTGGAGATGAATTGCCAAAATTGATGAAAGCAGTGACATTACGAAAAAGAGTTTTAATGTGGTTCATGCATGGTTCATGTCCCCTCTCACTTTGCAGTAGGTGTTAGAAACTATTGGGATCAACAATATCCTGACTGTTGGATTACTAGCTTAGCTATTACAATTTCTTTGGAGATGAATTGCCGAAATTGATGGAAGCAGTGACATTGAAAAAGAGTTTTAATGTGGTTCATGCATGGTTCATGCCCCCTCTCACTTTGCAGTAGGTGTTATAAACCATTGGGATCAACAATATCCTGACTGTTGGATTACTAGCTTAGCTATTACAATTTCTTTGGAGATGAATTGCCGAAATTGATGGAAGCAGTAACATTGAAAAAGAGTTTTAATGTGGTTCATGCATGGTTCATGCCCCCTCTCACTTTGCAGTAGGTGTTATAAACCGTTGGGATCAACAATATCCTGACTGTTGGATTACTAGCTTAGCTATTACAATTTCTTTGGAGATGAATTGCCAAAATTGATGGAAGCAGTGACTATAAGAAAAAGTGTTTTAATGTGGTTCATGCCCCCTCTCACTTTGCAGTAGGTGTTAGAAACTATTGGGATCAACAATATCCTGACTGTTGGATTACTAGCTTAGCTATTACAATTTCCTTGGAGATGAATTGCCAAAATTGAGGGAAGCAGTGACATTAAGAAAAAGAGTTTTAATGTGGTTCATGTCCCCTCTCACTTTGCAGTAGGTGTTAGAAACTATTGGGATCAACAATATCCTGACTGTTGGATTACTAGCTTAGCTATTACAATTTCTTTGGAGATGAATTGCCGAAATTGATGGAACCAGTGACATTGAAAAAGAGTTTTAATGTGGTTCATGCATGGTTCATGCCCCCTCTCACTTTGCAGTAGGTGTTATAAACCATTGGGATCAACAATATCCTGACTGTTGGATTACTAGCTTAGCTATTACAATTTCTTTGGAGATGAATTGCCAAAATTGATGGAAGCAGTGACTATAAGAAAAAGTGTTTTAATGTGGTTCATGCCCCCTCTCACTTTGCAGTAGGTGTTAGAAACTATTGGGATCAACAATATCCTGACTGTTGGATTACTAGCTTAGCTATTACAATTTCCTTGGAGATGAATTGCCAAAATTGAGGGAAGCAGTGACATTAAGAAAAATAGTTTTAATGTGGTTCATGCATGGTTCATGTCCCCTCTCACTTTGCAGTAGGTGTTAGAAACTATTGGGATCAACAATATCCTGACTGTTGGATTACTAGCTTAGCTATTACAATTTCCTTGGAGATGAATTGCCAAAATGGATGGAAGCAGTGACATTAAGAAAAATAGTTTTAATGTGGTTCATGCATGGTTCATGCCCCCTCTCACTTTGCAGTAGGTGTTAGAAACTATTGGGATCAACAATATCCTGACTGTTGGATTACTAGCTTAGCTATTACAATTTCTTTGGAGATGAATTGCCGAAATTGATGGAAGCAGTGACATTGAAAAAGAGTTTTAATGTGGTTCATGCATGGTTCATGCCCCCTCTCACTTTGCAGTAGGTGTTATAAACCATTGGGATCAACAATATCCTGACTGTTGGATTACTAGCTTAGCTATTACAATTTCTTTGGAGATGAATTGCCGAAATTGATGGAAGCAGTGACATTGAAAAAGAGTTTTAATGTGGTTCATGCATGGTTCATGTCCCCTCTCACTTTGCAGTAGGTGTTAGAAACTATTGGGATCAACAATATCCTGACTGTTGGATTACTAGCTTAGCTATTACAATTTCTTTGGAGATGAATTGTCGAAATTGATGGAAGCAGTGACATTGAAAAAGAGTTTTAATGTGGTTCATGCATGGTTCATGCCCCCTTTCACTTTGCAGTAGGTGTTAGAAACTATTGGGATCAACAATATCCTGACTGTTGGATTACTAGCTTAGCTATTACAATTTCTTTGGAGATGAATTGTCGAAATTGATGGAAGCAGTGACATTGAAAAAGAGTTTTAATGTGGTTCATGCATGGTTCATGCCCCCTTTCACTTTGCAGTAGGTGTTAGAAACTATTGGGATCAACAATATCCTGACTGTTGGATTACTAGCTTAGCTATTACAATTTCTTTGGAGATGAATTGTCGAAATTGATGGAAGCAGTGACATTGAAAAAGAGTTTTAATGTGGTTCATGCATGGTTCATGTCCCCTCTCACTTTGCAGTAGGTGTTAGAAACTATTGGGATCAACAATATCCTGACTGTTGGATTACTAGCTTAGCTATTACAATTTCCTTGGAGATGAATTGCCAAAATGGATGGAAGCAGTGACATTAAGAAAAATAGTTTTAATGTGGTTCATGCATGGTTCATGCCCCCTCTCACTTTGCAGTAGGTGTTAGAAACTATTGGGATCAACAATATCCTGACTGTTGGATTACTAGCTTAGCTATTACAATTTCTTTGGAGATGAATTGCCGAAATTGATGGAAGCAGTGACATTGAAAAAGAGTTTTAATGTGGTTCATGCATGGTTCATGCCCCCTCTCACTTTGCAGTAGGTGTTATAAACCATTGGGATCAACAATATCCTGACTGTTGGATTACTAGCTTAGCTATTACAATTTCTTTGGAGATGAATTGCCGAAATTGATGGAAGCAGTGACATTGAAAAAGAGTTTTAATGTGGTTCATGCATGGTTCATGTCCCCTCTCACTTTGCAGTAGGTGTTAGAAACTATTGGGATCAACAATATCCTGACTGTTGGATTACTAGCTTAGCTATTACAATTTCTTTGGAGATGAATTGTCGAAATTGATGGAAGCAGTGACATTGAAAAAGAGTTTTAATGTGGTTCATGCATGGTTCATGCCCCCTTTCACT
Source organism: Tillus elongatus (assembly GCA_964006375.1). Taxonomy (NCBI): domain Eukaryota; kingdom Metazoa; phylum Arthropoda; class Insecta; order Coleoptera; family Cleridae; genus Tillus; species Tillus elongatus. The sequence continues at coordinate 28,953,624 of OZ023263.1, read as the reverse complement.
TTGCAGTAGGTGTTAGAAACTATTGGGATCAACAATATCCTGACTGTTGGATTACTAGCTTAGCTATTACAATTTCTTTGGAGATGAATTGCCAAAATTGATGGAAGCAGTGACAATCAGAAAAAGAGTTTTAATGTGGTTCATGCATGGTTCATGCCCCCTTTCACTTTGCAGTAGTTGTTAGAAACTATTGGGATCAACAATATCCTGACTGTTGGATTACTAGCTTAGCTATTACAATTTCTTTGGAGATGAATTGCCAAAATTGATGGAAGCAGTGACATTAAGAAAAAGAGTTTTAATATGGTTCATACATGGTTCATGCCCCCTCTCACTTTGCAGTAGTTGTTAGAAACTATTGGGACCAACAATATCCTGACTGTTGGATATGTGGATGTGGACCTCACCCATAGCCGGATCTTTATCCTTTAGATTTTTTTCTGGGGTCACCCTTATGCAACTTGTTTATAATACTCCTATTGAAACTGCATTAACTGCGTATTATTAACGGTTTTAATACGATTCGCAACAGTCTCGAAATTTTTGCATAAAAGACAATTTAGCAGGTCGAATAGGTGGATGTCTACTAGTTCATGGAGGACATTTTCAGCAATTTAGTTGACTTTTATCCATGTGAGTTCGTTATTCAAAGTTTTAAAATAATTTACCAAACTAATTGTTGCTGTACCAAAATAAAAGAATAAAAATAAAAGTTTTTTTAACACCCCATATCTAGTAAACGAAGCAACCCTCCAAAAATTTATGTAGGTACCACAATTTCGTCATAAAATTAGGTGAGGATACACCTACTTTATTTAGTGAGAAAATGTTAAAAAACACCTTGTATATCTTACTTATTGACTATTTAATTTAAAAAAAGAACACCATAGGCCTATGAGCATAAATTAAATTAATGTAAAGTTAGATACATTACTATGCAAAAATAAGTTTTGCAACTTTATAATTTTCATATTTTTTCTTTTCTTTACGTGTCAGTCTGTATAACAGTAGTTATGTTTATCCTAAATATTTACTATTTATAGAATAATTGCTCTAATATGTTCCCTGTAATCTTTGTTTTGTATTCCCTTTAAACGCAACGCTTAAAAAATCTTGCATAAAATTGTACAGGGTGATTCAACGATTGAATAAAGTAAGTATAAGTTGACCGTTTATGCGTAAATTTTTGAAAGGATATATATATATATATATATATATATATATATATATATATATATATATATATATATATATATATATATATATACAGGGTTAGTTTAAAGTATGGAAACATCTGAATATCTCACAAACGGAAAATGATAAAAACGATTTTAACATGTGTTACAAGGTTACCATAGGTGCATATTTTCACGTTACGACAAAATATGTAGGCTGGTCCTGAAAAGCGTAGTGGTTGCAATGATTGATTATTTAAATGGAACACCTGTATATTATATCATTTTATAAATCCTTTCAAACTCTAGATTAACATTGTTATAAGGTACCCTATGCCCAAACTCTATGGTTACGCAGATATCGGCACTTTCATTATTGCATTAATTGATAAAACTAATAGAACACATAAATATCTTATGCACGGAAAACAACAAATAAGGATCTTTTCGCAGGTATTGTTCGGTTGCAGTAGCAGCGTCTTTTCAAGGTTACCCAAAATATATAGGGTGGTCCTGAAAAGCGTAGTGGTTGCAATGGTTGATTTTTTAAATGGTACACCCTGTATACTATATGATTTGATGAATCCTTTCGAACTATAGATTAACTTTGTTGTAAGATACCCTATGCCAAATTCTATAGTTACGCAGATATCGGCACTTTAATTATTGCATTACATGTATTGATAAAACTAATAGTAACACATAAATATCTTATGCACGGAAAACAACAAATAAAAATCTTTTCACAGGTATTGTTCGGTTGCCACGGAAATATAAAATACACAGAGTGGTAATGAAAAGCATAGCCAGTAAGCCTCAAAGTGTTTATTCTAGTATTACAACTTGAATACTATTAATAAAAATAATCAACATTTAAAGAAATAAAGAAACATAACCAAACAAATTCTGAAGTAAATGTTCACAGTGCAAACCATTTACGATTTGAGAGTATCCAAGTCTTTTAAAAAATTGTACGATTGAATCATGTAAATATGTTTCTGGTATCAGATTTATCTCTTCCAAAATACGATCTTATAAAGTTTGTAAATCAACTGGTCTATTTTTGTAAACCTTATATGTAAGGTATGCCCCCCCCCCCCCCCCCTCAAGAAAAAATCTAATGGGGTCAAGTCCGGTGACCGGGGCCGTCATTCTATCGATCCTCGACATCCTACCCATCTCCGTGGAAACACTGTATCTGGATAGGTCTGTATAGCCCGGGTGTAATGAGAGGAAGCACCATCTTGTTGACACCATATGTCATCAGAAGGTAACATGGGATTGTTTTGATTGGGAAATATGGCTGCTATAGCTGGCACAATATTATTTCTTAACAGGTCCAGATATCTGGCACCATTTAAATTACCTTCTATGAAAAAGGGTTTGATTATGTGATTATTAATAATCCCCGCCCAAACATTTATTTTCTGCGGCCACTGCGTGTGTCTCTCCCTCATCCACCGGGGATTACGTTTATATCAAATCTGGCAAATATGTCTATTTACTTCTTTGTTAAGGCAAAACGTTGCCTCATCAGAAAATACATTTTTTTCGAAATTAACATCAACGTTTTTTTTCTTCTTCAACTATTTCACAAAACTGCAATCTGCGGTCTGGGTCAGCTTCTGTAAGTGAATTTTACGTTTCATTTTTTCTAACTTCAAAATTCTCATCAAGGACGTCTGAGCGATATTGTTGTCTAGCGCCAACTGGTTTGAAGACATTTGAGGATTTTCCTCAACTTGGAGTAGCACATTTAGTTTTGTTTCATCATCTGTAGCCGCTTTCGTCCTGCCAGTTTTAGGACAATTTTTAACATTTCCAGTTTCTCTACATCTCTTGATAGTTTAAAAAATGATTGATCTGTTAATAATGTGTTGAGGATTAAATTCATTAAATATCTGTGTAACTTCTTCATACTTTCTTCCCTTGTCGCCAAAGCCTCGTAAAATTAGGATTTATATGCGTTCTGTATCGCTAAGATATGAAATTTTATAATGTGATTGACATTAACTGATTTTGACAGTTCACTAATATTTATTTACAAAGCATAGCCAGCTTTGTGACAATAAGTACTTATGTAATTGTCGATATCTGCATACCCATATAATTTGGGCATAGGGTACCTTATAACAAAGTTAATCTAGAGTTCGAAAGGATTAATAAAATCATATAGTATACAGAGTGTTCCATTTAAAAAATCAACCATTGCAACCACTACGCTTTTCAGGACCACCCTGTATATTTTGGGTAACCTTGAAAAGATGCTGCTACTGCAACCGAACAATACCTGTGAAAAGATTTTTATTTGTTGTTTCCCGTGCATAAGATATTCATGTGTTACTATTAGTTTTATCAATACTACATATAACAAAGTTATTCTAGAGTTTGAAAGGATTCATGAAATGATATAATATACAGTGTTCTATTTAAAAAATCAATCATTGCAACCACTACGCTTTTCAGGACCATCTTTTATGTTTTGTCGTAACGTGAAAGTATGCACCTATGGTAACCTTGCAATGCATGTTAAAATTTTGTTCTTATCGTTTTCTCTTTGTGAGATATATATATATATATATATATATATATATATATATATATATATATATATATATATATATACTGTGTCTCGAACTGGATGGGAATGTATTGCTATATCTGTTATTATTAGATAGGGAGACGGTTATATTAGCAATGTTTTGTAGAGTTTCATGCTCGTTCCAAATATGACTTGATGATTCACGATAAAAAAATTATGTGATTTGATTTACAATATTTAATTAGGTAATAATGCTAGGTAATATTATGTGAAATGTAATAACGAAACCCGGCAATAACAAATAGAAACTTAAACTCCACAAAACAACACAATTAGAAACGGAACTCAACAAATAATAAAATAGAAACTTAAAAATACACTAAATAGTAAATTGTTCAATATGGCCACCGTTTTGTTCAATGCACTTTATACACCTTCTTGAAACATGCCTATAAATTCTGGTGAGGGTGTTTCAGTTAATATGATTTATAGCTTCCGTGATTCTGTTTCGTAATTCATTGATATCTTGTGGTGGATCGAATTTATACACATCATTCTTCAGAGTACACCAAACATTAAAATTCATAGGTGTTATATCAGGACTTCGAGCACACCAATGAACCGGCCCATTGTTACAAATGACAGGATTATTAAAATTTTTGTACAAAAATTCTTTGACGATCCTAGCATTGTGAGCTGGACAACCATCTTGTTGGTACCAAATCTCGTCTAAATTATCATGAACTCTTCTAATTATTGGTAAGATATCATCTCTCAATAGATTAAGATACCTTTCTCCAGTTAAATTATTTAAAAAAAAAAGAACGGACCAACAATGAAGTTACCTGAATTTTTAAAAAATTAACTGTCCAATCTACAAATAAAAATAACAGTTTTTTGCCTAATAAGCCCCACCAAACATTAATACCAAATCTGTCTTGCAATCGTCTTTCTTCCTTTAGATAGATTTTCATTTGCCCAATAATGCCTATTATGGCGATTATACACACCACAATTTGTAAATTTGGATTCATCAGTCCATATTATTTTCAAATGAAAATTTTCATCTTGCTGACATTGTCCTTGATACCATATGCAGAATTGAAGTCGCTTAGGGTAATAGTCAACATTTAAGCCTAGTACGATTGTAGGTTTGTATGGATGGTAATGACTTTGTTTTAATACACAGTGTACTGTACTTTTTGGAACGTCAATTTGTTCACCATAAAGCCGAACAGATTGCGGAAGGTTTTTGGTTGAAACCTGTAAGACGGCATTATTTCTTTCTTCATTTCTAGGCATTGGTAGTTTTCTTGCGTGGAAGCTATCGTCGTTCAATAGATTGGTCACTATCCTGCGAAATATTTTGGTGTTTGGTTGTCGTCTTTCTGGGCAGTTGTTTTGATATGAATTTGCAGCTGCCTCAGTATTTCGGTTAGAACAAATATAACATTCCAACATGTCAAAATATTCTTCATTACTGAACATATTGTTGAATAATATTTAAAATAAACAGGAAACAAACTATTTAGTACAAAATTTTAAGCAACGTGTTACACCTCAAATTGTTCAGATAATTAAGAATGACAGTATTCTTAATTGTCGTGTTAGTGTTATATCCATAGCAACCTTTCTTCTGTTGTTTTTCAGTTGACTTACGTTTAAAAATCAAACAATTTTCAAAGGCGCCTTCGTAAATCATTAATCTGCTTTTTATTGAGTTCTGTTAGTAAATGTAGTTATTTAGGTTTACCTATTTAATTAAATTATAACCATTTTTTAGGATAACGAATATAACATTCCAACATGTCAAAATATTCTTTATTACTGAACATATTGTTAAATAATATTTAAAATAAACAGGAAACAAACTATTTAGTACAAAATTTTAAGCAACGTGATAAATACCCCTCAAATTGTTCAAATAATTACGAATGACAGTATTCTTAATTGTCGCAATAGTCCATAACAACCTTTCTTCTGTTGTTTTTCAGTTGACTTACGTTTAAAAATCAAACAATTTTCAAAGGCGTCTGCTTTTTATTGAGTTCTGTTAGTAAATTTAGTTATTTACTAGGTTTACCTACTTAATTATATTATAACTATTTCTTAGGATAATGTTGTAATGTAAAATATCATTTGTAATAATGGGCCGATTCATTGGTGTGCCCAAAGTTCCTATTTTTTTTATCGTGAATCATTACGGAAAATTGTGTTAAAAGTAGAAGCCTATTGTTAGACTCCATGGCCTACTGCTTTTTGAATACTTTTTTTTGTCATTTGTTTTCTGGTATTGGATTTCATAGCCTACTATCCTCAAAACGGTTTTTCTCAAAATTGTCAGTGCAGTTACAAGATTTCTCAAGCATGTTGTACATCATTGGAAAGCTCTTTTCACAGGCTATCATATGAGCGAAAAATCCAATATGGCTGCCGTAATAAAAAAACGTTGATACCTGTAGCTCAAAAACAAATGACAATCCAAAGTTGAGAATAGCACAAAAAGATTACTCTGTAAAAAGTGTCCTGACAATGTGCAAGTCTTAGACATGCCAGATCAACACCTACTTAGATATTGAAGAAAAAAAAAATTGACAAATTTAAATTTTTTCAAAATAACTCGAAAACGAAAAGAGGCAGGGCAAAATACAAGTCATATTTGGAACGAGCATGAAATTCTACAAAACATTGCTAATTTACCCGTCTCCCTATCTCTAATAATAATGGAGATAGCAATAGATTCCCATCCAGTTAGGGACACACTGTATACTATATTATATAGTTACTGAGTGTGCGCTTTTAAAAATTATTTTGGACTGTACGGAGTGGCCAAAAAAGCAGGGCAGTACAAAGGTGGTATATTTTTTATGAAACACTGTGTATTATTCAATTTTGGAATTCTACATGTAATTCTTAAACTTTCCTATTATAGGTTCGATATATGTAAAATGTATGGTTTTTGAATTGATTAGAATTTTACCCAAAAACTTACATTTACAAATATTAACTTATTATTAGGTAAAAATGTTTGAAGATAAATAGCTACAGGATGTTTAAAATATATCTTCAAACTTAAGAAACTTAAAATTCAAATGATCACTTTTTTCAAATGGAACACAACACCTGTATATTTTTATGTTATGACAAAGATAATCAAAAACCCCGCAGCTTTACTTACCTATACCTATATAATATTGTTTTTTAATTATTATGATTTTTCTATTTTAAATACAGACATAGAGACTATTTGTCTTCACATTTGTGAAGCCAGAGAAATAAGTCTCTATGTCTGTATTTAATATGGAACGGCTTCACCAAGTAAGGATAACAACATTTGATGAAATTCTATTTTATTCAATATCTAGGTTTTACCCTGCTAAACGAGCGGTGCCGGGTTCGATTACCATGCGGGCCCACGAGAAGTTGACCTTGTCTGGAAAGTTGGTAAATAAAAAAGGAGTCTGGACTGAGCAAGTGCCTTATGGTAGTGAATTTTCATAGAAATGATCTGGCACGAAATATTTTTTTGTAACTTTTTTTCTTTTAACATAGAAACATAAATTTTGGTATATAATTGCCTTTTAATATCGTAAACTTACATACCAAATTTCGCTTTTTCAGTACATACTGTACAATTAACATCAATTCAGGTTGTGGCATTGTATTTGAGCAAGTTGAATGTCTACACGTTCAACACTTCGGAGGGGGCGTAAAGCCGTCGGTCCCGTGTCCATGAGATGTTGGGCACGTTAAAGGTCCCTACCATCCTTATATAAAGCCAAGGGTTCGGCAAAATCTCCAGGATAGTGAGCTGAAACTGCTCCCTGGCATCAGTGATTGCTCACAGTCGCGGAAATAGGTCAAAGTTAAAGAAATAAAAAACACACACACGTTCAAGTTATACAGCAGATTTCCAGAAGGAAACTTAATTTATATTTAGAAAAGTAAAGTATCTGCCAAATTATAAACGTAGCAGTTATTTTTCCTTATTAATCGCCAGTATGATTTCGATGTAGTCAACCTAATCAAATCAGTTTTTTCAATATCAAAATTATAATTTCAGACTTAAAGGTGACAAACATTTAAAGGTGTTTTAAACAAAAATGAGATCTTGTTCAAAACGTATGAAATCTGTGCACTATTGTTTCTCCAAATGTCAAAATAAAACATAAAAAGAACATACATTCATCGAGCTGAATTCAATTGCGTAACCTTCTCCTTAGGAGGCAAGTGCGGTGCCCCCTGTGCCATCTAGGCACACGTCAACTAACGTTTTATTTGCGTGATACTTGGCTTCATGTCTGGGATATTATATTCAAAGTATACAGAATTAATTAATTTCAGAATTAGTAGAATTACCATTCAAAAACATCCCACGACTGTTTTGGTCTTATATGACGTCTTATGTTAAGTTTAAAGATAAAAGAAACTATTTTCGAATCAATTCCAAGAGACTTGGCTTGATTTTGTTAAAATTTCTGCTATATTATGTGACAGCATAATTTATCTTTGCTGCGCTAAAACTGTGTTTGGGGCCATTAATGAAGCTACAAATATAGTGTATTTTAATAACTGATTGACAACACAACATAGATTTATTTGCACTCTTTCTAGCCACATGTAAAGTTTCATTCCAGTTACTCTGATACTTACAAAAATATAGCGTTGTCAAAGATTTTTCCCCGATTTTCCACCGGAAAAACTTGAGCATAAAGGCTGATTAACAAACTCAGCCTCGGTTTTTGCCCAAACAAAATTTTTGCCAAGTTTGATTGAAATCAGTTTAGTATTTTTTGAGTTATCGCTCGGATACATACATACATACATACATACATATATATATATATATATATATATATATATATATATATATATATATATATATATATATATATATATATATATATATATATATATATATATAACATATAAAATTTTTAACAGACCTTGGTTTTGGATTCTAGGGACCCAAATTCGCGCTCATCTGAAGAAATTGTTTCAAAAGCTTTGCATCGTGACCTCTCTATTAGCGAATTTTTCTTAATGAAAATTCGCTAAAATAGACATGGTGTTCCATTTGAAAAAACTGATAATTTTTAATTTCCAGTTTCCCAGACTTGAACATATTAAAAGTTTTAAACATGTTTTATCTCAACTATTTTATAGGCAGAGCATACGCTTAAATTTAGTCTTCCCTTGATTAAGATATAAAAGTTTTCCCAACAAAATACAGGTCAGTTAATAATAAAGTAATCCTGTAAATGTGACTTTTTGGATAAAATGCTAATTAGTTCAAAAACCATAAATTTTACATATATCAAACCTATAAGTTTTAAAATTCCAGAGAGGGTTCGAAAGTCAAATAATACACACGATGTTCTATAAAAAACTATGAACTTTGTATTACCCTACTTTTTTAGCACACTCTGCATAGGCCAAAACAAATTTAAAATGTGCAACCTTAATAAATATATATAATATAATACATTTTAATTAAAAAGTTTACCTATAAATGACAAACTTACTTTATTCAGTCATTGACTTACCATGTATAACAAAACATACAAGCAGGAAAATAAATGAAATTTGAATGTCTCATAATTATTATGCAAAGAGGAAAGTAGAGGTGTGAGAAGCTTCGAAATTTCGAACCGAACCCGAACTCGAACCGAACCCGAACTCGAACCGAACCTTGGGTCGAGAAATTGTACGCGCTGGCGATGTTAAAGTTGTTCGAAGCTCGAAATCCGTAATTCTCCAAAATAGTTCGAAGTTCGTTGTTCAAAATCACTTCAATATTAAACATTCCAGGCATTGAGAGCTACCAAAGATAGCGAAGTTTTAACCCAATAGCGGCCCCGTTAAGTCGGTAGCGGCGCTTTTAACTCTGCATCGGCCGCATTGAGTCGCTAGCGTAATTTGAGGAGATTTCACTAATGTATATTTTTGACAGTTTGTGGGACACATTTAGACCTCACAGAGCCATTTAAGAATCAGAGATTTATGTTTTATTTATATCCTAGGATCCCAATAACTTCTTTGGTTACAACATTATGATGGCAATGTTCAAAAGCAATGGGTAATGCAATTTTCTCAATTTATGTCGATCATTGCTGACTGCCTTCCGGAACTACTAGGTTAAACATGCTTTATTTCACTATGAGCCAAAATTAAAAATATTATTAATCAATATACAGTTAAAATTTCAAGTTGTTATTATATAACTATCATTCTCAACTATAACCCCCTCACTCTAAAACATTGTTAAAACTGTCTAGATAATACCAAAGGACAAAAAGTATATATAATCAAGCTTAGCTATAGTTACAGAAATCTAAAAAAGGTTTCAATATACCTTTTTGTCTTTTTGATTCAATATTGACCTTTCTTCACAACTAACATCAGCACCAGATGGCATTTTCACCTAATCCACCTGCAAATTTTGTCGAACCTTTGCTTTTTGTAAAAGAATAGATATCTTCTACATACCAAATATTGTATGCTACAATATACCTAAATTTTGTATTTAAGGAAATGATATATTATGAACATTAAAGAATTTTGGTTAGTTCGAAGTTCGATTTTGAATTTTTAAGATGTTCGAAGTTTGAGTGTGAACCTTAGACATACTATTTCAGAGGTTCGATGTTCGAAACAACATATTTGCATGAATTCGTGCATAGTTCGGTTCGATAAAAACATGGGTTCGCACACCTCTAGACGAAAGCCAATTCATACCAATCCATTTAGTATCAAATCTGACAATATTATTCCGCAACTAATAGAAAACTTAGATTTTATAACGTTTTTTAATAAGAAATTCCTTATTAGATTGAATCACTCCTCATTTAAAACTCACGACAGATAGGATGCACCTTTAATTCTTCCTCAAGCAATTTTTCAAATATTCTTTAAAACCTCTTTGCATTTTATATGACGCTATTAGATCATTCTTTAAACAAAGTAAATTCGAGTGAATAACACAACACAAAGTTTTTCAATTACCTATATAATATGAATCTACTGACCAAATTCATCCTGTATTTCTTCAACACTTTTTCCTTTTGTTTCTGGAACAATGTAATGCACAAACACAGCACTAATAAGTGAAATAGTAGCAAAAACATAGAAAGTTGTATCTTCACCTACAGCATCTTTTACTTGCAAGTAGAATTTAGTTATAATGAAGGCCATGAACCAATTAAACGTACCGGCAACAGAAACAGCAAGACTTGCTATTTCTGGTGGGAAAATTTCAGATGTGAACATCCAAGGGATAGGTCCAAAACCAATTGAAAAAACAATAATAAACAGACAAAGTGCACCAACAGGAATAAAACTCAAATGCGACATTGTGTTAGCACTAAGATCTTCCCTAAATTTAAGAGTGAAATAAATAGCTAACAGAGCCGAGGACAATGCCATTACTACACCAGATACAATTAAGAGAATTCGCCTACCCAACTTATCTACAAGCAGTGATGAAATAAAAGTAGCCACTGCTTGAAATGCACCTACTACAATTGTTGCACTATTGGCATCCAATTTTGTGGATGCTGAGGAAAATATATCACTACTATAAAGTATTACAGCATTCACACCACTAAACTGTTGAAAGAACATCAACGACAGTGAAATATATATAGATTTTCTAATAGCTTTAAGTTTTAGTGTTTGTGTAAGAGATACTGCTATTCGATTCCGTTCCTTCAAAGCACCTTCAATCTCTAACAATTCAGCGTTAACATTGTATGCATCTCCCCTTAGCTTGGTTAACGAATTTAATGCTTCGTTATACAGACCCCTTTTCAAGCAATACACTGGTGTCTCTGGTTGAAACAAAAAACAAATAACAAACACGACTGGTACTAACATACAAAAAATTGTGAAGTAAATGGGGTTCAAAAATTTTCCAAACAGATAAGCTAGAAAAATTCCAGTTGTTATCATCAACTGGAAGTAGCTACCTAGCGTTCCTCGTATTTCTTTCTCAGCTATTTCATTAGTGTAGAGAGGTGCAGCAACACAGCTAGCACCTACAGCCATGCCTGTTATCAACCTTCCAAAGTACAGCATTAAAACTGAGTTGGCAAATAGAATTAAAAGCCAGCCTAATTCAAAAGGTATTATGAGTAATAAAAGAGTTTTCTTACGACCCATCAGGTCACATATAAAACCGGTAGGTAAACACATTGTCATGGCTCCTAAAGCAACAAAAGAACCAATCCATCCCATTTGGTTTGAGTTGACGGAGATCCCATTAAATTTGCGATGTTCTATTTCATCCAGGATGGGTGATGTCCAACCTAGGACAAGACCAGCAGCAAGTGCTGATAATGTAGCTGAAACAAAAATTGGAATATCAGGAAGGAAAACTGTTAAAAGAATATACAATACTCTACTAGGGGGTTGTCCATCTAGTATGTCACACTTAAAAAAAAAAAAGGGGGGGGTCAAACAAGTGAGAAAATATTGTCACATTTGTCTATGAGAATTAAGTTTAGGAACTGTTACTTCTATGGTAGTGTGTTGGTAACAGCGAACACTCTGGAAAGATGCTTCTGGAAGAGACCAGAAGTGACAGGTGTAGAATAGTTTAGAAGATCTAGAATCTCTTTAGACAGTATAAACAGACGAGCGGTGCACAGAATAAATTAGTTCAGTATCGAATAAGGTGGTGTAAAGAACTGATCATAGAGTATAAAGCGAATTAACAGTAAGTGTTGTGGTATAGGAAGCGATCATAGAAGGCGATAGTGGAATATAATTCTATGGACATTTAATAATAGAGAAGAGTATATTTTAGTTGACACTGGTGTTGGAAAATAGTTGGTAATAATAAATTAGTATTCTGAAAAGCTGTGTTTTGTTAGTAAACAAATCCAGAACCTCGTAGAACGTAACAACTGGTGTCAGAAGTGGGATTTTCTGCTAGTGAAAAATTTTCCAGAATATTCGTTGAATAACGTGAAAACTTCTAGAATCTCTCGAAGATCAGTGTCAGCAGTGATTTATAACTGGCTGTGTTCATGCTCGTTGTTCTGTCACTTTTAAATTCAAATGTCGCGCGCTACACTGACATAGAGTAAGTGTTACTAATGGTTTCCGCCAGAAGACCAGAGAGGGGGAAGAAGAATGAGAGAAGGGAGAGAAGCTTGCATCCCTCTGCCACTTGTTTTTGAGTCCTTGAAGAGGCAAGAGGTCTCGAGAAAGCGAATTGCTTTCAACCCCTTGAAGAGACACGAGGTCTCTAAATATCCATTTTGTTTGTAAGTCCTTTGGGAGACACGAGGTCCCTAGAGGTGTTGTGTGTGAATACAGAAAAACGAAGCTTATGTTCCTGCATTATTGGAGAATAAAGGTAGGTAACTTTGCTTATTGTCAGTGCCCTATTTGTTCTGTTTTTTTTGTTATTCATTATAAAATAAATACACGTGGTATTTACATTTGGCCCATCGACCGGATTTTTATAGTTGTTTTGTTTTGTTATTAGTTGATACAGTCCATTTTTTGAAGTAATTTTACTTGTTTCCTTTAGTCTAGTAAATTTGTAATTGTTTATTGCCGTGTTGAGTCATTTAATTTCAAGGTGACGTTATTGCTTGTATATAACTAGGTACATACTCGAATTGCATATTGTTGAAATCACGTTTGCATATTGTTTAAATCGCGTTTAGGAATTTTTTTGCGTTGAACAATGGAGTTGATTCAGCTAAAAAATAAGCGCGAAAGCGTTTATAGACGAGTAGAAGCCATATTGCACGTGGCTCAACAGGTCAAAATAGACGCAGTAGTGGATTTAGATAGGTTGAATAGATTTGAGGTTCGTTTTGAGGCGTTGAATGAGTTGGTCAATCTATTTGATTCATTGCATTTGGACATCGTGTCGGTAGTTGATCGATCAGAGTTGGAGAGCGAGCATGAAATGCAGAACAAATTCGATGAACTGCAATACTCTATAAAAACTATCTATCGAGAACTGAGAGGTTATGCAAATAAAGCCGCTGAGAATCAAGCTCGATCCGTTTTTCACGGTAGTTCGAAATCGAGTCGAGCATCGAGTAAGTCGCGGTGTTCTGTCAAATCATCGAACGCTCGATCTCTCAGTGAAAAGGAAGTAACGAACGCAAACGCGATTATGTCAACTTCAAATTTAAACAGACATTTGAGGTTACCGAAAATCGAAATGCCAAAATTCGATGGAAATTGGAAAAACTGGCCAACCTTTTATGATCTGTTTAAAACAATGATTCATGAGAACGAATCATTGTCAGATATTGAAAAGTTCCAATATTTGAGTGCTTCGTTAGTGAAGGATGCAGCTGGCCTAATCAAGAATTTACCGCTAACGGGAAGCAATTATGGGATTGCATTCAAGTCTCTGGTCTCAAGGTATCACAATACCCGGGTTTTGTTGACCAATTATTGGCAGGGTATTGTACAGGCCCCCAAAGCAAATAGTGAATCTGCTTCTTCCCTACGAACGTTGTTGTCTGTATTCAGTGAAAATTTGGAAGCGTTGAAGCAGTTTGAACATGACATGTGGGATTTCACTAAATTCAACATGTTGCTGCAAAAGGTGGATATGAGTCTTAAGCAAAAATTTGAGCTTGAGTTTTGCGAATCGGACATTCCCAGTTTTAGTAGTTTATGTAGATTCTTGGAAAAGCAGTGTAAAGCAATGGAGACAACTGCCTTAACTTCCAATTATGTGACTAATAGAAGGCAGCATGTTTCAGCAACCACTGCTAGGCCCGCTTCGTCCTTTGTTACCAGCACAAAGCTTGTATGTGCTTATTGTAAGGAGGAGCACCCCATGCTCAAGTGTGATGGATTTCTATCTTTATCCTCTCATAAACGGTATACGTTCGCAAAAAAGAATAATCTTTGTTTTAACTGTTTATCAAACTCGCATGCCAGCAGGGAGTGCAAGTCATCAAGTTGTCGTGTATGTAATAAACACCATCATACATTATTGCACTTCCCAAAAGCACCGGCATCGGGAGATGAGAGTGACTCAAACAAGCCACCTGTGGAAGAGCCACAAGGTGCAGAGCAATTGCGTGTGTTGGCAAGTGTGGTAAAAAGGGAACAGTCCGTGTTACTGGCAACTATAATGCTATTAGTACGAGATAAAAATGGAAAGGTTAGGAGATGTCGAGCTCTCCTGGATTGTGCGAGTGAGGCTAATTTCATTTCGCAGCAGTGTGTTGAAAAATTGGGGCTCAACACCTCATCTCGTTCAGTGATGGTTCAAGGCTTGAACCAAATGAGCTCGCTTGCTAGCCAAGGCACTCTCAAATGTCGAGTAGAGTCCATTTATGAGCCAACAAAGTTAGAGTTGGACATGATTGTGATTCCGAACATTTGTTCCAAGATCCCTTCTGCTAAAATTGAGCAGTGCCACTGGCAACATATTCAGAACTTAGAGTTGGCAGATTCAGAGTTTGGTATACCAGGGGACATTGAAATTTTGTTGGGTACTGACGTTTATGCTCATGTGGTTAGACCTGGAATAAAGAGAGGGCCTCGAGGTGCACCAGTGGCCATCAATACTGTTTTTGGTTGGGTGCTTATGGGCAGTGTAGAACAGTCAAAGTCTCATTCTGTTGTGAATAGTTTATGCACGTTGGTCGACTTGGATCATACCTTGAAACAGTTTTGGAGCTTGGAACAGGTACCACAAGGTTTAGTTATGTCTCCGGAAGATAAAAAATGTGAGGAAATCTTCAAGAAGACTCAGCACCGAAATAGTGCTGGGAGATATATTTTAAATATGCCCTTTCGTGAGGGTACTCCGTGTTTGGGAGAATCTTTCAGTGTTGCATTGAGGCGGTTTTACTCCCTGGAAGCACGTCTTAGTAGGGATCCAGCGTTGCACAAGTCCTATTCGGAGTTTATCAGGGATTATTATGAGTCTGGCCATATGTCTCTGGTATCAGATGTAGCTGTGGAACCATCTGATGCATACTATATTCCCCATCATTGTGTGTTGCGTCCTCACAGCCTTTCGACCAAACTGCGGGTGGTATTTGATGCTAGTTCCAAAAGTACGAATGGTGTATCTCTGAACGATACGTTGTTAGTGGGAGCGAAGTTGCAGACAGATATTGCCACTGTGTTGTTGAAATTTCGCTCAAACAAAATTGCATTTACTGCTGACATTCGGCAAATGTATCGACAAATTTTGGTTGTAGATAATCATAGGGATTATCAAAGAATTCTCTGGAGGTTCTCAAAGGGGGAACCTGTACAGAAATATCGCCTTAATACTGTCACATATGGGGTCTCCTCAAGCCCACACATGGCAATCCGAACAATGATGCAGCTTTGTGATGATGAGGAATCATCTTTTCCATTGGCAGCAAAGCTCGTTCGGTCCGATCTCTATGTGGATGATGTAGTCAGTGGAGTCGACTCATTGTCAGAGGCTTTTGAGTTGCAACGGCAATTGATTGGGTTGTTTGCTAAGGGGGGTTTTGAATTGAAGAAGTGGGCCAGCAATAATTCGAAACTGTTGTCCACAGTATCAGCTGATAGTCAGCAACCTCGATCGTTAGATTTAAATGATCCATCAGTGTTGAAAATTTTAGGATTGCAGTGGTGTCCCATAGGTGATACATTCTCTTTTAATGTTGACCCTATTGATCGTCCGTGCACAAAACGAAATCTTCTTTCGGAATTGGCAAGAATTTATGACCCCCTGGGTTTTTTGTCTCCTGTTACCCTGTTGGCAAAATATCTTATGCAGTGCTTGTGGGAGCAAAAAGTGGGATGGGATGATAAGCCCTCAAAGGATATTGTTGGTCAGTGGTCTCAGTATAAATCACAACTCAGTGCGCTAGCAGGTTTATCAATTCCCAGAGGCGTAAAACACGATAATATCATCAGTACAGAACTCCATGGGTTCTGTGATGCATCGGAGCGAGGGTATGCTGCAGTTGTTTACTTAAGACAAGTATCAGAGGAGGGTCAAGTTTGGATCAATTTTCTGTGTGCCAAGTCCAAGGTATCACCTTTAAAAAGAATATCGATTCCACGTCTCGAATTGTGTGGGTGTTTATTGTTGGCAAAGCTTCTGGAATTTGTGTGTCGGGTGTATGAAGGTCGTTTTGAGTTTAACTCTATGTATGCTTGGTCAGACTCTATGGTGGCACTTGCCTGGATAAAATCATCTTCCAATAGGTGGAAGACCTTTATTGGGAATCGAGTAGCAAGCATACAAGAGAAGATTCCTCCAGAGTCATGGCATCACGTAAGTGGACAAGAAAACCCAGCTGATTGTGCATCGAGAGGCATGTTACCTTCTGGGTTTTGTGAGCATCCACTATGGTGGGCGGGACCCGCCTGGCTAAAATTGGCAAGAGAAAATTGGCCCAAGTCGTTGCGTTTTGAGCCGCCAGAAGAGTGCCTGGCGGAGCAACGAACTCTCCCCGTACTAGTTACTTTGGCAAATGAGGAGTGGCTCAGTAAACTTTTGAATCGCTTTTCGCATCTACGGAAAATTCAGGGTGTTGTTGTATATTGTCAGCGGTTTGTGCGAAATTGTAGGGTGTCTCCATCTGACCGAACTACTGCATCTCTGACAGCCACCGAATTACAGGAGGCGCTTCATATGCTTATCAAATGTGCTCAAGGTGAAGTATTTCAAAGGGAAATAGCATCCTTGGTTAAAGGTGAGAGGTGTGCGAGGGCAATAAATAAGTTAGCCCCCTTTCTGGATACAGAGGGTATCCTCAGGGTGGGCGGTCGCCTTCGTCAAGCTGATGTTCCAGTTGAAGTGAAACACCCTATATTGTTGCCCCGCTCACATCGTCTCACCGAGTTAATCATTGCACACACACACCATGTCAATCTTCATCCTGGTCCTCGCACATTGCTTCATTTGCTTTCGCAACAGTTTTGGATTTTGTCCCCTCGGAGAGCTATTCATCATGTTTTGTCAAGGTGCTATCGTTGCTTTCGAGTGAATCCTACTCCCATGGCACCGATGATGTCTGATTTGCCAGTTGCCAGGGTTTCTCAGTTGAAGCCGTTTTCACACAGCGGAGTTGATTTTGCAGGTCCAGTTTTTGTGACACAGGGCAGATATCGAGGTGTCCGAAAGGTGAAAGCATATATTTGTTTGTTTGTGTGCATGGCAACGAAGGCCCTCCATTTGGAAGTAGTGTCTGATCTTTCAGCTGAAGCCTTCTTGGCAGCTCTTCGGAGGTTTGTGGCTCGCAGAGGAAGATGTGACAATTTGTATAGCGATAGAGGTACCAACTTCGTCGGCTCAAATAAGCAGCTCTTAAACTATGCAAAGGGGGCAGCAGATGCTTGTACCATTAAGTGGCATTTCAACCCCCCATCAGCTCCGCATTTTGGAGGTCTGTGGGAGGCAGGAGTGCGCTCAGTCAAGACTCATTTGCGAAGGGTGATCGGTTTGCAGATTCTGACCTTTGAGGAAATGTCCACGTTGCTTGCTCAAGTGGAATCAGTGTAAATACCACGTGTATTTATTTTATAATGAATAACAAAAAAAAAACAGAACAAATAGGGCACTGACAATAAGCAAAGTTACCTACCTTTATTCTCCAATAATGCAGGAACATAAGCTTCGTTTTTCTGTATTCACACACAACACCTCTAGGGACCTCGTGTCTCCCAAAGGACTTACAAACAAAATGGATATTTAGAGACCTCGTGTCTCTTCAAGGGGTTGAAAGCAATTCGCTTTCTCGAGACCTCTTGCCTCTTCAAGGACTCAAAAACAAGTGGCAGAGGGATGCAAGCTTCTCTCCCTTCTCTCATTCTTCTTCCCCCTCTCTGGTCTTCTGGCGGAAACCATTAGTAACACTTACTCTATGTCAGTGTAGCGCGCGACATTTGAATTTAAAAGTGACAGAACAACGAGCATGAACATTCCGCCCACCAAAATAAGGATTTATTTTCACAATTATATTGTTTCTCAAATAAACAAACAAAACAAAAATTTACAATAAGCACAAAAAACAAAAAACTGAAGCTATTGGATTTATAATTAACTGTACAAAAAATTTCAAGGCAGACGTATTACTGCGATGGCAACAGACATAACTTCGTCAGAGGCCTATCAAAAGTGCCACTACTAGTGCGAACTTGAGCTACCCGAGCTATACCATCACGGCCTGGGTATAGTTGCATAATGCGTCCGAGCTTCCAAACAAGAGGTGACGAAGTCTCATCTTTAATCACAACTAAAGCTCCGATCGGGGGGGACGTTTGCACAGTATCCCACTTACCACGCTGCTGCAGTGTATGCAGGTATTCGTTCTTCCAGCGGCGCCAAAAGTCCTGGTGGATCCTTTGCACCAGCTGCCAGCGTGACAAGCGATTCATACTTAACAAAGTCAAATCAGCATCAGGAGGAGCACCTAACGGTTCCATTGTAAGAAAATGTCCTGGGGATAGGGCTAACAGATCATTTGGATCAGTACTCGCACTACACAATGGTCGAGAATTCAAAACTGATTCCACTTGAGCAAGCAACGTGGACATTTCCTCAAAGGTCAGAATCTGCAAACCGATCACCCTTCGCAAATGAGTCTTGACTGAGCGCACTCCTGCCTCCCACAGACCTCCAAAATGCGGAGCTGATGGGGGGTTGAAATGCCACTTAATGGTACAAGCATCTGCTGCCCCCTTTGCATAGTTTAAGAGCTGCTTATTTGAGCCGACGAAGTTGGTACCTCTATCGCTATACAAATTGTCACATCTTCCTCTGCGAGCCACAAACCTCCGAAGAGCTGCCAAGAAGGCTTCAGCTGAAAGATCAGACACTACTTCCAAATGGAGGGCCTTCGTTGCCATGCACACAAACAAACAAATATATGCTTTCACCTTTCGGACACCTCGATATCTGCCCTGTGTCACAAAAACTGGACCTGCAAAATCAACTCCGCTGTGTGAAAACGGCTTCAACTGAGAAACCCTGGCAACTGGCAAATCAGACATCATCGGTGCCATGGGAGTAGGATTCACTCGAAAGCAACGATAGCACCTTGACAAAACATGATGAATAGCTCTCCGAGGGGACAAAATCCAAAACTGTTGCGAAAGCAAATGAAGCAATGTGCGAGGACCAGGATGAAGATTGACATGGTGTGTGTGTGCAATGATTAACTCGGTGAGACGATGTGAGCGGGGCAACAATATAGGGTGTTTCACTTCAACTGGAACATCAGCTTGACGAAGGCGACCGCCCACCCTGAGGATACCCTCTGTATCCAGAAAGGGGGCTAACTTATTTATTGCCCTCGCACACCTCTCACCTTTAACCAAGGATGCTATTTCCCTTTGAAATACTTCACCTTGAGCACATTTGATAAGCATATGAAGCGCCTCCTGTAATTCGGTGGCTGTCAGAGATGCAGTAGTTCGGTCAGATGGAGACACCCTACAATTTCGCACAAACCGCTGACAATATACAACAACACCCTGAATTTTCCGTAGATGCGAAAAGCGATTCAAAAGTTTACTGAGCCACTCCTCATTTGCCAAAGTAACTAGTACGGGGAGAGTTCGTTGCTCCGCCAGGCACTCTTCTGGCGGCTCAAAACGCAACGACTTGGGCCAATTTTCTCTTGCCAATTTTAGCCAGGCGGGTCCCGCCCACCATAGTTGATGCTCACAAAACCCAGAAGGTAACATGCCTCTCGATGCACAATCAGCTGGGTTTTCTTGTCCACTTACGTGATGCCATGACTCTGGAGGAATCTTCTCTTGTATGCTTGCTACTCGATTCCCAATAAAGGTCTTCCACCTATTGGAAGATGATTTTATCCAGGCAAGTGCCACCATAGAGTCTGACCAAGCATACATAGAGTTAAACTCAAAACGACCTTCATACACCCGACACACAAATTCCAGAAGCTTTGCCAACAATAAACACCCACACAATTCGAGACGTGGAATCGATATTCTTTTTAAAGGTGATACCTTGGACTTGGCACACAGAAAATTGATCCAAACTTGACCCTCCTCTGATACTTGTCTTAAGTAAACAACTGCAGCATACCCTCGCTCCGATGCATCACAGAACCCATGGAGTTCTGTACTGATGATATTATCGTGTTTTACGCCTCTGGGAATTGATAAACCTGCTAGCGCACTGAGTTGTGATTTATACTGAGACCACTGACCAACAATATCCTTTGAGGGCTTATCATCCCATCCCAATTTTTGCTCCCACAAGCACTGCATAAGATATTTTGCCAACAGGGTAACAGGAGACAAAAAACCCAGGGGGTCATAAATTCTTGCCAATTCCGAAAGAAGATTTCGTTTTGTGCACGGACGATCAATAGGTTCAACATTAAAAGAGAATGTATCACCTATGGGACACCACTGCAATCCTAAAATTTTCAACACTGATGGATCATTTAAATCTAACGATCGAGGTTGCTGACTATCAGCTGATACTGTGGACAACAGTTTCGAATTATTGCTGGCCCACTTCTTCAATTCAAAACCCCCCTTAGCAAACAACCCAATCAATTGCCGTTGCAACTCAAAAGCCTCTGACAATGAGTCGACTCCACTGACTACATCATCCACATAGAGATCGGACCGAACTAGCTTTGCTGCCAATGGAAAAGATGATTCCTCATCATCACAAAGCTGCATCATTGTTCGGATTGCCATGTGTGGGCTTGAGGAGACCCCATATGTGACAGTATTAAGGCGATATTTCTGTACAGGTTCCCCCTTTGAGAACCTCCAGAGAATTCTTTGATAATCCCTATGATTATCTACAACCAAAATTTGTCGATACATTTGCCGAATGTCAGCAGTAAATGCAATTTTGTTTGAGCGAAATTTCAACAACACAGTGGCAATATCTGTCTGCAACTTCGCTCCCACTAACAACGTATCGTTCAGAGATACACCATTCGTACTTTTGGAACTAGCATCAAATACCACCCGCAGTTTGGTCGAAAGGCTGTGAGGACGCAACACACAATGATGGGGAATATAGTATGCATCAGATGGTTCCACAGCTACATCTGATACCAGAGACATATGGCCAGACTCATAATAATCCCTGATAAACTCCGAATAGGACTTGTGCAACGCTGGATCCCTACTAAGACGTGCTTCCAGGGAGTAAAACCGCCTCAATGCAACACTGAAAGATTCTCCCAAACACGGAGTACCCTCACGAAAGGGCATATTTAAAATATATCTCCCAGCACTATTTCGGTGCTGAGTCTTCTTGAAGATTTCCTCACATTTTTTATCTTCCGGAGACATAACTAAACCTTGTGGTACCTGTTCCAAGCTCCAAAACTGTTTCAAGGTATGATCCAAGTCGACCAACGTGCATAAACTATTCACAACAGAATGAGACTTTGACTGTTCTACACTGCCCATAAGCACCCAACCAAAAACAGTATTGATGGCCACTGGTGCACCTCGAGGCCCTCTCTTTATTCCAGGTCTAACCACATGAGCATAAACGTCAGTACCCAACAAAATTTCAATGTCCCCTGGTATACCAAACTCTGAATCTGCCAACTCTAAGTTCTGAATATGTTGCCAGTGGCACTGCTCAATTTTAGCAGAAGGGATCTTGGAACAAATGTTCGGAATCACAATCATGTCCAACTCTAACTTTGTTGGCTCATAAATGGACTCTACTCGACATTTGAGAGTGCCTTGGCTAGCAAGCGAGCTCATTTGGTTCAAGCCTTGAACCATCACTGAACGAGATGAGGTGTTGAGCCCCAATTTTTCAACACACTGCTGCGAAATGAAATTAGCCTCACTCGCACAATCCAGGAGAGCTCGACATCTCCTAACCTTTCCATTTTTATCTCGTACTAATAGCATTATAGTTGCCAGTAACACGGACTGTTCCCTTTTTACCACACTTGCCAACACACGCAATTGCTCTGCACCTTGTGGCTCTTCCACAGGTGGCTTGTTTGAGTCACTCTCATCTCCCGATGCCGGTGCTTTTGGGAAGTGCAATAATGTATGATGGTGTTTATTACATACACGACAACTTGATGACTTGCACTCCCTGCTGGCATGCGAGTTTGATAAACAGTTAAAACAAAGATTATTCTTTTTTGCGAACGTATACCGTTTATGAGAGGATAAAGATAGAAATCCATCACACTTGAGCATGGGGTGCTCCTCCTTACAATAAGCACATACAAGCTTTGTGCTGGTAACAAAGGACGAAGCGGGCCTAGCAGTGGTTGCTGAAACATGCTGCCTTCTATTAGTCACATAATTGGAAGTTAAGGCAGTTGTCTCCATTGCTTTACACTGCTTTTCCAAGAATCTACATAAACTACTAAAACTGGGAATGTCCGATTCGCAAAACTCAAGCTCAAATTTTTGCTTAAGACTCATATCCACCTTTTGCAGCAACATGTTGAATTTAGTGAAATCCCACATGTCATGTTCAAACTGCTTCAACGCTTCCAAATTTTCACTGAATACAGACAACAACGTTCGTAGGGAAGAAGCAGATTCACTATTTGCTTTGGGGGCCTGTACAATACCCTGCCAATAATTGGTCAACAAAACCCGGGTATTGTGATACCTTGAGACCAGAGACTTGAATGCAATCCCATAATTGCTTCCCGTTAGCGGTAAATTCTTGATTAGGCCAGCTGCATCCTTCACTAACGAAGCACTCAAATATTGGAACTTTTCAATATCTGACAATGATTCGTTCTCATGAATCATTGTTTTAAACAGATCATAAAAGGTTGGCCAGTTTTTCCAATTTCCATCGAATTTTGGCATTTCGATTTTCGGTAACCTCAAATGTCTGTTTAAATTTGAAGTTGACATAATCGCGTTTGCGTTCGTTACTTCCTTTTCACTGAGAGATCGAGCGTTCGATGATTTGACAGAACACCGCGACTTACTCGATGCTCGACTCGATTTCGAACTACCGTGAAAAACGGATCGAGCTTGATTCTCAGCGGCTTTATTTGCATAACCTCTCAGTTCTCGATAGATAGTTTTTATAGAGTATTGCAGTTCATCGAATTTGTTCTGCATTTCATGCTCGCTCTCCAACTCTGATCGATCAACTACCGACACGATGTCCAAATGCAATGAATCAAATAGATTGACCAACTCATTCAACGCCTCAAAACGAACCTCAAATCTATTCAACCTATCTAAATCCACTACTGCGTCTATTTTGACCTGTTGAGCCACGTGCAATATGGCTTCTACTCGTCTATAAACGCTTTCGCGCTTATTTTTTAGCTGAATCAACTCCATTGTTCAACGCAAAAAAATTCCTAAACGC
Organism: Tillus elongatus; assembly: GCA_964006375.1. Taxonomy (NCBI): domain Eukaryota; kingdom Metazoa; phylum Arthropoda; class Insecta; order Coleoptera; family Cleridae; genus Tillus; species Tillus elongatus. Next base: position 28,929,608 of record OZ023263.1, on the reverse strand, counting down.
GATTTAAACAATATGCAAACGTGATTTCAACAATATGCAATTCGAGTATGTACCTAGTTATATACAAGCAATAACGTCACCTTGAAATTAAATGACTCAACACGGCAATAAACAATTACAAATTTACTAGACTAAAGGAAACAAGTAAAATTACTTCAAAAAATGGACTGTATCAACTAATAACAAAACAAAACAACTATAAAAATCCGGTCGATGGGCCAAATGTAAATACCACGTGTATTTATTTTATAATGAATAACAAAAAAAAAAAACAGAACAAATAGGGCACTGACAATAAGCAAAGTTACCTACCTTTATTCTCCAATAATGCAGGAACATAAGCTTCGTTTTTCTGTATTCACACACAACACCTCTAGGGACCTCGTGTCTCCCAAAGGACTTACAAACAAAATGGATATTTAGAGACCTCGTGTCTCTTCAAGGGGTTGAAAGCAATTCGCTTTCTCGAGACCTCTTGCCTCTTCAAGGACTCAAAAACAAGTGGCAGAGGGATGCAAGCTTCTCTCCCTTCTCTCATTCTTCTTCCCCCTCTCTGGTCTTCTGGCGGAAACCATTAGTAACACTTACTCTATGTCAGTGTAGCGCGCGACATTTGAATTTAAAAGTGACAGAACAACGAGCATGAACAATCAGTTTTGAATTCTCGACCATTGTGTAGTGCGAGTACTGATCCAAATGATCTGTTAGCCCTATCCCCAGGACATTTTCTTACAATGGAACCGTTAGGTGCTCCTCCTGATGCTGATTTGACTTTGTTAAGTATGAATCGCTTGTCACGCTGGCAGCTGGTGCAAAGGATCCACCAGGACTTTTGGCGCCGCTGGAAGAACGAATACCTGCATACACTGCAGCAGCGTGGTAAGTGGGATACTGTGCAAACGTCCCCCCCGATCGGAGCTTTAGTTGTGATTAAAGATGAGACTTCGTCACCTCTTGTTTGGAAGCTCGGACGCATTATGCAACTATACCCAGGCCGTGATGGTATAGCTCGGGTAGCTCAAGTTCGCACTAGTAGTGGCACTTTTGATAGGCCTCTGACGAAGTTATGTCTGTTGCCATCGCAGTAATACGTCTGCCTTGAAATTTTTTGTACAGTTAATTATAAATCCAATAGCTTCAGTTTTTTGTTTTTTGTGCTTATTGTAAATTTTTGTTTTGTTTGTTTATTTGAGAAACAATATAATTGTGAAAATAAATCCTTATTTTGGTGGGCGGAATGTTCATGCTCGTTGTTCTGTCACTTTTAAATTCAAATGTCGCGCGCTACACTGACATAGAGTAAGTGTTACTAATGGTTTCCGCCAGAAGACCAGAGAGGGGGAAGAAGAATGAGAGAAGGGAGAGAAGCTTGCATCCCTCTGCCACTTGTTTTTGAGTCCTTGAAGAGGCAAGAGGTCTCGAGAAAGCGAATTGCTTTCAACCCCTTGAAGAGACACGAGGTCTCTAAATATCCATTTTGTTTGTAAGTCCTTTGGGAGACACGAGGTCCCTAGAGGTGTTGTGTGTGAATACAGAAAAACGAAGCTTATGTTCCTGCATTATTGGAGAATAAAGGTAGGTAACTTTGCTTATTGTCAGTGCCCTATTTGTTCTGTTTTTTTTTTGTTATTCATTATAAAATAAATACACGTGGTATTTACAGGCTGTGTTCTTGAAACATAATAAACTGTGTATCAGCTTTAAGTACGTCTATGCCTAAGACACGTAGCGCAACAGCCAATATGGACACCCAGCTATTGGAAATGATTAAAAAAAATGAACGAAGAAGCTAAATTAGCACGAGAAGAAGCCAGAAAAAGAGATGTAGAAGCAAGAAAAAGAGACGAAGAAGCGAAAGAAGAAACGAGAAAGAGATGAAGAGTCCAAAGAAGAAATGAGAAAAAGAGATGAAGAGGTCAGAAGAAGAGACGAAGAAGCCAAAGAAGAAATGAGAAGAGGAGATGAAGAGGCCAGAAAAAGAGACGAAGAGATAAGAGAGGAACTGAAAAAAAGAGAAGAAGAATCCAAAGAAGAAATGGGGGGAAAAGGGATGAAAAAGCCAGAAGAAGAGATGACGAAACAAAGAAAATTCTGCAAGAACAAGCCAGCAGAATTGAGAATATTACTTCGTGTGTGGACGAACGTATGAAGCAGGTAAAAGACGACATCTTCCAACAAGTAGAATTTCGAGTAAGGGGTATCAGCGACGATGTACATGATAAGCTGGCGAGTATACAAGAAGAAGAAAATGCAAACACTAGAAAAGAGGTGTGATACCCTAGCCAAGGGAAACATCAGAATCGAAGATAGCCCGCTCGTGAGAATTAAGGTCCCCACATTTGATGGTTCAGTCCCATGGGTATTTATCTACGCCAATTCGAAGCCGCTGCTACAGCAAATGGTTGGGGCGAAAGAGAGAAAGCGACCTCGTTAATAGTAGCTCTCAGAGGAGATGCCCTCGACGTGCTTCAAGGAATTCCCAGGGAGGAACAGAACAGTTTCGACAGCATTCAGTATTATCTAGAAATGAGATTTGGAGACCAGCATCTACAACAGCTATATCAAACTCAGCTAAAAAGTCACGGTCAGAAATCAGGTGAAAGTCTGCAGCAATTCGAAGCCGACGTTGCCAGACTAACGCGATCAACTTACCCCACAGCTCTGGTGGAATTTTTGAACCAGCTGTCGCTGCAAACATTCATTGACGGCATCAGGGATACCGACACTCAACAGGCGCTGAGGATGGTGAGACATAAAAACTTGGATGATGCTTTGGCACATTCGCTAGAATTTGAAGGTGCCAAGCAAGCTTCGAAAGGCAATGTGAGAGTTCGCAGTCTCCAAGTCCCGGGGGGAGAAAATAAAACAGATTCATCCAAGATCATGCAGCTACTAGAGAAAATAGCAGAACAAATAAGGCCGACGTCTGATGAACACCCAATAAGAGCTCACCGTGCAAATGTCTTGCGCTGCTGGAACTGCGGCAAGGTGGGACATATAAGGGGCGAATGTTGGGCTCTAAGATCACGCGCAAGGGAGAAAGTGAAGCTAAGGTCGGTAACCATTTCTGGCAGCGCTCTCGTCGTAGACGGATACGTAAGCGGTAATAATACCCAGATGGTGGTCGACACAGGCGCACCTAGGACGATTATTCGCCGCGACGTGGTTCCAAGATGGCGAGTAAGAGAGCCAGACAAAGTGTACAGAGTAAATGCAGCCGGTGGCGATCGGATCCAGGTATTTGGCGAAATTGACGTCGAGCTGCAAATTGGGACATGGAAGGCAAAGCAGAAAGCCATAGTCGCCGCCATATCAGACCCGATTATAATTGGTTTGGACATACTTCAAGGTCAGTGCGCTAAACTTGATCTTGGCACTAACATCCTGACTATCGGCGGTGAAGAAATAATAATGTCGCCTGGCAGTAACCTTGTAGTGTGGAAAATCACCATAGAAGAACATAGCAACGCCTGCCGTGAAAGTGCCATTCCAGTGAAGAGAGATGTGAAAGGAAGAGACGACCCAGTTACCCAGCCAGAAGCAAGTGGAGAAGAAGGTATGAGAGAAATACAAGACGAAGGGTGCAAAGACCACGTAAATGTGAAGCCAACGCAGAGAAAAGCCAGTAAACACATTTGTTGGAACAGAGCCGATGTTGAAAGGATGAATAGGGCCCGCCGGTATATTTGTGCAAGTAGAAACATCAGAACAACAACAACTACACAGGAGAACCAGTACCACCTAAGAACTTCGCTTGAAGGAAGCCCCGACATATTGACGAGAAGGAAAACCATCCACTCTGCTGTCGAAATGCATATACGAATAGAAAGCGACCGCATGAAGACCCGTTATGATGTGCCACCTAATTCAGCTGGTTTTAAAGAAGAAGATCAGGTGTTGTTCTACAAGCCAGTACGACGCAAGGGACGGTCACCTAAACTATAGAAATTATGGGAAGGTCGGAATAAGGTGGTCAAAAGGATCAATAGAGTGGTCTATCGCATTCATAGAAGCCTGAAGAGCAAGATGAAGATGGTCCATATACACAGACTTACACCATACCAAGAAATGTCAGAATTCGACTGGGACGATCGAATATAAGAGGGGGGCAGTGTTATATTTGTCTATGAGAATTAAGTTTAGGAACTGTTACTTCTATGGTAGTGTGTTGCTAACAGCGAACACTCTGGAACGATGTTTCTGGAAGAGACCAGAAGTGACAGGTGTAGAATAGTTTAGAAGATCTAGAATCTCTATAGACAGTATAAATAGACGAGCGGTACTAGTTCAGTATCGAATAAGTTGGTGTTATGAACTGATCATAGAGTATAAAGCGAATTAACAGTAAGTGTTGTGGTATAGGAAGTGATCATAGAAGGCGATAGTGGAATATAGTTCTATGGACATTTAATAATAGAGAAGAGAAATATTTTAGTTGACACTGGTGTTGGAAAATAGTTGGTAATAATAAATGAGTAGTTTGGAAAGCTGTGTTTTGTTAGTAAACAAATCCAGAACCCCGTAGAACGTAGCAATATGTTAATTGTAAAAAGTATTAAGGCTCTCAATATTTCACTTTGGAACCACAGAAACCATGAATAATCTTTATTACTTAAGAAAAATTTAGGCATTTCCTTAAACCTCTCTATGTTTTCTCTGCTTTAATACATTTTTCAGTTAAAAAATGATATTAGTGGGAAATAGTGCACCAGTTGGCAATGATTATGTTCAGAATTCATTACAATAGTTTTGTATATGTAAGATTTATCTGAAGTCACATGGAGGTGGGCTTTTAAAGCGTTACATGAGGGCCAGGGGGGCGCTCAAAATCACAGAATTTGCGTGGCATAATATATGGACGATCTCTTACCAGAATATAATGTTTGATTATTAAAATTCAAACAACTTATTGATAAACAAACTTTAACTTGAGATAAATCATACCGAAAAGAAATTTATGTTTGGGGATGGTGCACTTAACCGCAACCGGAATGTAGCAAAATGGCACACACCACAAGAAAGAGTATGTAACATAGATTAATAATCGTGAAAAAAAATTACAGAAAAATCATAAATTACCGAATCATTGAGAAATGAGGTTCAAAAAAATGCACCATTTTCACGTTTCGAACTGTCCATTTTCAGCAGCGTTGCCACATTGAATATCTAATTCCAAGAGTGTTTTGCCACTGTAACGAAATAAAAGTCTAAAATGCTTTTTACACACAAAGGGTCTGCCGACCTTCTGGACCTAACAACACCGCCTATCTGCAATTTAATCCCAAGAGTGTTTTGCCGCTTTAACGAAGTAAAAGATCTAAAATGCTTTTTACACACACTCCTGCCGACCTGACAACACCGCCAATCTGCATGAAATATATCAACGAAACAACAGGCATAACCTCAGGTGCAAAAATATACATTTTTGTTGCAAATCGAAACGTTTTAATTGCGTTTATCATTGAAAGGCTATTAAAAACGAAATATACCACATTGTTTTACTTTATTAAGGTATGTACAAGTGTTTTAGGCCATATGTTATTATAATCATGTTAACATGTAGTTGCGGTTAAGTGCATCGTTCCCTTATGTTTAAATAGACATGATATTTACCAGTGATTGCTGCGACATACTGAGGTAGCTTTTTTGCCTTTTCGTTGCTGTCTGCTGATATATTCTGAATAGCATGAGGTGAAGAGCCCTATAAATAAGGATTAGTAAACCACTTCTGACAAAATGGAATGAAACTTACCAAAGTATCGTAACCACTAGTCTCAATTTGGTGATGAGATGAACTAGCTACACTAATAGGATCATGTAACAAGGAAATTCTGTCTGAACTCATTGTTAATTAAAATTCTTCAACAATAGGACAAGATTTGCACAACAAATTTATTGTACTGGTATTACCACATATTATAGGCAGGTTACATTAATTCTAATATGATAAAATTTCCATATGTTCACTTAAACTGGTCCCATGCTTAAAAGATAAATAATAAATATAAATATACACAATACATTATTGACTTTTGACATTTTTATTTCCAAGGTAGTTCAAATAAAAACAAACATAGGGTCTAAAAATTATAAAACAAATCTAAAGTTCTCTATGGACACGCTCTATGATAACCAAAGTCATTCAAATATTTCACTATTTACTATTTGACTAATCAAATCGAAATAGCAGAACACATTTATAATAAATATATTTGATAATATTATTGATAAACAAATGTCACCTTTGTATTTCCTGTATGTTAACATTTTCGGAAATCGATATAGATAAAATAAGGCCAAATGAATAATTGATAAAGTCGCGTCAGTTAAAGTGGTTGGTGGGTATAATGAATAAATTATGACTTTTCTCATCCATTGTTTTACTTTGGAAAAGTAGGCAATTTTTTTCGTAAACTAAATATTAAAATATTTATTCCTAAAGAACTTCCTATAAGTGTATAAGAAGAGTTATCTGATAATCAATTAGCTAACAAAATAGGCTTTATCAGAGAATAATATAGATTACGTCTTTATTCTTCATCCCATATTGTACCTAGTAGTTTTGTCAGCAACAGTCAGGTCTAAAACACGATTGTTTTATTTTTAGAAAATTTTCATAGAAAAAAATTGATTTTTGAAATGTCAGATTTGGAAACTACAAAAAAGTCTGGACGGAGCGAGTGCGTTATGAAATAACAAACTGAGGGAAACCAAATTTGATACGCGTGTTTGCATTATAAATAGTGGCCCACGTACCAAAACTTAGGCCTGTCAGTTAAAAGGCAAAAAAAGTTATAGGCATTTAAAGAAAAAAAAATTGGGGTTTTTCTCAAAACGTCAAAATCGTGATTTGAAACGTCAAAATGGGTAACATTTAGGCAAAAACGTGAAACAAATACGGATTACGTAAAAAAAAATGTCTCAAGAAGAGTGTTCTGCGAACCCTTAAGTTTCCGCTTCAACCGTCATTGTCCTTTATTTTACTAAAATATTTACAGAAAATTCATTTCAAAGAACGCTTTCTCTGATACTTTGGCTGTAGGTTTAGTTGAGTTGATACTTTGTCTGGGTTTTGTTTTTGGTTTAACGGTCTATAATTTTTAGCTAATTTTAAAAAAATCGTTAATGAGGAGACCGCGACTTTTGAATTTTTAAAATAGTTCTTCAAATGAGCACAAATTAGGCCGCCTAGACTCCTTATCCGGGCTTAACACATAAAAATTGAAAGTTACCAAGAATATGAGTTCTAGGGACCCTAGTTCACGTTCTTTTGAAGACATTTTTTCCTAATTCAAAAACATTCAAATACATATATAACCTTGTTATATGTCAATTCTTGATCACAATTACAATTTGACACAACAACTTACAATAAATAAAATTATTTTTAAACTCTTGTTAGCGTTAGCAAATGTTTTAGTCCACGGATAAAACAAAACCAGGTAGAAAAATTGGATAATTATACAAATATTATAAATGAGCCTTATCTCTGTGTGTGTTTGACAGAGGTAACCATTATTGTCGATCTCACTTGTGCTTCAGAAAATCGATGTACACGCGAAACCACTGCCGGGCCCCTTCCAGCGTAAGTTCATTTCAATGATTCAAGCATACTTATTATTTTGAATTGTAAACATAGAAAGGACACGAGATGGCCGGATAGCTTTTGTAGGTCAGGCCAATTGGCTTTGTAAATAGAAGAAGAGGAAACAAAAATTCTGGACGCAGCTTAGACCAGAGAGAACTTAGGACACGTAACAAGACCGGCGGAAGTGAAGCAATTTGGTACCAAACTCTCTCGACCAGTGGCGTAACCTTGGATTAGTCAATGGGTGCAGTACACAGAATAGTGATTTTCACTGTTCTTTTAAGTGCCTCTTGATTTAGTATACATGGAATAATAATGATAAAATTATGCTGGAATCAACCTATAAAAATTCGGGACGCAGCAAGTGCGTTATGGTAGTGAATTTTTATTAAATGCTTCAAACTTGGATAACTCAATTTTCAATGAACTTAGAAAGTTGAATCTTGATATATAGTAAGGTCTTTTCTAGGGCAACATATCCACCAAGTGTCATTAAAATCACTTTGTAATTTTTTGAGAAAAAATTTTTTTTCGAAAGAAAACTGAAAATTTGGAAAACTCAATTTTATATAAACGTAGAAAGTTTAATTTTGGTATGTAGTAAGGTCTTTCTCAGGGCAATATATCCACCAAATTTTATTAAAATAGCTTTGTAACTCTCGTAGAAAAAAAATTTTTCGAAAGAAAACTCAAAATATTCCAGGAAAACCTCGTCAGATTCTTCTGGCTAACGAACTCATCCAAGCCATTAATAAAAGAAAAGCACATGCCGAGTTTCATCGAAATCGGTTCAATATTTTTTGAGTTATCGGTTGGATACATACATACATACATACATACATACATACATACATACATATATATATATATATATATATATATATATATATATATATATATATATATATATATATATATATATAAACATATAAAAATTGATTCTGACCCCGGATATGAGTTCTAGGGGTCCTCAATCGCGCTCATTTAAAAAAAATGTTTGCAAGTCTCACCATCGATACCTCTCCATTAAATGAATTGTTTTTAATAAAAATTCACTAAAACGTGCATTAATAAAATACTGATATTAACCAAAGGAATTTAAGACAAATAGTACATTCAGAAACCATGGATATATAGATTACAAAATATATAATAAAAAATTAAATAAAACAGTATGCATCTGTAATAGATGAAATGAGAATACAGATGTTTTTTTTAAGAATCTTACATTTCCTAATTTCTTTATAATTAAAAAAATCTCGGGACGCAGCAAATGCGTTATGGTAGAGAATTTTTATTAAATGCTTCAAATTTGAATAACTCAATTATCATAAACTTGGAGAGTTTAATTTTGGTATGTAGTAAGGTCTTTCCTAAGGCAAGATATCCACCAAATTTCATTAAAATAAGTTTGTAATTTTTGAAGAAAAAATTTAAAAAAATAAAAAATTAAAATGTGAATAACTCCATTTTCTATAAACTTAGAAAGTTGAATTTTGGTACGTAGTAAGATCTCTTCCGAGGCAACATATACAATAAATTTCATTAAAACATCTTTGTTACTTTCGGAGAAAAAATTTTTCTTCGGAAGAAAACTCAGAATTTTCCCGGAAAACCCGTCCGCTTTTTCTGGCTAACGAACTCATCCAAGCCATTAATAAAAGAAAGGCACTTGCCAAGTTTCATCGAAATCGGTGAATTATTTTTTGAGTTATCAGACGGATATATATATATATATATATATATATATATATATATATATATATATATATATATATATATATATATATATAAACATATAAAAATTGAAACTGACTCCGGATATGGGTTCTAGGGGTCCTAGTTCGCGCTCATTTGAAAATTTTTTGCAAAGTCTCCCCATTGATACCTCTCTATTAGTGAATTTTTTTCAGACAATTTTCCATAGGAATGTGCCATATGTACGTTTTATTGATTCTTTGCGATTTAATCACCTACATCAAAGTGAAGAATTACCGAAACGAATTTTCTTCAACATCTCGACAAATAGTTTTTTCAAGGGAAAAATTACATCACATTCATAAACTTTAGACGATTTACCATAGGTATAAAGCATTTTTTTGTTATTCTTGGTTTATATAATATATAATATCTGATTTACATGTAAATGGAAAATCACTAAACAGTAACTTCTGTATTATTTTAAATAACATTTAGCTACCTGTATTCATGCCTCTATATATCTGCAACATTTTCTTTCCTTTAATATAACTAATTAAGTATATAAACTAACATAACATTATTCCCACAACGTAACTTTTGAAGGGCACACCTACGCCTATGGAATATCGTGGCTGGACTTGATAAAGTGAAAATGTAATTAAATATTTCACATTGAAAATCATATATTTTCTGTTTGCATTTTCAAAAATAATAATGTGTCACTAATACAGTAAGTGAAGTGGGAACATCTTTTTTCCTATTTCAACAATTAAAGCATAAAAATGTAAGGAACGTTGTGAAAGTAATTAGGTTAATTTTATATCTTACCTGTGAAAAGTAATACCGGGCTCTTTTTTGTCACTGTGGCTATTGCAATTGAAGGCGGCACAATAAACGATTGTTCCTAATACAAAATATTCACAATTTGTTGCAAAAAACACTAAATATATCTACTTAAAACTCTGGTACCATTCGCTTTGTTTGGCTCCACAGCATAAAATTGCTTTAGGATTCGGGCACACTTCGCCTACACGCGTTAAATCTCGTGTTACGTGTCCTAAGTTCTTTCTGGTCTAAGGGACGCAGCAAGTGCGTTATGGTAGTGAATTTTCATTAAAAAATTTTTAATAGCAAATATGTGTCTTTTTTCAGAAAGCAGGCATCAAATTTGGTTACCAGTATAATCTATATAGTAATATAGTAAAAACAATGTGCCATGTTTCATCAAAATAACTTTATTGTTTGAAAACGTACAGAAATTTCCCAAAGTAAACTTAAAATGTAACCGAAAAAATCCGTTTCTTGGTCAACCTTATAGGTTAATAGCAAATTGAGCTTTTCAAATATGAAGCATTTAATCAAAATTAGCTACCATAACGTACTTGCTGCGTCCAGAATTTCTTAACTTACAAACATGCATTATATTTCGATGGAAAATGCAAAAACATAAGGCGTTTTCCATTAAAAAAAATAATTATTTGTATCACCAACGACTTATGGGCCACCTGTGATGGTAGCAATAATTTTTTAAGGTGAAGCTCAAGACACCGTATAATTAATGTATACAATATTTTTTCATATCTTGTATAATACACGGATATATTGAGCTTTATTGATTTTTTACAAAAATTATATACCATTAACCGATAAATTCTATAGCTAAGGCTATTGCTAAACATCAGAGAAAGGGTCTATTTGAAATGAATTTTCTGGAAATATTTTAGTAAAATGAAGGACGATGACGGTTCAAACTAAGACTTCAGGGTTCGTAAAACATTCTTCTTAAGACATTTTCTTTTTAGAGCCCGTATTAGATTCAAGTTCTTTGCCTAAATGTTGCGAATTTTGACGTTTTAAATTGTCACTTTGACGTTTTCAGGAAAACCCCAGTTTATTTTTCTTTAAATGACCATAACTTTTTTGTCTTTTGACCTACAAAGCTAAATTTTGGTAGGCACCTCACCTATAATGACATAAACCAGCGTACCAACTTTGGTTGCCCTTACTTTGTTAATTCCGGAGAAATAAATATTTTTTGAAGGAAAACGCAAAATTTTCCGGGAAAACCTTGGCCGATTTTCCTGACTAACGAACTCATCCAAGCCATTTGCAAAAGGAGGGTATTTACCAAATTTAATCAAAATCGGCCCATTATTTTTTGAGTTATCGGTGTGATACACACACACACACACACACATATATATATATATATATATATATATATATATATATATATATATATATATATATATAAATTGAAATTGACCCCGGATATGTGTTCTGGGGGGCCTAATTAGCGCTCATTTGAAGAAATTTTTTCAAAATTCAAGTCGGGATCTCCTCATTAGTGAATTTTTTTAAAGAAAATTCACTAACAAATAAACTGAAGTTTCCATAAAGCTGTGGGCAGAGTTTGCTTACATTTTTATTTCATTCATGGTAACTTCTCATATACAGACTGAAACACTAATACTATCATGTTGTATTTGCATAATATAATTTTTATTGCGCCACCTCTTAGGAAATAGCTGGTCTAGGATGGTGCCGAAACGTGCTAGTTTGACCAGACATATTGACTAAATAATTAAGGTGGCATATTTGACATTTAACTTTGAACTACGTTGTTATTTAGAACCCAAAAGACCTGAAATTTAAGAAACTTATTCTTGGATATCTATTCTAGACAGAGTGATTTTGAGCAAATTCTGTGACAAAAAAATGTCAAATCATAGTTTGGCAAAAACATTGTATTTTCTTTCTAAACGCTATATTTCCTTTAAAAAATCTTTATTGCCTTCCTTAAGTCTTGATCTATCTATTATATACTATATTTTCAGTCTAAGGCTTTAATTACGACAGTTTAACAAGCTACAAATATAGTGTATTTTAAACATTTTATTGAACCACCCTCTTAATACATATTCAAAGATTTTTGCAAATACATTCAATATTGTAACGGGTCGATAATTAAATGGGTCTTCTTTTGACCCTTTTCTTCCTATCTTGATTTCGTTAGGGAAATACAATTTTTTAGTTTATTTATTAATTTTGTTAAATTATTGGTGATATTTCTTCCTTAATATCTTTTCTTACCTTTGTGTTAATTTCATCCTCTCCTGGCGAAGCTTTAAGCTTCAAATGAGATATTATACTACTTATTTCTTTTGGTTTTAAGTACAGAGATGATTTATTGTTTGCTTCCCTTGTCTTGTGTTTTATCTTATTTCCCAATCTCTTTTCTCCAACACTAATAAAGTGGTTGTTTAATACATTCGCAATTTCTTTGGGTTCTGTTTTGCTGGTTATTGTTATAATCTTTACTGGTGCATTTTTTTTGCAATCTACCTATTGAACTGTTATTTATTTTCCATTGTTCGTGAATTGAATTTCTAGCATTATTAAATTTATGTTCCATATGTTTCTGTTTACTTTGCTTTATCATTTTTTTACCTGTTTATCAATTTCTTCAAATTGGTTAATATCATCTTGTCTGATCTTTGACCGTTAATATCTATCACTAGACCAATGTTATCGAACTGCAGTTTTCTCTGGTAATTTCAGTCTTTTGTAGCTTATTCTACTGTGTAATTAGTGATATATCGTTCTATTCGATTTTGTTCAGAAAAACAGCAACATAACCTAACTATTCAAACAGCGCCCTCTCTCGGTATACGTAAGATACAGACAAAACCTGGAATGAGCACAAATGGTAGACCTAAAAGTTATTTTCAACAAGCGTAAACTCATCAAATTCTGTCGAGATAAACCAGAGTAATAAGTAATTGAAAAAAATATACAGTCAACGTCCCCCACCACTTTATTTTTGAAAACAAAAAAATATATGTGGCAAGAAATAACATCCGTTGCTCGGCCATTACTCTACATGTGTTAAAGGTACCTACCACTTAATTATATATACCCCTATATTTATAGCCTTCAATTAAATGTATTCGGATGCCATCAAAATTTCGGGTTCTGTAAAAGGAAGCCAACTTCAACCATGAATTTTTTTGTTTGCAGTGCTCTCATACCCATTGCCTTCTCTTCATTTCAGCCTCCCTATATCCAGATAGGAACCACTACTGCTTCATTCATAAGAAGTGAATAAAAGAAAACTGTTTTATTCTAAATAATTATTTATTTACAAAATTAAAGGTACCATAATAAATAGTAAAATGTTAATTCAACATAACATTATAATTACACCAGTTAAAAGTAATACTTTCTAATTGTCCTTAAAAACTAATATTTTCTTTTACTATACAATGAGATTATAGTATCTTAAAATGTAGTGAAACACATTGGGAGATGGATTTCCTTGCCGGTTTTCGAATCTGTAACAAATAATCTGTAACAAAAATCTGTATTAGTTTATTCGAACCCGTAAAATAGTCTAAAAGACCTAATTTACAACAGGTCGTTTTTTAATGATTACAATACTTGATAATATTTATTTGCCATTAAGAAATGACATGGCATGTCAGGTAAATAATATGTATACACATAAACACAGATAGTCAAATAGATAAAATACAATAGTTGTAAAGAACACTGCAGAAACAATAGGAACAAACAACAAACAAATCAATCTATGTACCAAATATGATATGAACTAAACAACACAAAATACACTTAAGTCCCTAAGGAGCTGTTTTGATACCGCTAACCAACCAGTCTCAAAATACTATTCTACTGAATACAGTGTCGTCCGCAGCAGAAGTCTCTTAACCTCTCTGGCAAATCTGTTTCACGCATTTCCCTCAAACCACTTGGCAGTCTGTTATACAGCTTCAAACCCAGATAATTTGCACCCAATTGCGTTCCAGCCAGTCTGTGATATGGTATGCTAAAGTTAGCCTTCTTTCTGGTATCATAGGCATGTAATTGTTCATTGGCCAGAAATAAGTCTTTGTTTTGATGCACATATTTTAAGCAGGCAAAAATGAATACTGATACTACAGTAAGTATACACTCACGCTCAAACAACCCACGGCAGCTAGTCTTCCAAGACACGTCGCACAAGACAAGCAGGGCTTCCCTCTGCTCCAGGAGCACTTGCTGCAAGCCTGGACTGCACCCCTACAAAAGCACACCATAACCAGCGACAGAGTGAACGTTGGAAAAATATGCCATCTTGCAGGCCTCCCGGCCCACCACAGCTTTCATTCGCCGCATTGTAAAAATAGTCATAGACAATCTTCCCAGTAGGGATGAGACATGAGCAGACCAGACAGGGCCATCCTCCAGAAATACACCAAGAAGCTTTAGCCTCGCCCCGCCACTGTGTTCCGCACCCAGCACCAGTCGTTGTTTCTTTTATAAGTTTAGTTTTAGAGAGTTTACTCTAAACCACTCATCTGCTTGGGCAAGGCAAGTCCTAGTACGGAGACCCAGATCAATTGTTGCTGTTGCTCTGGTAACAAAGCTGGTATCATTGGCATAAAGACAGATCGCATCCAATGCAATGTTGGCCGAAGGTTCATTCATATAGATGACAAAGAGTAGGGGATCCAAAACGGAACCCTGCGGAACACCACAATCTACTGTCGTCTCATCGGATAGCTGTTTATCCCAATACACAACCTGCCTCCTATCCTCTAGGTAAGACCCCAAGAGAGAGAGAGGGCTGTATCTCTAACACCATAATGTTTCAGCTTCTCCAACAAAATACACTTTGAAACTGTATCAAAAGCCTTAAACTTGTGAAACGACCCTGAAAATGGTAGGTTCATTAAATTCTAGTATCAAATTACAGTTAGTTAATTTCACACGTTATAGCAGTTTTCAAGCTATATTGTCCCAACTACATATAGACTTGGAGACTACTTCTCTGGCTTCACTGTTGGTTTTCGTTTTTGTAGGTGAAGGACGTAGCCAGCGCGTGAGCTAACTGGAGCAAGTGGCCCTTCGAATTCTGGATGTTCTTCAACGTTTCTGTGACTATAGTTTCGCTGCTTGACAGCATTCTCTGACAGATCAAAATTGAATTAGTACGAAATCATGACAAGCAGCGAAACTATAGTCACAGAAACGTTGACGAACATCCTAGAACATCCAGAATTCGAAGGGCCACTTGCTCCGGTTAGCTCACGCGCTGGCTACGTCCTTCACCTACAAAAACGAAAACCAACAGTGAAGCCAGAGAAGTAGTCTCCAAGTCTGTATGTTATAGACAAGTTTCACCAAGTAAGGGCAACAACAATCACTGAATATATTGTCCAAGTCATTTATTTAACTACAATATATAACAATGTAGCAAGCCACAATCAAAAAAGGCAACATATAATATAAACTAATCATAGAAAACATAAATGGACCAAATAATTAGCGATTTAACAGACATATATTCAGTGGTCGAATAGAAACATCTGCTGGGAAGATATGCTTTTACATAATGCTTAAAATACATTAAATCCATATCCCTAACAGAAGAAGGCAACTTGGTTATAGAGATTCAAATTTAGCCCATTAATTTGCATTTTAGATAGTCTATACCTCAGAGGAATTGAAGAACTGGCAGAGCAAGTGCTATTATAATAATTTAAAAAATATGCTGCTCCCTTCCGTTTTTATCTATTCTCAGTTGCTGCAGATACATGGAAACAAGTGTTCTTTTATGACTCGTGATGGTGTAAATGATTATTAACATCAGCACAAGTTATAAAAGAACACTTGTTTCCATGTCTCTGCAGCAACTGAGAATAGATAAAAACAGAAGGGAGCGGCATATTTTTTAAATTATTAAAAATGATTTGCAGTGCTCCCTCAGACCCACACCCCACACAATCCTCGCCATCTGCTTTTGCAATCTGTAAATACTAAGTGTATGCGACAAATTTCCCCAGAGAACAACACCGTAACTCATTAGGGAGTGAAAGAATGCAAAATATGAGAAGAGCAAGACCTCATCCGAGAGCCTCCTCTTAAGCTGTCTGAGCAAAAGTTACTACTGGACACCAACTGAGCTAGGCATTAGCAGTAAGACCCAACACCTTCACACATCTGAATTTAGAAAACTAGAACTAGTAAAATACAAGTGTTGCTGCTTGTCAGGATTTGACTTAAAATAGTTGTTTGAACCTATCAGCGTTTACTACAGCCTCCATTATTGCACCAGTCAAACCGAGACTTGCGAGCATAGACAACCAGTGTTGAATCATCTGCGTACAATGTACATCCAACTGGAAGCATAAAGCTAGGAAAATCATTGATAAATATCACAAACAGCAGAGGCCCCAACACCGAGCCTTGTGGTACCCCATGAACAACCTCTGAAAACCATAAATGACAGTCATTGTAAACCACACACTGCTGCCTACCAATAGGATGGCATCAATAATAGTGGAATAATAATTTTGACATAATTTTCAGAAAACCTCAATATACCATCATTATAAATAGCCTTTCAAACAGGGTCAGCTGAATCTATTTATTTTATTTATTTATTGACAGGAAAACCCCATTACTATTCATTCATCTAATTTCTTATACATTAAACTACAATGTAGAAAAAGATTTTGCAAAGAGTCGAACGATTTACAGTCATTAGTGATGGGTCGTCATTTAACTGTCAGCTATTTTTAAACGGTTACCGAGTCGTAACGGTAACCACCAGTTATGGATTTATAAAAATAACAGCTTAAAAAGTAACGCTTTTTACACTAAACTAGAATTCGGAGTCGTGTCTGTTTCAGTTCTACTGCAACTAGGTTCGATGAATAAACATAAGTTTTCATCGGCAACTGTTATTTAACCATTTAACGGGATGAATAGCCTTGAGATTGGGAATGCTAAATATGTATTGTTATACAGTATAGAGCGGACTGTACTTCATAACATTATTATTTATACTAGTGTGCTCGCTCTCGCATACAGCTTAGGGACGTATGATCTTCGGTACAATAAAACGGTTTAATTTTAATTTTAACTTTAACCGGTTGTTGATGGGGATACGGCATACGGACACTACTACACAGAGTTATTCTGTTAAACTGAGAAGCTGTTATTTTTGAAACAGTTGAGTTTCCCACTAGTATGTAAAGCCAAATATTTAATAATAAAAAATGTTGGGTGAAAAGATGAATTTCTGTAAAAATGTGTTATTACTTTCACTATAGACAACGCAAAATAGGGTTATTTCACGTGAAATTAAAGTACTTATTTAAATTTATATACATTACCTAAGAAAACAGTTAACACGTCATTTTCGTTTGTCTGATAATAGTTATCAAATTGATAAAAAATATAATGATAGAACATTTTTAATATATATATATATATATATATATATATATATATATATATATATATATATATATATATACAGGCTGTTTCTAAATTGATGCGAAATACAGGGTGATTCTTTGGAGAAAAATAAGGGGTGTCATTTTATTAAGTTTTTCTTGAAACCCCTTCTCCTCCAAGTTACAGCCCTTTGAAATTTTTGAAACTAATTTTAAAACAACGAATATTAAAATAAGTAAATAAACAATTAATACTATATATCTTCCAATTTTTTTAAACTCAAACTCAAACTCAATTTTTTATACTGTTGGCTGTTGTTTGCACAGTTTTTAAAAGTGGACTGATGAAGATGACCAGTGAACCGAAAATGTAACTAGAGATAGAGATCTTTCTAAGAAAGAATAAAAGCATAATATAATAACAAACCATATGTACAGAATAAAGGCAAATTTCTTTACCGAAATTTTATGAGCTGCGTTATGTTAAGGAGTTCTTAGAATCACTCCCTGTGTAGCAATAAAAGTTCTAACGTCTAACGTCCCAAGACGTGATAAATAATGATATTTATTGATTCTTGCTGTGGCATTGACATTTACGTAGAGACCCCTCATAAAATAAATTTGTTAGAAATGACTAGTTTATAATTCCTAAAACATCTAAGTAAATACTAATATAAGACTCCTTTCTGATTTCTAAAAGTTTCACTTCAGAGTGGTAAAAGATTAACGACACGCTTATTATAATTTCTTAACCCTTTGTTTCCTTTTCATATCGACAAAATTTGAGATTTATACACTACGTGAAATAACGGGGTAAAAATACAATGCATTTATACTAGTGTGCTCGCTCTCGCTCACAGCTTTGGGAATGTAGGATACTATCGATCGACTATCCAGTTTAAAATAACTGAAGCTGTTATTTTCAACGGTTATTATTCAATAACGTTAACGGCTTCAACTGTTAACAGAAAATAACCGTTTTTCCCATCACTAACAGTCATACTGTGGATATCCCCATAAATTATAGTGGATAATTTCAAACATTGGCACTTTGGTTTCGCAGTAAAATTCATACACAAATCGACGTATGTCCTGCTCAGAAGTCGCATCGAGTTTAAGTTTTGCCAAATTCTTTTCCTATTAGTATAATGATCGACTACATCTGCAGCTCTAATAACCCTGTAAATTATAACACGTTTAAGTTTGGTTACTTCACAAATCCTTTGTACAATTTGGTTTCCTGAAGAACCACTATTTTCACCTTTCAGACATGAATATATACATATATATATTCAATATACAATGTCAATCAACAGGTTGTCATGAACCGCATGTGTTACATGAGATTTTTCCCTGCAAGTTTTAGGCTTTAACCGTGTTTTATTAATGTGACCATTTAACCAAGGTTTTATACTGCTGTCCTGTTTTGTTTGTTTGGTGTGAAGTATTACAAAATCCGGTGAGATGTTCCACTCTCTTTGTGTGTTCCCTTACTGGCTGCTTCTCATACTTTCTTCAGCTTTCGGTAGGTAATTCCAAGTTAACTTTGGATTGTATATTATAGCTGTAACTCTTCTAGGCTCCTGATGTAGTGCCAAAAGAAGGTGCGAAATATACAGCATGTTTTAACAAAGAACTTGCGTTTTTTCCATGCCCATAGATTTCTGAGGTCGGTAGCCCTTATTGAGACTTATATTTAGAATGCTTTTTTGAGTGAGCTTGAACGGGTAAGTCTTTATCTAAAAAAATCCCCATGTTTCGGCCTAAAATCAGTATCAATATTGCCCGTTTAATTGTCACTAGAATTAAAGGGTCTCCAAAATGCCATACAAACAACAAATTACCACTAGAATAGATAATACATATACCAAACTGCACTGACATTGTTTTGTAAATCAACTGAAGAAAATTACAATTTTTATTTAAAGATGATAAAGAGTTGTAGATTGAGATAAGCAAAAATTCTTCACTAATTAAAATTTGTTGCTAACTAATGATGTTTGGAGGTCAAATCAATACAAATTTACTAAAATTAACTCTTAAAAGGTTTGCTTTCAAAATACAGATATACTCATAAAAATTTGACAATCTGGCAACGTTGCACTGTTTCCCTTGATGGCGGCCATCTAATCTTGTGATTAAAAAAAGGTATCATTCAAATAAACTATTAATAAAAATACCGCAGGATTTTTTCACACAAAATATTTACCTTGTCAGATTAACGTGGCGCTGGAGGTGGTTGCGCATACTGGAAATACATCGATGCCACACCTTGCGTAGGTGGAGGTGGGGGCGGCGCGTTGAAGATTAACTGCCCATTGGGCAGCTGGTAGGCTCCAAAGTGTGCCGGTGGCGGTAAAGTTTGATAAGCCAACAGAGTCTGATGTTGAGGTGGGGGCCCCGCCGCACCTTGGTTCTGAGGTGGAGGAGGCGGCGGTGGCTGTGGTGGAGGCTGGTGTACTGGTAACGGTGGCGGCGCGGTTAAAGGCATCGGGGGCGGTTGATTTTGGTGGTTGTGTATCTGCGGAGGGGGATGATGATGGCTGGGTGGGTGTTGATGGTTCGGTGGTTCCTGATGGTTTGGCGGGTGCTGATGGCCCGGCGGGTGTTGATGACTCTGTGGATGAGGGTGGTTTGGTAGTTGCTGGTTCTGTATATGTTGAGGCGGGATATGCTGACGTTGTTGCATATGTTGCTGCTGTTGAATATGTTGTCGCTGCTGTATATTATGTTGTTGCTGTTGCTGCATATGTTGCTGTTGCTGTATATGCTGCTGTTGCTGGATGTGTTGATGCTGTTGGATCTGTTGATGCTGTTGTTGTTGCTGCTGAATGTGTTGCAATTGATGTTGTAACTGTTGCTGCATCTGCTGGTGGATCTGTTGATGTGACTGTGATTGAATGTGTTGAGACTGTGGCTGTTGCTGATTGCCCTGATGTGATGGTTGTTGCGGTGGCGGTTCAGGTGGTTGTTGCCTAACGACGTTTTTTAACTGCCTGGATGGTGGGGTGATGCTGCGATCTCGACTACTGCTGCTGCGAGAACGTCTCCTGCGCACCCTGTCTCTTGACCTGCTTCGATCTCGTCTACGGTCCCTTCTCGGTGACCTCGATCTTGATCGCGAAGGTGAACGTGGAGAGCGCTGTGACGGTTGTTGGCGACCTCTGCCCCAACGATTTCTTCCTGCAAGATAATAATAACAGTTATATAATATATATAGTGATGCAGCTTGACGTGTTATCAGCAGCTCAAGAAATATTACAGTTATTAAAATGCAAGTTTTGGTAATATTACATCAATCATTTAGCGACAAATAATGTCAAGTAAATCCAAAAGAATTGTAGAATTAGCTAAACAGTGTAACACATTTAGTGACGAAGAAAATGATCCAGTTGCTGAATTTGAAAGTAATCATGTGGAAACTGAAGATGTGGTCCAGACCTGCGAAAATGATATCAACGACTACTCGGATCCATTTAGCAGTGATGATTCTGTGAGGGACCAAGATTATGTTATGTCTTCTGATATTGTCAGCAGTTCTGATGATGAAAGTTCCGATTCAGAAAGCATTGTGATACCCACAGTAACGCCTAGCCCTCTCAGCATAAGTACCATCATTGCCAATGAAATTGACACCGAATGGCATGAAGTTACTGCTCGTAGTCTAAATTTTGCCCCATTTCTAGAGGTATGTACCCTTAGAGCTGACATAAACACTTTTACTATATTACTAAGCCAATCGATATTTTCAACAAATATGTCACTCAAGAACTGCTTGACATTATAACACTAGAAACAAATAATTACGCTCAGCAAGAATTAAATGGAAGACATTCAAGCAAATCAAGAATGAAGTCGTGGGTGAACACTACCAATAATGAAATTAGGGCTTTTCTGAGTGTTTCTTTAGCCATGGGCTTAACTCAAGTACCGTCTCTGAACTTATATTGGTCCAAGGACAAGTTATTCCACACTCAATTTATTTCTTCTGTGTCGAGTAGACATATTTTTTATTACAGAAATTCCTCCATTTTGCTGATAATTCAACTACTGATACTACTAATAGACTATAAAATTGAGAATATTTTAATGCAACTCATCAGCAATTACCAGGGTGTTATGCAACCAGGAAGAGTTCTAGTGATTGACGAATCTATGGTGCCCTTCAGGGGGCGTCTGCACTTTCGTCAATATATCCCCAACAAAACTCATAAATACGGGGTGAAGCTCTACAAGTTGTGTTCCCCTGCAGGGTACACGTTCAATGTTAGCGTTTATTGTGGCAAAGGCGATACCCAAGAACATGGGCATGCGGTGACATTTCAAATAAGGGAAGCAATTCTCAGAAACTTACCTATTTGTAATGTAACTCAATTCTTCTGTCGTTTTTGGCAAATTTTAATAATGTTGTCATAAAACTGTGGATTCTGGGACATTTACTGGACGAGTTTATTTTCAACTGACAAAATTGAAATTTGGGAAAGTCTTTCCTGTCCTGTTGAATTCCTAACAAAACTCTTGATACGTTTCAATGTAAAAAATTTCGTTTTACAGATGCACTAGTAGCAGGAATTGTTAATACTAATTCACATAATTTGAACATTTCAGATTATGCATTTTCCAATTTTGATTGTTTTAAGAATGTTAAAAGTTCACTCGCGTTAGTTTTTGTGCTTATAACATCGGTTTCATAAATGACTGCAAGTTCTGATCGTAATAAGGCTTTGTCAAAAGAATGTCCATGGTGGTGAAGTAATGATTTGAATGAATCTTCTGGGAAAGGTATCCCTTTAAATCTTCCAAAATTACACAATTCAAGAAATTTCAGGTCACTAAGATGATCAAATCTGCAGTTAATTTGCTGCTGAATTTGATCTACGATTTCGTAGAAAAGGCGGCGATAAGAAGTTTAAAGGTCTCCCACATTATCAGTGCGCAGACGCTTTCTTCGTGGCTCCACTTCTCCTAATTCAATTGTTTTTTCCCCAGAACGTATCAAATTCATTCTACTTAAGGAAAAAAAAAAACACACTTTACATTTTTTACTATGATATATAGATTGGGATAAAATTAAATTTAATTTATGAGCACAACAGTGTACAAATAGAGCACTGGAGAACGTTTCCCGCACTTTAGCTCTTAAATGTCCGGCCATAACAGCAGCCCTATCATAGCTTTGGGCAATTAATTTATTATCAGCCTCCTCAACATCTTTCATAATATTAAGCACAATTTTATATAGAGCGTTTGCGGTACGATCTTCTGTCACATTTTTAAAGCCTAAAAATCTTTCTTGTACACTCCCATCCATTTTTACGTAACGTATTACTACATATAGTTGACTTAAATTACTTACATCGGTTGTTTCATCTAGATCAATAGCAATGAAACGAGTCGGTTTAATTTCAGATTTAATTTTGTTCAAAATAATAGTGACAGCAGCCGAAGTTAAGTCATTCTGAATGCGATTTTATGTCCCGCGAAAAACGTTAGACTGTTCCAAGTGATTTTTTAAATAAATGTCGTATTTGGCTATTAAAGAAACTAGGTCTTGAAAGTTTTCCTCTATTTGCAGATGTAGTTGTTTCGTCATGACTCCGGAAGCCCAATTCATGCAGACCAAGCAAACACACAACATCAATAAGTCATTTTAATATGTTTCTGTTTTTATCAACCAGTTCATTGTGTTGGCGATGACTAATTTCTATCTGCTTGTCAACGGGGTATTCAAATCGCGTTTTTCCAAAGACACTTAATTTTAAAATGGTCTGTAAATGCACTTTAGACATAACATGTCTTTTTACTACTTTACGTAGATTATTCAAGTCGGAAAACCCACTTTTATTCCACACCCCCTTTTCAGTCACAAGTAGACTACCAGGCCAACAAAACAGTTTATTCCTGTTTTCACAACCCGTTAACCATTCATATTGTTTATAAGTTTTTTCCGCGTTGAAATGTCGAGTACATGCTTTAATTCTTGGGTTTAAGTTTTTTACAGCAGGTTTCGGCCTACGTTTATTAATAATAGCAAGTTTTTAAGCAAACGGTAAACCTGAAAATCCTTTGGTTATCAAAAACACACAATACAATCACAGTTATTATTACCACTTGTCTGTAAAGTTTGTAAATCCCCACCCCCACTGACGCCGCTGTTAAAAGCTGATCTACTTGCAGCCATATTAATAATCATAAAATGCCCATGTATTTAACATAGTCAACTGCTTATATCTACGAAATAATCAGAGACATTCACTTTGTACGTGCACCAGGTCTTCCTAGTACAACACATCTAAAAATACGCGTACATCCGTCAAGCTAGGGTTTCTTATAAAGTTGCCTACTGACTACGTGTATTTAACCGAAGTCATTGCAACTCGTGCTGTTCGCTGGCGCATTTACTGCGACGACGTCCTTGCTAGGAGCATATATACAAATACAGTATGATGCATAATAAATAATTATGTGTGTGAGCTTGCGAAATAAAAATTGTAATAATTAAATTAGTTTCAGAGTTTGAAATTTAATATTTAAAATACAAAAGGGATTTTAAATAATGCGGTTTAGGTATGTAGTCGTTATTTTAAGGGAAGCAATGCTCCCCTTGCTTCCATGGACCGCACGCCACTACCCAAGAAAAAATTGGTCACTCGCCTGTTGTCCTAAAATTACTACAATGCGTAAATCCAAAGCAAACATTGTATGCTGATAACTTTTATTCAAGTCCAGCTCTTGTAGAAAGACTGTACCAGGAAGAAATGCTGTATTGTGGAACTCTAAGGTCTAACAGGAAAGGAGTTCCAACATGAGCGAGAAACTTAGGAGAGGAGAGCTTGTGGCCAAAGAAAAGAATTTCATGAGAATTTTAAAGTGGGTGGATAAACTTCCTGTCCTTATGATATCCAGCGAGACCCGTCTCATGATAACTTGTTACTAGGAACAGGTAAAAAAAATCGAAATGGTGAAGATATCTTGAAACCCAGATGTGTATTGGATTATAATAGAGCCAAAAAGGGGTAGGATTTCTCAGATCAGATGAGTTCGTACCAAACACCCGTACGCAGAAGTGTTAAATGGTACAGGTGAGACAAAATTCCATGTATTATTACAAGAAATTTACAAATAATTTTAATTTCAGGAAGGGGTTGCGTTTGGGTTGCTTCTGGGTACGACCGTCGTAAACTCCTGGGTAATTTTCAATATGTTTTCGAACACAAAGTTAGGAATTACCGAATTTCGCAGGCAGTTAGCAGAATCGCTTGTGTCAAATCCCAAGAGGAAGTCAAGGCCCCCAGAAAACGGCTACATACATTCACAAAACCTAGTCGACCTCGCAGAAAAAAGAGAAAAACTTGCAAAGGCTGCTATAAAACGCTGAGAAAAACTCTATCAAGTCAAGAGGTTGACAAGAAAGTCCGGAAGGTCCTAGTTACTGTGCTGAATGTTCAGGATCACATAATTAGTTACATGATGTTAAATATATTATTTACATGAGTTATTTGTTTTTATATTCACTAATAAAGTATGTTGTCTGATGTTTTATGATTCCGTATTTAATAGTTACCTATGGATGGTACGGGACCTCGGAGACCTGTCCAGCTTATGGTGCTTGCAGGTTACTATATCGGGTACTATTATCGGGTCAATAAGTCAGTGACTTTTTGAATGAAACATAGGTTTTTTGCCAAAACATCATGTTCTTTCTCAACATAGTCTCCTTTGAGCTCTATACACTTCGTCCAATGTTTTTCCAATTTTTGTATCCCTTCTAAAAAATAAGATTTGACGAGGTCCTAAAAATAGGTATTTGTTTGTGAGATGACTTCATCATTGGATTCAAATCTCTTTCCGCCTAGCCATTTCTTTAAGCTTGGAAACAAGAAATAGTCATTCAGGGCTAAATCCGGAGAATAGGGCGGATGAGGGAGCAATTCGTAGCCCAATTTATGCAATTTCACCATGTATTCACCCTTGCATTGTTTTGGCGGAAAAGAACTTTTTTCTTGACCAAATGCGGTCGTTTTTTCTGCAAATCGTCATTGAATTGGTCCAATAAGTTGGTATAATATTTACCTTTGATTGTTCTTCCCTTTTGAAGGCAATCAATGTGGATTATACCGAGTGTATCTCAAAAAACGGTCGCCATGACTTTATTGCTGATAAACCCATCTTGGGCGCCGATTCGCACGGAGAAACCGACTGTTTTGACTGCTGCTTGGTCTCTGATGTGTTGTGGTGAATCCATGTTTCGACCACGGCTACGAAACGGCGCAAAAACTTGTCCCCATTGCATTTGATTGTGGTAAACATGGTAAACACGGTACCCATCTTGCAGATAGCTTTCTCATACCCAAGTGATCATGCACAATCGAAACCACTGAGCCATATGATATGTCTATGGCTTCCACAATCTCCTACACTTTCAATCTCCGATAGGGCAACACCATATCGTGAATTTTTTCAATTGTTTCGGGTACAGCGAACTCAACTGGGCCTCCAACGTTCAGCGTCATTTGTGCCTGGCTTGAGTGATAGTTTTTGTCAGCAAAAATTGACCGGCCCTCGTATTGTATACCAAACCTTCTATGAATTACTTCTACCAACAGACAGATGTCGCCATATTCGTACTTAAGTACAGGTCCCTGGTGACCTGTTCAGCCTGAGAGTCAGACATAAGTACAGGTTGCTGGGGACCTGTAATGCAGTGAGCGACATAGCATTAATTTCAAGTACAGCAGTGAACGTGTTGTTTCAATTCATGTCTTTCAGATTTTGTTGTTAATTTGGGAAAAACTCCAAATTTTGTGAACCAAATTACTTAAAATTCACAACAGAGGCTTATTTATATCATTAAAGTCTCATTACAGTTACCTTAATACTTTCAAAAATATAGTGTATCCAAAAAAAAAGTTCTATATTTTTGGGGGAAAAATATCTTTGTTGTAGTGAAATTTTCAGGCGTTAATATGCTTCATCTTGTTTTTATCATTTTGACTATTCTTATTACTTACCTCTACTGTTACCATTAGAAGAATTCCAACCTCTGTTATCAGCCATTTCTTGCAGTTTTGGATTGATGACTTGTTTTGCCTCCTTCAACACAGCCACAAGATCAGCGGCTTTGTTGCCATTGCTGGGAGTGAAAAAGGTATATGCAGTGCCAGTTCTCTGCGACCGACCAGTGCGCCCAATTCTGTGCACATAATCTTCTGAATTCGACGGATAATCAAAATTGATTACAAACTTTACGTCTTCCACATCTGTAAAAGTTTTAAATGAAATTCCGCACTTGTGACATATGTATCAAAGTTTTCCGTTCAAGTTCCCATTTTAATCAGTGGGAAAAATTGTGATAAACTAAGATATTCTAGAATAAAAGGAAAACTTTGTACGATTGCTAAATTTAATGACTCTAACATTTGTATAGAAGTCGTCTTATTAAATTAGACTATAAAAAGGATCATCACAACTCTGTTCTCGCATACAGATGCATATATAATAAGGTTAATGTATGCAGGCAATCTTTCAATATCTATTTAAAATTTACAGATTACTATTATTTTTACATACGGTACAAAACAGCATATAGTTTTTTCAACAAATTTCCAAATTTCTTTGTGAATTTGATAATAACACATTTAAAATAGACCCCATAAACATTTTATAAATTATGTACATATAAAAAGATCAGCCACATACTGACAATATTAAATCAAGGCATATGTGATTTTAGGTAAATATTCAAGTGTTTAAATATAAAGAAATTATTGTCAATCAAATGGCCACTTTTTTATATCATAGTTCATTTAATATACGATAAAATCTGGATTATGAGACTTTAACGTTTTTTGGTTGTAATACAAAGACCTGTAACGAAACCCAATAAAAAGAGAAAACATTTCAGTAACACTATTTATAAAGCTTTATTTTTAATCCGCATTATGACATTTTTTCATTTACCTTTAGTCAATCTTAACACAGAATGAAGACCTGATTTGTATAGACCAAAAAAGTATACACACACAGAATTTGTATTACTAGAGCTACAAAGCTGATTGTACATTTAATCGATTGCAGCATTAGTAAAATTAGTTGACCGCAACAGTGAGAAAAAAAAAAACCAGTTGATCATTGCATTCAAGATACTAAAATAAAACATTCTTTTTGCAAATAAAACACCTTGTATATTTTCACATAAATCGACGCAAAATGTAATTAAAATGTTTACAAATCAATGAAAATTTACACGAATGGAATTTCTTCATGAACCATAAAATTATACAGTAATTATTGTTATCTGTACCCTATAGAGGTAGATCTAGAGGTATGTAACACAGACTGGTTATTGTAACTATAGACAAAAACAAAAAACAGAAAGTTTCCGACAACTTAAAAACTAAAAGTAACATCCTTTGTGACAGTATAAGCCCAACACCTCAAAATTTAGTAAATGTTGTTGCCCTCACTTCATGAAACAGTTCCATACTAAATACAGACGTGGAGACTATTTATCTGGTTTTCACAAATGTTGCTTTTCTCTTCTGTAACCAGTTTCGCTGCTTGACAACTTCCTCAAGCAGCAAAATACAATTTATTTGGAATTATTAATCCACTTGAAACTAAGGCCAGAAAGCTTTTCCCCACCATTTTGCTCAGCCCTATATACAGGGCTTTCATTAATTCCCGAATCCCACGTGACCGCTTAAGTTAGGCAACCCGGCATACACGATTGTACAACCTGAATTAATGAAATTCCTAAGATGCCAGTGTTGTCTCATATTTCCTTTGGGATTTCATAAAAAATATAAAAATTATAAAGTAGCCTGTGATTTTCATTTATACTGTCGGTTTTTATTTTTCCTTCTTTTCGAAAAAGTTTTCTATGGAAGTTTAATAAACGGAGCTCATTCTCTGAGTTTGCGGGCCGCTCTAAAAATATTCTCAGCTTCTTGGCGGAATCTATGGCATCTTGCAGTGAAACATTGGTGCATTCAGGGCTTTTAGATTCTTTGTCCGAATCGGAATCTTTTATCACTTCTTGGACAGTGTTCAAATTTGCAGCTTCGAATATCTCGGAATCTGTTGGAATACCTGAAATTCCCACAGAATTATCTATGTTTCAGTGATCCATCACATCAGACACTTGTGCCAATTTCATAACCTTAGCATATTCGCTCAGAGGAATGTTATCGTCTTCGTCCGCGATACCTCCATAGGCAATAACATCTTCCGAAACGCTTAAACCAACGATTTCATTTCTATGCTCAAAATGAAAACCGGTATGCCTGAAACGATTCTGCACCGTATTTTGCGAGACATTTTTACATGCACGATCAAGGAGACGAATAGCTTCGAGGACATTTACAGAAAGTTGACACTGCTTCTTGTCTATGTTGTCATTTTTTTTTTGGGACGAGTTGTCTCCTGCAATTACATTTCAGGGAGTTGATAATTCTCTGTTCTAAAGGCTGCAGTACAGATGTGGTATTAGGTGGAAGAAAAACTAGTTTGATCTTCTTCAAACTTGTTGGCGATGTGCCACACAATTATCCACCGCAAGTAAAATTTTTCTATTTTTTCTTTCCAGTTCTCTATCCCATTCGTCTACTTCAGTTTTAAAAATATCGACAAGTACCCATATTTCACCGACAAACGCTTTACATTTTTAAAATATCTTAGTTTTTGTGCTTTGCCATTAACCAATAGTCTTCAAAACTCAAAACCATCATAATTTTCACAAACTAGTACAGTCAGTTGTTCTTTGGATAACTTCCCACCAAAAAATTGAAAAAAAAGTCCTGTCTAGTCTGGATTGAAGACATCACATGCCTGATATTCATCGGATATTTCTCAGAAGCTATTTTGAAGCCAATCAGATGCGACTTCCTTATTTAGAAATATCACTTCCCCAGAAACTTTTCCTGAACTAATTGTATGTCTTTGTTTAAAACGAGTAATCCAACTTGTAGAACAGTGAAATTCTCATAGAAATTCTCTCTATATCCCATTTCTTTACAAAGAGAAACAGCTTTCTCCTGGAGAAATAGACCACTTATAGCAATGTTTGTGTGCCACTGATATTTGAACCAATCAAACAGTGCTCTGTCCAAGTTCTCCATCTCAGTTGTTTTTAGACTTTTTCTCTTGTTGTCAATATTGTTGGAACCAATAGCCTGGACAACAGCATTCTTGCACTTTAAAATTGTGGATAATGTAGACAATGCAATAACCCTAGTGCTTACAAACATCGCTTTTTTTTCGTTCCCGTAGTCACTTGTTTTAATATCGACATTTTCTCTCCAATGGTAAGGCGTTTTCTTTTAATACCGGACGCGGACATTGTGCAAAGAAGACTCTATTCACCTGCCTCGAACGTGCGGTGATCGAAAACTGATAAGGCACAAGTTTCAAGATTTAAACAGAAAAACAAAAATCCACACAAATATACAGTTGTAACGAACTAACGAACGTTGATTTCAAGAGGTAAGAGGGACTCCATCATTGTCTGAGTGGAAGAACCGATAAATATTTTCTCTTGTGTTGGGCACAGTAAAATTCATTACCCATTGGCGTCATGTCTGAATCAAGAAACATGTGTATCTAGTCCTAGCGTGTCTGAATCGTCATATTTTTAGGTAGAGAGGCAACGAAGTTCACAGAAAGACGAAGCATTCTTGTTTACTTTCGCACATCTCCGTATCCCAATAATACTATACTATACAATGTATGCATGTATGTGTATGCATGTATGTGTATGTATGTATGTATGTATGTATGTATGTATGTATGTATTTATATATATATATATATATATATATATATATATATATATATATATATATATATATATATAATGAATAATAGTAGCCCAAGAATGGTTACTTGAGGAACACCTGTTTTTAAATCTCAATTCAGAACATGTGCAGTTTTGAGGTAATTCTCATAATAAATCATTTATATATACAATGAATAATAGCAGTCCAAGAATCGTTCTTTGGGGAACACTTGTTATTAAATCACATTCAGAACCCGTGCAGTTTTCCATTTGGGTCAGTTGAATGATTTTTAAATAAATGTAAGGCAGTTTCTCTTATACCATACCGTTCTAGTTACCAAGTATAATATGCTATGATCAACTGTTTTAAAAGCTTTTCCTAAATCAAGGAAAGTTGGTATAACTTGCATATTTTTATATTGATTATAATACATTCGATTTTAGATTTACAAGGCTGATTGAACTGCTTAATGGCCTTACACCTGTCGTTGCTGTGGTCAAACTGGTTGGTTGCTATGTGTTTCGCCAACCATGGGTGCTGGCTACTACAACAGCACCATTGAAACTGAGCAGACATTGCTCTGGTAACTCTTCTTATACCCGAGAATGTAATTGATGATGCAATCGCCGCTGATTACTGCATGGCTGCAGATGACGCTGGCGCAGCAGGCAGTGACTTCGTTGGTATAACCATTACTGATGCTTGCAATTGTTACTAACAGAAGCCATTCCCCAGGCTTCAGCAACAGCATGTTAAGACCTATTGTCGCAAGCAAGACATCCAGCAACCCATTAAGCAAGTTCGACCATGACAGAACAGCCCTGAAATATTAAGCAGTCCAACCAGAGATGGCGCACAATACCTAATTTCTACCAAAAATATCATTACTGAGTTACACAAGTCAATTTTTTCTCTAACCATAGCATATTCACTAAAGAAAAAAATTATCAGGACTGGAGCCGACAAAACTCTATTGACTTGACAGCACAGGACTCAGTGTTAATATTTGATGAGGCATCATCTGATTCTGGTCGTTGGTTCATCCAACATTGCATCAAAAATAGCAAGTTCTTGAGCAACAGTGTGATTTTGACTGGGTTTCCACTATGACAATTACAAATTCCATCTTCACAAAGCGTTCGAAAGGCATTGTAAAAATCTTGAATAAAAGCTTGGCGCCTGTTTGGAAATCTTTAATTCTATTTATGAAACACAGTTCTATCGATAACCATAAATTATATTATATCTCCATACTCATTATTAGAAAACTTCATTTCATAACACAAATTATAAGAAAAAATTCAAAGTCTAAATAAACAAATAATTAATGTCAAGCTGTCAAAATACATTGAGTAAACTTTTATTACCATGGGTGCTACGTGAAAAAATGTTATTTTTGTCTGATGTTTTACAAACAATATATAAAAAAAATCGTTTTTGATCACCAGTTATCAAATCTTACACTGTCAAGTGACATTTAATACTTTTCTTCCAACTTCTTTTTATGGGTTACCACGATTTTTGTGTGTTAAATTCAAATATTCCGTTAACAAAGCCTGATCTGGGAAATATTAATTTTTGTTTTATTTCTATCATTCAATTTTATCACATTTTATTTTGGCAATACTGTTATAACAATTAAAAATGTTAACTGCCTCTTGATTATGAATGTTCCACGTTGGTAGTCTCGTTTTCAGCTAACTGCCTCTCACCTTTTTGACACTTTTCTAAACAAAATATTTTTACGTCAATGTTGCCAAAACGCGACATGCAACTATAAAATTCCCTCATCGATCGCTTTCGAGGATCGCCATAAACCAATCAATATTGTTTTAATAACAATAATGATAATAATAAAGTATTGTGATGCTACAATGTGTCCCACTAACTGTTTATAATGCACATATGTGAAGTCTCCTGAAATTCCAGTGAGAATTAGAACAACCCTGAGTATGGAAGGCGATTCAGCCAATAAAAACTCAAGCAGCATAGATTCAATGACATGCGAAATTTGAATTCAGATTATTCAAGCGGCATTTTTTCTTTTTGTTTTAAAGAGAAACCAAGTTAAATAAACGAAAGAGCAAGAATGCACCAACTATTTTTGAAAAATCAACTTCCAACTATTTTGGGAAATTACATGTTTGAAATTTCAAACTATTTTTGACAACGTCTAGTGCTTACTTTTTTTTGAACAGAAAGTGCAGTTCAAAATTTGAAGCTTCGTACAGCCCTTTTTTCTTTTACTATATTTCGCAAATGTCTGGAAACAAAACTATGGCGCCTATAATTATTTCACTGTGGTTGCCCTAATATAGTAAAACTGCTCCATACTAAAATATATATTGGAACCCGTGATGAGCACTGATAAGTACAATTTCGAGAACCCAATTCATCACAATAAAGTTTTCAGACCTGACGATCGTTTCAGTAACAAAATTAGCGTCCTTAGAGGGCTTCTTTCATTCTGCTGATGACTCTAACTTTGTTAGCGAAACGATAGGTCTGAAAACTGTATTGTGATGAATTAACTCCTCCAAATTATATTTATTAGACGACTGTTTATGAAAAATAAACTCAGACCAGGAGTAATAACACATAACATGCATATTATATAAACTAGAGGTGTGCGAAGCTTTGAAATTTCGAACTGAACCTTCGGTTCGAAGAATTGTTCGCTCTAGGGGATGTTAAAGTAGTTCGAAGTTCGAAATATGTAATTCTTCAAAATAGTTCGACTTCGTTGCTCAAAAATACCTCGAAATGTAACTTTACAGGCAATGAATGCTGCCAAAGGTAGGGAAGTTGTGGCCCCATTAACTCGAAGCAGCACTTAAACATAGTAACAGACTCATTGAGTAGACAGCGTAATATCAGGAAATCTTATTCATGCATATTTTTGACAGCTGGTGGGACAAATTTAGACCTGACATAGCCATACATCCCAACATCTTTTTCAGTAACAACATTATGATTGCAGCGTTCGAAAGCGATCAGTAACATACATTTTCAGCACTTATAATGATAATTGCACATTGCCTTCAGAAAATACTAGTTTAAACATGCTTCATTTCACGATGATCAAAACAGTCAAATATTTCGCAATCAAGAGGCAGTTAAAATTTCAAGTGGTTATTATATACTTATTATGCTCACTTTGGACACCCCCCTCAATCTGTTTGTTAAAACTGCCTAGCCAATGGCAAACAACAAAAAATATTTATAACTTGGGTATAGACGTAGAAATCTAAAAAAGTTTAAGATACTTTTTGTTTTTGAATTTTTGATTTAACAATGACCCATCTTCCCAACTAACATCAGTGGAAGGCACACAATTGACATGCAAATTTTGTTGAACCCATCTTTTTTGTAAGAAGAGTGGGTATCTTCTACGTATCAACTATTGCATGTTACAATATTCCTAAATTTTGTATTTAAGGAAATAATATATGAGCATTGAAGAATTTTGGTTAGTTCGATGTTTCATTTTGAATCTTTAGGAAGTTCAACTGTAAACCTTAGACATGCTATTTCCAAGGTACGAAGTGTGAGGTGACATATGAGGTCGGGCCAATAAGCCCGTGACTTTTTCAATGAAACGTTTTTTTTGACAAAAAATCATTTTATTTCTCAACATAGTCTCCTTTGAGCTCTATACACTTCGTCCAACCTTTCTCCAATTTTTGTATCCCTTCAAAAAAATAAGATTTGTCGAGGTCCTCAAAATAGGTATTTGTTTGTGAGATGATTTCATCATTGGAGTCAAATCTTTTTCCGCCGAGCTATTTCTTTAAGTTTGGAAACAAAAAGTTACTCTGGGCTAAATCCGGAGAATAGGGCGGATGAGGGAGTAATTCGTAGCCCAATTTATGCAATTTCGTCATGGAGACTACACATGCGTGCACCCTTGCATTGCCTTGGTGGAAAACAATTTTTTTCTTGGCCAAATGCAGTCGTTTTTTCTTCAGATCGTCATTGAATCGGTCCACTAAGTTGGTATAATATTCGCCATTGATTGTTCTTCCATTTTTAACGCAATCAATGTGGGTTATACCGCGTGCATCCCAAAAAAACCGTTGCCACCTTCTTCGGCGCCTATTTGCACAGAGAGGACCCACTGTTTTGACTGCTGCTTGGTCTCTGGTGTGTTGTGGTGAACGCACGTTTAGTCAACGGTTACGAAACGGCGCAAAAACTCGTCCCTATTGCGGTTGAACAACGCCAAACACCCATTGGAAGTTGTCACATGATTACGTTTGTGGTCGATTGTGAGCAAACGCGGCACTCATCTTGCGGATAGCTTTTCATACCAAAGTGATCATGCAAAATCGAAACCACTGAGCCATGTGATATGCCTATGGTTTCCACAATCTCCTGCACTTTTAATCTCTGATCGGCCAACACCATATCGTGAATTTTTTCAATTCTTTCGGGTGTAGCGACCTCAACTGGGCGTCCAGAACGTTCGGCGTCATTTGTGCTTGTACGGCCCCAACGAAATTCAGTAAACCACTTTTTTACCATGGAAATTGATGGTGCAGAGCCCCCTTAGTATTTATCAAGCCTAGCCTTGGTTTCATTGATGGTTTTTTCCGCAACAAATAATATTTGATGAGTTCACAGAATTCGCTTTTTTACATTGTCGTTATAACTCAAGAGGTTGTCTGCTTTCAATGGCTATCTAACACAAACTAAATGACGCAGCTTGTTCAAAATTTGACAGGAGTCAACTGACAGATGCTTGTTGACAGGAGCAGTGTTTCCCTTCCTCTGAAGAGGCGGGAAATTCAAAGTCACGGACTTATTGACCCGCCTTCGTATATGCTTGGGTTCGTTCATAGTTCGGTTCGAACAAAACATGGGTTCGCACACCTTTAATATAAACATGATAAAAAGTTGATCAAGTCTTTTAAATAGCAAGTTTAGAATTCTAATGAGAATGACTAATATGTTTTATCTCGCCCTGGCATGCATTAACGGGAGAAAAAAACCTAAACAGTTCAATCTAGAATCAGATGTTATTTTTTAACTACATGTGACCATTGAAATTTTACCCGACAGTGTTTTTTATGCATATTTAAAGTAACATTTTTATTAAAAACATAATGTTGCATATACCAGTGAGGGTAGGTAGTAGTTACTGCCTAATTAGGGGAAAAAACCACAAAAATAAATAAAAAGAAAACAAGAGATGGCATCCGTTACTAACTGCAAATGTATTTTATCATCATATAAGTTTACTCTTTGTATCTTTAAAAGAAAACAGAAAGCAATTTTAAAGGACTACCCGAGCAATTATGGGCTCTATACAGGATGTTTCATTAATCAGTACAGAAAACTACACATCGCGCTAATCTGCCCCACTAAAAAAAAACTATAGTTATATCACTTGCCGAGCTCAGAAAGTGCACCAGACGGTAACTCTTGGGGGATGCATCGATTTTTCAAGATCAAACGTGGATTTGCAGAACACCAAATATCACAATTTTGCTCGTTGATGTATCCATCTAATTGAAAATGTGATTCCTCGCTGAAAATGTTTTTTTTTTGCAAATTTAAAAAGCACATAGTGCATGCTCCAACGGCTTCAGTTGTTGTGTCAATTGGTTGTTATAGGCGTGCAGATTCAACATCAAAATTCGTTGGACAATTGCACTTGTTAAGTATGATGTCGAATAGAGGTTCTTCGATTCTCAACCATTTCCCTGGGAAGGACCACTATGAGCATGGACAGGTGTCTTCACATTACGAACTGAACCTGTTTGTTCAAATTTCTTAATTGGGGGACGAGTAGCACGGTGATGGAGACCAAAATAATTATGAAGTTTGTGATAGGTTTACATGAAATTTCCCATTTTCATAGTGAGTTTTACTAATGAAAATGCATTGCTTGATTGAATAGCGCCCTATAACTTCAAATAGTAATGATTACTGATGGTAATTGTGAAATTTGGCAACTGTCAGTTTGACGCTAACTTTAATTTAAAATTCAACCTCTTACTGAGACACATTTACAAGTGCTGACTGGAGAGTTCCGGTCTTGAGATGGTTGAGACTTAAAATAATGTAAATGCTTTGACATTTAAACACAGTGGCGGCTGGTGATAAGGGCCACAGGGGCACGTGCACAGCCCAAATTTTAATAGAAAAAATATATTTCTTTTCTTTTCATTTACTATAAATGACTGTTACAATAATATCAATTAATTATGCACGACAAACTATTCATATTCTAATTATTGTCGACTCAGCATTGAACCACCACACTCTATTCTACAATAGATGATTTTCCTATGTCTGTTTTGGAAATAATCAAGTTCGGTATCAGCCTTCCTAATCGTTTAATTTCTGTTCGGATCTCGTATGTTATGTCTTTATTTATTAGTCAATAAAAAGTCCACCGAATTCATTTTGAAACGTTTCATAATCAAAAACAGTAAAAACACACCTCTCAGCAAAGAAAATAAACAACACTTAAAATGGTCACTAAACGTGTGGCTTTGTATCCGGACACCATGGTCGCATTACGCATGCTTGCGCCTTTGAATATGAATATACATTCAATGGCGTGGGCACATAGTCATCCAGCCCTCGTTTGTCATCCGCTTGCAGACCGAACACGGCGAGGATGTCGTTAAACTTGATTGTAAAACCAGCTCAAGGGGTCACACATGTTCAGTGACCGTTTTAAGTGTTGATTATTTTATTCGCTGAGAAGTGTGTTTTTACTTTTTTTGATTGTGAATCGTTTCAATCAATCGGTGGACTTTTTATTGACTAATAAAGACATAACGTACGAGCTCCGATCGGAAATTAAACGATTAGGAACGCCAATACCCAACTTGATTATTTCCAAAACAGACGTAGGAAAATCGGGAAGTTTTTCACGAAAATTTAATAGTAGTGTCTACGACAGATTTAAGTGGTTATGTGGGTGCCCTAAAAGACACTGTTTTGTTTTATTTGTTTACCGATGGGTGGCAACTAAAGTGGAAGGTGTTAGTGCTTTCTTAAGTTTTCTAAAGGGAAATAACCTTAACGAAGCATTTTCCGAAATTTATAAACCATGTAATATTGTAGCAACGATTCCAATGACCACTTCACAAAGTGAAAGGTGCTTTCCTACTTTAAAAGGCATTAAGACATTTTTAAGAAATACCGTGAGCCAAAACAGACTTACAGCATTGGCCATGAAAATGGTGAAATAAATCTGACACTTTAATGGAAAAGTGATTAACATTTTCGTGAACAACATGGGTAGGCGAGCTGATTTCCTCTACAAGTAACAGTTTTTTCACATGTTGCCACCCATTATTTTAATTTATTTATGCCCTTGATATTCGTGATCAAATATTATATGAAATAGCTACCAATTTCCCAAAAAATATTCTTGAGAAAGTCAGCATTTTTATATAAAAGAATTTGGTGAATTTGCAGATTACTTCCCGAACAGTTTTAGATAAAGTGACTACTGATAGATAAAGTTTGGTGTCTCACATGCACGCTGATTCTATTACTACCTTTTGTTCTCTTTTATTTCCCGAGTTATTGCCATTTTATGTTCCTTACACATTACAAACTTTTTTTAACAATATCTCAGTACGGTCTTGTCCTGTGACACCTCTTCTCCTCCTAAACATTACATTTGACATAAAGTTCACATTGACTTTGGGATTCCCCGGAATACTCTAGACACATGGACCATCGGCATCATTACAATGCTTCATTGTGGGGATTTTCCTTCCCCCTCCCGTGCATTCAGCCACCCTTGTTGCATAAACCACGAGAAAAATTTCTTGTTCATATCCCCCAAGGAAGTTTAGGGACCTGGGCGAATAGGGATGCTGTGCGGGCTAGGCAGGGTTTAAGGGGGATATGGCTTCAAGATGTGAAAAAGACAGCTTTTAAGCTGTTCTCGTCGCATTTTCTGCTCATATTACTTTTTACTACCTACCCCACCCAGCACCCCTATTCACTCCTGGCCCCGTAGTTATGTGGAAGTTTCCTTGGGGGGGGGCTATGTTGGTGGGGTTGCTAGAGTTTATGCACCGAGGGGGGGGGGTCCGCATGTTCCTGTTTTTTAAAAAGCATTCGGGAGGTTATCTGCAAATTTACCAACAATTTTTCATTGACATCCTGGCATGCGGGGGGAAAACGCGTGACCTTGAAAATTTTCGTCTGCGGCGGCGGCGCCACTGACAATCCTACACATGAACCCTGTGCCCACCCACGAGCCGCCACTGTTTAAACATAAAATAAAATGTGGGAATACTCCGGAATAAAAAGCACTATACATCAGTACAATAATACACGCAATAACGCTGATTTTTGTAGATAAATTTAATATGAAAAAAAAAAAAAAAAAAAAAAGGTTTGCCTCAATAGTTATTTTGACAGACTCTCCAGTTTTGGTGAATCCAATATAGGGACTTGATTTTCTAATGGTCTTATCTTCGTTGATTAAATCCTTTAAACATAAATGTATCGTACTTTTGCAGAGCTTCTTAGTGCTAAATGTAATTATGAAACACCCTAATAATAATAATAAAACACTTGTGATAAATTACATAATAGAATCAACATTTCATAAATTCTTTTCTGTTAAATTAAGAAATTGCTGGTGTAAATTCATATTGTTGTATTAATATTTGTTGTTTTTTTTTTGACAAATTTTTGTATACAGGGTGTTTACAGTTATCTGTTTACAATTGTTGATTTAGTTATTATTGGAGCTGCAAAGTAGGTTAAATTACCAAACTAGTTTTTCTTCTGCTGAACACAATGGTGGAAAACAGATGAAGTCCGGGCACAGCAAATGCGTTATGGTAGCGAATTTTCACAAAAGTCGGAGAAATAATAACGAAATCTTTGGGTGAAAATGTAAATATAAATTTTGTATAATAAAGAGCATGCATTTCACGATAAGTCAGTCTCCCTCAGGGCTCATCTGCGGCTTTGCCGCCCCAATAGCACTGCAACCTTTGGCTTATTGTGCAGGCCTTTAGTCTTTTTACTCCACCCATTCCAAAATCACTGTGTCTGGAACTAGTCTGCACAGCGATTTGTAGGGTGAAGTTTTATATGGCTCTCTCTCCGGTCTAGACTGACCGTAGATCAGTTGTCTTTTGCAGTCCAGAGCTTTACACTTTCACAAAATGTGCTAGGCTGATCCCTCCCCCTCGCCGCAGAGCCTGCATGCAAGGTCCCCCTAGAACCGCCCCATTTAATGCAGGTGTTTCTTGACAGCCATATGTCCCGTCAAGAGACCTGTTATGTTTCTGAGCTGCCCTTTGCTAAGATTTAGCAGCTCCACAGCTTTCTTTGACTGGGTTCGTCAATTACTGACTTCCCATGTCTAAGCCCTGGACAGTCTGCCCAGTACACCTTGTGTTGGTTTCTGACCCAGGACTTAATGGCTTCCCTGGCAGTGCTCTTTGTCACGCCCAGAGCCAGTTCTGGTCCCAAAAATGGTTCTGCTGACCCTCTCTTCGTGAGACTGTCAGCTTCTTCATTGCGTTTAACCCCCGAACAACCCGGCACTCAGATGAGGCTGACCTCATTTTGCCCAGCCAGGTCGCTCGTCTCGGTACTCACTCACCAGCCTGGAATTTACCCGTGGGCTACTTAGGGCCTTTAAGGCTGTCTATGGCTATGAGGATTCGCTTGTTGATGTAGCCTCTCTCCTTGTTCTCCCACACACAGTGCAGGATGGCGTACATTTCAGCCTGAAAGACCGTTGCATGGGCTCCGAGGAAAATACTATGACTTACCCTCGGTCCTTCTGAATAAACACCTGCCCCCGTCCCACGCTCCCCGCTGGATCCGCCTGTCAATCAGACGAGCGCGTCCCTTGGTGTGCCCGGCGTCATCTTCCGCCATGCCTTGCGGTAGGGGATTTCCACTGTAAAGTTGTTTTCCCTGCAGATTCGCGTGCTCACGAAGTCTGACCTCAATTCAAGCATGGGCTCCTTCACGATCTCCTGAATTTTGCAATGGCCCCTGAGGCCTGAGTTGATCTTCAGTCCATTCAGCATTGCAGGCTAGTCTGTATAGTCCAAGCCTGGCCTCCTCCATAATAACTAAGTGTCCAGATCCAGCAACACCTCCATGGCGACTGTTGGGGTTGAAGACATGGCCCCTGTGATGCCTAGGCAAGCCATCCTTTGGATCTTGCTTAGTTTTTGTTTGGCACTGGATTGTGTCACCTTAGGCCACCATATGTTAACGATGGTCTGACCACCCTTGTGTACAGCCAGTGGGCCATACTAGGTCTTAGTCCCCACGTTTTTCCATATAGCCCCCTAGTGACGACTAGGGTCATAACTGCCTTACGCAGTATTTTTTTAACGTGACCATTCCACTTAGAATCCAATATGACCCCAAGATTGACATTGGTGCTAGTTGTAGGTTTTAATTGTTACTCCATGTACCCAGTGACAGTTATAGGAATCTGTCAATTTTATAATTTGGTCTGAGCGAGTCTTACACTTGGGGAAGGTTATATAATTGGATTTTATATGTAGATCACATTTAATTTGTTTTTATTTCCTTTATAATATTAATTTTATTTGTGGATTAATTTTATTTATATTTTAATTGTATTTGTTGTCTTGTAATACATTACATTGACATATGGAAAGATCGATGACAATAAAGTATATCATATTATATGTTAAGACAGAAAGTCGGTGAACTGATCAAAGTTGTGCAGAATTATATGCTTAGTAATGCCTTTCACAAAACTGTCACGTGTTACACATTTATTTCTAGAAAACCATTATATTTATATAATTCGGACATATGACATGACATGACATATGATGTGCATAAGATTAAATGCTGAATTCAATTTCAAAATATGAAAAAATCAAAGTTAATACAAATATTTTGTTATGAAATGAACCACAAAATATTCACGCATTTGAAAGTTTAATCGACAAATCGGAAGATCGAAAATCGATTAATCGGAAAAAATAAAATCGTTGACAAAAAACAAGTAACGGTTATTTCGGTTTTCGCTTATTTTCGAAATCGATTGTGATTTTTTCTAGCCCTATTCTAAATAAACAGATACTCGTAATGAACAACACACATCTCTGAATACTTTTTTATTAAAAAATAATAATAAAAATTCTGTTTCTTTTAAAATCATGACCAAAAACATAAATATGGTTAATTCTGTTAACTAATACAGAAACGTGATAAATTTCTACCTGTCAAATTACTATATTACTACATGTTTCTGCAGTAACTACTTAAGAAAACTATGATATGAATTACTGAAAGTTCGCGTCAGCTTATCGTTGATTTATATATTTCCCACTTCTCATAATTTCTTTACACTATCATACACAATGTGTTGCAATGATGAAGTTTTCTCTTCTGGATTACAATACAAATGCCCATATAAAAGTTCCAAATATTTACACTCCAACTTTAACTCTACGTTACATGATCATAAAGGTTAAATATAATAAACACATTCACGCAGCTTTACGCCGCCGACATCTAGAACGCATTTTGCATTTTGAGCATTCCAGGAAGAGTATTCCAAGTAAGATAAACAAATGAGACATGTTTGAGATACATAAAAAGCCACTATATTATATTGCCGTATGACATGTTCCACGTTTATTGGCGGTTTTAATGAATGTACCAAACAGCAGCCCTAGGAGAAAATATTTACGTAACAAAAATTCATATAATATAAATATATGAAATAAAAATAAATCCGCTAGTAACACAATTTTACAAATATATAATTTCCAGATCTACTGAACGATTTCCATGACATTTGAGCAAAATCATGAATTTCCCTGACATTTTAGGGGTTATTTCAAATTCCCTGATTTTTCCAGTTCGCTGGGTACCCTGCTTTACGCTAGGGCTGGGAATTGAATACAAATAGTTCGAATACGAATTATTTCAACGAGGGTGTATTCGAATAATTGAATATATTATAATCGTCATTAATTTTTCTAAAATAAACAATGAAAAATTTCCAAAATTATTTGAAAGTTAAGAATTAAATAGCTAATTTTCTAGGAAACAGAGGCAGATTCAAAAAATGGTAACGAGACACATTCATGGGCATAGGGTAGTGTTTATTACTGTGCGAATATTCGAATACCCAATGAATATTCGAATACTCCACGAATATTCGAATACCCCCATGGATATTCGAATACTTGTGAAGCTTTCGGAACGAATATTCGAATACACAAACGGATAAATTCCCAGCACTACTCAAAAGCACCGGCACCAATATTGGCAGTTCTGTCTTATGTGTAATCGTGCGAATGCTTTTGGGTCTTGGATAAAATGGTTAATAACTCAGCAACGCATGATTTTTAAGTATCAATTGTGCTATACCGTTGAACTCGGAAGGAAATGTTGCATTCAAATAGGTAACAATATACAGAATGTTCTATTAAAAAATATAAAATTTATATCGATAACTGCGGCGAATGGAATGTCGTTATTGGCATCATAAATTACCAATATGTAACATGTACACCATCTACTATAAATTATAAATTAGCCATATTTTTCTAAGCACATTACCAGGTTAAAACACAAATACACGGGATGCAGATTTATTTATTTATTTATATATGTACTTGCAAATAACGTAAATATGACTAAAAACGTAACTGCTGTTGTGATAAGCACAATAAAACCGACATTATATTCGTCATTAATTTTTCTAAAATAAACAATGAAAAATTTCCGGAATTATTTGAAAGTTAAGAATTAAATAGCTAATTTACTAGGAAACAGAGGCAGATTCAAAAAATGGTAACGAGACACATTCATACGTGTAGGGGAGTGTTTATTACTGTGCGAATATTC
Organism: Tillus elongatus; assembly: GCA_964006375.1. NCBI lineage: Eukaryota > Metazoa > Arthropoda > Insecta > Coleoptera > Cleridae > Tillus > Tillus elongatus. The sequence continues at coordinate 28,886,448 of OZ023263.1, read as the reverse complement.
GAATACTCCACGAACATTCGAATACTCCACGAATATTCGAATACTCCACGAATATTCGAATACTCCACGAATATTCGAATACTCCACGAATATTCGAACACTCCACGAATATTCTAATAGTCGTGAAGCTTTCGGAACGAATATTCGAATACACAAACGGATAAATTCCCAGCACTACTTTACGCATACGAGTGGTTTGTTCTGGATTATAGTTTGCTTTATTTACTACTCTTTGGCATTTTGGAACACAGTATAGTAATTTAACCCACTTTATAGCTACAACAATAACTAAGTTAACCATGGTGAGCAGATAACTCTACACGGAATGCTTTTTTTGTGTGTGTATAACTCGTTACACACCTTTGCGTTATGTGGAAATGAATACATATTTTTATTATTATTATCTATTTAATATTAAAACCATACACTCAGTTTACCGTACCACTTTATATCGACTTGCCATCCCTAAATAAAGCCAGTTAAAAAATTAATAAAAAAGAAGACTATGGTTAAATAGAAATGAAACAGTTTAAAACAGATGGTGAATACGCAAAACAAAACAGAACACAAAAAAAAACACAAAGATCTATATAGAAAAACAAAACAGCAGAAGCAAAATATTAAAAAAAAAGAGGATAAAAACTATAAAATAATAACACACATATAGCCTACCTATTAGGATTAGTAAAATCAAATATGTGAATCGGCACACAATCTGAAAGGCACATAATGACCTGCTCCGAGTCATGTAAAATGCATACCAGACAGGGTGCATCATCATCGTCATCATTGCAAGGGACTGTCAGCACACAAGAGGGGCGTTGCACCTCGCCTCCCAAATCGTAGGTCACACAGAGAGCACAGAGCTAACCCGGGCTGCGCTGCGTCAGTGTGCGTGTATGTGCGGGAGACGGTGCAGAGAATGTGGGGGGCCAGCCAGGCCAAGTGCGAGACGGACAGCGCCTCGCTCGGGGCTCCGGCCGGCGTGACGTCGAAGCTGTGGGTCCCCAGCACGGCCAGGTCAGGGCTCCGCATCGACACGCACAGCGGACACCAACATGGCCGCCGACAGGGGCGCGCATCACGTCGTCCAGAGAGGCACAGCCACACAATGACACATCATCTATCATTTCATATATGTCATTTAACACGCTTGTGCCTCTGGAAAAAAGAGCAGTGACCATTTTGTAAATTAAAAAACACGTTACAATTGCTCCCTGATCATCATCCCATGCACACTTGGTCAACAGGCTAATATACGAGACACAATACCAGAGACAACACTTATTTAATGATAATATAAAAAAAAATCAAAACAGAACAAAAATAATACATGTTTGAAATTAAAGCCAAATTAAAAACGTTATTAGCCTGCTAATCATGTTTTGTAATAAAAAAAAGAAGATAAAACACTGCAAAATGCAATTTATGTGTTCACATACCTAATCCCCTGGCTGCTACGTCAGTCGCTACTAGAATAGGAGCTTTACCTGATCGGAAATCTGAAAAGCACAAAAATAATCACTCTATAATAAATGGTATTATATAAGAACAATAATAATAATGATTTACTGATTACAGATCAACAAAGGACCAATTAGAAAACACTTTATAATGGGTGTACCATTAAGACCGCCTATTTTGAATTTAGCGCATTTTTGCGTTGCTGCTTGACAGCTGCCATGTGTCAACATTGAAATTTAGTCATGGGGAATTACACGAATGCACAACACATTGAAATGTGAAAATCCACGTCCGAAATGGTGAGATTTTTGCTGAGACGGTTCGAAAATGTCGAGAATTTTTCGGTCACCATTAATCGAGAAATATGAGATGATCGGGTCAGTTCAAACCCAGAAGAGACCTGTCTCTACATTCAAAAACGTTTATTCAGTTAAGAAAGTGTTCAAATTGTTGACCAACAGCTTCCATACAAAAGTACAAATTTTGTTCAAAACCAGCTCCGACATTCTGGAACATTTGTGGAGTTATTAGACGGCATTCTTCAATAATGCGTCGTCATAATTCTTCCAGAGACTCCGGTTCTGTTGCGTAAATTCTACTCTTTAAATGGCCGCATAGAAAGAAGTCTAGAAGAGTTAAATCCGGTGATCTAGGGGGCCTAAGGTAATATTGACTCTCCTCAACTTCTTTCCCAGATATCCTTCTGTGCAAGATCCTCACACTATCATACTCGAAATGCAAATACATTTGATCTTCCTGTTCCAAGAACGAACATCTTAATCATGTTCCCTGTTTTTTTTTGTCATCTTGATAATGACTCTCCAGCATACATATTCAGAACTTCTAATTACACTGCCTTTTTCTATGCTTCAGAGATGGTCTACCTAATACTTAGTCACGTTTCTTTTGCTTCTTGTTATTTTAGTCTTTAGGCTTTTATTCGTTTAATTTTGTTTACATTAGTAATTGGGTTTATAAAGCTGTTAATATATATACTTAAGTAAATAAATACAGATTCTGGTTTTTAAGGGCAGGCGTGTGTATGGTTTTGTTTCGAATTTTTGTCTGAAAAAATATTTAGCAAAGTTATGATGTACCATTTTTTTTAAAAGCAAAAGTCATGAAAAATGTTTTATCGAAGTTTTGAACATTTTTGCAAAAATATTTTTTAGCGAAGTTTTTTAAACATTTTTCTTTTTCTTCACAATGGGAATTTCAATCGTTAAAACTTTTTATGGAATAATTTAAAGATGAAAAATTTTGGCAAATTATTTTGGGAGATATTTCGATAAAATTATCGTGTAAAACACTTTCAGCGAATTTGCTTATGACAAGGTCACAGTTTTGAGACTTTCAAAAACCTCCTTCAGATGAGTGTGTATCGAGACCAACACCTGAGAAAAAACTCCCTAAATTTCTATGAAAATTCGCTACCATAACACATTTGCTGGGAAGGTGAGCCAGTTTGTCCACAGAAAATGTTGACTCTAAGTGCTTAAATTGTTATATTTTCATGATTACCGAAAATATCAGTGCTAAATGCTAACTTGTTATTCCTGATAACAAGATGTTTTCAAATTCATCTTCGAGGTTAGGCTTTCTACCTATTGCATTAAGAACTATTTTGATTTGTTGGATAACGTTGGCTGCGTTTCTCGGCATTGAAGGAGCATTTAACAATGCACTACCTAACTCCCTCTACGAAGCTGCTATCGCTAAAGGGGTGGAACGTACCATTTTCGGTTGGATGGGTAGCATGCATCACAATCGGACCGTTTATTACCTCGTTGCAGGGGGAGTATTACTAACAAGTACTCTTCAAGAGGCACTAAATGTAGTGAATGATTGGTGTAGGAGGGAACAGATGTCTGTGAACCCCCGCAAAACGATCATTTACCAGAAGAAGGCTGGATAAATTAAAACCACCTATTCTTAGGGAGAAACAATTCCATTTACGGAACAAGCAAAATATCTGGGGGTTACCCTAGATAAGAAGCTTAACTGGGACGTACAGTTAGAGAATGTAATCCGTAGGGCTAAACTGTCCCTCTGGACATGCCATAGAATCTGTGGAAATAACTGGGGAACAAACCCCTAACAGATGTACTGGCTCTATGTAGTGGTTATCAGACCAATGATAACATATGGAGCCATAGTTTGGTGGCCCAAGACACTTCGTGGTATCGCGAGGGCCAAACTGGCTCATCTACAGAGACAAGCTTGTCTGATGATAACGGGAGCGATAAGCACCGCACCATCAGTCGCTCTGGAGGTGCTCCTTAATATTCCACCTCTTCACATTTGGCTGGAAAGGGTGGCGAGGTGGACAACATACAGATTGAAACAATCGGCCGACAGCATGCTGAAGGAAATCAGTCTGGGAGGGTCCGGACTCCTTGATGACATTGAGGGTCATGAGATTCTGGGAATGGTCTCAGACTTGATGCCTACAAAGATCAGTAGAGATCTGTCTTTCAAGACCGTCCTCCCGGAAAGGGAGGATTGGTAACGAAATCAAACGACCCTATTGAGAGCTGTTCTCTGCTGGTATGCTGACGGCTCCAAAACCAATATGGGAGTAGGAGCCGGTGCATATGGGGGCAACACCGATGCTAGACTATCAAATAGCCTCAGCCAGTACGCAACCATACACCAGGCAGCAGTGTATGCCATCGAGATGTGTGCAAGGGAAACTATAGGAAACCAGTGCACACACAAATCGATAAAGATATATACAGATAGCCAAGCTGCAATAAATGCTCTTGGTTCATACCGTTGCAATTCAAAAACGGTATGGAGTTGTAAATCTGCCCTTAACGAACTGGGCAGCTGCAATGAGATGTCACTGGTCTGGATACCGGGTCACTCGGACCATGATGGCAATGTTGCGGCCAACACGCTTGCCAGGAGTGGTGCCCAGAGGGACTTTATCGGACCAGAACCGGTGCTGGGGATAACATCATGCACAGCAAAACACACCTTAAAGACCTGGACAGAAAGAATGACAAGCCAGCAATGGCAAAATCTGCCAGGATTAGCACACTCTAACACTTTCAAAGATGGCCTGTCAGAGTCAAGGGCTAAAAAACTTCTAAAGCTAAACAGACAACAACTGAGTACTCTAGTCGGTCTGTATACAGGACACTGCCGCTTGCGTCACCACATGCACCGTATTGGAGTCGGTCAGGAGACAGAGTGCCGGCTGTGTATGTAGAGTGACGAAACAGCAGAGCACATACTGTGTTCCGGCGGCGGACAGGACTAGATACCTGCTCTTTGGCAAGACAAAGCTTGCTCCGGAAGATCTGGATCAACTTTCACCCACAAAGATTATCGAACTCTGCAGGAGGCTGGCTTTGTTGGGCGAAATATAGACCATTAGGCGTGAGCCACAATAGACCTTATGGTCGCGGTGGAGGGACCGGTATGGCCCACTCACATTCAAACCTAACCAATCCCCCTGCTTTGGTCCCTCTTTGTGGACGATTTGCTGGCCATCCTGGGGCTGTGCGGTCGAGGTCCAGGCGTATGCGGATGATCCTGTTATACTGGTTAGAGGCAAACCTGAAGAGGAACTTTCAAATACCCTTCAAGAGGTACTAAAGGTAGTGAATGATTGGAGTCGGAGGGAACAGATGTCTGTGAACCCCTGCAAAACTATCGTTGTTCCATTTACCAGAAGACAGTTGGACAAATTCAAACCACCTATTCTTAAGGGGGAACAATTCCATTTATGGAACAAGCATAATATCTAAGGGTGACCCTAGATAAGAAGCTTAACTGGAACAATCAGTTAAGAGAATGTAATCCACAGAGCCAAACTGTCCCTGTGGACATGCCGAAGAATCTGTGGCAATAACTGGGGAACTAGCCTGCAACAGATGTACTGGCTCTATATAGTGGTTATCAGACCGATGATAACACATGGAGCGATAGTTTGGTGGCCTAAGGCACTTTGTGGTATCGCGAGGGCCAAACTGGCTCAACTACAGAAAAAAGCTTGCCTGATAACAGGCACGATAAGCACCGCTCCATCAGGTGCTCTGGAGGTCGTCCTTAATATTCCACCTCTTCACATATTGCTGGAGAGGGTGGCAAGGTGGATTACATACAGATTGAAACAATCGGCCGACAGCATGCCGAATGCAATCAGTTTGGGAGGATCCGGACTCCTTGATGACATTGAGAGTCATGAGGTTCTGGGAATGGTCTCAGACTTGATGCATATAAAGATCAGTAGAGATGTCTTTCAAGACCGTTCTTTCGGAAAGGGACTGGGAACGAAACCAAACGACCCTATTGAGGGGCGATCTCTGCTGGTACACTGACGGCTCCAAAACCGATAGAGGGGCAGGAGCCAGCGCATATGGGAGCCTGATCGGTACACCGATAACACTTAGGCAAGATTATCAACTAGCATCAGAAAGTATGCCACCATACACCAGGCAGAAGTGTATGCCACCAAGATGTGTGCAAGGGAAATTATACAAAACCAGAGCACACACAAATCAATAAAAATATATTCAGATAGCCAAGCTGCAATAAAGGCACTTGGTTCCTACCATTGCAATTCAAAAACGGTATGGAGCTGTAAATCTGCCCTCAACGAACTAGACAGCTGCAATGAGGTGTTGCTGGTCTGGGTACTGGGGCACTCGGGCCATGATGGCAATGTAGCAGCCAACGTGCTTGCCAGGGGTGGGGCCCAGGAGGATTTTATTGGACCAGAACCTGTGCTGGGATATCATCATGCACAGCAAAACGCACCTTAAAGACCTTGACAGATAGAATGACAATCCAGCAATGGCAAAATCTGCCAGGATTAGCACACTCTTAAGGCCTTTCAGAGTAAAGGGCTAAACTTCTAGAGCTAAACAGACAACTGAGAACTCTAGTCGGCCTGTATACAGGACACTGCTGTTTGTGTCACCACATGCACCGAATTGGTTTTGACCAAGAGACCGAGTGCCGGCTGAGTATGGAGAATGATGAAACAGGAGGGGACGTGCTGTGTTCCTGTCCAACTGCGGACAGGACAAGACACTTGCTCTTTGGCAAGACAAAGCTTGCACCAGGAGATCTGGATCAACTTTTGCCCACAAAGAATGTCGACCTCTGTAGGAGGCTGGATTTGTTGGGTGAAATATAGACTATTAGGCGTGAGTCACAATAGACCTTAAGGTCGCAGTGGAGGGACCAGTATGGCCCACTAACAATTTAACCTAAATCTAAGTGCTTAAATTGTTATATTTTCATGATTACCGAAAACGTTAATGCTAAGTGCTTGTTATACCTGATAACAAGATGTTTTAGGCTTTCTACTTATTGCATTAATTAGCATTTTGATTTGTTAATTTTGGTGTTTGAATAATCAATCTTACCTTGCAGTACCCAATCTCTTTCTTGTTGAGACTTATCACCATGAATACAAACAGCTGGCCACCTAAAAGAAATTAACCAAGTAACCCATCATAAAATAATTAAATGACACATGTATAATAAAAATACCATAGGACTACATGAAATTTTATACCAGTTAATAAAACAGCTGATGAAACATTTAGCAACTCACTAAATGAGTTCGACCACAGCAAAACAGCCCAGAAGCCATTTAGTATTTAGATTCCACAACAGGAAACTTTTTTTTACCCTAAATCACAGATTAAATTAATACAAAAACAAAGTCAAAGAGGCTAAAAAAATCAAAAGAAAAGAAAATAGATCCACTTACCCATCTCTTTTCATCTTCCTAGTAATTTCATCAACTCTTCTCTTTGTTTCAATGAAGATAATCGTCTTATTCTCCTTTTCCGCCATAATTTCCTTCAACAATGTGCTTAACTTGGTCTCCTTCTCATATTCCTGACAGACGTCGATTATTTGGAGGATATTATGGTTGGCGGACAACTGCAAAGATCCAACGTTGATCTGTATGTAGTCCTTCAAGAATTCAGTCGCTAGAGCTTGCACCTCTTTGGGCCAAGTTGCCGACCACATGAGAGTCTGTCTATCTGGTCTGATCTGTTCTATGACTTTTCTGATCTGGGGTTCAAAACCCATGTCCAGCATTCGATCAGCCTCGTCCAATACCAGGTAAGTGCATCTCTTCAGGTTCGTTCGATTGCACTCCAAGAAATCAATGAGACGTCCCGGAGTGGCAATGACGATTTCTACACCATCCATTAGATCATTTGCCTGGGGTCCTTTGGGGGCTCCGCCAAAGACACAAGTGTTTCTTATTCTCGAAGTTTTACCGAAATCTGTAGCAACCTGTAAGTTATTATGATAATGTTAAGCTCAAAATCATGCATATTAATGTAATATTTTGCAAGTATTTTAAAGTCAATAAAGTTCTGGTTTAACAACATTGTCATTAATTTTATAAAAACACCCTTAAATCAAAGCCACCCTAATACCAGGGTACCCAGCAGGAATCAAATTCCCTGACATTTCCAGGCCATTCGAGTACATTTTTTTATGAACAAAATAAATAAAAATTAAGAATAAAAACTTACATAATCAAAAACATAAGTATGCTTAACTCCGTTAAGTTTATAATATGTGGCATATTCGAGAAGAAAATTTGCAATTTTATCATGGAAAAATCTGACTTTCATAACTGGCCAACGAACTTAGGCTCCGAAAAGAATTTTCCAGTGTGATGGAAAAACCAGAAGTCCAGGTGGCGCAGAACTTTCAACATGATCATAAAGGTTAAAATAGAATAAACACATTCACAGCAAAGCTCTATCAGGCAATACCTAAAACAGATTTTGCATTTTATGCATTCAGGGAAGAACATTCCAAGTGGGATGTACATATGACATGTTTGAGACAGACGAATAAGGCTTTATTTATATCGGCACATGAAGTGGCATACACTGCGTTCATTGGGGGATTTAATTGATATTTGTACCAAAGTTAAGCGACATTGTTATCAGATATATTTTCCTAGGTATGAGAAAATTATTTACGTGAGAAAATTCATATAATATATATATGAATCAAAATAAAAATGCATCTGCTAGTGACGAAAGTTTACAAACATATAATTTCCAGGTCTACTGAATGATTTCCATGACATTTGAGTAAAATCACAAATTTCCCTGACATTTTAGGGGGTATTTCACATTCCCTGATTACATCACATAGAGTTGCCATTCCACTGGGGCCATCAATATTGTATATAATATTTTATTATGATCAGATATGGAAGACAGACCCCTGATATGCCATCACACAACTTTGGTGCAGGTTTTCCATATTGTGGTGGCTTCGCTAAAACGTAATGAAATATTGTTCAGTCATAAGTAAATACGTCAACATAAATAAACTAAAAATGACTTTTTTCAATAATTAACATTTATTGGGTTCTTTTCCAATTTTTGGTAAGAAAGGGTATTCACATAGATTGATACCACAAGAATGTGTGTTTCTCAAGCACACATTCTATAGCTGAGTTAGCACCATAATAAAAAAAATACATGGGATATTAATTTTGCGCCATTAACGAAAACATAATTGAATGTGAATTTTCTGACCCCATTTTAAGATGCTGTAATTTCTCAGGTAAGGTTTAAATCAAAGTATTTTATACGGAACCACCCCTTAAAATTTATCAGGGAACCTTTCCCTAAGTTTTGTGTATGGCTTAATGAACACATGTATACCAAAAACAAAATCCTTCTCTTATTTGACTTAACAGAAAAATGTGAATGGGAGCATTAAAAAAAATGTACAAAATTAATAAGTATAGTCTCAGTGGTAAGAACATGTACCCCTGAACAGAAGGGTACTGGGTTCGATTCCCGGGGTTCCCCTTTCACATTTTCAGTAGATACTGTAAAAGTTAACATAAACTGAGGTTGTGTCATTGGATTTGAGCAAGTTGAATGTCTGCACGTTCCGCCATTTGGCGTAAAACCATCGGTTCCATGAAAATTTTCCAGGATAGTGAGGTGAAACTGTTCCCTGGTGTCAGTGATTGGCCATAGATGAGGAAATAGATTGGCGTTACATAAAAAAAATACACACAAGTCTGACCACAGTGCATGGGTTTATTCCCTGTTGGAAGAAAAAAACTCAGTTTAATATTTTATCTATCAATCTACATTTTACCCATAAAGAAACACACTTTTCTATGATACAGTAGATCAAGGCTTACCTTCTTATCAACAAAATTAAAAAATATAACCTAATATCTTTATATGCAATAATCGACAGTAATAAAAAAACATGTAAAACTATAAAAGAAAAAAACAACAAATCCTTTACCTGCTGAATTTGTTGGGCCAGCTCTCTAGTTGGTGCCAGAATCAATGCAATAGGTCCATCACTACGCTGCAATCGAGGCTGGTTATTTATATGTACAATAGCAGGCAGAATATAGGAAAGTGTCTTCCCAGAACCTGTAGAAGCAATGCCAACCATATCCCTACCAGACAAGGCAATGGGCCAGCCTTGAGCCTGGATAGCAGTCGGAGTCTTGAAGCCCATTTTACGCAACTCACTTGTAACATACTCTGGAAAACCAGCTTCTTCAAAGTTGAGGACGGGTTCTGGAATCGACTTTCCTTTTAGGGAGATCTCCTTGCTACGTCGCCAATTATCTACTTCGTATACTGATCTTTCAGTCACACTGGGGTGGGGTACATAGAAGTCTTTCTTAAAGGGCTCCAATCGGTTCAAATCCCAACGAGGTTTGCGAAGGTTTGCACCAGCCGCATTTCTTCGACCGCCACCACCTCCTCCTCCTCCACCACCACCATAACCTCTGTCTCTGCTCCTTGATCTTCTTCTGTCACGGCTTCGGGATCTGTAGACAGGTTGAGATCAGGTAATATAGCATTGCGAAATATTCTATCAAAGCAGAAAAGATGAATGGCAAGACAACAATCACCGAACTATAAATATACTATGTAAACAATAATGTTGCCCTAATCGTGGAAAACAATAACTACTTATAACAAATTATTCGTAAACATATACCTTACACTAAGGTGAATGTCAAACTACCCTACTTATTTTCCTTTGACTTAGGAAATAAGAATTAATTTAATTGAAACTACTTAGTTCACCCTTCTATAACAATATTATAACTATGGATATGTGGTTAAAAATCATTGGGAATTCGGGAATAAAAATTATTCCAAATGCCATTAATGTAGAAGTGAAATGTGCTGGTTATCATCCTAACATGCAAGGTTGACATCTTCAAAGCTTACCTTCGGCCAGCTCTTCCTCTCATGTCGTAAACAGGTTTCTAAAAGTGTAAATGGTTAAAAATTTAAGATTTTGAATGCACCAAACAAAGCTCGACGGCTAATAAATTACAATAATCTATAACTTCCAGGTCACAAAATAAAATCAATAAGATTATATACGACGCGATGGCGATGTAGAAGTAGACGTACAAATTACAAATATGCCTCCGCAGTCCGCGTCCGCGTCGCCCAAGACACCAAGATGGTGGACAATGTGACGTCACACGTCATCATTTACAAAGCTTTTATTTAAAAATCTTTAGAGGTTCTCTGCATAGAGAAAAGGACGTCTATGATTATTTATGCTAACGTTGAACTACTTGGCAACTTGAGAATGAACTACTACTATTTTGCTTAAATTATGGATATAAATGACTAAATTGTGACTGCTCGTATTGCTTATGCGATTACTCTCATTGAATTTGTTTCGTATCTTTTTTTATAAGATTGACAAATTTTCGTATTTTACATTATTGATAAATTTTTGAGCAAAATGAAACATTTTTGTCGACTTGCTAGCCTCTCATTAATTAATAATTCTTGCTTCTTAAGTTAAGGGGGCTTTATAATATTACTGTATTTTCTTTTTTCTAACTACGTTGTCGCTCTGTATCCGCGGCTATATGGCTAATCACCGACATCATCAAGCAGTTTTAACTCACAATCCTAGAAATTTTACCGAATTTACTACTATCGATTTTGCTTAAATCATGGATACAAATGACTAAATTGTGACTGCTCGTATTGCTTATGCGATTACTCTCATTGAATTTGTTTCGTATCTTTTTTTATAAGAATGACAAATTTTCGTATTTTACATTATTATTAAATTCTTGAGCAAAATGAAACATTTTTGTCGACTTGCTAGCCGCTTATTAATTAATAATTCTTGCTTCTTAAGTTAAGTAGGCTTTATAATATTACTGTATGTTCTTTTTTCTAACTACGTTGTCGCTCTGTATCCGCGGCTATGGCTAATCACCGACATCATCAAGCAGTTTTAACTCACAATCCTAGAAATTTTAAAGAATCCCCTTCTTTCTGTAAGGAGGGTGGAAATCTTTAACGTGTTCAACATCGCATGTTACACCGGACCAACGGGTATACGTTTCCTACTCAGAAGAACGGATCGTACTATAATAAACATATAAAACTAGAAACTGCGACCTTGGATATGAGTCAATATCTCACCAACCATGGGCGTAGGAGAAAAATTTTATACAAAAAATCGGCATATTTTGAGGTCCTCTACACACGTACATTCTGTGTCAATTGCGTTACGAATCACAATATATATATATATATATATATATATATATATATATATATATATATATATATATATATATATATATATATATATATATATATATAATGTATATACAACCCCCAAGTACCAGGAGTGAAAAGGGGTGCTTGGCGGAGAAGAAGATAAAGAGTAAGTGTAAACGGAAAATTCGGAAAAAAACAGCTTAGCCGTAAGCTGCCTTTATCCCATTTTGCAGCTACACCTCCTTAAACTCTTGTTTATCTCGCACAGATCAAGTCCCGTAACTTTCTTGGGGAATCCCAAGAATTTTTTCTTGGGGTTAATGTATTGAGGATGCTTTTAGGCATGCAGAAGGAGAATACCCCTCCCCGTGTTTGGGGAAGACGGGGCGGAAGTGGGTGCTTCGTCCTGGGGGGTTTCCTTAGGCTACTGCACGCATAAAACCACCCTCAATGCATAAGCCACAAGAAAATTTTCTTGGGAACAACCCCCAAGAAAGTTACTGGACCTGAGGCGAATAGGGGTTCTCTGCGGGGAAACATGATTTTAAGGAGGTGTAGCTGCAAAATGGAATAAAGGATGCTTATATAGTTCCAGCTTAGCTGTTTTTTTCGCATATTTGGTTTCTTCTTCTCCGCCCATCACCCTCATTAACTCCTGTCCCGTAATTTTTTTTTGGGGTTGTTTGTAAGAAAATTTTCTGCTGGTTTGTGCATCCAAGGAGGGTTCTAAGCACGTTTTTGAAAACAATTTCTAAAAGCCCTCCGTGAGCTTCTGAAAATCTGAAAGTATTATTATATATTGTCACAGCGAATACTCTGTAATGACATTTCTAGAATAGACCAGAAGTGATAGGTGTAGAGTAGTGTAGAATAGTGTAGAACGTCTGGAATCTCTACAGATAGATATAAATAGACGAGCGATGCGCAGAGTAAGTAAGTTCAGTATTGAATAAGGTGGTGTGAAAGTGATCATAGAGTATAAAGCGAGTTAACAGTAAGTGTTGGTATATAGGAAGCGATCATAGAAGGCGATAGTGGAATATAGTTCTATGGACATTTAATAATAGTAAAAAGAGATAGATTTCAGTTGGCACTGGTGTTGGAAAATAGTTGGTAATAATAAATTAGTAATTTAAAAAGCTGTGTTTTGTTAATAAACAAATCCAGAACCCCGTAGAACGTAACAATATTATTAATTCCCTTTTTGGGCTAGCACAATTTACTATTATTTTGAAATTAAATATAAGATGTCGCAGTTTTTTACTTAGAAATTGATTGTTAAAATTATAACCCTACTATTTTGTATGCGGTAAAGTACACACCTATCTAAATATTATAAACCTAAATAATTTACTTATTGTGATTAGTTCCATGTTAATAAATGAGCAATATTCAGTAAAAGAAATGAACTATTGAAAAAACAAAAAAACCTAAGGTTGTGGTTTAGAAGAAACACATTTTGTTCAATTTGAGGCATTACGAATTTATAATTTCATAAATAATAATTAATTTTTTTAATCCTTTTTAAAGTAAACTAATTAGTTGAATCCATTAATTTGAAATTGATTAATATCCTAAAACTTCAATACTTTCTGTTACTGTGTGAAAAAAATCTTAATTATAACTTGTTAATAAATATTTATTCGTGTTATAAGTTCAAAAAGAACATAACTTTAAAAAGACGAACATAAAAAATGCCGGCTGATTACAATATTCGATGCACTATTATTCCACCAGATTTAAATTGGGCATACATGTGACGTATCTCGCTCCACTCTCTGAGTGGTCGAGAGTTACCAGACAACCTATTTGATCTATAAACCTTGGTGGCGGTCTATATAAAGTTCCGAAAAAATGAAGTCAGGTTGTTTGCTGTGTATCTAGCACTGAGTAAATACCACTGACATATTATATGTCATTGGTGACTACATACCCTTCCTGAACCTCGAGTAATACCAAATACTATATAATGACAATACGGGACACTACTATGCTTTAGCATTGGTGATATTTGTGACAAGTAAACTAGCGCAACCTCGCGTGAAGTACTGACAACTAAGCGCGTAATTTGAATTGTATATTTACCTGCATATTCTTAATGTAGACAATTGGTTTACTATAGATGAATATAAAAACTTGTACATGACAAAACAGTTAAAATTTTCTGATTACATAGTTATAAATAGAATTTGTATCAACAATCAGCTTGAAACCTAAATGAATTCAGCATGAAGAATTCTACAAATTTCTCTTACCCATAATCTCATTTCATAATAATTTAAAGTACTACCCTGAAACCGTCGTTAAACTACTATTTCAAGGGTAGGTATAGGAATATACTGAAAGCTGTTTCTGAGGATATTAAGTTACAATCTGTACTTACCTATAAATAATTGTTCTAGGTATAAATGGTAGCACAGTACTCAATTTGCTATATTGCTACATGAAAACTGTCTTATTAATCTAATATTTTAAAATATGTAACTGATATACTTAGTACATAATTAAGAAATTGTGCAGATGAAAGGTGAGATTAAGTCTTACTTCCGTGAATAAATCTATTATAGGGCTGAATCTGCTATTTCTACTTGTCTCTTTAAAAACTTGTCTTGGGAAGATAATTAAAAGCATTTACCAAGTAAAATAATTTTGAATGTGAAAAAATGTGACGATTTATGCCATACTGAAATAAAAAAGGACACAGAAGTATAGAAAAACGGTTTTCTTATATCATTTATTATTAGTGCAAAACTTGTTTTGCCTTCATATTTCTTTTTCATGCACTGGAAGACAAGTTATGATTGAAGCCTTTCAACCATACGTTTACGAAGTTTATCTATAAATAGGTACATGATGGTAAATATTACACAATAAATTCTGCGAACTGTGCATATTGGCATAAAAGTGAATCTGAATTTGTCTTCTGCTTCAAATCATATTCACGTTTCGCCATCCTTTGGAAACCTATGAAATGTCTTTGATAGATTTAGCACGTTATAATTCGAACAATTATAGATTGCACACACCCAACCACTAAAATTCATTGTAAAAAACACAGCTCCATCTTAATTGTACACAGTTAAACACCAGCAATTGCTAGTGTTACACGTTCTCGAACGACGTAACATCAGTACTATCCGCTAGGGGCGCTGATATTCTTGAAACACGAAATCAGCCGGAGTGTCCTGTATTGTCATTATATAGTATTTGCCCTTTCTAAAACACCAGTAATACTTAAGGCAAAGATATTTTTATTTTTGACAGCTAATAAAATAGCAGTGGCTGCATTGGAGTGGTTTGAGAAAGTCGAGAATATATAGGTAAATTTGCAGATTACTTCCCTAACGCTTTTCAAAAAATTGTTTTCAGAAACATGCCTAGCATCCCCCCCCCCCCCCATAATGCACAATATATATATATATATATATATATATATATATATATATATATATATATATATATATATATATATATATATATATCCATCTGATAACTCAAAAATAATTAACCGATTTCGATGAAACTCGGCAAGTACCTTTCTTTTATTAATGGCTTGGATGAGTTCGTTAGCCAGGAAAATCGGACGGGGTTTTCCGGGAAAATTTTGAGTTTTCTTTAGAAAAAAATTTTTTTCTCCGAAAATAACAAAGCTGTTTTAATGAAACTTACTACGTATGTTGCCTTGGGAGAGGCCTTACTACGTACGAATTTAACTTTCTAACTTAATAGAAAATTGAGTTATTCAAATTTTAAATTTTCTTTCGAAAAAATTTTTTCTCCGAAAATTACAAAGTGATTTTAATAAAATTTGGTGGATATCTTGCCTTAGGAAAGACCTTACTACATACCAAAATTAAACTTTTCAGGTTTATAGAAAATTGAGTGATTCAAATTTGAAGCATTTAATAAAAATTCACTACCACAACGCAACTTGCTGCGTTCTGAGCTTTTTTACTACCTACCCCGCCCAGCATCCCTATTCACTCCTGGCCCCGTAACTTCCGCGGGGGGTGTGAACAAGAAATGTTTCTTGTGGGTCCTAGGCATGATTCTTTCAATTTTTTGAAAAGCGTTCGAGAGGTAATCTGCAAATTTATCAATTTATTTAGAAACTGTAAAAATGCCAACGCATCGTTAGGAAAAGTATGTACAAGAGTACATTGAAGTGGACTAAAAGATAAAAATTATAATTATCTTAGCCTTTCTAGGGCGGAGTATAATAATACACCCTCGTACTAAGGATTCATAAAGCGAGTATTTTGCAGATCTTAGTTCCAGTTATAAAATATTTAAATATAGCCATCTGCTATACACTAAATATAATTTATTTTCATTTTCTTCATTTACCTGTTGTTAGTCTTACACGTCATTGATTGCAGTGACTTCAGTAGTGTATAAATTAGACCAAACAGTAATTAAAATACATTAGATTAAGTCTGGTGTGCGTTCGACAGGAAAACAAACAATCTAATTCCTGCAACACTTTCAAAATAAACTCATTAGCTGTTTGTTTACAGATACCTGCGAAACTAATGCAAACATACACACATCGTTAGTTCTCAAAAGAGATTTATTACGTATGGATATTCGTAGCGCAACATAACAATAAAGCCGGCTTTATAGTTTCATTGATTGGCCACCTAGTCCATAAAATGGTTATATATAAATAGATAAAGAGCTGTTTACGTTAAAAATAAAACGCACATATGATCGGCGTATAAAAATGTTACGATGACAGCAGATGGCGCTGGAATACAGCCGGATTTCGGACGGCGCCGTTACCGCCAGCGTCGTTCCAGTGTTGTCAGATGGATATCCACCTAAACTTCTAGATTTTTAAACGACTTTAAAAAAAGTAGGAGGTTCTCAATTCGACTGCATTTTTTTAATGTCTGTTACCTCAGATCTTTTTTCTAGGTGAACCAATTTTGATGATTCTTTTTTTATTCGAAAGCTGGTGCTTCTCATGTGTTTCCATATAAATTTGATCAAGATTTGACCAGTAGTTTTTGAGTTATCCATAATGAAGTCTGTTTTCTATTTTTTTAAATGTTTACTTGTATTGTTCTTATTTTGAATTGTTCTTATCTTCCCTTATTCCCCAGTCATTTCAAATAATACTTTGAATATTACCTCTGTTTCAGAGGACGTTGTACTTACTGCTCTGAGAGGATTCAAACCAGCCTTAACTGCGGGCCCAGATCATATCCCCTCCTTTATTTTGCGAGACTGTGCTTCTGTTTTTGCCTACCCTCTTACTTTAACATTTAATAGCTGCATTCCATAAGCCAAACACCCGTCTCTTTGGAAGAGATATAAATCGTGTCCTATTAGTAAGGGTGGTAGTAGGACAAGTGTTCTTGAATACAGGCAGGTCATTATCTCGAATAACTTTGGTAAGCTTTTTGAATAGGTACTGCATCCCTTAATATATAATCACGTAAAGGCGATGATCGATCCTGCCCAACACGGTTTCATACCTGGTCGATCTAATGTAACAAATTTATTTTCTTTCACCCAATACGTTTCGACATCTTTTCAGCATAGATCTCAGGTGGATGTCATATACACGGATATTTCTAAAGCTTTCGACCGGCTCGACCATGGCATTCTATTGCATAAGCTTAAATCTTTTGGTTTCTCTGATCATTTGATAGAACTGTTTAGATCATACCTTGAGTAATAGGAGTCAGTATGTTGCGATGGGAGGTGTTACATCGTCAGAGTTCATGGCTACATCTGGAGTCCCTCACGGATCTATTTTGGGTCCTTTATTATTTAATATCTTCATAAATGATGTGGTGGTGGACAATGATGTCAATTATTTGATGTATACTGACGACCTTAAGATTTTTTGGAAGTGAATAACTTGTCTGATTGTCGTGGAATTCAAGCAGCTCTTGATGCTGTGGTAAAGTGGAGTTATGAAAACCGGCTATCACTGAATGTTCACAAGTGCTGTGTCATGACGTTCACTCTGAGGAAACTTAGAGTGCGGTTTGGTTATAGCATGCATAGTTCGTATCTACCAAAAAAGGAGCTGATTACTGATCTGGGGATTACTTTTGATACCAAATTGTCGTTTGCTCCACATATTTTGAGTATAACATCGGATGCTTATAGAATGTTAGGATTTGTTATAAGAACTTCAAAAGACTTTGTATCAATCAAAACCATATTTAATGCATTTGTCTGGTCGAAACTAGAATACGCTTGTGTCATATGGTGCCCAAACTATTCTGTGTACATTGATTGTTTGGAGCGAGTACAGAGGTGATTCTTAAAATTTCTTGTATTTAAGGAGGATGGCATCTACCCTGCACAACATGTTTCTCATTCGTGCCTACTCTCAAGATTTTCTGCCAATAGCTTGCAACAGAGACGTAATTACACTTTCATTATGTTTTTATATAAAATAATTTCGAATTAGATTGACTGCTCTGATATCCTGGGTTGGTTAAACTTTCTAGTACCGACGTTTAATGCTAGAAACACTTTGACTTTCTACTTATCCACTGCAACGCTCAATGTGGTACAGTCCTCACCACTGTATACAATGTGTAGTTTATATAATCAGCTGAGTGGTAGTATTGACATTTTTCACTGCACGGCTGCCGAGGTCAAGCAACTGATGTTACGCTAAATTGTTCTTTCATTCTTAGTTCTGTTGACTACCTTTAGAATTGTTAATTTCTGTCATAATATTTTGTGTATTCCAGCATCCAATAATTGGATTTTGTCTGTAGGATGCTGTTGTAATTTAAATAAATAAATAAATAAATAAATAAATAAATAAATAAATAAATAAATAAATAAATAAATAAATAAATAAATAAATAAATAAATAAATAAATAAATAAATAAATAAATAAATAAATAAATAAATAAATAAATAAATAAATAAATAAATAAAAGTTTGCTAGAGTACCGTCAAACGTGGCAACTTGATACAGTTTTTGGGACATCTGAATTTCTGTCGCCGTTACTATGTAGAGAATCGAAACAAACTCATCATTCAATAATACTTTGGGGTTACGACCTCTAAAAAATTAAGTCCTTCCAGTTTCGGAGAAAACATTTTCTAACCAACCTAACGCAGGATGGGGCGACTTGAAATCTGCTTTTAACTTTGCACCGTGTGTGCTAGTAGGAACGCAATTGAGGCGACATGAAAAGCCGGTAGTCAATTTCAAGCAACAAAAAAATTTCAACAAACATTGAAATATCTTTTTATTTCAAGGAAAAATACCAACAATTTCTTCCAAAAGTGATTTAATTATTATCAATACATTTGTCAACCTCATGCCTTAAAATAAACAAAGAAAACATGGTTTATCTTCCTGAGAAATGCTTTTGCCTGCCTCCACTGACATTTTTTTTTTCTGCCGACAGAAGTTGGTGCCCTAAACATAGATTTCTTGAACACAGTGATTGGACAATTGCAACTTCTTGCTGCACTTTTTCTGCGCCTATCTTTGTTGGTTTGCTTAAAACTTTGTGCCTATTTAATGGTACCAAACCAGTCGCTTCGGAGCCTTGATTTTATATTTTTCTCGCTACATCCTGCAACTCTATTCAGTGTTTGCCTTCATGTGGCGTCTAAATATTTCTTTTTTCGCGGTTCCCTTATTATGTTTCTTCCACTCTTGAATAGTGTTTTCCTCCAAGCTATTTTAATCGGTCGAAAGACACTGCCATCCAATGGATCAGCAAGATGGGTGTTGTTAGACGGCATAAGGATGAAACGAATGTTGTTTTCCCCGCATTTTGAAATAACATCGGAAGAAAAGTGGCTTGCCAAATTATCTCCAATCACAACTTTGGGCCCTGATGGTAAAGATCGAAAATATGGCAACACTATACTGGAGAACGAAGTATTGCTGTGAAACCAACCGGAATGCGTGCGATTATATCTGGCACTTGGTGGCCCATTTTCCGTCCACGTTGATCATAGATTATCCGCCTTATAGACTGGGTAGATAGGAGGCATAACTCCTGAAGCTAAACAATGGAACATTAGCCGCCTTGGATATGCTCATTACCTTTTCTGCCCTTTTAGAAGTTCTACGAACGATTACTTTACGCGGCCGGGATCGGCGGTGAAATTCGTTTCATCATAATTAACAACTGCCTCTGGTGGAACGTCCTTTAGACTTTTTGATAAATGGCCAAAATATTTATTAACTGTTTCAGGGGAAACTTCGGCCCCGCTATCTTTAATCGATTGAGAGAGTCTCTTAGACAGGCGTTCTTATGCCAATGTAAAAATTTTCGTAGTCAAGTTTCATTAGGCTTGTTATCCTGAAATTGCGGCAATTGTTTTCCGCTTCTATGTAACAATTTCTCGTATGTCTTTTAAACCGCAAGGATAACCTCAGTCTGCGGCGATAGATATAGCCCTAACTAAGTAGTTTTCCTCTTTGAAAGTCATTGCAGTTTGAACCCCAGCTGTTTTTGTGTGTTTGTTCTTCTATATAAAGATATATATATATATATATATATATATATATATATATATATATATATATATATATATATATATATATATATATGGAATCTCATACTCACAACTCAAATTCTTCAAGTTCCGTCCCTGCTGATATAATTAATTGGAAAACAATTTGAACAGTTTCTTCAGTGTAGTCGCGAGATTTCCGACTCTCCGGCATTCTTTTGTAGGTGGGTACCATTTTTCAAGTCGCCCCTGAAATCACACGAACAAATCAAATGCCACGTCACTAGACAGTAGGATATGATAGTGAAATTTTGAGGTGACATTATGATAGCCCAATCAATAACTGCTTAGAAAAAATATTGCAATATTCGAGCCTTTTCAGAAGCCCCGATGCAATAAGAAGTTAACAAACTAAAAATATAACAACGGCCGTGGCAACGTAAATTCAACAAAGCAACCTGTTAGCCGTCGATACAGACATGTATACTAATTGAATGTCTGACCGCTAGAGCGCAACACATGCTTTGACTACACTTTGCCAAAGTTATCAAGTCGTCTCGATATTTTCAAGTCACCCCGCTTTACGGTAATCTTTTATTAAATTTTCGTAGGAACACAGTTCGTACTGGGAGGTCGTTATCTTGATGCAGCTCACAATGTTCCGGAAGATAGGCTACATATCTGACCAAGCTGCCTAAGATGCGTTTTGATTTTGACTAGTGTAACACACTGACGAGCACTAATAAGAGCGCAACAGGTTCGTATTTCTGGGGGTGGTCAGAATGCATCCAGCCTTACATATCTGCAACAAAAAAGTACCGTCGTTTATTGTCTCAAGGCAAAACAACAATCTAAGACACACTTGGAGTACACTTGGAGAAACCCAAATCACCACAACACATTTTAAAAGACCTGACGATCGTTTCACTAACCAAGTTAGCGTCATCAGAGGATGAGAAATTCTAAGTATTTTAAAAACTAACATCACCTTATATACCGGATCTTAGGTAAAGGGACCGAACTGAGATGGGAAAATAAACGCAGCCAAACTCTGCAGTGTATTGTATTTTTATCGCTGGACGAAGTCTGCACTGTCCCTATGAGCTGTCCTGGTTGTCCAACATTTTTTATTAATTTCAGCTTATCTTCATTAACGTGATGATTATTATCCCAAATATGTCGGGCGACAGTAGATCTATCTATAGTACCGTAACGTAATTGAGCTAAATGTTCTTTGAATCTAACTCCAATCGATCTTTTTGTTTGTCCGACGTACTTAAGATTACAATCTTTACAACTTATTTCATAAATTCCCGACATTTTGTCCGTGTTATCCTTGTCTTTTGGGTTACATAGCAAGCTTGTTTGGTGGAAAAATTAATCAACAAACAGAGAACAAAGAAAATGTTGACGGAATCAACAACGTTTAAAAGAGAGAAATCCGAAATAAACTTTGTTTCCTTACCATTTGAACCTCGAATCACGAGGGGTCTATATAGCATTTTTTAAAAAGTCAACTTGCAGCCAACATTTTTGACAAAAAATACCTTAAAAAGCTTGCTAGGTAACCCAAAAGTCAAGGATAACACGCTTCACTAAAATATGTAAAAGTAGGGCTATTTTCATATCATCATTTGAATTGCGTTATCCTGAAGCTTTTAGAAATATATTAAAGTTTTGTTTTCATTTAAACCCAAGTTCCAGTTCATCTACATCAAACGGTGGTGGTGGTTTCTTTGCATGACTTACTATTGAACAACACAATTTTTTAATAATATATTATACAATGTATGTGCACCTAATTGGTAAGACGATCCAGTCTGAAGCAAAATTGGCGAACCCTTCCCCGGTGTCACACAAGAGATGCTTGAAAACTTGTTTCTTTACTAGGTGCGTTTTAGTTCTTGATAACCCGACACCATGTTTTAGTTGCTTCTGGGTAAAGGTTTACTTTCGGGGCGCGTGTTCGATTTTTATGAAATTTTGTATATAGGCGTGTTTTAGGATCTAGATACCGAAAATCACAATAAAAATGAGGGCAGAAGTCAGCTTTTGGAGTTATTTGGAAATTTTTGTTGGAAAAATGTAGGTTATACTCACTTTTGCGGCATGTTTTGGGGTATATCTGGTTTCACATGATCGATATAAATATACCCATATGGTGCCCCAGTACCTTATTTCACTGAACATATTCACATTTCATGGTTTTCACGTTTAGTTTTTGAACAATTTTAATATAAAAATTTCCTTTTTGCAATAATGTCAAACTTCAAAATGCATGACATTAAGTTGGCTTTATATGTCAAATGCCAATTTCAACTTTGGATCGGTTATACGATGAAAAGAAGGGTAATTTTCAGAGACACATAAACAGTTAAGGGGGTGCACTAGCTATGCGAAAATGAATTGGAATAGTAGAATACACCCTTCTTTAGCTTGATATAAAACGAACGACCCCCGAAAATGTGTAAAATATGACAAAAACATGTCGCAAAAGTGAGTACAACTAACGTTTTTGCTACAATAATTTCCAAATAACTCCAAAAATTGGCTTCTGCTCTCATTTTTATTGTGATTTTCGTCATCTACACCATAATACACGTTTATATACAAAATGTCATCAAAATCGAACAACCGCCCCGAATATAAACCTTTACATGCTTCTGTACTCTGCATCTATGTTTGTAATTACACACTGTTCTCCGTGTTCACGTCACTTTATTATTTTTAATTAATTATGTTACAATATATATATATATATATATATATATATATATATATATATATATATATATATATATATATATATATATATATATACAACATTGACCTCACAATATTCATGACATTCATGCCTACCGGTATGGACATGCGCTCTATGCCTAAAAAAGGGAGGTGCCTTAATATCCAATTTTCTTATGTGTTTAACATAGAACAGATAACAGAATCAAACATGCAAAATATTTATTATTACAATCCTCACTATTATGCCGTAATCATCATCTATCTTTTTCATTAAATTTTAAAGTTATATAATATTATAAGGACATCTCAAGCACATTCTGAGCAAATATTCGGTATAATAATCTATTAAAATAGTCTCCCGTATATTGATGAATAATTTTCTTAGGATGTGATTGAATGAACGTACTCAAGATATTCAAAATGCAGTTTGTAATTCCATAAATGTTATTAGAACATTCCGAAACAAATGCTCTGAAGAACGATGTTATCACATTGTGAAGTCTCAGAATATGTTGCGCTGTATGGGTAGTAGCTGCGTCAGATATCAGCTGATAGCGCACATAGTTCAGCGGCGTCATTTACAGAATTTGAAAACTTCAGCCAGTTAGAGCTGTGGGCATTCAAATCGCCAAGCAAAACTATTTTGGAATTCGGATAATTCTGTAAACAAATAATCAACTTTATTAGATAAGTAATCACAGTATGTTTTGTGTGTGTGTGTGTTGCATAACGGGATGGTTTTAAATTTTACGTTTAACAACCACAGACTTTTACAGTATGTTTTCCACATGTATCTCGACGTTCAGAAATAATGAATCTTCCCAGAATTATGACTATTATGTATCATCTGACAACAGTGGTGTTGTGGATGTCGACGTCGCGACGATACCACCTTGCCAGTTCTACTCTGGTTGACCTACCTGCGCGCCACTCGACCCTCCCGCTGCAACTTTTACATGTGACTCTTCAGTGTTTTGTCAGTGGAGTGATATTAATTTCACGAACATATAATTCGTTTAGATGTGTTGTGTTCTGTGAAAGTACTCCTCAAATTCACTTTTCTATTGATTTTTCCGGGGGTCCCTCTCATTCTACGCTGATATTTTTATTGAGGTAGGTAATCGTGACTTGCTTTCACAATGAGAAAACACATAGAAAATTCCTTAAGTCACCCTTTTCGTCTTGAAAAATCAGCACACAAAAGTTTATTTTCTTTGCACTAAGTGTTATGTCTTGGGTCTGTTGTTATTGATCTTTTAAGTTAAATTTGGGACAGCAAGGCCGCAAAATTTATAAATGATTTTTTGGCTTGGCACTAAAATGTTTCCTTGTGTACTCGAAACAAAGGAGGTGTAAAAAAAACTTGGCTAATGCAGAGAGTTGTTAAAAAATGTGTCACATTTAGAGAGAGAGATAATGTGTTCCGAACGATCCAATAACCTGAGGACAACTTAACCGGCCAAAATATCTAATTTCACAAACTGAACCTGATACACTTTCACTTCTTTTAAATTCCTTATAAAAACACTAGAATTTTTGTATGAAACACAATTTATAAATAATACTTGAAACATAAGACCCTACAAAAATATCAGTGCAATAGTCAGTGATGACATAAATAAATAGATTAAAAGTGTCAAGGTCACATCCATAGTAAAAACATCCATACTAAAATTAGTAAACACAACTTATGAAATATCCAAAATAGTAAATTAAAAAAAAAACATATTTGCCACATTGCTTTACAAATTTGAAATTCAGCCAATATTGTATTGATACTTTCAGTTTTAAATATTCTTCCAATTCAGTTAAATAGGTTGACCCACTTAATGAACCAGATGTCAGCTTTCAGAGATTTTGTTCAAAAAACGAAATTTAATTAAAATTTTTACCTTCTGGCGAATTTTCGCCAAAAATTTGCTTATACAGAGGTATTTGGAAGATTTTATTTTAGAGCACCTGAAACCCAAATTCTAGGTAAGTTTCAATATATATATATATATATATATATATATATATATATATATATATATATATATATATATATATATATAGGGTGGCGCATTGAAAACGAAACAGACCGATTTGAGTCCAGAGAAATTTTTTTTAAGAAACGCTGAAACATGTCAATTTTAAAATTGAGCGGGACATGTTTTGACATAAAATTCAATCTTGTCACATCAACCCCTTAAGGGTGGTGATAAGAACCCTTATATTTTAAATAAAGAAAATGGGTCTAGTGTTACATCATTTGAAAGCTCTTTCTTTTATGAATTCAGCACATTAATTTTTTTGAAAGTTTTATCAACTCGTTTAAGAATTATTCACCGTTGAAGATGCAAAAACGCATTTCACTCATTCCGATAAGAAATGTGCTGATAGTCAATGTTTTGTTCTTATCGGAATGAGAGAAATGCGGTTTATTATTTCAGTTTATCGGTCGGTTTGATACTTCATAGTACTACCGAAAATTAATTTCACAATGGTGTATTCTGTAGAAGAAAGAGTTGAAATAATTACTTTTTTTTTCAAAAACGATGACTGTGTCAACCGTACCGCAAATTTGTTTCATGAACGACATCCGAACAGACATGTTAACAGAAAATACATTTTGGAGTTAGTTGCGAAGTTTCGACAAAGTGGTTCAGTAGCCAACAAAAAACGGGATCCTGAACGTGAATTTCCGGTTAGAAATGAGACTATTGAGATTAAAGTTTTAGGACAAATTGCTGCAGACCCAACTTTGAGCACGAGAAAATTGGCCACTGTTTCAAACATCAAAAGAAGAACTACTCAGCGAATATTGAAGCATCATAAATTTCACTCGTATAAAATTCATCTTGTACACAACAACTGAATGAATATGATTTTGATCGTCGGCTGGAGTTTTGTGAAGTTATGACTGCACGAATAGCTGATAACGGGAACTTTCTGTTTAACATCTGTTTTTCAGACGAGTGTACGTTTTTATTAAACTCTACAGTCAATCGTCATAATTGTCGTTATTGGGCAGACAATAATCCAAGAAATTTTCACCAAGTCCACACTCAAACTCCACAGAAATTGAATGTCTGGACTGGCATTTAGAATTTACTCAACAGAACCGGCCTCTCTGGAAGAATTACGACGACGCATTGCTGAAGAATGCCGTATAATAACTCCACAAATGCTCCAGAATGTCAGAGCTCGTTTTGAACAAAATTTGTACTTTTGTATGGAAGCTGGTGGTCAACAATTTGAGCACTTACTTAACTGAATAAACATTTTTGAACGTTTGGTGTTGTTTTTTAGTTTTTTTAACGAAATTTGCATTTTTCTTATCACAATGGATGAAATACGTTCTTGCAACTTCAACTGCGAATAATTTTTAAACGAGTTGATAAAACTTCCAAAAAAAACTAGTTTGCTGAATTCATAAAAAAAGAGCTTTCAAATGATGTAACACTCGACCCATGTTCCCTATTTAAAATATAAGGGTTGTTATCACCACCCTTAAGGGGTTGATGTGACAAAGTTGAGTTATATGTCAAAACATGCCCCCCTCAATATTAAAATTGACGTGTTTCAGCGTTTCTTAAAAAAAAATTCTCTGAACGCAAATCGGTCTGTTTCGTTTTAAATGCGCCATCCTGTATATATATATATATATATATATATATATATATATATATATATATATATATATATATATATATATATATATATATATATATATATATATATATATATAGGTTGTCCCACGACTAATGTCACGGAGTTTCACGTATATTTATTTCTTTATATCGAAGTTTCAATGACGGTGAATTATGTAGGTCAACAAGGGCTGTAATTTAAAAGTATTTTTAAATATACAGGCCGGTCCAATAAAGTGTGATACCTCAAAGTTATGTTTTTTCTTATAGAACACCATATATTTGATAACGATTTTGCAGTGGCGCCTCCTGGGTCTCTTACATGGGTGGCCACAGGTTTCATGAGTCGGAGTGATTATTAGTAACCAGTGGCGCCGCAGGCGAAAATTTTCAAGGTCATGCGTTTTCATGACACTTCAGAATTTCAATGAAAAATTATTTTATACAAAAATATAGACTTTCACAGGAATATTTTTTGGGAAATTGGTAGCTATTTGAAGTAATATTTAATCACGAATATCGAGGGCACAAATAAATTTAAATCATGGGTGGCAACATGAGAAAAATTTGATATAGGTATCTTACCTCTACTTGTAGAGGAAATCAGCTCGCCTGTCTTTATTGTTCACAAACATGTTAATCACTTTTTCTGTGAAGTCCCGGATTTGCCACCCATCACTAAACAAATAAAATAAAACAGTTTCTTTCTTTTAGGACACCCACATAACCACTTAAATCTGTCGTAGATACCACTATTAAATTTTTGTGAAAAACTTCGGGTTTTTCCTACGTCTGTTTTGAAAATAATCGAGTCGGGTATCGGCCTTCTTAATCGTTTCATTTCCGTTCGGATCTCGTACGTTATATGTTTATTTATTAGTCAATAAAAAGTCCACCGGATTCATTTTGAAACGTTTCATAATCAAAAACAGTCAAAACACACATCTCAGCGAAGAAAATGAACAACACTTAAAACGGTCACTGAACATGTGTGTCCACTTGAGCCGATTTTACAATCGAGTTGAACGACATCCTCGCCGTGTTCAGTCTGCAAGACCGATGACAAACGACGGCTGGATAGCTATGTGCCCACGCCTTGAAATGTTTATTCATATTTAAAGGCGAAAGCACGCGTAATGCGACCACGGTGTCCAGATGCAAAGTCAAAGTCTACCATAGAATAGAGTGGAGCGATGCTGAGTCAATAACAATTGGAATAGGGATAGTTTGTCGTATATAATTAATTCATATTATTGTAACATTGTAACAGTAATTTATAGTAAATGAAAAGAAAAGAAATATATTTTTTCCATTGAAATTGTTGAGTTTTCTTTTGGAAATTTTTTCTCTAAAAATTACAAACCTATTTTTGTGAAATTTGACGGATATGTTGTCTTGGGAAGGATCTTATCGCAGACCAAAATTCAACTTTCTACGTTTATAGAAAATTGAGTTATTCAAATTTGAAGCATTTAATAAAAATTCACTACCATAACGCACTTGCTGCGTCCCGAACTTTTAGTGAATTTTCGTAGAAAAAATTCACTAATGGGGAGATCCCGACTGTTAAATTTTGAAAATTTTTTTGCAAATGAGCGCGAACTAGGACCCCTAGAACCCATATCCGGGGCCCGTTTCAATTTTTATATGTTTTTATATGTATATATATATATATATATATATATATATATATATATATATATATATATATATATATATATATATATATATATATATCTGTGTGTGTGTGTGTGTGTGTGTGTGTGTGTGTGTGTGTGTGTAGATTTTAATAAAATTTAGCACGTATCTTTCTTTTGTAAATGGGTTGGACAAGTTCGTTAGTCAGGAAAATCAAGCGAGGTTTTATGGAAAAATTTTGAGTTTTCATTCGAAAAAAATTTTTATCTCAAAAAATAAAAAAGCTATGATAAGCAAATTTGGTAGTAAACTATACACCAAAATTTAGATTTCTATGTTACAAGAAAAAAAAGTTATATCAAAATATTTTGTGCCAGATCATTTCTATGAAAATTCACTACCATAAAGCACTTGCTGCGTCCAGGCTTTTTTATAATCTCCATAGAATAGGCAAGTTTTGAGATTACGAGCCAGTAAATTTTACACACATTTTTTTTCTGTACGAACAAAATAATTCAGATTGAATCGATAACACCATTATTGAGGATTAACATGTACAAAGATCACATTCCGGAAATGTTTTTTCTGCATGTCAGGGGGCAAAATTTCTAAAAATTTGAAAATTTCTATTTTTTTTTTCATAAAATTGTCAATATGTTGAAAACCGTAAATTTTTTGATAAGATCATATAGGGATTTTCTGAAAGGGCATGAGCAAGGCTATCCTCGTGTGAGGTTTGATTCATGACTTTTGGCACATTCTGTATATACATATGAAAATTTGCTAAAACTACGACAGTACACAATATCCTACCACGGAGATGATTCAAGATAATTTTGAAATTCAGCCCGAATAATAATTTTACCTAGATGTTTGAAAAGTTTTGCTTCATAAATGGCTTGTTGAATTAAGTAATCGCTCCTTTTTAGCGAATTAAAAAAAATTCGCTAATGAGGAGATCAAAAAATAATGGACCAATCTTGATCAAATTTGGTGAGTACCTTTCTTTTGCAAGTGGCTTGGATACGTTTGTTATCCGGGATAATCGGACCAGGTTTTCTAAAAAAAATTTGTGTTTTCTTTCTAAAAAAATTGATATCTTCGTAAATAACAAAGTAAGGGCAACCAAATTTGGCACGCCTGTTTGTAAACTCTGTACCAAAACTTAGGTCTCTAGCTTTAAAGACAACGAAGTTATAGGCAGTTAAAGAAACAAATTTTGGGGGTTCCCTCAAAACGCCAAACTCGCAATTTTAAACGTCAAAATTGGCAATGTTTAGGCCAAGAACGTGAAACAAATACCGATTTTGAAAAGAAAATGTTGCAAAAAGAGTGTTCTGCAAACCCTTAAGTTTCAGATTCAACCGTCATTGCCCTTCATTTTACTGAAATATTTACAAAAAATTCATTTCAAATAGACCCTTCTCTGATGCTTTGGCTGTCGGTTTAGTGAAGATGATGCTTTCGCTGTGGGTTTGGTGAAGTTTATGGTTTAACGGTCTATAACTTTATTTAGCTAATTTCGTAGAACAAATTCGTTAATGCATTTTTGCATTGTCTGCTTCGTCGTAGGCATTTTTCTCAGTGGCGTCTCCTGACCAAAATGTGCGGGTGTGTGGTAACGAGTTGCTGTTAGTGGTGGTTTTAAAAATTATTAACACTAAATGTACATATATATATATATATATATATATATATATATATATATATATATATATATATATATATATATATATATATATATATAAATTGAAACTGACTCTGGATATGGGTTCTAGTGGTCCTAGTTCGCGCTCATTTGCAAACAATTTTTCAAAATTCAAAAGTCGAGGTATCCCCATTAGTGAATTTTTTCTACGAAAATTTACTAAAATGTATTATAGTCTTTGATTCTAGAATACTGTCGTCTTTGCAAGCGCAGTCGTAATGTTTGTAAATAATGCTATCACAACGTTTGTTAGACCGGCGTTCCATTCATTTGTCTTGAGCGGTATTTCTACCGATCACTGCAGTGTTAAAAACAATGGTATTTTCCTCACTGTTTTAAACACATGGGTGGGGGACTGTATTGTATACCAATACAGCTCTATCGACTGAAGTGTTCGGAAATATCAACGCACACCTAACCCGAATTCATTCCCAGTTGCTATTGACCTACTCATATTCTCTGAATGAAGACGTGGTACCTACTTCATTCCAAGTCACTATTAACCGACTATTTATGAAATCAAATAAGTAAATTAAATCGATTGTCATAAAATATGTAGTGTATAAATACTAAGGGAAAAAGAAATAAAACATATTTAACTGTGCACATTTTAATTATATTTTAGGGTGTGCGGCGCACACCTAGCTCACTAGGAGAAATCGCCACTGATTTTTCTTCCCCCATCGTGTGCATACAACCACCCTCGTTGCATAAACCACAAGAAAAACTTCTTGTTCATACCCCTCAAGGAAGTTACGTGACCTGGGGCAAATAGGGGTGCTGTGCGGGGTAGGCAGGATTTAATGGGGATATGGCTTCAAATAGACAGCTTTCAAGCAGTTTTCTTCGCATTTTCTGCTCATATTTCCTTTTTACTACCTGCACACCTATTCACTCGCAGTCCCGTAACTTCTTTGGTGGGTGTGAACAAGAAATTTTTCTTGTGGTTTGTGTATCGAGGTGGGGTCCTAGTAATGTTTCTGAAAACAATTTTTCGAAAAGCATTCGGGAGCTAATCTGCATATTTACCGAATTTTCATTAAATCCTTCAAATTTCAATAACTCAATTTGCTATTAACGTAAGCTTTGTTGGTTAGGAAACCAACATGTAAGTTTATTTTCGGAAAATTTTTGTATGTTTTCAAACCATAAGTAATTTTGATAAAATATAGTACATTGTTTCTACTACATAGGCTATACCGGTAATCAGATTGATGCATGCTCGCATTTGCTTTTAAAAACATTTTTATGGAAATTCATCTCCATAACACACTTGCTGCATCCAGACTTTTGAAAAATGTTTATATATTTTCAAACAATAAAGTTATTTCGATGAAATATGGTACATTGTTTCTACTATATAGGCAACCAAGTTTGATGCCTGCTTTCATAAAAGAAAAACATTTGCTTAAAAATATTTTAAAGAAAATTCGCTACGATAACGCACTTGCTGCGCCCGAAAATTTTTATACATTTTGTTTACTTAATCAACAGTTAACTGTCGGTAAGTGAACATGTCACGTATAGTTCTGTGATACACAAATTTTGCCGTCTTTTTTGTAAGGTCTATACTAAAGCTATTACTTTCTTCAATTACATTTAATAGCGCACTTAACTAAATAATTATCTGCCCTTACCTTCAGAATTATAATGCCTCATGATTTCATACCGTCGATATCGCAGCTAGCAGCCAAATATCCTGCATGTTCTAAATTCTTAATAATGTTTTTTTTACTCAGTAGCTTTATACATGTTGGAATTATTCGCACGCACCCATAGATAAGGGGTGAAAATGTCCACTCAGAAGATTTATTTGCATGAAACATGCATGCTCTAATTTAAAAGTATAGCCAGTAATGAGGTTTTGTAAAGTAATAATTGAATCGCGGAAGTTAGCCACAATGTCATCATGATGACGAGAATTAAACTTCATGTAACGAGTGTCCAAAAACCTGTGTTCAATTTTAATGCTACCTTTAAAACAGATAAAGACGAATAATATGTGTGTTTTGTTTCTTTAACGTCGGCCTATTTCCGCGACTATGGCCAATCACCGACGCCAGGGAGCAGTTTCACCTCACTATTCTGGAAATTTTGCCGAACCCCTGCCTTTCTGTAAGGAGGGTAGGTATATTTAACGTGCCCAACATCCCATGGACACGGGACCGACGGATTTACGCCCCTTCCGAAGGGCGGAACGTGCAGACATTCAACTTGCTCAAATACAATGCCAGAACCTCGGTTGATGTTAGTGTTACAGTTTGTACTGAAAAAGTGAAAGGAGTACCCTGGGATCGAACCCAGTACCCTTCGGTTCAGAGGCATACGTTCTTACCCCTGAACCACCGAGGTTCTTCACGAATAATATAATAAACACCGTATCAGATGATTGCATGTAATTCATAAAAGCTGATATGCAATTTGTTTTTTGACATGGCACGGGTACCAGAGAACCTTTTTAACCAAGCCGATGACTTAAGCGTGCAAAGACGTCAATTTGTGTGTACAATGGCCTCCAAGTATAGAATTAATGAAGTAAAAGTGAAATAACACGTCGAGTTTATTTGGTAAAAATACACTTTTGCACCAAGGTTGATTTTACACCATTTTTGTTTTAAAGTAGCTACGTCATAATTTTGTTAAATCTTTTTTTAGTGAATTTTCATTAAGAAAATTCACTAATAGAGAGGTATCGATGGTGAGACTTTCGGAAAATTTCTTCAAATGAGCGCAAATTAGGGCCCCTGGAACCCATTTCCCAGGTCTGTTAAAAAGTTGATATATATATATATATATATATATATATATATATATATATATATATATATATATATATATATATATATATATATATATATATATATATATATACAACCGATAACTCAAAAAATACTTCACTGATTTAGATCAAATTTGAGAATTATATTTATTTTGTTAATGGCTTGGATGAGTTCGTTCATCAGATCTTGACGCCTAATTTCTCTTAACAAAAAATTAAAAAATATTTTTTTTACGAAACATCTTTCAAATTGTTTAAGTGATTAAAACGAAAATGTACAACTTAAAATAGCATCGGCAGACGTGGTTGTTTACCAATTTTCAAGTCTTTTCATCAAAGAGAGAGATCTTTTACAAAAATTCACCATTTTTTTTTGGTCGAAATGGCCTTCAGTAACGTTACACCATATTATATTTTTCACAAAAATTCGACAATATTTATTTACAATAACTTACTAAACATTTATTATAATTACCAACATTTCACAAAAATGTTACAAAAAATGATTTCTACGGAATCATTAAAAACATGTCTGCGAAAACTTTTTAAATTCAGACACAATTTGAGAGTGCCTATATACGGCAGCTCGATTTTTTCGACGAGTAATACAAACCAAAAGCTCTATGAATGCGGCATTTCCATGGGGCTCAGCTCTCTATTGGTACAAACGCATTTTTACAATTTGTGATATGTATTTATGTACAATGTACCAAAAACGTAAAAAGTTGCAAAACAATTGAAATAACTGAAAAACCATGAACGATATAATTTTTTTTCCTTAAAACATGCATTATAATTCAATGGAAAATGCAAACATACATACATAAGGGGTGTTCTATTAAAAAAAGACAGTGTGTATCACCAACGATTTATGGGCCATTCTGTGATTAACAAAATAATGTTACAACTATACAATTTTTGCTCCTATCTTGTATATAAACAAAAATATTGAGCTTTACCGCAGAAATGCGTCACCCTGTTATGCGTAAACAGACAAAAACTGAAACGAACCCCGTATATGGGTTTTAGGGGTTCTAGTTCGTGCTCATCTGAAGAAATCTTTTCAAAATTAATAAATCTACGAAAATACAGATGATTAAACCATACACTCTATAGCTGAAACTAATGCCAAAGCATCAGAAAGAGGTTCTATTTGACATGGATTTTCCGATAAGATTTTAGTAAAATGAAGGACAATGATGGTTGAAGCTGAAACTTAAGGCTTTGTAAAATACACTTATTATGACATTTATTCTACACAATCCGTATTTATTTCAGATTATTTGTCTGAAAATTGCAAATTTTGACGTTTCAAATAGCGACTTTGACGTTTTAAGAAGAAAAAATACAACATTTTAGAAATATTTTTTCTGCTACTTCTTGATCTTTTTGCGTCAAGAAAACTTAACCGTTGCATGTAATATTCAATTGGTTTTGTTAACCATACAAAATATTTTGTTCTTGTGCTTTCCTTTGATCACTAGTGGCACCCAAAAAAGTTTCATTTAAATGCCTGTAACATTTTTTTCTTTCCATGTAGAGATCTGAATTTCGGCACGTAGTGTAAGTTTAACAGTGGAAACGTATACACCAAATTTTGTTGTCATAGCTCTGTTAATTTCGGAGGTACAAAAATTTTTCGAAAGAAAATCTAAAATTTGCCCGGAGAAACCAGCCCAATTTTTCTGGATAACGAACTTATCGAAGGCACTTACAAAAGGAAGGTACCTACCAAATATTATCAAAATCTGCCTATTATTTTTTGAGTTATCGGTGTGATATATATATATATATATATATATATATATATATATATATATATATATATATATATATATATATATATGTATATATATATATGTATATATATATATATATATATATATATATATATATATATATATATATATATATATATATAAACACATATCTCCTCATTAGTGAATTTTTCGTTTTACGAAAAATTCGCTAAACTGAAACAGGAATAAAACAAAAAAATATATAAAGAACTTTCATTAAATAATAAACTCGTTAAATAGGTAAAACATATATTTTTCTATACCTCGATGGCATTTGACATGTATCACTCGTACTAAAAAATACCCACTTTTAGTGGAAAAAGCTCCAAGCGAAAGGTTACTTTGAAAGTTTTCCTAAAAAAAATGACGTACATCATTTCTATGTAAATTCGCTACTATAAGCCACTTACTGTCTCCAGACTTTTTAAGTTAGTTTTGTCATTATTCATCTACGTTCGGAGCTTTCGCCAATTATAATTGTTATGGAACACTCGTTATTATAATGGGAGCGGAAAGTCGGACATCAAGACAACATAAAGCCTTGAATTTTAATAAGGTTTTGACCAACTACCTATAGCTTTTTGTTTGGTGCTTCATAAATGCTGAAATGTTAAACGGAAGGGCTTGCATGAAATTTGGAACCACTTAATTTGCATAACCTGGATTATATTTCTTTGTTTAGTCCCAGTAAACCAGCCACCTTTTCATATTCCTTTTATAGCCGATGATGGATAATCCTGTTTGTGTTAGAAGGCCATAACCACGTTTTCACTTGGATTATTAAGGTGGATTTGAGTGTATAACAGTTCGAGGTAACCGTTCTTGATCCAGCAAAGTTAAAATATCTGTAACACAATAGTAATTGAAAAATTTCCAATAATGATGCAGTGAAAGTGCTTGCGTATAAGTGACAGTGCAATAGACAAAATTCAGTACGTGCAATAAGGGCAAAACTGGTTGTAGAAAGATAACCAACAGTAGGTTGTAGCAGTATGAGCTGATGCTGAGAAGTTTCTGTAAAGCAGCGAATATCAAAGTCTTACATTCATAGAATTATAAGATATTTATTTACAGTTGTGAACACCTCCTATTGTCTGGCCTTTTGTCTATCCTTCGTTTCACTGGCTCAAGTCTGTTTGTTTTGTGAGCCTTGGCGGGTCCCTAGCTGACAGAGTAACCTTATTTTAATCCTCAGTAGTTAAAGAAAAAGAAAAAAAAAAGAGAAAAAAAAAGAAGAAAAAATGATCTATAAAAAGAGGGGTTAAGAAAAAAAATGAGAGAAAAAAAATGAGAGAAAAAAAAAGAGAAAGAGAAAAAAAGGAAAAAACTCTGGACACAGCAAGTGCGTTATGGTAGCGAATTTTCGTAAAAATGTTTTTAATGTCAAATATGTATTCTTTTTAAAATGACATTTGGTTGGTAGTATAACCTACATAGTAGTAACAATGTACCGCATTTCATTAAAATAGCTTTGCTGTTTCAAAAAGTACAAACATTTTCCGAAAATAAACTTAAATAGTTTCAGAATAAACTGGCCCGATTTTCCTGGCTAACGAACTTCGAGCTTTTTACACACTTGCCAAGATATAATTATTGATAAACAGCTTTATGACCCAAGGAGAAAAAAAAATTATGAAATTTTGCAAAAATTTCTTTTACAAAAATTCACCATTTTTTTGGCCGAGATTGCCTTCAGTAATGTTACAGTATATTATATTTTTCACAAAAATTCGACAACTTTTATTTACAATAACTTACTAACCATTTATTATTAACTACCATCATTTCACAAAAATGTTATAAAAAATGATTTCTACGGAAACATTAAAAACCCACCTGTGAAAACTTTTCAAATTCAGAAACTATTTGAGAGTACCGCTATAGGACAGCTCGTTTTTTCGACGAATAATACAAACAAAAAGCTGTCTGAATGCGCCATTTCCATAGGGCTCAGCTCTCTATTTGTACAAACACATTTTTACAATTCGTAATATGTGTTTGTGCTATGTGCCAAAAACGTGAAAAGTTGCAAAAGAATTGAAATAACTCAAAAACCATTAACGATATCAATTTTTTCCCTTACAGACATGAATTATAATTCAACGGAAAATGCAAACATGCAATAACATGAGGTGTCTTCTATTAAAAGAAGAAATTGTGTATCACCAACGACTTATGGGCCAGCCTGTGATTATCAAAATAATTTTATAAGCTGCAGGTTAAAACACCCTGTAATTAACGTATACAATTTTTGCTGGTATCTTGTATATAAACCAAAATATTGAGTTTTACCGTAGAAATGCGTCACCCTGTATATGTGTAAATAGACAAAAACTAAAACTTACCCCGTTCAGGGTTTAAGGGGTTCTAGTTCGCGGTCATTTGAAGAAATCTTTACAAAATTCACATGTTTACGAAAATTTGCTAAAATATAGACTATTAAACCATAAACTCTATAACTGAAACTACTGCCAAAGCATCAGAAAGAGGTTCTATTTGAAATGGATTTTTTGATATTTTGGTAAAATGAAGGACAATGATGGTTGAAGCTGAAACTTAAGGCTTTGTAGAACACTTATTATGACATTTCTTCTACACAATCCGTATTTGTTTCAGATTATTTGTCTGAAAATTGCAAATTTTGACGTTTCAAATAGCGACTTTGACGTTTTAAGAAGAAAAATTACAAAATTTTAGTAATATTTTAGTAAAGTGTAGGACAATGGTGGTTGAAGCTGAAAAATGTTCAAGATATTTTTTCTGCTACTTCTGACCTTTTTGCGTCAAGAAAACGTAACCGTTTTTTTCCCCCAGGGCTCGTCCGCGGCCTTGCCGCCCCGATGGCACTGCAACCTTTGGTTGATTGTGCATGCCCTTAGTCTTACTCCACCCATTCCAAAATCACGGTGCCTTGAACTAGTCTGCACAGCGATTGGTAGGGTGAAGTTTTATATGGCTCTGTCTCCGGTCTAGGTTCTCCGTAGATCAGTTGTCTTTTGCGGTCTAGAGCTTTACACTCGCACAAGATGTGCTGGACTGATTCCTCCCCCTCGCCGCAGAGTCTGCATGCGAGGTCCCCCTCTAACCACCCCATTTTATGCAGGTGTTTGTTGACGGCCAAGTGTCCCGTCAACAGACCTGTTATGTTTCTGAGCTGTCCTTTGCTAAGATTTAGCAACTTCACAGCTCTCTTTGAACTTTGAACTGAGTTCATCAATTATTGATTTTCCATGTCTGAGCCCTGGACAGTGTGCCCAGTAAACCTTGTGTTGTCACGCCCAGAGCCGGTTCTGGTCCCATAAATGGTTCTGCTGACCCTCTCTTCGCGAGACTGTCAGCTTCTTCGTTGCCTTTGACCCCCGAGTGACCCGAAACCCAGATGAGGGTGACCTCATTCTGCTCAGCCAGGTCGCTCGTATCGTCTCGGAACTCACTCACCAGCCAGGAATTTACCCGTGGGCTACTTAGTGCCTTAAGGGCTGCCTGGCTGTCTGTGGCTATGACGATCCGCTTGTTGGTGTAGCCACTGTAAAGTTGTTTTACCTGTAGATTCGCGGGCTCGCGAAGTGTGACCTCATTGCAAGCATGGGCCCCTTCACGATCTCCTGAATTTTGCAGTGGTCCCTGAAGCCTGGGTTGATCTTCGGTCTACCATTGCAGGCTAGTATGTATAGTTCTAGCCTGGCCTCCCCCATAATATCTAAGGGTAGGGGGGGAGGGGCGATCCAGCAACACCTCCATGGCGGCTGTTGGGGTTAAAGATATGGCCACTGTGAAGCCTAGGCAAGCCATCCTTTGGACCCTGCCTAGTTTTTGTTTGGCACTGGACTGTGTCACCTTAGGCGACTAGACCAGTGCCGCGTATGTTAACGATGGTCTGACCACCCTTGTGTATAGCCAGTGGGCCATACTAGGTCTTAGTCCCCATGTTTTTTCATATAGTCGACTAGTGACGGCTAAGGTCATGACTGCCTTAGGCAGTATTTTTTCCATGTGACCATTCCACGTTAGCTTAGAGTCCAATACGACCCCAAGATATTTTACCTTCCTGCCCATTGGAATGTTCTTACTGCATGGAGTGAGAGTTCTGTGGCTCTCGCACTCCTCCTCGTAAACGGCACGATGGTTGCTTTCTCGGGGCTGACCCCGAACCCTTGACCAACTGTCCACCTTTCCACCCCTTTCAGTGCTGTCTGCATGCGCTCCCACACTGAGTATGTAACCTTTCCTCGGACTATGATGACAATGTCGTCCGCATAGCCATGTACCTCATACCCTCCTCCCGAGAGCCTCACCAGCAGGCCGTCCACGACTAGGCACCAGAGCAAGGGAGACAGGACGCTCCACTGCGGACACCCCGCCGCGACCCCCGCCAGCAGAATCATTTCCGCGATTGAGGTGAACACCGCCCTGTCCCTGAGCATGGAACCTATCCACCTGCAGCAGGTCTCCTCTATTCCACGCTCCCTGACAGCTCCCTCTATGTCTAGGAAGGCCTCCAGCGCCACCTCCCTGTTTTCCAGCGTATTCTCCAGTTTCAGCGCCTGTTGGTGCAGCGCTGTTTCTGTTGAGAATCCTGCTCTGTATGCATATTGTCCGCAGTGTAGGGGATATGCTTCCAGTACACCGCCCCTAATGTGCCGGTCGATCAGTTTTTCCATTGTTTTAGCAAGAAGGACATGAGACTTATTGGCCTCAGGGACTTTGCCTGGTATGTTGGACGCCCAGGTTTAGGAATGAATACAACCCTGGCCAGTCTCCATGCCCTCGGAATATACCCCAGAGCCAGGCTGGCCCTCATAATGAGGGTAAGCGCCGGCGCTAGTATATATATATTCCCCGTTGAAGCATGATGGGCATTATTCTATCAAATCCTGGCGACTTGTATGGCTTAAAGCTGTTAATGGCTCATCTGTCACATCAATTGCAGAAGCGGCTGCTAAGAAATTAGGTTTCCTCTTCTGGGCTCGCAAATACTTTTCACCAGCTAATCTCTATATCTTACATACTTCACAAATAAGGCCAAACCTCGAATACTGCTCCCCCATCTGGAGTGCCGCTGCTGCTTCTACATTAGCTATCCTGGACTCTATTTAGAAGAGAGCTATACGTCTCATCGGTGACCATACCTTCACCCAAAGGCTGCCATCTCTTGCCCACCGACGTGGCTGGACTCTAGATGCCTTCATTACACCCGACACTGAAATTCATTAATATAGATACTGAACATTAGGCGACCCAGTACAGTCACCTGTGGCACTTCATATTCAACCGCTCTCAAGTTGCATTTTCCTCGGATGATTTTAACACAGTACTTCCTATCGGCCAAATAACTTTTTGTAAATTGCAGCCCCACACCTCTAAATCTTATAAACCGAAATCTGTTCAATACTTGTTTACCAACAGTATCAAATGCCTTTTTTCTTGCACGGTACTTTATACGCAGCTGTATTAATCCACTTTTTATGTCTGTACATGCAGATACTCCACGGCTGAGACTTGCTTTATTGCTGTCTCTAAATTTTTCTAGTTCTTTGACATCAGTCAGTTTGCAAACATTTAATTTCATTTCTGTATTTTCTCTATTCCAAATAGAACAGTGACATTAAATAAAATGATTAGTCGCAATGTAAAACAGCAATATTACCATGAATGGATATTTAACTGTACAACATGACACAATGTAAACTAACGAACATCAGTAAGTTGAATGAAACATAAATACAGGATAGTGACAATATCATCAAAAAATCGATCTGGTTTCTATTAAATTATTTATCCGGAATGCGTTTTGCATTATTTGATAGCCACTAACATAACGTGCTCATGACGAATGTGGGTGTATGGTTAATTTTGTTTTACACGCAACGAACCCCCACATGCTTCAACGTGCATGTATGTTTAATTGATGCCAGCACGATTATCAGGGAAATAGGTTATTGATCCGCTACAAATAAGCTATAGAAAACGAATTTTCATTTAGGTTGCTTAAACACGTAGCTAAACTAAATAAAGAGTGAAATAGTTATCACTTTTACAAACACTAATGCAGCTACAATCGACTGAGCAAGGCAATATCGCAACAAGCTTAAAAAATCCTTTCCAAGAAAGTGTAAGTTTCATTTTTTGATTGTTTTTATTTAAGCAACACAACACGAGGGCTCACACCCTAAATACTATCGTACCGTGGGTGTCGACAAGGACCCTTGCAACTTGTTAATGCTGGACTTGAAGGTTTGGAGGTTCGAAGGAAAAGCAAAAACATGCGCCGGCAAGGAATTCCACAACTTGGAAGTACTCGGGACAAAAGAGCGGGCATAACAAGATGTTCTATGTCTGGTGACCTGGACAGTAAAAGCGTGCATTCGCTATGTTCCCCTGGTAGATCTGTTGGGAGCAGCAGGTGGAGGAACTATGGAAGAAAGCTCCTCTGAACAGTACCCGTGCAGATATCTATAAAAGAGAGAGGTCACCAATGGCACGTCGGTGGGCAAGGGATGGCAGCCTTTGGGTAAGGGTAGGGTCACCGATGAGACGTATAGCACTCTTCTTTATGGAGTTGAGGATAGCGAGTGTAGAAGCGGCAGCAGCACCCTAAAAGTGGGAGCAGTATTCGAGGTTTGGCCTTATTTGTGAAGTATATAAGGTATAGAGATTAGCTGGTGAAAAGTATTTGCGAGCCCGGAAGAGGAAACCTAATTTATTAGCAGCCGCTTCTACAATTGATGTGACATGTTGGTGCCAATTAAGATTTCGATCCACAGAAAAGCCAACAAGTGAAAAGGACACATTACTTTGAATAACTTGGTTGTTCGTTGTGAAGGGGCTAGGGCTGGTGTATCTCTTATGAGATAGAAAGCAAGACTGATATTTGGTGGAGTTGAATTGTACAAGATTAGTACTTCCCCAGTCTAATATTGTTTGGAGATCCACAGAGACAGAACCGTCCATGAGTCTGCGATCCCCAACTAATTGGGCTAAAGAGACAGGCTTAGAATATTGTATATTTGAGTGGAGGGTGCTGTCATCCGCATAACTGTGAACTGGGTTGGATGTGCTAGAGAGAAGGTCATTGATGTGGAGAAGAAAACAAAGTAGGGGCTAAAGCTGAACCTTAAGGGACTCCTACATTAATTGGATGTAGC
Organism: Tillus elongatus; assembly: GCA_964006375.1. Classification (NCBI taxonomy): domain Eukaryota; kingdom Metazoa; phylum Arthropoda; class Insecta; order Coleoptera; family Cleridae; genus Tillus; species Tillus elongatus. Next base: position 28,844,548 of record OZ023263.1, on the reverse strand, counting down.
TTAGTGGAATGACCATCCACGACAACAAAAATCTCCGGTTGGAGTCAAAATTAGCTGTCCAGGTACAGAGTCTTGGTGGTAGGCCATTGGTCGGAAGTTTATTAAGCAGCGCTGCGTGCCAGAGCTGGTCGAATGCTTTGTATATGTCTAGAGCGGCAATCTGGGATAATTCCAAGCCAGCTTGGATAATTTCGATGACGTTTTGTAAGATATCAGAGGGGTCAGGATGAGAGAAGCAGACAGACGCCCATGGAAATGAGAAAAAGTAATCTCGCATTTCGTCCCAGTTCGCGGAGTTGTAGTGCCAAACGATACGTGGGTGTGATGATTGTGTGACCTCGGGTTGCATTGCGCAGGAAGCAGTAACCATGCCATGGTCTGAGCGACCGAGGGGGGCGGTGACTGATATCTTATAGCATTCAGAATTTGTAGTAAGAAGGAGATACAAGGGGTTTGAGCTGTGTGTTGCGATGCGATAAATGTAAGTAGGTTGCTAAACCATATTGGCTAAAGAAATGCTGACTGCAAAGGCCTCTGCTGCTCTCCCTTGTGAATCGGTTTTTGAAGATCCTAGCCATTCCTTATTATGGACATTGAAGTCACCAAGAATAGTGACTTCGGAGGAAGGATATTCAGAAATTAGCTGGTCGGTTTTTTCAGAAAGGTAATCAAAGAGCTGGACAAAGTTGTTGTCAGTAGGTGACCAGTAAATGCAACAGATGAATTTAGTTGAAGCCTTGAGAGAGAGTTTTATCCATAGTATGTCTTTTCTACCAGCTTCTAAATTGGGAAGTCTGGTGCAGGGTAGATTGCTACGGACGTATGCGCACACGCCTCCATGCAATCTAAAGGCAGTAAGGAGCTCATACCCCGGGAAATTAAGGTGATTAGTGGCTGTTTTGGCACTGATTTGGGTTTCGGTGAGAAAGATGAGTTGGGGTTTATTAGCCTGAAGGAAATGGTGGATGGAGTTCAGGTTAGAATTTAGGCCAGATATATTCGAGAAGGACATGTTAAATCTTGATGCTGGCGTCCCCTGTACACCCCTCTCCGGAGATCCGAATGGAGAGGTATTTTACCTCCGGAATCTTTTGTACAAGGAGGAGCCATCATCATTTTTGCTTATAAGGGAAACCGACTCATACACCAGAACCGGAAACGTCCGTTGGGACTACACCGTTGTTACAGTTTGTACTGGAAAAGTGAAAGGTGAACCCTGGGATCGAACCCAGTACCCTTCGATTCAGAGGCACACGTTCTTACCTCTTAACCACCGAGGCTCTTGAACGTGCTGTGAATTGTTTTGTTAGCGTGTATTTATTAGACATATAAGAACAATTGTAATCAGACCTAAATTATAATTTGAAACGCCATCAAATGACTACGAGGACAAGCATTGACTTTTTCGAGTTATTTGAGGACAAATAAAATACTGCACACTATTTTGCGGTTTATTGTATTGTATTGTGAGTAAGGTTAAAGTCAATTTTCTAAATATTTTTACGTCAAGTTATAAACTGTGAAATTGTTATGGTGTTTTATACAACTTTAATTGAGTACAACAAATTATTGTTTTTATTATTATTATTACCAAATACTCTATAATGACAATACGGGACACTCCTAGGATTTAGCATTGATGATATTTGTGACAAGTACACTAGCGCCACCTCGCATGAAGTACTGACAACTGAGCGGGTAATTTGAATTCTATATTTACCTGCATATTCTTAATTTAGACAATTGGTTTATTATAGATGAAGATAAAAACTTGTACATGACAAACCAGTTAAAATTTTCTGATTACATAGTTATAAATAGAATTTCTATCAACAATCAGCTTGAAACCTAAATGAATTCAGCATTTTCTCCTCAGCAAATTTCTCCTACCCATAATCTTATTTCATCATAATTTAAAGTACTACTTCGAAACCGCCGTTAAACTACTATCTCAAGGGTATGCATAGGAATATACTGAAAGCTGTTTTTGAGGATATTATGTTACAATGTGTACTTACCTATAAATAATTGGTAGCACAGTACTCAATTTGCTATATCTCTATACGAAAACTGTCTTATTAATCTAATATTTTAAAAGATGTAATTGATATACTTAGTACATAATTAAGAAATTGTGCAGATGAAAGGTGAGACTATGTCTTACTTCCGTGAACAAATCTATTATATGGCTGAATCTGCTATTTCTACTTGTCTCTTTAAAAACTTGTCTTGGGAAGATAATTAAAAGCCTTTACCAAGTAAAATAATTTTAAGCGTGAAAAAATGTGACAATTTATGCTATACTGAAATAAAAAAAGGACACAGAAGAATATAGAAATAAAAGTCGAAGACGCAGCAAGTGCGTTATGGTAGTGAATTTTCATAAAAATGATCTGGCACAAAATATTTTATTATAATTTTTTTTTCTTGTAACATAGAAATCTAAGTTTTGGTGTATAGTTTACTTTTTATATCGTAAACCTACCTACCGAATTTGGTTATCATAGAGTTTTTATTTTTTAAGATAAAAAATTTTTTCAAATTAAAACTTAAAATTTTTCCAGAAAACCTCGTCCGATTTTTCTGATTAACGAACTTATCAAAGATATTTATAAAAGGAAGGTACATGCCAAATTTTATCAAAATAGGCCCATTATTATTTGAGATAAAATTTTTTTTTAAATGAAAACTCAAATTTTTCTCGGATAACCTCATCCGATTTTCCTGGCTAACAAACTCATTAAGGCCATTTACAAAAGGAAGGTACATGCGAAAATTTATTAAAATCGTCTTATTACTTTTTGAGATAAGAATTTTTTTCGAATGAAAACTCAAAATTTTCCCGGAAAACCTCGTCCGATTTTCCTGACTAACAAACTTATCCAAGCTATTTACAAAAGAAACGTACATGCCACATTTTATCAAAATCGGCCCATTATTTTTTGAGTTATCGGTGTGATACATATATATATATATATATATATATATATATATATATATATATATATATATATATATATATATATATATATATATATATATATATATATATATATAAATATATAATATATATATATATATATATATATATATATATATATATATATATATATATATATATATATATATATATATATATATATATATAAACATATAAAAATTGAAACTAACCCCGGATATGGGTTCTAGAGGTCCTAGTTCGCACTCATTTGCAAAAAATTTTTCAAAATTCAAAAGTCGGGATCTCCCCATTAGTGAATTTTTTCTACGAAAATTCACTAAAACAGTCTTTTTATATCATTTATTATTAATGTAAAACTTTTTTTGCCTTCATATTTCTTTTTTTTTATGCACTGGATGACAAGTTATGATTGAAGCCTTTCAACCATCCGTTTACGAAGTTTATCTATAAATAGATACATGATGGTAAATATTACACAATAAATTCTGCGAACTGTGCATATTGGCATAAAAGTGATTCTGAATTTGTCTTCTGCTTCAAATCATATTCACGTTTCGCCATCCTTTGGAAACCTATGAAATGTCTTTGATAGATTTAGCACGTTATAATTCGAACAATTATAGATTGCACACACCCAACCACTAACATTCATTGTAAAAAAACACAGCTCAAACTTAATTATACACAGTTAAACACCAGCAATTGCTAGTGTTAAACGCTCTCGAACGACGTAACATCAGTACTATCCGCTAGACGTGCTGATATTTTTGAAACACGTAATCAGCCGGAGTGTCCTGTATTGTCATTATAAAGTATTTGTTATTACCGACTATGCTACCTAGCAACGTGAAGTTGTTCAACTTTCCATTTGTAGATGTCGCAGGGACACACGTTTGTTATATATATATATATATATATATATATATATATATATATATATATATATATATATATATATATATATATATATATATATATATATATATATAACAAATAACGCGACAATATATATATATATATATATATATATATATATATATATATATATATATATATATATATATTGTCGCACCCGTCTCTATGAGAAGAATCAAGTTTATGAACTCTGTTACTTATATGGTCACAGGCATCTTGTAAAGTGTGTTGGTAACAGCGAATATTTTGGAACTATATCTCTAGAATGAACCAGAAGTGACATGTATGGAACATTGTAGAAAGGTCTAGAATCTCTATGGACAGTATAAATAGGCGATCCGCAGATAGAGTGAGTCAATTATTACTGATTCTCCTTTCCTTGTCTGATAGACCAGACTACGATATGATAATAGAGAAAAAAATCGATCTGGTTATTATTCGATACCATATATGTCGGATTGATCCAGCGCTAATATCGAGTGATTCAGTATCGATACAAAATATCGAGTAACGAAATAGAAAATATCGATACTATAAAGTATCGATAGGTATAGCCCAACAATAGTCAGTAGTGAGTTAGTGTCGGTGCAGAAAAAGTGATCATAGAAGGCGAATATATGTGGCCTAAATTCTAACCTGAACTCCGTCCACCATTTCCTCCAGGCTAACAGGCCCCAACTCCTCTTCCTCACCGAAACCCAAATCAGTGCCAAAACAGCCACTAATCACCTTAATTTCCCGGGGTATGAGCTCCTTACTGCCTTTAGATTGCATGGAGGCGTGTGCGCATACGTCCGTAGCAATCTACCCTGCACCAGACTTCCCAATTTAGAAGCTGGAAGAAAAGACATACTATGGATAAAACTCTCTCTCAGGGCTGCAACTAAATTCATCTGTTGTATTTACCGGTCACCTTCTGACAACAACTTTGTCCAGCTCTTTGACTACCTTTCTGAAAAAACCGACTATCTGATTTCTGAATATCCTTCCTCCGAGGTCACTATTCTTGGCGACTTCAATGTCCATAATAAGGAATGGCTAGGATCTTCAAAAACCGATCCACAAGGGAGAGCAGCGGATGCCTTTGCAGTCAGCAATTCTTTGGCCAATATGGTACAGCAACCTACTTACTTTCCTCGTATCCCAACACACAGCTCAAATCCCTTGGATCTCCTTCTTACTACAAATCCTGAATGCTATAAGATATCAGTCACCGCCCCCCTTGGTCGCTCAGACCACGGCATGGTCACTGCTTCCTGTGCAATGCAACCCGAGGTCACACAGTCATCACACCCACGTATCGTTTGGCACTACAACTCCGCAAACTGGGACGAAATGCGGGATTACTTTTCCTCATTTCCATGGGCGTCTGTCTGCTTCTCTCATCCTGACCCCTCTGATATCTCACAAAACGTCACCGAAATTATCCAAGCTGGCATGGAATTATTTATTCCACGTACACAGAAAACCTCTTCAGCCACTCAAAAGCCCTGGTTCTCTAAATCCTGTGACAAGGCCAGACTTGAAAAGGTCAAAGCTCACAAAACGCTTCTACACAATCCCAGTCAAGAAAATCGTCAAGCATTCAACGACGCAAGAAACCGCTATGTCCGCATTCTTTCTGAGGCAAAAAACTCGTTTAATAACCACATCAAAAACAAAGTCCTCTCAAGCTCCAACGGCGGCAAACCCTTCTGGACTCTTGCTAAGTCTATTGGGAATAATTTCTGCAAGAGCACGTTCCCACCTCTTGTCTCAGGTGATGAAATTGTTTCTACCGCCCTGGGCAAGGCTGAACTTTTTGCTTCGTTGTTCGCCGGAAATTCTACTCTCAACCCACCTCCAAATGTTCAACCACCAACAGTCCCCAATGTCGCGCATAAAATGACTGATATCATTTTCCAAACTAAAAAGGTACGAAAGATGCTCTCTTCTCTTAATACCAGGAAAGCCTCTGGCCTTGACGAGATCCCAGCAATTGTTCTCAAAAAATGCGCACCAGAACTTGCTCCTGTCCTGACTCGTCTGTTTCAGATATCTTACAATAAAGGCATATTCCCTAGTAACTGGAAAACTGCTCGAGTACAACCCATCCCCAAGAAAGGATCCAAAGCGCTTCCTAGCAACTACAGGCCTATTTCTCTCCTTTCAGTCATCTCTAAAGTGATGGAAAAGTATATAAACACCGAACTACTAAAATTCCTTGAAAAACACAGTCTAATCCACGACAGGCAGTATGGATTCCGTCAGCGCAGATCGACTGCCGACCTCCTTTCCTTTGTCACCCATTCTTGGAACAAGTCTATGGAACAACATGGTGAATCCCAGATTGTTGCTCTAGACATATCCAAAGCATTCGACCAGGTCTGGCATGCAGCGCTGCTTAATAAACTTCCGGCCTATGGCCTACCACCAAAACTTTGTACCTGGACAGCAAATTTCCTCTCCAACAGGAGCATATCTGTTGTTGTGGATGGCCATTCCTCTAAACTGTATCCAATTAATGCAGGAGTTCCTCAAGGTTCAGCTTTAGCCCCTACTTTGTTTCTTCTCCACATAAATGACCTCCTCTCTAGCACATCCAACCCAGTTCACAGTTACGCAGACGACAGCACCCTCCACTCAAACATACAATATTCTAAGCCTGTCTCTTTAGCCCAATTAGATGAGGATCGCAGACTCATGGAGGGTTCTGTCTCCGTAGACCTCCAAAAAATATTAGACTGGGGAAGTAGAAATCTTGTACAATTCAACCCCACCAAAACTAAGTCTTGCTTTCTTTCTCACAAGAGATACAGCAGCCCTAGACCCATCACAATGAACAACCAAGTTATTCAAAGTAATGAGTCCTTTTCTCTTGTTGGCATTACTGTGGATCGAAATCTTAATTGGCACCAACATGTTACATCAATTGCAGAAGCGGCTGCTAAGAAATTGGGTTTCCTCTTCCGGGCTTGCAAATTCTTTTCACCAACTAATCTCTATACCTTATACACTTCACAAATAAGGCCAAACCTCGAATACTGCTCCCACATCTGGGGTGCAGCTGCCGCTTCTACACTCGCTATCCTGGACTCCATTCAAAAGAGAGCTATACGTCTCATTGGTGACCCTACCCTCACCCAAAGGCTTCCATCCCTTGCCCACCGACGTGCCGTTGGTGACCTCTCTCTCTTTTATAGATATCTGCACGGGCACTGCTCAGAGGAGCTTTCCTCCATAATTCCCCCACCTGCTGCCCCCAGCAGATCTACCAGGGGAACAGAGCGAATGCACCCTTTTAACGTCCAGGTCACCAGACATAGAACATCTTGTTATGCCCGCTCTTTTGTCCCGAGGACTTCCAAGTTGTGGAACTCCTTGCCGGCACATGTTTTTCCTTCTCCTCCGAACCTCCAAACCTTCAAGTCCAGAATTAACAAGCTGCCTCTTTCCTCCTTGTCAACACCCACGGTACGATAGTATTTAGGCTGTAAGCCCTCGTGGTGTGTTGTTGACAAAAAAAAAAAAAAAAAAGAATAGTGAAATATAGTTATATGGACATTTGTAATAGAGGAATATTTTATTTGGCGTGTTTATGTTTGGGAAATAGTGGATTATAATAAATTAGTGGTTTCAAAAGCTGTGTTTTGTTAATCAACAAATTCAGAACAACGTAAGAAAATTTGTAACGGATCTAAATAGCAGCGTCACAGATACTAGTCACAAAAAGAGAAAAGTTTTTCACTATAAACGGGTAAATTATAAAATAATATAATATTCACAATTACCAGTTTCTCCTACATAACTTCTCTGCTTGCCAGATTCTTCGTCAAGAAAGTGCCGCATTTTAAGAATAAAATAAGGAATAATAAATATACGTATTTAATTTTTGTCCGTCCTTTATAGATCTAAAATTAATTAGATGTCAGATGTATACTGTATTTACAATTTAATTTCGGATACAGGCTTGTAATTGATTTAAAAAAAACATAAAGTGGAAGTGGGACCAGCATTAAAAAATTGATAGAGTAGCAACTGCCTGGACATAAAATGTAAAGAAATGTCATTGCCATTTCAAACTGGCGAAATATATTTCTACTAAGCTATTTATATTTTTATTAATACAGTCAGATATTTTTGTAATAAGCGTGGTTATTTTGCGTATTTTGTAAGTGACGAAGGTAATATAAAAAGTTTCGACGCAGAAAGTGTGTTACGAGATCCAATTTTCATATATTGGGATAATCTTGTTTTCTTAAGGACAATAAATAATAAATAACACCACAGGACAAACTTCGCAATCAGAAGTCCTCGATTTTTTCGGGGGGAGCTTACGAACACATATAGAAAAAAGACACCATCCATAACTCATCAGAAGCTGGCCTTACCATATTCGAGTGACAAAAATCCATTCTCTGAATACGGGGTGGCCTAACCTCTTCAGATGGGAACGGCAACAGCTTCGACCTCAAGATCGTAAACTGTCTGAAAACGGTACTCGAACCCGCAACCTCATACATCAAATTCTAAAGATTAATTGCATATCAAACTCAGCTATTCGGTCTGCTCTTAAATTATAGAACCACATTGTATCTAGTAATTTCTGTACCACAGCTGCTTTGACCTGGAAAACTTAGTAGGCTTTTATAAAATGAAAACTAATTTGAAATTTAGTTACGACATGCTAATGACATGCACTTAATTGGCTTTGTGCGTTTTTGGAGAATTTTTGTAAAAATAATTTCGCTTATAAAGAGGTAACGACTTTCGAAATTTACGATTTTTTTCAAATGAGCACGAAATACAATCTAACTCCGGTTCCGGGCTTTAAAGTCAAACTTATTTATTTATTCAAAGCTTTTGCGCTACAACTAACTCAAATGTAAGAACTGGAAAGACACAAGGTTAAGTCAAATACAGAACTGTTCTAAAATTATGGATGCAACCATTATTTATAAACACGTAGGTACATTAGATTACCAGGAGATATTAGGTCCGTGGTGGAAAGCGAGAGATGCCTTATATACTGAAATTTATCGGTCTCCACTGTCACCATAAAACGGCTATCTTTCTTTTCGGTATAAGCCACACGTCCCCATCGCTACCGCAATACAAAAACAAATCTAACTTAACATACCCAATCTAGTCCTAATCCTAGTCCTAATCCTAGTAAGAACACTACTGCTCTTACACACCGTCCTGTTCCAGTTATATCCTAGCCTAACCTGTGATTCTTCCTAATCCTTGTCCCCCTCCTAAACCTACGTTATGTTCGTCAATGACTCTATTTAGTAGTTTTCATTTACTACTTGTTGACTCCATGTTGACGGCGACCACGAATCAATGCCCTTCACAAGGCGAAACTCGAATCGAAGGCAAAAGCAGATGCAAGAGCAGAAGCAGTGCACGTTACCCGATCCCGCCCGTCTCGTCCTTGTCGTAGGCCTCGTCCTCAATGGCTTCCTCTGCCCATCTGATTATCTTCGTCACGTCCGTCAAGTTAGTTTTGTTAAATTTCCGCAGCTGCATGTCTAGGTTGCCGTAGTTTTCTTCTAACTTCGTTCGTATTGCAATGCGTTTCTGTTTTATACATGTATGTCTAACGTGTGTCGTGTTCTCCGTCTTGTCCATGTCACATTCGCACTCTTCCGTTATGTCCTGTAAATTGAACCTATGTATGCATTGTCTAATGTTGCCATGTCTGTTACAAGTTGTGTCGCCTTGAAGGTATGTGGAAGTCTGTCCGTTCCTACTTGTTTAAAAATTTCGTATAGTGTTCTGCCCCTGTCTTCATTATTCCATTGTCCCTGCCATTTTGTGAGTATCGTGCTTTATCTTTCTTTTTTCATCGTCGTCTTGTTTACGTAGTTGTATTCATCCAGTTAGCGTCAATGTCTTGTCTATATCTGGCTTTGTTGACCATGTTATGTGCTTGTAGTTTCCCCTCTACTTGTTGATGTCTTCTCATCCATGTCACGTCCGTCTCCATCCCTTGCCTATGTCTATTTTATATTTCTTTGAGTATGTATTCCACTAATTTCGATCTTATCCTTATCTCTTTTTATAATGTCAACTGTGCCCCGTCTGTCCATTTTTATGTTTATGCCCACACCGTCTGTCACCTTTGCTCAACGTATTTCAATGACCATCCTGACAGCAGTTGATCATCCGCGTATCCCTGCACGTCGCCAGCGATTCGTCTTGTCTCTGCCTGTCTTGTCACCAGGTTGTATCTGCGTCAGCAATGGCCCGGAACCAGCTCTGCATAACTACTAGCCAGAGCGTCTGTCCTAGGCTGGATCCTTGTGGGCATCCCCGCGTCATGTCTCTGGTTATTTTACCCGCTGTTATGTTCCTGCCCTTGAGTAAGTCCTCGCAGACTTTTCGTATGTCCTTGCCAGTTTCCGGTGCCTCCAGTTACTTGTCTATGTAGGGTCCTCACGTCATGTTAAACGCATTCTTCAGGTCTATATTGCTACGACCTAATGTTTATCCCGTTATTTGTTTTCCTGTATTAATGTGGTGAGTCTGTCTAGCGCGTCTATGGTCCCTGTTCCCTCTATAAGCCCATATTGCCTCGTGTCGATATTGTTTGTCCTTTCGAGATGCGTTTGTAGTCGTCTGTTTATTATTTTGTCAAGCAGTTTCCCTAGGGTTGGAAACAGGCTGATTGGTCGCGCCGATCGGTCCTTTTTTAGGTATCATAAAGATCTTCGCTCTCTTCCATACCCTTGTGAATTTGCCGGCTTCAGGCTTTTGTTGTAGATATATGTTAATATTCGTCATATCGCGCGCGTCAAGTGTTCCAGCGCCTCGTTGTTTTTTTTTGTCCGTGCTTGCCCCCACTCTTTCTTCATGGTTTTGATCGCTCCCCCAACCTCTTGTATGTTAATATCCGGTTTATTATTGGTCTCGTACGATTTTTTCTATGTTTTGTGGCACTTAGTGTTTCCGTGTCCTTAGTCTCGTCATCTCCCGGGAAATATTTGTCTAGTGGATAGCCGTTTCTGTCGTCCTCGTCTGTCGTATACGTCCCATCCTCCTTTGTTATCTTCCTTAGTGCATGGGGGCTGTTCGCCCTGTTCAAAAATTGCTAGATCTTATGCCATGGGTTTTCTGGGTTTATGTTGTCTATTGTCTGTTGTATTCCATTCATCTTTGCTTCTTTTATTTGCTTTTTGTACTACCGCCTGCGTGACTTATATCGTTGCGTTCTCTCCCCCCGTACGTTGTTGTCTAGTTCCCGTTGGAGTTCCCCCATTCCCGCCTCAGTATCTGCTTTGTCGCTTGTAGTTCGTTGTTCCACCAGTTATTCATCTTCTTGTTCTCTGTCTGCTGCCGTCGTACTGTTCTGTCTGCAGATCTGAGAAATGATGTTTTGAATTTTGTTCGCTCTGTCTTCTATGCCAGTTTATTTTTCGATTGTCCAGTCGTGTTCTCCCGTTGCGGTGTGTATTGCTTAGCCAAATCGTTCCCAATCCGTCCTGACAAAATCGCACGTCCTTTCTTTTTGTCTTTTATTCTGTTCTGTTATGTGTACCCTCTATATTATGGTATTTATGTCCACTCAATGTCTTGCCGTCGTTGACTTTCCATTGCCATATGCTTTGTTGTTTTGTCATCGTTGAGTCTATGTAGCTCTTCTCCATTGTAGCATTGTATGTCGGTTCTTGGTTCCTATCGTGCTGTATGCCGTATCCGTGCGTCATTGTCCAGTCTGGTGGCTCCTCTCCTTGTCTATCTATGTTTTCTCCTCAATATTCCGTGCGATGAGCGTTAGAGTCTCCTGATAGTATGTGTGAGTCTTTTATTTGAGATAATTGCCTCGCTCGTTGAGTCTCGTGTTCGTGTTTCCGCCGGGTTCATCATACAGTAAAGTTATTGTCAGTTTTGTTCCTTCCATCGTAATTTTTATCGTCGTCATGTTGTCGTTCGTCGAGTCTGCCCTCGTAAGTATTCCGTTTAGTTTTTTGTTTGTCCATATTTGCCTTTCTCGATTTAGTATGTATTAGGTAGTTATCGTCTTCCTTGGTCCTATCGTACGGTTCTTGCATCAGTATTATGTTCTCTGTGGCCGCGTTATGTAATAGAAGGTCGCTGGCTTCCTTGCCTTTGCCCGTATTTATCTGTAGTAATGTGTGGTGTTTGTGCTTCTTCATTGTAGCTGTTCTCCTAAGTCAGCGATTCCCATAGTTTATGTCCTTGCATCTTTGTCGCTCCTTCCTCTCGTACATTGGACAACTCCTGTCTCACGCCGTGTGTCGCTCCTATCTCTGTGGTATACCCGCCATCTTGGAGTATAGACAGTTATGATCCCACTGCTGCCACACTTTACGATGTATTTGAATACATCCATTTCCGTCTCAAACGTCACGCTCTCTTTGAACCGGTTTCTAAATGTCCATCTCGTTACCACCTTTGTCTTCGTTTTTAGCTCGTCACCGTAGTTATTTTTAATGTCCGCGTTTTCGTTTTCTTCTATTATCATACCTAATATTTAGCCGTTCGTATATCCCTGGTCTCTACTATCAGGCCAGTGGCGGCTAATAGGCCTGATAGATGAAATTGAGAGATGCCGTATTTAGGGCGTTCTCAAATAGTGACTTAAAAGAAAATCAAACTGTCGTAACTCAATTCTTTCAAATAGAACGGCCTGTATTTTGTGTCTCAGAAGTGAAGAGTATAATAATAAATGCTTAGTAAGTTAAAAAACATGTTTTCAGATTTTTCAAAAAAATGGTTTGCAAATTGTCATGCAAAAAACTTTTTTGGGAGTTTTGTCGAAAAGCTTATTTGATGAAATATGGTACATTGCTTTTACTATACAGGGTGGCGCATTGAAAACGCAACAGACCGATTTGCGTCCAGAAATATTTTTTTAAAGAAACGCTGAAACACGTCAATTTTAATATTGAGGGGGACATGTTTTGACATAAAACTCAACTTTGTCACATCAACCCCTTAAGGGTGGTGATAACAACCCTAATATTTTAAATAGGGGACATGGATCGAGTGTTACATCATTTGAAAGCTCTTTCTTTTCTGAATTCAGTACATATTTTTTTTGGAAGTTTTATCAACTCGTTTAAAAATTATTCACAGTTGGAGTTGCAAGAACGTATTTCATTCATTCTGATAAGAAATGCACTGATTAGTCAATTTTTCGTTGAAACAAACTAAGAAACAAAACCAAACGTTCAAAAATGTTTATTTAGTTAAGTAAGTGTTCAAACTGTTGACAACCAGCTTCATTAAAAAAGTACAAATTTCGATCAAAACGAGTTCTGATATTCTGGAGCATTTGTGGAGTTACTAGACGGCATTATTCAACAATGCGTCGTCGTAATTCTTCTAGAGACTCCGGTTCTGTTACGTAAATTCTACTCTTTAAATGGCCCCATAGAAAGAAGTCTAAAGGAGTTAAATCCGGTGATCTACGGGGCCACTCAATAGCACCTCTACGCCCAATCCATTGTCCTGGAAACTCTCTGTTCAAAAATTTCCCAACACGTTGTGAAAAATGCTGAGGAGCTCCGTCTTGTTGGAACACTAATTGATTTTCTTGATAGCGATCATCATTTTCAACAATCTCAATTAGTAGAGGGTAAACGATATCTTCTAGTAACTCCAAATACGTTTCGCCACTCAAATTTCCATCAAAAAAAAATTGGTCCGATTAAACGGTCTCCAAAAATGCCAGTCCAGACATTCAATTTCTGTGGAGTTTGAGTGTGGAATTCGTGAAAATTTTTTGGATTATTATCTGCCCAATAACGAAAATTATGACGATTGACTGTAGAGTTTAATAAAAGTCTGGACGCAGCAAGTGCGTTATGGTAGTGAATTTTCATAGAAATGATCTGACACGAAATATTTTTTTATAACTTTTTTTTTCTTTTAACATAGAAATATAGTTTTTGGTATATAGTGTCGTAAACTTACGTACCAAATTTGGTTACCATAGCTTTTCTATTTTTTGAGATAAATTTTTCTTTCGAAAGAAAACCCAAAATTTTCCTAGAAAACCTGGTCCGATTTTTCTCGCTAACGAACTTATCCAAGCCACTTACAAAAGGAAGGCACATATCAAAATTGAAACTGACCCCTGATATGGGTTTTTGGGGGTCCTGGATCGCGCTCATTTGAAGAAATTTTTTCAAAATACAAAAGTCGAGATCTCCTCAGTGAATTTTTTCTAAGAAAATTCACTAAAAACGTACACTCGTCTGAAAAATAGATATTGAACAGAAAGTTCCCGTTATCAGCTATTCGTGCAGTCATCACTTCACAAAACTCCAGCCGCCGATCAAAATCATCTTCATTCAGTTGTTGTACAAGATGAATTTTATACGGGTGAAACTTATGATGCTTCAATATTCGCTGAATAGTTCTTCTTTTGAGATTTGAAACAGTGGCCCATTTTATCGTGCTCAAAGTTTGGTCTGCAGTAATTTGTCCTACAACTTAAATCTCAGTAGTCTCATTTCTAACCGGAAATTCACTTCAGGATCCAGTTTTTTGTTGGCTACTGAACCACTTTGTCGAAACTTTGCAACTAACTCCAAAATGTATTTTCTGTTAACATGTCTGTTCGGATGTCGTTCATTAAACAAATTTGCGGTACGGTTGGCACAGTCATCGTTTTTGAAAAAGAGAGTAATTATTTCAACTCTTTCTTCTACAGAATACACCATTGTGAGATTAATTTTCAGTAGTACTATCAAGTATCAAATCGACCGATAAACTGAAATATTAAACCGCACATCTCTCATTCCGATAATAAATGTTCTGATAGTCAATTTTTTGTTTACAAACCAACAAAACATTGACAATCAGCACATTTCTTATCGGAATGAGTGAAATGCGTTTTTGCATCTTCAACTGTGAATAATTTTTAAACGACTTGATAAAACTTCCAAAAAAATTAGTGTGCTGAATTCAGAAAAGAAAGAGATTTCAACTGATGTAACACTCGACCCATGTTCCCTATTTAAAATATAAGGCTTGTTATCACCACCCTTAAGGGGTTGATGTGACAAAGTTGAGTTTTATGTCAAAATATGTCCCCCTCAATATTAAAATTGACATATTTCAGCGTTTCTTGAAAAAAAATTTCTCTGGACGCAAATCGGTCTGTTGCGTTTTCAATGCGCCACCCTATATACGTTATACTGGTAACCAAATTTTATGCCTGCTTTCATTAAAAAAAGAAATATTTGCCATTAAAAATCTTTTCATGAAAATTCACTACCATAACGCACTTTCTGCGCCCAGACTTTTCCCCTTTACTTACTTTATTTTACTAAATCTTTGTACGGATTACAGAAATGTTGGTGAAAGAAGGAAGAGACGAAGAAGCAAAATCAAGACGAAATTCAGAAAGTGACATTGATTAAAATTGTTTTGATTTTTGGAGGAATTTTAAAAATAATGTTAACACAAACACAATCGTAGTTTTTTTGTAAGGTATAATATATTATCACTAGTAAATGAGTATGTATAAGTAGATATAAGTTGCCAAAATGCAGTGAAATCATTTACACTAAATACAAAACTAGAAACTTTAAAACTAATGGTGGACCACCTCTGGACTAAACATAACAAATTTAAGACGATTTAGATCAGTCAAGGCAATGATGGAAAATTTGTCAACCTGCAAAGAAAAAAAAAGACACGTCGAAGTGAGAACTTCTTCATTTTTTGAGTCACTGAAAAAAATATCACATACTTTTGTAAAGTAAAGGAAATTGCTAGCCAGGTTTCGCAAGTGCATAACCTTTCAGGTTCCATTACGTTTCCGTCTCTTTGTTAAAATCTATAAGTAAGCTCGCATGGCAAAGCGTAAGCCTGCTCGATGCGTATTAACTTTCTGTTAATTTACTTTTAATTCTTTGATACCTGAAAAGTGCGTAAATCCATCACGTCAAGTGTTCCCACCATCAATCTACAACCAGTTCACGACATTCATTTGCATAGCAGAAGATTTGAGGGAGGACAACTGAACAAATTGAAGCCTTGTAAGGTCGAACTTGGCAGGTCTAACTTCTAATTGAGGAAATCAGCTACTAATTATAGCATTCTCATGGCTAACTGGGACCTACTCGTTATGTAAATTAAGGAGTGTAATGTAAACGCAGATGTCTGTAATCACTCCCGTAGTGTGAGATAAGGCAGTGTAGAAGACACCAATCTTGTGTCACAGTGAGTATATACGGGGGTAGTCTAAGCATTTGCCTCATAAGAAAATAAAAATGGCTTCTTAGAATATAGGCTTTAACTTAGCAAGAGAACGACCTGTACTTTAAATTATACTTATTTGACTTTGGCAACATAGCTTTATCCAAACAGATAATTTTCTTCAAATTCCCATATCAAAAATTTTTTACGCATAATTTTCTTTCAGAATGTCGTGGATAAAGCGCACCTGGGTATGTGTATGCTCGGGCGATTTTGTAAACACTAAATCAGGGCTTCCTTTAATTTGCTACAACGTCGCATTTTGCTGGTTGTTTTATCTGATTATCACTTACAAAAAAGTGGGAGTTGGTAATTTTTTTTAATTGTTACTGACAACAATTAATTAACTGTGCTCTTTGGTTTCTTTATTTGCAAAGTGCACAAGTGATTTGCATTTTATTTGTCGATCAGGTTATTGTTGCCATGGCCCGCCCGATCGCCAGATTTATCACCTCTAGATTTATTTTTTGTGGGGTCACCTAAAACGGAAAATTTGATTTGCTCAGCCGGATTCCTTAGAAGATGTAAGCCGGCGTATCGTAAACGAATGCAGTCAAATCACTACAGAAATGTTAGAGAATGAGCACCGACGGTTTGAACAAAACTTGTACTATAGTATGGACGTTGGTGGTCGAAATTTTGAACATTTGATAAACTGACATCTAAGTTTTTGTTAAATAAATTACTCAACTTCAGAAGTCAGTTTCTCAGAACACACTGCTTAAAATTTAAAAAATAAGGCACAGCTGAAACGAGATCTACAACAGCTCTAAAATGATGTGCTACGTGACCTTCCTTGTCTTTAAAATTTAAGGGTGAATCACACTACCGCTTAAGGGTTGGCGTTGTGATGTTAAAAATAAGCCTAAAATTCTTCTCTCTTGATAACAAATTTTATTTGCTTGAACGATTTTCAAGAAAATCACGAAAAGTGCATTAAAACGCGCCTGTATATATAAATATGTAAAAATTTAAACTGATCCGGGATAACGGTTCTAGTGGTCCTAGTTTGAGCTCATCTAAGGACATTTTTCAAAAGTCACGAGCTCATTGGCGACCTTTTTTTCTACGAAATTTTACTAAAAACGAAGAATGTGGGCGTAAGTGCGGGCGCGTGTTTGCGTCTCAATTTTGTAATCATCACAGCATAGTTTGTTGTTATGCAGTGGAAACACGATAACCTCCCACAGCCTTTAGATAGTCACAAAGTTTTTGGTATATATGTTAGGATCAAACACCGATTTGAATTCGGCCAATGGTCGAAAAAGACGACCAAAAGGCGTTCTGGCCACTAGCATATTGTCAATGTCCAAAATATCGCTCTCCAGTAGTTTAATGTAGACCAAAACGCATTATAGACTTTTCGAAATTGCCAGAATGCGTACCGACTTTCCCAAGTCAGCCTGAAAGCATTGTGGCATTGCAGAACGCCTCGAGCACACAAACAAAACGTCCAAAGGCGAATGTAATATAGAAAAATCTTTTTATTTTTTATTTAGGTTTGCATTCAAATTTTAAAAGCAACATTAATTCTTAAACAGGGAGAAAACATCAAAACAGGCTACATAAAACGTCTACCACATATACTTCTGGTGCCTTAAGCGCATACCTATATCTACCTGTTTTTACACGAACTATTGTTGTGACATTTGCTGTTAATGCTACTTTTTTTCCTCTACATGCGCATTTTTGTCGACACAATTGCGTTTGCAATTAAAAGGCCTGTTTCGATCCAGATGCTAAACCAGAAGCAGTTCGGAGAGACACAGACGTTGGCAGAACCAATGAAACATCAACAAAGTTAGAGTAGGCTAACGTAAACTCATTATGGCAATAAAGCCACTGCAAAGCTCCATTTTTCGTTCCTGAAAATACATTAAAAATAAGGTTAAATAGCTAATCTAAATTCATGACTTACCAAGCTGATAAAGTCCAGAGTCGTTAATACTGAGTACAACAGCTACAACATTTCTCTGGGTAAGTCTACCTCTGTCAACATCAGGTACTCGTACAATAACAATTCTTCCTACATCAATAGGCGGTAACTTTGAATTCGAAAGGGCAATGATTTTATCAGCAACAAACTAAACATCTGAAATTCCTTTTCGCATATTGTATACAATTTTTTCTTGTTGTTGTTCATCTTCGGCGTTCCTTCTGTTTGTCAAACCATCTTCCCCAGCTAGACGCAAATGTTCATTTTCACGTTTGCCTGAATTCTTCTGAACGCACAAATTTTGTAGTTCTTTTTATATTTCATTGTTAAACAGGAGTTAATTAGGAAGCTACGAATCCTTGAGATCGATCCTTTGGGGCGTGCTGAACATAGCTTCATAAGGCCTTTTAGTTATTCCTGTATGCGGAGAACGATTTAAATTGCTTTGCACAAATCGCAGCGCTTTAGACCATTTCGTTGTGTTTTGGTCAGCCAGCCAAAGAACCAGCATATCCCTTACATCTTGGTTCGATCTCTCTATGGTCCCTTGACTCTGCGAATGGCGAGGTTTTCCATGGACCATGTTCAATCCGGGCCACATCTCCAGAAGATTTTTTACTACGCGGTTTGCAAATTCTCGGCCATTGTCGCTTTGTAGAATCATAGGTGCGCTGAACAAACAGAAAATATCTAATCAATTATATGTAACTTCTTCAGATGTCTTTGCCTTTAACGCTGGTAATATGGTGTATTTTATGCACAATCAACCAAAGGTTGCAGTGCTATCGGGCGGCAAAGCCGCGGACGAGCCCTGAGGGAAAGAATGGTGAATTTTGTTAAATAATTCAGATAATTGAGGCTGTAACGAAAATTTTGGTCTGATTCACTTTGCATTTCAATTAGATCTACTTGACAGCGCGAATTCATTTCATTTGTTACAACTGGCTGCACCACTAAACCTTTTCGTTGCACTTTCCCTCTTTATTGAAACTGCTTGCAAAGCAATAAGCAAACCAAAATTATTTGCCGTGTTACGTTACAATATTGTTTCTTCGTTCAGAATCCATAAATAAAATGAATAAAGGAATATAATTAGATCTCATTTTCGCTGAAAAAACTGCGAAAAAA
Source organism: Tillus elongatus (assembly GCA_964006375.1). Lineage (NCBI taxonomy): Eukaryota > Metazoa > Arthropoda > Insecta > Coleoptera > Cleridae > Tillus > Tillus elongatus. Next base: position 28,825,388 of record OZ023263.1, on the reverse strand, counting down.
TAACAAACCTCGTAATCTCTTATGTCCTGCCCCTACACTAGTGGAATGAATGATGTCACACAACTCGTCGGTCGTGCAGAAATAACGCGGAATAGCAGTTTCCTTTAGGTTTCCTCTTTCGAGCTCGCAAATACTTTTCACCAGCTACAAGGCCAAACCTCGAATACTTCTCCCACATCTGGGGTGCAGCTGCCGCTTCTACACTCGCTATCCTGGACTCCATTCAAAAGAGAGCTATACGTCTCATCGGTGACCCTACACTCAACCAAAGCCTGTCACCCCTTGCCCACCGACGTGCCGTTGGTGACCTCTCTCTCTCTTTTATAGATATCTGCACGGGCACTGCTCAGAGGAGCTTTCCTCAATAGTTCCCCCACCTGCTGCCCCCAACAGCTCTACCAGGGGAACAGAGCAAATGCACCTTTTTACTGTCCAGGTCACCAGCCATATAACATCTTGTTACGCCCGCTGTTTTGTCCCGACGACTTCCAAGTTGTGGAATTCCTTGCCGGTACATGTTTTTCCTTTTCTTCCGAACCTCCAAACCTTCAAGTCCAGAATTAACAAGTTGCCTTTTTCCTCCTTGTCAACACCCACGGTACGATAGTATTTAGGCTGTAAGCCCTCGTGGTGTGTTGTTGAAATAAAATAAAAAAGTTTCGTCCATGCTCCTCTCTATCAGCTTTTCGGTTTCACCAATTTTAAAATACCATACCTTTTCAATTGTCGCCTTTGTTGTACAAGCTTTTGCTGCCTTTACCCCTGTAAGTATTTGATCGTATCTTTCTTTTGTAAAAATATTGCTACCATCATTGCTGTCATATGTGAAATCATCATTGAAACGTAACTTAAGGTTCTCCATGGCACTATCACACATTTTCACTTGAGCGACTTTCATGCGCGCACTCGAATCAAAAAGTAGATGGGTACTGGTACTCCGAAACGAAACGACGAGTAATAGTGTGGTTTACAAGCTGAGACACGCGAAAAATAGATGTGTGGACGGTTTGTTTATGTGCTAGACGCATTCTGGAAATTGCGAAAGGTCCAGAACGCGTTCTGGTCTACATTAAACGCCCGGAAAGCGATATTTCGGACATTGTCAATTTTCTAGTGGCCAGAACGCGTTTTGGTCGTATTTTTCGACAATTGGGCGAAATCGGTGTTTGATCCTAACATATACAATCTTTGGAAGCGTAAGAGGTGGAAGTGTGCATGAAACTAACTATATCGGAATATAGCAATTTGTTTTTTAATTTAAAAAATCGCTTAAAAAATGAGGTGGTCCCTATCAATTTTTTTTCTCCCCCTGGGCTCGTCCGCGGCTTTGCCGCCCCGATAGCACTGCAGCCTTGGCGATTCTAACCAATACTAAGTGCCAAAAATTAATTTTAATCCTTAATGAAACTAATGAATGTGAGCTTTACACTTAATTTTTATTGTTAAATGACAAAACGGTTATGACATAGTTTACTTTTGCATCTGTGGCGAATTAACAGCAAAGCAATAAGATTATCACGAACGAAACGCGGTTAGTTATTGATTTTGTAGTGTGTTGTACCGAGCTTAGTCAAAAGAAGGTTTGGCTGCGGCAATACACCATTCGCACAACAGCATTTTTTTACTGTTACATTTCAATAATTTTAAAATCATAGTATTTGAAAATAGAGAATAACGACATCTTCCAACTGAGGTATAACAAGCCTTTAGTATTTAAATATATGGGAGTTGCAACTATCAACAACTCTAGATTCAACATTTTCTGAAAGATGAATAAAGCGTTGAGGAGCAATTGAGTGGCCACAGCGTCCCCCGACTTGACTCCCATGGATTTTTTTCTGTGGGGTTATTTAAAATCTAAAGTTTATTTCAACAGACCAAATAATTTAAAGGAGCTACAGCAAACAATTCGCGCTGAACTGGAGCAAATTAGCCCTGACATTTTTGAGCTCTGTGTACAAAGTGTTTATACTCGTATCGGTCGATACCAAACGGTAGGTGAACAACAATTTGAACATTTTCGCTAAATTTTGTTTATTTTCCTTTGTTTAACAAATTTTTCCATTAAACTTACGTTTCCATTTTTTAATGTAAATAATGCTATTTTTGAAAAAAAAAAAATTCTGCAAAGTACCATTTTTTTCATCATTTAACAAGTAGTTCTATGGAAAAAAGCAGAAACAAAATGTTTGTCATTTAAAAAACATTATGATAATGTCACGATTCAGAAATAGGTGACGTCATTAATGTGATTTTTACGACGTAAGTTGGCAATTAAAAAGATAAAAATGACCTATCACAGCGTTTTTCTTGAAAAAATTGAATAACGCATTTATGAATTATGTCCCAAACTTTATAATCACACTGTATATTGGCAGAAGCCTTAGATAGGAAAACAATACAAGCAATAAAAGTCTCGACGCAGCAAGTGCGTTTTGGTAGTGAATTTTCATAGAAATGATCTGGCACCAAATATTTTTTATAAAATTTTTTCTTGTAAGATGGACATTTAAATTTTGGCATGTAGTTTCCTTTTCATATCTTAAATATACGTACTAAATTTGATAATTGTAGCTTTTTATTTTTGCGTATAAAAATTTTCCCCGAAAGAAAACCCAAAATTTTCCCAGAGAACCTGGTTCGATTTTCCTCGCTAAAAAATTTCTTCAAGCCACTCAGAAAAGGAAGGTAGATGCTAAATTTTATCAAAATCAGCCTATTATTTTTTGACTTATCGGTGTGAAAATTCATGAGAACGTATAAAAACAAACCTTAAGCAGGTTTCAAGTAAACGTTTAAGTTATCCGAGGTCAGCGTACCGAAGAATTACCGTCGCCAACCAGCACCTTGAATTTCGATTATTTTAAGTGTTCTTAATTAGACGTCAAACCTATTTAGTGTCAATAAACACTTTCCATTTCCTTTGAGGAATGCAGAAGCGGAAGTTGAAGTCACATACGTTGCAGATTACAAGAATTCCTGTAAATCATGTCAGTAAACAAGACGTGACAAATTGTATTTAGACTACAACATCTCTAACCCAGTTTCCGCTTCAAATAATCAAATCAAATGCCAAGATAATGTTCTGGCTTCCAGAAAATTGGTTATATAGGTGTTCACTGTTTTATTTGCACAAGTACATTATTCCAGACAATTATAAAAGTCTGGACGCAGCAAGTGCGTTATGGTAGAGAATTTTCATAAAAATGTGTTTTTTTTAGGAAAGCAGGCATCAAATTTGCTTACCAGTGAAACCTGTATAGGCAAAACAATGTACCATATTTTATCAAAATAACTTTATTGTTTGACAATGAACGTAAATTTTCTGAAAATAAACTAAAAGTGTTCCCAAAAAACTGGTTTCCGGCCAACGAACTTTATAGGTTAAGAGCAAATTGATCTATTCAAATTCGAAGCATTAAATGAAAATTCGCTACCATAACGCACTTGCTGCGCCCGGAATTTCTTTTCTTACAACCATGCATTATATTTTGATAGAAAATGCAAAAATGCAATAATATAAGGCGTGTTCGATAAAAAAAGAAATTTGCATCACCAACCACTTATGGGCCACCTGCGATTGCAGAAATATTATAGCTGTTCTATCTGCACAAGAAAGAAGACACAGCAGAGGAAAAAAGTCTGGACGAAACAAGTGCGTTATGGTAGTGAGTTTTGATAAAAATGTTTTAAATAGCAAATATGTGTTTTGTAAAGAAAGCACGCATCAAATTTGGTTACGAGTATAACCTATATATATATATATATATATATATATATATATATATATATATATATATATATATATATATATATATATATATATATATATATATATATATATATATATATATATAGTAGAAACAATGTACCATATATCATCAAAATAACTTGAAGATGTGCAAAAATGTTCCGAAATTAAACTTAAATTGTTCCCGAAAAAACTAGTTTCCTGACCAACGAACCTTATAGGTTAATAGAAAATTGAGCTATTCAAATTTGAAGCATCTATTAAAAATTCGCTACCATAACGCACTTGCTGTGTCCCGCATTTCTTTTCTTACAAACATGCATTATAATAACGTGGTCGAAATTCGATACATTAAAGGTCAGCTCAGAACTTGCACGGACCGGGGAATCCTATCTAATTAAAACAAAGCATTGTTTAATCTATTTGGACTGAGCACATTTTAATAAAAATTTGCTACCATAACGCACTTGCTGCGTCCCGAACTTCTTTTTTTACAAAGATACATTATAATTACGTGGTCGAAATTCGTTACACTAAAGGTCAGCTCAAAACTGGCACGGGCCGAGGGAATCCGACTATCTAATTAAAACAAAGCATTGTTTAGTCTATTTGGACTGAGCAGATTTTAATAAAAATTCGCTACCATAACGCACTTGCTGCGTCTCGAATTTATTTTCTTACAAACATGCATTATAATTAACGTGGTCGAAATTAGATACATTAAAAGTCAGCTCAGAACTGGCACGGACGGGGGAATCCGACTGTCTAATTAAAACAAAGCAACGTTTAATCTATTTGGACTAGACAGATGTTCCTGGCTAACAAACTTATCCAAACCATTTGCAAAAGGAAGGTATTAACCTTCAATTTAATCAAAATCGGCCAATTATTTTTTGAGTTTTATATATAAACATTTGAAAAATTGAAACTGACCCCGGATATGTGTTCTAGGGGGCTTAATTAGCGCTCATTTGAAGACATTGTTTCAAAATTCAAAAGTCGGGATCTTCTCACTAGTGAATTTTTTTAAAGAAAATTCACTAAAACTGTGTTGCCAATCTTCTCCATGAGCACATAGCCCGAAGACGGTGTTGACGGCGACAGGCTCAACTTCACCCCCAGAAATGCGTTCATTTAAAAGGATCTGGAAAAAACGTCGGCTCCTAACAATATATCTAGCTGGCCCGGACGATTAAAATGGCGATCAGCCAATTTTAAATTGCGAATGTGAGACCAATTAGAAGAGGAAAAAGCGGTGGCTGGCAAATTGTCACAAATGGTGTTCAAGATCAAAGCGTCGACAGTAAAATTAAAAGAGTCTCGACCAACAGGTCTTCCACACAACCTCTATGAGAAGTAGTTTTCAGGGAGGCCAGTCCTTTGATTACAAATATGCAGTTTTGTTTAGACAACCCTAAACGATTAAAAGCCTTTTGTAAAAAACATCATACTACCTCCATCCAAAATACATCTCATGACCTAATAATTTCCATGGTTATCAAGAACTTCGATCAGCGCAGTGGCCAACAATACCGTGGTTTGCTTAGATACAACCCCAGAAGCAGCGAAGACCTGCTCTTGGTCGAGCGGAGCGGAAGCAACTGGAGATCTTGAAGGGTTGTTACACACTGGCGTCGGAATCGGTGTGCACCTTTTATCAAAATGCAAGAGCGTATGATAGCGCTGACTACACTTGCGGCAGTAACTGGTAGATATGCAGTTTTTAAGATTATGTAGGCTGCTTAAAGAGTCGTGGCAAAGACGAGAGGATCTAACAAAAGTATAGCGATCTTTTGGAGTTTTTCTAGAAAATGAGGAGCAATTATAAAGAGAATGAGAAGTATGAAAGCTGGATTTAGAATTTAAATTATCAGTAAAAAAATGCGGAAGTTTGAGGCGTTCGTCCAGCTTGCGATTTGTTAGGATACCTCTGTTGAGTGGGCGAAAGAAATGGCTTCTCATTCAGAGTGCCTCCAGCGATACAATACTTATTTAGAATATCAAGTGATTGAGTAAGTGTATGGACCTCGGTGGAAGCGTGATCCAATTCAAATTTCGTTAAAATGCCCTTGCCAAGGCGTTTTGACACCAACATAAACATAACAAAGGCCCATTTGTCTGTAGGGAAGCCTACATTATTTAAGGCTGAAAGATTTTCGGAAATAGTGTCTAGCGAAATGCGAGTATTGACGTGATCATCGGAATTTAATTTTGAAATGCCATATATGACACGCCAGTGCTTCTGGCGACGGAGACGTTTGTTGGAATAGCGGATTGATAAGGTATCTGATATTCGTCAGCGGTCAGAGGCAGAAACCTTTCTAGCGATAAAGGGGGCTATATTTATTTATTTTTTACGAAATTCCCTAAAAATGTATGCCATTAAACGATAAACTCTATAGCCAAAACTACGGCCCAAGCATGAGGGAGTGGCTCTATTTGAAATGAATTTTCTGGAAATATTTTAGTAAAATGAAGGACAATCACGGTTGAAGCTGAGCCTTCAGTGTTTTTAAAACATTCTTCTTGCGACATTTTCTTTACATAACCCGTATTAGTTTCAGGTTCTTTGCCTGAATGTTGTCAATTTTGACGTTTCAAATCGCGACTTTGACGTTGTGAGGAAAACTCCTTTTTTAATGCCCATAAATTTGTTGTCTTTAAACCTACAGACCGAAAAATGCCAAAAAAAGACCAGCTTAGCCTTACCTACATAAGCTGCCTTCATCCCATTTTGCAGATATACCTCCTTAAAATCCTGTTTACCCCGCACAGAACCGCTACTCGCCTCAGGTCCCGTAACTTTCTTAGTGGTTGTCCCCAAGAAATTTTTCTTGTGGTTTACGCATTGAGGGTGCTTGGATGCATGGAGGAGGGGAATTAAAACCCCCACGATGAACTCCCCTGGCACCCCACAGCTACGAGTTATGGTAGCACCATCTGCTATACCACATACGACAAGGCACCGAATGGCAATTGTGCGTAGCCTGCATTTATGCACCCGGGTCCATTTCCTATCCATTCGGCGTCCGGGACATTTCCAAACCAAAGACTTTATTGATTAATATCATCATAGTTGTTATATATTTCAACAACACACCACGAGGGTTTACAGCCTAAATACTATCGTACCGTGGGTGTCGACAAGGGGGAAAGAGGCAACTTGTTAATTCTGGACTTGAAGGTTTGGAGGTTCGAAGGAGAAGGAAAAACATGTGCCGGCAAGGAATTCCACAACTTGGAGATCCTCGGGACAAAAGAGCGGGCATAACAAGATGTTCTATGTCTGGTGGCCTGGACAGTAAAAGGGTGCATTCGCTCTGTTCCCCTGGTAGATCTGCTGGGGGCAGCAGGTGGAGGAACTATGGAAGAAAGCTCTTCTGAGCAGTGCCCCTGCAGATATCTATAAAAGAGAGAGATGTCACCAAGGGCATGTCGGTGGGTAAGGGATGGCAGCCTTTGGGCGAGGGTAGGGTCACCGATGAGACGTATAGCTCTCTTATGAATGGAGTCCAGGATAACGAGTGTAGAAGCGGCAGCGGCTCCCTAGACGTGGTAGCAGTATTAGAGGTTTGGTCTTATTTGTGAAGTATATAAGGTATAGAGATTAGCTGGTGAAAAGTATTTGCGAGCCCGGAAGAGGAAACCTAATTTCTTAGCAGCCGATTCTCCAATTGATGTGACATGTTGGTGCCAATTGAGATTTAGATCCACAGAAATGCCAACAAGTGAAAAGGATTCATTACTTTGAATAACTTGATTGTTCATTCTGTATGAATATAGGTAATAATTCATTTTTAAGTTAGTCTTTTTTGTCCAGGCTTAACAGTTTAGGTTACTCATAATAATATTTTATATTTTATAACATTTCGTTTATATTGTATTAATAACTGTAATTTTGCAACTAAAGTTAAATAAATTTAACTTTATAAAGTTGCTCTGAAGTACAACTCTTAGTCCCGCTACTTTAGACATGCCGCCTCCCTCCCAACCACGGGGTTTCCTCTTCTTCTTCATCTTGTGCATGCCTACAATCACCCCCAATGCACAAATCACAAGAAAATTTTTCTTGGGAATAAGTATTAATTAAAATTAGGGATTATTATATAGACCGGGGTCAATCCCCAGTAGAAACGTCAAATTATTTTTTATTATATGCTGTAAATTGACATCAATTGAGGTTGTGGCACTGTGTTTGAGCAAGTTGAATCACTGCACGTCCCGCTCTTCAGACGTGGCGCTGAGCCATCTATTCCGTGTACCAGGCAATGCTGGGCACGTTAAAGATCCTCACCATTCTTACAGAAAAAAGGAAAATTGGCAACATTTCTGGCTTACTGGAGACGGTGATTGGCCATAGTCGCGGAAATAGATCGGCGTTAAAAACATTTTTCTAAAACAGTAATCTACAGATTCACTAAGTGAATATGGGAACCTGTGTTGAGCACTGATAAGTATACTTGGATAACCCAGATCACCACAAAACAGCTTCATAGAAAATTGAGGTTTGGGCATTTTTTCCAAAAGAAGTTAGAACGCAAGATTTTATTGATATTAGAGAGATATCGATGGTAACACTTTCGAAAGAATTCGTTAAATGTGTGCGTACTAGGACCTCTAAAATCGACGTTCAATGTTTAAAGTATGAACTTTACTAATATGCCGTAAAATAACAGTGTACAATTCGTAAGAAAATTCGCTACCATAACGCACTTGCTGCATCCCGATATTTTTATAATACCTTATTAAGTGGATATAGAGAAAGGTAGTAGAAACACCGCAAAAACACCAACACAGAAATTCGTATGCGCAAGATTCTGGCAGGTACGGAGACCTAAACTGTAGGATTTACGAGGTCAGTTTCATGATTATATATATATATATATATATATATATATATATATATATATATATATATATATATATATATATATACCGTGTGTCCCGGGATAGGTGAAACGACTAACTAAAATATTCTCGATTTGAATTTTAATTTTTGGGGGTTCTTCCCTGCTTGGTAAAAGACTAATTTTCATCATAATTTTTTTTTTTTGAAAAATCAAGTATGCCTTTAAAAAAGGCCTCTTTTGCCGTGGGATAAAATGCCATTTATGTGGCAAATACGACAAAAAGTTATATAAAAAGTTATTTAGAATCAACATTTAGGCTTCTATACCAAATTTCAAAATCATCAGCCAACTAAGATTTTTCATTTTAAAATGTTTATCTCACAAATCAAAGAATTTAATTTTTTACATTAAATCGGATAAACCGTTTTCTCTAATGCTATCATTGTATTTAAAGTTTAACAAAGCATTGTCGAACTGACAGATTGACATCGTTATGGATACAATTTTGTTTTTCCATGGCAGTTTTTCTTACAAATGAAATTCTTTGATAGTGAAATATTAAAAAACAGAATAACACAGACTGTTTGATGTATTACTAGAGAACACGTACAGGCAGCTTTTGCAGAATCCTTGAACCATATGCGCAAATTTAGGAGAGGGCTTAGTAGAGCCTGACATTTAATCTGATGTTTTAACTTCCTTTCATTTTATTACTTATTAGTGTTAAGTCAGTGACTTTTAGTAATAATCTAAGTGTGATTATTTTAAATTATAATAAAGGAACTGTTAAAAATAAAATTATTTGATTATTTAAAAAATAAAAAATCATATTTGGCCGATGATTTTCAAATTTGGTATACAGGGCTAAATGTTGATTATAAAGAACTTTTTGTCGTATTTGCCACATTGAAGGCACTTTACTTCACAGAAAAATAGGTTTCTTCAAAATTTCCAAGGCATATTTTATTTTTCACAACTAAAATTATGTTAGAAATTAGAAAGTTGAATTCGATTTTTTAAAATCTTTTACAACAGTCGTTTGACATATCTAGGAACACACTATATATATATATATATATATATATATATATATATATATATATATATATATATATATATATATATATATATATATATATATATATATATATATATTGTAGATGTGTGCGTGTTTCGTTTCACTGGCTGTGGCTTTGATCAGCCATTATCACATTATGACCGTCCTCTGCTATCCTTTCCTAAAGTCGTTAGATCACCTTTACACTTTTCTTTTTACTGAATTTTCGTAGAAAAAATTCAATAATGGGGAGATCCCGACTTTTGAATTTTCAAAAATTTTTTGCAAATGAGCGCGAACTAGGACCCCTAGAACCCATATCCGGGGTCAGTTTCAATTTTTATATGTTTATATATATATATATATATATATATATATATATATATATATATATATATATATATATATATATATATATATGTATCACACCGATAACTCAAAAAATAATGAGCCGATTTTCATAAAATTTGGCATGTATCTTTATTTTGTAAATGGCTTAGATAAGTTTGTTAGTCAGGAAAATCGGACGAGGTTTTCCGGCAAAATTTTGAGTTTTCATTCGAAAAAAATTCTTATCTCAAAAAGTAATAAGCCGATTTAAATAAAATTTTACATGTACCTTCCTCTTGTAAATGGCTTAGACACGTTTGTTAGTCAGGAAAATCGGACGAGGTTTTCCGAGAAAATTTTGAGTTTTCATTTGAAAAAAAATTTTATCTTAAAAAATAAAAAATCTATGATAACCAAATTTGATAGGTAGGTTGACGATATAAAAAGTAAACTAAACGTCAAAATTTAGATTTCTATGTTACAAGAAAAAAAGGTATAATAAAATATTTTGTGCCAGATCATTTCTATGAAAATTCACTACCATAACGCACTTGCTGCGTCCAGGCTTTTTGTATATGAATATACATACTTAAATTTATTCTATGCTACTTCTAAATACAAGTATTCATCCTTGATATAATGTAGATCATTTATATACAAATTCGCTCCCATAACGCACCTGCTACGTCTAGCCTTTGTTATATCTTGTAGCAGTTTTAATAAATAAATAAATAAGACTTTCAGAAAAAATTGCAGACGGAGAAGAAAAAAAACCATCAAGTTTTTTATAACATAACTTATATCTATATTGTAGTATTATATCCCAATTAACTCTTCTCCAAAGGTTTGTTTGAAGCTATTTTTAGTTGTTTTCTTTTTAGATACGCTAATGAACGTTTCTGTTTTCTTATATTTTAACAGTTACTTTATAATGAAACATGTGATAAGCATCTGTTTCAATTTTAATTTTTAGGTTAAAACTGTAAATGCATTTCCTTGTTTCGCAAGTGCGTGCTAATTTTTTACTAGTCAATAACAGACTGCGAACCAAATCGGTATCTTACGGTTCTGACTTCTCTAATCATTATTTGGCAAGGTTTCAATCGTGAATTATGTGGGTGTGAAAGTTTTGTGTGCAAGAAATAAATGTTAGAGCTTTTATAATTGTGTGTTTTTCAGTGATATAATAGTATTTTTTTCAGTTTGTGATCCATGAGATTGAAATAATGTTGATGTGAATTACCTCAAAATTATAATCAAGTCTGATTTCTGGGATAAATCGTATTTATACAATATAAACAGTACAGGTTATTGTCTAGTTTTTAAGTGAATTTTCATTACAAAACATATCTACATATCAATTGTAAGGGGTACGATTGTTTTTTCTAAAGATATGGTAAATAATTATATCCAACGCAACCCTTCGATGACACAAGGTTACAACCCTCTTAGTAAGTAACCTATTATAATAATAACAATCGACTAACGGTCACATTATATAGTTAAATAGCTCAACAGTACATCATCAGTTGATATATTACTTAGCAGTTGTGTTATTTACTTAAGAGTAATCATGCAAAAGGCAAAAGGTTTATTATTTCTCAGAATGATGGCGAAGCCTTATTGTACGGACGTAATGAGTCGGGCGAGCGGGTGCCAAAAGTGTCCAGTAACAACATCACTAACCTGTAATTAAAAATATACCTGAACACACCATCGTTCATCTAAAGCACAACCTAATATATACGAGAAGCATTCAATCATTAGCTCATCAAACAGTTACCAATTACACGCTCCACCGAGCGACTCAACATCAATGATTATTTACAATCAAAACTCCACTGAGCAAGCTAACATTGAGAGCAGATTCCACATAACGCTCCACTGAGCAACTTCAACCTTAACAGCAGTTCCTACTCAATGCTCCACTGAGCAACATTAAAAACTCTCAACAGCGCACATCAGTGCCTCAGAATTGTTTCTTAACAATGCCTCTAAATGCTCAACCATTAGTTTCTCAAACAATAATTACTCAGACAATAATTACTTAGGTAGTTACTCACACGATAGTTACTGAAATAATAATTACTCAAACAATAATTATTCAAACATTAGTTACTAAAATAATAGTTTCTAAAACAATAGTTTCGCCTGTGTGTTTTGTTGGGCGCTGTACCCGAACACTAGGTCCGTGCCGGCTTCCAGGTGTGCAATGAGGCACAGTTGAATACCTCACCTAGAGTGCTTGTACTGACAGAGTTGAATACCGATAAGTGCAATGGACACAATGGACTAGCTCAACACTTTGCCCTTCTCCAAGTACCCCAACTCCCCCACTAGGACTGACCGTGCAATGAGACCAACGGGTGAACTGGTCACAGTGTCTCAGACAAGCTATCAGATCGACTCTCAAAATACAACAACGGTTCACACACATGAATACTGAGAAAGTGCAATGGACACAAAGGGCGAACACAGCAATGTGCCCTTCTCCAATATCTACCGCATCGCCACTGGCGGGTGCAATGGATACTGCTGTACCCCCACCATAATGTGACGATGACACAAAAATCCACCGTGTTGTGGTTACGTAACCCGGCTCAACAGCCCGCCTCTGCCAGCATGACGCCTCACTGGGTGAACAAACAGCGAAGGTGCTCCCCACACCTTCCAAACTATCATCAATTTACCTTCAAACAGACTTTACTTTACTCACTTAATGCAAACTGACATAACTAAACTCTTACTTGATTTATGATTATTGACTTAATCTCGTATAAGTAAACAACCTAATTTAACTTAGCTAATTCTCAAATTATTTTATAAAGCCCCTTCATTTAAATCAGATAATTACTTATCAATTTATAACTTAGCCTCGTACCAATAACAAACCTAATCGAAACTTAGATAATTCACAAATTATTTCATAAAGCCCCTTTATTTAAATCAGATAATTACTTTCCAATTTATAACTTAGCCTCGTATAAATAACATACCTAATTTAAACGTAGATATTTCTCAAATTATTTCATAAAGCCCCTTTATTTAAATATTATAACTACTTCTCAAGTTATAACTTAGCCTCGTATAAATAATATACCTAATTTAAACTTGGATATTTCTCAAATTATTTCATAAACCCCTTTATTTGAATATGATAATTGCTTCTCAAGTTATAACTTAGCCTCGTATAAATAATAAACTGACTTTGAACTTTAGCTACAATTTATTTTCATATAAACTAGTTATTAAATGATTTTCTAAAACCACCCTTAATAATATACTTATTGAAATTAATCCTCAATGTATAACTTAAACAAATGAGAACATGTAAAATAACCAAACAAGATGTGCTCTGTGAGCTTCACTCACCTTTTATGAAGGTATATAACGTGGACTGTAAATGTCACTAATATCGAGCATATTTTAGAGCAGCTTAGGTCATGGTTCACGCACAAATGTGGAGGTGTTCTTTACTTCAACCGATGCTAAGTGTAATATAAAATGACTAGTGTGAGGCCCTTGAGCCTAAGAGGGATACATTATAACCACACACACCCCGCACGTCTATCTTTAAGTAAACATTTTTTAAACGCTAATCGCTTGACACTTTGGATCTAATGGAAATACTCTTGACTAGTGAAACGTATTCACCCAAGAACGTGTCTGTTAAATGCGTACAGATTCCTTTCATAATAAAACGACATTATGACCAGGGCTGGAAAATACATTCCTTACACAATATAAGTGTACATACACATTCATTATATTATACAGGTTATTTTTAATGTTAATAGACAGAAATGACTATTGTGTATTGGAGATTCCCGAAAATCGTCTAAACACTGAGGTTAGGTCATACACGCGTCGTCGTTCTGAAAGGGAGTATGTTTTGTGGTTTGTCGGAAATACCAACTTGAAGTTTCATTTGACCTTTGTCGAAACAATTTGTAAATTATTATAAACAAAAAATTTATGTAAATTTCGCTTCCATAACGCACTTGCTGCGTCCGAACTCTTACTACCGGTTATATATGGTTTGTGCGTTTATCCCTTTATTGAAAGAAAGCAGATTTTTTAAAATTCGTTTCTAGTGAATTTTCCTTAAAAAAACTTCACTATTGAGGAGATCTCGACTTTTGAATTTCTAATTTTTTTTTAAATGACCGCAAACTCGGACCCCTAGAACCCTTATTCGGCGTCAATTACAATTATATATGAATATATATATATATATATATATATATATATATATATATATATATATATATATATATATATATATATATACAATAACTCAAAAAATAATGGGTTGTTTTTGATCAAATTTGGTGAGTAGCTTCCATTTGCAAGTGGCTTAGATAAGTTCATTAGCCAGGAAAATGATTTCTTTCGGAAAATTTTTATATCACCGGAAATACTAAGGTAATGGCAACCAAATTTTATACGCGAGTTTATATCGTTAAATTACGTACCAGAATTTAGCTTTGTAAGTTAAAAGACCAAAAAGTTATAGGTATTTAAAAAAAGGGGGTTTTCTCAAAACGTCAAAGTCGCGATTTAAAATGTCGAAATTGGCAACAGTTAGACACCTGAAACTAATACGGATTATGTAAAGAAGATGCTGCAAGAAGAATATTTTACAAACCCTGAAGTCTTAGCTTCAACAGTCATTTTCTTCTATTTTACTAAAATATTTCCAGAAAATTAATGCCAGATAGACCCTTTCTCTGATGCTTTTTCTCAGTAGGTTTAGCTATAGACTTTATCGTTTAATGGTATATAATTTTTGGCAAACTTTCGTAAAAAATCAATAAAGCTCAATATATCCCTTATTATACAAGATACGAAAAAAATTGTCTACATTAGTTATAGGGTGTCTTAAGCTACATCTTAAAAACTTATTTCTACAATCACAGGCTCGCCCCTAAGTCGTTGGTAACACAAATTTTCTTTTTTTTTAATAGAACACGCCTTATTTTACTGAATGTTTGCATTTTTCATGGAAATAAAATGCATGTTTGTAAGAAAAGAATTTCAGGATGCAGAAAGTGCGTTATGGTAACTAGTTCTCATTAAATGCTTCAAATTTGAATAGCTCAATTTGCTATTAATCTATAAGATTCGTTGGCCAAGAAACTAGTTCTTTGGGGAACATTTTAAGTGTACTTTCGGAAGTTTGTGTACATTTTCAAAGAATAAAGTTATTTTGATGAAACATGGCACATTATTTCTACTATATAGGTTATACTGGTAACCAAATTTAATGCATCCTTTCTTAAAAAAACACATATTTGCTAATAAAAATATTTTTATGAAAATTTACTACCATAACGCACTTGATGCGTCCAGACTTTTATTGATAATTGTAGAGCCTCTATAAAAGCAGCGTGGGTACTAAATTTGATAAAAATACCATGTGAAAAATTTATTATTTTACTATCTCTCATCTGATTTTATACAACTAAATATTTCGTGTAGCCTGAATCAATTTTCCAAAATTTGAGTAAAGCATAGTCAAATGTATTTTCTTCTAGAATACGTGAACGCTTCATTTATTTTAACAGTGCACTATGCTATTTTGAAGTAGTAATCATTTCATCGCATTGTTCAGAAATACTCCTTAACTGAACAAACAAATGTTCAGGAGTGCTTGTTCTTTATATCGATGATGTGTCCTGACAGACTTATTGTTTGTATAAGCCACATACTTATATTTATTATTTTCTTTATACGTACGAGTGCGGATTCTTATACTCACAGGCTCACCCAAACAGGCTGTTTACAAAATGCGTAGCCTGAGGTGTAACCAAATCGATACCCTGGAAACTTATTCTTCTTTCGGTGCCATATCAGGTCCCCCTAACGTTGGCAATTACATTGGCGAATTGTTCGCGGTTTTCAGCTAATCTGAATAGTTGTTCGGCACTGCGTTTTCCAGTCCAATCGCGAATGTTCTTTAGCCATGACATCTGTTTCCTTCCAATTCCTCGGCTGCCTTCGATTTTACCTTTCATTATAAGCTGGAGCACCTTGTATCGGTCTCCTCTAAGAACATGTCCCAGGTATGATATCTTTCGCACCTTAATAGTGACAAATAATTAACGGACGGCATTCGCTCTATTTAATACTGCTTCGTTGGTCTGCATAGCTGTCCAGGGTATTCGAAGCATTCTTCTGTGCAACCACATATCAAACGCTTCCAGTCGACCGATCGTAGCAGCCTTCAGGATCCAGGTCTCAGCTCCATACAACAACACGGACCAAATATAACATTTGATCATTCTTTGACGCAATCTTAGGTTTAAGTTGTCGTTAGAGAAAAATGATTTCATTATCATGAAAGTTAAGCGCGCTGTTTCAATTCTGCACTTTATCTCTTTATCAGGGTCTAGATGTTCTGTGATATAACAACCAAGGTATTTGAATTGGGTAACTCTCTCAATATTTTGTTGGTCTATCTATAGGAAAGCATCGGCGTGCGGTTGGCGACTGAATATCATAAATTTTGTCTTATTGATATTTATTTTCAAACCCATTTCCTTTCCTGTCGTGTTTACACTATCCAACAACTCTTGAAGGCCTCGCACACTATCGCACAAGATTACCGTGTCGTCGGCATATCGAATGTTATTAATCAGTTCACCGTTAATCTTCACTCCAAGGTCTCTATCTTGCAAAGCCTTCTTAAAAATTTTACCCGAGTATATGTTGAACAATAGCGGGGAGAGAATACATCCCTGTCTGACGCCCCGTTGAATGCGACATTCATCGGTTAGTCTTCCATTGATTCGGACCACTGCTTTCTGCATCCAATATAAGTTCTCTATAATTTTCAGATCTCTCTCATCGATTCCCAAAGTTCTTTGTATGTTTAAAAGTGTTTCATGCTGAACCCTATCGAAGGCTTTTTCATAGTCTATGGAACATACATAAATATCCTTGCGTTGGTCACGACACTTTTGAAGTGTGCATTCCTAAATCCAAACTGCGTCTCATCCAGGTCCTCCTCGCACCGACTACTTATCCTTCCATGTATTATGCGAAGAAATACCTTTAATGTATGACTCATCAGGCTAATTAATCTATATTCGTCGCACTTCTTTGCTCGCTGTTTTTTCGGAAGTGCTATAAAAACAGACTTCAACCATTCTTCGGGTATTTCACCAGTAGTATATATATTGTTTAAAAACTCAACTAGAACATTAATGTGATCTTCGTGAATCATCTGCAAGAGCTTTGCTGGGATATTATCTGGACCAGTTGCTTTCTTGGTTTTGGCTAATTTTATGGCATGAAGAACTTCGGATTTTAAAATTTCTGGCCCTTCGTCTTGGTTTGCACTACCCTGCATGTTTGGCCTGTCCTCTTCAAACAATTCAGTAAGATATTTACTCCATACTTTAAAAATTTCTCTTTCATCAATAATAGCTTTTCCCGTGCTATCCACCAGTATGTTAGTAGTTTTCTTGTTATACAAGCCAGCAACCTCCCGGACTTTCTTGTACGTGTTAAACGTGTCATGCTTCCTTTCAAACTCCTCCATTTTCCGACATCTATCCGTCATCTATCTCTGCTTAGCTGTTCGTATTTTTGTGTTATTTCTCTTTGTTTTCTTCTGTATTCTTCTGTTTTGCCCTTGCACTGTCTTCTCTGCTCCATAAGATCTAGTATTTCTTCCGTCATCCATTGTTGTTTCTTGTGTCTGGTTGTTACTTTATGTTCCTCTAATATCTTGGTCATATGTTCGCGAAATAATTTCCATGTTTCCTCGACACCTTCGGTTGTTCTCATTCCTTTCATGCAACCGTTTACATCTTTTTCAATTTTACTTTTGTTGACGTCTGAAATCGTGAGATTCTTTTGCTGGTGTTTCTTTTCTATCTGTTTTAGCTTGACTCTTACGTCTGCAACTAAAGGGTTGTGGTCAGACCCAATATCCGCTCCAGGATACGTTGTAACCCTGGTGATGGAGTTCCTAAATCTTTTGTTGGTAAGAATATAGTCTATCTGATTTCTTACTAGATGTATTGGGTTATCTCAAGGGCTTCTCCAAGTATACAGCCTACGTTGATGTAAGCTATACCATGTGTTGGTTACCACCAGATTGTGTTCTTGGCATAAATCAAACAGTCTGTCACCTCCCTCATTACTTTCTCCCAAGCCATACTACTCCACCAGATCCAATCTGCGACCTTTACAAATTTTGGCATTAAAATCACCAATTATATATGTGATTTCGTTGGATTTTAAGCTCTTTAGTGTTGTACTAAGTTGATTATACAGAACTTCTACTTCGGTGTTATACTTTTTCTTTGTAGTAGGGGCGTATATTTGTATTAGGTTGATATTAAATGGTGATGCGTGTAGCTGTAACAGTACTATTCTGTCGCCGATTGGAACAAATTTAATGACATATTTCTCTATTTCCGATGTTACAAAAATTCCTACTCCGTTTCTATGTTGTGGGTCGTCGTTATCGCTCCCGGAGTAATATAGTATACCGTCTTTGTGTCTGCATGTCCCCGAACCAGTCCATCGCAATTCACTCACTCCCATAATCGACAGTTTTAAGCGTTTAGTTTCCTGAACTAGATTTTCAAATTTTCCAGCAGCTAGAGGCTTCGAACATTCCATGTGCCTATCTTTACAGTGGATTTTGCTATTTTGAGCCGGGGGATTCTTAGCACCCCTTGCCCATCAAAGGGCTGCCCGGGACTAGGGGCCGACGCTTTTGTTTTTCTCGCCATAGCAATATCCTGGGAAATTTTAACATTGTGGTTTCCCGTTGCCTTCACTGTTTTTTAGTTCAGCCGCCTCTAACATGAGAACAGACGCTGTTTGCAGCCGCCCACTCTGGATCAGACGCTGCGTACCTGTTGGTCCGCGGGAGGTATTTGATTTCCCTCCTACCACTCATATCTGAGAGGCATTCCCCTATCCGCCACCTGGGGACGCGCCCTCTAGGGGTTGCAGGTTTCCCCGAGGGCAGGTTAAAATAGTTCGACTTAAATACTTAAATTAAAGATGGACAGGCCATGGCAGGCTAATTCCTTGGCCAGCTTATAGCTTGGATTTTAAGCCACCAGCCTTTTAGCTAATATGTCGTGGGAAAAATTCTCTGATGAGGCGATTTGTTATAATATATATATATATATATATATATATATATATATATATATATATATATATATATATATATATATATATATATATATATATATATATATATATATATATACAGGGTGGCGCATTGAAAACGAAACAGACCGATTTGCGTCCAGAGAATTTTTTATAAAACGAGTCGATTTGAGTATAGGGAAAGCTTACACACACACACACACACACACACACACATATATATATATATATATATATATATATATATATATATATATATATATATATATATATATATATATATATATATATATATATATATATATATATATATATCTTTATATATTGTAATTATTGGAATGCTTAAGTGAATTCCTCTGTAGAAAATTTAACTTTTTGTGAAATGTGGTTTTACTTCTAATTTTTAAGATTAAGGTGACTTAAAACTGATCTCTTCGAAAGGTACTTTAAAAAGCCCGCGATGCATCCTTTGATTGGCTATTATTTATTACATGCTGGAAGTCATGTGTATCTGAATTCTCGCAAGGCACATCCCCCTAAATGTTTATACCATGTGACTGTTTTACATTGTTGTCTGATGCTACTAAATTAACATACAAGTGGGAAGTCGCCATAAGTAAGGTAGTGGCCATAAGTAGTGTATCCACCCGATATAGCGTTGTGTTAAAACTGGAACTCTTCACTACAATTATTGTAGATATTTTGTGTCAATAAATGAATCCAATTGAAAGCTCCTGTTCAATGATTGTGGGTAATGTTCCGTTGATAATTGTTTTTAATAAATATATAAAGATTATTGTCAACTGTGCCTTTTTGCGAGAATTTTACCCAAACTAATTTATATTGAAACATATTTTATGTTAATTCTATATAACCATTACCTATTTGTCTATGTCTATATCAAACAACTAAGACAACTTTACTACGCATATTTGATGGGTTTCTTATGAGATATTGATCGATATTATATTAGAAATATCAGACAAAGTTTCCCAATATAGTTCCAACCGACCAGAATATTCTTTGCATGTTTTATAAAGCTTCCAAAAGAGGTAGTTGGGAAACCACTGGAGTTTAGTCAACAATGCTGTTTAAAATCCCTATATTTGCAAAAACTGTCTTTTATGTCACATCTGCTGTACATTCTCTTTGGTATATTCCTTCTAGATTATTCTGGTATTACTTGTATTGCTTAAAAATCCTCTAAAACTTTTATTAACCTTACAGTATGTAAGTTATAACAGTACTGATACAATAAGCGCCATACGGAAGTGAATTTGAATTAGTGAAATAATTTTATTCCTATATAAATGATAAGTGGGTCTGTAAACCGCCCCCCCCCCCTCCATTGTTCACGTATGGCTTCATCTGCCGCACACAACTTGGCCCCAATATATCTGTCTACTAATTAATTTCCATGGATGTCATCTTTGTTCCGTATGTTTAGGCAGATGTATAATCAATCCTCTCGGAAGCTTCTGCCAAGGCCTCCGGAAAGCGTCTTATCCCATGGTAGCTTAGTTAAAAAAGTGTGGACGCAGCAAGTGCGTTATGGTAGCGAGTTTTCATTAAAACATTTCAAATCAAGGAAACTGTTTGATCAAATGCTTATAACTTGTTTCCTGATAACTTAGAGATCTGAATTTTGACACTAGGTATGCGCTTTATAATAGAAGCCTGCGTACTAAATTTGGTGCCATATCTTTGTTATTTTTGGAGATACAAAAATGTTCTCTCTTTGGCCTAGGGTTGAACACACTGAGACCTTAGAGACGATCTCAGGCGGGATTTGGGAAGTAGGCAGATTGAGGCCCCGTAATCGAGATACAACAACCCAACCCACCTTTTCCCACCGCTGTAAGCAGTAGGCAGAAGTTCATGTCTTTATATATTTCCTTTACTTCTTTAAAATGGCTCCAAAACAGAACCAGAAACGTCGAGTTTTAATAAATTTTGGACGCTGTTTAACTCGAGAACCATGTATGTCTCACATTAAAGACCGCGAAAATCTTTCCGATATATATATATATATATATATATATATATATATATATATATATATATATATATATATATATATATATAAACATAACAAGTGAAACCGACCCCGGTTCTGGGTTCTAGGGGGCCTAGTTTGTGCTAAAATTCATAGTCGTTTTCCCCAGGTTGGCGAATTGTTTCTCCGAAAATTTGCTAAAAATTAAAAATTATAGACTTAAACTTCAACTACTACCGGAAACTACCGGGGAAGAGGTGTACTTGAAATGAATTTTCGGCAGATACTTTATAAAAACGAAGGCCAAGGGCGCTTGAAGCAGAAACTTAAGGCTTTGCAAAATACACTTCATACTAGATTTTTGTAATACATAATCTTCAGAATATTTGGTTAAAAAACGCCATTGTGAAGTTTCAAATCGTGGCTTTGACGTTTTAAGAAGAAAAACTCTAAAATTTTTAAAGTAATTTTTCTGCTACTTTTTGGCCTTTTTTGCGACAATAAAACTATCTCAGTAATATTCAGCATATTTAGTTACCCACACCAAATATTTTGGTATTGTGCGTTTCTCTGATCTCCAGTGCCACCCCCTTTTCTTAAATGCCTATAATGTTCTTTTCTCTTACCTTACAGATCTGAACTTTGGCATGTAAGATAGGCTTGATAGTAACGTACGTAAACAGAAAAACAAAAAGTCACTTATAGTTGTAACGAACCAACCAACGTTGATTTAAAGTTGTAAGCGAGACTATCATTGGGTGAGTGGAAGAACCCATAAGTATTTTCTCTTGTGTTGTGTACAGTACAATTTATTATCCATTAGTGGCATGTCTCAACAAAGAAACATGTGCATCTAGTCCTAGTTTGTTTGAATGGTTATATTTTTAGCTAGAGATGCAACGAAATTCACAGAAAGACGAAGCCCTCTTGTTTACTTTCGCACATATGTGTATCCCAATAAAAATGTGAACGGGTCAGCGCAATAATTACCTTTTTAAAGCTATTTATTTTATATTAAGATTACAGATTTATAATATAAAAAATATATCAAATGTGTCATATTAAATTAAACAGTAACGAGAAGTATTACGTCCAACTTGCGAAGTTGAAGTTGAAGTTGCTGAAATGGAAGGCTGCTTATTTATACTCTCCGGCTGGCGCGTTGTAGATTGTTGTCTGTTTGGTGTCTGGTGCCTTAAAGGTGACCGTGCTCTTCACTACAGTCATAATATTTTGGATATTTATAACTAATTTGTAAGGATAGATGCATTCTCACCAGAATTAGAAACGCATACCGGTTTCACTCTTATTAGATCTCGTCAGTGTGCTACATTAGTTACAGGGAGAACACATCAAAAGTAATTCGGTTGAGGTAGCCAGCTTCCTAGAAAATTGCAAGATGTAGGACTAGGTCGCCATCTCGCGGAACCAGGTAGTATGTTGTCACGGCAGCTCTAATAGACACAAAATGTTATAAATAGAGACTGTGTACAACCAGCTCGTGAGTGCGATATACTCAATTTCAGCGAATACCCCAAAAGGGACAGGGCTGCCATATGAAAAAATTGTCGGTTGGTTGTACACAGTCTCTATTTAAAACATTTTGTGTTTATTATAAACGAAAACCTCTCTGAATGCGTCATTTGTATTAGACTTCGATTTTTGTTGCTAACAACGCAATATCACGATTTTTGATATGTGCCAAAAATATGAGTTGTAAAACAATTGAAATAACTCGGAAACAAACATGCATTACAATGCGATGGAAAATGAAAAAAATGCAATAATATAAGGGGTGTTAGATTTAAAAAAGAAAATTTGTATCGCCAACTACTTATGGGTCACCTGTGATTGTCGAAATAATTGTTATAAAATGCCCCTCAAATTGCAGCTATTCAAATTTGAAGCATTTAATGCAAATTCGCTATCATAACGCACTTGCTACGGTCCTAATTTCTTTTCTTATAAACATGCGTTATATTTCGAATGAAAATGCAAAAATGCAATAATAGAAGGCGTTTCCGATTAAAAAAAAAACGAAATTTTGTATCACCAACGACTTAGGGGCCACCCTGTGATTGTAGAAATATTTTTTAAGATGTAGCTCAAGACACCCTATAATTAAAGTATACAGTTGTTTCTCGTATCTGGTAGAATAGCAGTAATATTGAGCTTTATCGTAAAAATGCGTCACCCTGTATATATGTTAACAGACAAAAACTGAAACTAACCCCGGATATGGCTCGCAGGGGACCTTGTTGGCGCTCAATTGAAAAAAATCTTTTTAAAATTCAAAAGTCGCGGTCACCTCCATAACGAACTTCTTGCATTAAAATTTGCTAAAAATTATAGGGAATTAAAGCAAAAAGTCTAGAACTAAAACTACTGCTAAAGCATCAGAGAAAGTGTCTATTTGAAATGGATTTTCTGGAAATATTTTAGTAAAATGAAGGACAATGACGGTTGAAGCTGAAACTTAAGGACTTGTAAAACACATTTTTTGCAAAATTTTCTCTACATAGACCGTATTAGCTTCAGGTTCTTTGCCTAAAAGTTACCAATCTTGACGTTTCAAATCGCCACTTTGACGTTTTAGGAGGAAAAGTTATCAAATTTTCAAAGTAATTTTTCTGGAATTTCTTGACTTTTTTACACCAAAAAGTTAGTCTTTGTTTGCAGCACACATAGAATTTTGTTATCCACATAATATATTGTATTTTTGTGCGTTTATTTGGTCATCTGTGACACCCAATTTTTTTTTCTTTAAATGCCTATAACTTTTTCCCTTTCACCCTATATGTCTAAATTTTGGCACATAGTTTACTCTTTGTGACATAAATCAACGTACCAAATTTGGCTGCACTTACTTTGGTATTTCCGGGAATATGAAAATTTTCCGAAACAAAACACAAAAATTTTCAGGAAAAACTGAACCGCTTTTGTTGGTCAACGAACTTACCCAAGCCATTTGTAAAAAGAAGGTACCCACCAAATTTGCTCTAAATAGCTCAATTTTTTTTCCGTTATCGGTGTGATATATATATATATATATATATATATATATATATATATATATATATAGATATATATATATATATATATATATATATATATATATATATATATATATATATATATATACATATAAAAATTTAAACTGACCCTAGACATGGGTTTTAGGGGGCCTAGTTTGTGCTCATTTAAAGAAATGTTCTCAAAATTCAAAAGTCGAGATATCCTCATTAGTGAATTCTTTTTTAAGAACATTCACTGAAAACCGATTAAAATTTTAGTTTCCAACACCCTGTATTTCCGAAACTATCAACTTTTAGATGATGCATGTTTACGCCAATGGTCACAATTTGATGTGTAGTATCTCTAGCTTTCGGATTTACCATTGTTAATGAATCATCCTGTATATGTAACTATAATAATTTTTCTTTACTTCATTAATCTAGAGACTTTTATAATACGAATGTGTTTAATTAACTTAACCGTATACCAAAAACTTAACTTTTTTAAAGACATCACAAATAACTCCCTAGAAAAATCTGTGGCTAATGGACTTGAGCTTCCGAGGCCGTCTAATCCATTTTAACTAACTAACAAATAATTCCCCTAATTTTCGAGTTGTTTTACATCGTAAGAATATACCTAGTCTGACTTTTCATTTTTTAAAGAAGTTGGTTTTAATTCCATTTATCTTAAACACAAACATGGAGGCTTTTCTTTTGGCTTCATAGTGTCTTTCTTTCTTTTCTGCAGTCGACTTCGCCTGACGATGCTGTAAAGTCGAATTGCAGAGACGACAAAAAAATATTGTGAAGTCAAGAGGACGTTGCCTTTAGTATGGAACGGCTTTACTAAGTTGAGGCAACCACTCTCAATCCATTTATATTCATTGTAACTTTTTACGCAACTTAAAAAAAGTTTGTTGCAGGTCATTTTTATTAAATTTATGTTTCATGATCGCAAATGATAAACTAGAATTTATCATTCAATACGCGCCCAGAAATGTCAACTGTTAGTGCTACATAAAACGCGTTGGCAATTAGGTCTCTTCATTAGATGTAATAATCTACTACTGCTTAAGAAACTTCAAGCTACAAAACCCCTAGTTTATTAATGAACTTCGATATACTTTAACCGCAATTATAAGTTTAGCAAATTACTTCATTTACTTCACGATCACATCTTTTACATTCCCTTATATGAGAGCAGTCTTTGTAAAACTTTCATCGCTTTATTGGAAAAGTTGTAAGGTTTAGAAAAAAAGCTGAAACAGAGGACAAGTCACTGGAAGTACGAGTCTAAGTTTTAGATTCTACTTAAGCTTGTTGAAAAGATCACTGTTATTGCAGTGATGACAAAATTCCGATAAGCTGATATCCACTTAGTAATAAGAGCTGGGGGGTAAAGAAAGAAAATTCGGAACGCAGCAAGTGCGTTTGGTAGTGAATTTTCATAGAAATGATCTGGCGCCAAATATTTTTTTATAACTTTTTTTCCTTTCAACACAGAAATTTAAGTTTTGGCATATAGTTTTCCTTTATTATCGTTAATTTACGTACCAAATTTAGTTACCATAGCCTTTCTATTTTTTGACATACAATTTTTTTCCAAAAGGAAACCCAAAATTTCCCCGGAAAACCTGGTTCTATTATCCTAGCTAACGAACTTGTCCAAGCCACTTACAAAAGGAAGGTACATACCAAATTTTATCAAAATCTGTTTATTATTTTTTGAGTTATCGGTGTGATATAATTATATATATATATATATATATATATATATATATATATATATATATATATATATATATATATATATATATAGCTTTAGCTTTAGCCCCTATTTTGTTTCTTCTCCATACCAATGACACCCTCTCAAGCACCTCCAACCCAGTTCACAATTACGCGGACGACAGCACCCTCCACTCAAATAAACAATATTCTAAGCCTGTCTCTTTAGCCCAATTAGATGAGGATCGCAGACTCATGGAGGGTTCTGTCCCCGTGGATCTCCAAAATATATAAGACTGTGGAAGTAGAAATCTTGTACAAGTCAACTCCACCAAATCTGAGTCTTGCTTTCTATCTCATAAGAGATACACCAGCCCTAGACCCATCGCAACGAACAACCAAGTTATGAGTCCTTTTCACTTGTTGGCATTTCTGTGGATCGAAATCTCAATTGGCAACAACATGTCACATCAATTGCAGAAGCGGCTGCTAAGAAATTAGGTTTTCTCTTCCGGGCTCGCAAATACTTTTCACCAGCTAATCTCCATATCTTATATACTTCATAAATAAGGCCAAAACTCGAATACTGCTCCCACATCTGGGGTGCCGCTGCAGCTTCTACAATCGCTATCCTGGACTCCATTTAGAAGAGAGCTATACGTCTCATTGGTGACCCTACCCTCACCCAAAGGCTGCCATCCCTTGCCCACCGACGTGCCTTTTATGATCTCTCTCTCTCTCTCTGTTTTATAGATATCTGCACGGGCACTGCTGAGATAAGCTTTCTTCCATAGTTCCTCCACCTGCTGCCCCCAACAGATCTACCAGGGGAACAGAGAGAATGCACCCTTTTATTGTCGAGGTCACCAGACATATAACATTTTAGTATGCCCGCTCTTTTGTCCCAAGGACTTCCAAGTTGTGGAATTCCTTGCTGGCACATGTTTTCCTTCTCCTCCAAACCTTCAAGTCCAGAATTAACAAGTTGCTTTTTTCCTCCTTGTCGACACCCACGGTACGATAGTATTTAGCCTGCAAGCCCTCGTGGTGTGTTGTTGAAATATATATATATATATATATATATATATATATATATATATATATATATATATATATATATATATATATATATAAATTGAAACTGACCCCGGATATGGGTTCTAGGGGTCCTAGATCGCGCTCATTTAAAACATTTTTTCAAAAATCAAAAGTCGGGATCTCCCCAATAGTGAATTTTTTCTAAGAAAATTCACTAAAAACTTTAAAAAGGAATACGTTGGCGATATGAGTTATGAATATTTTTTATGGTTTCTAGTGAATTTTCGTGGGAAAAGTCGCTTATGAGGAGATCGAACTTATGAATTTAAAAAATTATTCCGAAATGAGTTAAAACTAGGACCCTTAGAATCCATATTTGGAGTCAGGTCAGGTCAGGTTTGTTATATATATATATATATATATATATATATATATATATATATATATATATATATATATATATATATATATATATATATATATATAACACAAAAAAAATAATGGGCCGATAATGACAAAATTAGGTAGGTACCTTCATTTTGTAAGTGGCGTGGGTAAGTTCGTTAGCCAGGAAAATCGGGCCAGTTTTTCTAAGAAAATTTTATTTTTTCCTTCGGAAAATTTTGGTATCTCCGAAAATAATATAGCTATGGCAACCAAATTTGATACATCAATTTATATCATTCATCCTATAATTTATACCGAAACTGAGACCTCTAAGCTAAAAAAAATCTGGAAGCAGCAAAGGCGTTAATGCGAATTATCATTAACGAAACGAAGAAAGACTTACCCACATATGTAAGAGCTTGTTAGTCATTTCGTGTCGTATTTTTCACTTACATTCGTACTCATACCATAATTATCAATTTTGACGTTTTAACTTTCTGGAATCAGATTTAATTAATTATAAATTAATTTACGTCTATCTTTTTTGTCTTTTAATATAAAGATCTTAATTTTGATACTTAGGATATTCTTTTTGACAAAAACCAGCGCACCAAATTTGGTTGCCCTTACGTTGTTATTTCCGGATATATAATTTTTTCGAAAGAAAACACAACATTTTTCGCGAAAAGCTAAGCCGATTTTCCTGACTAACAAACTCATCCAAGCCACTTGCAAAAGGAAGGTATGTAGCAAATTTGATCAAAATCGGCCCATAATTTTTTTAGTTATTGGTGTGATATATATATATATATATATATATATATATATATATATATATATATATATATATATATATATATATATATATATATATATATATATATATATATATATTGAAACTGACCCTGGATATAGGTTCTAGGGGGCCTAGTTCGTCCTCATTTGAAGATATTTTTTTAAAATTCAGAAGTCGGGATCTCCTCATTAGTGATTTTTCAAAAGAAAATTCACTAAAAATAAATGTAAAATTGTATCAAACAGATTTCTATAAATTTTGGTTATCTATTTGATACAAAATGTTTTCTCATTCAGTTCTAATAAGTCAAAGGGGTCAATTTTATTTTATTGTTATCGTAATACACTTTTGAAAAGCTATTGTCACTATAAATATCTTCTGCAACCTGCTAATATACGCATGGTCTGAGCAAGACTTTACAGCCTTAAAATAGCCCGCGGTTCTAATTTTAACTTGTTAATGTGTGAAATATCAGCCGTTTATCGTTTTCTCTTCCAGGTGGTTATTTTTGTCGCACGTTTTTAGTTCAATAGTTTAATCAAAGCTATCCCTGAACTTAATTGGAATCCGCATTATTAGCATGCAAGTAAACTATTTATGTTATTTTTCTTGACCACAGACAAATAATTATTTACTTTGATATCTGTTAATTTAAATTTGAAAATATGTACTAAATGGTGTGTTTACTGGTGTGGTATACTTGCAATATGGTAGGTGGTAGTGGAATTTTCCTTTACGTGATAGTAAAGGATTTTTTTCACGCCCGAGGAGGTACCACCCCTTACATGAAGTGTAAGTCCCAACGGACGTTTCCTGTCCTGGTGTATGAGTCGGTTTCCCTTATAAACAAAAATGATGATGGCTCCTCCTTGTACAAAAGATTCCGGAGGCAAAATACCCCTCCATTCGGATATCCGGGAGAGGGGTGTACAGAGGGCGCCAGCATCGAGATTTACAATATCCTTCTCGAATATATGTGGCCTAAATTCTAACCTGAACTCCGTCCACCATTTCTTCCAGGCTAATAGGCCCCAACTCCTCTTCCTGACCGAAACTCAAATCAGTGCCAAAACAGCCACTAATCACCTTAATTTCCCGGGGTATGAGCTCCTTACTTCTTTTAGATTGCATGGAGGCGTGTGCGCGTACGTCCGTAGCAATTTACCCTGCACCAGACTCTCCAATTTAGAAGCTGGCAGAAAAGACATACTATGGATAAAACTCTCTCTCAGGGCTGCAACTAAATTAATCTGTTGCATTTACCGGTCACCTTCTGACAACAACTTTGTCCAGCTCTTTGACTACCTTTCTAAAAAAACCGACCATCTGATTTCTGAATATCCTTCCTCCGAGGTCACTATTCTTGGTGACTTCAATGTCCATAATAAGGAATGGCTAGGATCCTCAAAAACCAATCCACAAGGAAGAGCAGCGGAGGCCTTTGCAGTCAGCAATTCTTTAGCCAATATGGTTCAGCAACCTACGTACTTTCCTCGCATCCCAACACACAGCTCAAATCCCTTGGATCTTTTTCTTACTACAAATCCGGACTGCTATAAGATATCAGTCACCGCCCCCCTAGCTCGCTCAGACCACGGCATGGTCACTGCTTCCTGCACAATGCAACCCGAGGTCACACAGTCATCACACCCACGTATTGTTTGGCACTACAACTCTGCGAACTGGGACGAAATGCGAGATTACTTTTCCTCCTTTCCATGGGCGTCTGTCTGCTTCTTTCATCCTGACCCCTCTGATATCTCACAAAACGTCACCGAAATTATCCAAGCTGGCATGGAATTATTTATTCTACGTACACAGAAAACCTCTGCAGCCACTCAAAAGCCCTGGTTCTCTAAATGCTGTGACAAGGCCAGACTTGAAAAGATCAAAGCGCACAAAAAGCTTCTACACAATCCCAGTCAAGAAAACCGTCAAGCATTTAACGACGCAAGAAACCGCTATGTCCGCATTCTTTCTGAGGCAAAAAACTCGTTTAATAACGACATCAAAAACAAAGTCCTCTTAAGCTCCAGCGGCAGTAAACCCTTCTGGACTCTTGCTAAATCTATTGGGAATAATTTATGCAAGAGCATGTTTCCACCTCTTGTCTCAGGGGATGAAATTGTTTCTACCGCCCTGGGCAAGGCTGAACTTTTTGCCTCGTTGTTCGCCGGCAATTCTACTCTCAACCCACCTCCGAATGTTCAACCACCAACAGTCCCCAATGTAGCGAATAAAATGACGGATATCATTTTCAAAACTAGAAAGGTACGAAAGATGCTCTCTTCTCTTAATACCAGGAAAGCCTCTGGCCTTGACGAGATCCCAGCAATTGTTCTCAAAAAATGCGCATCAGAACTTGCTCCTGTCCTGACTCGTCTATTTCAGACATCTTACAATAGAGGCATATTCCCTAGTAACTGGAAAACTGCTCGAGTACAACCCGTCCCCAAGAAAGGATCGAAAGCGCTTCCTAGCAATTACAGGCCTATTTCTCTCCTTTCAGTCATCTCTAAAGTAATGGAAAAGTATATAAACATCGAATTACTAAAATTTCTTGAAAAACACAGTCTAATCCACGACAGGCAGTATGGATTTCGTCAGCGCAGATCAACTGCCGACCTCCTTTCCTTTGTCACCCATTCCTGGAACAAGTCTATGGAACTACACGATGCATCTCATATTGTCGCTCTAGACATATCCAAAGCATTCGACCAGGTCTGGTACGCAGCGCTACTTAATAAAATACCGGCCTATGGCCTACCACCAAAACTCTGTACGTGGACAGCAAATTTTCTCTCCAACCGGAGCATTTCTGTTGTCGTGGATGGCCATTCCTCTAAACTGTATCCAATTAATGCAGGAGTTCCTCAAGGTTCAGCTTTAGCCCCTACTTTCTTTTTTCTCCACATCAATGACCTCCTCTCTAGCACATCCAACCCAGTTCACAGTTACGCCGACGACGGCACCCTCCACTCCAATATACAATACACTAAGCCTGTCTCTTTAGCCCGACTAGATGAGGATCGCAGACTCATGGAGGGTTCTATCTCCGCGGATCTCCAAAAAATATTAGACTGGGGAAGTAGAAATCTTGTACAATTCAACCCCACCAAATGTCAGTCTGGCTTTCTATCTCATAAGAGATACACCAGCCCTAGATCCATCACAATGAACAACCAAGTTATTCAAAGTAATGAGTCCTTTTCACTTGTTGGCATTTCTGTGGATCGAAATCACAATTGGCACCAACATGTCACAGCAATTGCGGAAGCGGCTGCTAAGAAATTAGGTTTCCTCTTCCGTGCTCGCAAATACTTTTCAACAGCTAATATCTATACCTTATATACTTCACAAATAAGGCCAAACCTCGAATACTGCTCCCACAACTGGGGTGCAGCTGCCGCTTCTACACTCGCTATCCTGGACTCTATCCAAAAGGAAGCTATACACCTCATCGGTGACGCTACCCTCACCCAAAGGCTACCATCCCTTGCCCACCGACGTGTCGTTGGTGACCTCTCTCTCTCTCTCTTTTATAGATATCTGCAGTTCCTCCACCTACTGCCCCCAGCAGATGTACCAGAGGAACAGAGCGAATGCACCCCTTTACTGTCCAGGTCACGAGACATAGAACATCTTGTTATGCCCGCTCTTTTGTACCGAGGACTTCTAAGTTGTGGAATTCCTTGCCGGCACATGTTTTTCCTTCTCCTCCGAACCTCGAAAACTAGAATTAACAAGTTGCCTCTTTCCTCCTTGTCGACACCCATGTATTTAGGCTGTGAGTCCTCGTGGTGTGTCGTTGAAATAAAGGAAGGTACCCTATGCAATGAAACTGTTGTCCATTTATTTCGATTTGTAAGGTTGTAGGATTTAGTTTAAAGAAATTGGCTGAAAAAGGGGACAAGCCAATGGAAGTATGAGTATAAGTTTTAGATTCCACTTGAGTTTGTTTTGAAAGGTCACTGTTATTGCAGTATCGACAAAATGATGCAAACCTGATATAGACTCACTAAATAGAACCGGGGGCAAGGAAGATAAACTTTAAGACTCTTGGTATAGTCCTGGGGATTCGTTTGAAGAACTTTCACGCAGTTGCGACTTCTGAAAATCATTGTAAAAAAAACCCAAGAGTTTGCGGGATACTCTATGTGTCGGATAAACCCAAAGAACTGAAAATACTTTTGGATGTCGCTCAGGCTCTTTTCAAAGTTAAGCGAGTAATAACATCAGAAGAATTAATGAGTGTACAGAAACAATATCTAAGAGAGAGCTACAAGAAATATGTGCAAGGCCAGAAGGCATGAACTGTTGAGAATGCGCCAGATAAGAGCAGGCTTATATGGAGACAGACCAGGGAAGCTCTGGTAAAGCACATAAAATGGAGAACGCTGAGAAGGTTTTCACTGCAGATGAGTTGAACACCTACTTCAAAAGTATTTCGGAGGACATTTCACGTAGGTGGGTCCGATGACAAGGTTCTACGAATGTTGATATTCGGATATTCGGAAGACGAACAGCAATATCTCAAATTGCATAGTTCAATTAGGTGGATGGTTGGCCAAGGGCTCGGGTTGAGCCCAGAGAAAGCAACCGTCATACCGTTTACGAGGAGAGAGTGGGAGAGCCACATAACTCTCACTCTATACGGTAGAAACATCTCAATGACCAGGGAGGTAAAATATCTTGTGGCCGTACTGGACTCCCAGCTAACCTGAAATGGTCACGTTGAAAAAATACTGCGCAAGGCATTTATGACCATAGCCGTCACTAAGCGGCTATATGGAAAAACGTGGGGACGAATACCTAGTATGGCCCACTGGCTGTACACAAGGGTGGTCAGACCTTCGTTAACATACGCGGGACTGGTGTGGTTTAGGAACACAATGCAGTGCCATACAAAAACTTAACAAGATCCCAATGATGGCTTGCCTCGGTATCACAGGGGCCATGACTTCAACCCCAACAGCCGCCATAGAGGTGTTGCTGGATCTACCCCTCCTATACTTAGTTATTATAAGAGAGGCCAGGCTAGGACTATACAGACTAGCCTGCAATGATAGACTGAAGACCAACCCAGGCTGCAGGGGCCAATGCAAAATACAGGAGATCGTGAAAGAGCCCATGCTTGAAATGAGGTTAGACTTCGCGAGGGGCAGGCGTTTATTCGGAAGGACCGAGGTTAGTCACACTATTTCCTTCGGAGCTCATGCAACGGTCTCTCAGGCCGAAATATACGCCTTCTTGCACTGCGTGCGAGAGAACAAGAGGAGGGGCTACACCAACAAGCAGATCCTCATAGCCACAGACAGCCAGGTAGCCCCTAAGGTCCTAAGTAGCCCACGGGTAAATTCGAGGCTGGTAAGTGAATGCCGAGACGAGAGGAGCGACCTGGCTGGACAGAATGAGGTCACCCACATCGGGGTGTCGGGTCACTCAAGGGTCAA
Source organism: Tillus elongatus (assembly GCA_964006375.1). Classification (NCBI taxonomy): domain Eukaryota; kingdom Metazoa; phylum Arthropoda; class Insecta; order Coleoptera; family Cleridae; genus Tillus; species Tillus elongatus. Next base: position 28,791,847 of record OZ023263.1, on the reverse strand, counting down.
AGGCAATGAAGAATCTGACAGTCTCGCGAAGAGAGGATCAGCAGAACCTTTGATGGGACCAGAACCGGCCCTAGGAGTGTCGAAAGGCCAGGGGAACCATCAAGTCCTGGGTCAGGGAATAGCATAAGGCATACTGGGCAAATTGTCCAGGGCTCAAACACGGGAACTCATTAATTGGGTCACACAGTCCAAAGAGAGCTATGGAGCTGCTAAATCTTAGCAGAGGCAGCTCAGGAACATAACAGGACTCCTGACGGGACACATGGGTGTCAAGAAGCACCTGCATAAAATGGGGTGGTTCAAGGGAGACCTGTCATGTAGACTCTGCGGCGAGGGTGGGGGGAATCAGCCCAGCACATCTTGTGCGAGTGTAAAACTCTGGACCGCAAAAGACAACTGGTCTATGGTCAGCCTAGACCGGAGACAGAGCAATATAAAACTTCACCCTACCAATTGCTGTGCAGACTAGTTCAAGGCACAGTAATTTTGGAATGGGTGGAGTAGAAAAGACAAAGCGCACGCACAATAAGCCAGAGGCTGCGATGTCATCGGGGCGGTAAGGACACGGACTAGCCCTAAGGGAAAAGAAATAGTTCAATTCAAAATTAACGACTTGGATGAGAATATGAGCTCTTAAGGAAGTATTTTGGTTTAGAAGGCATTCTGGAAGGATTAAAATTTATGGAAAGTGAAGGAAAAGATTGGGTCACTAGATGGGTATGTAGAAGCCAAAATACATTTTGTATGTCAAAATCTGAAGTATTTAAAATTTTGATTGAGTTTTGCAGGAGTTTTTAGTAGACAATTGCCCAGTTTCACAAAGCTCGATTAAATATTTAACGGGCGGTTAGTGAATCAAGGCTTTAAAACACCAATAGGTAGGTTAACGATATAAAAGGTAAACTATACACCAAAATCTAGACTTCTATATTACAAGAAAAAAATTATAATAAAATATTTGGTGCCAGATCATTTCTATGAAAATTCAATACCATAACGCACTTTTTTATATATGCATGTACGCATATTTACACATATAATAGCTAGGAATAGGCAAGCTAGCAAGGTGTTTGGAGATTACTAAATTAAATTTACGTATCTAAAATTATCTAATTATGTAATGAATGAAGATTGGAGCCTATGATAAGTACAATTTGGAGAACCCAATTTATCACAATACGGTTTTTGACCCGACGATCGTTTTGCTAACAAAGTTAGCGTCATCAAGGGGATGAATAAACTGTATTAACAGTTTATTAACCCAATTCATCACAATACAGTTTTTTGACCCGACGATCGTTTCGCTAACAATGTTAGCGTCATCAAGGGGATGAATAAACTGCATAAAGAGTTTATTAACCCAATTCATCACAATACAGTTTTTTGACCGGACGATCGTTTCGCTAACAAAGTTAGTGTCATCAAGGAGATGAATAAACTGTATAAGCAGATGACGCTAACTTTGTTAGCGAAACGATTGTCGGGTCAAAAAACTGTATTGTGATGAATTGGGTTCTTCAAATTGTACTTATAATTATGTACTGTACTTAAAACCTTTTTTTATGTAAAAATATGCATATATATATATATATATATATATATATATATATATATATATATATATATATATATATATATATATATATATATATATATATATATATATATATATATAAGTGCTTGTAATTTATACAAACTAAGTGCGTTTACATTATTGTACAGGCAATAGAGGAGCCCGTTACTTTTGTCCATAATGCACTAAACTACAGGAGTTTTTTTTTTTGTTAGCTAGGTTCAGAATTACGTACTGAATGTAAAAACACAAAATCCTTACAAATTAGGAGGGCGAAAGTATCGCCATTTTGAGAAAAACCGTTTCGGCCTATATCTCCGTAACCGTACACTTTAGCCCAAAAACGGTAATGACCTTTATTGTAGATAATTATATTTCTCTTTTTTTTGTTAAATATTTTTTTTTGTATCACTCACCGTTTACAACTTATACGACTATTAGCATTCATTTATTGACTTTCTTACCTATATCTTTGTTAATAATTGTTTAAAAAATAAAATTCTTATAACTCAACTTTTCAATCGACAAATTTTCTAAAATTTTTACTGAAAACTTGTTTTTCTAAAATCAATATTTTCAAAGTTATAACGCGTTAAATGTTGCACTTTTCAATCGACAAATTTTTCTGGAAATATTTTAGTAAAATGAAGGACAATGACGGTTGAAGCTAAGACTTCAGGCTTTGTAAAACATTCTTCTTGAGACATTTTCTTTCCATAGCTTATATTAGTTTCAGGTTCTTTGCGCAAATGTTGCCAATTTTGACGTTTTAATTCGCGACTTTGACGTTTTGAGGAAAACCCCAATTTATTTTTCTTTAATTGCCTATAACTTTTTCGTCTTTAAACCTACAGACCTAAATTTTAGGTACCAAATTTAGTTGCCCTTACTTTGTTATTTCAGGAGATATGATTTTTTTTCCAAAGAAAACACAAAATTTTCCGGGAAAACCTGGGCCTATTTTCTTGGATAACGAACTTGTTCAAGCCACTTACAAGAGGAAGGTATTCACCAGATTTAATTAAAATCGGCTGATTAGTTTTTGAGTTATCGGTGTGATATATATATATATATATATATATATATATATATATATATATATATATATATATATATATATATATATATATATATATATATATATATATATAATGAAACTGACCCCGGATATGTGTTCTAGGGAGCATAATTAGCGCCTATTTCAATTTTTTTTTTCAAAATTCAAAAGTCGGGGTCTTTCATTAGTGAATTTTTTTAAAGAAAATGCATTAATAATAATTTTAGAAAAAAAAGTTTTAAGTAAAAGTTCTAGAAAATTTGTCGATTGAAAAGTTAAGTTATAAGCATTTTATTTTTTAAACAATTATTAACAAAGATATAGGTAAAAAAGTCAATAAATGAATGTTAATAGTCGTATAAGTTGTAAACGGTGAGTGATACAAAAAAAATTATTTTACAAAAAAAGATGAAAAATAAAATTATCTACAATAAAGGTTATTACCATTTTTGGTCTAAAGTGCACGGTTACGGAGATATGGGTCGAAACGGTTTTTCTCAAAATGGCGGCACTTCCGCCCTCCTAATTTGTAAGGATTTTGTGTTTTTACATTCAGTACGTAATTCTGAACCTATCTATATATAAAAAAAAATAACTTCTGTAGTTTAATGCAGAAAAAAATTCTCTATTGCCTGTACTATTATTTGACTATATGAAAGACAGGGCCACAATTCTTCAAGCCCAGAGGCCAACCGTCCAATTTATTAACGGCTTTTCCTCGTTTCCAAGCGATACGATTCAAGCAACTCAACATCTCTTCATTCAACTGTATACTTCTTATGCAAGTTTGAACATTAACTTAAACGAAAGTTAAATTTGTATGCCTTAAATTGTAATAAAACTATCTGTGACCTTATAAAAACGTACCGTGTTATCTTAAAATTTAATGGTATGTCTGATGGTGCAACATTTGCACAACTAATTAACACGAGGTGTCGTTCGTCGGGGTTAATTTAAGTTTAGCGTGGAATGTATTTATTCAGTGAAGTATGCTAAATATGTAAAGTTGATTACACTTTACACTCCACCTACGAGAATATCACAAAGAATCTATTTAAGGAACTATTTATAACATGAACACGCGAACTGACCTCACTTCTGCAATTCCTATTAAAATCAGGTAACAGTCTTCAAGAGGTGTTTTCTTGTTTTATATAGCGTGAGAAAGTTCAAGTGAATTTTATACCCTACATTAATTCCCAAATGCTGTGGAAAATTTGTGCAATTTACTTGAATATTCCTTGAATTTAAAACACTTTTTAGTAATTTTACACAAGAGGATAATCATCATTGGGGAAATAATGCATTTTCTGTGATATGTCGCTTAGGGAGTTATTATAAAGCATATATTTACAATGCTATAACAAAATCCATAAATAATTATAGTTTAAATTCAGTATAGTCTTGACGTTGCATCTATGATTACTTTATTGCATGAGTTACTTTTAGTGAATATTCGTAGACTGGTACTTGCTCCGATTCCCATGGTTCCTCTTTCACTTTTTTAGTACATACTGTAAAATTAACATCAGCCGAAGTTTGTGGTATTGTATTTGAGCAAGTTGAATGTCTGCACGTTTAGCCCGTCGGAGGGGGCGTAAAGCCATCGGTCTCGTGCCAATGTGATGTTGGACACATTAAAGATCACTAGGTTTGTATGTGAGTGGGTCATATCGGTCCCTCCACCGCGACCTTAAGGTCTATTGTGGCTCACGCCTAAAGTCTATATTTCGCCCAACAAATCCAGCCTCCTACAGAGGTCGCTAATCTTTGTGGGCGAAAGTTGATCCAGATCTTCTGGAGCAAGCTTTACCTTGCCAAAAAGCAGGTATCTAGTCCTGTCCGCTGCCGGATAGTAACACAGCACGTGCTCTGCTGTTTCTTCATTCTCCATACACAGCCGGCACTCGGTCTCCTGACCGACCCCAATACGGTGCATGTGGTGCCGCAAGCGGCAGTGTCCTGTATACATGCCGACTAGAGTACTCAGTTGTTGTCTGTTCAACTCTAGAATTTTTTTAGCCCTTGACTCAGACAGGCCATTTATGAAGGCCTTAGAGTGGGCTAATCCTGGAAGATTTTGCCAATATTGGATTGTCATTCTTTCTGCCCAGGTCTTTAAGGTGCGTTTTGCTGTGCAAGATGTTATCCCCAGCACCGGTTCTGGTCCAACAAAGTCACTCTGGGCCCCACTCCTGGCAAGCGCGTCGGCCGCAACGTTGCCGTCATGGTCCGAGTGACCCGGTATCCAGACCAGCGACACCTCATTACAGCTGCCCAATTCGTTAAGGGCAGATTTACAACTCCATACCGTCTTTGAATTACACCGGTAGGAACCAAGAGCCTTTATTGCAGCTTGGCTATCTGCATATATCTTTATCGATTTGTGTGTATCCAGGTTTTTTAAACTTTCCCTTGCACACATCTCGATGGCATACACTTCTGCCTGGTGTATGGTTGCGTACTTACCGAGGCTAGCTGATAGTCTAGCATCGGTGCTGCCCCCATATGCGCCAGCTCCTACTCCCAAATTGGTTTTGGAGCCGTCAGAGTACCAGCAGAGGTCCGCTCTCAACAGGGTCGTTTGATTACGGTCCCAGTCCTCCCTTTCCGGGAGGACGATCTTGAAAGACAGATCTCTGCTGTTCCTTGTAGGCATCCAGTCTGAGACCATTCCCAGAATCCCGTGACCATCAATGTCATCAAGGAGTCCGGACCCTCCCAGACTGACTTCCTTCGGCATGTTGTCTGCTGTTTGCTTTAGTCTGTACGTAGTCCACCTCGCCACCCTCTCCAACCATATGTGAAGAGGGGGAATATTAAGGAAGACCTCCAGAGCGGCTGATGGTGCGGTGCTGATCGCTCCTGTTATCATCAGACATGCTTGTCTTTGTAGATGAGCCAGTTTGGCCCTCGCGATACCACGAGGTGCCATTGGCCACCAAACTATGGCTCCGTATGTTATCATTGGTCTGATAACCACTACATAGAGCCAGTACATCTGTTGGGGGTTTGTTCCCCAGTTGTTACCACAGATTCTCCGGCAGGTCCACAGGGACAGTTTAGCCCTGCGGATAACGTTTTCTAACTGTATGTCCCAGTTGAGCTTCTTACCTAGGATAACTCCCAGATATTTTTCTTGGTCCGAAAATGAAATGGTTTTTCCCATAAGAATAGGTGGTTTTAATTTGTCCAACCTTCTTCTTTTGGTAAATGGAACAATGATCGTTTTGCGAGGGTTCACAGACATATGTTCCCTTCGGCACCAATCATTGATTACATTTAGTGCTTCCTGAAGAGTACTAGCCAGTTCCTCCTCAGATTTGCCCCTAACCATTATGACGAGATCATCAGCATACGCCTGGACCTCAACCTCGCAGAGTTCGAGGATAGCCAGCAGATCATCCACAAAGAGGGACCACAGCAGGGGGGATAGTAGGCCCCCCTGAGGGCACCCCCCGCAGCCCTGACCCCGACCACCTCCCCCCGCAATGAGGTAATAATGGTCCGATTGTGCAGCATGTTTTCGATCCAGCCACAAATGGTAGGTTCCACCCCCCTAGCGATAGTGGCCTCGTAGAGGGAGATAGGTAATGCATTATTAAATGCTCCTTCGATGTCGAGAAATGCTGCCACCGCAACCTCTCCATTTTCCAGAGAGTGGGTGATTTTCTCGACGAGGTTATTGAGCGCAAACTCAGTAGATTTGCCAGTTTGGTAGGCATACTGGTGGGTATTAAGGGGGTTATTGGCCAGGATGTTCCCCCTAATGTGTCTATCCAGTATTTTTTCCAATCCCTTCAACAGGAATGATGTAATACTGAGAGGTCTCAGTGATGTGGGTAGGAGGTCCTTGCGTCCCAATTTGGGAATGTAAACCCCCCTAACCACCGTCCAGCTGGATGGAATATAGTTCCAGGCCAGGCTGGCTCTGAACAGCCTGATAAGAAAAGGTAGGAGAATCTCCAGTCCCTTTTGTAGTAGGACCGGCACCACTTCATCCTCCCCTGGCGACTTGAATGTCTGGAAATGATTCACAGCACACTCCATTGCCGAGGCTGTGACTATTCTCCGAGCAACTTGCCAGTCCTCCCTATGGGGGCCTTTAAATCGTCCCTCAGCTGGTAGGACCTCTCCGTTGCTCAGGATCAGACAATCTGGGAAGTGTGTGTGTGCTAAGAGCTCTAACGTTTCTTTCCGAGATTTAGTAAAGGAACCATCTGGTCGTTTTATCGATACCAGTTCCTGGACTCGGTCACGTGAGAGAATCCTGTGGATTATGGCGCTGCTGGGCATATTATTAATGTACCCGCAGAACCTCCTCCAGGACTCCCTCTTAGCGTTCCTTATCTCTTTGTTATAGTATGTTAGAGCGGTTTTATATTGCTCCCAGTTGCCTGTAATCTTAGCACGATTGAAGAGATAATAAAGATCATTAACCACCATACAGAAAGGTCGGCGGTTCGGCAAAATTTCCAGGAGTGTGAGGTGATACTGCTCTCTGAAGTCGGTGATTGGCTATAATCGCAAAAATAGACCGACGTTAAAGTACAAAAAAAATTGTAGACCAAATTCACTGATGAGGACTTATGAATATTGATATAATTTCCTCAAATGCGCGAACTAGGCCCCCTAGAACACATAGTCGGTGTCAGCTTCGATATATATATATATATATATATATATATATATATATATATATATATATATATATATATATATATATATATATATATATATATATATTCATGTTTGTTGGGCTCGCATTGTGGGTCTTCCAAATGAAGAAAATCTACACTGGTTGCCTGTTGTGACTCCATGTGTTTTTGTTCCTTCATCCACCGTGTTCACATCTTCACCTAGCTATATGTACCGCACCGATGATAGCTAAATACAGCCATAAAATAAATAAATTCACTAGCTGTTTAATTTCTTTTTTATTTTCATATTACTTATATAAGCACGTGCTAAGTGAGTATAATAAAGGGGGGCCCTTAATTACCATTGGGGATACACGAAGTTAAAAGTAGAGAAGACAGTCAAACTGTATGCGCACAAAAATTAGCAAAATGCATTTATAAAATCTAATAAAAAACAACAGTTTTACGAGATTATATTAAATTAACCAATAGGATAACGTTTTGCGGCAATTTCGCAATTCGCGAGTATATGAACCTAGCTTTCGTCCAAGACTACATTGAAATCCAGTCGCCCGCAAGCAAGCTGCTTGTAGATTAAGCTCGATAGGCTCGGACGGTTAACAAACATAAGTATGTCTAATTTTAAGCGGGAGACTGTACCTGTTTGAAACATAAAATATGAGAAATGCAGAAATACGCTTCAAAGTGCTACTTATTAAAACAATATTGACCAACTGACCTACAAAATCATCGATAATAAAAATGATGGATCTAGTAACTTATCCATCAGTACCGTTCTCAGTTTTTAAGCAGGATTTTATACTTACTAAGAACACCAAGCCGTTTGCAGTCGCATGCTAAAATTTAGCGCTTTTGGACGCAAATATTGTCCCGGTATTAGGAAAGAAATGGGCCAGGGCTGACCATTTACATTATTAGTTTGTGCACAGTCTCCATCTATAACATTTTATGATAATTAGAACTGCGGTGGCGACATACTACCTGGTTTCGCACCGAGATGGCGCCCCTGTCGTACATTTCACTATGTTTTACATTCTGACATCTTGCAACGTAACTTCCAGTATTTAGATTTTTATCTACCATTGATTTAAATAGAATAGCAGTACAGGTAACGTCATCCATCTTTGTCCAACATTGTAGATATTGCATTACAGAATTTGAAGTGATGTCGAGGATTATCTAAATATTAATTTCGAATACCTTTATTTTTCTGTGATCAAAATAGTTGAAAATTGGTAAACAACCACGTTTGTCTATATTCTTTTAAGTTGTATATTTTCGTTTCAATCACTTAAAGAATTTGAGAGAAATGGTATTTTTTAAAATAATTTTTAATTTTTTGTTAAGAAAAATTGAGCGTTAAGATCTCATGAACTCATCCAAGCCATTAACAAAATAAGGGTAGTTTCCAAATCAGTGAAGTATTTTTGGAGTTCTCAGTTGGATACATATATATATATATATATATATATATATATATATATATATATATATATATATATATATATATATATATATATATATATATATACACTGGTGGCTCTGGCCAGACCTCTGGCGGACAAACAACCCATGGCAATGGTGCTCGGAGAGGGCAGCTGTGTGCTGGAGTGGGGGAGAGTGGGGATGTATCATTGAGGGCTGATCAGATTGGTGGTGAAGGATGGAATATTGTCAGGAGGAAAAGAAGTAACCCAAGGAATGAAAATGTCATCAAGGGTACAACAAAGGCACGAAGACCACCTTTACAGCAGCAAAGGGTCTGAGATGGTATTAGGTATATATATATATATATATATATATATATATATATATATATATATATATATATATATATATATATATATATATATATATATATGTTAATAAAAATATATATAAATTTTAACTGACTATGGAAATGGGTTCCAGCGGCCCAAATTAGCGCTCATTTGAAGAAATTTTCTGAAAGTCTCACCATTGATACCTCGCTATTAGTGAATTTTTTTAATGAAAATTCTATAATAAGGGTAATTCCCAAATTTTGTCCAAATCAGTGAAGTATTTTTTGAGTTATCGGTTGGATACACACACACATACAGTACACATACTTAGTAGTGTCGGTGAGTTACCTTAGTCGCAGAAATAGGCCGCTGGTAAATAAACAACATACAAACATATTATTTTTTGATACACACACATGCACACGCGAAAACTAGGTAAACTGGTAGAAAGACGAATAAAAGTGCTAGAAAACTTGAGAGAAAGGAAGTTGAGCTAATGTCAAATTCATATTTTAAAGACATTGACTTAAAAAAAAATTAAGGCATTACACAGGAGTCCTTTGCGCCTTTATATAAAAACAAATAAATTTGTAATCATCAAAACGAATGCATTAATAAAGCATCTGTACCTTTAGTCTACTAGTCCAATTAGACTAATTGGCTTAATTACTTAGCCAGACAAACATCTAATGTAGTACAAAAGCATTTCCCCAAAGGGATATGAAATGTTTAACGTTATTCGGCAGAACTAATATGCACCAGTTGCTACCAATACCATATCAGCTTTGAAAGCAATTAGAACTAGATATATGTTGGATATAGAAGCCTCTCTAACAGATAAGCCTTTATGGTCTACATGTTATTTGGAATAATACCCGCCTTCAATAACAAGACCTTTTAATCTAATAAAGTAATGGGATACCTTCGCCCGATAACGCTGGTTTAAAAGTTGATATATAGGCTGTTTCAAAAATTATGGTCTATGTTACAGGTGCACATTCAGCACAAAAAATAAGACTATTTTTTCATATAAACATGGGTCCGCAAATGCTTAGTTTTTTAATTACAGCGTGTTAAAATTATTTGTTTTTGTCAGTTTTTCACGAATAAGAATAAGAGTCAAATTAAAATTTTGGCGTGAAAGTTGACACGCTGAGGTTTTTGAGGGCAAGAAATTAAAATATGTTATTGTTAATAGCACTGCTGGTAGAGGGCATCACCTGTAAGACTATGCTTGAATTCAATTGGCTATACTTTTTTGACACCCAGTAGAATCGAGCTACCGTATAGCTACATTGCAGCCCTTATCAATTGTAAGCAAAAAATGTATATTTGATCCAAATCTCTCAGACACACCATTTTCGAAATATTGCAATTTTTGTATGTGATGTCGCTCAAAAATTAATTTATCTCTGTCTGAAAATTTTAACAACCAATAAAAAGTTTATAACATTTTATGATACCTGACTACAATAAATGTTCAAAATGGCCACCCTCCACTTCAATACACTTTCGTATTCTGCGGAGCATACAACGTCGTACTCTGTGAAATATTTCTGGTGTATTTCTAATTTGTTCGCATCCAAGTACAATTCTTTGCTGCAGATCATCAACATTTTCAACATTTGCTTCCTGAACAATACTTTTGAGATGCCCCCATAAATAAAAGTCCATAGGATTCAAATCAGGAGATCGAGCCGGCCATAGCTGAGGTGCACCGCGTCCGATCCATCTGCGTCCAAAAGTATTGATTAGGTAATTTCTGACATTTAGGGTGAAATGTAGGGGGGCTCCGTCATGCATAAACCACAGGTTATGTCTTATGTCAAGAAGTACATTTTCTAATAACCCATTTAGTTGGTTTTGCAGGAATTCAAGATAAGTTGTAGCATTAAGTCTGTGAGGTAAAAAAAATGGTCCTATCAAATTACACCCTACAATTCCAGCCCGTACATTTAAGGAAAATTGCTGTTGATGATGCCTTTCAAAAACTGCGTGGGGATTTTCGTCAGCCCAAATATGGCTGTTACGAAAATTGACGATCTCGTCGCGTCTAAATCCAGACTCGTCAGTGAACAATACACAATTCAACAAGTTCTCTACATTATTATGCTGAAGAACCCATTGGCAAAATTGTAGGCAGGGTATAAAATCTCTTTCAGGCGATAGTGCCTGCACACGTTGGATGTGATATGGACGCAATTGTTGCTCATGAAGAACTCGCTGTATCGTTGCATTGGATGCTCCCAAATGACTGTCTATTTCCCTAGTACTTATTTTTGGATTTTGTTCAATTTCATCCAGAACAGCCTCTTCAAAATCAGGATTGCGTGCACTTCGTGGTCTGCCTCGATCAGCAGTAACTTTATTAAGGGTACCTATATATATATATATATATATATATATATATATATATATATATATATATATATATATATATATATATATATATATATATATATATATATATATATATATATATATATATATATTCGAAAGAGACAGATATATGTATTAGATAATGTAAGTATGTACCTGTTTCTCGCAGACGGATGTAAATCCGTTGAAACATCCTTCTGTCTGGAATTCTCCGATTTGTGAAGGCTTCTTCATACAGTCGTTTCGCCTTATAACAGTTACCAAAAGCCCGTGTATACATAGCATTCATGTCTGTTAGTTTATTTTTGGTAAATACTTCCATATCTAATCAGAAAAATTGCGAACAATACAATTAATTACTCAAAAATAGTGAGTAGTCTCAAACGTAAAATTTGAATGTAGTATATGTCACGACGAAAACGCAAAAGTCAAGTCCCGTAACGATGGAAACCACTTTGTTAAATGGTTTAATCAAAGTTTGTTATCATGGCTTTTTATTTTATCTTCATGATTGTGTCTTGTCAAGTCTTTTTTCTGGTAAGACTTTAATTTTTAACTAGAGAATAAGAAAATTAAGTTTATACATACTGATAGCAATTAAAAGGTGAAAAATGTATTCCTATGGTTTGTCGCAGAATTAATTTTTGAGCGACATCGACATACAAAAATTGAAATATCTCGAGAATGGTGTGTCTGAGAGATTTAAATCAAGTATACATTTTTTTCTTACAATTAATAAGGGCTGCAAAGTAGCTATACGGTAGGTCGATATTACTGGGTGTCAAAAAATTATAGCAAATTGAATGCAAGCCATGTCTTACAGGTGGCGCCCTCTGCCAGCAGTGTTATTAACAATACCATATTTAATTTTCTTGCCCTCTAAAACCCTCACATGCCAATTTTCACGGCAACATTTTAATCCGAATCGGACTTATTCGTGAAAAACTGACAAAAACAAATAACTTTAACACGGTGTATTTAAAAAACTAAGCATTTGCAGAGCCATATTTATATGAAAAGTTAGTCTTATTTTTTGTGCTGAATGTGCACCTGTAACATAGACCATCATTTTTGAAACATCCTGTATATGTTGTTAAATTGAAATGCAAAAGTGTTCTAGTCACCAGAGAAAGTAGCGTTAGCGGACGGCTGTCCTCATCGATCATGAAAAATTTATTTACCTGAAAACTCGTGCAAGGTTGACACGTGGAATAATTGCTATGTATATTGGCGTTCTGTAAATATCCATCAAAACCAAATAAAATAAAAGTGGTAGAAATACTGGAATTATAAACCTGTAAATAAGAAGACCTTCAACCTGAAAAAACATTAATCTTTCTGGAAATTAGTTGTTTCTAATATTGTTAATTAAAATCACTAGTGTTGCAAAATTGCGAGCCAACATTCCGTCACAATACATATACGGGTTGTCCATTGAAAACTACACAAGACAGACGTAGTAACTATTACTCTGGCTTCACAAATGTTACTCTTGTTTTTCTTTTCTGTAACCAGTTTCGCTACTTGACAGCATGATCACACACGGAAAATTGCGTTGATTTATACGTATTTATGACATCTATAAATAAAAATCAATTGCTATGTTATGAGATTTTGATCAACCAATTATTGAAAAAATAATACTCTGGACGCAGCCACTGCGTTATGGAAGTGAATTTCCATAAACATGTTTTTAATAGCAAATATGCAAGCAGGTATCAATTTGGTCACTGGTATAACCTATATAGTAGAACCAATGTACCATATTTTATCAAAATAACTTATTGTTTGAAAATGCACAAAAATGTTCTGAAGATAAACTTAAATTGTTTCCGAGCAAACTCGTTTACTACCCGACGAACCTTAGGTTAATAGCAAATTGAGTTATTGAATTTTGAAACATTTAGTAAAATTTCGCTACCAAAACGTACTAACCGCGTCTCTTTTTTTACAAACATGCATCATATTTCGATGAAAAATGCAAAAAGGAATATTCAAAAAAAATATTGTAGGTATCACGAACGACATATCGGCCACCGTATGATTGTCAAATTAATTTTATAAGATGCAGCTCAAGACACCCGTATACAATTTTTCTTCGCGCTCATTTGAAGAAATGTTTAGAAAATTCAAAAGTCGGGATCTCATCAATTAAATGACAATGACGGTTTAAACAGAAACTTAAAGATTTGTAAAACACACTTTTTACGATATTTTTTCTACATAACCCGCATTCATTTCAGCCTATCTGTTTAAAAGTCCCAAATCCTATTATACGAGCAGCAATGGCACCCAAGCTTTTCTTTTGATGTCTCTAACTATTTTTCTTGAAACTTGGAGATCCACATTGTGGGCAGAAGTATACTTTTTATAATGGTAACCTGTGTGCCCTATTTGGTTGCCATAGCTTTGTTAGTTGTGGAGATTGGTCGGATATTCCTGGCCCAAGATTTTTTGAGTTATCCGTGTGACACACACGCACATACACACACATAAGTATATATTTTATACGAGAGGTCTCCGTGGTCATTATTGTGAGATATACTTGGTTCCCAGGTTGAACGGCGTCCAGAACTGATTAAAACTCGACGTTTCGGCCTCTGTCATAGAGATATTTTCAAGAGTTCAAAGAAGTATGAGGGGAACTGAACTCTAAGGCCTCAATCTGCCTACTCCCCATATCTCGCTGGAGATCGTATCCAAGGGCTCAGTATGTGCATACGGCCCTGACCTGACCAGAGAGACGCGTCAATGCATGAACCAAGTATATCTTATATATATATATATATATATATATATATATATATATATATATATATATATATATATATATATATATATATATATATATATATATATATTAGCCTATAAGAATTGAAAATGACTCTGTAGAAGTGTTCTAGGGGGGCCTAGTTCGCGCTTGTTTGGAGAAATTTCAAAAGTCGAAAACTCCACAGTGAATTTTTTCTACGAAAATTCACTCAAAACATATTGTTACTACGTAAAGATTTGCAGCCTTCAATTGGCACTAACATTGTTTCTAAAGCCACCATGTATATTTGTAGTAGTCAAATGGACTGACATTGAGAAATAGAGCAATAACATTTAACTGCGCAAACATAGGATTTTATCTTGTTTTCGATTAATGAAGTGTATTTGTGTACGTATACTTTTCCTGCATCAAAAAACAATTAAGCCGATAGATTTTTGCACTTTAGTGTGACGACAAAACATAATTCAATTGTAGGCAAATAAAATGATTAATGACATCACTTTTAATTAGGTTTATGATTCGATCAATCATTATAAAACGACAATTGAGTAGAATATAAAATGATGTAGTTTTTGAATCCAGAAACTTGTTGCGAGGTCCTGACGCCGCAAGAACGCTGTGTTATCAATTGATTTTCTTCCAATATAATTTAAGAAAAAGTTCCGGACGCAGTAAGCGCGTTATGCTAGTGAATTTTCATTAAATGCTTCAAATTTGCGTTACTGAATTTTCTATAAACCTAGAAAGTTGAATTTTGGCACGTGGTTAGGTCTTTTACAGGGCAACATACTTCTCAAATTTCATCAATAGCTTTGTAATTTTTGGAGATAAAATTTTTTTTCGAAAGAAAACTCAAACATAAGTAAAAGCCTGGACACAGCAAATGCGTTATGGTAGTGAATTTTCATAGAAATGATCTGGTACAAAATATTTTATTATAATTTTTCTTTATTGTAACATAGAAATCTAAATTTTGATATATAGTTTAATTTTTATATCGTAAACCTACCTACCAAATTTGGTTATAATAGCTTTTTTATGTTTTGAGATGAAAATCTTTTTCCAATGAAAACTCAAAATTTTCCCGGAAAACCTCGTCCGATCTTCCTGACTAACGAACTTGTCCAAGCCATTTACAAAAGGAAGGTACACGCCAAATTTTATCAAAATCGACCCACGATTTTTTTAGTTATCGGTGTGATGCATATATATATATATATATATATATATATATATATATATATATATATATATATATATATATATATATATATATATATATATATATATATATATATATATATATTATACATGGTGTTCCAATAGTGCAGTCAACTGCCGGTTACCCTGGAAGTAGCTATCAACTTCGTTATTTCACATAGAGTGTTATACTTTTTATTATATTTTTGAATCGAGATTAAAAAATATGTGTGACTTTGTATAGCATTCCCTATAGCTATCTTTGATATTTGTGAAAATATTACGACTCAGTTTTTTTTATATATCACTTCAAACTATGCTGTGGGCTGAATTTCAAGTGTTGCTGCCTAAAATTCGAAATGTCAGTAGACGACATCAATTCTTTGAAATAGTTGAAGAATAATTTATCATCATTGTACAGGTGTCTTTCTTTTGGGTTACAACATACCTAACTTCAAAGTGGCATAATTTGTGTGTTTTAAAGGGAGCACCCTATATTTTATGGATTGGTCAAGTAGATCCTTAAATTCTGCATCGACGTACAGTTGATAATTTTCGAGTTATAGTGGTATGTTTTACTTTCTCTTGTAAAAACTGTATTTTGTCAGATACGGGAGGCACAGAAAACTGATATTTATCGTATCGTTCTTTTTTAAATTATTTTTTATGTTAATGACAGGGTAGGAAAGGAGGGTCATAATGTGCTAATGGTTGATCCAAGCCACAGTCAGTAAACTGAAATACACAAACACATATGTTAATGCCTGTGGTTTATTATTATTATTATTATTAGTTTTTTTTTTCCAATAAATATGTTGGGCAACCGTCAGAGGCTCCGACACACTCTGATCTCCACCCAACGTCATTACACCCGTGCCCTCGCCCCGCTTCAGCGGTGGTCATTAATCCAGGTTCAGAGAACGGAGGAGACGTAAAAATCCAAGGACGACAGATTTCTGTATCCCGCAAGCTAGTGAATATGCAGCGGCGTGGCATGCGGGAATTTGCTCGAGTTCCCGCAACAGCGTATTGGGCACACCCCCTAGACAGTCAATAATCAGAACGACGAGTCGTATATTGTGTCCCGGATAAAGCTGCCTAAGCTCAAACATAAGTTCTCTATACTTGGTCGGTTTTTTCATTTCATTTATACTAACGTTAACCACAGCAGGCGCCGAGAACTCTATAACAAACAGGATTTTATTTTGTTTGTCGAGAGGGATCATGTCAGACCTATTAGCGGCTACTGGCCTGATAGTGGAGACCATGAAATTCCGGTATTTACGGCATCTCTCGTTCTCCACCCCGGACTCAATATCCCCCGGTTGGTGAGGCAGCACTGGTGTTTGGTCTATCCCATACGAATGTCGAAGATGGTAATACAACACTCGAAGGCCAGCATTATTCCGGTACACGTAATTGGCAGACGCCATCACCGGACATGCGCTCAAGAGATGCATAAGAGTCTCCGGCAATTGATGACAGATTATGCAGCTGTCATCTGCCACGTCCACCCGCATCACACGCTTGCGGTAGACCAAGGTGTTTATAACACCATCTTGGCAGGTCACGATGAACCCTTCAGTCTCCGATCGGAGCCCCGCTGATTTAAAAAAAGAAAATGTGAGCCTCGTTGACAAGTCATGTTCTTCTATATGCCGGAAGAACATTCCATGCAAGGGCTTGTCAACATGCTGCCCCTATAGGTGTTTTTGTAGGGCATCTCTAATTGTAGCTCTTCAGGTCAGAATGTCAAAATTAGTCACCAACGGGCGATCATCTTGCCTTCTTCCCGACCTGTGATCGAAGCATAGTCCGAGCTCGCCTGCTGATCTGCCTGCTGCCTTGAACAGGAATGCTCCTGTTCCTGCGACTTCGGCGTTTGGACAACTCGCAAAAGAGGATCGGAGCTTTTAAGAATCCTGCAACACATATCAAGGACCTCTTTTCCGTGTAACCACTCCATGTTTGGCAGTCCTCTACCTCCGAGATGTCTCGGGAGGTATAAACGAGGAACTGACGACCTCGACTGCAAGCTTCGATGTTTCTGGAGAAGCTTGCGGGTATCCCTAACCAATTGGCGCAACTCTTCCACTGTCCACTTTATCACTCCAAAGGAGTAACGGATGACTGGAGCGGCAAGTATGTTGGTAGGCAACAACTTGTTTGGCCGGGGCAGCTGTGAATGCCAGATTTGCCAAAGCCACTGTTTATACCTACCGCGGAGAGCCTCTTTCGTTTTTGCAGCGTCCTGAATCCCTGATTGCTCAAGACCCAGGTACGTATAAGTCTCTCCGGCACCTAGATGTTTTATGGTGAGTCCGTCGATGAGCTGCGCATCATTTGGGTACCCTTGAAATCGCTCTCTCTTTATATGCACCACAGCGCACTTGTCAAAGCCAAGCTCCATCGCGGTGTCTAGCGTAAACTCCTGTACCACCCTAAGAGCTGGTGCTAGCTTTCACTACAGGTATAGATTTTTAAGTAATCGATATCAAATAGATGACTAATCCTGTGTCTTCTGTTTAAGGGTGGCCCACAGAGATAACCGCGGGTTTTTCGGAGAGCCGCCTTCAGCGGTAGCAGCGAGAGGCATAATGGGAGAATCTCCTGAAAGACTCCCCTCCTATATAATATCGGTTGTGTAAGGGTTGTTCGGCCGCCAGATGTTATTATTATTATTATTATTATTAATATTATTATTATTATTATTATTATTATTATTATTATTATTATTATTATTATTATTATTATTATTATTATTATTATTATTATTATTATTATTATTATAGTTATGTTACTATGGTTTACTTCACTTTATGGTTCGCATAATTTCAATTACCTTCATTAAACTGTGTTTCACTTTTTGTATGGTAAAAATGTGAATAAGTCCCATATAAAAATCATTGCATGTAGTTGCATTTTGTGAGTTTTTGTGTCGACACATTTTCTAGTTATGAGGATATGATCGAATAATTTGACTTGTGAACAGCTCATTTTATATCTGATAATTCCATTTAAATTAATGTATAAACAAACATTTATTGGACGTAAGTAAGCTCAAACAATGGAGATGTGAAAACTGCTGACTTCCTTATTAAGGAGACCTTCAGCTGTCATCTGACATTTTGTTTACGTTCACATGTTCTGTGCCTCATACGACAATACCATTATTTCACAAGCGAAAGTAAAACAAACCACTATAACTCGAAAACTATCAACTATAGCTATAAGAAAACTTATACAACGTCAATGCAGAATTTGATGATTTACCTGATCAATCTATAAAATTTTGGGTGTTCCATTTGAAAAACACAAGTTATGCCACTTTAAAGTTAGGTATGTTGGAACCCAAAAGAAATACACCCTGTACAATGATGATAAATTATTCTCTATTTAAAAGAATTGAATGTCGTCTATTGATATTTCGAATTTTATTTTGATACCAAAAAGTTTGTTTTTGACAATAAAAATCGACCAGTTTTTAATTTTTTCCAAATAATGGTCAGTTTCAATTTAATTTTATTTATGCGTTACTTTATAGAGACAGTGGGTATATATATATATATATATATATATATATATATATATATATATATATATATATATATATATATATATATATATATATCATATAATAAAAAGTGTACATCATTTGTATGAAAACTCACGATTTTTTTGCTAATAATCCGGACAAATATATTATTTTTATTAATGGTCTTCATATTTCAAGAATATATGTCTTATAGTCAAGCTTAAACAATTTTTATTTTCTAGCCTAACAGCTTTCACATCTTCTGAGTTTTATTTTTACACGAATTTTATTATCCCCATCATAAAATGACCGACATTAAAGTTTACGTGGACACAGGTCGATACAGAAGTTTTGTGAGGTTTCCAGCGAAGCCATCTCAAAGAATTTTTGTATCCACACCCAACGAAAAACATTAAAATGACATAAAATTTATAATTCCGACTTCTCTATTGCTATCTTGATTATTTTTGTTTGATGAAATAATATTTCAGGTTGCAGAGGTTTGTTTTCATATTCTGCTCGTCAGAAATACCACAAATTTCTTAAAATAAAATTGTTTTTATTTTATGAGATGTTATAAGAAGCAGCTTTATGAAACTTTGTAATATATTTGGATTATCAAATAACGTAAATAAATTAATTTTTGTTCTGTTTATTTGCTTAAACATTATTCAAGGTTAAGTTTACATTTTACGTTCATTTAGAAAAACAATTTCTTCGATAACCTGTATGCTTAGCTTTTCGAGTTAATGGTAATAATAATAATAATAATAATAATAATAATAATAATAATAATAATAATAATAATAATAATAATAATAATAATAATAATAATAATAATAATAATAATAATAATAATAATAATAATAATAATAATAATAATAATAATAATAATAATAAATCGTCTTCATTTATTAAGAGTATGCAATTTATATTTAACGTCCTAGCCTACAAATTTGCTATTGTAGGTATTTAGTTTTACAAAAAAAAAGTTAGATGGAAGAAACAACATCCACAATGCCACAAATAACGATGTACAAGAGCTACTCTAGGCAACCATAATCAGCAGTGGCGGTGCTAGATTATGTGCACGTGTAGGCCAGTGTCGTTGCGAGGCCCTTCAAATGTATCGTCAAATTTAAGTTTTAAG
The DNA here is from genome assembly GCA_964006375.1 of Tillus elongatus. Taxonomy (NCBI): domain Eukaryota; kingdom Metazoa; phylum Arthropoda; class Insecta; order Coleoptera; family Cleridae; genus Tillus; species Tillus elongatus. The sequence continues at coordinate 28,771,756 of OZ023263.1, read as the reverse complement.
TAAAAGGTCAAATAATCGCAAATCAAATTTTATGACAATTTTTATTCTTAAGAAAATGGGTACATCAGTGGTTACAATAGGATTTTGCGGCTTTTTATACTACTAAATTCGTCAATAACTTCTTTGTAGTTGATGTTTTTTGCAATTTCGGCTTCTACTGACAAGATGGAAAGTGCTGAAAGTCGTTCTTGTGTCATTGTCGTACGCAAATTAGTTTTAACGATTTTTAGAGTAGAGAAGCTACGTTCCGCAGAGGCAGTGGTTATCGGCATTGTTAATATTATTCTGGTACGAATCAGTACGTTGAGATACAAATCTTCCAGGTTGTTTTGAATAAAGAATTGAAGCAGTTCCTTTAAATCTTTAACTGTCCTGAAATCACCATCTTCCTTTATCGTTGGCAAATTGTTTCGCAGAATACACAACTCCTCAAACAGTTACAGAGAGTTAACATCTGAATCTTTATCACCTCGAAGTAGATCATTAACATTATTATAAGAATTACGCAATAACTCGGCATCCATTTCTATGAAAGCTTTGAAATCGTACATAAATCCAAAATTGTTATGGTGTTCTTTAAGTGCCTCAAATCGGCTTTAGATACCAGTAATTACTCCATCTATCAAGGTTAAGAAAAAATTAGTTCGAAAGTGATCTTTCGCATTTTGTAACGGCTCGTTAGCATATTCATAATCAAACATTTTTTTCTCTATGGTAACTCGCTTTTCTTTGAAATGAGAAGGTACAGCATATTGACTTCTTTCTATAAATTCTTCGACTGCAACCAAAGTTGTATCAAATCCGGTCTCGCGAAATAGTTTGATCCACTCACAAAAGTTACTCAAGTACTGTACAGCTACGTGGAGATTATTTTCAGTAGATTCCAAAATTTTACTGATTTTATTCATTCTCGACAATATATCATACTAAACATGTAGAGAGAACACAAACTCTAGGCTTAACATTTCCCTCAAAAGGGCACTACAGTCACTCAGGGTATCTGAACTTGGGTCTACTTCTTGGAGAGTCTCAACCGCTTCCACAACCTTATCAAATTGATGTAAAATGGCATTCACTGCTTTAACTCTACTATCCCACCGTGTATCACATAAAGGTTTTAATGTCAGTTTTAACTTATTTTTGATGATGTCCTAACAAGTCTGTAAAATTTATTTACAAATCCAAAAAATGTTTTGGCAATTGTAGAGGAATTGGCTGCATCAACTAACAATAAATTCCAGTTATGGCAACCACACGGTGTAAAGAAGGCTCGTGGGTTGACTTTTAAGATGCGTGTCTTTACTCTTTTATTTATACCGTTCATGTTTGCTCCATTGTCGTTTGCTTGGCCCCTGCAGTTTTGAATATCAAGACCTAATTTATTCACTTTTTGTAATACAACTTCAGACAAATTTTCTCCCGTAGCTTCGTTTACGGAAACAAATCCAACGAAATGCTCTTCAGGATTACCAGAAAAGGATACATTACAGAATCGTAAAATTATTGTCATTTGTTCTACGTGCCTTGCATCGCGAGTGCAGTCTAGCATTATGACAAAGTATTTAGCTTTTTTTACTCTTTCCGTTATAACCTGAATGACAGACTTGTCCATTAACCCGATTAGTTCATTTTGAGTTCGATAACTTAAGTAGTGATGTCTAGCAATTTCGTTATTATTAATTTATTGCATATGCTCAGCAAGTACAGGGTCGTATTTTGCAAGCAGCTTTAATAGATCAATTAAGTTACCAGAATTTTCCGAACATTCTAAAAGCAAAGACTCTCTGTGACCCCTGAAGGCTAAATTGTGGCTTGATAAAAACTTAATTACTTCAATTAATCGTTTAAATAAATCACTTCCCTTTTTCTTTGAATCTTGTATACGTTTCTCATTTTCCTTGTCAATTGTTTTCCATAATTTTAGGCGCTGAGATAATTGAAACCACTGACACATACCTTCTAAATGCTGCTTGGTATTTTCGTGACGTTTTACAATGACAGTTAAGCAGTTCCAGTCAGAACATCCTTCTTCCACAAGCTGAGTCCTCGACTTTGAAAGTAATGTACAGGGAAAACAGTAAACTTTGTAGCTTGCGAGTAGACGAGCCACCGTCAAATTTATTTTGATTACTTAAAATTCTAGTATAATAAAAATTGGAAAAATGTCATTTATTACCATCTTTAGGATACGAGTCATCTGACAGGTTTAACGTCTGAGGACCTTTATTCACTAAATAACATCACTGATTGTCAGATAACGGGAAAGTCCATTTACCTGGATCTACAATAATAATATTTTGTTAGATATTATAATAAGAAATCGAAAACATCAACTTACCAGAATCTACGCAAATTGTTAAAGTAACGTCGTTATTGTGACCGACGACTGCAAGTTCGGATATGTTATCTTCATTAAGTGCACAGTCTTTGTTAGTGCTAGGAGTGCCATTCTTACTCTCACACTTTTCCGAGTTTGAAGTCAGCGAATCTATGGTCTGGTCTCTGGTCATGATGACTTCACTCATATTAGGCAGGTTTTCATTCCCGAGTGAGTCATGTTCAGTGCCATTATTGTTTTCGAAACAAACGTCAGCCAAAACAGGGTGATCATTCTTGGTTAGAAACCTCTGCATACTCTTATTCAAGTGTTTGTTAGGAACTTTTCTTCCAACTAGTTTCCTCCTCTTTGAGGCTCCAGATTCCCACTTCCTTTCATTACCCCTTTCTGTTCCCTTTTCAGACATTATTAATTACTTAAGAAAGCGTTTAAAATATATTACAGTTAAATACACTCTACAGACTACAGCATAGAGTACATACTCTACGGACTACAGACTAAGGCTAAAGACGTCGCCTACACCTAAAACTGCCACTGATAATCAGTATACACAACAGACATACATAAGAAGCCTCAAAAATATTTGTTAAAGGAATAGGTCATATCAAAACGATATTTATTCAACAAAACATAACTGCAAAATAACTTCCACATAGCTGTGATAAATGTTTGTTCCCAAATCATGTTTTCTATATGTTTTTATACTTTTTCGACATTTAAGTGAAATAATATCCAACTGGATCCTTTCTAACATCTTCAGGTACATGTTTCTCGGACAATTTTTGAAGAGAATGCGTACCTGAGTTTTTTGGGTCAGCAATAAATGTGATCCCTAAATAGGCTCTTGTAATGTTTCGTCTAAAGTCTAAAAGTGGTATGTTTGGAGTAGCGAGGTAATACAGGACATGTGCATTCACAACTCTCATATATACTATATTTGTGAATATAAGAAAATACGACTTTTTTTACACGAAGTTTTATTCTGTATTTGTCGATACACCAATCAAATTTGTCTACCCCACCCATGTATTTGTTATTGTAATATCAATACAGAAAGGCTATGGTATCTTCACATTTTTTTCTGCTTTCGATCACCTGCTTACTTTCTGCAATGGAATTAAAGCTTGTTGTTTGATGACATCTTGGTGCAGTTATTGTCTTTCCACACTACACCAAATATTTAGTTCTCTTCGTCGAAACGATACCTAAAAGCACCACGATATTCTTTTTCCATGTTACTGTCTGATTTGATAAGACATTTATTCATACGGTTTTATCGAACAGTACCTGTTGCTACTACGTTTTGCTCTTTCAGAGTCTTCATCAGGTCAAAACTGGTGAAAAGATTATCAAAGTAGAATACGTTCTTGTAAGGTTTATCTATTATCGAAATATTATTCATTATGGCACTAGCACCCAAATCTTGGACTTTATTTTCAGTGCGTTGCTTTCCTGTGAATAGTTCACTATGAAAACAATAACCAGTCCCAGTAGTGCACATAGGCCATTGTTTGAAGCCAAAAGCTATTGGCTTTCCTGAAATGAACTGTTTCATATATAGTCAGGAGCTAATGTTAAAAACGTGCATTTTATAAGTGAAAGCATGAAACTTTCCAGTCTTGTAATATAGACAACAAGAGTCCTTTTGAGCGTTGTAGGCATCGCCGGAAGTCCCCAGGAGCCGCCATATTGGATTTAGACCGGAATAACTTCCGGGTACACTTTGACCTCATGTAACTTTTGAAGGAACAATCCGATTTCAGTTTTCTTTTCCTTGTTTTAAAGATCTTTTTAAAACAAATAAAATCTATTCTAAGCATGTTACTCGTAAGTCTTACGGTTTCCGCAAAATTTACAAAAGACGTAAATTGTAATTGTTTATTTTTACTTTTACGCAATTACAACGACAAACAATCTGATTAAAAATAAAAAGAGGTTTTATTAGCATTCGGTACAAGGTAATTAATTTATTTTATGATACCGTTACAACAAATGCATACTTTGTGATGAACAAAGGGCAAAAAGCACGGATTCAGCGTATGCTTCAATTCCATGGTTACATTTTTAATGTTTTAAAACGACTCCTGATCACAGCCATCACACGACAAAGATTAGTACATGGTTAATTAACTTTTATGCGTTTGCACCTCCGCGAACAAGAAACTTTGCACTTGCACCTGATAAGTTCTCGCGATTCTTCCCCAGCTGGAGGTTGTGTGATCCATAGTGGTTCCCGTGAATCAGAATCCGAACGCCGCGTCCATCCAAACATTCGCAAATCAGGAAGTTGAGGTGATGCTTCAAGAGCTCGACCCCAAACGTGGCCGGCTTGGTACGCGGCTGTAAGGCATCTTGAGTAGGTGGAATATTGTCCTAGTCACGGTTCTTTTGTGCAAACAACGCAAGCCTCGACTTATTTACCTCAGTTTCATCACTTCATCTGTCGTACAAAAGTACAACAAATCTTTCGATCAGCGGCATCACAGAGTCGACATCTTCGGGCGTTGGGGAACGGGAAAGAACAGACAGAGCTGCAGTTACTTCCGGATAGCTGGTCCATGTTGCCCAGCAGGTGACGTTGCCTCTTCCAGCGAATTTTGACGTCGTGTCGCAACCGGTTAATGCATGGAAAGATAAGATAGCTTTACACTTATCTTCGCCTAGTTCGCTTGCAATTTTGGCGATGTTGATTGATTGAAACTTTACCACTCTACCACTTCTAGTGGGCCTAGTTCGTGCTCATTTGAAGAAATTTGTTCTAAATTCAAAAGTCGGGATCTCCTCATTAGTGATTTTTTTTAAAGAAAATTCACTAAAACAAACACTTGTGAAGCCACGGGGAAGGTCTACGACTGTATTAAATATGGAACGGTTTCACTAAGTTAGGGCAAGAACAAACAACTAGATATGCTATTTAAATTGAATTAAGTCTTAGACTTTTCATCTCTTCTTTATCAAATTATTTTTTATACAAAAACAAAAAAATCATTGAAATAACAACAATCTGATTAGTAACGGTAAAGTGAAATAAGACTAAAAAAATTCATAAAAAGTAAAGTCACTAACTAGGATTAGAACTCACCATGTAGGATTCCATTATCTGATGTACAGGGCATAGCCCACTTAACTATGCTCGACATGTATGTACAGCAGGTATATCCCATAGTACACATTAATTGTCTAACGTCTTTAATATTTACACAAAACAATTTTTATTTGCAATGGATTTTTTGGTCACATTTTAACAAAATCAAGGAAAAGAATGACTCAGACATATATCTAGGAACATGTTAGACATTTATTGTCATATTTTTCACCTAAATTCGTACTCCTACCATGATTATCAATTTTTTAACTTTCTTGAATCAGATTTAATTAATTAAAAATTAATTTACCCCTTACTTCTTTGTCTTCTAACATAGAGATATGAATTTTGGTACGTGGGATAGTCTGTATCAGAGAAACCAGAATACCAAATTTGGTTGCCCTTGCTTTGTTACTGGAGATATACATTTTTTTTTTAAAGAAAACACAAAATTTTCCGGGAAAACCTAGGCCGATTTTCCTGACTAACGAACTTATCAAAGCACCTTGCAAAGAAGGTATTTACCAAATTTGATCAAAATTGGCCCATCATTTTTTAAAATATCGGTATGAAACGTATATATATATATATATATATATATATATATATATATATATATATATATATATATATATATATAAACATATATAAATTGAAAGTGACCCTGGATATGGGTTCTAGGGGGCCTAGTTTGCGCTCATTTAAAGAAGTTTTTTCAGAATTCAAAAGTTGGGATCTTCTCATGAGTGAATTTTTTTTTAAAGAAAAATCACTAAAAAATTACAATGCTATGAAAATCGTACTTACCAGTAAAATTTTATTTCACTGACTTCTTATGCAAAAGCAGGCTATATTGTTTGAATTGTTTCTGTTCAGTAACAACATATTAAGTATATTGAATAACACAAAGTTACCCCTGAGAAAACAGAAATAAGCGTTACCAACCTAAAAATATTTATAAATTTGCTTTAAGTAAGTAGCTATACAAAACTCGTTTCATTGCATTTTATGTTTCGTCACAAATTTCATCTCATTTTAACAAGGTAGGTAAAATTCGAATCTTTCTTTTCTGTGGGCCATTTCTATTGTTATATACTATACAACAGAGTTATTAAATACACAACCTGTCTTATGATAATCTCCAGCAGTTTGTGTGCTTAAAATAGGTGTACGAGCTAAATTACATTCGTTTATTTTGTTTTACATTTTGGTATAAACGCTCTAATAGAGCTTTGAGATGTCACTTTGATGATATATTCGCAGGAGGAAGTGGTATCACTTTGTTAGAAAATGTCTTCTAGTGAACGCTATATGTTCCTGTATATTCCTGTATGTTCTGCGCTCCATTGAGAACAAATGGACGACGCTTTTTCTTTAAAATCGCTATCTTTACGATGTACTGTTCTTATGTAGTTTATGAGACTTGCTGACAGCTTTGTTGTGTTTCTGATATATAACTGTATTACAGTTTTTGTAATAAATTGATAAAATGACCTTCCTGTAAACCTTTTATAAAAACAGTGTGGCTCATTTTTGAAGTATTAAAAAGTCTCGACGCAGTGTGTTATGCTAGTGAATTTTTATAAAAATGTTTTTAATGTTAAATGTGTTTTTTCGCGAATCTTTATTTAAAAAACTCGTTACTAGAGAGATAACATTTTACACTGGTTTGTACTTGCAGTTTATATTTTAAGTGAAATTTATTTTTCTTAATATATGTTTTTATTGAATCAGTGTGGTGTGTGTATTTTTAGGAGATTTTCACACATTACATATATATTTCGATATATGATATAGATTTAAGCCTGAATATTTGTATTTTATAATTTTATAGTTTTTTTTTTCTCTCTCTCTTTGCTAGTGTATTTTGATTTGTGGGCAAGCGTTGCACTACTTCAGCATGGCGGACTATATTCGAGATTTTCAGGTTGACACCACAGAAACTAATATCGTGGATACCATTCAAGACTACCGAATGATAGATGGTACTAATGACTTTAAATTGTGTCACCAAAACATTAGAAGTCTAGGTAGAAATTTTGATAATCTAAAATTATTTTTAGATAGCTTTGGTGACTTTAGTTGCATTGTTCTTACGGAAACATGGCAGTTACAAGATCTGAATCTGTATAGCCTGGAAGGGTACAACATATTGTACAGTGGGGAAAGTTTAAATCAAAATGATGGGGTGGTAATTTACATAAAATCTGAGTTTAAATATACGTTCAAAATTATTGAATTGAAACCTATGAAAGCGATACAGGTCCAAATAAAGCATTTGGGTAAAACTATTATGGTGACAGGCATTTATAGATCCCCATCAACATGCGCAGATGATTTTAGTTTAACATTGGCAAGATATCTAAAAGATTGCGAGAAAAATAGTGATATTCATATAATAGCGGGTGATATAAATATAGATATTCTTTCCAATAATAATGTGTGTGAAGAGTACCTGAATGTACTAAGCCAAGCGGGTTTTATGTCCGTGATTCATGGAAACACTAGGGTAAGTGGCAACTCGGGAAGTTGCATTGATCACATATTTGTTAATATGAGACCGAATGTTATGAGTAAAATTAACCCTTTTATAATTGAAACAGACATAACTGATCATTACTCACAGATTTTACAGGTTGCTTTCCTTGAAGAAAAAAGTAAAAAGTATATTAAGATAAGAAAGCTTGTACTAAATAAACACAAATTAGTCAACAAACTTCGGGTGGAGGGATGGTACGGTGTCTATAATCAGAGTGATGTTAACGACGCGGCGCAAACTTTTGTAGAAATTTTGAAAGAGTATATAAGTGAAAGCACATGCACAATTAAACAGGACAAAAGAAGCTTAAAAAAGACAAAGTGGGTTACAGCAGGCATAATTAGATCAATTCAAACAAAAAATCAACTATACAGAACTATGAAACATGATCCCACAGATTATAACACAGCAAATTATAGAAAACATAGAAACCTTTTAAATACGATGATTAAAAGATGTAAATACAATTATTACCAAGAGAAGATAAATAATAACATAAACAATTCGAAGGCCATGTGGAATAGTTTGAGGGATATATATTCGAAAGACAAAAGTGCTGAAATTAAAGAAATTAGAAGTGAACAGGGCGTAATACTGACGGATTGTGAAGGGGTCTCGAATGCTTTTGTAAACTTTTTCACTAATATAGGTGGTAATCTAGCTAAACAGATTAACAAATGTAACATGGTTAACGGGTACCGTAGGAGGAAGATTTCACGAAATTCAGACAAATGAGGAGGAGGTAGTCCAGGTAATAATGCAACTCAGGAATGGTAAGGCGCCAGGTTACGATCAAATAACAGGAGAATTATTGAAGTAAATAGCTGTGGTGATATACTCGAACTGACCAATTATAGGCCTTTATCATTAACAACAAATTTCGCAAAAATAATTGAAAAAATTATAAAGAAAAGGTTAACAGATTACTTGACTAAATACAGCGTTTTGTCGGACATTCAGTTTGGATTCAGAGAAGGTAGGTCAGCTGAGAATGCCATGGCTACCCTGACTCAGCATATATACAACGCAATAGATAACCGGGAACCATGCATGGGTGTCTTTATAGATCTAAAAAGGCATTCGATACCGTGGATCACTTAATGCTGCTAGACTGTCTGGATGCAATAGGCATTCGAGGCATTCCATACGAGTTATTGAAGGACTACCAGTATGACAGAACACAAAGAGTACGGATCGGTGATGCGTTTAGCGAGTATAAATCTGTGAGTTTTGGCGTTCCGCAAGGTACTATGTTAGGGCCCGTGTTATTCATTATTTATCTAAACGAATTGCTTCTGCTTGACCTTGATGGTATTATCATAAGTTTTGCTGAAGATACAGCTATATTTTTTAAGGACAATACTTGGTCAATTTTAAAAACTAAAGTAGAAAAGGAACTTTCTAAAATAATGCATTTTTTTGCTGACAGGAGGTTGACTGTAAACATTGAAAAAACATATTTCTTACCATTTGCGTCGTTTACTAATAATATGCCAGATTACTGTGAACTAAGAGTGGAGAATAATTGTCAGTGTCAAAAGACAAAAATAAAGATGACAACTACATATAAATACTTGGGTATATACTTGGATCAGCATTTAAGATGGGATAGTCAAATATATAATTTGACAAGGAAGGTACGATTCCTGACCTGGAGGTTCAATAGCTTTCACCAGATATTTTCTGTACAACAGCTGTTTCTTTTGTATAACGCTCTGGTTAAACCACATTTAACATATGGGATACTTCTTTGGGGTGGTGCTACAAACAATTATATATGCATGCTGGAAAAGGTGCAAAAATGGATCCTCAAAATAATACTTAAAAAGAATATTACATATCCAACGGAGAGTTTATATACTGAGTCCAGTGTGTTCGATATTAGACAGTTGTTTTGCTTTTCGCTTTTAAGTTGGCAGCATAGAAACGTAAATCAAAGATTAGGTATAAGCCATGAGTATTTTACTAGAGGAAGTCTTCAGGCGGTTTGTGTGCCTAGAGTCAGGAAGACTCTATGTCAACGAGCGTTTTCTTATCTTGGCCCAAAGATTTATAATACAATACCGAGTGAATATAAGGGAATAAATGGAATTCACTTGTTTAAGGCAAAAATCACAGAGTGGATCAAGGATAAATCCAGAATGGAGATTCACAGTATCATAGATATAAAAAATGTTTACTATTCTCAGGAAAAATAGATATATTGGTGTATTATATTGGGAAAATCAGTTTGCGTACGGTTAATAAATGATTAAGCGTCAGTATTTTAATATATGTGTGTGAATGGCCGGTGAATATGATTGATCGTGTGTGTGTATATTAGTGTGTGGAATATAAGTATACAATTGGGCGAGTGAATGCGTTTGTCGATGGGTGTGTGCGTGCGTGCGCGCGCGTGTTTGTGAGAGAGTAAGTGAGGCGTGCAAGTATATGGGTGAGTATGTACGTATGGATGTGTGTTCGGGATGTTAATTTATAAAATGTACTGGTCTTGTAGTTATAAGTTTGGAATTAGGCTTAATACGTCCATTCGGTGGTGATAAACTGTGGTTCGCTAGTCTTGGGGCAGTGTAGGCGACTGTATCGCAAGAAAGAGAGGGAGAAAGATGAATTGTGGTCCTGGGGATGGGGGGCATACAAGCATTGCTTTATAAGACCTTCAATCCCGGGGATTATACTACATACCAGGATTATGCGTCTGGTTTTATATGTGTGTGTATATACGGCATACTTTCTTCGCATCACGCGTAGTTTTTTGTTTTGTTTTAATGTGTTCTTTGTTTAATGTTTGCACAAGTCACAGACTTAGCACAGTTTTGTAATTTATTTATTTGTCCATTTTCTGATATATGCTTAGTCTAAAAGGTTGTTTTGTGATACCTTTACTATTTTGTACAGAGCAGTGAGGAAATAAATATTATTATTATTATTATTATATTGACGGTGAGATTTTGCAAAACATCTTCAAAGGAGCGCGAATTTGGGCCCTTAGAACCCGAAACCAACATCCGTTTGTATATATATATATATATATATATATATATATATATATATATATATATATATATATATATATATATATATATATATATGTTCAGAAAGATTTCCGCGGTCTTTAATGTGAGAATACTTGGTTCTCGGGTTACTGAGGCATAGGGTTGAACACACTGAGACCTCACAGACGATCTCCGGCGAGATTTCGAAAGTAGGCAGATTGAGGCTCCATAATCGAGCTACAACAACCCAACCCACCTTTGTCCACCGCTCTAAGGAGTAGACAGATTGAGGCCTTATAGTGTCCTTACATATTTCCTTTACCTACCTTTGTCCACCACTCTAAGGAGTAGGCGGATTGAGGCCTTAGAGTGTCCTTACATATTTGCTTTACCCACCTTTGTCCACCACTCTAAGGAGTAGACAGATTGAGGCCTTAGAGTGTCCTTAACATATTTCCTTTACCCACCTTTGTTCACCACTCTACGGAGTAGGCAGATTGAGACCTTAGAGTGTCCTTACATATTTCCTTTACCCACCTTTGTCCATCACTCTGAGGAGTAGGCAGATTGAGGACTTGGAGTGTCCTTACATATTTCCTTTAACTCTTGAAAATGGCTCCAAAACAGAAGCCGAAACGTCGAGTTTCCATAAATTCTGGACGCGGTTTAACCCGAGAACCAAGTATGTCTCATATATATACCCCGGGTATGGGTTCTAAACGGCCTAGCTGCGCTCATTTGACGAAATTTTTTCGAGATTTAAAAGTTGAGATCTCCTTATTAGTGAATTTGTTTTTACGAAAATTCACTAAAAATGGTATACTTTGGTCCAAGAACATAAAACCGTTTTTTATTTTTGTAGAGAGATGCGTTTTATAGGACACTGAAAAGGCCGAGGTTCACAGCGTGTCCGAATTTTAAAGCCGAAATTAAAACTAGCACGTCTCTCTTTGTTTTTTAACTACGGGGTGACTTTGAGAACCTGTCATTTTTGGACAGCCCTGTATCTCCTTTATATAGTGAGGTAATAAAACTGTAAAAACGAATTAAAATACGTTTTCACGTAGAAGATGCAGAAATATATGATCAATTGTTTGTTGTAGCGCAACCACACGCAAGCCGAATATACAACATACTAAAACAGTCAAACACAGAACGACGTTTTCGAAAGTCAGGTGAATCAGTGTTATTGTAAACGTTAACATTGAAGTCTCCACTCACCAACATTCTTACACTAGGCTTAAAGAGAGAGCCAAGAACAGGATATCATTAATCTAAAAATAGTCTAAAGTTTCCACTAGAAGTTTTGTAGCAACGTGCAATAATTGCTTGCTGTGAATCAATTTGACATGAGAGTTCACATCTTTCAAAATGCTGTTTCTCATAAAACTCACCCAAGTCAGTATAACGAGCATCCAATCAAGAATTGGTCAGCAATACCACCTTTTGTCCTCATTTTCCTGCAGAAGTCACTCTGCACAGTTGATCTTTAAAATATATCCATTCTTTGCCCACCGACGCGCCGTTGGTGACCTCACTCTCCTTTATAGATATATGCACGGGCACTGCTCAGAGGAGCTTTTATCCATAGTTCCTCCACCTGCTGCCCCCAACAGATCTACCAGGGGAACAGAGCGAATGGACCCTTTTACTGCCCAGGTCACCAGGCATAGAACATTTTGTTATGCCCGCTCTTTTGTCCCGAGACCTTCCAAGTTGTGGAATTCCTTGCCGGCGTTGGTGACCTCACTCTCCTTTATAGATATATGCACGGGCACTGCTCAGAGGAGCTTATATCCATAGTTCCTCCACCTGCTGCCCCCAACAGATCTACCAGGGGAACAAAGCGAATGCACCTTTTTACTGTCCAGGTCACCAGGCATAGAACATCTTGTTATGCCCGCTCTTTTGTCCCGAGAACTTCCAAGTTGTGGAATTCCTTGCTGGTACATTGTTTTCCTTCTCCTCCGAACCTTCAAACCTTCAAGTCGAGAAATAACAAGTTGCCTCTTTCCTCCTTGTCGACACTCACGGTACGATAGTATTTAGGCTGTGAGCCCTCGTGGTGTGTTGTTGAAAAAAAATTCAACGACCTAATTGAGTCAGACTAGCACCATGTCTACGTCAAACATATAAAACTCACAGGATAATCGGTCATGTCCAGATATGTATTATCAACTTGGAGTGACTTAAGAATTGAATATTTAGCAACAATAAATGAGGTTCAAATGCTTAACCTTGTCAACGACTCGTGTCATCTCTCAAAAAAAAAAAAAAAAAAAAAAAAAAAAACGGCTAATACAACATCTATAGGGCCATATTATGGATGTTGTGCATGATCTTGTGAGTAGATAGTGGATCGGTTGAGCCAGACAGAAGTGGATCAGTGTGATCGTTATGAATTAATTTTTGGCGCAGTAGTTTTATATTTGCTTGGGTTAGATTTTGTAGTAAAAGCGTGTATTTGTCTCAGCTTGCAGCTTAAAGTACGGGGTCGTTATAGAGACGGCCGTGGTTTGACGGATACACATGGGCCTGTGCTATCTATCCTGATGATTTGCACTATTATACGCTTCATGCGACACGGCTTTAAACATCGACTTGTCAGCATTGACATAGTTATTTTAACTCGAGTTAGCGTCACGAACATAGAAAATAAACTTGTTTCATTTAAAACCAAATAAACATGTTTTATGCCATACTCTTACATATTCTATTTCGCTAATAAAGAACGTAGTTTTAGCCCGTCATAAAAAAACTAAACTTAGATCTGTTTTTTTTTACCAACTAAATTTCTATTTGTTCCAGGTAAATGCACGCATAATCTCCTACTGTTTTCTCAGGTAAATATTTATCTAGTTTAAAAGTGTACTTACATATATATATATATATATATATATATATATATATATATATATATATATATATATATATATATATATAAAGTTTCCGCGCTCATTAGTGTGAGAAATACTCGGGTTGAGCCGTGTTTAGAATTTATTAGAATTTGACGTTTTAGCTCCTGTTTTCGAGCCCTTTTCAAGAGGTTAGCAGGATATATGAAGGAATGAACTCTAAGGCCGCAATCTGCATGCTTCTTTGAGCGCTGGATAAGGGTAGGTAGGTACGTTGAAAAAATACTGCGCAAGGCAGTTATGACACTATATGGAAAATGTGGGGACAGAGACCCATTGGCTGCACACAAGGATGGTCAGACCATCGCTAACTTACGCGGCACTGGTTTTGTTTCCAAATGTGAGACAATCCAGTGCCAAACAAAAACTGGGCAAGATCCAAAGGATGGCTTACCTCGGCATCACGGGGACAACGACCTCAAAGTCAACAGCCGTCGTGGAGGTGTTGCTCGATCTGCCCCTCCAACACTTAGTTATCATGGGGGAGGCTAGGATAGGACTACACATACTAGCCTGCAATGATAGATTGATAGCCAACCCAAGCTGCAAGGACCAGTGCAAGATTCAGGAGATCGCGAAGGAGCCCATGCTTGAAATGAGGTCAGACTTCACGAGCTCGCGAATCTGTAGGGAAAATAAGTTTGCAGTGGTAATTTCCGACCGTGAGTCAAAACGTGGGGGGGGGGTGGGGGTGCGCCGCCGGGCCTACCAAGGGACGCGATCGTCTGGTTCACGGACAGATCCGGCGGGGAGTGTGGGACGGAAGCAGGCGTTTATTCGGAAGGACCGAGCTCACAGTATTTCCCTCAGGGCTCATGCAAAGGTCTTTCAGGCCGAAATGTACGCAATCGTGCATTCCGTGCGAGAGAACAAGAGGAGGGGCTACAACAACAAGCGGGTCCTCATAGCCACAGGCAGGCAGACGTTCTTTTACATTCTCACACAGTGCAGGTTTTAATAACTCTACAGACACTCGTAATTTAATTCAGCACATGCGGCTGATTAGCAATAGAGTGGGTGAATAATTAAAAAATGTTAGGGGGGAATTTTGATATTGCATTAAGGCGTTAAACATATCCTTGCCCTCCTTCAATGCAACGCATCCTTTTAAGCAACTTTTTTGCAAGGTAGCCCCTTTTTCCGCTAGACTATTAGATCTAGAATAATTAGGGCTTCGTAAAACAGGGTCGAAATTCCACTCCTTTGAAAATTCTTTAACAGAGACGCTACCAAAGGGGACGTAATCACAAAAAGCGTGTCTGGACATCAAAATTGTAAAAATACACATTTTATCTTTTGAATAACTTCGACTGCAGATTTGTCTTCTAGTAAGACTAACTCCGACCGATTTGAGTAGGCGTCCATAATGACAAGGTAAAATATATTACCATAGGAGAAAATGTCCGCACTTATCTTTTCCCAAGAACGCTCCGGTATTGGATATGACAAAAGCTCCTGTTTTTAATTTTTCATTGCAAATTTTTCATAAATCCTACATTTTTTCACATAATTTTCAATGTCCTGTGACATGCATAGACAGTACAAACTCTGACTAGCACGTGACTTTAGCTTTTCAATGCCTCCATGTAGTCTTCTTAGAATTTCTTTTCTCTGTTTTGGGACAACCGTCCATCCTTCGAAGATTCTGTCTCAATTTCTATTAGCAAGTATGTTTCATAACCGTAACGGTTTTGTTGACACAACAAGGAAAGTATAAATATTGGTAAGCTACTTCGATGTTAAATGACAAGTCGATGCTTGGATTGAAAGTATCTTATGGAAGTCAACTTTTAACGTCGCTTCCGTCACGCTCTTACTGACTTTACAATAACATCTAGAAGAACTTATCGGTCTTTGCGTGATTAATTAATAATGAGCGTCAAGCCATTGAGTATATCCTTTTTAATTCGCCTCCGTAACTTTTTACTGACCCCGCTTTAAAATAGTAGAATATTAAGTGTCTGCAAACTGGAAGGCTATGTGACTAAAACATCATTGTATTTAAATCAATTTCCGAATAAACAGACAATATAAAAAAACTTTCCAGAAGGTTCTCGAGCATGTTAAGAAGACAATGAAGCACTTGTATTTCGTTGGCGGGCGAGTCCATTACGCGTCCTGAATAACGTAGATTTGTCTAACATCTTAAGGGCACTCCAGTTGGGAATATGTAGATCTGCGAAGCTATTAGACGCATTGCGTTCCCCTTCCATGTCAAGGAGAATGTTGTTACTGGTCTCGGCCAATGAAATTCAAAATCAGCTCTGCATGAAGAGAGTAACCGTTTGAGGAGAGGGACTCCGTATAAGCAAAAGGGGATATCGGAAGATTTTACCTAATAAGACGAAAGGCTTCGCTTCTCTGCAAGTATCTAGTGCATTTGCCTATTAGGTTTTGTTAGTCTTTTTTTAGCAATCAATAGTCTGCAGATTTTCTTTAATATACGAATTGTTCTAAGCATTTCTTCTTATTGCAAATTGCAGGGGTTCTTCGTTTTGGTTCTCCATTTTGTGTTTTTATTTCTTGTTTTCCTTTGTGGTTTTTCATTGAGTTTTCCTGTTACTTTCTCAATGTTACTGTTTCGCTGCCTTCAATGGTTTCTCGAAAACTGACAATGCTCTGAGGGACTTCAAGCTGTTGCCAATGTGTAAGACTGCTCTCCTTATTCAGACACCTGTTGCAAGCGTTTCCGACGTTTTTATAGAGCGGCATAAGTAGATTCCAAGCAGGTCAATGTTCTTTTAATTGCTGTCGCTGAGGCCGCGTAATCACAGGGCCTAATCAAAAGGCTTCACCTCATCCCATTGACCAGCAGGATACTTCTTTTGTCAAACAAGTGAGTTTCTTTTAACCTATTGACTGCATCACAAAGTTTGAGTCAAGACAAACTTTCTTTTTACCTGATCACATTAGACGAGAGCCAAATCAAATTAAATCATTCAGGGTTTACAAGCGCTAAGCAGTGAGTGTGAATATATTGGCAATTTCCGTAAACAATTTTTGATAATATTAGTGACAATAATTTCTTTACAATTAATGTAATATTTTCTTGAGTACTTTGTATAATTTATTAAACAATAAGAAACGCTGGTGCAGGCTCTGCCGCTGCCCTTGAGAATGTCAGCAATAGTTGCCTCATTTAAAAATCAGAAATAAACAAATGATTAACATCAGCCAAATACAGTAATTATATTGCTCTAACAAACGAGCAGCTTTTAATAGTCATCACTAAAATATCTGGCCAGAAGATTATTACAGAAAGTTATAATAGGAAATACTTAATATACAGAAACAATGAAACTTAAAATTCAAATTAAGCATATTATTTAAGTTGTTGATGATCTTGTGCTTTAGCTAGTTTTCACCTTATTTCTGCAAAGAATTTTAACATTATGTGTTCCAAACAATACACTTAATAATAATAACATCTGATATTTGTGTTTACTCTTGATCTTTAATTGAATAACCAATTACTTAACGAGTTTTTACAAGCCTAGCAATTCTGTAACTTGCTAGTTACCTAGCTTTCGAAGTATTTAATATGCGTAGTTTCAGCGTCTTAGGTCGAAGGATTTATAAATACGAGACCTTGAATAAGACGAACCAAACCTACAGTAAGTATTCATTTAATATCTTTATTACCTGACGGGAGACATTCTTTTATCTCATTTATAATAATTAATAAATCTGTGGGATAAACTATAAGCTAGGGTCTGGGTGAGTGAATATTACTGTTGACCTCTATACTCTCGGGATTTATATCCACTGGAAATCTTAAAGACGGAACAAGGACGGGTTAAAAACTTTCAGAACAGACGCATTCGTTAGCAAATGCGTTAATTGTATTCATGTTCAATCTTCCAATGCCAGTCCACATTCTGACAAGTAAAAATCGGAGAGGTGCAGTCACCCCTTACAAGTTAGGGATAAATGTACCTAAAAATTTAGCTGCCAAGCAGTCTCAAAAGATCCGTCATTTCGAGAAGGAGGAAGTAGAAGAGCCACAAAACTCTCACTCTATATGGTAGGATCATTCCAATGGCCAGGGAGGTAAAATATCTTGGGGTCGTATTGAACTCTAAGCTAACCTGGAATGGTCACGTTGAAAAGATACTGCGTAAGGTAGTCATGATCTTAGCCGTCACTAGGCGGCTATATGGAAAAACGTGGGGACTAAGCCCTAGTATGGCCCACTGGCTGTACACAAGGGTGGTCAGACCATCGTTAACATACGCAGCACTGGTCTGGTAGCCTAAGGTGACACAATGCAGTGCCAAATAAAAACTAGGCAAGATCCAAAAGATGGCTTGCCTAGGCAACACAGGGGCCATGTCTTCAACCCCAACAGCCGCCACGAAGGTGTTGCTGGATCTGCTCCCCCTACACTTAGTTATTATGGGGAAGGCCAGGCTAGGACTATACAGACTAGCCTGCAATGATAGCCGGAAGATCAACCAAGGTTTCAGGGGCCACTGCAAAATTCAGGACATCGTGAAGGAACCCATGCTTGAAATAAGGCCAGACTTCCCGAGCCCGCGAATCTGCAGGGAAAACAACTTGACAGTGGAAATCGCGGACCGCGAGGCATGGCGTGAGGAGACACCGGGCATACCACGGGACGTGCTCGTCTGGTACAAGGACTGATCAGGCGGTTAACGTGGGACGGGGGCAGGTGTTTATTCGGAAGGACCGATGATAAGTCATAGTATTTCCCACGGAGCCCAAGCAACGTTCTTTCAGGCCTAAATGTACGCCATCCTGCACTGTGAGCGGGAGAACAAGAGGAGGGGTGACACCAGCAAGCGAATCCTCATAGTCACAGACAGCCAGGCAGCCCTTAAGGCCATAAGTAGCCCATTGGTAAATTCCTGGCTGGTGACTGTGTGCCGAGACGAGTAGAGCGACCTGGTTGGGCAGAAAAGGGTCACCCTCATCTGGGTGCCGGGTCACTCGGGGGTCAAAGGCAATGAAGAAGCTGACAATCTCGCGAAGAGAGGGCCAGCAGAACCATTTATGGGACCAAAACCGGCTCTGGGCGTGACAAAGAGCCATTAAGTCCCGGG
Organism: Tillus elongatus; assembly: GCA_964006375.1. Taxonomy (NCBI): domain Eukaryota; kingdom Metazoa; phylum Arthropoda; class Insecta; order Coleoptera; family Cleridae; genus Tillus; species Tillus elongatus. The sequence continues at coordinate 28,752,820 of OZ023263.1, read as the reverse complement.
TCAGAAACCAACACAAGGTGTACTGGACAGACTGTCCAGGGCTCAGACATGGGAAGTCAATAATTGACGAACATAGGCCAAGACAGCTGTGGAGCTGCTAAATCTTAGCAGGGGACAGTTCAGAAACATAACAGGTCTCTTGACGGGACATATGGCCGTCAAGAAACACCTGCATAAAATGGGGCGGTTCGAGTGGGGACCTCGCAAGCTGATTCTGCGGCGAGGGGGATGAATCATCCCAGCACATCTTGTGCGAGTGTAAAGCTCTGGACCGCAAAAGACAACTGATCAACGGTTAGTCTAGACCGGAGACTGAGCATTATAAAACTTCACCCTACCAATCGCTGTGCAGACTACTTCAAGGAACAGTGATTTTGGAATGGGTGGAGTGAAAAGACTAAGGGCATGCACAATAAGCCAAAGGTTGCTGTGCTATCGGGGTGGCAAAGCCGCGGACGAGCCCTGAGGGAGATAAAAAAGTATCAAAGGATCCTTGAAAGCAAAGTTTACTTTCTTAAGAACTGATGTGTCCTAACACGCGCCAGCTTCGTTTCCAAGTGGCCAGCCTGTATATGTAACTGCGTAGTATTTATCAGTGATTCAATATTTGTAGCGCGATACAGTCCAGTTCACTAATCGCAACAATTAGAATCCACGAACCAGAAATCACAGACACGTATGTTATGCATTGTTATAAAGTTGTGCATAGTAGGTACTTCGCTTCGAGTCTTAAGAGAGTATAAATTTTGTTTCGTGTTTAGTTTCACAACAGCTAACGCCTACTTCCGAATTAAAGGATTCATTTGTTCGGGTGCAGAATTACCATCATTATGACCGAGTGGAACATAAAGCCAATATGGTTTTACTGTGCCTTCTAATGGCACGCTAATAGCGATATGCAAATGCAACTGACGAATTTACATGTTAAGTAGAAAGTCTCCAGATGAGACTTCCAAACTGCGACTTCATAATTTCTTGCCTCTGTTCTTTTAAATATGCTAATGCAGTTATAAAATGTGTTTTGATGGTTGTGATTAGAAGCTCATTACCATCAGTTTTCTTACATTAGGTAATCATTTAAGCCAATAGTGAGTACCTATTAAATACAGAATGTCTGCCATATAAGGGCAATTATTTTAGAGCAACATACAAAAAGTCTGGACGCAGCAAGTGCGTTATGGTTGTGAATTTTCATAAAAACAGTTTTCAATAGAAATATGTCTTTTTTTTAAGAAAATAGACATCATATTTGGTTACCAGTATAATATTAATAATAATAATAATAATAATAATAATAATAATAATAATAATAATAATAATAATAATAATAATAATAATAATAATAATAATAATAATAATAATAATAATAATAATAATAATAATAATAATAATAATAATAATAATAATAATAATAATAATAATAATAATAATAATAATAATAATAATAATAACAACAACAATAACAATAATATTAATAATAATAATAATAATAAAGTAGCCTATATTCACACAGTAAATAATAGTAAATAATACAATACACATGCTTGACAATAGCGCACTATCAAGTGCACAATTAAAAAAAAAGACAACAGTACAACATACTTAACAATAACACTGTTCCAAGTGCACAATTAAAAGAAAATAAATAAACTGTGTGAATAGGGTGAAGTTCGGACGGATGTAAAATCATCTCCTGCTCTACCAATTACGCTCCTGTGCAAAACAGACAGTCAACAGTCAACCTGCTTAAACATCACGCATAATCAGCGACAGTTGTTTTAAAAATATTTCAACAACACACCATGAGGGCTTACAGCCTAAATACTATCGTACCGTGGGTGTCGACAAGGAGGAAAGAGGCAACTTGGAAGTCCTTGGTTAATTTAAAAAACAGTGGGCTAATTTTGATCAAATTTGCTCAGTACCTTCCTTTTGTAAGTGGCTTGGATAACTTCGTTATCCAAGAAAATTGGCCAAGGTTTTCTTGGAAAATTTGGTGTTTTCTTTCGGAAAAAAATTATATCTCTGGAAATAAAGCAATGACAACCAGATTTGGTACGGGTTTGTATTATAAAGGGCGAACCATTTACCAAAATTTAGATCTGTAAATTTAAAGACAAAAAAGTTGTAAGCATTTTGAAAAATGGGGTGTCCCTCAAAACGTCAAAGTCGGAGAAAAAATACGGATTATGTAAAGAGTGTTCTGCAAACCCTTAAGTTTCAACCATCATTGCCCTTTATTTTACTAAAATATTTCCAGAAAATTAATTTCAAACAGACCCTTTCTCTGATGCTAAAATATTTCCAGAAAATTAATTTCAAACAGACCCTTTCTCTGATGCTTTGGCAATAGTTTTAGTTTAACGGTCTATAATTTTTAGCGAATTCTTGTAGAAAAAATTCGTTAATGAGGAGACCGCGACTTTTGAATTCTAAAAAGACTGCCTCAAATGAGCGCAAACTAGGCCCCCTAGAATCCATATACGGGCTTACTTTCTGTTTACATATATACAGGGTGACGCATTTCTCCGGTAAAGCTCAATATAATTGTTATTATGCAAGATACGAGAAAAAATTGTATACGTTACTTATAGTGTGTCTTGAGCTGCATCTTATAAAATTATTTTGACAATCACAATGTGACCCATAAGTCGTTGGTGATACGTACAACTTTTTTGAACATTGCTTATCGCATTTTTGCATTATTCATCGAAATATGACGCATGTTTGTAAAAAAAATAATCGAGAAGCAGTAAGTGCGTTTGCTAGCAAATTTTCATTAAACGCTTCAAAATTTAATAACCCAATTTGTAATTAACCTAAGGTTCGTCGGCTAGGAAACGAGTTTTCTCGGAAACCTTTTGAGTTTATTTTCGGGAAATTTTTGTACATTTTCAAACAATAAGTCATTTTGATAAAATGTGGTACATTGTTTCTGCTATAGGTTATACCGATGACCAAATTGATGCCTGCTTGCATTAAAGAGAAATATCCGCTTTTAAAAACATTTTTATGAAAATTCACTTCCATAGCGCACTTGCTGCGTCCAGATTTTTTCGTTTGAACATTTCGGTTCAGATGTTTGGTTACTCTACAGTATTTCCAACATGAAACACAGTTTTTACTGTTAAACGTATATGGTTTGAATTTAACAAATGTTTTATTATTTAAAGATACGTTGTATCAAGTTAATATAGATGTTTTGAAGATGCAGCTCCAAAATATTACGAATGATATAAAAAGGACTGTATATAAATTTCATGCTTACCTTCTAGTGAAATTTATTGTTTGGAATAGCGCCATGCAAATTGAAAACTGAGACATATCTCTAATACTGAATAATGGCGTCAAGATGGCGAAAGTTTATAGCACTGTATGAGGTTGGAAATAACTCTCATGTTTTCTGGAACATAGCTATGTAGTGACTGGAATTCAATATAGCCCGTTTTAATATACTTTTATCGCTTAAAATGATATTATTGCTGCGGTAGTTCGTCAATAATAAACCATGTAACTGATGTGTAATTGCCAAAAGTTTTCTTTCGTGGGAACTGTATCGGCCACATGCCAGAACCAGTCAATTAAGCGACTATTTAATGTACTCATTGTTATGTTTTTCCATAAAGGATTATTTTTGGGCGCATCGTACAAATAATTATGTATAAGGACCATCAAAAATATGGACGCAGCAAGTGCGTCGTGGTAGTGAATTTTCGTGAAGATTTCTTTAAATGACGCAGCAAGTGCATTATGGTAGTGAATTTTCATAAAAATGTTTTTATTGCAAATATGTGTGTTTTCTTTTTAAGAAAGCATGCATCAATTTTGGTTACTAGTATAACCTATATAGTAAAAACAATGTGCCATGTTTCATAAAAATTTATTGTGTGAACATGTACAAAAATTTCCAAAAGTGAACTTAAAGTGTTCCCTGAAAAACTCGTTTCTTGGTCAACCTTATAGGTTAATAGCAAATTGGGCTATTCAAATATGAAGCATTTGATCAAAATTCGCTTCCATAACGCACTTGTTGCATCCAGAATTTCTTTTCTTACAAACATGCATTAAATATCGATGGAAAATGCAAAAATGCAATAACATAAGGCGTGTTTAATTAAAAAAAAAAGAAAATTTGTATCACCAACGACTTATGGGCCACCCTGTGATGGTAGAAATATTTTTTTTAAGTTGTAGCTCAAGACACCCTATAATTAATATATACAATTTTTTTATATCTTGTATAATAACGGATATATTGTACTTTATTGATTTTTTACGAAAATTCGACAAAAATTATATACCATTAAACGACAAACTTATAGTTAAGACTACTGCCAAGCATCAGAGAAAGGGTCTATTTGAAATGAATTTTCTGGAAACATTTTAGTAAAATGAAGGACAATGACGGTTGAAACTAAGACTTCAGGGTTTGTAAAACATCCTTCTTGAGACATTTGATTTCCATAGCCCGTATTAGATCCAAGGTATTTGCCTAAATGTTGCCGATTTTGTCGCAATTTTAACGTTTTAAGGAAAAGCCCAATTTATTTTTCTTTAAATCACTATAACTTTTTTGTCTTTTGACCGACATAGTTAAATTATGGTAGGTAGCTTACCTATAAGGATATAAACCGACGTACCAAATTTAGTTGCCATTACTTTGTTAATTCCGGAGATATATTTTTTTTCGAAAGAAAATACAACATTTTCCGGGAAAACCTGGGCAGATTTTCCTGGCTAACGAACTTATCCAAGCCATTTGCAAAAGGAATTTATTCACCAAATTCAATCAAAATCGGCTCATTATTTTTTGAGTTATCGGTGTGATACATATATATATATATATATATATATATATATATATATATATATATATATATATATATATATATAAATATATATATATATATATATATATATATATATATATATATATATATATATATATATATATATATATACATACATATATATATATATATATATATATATATATATATATATATATATATATATATATATATATATATATATATATATATATATATATATAAACATATAAAAATTGAAACTGACCCCGGATATGTGTTCTGGGGGGCCTAATTAGCGCTCATTTGAAGAAATTTTTTCAAAGTTCAAAAGTCGGGATCTCCTCATTAGTGAATTTTTTTAAAGAAAATTCACTAAAACATGGAATTTGACAGATAATATAGCCTCCATAGTAGAAATTATATACAGGGTGTAACATAATGCCATGCAGATATTTCAGGGAGTAACAGTACAAAAAAAAATGTTAATAGACCCATGGTCAAAGGTTCACCACTTTTGATAGAGAGTGACAGTTTCAAATTTTTTATTATATTTTCTGCTTTTCTCTCATATGTCTTGAGATCATTTTAGTGAATTGTCATTAAAAAAATTCACTAATAGAGAGGTATCGACGGTGAGCCTTTCGGAAAATTTCTTCAAATGAGCACGAATTAGGGCCTCTGGAACCCATTTCCAAGGTCAGTTAAAATGTTTATATATATATATATATATATATATATATATATATATATATATATATATATATATATATATATATATATATGTAACACATCTGTGTGTGTTTGTATCCAACCGATAACTCAAAAAATACTTCACTGATTTGGGCCAAATTTGGGAATTATCTTTATGTTGCTAATGGCTTGGATAAGTTCGTTCATCAGTTCTTGACGCCAAGTTTCTCTTAACTTAAAATTAAAAAATATTTTTTTAAACGCAATACCTGTCAAATGGTTTAAGTGATTGAAACGAAAATTTACAACTTAAAAGAACATAGGTAGACGTGGATGTGTACCAATTTTCAAGTATTTTGTTCAAAGAAAAATGAAGTTATTCTAAATTAATATTAAAATAATCCTCGACATCACTTCTGTAATCATCACTTCTCTAATGCAATATTTACAACGTTAGACAAAGACAGATGACGTTACCTGTCCTGCTATGCCATTTAAATAAATCGTAGATAGATAACAATGGAATTTAAATTATTGCAACATGTCAGCATGTAGATCATTGAGAGATCTACGACAGGGATGCCATCTCGGTGCGGAACCAGGTAGTATGTTGTCACGGCAGGTCCAGTTTACACAAAATGTTATAGATGTGGACGTGTACAACGGTTGATATTTTACAACTAACTTTTAATTAACTTAACATATTTAAAACATGGATATAAATATTGAACATAAATATTGGACGATGGTTATAAATAAAAATTGTGAGGTAATGACTTAAAATAATACAATAACAGCAAATCTGTATATCAGTAAATCGTATTCTAAAAGCAGTGTTAACACTTGGTTTTTAATGTTTGTTGATTGAGCCACGACAGGACCTCTTAGAATATATTATTATTGTATAACCGGGGGAAATAACTAATGCAATATGAAGTGATAGCAACAGTATCGGCATTTTTATAGTTTGTCTCTGTGCGAAAGACAATATTTGTTAGGTTCGTTGTGTTAAATTTAGTAGCACGGGCGTCATGTGTTCTTTGCAAGTATCAAAACCTAGTAGTCCAGTGTAGTCTTGTCTTGTCTTGTCTTGTGCTTACATATGTAATATAAACATGAAAAAGAAGTGAAACAGCAAGTGAATTTATTTACCTTAGTGCTGTATTCGATATTATCTAAAAAATGCATTATAGGCGACCGTGTGGGATGTAATTTCGGTAAGTTACTGCATGGAGGGTTTTTAGATTTTTTTCAGAAACATACTTAGAACCCTTCTTGGATGTACAAGCCACAATGAAAATTTGTTGCAAACAACCCCCAAGAAAGTTAAGGAACCAGGAATGAATAGAGTGCTGGGCGGGGAGGAAATACAAGCGGAAAATGCTAAAAAAATATTTAGTCGGGCATTGAAAAGATGCGTTTTTCACATTTTGCAGCAATACATCATTTAAACCCTGTCTACCCGGCACCGCATCCATATTCGCCCAGGTCCAGTAACTTTATTGGGGGTTGCTCCCAAGAAATTTTTCTTGTGCTTCATGCTTTGCCGGTAGTTGTATGCATGCACAAGGAGAAGGAGAACCCCCTGTGTTTTTAGGTGAGGGGGCAGAAACCATCTTCTACTTGGGGTTCTTCTTCCCCTTCTGCATGCATACAATCACCCTAAATGCATGAACCACCGGAATTTTTCTTATTTTCAGCTTTCTAGTGTATTTTTTGTTGAGTATATTTCCTGTTTATCAATTTCTTTGTTTGAGTTTTGTATCCAAATTACTGTATAAATATTTATGACAGAGATCATGTTTTTGTTTGCCTCTCTTTAACTTATTTTTTACTATTCCTAAGTAAAGAAAGTAATGTTGTATAACTTTATATATATATATATATATATATATATATATATATATATATATATATATATATATATATATATATATATAAAAATCACTATAATATAGTATTCTTATGAAAATTCACTACCTTAACGTACTTGCTGTGTCCCGAACATTTTTAAAAATTTGGTACCCATATTTGCTTTAAAAGTCTCGACAATAAAATCAGTTGGTTGTCATATACAGGGTCTAATGTTTTTTTGGGTTATGTACTTTTGTACGTACAAAGAGAAAAGTCTAAAGGTCTTCTAACGACTTTGGGAAATGGTAGAAATGGAGGATCATAATGTGCTAATGGCTGATCAAAGTCACAGCAAGTAAATCGGAACACACACACACACACACTATTGTCCGCTTTGTAAATTTTTTTGGAGCACCTGTATGGACTCTGATACCAAACTTGAATTTCCTTCTCATTTTTTTGGATTTTTAATCTTTCGTATTATTCTCGTATATTTTACAGGTTTTAATTAATCTGCAAAAACAACTATCGATAATTATCCAATATTAATGAAAAATATAGTATATATATATATATATAGCCTGGGTCGTGGAGGCGGCGAAGTCGCGGACGAGCCCTGAGGGGAAAAATGGCATCGGCTGTATGTTAGTCTGTTAATAGGTGCAATAACTTTCAAACGAATTCAGATATCATCTCCCAATTTGGTACACAGTGAGCACCCGACAAACGAACGGTTCGGATTGTTTTTAGGTAAAATCGCTCCAGGAGGTTCGGGACGAATGGTTGTGGTATGGTGAAAATTGACATTTTTATAACGTATACATATAACGTTTTAGGGTTTGTTTATTAGAAAACTTTTAATTTGATCAAACATCTGGTATTCCGTGCTGAAATTAAACTAGCGGTTGAATTTGTGGGGGTGGAATTTAGATACAATTTTCAAATTTGGTATCCAGTTAGCACCCGATAAAGGAACGCTTTATGATGTTTTTGGGTAAGATTTTTTCGTTAAAACTCTCTGGTAATATAACGTTTCAGAAATTTATGGGTACATGAATATAAATACTTTCTTTGTGATCAAGTCATGGACCCTAAATATATTTCATGATAACGTCTTTCTGAGGAGAGCAGATTGTCACAGCTATGTGGAAGTTATGATTCAATTTGCAGCACTATTTTTTAAATTGTGATCAACGTGGTTTCAGAAATTGACAGGCGATCCGGTTATCAAAAGCATTCATATTAGTGAATTTTATTAAAAAAAATTCACTAATGAAGAGATCCCGGCTTTTGAATTTTGAAAAAATTTCTACAAATGAGCACTATCTAGGCCCTCTAGACCACATATCCTGGGTGAGTTTCAAAATTCTGTGTTTTCTTTCGAAAAAAAAATTATATCTCCGGAAATAACAAAGGAAGGGCAACCAAAATTGGTACGCAGCTTTATACTATTAGATGTAAATCAGGTACCAAAATTTAGTTCTGTAGGTTAAAAGAAAAAAAGTTATATTTAAAGAAAAAGATGAATTGGTGTTTTCCTCAAAACGTCAAAGTCGCGATTTAAAACGTCAAAATTGGCAACATTTAGGCAAAGAACCTGAAACTAATACAAGCTATGGAAAGAAAATGTCTCAAGAAGAATGTTTTACAAAGCCTGAAGTCCTAGCTTCAACCGTCATTGTCCTTCATTTTACTAAAATGTTTCCAGAAAATTCATTTCAATAGACCCTTTCTTTGATGCTTTGGCAGTAGACTTAGCTATAGAGTTTATCGTTTAATGGTATATAAGTTTTGTCGAATTTTCGTAAAAAATCAATAAAGCTCAATATATTCGTTATTATACAAGATATGAAAAAAATGTATACATTAATTATGGGGTGTCTTGAGCTACATCTTAAAAAATATTTCTACAATCACAGGTTGGCCCATAAGTTGTTGGTGATACAAATTTTCTTTTTTTTTAAAGTCGAAGACGCCTTATGTTATTGTATTTTTGCATTTTCCATCGAAATATAATGCATGTTTGTAAGCAACGAAATTCGAGACGCAGCAAGTGCGTAATGGTAGCGAATTTTGATTAAATGCTTCATACTTGAATAGCTCAATTTGCTGTTAACCTATGAGGTGGGCCAAGAAACGAGTTTTTTCGGGAACACTTTAAGTTTACTTTCGAAAATTTTTGTACCTTTTCGAACAATAAATTTATTTTGATTAAACGTGGTACATTGTTTTTACTATATAGGTTATACTGGTTACCAAAATTGATGCATGCTTTCTTAAAAAAACACACATATTTGCTATTAAAAACATTTTTATGAAAATTCACTACCATAACGCACTTGCTGCGTACAAGCTTATAAATATTATGATACTTTCCATTCCAGTAAACTTCACTTTCTTCTTAAACACTTCCAATAATTGTTTTAACAACGACTTAAGTAACCTTAAGTTTATTTCCACAGAAGGTACATTATTTCCTAGTACCATCCCTTGTGAGAACGTGATTCAATGTGAAACATCCGAATAAAAAAAAAAAAAAAGAGAAGCGATGAAAACATGTACATGCAAGGCATCAAATATTTTGTAATAAGAATTATTTATTGTTTCCAAAACAAAGTTACGCAAACTGTTCATTCCTATCTAAATTGATAATAGATTGACATCTTCGAAAACAAAATTTGGTTTAATACTGTATTTTCTAAATTAAAGTTGAGCTGCTACGATATATTAACGAAAAAACCAATTTATTCATTGCTTGTTGAAATTTATTAATTTTTTCTAGCATCATCGAACAAAACTAATTTCCTTTAAAAGAAGTATCATTGTTTGTCAAAAATTATTTACATTTTAAATGGTTTTTTGGGGCTTTGGGAATAAATAATGGTCTAGTGATGCTAACTCTGGAGACTAGGGCGGATGGTCAACTAGTTTAGAACCAATTTTATTAACTATTTACACTGCAATACATGACCTCTGAGCAGGAGCATGTCTTGTAAAAAGAGCACATCATTGGCCAATTTTCTGTGACATTTTGCACAATTTTCTCCCGTAATTCAGTCAACAGCTCACTATAGTAAACTCCCATTATAGTTCTACCTTGTTCCAGAAAATCTAATAGAATTATCCCATCTTTGTCCCAGAAAATTAAAGCAAGAACCTTGCCAGCTGATTTTTAAACATGGAATTTTTTGAGTTGTTGAGAACCAGAATGCTTTCACTCTTTTGAATGCTCTTTAGTCTCTGGATCATAGTATTGGACCCATGTTTCCTCTACAGTGCAAGGCGACCTAAAAGTTTGAGGAGTTTTCAAAACAGTGGCACATTTCCTTTGATATTATCAAAGGATCGCGCTTCTGATCAGCATTCAAACATTTCAGAATCCAGTTTAGAAAAGATTTTTCATTTCCAAGTCGCGGTGAACAAGGTGAAAAGTGTGCAATATTTCAGCCCAATTTGTCGATATTCTAAGATCATTTCATGTACCGAAGTAATGTTTTCTTGAGTGAAACATAAATTATTGGCCATATTTGATACTTAATCGTCCCCTTTTAAATTCAGCAACCCAGTTTTTAATAGTAGTATATAAAAGACATTTATCCCCTAAGGTTTCTACAATATCAGCAAACATTTCTTTGCCCAACCACCCTTTTAGTAATAAATACTTAATGAGAGTGACTGTAATTAAACGCAATTGAAAAATTGTAGGGTGAAACAGTTTTCTAATTTTCATGTGCAAAAAATATGACTGACCTTAAAAATGATGTTTGGGCCAATAAATTGGACAAGTATACATTTAACGTCAATACAGATCATAAAAAATTAGAGTAAATACCATTTTTCTTTAAAAATGATTTTTTTAAAATAATGTTTTTTGTTTCACTGTGGAACCTATGTGGGGTACTATGAAACAACATTGAAAAATAGGAAACATTTAAGTTTTATTCGTGACAAACATACAAACAGCATTCTAGACTGAAATAAAAATGAAAATAAACAAAATCAAACTAGAATCAATCAGTCCAGATATAAAAAATGTAATATTTCAAATAGACATATAAACAGTCCTGATTAACATTGTTAACGTACTTCAATGTTGTTAAAACTTATTTCAAACGAAATCGAATCCACCTGACGTTTGGTTTTTCCAGGTTTATTTGGTTTTGGAAGGATTATTTTAATCACACTTTCAGCGACGGTCGAGATATCATGTATTTCCAATTTAAAAATTCTGTGACGGCAGTTACTATTCAAATGAGGCTGTGGTATGTAGAATGAGTTTTACTTAAAAGCGTGACATTTTAAAAATCTTAGTTGAATCTCGTTTAGTATTTCTTTTAAACATTACCAATACCAAAGAAAATTACATAATTCGTTACTTTTAAACGCACTGTATTTGAGCATCCATTAACGAGGTAATTTTTATGTGAATCGCTAAACAAAGCAATATAATTGATTAAATTTCCGTCTTATATTAGTTTGACATTTTGCTACGAGATCACCGAATATGGCAGCTAAATGCCAAGTAACAAGCTCAATAGGTAGTAACTTGACCATCCGACATTTTGAAACGGAGAAATATAAGCTTGAACTTCTCCTCTAAAGCCTTGGCCACTCATTCAACAACTTGATTGCTTTACATTGCAAGAAAGTTCACAGTATTAAGCTTTCAGTTGAGTTAGTTCGAGAGCCACTCCTAATGATGTGACGTCAAAAGGAAACTGATCCCCTAGCTATCCTTTTAAATTGTGTTTCTTCAACTAACAGCTAAATTACATCTGGAAAGTTAAACAAAAACTTTATTCAAACATTATAAAGCGTTAGCTTCCTATAAAACAAGTATTTTAAAATGTTTGTACTGAAAATACCCAAAGAAGTCAACCATTAATGTGGAGAGCGCTGTTAAAGAATCGCAGCAGTCGAGACTTAATTATTTTTATATATACAGGTGGCCCATTCAAAACGAGCTGGCAGCCATAACTAGCAGGAAAAGATTTTGTCAGAAAGAACCTGAAACAGGTCAAGTTTGCTTGTGAGGGGGACAACTTTTGACACAAGAAGTGTAGTCCAAACTTTACCCTCCTTAGCGGGGGTGTGATCCCTCAATTTTTTTCAAATGGGAATAAGGGTCATGTAATAGCTCGTTAAAAAAACTTTTGAATCCCCATATATTGCTTTTTAGTGAATTTTTATTTAAAAAAATTCACTAATAGAGAGGTATCGATGGTGAGACTTTGCAAAATTGTTTTCAAATGAGCGCGAACTAGGACCGTTAGAACCTATATCCGGGGTCAGTTTCAATTTTTTTATGTTTATATATATATATATATATATATATATATATATATATATATATATATATATATATATATATATATATATATATATATACATACAGGATGGCACATTGAAAACGAAACAGACCGATTTGCGTCCAGATTTTTTTTAAGAAACGCTTAAACACGTCAACTTTAATATTGAGGGGGGCATGTTTTGACATAAAACTCCAATTTATCACATCAACTACTTAAGGCTGGTGATAACAACTCTTATATTTTAAATAGGGAACATGGGTCGAGTGTTACATCATTTGGAAGCTCTTTCTTTTCTGAATTCAGCAGACTAATTTTTTTGGAAGTTTTATCAACCCTTTTAAAAATTATTCACAGTTGGAGGTGCAATTACGTATTTCATTCATTGTGATAAGAAATGCACTAATTAGTTCATTTCTAGTTTAAAAAAAACTAAAAAACAAAACCAAACGTTAAAAAATGTTTATTCAGTTAAGTAAGTGTTCAAATTGTTGACCAACAGCTTCCATACAAAAGTACAAATTTTGTTCAAAACGAGCTCTGACATTCTGGAGCATTTGTGGAGTCATTAGACGGCATTCTTCAACAATGCGTCATCGTAATTCTTCCAGAGACTCCGGTTCTGTTGCGTAAATTCTACTCTTTAAATGGCTCCATAGAAAGAAGTCTAAAGGAGTTAAGTCCGGTGATCTAAGGGGCCACTCAATAGCGCCTCTACGCCCAATCCATTCTCCTGGAAACTCTCTGTTAAAAAATTCCCTAACACCTTGTGAAAAATGCAGAGGAGCTTCATCTTGTTGAAACACTAATTGATTTTCTTGATAGCGATCATCATTTTCAACAATGTCAATTAGTAGAGGGTAAACGATATCTTCTAGTAACTCCAAATACGTTTCGCCACTCAAATTGCCATCAAGAAAAATTGGTCCGATTAAACGATCTCCAAAAATACCAGTCCAGACATTCAATTTCTGTTGAGTTTGAGTGTGGACTTAGTTAAAATTTCTTGGATTATTATCTGCCCAATAACGACAATTATGACGATTGACAGGTAGAGTTTAATAAAAACGTACACTCGTCTGAAAAATAGATATTGACCAGAGAGTTCCCGTTATCACCTATTCGTGCAGTCGTAATTTCACAAAACTCCAGCCTCCGATCAAAATCATCTTCATTCAGTTGTTGTACAAGATGCATTTTATACGGGTGAAATGTATGATGCTTCAATATTCGCTGAATAATTCTTCTTCTGGCCAATTTTCTCGTACTCAAAGTGGGGATCCCGTTTTTTGTTGGTTACTGAACCACTTTGTCGAAACGTTGCAACTCCAAAATGTATTTTCTGTTAACATGTTTGTTCGGATGTCGTTCATTAAAGAAATTTGCGGTACGGTTGGCACAGTCATCGTTTTTGAAAAAAAGAGTAATTATTTGAACTCTTTCTTCTACAGAATACACCATTGTGAAAATAATTTTCGGCAGTACTATCAAGTATCGAACCGACCGATAAACTGAAATAATAAACCGCATTACTCTAATTCCGATATGAAGTGTTCTGATAGTCAATTTTTTGTTTACAAACCAACAAAACATTGACTATCAGCACATTTCTTATCGGAATGAGTGAAATGCGTTTTTGCATCTTCAACTGTGAATAATTTTAAACGAGTTGATAAAACTTAAAAAAAAAAAGTTTGCTGAATTCAGAAAAGAAAGCGCTTTCAAATGGTGTAACACTCGATCCATGTTCATTATTTAAAATATAAGGGTTGTTATCACCACCCTTAAGGGGTTGATGTGACAAAGTTGAGTTTTATGTCAAAACATGTCCCTCTCAAATTTCTGAAACGTTATATTACTCGAGAGTTTTAACAAAAAAATATAAATTTTCACCAAATTAGCCCCCATTTGTCCCCCACCCCTGTACCGATCTTACCCAAAAACATCTCAGAGCGTTCCTTTGTTGGGTGCTAACTGGATATCAAATTTGAAGATTGTATCTCAATTCCACCCCCACAAATTCAACCACTAGTTTAATTTCAGCACGAAATACCAGATGTTTGATAAAATTAAAAGTTTTCTAATAAACAAACCCTAAAACGTTATATGTATATGTTATAAAAATGTCAGTTTTCACCATACCACAACCAGTCGTCCCCTACCCCCTGAAGAGATTTTACCCAAAAACGATCCGAACCGTTCGTTTGTCGGGTGCTCACTGTATACCAAATTTGGAGATTATATCTCAATTCGTTCAAAAGTTATTGCGCCTACTAACAGGCTAATATACAGACCGACAGACCGACAGAATCCATTTTTCTGTATGCCTTAAGACTTTTTACCTCGTTTTAGTAAATAAATAGAAATTTTTGTCACCGATATTCCACCACCACAAATTCAACCCCTAATTTAATTTCAGCACAGAATACTAGAAGTTTTATGAAATTGAAAGTTTTATAATAAACAAACTTTAAAACGTTATATTACTCAAGTTTTAACGAAAATATGTAAATTTTTACTAAATCACCCCCCTGTGATCTCCTACCCTCTGGAGCGATTTTACCGAAAACAATGAGAACAGTTAGTTTGTCGCGTGCCAACTGTATGCAAAATTTGAAGACGATATCTCAATTCGTTCTAAAGTTATCGTGGCTACAAACAGACAGACATACAAACCGACAGACCGACAAACAAAAGAAATTAGTTCCCCAATTATGTTTTCTATATGTTTTGGCCGTTTTTTCGACGTTTAAACGAAAATTTTTTTTTGAAATTTTTGTCGCTGATGCTCCCTTCAGGGCTCATTTGCGACTTCGCCGCCTCCATGACCCAGCCTACTATTTTTTTCAATAATATTGGATAATTATCGATAGTTATTTTTGCAGATTAATCAAAACCGGTAAAAGATACGAGAATGATGCGAAAGATTAAAAATCCAAAGAAATGAAAAGGAAATTCAAGTTTTGTATCAGAGTCCATACAGGGTGCTCCAAAAAAAGTAACGAAGCATACAATAGTACGTGTGTGTGTTTCGATTTACTTGCTGTGGCTTTGATCAGCCATTATCACATTATGATCCTCCTTTTCTACCCTTTCGTAAAGTCGTTAGAAGACCTCTACACTTTCCTTTTTGTACATACAATAGTACATAACCCAAAAAAACATAAGACCCTGTATATGACAACCAACTATTTTATTGTCGAGACTTTTAAAGCAAATAGGTGTACTGGATTAAAAAAAATGTTCAGGACTCAGCAAATGTGTTAAGGTAGTGAATTTTCATAAGAATAATACATTATAGTGATTTCGCCTTATATTAAAAGTTATAAACATTACTTTATTTACTTAGAAACAGTAAAAAATAAGGTAAAGAGAGGCAAGCAAAAACACGATCTTTATCATAAATATTTATACAGTAAAACTCAAACAAAGAAATTGATAAACAGGAAATATACTCAACAAAAAATACACTAGAAAGCTGAACATAACAAAAATTCCGGTAGTTCATGTATTGAGGGTGCTTGTATGCATGTAGAAGGGGAAAAAGAACCCCCAAGTCGAAGAGGATTTTTCCCCCTCACTTAAAAACACAGGGGGTTCTCCTTCCCTTTGTGCATGCATACAACTAGCGGCAAAGCATAAAGCACAAGAAAAATTTCTTGGGAGCAACCCCCTAGAAAGTTACTGGACCTGGGCGAATATGGATGCGGTGCCGGGTAGACAGGTTGAAAGGGGGTATTGCTGCAAAATGTGAAAAACGCATTTTTTCAAAGTTCGACTAAATATTTTTCAGCATTTTCCGCTCATATTTCCTCTCCGCTCAGCATCCCCATTCATTCCTGTTCCCTTAATAGTACGGGATCCGGCTGCAAATTAGTACATTAATAATCTAGATTATCAAGATTTAATTTTTAAGTATTTTTACAACTAGGAGAAGTCACTTTTCATAAGGTGCCAATTAAAAATTACCCGCCAGTATTATTAATTAAAATATAATTAATTTACTTTCAGAGAAACATTTCGTTAACATCTTACGGAAATAAAACCTACACAACTTTACAATAGTGTATTTAAAATATCTGAAACGTCATAGTTGCTGCTGATTGCTTAACCGCTACCTCTACGCAGCCAGGTGTAAACAGGTAAAATTTTATTAAAACTTTTCGTTCTTAACGTACACTCATTTCATTTATACCACATTAAAGCTCATTTTTTTCTGTAGTTAATGATATAAAGGTGCCTATATAAAAAAAAACCGCAAATCAAAGTTTCCAACCCTAAAAGATGCTAGGTATGAAAAATAAAGTGACAGAGAGTGATGGCGCGACGCTACTTGTTAGACAAGGATGCTCAATGCCAGCTGAACGTATTTTTTGAGCTATTGCGCATGCTCCGATAAGCATCTGAGTCCAGTCATTTTAGAGAATTTTCTTAAAAAAAATTCACTAATGAGGAGATCCCGACTTTTGAATTTTGAAAAATTTCTTCAAATAAGCGCTAATTAGGCCCCCCAGAACACATATCCGGGGTCAGTTAAATTTTTTATATGTTTATATATATATATATATATATATATATATATATATATATATATATATATATATATATATATATATATATATATATATATATATATATATATATATATATATATATATATATATATATATATATATATATATATATATATATATATGTATCACACCGATAACTCAAAAAATAATGGGCCGATTTTGATTAAATTTGGTGAATACCTTCCTTTTGCAAATGGATTGGATAAGTTCGTTAGCCAGGAAAATCGGTCCTGGTTTTCCCGGAAAATTTTGTGTTTTCTTTCGAAAAAAATTTATATCTCCAGAATTGACAAAGTAAGGGCAAACAAATTTGGTACGCGGGTTTATATCCTTATAGGTAAGCTACATGCCCAAATTTAGCTCTGTAGGTCAAAAGACAAAAAAGTTATAGGCATTTAAAGAAAAATAATATATGGTTTTCCAGAAAACGTCAAAGTTGCGATTTAAACGTCAAAATTTGCAACATTTAGGCAAATAACTTGAATCTAATACGGGCTATGGAAATAAGATGTCTCAAGAAGAATGTTTTACAAACCCTGAAGTCTTAGTTTCAACCGTCATTGTCCTTCATTTTAATAAAATATTTCCAGAAACTTCATTTCAAATAGACCCTTTCTCTGATGCTTGGGAGTATTCTTAGCTATAGAGTTTATCGTTTAATGGTATATAATTTTTGTAGAATTTTCGTAAAAAAATCAATAAAGCTCAATATATCTGTTATTATACAAGATATGAAAAAAAATTGTATATATTAATTATAGGGTGCCTTGAGCTACATCTTAAAAAATTATTTCTACAATCACAGGCTGACCCATAAGTCGTTGGTGATACAAATTTTCTTTTTTTTTTAATCAAACACGCCTTATGTTATTGCATTTTCCATCGAAATATAATGCATGTTTGTAAGAAAAAAAATTCTGGACGCAGTAAGTGCGTTATGGTAGCGAATTTTGATCAAATGCTTAATATTTGAATAGCTCAATTTGCTATTAACCTATAAGGTTGACCAAGAAACGAGTTTTTTCGGGAACACTTTAAGCTAACTTTCGGACATTTTTGTACATTTTCAAACAATAAAGTTATTTTGATGAAACATGGCACATTGTTTTTACTATATAGATTATACTGGTAACCAAATTTGATGCCTGCTTTCTTGAAAAAAACACACATTATTGCTATTAAAAAATATTTTTATGAAAATTCACTACCATAACGCACTTGCTGCGTCCAGAGTTTTTTATTACTACTTAGATCGTTGGTTGAGAACCCTATTTATCGGAGCATTCGCAATAGCTCAAAAAATACGTTCAGCTGGCATTGAGCATCCTTGTCTAACAAGTAGCGTCGCGCGATCACTCTCTGTCGCTTTATTTTTCATACCTAGCATCTTTTAGGTTTTATTTCCGTAAGATGTTAACGAAATGTTTCTCTAAAAGTAAATTAATTATATTTTAATTAATAATACTGGCGGGTAATTTTTAATTGGCACCTGATGAAAAGTGACTTCTCCTAGTTGTAAAAATACTTAAAAATTAAATCTTGATAATCTAGATTATTAATGTACTAATTATGCAGCCGGATCTTAGACTATAACTTTCTTGTGGGTTGTTTGCAACAAACTTTTCTTGTGTCTTGTGCATCCCAGGAGGGTTCTAAGCATGTTTCTGAAAAAAATCTAAAAACCCTCCATGCAGTAAACTTACGAAGATACATCCCACAACGTCGCCTATAATTCATTTTTCAGATAATATCGAATACAGCACTTTTTGTTTTGCTTTCTACAAATCTTACCATGTGCCAAAATTAACACTTCTAGCTTCAAGAAAAATCGGATTATTATTCGAAAAGATGTTATGAAAATTCGCTACCATGACGCATTTGCTACTTTCGCATTTGTTAAATTTAAGTCGGTGCAAGTGTTTGAAATTATAAGTGATGTCGCTTGGAACAAAAAAAGTAAAACTATGCAGACAATCCAATTTATTCATGCTGTTGTCAGCTCGCCGCTGTAGTTCCTGCCAGTTTCTGCAATGGCTTTGGTAACTTCTACTTCTTCGTTCAAGTGGCACAACTCCAAACAATAAATTCGAAGACGAGTAGGTTGAAATTTATATCTCTACAATATCATGTATCACATAACGATTTGCGAATTTATATGCTGAATGTGTTGCCCCAATAATCTTTTAATTTACGGTCTTACATTCTTATATTGTTTGCTATAAAGTTCATGAGAGTGTAAGACCCAGAAAAGCATTTTGTGTTAATAATATCACAGTTTAACGAACAAATCACTAGAGTGATGAATCAAGAATAGGCACTGCGTTGTTTGAAAGTCATGAAAATCTAATTTTTGCGAAACATGGAATTAATTTCGTCAAATGTTAAAAGACTGAGGTTGGGCACTGTGTCTGGAAACTGAAACAAAAAGCAAAATCACCCCAAAACCACAAAAATAATAACAAAAAATTATGCGCTGGATACGCATTTCGACAACGAAATGGTCTTCATCAGTAGCTGTCGCTAAACTAACTGTACGGGGAAAATCATCCTATTTATATACTTAACTATACACTAAAAATGTTCGGGACGCAGCAAGTGCATTATAGTACTGAATTTTCATAAGAAGTGTACCCTATTTTTTTTGTTCCCTCAGGGCTCGTCCGCGGCCTTGCCGCCCCGATAGCACCGCAACCCTTGGTTGATTGTGCATACCCTTAGTCTTACTCCACCCATTCCAAAATCACTGTGCCTTGAACTAGTCTGCACAGCGATTGGTAGGGTGAAGTTTTATAATCCTCTGTCTCCGGTCTAGAGTGACCGTAGATCAGTTGTCTTTTCCGGTCCAGAGCTATACACTCACACAAGATGTGCTGGGCTGATTCCTCCCCTCGCCGCAGAGTCTGAATGCGAGGTCCCCTTCGAACCGCCCCATTTTATGCAGGTGTTTCTTGACGGCCATGTGTCCCGTCAAGAGACATGTTGTGTTTCTGAGCTGTCCTCTGCTAAGGTTTAGCAGCTCCACAGCTCTCTTTGAACTGGGTCCGTCAATTATTGACTTCCCATGTCTGAGCCCTGGACAGTCCGCCCAGTACACCTTGTGTTGGTTTCTGACCCAGGACTTAATGGTTCCCCTGGCAGTCCTCTTTGACACGCCCAGAGCCGGTTCTGGTCCCATAAATGGTTCTGCTGACCCTCTCTTCGCGAGACTGTCAGCTTCTTCATTGCCTTTGACCCCCGAGTGACCCGGCACCCAGATGAGGGTCACCTCATTCTGCCCAGCCAGGTCGCTCGTCTCGTCTCGGCACTCACTCACCAGCCAGGAGTGTACCCGTGGGCTACTTAGTGCCTTAAGGGCTGCCTGGCTGTCTGTGGCTATGAGGATCCGCTTGTTGGTGTAGCCCCTCCTCTTGTTCTCCCGCACACAGTGCAGGATGGCGTACATCTCGGCCTGAAACACCGTTGCATGGGCTCCGAGGGAAATACTATGACTTACCCTCGGTCCTTCCGAGTAAACACCTGCCCCCGTCCCACGCTCCCCGCCAGATCCGTCCGTGAACCAGACGAGCGCATCCTGTGGTCCCGTGGCGTCTCCTCCCTCCATGCCTCGCGATCAGGGATTTCCACTGTAAATTTGTTTTCCCCGCACATTCTCGGGCTCGCGAAGTCTGACCTCATTTCAAGCATGGGCTCCTTCACGATCTCCTGAATTTTGCAGTGGCCCCTGAAGCCTGGGTTGATCTTCAGTCTACCATTGCAGGCTAGTCTGTATAGTCCTAGCCTGGCCTCTCCCATAATAACTAAGTGTAGGGGGGGTAGATCCAGCAACACCTCCATGGCGGCTGTTGGGGTTGAAGACATGGCCCCTGTGATGCCTAGGCAAGCCATCCTTTGGATCTTGCCTAGTTTTTGTTTGGCACTGGATTGTGTCACCTTAGGCCACCAGACCAGTGCCGCATATGTTAACGATGGTCTGACCACCCTTGTGTACAGCCAGTGGGCCATACTAGGTCTTAGTCCCCACGTTTTTCCATATAGCCGCCTAGTGACGGCTTAGGTCATGACTGCCTTACGCAGTATTTTTCCAATGTGACCATTCCAGGTTAGCTTAGAGTCCAATACGACCCCAAGATATTTTACCTCCCTGGCCATTGGAACGCTCCTACCGTATAGAGTGAGAGTTCTGTGGCTTTCACACTTCCTCCTCCTCGTAAACGGCACGACGGTTGCTTTCTCGGGGCTCACCCCGAGCCCTTGATCAACCGTCCACCCTTCCACCACTTTCAGTGCAGTCTGCATACGCTCCCACACTGCCTGTGTGACCTTTCCTCGGACTATGATGACAATGTCGTCCGCATAGCCCTGTACCTCATACCCCCCTCCCGAGAGCCTCCCCAGCAGGCCGTCTACGACTAGACACCAGAGCAAGGGAGACAGAACGCTCCCCTGCGGACACCCCGCCGCGACCCCCGCCAGCAGAGTCCCTCCCGCGAGTGAGGTGAACACCGCCCTGTCCCTGAGCATGAAACCGATCCACCTGCAGCAGGTCTCCTCTGTTCCACGCTCCCGGGCAGCTGCCAGAACCGATCCGAACGAGGTGTTGCTAAAGGCCCCCTCTATGTCTTGGAAGGCCCCCAGCGCCACCTCCTTGTTCTCCAGCGTATTCTCCAGTTTCAGCACCAGTTGGTGCAGTGCTGTTTCTGTTGAGAATCCTGCTCTGTATGCATATTGTCCGCAGTGTAGAGGATATGCTTCCAGTACACCGCCCCTAATGTGCCGGTCGAGCAGTTTTTCCACTGTTTTCAGCAAGAAGGTCATGAGACTTATTGGCCTCAGGGACTTTGCCTGGTCTGTTGGACGCCCAGGTTTAGGAATAAATACAACCCTGGCCAGTCTCCATGCCCTCGGAATGTACCCCAGAGCCAGGCTGGCCCTCATAATGAGGGTAAGCACCGGCGCCAGTATATCTATCCCCTGTTGGAGCATGATGGGCATTATTCCTTCAAATCCCGGCGATTTGTATGGCTTAAAGCTGTTAATGGCCCATCTGATTTTGCTCCAGGTAACCACCTCTTTAGCGACTGTCCAGTCTACTCTAGGTGTCCGCCTATAAGGCGCCTCTATTTCTGAGTGTTCCCAGTCCGGAGGTGAATGGTTTATTATGTTACAGCCGGGGAAGTGCGTCTGAGTGTACACTATTGGTAAGGTATATTATTAAAACTAATTCTTTAAATTTAAATGGACCTGGGAGACCGGTTTTAGAGGTCATAGTTAGCAATTATTTGAAGAAGTCTCTGTTTTCTATAGAGCTAGAAAATTATAATTTGGTAGAGATATATGTAAGTCCTGCCAGTCTCTTTAAAAAATTATGTTTCAAGTTTCATTAAAGTCAGAAAAGTTTTCTAGATTTTTTTAAATTATTTACAAAGGCAACGTACCTGCCAAATCATAAGTATGGCAGGCATTTTTCCTTTTAATGGCTTGGATGGTTTTGCTTTAGTCAACCCAGTGGAACTAGTTTTTGCAAACAAAACAACAAAAAAGCTTTTTTGAAACAAACTTGTAGTTATCCACGAAGCTCATTATGTTATTTTTCTTTAATTTAGTACCCATGTTGCGTTTACATAGGTGTTACGATGGTTCAAGTTTGAAGATTCTAGCTTAGTTGAGTTATCGGATTTCAAATATTTTTGCAAAAGCTAAGATGTCTTTTTTTTAATGAAGGAAGGCATCAAATTTTGTTATCACTATTACCTATATAGTAAATGTACCATATTTCATCAAAATATTGCTAAATGTATTTGTCTTTCCTTTACTCTTAGGTTGGTGCCCATACAATTTGATTATTGTCTTGATAATGTGTCTCTGGCTAGGCCGGTATCTATCTGTGATCTGGGCGTAATATTTGATAGAAAATTGTCTTTCTTATCTCATATTGAGAATGTTGTATCCAGTGTATTTAAACTAATGGGCTTTATTATTAGGAATTGTCGAGAGTTTAGTAATATTGACACATTTAAAATGCTTTTCTGTACTTTTATCCATAGTAGACATGAGTATGCTTCAATTGTATGGTCTCCGTGTTACCAGAACCATATTCTCCAGTTAGAAAGGGTCCAGAGACGCTTTCTGAAATATCTTTACTTCCGCCTCAATGGTATATATCCCTCTGTGGGTTACCCTTCGGAGTATATGCAGCGGGACTTCTTGCTACCAAGTCTAGAATCTAGAAGGAAACAATCTGCACTAACTTGTTTAAATGCTTTAGTAAGGGGATCCTGTGACTGCTCTCGTATACTTGAGCAACTCAACTTTAATGTTTCGAGAATGTCTTCGCGAAATCCGTTCACCTTTTGGTTACCTACGCCGCGAACTAATCTTGTGAAATTGTCGCCGCTTTATAGATTGTGTTTGGTTGCCAACAGACACGGGTCTTGCATTGATATCTTTGTGTCGGAACCAAGGTTGCTCAGAAAGTTAGCAGTCTCACAGTTATAGAGGACTGATTTGTATTTCTAATTATTTTTTTCTCTTTATTGTTGTAATTCTTTATCTTTTTCTGTTTAAGTTACATTCTGTTATCTAGTTGTAAATTATGGTTTATGCTTATTTTTAGTTTCAATTTTAAATTTGCCTTATTGTAAGGTTTACGTAGTTGTTTTTTTTTGTTTTTTTGTGGGTCATTTCTGTATTTCCTACCCAATAATTGGGCTTGTCCTGTTAGTTAGAGTGATGAAAATTAAATAGATAAATAAATAAAAATAACTTTATTATTTGTAAAAGTACCAACATTTTCCGAAAATAAAACTTAAGATGTTCTCCGAAAAACTGGAACGATTTTTCTGGCCAACGAACCTGTACAAGCTATTTACCCACTTAGCAAGATATAATTATTCACAAAAACCTTTTCGACAAAACTCCTAAAAAAAAATACACGAAAATCTGCAAACAGTTTTTTTTACGGAAATGCGAAAATAATTTGTTTACAATAACTTATTAAACATTTATTACCAAAATCTCTACGGAAAAACAAAAAATGATCTGCGAAAATTGACTAACTATTTTTTTTAAATTTGCCTAAAGAATACATAAAATTCAAATGATATACCTAATCTGTAACAAAGTTTAAAAAAGTCTGGACGCAGCAAGTGCGTTATGGTAGCAAATTTTCTTAAAAATGTTTTTAACAGCAAATGTCTTTCTTTGATGAAAGCAGGCATCAAACTTGGTTGCCTATATAGTAGAAACAATCTACCATATTTCATCGAAATAACTTTATCGTTTGAAAATATACAAACATTTTTCCAAAGTCTGGATGCAGCAGGTGTGTTATGGAAATGAATTTCCATTAAAATGTTTTTAATAGCAAATGCGAGCAGGCATCGATCTGATTAACGGTATAGCCATTGTAGTAGAAACAATGTACTATGTTTTATCAAAATTACTTATGGTTTGAAAATATACACAAATTTTCCGAAAATAAACTTAAATGTTGGTTTCCTAACCAACAAAGCTTACGTTA
Organism: Tillus elongatus; assembly: GCA_964006375.1. Lineage (NCBI taxonomy): Eukaryota > Metazoa > Arthropoda > Insecta > Coleoptera > Cleridae > Tillus > Tillus elongatus. Next base: position 28,728,063 of record OZ023263.1, on the reverse strand, counting down.
ATGACTTTTGAGTTATTGAAATTTGAAAAATTTGCTACCAAAACGCATTTACTGCGTCCAGATTTTTTTCTTACAAACGCACCATATTTCGATAAAAAATGCAAAAATTCATTAACGAATTTGTTCTACGAAAATTAGCTAAAATTATAGACCGTTAAACCATAAACTTCACTAAACCTACAACAAAAGCATTAACTTAACTAAACCGACAGCCAAAGCATCAGACAAAGGGTCTATTTGAAATGAATTTTCTGTAAATATTTTAGTAAAATGACGGGTTTGCTGAACACTCTTCTTGCAACATTTTCTTTTCACAATCCGTATTTGTTTCACGTTCTTTGCCTAAACATTGCCAATTTTGACATTTCAAATTGCGAGTTTGACGTTTTGAGGAAAACTCCAAAATTTGTTTCTTTAACTGCCCATAACTTCTTTGTCTTTAAAGCAAGCTAGAGACCTAAATTTTAGTACAGAGTTCACTCTTTATAATACAAATACGCATACCAAATTTGGTTGCCCTTGCTTTGTTATTTCCGGAGATATGAATTTTTATAAAAAGAAAACACAAAATTTTCCGGGAAAGCATGGTCCGATTTTCCCGACTAACGAACTTATCCAAGCCGCTTGCAAAGGGAAGGTATTCACCAAATTTGATCAAGATCGGTCCATTACTTTTTGTACTTATATATATATATATATATATATATATATATATATATATATATATATATATATATATATATATATATATATATACATATATATATATATATATATATATATATATATATATATATATATATATATATATATATATATATATATATATATATATATATAAATGCAAAAAAATATTTCCAAAACTAGAGTCTCTGGGAGCCGGTAGTTGTTCAATTCGAAAAAGTCACTATTTGAGAGCGGTCTGTATATACGGCATCTCTATTATTTAAATAACAAACATTAAACGTAAACCTCACTGAATGCGTCACTTTTATGAGACTCTCCTATCTATTGGTAAATATAATTTTTTAAATTGTTAGTTAGTTGTTAGTTAGTTAGTTAGTCTCTATTTTTAACACTCTGTGTTATTTGGAGCGGGCGTGACAACATAGTACTTGGTTCCGAACTAGGCGGCGACACGTTCACCACTCACTTAATGTTTATATATATATATATATATATATATATATATATATATATATATATATATATATATATATATATATATATATATATATATATATGTATCACACCGATAACTCAAAAAACAATGGGCCGATTTTGATCAAATTAGGTGAATACCTTCCTTTTGCAAATGGCTTGGATAAGTTCGTTAGTCAGGAAAATCGGCCCAGGTTTTCCCGGAAAATTTTGGGTTTTCCTTCAAAAAAATTTTATATCTCCGGAATTAACAAAGTAAGGGCAACCAACGGTACGCTGATTTACGTCATTATAGGTGAGGCGCCTACCAAAATTTAGCTCTGTAGGTCAAAAGAAAAAAAAGTTATGGGCATTTAAAGAAAAATAAATTGGGGTTTTCCTCAAAACGTCAAAGTGACAATTGAAAACGTCAAAATTCGCAACATTTAGGCAAAGAACTTGAATGTAATACGGGCTATGGAAAGAAAATGTCTCAAGAAGAATGTTTTACAAACCCTGAAGTCTTAGTTTCAACCGTCATCGTCCTTCATTTTACTAAAATATTTCCAGAAAATTCATTTCAAATAGACCCTTTCTCTGATGCTTGGCAGTAGCCTTAGGTATAGAATTTATCGTTTAATGGTATATAATTTTTGTAGAATTTTCGTAAAAAATCAATAAAGCTCAATATATCCGTTATTATACGAGATATGAAAAATATTGTATACATTAATTATACGGTGTCTTGAGCTACACCTTAAAAAATTATTGCTACCATCACAGGGTGGCCCATAAGTCGTTGGTGATACAAAGAATTATTTTTTTTGTGGAAAACGCCTTATGTTTTTGCATTTTCCATCAAAATATAATGCATGTTTGTAAGTTAAGAAATTCTGGACGCAGCAAGTGCGTTATGGTAGCGAATTTTGATTAAATGCTTCATATTTGAAAAGCTCAATTTGCTATTAACCTATAAGGTTGACCAAGAAACGGATTTTTTCGGTTACATTTTAAGTTTACTTTCGGAAATTTCTGTACGTTTTCAAACAATAAAGTTATTTTGATGAAACATGGCACATTGTTTTTACTATATAGGTTATACTGGTAACCAAATTTGATGCCTGCTTTCTGAAAAAAAAACACATATTTGCTATTAAAAACATTTTTATGAAAATTCACTACCATAACGCACTTGCTGCGTCCAGAATTTTTTTTCTTTGCACGAATTTCTATGTTGATTATATATCATATTGTTTTCTGCTCATTATTAGATTCCAAAGACATAGTGAGCTGAAAGACATAAAAATGCTATAAAGAAAAAAAATGGTGTTTTTTATTAACCTGGAGAAACTATTTTGTTGTATCGTTGTCAAAGATCCACAGAATCCACAAAAATTTGGTTGAAATATTAGATCTCTACGTCCGATTTGATAACTATTCAGAAGCTAGTCGGGTCCTAATGTTACTGGGTAACTATCAGAGTGTATATTAGATTATAACTATTCAAAAGTCCTGGACGCAGCAAGTGCGTTATGGTAGTGAATTTTCATAGAAATGATCTGGCACAAAATATTTTATTAGGTATAACTTTTTTATTGTAACATAGAAATCTAAATTTTGGTATATAGTTTACTTTTTATATAGTAAACCTACCTACCCAATTTGGTTATCATAGCTTTTTTAGTTTTTGAGATAAAAATTTTTTTCGAATGAAAACTCTAAATTTTCCCGGATTTGCCTGACTAACGAACTTATCCAAGCCATTTACAAAAGAAAGGTACATGCCAAATTTTATCAAAATCAGCCTATTATTGTTTGAGTTATCGGTGTCATACATATATATATATATATATATATATATATATATATATATATATATATATATATATATATATATATATATATATATATATATATATATATATATATATATATGTATATATATATATATATATATATATATATATATATATATATATATATATAATTGTACCTGACCCCGGATATGAGTTCTAGAGGTTTTAGTTCGTGCTCATTTGCAAAAAATTTTTCAAAATTCAAAAGTGGGGATCTCTCGTATAGTGAATTTTTTCTAGGAAAATTCACTAAAAGATTCTATAAGTATATTATGTTGACCAAAAAATTTTAGATGTTTCAGAATTTAGGTTGCCAAGAAATTGAAGGACAGCAGCTATTAAATGCTAATTTATTTATATGTACCTGTCAAGTCCTATAGCTGTGTTTACACATGTTTTTTTTTCGAATTATCCACTCAATATTTAGTGGTCTATAACGGTGAGACTGTCTGATGCCAATTAAAAATCAATTACTTAGAGACGACATTATTAAGAAATTCCTTTTTGCGGCGATTATATCGGTACCGTTTAATGAAATCATATTGGGTCGAGAGCAGAAAGAGAGAATGAGACACAGGTGAGATATACGTGAAAGTACACTTTGGAAAACCCATTTTTTAGACCTGACGATCGTATTGCTTACAACATTAGCGTCATCAGAGGGATAAAAAAATAAAATAATTTCTGAAGTTAAAAACAATGTGAAGAGACGACACAATCGCATTACAAAATATTTGGGAAGAACGTTACAAGTTTCAAACGGAAAAGTACCCAATAATGATGTCCCGCAAAAATCACAAAAAGGGAAAATCGGTCAGATGTATTGTTTCAGTATAGATTCCAAGACATACAATATAGCGAAATGAGGCTTGCCTATAAAACAATGAAGTTTTTCAGTTTCCAACTCACTAGATTTTATTGATACAATAAAAGATATTAAATTGGTTGAAGGCGAGGTTTTAATATTGCTTGAGGTGATCTTGTTGCTTCCCAGTGCTTCATAAAACAAATGCTAACGTATTGAGAACATTTGTTGAAAATGAAGACATGCATGTTAGGCTAGATATATTCCCACCATAATTAGAACTGCAGACCGGTTTCGCTCTAATTAGAGCTCATCAGTACGACATACTAATAACAGCGAGAACACACCTATAAAGTAACACGTCTATGATATCCAGCCTCCTAGAACATCGTGAGATGTACGAAAGGGTCGCCATCTCGGTGTGGAACCGGGTAGTATCTTGTCTCAACAGCTCCAAATAACACAAAATGTTATAAAATGGAGACTGTGAGCAACCAACTAACAGTTTTGTAAATTGTCAGCCCTGGCTTATTTATTCTCTAATATAGGGACAATGTATGTAAGGCTAGTTGTATTCTCACCATAATTAGAACCACAGGACGGTTTCGCTCTAATTAGAGCCCATCAGTACGGTATACTATTATTATATGTACGGTGTGCTACTAATTATGGTAAGAATACATTTAGCCTTACACACAGTGTCCCTATATTAGGGCAGAAATGGGCCATGGCTGACAATTTACAAAATTGTTAGTTGGTTGTACACAATCCCCATTTTATAACATTTTGTGTTATTTGGAGCTGTCGTGACAACATACTACCTGGTTACGCAACGAAATGGCGACCCTGTTGTACATCTCAATGTTCTAAGACAGGTATGTGAAAATTCTGTGAAAAGATATAAATTAAAATTCAAAATATTTGTAAATTTAATAAATAATTTTTTTGGACAACCACAAGGCACAGCAAATGAATCTGTGAAATTTTTTTCCAGTAAACTTAGAAATCAAAATTTTGGAATATAGTATACTATACATTATATAATAGAAACCTGCGTACCGGTTTTGGTTTTGGGCACCGATGCTCGGGTGGTCTGGGTGGTTCCATTCTTAGTTTAAGTTTTGACCTTTATTTGCCACTCCCCAGAAATTTAGGCATTTCAGTGAATTTTTATAAAAAAAAGTCACTAATAGAGAGGTGAGACTTTGCAAAATTTTTTCAAATGAGCGCGAATTTGGGTTCCTAGAAATCATACCCGGGGTCAGTTTCGATTTTTATATGTTTATATATATATATATATATATATATATATATATATATATATATATATATATATATATATATATATATATATATATATATATATATATATATATATATATATATATATATATATATATATATATATATATATATATATATATATATATATATATATATATATATATATATATATATATATATATATATATATATATATATAAGTATCCAACCGATAACTTTGAGTTTTCTTTTGAACAAAAATTTTTTCTCAGAAAATTACAAAGCTATTTCGATGAAATTCGGTGGACATATTGCTTTGCGCAAGACCTAACTATGTATTAAAATTCTGCTTTATAGGTTCGCAGCAAATTGAGATATTCAAATTTGAAACATTGATATTTAATATCACCGCTTTTTATTGACAATGGTAAAAATTGGTTTATAGGTCAATGAGATCTAGTATGTCTGAGTCGTTACCTAGCAACGGAACATTTGCTATCCTTGCACAGGTCAGTTACACGCTGTAACTGACGTTTATCGTATATTATTAGATCGGTTATCTGTTTTCAATTTCAGTTGACAAATTATTTGGGAATTTTAATATACAGGTGAAAATTATTACTTTACGATTTTATTAATGTTAGTGGGTGGACTAAACAGTGTTTGTGATGTTTGTCAACAGATATAAAAGATCGAAGTTTCACAAAAGGGGCTGATATGCAACAGGTTAGTTATTTTCTTTCTGATGATTTGGCGGTAGTTTTAGTTAACTTTATGGTTTAATGGTCTATAATTTTTAGTTAATTTTCGTACAAAAAAATTCGTCAATGAGGAGGCCTGTACTTCTGTCTGCTAGTAGGCGCAATAACTTGCAAAAGATTTGAGATATCACCTTCAAATTTGGTAATCCGTTAGCACCCGACAAGAGAACGCTTTTTGTTGTTTTTGTGTAAAATGACTTTAGGTAGCAGGGAATAAATGAGGGGTGATTTGGTGAAAATTGAAATTTTTTCTTTAAAAGTCAGGTAATATAAAGTTTCAGAAGTTTATGGGTACGTGACTATGGATATTTTCTCTGTGGTTTTTTTTAATTCTATTTATTTCAACAACACACCACGAGGGCTCACAGCCTAAATATTATTGTACTGTGGGTCTCTACAGGGAGGAAAGAGGCAACTTGTTAATTCTGGACTTGAAGGTATGGAGATTTGGAGAAGAAGGAAAAACATGTGGCGGCAAGGAATTCCACAACATGGAAGTCCTCCGGATAAAAGAGCGGGCATAACAAGATGTTCTATATCTGGTGACCTGGACAGTAAGAGGGTGCACTCGCTCTGTTCTCCTGGTAGATCTGTTGGGGGCAGCAGGTGAAGGAACTATGGAAGAAAGCTCCTCTGAGCAGTGCCCGTGCAGATATTTATAAAAGAGAGAGCTCACCAATGGCACGTTGGTGGGCAAGGGATGGCAGCCTTTGGATGAGAGTAGAGTCACCGATTAGACGTATAGCTCTCTTCTGAATGGAGTCCAGGCTAGCGAGTGTAGAAGCGGCAGCGACACCCCAGATGTGGGAGCAGTATTTAAGGTTTGGCCTTATTTGTGAAGTATATAAGGTATAGAGATTAGATGATGAAAAGTATTTGCGAGCCCGGAAGAGGAAACCTAATTTCTTAACAGCCGCTTCTGCGATTGATGTGACATGTTGGTGCCAATTGAGATTTCGATCCACATAAATGCCAACAAGTGAAAAGGGCTCATTACTTTGAATAACTTGGTTGTTCATTGTGATGGGTCTATGGCTGGTGTATATTTTATGAGATAGAAAGCAAGACTGAGATTTGATGGAACTGAATTGTACAAGATTTCTACTTCCCCAGTCTAATATTTTTTGGAGATCCACATAGAGAGAATCCTCTATGAGTCTGCGATCCTCATCAAATTGGGCTAAAGAGACAGGCTTAGAATATTGTATATTTGAGTGGAGGGTGCTGTCGTCCGCGTAACTGTGAACTGGGTTAGATGTGCTAGATACGTCGTCATTGATGTGGAAAAGAAACAAAGTAGGGATAAAGCTGAACCTTGAGGAACTCCTGCATTAATTGGATACAGTTTAGAGAAATTGCCATCCACGACAACATAAATGCTCCGGTTGGAGAGGAAATTTGCTGTCCAGGTACATAGTTTTGGCGGTAGGCCATAGACCGGAAGTTTATTAAGCAGCGCTGCGTGCCAGACCTGGTCGAATGCTTTAGATATATCTAGAGCCACATTCTGGGATTCACGGTGTAGTTCCATAGACTTGCTCCAAGGATGGGTGACAAAGGAAAGGAGGACGGCAGTTGATCTGCGCTGACGAAATCTATACTGCCTGTCGTGGATTAGACTTTGTTTTTTAATAAATTTTAGTAATTCGGTGTTTATATACTAGAGACGACTAAAAGGAGAGAAATAGGCCTGTAGTTGCTAAGAAGTGATTTGGATCCTTTATTGGGGACGGGTTGTACTCGAGCAGTTTTCCAGTTACTAGGGAATATGCCTCTATTGTAAGATGTCTGAAACAGACGAGTCAGGACAGGAACAAGTTCTGGTTACGCATTTTTTGAGAACAATTGCTGGGATCTCGTCAAGGCAAGAGACTTTCCTGGTATTAAGAGAAGAGAGCATCTTTCGTACCTTTTTAGTTTTGAAAATGATATCCGTCATTTTATGCGCCACATTGGGGACTGTTGGTGGTTGAACATTTGGAGGTGGGTTGAGAGTAGAATTGCCGGCGAATAACGAGGCAAAAAGTTCAGCCTTGCCCATGGCGGTTGACTCATGGACCTTAAATTCATTTCATTAGAATGTATTTTTGAGGAGAGTAGATTACCACAGCTATGTGGAAGTTATGATTTAATTTGCAGCATTATTTAATCTATAATTGACGTGTTTCGTGATTGTTTATAAATGTGCACAATAACTAAGATACTGAATTTATTCCATTTGGTGATTCCATATTGTATGTCGCTTTCGATCGGCCATTCGGTTTATTGAAATACGATCATCAGGAAATTCTTTCAGCGCGAAAGAGAAACTGCATTTTCCGTTTTCCATACAGCGCTTCGTACAGATGGAATTAACTTATTTGTTAGCGTACAATAGAATGCGTCTATCTATTATTTGCTCAATCGACCGCACACATTACAATAGATTTACTGTAATGAACCAGGCAGAGATCCCCATTAAACTGGAAATTCCATTATCATACTTCTTTTTGTATCGAACTACTCAGATAGTGTGTAAACTGCTGGCTGGAAAAGGATTGGCGATTCATTTAGAACAGTATAAATCAAATGAAAGCGTGCAACACGGAATCAGAACGCTACCGCTTCCGATCTTGCGTATTAATTTACACATTTAGGTCAATTTTTCAGATACTTTTAGTCACTGCTATTTTAGAATTTTAGCAGGGCTGTTTTTATACGGGTGATGAGCTTTATTCAAAAAATGCTTCTTTAACCAGTTTATGGCAAAAGTGTCGAAACAATAAAAATTAATCTAGTTTCTAATTTCAATTATTATACGAGTAGTTATGTATTTTGACACGAATTTATTTTTAATGATGTTGCGGCCTGAAATTGCGGCAACAATTTTTATTTATTTTTTCGTATATATAACAAAAACAGAGCTCAAATTTATTACTGGTGCAAACTTGTGGTAAACTAAATTAATTACATCTAATATATGTTTGACATCTTCGATTCTCTCAATTTCTCTGTGCCATTTCAACTAGAGTATTTACCGACAAAAATGGTAAAACCAGTTTTGTCCCCTGTGGGTCCGGGGACTAACTAAAAGAATACGCCCAAGGAACTCCTGCCTGTCGTACGAGGCGACTAATCGCAGTCAAGCAGGTGGTGGTTGACTTTTCCTTTACGTGATAGTAAAGGACTTTTTCACACCCGAGGAGGTACAACCGCTTACATCAAGGAGCCGGTGAAGTCCCAACGGACGTTTCCGGTTCTGGTGTATGAGTCGGTTTCCCTTACAAACAAAAATGATAATGGCTCCACCATGTGGAAAATATTCCGAAGATAAAATACCCCTACATTCGGATCTCCGGGAGAGGGGTGTACAGGGGCGCCGGCATCAAGATTTAACATATCCTTCTCGATGTGGATTCAATTCTAACCTGAACTACATCCACCATTCCCTCCAGAATAATAGGCCCCAACTCCTCTTCCTCACTGAAACCCAAATCAGTGCCAAACAGCCACTAATCACCTTAATTTCCCGGGGTTTGAGCTCCTTCCTTCTTTTAGATTGCATGGAGCCGTGTGCACATACGTCCGTAGCAATCTATCCTGCACCAGACTCTCCAATTTAGAAGCTGGAAGAAAAGACATACCTTGAATTAAACTCTTTCTGAGGGCTGCAACTAAATTCATCTGTTGCCTTTACCGGTCACCTTCTGACAATAACTTTGTCCAGCTCTTCGACTACCTTTCCGAAAAAACCAACCATCTGATTTCTGAATATCCTTTCTCTGAGGTCACTATTCTTGGTGACTTCAATGTCCATAATAAGGAATGGCTAGGATCCACAAGGGAGAGCAGCTGAGGCCTGTGTAGTCAGCAATTCTTTAGCCAATATGATTCAACAACCTACCTACTTTCCTCGCATCCCAACACACAACTCAAATCCCTTGGATTTCCTTCTTACTACAATGAATGCTAAAAGATATCAGTCACCGCCCCCGTTGGTCGCCCAGACCACGGCATGGTCACTGCTTCCTGCACAATACAACCCGAGGTCTCACAGTCATGACACCCACGTATCGTTTGGCACTACAACCCCGCGAACTGAAGCGAAATGCAGGATTACTTTTCCTCATTTCCATGGGCGTCTGTCTGCCTTTTCTCATCCGCACCCCTCTGATATCTCACAGAACGTCACCGAAACTATCCAAGCTGGCATGGAATTATTTATTACACGTACACAGAAAACCTCTGCAGCCACTCAAAAGCCATGGTTCTTTAAATACTGCGACAAGGCCAGACTTGAAAAAGTCAAAGCTCACAAAACGCTTTTACACAATCCCAGTCAAGAAAACCGTCAAGCATTTAACGACGCAAGAAACCGCTATGTCCGCATTCTTTCTGTTGCAAAAAACTCATTTAATAACCACATCAAAAACAAAGTCCTCTCAAGCTCCAACGGCAGCAACCCCTTCTGAACTCTTGCTAAATCTATTGGGAATATTTTCTGCAAGAGCAGGTTCCCACCTCTTGTTTCAGGGGATGGAACTGTTTCTACCGCCCTGCGCAAGGATGAACTTTTTGCCTCGTTGTTCGCCGGCAATTCTACTCTCAACCCATCTCCAAATGTTCAACAACTAATATGTGTAGATAATAAGATACTAAGAGATGAAACAAACTATGGAACGTGTCTTTAAAAAGCCAGTCCTAAAATAAAATAATATACAAGTGTTCTAGTATTTAAAATAACAAACATATGTGTCACTTCTAGTGACAACACGTGACACTATTTTAGAAAGATAGACCATGGATAGTCTTAATAGGCCGTCATTGTTAATCAATCTGTATATATGTTTAAGGTGAAGCCTGTAAGCCTTTTTATTTTTTCATGTTAAAGTTTACGGTCTCCCGGTAGAAGGATCAGAGAATCGCTTTGAAGTGACTTTCTACAATTTTCTATTAAATAATCTTTTTTCACAGTCTCCCTTAGAATTATAGAAAAGTTTGAGGAATGTCCTTCGAATTATCGATTTTGTCTTATTAGTTATCCATATAGAGTAAAAGCTAGCGGTAAGGCGCATGTATACAGGGTGGCGCATTGAAAATGAAACAGACCGATTTGAGTCCAGAGAATTTTTTAAGAAACGCTGAAATACGTCAATTTTAATATTGAGGGGGACATGTGTTGACATGAAATTTAATTAAATTAAATTTAAACACAACTTTGTCACACCAACCTCTTAAGGGTGGTGATAGCAACCATTATATTTTAAATAGGGAACATGGGTCGAGTGTTACATCATTTGAAAGCTCTTTCTTTTTTGAATTCAGCACTCTAATTTTTTTGGAAGTTCTCTGAACTCGTTTAAAAATTATACACAGTTGGAGTTGCAAGAACGTATTTCATTCATTGTGATAAGAAATGCACTAATTAATCAATTTTTATTAATAAAAACTCAAAAACAAAACCGAACGTTCAAAAATGTTTATTCAGTTGAGTAAGTGTTCAAATTGTTAACCACCAGCTTCCATACAAAAGTACAAATTTTGTTCAAAACGAGCTCTGATATTCTGGAGCATTTGTGGAGTTATTAGACGGCATTCTTCAACAATGCGTCGTCGTAATTCTTCCAGAGACTCCGGTACTGTTGCGTAAATTCTAATCTTTAAATGGCCCCATAGAAAGAAGTCTAAAGGAGTTAAATACGGTGATCTAGGGAGCCACTCAATAGCACCTCTACGCCCAATCCATTGCTCTGGAAACTCTCTGTTCAAAAACTCCCTAACATGTAGTGAAAAATGCGGAGAAGCACCATCTTTTTGAAACACTAATTGATTTTCTTGATAGCGATCATCATTTTCAACAATGTCACTTAGTAGAGGGTAAACGATATATTCTAGTTACTCCAAATACGTTTTGCCACTCAAATTGCCATCAAGAAAAATTGGTCCGATTAAACTGTCTCCAAAAATGCCAGTCCATACATTCAATTTCTGTGGAGTTTGAGGACTTAGTGAAAATTCCTTGGATTATTATCTGCCCAATAACAACAATTATGACGATTGACTGCAGAGTTTAATAAAAACGTACACTCGTCTGAAAAAGAGATATTGAACAGAAAGTTCCCGTTATTAGCTATTTGTGTAGTCATAACTTCACAAAACTTCAGCCGCCGATCAAAATCATCTTCATTCAGTCGTTGCACAAGATTAATTTTATACGGGTGAAATTTATGATGCATCAATATTCGCTGAATAGTTCTTCTTTTGATGTTTGAAACAGTGGCCAATTTTCTCGTGGTCAAAGGTGGGTCTGCAGCAATTTGTCCTAAAACTTCAATCTCAGTGGTCTCATTTATAACCGGAAATTCACGTTCAGGATCCCGTTTTTTGTTGGCTACTGAACCACTTTGTCGAAACTTTGCAACTAACCCCAAATAGTATATTACGTACCATAAACTGTAAGTGACACTTTTCATGCAGATAATGCAGTTTGGAAAATCGAGGCCCGTAGGGCCGAGGTTTTCTAAGCATTCGAGGCATGAAGAGTCACTTACAGTTTACGGTTTAGTAATAATTTTTTGCAATACCTGCTTTAACGGGTTTTTTTTGAATTTGCATTCTTTTTTAATAATTACTGCGTGAATAGATGTCAGACTGACAGCACTGACAGTCGAATTAATTAGATGGATTCTAACATACTACTTAACAACAAGTAGCTTGTGACTTGGTTGTTGTGTTGGGTTACTAAGGACGCTACGGGTAAACAAACAAAACTAAACGCTGGCTGCAGTTCAGCACAGGTCCAGGTTAAACATTAATTTGTATTTTAATTGTGATTTTTGAATTAAAATTAGTGTTGAAGTGACTTTGAATATGGAAGAATCTGACATCGAAGAAGCGGCAGGTATTGCTTGTTTGTCACTTTTACCAGAAAAGTCTAAGCAAAGGTATGAAAGTTGCTATGAGGGTTTCAAAAAGTGGTGCCACACTAAAAAGGTTGTAATACATACCAGTGAGACAGTTTTACTAGCATATTTCTTAGAAAAATCAGGTAAATATTCTGCTCCATCAAGCTTATGGTCCGAATACTCTATGTTACGATCGACAATCTCTTTGAATGACAATGTTGATATTTCCAAATATGCAAAGTTAAAGGCATTTTTAAAGAAGAAAAATATTGGATATGTTTCAAAGAAAAGTGAAGTGTTTACGATCGAGGAAATTCAGACCTTTTTAAGTGAAGCACATGACCAAATATACCTGATGAAGAAGGTGGTTGTAGTTATGGGAATTGCAGGTGCCTGCCGTAAAGATGAATTATGTAAGCTAACAATCAATAATGTTATTGATAAAGGAGACATTATTTTGGTCAGAATACTTGACGCTAAGAATCATCAATCCAGAAGTTTTACCATTGTCGACAATGAGAATGAGAAGTTTCACTTTGTGGCATTAGTGAGGAAGTATATGAACCTGCGACCAAAAAATTCAATACAGAGATTCTTCTTGAGGTATCAAAATGGGAAATGCTCTAACCAACCAGTTGGAAGAAATATTTTTGCCAAAATTCCTTCTGAAGTTGCGAAATTTCTACATTTGGAGAATGCGGAAAAATATACTGGGCATTCCTTTCGCCGAACTTCCGCTACTTTTTTGGCTAATAGCGGAGTTGACATTTTAGCACTGAAGAGGCATGGCGGGTGGAAATCCTCGGCATTAGCTGAAAGCTATGTGGCGGATTCCTTGAATAATAAAGTACAAGTCGCTAAGAAGATATTTCATATTAGCAACCAAGAAGCCAGCTCCTCTCGCCAAATCCCTATTATTGAGGTCGGTGATTCTTCGAATACTCCGCAAGATAGTCTTGATAATTTAACATTGCTAGAAACTGAAGATAATAATATAAAGAAGAGCATGGCGTCAATCCTTACTGTTAATCATATGACTAATTGTACTTTCAATATTTCGATGAATTATAATAATTAATAAATCTTCTCAAACAATTTGTTCATTATTCAGATTTGCTATTTATAGGTTTGCAGTACTTACCGTACCTAGGTAAGGTAAGTCTTACCGTACCTAGGTATGAAAAATGTCCTGTTCTCATGGAAACTGACAAATGCTTTAAAAGTTCAACTTACATTGTCAAAAAACTGTCATTAAAAGTGAACTTACTTAACAGGTATTGCAAAAAAGTATTTTCTGTTAACATGTCTGTTCGGATGTCGTTCATTAAACAAATTTGCGGTACGGTTGGCACAGTCATGGTTTTTGAAAAAAAGAGTAATTATTTCAACTCTTTCTTCTACGGAATAGATCATTGTGAAATTAATTTTCGGTAGTACTATCAAGTATCAAACCGACTGATAAACTGAAATAATAAACCGCATTTCTCTCATTCCGATAAGAAATGTTCTGATAGTCAATTGTTTGTTTACAAACCAACAAAACATTGACTATCAGCACATTTCTTATCGGAATGAGTGAAATGCGTTTTTGTATCTTCAACTATGAATAATTTTTAAACGAGTTAATAAAACTTCCAAAAAAATTAGTATGCTGAATTCAGAAAGAGCTTTCAAGTGATGTAACACTCGACCCATGTTCCTTATTTAAAATATAAGGGTTGTTATTACCACTTTTAAGGGGTTGATGTGATAAAGTTGAGTTTTATGTCAAAACATGCCCCACTCAATATTAAATTTGACGTGCTTCAGCGTTTCTTAAAAAAAATTTCTCTGGGCGCAAATCGGTCTGTTTCGTTTTCAATGCGCCACCCCTATACAATCTACAAAACTAAAGAGCAATTAAAGTGTTTTTCAATATTTTGACATTACTGCTTTAGCATTTTCCGACACATGCTCAAATGCACAGGTTGGTGATCATAATAGATTTACCACATGTTTGTGTTGTAAAATTCTAACGACTTATTTCGTAAGTTACACGATTGATACAGCGCTCGTACTGAAATAAAGCTTCTATTATTAAGCAGGACGTAGTAGATGAGATCACAAATATTTCCCGACCTCATATGTCGTCACTTTTGACGGTGCTAAGTTCCAACCTTAACACATATACCATCAAACTATATTTAATCTTCTCTCCATGACCTCGAATTTGTAAAAGTCAATCGATTTATATACCACGAAATGTTAATGTATTGAGGAAATTGAACATTTCTCGGATAATTTGGAATTAACTTTTGTCCTTTGATTATTGAGAAGTTAAAAGGTTTCTATATTTATAGGCTATTAGAAAAAGAATGCGCTTAATCAGTGACACGTGCCAAATCGGTGTAATATTTTATGTGAAAAAAAAAGAATGTGGGTGGAAGAGTCTTGAACTAATACAAAATACATCAGAGGTACATTTAATGAATTTTTGTAAAAACTACTAATAATTTACTATTTAGTGTAACACACGACAAGTCACAGATAGAGGGCCGTCAGGTTATTATTTATTTTGTAAGTAAACAAACACACATTAATCGACACTCGCCGCTTTAGTTGACAGCAGCGAAGGACGTGCTTGTAGTTTCTAAACCTGTGCAATACAAGATAAACCACTGTAAGTGTCCAGCTCAACTTTGTCTAATCTAAATCCCCCTATTAAGTCAAGACATGTTCAGTATCCTAAAGATCTCTTAAATATGGTACTAAAACAACTGTCTTCATATGTCTATAATTGCAACAACTCATTAATAAAGCATATCATGTCAGTATTAAAGGGTCCTGCTTTTCCCCCGCCATTACCTTAAGCCTAAGGTAGCGCGACCTGGGTACAGCAGACCAGGCACGCTGTTCGAACGTACCCGCAACTTTACGTACCCAGAGGTTATGGCACCTTACAGACCAATCCAGGTCTTAAATTTATGTGCCCCGCCCGGGGGTCCTCCACTTGACCCCTGCCGGCCAGACAAAGCAGATCCGAGACCTGATCACTATAACTACGTGAGACAGTCTAAATAGTAACCATAACTACAGCACACGTGGCTCTTAATATAATTCCTGAAATTCTATAAATTATCAGTAAATATTTAACCCCCTGTATAATAACCAACCAAGGTATATTTTCCTAATAATTACTGCTATCTGAATTATATTATTAACTATAATGAACCAAGACACTTAGCGAGTAGGTACTCACCTGAACTGCAAAATTCAGTTATCACATAAATTAATATGCACTGTATTAACTATAATTATTCTTTATTATAAAATGCACTACAAACAAGCCCTTCCTAACTGACTCTCTTTCAACTAGTAAATGGGTGAAACATCTCTAGTTTCAGATGCATTAACGTTTCAGTTTCTTTATGTTATCTACGCATAAAGATTAGGAGGTTGATAGACCCTCAACACACTTGAGTTCCTCTGCGTTCGCAGTGTCGTTAAGTATCATACAAAATATCAGATGGTACAATTTCTACTAAAGATTATGTTTAAAACTTACGTTACATTAGAACCCATAGTCAAGATCAGTTTCATACTTGAAGAAATATTTTATACAATTAAAAATGACCTAAATTATAATACAGCTCATGGGATAGATATTACACACAGGCTTAGCGACTACTTCTAATTCTTTTACAAGAGATTGAACATTTACTTTAGATCATTTTATAATTAAATTAATGAAAGGCAAAGCCTATGTGTTTCTGAGACGCCACGAACTAAATTGCTGTGACACGAGATATGTGTTTACTTGCTTCTTGAATAGTTGAAAATTATATGTCTGCCGGGAGGGTATCCTTAATACCAGGAAAACCTCTGGCCTTGACGAGATCCCAGCAATTGTTCTCAAAAAATGCGCACCAGAACTTGCTCCTGTCCTGACTCGTCTGTTTCAGATATCTTACAGTAGAGGCATATTCCCTAGTAAGTGGAAAACTGCTTGAGTACAACCCGTCCCCAAGAAAGGATCCAAAGCGCTTCCTAGCAACTACATGCCCATTTCTCTCCTTTCGGTCGTCTCTGATGTGATGGAAAACTATATAAACACCGAATTACTAAAATTCCTTGAAAAACAGTTTAATCCGCGACAGGCAGTATGGATTACGTCAGCGCAGATCAACTGCCGACCTCCTTCTTTTTGTCACCCATTCTTGGAACAAGTCTATGGAACTACACGGTGAATCCCAGATTGTCGCTCTAAACATATCTAAAGCATTCGACCAGGTCTGGCAGCGCTGCTTAATAAACTTCCGGCCTATGGCCTACCACCAAAACTCTGTACCTTGACAGCAAATTTCCTCCCCAACGGGAGCATTTCTGTTGTCGTGGATGGCCATTCCACTAAACTATATCCAGGCCATTCCTCTAAAACTATATCCAATTAATGCAAGAGTTAAGCTTTAGCCCCTACTTTGTTTCTTCTCCACATCAATAAACTCTTCTCTAGCACATCCAACCCAGTTCACAGTTTCGCGGACCACATCATCCTCCACTAAAATATACAATATTCCAAACCTGTCTCTTTAGCCCAATTAAATGAGGATCGCAGACTCATGGAGGGTTATGTCCCTGTGGATCTCCAAAAAATATTAGACTGGGGAAGTAGAAATCTTGTACAATTCAACCCCACCAAATCTCAGTCTTGCTTTCTTTCTTATAAGAGATACACCAGCCCTAGCACCATTACAATGAGCAACCAAGTTATTCAAAGTAATGAGTCCTTTTCACTTGTTGGCATTTCTGTCGATCGAAATCTCAATTGGCACCAACATGTCACCTCAATTGCAGAAGCGGCTGCTAAGCAATTAGGTTTGACCTCTCTCTTTTATAGATATCTGCACGGGCACTGCTCGGAGGAGCTTTCTTCCATAGTGCCTCCACCTGCTGCCCCCAACAGATCTACCAGGGAAACAGAGCGAATGCACCCTTTTACTGTCCAGGTCACCAGACATAGAACATCTTGTTATGCCCGTTCTTTTGTTCCGAGAACTTCTAAGTTGTGGAATTCCTTGCCGGCACATGTTTTAGTCCAGAATTAACAAGTTGCCTCTTTTCTCCTTGTCGACACCCATGGTACGATAGTATTTAGGCTGTAAGCCCTTGTGGTGTGTTGTTTAAATTAAAAAAAACCCTCTGATGATGCTAACTTTGTTAGCGAAACGATCGTCAGATCTGTAAAAAATGTGCTGTGGTGATTTCGGTTCTAAAAGTGTATTTATCAGTGCTCATCACAGGTTCCAATATTCACTTAGTGATATGCAACGAAGTTAAGAAATGCTTATGAGTTTATCATTCTACTAAGTAGTAAGAAATATAAAACAGGACAGAGTAAACACATGGCAGAATAAGAGTTGATAAATCACATCTTCTGATAGCACTAAGCTGTTTGTCGTCACTGAGTAGTGGTTCCTTAAAGCAATTATTCTCTAACTTCTCCATATGTCTCCAGAGTTTCTCTTACTTCGCTGACTTCTTTATCGTCCACAAACTTTGCTACTTTTATTACGCATCATTAGGTTTACTAAGTTTTTATATACTTAGCCAATAAAGGTTTGAAAATTTTGGCTGGTGGAAAACTGAAACAACACTGTTTTATTGTAATTTATTTTACGATCATTATTAGTGAATGTTCTTAGAAAAAATTCACTAATGGAGAGATCCCGACTTTTGAATTAATTTTTTTTTCAAATGAGCTCGAACTAGGACCCCTAGAACCCATATCTAGGGTCAGTTTCAATTTTTATATGTTATATATATATATATATATATATATATATATATATATATATATATATATATATATATATATATATATATATATATATATATATATATATATATATATATATGTATCACATCGATAACTCAAAAAATAATGGGCCGATTTTGATCAAATTTGGTGAGTAGCTTCCTTTGTTAAGTGGCTTGTTAAGTGGCTTAGATAAGTTCGTTATCCAGGAAAATCGGCACAGATTTTCCCAGAAAAATTTGCGTTTCCTTTCGGAAAAAATATATCTCTCCGGAAATAATAAAGTTATGGTAATCAAATTTGATACACGAGGTTATATTAAAAAGAAGCTATATACTAAAGTTTAGATTTCTATGTTACAGGAAAAAGAAGTTCGAATTTTTTCAGGCTATTTAAACAGCGATCATTTAGAAAAATAAATTCGATTCATTTGGAAAACCTATTCAGAATATGAAAATTCGCTGCTGGCGAGCAATGAATCGTGCATCTGTTTTGAAGAATTGCCGGCAGGTCACGCGCAATAGTGTTTATGAGGACACGTCGCTCGGCGCAAGTCAGGAACGCTGCTAACAGACAGAATGCAGAGAGACAGAAGCCTTTAACTCGCAAACGGAACATGATCTTGCCGTGAATTTAATGTTTAGCTAGCATATCAAGGGTTGTGGGAATAGTAAATTAACTTGGTTTGCTATGCTGTTTCTATTTGTGGTAATAGTAGCGTGTTAGGACTGTAACGAAAGAATTGAACGATGGTCTGTTACTGACTTGTTTAGATATTCTCTTCGTGTCCTGTAATAAGGTTAGTTTCATTCCGGTAATTTAAAAACCTGAATTGTAATGGTGTTGGGCAGGGTATTAATGTTTCATTGAAACGTATTGAGTTATTGATATTGGAATAAGGTGTATACAGTGTGTTCTGTACAGAAAATTGACAAGTTGGTCACGTTTCGCCCATTTAAGGGAAACCTGAGTAGGGCAAGTACTGTTTAGGATTTTACCGTTGGTATTTAGGGAGTCTAGCAACTTGTACTATATGGGGTGGACAATGCTCAGCTTAAGGGACGGTATTGTCAAGAGGCTGATGATGGCGCTGTCCTGAATAGTGCGTAACCGCTGAACAGGGTGTTTAATTATACCGAGTATACCGTGTGACCTGTATAGATAAGTGACAAGCTGGTCAGGTTTAGCCCATTTAAAGGAAACCTGAGTACGGAAAGTGTTGTTTAGAATTTTATATTCGCTAATTATGGAGTCTAGCAACTTGTGCTATATAGGGTGGACGATGCTCAGCTTAAGGGATCGTATTGTCAAGAGGCTGATGAAGGAGCTGTCCTGAATAGTGCGAAATCGCTGGATTAGGTGTTCTATTATACAGTGGGTTGTAGGCGTATAAGTGGGAAGCTGTTTGTTTACCCATATAAGGGTCGTATGATCGCTGGGAAACGCTGTTTAGTATACCGTGTTGGATAATTAGAGAGTCTGACAACGTATACTGTATGGGGTGGCTCATGCTCAGCTTAAGGGACGGTAGGAGGCTGATGATGAAGCTGTTCTGAATAGTATGTAAACGTCAGATTGGGGATAGGTACCATAATAATAACAGGCCCCACGGGAAAACAAGTACCCTAGGCAGAAGTGGTAAATTTTTACTGGGATATAACTGCCCAGGTGATGCATGTACATGTCGCTTTTCGCTTGCCGTTCCTTTCATGTACTTTACTAATGCTGTGCTAATGTTAATATAATATATTTCTACGCAAATTATTTTTATTCGAACATCATCGTGTTTTGAAATGTTAGCGTAGATATATATTTTTCACTGTAAAAGAATTCATTATCTGATATACTGTTATCTGGCATAATATAAAGTGTTTCTTTAACCGCATGTTTGTAGCGAATTTTTAGTGTTCATATTTCATTGATTTTTAGATTATAACTTTTGCTCGTAAATATATTTATTATTATTAGACCTGCTTCTATGAAATGTGAGAGACGCAGGTGCCAAAATTTACATTTCTGGTTTTATTGGAAATTGAGTTATATACATATATTTAGAGAAAATAAATTTGGTCTCACGGGAAGCCAAAGAAGGTTTAAAAATCTGATTTTCTTGTAAACGAGTTTTTTTATCGAAATTTTTTTGAAACTAAAATTTTAGCTTATTTGACTTTGAAAATTAATGTCAGTCATTGTGGAAGACCCAACTTGTACGCCTTTTAATTGTGTAACGCTTAAAAAATGTAGGTCGTAAAATCATTCGATAAGGGTTAATATTTTAGAGGAAAATTGGGCATTATAATAGTCGCAGTTGGGGGCGTCAAATATATGCATTAAAATATAAGCGTGTAAAGGGGAATAAAAACCCAGAGAGAAAGTAATGCGGTATTCCACAGAATCCACATAAAGATTCATTGTCATCAAACGCCGTGGAAAGCATCATGTTTAAAAATAGCTCGCGACAACCTCAGATCTATTTTTCTTAAAATGACGTTATTCAGTGATGCACGCAGCAAGTTCAGAAGGTTCTAGAAAACGACGTGTACCCTTGAAGCGAGTATTATATTCCCAAAGCGAGATGTCAGCAATGGGGTAGAAATGTAGGGGGGTGCGAAGAGAGTACTGACACGAGCGAAAGTGAAAATTCATTCGGCTGCGAAGCACCATTGAAATAGGTCACAGAAAATATTCAAGGAAATCTTTGGACATAGAGAAAGATGGCACAGAAATAGTGTATTAACAGAAAGACAAAAAAGTATGCTAGAGGAAGTGAGAGAAGAAAGATGCTTGCTAAAAGAAATTGACAAGACAAACAATTAAGAAAATATTTTAAGACACCACGAGAAAATGGTGAGACCCGCATTCAGCACCTCGCATAACTCTAGTATCTTTTACCAATGTACGCAGCCTCTCGTCATACACAATGTGATCTATTATACTTTTTACATCACCACTTTGCCATGCATGCTTACGCATACTTTTGTGTTTTAACCACGTATTCGATATAAACAGACCTTTTTCTCGGCACATTTTGTCAAACAGTCTCAAATCTCGTTAACTCTTGCACATCCGTAGGGTCCCACTACTTTAGCGGTTTCGTTTCTCTTTAACCCTACTTATCCATTAATATCTCCGTCAACAACAATTATTCTTCCACCTGGTTGACACATGCCTAGTACTTAATTCATGTCTTTCCAAAGGGTTTACCTTTCTTGCTTTCAACCATACTCATATTAATCTTGGGAAAACACATTCATAATATATTACATATTCCATAGCCCTTTCGTTCAGCATTATACGAGCTCCCTGACTGCCACGACCATTTTCTTCAACATCCGACCATATGCATAGGTACGCACCCACTAGTTTCTCATCACGCCCCTTTCATATTGTCTCACTTATACACAATATATCAGCCTTTTCTGCATTTAGCTCTTGAAAAATATCATTTTATTTACCCACCACACCCTGTACATCCCAACTCGCAATATTCTGAGTCGTGGCCGGGACTTCATCACGTGATAAGCCTAGTATATTCAGCCTTCGTCGCTTATCATTACTCCGGCTATTCCAGGCTTTATTTGTGGTTTTCATAGTATTTAAACATGTGGAAGTGGGATGAGGCACTAGCACGTCCGCACTACCGGTCCTCGCTTTTTAACATTAACGTTGAAGCCGCCGCCCACCGATGCATGTTCGTTAACTTTAGCCGCGGTGGTACAAAGAACGGCCGAAATCCCCGGTCACTTCTAGGTACGCCCACGTTATTACTGAGCGGCCAGTATCTCTGCTGCAGAGACTACCCGACAGGCCACCACTGGGTTGCCCGTCCACGCCACTAGAAGGAAAAAGTTTTTAGTTACCTATAACCCTCAGAGATGTCAAGCTTCAACAAATAATTACAAAACGATCATATGAGATTTGGATTAAAAATACGCAATAACTGATAACTCCATTTCACTGAAACGGAAAGTGGCCAAAGAATAAAAGCCTGGATGCAGCAAGTGCGGTATGGTAGTGAATTTTCACAAAAATGTTTCTAATGGCAAATATGTCATTTTAAAATAAAGGCACCTAATTTGGTATAACCTATATATAGTAGACACAGTGTACCTTATTTCATCAAAATAAATTTATTGTTTGTTACAGTACAATAATTTTTCGAAAATAAACTTAAAACGTTCTCGAAAAACCTTTTAAGACTTTCCTGGCAACAAACCTCTTCAAGCTCTTTACATAACTGCTAAAATAGATTTATCCACAAAAAGATTTTTATCAAAAATTAAAAAAAAAATGTTTGCATCAAAATTTGCAAACAATTTCTTTACCGAAAATTGTTATTTTCTTTACAAAAATTGGTTAAAGTAATGTTACACGAAAATTATGTTAGGAAGGTACTCACCAAATATGATCAAAGTCAGCCTATTATTTTCTGAGCCATTGGTGTGATATATATATATATATATATATATATATATATATATATATATATATATATATATATATATATATATATATATATATATATATATATATATATATATATCTGGAAATGTGTTCTAGGTTCTAGAGGGTCCAATTCGCGCCGCTTTGAAGACATTTTTTCCAAATGCAAAAGTCGCGACATCCTTGTATTAGTGATTTCTTCTAAGGAAATTCACTAAAAAACCCAATACCAATATGAATATGAAAAAAAAAAGAAAAACCGCAAAGATGAAATATTAAGTTTAGTAAAAATTCTCTAGAATCCTAAAGTAACGTTCAATTACTTCATCAAATTTGTAGTGACTTTTTTAGGAACTGAAAAATTCACGTTTAATATTCCGTATGAACGTATGAACGCATCCATATAATCTGTTCGAGCATAGAGTAATATGTGTTTTACATTGACATATTAATATATTAACCGTCAACTCAAACCTGGGACTGGGAATCCTACTGTGTAATTAGAACAAAACATTGTTTAATCTATTTCTAATATATTATACTTACATTTTATCTTTCTGCTCTTCTTCTTTACATGAACTTCAATTGTGACAAATCTCACACTGCTCCGTGCGCGCAATGTGCTTAAAAAGGGGTACAAAGATTATCTTCATGTATTATAAACCTATAATTAAAATTACTGCCAAAGCATCAGCGAAAGGGTCTATTTAATATTCATTTTCTGCAAACATTTTAGTAAAATGAAGGACAATGACGGCTGATGCTGAAACCGAAGGCTTTATAGAATACACTTTTAATGGCATTTCTGCTACATAAGCCATATTAGTTTCAGGTTATTTATCTAGAACATGTCAATTTTAAGGTTTCAAATCACGACGTTGACGTTTTAAGAAGAAAAACTCTAATCCTTATAACTTTTTTTTCTTTTAACGGATAGATTCAAAGTTTGGTACATGATTTGCTTTTTATGATATAAACCAAACTACCGAATTTGGTTGGCATAGCTTTGTTATTTTCGCATATATATATATATATATATATATATATATATATATATATATATATATATATATATATATATATATATAAAGTCTGAAACTGACCTCGGATTTGGGTTCCAAGGGTCCTGGTAGGCGATTATTTGAAAAAATTTTTTCAAAATTCATAATTCGCAATCTCGTCATTAATGAATTTTTAAGAAAATTCACCAAAACCACAAAATTTACAGAAATTGCTACATACAGATAACAAAAAAAAGACACACATATATATATATTATAATTAAAAGCACTACTATCAGAATAAAAACTATATCTTTGTGAAGTGTAGCAGCTTATTACACATCTAATTCTTGGTACATGGTATTTTCCCGTAAAATAAATTACTGTAACCTATTTTCTTTTATTATACTTTTCAGGGGAATCTATTTTAGGGTTAGGTTTAGACAGTTCCGCAAATGTTTCCATAAATAATTGTTTTAGAGTTCATCAGAGATCACTCAGTAAACGCAATTAAATATTTTTAAGTTGCTAAAATAAGCTGGCGTATTCGCAAGTTATAAATATCGTAACACTAAACTTGCGAATATTTTATACTACCGGGGAATCAAATTACTTAGCTGATTCTTGGAATTAAAAGTATTTCACCTCGCATATGGGGCCATTTAAAAATGATATCTTGACTACTTAATGTCTTAGTAATGTAGCATAAATAAATTAGATAGTTAAGGAAGAACCTTTTTAAGGTAACATTTCGTTTTTGAATTGAGTAAAAATGAGTAATCATATGAGCTAGGATTGTTCACATTGCCTGAGGTCTATATATTTTGAATTTTTTAAAAATTAATGCATTCTTTCAAAGTTTAAAGTGAATTCTCAGAGAATGGGCGATTTAGTAAAGTGACTCGATACAAACTTGGGTATACATATCATACGTAAAATATTTGGCTAACTCGGGAAATTCTCAAGAATGACACTTTGTCTGATGTAACAGTTCATCTAAGGCATTCTTTTTTTATTTCGATAAAAGCCGTATCAACCTCAGGGGTTATTAGCGGTAATCAACGGTAAAATATTTTTACAAAATTAAGTATTACAATTAAACGTACACCATTTTTTTTATATTTCAACAACACACCACGAGGGCTTACATTCTAAATACTATCATGCCGTGGGTGTCAACAAAGAGGAAAGATGCTACTTGTTAATTCTGGACTTGAAGGTTTGGAGGTTCGGAGGAGAAGGAAAAACATGTGCTGGCAAGGAATTCCACAACTTGGAAGTCCTCCGGACAAAAGAGCGGTCATAACAAGATGTATGTCTGGTGACCTGGACAGTAAAAGCGTGCATTTGCTCTGTTCCCCTGTTGGAGGCAGCAGGTGAAGAAGAAGCTATGAAAGAAAGCTCCTCTGAGCAGTGCCCGTGCAGATATCT
This sequence comes from Tillus elongatus, assembly GCA_964006375.1. Lineage (NCBI taxonomy): Eukaryota > Metazoa > Arthropoda > Insecta > Coleoptera > Cleridae > Tillus > Tillus elongatus. The sequence continues at coordinate 28,702,685 of OZ023263.1, read as the reverse complement.
ATAAAAGAGAGAGAGGTCACCAACGTCACGTCGGTGGGCAAGGGATGCCGATGTATTCAAAGCGGTATTGCTGTTACCTGTTTGAAATTATTTATTTTAGGGATTTGAGTGAACTGCTACATTTACCAAAAACTACTGCCAAATCATCAGAGAATGGGTCTGTTTGAAATGAATTTTCTGCAAATATTTTAGTAAAATGAAGGACAATGACGGTTGAAGCTGTAACTTAAGGCTTTGTAAAACACATTTATTTTGAAATTTTCTTTACATAGACCGTATTTGTTTCAAGTTCTCCGTCTAAAAATTGCAAATATTGACGTTTCAAATCGCGACTCTGACATTTAAAGAATAAAGACTATAAAATTTTCAAAGTAACTTTTCTGTTATTTCTTGACCTTTTTACGCCAACGAACGTATCCAAGCCAGTTGCAAAAGGAAGGCACCTACCAAATTTCGTCAAAATCGGTCCATTATTTTTTGAGTTATCGGTAGGATATATGTATATATATATATATATATATATATATATATATATATATATATATATATATATATATATATATATATATAAACACGGATTTCGACATTAGTGATTTTTTTAAAAGAAAATTCACTAAAAACTATCAAAATTGTTAAGAAATTCGAAATAAAATTTAAACTATTGACATCTTGTATCTATAAGCAACCGAGGTTGTGGCATCGTGTTTTATCAAGGTGAAAGCCCGCACTATCACCATCCGTCCTTCCCAGGGAGTGTAAAACCGTCGACCCCATATACTATGCGATGTTGTACACGTTAAACCAACCTCAAAGAAAGGAAATGAGATTGTGACGTTTACAGAATAGTGATGGGAAACTGATTCCTGCCGTCTAGTGGCGGAAACAGACCGACGTTGAAGAAAAAAAAAAAAACTGCAGTTTAAGACTTCTCATAATTTATTAATCATTCTGCATAACGAAAGAATGTAATAAAAAACCTATTATTATCATATTGGCAACGTAAAATTGTCGCTGTAATGATTTCCGGAAATAAAAATATCAATCTTCTGCATTTATATTTAACAAACGTTATATTTTTGGAAAGACAGTACTGAATAATCAATTCAACCGCGAGGCTCTTTCCACAGATTATATGTGTTGTCAGAAAACTCATAATTTAGATCAATATTTACATTTGTAGTATGGGGAGTTGTATTTTGTGAAGTGAACGGAGAGACAAAATTCCGAATACCTAATATAAAATCCGTTGCGTGATTTGATTTCGCAGAAAGATAATGACTCCAAAAGTGAACTAGAAAATATTATGTTAACTTTTCCAATATACTACAATCACATGATTTGAGAGCATTTTGAATTTAATAGCAAAATCAAGGTTTTCATATCTATCTACCTTTACCTTAGTTTTAAACTTAAAGAGAACTTAACAGTATTTGTTTGTATTGAACCACAGATTGTCCAGGAATGCTTAACTAGGGCGTACTTAGATCTGACAACATCAAACAAATATGGAAATTATTCATGCTTTTGTGTTGGCGTAATTGTACTGTCAGTAATATCTCACAACGATGACAGAAATTTTAAATTTATTTGTGTTTATAAATGAAGATATATATATATATATATATATATATATATATATATATATATATATATATATATATATATAAAGGCTGGCGCATTGAAAACGGAACAGACCGATTTACGTCCAGATAATTTTTTAAGAACCGCTAAAACACGTCAATTTTAATATTGAGGGTGATATCTCAACTTTGTCACATCAATCCCTTAAGGGTAGTGATAATAACCCTTATATTTTAAATAGGGAACATGGGTCGAGTGTTACATCATTTGAAAGCTCGTTCTTTTCTGAATTCAGCACACGAATTTTTTTTGAAGTTTTGTTAACTCGTTTAAGAATTATTCACAGTTGGAGTTGCAAGAACGTATTTCATTCATTGTGATGAGAAATTCACTAACTAGTCCATTTTTCGGTAAAAAAAAAACAAAAAAAAAACAAAACTAAACTTTTAAAAATGTTTATTCAGTTAAGTAAGTGTTCAAATTGTTGACCACCAGCTTCCATACATAAGTAAAAATTTTGTTCATAACGAGCTCTGACATTCTGGAGCATTTGTAGAGTTATTAGACGGCATTCTTCAACAATGCGTCATCGTAATTCTTCCAGAGACTCCGGTTCTCTTGCGAAAATTCTACTCTTTAAATGGCCTCATAGAAAGAAGTCTAAAGCAGTTAAATCCACTGATCTAGGGGCCATTCAATAGCACTACGCTCAATCCATTGCACTGGAAACTCTCTGTTCAAAAACTCCCTAACACGTTGTAAAAATTGCGGAGGAGCTCCATCTTGTTGTAATACTAATTGATTTTCTTGGTAGCGATCATCATTTTCAACAATGTCAATTAGTAGAGGGTAAACTATATCTTCTAGTAACTCCAAATACGTTTTGCTACTCAAATTGCCATCAAAAAAAATTGGTCGGATTAAACGGTCTTCAAAAATTTCAGTCCAGACATTCAATTTCTGTGGAGTTTGAGTGTGGATTCCGTGAAAATTTCTTGGATTATTATCTGGCCAATAACGACAATTATGAAATTGACTGTAGAGTTTAATAAAAACGTACACTCGTGTGAGAAACAGATATTGAACAGATAGTTCCCGTTATCAGCTATTCGTGCAGTCATAACTTCACAAAACTCCAGCCGCCGATCAAAATCATCTTCATTCAGTTGTTTTACAAGATTAATTTTCTACGGGTGAAATTTATGATGCCTGAATATTTTCAGAATAGTTCTTCTTTTGATGTTTGAAACAGTGGCCAATTTTCTCGTGCTCAAAGTTGGGTCTGCAGCAATTTGTCCTAAAACTTCAATCTCAGTAGTCTCATTTCTAACCGGAAATTCACGTTCAGGATCCCGATTTTTGTTGGCTACTGAACCACTTTGTCGAAACTAACTACGGTTGGCACAGTCATCGTTTTTGAAAAAAAGAGTAATTATTTAAACTCTGTCTTCTACAGAATACACCATTGTGAAATATAATTTTCGGTAGTACTATCAAGTGTCAAACCGACCGGTAAACTGAAATAATAAACCGCATTTCTCTCATTCCGATAAGAAATGTTCTGATAGTCAATTTTTTGTTTACAAACCAACAAAACATTAACTATCAGCACATTTCTTATCGGAATGAGTGAAATGTATTTTTGCATCTTCAACTGTGAATAATTTTTAAACGAGTTGATAAAACTTCCAAAAAAATTAGTGTGCTGAATTTAGAAAAGAAAGAGCTTTCAAATGATGTAACACTCAACCCATGTTCCCTATTTAAAATATAAGGATTGTTATCACCACCCTTAAGGGGTTGATGTGACAAAGTTGAGTTTTATGTCAAAACATGTCCCCCTCAATATTAAAATAGACGTGTTTCAGCGTTTCTTAAAAAAAATAATTCTGGACGCAAATCGGTCTGTTTCGTGTTCAATCGGCCGATATATATATATATATATATATATATATATATATATATATATATATATATATATATATATATATACAGGGTGACTAACGGTCGATGATAGGTTAGACATTTACGGATAACGGGTCATAGGAGTATTTTGAAAATTTGGTTTCTTGGGTAATTAGTTCTGCCCTATCGATCTAAGATATTTTTAGTGCTGCGGCGTAACATTTATAACATTGTCTTTTTTGAAGCTACAGGCCTAGGTATATTTGGTTTCGCTTTCATAACTGATAAAATTATTTTGTAGTCTTACAAATTTTCTCTCGTTCATCAGTTGTAAATCGGGATACATTTCATTGAACCGTATACATATTCTTGCTAGAATTTCACCAAATTTACGATGAAGAATAAACAGTTTTATCAAAACTTAATTTGAATACCTATTGCCTTCCTTTTTGATTCTTCTCAAAACAAATTTTCTTGACAATTAATACAGAATAATAGTTCATGTTATGATGGTATAGGAGGCTAGTTTCGTTAGAAAGTTAGAAACGAAATGCAAAAGGCATGATATTTGAACAAAAACTGTTTTGTAATGAATATTTATGAAAAATAATTCTGTCACATAAACTGCTTTTGCATTGCAGTTAGTATATTTTTTACAGAAACAATTACCCGACGGCATATATCATTTTATGTATTATGATTATGTGTGTTTGCTACATCCGTATTAAACCTATGATCTTAGTTTGAATAATTTTTACATACTGCAATTTTTTATATTTCTATTTTTAGTCCTCCTTAAAAAGTCAATGTACACTAGACATGAAATTGTTTTTAAGAATTTTTTCTTCCTCGTCCTCCTTGTCACTTTTAAAACGAAATCAGGAATATTATGGTTCCTGGTGTTCTTAATTTAAGCTGAGAAGTAAACAAGATTAATGTATTTCTTGCTGCCACCTCAATTCACATTGTGCTACATACTCATGCTGTGAACATCACATGCTCCAAAAATACCATCATGTTTTTTATGAGGAAGTTCATTGAAGACATTAACCTCTGGATGATTAAAACGTGATCTTTATAAATTTATCACAAACTACCTCTTTACTTATCTGCTCTAATTCAAGCTATATATATATATATATATATATATATATATATATATATATATATATATATATATATATATATATATATATATATATATATATATATATATATTGTGTCTATAAATAACGCATAACTACAATAAAATTGAAAGTGGCCAATATTAAGGAAAAAAACTTCCTTTTAGTGAATTTTCGTAGAAAAAATTCACTAATGGGTAGATCCCGACTTTTGAATTTTGAAAAAAAATTTGCAAATGAGCGCGAACTAGGACCCCTAGAACCCATATCCGGGGTTAGTTTCAATTTTTATATGTTTATATATATATATATATATATATATATATATATATATATATATATATATATATATATATGTATATATATATATATATATGTATCACACCGATAACTCAAAAAATAATGGGCCGATTTTGATAAAATTTGGCATGTACGTTTCTTTTGTAAATAGCTTGGATAAGTTCGTTAGTCAGGAAAATCGGACGAGGTTTTCCGGGAAAATTTTGAGTTTTCATTCGAAAAAAATTCTTATCTCAAAAAGTAATAAGCCGATTTAAATAAAATTTGGCATGTACCTTCCTTTTGTAAATGGCCTTGACAAGTTTGTTATCCAGGAAAATGGGACGAGGTTTTCCGGAAAAATTTTGAGTTTTCATTCGAAAAAAATTTTTATCTCAAAAAGTAATAAGCCGATTTTAATAAAATTTGGCATGTACCTTCCCTTTGTAAATGGCCTTGACAAGTTTGTTATCCAGGAAAATGGGACGAGGTTTTCCGGAAAAATTTTGAGTTTTCATTCGAAAAAAATTTTTATCTCAAAAAGTAATAAGCCGATTTTAATAAAATTTGGCATGTACCTTCCTTTTGTAAATGGTCTTGATAAGTTTGTTAGCCAGGAAAATCGGACGAGGTTTTCCGGGAAAATTTTGAGTTTTCATTCAAAAAAAATTTTTATCTCAAAGAATAATGGGCTCATTTTGATAAAATTTGGCACGTACCTTCCTTTTGTAAATGTCTTTGATAAGTTTGTTAATCAGAAAACTTGGACGAGGTTTTCCGGAAAAATTTTGAGTTTTCATTTGAAAAAATTTTTTTTCTTAAAAAATAAAAATTCTATGATAACCAAATTTGGTAGGTAGGTTTATGATATAAAATGTAAACTATACACTAAAATTTAGATTTCTATGTTACAAGAAAAAAAAGTTATAATAAAATATTTTGTGCCAGATCATTTTTATGAAAATTCACTACCATAACGCACTTGCTGCGTCTTTGACTTTTTTGATATAAGAATTTCAGCCCTATCGTCATACCCCTTCATCAAAGGGTAGCAACCCCTTCGAAATTTTAAAATTGGGTGGAGGGTAGTGTGATACAGCTAATCAAATTCTCTATTCAGCAACACTTTTTTTTTGTAGGAATAAAAGAAAGTGAGTAATAACATTTTTATTATCAGTAACACAAGTGAAGCCTGCTAAAAATTACATAGTCCAGTCTTATGAGAGTGATATGATACTTATGATATGATACATCAATATATCGAAGTTTGCAAACAATTTTTAAAATGTTGGGCTAGTTGTACGAAAAGAACTCTAGAGATTTTGTAGTATACTGTGTCGTATCTGTAATAATCGAGTGATAATGATAATTATCTGCTGTGTGGCATGTCTCATAAAAACTAATTAGCGTAAGTCTGAAAATTTTTTGCAAGACAATCTACAGATAATAGTAGTAAATTTACGTTTTGGTTGTCGTGCAAAGTGAATACGTATAATTATCAACTTTTGCTTTTAGTGAATTTTCATTAAGAAAATTAACTTATAGATATGTATTTTACATTAATTACTAAATTGTTGATAAAATGCGTTTATCAATAGTTCAAAGAACTGAAGTTCTAATGATGATTTACCATTTCTAAAAGTGATATAAAAATAAGCCTGTGGCTAATAAAACATGTTTTCTAAAGCCATCCCCTACACACACACACCCCCTAATGATGATTGGTTATGGTGACAGGATCCGAACTCAGGCAGATATGTGTATTGTGTTTAATAATAAATATCCGGATATGTATCAATCAATCAACAGTGAGTCGAATAGATAGGAGATTTCAAGAAACGTTTAGCGTGGAAGATTTGACAAAAAGAGGTCACCGATCTATAAGTGAAGAAGTGAAATTAAACGTCTTATTAGCAGTGGAAGAAAATCCCTAGAGTAATGTTCGGCAAATTGTCCAATACAATGAAATTCCATTTCAGACAGCACATGCAGTAGTAAACCTTGAAAATCTCCATCCCCATAAAATACAGATTTTGCAGTCATCCGATGACGATCCAGACTGAAGGATGCAGTTTTATGCAACACTAATGGATAAATGTATTGATAACTATTTGCAAGTACGGAATATTCTGTTTTCGGACGAACTAGCTTTTACACTACATGGAGAAGTTAACCGCTAAAACTGCAGATACTGGACAAGGGAAAATCCAAGATGTATGCGACAGAATCACACACAATATCCCCAAAAGGTAAATGTTTGGGCAGGAGTTGTTAGGAGTAGGACTATTGGTCCCTACTTTTTTGATGGAACTATAAATCGATCACGATATCTACAATTTTACAGCAATATCTCATTCCGATGTTATTACACTTATCTCCTGACGGACACAATGCTGGTATAGTAAATCATAACTTGTGGTATCGACATGATGGTACACCCACGCATTATGACGTTAATGTTCGACAGTATCTAGATCAATAATCTCCCAACAGGAGGATTGGCAGGCGTTGTGAAATCCAATGGCCAGCAATTTTCTGTGGGGTCATTTAAAGAATGTGGTATTCAAAAGTAAACCAGATACTTTGATGAATTAAACACAAAAAGTAGAACTGAATGTACTAACATGTCTCCAGAGATTTTATAGTCCATTTTGAGACTGTTTGGGATATTGTTAGGCACAAGAAGGAGGGCATTTGATTATATAAGACTGAACTATGTCTTTCTTTATAGGCTTCCCTTGCGTTAGGTGCTACTGATAATAAAACTGTGATTACTCACTTTATTTTAACCCTACAAAAAATTGGTGTTGCTGAATAGAAAATTGGATTAGCTTTAAAAAGATGTATCACACTCAACTACCATCCAATGTTGAAATTTCTAAAGGATAGCCACCCCTTGAAGAGGTATAACGATAGGGGTGAAATTTTTATACTAAAAAGTTAGTCTTTGAAAATAAAAATCTCAATTTTCCTTAATAATGGTCACCTTCAATTTTATTTAATTTATGCGTTACTTAATATATATATATATATATATATATATATATATATATATATATATATATATATATATATATATATATAAACTTATAAAAATTGAAACTGACCCTGGAGGTGGGTTCTAGGGGGCCTAATTCGCGCCCATTTGAAGAATTTTTTTCAAAATCAAAAGTCGGGATCTCCTCAAGAGTGCATTTTTTAAAAAGAAAATTCACTTACAATGTTCTAATAAATAAAAAGTCTGGACGCAGCAAGTGCGTTATGGTAGCGAATTGTTTTTAAAATATTTTTAATAGCAAATGTCTTTCTTTTATGAAAGCAGGCATCAAACTTGGTTTCCTATATAGTAGAAACAATGTACCATATTTCATCGAAATAACTTTCTAACCAACAAAGCGTACGGTAATAGCAAATTGAGTTATTGAAATTTGAAAGATTTAATGAAAATTCGGTAAATTTGCAGATTAGCTCCCGAACGCTTTTCAAAAAATTGCTTTCAGAAACTTTACTAGGACCCCACCTGGATGCACAAACCACAAGAAAAATTTCTTTCTCACACCCCCCCAAGGAAGTTACGGGACTGGGACTGAATAGGGGTTTTGGGCAGGGTAGGTAGTAAAAAGGAAATATGAGCAGAAAAGGCGAAAAAAACTGCTTGAAAGCTGTCTATTTGAAGCCCTGCCTACCCCGCACAGCACTCCTATTTGCCCCAGGTCACAACTTCCTTGGGGGTATGAACAAGAAGTTTTTCTTGTGGTTTATGTAACGAGGGTGGTTGTATGCACACAAGGGGGGGGGGTATAAGGAAAATACCTACGACGAAGCAGACCCCCCGGTTCGACTTGTGACAGGGTTGGGGGGTGGCTGATTCGTCGTGGGGATCTTCTTTCCCCCTCGCGTGCATACAACCACCCTCGCTGCATAAACCACAAGAAATATGTCTTGTTCCTACCCGCCAAGGAAGTTACGCCACCTGGGGTGATAGGGGTGCTGTGCGGGGTAGGCAGGGTTTAAGGTGGATATGGATTCAAGATGTGTAAAAAACAGTTTTCAAGTCCGTTTTATTCGAATTTTATTATATTATATATTTCCTTTTTACTACCTACCCCGCCCAGCACCAGTACTCACTTCTGGTTCCGTAACTTCCTTGGGGGGTGTGAACAAAAAAAAATCTGGGAGTTTGTGGATCCAGGGGGGGGCCACAGGCAGGTTTCTGAAAACAGTTTTTTGAAAAGCGTTCGGGAGCTACACTGCAAATTTACCGAAAATTCGCTACCAAAACGCACTTACTGCGTCCAGATTTTTTTCTTACAAACGCATCATATTTCGATAAAAAAAGTAAAAATGCATTAACGAATTTGTTCTAAGAAAATTAGCTAAAAAATATACACCCCTACTCACTCCTGGTCGCGTAACTTCCTTGGGGGGTGTGAACAAGAAATTTTTCTTGAAGTTTGTGAATCCAGTGGGGCCCTAGGCAGGTTTATGAAAACAGTTTTTTGAAAAGCGTTCGGGATCTAAACTGCAAATTTACCGAAAATTCGCTACCAAAACGCATTTACTGCTTCCAGAGTTTTTTCTTACAAACTCATTATATTTCGATAAAAAATGCAAAAATGCATTAACGAATTTGTTCTACGAAAATGAGCTAAAAAAATTATAGACCGTTAAACCATAAACTTCACTAAACCCACAGCGAAAGCATCAACTTAACTAAACCGACAGACAAAGCATCAGAGAAAGGGTCTATTTGAAATGAATTTTCTGTATACATTTTAGTAAAATGAAGGGCAATGACGATTGGATCTGAAACTTAAGGGTTTGCAGAACACTCTTCTTGCAACAGTTTCTTTTCAAAATCCGTATTTGTTACACTTCTTTGCCTAAACATTGAAAATTTTGACGTTTGACGTTTTGAGGAAAACTCCAAAAATTTTTTTTTAACTTCCTTGTCTTTAAACCTAGATTTTGGTACATAGTTCACCCTTTATAATACAAACACGAATACCAAATTTGGTTGCCATTGCTTTGTTATTTCCGGAGATATGAATTTTTTTTAGAAAGAAAACACAAAATTTTCCGGGAAAACCTGATCCGATTTTCCTGGCTAACGAACTTATCCAAGCCACTTGCAAAAGGAAGGCACTCCCCAAATTTGATCAAGATTGGTCTATTATTTTTTGAGTTAACGGTCGGATATATATATATATATATATATATATATATATATATATATATATATATATATATATATATATATATATATATATATATATATATATATATATATATATATATATATATATATATAAACACAAATCTCCTCATTAACAAATTTTTTTATTCGCTAAAATCTAGTGAAAAGGGTAGGAATATGTACCGATTACTAGTACTGGAATGTTAAATATTCATAAGTTAATTGTTCAAGATGTTTTTGCATCATATCAAACTCATGCCAAAATGTCAAAGTTCTTCGACCTACCATTATAGTTCCGTTTTATTACCTAAAATTCGTAGTATCAGCAATTATGTATCCATAAACGAGATATATGCATACATAATGAGTCTAGAAGCTTTTATTGCATTAAGGATTATAAAATCGCCAAGTAATCAACTTGGCATGTATATTTTGGTTGCGTGATTTGTATATTCCAATTATTTACAAAAATGGAAAAGAATTTATGTGTTCCGTTCTAAGATTTGTTTCTTTTGTATATTTGAGAAAATTACAAGGTAGGAGGCATCCACATTTTAAACGTAATATACGGGCTAGTTTAATGATAACAATATTAATAATAGTAAACACCTTTATTGTTCAACTAGACAAACATTTTTAATTTTACAAAAGAAACTTTAAATTACTAATAAAATGCAGTGGTGGCTCGTGGGTGTCTTATATGGGTGGGCACAGGGTTTGTGAGTAGGACTGCCTATTAGTAACCAGTAGCGCCGCAGGTGAAAATTTTGAATATTTTCAAGGTCACGCGTTTTCCTGATACTTCATAATTTCAATGAAAAATTCTTTTATACAAAAATATATACTTTCACAAGAATATTTTTTGCGAAATTGGTAGCTATTTGAAATAATATTTAATTACGAATATAGAGTGCATAAATAAATTAAAATAATGGGTGGCAACATGTGAAAAAAATAAATATAGGTATCTTACCGTTACTTGTAGAGAAAATCAGCTCGCCTATCCTTATTGTTCACAGAAATGTTAATCACATTTTCACTAAAGTCCCGGATTTGTTTCACAATTTTTTTCTCGATGGACCACATGGCCAATGCTGTAAGTCTGTTTTGGCGCATGGTATTTCTAAAAAATGCTTCGTTAAGGTTGTTTTCCTTCAGAAAATTTAAGAAAACACTAACACCTTCCATAAATATCATATCTTCTCGGTTGTATAAAGTAATTAATTCTGCTCTAAGTCTCCCCGTGTAAAAAAAATAATAGCACTGAATACTAGTTGGAAAATCATTTTCTGCGAAGTTTACTTTGTAGGAGTTAAAACTGGGTGTTCACAACAAATTTGAAAGAGACAATTGGTCTGTGAAAGAAGATCTATCTTTGAGTTGAGCTATGATAACGTCCCATATTGCAGCACTTTTGCGATTGTAACCTATGTCCACAGCATATCTCAGTCTTTTGGGGCTAGTTTCTACTGGCACGTAATTAGTTTCCGATAATTTCGACCTTAGTTTTACAATTTCTATTTCAAATGAAGCCCCACAATTTTTTATATAAGGGCCAGTGGCCGTTCATTTTTGAAGTTGATTACACAAAGCATCAACATGGGGCATGACACGATGAAAAATATCAAGCCAAAACAAAAATGCCTTGTTATGTAAATAATTGTGTAGTAATGTTGCTTCATTAATTATTTTGGGACCATTAGCCAGCTCACTAATAGTTTCAAGACATTCAGTAAGCGTTTCTCTATTTTCATATACAGTACAAACCGTTCTGCTTTTGAAATTCGAACTAGGAGGGGTCGTCCTTGGTAAACGGCTTTTAACTATGTTATCTAATAGCTCTGTTCATTTTGCAGATAATGAAAAAACGAAACAAAAGCATCTAAGTTAGAAAAAACTATTTTCACTTTATATTTATAGGCGCAGATTTTTTTATGATCAGGTTTAATTGATGTGCATAACAATGCACGTAGCATGCTTGTGGAAATTTTTCCTTAATTTTTGTTTGTACTCCCCCAAATTGATCAGCAATAACTGACGCTCCATCAAAACATTGTGCAACTAAATTTTTTGGATTTACACATGCCACCTCCAGTTGTACAGCTGTGTGTCCTTCGGGTCTAAGAAAGCCCCAAAATCTTTCAACTATAATGCCGTCATACGCATATCTAAAAATCATAACCATTTGCTCTTAGTAGGTATAGATGAGCGGTTCTGGGACCATCGCCACACCGCCAGCACTGCGCATGTTGTAAAACACCTTACCAAGATCAGACTTGAAATTAGAGGGCGCTGTACTATTAGCTAAAATATCGACCATAGCTTTAGTCACCTCTTTATCAATTTCGATTTAAGTGGACGAGTCCACACCTACTTGATTATTATGATACATCCACGTTTAGGATATATCAAGCTATGGGAAACTCATGATCATATATGCATCTATATTATGGTAGCCAAAAGCAGACCAATCTCTCCAAGGTACAAATAACGACAGACAACTATCTAGCAGGATAGACAGCTGTCTAGCAGGACAGACAGCTGTCTTACAGGACAGACATGCGTTGGACAAGACACGACAGACAGCTATCCATGATAACGAATTTTTATGAAATAAGCCGCGTAGCGTGGCTGTTCAGACCCGACGTTCCCGCCACCACAGGGTGGAGAGGTCTAACCTGATATGACGTAATCGCCACAACGCCAGCACTGCGCATGTACGCAGTGTCGTCACAAGTTAGACCCCTCCACCCTGGCTGGTGAGATGATTGGTCTGAGGAATGATTGTTGGCAGGTCAGAGGTGTGCAACTAACCTGAAAACCTGAGATGCTGGTGAGATGATTGGTCTGAGGAACGATTGTTTCTTCAACAAGGTGAATTCATCAGAGGATAAAGGAGTGAAGAAGACTTAGGAGGATTAATGTATGATCTATAGAGATGGTTCCTTCGGAATAGATAATGACACACATTTAAAACGATTGTTTCGTTAAATAAATTCATAAAAATTCGTTAGCATGTCTGTCGTGCTAGACATTTGTCCAACACCTGTCTGTCGTGCAAGACAGCTGCCTGTCCTGCTAGACAGCTGCAAGACAGCTGTCTGTCCTGCTAGGCAGCTGTCTAGCCTGCTAGATAGTTGTCTGTCGTTGGTTGTACCTTAGGGAGATTGGTCTGCTTTTGGCTACCATAATATAGATGCATATGTGATCATGATTTTACCATAGTTTGATAGATCCTAAACGTGGATTCTGTCTGTTCTGGAAATTATCAAATCGGATATCGGCCTTCCGAACCGTTTAATTTCCGTTCGGATCCCGTACATTATGTCTTTATTAGTCAACAAAAAGTCCACAGAATTCATTTCGAAACGTTTCACAGTCAAAAACAGTGAAAGCACACTTCTCAGCAAGGAAAATAAACAATAACTCTTAAAACGGTACTCAACATGTGTGAGGCCTTCAGCCGATTTTTAAAATCGACTTTAACGACATCGTCGCCGTATTCGGTCTGCGATCAAGGCAAGCCCGATGACAAACGAGGGCTGGAGAACTATGTGCCCATCTCTTTTGAATGTATATTTAAAGGCCCAAGCACGAGTAATGCGACGACGGTGTCCGGATGCAAAGTCAAAGTCTACCGTAGAATAAAGTAGGGTATCACTGTGCTGAGTCTGTCATATATAGGTGATAAAAATCATTATTTGTGGTATAAAAGCAATAATACTTAGAGTATGGATAGTTTGTCGTATATAGTTAATTGATATTATTGTAATATTGTAACAGTTATTTTTAGTAAATTAAAAGAAAAGAAATATATTTTTTCTATTGAAGTTTGGGCTGTGCACGTGCCCCTGTGCCCCTTATAACCAGCCGCCACTGAAACTAAAATCCGCAATGCAATATAAATTATTAGACTAACATAACATAAACAATATTCAACACAACAAAGAACTAACAAATACGCATACATATATCTGCAGATAATAATCTACGCACATATCACAAAATATCTATGGCTAAAAGTAGAACAAGTTCAGGTCGTAGATATCCACACCTGATCTTACTGGGGTTACTGAAAGTCCGTGCTGTGAATGCTGGCAAAATGAGTATGGAGATCTGAATCATATTATTTGTTCATGTTCCAAATATGGAGAACAAAACATTTCCTTTGTAAATAATTAAAATTTTTGTAGAAAACTTTTTTGATTTAATGAAATCTGTAACACAATTTTTTTAAAGAGACTTGCGGTACTTACATATATCTCTATCAAATTATAATGCCCTAGCACCATGGACAATAAAAACTTATTCAAATAATTGCTGTGACTTGTTAAACCCGTCTCCCAAGTTCATTTAAATTTAAGGAATTAGTTTTAACAATATACCTTACTAATAGTGTACAATTCTTATGAAAATTCACTATTATAATGCACTTGCTGCGTCCAGAACATTTTTTAAAGTCACATAGCAATATAATAGTGCTGACATTGAGCCAATAAGTTAAAAAATTCTTAAAGACGCTTTGAAAATTGATAGTTGTAGTAATCGCCACGCTTCGCCGTGCAATTTTATCGGGTGTGTTCATAAATCTTCTCAATCGAGAATCTTTCACCAGCAAAATGTTACAATGTAAACTTATATCATCAATCAATATCGGATATTAATTCTTGTAAAATTATTTCCCGGTGCGAGCTTATAAGGTATAAAAATTTCCAGACTACTAGTCTTTTATTTTAAACAACATAATAGCAAAAAATCCGAACACAGTAAGCGGGTTACGGCAGCAATCTTTCAGTGCTTAACATTAGGAAGACAAAATCATGAGTGTATAAAATATATTTTAAAAAACTTTTATAGAAATGTATTTTTTTTTCTGATCATATAATTTTTAGTGATTTAAAAAAAATCACTAATAGATGGGTATCGATGGTAAGACTTTGCAAAAAGGTTTTCAAATGAGCGCGAACTACGACCCCTAGAACCCATATCCGGTGCCATTTCCAATTATATATATATATATATATATATATATATATATATATATATATATATATATATATATATATATATATATATATATATATATATATATATATATATATATATATATATATATATCCAACCGATTCCTCAAAAAGTAATTAATCGATTTTGATGGCACGCGGCAAGTACCATGCTTTTATTAATAGCCTGGACCAATTCGTTAGCCAGGAAAATCGGGCAAGGGTTTCCGGGAAAATTTTGAGTCTCCTTTCGAAACAAAAATAAACTCCGAAAATTAGGAAGCTTTTTGAAGAAATTTTGTGGATAGGTTACCTTGGTAAAGACCTTACTACACCCCAAAATTCAGGTTTTTAGACAATTTAGTTATTCCAACAAGCTGACAGCCATAACTGCCAGGACAAGATTTTGTTGACAAAAAAAAATGTAACACGTCAAGTTTTCTTGTCAGGGGTACAACTTTTGACGCATAAAGTATAGGCCAAATTTTTCCCGCTTAAGCGAGGGTGTCATCACTCAAATTTGTTCAAATGGGAATAGGGGTCATGTGATAGCTGGTTGAAAAGAGATTCTGATTCCCTATACACTGCTTTTTTATTTTTGAAATTCGGTATATTCGTCCATTACAAGATATAAATTTTGTTAAAGGTTTGCGCAGGTAATAAAAAGTGATTCAAATTAAGGGGCAAAAAAAACGCTAGCAATATATGTCTTCTGATAACGTATTCTTGCAAGACATATTTTGAAAAATGACACCCCTGGTTAGGAGAGGAAAGGTTAGGCTATACTTTTTGACAAAATATTTTCCTGGCGGTTGTGGCTGTCAGCTCGTTTTCAATGGGTCAGCCTGTATATTGATATGCCATCTATGTGGCCCGTTGTTGGCAATCCAACTGTCACCAAAATGTTGGGTCAAGAAATCAGATGCCAAGTGAGAATTGTGCGAATGCGCTCCGTTTTGTTGATACTAGGTCATTTCAGCGTCTTCTAATCTCAGTGTATTCAGATAAACGAGAATAAATTCTCATAACATATTGAAGTAACTGACCCCACTGAGATTTTTATGCGGAAAACTTTATTATTTCTTACAGCACAAAATGCATTAAGTGACCAGCAGTCTTGATAATAGTTGGTTCTTGTGAGGTGAGTAATTTCGTCAGACCAAAGTGGCTATTGTGACGATTGAACAATACATTTTTGCAGTACTTCACCTCATCGCAACATATAATTTTTTTCGCAAAAAGCTCCATCTTCTCGTGTTTTTAAAAGTAAGCATTCACAGAATTCAACACTTTGGGAGTTATCACCAGGCTGTAAGCCATGGATTAAATCATATAAGAAGGGTCTAGTTGTGATTTTTTAACGTTCTGTGAATGGGGGGAGGAGAGGGTTAAACACAACTCTCTTTGACAACCCCTGAGAGATGAATTTGACTCAGTAGCGATATATGATAATATATTGACTTCGCTTACCCCATTATCAACAATTGACTTTGGTTTCTTCTTTTGTAGGGATAATTCTCCTATACCTAACAATATTTCAATAATTTCTTTACTGTGTCCGGACTAGGCTTTGGTCTATCTGGATACTTTATGGCGAAAGCACGATATGTTCGATCAATTATTCGATGGCATTCACCATAAATAACTAATAGCTCCATAAAATCATAATTTGTATACCCTAAATTGGCTATTTTTATCACTATTAAGGACCTATTTTGTAACTTCGATAACAAACTTCACCACGTGCACTTTTAGTATGCAAACGTTGGTTGGCAAATTGAATTCCAAAGGCTACAATTGTTACGAGTTTGCAACCTTGATTCGAATAAATATGTATTTATCTCCAAAACGGTTAGATTTAGGTAAAGGAAATGCTAATTCAAATCAAAAGTGATTCGAAATGCCAATTAACTTAGTTAATAAAATACAGGTGTCCTACTTGAAAAACGCAACTTTTGATCAGTTTCATTTTGTCAATTTGCCAAGTCAATTTCTATCAACCTGTATGTCGTAACGCAAAACTGTAATCCGTGTGATGAAGGTACAAAAACTGGTGTGTTGTGTGCAAAAGATGAATCTTGTAGCTTATTTTTCCTTTAAGTTGTCAGGCTTAAAGTGCAAGTATGAAATTTTCGAAAAAAAAAAACGAAATATTTTGAAAATGGTCAATTTTAGTATGCTAGTTAAAGTCTACCTTAATTACGAGTAAGATTCAAAAGTTTATTAAAAAGTATTGTATTTAAAATAACGAAGTTGATGGACACTTCCGGTTTTTAATTTTTTTAGTTTAATTGGGCTTGGCCGAAAACCTAGGAATCAAAATTTGCCGAATAAAAATTACCCATATCAAAGGGGCTGTGAGGAAAGAGATAATTCGTCACCTTGCGGTGTCCGCCACTTTGGGTTTAGATTGATATCACATGGTTTATCGTATTTTACTCGTCAAACCCTTTCATTTGATACCGATGTCAAGGGGTTTATGGAGAAAAAGGTAATCCGCCATCTTGGGGCGTTCTCCATATTGGATTCAGAACTATATTGCATTGTCACCGGACTTATACACGGCTGCCAAATTTCTGAGCTTTAGCTTTATTAGCACTAGTCTCTTGTCTCGTACAGAAAAGGGAGCTCATATAAGTGCTGAATACATTGTATAATCGGGTTCCAATAATTTGTTTCTTTCATCTTCTGAAAAGCTTTATTACATGGTTATTAAAAACTTTTTTTGACTTTATATTAATGCAAAAAAATTGTGCAATATTTTGTCTCCCAAATGTGATTTGTTATTTATACAAAAATATAAGACAGCGCCTCGGTGGTTCAAGGGCAAGAACGTGTGCCTCTGAACCGAAGGGTACTGGGTTCGATCCTAGGGTTCTCCTTTGACTTTTTCAGTACAAACTGTAATATTAACATCAACCGAGGTTCTGGCATTGTATTTGAGCAAGTTGAATGTCTGCACGTTCCGCTCTTCGGAAGGGGCGTAAGGCCGTCGGTCCCGTGTCCATGTGATGTTGGGCAGGTTAAAGATCCCTACTCTCCTTACAGAAAGGGATTCGGCAAAATTTCCAGGATAGTGAGGTAAAACTGCTCTATGGCCTCGGTGATTGGCCATAGTCGCGGAAATAGGCCGACGTTAAAGTAACAAAACACACACACATACAAATATAAAACTGATTAATTGGAATATTCTATAACAATACACCAGAACTTGAGAAAAGGCAGCGAATAGTTTTGTCTGATGTAGTATATGCATAAAAATGTCTTATAGGCTGGATGATTCAAGTCTGGTATACATTAAAGTCCTTACATATAAGGTCAAATTTTCAATTTAATTTTTTAGAGAATTTTCTTTAAAAAAATTCACTAATGAGCAGATCCAGACTTTTGAATTTTGAGAAAATTTCTTCAAATGAGCGCTAATTAGGCCCTCCAGAACACATATCCGGGGTTAGTTTCAATTTTTATATGTTGGAGTTTTCTCTCGAAATTAACCGGAATTAACAAAGTAAGGGCAACCAAATTTGGTACGCGGGTATATATCCTTACAGGTAAGCTACCCACCAAAATTTAGCTCCGTAGGTTAAAATACAAACAAGTTATAGGCATTTAAAGAAAAATAAATTGAGGTTTTCCTCAAAACGTCAAAGTTGCGATTTCAAACGTCAAAATTAGCAACATTTAGGCAAAGAACTTGAATCTAATGCGGGCTATGGAAATAAAATGTCTCAAGAAGAATGATTTACAAACCCTGAAGTCTTAGTTTCAACCGTCATTGTCCTTCATTTAACTAAAATGTTTCCAGAATAATCATTTCAAATAGACCCTTTCCCTGATGTTTTGGCAGTAGCCTTAGCTATAGAGTCTAACGTTTAATGGTATATAATTTTTGTTAAATTTTTGTAACAAGATATGAAAAAATTGTATATATTAATTATAGGGTGTCTTGAGCTACATCTTAAAAAATATTTGTACAATCACAGGATGGCCCATAAGTCGTTGGTGATACAAATTTTCTTTTTTTTTATCAAACACGCCTTATGTTATTGCATTTTTGCGTTTTCCATCGCAATATAATGCACATTTGTAAGAAAAGAAATTCTGGACGCAGCAAGTGCGTTATGGTAGCGAATTTTGATCAAATGCTTTATATTTGAATAGCTCAATTAGCTATTAACCTTTAAGTTTACTTTCGGATATTTTTGTACATTTTCAAACAATAAAGTTATTTTGATAAAACATGGCACATTGTTTTTACTATATAGGTTATTCTGGTAACCAAATTTGATTCCTGCTCTCTTAAAAAAACACACATATTTGCTATTAAAAACATTTTAATGAAAATTCACTACCATAACGCACTTGCTGCGTCTTTTTACATTTTTTTATTTATTAATAACTAGCTAGTTTTATTGACGTGGACGATTAAACGAGTTAGGCATAGTCTGTTTATTTCCTAATAATTACAGCTTGAAAATAAACCCAAAGAGTTGGTTTGTCACCCTAGTGTATTGCTTACTCAACTTTTCTAAATGCCAGTCAATATCAATCGGCACCAGTGAGACTAACATACAAATTCATGAATATTTACACCTATCTTTCTACATACATTGTTGCAAAAAATAACACAAATACAAAATGATATCGATTTGCCATATTTTCTATTGCTCGAACATGCATAGACAAGTGTGCAAATTCGGATGTGTTATTAAATCGCTCTCAGCTCAGAATAAAATGTTATTCCTTTCTATTTTTATCCATAGCCTTGCAATGAAAACATCCGAAATATAATATGTATGAACATGTGTTACATACGGTTATCTTGAACAATTGCCACTGTCTATTGTTTGCAAGTGAAACCATAAAGGTGGCGCGACTTAGAGTTGTACTTCAATTGAACTTCATAAAGTTAAATTTATTTAATTGAAGTTACAGTACAACGATATATATATATTAAAATTTAAATAATATAAAAATTACAATAAAATACATATGAGTAATCTAATACCATTAAGGCTGGATGGCAAAGACTAACTGTTGAATATTAATGTTCGACATATATTTATAGACTATTAATTGCTGATCAATTTCCCCTCGGTAATGTCGCTGCACTTCAACCGGACGCTGAGTCGACGGAAAAGCCGGTGTAGCGCAACGTACCCATATGTGCTGACAGTAGCCTTGGTGTGTGTAGTATACCGGGTGGTGCAACCATAACTCCTCCGGGGCCAGATAGAAAATTTAGGGAAGCTAAATTTTCAAAGTGATATTCTCCAGGGGGATTTCTTCCATGGGGCATCTTTGTTGTTGTTGGTTGGTGTTGGATCTTGGTTCTTTGGTTGGTTTTCTTAGTCTCCATAAAGCATAGACTGCTATCAGGGCAACAATCACGTACAACAGGATGGTCCAGATGCTAGTAGACAGGCTTACTTTCGGATGTTGAACTGCATTCAATAATGACCGTTGGTGTTGTAGTTGATGCTTTGTTTTTTGTAATTCATCCAGATCTATTGATTCTAATTTGATTGGGGCTGTATTTACTACCTCTTGTAGCTGAAAGTTGGTAAGCTTCAACTTGGGTAGTTGGATGTGGTAGGTAGATACTATCTCATTGTGAGATGGGGAGAACATTTGCTTATTTACTGTCATTTGACATCCTTCGGGGATTTGAACCAAGTAGCTTCCTTCTAGATTTGTGGTTTCTTGTCGGCTACGGCATCGTTGGTGTGCTGTACTTTCACGGGGGAATACCATTATCCATTTGTTTGCACTTATCTTCTGGCTCTTCATCTGCTGTATGTTGACTGGGTGGTGTTCGCAAGTTTCGTATCTGGTGGTGAACTTGACCAATTGGACTTCACAAGGGCTGCTATTACTGATCTGATTCATCGTTTGACCTCTGCATAAGTAGTCTCCAGGGCTGACTTCTTGGCATAGTGTGTTTTGTAAGTTATAGCTTTCATCGTTAAGGGCTAGGTATTTGGATTGAGGGATGATGACGGTATAATTTTGACTAGGACCTTGTTTCACAGGAAATGCATAAAGGTGGTAATAGTTATAATGTTTAGATTCTACTAATGGAATTTCAATAGCAAACACTAAAGTATAATTTTTGTAGTAACACTTAATTATTGACACCTCCTCGTATAAAGCTACATTATTTGCATCAAGCTTATAGGGGAGATTGGTTACAAAACTCTCAATTCTTTTAAGTTCTATTAGTAAGTCTTCAGGTTCTAATATGGATGGATGCATTGTTTCTAATCTTGCAAAAGTTATTGCGTTAACTAATGTGCTTAAAATGCTTTTAATATTAATGATTTCTGTAATCAATTGTATATACACCATCTGCAGACGCATTATGTGTTCGTTATTAATTTTTTCCTGTTCGAAACCTAAAGTGATCAACTGCAAACGTTCCTCAATTTTGTTTTGGTTTAAAATGACCGAGGATATGGTTTTATCAAATTTTTCTATGGCCTGTTCTGTTAACATGATTTGATTATCAACTATTGTTTTAATTTTGTCTTGATTTGATGTTAATTGAGAAATTGCCGTATCATAACGTTCTGCATCGTCTGCGTCCATGTTGCCTGTTAAGGTCTTTATGATTGTACCTACAGCATTAACTAGTCCTCTTTTATTACGATTATTATTAGAGGGTATAATTTGGTTAAATATTTTTTGTGTCTCCAGAATTTGATGGGAAAGGATATTTTGGTAATTTTGTATCTCGTTTTGATAAAGATTAGAATGTGTGGAATTGTGAATAATGTCATGGATATCTTGGGACTGTTTATCTATGGAACGAAACCCATTGAGAAGTGGTGTTAAAGGGATTACTCGAATAATGGTCCATTTGTCAATGGAATTTTGCATTTTGCCCATGTTAATTGATAATAGTCCGGGGTTGTCATTGATCTTGTCTAACGTTATTCTTTGTCCTTGGGTTTGGATAAGGAAGATGGACCTGAAACATTAGGTCGTTTTAGATTTCGTAAATGACGTTTAGACAATTTTTTGTTTTTTCTTAAAGTCATTATATTTTTGTCAGATATGCTTACAACCTCGTAGGGGCCGTCAAATTTAGGGTTATTCTTGTTTCGTTTGTCTACTTCTGTATATACATGTGTTTGATCTCTAAATAAGTCGGTATCATTGGTTCTATTATTAGCGTTAGAAATGGAGCGAAGCTTATTTTTCTCTATTAATTCTTTCACCTTTTCATATAATATTTTTAATTTATTTTTGTGCGATATTAGATAATCTTGTAATAGCTTTTCATGATCATTTATATCGAAAATATCCCTATTAGAGGTGTGTCCAAAGGTTATTTCTAAGGGGGTGTGATTTGTAGATGTATGTATAGTTGAAGTGTATGCCAGAAGGGCGTAGTTCATTAAATATTTTATGGGGTCTTTAGTGTACGTTTGTCGTAATATTCGAACGTGTTCAATTAGTGTTGAGTGTAGTCTTTCAATGGGACCGTTAGAATTTGGATTTTTAGGTGTAGTAAAATGAATTTTAATTTTGTGAAGCTCTAAAAGATTTTGGATGATTTCCGTTCGAAATTCGGTTCCACTGTCCATAATGATGTGTTCGGGTGTGCCATAGTACGTAAAATACTGTATGAATGCATTAGCAGTTTCTACCGGATTCTTACTACTTATAGGTATTGCTGTCCCTAATTTTGAGAAAGTATCAATGATTGTTAAGAATACTTGATTTTCTATTATAAAGGTGTCAGCATGTATAACCTGAAAGGGTTTACTAGGGGTGTCTGTTAGCATATTGGGTGGATTTCTATCGTACTTGGCTCGCTTGCAAATTTCACATTCATTAATATAAGCCGTTATTTTTTCACGCATTTTTTGAAAGTAATACTTGTTGGATATTTGTTTTATAGTTTCTATTATACCTCTATGGTTAGTTTTTCCCTCGTGATAATTTCTAATTACCTCGTTAATCTCTTCATCGTCGGCTAAGGGCAGACGATGCTTGGGGCAACTGATAATAATGGGTGCATTGTTGTTAAATATTTCCACATACACTGAACAGAAATCTTGGTATAATTTTTCTGTTTCGAAATTAAAGTAATACCTTTTGCCTATTGTAGTATATTCCTTTAGAAAATTTATGATTGCTTGTCGATTATCATTTCTCGGGATTTGCACCAAATATTTATTTTGATTGTTAACCTTTAGTTGTTTTACTGGTCTTGGATTATTATGTACGGGAGATATATAATATTGGTTTAGTTGTTTTTCTATAGGAACATCTGATATCTGAATACCTATTTTTGGTTCTACATTTACTTGTGAATGATCACTGTCTCGTAAGTCGTTATTTTGTTCAAGTGTTGTTTTGTCTGTTCGGCTTATAGGTGGAATAGTGTTGCTTGAGGTGCTAGGAATTTCTACTGGAATAAAAGAGAGTTCTGGAGGGCTCATTGGCGGAATATATTCGGGTTCAGTTGGTTGCACAACGTCATCAAAATTTGGGGTGTTGAGCTGCCTTTGTAAATCTTGGAGAGGTCTTTCGTCCTCATCAAAATTATTAGCGATTGATGAAATTTCTGCATCCTCTAAAGCATGAACTTGGATGCGGGACAAGGAATCTGCGTTGCAGTTTAGAGACCCTTTTTTATAAATTATTTCATAGTCATATTCCTCGAGTTTTAAACGCCAACGTGTTAATTTTGAATTGGGTTCCTTTAGTTGCATAAGCCATACTAAAGGCCTGTGGTCAGTATATATATAGAACTTACGACCATAAAGATAGGGGCGGAAGTATTTGGTGGGCCAAACAATAGAAAGAAGTTCCCGTTCAATGGTGGAGTATCTCTGCTCTGTTTCATTGAGGGTACGAGAAGCATAACTAATAGGTTTATCATTACCTACTGACCCTTGAGAAAGGACAGCTCCAAGGGCTACATTGGAAGCATCCGTAGTGAGTATAAAGGGTTTTGTGAAATCAGGGTATTGTAATACGGGGTCATTCATTAATATATTTTTGCATGTTTCGAAAGCTTCTATAAAACTACTATCATGAACTATAGTTGCATTTTTTTTTAAGCATCGAGTCAATGGTTTTGTTAATTTACCGAAGTCTTTAATAAATTTTCGGTAGTACCCTACAAGACCTAGAAATCCTTTGATCTCTTTTCTTGTTTTAGGTATGGGGAATTCTCTTACAGCCTTTACTTTATCAGGATTTGGTTTTACGCCTTCGGACGTGATAATGTGCCCGAGGTAGGCTACTTCCTTTTTTAAAAATTCACTCTTGTCAAGCTGTATTTTTAAATTAGCCTTTCTTAACCTTTCGAATACATTTGTCAACCTTTCTATGTGTTCTTGCAAAGAAGTACTGAAAATTATGATGTCATCAAGGTAGGTAAAACATTTTTCATTTTGAATACCCCTAAGGATATTATCCATAGCCCTTTGAAAGGTACTAGGCGCTCCCTTCAACCCGAATGGCATACGCCTGTACATATAGTGCCCCCCTTCAGAGCTGAAGGCAGTTTTTTCCATATCTTCAGGATTCATTTCAATTTGATGATATCCTGAGGCTAAGTCTAAAGTGGTATAATACTGGCTACGACCTAATTTATCCAATATTTCCGAAATATTGGGTAAGGGATACTTATCACCAATAGTTTGTTCATTAAGACGTCTATAGTCTATGACCATGCGAAATTTTTGTTTGCCACTGGCATCTGATTTTTTGTTAACAATCAGGACAGGGCTATTCCACGGGCTGGAAGATGGCTGAATAATTTTTTGTCTTAACAAGTCGTCAATTTGTCTTTTGACTTCTTGCTTTTGAGCTTCAGGTAATCGATATGGCTTAACAAATACTGGGTTAGGATTAGATAACCTAATACTATGTTTAACTTGATTAGAAAATGATAATGGGACACCTTCGCAATAAAATATGTCTCTGTACTCGTAACATAAGTTTTCTATCATGTCTCGTTCTTCGTCATTAGTGTGATCAAGTCTTAATCTGTTTAAATTTTGAATTTGTAATTTGTCAATTTCATTAGCAGTACCATCTATGTTTTCTAAGTCGATATCTTTGTTATGATGAATGGAATTTAATTCGTTAGTTGAAACAGGTTCTGCATAAATAGCTTTATGTATAATCAGCTGTACGGGATTTTCATTACTATTCACTATAGAGGTTATAGCCTGGCCATTTGAAACTGTCACGATAGATGCAGGAATAATTACACCTGACTCGAGTTTTATATTATTTATTATGCCTATGTTGGAACTACAGTCTATAGGAAGTTTGACTATTGTTTCACATCTCGCAGGCAGTATTATGTTATTTAATTCTTGTGGTTTCGAGTTACATTCGCGATGTATGTCGTCGTCACATGGTAAATACAAGGGAATGCATGTATGCTTCGTTACCAATTTCCTATTATAAAAATCTATTTTAGCTCCCAGTTGTTTGAGAAGGTCAGTACCAATTAACCCATGATATTGATTATTAATGTTAAATACATAGAATTTAAATTTAGCTCTGCCTGTTTTAAATATACTTGGTAGAGGAATTTTTAGAATTTCATTATGAAAACTGGTTTGGTGAACAGATTTAATTTGAAATTTTTCATGCTCTATAAATTTGGAATAAAAATTATGGGCAATATTTTCACATAACAGCGATTTCATCGAACCGGTGTCAAGCATAAGTCGCATTTGAAATGAGGGGTTGATTTCGACCAGTATATAAGGCAATTTAGGGTGGTTTACAGAATTTATCTGTACTATATTTTTTTGTTTAGTTCGATAACCTGAATAAAATTTTGTTCGATGTTATCTGTTTGTTCAAAAGCTGCTTCAGGTCTAGTTTCTTCTTCGTACGTTTCATGATTCGTTTCGTCAAAGTAACGAGCGTCATCTTCAGGAATTGTATAAGAGTGTGTTTCTGAAGGATAATTTTCATAAGATTCGTCATAAACAGGGTTGTCTGATTTAAATTCATGTTGAACCTCTTGATGGTATAATTGGGTAGGTGATGACTGTGCGTTAGGCCCGTTAGGACCTCTCGGATGAGTATTGAAATTTCTAGATGACGTTTCCATAGGTTCGGGCTGGAAATGTTGTCTAAAATTTGGATTGGGACGTGTATGTATCGAGGAATTTTTTGCAGATACCTCCATAGGTGTTGGCCTATAGTTTGGTCTGAAATTTGGATTTGGTCTGAATACGTTTTGTGTCAGCTGTTGTGGGGGCTGATTACGTAAATTTAAGGGCTTTCTGTATGTGGGTTGGTTATGGAATTGTCGGGGGTGCGTAAAATGCGGAACGTTATTTCTATTATTTTGCTGATTCTGTATGTATTGAGGTTGTTTATTTGGTACATTTGAGTTTTTAAAATTTGTGGATTGATTGTGGAGATATTTCATTTGTTTTTCTCCATATTGAAAATTCTCTTCTTCCAGAACAAGCGACATAGCGTGTTCTAGATTAGTCGGGTTTTGTAGCCTAACTGCTAACCCTAGTTGACCACTCAAACCATGTAAATAGGTTTTCAGTGCCACTTTATCGTAAAATTCATTTTTAATTAAACGAAATGCTTCGTTTGCAGTTGTTAGTGTTACTTTTGAAGCTAAAAGACTACGTGAGTCTTGTATTCTCATACCGAATTGGTATGGGGTTTCTCTAGGGTCTGGCTTTAAGAGCAAGAGGTCCCTAGCTAAACAGTCTTCGTCTCTCTGGTCGCCGAAGTATTGTTGCAATAATTGTTTAATACGAGGCCAATTTGTGGCATCTTCCCTACTACCTATCAATGTTCTAGCTCTACCTTCTAATTTACTTATTACTATTCTAAGCATCCATTGGTTATTTGGATTGTCATCATTTGTTCTATCAACAAATGAAGTGAGAAAATTTTCACACGCTGAAATAAATAAAGCTAAAGTATGCTGGTCCCCATCGTATGCGGGAATAGCATTAATGTGATAATTTTGTAATTGATTTGCCATAATTTGATTGTTATTTGAGCTTATTGTATTTTTCTCTGTTACTATAAGTTTGGGATGTGCTAAATTTATTTTTACTTTATTATTAAAATTGTCAACTGTCTCTGTTTAGAGTCTGACATTAATTTATTAATCAATAATTTAAATTTGGGTAAAATTTTAATTAATATTTCCCGTAATATTTGCTTCTAACTTTAATCGGTTTTAGATTAAGGTAGGACAAGGAAATTCAAAGGAACAATGAAAGCACTTACGCCAATGTGAAGATGAAGACGATTTCTGTTCTTCTTTGCTTCAGCATCATAAGATACAGGGAATAAGGCAGACAACTTCGTAGGCAGAAGTTCCGTATCAAACCTTATTTTCTCTTATGATCGCTCGCGCACTCACTGTATTTTTAATTGAAAGTTACTTAAATTATTTTTATCAACTTGGACGATGCTGTTCTTTGTTGACTTTGAAGCTGGTTCTGAGTTTTTAACGATAAAAATCGAAGTGCGGACTTTTGCGATTTTTGTCAAAAGGGCACTAAACTCATACTAACGACTGCGCCACTTAGAGTTGTACTTCAATTGAACTTCATAAAGTTAAATTTATTTAATTGAAGTTACAGTACAACGATATATATATTAAAATTTAAATAATATAAAAATTACAATAAAATACATATGAGTAATCTAATACCATTAAGGCTGGATGGCAAAGACTAACTGTTGAATATTAATGTTCGACATATATTTATAGACTATTAATTGCTGATCAATTTCCCCTCGGTAATGTCGCTGCACTTCAACCGGACGCTGAGTCGACGGAAAAGCCGGTGTAGCGCAACGTACCCATATGTGCTGACAGTAGCCTTGGTGTGTGTAGTATACCGGGTGGTGCAACCATAACTCGCGACTCTTTTTTGTCGGATTTTTAAAGGAAGATGTACTTATGAATTTCATTGACACACTTTTAGTAGTGGAATTGTTTGAATCATAATAAGTGTAAAAGCTTTTCCTTAATACATGGGCTTGCTTTATTATATTTCCTCAAAATAGTTGTTTTCTTGGAAAGCCCTGCAGTTTTGTGAATCCCAGTTTTGCTTTGCAGCAGCATTGCCTTTGAAGAGAAAATACAAGGTGTAAAATTGTTTTTCTTTTTGCAGTTCAAATTTGTTAACTTTGTAAATTTAGCCGCTCATTAGGATTTGTCACCGCGACCTTTAAGATATATTCTGATGCTTACATCTTAATCTCTGGAGTACTCTATCCAGATTTGTCTCAGAATTAACAACAGAGACTATTTCGTGTAATCTTAAGCTTTTGGTTTTTATTTACCAAGTGACTGAGACCTGTACTTAGTTGGGGTTTCGCATTGACACAGTCCATGAAGTGTTGTTTTGTCTTCTGTTTTGAATCTCAGACACACTATAGCTGAAACAGTCTTAGCATGATAAAGATTCATTTGCAGTAAGTTGGTACCACCGTTTGTTGAAAATAAATATGAATTTCCGCCCATAGTGACTCCCTCCACTTACGTAAGAGATATCTGCTCTTAAGCTATGTGCCTCTATAACCCACTTCGGCCGGAAGAGCGGATGTGACCGAGACCTTCCGCTTCCTGTTTTGGACCCGATTCTCGTGGCCATAGCTTTTGACTTTACTGCAAAATTAATGGCTTCGTTTGGAGCTCTTTCAATTGCTCTATCATATTCACAACTACTTTCTATCGTGCATTTTTGTGGCCCTAGGTCTTTGGGCATAATTTCCCACACTGCCGTTTCTGTATAGGTCATTGTTTTTGGTGTTTATGCAAAATTATTGCTTTTAGTTGGAGCTTCTTTAATTGTCCTAACAGATTCTTCAGCTGATCTTTGTAGAAAAAATCAGCTATTGAGAAGATCCTGACTTTATTTTATTTTAAATAAGCACGAACTACGCTACTTAGAACCCATATATATATATATATATATATATATATATATATATATATATATATATATATATATATATATATATATATATATATATATATATATATATATATATATATATATATATATACATATTTATGTGTCACCACGATGACCTAAAAAATATTGAAACGATTTCAATAAAAATTGGTACGCGTGTTCTTTTGGTAAATGGCTTAGACAACATTATTAGCCAGGAAAACCCAACTAGTTTTACAGGAAAATTTTTGGCCTTCTTTCCAAACAATTTTTGTATCTTCCAAAATAGCAAGGATATTATATCGAAATTTGTAAATTTGCTACGCAAGCTGCGTATATATAGCGTATACCAAGTCCCAAAATTTGGCGCTCTATCTTTAAAGAAAAAAGTTATGAGCTTTCCAAGTACTGGAGGTCAAAATAATATATGTGATTAACAAAATGTGTTGCATATCACACACGAAAATTAATTATTTTTTTTGGCACAGAAAGTGTGAAAAAAGCACTTTTACTTATATCACTTGTACGAGCACCATCGGTGCAAATTCCGACGTAATTTTTCCACTATATGTTGGCCTCGTTTAGAAAATCATTTTAAATAGCAAGTTCCATTAGTTTGCAGAATAGTGGTTTTACTGCTACTGACATACCATCTAAAATCTAACATTGGCAATTAAATGACCATATTACTGCTATCTGTTACCTCATCAAGCTGAATTGAAAAAAAATTGTCACGCAACTCCCCAAAGAGCTGATAATATCATCTGGCTATGTCACTAACTCGGCGGGCATCGAAAGCTGATGCTGTACATCTTCAGATATATCAAGAATTCGACAGGCAACAGTATCATTTGATAGAGGTATGGGCTGCAATTGTTTGGTAAAATTACCTACAAACATAGTTTCTACGATCGCAATTGGAGCTGGTAGAATAAGCTCTTCACCAATGGTGTGAGACTTTTTACATCTGTCTAGTTGATATGAAACTTTGTAAGAAAGTAAAGCTTTTTCATTTACACAAAAAGTAAAAAAAAAACGATTTTTGCTTTCCATACGATTTTAATTGTTATTCGAACCATTCTCCGGGTTTGCTAGCGTACTCACTATAAAGCAATTCTCAATATCGTTTATTATTATTATTATTATTATTATTATTATTATTATTAATAATAATAATAATAATATTTATTTGCCATCAAGAGATTACATGGCGTGTCAGGTAAATAATATGTATACACATAAACACAGATGGTCAAATATTTAAAATACAATAGTTGTAAAGAACACCACAGAAACAATAGGAATAAGCAACAAACAAACCAATCTATGTACAAATATATAGACAACTAAACAACACAAAATACACTTAAAGTCCCTAAGGAGCTGTTTTGATACCTCTCACTAACCAGTCTCAAGATACTCATCCACTGAATACAGTGTCGTCCGCAGCAGAAGTCTCTTAACCTCTCTGGCGAATCGTGATTCGGGCATTCCCTCAAATCACTTGGCAGTCTGTTATACAGCTTCAAACCCAGATAATTTGCACCCAATTGCGTTCTAGCCAGTCTATGATATGGTATGCTAAAGTTATCCTTCTTTCTGGTATCATAGGTATGTAATTGTTCATTGGCCAGAAATAAGTATTTGTTTTGATGCACATATTTTAAGCAGGCAAAAATGATTACCGATACTACGGTACATTCCACGGCAGCTAGTCTTCCAAGACACGTCGCACAAGACACGCAAGGCTTCCCTCTGTTTGCTGCAAGCCTGGACTGCACCCCCACAAAAGCACACCATAATCAGCGACAGAGTGAAAGTTGGAAAAATATGCCATCTTGCAGGACTCTCGGCCCACCACAGCTTTCATTCGCCGCATTGTAAAAATAGCCGTAGACAACCTTCCAAGCAGGGACGAGACATGAGCAGACCAGGCAATGCCATCCTCCAGAATTACACCAAGAAGCTTTAGCCTCGCTTCGCCGCTGTGTCCCGCACGCAGCACCATTCGTTGTGTCTTATTTAAGTTCAGTTTTAGAGAGTTTATTCTAAACCACTCATCTGTTTAGTCAAGGCAAGTCCTAGTACGGAGACCCAAATCAATCGTTGCTGTTGCTCTGTTAACAAAGCTGGTATCATCGGCATAAAGACCGATCGCATCCGATGCAATGTTGGCCGGCAGATCATTCATATAGATGATAAAGAGTAGGGGGCCCAAAATGGAACCCTGCGGAACACCACAATCTACTGTCATCTCATCGGATAGCTGTTTATCCCAATACACAACCTGCCTCCTATCCTCCAGTTAAGACCCAAAGAGAGAGAGGGATGTACCTCTAACACCATAATGTTCCAGCTTCCCCAACAAAATACACTTTGAAACTGTATCAAAAGCCTTACTCAGATCACAAGCTACGGCTTCAACATGATTTTTTTCATCGAGTCCTTCGGCAATACTCATAACAATTTCGGTCAAGGCTATGTCTGTTGAACGTTTGGGTCTAAAGCCATGCTGGCGCGGATCTAATATCTTGTATCTTTTAATGAATGCCAGCAACCTTCTCTTAAGAAGCTCTTCAAATATCTTTGATAGAATCGGAAGTAGCGAGATAGGCCGGTAGTTGTCACAATCATCCAAACTGCCACCTTTATGTATTGCAATCACTTTTCCCAGCTTTAACTTTGTAGGAAAGTTGCCTTGGATCATACACTGGTTGAGCACCTCACACAAACAGCTAACTATGATAGGGAATACTTCATTTAACAATGGAACTGTCATTCCATATATATCAGATGAGGGCTTATTTTTAAAATTTTTACAATGTTGGTCAGTTCTTTATTGGTTGTTGGGTACAAAAACATGGTGTGCAGATTTCTATCCTTTTTGTTATGCAGCATACCCATAGCCTCTTTTACTGAGTGATCCAGGCTACTAGACACATTTATACCGACACTTGTAAAATGATTATTAAATTGATTCGCATTAAGAGCAATTTACAAGTTTGAACAACGTCGTTTGCCTGTCTCTTTGTTGATATTAGGTTTCATCCTACCAAAATTTTTCAGCAAATGACACACTATAGGACCCTTTCTGTTTCATTTACTTCAGTGCTGATAAGCCCAAACTTTGAATATTTTTGAGAATATATTATTGATTTTTTTGTGAATTTTAATGAGAAAATCCTGACTTTTGAATTTTGAAAAAAATTCTTCAAATGAGCACTAGGCCTCCTAGAACGCATATAGATAGGGTCAGTTTTAATTTATATATATATATATATATATATATATATATATATATATATATATATATATATATATATATATATATATATATATATATATAGTATATATATATATATATATATATATATATATATATATATATATATATATGTATATGTATGTATCACACCCCTAACTCAAAAAATATTATTGGGCCGATTTTGATCAAACTTCGAACGTACCTTCCTTTTGCGAGTAGCTTGGATAAGTTCGTTAGCCAGGGAAATCGACCCAGGTTTTCTCAGACAATTTTGTGTTTTCTTTCGCACAAATTTATATCTCTGGAAATAACAAAGTTACGCCTGTTTTTATTATAAATAGTGTATAAATAGTGAACCATGTACCAAAATTTAGATCTAAAATTTAAAGACAAAAAAGTAATAGGCATTTAAAAAAACAAATTGGGGTTTTCCTCAAAACGTAAAAGTCGCGATTTGAAAGTCAAAACTGGCAACATTTGGGCAAAAAACCTGAAACAAATGCGGATAATGTAAAGAAAATGTCGTAAGAAGAGTGTTCTGCAAACCCCTAAGTTCAAGTCATTGTCCTTCGTTTTACTAAAATATTTCCAGAAAATTCATTTCAAACAGACCATTTCTCTGATGCTTTGGCAGTAATTTTAGTTAAGTTTATGATTTAACGGTCTATAATTTGTAGCTAATTTTCGTAGAAAAATTCGTTAATGAGGAGACCGCGACTTTTAAATTTTAAAAAGATTACTTCAAATGAGTGCAAACTAAGTTCCCTATAATCCCGATCCGGGTTTAGTTTCAGTTTTTATCTGTTTACATATTATATACAGGGTGATGCATTTCTACGGTAAAGCTCAATATAATTATTTTATACAAGATACGAGAAAAAGCTGTATTCGTTAATTATAGGTTGTCTTGAGCTGCATATACTAAAATTATTTTGACAAACATAGGATGGCCCATATGTTGTTGGTGATACCCACAATTTTTTCTGAACATCCCTTATATTGCGTTTTTGCATTTTTATCGAAACATGATGCATGTTTGTAAGAAAAAATAGTAGAGCAGTAAGTGCGTTTTGGTAGCGAATTTTCATTAAATGCTTCACATTTCAATAACTCAATTTGCTTTTAACCTTATGTTCGTTGGCTGGGATGCTATTTTTCACGGAAGCATTTTAAGTTTAGTTTTGGAAAATGTATTTTCAGACAATCATTATTTTGATTAAATACGGTACATTGTTTCTACTATATAGGTTATACCGGTAACCAAAATGATGCCTGCTTGCATTAAGGAGACATATTTGCTATTAAAAACATTTTTATGAAGATTCACTTCCATAACGCACTTGCCGCGTCCAGACTTTTTGTTTCGGAACCACTCTCGTCTGTACACTTGTTGATGCTTCATTATCGTCAAATGCTTGCTTACGCCCACTTAAAAATTTACCCACGAATGTGTGTACCCTGTATAAATCTACTGCAACTCAAATATCGTATATTGCAAATAACACGCAAATTTTAACATACACATTCACGGTAGAAGGATCGACCCGACTTGGACTGGCTGGAACTAAACGAGATGCAGCATCTATGCGCGCCGCGGAGACGTTCTATAATCTTCGAAACAAATCGGAACTTCTTAACAATTGTGTCGCAAATACTAAAAGGTTAAGAAACGCTGTTTTATACCCAAGCGCGTTTGTAAACAGTAATTAAGTGATATTTGGGGTATCTGATTTGGATAGTTTAGTGCTAATAATATAGAAAACATAAAAGTAGTATAGAGGAACATAAAACTTTTGAAAAGTTGGATTTCTTTATGTACTAACTTGATTAAAGCTTTTGCAATAGCAGCCGGGAAGCAATTAAACGAGTTTAGATGCTCTAAACTAAATAATAGTCAACCAGAAATTTATACACTACTTTCAAATAACCGTAAAATATGCATAACCATTAATATTTAATTGACTTTTGATAAATGAAGATATCTGCATATCTTAATGCGTTTGCTATTTATTGCTTCTTCCAGTGCACCACTTTAAATCATTTTTGCATTACTGTAATAAATTTAATGCACATGCACCGTTCTGTTTATCTATTACTTCCACATCGTCACAACGTGTGGAAGTATCGCATCGGCGACACAAATTTCAAATTTTTTTTTCACTTAACCCTTTGAAGCACGAATTTCAATGTTATTTCCAATTCTAATGACATTTGGTATATATCATCTTAATGTGTAGAAAAATGATGTAGTACACTTCTTTGTTGCAAAAAAACATTTATTTTAACTTTTGCAAGTGGTTTCGATATGAAACCACAATGCAAGTGAACACATACAAAATCGAAAGATTACATATATTTTATATTATTGATGATAAGTTAGAAAACAATTTCTTTCTGCCAGTAAACACAATCCGACTTTACACTGTATGCAGCTCCATCTGGTGCGATGAGGTTTTTCGGCCGTACTACACTGAGCACAGCGTCTTGATGTTCCGTGCACAGGTAGATGTTTTGCTTGATCACGCTGTTGATCTATTGGCATATAAGGCTTGAATTTGGATGCAACTTTTTTAGTAAAAGATGGCCTTCCACAAGAGCCTCTTGAAACGGAAGCCCCAATCAAACTCAGTATTACTTCACATCGGAAAATTTTGAGGCTCATAGCACTTTTGGTCCTCCGTTTGAATATTACATATGAGTTGACTACTGATGTATCGAGAAAATGCCGATCGATGGCGTAGTAAGATTTCATCATATCAGCTTTGTCAACTCCATTCACATACCTTCGGTAGTCTACAACTGCTTTAGGGCAATTGACTTCAGTCATACCTCCATATTTCTCCCTTTTATTGACTTTAGTTTGATCTATAGGAGAATGTATAGTAGAGAGCATCTAAATAGTTGTTTTGTCCTTCCACTTGATACAAGATAGTTTGTCTCTATAAACTGCCCAGTCAAAATCACCTCGATTCATTTCCTTATCGCCTTTCAATCCAGTGGGAAGCTTTTTTCTGTTTGCGCGTACAGTTCCACACGCGTAGATTTTATCTTCCTGTAAAGAAAGTAAAAGGTCAGTTGTTGTGAAATAGTTATCAAAGTAAACGTGGTGTCATTTTCCTTCGAGACCCTTAGTCATGTCAAGCACTACCCGTTTACCTAAACCTTTCTCAGATTTATCATGTTGCTTTCCTGTATATAATTCAAAATTACTAAGATAACCTTCCTTATCGACGCACGCCCAGATTTTAAACCCCCTTTTTACAGGTTTTATTAGCATATATTGCTTAAAAGCTATTCGGCCTTTGAACTTCACCATGCTTTCATCAACTGACACTTCTTTTGATGGGCAATAATATTTCTGGAAGTTTTTCTTTAGGAGTTCAATGTATGGTCTGATTTTAAACAATTGATCAAAACCGGGCTCCCCTTTTTTGCCATTGTTGCATTGTCATTGCAATGGAGGTTAGCAGGGAGCCAAAACGGTTTACGCCCATTTTTGATGCTATGAAATCATCACGTAGTTCTGGACACGAAGACCAGTAATCGCGAAAGGAGGAAGACTTTTTTATACCCATGAGCAAATTTACCGCTATAAAAATTTTCATTTCCTCCTCAGTTGTCGGAATAAAGCCTCTTTTTTCCTGGGTGGCATACAAGTTTGTTTGTTCTGTAACCAGACGAATAGTATCGCCAAAAATAAGCAAGAAGAAATCTATAGGTTTTGTGACATCAGGTAGTATTTCAGAGCTGGGACCAGTTAGTTGCTGCAAATGATTTAGATTCGTAGCAATTTCTTGTTTTCTCCAGTTCACAAAGTGGATAAGTGGTATGTCATCCTCTAAATCGCCTGGGTCGTCATCTATGTCGCTCCCAATTGCCAAATCGTTGTCACTTAAAATAGTGTCCTGAGCAATCTCTTCGGTAGTTTCATTACTTTCAATGATGTCTTCAATCATTTCTTCCTCATATTCGCTTATTACTGACTCTCCATCAGAAGGAATTTCATCAAGCAGAGCGTAAGCTTCATCCGAGGTTAGTTTTGACAAATCGATTTGTTTTTTCATCACTTGCGACAAATCAATTTGATTTTCCATCCTAACCTAAACAAATTTACTTTAGTGCATTGCACGCACACTGGTTTCGCCGCGAAACCATATCCGGTCAACAAAAACAAATTTACTTTACTGCAAGCACACTGGTTTCGCGGCAAAACCATATCCGATTGACAAAGTAAAAACAATAAACTATGTAAAACAAGTATTCTTACCTTTCTATTAGTGCCGCAGTAACACAATCGTCCAAAAAAACGGAGTAGTTATAATACTTTTTACGAAAACGTAGATAAAAAACGAAATCATTCATAAAAGTGGTTTCTTTGACAAATTCTAACGAATACTAGCAATATAGTGTTCGCCAATTGCAAACTTGCGATGGAAATCAATAGATGGCGCACTAATACCCAATTAGGAAGTGTGGTTTCACTGTAAAACCAGTCTACACATAGAAAAAAAAACATTACGTAAGTGGTTTCTGTGTGAAACCAATTTGCTTCAAAGGGTTAAACGTAAAAATATTAAAACATAGAAAACATGATTAGGAACTAATTTTTTTTTGGTCTGTCGGTCTGCATGTCTGTCTGTTTGTAGCCACGATAACTTGAGAACGAATTGAGATATCTTCTTCAAATTTGGTACACAGTTAGCACTCGACAGACGAACGGTTCGGATTATTTTTGGGTAAAATCGCTTTACCGGGTAGGGGATGAATGGGGCGTGATTAATGCCATATTCTTGTAATATAGGGAACTGAAAGTTATCAATACCTCTAGATATTTTGCCAACGGATTTCGTGACGAAGGGTTTTTGGTAAATATATTCGTTGAAAAATTCTTAAGCTGGACGTGGATTTATGATGCTATCAGAAGCACCACTGCCAATGAGAATTTGGATGCCTAAAAAAGAAAGACAGAGAAAGGGTAGTTTAGGTTGCATATCAATACTATTAAGGTCAATTTTTATTGTGTTACCGAGGCTCTATCGTGAAAATCCTGGTTATCACTATATTTCTCCTCTGGTTCGTCCTCATTATAGAAGTTTTATCAGGTTGCTTTTCGTCATCATCCTAATATAAAAACGGGCTCTTGTTCCTGCTCTTGAGAGGCTCGGTTGTTGGTTAATTTAGGAATGGGGTGATTTGTACGGGGGCGACTCTTAGGTTGGTAGAAATTAACATAGGGGTTGCTACATTTTCTCGTTAACACTCAAGTAATATAACGTTTTGGGTTTATTTATTAGAAAACGTTTAGTTTCATCAAACATCTGGTATTCTGTGCTGAAATTAAATTAGGGGTTGAATTTGTGGGGGTGGCATCTTGTTGACAAAAATTTCGAATTATTTTGATAAAACGGTGTAAACAGTCTCAAAACATATAGAAAAGTTGATTCTGGAACCACTTTTTTTTGTCTGTCGGTCGGTCAGTCCGTCGGTATGTGGGCATGTACATATGTCTGTTAATAGACGTAATAACTTTCGAACGAATTGAGACATCATCTTCAAATTTGGTATCTAGTTAGCACCCGACAAAGGACAACGCTTCGAATGGTTTTGGGTAAAATCGTTTCAGGGGGTAGCGGTTAAATTAGGGGCGATTTGGTGAAAACTGAGATTTTTTAGTTAAAACTCGCTTCAGAAGTTTATTAGGGGTGATTTGGTGAAAACTGAGATTTTTTCGTTATAACTCGCTTCAGAAGTTTATGGGTACAGGAATACGAATATTTTCTTTGTGAGCAAATCATGGACCCTGAATTCTGAATAACTTTCGAACGAATTGAGACATCATCCTCAAATTTGGTATATAGTTAGCAACCGAGAAAGGAACGCTTCGAATTGCTTTAAGGCAAGATCGGTTCCATGAGTAGGGGATAAATAAGGGGTGATTTGGGGAAAATTGATAGTTCTTCTCTAATACAGGGACAATGTATGTAAGGCTAGATGTATTCTCATTACATACATTGTTCCTCACTAAGTGTGTGGTGAACGTAAGGCAAGATGCATTCTCACAACAATTAGAACCGTAGACCGGTTTCGCTCTAATTAGAGCTCGTCAGTACGGCATACTAATTGTAGCGAAAATACACCTATAAAGTAATACGGCTATGGTATAGCCAGCCGTCCAACAATAAGCGAGTGGTGAACGTGTCGCCACCTAGTTGCGGTACCAAGTAGTATGTTGTCACTCCAGCTCCAAATAAGTCAAAGTGTTAAAAAAATAGAGACTGTATACAACCAACTAACAATTTAGTAAATTGTCAGCCCTGGCCCATTTATACCCTAATATAGGGAAAAAGTATGTAAGGCTAGATGCATTCTCACAACAATTAGAACCGTAGAGCGGTTTCGCTCTAATTAGAGCTCGTCAGTACGGCATACTAATTGCTGCGAAAATACACCTGTAAAGCAATACGGCTATGGTAGCCAGCATTCCAACACTAAGTGAGTGGTGAACGTGTCGCCACCTAGTTGCGGAACCAAGTAGTATGTTGTCACTCCAGCTTCAAATAACACAAAGTGTTAAAAAAATAGAGACTGTATACAACCAACTAACAATTTAGTAAATTGTTAGCCCTGGCCCATTTCTACCCTAATATAGGGACAAAGTATGTAAGGCTAGATGCATTCTCACAACA
This sequence comes from Tillus elongatus, assembly GCA_964006375.1. Lineage (NCBI taxonomy): Eukaryota > Metazoa > Arthropoda > Insecta > Coleoptera > Cleridae > Tillus > Tillus elongatus. Next base: position 28,663,714 of record OZ023263.1, on the reverse strand, counting down.
GTTAGAACCGTAGACCGGTTTAGCTCTAATTAGAGCTCGTCAGTACGGCATACTAATTGCTGCGAAAATACACCTGTAAATAGAGATGTCCGGATCAGATCTGAACCGGTTCAAAGATTCGGATCTTTAAAAAGATCGGAATGAACCGACTCTTAAAATTATGAATGACGGATCCTGAATTCGAGTTTGATATGTCGTGAGTCGTGAGGCAACGAACCGACCGCTATTCACTCTGACTCTGGCACTCTGACGTATGTTATGCCTGATCCGCTGTTACGTTCTCGGCTCTTATATCACGACGCTGTCAGCAACGACAGAAGAATCAAAAGATTTGGGTTGAATAAGGCACACCTAAAGAACACGATCCGAACCCTGAAACATTTAGATATTAACTTAGAACGCTCAGCCTGCGTGTTGCAAGTTTAGTATTTAGATTATTGAAGGTTTCATAATTTTTTTTTTTGGGTATATATTATATCGTTTGTAGAATCTATTTTTCTGGTATCGACATATTGTGTAAATAACTTATTTTTCCAATAGTAGGTAATAATAGCAACAATAAAAATATAACTGTACATTCAATTTTTTGAAACATTTATTACATATTAACGTGTAATATATATATATATATATATATATATATATATATATATATATATATATATATATATATATATATATATATATATATTAATTTCCCAATGGAGTCCTTTTTCCGTTACAATTTGACGACTTTTACTAATACGTCTTGCACATGGCACTGAAGTAGCCGTAAGACACAATCTTTATTTAACAAACTCATATAATCTTCGATATATATTTCAATCCGTATAAAAGGTTCTCGCTCTTGATCACCTCTTTTGTTTTGGTCGATCTTATTGAATGCAGTATGTATCAAGTCACAGTCACGCGAGACAGAGATTCAATGAAATTCAAGAACCGGTTCAAAGATCCGGATCTTCAAAAAGATCGGGAGCCGGTGATCCGACTCTTCGAAAAGATCCGAATTTCCCATTTCTACATGTAAAGCAATACGGCTATGGTAGCCAGCCTTCCAACACTAAGTGAGTGGTGAACGTGTCGCCATCTAGTTGCGGAACCAAGTAGTATGTTGCCACGCCAGCTCCAAATAACAAAAAGTGTTAAAAAAATAGAGACTGTATACAGCTAACTAACAATTTAGTAAATCGTCAGCCCTTGATTCCGAGCATGCCCAATGTAGCGACTCTTATTAAGCTGGGTTTAGACTTGCGACTTTTGTCAAAAATAATAATTTTATGTTCTGAAATACACAATTTTTACCCAAATTATAAAGTTTCATTCTATGCGCGGGATTATCCGCCCCAAGGTGTAATTCCGTGCAAAGCGATCTAAGAATAAAATAATAATATTTTAAGATTCCTTATTTTTTATGCAATGAACTTTCGCCCATTAAAGTTCGATATACTTTTCCACAAGTTTCGGAGATTTAAAGTGTTCGTACGCAAAAATGGCAGAAATATAATGTATTTGCCTTAGGCGCGCGGAATTCGAACATTCTCCCCTAAACAGACACAATTGAGCTGACAGTAACCCCCATTGCATAGAAGAAATGTTTACGCAATATCCTCAAAAAGTGAACGTATGGGCAGAAATTGTTAGTCACCATGTAAGTGGTGTGGAGGGACTTTAACAGGTCCACTCTATCAAAGATTATTACGAGAAGATATTGTGTCCTGTACCAGAGAATTGTCTCAAAATGATTTTCCCAATTTCTACTTCCAACAAGATGGAGCCCCACTTCATTTCAGCCGAGAGGTAAAAAGATAAAGAGTTGTCACCCTCCAAAAAGGGGTTCGTCAAAAAATGTCGATACTGTCACTAAATAGTCGCAAATAAAATGTTATGCGATCCTACATATTTTAAGTCTGATGCCCTTTTCGGTTTAGAAGTTATGGCCTCGCAGCATTACTTATGCGCCAGCCTGTATATTTTATTAACAAAGTAACTCCGTTTGGTTTAAATAATGCCAAATTTATGAACATAAGCTATCATAAGGGATCTTTGACATTTTTAATCTGTAATATGTAGTACAATATTTGAATACAAAATTAAAGTTACCTACCTGTTAAATATTTTATCTCAGTGTGAAATTATCTGGCCACAATTTGATATGTTTTCTATGTATGAAATGAACAAACCTTTAGATAAAATTTAAACATGACGTGATATAGCATTTCCCGTGATATATAATTTTCTGGTGATCTATATGGCCATAACTGGCTTAAATAATTCAACGAATGAAAGATAAGAACAACAATGCATCATGGTTATATTTTCGTTGTGTTTTTGTGTTGAAAACCCTGAGCACCAGTCTGGATATAAGCCAACTAGGTTAAAGATGCATCTACAAGTAACTGACGTTTTTTGTATACTTTTGATTAATAACTTGGGACTGCGAAGAAATCAACATTGGCCGTAGAAAACCATTTCCAGTTTGTTTTAGTGAATTTTCGTAGAAAAAATTCACCAATGGGGAGATCCCGACTTTTGAAATTTGAAAAATTTTTTCCAAATGAGCGCGAACTAGGACCCCTGGAACCCATATCCGGGATCAGTTTCAATTTTTATATGTTTATATATATATATATATATATATATATATATATATATATATATATATATATATATATATATATATATATATATATATATATATATATATATATATATATATATATATATATATATATATGTATATATGTATCACACCGATAACTCAAAGAATAAGGCACCGACTTTCATAAAATTTGGCGTGTACCTTCCTTTTGTAAATAGCTCAGATAATCGCACGAGATTTTCCGGGAAAATTTTGAGTTTTCATCCGGAACAAATTTTTATCGCAAAAAATGAAAAAGCTATGATAACCAAATTTGGTAGGTAGGCTTGCGTGGTAAAAAGTAAACTATACACCAAAATTTAGATTTCTATGTTACAAGAAAAAAAGTTAAAATAACATATTTTGTGCCAGATCATTTCTACGAAAATTGACTACCATAACGCACTTGCTGCGTCCAGGCTTTTTAGTGAATTTTTTTAAAACAAATTAACTAACGAGGAGATCCCGACTTTTGAATTTTGAAAAAATTTCTTGATATGAGTGCTAATTAGGCCCCTTAGAACACATATCCGGGGTCAGTTTAAATTTTTATATGTTATATATATATATATATATATATATATATATATATATATATATATATATATATATATATATATATATATATATATATATATATTTGTGTGTGTGTGTGTGTGTGTGTGTGTGTGTGTGTGTATCACACCGATACCTCAAAAAATAATTGGGCGATTTTGATAAAATTTGGTAAATACCTTCCGGGAAATTTTGTGTTTTCTTTAAAAAAAAATTCATATCTCCGGAAGTAACAAAGTAAGGGCAACCAAATTTGGTAAACGTATTTATATCGTTATAGGTAAATTACCCCGCTGTATGTTAAAAGACAAAAGAGTGAGCTTTTCCTGGAAAATTTTGGGTTTTCTTTCGGAAAATTTTCGTGTCTCCGAAAATAACAAAGGTATGGCAACCAAATTCGGTACTTAAACTTAGCCTACATGTCAATATTCAGATCATTGCATTGAAAGGAAAAAATTATAGACATTAAAAAATATACATTTGGCACTCATGACCAGAGAAATGCACAAATCCAAAATTTTTTGTGTTGGTAACAAGATCTATTGTATCTTACAGACAAAGATTAGGTTTTCTTGGCGCCAAAAGGCCAAGAAATAGAGAGCCTGAAACAAATACGGGCTATATAAAGCAGATGTCATAATAAATGTGTTTTAAGCATAATTGTCGTTTATTTTACTAAAATGTTTGTAGAAATTTAATTTCAAATGTACACGTTCTTTGATGATTTCGCAGTAGTTTCATTTATAGAGTTTGTGGTATAATAGTCTAAACTTTTTCGCAAATTTTCATACAAAAATCGTTATTGAGAAGACCGGACAGCGTTTACATGTTTAGATATATACAGGGTGATGCATGTTTACTGTAAAACTTAATATATCGGTTATTATACAAGATAGAGGAAAATATTGTAAAAGTTATTTATAGGGTGTTTTCAGCTGCATCTTATAAAATTATGTTGACAATCACAGGGTGGCCCATAAGTCGTTGGTGACATAAGTTCCCTTTGTTATGGAACAGCCTATTTATTGTAGCATTATTGCCTTTTCCATCTAATTTTAATGTATGCTTGTAAGGAGAAAACATTTATATCGTCCTTCGCTTTTGAGTTATTTCAATTGTTTTTCAACTTTTTACATTTTGAAACATATCAAAAATTGTGTTACACCGTTTTTACCAATGAAACTCGGAGTGCCATGAAAATGGTATTAAGGGAGGTTTTCAATTATATTTACCAACAGATTGGAGAATATCATGACAGTGACGCATTCAGAAAGGTTTTCGTTTAATATTATTTGTCGAAAAATCTATATGCGGAATATGGAAAATTCGAACTGTGGTAATTCCATTTTTTTAAATTGAACAACTCCCTATTCCTACATACTCTAGTTTTAGAAATATTTTTTTGCATTTTCCCATTTTTTAAACTTAGTTACATATTAGGTATATAATTTGAATTTTATGTACTCTTTAAGCAAATTCTTTGTGAAAAAAAAATAGTTTGTCGATTTTTGCAGAAAATTTTTTGTTTCCGTAGAAATGACTGTTTGTAAGATTTTTGTGGCATTTTGGTAATGAGCGTTTAATAAATTATTGTAAAAAAATATTTTCCGATTTTCGGGAAAAAAATGTTTGCAAATTTTCCTGTAAACGTTTTTTTGGGAATTCCGCCAGTTTTTTGTGAATAAATATATCTTGCTAGGTAGGTAAATAGCTTAAACAGGTTCGTTGGTCAGGAAAATCGGATCAGTTTTTTGGGTAACATCTTAAGTTTATTTTCGGAATTTTTTTGTACTTTTTCAAACAATAAAGTTATTTTGTTGAAATATGGTACATTGTTTTTACTATGTAGGTTATACCGGTAACCAAATTGATGCCTGCCTTAATTAAAAAGACATATTTGCTGATTAAAACGTTTTTATGAAAACTCACTGCTGCGTCCAGACTTGTTAAACTACTATAGTGTATATACATACAGTTTTAAAAATAATTCGAGAAACTGATGTAATATTTGTGTATTTTCAAATAGCAAGCACGCTTCTAAAAATTAGGAACGATCAGTGATGGCCGTTTTGGTTTCAATTGTTTAAATCTGAAATGATAAATACCAACAATACTGAATTCACAGTCCGCCAACATATGAATGTTAAGACAACCAATATATTCTTTAATCTGATGTTAACACATTAATTTGCATGAAATTACTTTTCTCTTCTTTAGTATTCTATTTTATTTTTATCTGAAACGTCAGATTCAAACGTATATGTATCAGCAGCTTCTGTTTTTTAGCGACACATATTAGCGGTCATTGTAGGTGAATGGGCATCCCAGCACCATCTATTATAGATGGAGAAATTTTTACAATTGCCGGGAAATCCAACATTTTGGTTGACGGGCACTGCTGATAACCCGTGAAATAAAATATGAGTGGTTGCTAGGCGACACAGTTCGCACACGTGTCGAAGTTCGTTAATTGGAGTTAAACAACGTCGGGTATAGGTCAGTTGCTGGATGGGTGACCGGTTTGTGATCTCGTCCGTGTCTGATTTTTGTAGAAAACGCATTGCTCAAAAAGTCAAATAAGTGTTAAGCAATCGGTAAGTTCGCATGCAGCCCGCTCTGTTTATTTGTAATAGTAGTAAAGCAAGTAATAAATATATTGCATAAACAAAACATAAATAATTACTCATTATTTGTATCTGGCCACAAATGTCAGAAATACGATCATTAATAACCTGAAATGCTAGAAGTAATGTATATAATTTGGCAAAAGTACTTCACAGCTATTGTCTTCATTTATTTGGAACGTGGCCAAAACGGTGGTAAACAGGTAGATTGTTTCATTACCTCTCAGCTTATAATATTTGGTTTAACACCCGCCTAAAGCACTTCCGTTTCCTACATTAAATAAAACAGACACGAACGTATAGTAAATACTTAAACCATTCAACAGTTAATTTTTCATTTAATTGGCGAATAAATTGTTATCGATCATAACATTTCGAATTTTGATACTACTAAGTTTTGCTTTGTTTTTCACCATTCTGTCTTTGACTTTTTAGTGAATTTTCTTTAAAGAAATTCACTAATGAGGACAGCCCGACTTTTGAATTTTGAAAAATTTCTTCAAATGAGCGCGAACTAGCCCCCCTAGAACCCATACCCCGGGTCAGTTTCAATTTTTATTTGTTTATATATATATATATATATATATATATATATATATATATATATATATATATATATATATATATATATATATATATATATATATATAGGTATCACACCGATAACTCAAAAAATATGGGCCGATTTTTATCAAATGTGGTACATACCTTCCTTTTATAAACGGCTTGGACAAGTTCGTTGGCCAGGAATATCGGCCCAGGTTTTCCCGGAAAATGTTGTGTTTTCTTTCGAAAATAATTTATATCTCCTAAAATAACAAAGTAAGGCAACCGAATTTGGTAGGCCCATTTCTGCCATAAAGAGGATCCTATATACCAAAATGCAGATCTCTACGTTAAAAGACAAAACGTTAGAGGCTCATTAATTTTTAATTAATTAAATCTGATGAGACAAAGTTAAAACGTCAAAATTGATAATCATGGCACGTGAGTGAAAAATACGACACGAAATGACTAACAAGCTCCTAGTATGTGTTTAAGTCGTTATTTTTTTTTAGTTCGTTCAAATATGACCAAAAAATTCACTGTAAATAAAAATTGTTTGGTGTAAATAGAAAAGACGTTAATACAATTATCGTACTGCTAGATACACCTGCCAATTTTCCACATCGAGCGTGGCCGTGTCGGTTAAGCCCTGTACATATCCGATAGTCGAGTCCTGCATGACGAGTTCTAATCCCAGTTAGTGACTTCACTTTAAAAAAAAATCTGCTTTCACTTTACCGTTATCTGATTAGATTGTTGTTATTTAGGTTAATTTTTTGGCGAGTTTCTGTAAAAAAATAATTTAATAAAGATGAGATGAAAACTTTTAAAACTTAATTCAATTTGAATAGCATATTTGGTTGTTTGTTCTTGCCCCAACTTAGTGAAACCGTTCCATATTTAACAAAGTCGTACACTTTTCCCGTGTCTTCACAAGTGCTTGTTTTAGTGAATTTTCTTTAAAAAAAATCACTGACGAGAAGATCCCGACTTTTAAATTTAGAAATTTTTTTTTCAAATGAGCGCGAACTAATCCCTCTAGAACCCATATCCAGGGTGAGTTTCAATTGTATATATATATATATATATATATATATATATATATATATATATATATATATATATATATATATATATATATATATATATATATATATATATATATATATATATATATATATATTTATATTTATTTATTTATTTATTTACTAAAATTTAGGTCTGTAAGTTTAAAGGCAAAAAAGTTAGAGTCATTTAAAGAAAAAATGGGTTTTTTTCTCAAAACGTAAAGCGTCACGATTGAAACGTCAAAATTGGCAACATTTAGGCAAAGAACCTGAAAGAAATACGGATTGTGTAAATAGTGTTCTGCAAACCCGTAAGTTTCAACTTGAACCATCATTGCCCTTCATTCTACTAAAATATTTACAGAAAATACATTTCAAATAGACCCTTTCTTTAATGCTTTGTTGAGTGGTTTTAGTTAAGTTTATGGTTTAACGGTCTACAATTTTTAGCTAATTTTCGTAGAAAAAATTCGTTAATGAGGAGACCGCGGCTTTTGAATTCTAAAAAATTTCTTCAAATGAGCGCAAACTAGGCCCCCTAGAATCCATATCCGGGTTTACTTTCTGTTTACATATATACAGGGTGACGCATTTCTACGGTAAACCTCAATATAATTGTTATGTAAGATACGAGAAAAACTTGTATACTCTACTTATAGGGTGTCTTGAGCTCCATCTTATAACATTATTTTGACAATCACAGGCTGGCCCATAAGTCGTTGGTGATACCTACATTTTTTTTGAGCATCCCTTATTGCATTTTTGCATTTTTCATCGAAATATAATGCACGTTTGGAAAAAATAGAGACGCAGTAAGTGCGTTTTGGTAGCCAATTTTCATTAAATGCTTCAAAATTCAGCAAATCAATTTGCTATTAACCTAAGGTTCGTCGGCTAGGAAATAAGTTTTCTCGGAAACATTTTAAGTTTATTTTCGGAAAATTTTTGTACATTTTCAAACAAGTTATTTTGATAAGATATGGTATATTGTTTTTACTATATAAGTTAGACCGGTGACCAAATTGATGCCTGCTTGCATTAGAGAGTCATATTAGCTATTAAAAACATTTTAATGAAAATTCACTTCCATAACGCACGTGCTGCGTCCAGACTTTTTCTATCTCTCTCCCTCTCTCTCTATGCATATATCTCTCTACCTCTCTCTCTGTCTTTCCCTTTCACATTTTGTCTATCATTCTATCGTTGCTTTAGAAAGTTGAGTATAACATAAAACAAATTTTTGTGAGATCACTGAATAATTTATAGTCTGATTATGTATTTAGTCAAAGCAAAGAATCGTTGTGTACCTATAACAAAGTGTATACTACAAGAAGATAGTTTGAGCCCGGTGTTATTTTCTCTGTACACTGCATATATGGAATCTTCTTCAACAAATGAAATGCCGTTAACCAACTATGATTGAATAACAATGTTAATGCACGCAGATGATGTCGTTATATTAACTGACTCGCCCGTTAACTTGCAGAAACTTGCAATTATGGAATAAAATGTATAATTCGAACACAATTTTTTTATGAAAAACGCTCGGACATTTATATTATAATGCTAAATCCTAACCAATAACACTGCACCTGGCCATAAACTGACCAACGCTAACGTCGCATAATACCAAACTAAACAGAAAACATGTCGGAACATTATCACATGGTTTATTCCAGGGTTGCCACTGATATCCACACGGTGTCGCTAAACTGTAAACAAGTTGGAAGCTACAACCTAAAGGCAGTCGATTGACCATATAAAACTTTATCACTGCGTTCACGTGTGCGATTAAAACTTCCGATATCCCCACTTCACAGCCGTAACAGTGTCGTATACACGGATGCGGAGAAAGATACTGAATTCGCAGATCATCTGTATTGTATTGTAGCAAGAACGCACCGCTACGTCAGGAGTGCGCTTCGCGCCACCCCAGACACAACTATCGAGCCCACAACTTTCGAAGAAGTTTCCCAAATAATCAAATCATTAAAAAATAGGAAGGCTCCGGGATACGATGGAATCTCCAACGTAGCCCTGAAAAACCTTCCCCGCAATGCCGCGGTATTCCTAGTTACGAATATGAATGCCATGCTGCGATTTCAACATTTTCCTTCCATGTGGAAACTTGCCGACATTATCAACATCCCGAAACCCAGCAAAGATCCGCTGTTCCCTCAGAACTACAGGCCCATTAGCCTACTATCAGTCATCGGCAAAATCGCCGAAAAACTGATTCAGAAAAGGCTAGCTTCATGCACCCCAGAAAATCATATCCTCCCAGATGAGCAATTAGGTTTCAGACACCAGCACTCCAGCACGGACCAAGTTCTTTGTGTGGTGGAAAACATCATCGAAGGATTTAATAAAAACAAGTCAACTGGTGCAATATTTCTTGACATTGCTCAAGCCTTCGATAGGGTTTGGCTTGCGGGACTCCTACACAAACTTCTATCATTTAATTATCCTCTCCCTCTGATTCTGATAATCAGGTCATACCTGCAACAGAGGAAGTACCAGGTCAAACATCTGGGAGCCAGATCTAGAACGTACCCAGCCACGGCTGGTCTCCCTCAGGGTTCGGCTATCTCCCCTCTGCAGTACAATATATTTGTCGCAGACACTCCGGCAGCCCCCTAAACGTGACATACGCACTGTACGCAGACGACACTACCATCATCAGCAGCTCCATTCAGTCGAGGATAATAACCGAACGACTTCAGACCGCCATAGTCGAGCTGCAAGCATGGTATAGGAAATCCCTTCTAGCCATAAACCCCGATAAATGTTCAGCTGTCCTATTTTCCAAGAGGAGACACACACCTCACGAACACGTTTCATTAGACAACCGTTTAATTCCCTGGCAAGATTCCGCCAAATACCTCGGGGTTTTGCTCCACAAACACTTAACATGGCGCCCCCATGTCGATCACGCCCGAAAAAAAGCCTCGTTGTTCATCTCGAAGCTGTTCCCATCTCTAAATAGAAATTCCAAACTGTCCATCAACAACAAGTTGCTCATGTACAAAGTCATCATCCGGTCAGCCTTGACCTATGCATCACCTGCATGGGCCACCGCGGCCGCAACACACATCAAGACCCTTCAAATCATCCAGATGAAAATTCTGAGAATGTTTACCGGAGCGCCATGGTTTGTCCGAAACAGTCAGATTCACTCTGATCTGGAAATGCCTTCGATACTTGAGTTCATAACTCAACTATCCACAAATCAGTTCGCAAAAGCCGTTTCTCACCCAAATGCTCTTCTCCGTAGTGCCACCGACTACGATGAGCAACTTCCACATAAGCATAAGCGTCCAAAGCTTATACTTACCCGCTAACGCCCGGAAACATTCATACCCAAAAAGTCATTGTGTGAAATCTCTCCGACGGAGGTATGGACTAAGGTCCGGTACTCCCAGGGAGGGGGTTTTAGTGAGTACAGTCTCACAGTACCTCGATATCCCACGGCACGTACGGGGCCGTGAATGGGGTCTGCAAGAGAATTCCCCGCTCCTGTATCAAAAAAAAAAAAAAATCACGTGTGCTGCACAGACAATTAAACGTGCTGTTCTGCTGTGTATTAAAAGTGAACACATGGGTTGATAAGAATAAATTTTTGTGTATTAATACTAATACACATAGTGGTTAACTGCGATGGCGATAGAAATAAGCACATATATTAACGAAGAAAACATGTTTAAGAGTTCTCTTTGAACAATTAATATATCTCTTACTCTGAAACTGTTAACTCACAATACCGTTAAGCAAGGCACTATTTTTTTAATATTTTATGTATTACATTCCTGTTGTTAAATTGATCTAGTAAGCTAAGCCGCTTTTCTTGTTTCAGGACTAAAAGAAGATAAATACGGAAAGAGAAAACATGAAGTAATTTATTTAAGAGGTAAGTTTGTCAGAAATACAATATTTTCTGCTACATTAAGTAGCGAAGTTAAGCAGAAGGCACGAGTAGGATAGATTTCTCTTGTTCCTTATTATAACAAATAATTTTGCTTTTAGCTGATAAAGGGTACACTAACACGGGAAAGTTTTAGAAACGCATTGTTTTTAAGGACAGTATTTTTCCTTAATCCGTTTATCCCAAACGATACGAAGGCTATTTAACAAAGTATGACCGAAACAGTCGTTTAATGTGTTTCAATGCCAATTCAAATCATTCTGTAATTAATTGTTACGTATACTTTCAACATAATATCCCGGTTTTTTTTATTTTAATTTTGACATTCGGAGAAACAATAGTGCACTGATTTTATACGTTTTGAACAAGACCTCATATTTGTTTTAAACGCCTGAACAACTTTGTCACCTTTGAGTCTGAAATTATAATTAACAGCAGACATTTTTTTATTGTTGATATTGACAAAACCGGTTTGATTAGGCTGACTAAAACGAAATCTTTCTGGCGATTAATAAGAAAAAATAACTGCTACATTTATAATTTGGCAGATACTTTACTTTTCTAAATATCAATTAAGTTTCCTTCTTGAAATCTTTTGCAACTTTAATAAAATTTGTAAAACAAGTTTCTTTTAAAGAGACGTACACTATCTACAGATATAACAAAATTTAATTTGTTAGCTTAATAGAAAAGTGATTTTTGGGCATTTATCCCATAGGAATTAGGACACAAGATTTTTTTTGATCATAGAGAGATATCGAGGGTAACAGTTTCGAAAGAATTCTTCAAATGTGCGCATACTAGGGCTTCAAAAATTGATCTTTAAAGTCTGTGTAAGTTTAAAGTATTAACATTAGTAATATGCCTTATAATAATAGTGTACAATTCTTATGAAAATCCCTACTATAATGCACTTGCTGCGTCCCGAATTTTTTTTACAGTCTAGGCAGTCAGTTTAGACTCGGTTTTAAAAGATTTCAGAGTCTTTAGTACTGCGTAACTGTCAGAAATGATGTACATCTCTCTACTTTGGAGTCTTCTTCCTGTATATAAAGATTTAGAGCAAGCATTTCTGCTTGAAAGCTGGTTGAAGTTTTTCCTATGGACGAGTCGAAAGTTAGGTTCTCTTACCTTCAGTTCCGCTCCCTCCAACTACCAATTTTCACCTACAAGTAAGTTGATGAGCATAATGTAGATTCAGAAAGATTTAAAAATATTCTACATAAATAGGCCTAGGGTTAAACACATTGAGACCATTATAGTGATATTCAGAGAGATCTGAGAAGCGATACTATCTATATTTTGTAACCTCTCTTGGAATTTGCTAAAAAACGGAAATATCGCTGATGGTTAACCAATTCGAAACCAATTTTATCAATTGTGCGCCATGCAATCAATTTTTTGTGAGCAAAAGCGTTGTCTTGCAAAAAAAAACGTGCATCTTTGGCCAGTTTTCCGCGGACTTTTTTTTACAAATTTCTGACGTAACTTAGTTAAAAACTCGCTATAGTATGCTACTGTGATAGTTCTATCTCTTTTTGGAAAGTATGTTTGACTCATCCCGTCTTTGTATGTAAAAACTGAAGCAAGGACCCTGCCAGCTGAGTTTTCAATTTTTGAACAAGGAATTTTTTGGACAACGTAAAGAACCAGAGAAACCTTCCCCACTTCGGGTTGCTTTTTTAGTCTCTGCATCATACAGATAAACACATGTCTCGTATATAGTAATAACGGGACCCAAAGCGTTTAATAAATCCTCGTCAAAACGGTGGCACATTTCCTACGTCATTGTCAAATGTCAAAGGAAACTGTCACACTTTGACAGCTTTTTATTCGTCGTCCGTCGTAAGCGGCGTAGGTTGATAGCTTAGCACATCGTCGTACTCTCCGTCGTTTAGAGTACTCACTCCAAGTCGACCGTTTACTGACTGTTCTACGTACCCCTACCAACTTGCGACTCGTACGTATCGCGCACTGTACACTAGGTCTAGCAATTTAATACTCTCGACTGATACTTCAGCACTCGCTTGCCTCGACTTGTCTGGGCTAAACCTTGGGTTGATCTTTCCCTTGCCCCTTGACAGGGATATCTACGCATGTCATTAGCCGCTGATAATCTATGCACATAGTTGTTGATATAAAATTAATTCCCAATATATATATATATATATATATATATATATATATATATATATATATATATATATATATATATAGGGTGATTTACGTAGGCCCTGCATTAATAGTTTTCAACTTGCAGTCGGATTAGAAACATGAAATTTGGCGGGCTGTCATAATCGATCATGTACGTTATACATAAAATATTTTCAGTTCTCCAGCTATACAAGGTGTGCCAAAAGTGGGTACCAACTTTCCTATTTTAAATAGAAACCAAAATTTTTTTCACATTGTTCGATTGGCCTTCTAATTTGAAGTTTAGACAACCTAGGTTATATAAACTTATCTATTGCAGTTTTTGTATATGTCAATTTTTCAAGAAAAGAAGTAGTCCTTGCTTTTTCAAATAAGCCATGTAAACAAAACACAATTATTGTAATAAATTAGGCAAAAATATAGATTGCTATTTAATTACACACGACAAATTATTGACGAACAAGAACAATATTGAAAGAACTCTAACGTAAATTGCTCGAACATTCTATTATTCTACTTTCAATATATTGCGTAGCCCTTCTGAATTCGTTGGGATCGAGACTGTCAAAAGTCTTGAACGAATGAAAAAGAATGATGCTTATGACGATATGACAGTGCAAAATGTTTTTTTTTAATTTCAACAACACACCACGAGGGCTTACAGCCTAAATACTATCGTACCATGGGTGTCGACAAGGAGGAAAGAGGCAACTTGTTAATTCTGGACTTGAAGGTTTGGAGGTTCGGGTGAGAAGGAAAAACATGTGCCGGCAAGGAATTCCACAACTTGGAAGTCCTCGGGACAAAAGAGCGGGCATAACAAGATGTTCGATGTCTGGTGACCTAGACAGTAAAAGGGTGCATTCGCTCTGTTCCCCTGGTAGATCTGTTGGGGGTAGCAGGTGGAGGAATTATGGAAGAAAGCTCTTCTGAGCAGTGCCCGTGCAGATATCTATAAAAGAGAGAGAGAGAGAGAGAGGTCACCAACGGCACGTCGGTGGGCAAGCGATGGCAGCCTTTGGGTGAGGTTTGTATTGCAGGGAATGAAAATCCCAATTCCAAAGATGCCATTTGTATTGAGGCTTCTGGATGTGGTTGAAAATATCACCGAATGGTAAGTTGAGTATCTTCATTGTCAGTTATCAGTTAGTGATTTGATTCTCGTAATGGGTCTAGCTACGTTCCCAAAATTTATAAAATTATTTCCCAACCGCGAGAACTTTCCTGCGCCATACTTGGAAAGTTTAGATATTTTAAATTAAACTCACTGACAGTTCGCTTAATAATTTGTTGATACATGCCATGAATTACAAACAAGTCTGAGACAACTTGTTTAAATAATTTTTCACTTTCGGATGAATTTTTTTCAGAAAAATTGACACATGTCAAAAACTGTAATAGATAAAGTCATATAACTTAGGTGGTCTAAACTCGGAATTAGAAGGCCAATCGAACCTTATGAAAAAATTATGCAGATTTATATTCTGTAGGACTAAAATTTTTTTAGGTAGAACGGACATAACCAATTATAGCAGCAAATCAAATTTCAAGTTTCTCTTTCCAATCCCACTGCAAGTTGACAATTTTCTAATGCATGGCCTACGTAAATCATCCTATATATATATATATATATATATATATATATATATATATATATATATATATATATATATATATATATATATATATATATATATATACAGTGTGGAACAGCCAAATGGAATAAATTCGATAACGGATAAATGAGGGCGTGTTGGGAAAAACGCTTGGACACGTCGATTTGTGTTTTTAACTGCGCATCTTTTTCAAGAAAAAAAAATATATAGGGTGCGTCATGTGACAGTGGCCAATACCAACTTTCTTATTTTAAACACAAGCCCCTGTATATTATAAATTTTTTGGATTCTTCAGAAAATTCTAGACATAATTCATGTACAATGTTCTATACCTATCTTCAACTGTTTCGGAAATATTAAGTATTTTCAGATTTATTACAAAAATTAACATTAAAAATAGAAAATTATTTTATTTCACAAATTCGCTACATTGCATTCAATACTTATTTCCCATTCAGCTCTTGATAATGAGAAAGTAAACAAAAACCATTCCTGCGTTTCTTTTTACTGATATGAAATGAAACAAAAACAAAAACAGTTTTCTTTCTGTTCGTATAAAACGCGTAGCCTTAGCAACTTGTTGTCTGCCTGCATGACAGTAGTGATTAGTGTCAGTGCTATTGTCGTTTGAATTTCGTTAACTGTACGTAATAATATCAGAAAAATGGTTCATTTAACAGAAATGCACAAAATAACCATTCTACAAATGATTGGTTATGGAGATAACACACGGACACAGATGGAAGTGTCTCGCTTATTTCACGAAAAATTTCCAAATTTGCCGCCTGTATCCCAAGGAACAATTAGCAAAATAGAAAAGCAGTTTCGCGAGCTTGGTCATGTGAGACAGATAAAAAAAGTAGCTGCCAATGCAGTAAGTGATGATACGAAATTGGATATTACGCTTGAGTTTTAAGAAAACCCACATACTTCTGGTCGACAAGCAGCCCAACTATTCAACGTTAGCCACACAGCAATTTTTCGAACATTAAAGGAAAGTAAAATGCATCCCTATAAAATGATACCAACTCAGGAGCTCATGGAGGACGATTTCGATAGGAGAACGTATTTTTGTGAACAAATGATGGCAATGTTAGATAACAATGTGATCCAATTAGAAGATGTTTTGTTTTCTGATGAGAGCACATTTACACTTCACGGTCATGTTAATCGTCAAAATTGCCGCTATTGGTCTAATGAGAATCCTCATTGGATGAGAGAGGAACATACGCAATATCCTGAAAAAGTTAATGTTTGGGCAGGAATTGTTGGAAATCATATCGTAGGTCCCTTTTTCATTGATGGCAACTTGAATGGGGATAAATATTTAGAACTGCTCCAAAATAATGTCGTGCCAACTTTGACAAACTTATATCCAGATCCAGCAAACCCACAAGTTCCTGCCAATAAAATATGGTTTCAGCAAGATGGAGCACCGCCCCATTACCAAATCAATGTCCGGCAGTACCTGAACCAAATTTTTCCAAATCGGTGGATAGGGAGGCGCGGATCGATAGAATGGCCAGCACGATCTCCTGATCTGTCGCTATTAGACTACTTTTTGTGGGGATATGTCAAAAGTATTGTATACAAAACTAAGCCCCTCAACTTAGATGACTTAAAAAGACGAATCACGCTTGCGATTAGATCAGTCACGCCTGAGATGTTGAGTAATGTTAGAAGACATTTCTATACCAGATTAGCATGTTGCCAAGATGTTCGTGGCGAGCATTTTGAACATTTACTACATTGACATTAATTTTTTTTTGTTTTTTTAAATTATTAAGAAATAATCAGTATTTCTTATTAGAATTTGTGAAATAAAATAATTTTCTATTTTTAATGTTAATTTTTGTAATAAATCTGAAAATACTTAATATTTCCGAAACAGTTGAAGATAGGTATAGGACATTGTACATGAATTATGTCTAGAATTTTCTGAAGAATCCAAAAAATTAATAATATACAGGGGCTTGTATTTAAAATAAGAAAGTTGGTATTGGCCACTGTCACATGACGCACCCTAAATAATTTTTTTTTCTTGAAAAAGATGCGCAGTTAAAAATACAAATCGACGTGTCCAAGCGTTTTTCCCAACACGTCCTCATTTATCCGTTATCGAATTTATTCCATTTGGCTGTTCCACACTGTATATATATATATATATATATATATATATATATATATATATATATATATATATATATATATATATATATATATATATATGTATATTTACGTTTGTTTTTGTGGCTTTGGTCTTGACACTGACATATTTGTAAGTTAATTTCTGAAAAATCCTATATAGTGTATTGTATAAAGAATTATAATTATTATTATTATGGCCAGAAGATATAACAAACACTTTTAATATGGCTTAACTTGAAGTTAAATCATATAAGTCTGTATAGTTTTATTCTTCTCAATAATTGACATTATTTTTACATTAATGGGTTATTTTGTCAGATATACTTATATGAAATTAAATTTGAGACAGATTTCTTTAAAAGTGATGGTAAATAAAATCTCGATCAGGTATAACAAAGTTTTTAGTTACAATAGCTTCGAAGAAGCAGCAAATATCAATTAAAGAATCCATTTTCTAGAACAAACAACTAAAACTTTCAGAATTGTCTGAAAAATTCTCTATCTCTGGTTATCTATTTGATTTACGACTAGCATATGAGTCGTTCCTTAATTGAATTGGTTACCAGGAAAGGCTGGGAAAGCGCTAAGTGACATCATCCATAAAAAGTGAAAAACAAGAAGTTTTCCTCTCATCCGACTAGATGATTAATCAAAATTGTTTATCTTAGAACGAATATAATTATTTTAGGCAAATGAACTCAGTTTATTACGATGTTAAATATAAGGCAGTGAAAGTCATATACACGCATATATATATATATATATATATATATATATATATATATATATATATATATATATATATATATATATATATTCGGAAAGATTTCCGCGGTCCTTATTGTGAGATATTCTCGGGTTGAACCGCGTCCAGAATTTGGCAGACCCATTTCAGTCACAAGGCGCTTGCTTTTAGTGTCACATTACACACTTGTCTAATATAAAATCTCCAAATACTCAGAAAGCGATTAAAGATCCTGTTATCGTACAACAACTAAGTGCCTTATAGTTACATATAGATTTGGCCCTTCATGAACCATGTCATAAAAACGATAAGTCTTTATCTTAAAGGTTCATAGATAGGTATTTAATGTTAATTTAGCGTCAGTTAGACGAAATGACAAATAATTTATTTGAAAAAAGTTTTAAAACAGTACCTATTTAATTTTATACCAGTTGTTTAATAACGGCCCTCAATTCATCCCGACTTAAACCAAGCTGCTGGTTAAGATACGTTGTCGACATTTTCGCTGTCTGGCCACACGGTAAAGAATCTCTAGACGAATCCCTTTCTTACCTAAATAACATCAACCCCCAAATCCAGTTCACCATGGAAATAGGAAATAATTTTCGTTACCCTCCTTAGATGCACAAATCACTAAGAACCCATTTAGAGGATTTTCTTACACTGTGTGCCGAAAACCAACCCACAGTAATCGTTATCCTAACGCCCAATCTCACCATCACCCACTGCAACTAAATTCCGTGTTTCGAACACCAGAAACACGATCCCCCCGACTAACGGACAACAACAACAAACAGACAGAATTAAACTTTTTAAAACAGACATTGCTAGAAAATGGATATGACAACAATCACATATTACAAAATATTAGAAACGCACAACAACAAACCGCTACACAACAACACGAACATACAGAGTCTACACAACAACACACAGCGTTTTTACCATACATGAAAGATGTCACCGATAAAATCAGCCGAATTTTTAGAACCCATAATATCAAAACCATATTCACAATGTAAAATCTGATACAAACTTCCAAGGATACGATTCCAAACGAAACGCACGTAGGTTACGAAATTCCTTGTTCAGATTGTTCCCGAACTTATGTAAGACAAACAAATAGACGCATCCAGAATAGAATATATGAACACACCCTCGCAGTTAGAAAATCCGACCCCTCATCAGCGCTGGCCATTCATCATATTTATACAATACAATGCTAAAACAATAGCTCCGGTTTATACAGGTTCAAATCCAGACTTATCCGCGAAGCAATCGAGATCGAAAAACGTCCCGATTGTTTAAATAAGAGAGATGATGGTCGTTGTCTTCCGATTACTTGATTACCTATTATATTAGGCTCCGTAATCGAGCTACAATAACCAAACCCACCTTTGTCCACCGCTCTACATATTTCCTTTACCTCTTGAAAATGGCTCCAAAACAGAATCCGAAACATCGAGTTTTAATAAATTCTGGACGCGGTTCAACCCGAGAACCAAGTAGGTCTCATATTGTGTCTCGAAGTTTTCCATAAAAATGTTAGCCAATGCAGGAGAGAGTGGTGAACCCATTGAAGCACCCCGAACTTGTTTGTAAAATTTGTTTTGAAAAGGGAAATAAATGTTAAACGTGCTGTGTTCTAGAAGGGCTAAGGTATCGTGTGAAATATTGTATTTATTTTTGAGAATGTCAAGGGTTTCAGATAGAGGTATATTAGTGAATAAGGAAACTATATCAGAGCCAACTAGGATGTCGTTTTGAGAAACAGGGTTGTTTTGAAGAAGGCCAATGAAATGGGTGGAGTTTTTGACATAGGATGTAGCGTTTTCTACTAATGGTTGGAGAGTTTTGTTTAGATGTTTTGCAAGTTCTTGTGTGGGTGAACGGTGGGCACTCACGATAAGGCGAAGAGGAATATCAGGATTATGGATTTTCGGGAGACCATATTTTATAGGGATGCGAGATGATTTTCGCGGGGATTAGTTCTTTTTTCTATGATTAACAACTCCCAGTTAGTCTTGACCTCAAATATATATATATATATATATATATATATATATATATATATATATATATATATATATATATATATATACATACATATATATTATTTTACAAAAATGATCTAACTTTAATGCTTTGTTGAATATAACGCTCTGAATACCACACAGACTTGTCTAGCCGTTCTTAAACAACTGGTATATAATCAAATAGGTACCGTTTTAAAACTTTTTTCAAATAAACTATTTGAAATTTCGTTTAATTGACACTGGACTAAAATTAAACATTTATTTCTGAACCTTCAAGATAAAGGCTTATCGTTTTTATGACATGGTTCCTGAAAGGCCAAATCTATATGTATCTATAAAGCATCATGCACTTGGTTGTTGTGCGACAAGATGATCTTTACTCGCTTTCTGAGTATTTGGAGATTTTACGTTAGACAAGTGTGTAATTTGACACTAACGCAAGCGCCTTGTGACTGAAATGGGTCTGCCAATTAACAAGGCATTTTCTGAGGGGCATTTCCGTTGATAGTATCGACAGAAGAGGCATAGGTCTTCACTCCTCCTATAGTCTAGAAAACTAAGATTTCCTATGAATTGCTTGTGATAAATGAATCTCCAAGCCAGCACCTCAGATACGAGAACAATAATGCTTTGCTACATACAGCGTAGGAAGCTGCTGTGATGAAAACAAAATTTTTATACTCACCAAAATCCTAAACTTCTTTGCTGCTGCTTTTGTAATATTGGAAACATTGCAAGTAAGGATTCTCTGTAAGAGTTATATGCAATGTCTAAAATTCCAGCCACCTGAACGTGTCTACCTTGTTTATTAGTTAATTTTCTTAAAAAAAAATCACTAATGAGGAGATCCCGACTTTTGAATTTGGAAAAAATTTCTTCAAATGAGCGCTAATTAGGCCCCCCAGAACACATATCCGGGGTCAGTTTAAATTTTTATATGTTTATATATATATATATATATATATATATATATATATATATATATATATATATATATATATATATATATATATATATATTGTGTGTGTGTGTATCTCCGGAATGAACAAAGTAAGGGCAACCAAATTTGGTAGGTTTATATCCTTATAGGTAAGTTACCTACCAAAATTTAGCCTTGTAGGTCAAAAGACAAAAAAGTTATAGGCATTTAAAGAAAAATAAATTGGGGTTTTCCTCAAAACGTCAAAGTTCCGATTTAAAACGTCAAAATCGGCAACATTTAGGCAAATAACTTGAATCTAATACAAACCCTGAAGTCTTAGTTTCAACCGTCATTGTCCTTCATTTTACTAAAATGTTTCCAGAAAATTCATTTCAAATAGACCCTTTCTCTGATGCTTGGCAGTAGCCTTAGCTATAGAGTTTATCGTTTAATGGTATATAATTTTTGTCGAATTTTCGTAAAAAATCAATAAAGCTCAATATATTCGTTATTGTACAAGATATGAAAAAAATGTGTATATATTAATTATAGGGTGTCTTGAGCTACATCTTTAAAACATATTTCTACAATCACAGGCTGGCCCATAAGCCGTTGGTGATACAAATTTTCTTTTTTCTTTTAATTAAACACGCTTTATGTTATTGCATTTTTGCATTTTCCATCGAAATATAATGTATGTTTGTAAGAAAAGACATTATGGATGCAGAAAGTGCGTTATGGTAGAGAATTTTGATCAAATGCTTCATATTTGAATAGCCCAATTTGCTATTAAGCTCTAAGGTTTACCAAGAAACGAGTTTTTCCGGGAACACTTTAAATTTACTTTTGGAAATTTTTGTACATTTTCAAATAATAAAGTTATTTTGATGAAACATTGCACATTGTTTTTACTATATAGGTTATACTGGTAACCAAAATGATGCATGCTTTCTTAAAAACTCTGGACGCAGCAAGTGCGTTATGGTAGTGAATTTTCATAAAAATGTTTTTATTGCAAATATGTGTGTTTTCTTTTTAAGAAAGCAGGCATCAATCTTGGTTACCAGTATAACCTATATAGTAAAAGCAATGTGCCATGTTTCATAAAAATAACTTTATTGTGTGAAAAAAATGTACCAAGATTTCCAAAAGTAGACTTAAAGTGTTCCCGGAAAAACTCGTTTCTTGGTCAACCTTATAGGTTAATAGCAAATTGGGCTATTCAAATATGAAGCATTTGATCAAGGTTCGCTACCATAACACACTTGCTGCATCCAGAATTTCTTTTCTTACAAACATGCATTATATTTCGATGGAAAATGCAATAACATAAGGCGTGTTTGATTAAAAAAAAAAAGAAAATTTGTATCACCAATGACTTATGGGCCAGCCTGTGATTGTAGAAATATTTTTTTAAGATGTAGCTCAAGACACCCTATAATTAATATATACAAATTTTTTTCAAATCTTGTATAATAACGGATATATTGAGCTTTATTGATTTTTTACGAAAATTCGACAAAAATTATATACCATTAAACGATAAACTCTATAGCTAAGGCTACTTCCAAGCATCAGGGAAACCGTCTATTTCAAATGAATTTTCTGGAAACATTTTAGTAAAATGAAGGACAATGACGATTGAAACTAAGACTTCAGTGTTTGTAAAACATCCTTCTTGAGACATTTGATTTCCATAGCCCGTATTAGTTTCAAGTTATTTGCCAAAATGTTGCCGATTTTGACGTTTTAAGTCGCAACTTTGACGTTTTGAGGAAAACCCCAATTTATTTTTTTTAAATGCCTATAACTTTTTTGTCTTTTGACATACAGAGCTAAATTTTGGTAGGTCACTTACATATGAGGACCCGCCTACCAAATTTGGTAGCCCTTACTTTGTTAATTCGGGAGATATAAATTTTTTTCGAAAGAAAACACAAAATTTTCCGGGAAAATCTAGGCAGATTTTCCTGGCTAACGAACTTATCCAAGCCATTTGCAAAAGGAATTTATTCACCAAATTTAATCAAAATCGGCCCATTATTTTTTGAGTTATCGGTGTGATACATATATATATATATATATATATATATATATATATATATATATATATATATATATATATATATATATATATATAAACATATAAAAATTCAAACTGACCCCGGATATGTGTTCTGGGGGGCCTAATTAGCGCTCATTTGAAGAAATTTTTTCAAAATTCAAAAGTCGAGATCTCCTCATTAGTGAATTTTTTTAAGAAAATTCACTAAAAGAAAACACACTTATTTGCACTAAAAACATTTTTATGAAAATTCACTACCATAACGCACTTGCTGCGTCCAGAGTTTTTTCGTTTCATTTTTTCTTAATCTCTTAGAAATGGCCAAAACGTCGAGTTAATAAATTCTAGACGTAGAGTATCCGAGAACCAAATATTTCTCACAATAATGATTGCCGAAACTTTCCCATATATATATATATATATATATATATATATATATATATATATATATATATATATATATATATATATATATATATATATATATATATATATATATATATATATATATATATATATATATATATACATACATGTAAAAATTTTAACGGACCTCGGTTTTGGGTTCAGGGATCCAAATTCGCGCTCATCTGAAGAACTTTTTTCAAAAGCTTTTCATTGTGGCCTCTCTAGTAGCGATTTTGTCTTAATGAAAATTCACTAAAATCCTTGAGGCAACTGGCTACGAGCAACAAAGTAACTTTGATGAGGGTACCAGGGCGTCAAGGCATTGTAGAAAATGAGGAAGCTGATACCCTCACAAAAAGGGCAGCAACAACACCATTCTATGGCCCAGAACCCCATTGCTGATTAAAAAAAAACAAGAATGAACTTGATAATTGCAAGAGGAACCAAATGCTGTCATAGTGGAGGAAAACGTTACCCTTAAGGCTGGCAAAACGTTTCATCACCATATCGAAAGAGAAGTCTGAACTGTTTCTTGAATTAAACAGGAACGACTTGAGAATAATGACAGAATTTTTCACAGGGCACTCCCCAGGAAGATATTACCTTATGAAGATGGATAAGGTAGGGAGTGAAAAACTGCACTTAAGCAGCAGAAACAACAGAGCAATTGTTATGCGACTGCATGACTTAGTTCCGCAAAAGGCTCGAATACTTTATAGGGATACTAACCCAGGAAGTAAGTAAATAGCCCTTAAAAAAATTGTAGAGTACATCTGAACGTTTCGGACAACTATTAGAAAGGGTCATGTACAAGAGACCCATTGGGGTTGCAGCGCTGAGAGCCTAAAACTATATACGACTCATTAAACAATATAAAATCTACCGATTATACCACTCTAAAATGTCCGTTAAATAAAAATAGATTTCATATAAGAATTAAATTACATAAAAAACGTGGCGAGATATAACGGTTACTCGGATAGTTTAGTGGACAAATTGGTTAACAAACACAGAACAAAGAAAATGATATCTGAATGTACGACATTTAAGAAAGATAAAATAGAGAAAAAATGTCTGTGTCTACCTTATGAACCACGTATCACAAAGGGTTTGGAAAGTATTTTTAAGAAAGCCGATTAACATTTGATTTCCTGAACATCTCGCACATTTACGATATGGTACGGTGGACAAATCATGTGTGGCACAACATATATGGGATAATAATCACCACATTGACAAAGAAAATTTGAAACTTGTCAAAAATGTTAGACATCAAACTATGCTTGATTCCTTTGAACGTATTTATATATCAAGGCCGATTACGAACAAAACTTAATTAAATCGTGCGGCAACTTTAATTTCAAGCCCTTTATTTTCACTTTACATTTGACCAACTAGTCACTCCTAATTTGTCTGGCAGAATTAAAATTATTGTCAATAACTCTGTCGGTCTATACAGATACTAAGCTCTACGTTTGGTTATCGATTTAAAGACCCCCTTTCGTTTTCTTTGTATCTGAGAAGCCAATATAAATACTTGTTTTTACGTAGAATTAAAAATCAATATAAATACTTGCTTTTATGTAGAATTCTAGTTGAATTATTTATCCTTTGTTAGAGTTAACATTGTAAGCCAAACACTCGGTTTGTCTTTTTTTTAAAGATGAGCGGCTGTTATTGTTCTGTACGACAGATGTTGCTGTCGGCTTTCTTTGGTTGCTCCAATATTCACATAGTGAAATCTATAAATCAAAAAGAACGTGTAGCTTCCTTAAATATCTCGCTACCTTTCGTTTTAAGCCCATTAAAGATTAGATAAGAGCTCATAAATTGGTCAACCAGAAGACTAAAGTAGTTCTTCGACCTCTTCCGTTCAATATTGACAAAATGGACAAGTGATGGGTCGGCGACTACAATTTTTACTTCGGGTTAGTTCGTTACCCAGGTGTGATATAAATACACAGTAGCTGTTGATTTAATTTTAGAATTTTTTCATCCTCTGATGACGCTGACGTGGTCAGCGAAACGATGGTAAGATCTTTGAAAAATGTTTTGTGGTGATTTGGGTTTTCCAAGTGTACTTATCATGCACCTACCGATTATAATAATATTTAAAAGAATATATATTTGCTTAAGAATTTGATAAATTGAAGTAAGTTGTCAGAACTTGCGGAAGGAGTTTTTTTCCTGATCAGATTTTCCAGTTTAGTGCAGGTATTATATATATTACGACCTCATTGTACCTAAGGAGATTAACATATTTGCATGCTCTAGAAATTTACGTACTTCCATTTTAAGATGTATGGATAATTACGGGTTTATGCTGATGGTTTATTGGAGGCAATTATACCAAACGTAGTTAAATGACACGTATAGCTAAACACTGCGTTCAAGTTGTCGTGCAATAGGGTCATAAACGTGCACTATGCTCTGGAAGTTGCATATTTGTCCGTAATTATCTTAGTGCGCGATACATTTGCAAATTCACTCTTATGTAATTTTCCGTGACCTCGCACTTACCTTGCCATCTTCCTGATAATTTCACAATATCTTGGATATTTTCAGCTTATAATGTGCTTGTTTCTGTTTATGAACGTCTACTTTAGCGGCTGTTTTAAAGTACTAAATAACAAGACATTTGAAAAGTGATAAAGCTTTTTTTAAGATTATACAGAGTGGCTGATTAATACGTCAAAGTCCCATGACTGCCCCATAACACTGATTTGGAGGAATCTTTTTTAGATGAATTGATGTGATACTCAAATGAGCACTTTTCCAATATATTTCCAAATATACAGGGTGATTCGCCACAGTAGGGCACGTTTCGCATCATATATATATATATATATATATATATATATATATATATATATATATATATATATATATATATATACAGGCTGGCGCATTGAAAACGAAACAGACCGATTTGCGTCCAGATATATTTTTTTATGAAACGCTGAAACAGGTCAATTTTAATATTGAGGGGGACATGTTTTGACATAAAACTCAACTTTGTCACATCAACCCCTTAAGGGTGGTGATAACAACCCTTATATTTGAAATAGGGAACATGGGTCGAGTGTTACATCATTTGAAAACCCTTTCTTTGCTGAATTCAGCGCACTAATTTTTTTGGAAGTTTTATCAACTCGTTTAAAAATTATTCGCACTTGGAGTTGCAAGAACGTATTTCATTCATTGTGATAAGAAATGCAGTAATTAGTCAATTTTTCGTTAAAAAAACAACAAAAAACAAAACCAAACGTTCCAAAATGTTTATTCAGTTAAGTAAGTGTTCAAATTGTTGACCACCAGCTTCTATACAAAAGTACAAATTTTGTTCGAAACGAGCTCTGACATTCTGGAGCATTTGTGGAGTTATTAGACGGAATTTTTCAACAATGCGTCGTCGTAATTCTTCCAGAGACTCCGGTTCTGTTGCGAAAATTCTACTCTTTAAATGGCCCCATAGAAAGAAGTCTAAAGGAGTTAAATCCGGTGATATAGGGGGCCACTCAATAACATCTCTACGCCCACTCCATTGCCCTGGAAACACTCTGTTCAAAAACTCCCTAAAACATTGTGAAAAATGCGGAGGAGCTTCATATTGTTGAAACACTAATTGATTTTCTTGATAGCGATCATCATTATCAACAATGTCAATTAGTAGAGGGTAAACGATATCTTCTAGTAACTCCAAATACGTTTCGCCACTCAAATTGCCATCAAGAAAAATTGGTCCGATTAAACGGTCTCCAAAAATGCCAGTTGAGACGTTCTATATCTCTGGAGTTTGAGTGTGGGCTTCGTGAAAATTTCTTGGAATATTATCTGCCCAATAACGACAATTATGACATTTGACTGTAGAGTTTAATAAAAACGTACACTCGTCTGGAAAACAGACATTGAACAGACAGTTCCCCTTATCAGCTATTCGTGCAGTCATAACTTTACAAACCTCCAGCCGCCGATCAAAATAATCTTCATTCAGTTGTTGTACAAGATGAATTTTATTCGGGTAAAATTTATGATGCTTAAATATTCGCTGAATAGTTCTTCTTTTGATGTTTGAAACAGTGGCCAATTTTCTCGTGCTCAAAGTTGGGTCTGCAGCAATTTGTCCTAAAACTTCAATCTCAGTAGTCTCATTTCTAAACGGAAATTCACGTTCAGGATCCCGTTTTTTGTTGGCTACTGAACCACTTTGTCGAAACTTTGCAACTAACTCCAAAATGTATTTTCTGTTAACATGTCTGTTCGGATGTCGTTCATTAAACAAATTTGCGTTACGGTTGGCACAGTCATCGTTTTTGAAAAAAAGAGTAATTATTTCAACTCTTTCTTCTGCAGAATACACCATTGTGAAATTAATTTTCGGTAGTACTATCAAGTACCGACCGATAAACTGAAATAATAAACCGTATTTCTCTCATTCCGATAAGAAATGTTCTGATTTTTTGTTTAGAAACCAACAAAACATTGACTATCAGCAGATTTCTTATCGGAATGAGTGAAATGCGTTTTTGCATCTTCAACTGTGAATAATTTTTAAACGAGTTGACAGAACTTACATAAAAATTTGTGTGCTGAATTCAGAAAAGAAAGAGCTTTCAAATGATGTAACACTCGACCCATGTTCCCTATTTAAAATATAAGGGTTGTTATCACCACCTTTAAGGGGTTGATGTGACAAAGTTGAGTTTTATGTCAAAACATGTCCCCCTCAATATTAAGATTGACGTATTTCAGCGTTTCGAAAGAAAAAATTCTCTGGACGCAAATCGGTCTGTTTCGTTTTCAATGCGCCACCCTATATATATATATATATATATATATATATATATATATATATATATATATATATATATATATATATATATATATATATATATACATTTTTTGATTCAGCGTCCACTAGCGTTTATAACGACATTTCCGTTTTTAAGTTTCGATGCAGCGTTGCCGCGTTATTCAAGACAATGTAAAGATTCTGGCCGAAACAAGGTCCAACAAATTTATTATTTATTGGTTGTATGAGTGCCATGATGGATGAAGGTGACAAATTTTGCCATTACGTAACTATCAGTAATTGGTAGGTACTTGGACAAATATTGTGTTTATCAAACAGGGTGTTGATTACACAATTTTTAAATTTTAGGAAATTCAAATGGCATCTTTTCTTTTATTAGTGAATTTTCTTAAATCAGAGGAGATCTCGACTTTTGAATTAAAAAAAAAATTCAAATGAGCGCGAACTTGGTCCCCTAGAACACATATCCGGGGTCAGTTTCAATTTTTATATGTTTATATATATATATATATATATATATATATATATATATATATATATATATATATATATATATATATATATATATATATATTGCTATAGATAGCAAATGATAGGAAATATTACGAAATTTTAATAGGAAAACGGGAAATTTATGCATACTAGTATATATAAAATAAGTGTATACACCCTAATGTAGCAATGAAAGAGTTTTGGCAGGAGATGTCAACGCCCGACATGAATGTCAGTGACCCATGTAGCAACCCTCGATGTTAAGTTACATTCGAGTAATAAAAAAATTATATATTCTAGAAATATCCACAAAGAAACCAAGAACAATGCTTCAGTTTTGTAGGGAGAATGAGATTGTAGATAATATAATTGTGTAGTTCTGTTGATTTTATTGTATAAAAAAAAATTAGATATGACCAAGCTAGCTAAAGACTCACCATAGTGAAAGAGCGGAGGTCATTTATAAAAAACAAAGGTTTGTAGAATATTAAGGTGATGTGCGCGTCAGAAAAAAACGTAAAAAGACGTTAAAGGTTTGACGGAAAACTTAAACACAGGTGTGTGACGAACAATAGCGTTTTTTCACCTGTAGGAGAGTTAATAAAAGCAACGGTCCGAGAGAGTCCGGAATTGTCTTGTCTTTTCCATCCAGTGAAATCATCAGTATCACTTTACAAGACCAGGTGATCATCGTCATAACTAAGATTCCAGAGTGCATCGAAGTGAGGGTATAAAACACCTCCAGAGTGCTACGACTATGGAATAAATATATCAATATGTTAACGAAGTAAATCCGTTAATAATCAATGGCATGGACAAATGAGAAAGATAATAATAATTAATCAAGGTCCGTATTAATGGAAGAACAATAAATAATCCAATGGAAAATATGTCAGTAAGTGTTACCTTTTCTTAAATTGACCAGTGCGGGTGGAATTTCACCATTTTTACAACAACAATCAAATATTTTTGTGCTAATAAATTTCAAAAACAAAAATTTTGTTTGAAATAAACGGAAAGAGACCGTTCTGTAGAATTATCGATGTATATTGATTATGTAGTATCCATGTTTAATTAATTGTGTAATTAGTTATAATGTTACCAGAATGTTTTTTTAAATAGGATTTTTCAAGTTATATTTATGTAAAGAATGTTTTAAAATATCTCTTTGTATTTAACAAGTGTCATATCGGCACAGTTAAATGTTTTAATAGGGTTTTTCAATTTATGTTTATGTATTGAATGCTTTAAACGTTTCTGTTTGTGTTTAATGTGTGTCAAATAGACACCGTAAAATTTGTGTAATAAATTAAATGGAATGTATAACAGATTGTAATTAACGGAAGTATTGTTTTTGGTTGATATTTAATCAGCAAAATTGTTATATAGCCATCTGTGCAAAGCGATAGTAATTTTGATCAAATGAAAATCAATAAATGAATTTAAATAACACATATTAGTGAATTTTAATTAGTAGAAGCTAGCTGTAATTATAAGGAACCCAACCTGATGATTAGGACGTATGTTCTCAGCTCTATAATAAATTTTTGCAGGTATATGCTACCCATAAAGTAAAGTAGAATACCATAGCAAAATGGCGCCCAAGTCGTGGGACTTCTAAAAAAAATTTTGACCTAAAAAGAACATGATTAAAAAAATTTTTCTTTGTGTGTAAAAATAAAGTTATTTTCATAGAAAATTTTAATAAAATAAACATTTGTTCGCAATATAGCACATGATTGGCACAAATACAGGGTTTCTGTTAAATTTTAATAAAATTTTAATTACGTTAGAATAAAGCAAATTTTCATGAAAACGTAATAGTATTTTAAATTGTTGTTTTGTATCCTCCTACTATGTCGAAAATCATAACTATTGGACAATTGATAGTCCCTTTATTAATCTTATTTTTAAAGGGGTAGACATTGATCCAATCCAATCCATAGCAGGTGGTAGTGGAATCTTCCTTTATGTAATAGTAAAGGATTTTTTCACGCCCGAGGAGGTACCACCCCATACATCAAGGGGCCGGTGAAGTCCCAACGGACGTTTCCGGTTCTGGTGTATGAGTCGGTTTCCCTTATAAGCAAAAATGATGATGGCTCCTCCTTGTATAAAATATTCCGGAGGCAAAATACCCCTCCATTCGGATCTCCGGGAGAGGGGTGTACAGGGGGTGCCAACATCAAGATTTAACATATCCTTTTCGAATATATGTGGCCTAAATTCTAACCTGAACTCCGTCCACCATTTCCTCCAGGCTAACAGGCCCCAACTCCTCTTCCTCACCGAAACCCAAATCAGTGCCAAAACAGCCACTAATCACCTTAATTTCCCGGGGTATGAGCTCCTTACTGCCTTTAGATTGCATGGAGGCGTGTGCGCATACGTCCGTAGCAATCTACCCTGCACCAGACTTCCCAATTTAGAAGCTGGAAGAAAAGACATACTATGGATAAAACTCTCTCTCAGGGCTGCAACTAAATTTATCTGTTGCATTTACCGGTCACCTTCTGACAACAACTTTGTCCAGCTCTTTGACTACCTTTCTGAAAAAACCGACTATCTGATTTCTGAATATCCTTCCTCCGAGGTCACTATTCTTGGCGACTTCAATGTCCATAATAAGGAATGGCTAGGATCTTCAAAAACCGATCCACAAGGGAGAGCAGCGGAGGCCTTTGCAGTCAGCAATTCTTTGGCCAATATGGTACAGCAACCTACTTACTTTCCTCGTATCCCAACACACAGCTCAAATCCCTTGGATCTCCTTCTTACTACAAATCCTGAATGCTATAAGATATCAGTCACCGCCCCCCTTGGTCGCTCAGACCACGGCATGGTCACTGCTTTCTGTGCAATGCAACCCGAGGTCACACAGTCATCACACCCACGTATCGTTTGGCACTACAACTCCGCAAACTGGGACGAAATGCGGGATTACTTTTCCTCATTTCCATGGGCGTCTGTCTGCTTCTCTCATCCTGACCCCTCTGATATCTCACAAAACGTCACCGAAATTATCCAAGCTGGCATGGAATTATTTATTCCACGTACACAGAAAACCTCTTCAGCCACTCAAAAGCCCTGGTTCTCTAAATCCTGTGACAAGGCCAGACTTGAAAAGGTCAAAGCTCACAAAACGCTTCTACACAATCCCAGTCAAGAAAATCGTCAAGCATTCAACGACGCAAGAAACCGCTATGTCCGCATTCTTTCTGAGGCAAAAAACTCGTTTAATAACCACATCAAAAACAAAGTCCTCTCAAGCTCCAACGGCGGCAAACCCTTCTGGACTCTTGCTAAGTCTATTGGGAATAATTTCTGCAAGAGCACGTTCCCACCTCTTGTCTCAGGTGATGAAATTGTTTCTACCGCCCTGGGCAAGGCTGAACTTTTTGCTTCGTTGTTCGCCGGAAATTCTACTCTCAACCCACCTCCAAATGTTCAACCACCAACAGTCCCCAATGTCGCGCATAAAATGACTGATATCATTTTCCAAACTAAAAAGGTACGAAAGATGCTCTCTTCTCTTAATACCAGGAAAGCCTCTGGCCTTGACGAGATCCCAGCAATTGTTCTCAAAAAATGCGCACCAGAACTTGCTCCTGTCCTGACTCGTCTGTTTCAGATATCTTACAATAAAGGCATATTTCCTAGTAACTGGAAAACTGCTCGAGTACAACCCATCCCCAAGAAAGGATCCAAAGCGCTTCCTAGCAACTACAGGCCTATTTCTCTTCTTTCAGTCATCTCTAAAGTGATGGAAAAGTATATAAACACCGAAATACTAAAATTCCTTGAAAAACACAGTCTAATCCACGACAGGCAGTACGGATTCCGTCAGCGCAGATCGACTGCCGACCTCCTTTCCTTTGTCACCCATTCTTGGAACAAGTCTATGGAACAACACGGTGAATCCCAGATTGTTGCTCTAGACATATCCAAAGCATTCGACCAGGTCTGGCACGCAGCGCTGCTTAATAAACTTCCGGCCTATGGCCTACCACCAAAACTCTGTACCTGGACAGCAAATTTCCTCTCCAACAGGAGCATATCTGTTGTTGTGGATGGCCATTCCTCTAAACTGTATCCAATTAATGCAGGAGTTCCTCAAGGTTCAGCTTTAGCCCCTACTTTGTTTCTTCTCTACATCAATGACCTCCTCTCTAGCACATCCAACCCAGTTCACAGTTACGCGGACGACAGCACCCTCCACTCAAACATACAATATTCTAAGCCTGTCTCTTTAGCCCAATTAGATGAGGATCGCAGACTCATGGAGGGTTCTGTCTCCGTAGACCTCCAAAAAATATTAGACTGGGGAAGTAGAAATCTTGTACAATTCAACCCCACCAAAACTAAGTCTTGCTTTCTTTCTCACAAGAGATACAGCAGCCCTAGACCCATCACAATGAACAACCAAGTTATTCAAAGTAATGAGTCCTTTTCTCTTGTTGGCATTACTGTGGATCGAAATCTTAATTGGCACCAACATGTTACATCAATTGCAGAAGCGGCTGCTAAGAAATTGGGTTTCCTCTTCCGGGCTCGCAAATTCTTCTCACCAACTAATCTCTATACCTTATACACTTCACAAATAAGGCCAAACCTCGAATACTGCTCCCACATCTGGGGTGCAGCTGCCGCTTCTACACTCGCTATCCTGGACTCCATTCAAAAGAGAGCTATACGTCTCATCGGTGACCCTACCCTCACCCAAAGGCTTCCATCCCTTGCCCACCGACGTGCCGTTGGTGACCTCTCTCTCTTTTATAGATATCTGCACGGGCACTGCTCAGAGGAGCTTTCCTCCATAATTCCCCCACCTGCTGCCCCCAGCAGATCTACCAGGGGAACAGAGCGAATGCACCCTTTTAACGTCCAGGTCACCAGACATAGAACATCTTGTTATGCCCGCTCTTTTGTCCCGAGGACTTCCAAGTTGTGGAATTCCTTGCCGGCACATGTTTTTCCTTCTCCTCCGAACCTCCAAACCTTTAAGTCCAGAATTAACAAGCTGCCTCTTTCCTCCTTGTCAACACCCACGGTACGATAGTATTTAGGCTGTAAGCCCTCGTGGTGTGTTGTTGACATAAAAAAAAAAAAAAAAAAAAAAAAAAAAAATACAAGGGATTTAGAAGTAAACCAATTTTAAATAAATTAGCACGACTCATTTAAATACAGTAAACTTAAATAAATCAATTCAACCGATTTATTGAAAATTAGCAAAAATTCTAATACCGTATGATATTTTAATATATGAAACAGTAAGTTGCACACATAACCAATGGTTTTATGAGAAATAAATATAGGTGGTGTATTTGAAAGGGTCAAAGCCTAGAAAGGGGGACAATTAAATTTTAAATTCACAAGGAAATTAAATAAATCAAGCTTGAACATGTCTGGGGAAAAACAGTTAGAAAGTGATAAACCAATCGGGCAAGAATCAAAAATGGAGAAATTATTCGCCGTCTTGTTCAAGAAAATGGAAGAAAACAACAACAAATTGGAAAAAAACAACAACAAATTGGAAAAAAACAACAACAAATTGGAGGAAAACCATAAAGAAATTAAACAAGATATTAGCAAGTTGGAAAAACAACAAAAAGAATATATTAAACATACGGATGAAAATTTTGGGAGATTATATGAACATATACAACAAAACAAAACGGAGATTTTAACAGAAGTGAATAAAATTTATCAACTGGATACTGAGGTAACAGTAACGCAAGAAAAATGCCAAGAAAGCCATGAAATAATCAAGACGGAACTGGACACGGTAATACAGTCGTGCCGTGACGAAATACAGGAAGAAACGGAAATGATGAGGTACGACATTAAAAAGGTCGAAACGCGTGTGGAGCCAATTGACGGAAATGAAGCCCGAGTCGAGCAGGAAACTGATGAACAACTAATTAAAATCGAAGAGAATATACCAGAAACAAGCCCAGAAAAATACATAGAAGAGGAATTACTACCGGACGAAAATATACTAGAAATGAGCCCGGAAAAATTCATATATACTGCCGAAGAAAAATTAATAAGGGCAACACATTATTTTTACTGTATCAATATTGGAAATGACCAGAAAAATGAAACTATGCTTCAATGTAATAAAAATTATGCAGAAAATAATAGCAATAGCCGCAATTATAAATTTAGAAACCTTTTCGTTAAAAACAATAATTTTCACGATGAATACAAATCCAGTCATAGTCAGAAATTTTATAAAAACAAAGATTCTGGAAAGTATAATAAATTTAAAACTTATAAGCCGGAACTTAAGAACAGACATATTTGGCATAATAATTTGAATAATAAGACACGTCATTGCAACTATAGCAATTTTAATTTCAAAAGCAAAAAGCAAAAATTTAAGATAAAGAAAAATTAATCTGCATGAATTTTGATCGAATCCAATATGACCTAAGCAATGAAAAGGATAATCGCATGCCGAATAGACGAATTTTAATGTACAAAATAAATAATAAAATTACCAGACAAAGAAATTTCTCCTAAAATAAATAAAATTGATTAGTTAGAACTATATGACGAAAAGTTGGTCAATTTAAAATATAAATAATTACGCAAAATATATATACCCTGAGTACAGAAAATATAACAAGTAGGCATTTAAATAACCCGAAGAATTTATACCCTGAGTATAGAAAATAAAACAAGTAGGCATTTAAATAATGACCCAAAGAAGTACGAATCAGAAAAGCGAAATTTCATAAGAAAATTTAAATGATAATAAATAAGGAGCAATGCTCGAATTAGATGCAGTTATTGGATAAGTCAATTAATATAATCATAATTCAACGGTAGAAAGGGGGAAATAAGTTAAAATAAAATAGAAAATTATTAGTATTGTTATTGAGTAATAGGAAACATGGAATCAGTAGACGAGAAAAATATGTAAAAGGTCTAAAAGACAGAAACCGGTTAAGTACCGAGAAATAATTATAATTAGCAAAAAGATAGAATATATAAGGGTCGGATTGATAGGAAAGAATTTGTATAGATGGTGTAGCGATAAGATTGAAATATGAAAAAGGTAAAGTAAAATGATTAACGATACAAAGATATCGGTCATTTAAAATGAAGTATAGTATATGGGCGATCCAAAAGAGGTCGGTCCCGAATTATTGAAGTATATATGTGAAAAGAATATTGAAAGTATATAGAATGAATAATAAAAATATAATATGATGCAAGTAATAGTGAAATATGTATAGGGGGTATGTGAAAAGTCAGAAGTAGGGAGACCGTATATGTTATGTAGAAAAGATAAATTATTAGAAGTTGATAAATAAAAGAAGTATTACATAGTCCTATTCCATGGTAGTATAAAGATATAATAATTTAGCATAATGAAATAAGATTGAAAGGAAAGATACCCCATAAAAATATGACAAATAAAAATACCAATAACTGTCATTTATTGAAATGAAATCTGAGGGAACGTTAAATAAGTCGAAATAACCAGGGGATGGCATAAATTTAGATCATATAGAACAATCAATTGATTTGCCAAAAGAGAGAAATATATAAAACCAATTGGTGAGCCATAAAAAGCGGTGTTGAATAAAATAAAATGTTTTAGTTATTAAAGTGTCATACAAGTCGATTATGAATTAAATTTAAGAGTTTTAATATTAGAATGTCATGAAAGGCAATTTTAAATAAAAAAAAGGGTTGTAATGATTGAAATGTCATAAAAGTCGATTTAGAATAAAATCAAATTTTGGAATGTCAAAAAAGGCGATTTTGAACAAAATATTTTAGTCAATGAATAAAGATGATCTGACTGGCAAACAGTATCCAGACTCACTTTTAGAAAGGGGGAATTGCTATAGATAGCAAATGATAGGAAATATTACGAAATTTTAATAGGAAAACGGGAAATTTATGCATACTAGTATATATAAAATAAGTGTATACACCCTAATGTAGCAATGAAAGAGTTTTGGCAGGAGATGTCAACGCCCGACATGAATGTCAGTGACCCATGTAGCAACCCTCGATGTTAAGTTACATTCGAGTAATAAAAAAATTATATATTCTAGAAATATCCACAAAGAAACCAAGAACAATGCTTCAGTTTTGTAGGGAGAATGAGATTGTAGATAATATAATTGTGTAGTTCTGTTGATTTATTTGTATAAAAAAAAATTAGATATGACCAAGCTAGCTAAAGACTCACCATAGTGAAAGAGCGGAGGTCATTTATAAAAAACAAAGGTTTGTAGAATATTAAGGTGATGTGCGCGTCAGAAAAAAACGTAAAAAGACGTTAAAGGTTTGACGGAAAACTTAAACACAGGTGTGTGACGAACAATAGCGTTTTTTCACCTGTAGGAGAGTTAATAAAAGCAACGGTCCGAGAGAGTCCGGAATTGTCTTGTCTTTTCCATCCAGTGAAATCATCAGTATCACTTTACAAGACCAGGTGATCATCGTCATAACTAAGATTCCAGAGTGCATCGAAGTGAGGGTATAAAACACCTCCAGAGTGCTACGACTATGGAATAAATATATCAATATGTTAACGAAGTAAATCCGTTAATAATCAATGGCATGGACAAATGAGAAAGATAATAATAATTAATCAAGGTCCGTATTAATGGAAGAACAATAAATAATCCAATGGAAAATATGTCAGTAAGTGTTACCTTTTCTTAAATTGACCAGTGCGGGTGGAATTTCACCATTTTTACAACAACAATCAAATATTTTTGTGCTAATAAATTTCAAAAACAAAAATTTTGTTTGAAATAAACGGAAAGAGACCGTTCTGTAGAATTATCGATGTATATTGATTATGTAGTATCCATGTTTAATTAATTGTGTAATTAGTTATAATGTTACCAGAATGTTTTTTTTAATAGGATTTTTCAAGTTATATTTATGTAAAGAATGTTTTCAAATATCTCTTTGTATTTAACAAGTGTCATATCGGCACAGTTAAATGTTTTAATAGGGTTTTTCAATTTATGTTTATGTATTGAATGCTTTAAACGTTTCTGTTTGTGTTTAATGTGTGTCAAATAGACACCGTAAAATTTGTGTAATAAATTAAATGGAATGTATAACAGATTGTAATTAACGGAAGTATTGTTTTTGGTTGATATTTAATCAGCAAAATTGTTATATAGCCATCTGTGCAAAGCGATAGTAATTTTGATCAAATGAAAATCAATAAATGAATTTAAATAACACATATTAGTGAATTTTAATTAGTAGAAGCTAGCTGTAATTATAAGGAACCCAACCTGATGATTAGGACGTATGTTCTCAGCTCTATAATAAATTTTTGCAGGTATATGCTACCCATAAAAAATAAAGTAGAATACCATAGCAATATATATATATATATATATATATATATATATATATATATATATATATATATATATGTATATATATATATATATATATATATATATATATATATATATATATATATATATATATATATATATATATATATATATATATATATATATATGTATATGTATCACAATAACTCAAAAAAGGGCCGATTTTGATAAAATTTGGTGAGTAAATCCTTTTGCAAGTGGCTTGGATAAGTTTGTTAGCAAGGACAATCGGTCCAGTTTTTCTGGGAAAATTTAACGTTTTCAACTGGAAAAAATTCATATCTGCGGAAATAACAAAGATATGGCAACCACATTTGGCAAGTTGGTTTATGTCATACAAATCAAAAAATTTAGGTCTCTATGTGGAAGAGAAAAAAAGTTACAGGCATATATTGAAGTAAAATTTTAGTGCTACTAAAAGTTAGAGAACACGCAGTACGAAAATATTGTATGTAATATTGCATCAAATGTATATTAGAATGTTTTATATTTATGCTACACTTCTCATTTGGTAAAATAGTTGCAAAATCTGCCTCTAAAAACCTTACCATATTACAAATAAGTAATTAAGAACATTATCAGTTATCTACCTTTCTTCATTGCAGTTTGCCAGAGCCCTAATTGGTATAATGGGTAGTACGCCTGACTGATACTAATAAATAAGAATATAGGCGAATTAGATCCACAACTTCGTGTTTTAACCGAATTAAATTCAGATCA
Organism: Tillus elongatus; assembly: GCA_964006375.1. Taxonomy (NCBI): domain Eukaryota; kingdom Metazoa; phylum Arthropoda; class Insecta; order Coleoptera; family Cleridae; genus Tillus; species Tillus elongatus. The sequence goes on along the minus strand of OZ023263.1, from coordinate 28,624,854 downwards.
CAATCCTGTACTTTTTAAAATAAGGAATACCTGCGAATACAAACGTCCGACTAGGCTAGTAGTTGACTACACAAACGCAAACTGGAGACATTTTAAACACATAATAAACCAGGAAGTTGATTTAAGCATCACAATTAATACCATCGAGAGCCTTGAACAAGAGGTAGCAAAGATTACTATGTTAATACAAAAAGCAATAAACTCATCTGTTAAAACCATTGAAATTAAACCTTATTCATTTGATCTTCGTCCACATACTATTCAAAAAAAAAGTTCCTGCAAAATGGCAGCGATATAGGAACGGCGTAGATAAGCTCCCACTTAATCGTTTAATAAGAGAAATCAGAGATGAACTTACTTCACATAGTAATTTATTAAGAGAAGAAAGATTTAAAACGTTGAATACCCGTGATCAAAGTCTTTGTAAATGCACCAGAGCTCTAAATAAACCATTCAAGCAAATCCCAACCCTCAAAGTAAATGACCGTGAACGCATAACTGATGTTGACAAAGCAGAAGCAATAGCTAAGCATTTGGAAAGGGGGCAAATAATCCCCAGCAGCAATGTATTGTCGATGAGGTAAACAAATTCCTTAATAATACGGACAACGATAATACATGGCTCAAAGAGTCAACGACACCTAGGCAGCTAAAAGCGGCTATTAATAAAACGAAAAGCGCTAAGGCACCAGGAGTCGATAAAATTTTAAACAACGCTTTAAAGAATCTTCCAAGAAGCGGAATTGTAAAATTGACAACCATAATAAAGAGGATAATTAAGTTTCAACATTTCCCGGAACAATGGAATATTGCTAACACCCTACCAATTCCTAAGCCAGGCAAGCCGGTCAATGTAATTAACAATCTAAGACCCATTAGCCTCCTTAATACAATGAGTAAAATAGCAGAAAAGGTCATTGAAAATAAAATTGATAAATTTCTACAGCATTCACAGGTACTAACGAGCATTCAGTTTGGCTTTCGCAAGAAGCATAACACCACACAGCAGGTCGTAAGAATTGTTAATGACATCTCATTTAATTATAATTTGGATAAAACCACTGTGATGGCTACCTTAGACATCGAAAAAGCCTTCTACAGAGTCTGGCATGTGGGTCTAATATATAAGATAATGAAATGCGGCTTTCCGAAATACCTCATTAAGTAAATTATTTATATAAATTATAAAAAGTCTTGGTCCGATAATTGATCCTTGAGGGACTCCTACATTAATACTTTTGATTCGAGATGTAGCTTCATTTATAATTAAGGAAAATTTTCTGTTATTGCGATAGCTATCTCTTACATAGCTATCTCAATAACAGAAAATTCTCCTTAATTATAAATGAAGCTGCATCTGAGACCCTCAAGGATCAATTATCTGACCAAGACTTTTATAACTGATATAAATGGTATACCACAGTTTCAGAATACTAATACCGCATTATTTGCAGATGACACTGCAATTTATGCACACTCCTTCAGTGCAATAGTTGCAGTTAAACAAGTTCAGATTTATCTTAACCTTCTGGAAAAATATTTTAGTCTTTGGAAAATTAATGTAAATCCTTCTAAATGCGAAGCTATGTTTTTTACCAAAAAAATTAAAAAGACAAAAATATTTCAACCTTTAAAAATGTACCAGCAAATAATCCCATTAAATCAAGACGTAAAATACTTAGATGTTGCCAGGGGTTTGACATATAAATTTCATATTCAAAATTCACTCCACAAGGCTCACGGCGCACTTAGGTTAATTTATTCCCTTATGCACAGAAACAGCACAGTTACGGCTGAAAACCAATTATTATTTTATAAAGCCATAATCAGGCCCATATTGATTTACGCTGCACCCGTCTGGTGCAGTGCGTCAAAAACACACGTACTCAAATTACAGAGATTTCAAAATAAGTGTTTGCAACTAGCCCTTAATAAAAATAGATATGAAAAAATCAAAGACATGCATGAATAGTGAATTATATTGGCGATCAAATTAATGAAACATCAAATAAATTTTATAGCACACCACTCTTCCATAATGAATTCCTTTACCCACTATCTACTTATAGGGTAAACAACAACCTATTTTTAAAGAAACATAGACTCCCTTACGAAAATATGAAATTCTACCAAGAAACATACCACCGTTAAATAATAATGTTAAATATACTACAGAAAAGAACTGGTTAAAAATGAAGCATTAGCATCCCGTTGATAATGTTAAAACATAATATAAAATGTTTGGATTAATCGCAAGTTGAGCACTCTTAACTTTTGATGTAAATCTATAGGGTAAGGATGTTGTGTGTTGTGTGTTTTTATTTTTATTTTTTTACTATTATTTTATTTCAACAACACACCACGAGGGCTTACAGCCTAAATACTATCGTACCGTGGGTGTCGACAAGGAGGAAAGAGGCAACTTGTTAATTCTGGACTTGAAGGTTTGGAGGTTCGGAGGAGAAGGAAAAACATGTGCCGGCAAGGAATTCCACAACTTGGAAGTCCTTGGGACAAAAGAGCGGGAATAACAAGATGTTCTATGTCTGGTGACCTGGACAGTAAAAGGGTGTATTCGCTCTGTTCCCCTGGTAGATCTGTTGGGGGCAGCAGGTGGGGGAACTATGGAGGAAAGCTCCTCTGAGCAGTGCCCGTGCAGATATCTATAAAAGAGAGAGAGGCCACCAACGGCACGCCGGTGGGCAAGGGATGGCAGCCTTTGGGTGAAGGTAGGGTCACCAATGAGACGTATAGCTCTCTTCTGAATGGAGTCCAGGAGAGCGAGTGTAGAAGCAGCAGCGGCACCCCAGATGTGGGAGCAGTATTCGAGGTTTGGCCTTATTTGTGAGGTACATAAGGTATAGAGATTAGCTGGTGAAAAGTATTTGCGAGACCGGAAGAAGAAACCTAATTTCTTAGCAGCCGCTTCTGCAAATTGATGTGACATGTTGGTGCCAATTGAGATTTTGATCCAAAGAAATGCCAACAAGTGAAAATGACTCATTACTTTGAATAACTTGGTTGTTCATTGTGATGGTTCTAGGGCTAGTGTATCTTTTATGAGAAAAAAAGCAAGACTGAGATTTGGTGGGGTTGAATTGTACAAGATTTCTACTTCCCCAGTCTAACATTTTTTGGAGATCCACGGAGACAGAACTCTCCATGTGTCTGCGATCCTCATCTAGTTGGGCCAAAGAGACAGGGTTAGAATATTGTATATTTGAGTGGAGGGTGCTGTCGTCCGCGTAACTGTGAACTGGGTTGGATATACTAGAGAGGAGGTCATTGATGTGGAGAAGTGAGGAACTCCTGCATTAATTGGATACAGTTTATAGGAATGACCATCCACAACAACAGAAATGGTCCTGTTGGAGAGGAAATTTGCTGTCCAAGTACAAAGTTTTGATGGTAGGCCATAGGCCGGAAGTTTATTAAGCAGCGCTGCGTGCCAGACCTGGTCGAATGCTTTGGATATGCCTAGAGCAACAATCTGAGATTAACCGTGTAGTTGCATAGACTTGTTCCAAGAATGGGTGACAAAGGAAAGGAGGTCGGCAGTCGATCTGCGCTGACGGAATCCATACTGCCTGTCGTGGATTAGACTGTGTTTTTTAAGGAATTTTAGTAATTCCGTGTTTATATACTTTTCCATCACTTTAAAGTCGGCCTATTTCCGCGACTATGGCCAATCACCGACGCCAGGGAGCAGTTTCACTTCACTATCCTGGAAATTTTGCCGAACCCCAGCCTTTCTGTGAAGAGGGTAGGGATCTTTAACGTGCCTAACATCGCATGGATACTGGAGCGACGGCTTTACGCCCTCTCCGAAGGGCGGAACGTGCAGACATTCAACTTGCTCAAATACAATGCCAGAACCTAGGTTGATGTTAATTGTACAGTATGTACCGAAAAAGTGAACGGAGTACCCTGGGATCGAACCCAGTACCCTTTGGTTCAGAGGTACACGTATAGGGTAAGGATGATACCTATATTATATTCTAGCGGTTCGATTGGCAATAAAATGTGACGTTTTACATAATATTGCTATCTGTCGACTACCGAGTTGCGTTTTTTTTTAATATGTAGCAGAATCTCAGGTGACTTTTTTGATCAGTAACATTTATATTTCATATTTTGCGTTTTGCATAGTTCACACTTCCAGTAGAATCAAATCTCCCCGAAACAATTTTCAAAAGTAAGCCAAATGGGTTGGCGTAGATCAGGCTATTTTACGGCATCATAAAATGAACCACTGGGTAGAGAGAAGAAAACAAGCACTTCTGAACCTAGAAAATAAGTCTCTATGTCTGAATTTAGCATAAGATTAAGTATAGTCGTACATTACCAGACCGATTTCTAAAAATGTTCATAAAAATGTTTTTAATTGCAACTATATCGCTCTAATGCGAGCAGGCATCAATTTGGTTACCGGTATAACCTATATAGTAGGAACAATGTACCATATTTTATCAAAATAATTATTTGAAAATGTGCAAATTTTTCGAAAAATAAACTTTAAATGTTTCTGAGAAAACTGGTCTCCTAGCCAATGAACCTTAGGTTAATAACAAACTGAGTTATTGAAATTTGAAACATTTAATAAAAATTCGCAACCAAAACGCCCTTGCTGCGTTCATACAAAAATTTTCCGAATATACAGTTAAATATTGGTTTCCTAACCAACAAAACTTACGTTAATAGCAAATGTGTTATTGAAATTTGGAGGATTTAATGAAAATTTGCTACCAAAACGCACTTACTGTGTCCAGATTTTTTCTTACAAACATGCGTCATATTTCGATAAAAAATGCTAAAATGCAGTAACGAATTTGTTCTACGAAAATTAGCTAAAAATTATAGACCGTTAAACCATAAACTTCACTAAACCTACAGCGAAAGCACAACTTAACTAAACCGACAGCCAAAGCATCAGAGAAAGGGTCTATTTGAAATGAATTTTCTGGGAATATTTTAGTAAAATGAAGGGCAATGACGATTGAAACTAAGACTTCAGGCTTTGTAAAACATTATTCTTGAAACATTCTCCTTCCATAGCTCATATTAGTTTCAGGTTCATTGCCTAAATATTACCAATTTTGACGTTTAAAACCGCGACTTTTGACGTTTTGAGGAAAACCCAAATTTATTTTTCTTTAAATGCCTGTAACTTTTTTGTACTTTAACCTACAGAGCTAAATTTTGGTAGATAACTTATGATATAAACCCGCGTATGAAATTTGGTTGCCCTTACTTTGTTAATTCCGGAGATATAAATTTTTTTCGAAAGAAAACACAAAAATTTCCGGGAAAACCTGGGCGGATTTTCCTGGATAACGAACTTGTCCAATCGACTTGCGAAAGGAAGGTACTCACCAAGTTTAATCAAAATCGGTCCATTATTTTTTAAGTTATAGGTGTGAGACATAAATATATATATATATATATATATATATATATATATATATATATATATATATATATATATATATATATATATATATATATATATATAATATAAACATATAAAGTCTGAAACCGACCTCGGATTTGGGTTTCAGGGGTCCTAGATAGCGCTCATTTGAAGAATTTTTTTCAAAATTCGAAAGTCGGGATCTCCCCATTAGTGAATTTTTTTAAAGAAAATTCACTAATAAGAATATGTGTTTTTGTGTGTGCGTGTTCGGATGACCTCGGAAGCTTAACTTAAATTAAATAAGAATCTGAATACAGCTTGCTGAACAATTTGGTGACAATATTGAACCTTTCGGGACACGCTGTACTTTAGAATTCTATATTCAGGAGAGACAAAGGTCAAAGGTTACCTCGCTTGCTTTTTATAACCATTTTTACCGGTAGGCCAAAAAGCATAAATAATTACAAGGTAACCGTCATAATATAAGCGGTAACAGACTGTTATAATAAGCCGGGCATCCTCCAATGTTTATTATTGCACACAAGGGGATAGAGAGTTCTACATTGACGCGAGCTATATCTTGATAACAAAACGATCCAGCGGACATATTCACACGGCGTGTAATAATGGACCACTATGACCTAAGATAATGAGTTCTGAAATAGTTTATTACCATATTAATATCATTTACGATGACTACCTCAATAAAGATAACGTTATGGTACATAAAAGTTGGTATTTCGCTTGGCCTTTACCTCAACTTTTTGTAAAAATGTATAAAACATTGACCTAAATAAGGAGTTATTACCACAATCACAGTATAAAGGCGGTATCGTCTTGTTGTGGCAACTAGGCTCTTTGTCTCCAGCAGCTGTTTTCACTTCATTGTTGCTTCCGCACTGGATCAATTGGGGTAGGTTTACTTTTTATTGGTCTAACTTTTCTCATTTTTAGTGAATTTTTCTACAAAGATTAGGAGTCCGCGACTTCTGCATTTTCAAAAACTTTCTTCAAATGGGCACGAACTAGAATCTCAATAACCCATATTTGGGGCAGTTATAATTTTTATATGTTTATATATACAGAGGTTTATGAAGTTCTGCGCAGAATATAAATCTGAAAATTCCGAGTTAGTTATAATTGATTACATTCCCTTCAACTAAAATATTTTCAGATTTCCAGCTATTCTGGTTATACAGGTCTAGAGTTGGACACACTGAGAACTTAGAGACGATCTTCAGCGAGATTTGGTGATTAGTTATAATGAGGCCTTAGAGCTTATTTTCTTCTTGAAATGGCTCCTGTATTGGAGCCAAAACGTGGAGAAACAAGTATAAACATATACATATATATATATATATATATATATATATATATATATATATATATATATATATATATATATATATATATATATATATATATATATAGTATAGCTTAAAAGGTTTCTAATGAATGGAATTGTAAATTGTAAAATTGTAAAGAGAGTGCACGACTAGTCAACGGAGAGTTGACCCTAAATGCATAATTTAAAAACTCAAAGACGCAGCAAGTGCGTTATGGTAGTGAATTTTCAGTAAAATGTTTTTAATAGCAAATATGTGTGTTTTTTTTCAGAAAGCAGGCAACAAATTTGATTACCAGTATAACATATATAGTAAAAACAATGCGCCATGTTTTATCACAATAACTTTATTGTTTGAAAACGTACAAAAATTTCCGAAAGTAAACTTAAAGTGTAACCGAAAAAATCCGTTTCTTGGTCAACCTTATAGGTTAATAGCAAATTGAGCTTTTCAAATATGAAGCATTTACATACAGACTTGGAGACTACTTGTCTGGATTCACTGTTGGTTTTTGTAGGTGAAGGACGTAGCCAGCGCGTGAGCTAACTGGAGCAAGTGGCCCTTCGAATTCTGGATGTTCTAGGATGTTCTTCAATGCTTCTGTGACTATAGTTTCGCTGTTTGACAGCATTTTCAGACAGATTTTAATCAAAATTCACTACCATAACGCACTTGCTACGTCCAGAATTTCTTTACTTACAAACATGCATTATATTTCGATGGAAAATGCAAAAACATAAGGCGTTTTCGACTAAAAAAAATTAGTTGTATCACCAACGACTTATGGGCCAGCCTGTGATTGTAGAAATATTTTTTTAAGATGCAGCTCAAGACACCCCATAATTAATGTATATAATTTGTTATTCATATCTTGTAGAATAACGGATATATTAAGCTTTATTGATTTTTTACGAAAATTCGACAAAAGTTATGTACCATCAAACGATAAACTCTATAGCTAAGACTACTGTCAAGCATCAGAGAAAGGGTCTAATTAAAATGAATTTTCTGGAAACATTGTAGTAAAATGAAGGACAATGACGATTGAAACTAAGAGTTCAGGCTTTGTAAAACATTCTTCTTGAGACATTTTCTTTCCATAGGTCATATTAATTTCAGGTTCATTGCCTAAATATGACCAATTTTGACGTTTTACATCGCGACTTTGACGTTTTGAGGAAAACCCAAATTTATTTTTCTTTAACTGCCTGTAACTTTTTGTCCTTTAACCTACAGAGCTAAATTTTGGTACGTAGCTTACCTATGATGATATGAACCCGCGTACCAAATAAGGTTGCCCTTACTTTGTTAATTCCGGAGATATATTTTTTTTTGAATGAAAACTCAAAATTTTCCCGGAAAACCTCGTTCGATTTTCCTCACTAACAACTTTATTCCAGTCATTTACAAAAGGAAGGTATGTGCCAAATTTTATCAAAATCGGCCCATTATTTTTTGAGTTATCGGTGTTCCAACTTGTCATTATTTCTAAAAATCTCATATAAATTACCTTGCTCTATATAATTTCATTATTCTCTTAATAAATTTACAACCATTTGCCTTATATAAAATCACCTTTTATCAATCAATTAATATGGCTAAGTCTTGAGTTTTACTTGTGTCTGCGACCTCTGCTGTATATGGCGTACAAACCCCATCCTTATTAGTGAATTTTCGTAGAAAAAAATCACTAATGAGGAGATCCCGACTTTTAAATTTTGAAAAAATTTTTGCAAATGAGCGCGAACTAGGACCCCTAGAACCCATATCCGGGGTCAGTTTTAATTTCTATATGTTTATATATATATATATATATATATATATATATATATATATATATATATATATATATATATATATATATATTTTTGCAAATGAGCGCGAACTAGGACCCCTAGAACCCATATCCGGGGTCAGTTTTAATTTCTATATGTTTATATATATATATATATATATATATATATATATATATATATATATATATATATATATATATATATATATATATATATAAACGTATAGAAATTGAAACTGACCCCGGACATGGGTTCTAGGGGTCCTAGTTCGCGCTCATTTGCAAAAAATTTTTCAAAATTTAAAAGTCGGGATCTCCTCATTAGTGATTGTTTTCTACGAAAATTCACTAATCAGGATGGGGTTTGTACGCCTCATACAGCAGGGGTCGTAGACACAAGTAAAAGTCAAGACTTAGCCATATTAATTGATTGATAAAAGGTTATTTTATATAAGGCAAATGGTTGTAAATTTATTAAGAGAATAATGAAATTATATAGAGCAAGGTAATTTATATGAGATTTTTAGAAATAATGACAAGTTGCAACAGTTCTCAATGATATTTAAAGTTGAGAAAATTAAAGTAGATGAACCGTTCACTTAGTAATTGCTGTAGTGCTGCTCCATCGGCGCAGTAGAAGAGCATAGTTCGTTGGTTTCTCAAGGCAAGCAAGACCTTTTAGAAATAAACTTTGAAGTCACTCAAGGCTGTCCAAACCATTACTACTACAAACTATTACTACATAGCAAGCCACAAAAAGGGGAAGACATAGACTAGTGAGTAATGTTACTATAGAAGATCGTTTAAAGTTTTACAGATCAACGTCGGGAGGGGCAAAGAAACACAAGATTTGGCAATAGCTATTGGAAGGTAAATGTATATTGACAGGTTAATACTTTGTGAACCAAACAAAAAGCAAGTAGCTAGTGAGAACAGGATAAAAGATCAAAGATCAGATGTAGCGATCAGGTTTTTAAAAGGATATCTAAGTGTCAGTGGAGTAGTTAGGGGAAAATGATTTGTGTGCATGAAAACAATAAGTATTAAATGGATAGTGTGCTATGTTTTGCCAAATGTCCCCCTGTAAACATACAAGTCAGAAGTTTATAGAGTAGTGGAGGAGGCAAACAACGTAAACCATGCTGTAATTCTTGCTGACAATATAAATGCCAAATGGGTGGCATGGGAAGCACCAAAAACAGCCCACTATGGGATGGATCATCTCTCAGCACTGAATTTGATAGCATTAAATAATGGAGATCAGACTTTTGTCGGGGGCTTTAGTGAATCACACATAGACGTCACTGCTGCGTCTGACAGAATCGCAAAGTCTCTTAAGATATGGGAAGTATTAAAAAAGGGCAGCCACACCAAACACGAATACATTTATTTTGAAATGGGTATCGCAGAAAAAAGGCGCATAACATGCACAAAAAACTATGTGAATTTGAAAACATTTCGAACCTCACTGGAGTTGAGAGTTGGTCACCAAAGTATGCACACATCGCCTGAAAAGTGCACAAAGGTACTTGAGGAAGCTTACAAAGATAGCCTTCTGAGAGAACAGAAGATCCCCATAAAAGTCTCTTATTGGTAGAACTCGGACATCCAGGAAAAACTAGACGAATGTAATAAAAGAAGGCGTACTCAGACTAAACTCCCAAAGAAAAATAATATAAACAGCAACGAGCTCATTGAAACAAACGCTAAACTCAAAGAAAACAGGAAGGCGTTAAGAAAACTCATCCGTAGATTCAGGAAAGACGATTGGCAACGAATATGCAATGAGCTATAAAATGATATTTGTGGAGGTGCATACAAAATCGTGACGAAGGAAGTAAAGCTGGTCACTCTGTATCAACTACACATTGACATGAAAAGGGAAGTAATCTCCAGACTGTTCCCTAGTGACAACGGCTCTTGGGAAGAAAATCTGGCAGAGACCACCGTCGAGCCATACACCATAGAGGACCTGAGAGCAGCGGCAAGAAAAATGAAACGACGCAAAGCGGCCGGCACGGACAAGCTGCCTGCTGAGCCATAAAAAAAGTAATCGATCACCAGCCTCAATGTATACTGAGAGTTCTTAACAGCCTACTAAAAGAACAAAAGTTCCCAACCGAGTAGGTGGATAGGGTAGTGCTGTTACCAAAGAGAAAAGAATGCTTGTGGGGACTGAAATTCAGATCAATATGCTTACTGAACCATATTAGTAAATTCTGAGACGCTAATAAGATAGAGAACAGGAGCAGAAATTGCAGCAAAAGGGAACTTGCACGAAAACCAGTACGGCTTCGGCATCTATGAATTTCTGGATCATATAAAAGAGACCTGGTGCATACTACTTCTTCTTGATGTCAAAAATGCATTTAACACCGCCAGACATAGTCTGATCATTGGAGAACTGAGGCGCAGAAACATATCAGCATATTTGGTGAACACAGTGTCTGACTACTTGAAAGGTCGTAGGGGAGTTTGTAACGAAGGCCAGGAGATTCCGGTACCTATGGGCGTCCCGCAGGGCTTGTTCCTGGTACCCACCTTGTGGAATGTCGATGGAGTGCTGGAGGTACCACTCGTTGTAACAGCTAGGACCATAGCTTTTACTGATCACCTCGCACTAATGGTGGCCGCTGAGGATGAAAAGTGCCGATAGCACAAGTAAATGAATGTCTCAGGAGAATAGACCGGTGACTATTTAACAAGAAATTGGAGTTAGAGTCAAGTATAATAGAGGCGCTGATTCTAAAAGGTAGGAGAGACCGCAGCAACATCTGCTTCAACATAAGAGACTCTCAAGTAAAACCAAAAACCACCGTGAAATACTTAGGAATATATTTATACCGGGGAAGAACATTTAAACAGCACGTAGTGGAAACGGTAAAAAAGCCAGGTATCCATTCTAACAAGATCTTTTTCAAATGTGAGGGACCCTAGCAGCTCGAAGAGGGCAGTTCTGGGCACCGTACTGCACAATATTGTGCTTTACGGCGCACCAATATGGCATATGACCAATATGGCTTCATTTTTCTAAAATAGTTGCACTTCAAATAGGTTGTTTTTCGGATGCCAAGGCAACAGTTGTAGCTACAGAGTTTGTGGTGTAATAGTTTTTGCCAATTTTTGTAGAAACATTAGCTAATGGGATCACTAATTTTGAATAGATTTCTTAAAATAAACACAAACTAGGCTCTCTAGAACCCATGACCAGGGTCATTTTTAGGTTTTATATGTTCATATGAATATACAGGGTGACGTATTTCTACGGTAAGCTTACATAATTCTCGTAGAATAAATGCATATTATTATTTCTTTGAAAATTCGCCACTGTAATGCCCTTGCTGCGTCCAGGCTTTTTCAGCGTTGAAGTTTTTTCCTAAGTAGCTATCGCTAAGTGGTTAGCTACTGATGAAGACAACTCTGATATTTTTGTAGCTTTAGGTGATTCTGCTTTCTGCTTCGGCCAATAACTTAGTAAATAAGAAAGGTTACCGAGAAGCAGAATATACCAAATCCTATCAAACCAATATAATTTATCGGTAAAAGAAATTCTGACATTTTTATTATCAATGATTGACTAGCTAAGTTGCTTTCACAATTTAATAGCATAACCAAGTGTAGACAATTTCTTGTTAAAGCGGGAAAAAATATTTTAAGAAAGTTGTTTACCATGCAGCATTACCTCACGTTATATTTTCTCTTTTTCTTATCTAACATCGCACATGATATATACTTCCCCTACGTTAAGCTCATTTTATGTAAGAGGTGACGAGATGGAGTATTTGACACTAACTTTGTAACATACAGGCGACAGAAAGCTGATGTTTGTGTCACGTAGTAACTGAGATTTGTACTTCTATTTACATTCATGACCGTCATTATATTATAAAATGTCTGGACGCAGCAACTGCGTTATGATGACGAAGTTATTATGTATATAACACACATGCACACACGCCAAATATATATATATATATATATATATATATATATATATATATATATATATATATATATATATATATATATATATATATATATATATATATATAACCTTTATTTCTTAGTAACAATACATAATTTACAATGTTCATATAGTTTTACTGCATTAGAATAAAGGTTGTAAAGTATCCCTATCTTACTGAAGTCGAACCTTTTATGTACGTATATAGAAAATTACATATAACACATAACATTGTATCTCCATGGAAAAAAATACACATATACAGAAAAAATTGGAAAGATAAAAATCAAATGTGCACCGAAATTTATCAATGTTCCATTGTTCGTAGGATACAACAGCCTAAAAATTTAAGTACAACATTAACTAAAATACTGCATAACCTAATAAGACTAAAATTGTAGAACCACACAATTACGTTACAAATAAAATTTGAAATAACCTAAATTAAAATAAATAAAACTATACAAACATGGCGCCAAACAAAGTACTACTATATGTTCATGAAATAGAAACAAAACAAAAATAACGCCAGAACTTAAAACATTCTTGAGACTAAAATATACTATGCCCAAATTAAACAAAATTAAACAAATTCAGATTCAGTTCTGCCTAAGGGACTGGAATATATAAATAAAATAGAAAACAATCGCCAACCAACTTAAAATCAATATAAAAAAAATTGCATAGTATATGACCCGATGACAAAACCAAGCAACATGGATTAACAGGAGCTCTAACAACATTGGCAATGCAGGACGCACCCAACCGCACGACTCTTAACCATTCCGGCCAAGATGCAACTTGCTCCTATCCATCCTACTAATCCATCGTTTAATAAATCTCTTGAACCCACCCAAATGAATATTTCTAATGTCCCCAAAAAGCTGACTGTAAAACTTTGCTCCTGTGTATAAGACGCTTCTCTTACCCACAGATTTTATTGGTCTTATACCAACAAAATATTGACATCTCGTATCGTATCCGTGTTGAGGGTGACCCAAGCTACTGGGGTTTCGATAAATCAAACATTTTAACACATATAATTGTCTAGTATCCATTAAATCTGCTTTCTTAAACAATACCTTAGTGGGATATATTCTCGATCTACCGTATATTATTTTAAGCACCCATTTTTGCACTATATTGAGTGGGCCCAAGCAGTTATCAAGTACACATCCCCAGCCAATCATTTCGTAACATACAATACACTGCACGAGTGAAAAGTTGTTCATGGAACAGAAAACTATCCAGAAGGGCGTTACTAGTCGTGAAAAAATATTTTAATATAATTTAACTTTATAGGAATATTCGCTATCATAAATCAAAGTAATATATTATGTATTAAGTAGGTCACATAAATATCATAATTATTGGCAATTGTTGTTGTTGTTGTTGTTGTAATTTGGTTTGGCCTCGGAAATTATTGGCAATGAAATATTACATTACATGTTTAGATAAATAATAAACAAGTTGGAATTGCAGAGTACAGTACAAGGAATGCTGACTTATAATGTTTGCAAATTGTTAATTATGTCACATGCAAGGTTATAAATAGTAGTGTTTGTAAATAATGTAGAGACTTTTTGATTTTAATTATGTAGAGATTAGTAGAGACTTTTGCTTTGAAAATGTAGAGACTAATTTTAGAGACTTTTAATTAAGATTTCATTATGTAAAGATTTCGGTTTTAAATTAATTCGGTTAAATTAATTTGTGAAAAATGTTAATATATTTTATTATTAAATTTTAACACATCATTACCATGTCCATAGTATCCTAGTTATAAAAATTATTCCCTAATTATCCTCCCCTCCCTGAACATGGTCCTTCGACGAAGTAACCAGTGCCGTTGGTGATATAGTGTGCACTAAAAAATTCCTCAAGCTTCAAATCAATTATCCTTATCAAGAATCCTTTAATCCGCGTCTCGAGATACCTTTTTATTTTAGGTAAAAGCAATATAGGACAGAAGCGTCCAAATCCAAAGCAAATATAGGATAGAAGCGTCCAAATCCAAATCAAATATAGGGCAGAAGCGTTCAAATCCAAAGCAAATAAAGGGCAGAAGCGTCCAAATCCAAAGCAAATATAGGACACAAGCGTCCAGGAAAGTACCAATATAAGGTCAGTTCCAATTCAAAGTAATTAAAGACACAAGCGTCCAGGAAAGTACCAAAATAAGGTCAGTTCCAAATCAAGCATCTATACAGGGTCAAATAAGGACACAAGCGTCCAGGAAAGTACCAATATAAGGTCAGTTCCAATTCAAAGTAATTAAGGACACAAGCGTCCAGGAAAGTCCCAAAATAAGGTCAGTTCCAAATCAAGCACCTATACAGGGTCAAATAAGGACACAAGCGTCCAGGAAAGTATCAAAATAAGGTCAGTTCCAAATAAAGCACCTATACAGGGTCGAATAAGGACACAAGCGTCCAGGAAAGTACCAAAATAAGGTCAGTTCCAAATAAAGCACCTATAGAGGGTCAAATAAGGACACAAGCGTCCAGGAAAGAACCAATATAAGGCCAGTTCCAAATCAAGCACCTACACAGGGTCAAATTCAAAACAATCAAGGACACAACCGTCCACAAAAAGTCGTGATCACCTCCTTAGTGAATTTTTCTAAGGAAAATTCACCAAAACAAAAAAAATCAAAATAACGAAGAGTACTCATATACCGATATTTTAAATTTATTTTAAATCCATGGAGAATGTGGTAGAATTGTGAGCAGAACGTGCAGAGTATTTTATATGATATATCGCAATCTACCGCCAATGAGTAAATGGGAGTTTGTAGGGACAGACAATATATTTAGATTGACTGCAAGTATCAAAACTATACGAAATGGTCAACGTAATAAACGTTTTGGCTTCTTTTCGAGTTTATCCGCAGAGTTTGATTCCTGCAGCTACTCGAGCTTTGGGAATATCGAGTTCATCTGTGCATAGAATTTTTCAATTACATGGAGTGCTTGCATACTCAGAAATAATACGGCAATGACTCTGGCCAGGCGACCATGTAAGAAGGATTATTTATAAAAATTCAAGAATATGAAAATGTCCTATCTGAAATCATTTGGACAGACGAGTCTTGATTTAACACAAAAGGAATTGTCAACCGCAGTAATAATAATTTTTGGGCCACTGAATATCCTCAAAGGTTTAGAAAACGTCATTTTCAAAACAATTTCAAAACAATGTGTTGTGCATTATCATGGAGAATAATTCATGTAACTTACGATGAAAATTTCAACGGTGAAAGATATTTTACCTATTACGCGGAGTTGTCAGGAATTACAATTATATATATATATATATATATATATATATATATATATATATATATATATATATATATATATATATATATATATATAGTCTTGGGTCCAGAGGCACACGTTCTTACCCTTTGATCACAGAGGCTGCTAACTAGGTAAAATGTATTTTGTTAGATTTAAATCGTTCTTGCAGTTTCATGTCCATGTTTATTGTATAAGGAATTGGTTTTTTATTGGGTAACATACTTACTGTATCTTAAATTCTTATCTTAATTAGGCGGCGATCAGTGTAGCTTCTAAGACATAGAATAGTATATTTTAACGTTTTTGAAAAGCATTCTTTATAACTTTATAACAAAAAAAAGAGTCGAAGACGCAGCAAGTGCGTTATGGTAGTGAATTTTCATAAAAATGATCTGGCACAAAATATTTTATTATAACTTTTTTTGCTTGTAACAGAGAAATCTAAATTTTGGTGTATAGTTTACTTTTTATATCGTAAACCTACCTACCAAATTTGGTTATCATAGATTTTTTATTTTTTAAGATAAAAATTTTTTTCAAATGAAAACTCAAAATTTTTCCAGAAAACCTAGTCCGATTTTTTTGATTAACAAACTTATCAAAGACATTTACAAAAGGAAGGTACATGCCAAATTTTATCAAAATCGGCTCATTATTCTTTGAGAAAAAATTTTTTTTCGAATGAAAACTCAAAATTTTCCCGGAAAACCTCGTCCTATTTTCCTGGATAACAAACTTGTCAAGGACATTTACAAAAGAAAGGTACATGCCAAATTTTATTAAAATCAGCTAATTGCTTTTTGAGATAAGAATTTTTTTCGAATGAAAACTCAAAACTTTCCCGGAAAACCTCGTCCGATTTTCCTGACTAACGAACTTATCCAAGCTATTTACAAAAGAAACGTACATGCCAAATTTTATCAAAATCGGCCCATTATTTTTTGAGTTATCGGTGTGATACATATATATATATATATATATATATATATATATATATATATATATATATATATATATATATATATATATATATATAAACATATAAAAATTGAAACTGACCGCGGATATGGGTTCTAGGGGTCCTAGCTCGCGCTCATTTGCAAAAATTTTTTCAAAATTCAAAAGTCGGGATCTCCCCATTAGTGAATTTTTTCTACGAAAATTCACTAAAATGGTAAAACAGCGGGCTAATAAAATTGAAAGTGTTAAAATATATGACAGTATAGCTGGCGTATTTCCTTTACTCGACATTTCACATAAGGTTTTTGTTTCAGTAAATTACCTTTAATCCAAGAAATCGCTATACTAGAGCCCGTTCACAAAATCATTGCAATATTATTACCTCGTATAGCTGACAGTAAACATGAAATATTTCTGCAAACGGACTGACACAATATTGCAGTTAATTAGCTTGGGTAATGTCAATTGTCAGTGAAATATCACCACTTATATTAATTGCGTCAGTGGTAACCTTAGGTCGCATATATTTAAAAAACTTTGAGTGCAGCTAGTGCGTTATGGCAGTGAATTTTCATAAAAATGTTTTTAAATAGCAAATATCTGTTTTTTTTAAGAAAGCAGGCATCAAATTTGGTTACCAGTATAACCTATATAGTAGAAACAATGTGCAATGTTTCATCAAAATAACTTTATTGTTTGAAAATGTACAAAAATTGAGCTATTCAAATTTGAAGCATTTAATGAAAATTCGCTACCATAACGCACTTGCTGCATTCCGAATTTCTGCTCTTACAAACCTGCATTATATTTCGATGGAAAATGCAATAACATAAGGCGTGTTCGATTAAAAAAAAAAAAAAAAGAAAACGTGTATTACAAACGACTTATCAACGATGGGGCAGCCTGTGATTGTCGAAATACTTTTTAAGATGTAGCTCAAGACACACTATAATTAATGTATACAATTTGTTTGTATCTTGTATAATAATGGATCTATTGAGCTTTATTGATTTTTTTACGAAAATTCGACAAACATTATACACCATTAAACTCCACAGCTAAGACTACTGCCAAAGCATCAGAGAAAGGGTCTATTTGTAATGAATTTTCTGGAAATATTTTAGTAAAATGAAGGACAGTGATGGTTGCAGCTAAGACTTCAGGGTTTGCAAAACATTCTTCTTGAGACATTTTCTTTCCATAGCCCGTAATAGTTTCAAGTTTTTTGCCTAAATGTTGCCAATTTTGACTTTTTAAATGCATCTAACTTTTTTGTCTTTCAACTTACAGAGCTAAATTTTGGTCTGTAATTTACCTATAATGATATAAACGTGCGTGTCGCTTTTTTTTTCGAAAGGAAACACAAAATTTTCCGGGAAAACCTGGGCCGATTTTCCTGGCTAACGAACCTATCCAAGCCACTTGCAAAAGGAAGGTATTCACCAAATTTAATTTAATCAATCATTTATTTTTTTGGGTTATCGGTGTGATATATATATATATATATATATATATATATATATATATATATATATATATATATATATATATATATATATATATATATGAATAACACCTGTACAGTGAGTGACTACAAAATAGGGAAAATTCCAGAAACATGAACACAACACAAGATAATAACAGACAAAATGGCCAATATGACAGCGATAACATACAGACAAACATCAAATTATTCAAAAATACTTACAGGAAGATATATTATAACAAAGCCAACATATACTTCAATAGAGAATGCTTAAGGCACGATTGCAAGATTATCACAAGACACACCGCTGGTATCAACTAGATGGCGCACCTGCTCACTTCATCAGAGATACCTCTCTATTACCGAATTTGTTTAAATAAAAGTTCGCTAAAATATCATTAATTATACCTTTTGAAGCACCCCAGGGCGAATAATAATTATGTATGTTATTTTATTGTAAGTGCTTTAGAATAAACCGATCATTTAAGGTTTTTATTCTGATTTATGATAAAGCCATAATCAGTTAAAACTCGACGTTTTGGGTCCCGTTTTAAAGCCATTTTCAACAGGCTTAGAAATTATAATGTTTATTATAATACACCTTAGTTTAGATAGTTTTTACCCCGACGGAAATACGTTTGTTTTTTATAAAGTATTTGAACACTAACAAAAAATGTTATGGTTCTGCGAAGCACTAACGATTTGCTATCGATTGATATCATTCACACCTTATTTGGAAAAAAATCATGCGACAAGTTGCCCCCCCCCCCCCCCCTCCGGTTTTCTGGAATATGTCCTCTTGTATTAGAGCATTAACAAAAGTTAATAAGCACAAACAATAAATGTTGTGTTTCTACGGAGCACTAACGATTTGCTATTGAATTATACCACTCACGCTTAATTTGCAAAAAAAATTATGCCCAAGTTGCCACCCACGGTTTTTCTGGTATATCTTCTTTTGTATTATACTAACGAAAATCTTTATTTTTATTGAAAGCACTAACGATGCACTAACCAGCGAGTCATAGATAAAATGTGTATTTTATCAACGAAAAAAAAGTTTTTAAGTCCACGGGTCATCGACTGTTTTTTCTAAAGTGTTTGGGCACTAACAAACATTTTGTGTTTCTCAAAAGCACTAGCGATTTGCTATCGATTGCTATCATTTAACACCTTATTTGGGAAAAATCAAGCGTCAAGTTGCCCCCCCCCCCAGTTTTTCTGGCATACCTCCTTTTGTATTAGAGCACTAACGAAAATTTGTATTTTTCTCGAAAGCACTAACGATGCACTAACCAACGAGTCATAGAAAAATGTGTATTTTATGAACTAAAACTCGGGACGCAGCAAGTGCGTTATGGTAGTGAATTTTTATTAAATGCTTCAAATTTAAATAACTCAATTTTCTATAAACTTAGAGAGTTTAATTTCAATACGTAGTAAGGTTTTTCCTAAGGCAACATATCCACAAAATTTCATTAAAATAACTTTGTAATTTTCGGAGAAAAAAATTTTTTTCGAAAGAAAATTTAAAATTTGAATAACTCAATTTTCTCTAAACTTAGAAAGTTGAATTTTGGTACGTAGTAAGGTTGAGGCAACATATATAGTAAATTTCATTGAAACAGCTTTGTTACTTTTGGAGAAGAAAATTTTTTTCGAAAGAAAACTCAAAATTTTTCCGGAAAACCCCGTCTGATTTTTCTGGATAACGAACTCATCCAAGCCATTAATAAAAGACAGGCACTTGCCAAGTTTCATCGAAATCGGTTAATTATTTTTTGAGTTATCATATATATATATATATATATATATATATATATATATATATATATATATATATATATATATATATATATATATATATATATATATATATATATATATATATATAAACATATAAAAATTAAACCTATTTACAAATGAACTTTAATAATATATTATGCTGTGACAATACCTCTCTCAAGCACCCTAAAATATAATCAAAATGTGCACAGTTATATATGTTTTATTTCTTTTTCCCTTGTCTTAATACACTACATATTTTATGACAATCGATTTAATTTACTTATTTGATTTCATAAATAGTCGGTTAATAGTGACTTGGAATGAAGTAGACACCACATCTTCAAACATATTAAGAGAATATGAGTAAATCAACAGCAACTGGGAATGAATTCGGTCAGTCCCCCAGCCACGTGGTTAAAAAACACTGGCTGGATGAGTGGTTACAACTCTACCTCTAAATAAAAGGCCTGTAACAGCGGCAGAAGCAGAAGTCAATGGAAGGTGTGTGTATTCGGAAAGAAACTATTGACTATTAATAACAACAATTGACTAAAAACGCTGCGAGTTGTAAGGAAAAAATAATTATACTACAGAGGTGATAAATGATAATAAATTACAATAGGGTTATATATAATCGTAAATGCTTCCAATGATTAACAATCAGTGAATTCAGTATTATTGACATTTCTCGGAAACTTACAAATGAATTTCATGAGTCAATAAGAGAAGCATTGACTAACCAACAGCAACCACATACTTATGATTTAAACATAAATGTTTCAAATTTGAATAGCTCAATTTTCTGTAACCCTAGAAAGCTGAATTTTGGCACATAGTTAGGTATTTCCCAAAGCAATATGTAGACCTAATTTTATCGAAATTTTCGGAAAAAAAATTTTTTTGGAAAGGAAACTCAAAATTTTCCCGGAAAACCCCGTCCGATTTTTCTGGCCAACGAACTCATCCAAGCCATTGATAAAAGAAAGGCACTTGCCGAGTTTCATCTAAATCGGTTAATTATTTTTTGAGTTATCAGACGGATACATATATATATATATATATATATATATATATATATATATATATATATATATATATATATATATATATATATATATATATATAACATATAAAATTCAAACTGACCCCGGATATGGGTTCTAGGGGTCCTAATTCGCGCTCATTTGAAAGAATTTTTGCAAAGTCTCACCATCGATACCTCTCTATTAGTGATTTTTTTTAATAAAAATTCACTAAAAAGATAGTCTTCACCCCGATGGAAAAATCTTTGTTTTTTCTAAAGTATTTAAGCACTAACAGAATATGTTGTGTTTCTGCGAAGCACTAACGATTTGTGATTGAATGATACCACTCACAATCAATTTGCAAAAAATCATGTCTCAAGTTGCCTCTCCCCACAGTTTTTTTGCTGTACCTCCATTTGTATTAAAGCACCAAAGAAAATTTTTTGTGCATTAAAGAGCACTAACGATGAACTAACTGGTAGTATACCCACTTAAAGTAAACTGTAAATTGGGGAGGGGGGGGGGTACTTGACGCACGTGAGGTATGGGTTTTACGGGTCTTAGTTCACAGTCATCTGAAAGCAGCGGAAAAAATATTAGAGATTATTAGGCTGACATTTAAATACGTTGGTTGCCATAGATCATTCTAGAATAGTTTTATAAATCCAATACTTATTTTTTTTTGCAAAAGAAAGTTAAATAGCTACCATTACGTACCTAATGAGCCAGAATCCTTTTTATCCCATTTCTATGAAGTAAATCTAAAGAACTGGCAAATGCAGATAAAACCGTCTTATCTTAATTATTTTTTATCCTATAAATTTTAACGCTCTTAACAACATCGGCGGGTTTATCTAAGAATGGATCTAAAGAGCTTGGTGGTAATTTTCTTTCTGAAATATCTAACAAAGAATGCTTAAACGTTGGATCTTAATCACAGCTCTAACAATAAAAGTCCTTACAGATAATACAAGCTTTCACGCTCACCACAACACGCACGTGCATTGTAAAATTAACCTAGTTACAGTCTGCTGCCTTCTCTTATTAGTGAATTTTCTTAAAAAAAATTCACTAATGAGGAGATCCCGACTTTTGAATTTTGAAAAAATGTCTTCGCATGAGCGCTAATTAGGCCCCCCAGAAAACGTATCCGGGGTCAGTTTCTCAATTTTTATATGTATATATATATATATATATATATATATATATATATATATATATATATATATATATATATATATATATATATATATATATATCTATATTTATATATTTATGTATCACACCGATAACTCAAAAAATAATGGGCCGATTTTGATCAAATTTGGTGAAAAAATTCCTTTTGCAAATGGCTTGGATGAGTTCGTTAGTCAGGAAAATCTGCCCAGGTTTTCCCGGAAAATTTTGTGTTTTCTTTCAAAAAAAAATATATCTCCGGAATTAACAAAGTAAGGGCAACCAAATTTGGAACACAGGCTTACATCCTTATAGGTAAGTTACCTACCAAAATTTAGCTATGTAGGTCAATGACAAAAAAGTTATAGGCATTTAAAAATAAATAAATTGGGGTTTTCCTCAAAACGTCAAAGTGGCGATTTAAAATGTCAAAATTGGCAACATTTAGGCAAATAACTTAAATCTAATACGGGCTATAGAAATAAAATGTCTCAAGAAGGATGTTTAACAAACCCTAAAGTCTTCGTTTCAACCGTCATTGTCCTTCATTTCACTAAAATATTTGCAGAAAATTCATTTCAAATAGACCCTTTCTCTGATGCTTGGCAGTAGCCTTAGCTATAGAGTTTATCATTTAATGGTATATAATTTTTGTCGAATTATCAAAAAAAATTAATAAAGCTCAATATATCCGTTATTATATAAGATATGAAGAAAATTTGTATATATTAATTATAGGGTGTCTTGAGCTACATCTTAAAATAATATTTCTGCAACCACAGGTGGCCCATAAGTCGTTGGTGATACAAATTTCCTTTTTTTAATCAAACACGCCTTATCTTATTGCATTTTTGCATTTTCCATCGAAATATAATGCATGTTTGTAAGAAAATAAATTCTGGACGCAGCAAGTGCGTTATGGTAGCGACTTTTTATCAAATGTTTCATATTTGAACAGTTTAATTTGCTATTAACCTATAAGGTTGACAAGAAACGTTTTTTTTCGGGAACATTTTAAGTTTACTTTTGGAAATTTTTGTACATTTTCACACAATAAAGTTATTTTAATGGAACATGGCACATTGTTTTTACTATATAGGTTATACTGGTAACCAAATTTGATGCCTGCTTTCTTAAAAAAACACAGATATTTGTTATTAAAAAGATTTTTATGAAAATTCACTACCATAACGCACTTGCTGCGTCCAGATTTTTTTTTATTTTTCGATAGGATCCGGTATTAATTATTTAAACGTCAATTCATAGCTGGTCATGAAATCTTAAAAAAAAGCAAAAATCTTGCCTGAAATTTCTCCCTTTCCACATTAGGGGTTTGACTTCCAAATCATTGTTGCTAACATCCACACATTTTTAACATTGTACATCTATTGTACATCCACAGTTTAAGACCTTATATTTATGTGGAAGATTAGTATATTTGGGATGCGATAATAATTATAATAATAACAATAATAATAATAATATAATGTTTTATTGCATTAATTTGTACAATACATTTTATAAGAGATAACAAATAAGTTTAAAATTTATGCTTGCCTTAGATAACGTGTCTTACAAAAAGTCTGGATGCAGCAAATGCGTTATTTATTTATTTATTTATTTATTCATACACCATCCAACAGCTTAAATGCCAAATTAAGGATGGGCCAATACACAAAACATAATAACTAACAATAATTAAGCTAACAATACAAAAAAAGAGTCACAAATTAGATCGCATTGAAAAACATTTTTATCTCTGATATATTACATGAGAAGATATCTAGGCGGTCTTGCAGTACAGAGTAATCACTGCACATCTGGTAAATTGGAGACGATCGCAGCAATCGTGTACGAGCAGTCGGGAGATAAAATGTGCCTGGAAAACGTGCTGCAATACGAGGCACATTGAAATTAAGTTGCTGAAGCAGACTAGGGCAGTCGAATACAGAATTAACCAGTTTATATAAAAATATAATGAAACTGCACTGCCTGCGCATCGACGACTCTGCAGACAAAGCGAAGAAGTAAACTTTCCTGAGGAAAACCAATAGACGGATATCGACCATCCTCACAAAAGCGAAGAAATTTTAGAAATTTCCTTTGCACTGATTCCAGGCTTGCCACATGTATCTCATAAGTAGGAGCTCACACAACTGAGCCATATTCAAGTCGGGACCTAACCAAACAGCCAAAGAGCAGGAGGAGGGTGTCAGTCTGGGAGAAATTATTGCTGTTTCTTATCAGAGACCCTAGAGTTTTGTAAGCAGAACTGACAGTCTGCTCATAGTGTGATTTAAAAGATAGAGTACCATCAAAAACAATTCCAAGGTCCTTAACTGTCCCGGGGCGGTCAAGTGGAAGCCCTCTTATATTGTACCCGAAGGTGATTGCGTGCTTGTTTCGAGTAAAGGACATCACACAACACTTGGAAACATTCATAGAAAGACCACTCCGACAGCACCATTCATCAAGGATCTGAAGACAGTTCTGGAGCCGCAAATAGTCATCAATACTCGAAATATTTGCGAAAATCTTAATATCGTCTGCATACATTAAAAAAGGAACATGTAAAACATGTTTAACTAGGTCGATAAATATATTAAACAGTAATGGACCGAGTATGGAACCCTGCGGCACTCCCGAAGTTACGTGATAGGTGTTAGATTTGAAGCCCCCAACCTCAAAAAATTGCCTCCTTCCATCCAGGTAAGATCTGAATAAGCCAAGCAAGCTCTCGGAGAATCCGATAGCCCTCATCCTGTCAATTAGAACAAAGTGATTTAGACAATCGAAGGCCTTAGATAGATCAGTATACACAACATCAACCTGTGAAGAGCGGTCAAGAGCGGACGCAATGAACTGTGT
Organism: Tillus elongatus; assembly: GCA_964006375.1. NCBI lineage: Eukaryota > Metazoa > Arthropoda > Insecta > Coleoptera > Cleridae > Tillus > Tillus elongatus. Next base: position 28,599,731 of record OZ023263.1, on the reverse strand, counting down.
AACGTAAACTAAATTCGTTACAGTCGATCTACCTGGAATGAAACCATGCTGTGAACTAGAGAGTCTGTTCATGATGTGAAACAGTATTCGCTGAAAAAGGAAGGCCTCGAAAATCTTACACAAGACATATAGTATGGCTATTGGTCGATAGTTTGATGGATCACTACTATCCCCCGCCTTGAAGACAAAGAGAACCCGTGACAGCTTCCAAATCGCGGGGAATATTCCAAATGTAAGAATCAGTTTAAAAATTTTCTTAAGTGGAGTCAGGAGAGCATATAAGCAGTCGCGCATCAAGAAACCAGGAACCAGATCAGGTCCACAGGACATGTTAGCCTTAATTCTCTTAGCGGCTGTAATAATTTCATCTGTAAACTCATCAATAAAGAACATTGTGATGTCACCCGAAGCCAGGCTGGCGGCTGTAGGCGATGAGGTGGGGGTGGAACCAGAACATCCCGCAAAATAAGAAGCAAAACTGTCAACTGCCTGGTGCTGGTTAGATGAATTCCCAATAGAAAAGGTTTGACGGCGTCGAGAAGAGCAGTTCCAGAATTTTTTAGGATTAGACCTAATCTTTCTTTCAACTTTCTGAAAGTAGTTAACTCGAAAAAGATAAATGTCTTTCTTGAGTTTTTGTCTCAGCTCCCTAAATCTATCCAGAAACTCCATATTTCCAGACTTAGTAAACTTACACCATAATGAATATTTATATTTGATACTAGCCTTAATTTCTTTAGAAAAACACGGTGGGTACCTATTACATGCTCTTGGAGCAGTCGTGGGAACATACAGATCAAACAAGTCGTAAATTCTGGAATAGAAAAAGGTAAGCATAGAATCGACATCCTGAAGCCCATCCATGCCATCACAGCACAAGCCGCCAAGCTCCGCATACAATCTGACAATTTTATGAAAGTGAATTTCCATAAAAATGTTTTTAATAGCAAATAGGTCTCTTTGAAGCAAGCAGGCATCAATTTGGTCACCGGTATAACCTATATAGTAGAAACAATGTACCATATTTTACCAAAATAAATTGTTTGAAAATGTACAAAAATTTTCCGTAAATAAACTTAAAATGTTTCCGAGAAAACTTGTGTCCTAGACGACGAACCTTGGGTTAATGGCAAATTGAGTTATTGAATTTTAAAGCATTTAATGAAAATTCGATACCAAAACGCACTTACTGCGTATCGATTTTTTTACAAACTTGCATCATATTTAGATGAAAAATGCAAAAAATCAATAAGGAATGTGAAAACAAAAAAAATTTAGGTAGCAAAAATTTCTTCAAATGAGCGCTAATTAGGTCCCCTATTTTTTATATGTTATATATATATATATATATATATATATATATATATATATATATATATATATATATATATATATATATATATATATATATATATATATATATATATATATATATATATAGTTATCACATCGATAACTTAAAAAATAATGGGCCGATTTTGACAAAATTTGGTGAATACCTTCCTCTTGTAAGTGGCTTGGATAAGTTCGTTAGCCAGGAAAATCGGCCGAGGTTTTTCCGGAAAATTTTGTGTTTTATTTAGAAAAAAAATCACATTTCCGGAAATAACAAAGTAAGGGCAATTTGGTAGTTCATTTTATATCGCTATAGGTAAATTACTTACCAAAATTTAGGTGTAGGTCAAAATTTAGGTGTAGGTCAAAAGACAAAAAAGTTTGGGTATTTAAAGAAAGATAAATTGGGTGTTTCCTCAAAACGTCAAAGTGACAATTTAAAACGTCAAAATTCGCAACATTTAGGCAAAGAACTTGAATCTAATACAGGGTATGGAAAGAAAATGTCTCAAGAAGAATGTTTTACAAACCCTGAAGCCTTAGCTTCAACCGTCATTATCCTTTATTTTACTGAAATATTTCCAGAAAATTCATTTCAAATAGACCCTTTTTCTGATGCTTGGCAGTAATATTAGCTATAGAGTTTATCGTTTAATGGTATATACCTTTTGTCGAATGTACAAAAATTTTCCGTAAATAAACTTAAAATGTTTCCGAGAAAACTTGTGTCCTAGACGACGAACCTTGGGTTAATAGCAAATTGAGTTATTGAATTTTAAAGCATTTAATGAAAATTCGATACCAAAACGCACTTACTGCGTATCGATTTTTTTACAAACTTGCATCATATTTAGATGAAAAATGCAAAAAATCAATAAGGAATGTGAAAACAAAAAAATTTAGGTATCACCAACGACTTATAGACTAGCCTGTGATTGTCAAAATAATTTTATAATATGCTGCTCAAGACACCCTATAAGTAACGTATACAATTTTTTTTCGTATCTTGCGTAATAACAATTATATTGAGCTTTACCGTAGAAATGCGTCACCCTGTGTATATATGTAAACAGAAAGTAAACCCGGATATGGATTCTAGGGGGCCTAGTTTGCGCTGATTGGCCATAGTCGAGGAAATAGGCTGACGTTAAAGAAACAAAACACACACACACACACACACATCCTTTTGGTTACCAAACTTTTAACGTATTTTTTGGTGGAAAATGTTAGCATTTTTTTGTAGAAAATGTTAGCAGTAAATTGGCTTTTTCAAAAATGCTATGAAAACGTCTTGTGATTTGCAGTTCAAAAGGCAAGCACACCACGATTTTGTCGCTTTTCTGAAAGTCGTAGATTCTGCTAACATTTTCTTTGTTTTAGTGAATTTTCTTAATAAAAATTCACTAATGAGGAGATCCCGACTTTTGAATTTTGCAAAAATTTCTTCAAATGTGCGCTAATTAGGCCCCCTATTTTTTTATATGTTTATATATATATATATATATATATATATATATATATATATATATATATATATATATATATATATATATATATATATATGTATCACATCGATAACTTAAAACTCTGGACGCAGCAAGTGCGTTATGGTAGTGAATTTTCATAAAAATGTTTTTAATAACAAATATGTGTGTTTTTTTAAGAAATAATAATCAAATTTTGTTACCAGTATAACCTATATAGTAAAAACAATGTGCCATGTTTTATCAAAATAACTTTATTGTGTGAAAATGTACAAAAATTTCCAAAAGATACTTAAAGTGTTCCCGAAAAAACACGTTTCTTGGTCAACCTTATAGGTTAATAGGAAATTGAGCTGTTCAAATATGAAACATTTGATCAAAATTCGCTACCATAACGCACTTGCTGCGTCCAGAATTTCTTTTCATACAAACATGCATTATATTTCGATGGAAAATGCAAAAATGCAATAACATAAGGCGCGTTTGATTAAAAAAAAAAGGAAATTTGTATCACCAGCGACTTATGGGCCACCCTGTGATTGTAGAAATATTATTTTAAGATGTAGCTCAAGACACCCTATAATTAATATATACAAATTTTTTTCATATCTTATATAATAACGGATATATTGAGATTTATTGATTTTTTACGAAAATTTGACAAAAATTATATACCATTAAACGATAAACTCTATAGCTAAGGCTACTGCCAAGCATCAGAGAAAGGGTCTATTTGAAATGAATTTTCTGCAAATATTTTAGTAAAATGAAGGACAATGACGGTTGAAACTAAGACTTTAGGGTTTGTAAAACATACTTTTTGAGACATTTTCTTTCCACAGCCCGTATTAGATTCAAGTTATTTGCCTAAATGTTGCCAATTTTGACATTTTAAATCGCCACTTTGACGTTTTGAGGAAAAACCCAATTTATTTTTGTTTAAATGCCTATAACTTTTTGTCTTTTGATCTACAGAGCTAAATTTTAGTAGGTAACTTGCCTATAATGATACAAACCCGCGTATAAAATTTGGTTGCCCTTACTTTGTTAATTTTGGAGATATAAATTTTTTTCGAAAGAAAACACAAAATTTTCCGGGAAAACCTCGTCGGATTTTCCTGGATAACGAACATATCCAAGCCACTTGCAAAAGGAAGGTACTCACCAATTTTGACGTTTAAAATCGCTATTTTGACGTTTTGAGGAGAACCCAAATTTATTTTTCCTTGAATGCCTGTAACTTTTTTGTCATTTAACTTACGGAGCTAAATTTAGGTAGGTAACTTGCCTCTAATGATATAAACTCGCGTATGAAATTTGGTTGCCCTTACGTTGTTAATTTTGGAGATATAAATTTTTTTCGATTTTTTTCGAAAGAAAACACAAAATTTTCCGGGAAAACCTCGGCGGATTTTCCTGGCTAACGAACTTATCCAAGCGACTTACGAAAGAAAGGTATGTGCCAAATTTTATCAAAATCTGTCCATTATTTTTTAAGTTATAGGTGTGACACATAAATATATATATATATATATATATATATATATATATATATATATATATATATATATATATATATATATATATATATATATATATATATATATATATATATATATATATATATATATATATATAAACATATAAAGTCTGAAACTGACCTCAGATTTGGGTTCCGGGGGTCCTAAATAGCGCTCATTTGAAGAAATTTTTTCAAAATTCGAAAGTCGAGATCTCCTCATTAGTGATTTTTTTTAAAGAAAATTCACTAAAAAATAATGGGCCGATTTAGACAAAATTGGTGAATACCTTCCTTTTGTAAGTGGCTTGGATAAGTTCGTTAGCCAGGAAAATCGGCCGAGGTTTTCCCGGAAAATTTTGTGTTTTAGTCAGAAAAAAAATCACATTTTCGGAATTAACAAAGTAAGGGCAATTTGGTAGTTCATTTTATATCGCTATAGGTAAATTACTTACCAAAATTTAGGTGTAGGTCAAAATTTAGGTGTAGGTCAAAAGACAAAAAAGTTATGGGCATTTAAAGAAAGATAAATTGGGGGTTTCCTCAAAACGTCAAAGTGGCAATTTAAAACGTCAAAATTCGCAATATTTAGGCAAAGAACTTGAATCTAATACGGGGTATGGAAAGAAAATGTCTCAAGAAGAATGTTTTACAAACTCTGAAGCCTTAGCTTCAACCGTCATTATCCTTTATTTTACTGAAATATTTCCAGAAAATTCATTTCAAATAGACCCTTTTTCTGATGCGTGGCAGTAGTATTAGCTATAGAGTTTATCGTTTAATGGTATATAACTTTTGTCGAATTTTCGAAAAAAATCAATAAAGCTCAATATATCCGTTATTCTACAAGATATGAAAAAAAAATTGTGTACACTAATTATAGGGTGTCTTGAGCTACATCTTAAAAAATATTTCTACAATCACAGGCTGGCCCATAAGTCGTTGGTGATACAAATATTATTTTTTTTAGTCGAAAACGCCTTATGTTTTTGCATTTTCCATCGAAATATAATAAATGTTTGTAAGTAAAGAAATTCTGGAAGCAGAAAGTGCGTTATGGTTACGAATTTTGATTAAATGCTTCATATTTAAAAAGCTTAATTTGCTATTAACCTATAAGGTTGGCCAAGAAACGAATTTTTTCAGTTACACTTTAAGTTTACTTTCGGAAATTGTTGTACCTGTTTAAACAATAAAGTTATTTTGATGAAACATGGCACATTGTTTTAACTATATATGTTATACTGGTAATTAAATTTGATGCCTACTTTCTGAAAAATAAAACACACATATTTGCTATTAAAAACATTTTTATGAAAATTCACTATCATAACGCACTTGCTGCGTCCCGAAGTTTTTATCTTTATTGGTTATTCTTCCATTAAGCACACAGGGCAACCATGATACTTAGCTACATTCTTAATACATTTAACTTCTGTGTCGTATAATTTTTCAGTTAAAGGGAAACTGTATCAATCTATGAATCAGAAAATTTAGACTAGCTGCTTTTTGTGGAAAATTATAGTGTGACTCAATCTAAATGTAACCCACAGTAGTGGTTTTCTCCTCGTGAATGATACATTCTAAAGTGCTTCTATTCTTCTAATACACCAAGAAAAGGTTCTCTGTTCATTAATTTGTATTTTATGTGTGAATTTAATGGAGTGTTATTTATTATTTAGTCTGGAAATAAAATCATCCACTTTGGATACATTTACATTAAATACTGCGGAAACATCACCCAGATTACAAAACCATGCTTTAGGTGAATAGTAATTTTCATTTGCTAAGTCTGTTTCAAATCTACTAATCAAAAGGCCTGCAACGTATGGGAAAAGGGCGTCGCCCGTTGCTGTGCCATGGGCTTGTTTAAGAAATTCATTATTAAGCTGAAAAATATTCTGATTCTTGCAAAGATTTGTTAAAGTTATATACTCTTTGCAGAAATTTTTATCTACGTTGTTCAATTTTGACAATCTTTGCGCGAATCAGAATATTTTTCACTTTAATAAAGATTTTTTTCAACAAGCCGATGACACAGTAATGTTTCGTAGAAAAAATTCACCAATGGGGAGATTCCGACTTTTGTATTTTGTAAACATTATTGCAAATGAGCGCAAACTAGGACCCCTAGAACCCATATCCGGGTCAGTTTCCACTTTTATATAATATATATATATATATATATATATATATATATATATATATATATATATATATATATATATATATATTAGTGAATTTTTAGTAAAAAAATTCACCAATAGAGAGGTATCCATGGTGAGACTTTGCAAAAATTTTTTCAAATGAGCACGAATTAGGACCCCTAGAACCCATATCCGGGGTCAGTTTGAATTTTTATATGTTTATATATATATATACAGGGTGTTACAAAATAGTGGGCCAACCCGCTAACCACGAATTCTCGAGACGAAAATTTTATGACTTTCCTTATAACATTTTTCTTCTGGGGGCCCCGTTTTCGAAATACAGAGTGTTGAAGTTGAACTTGATAAATGATTTTTCATTTCTAATTTTTATGTTTATCAAGTTATCTCCATGAAATTTTGCACGTAGCCTTATTTCAGAACTAGACGCCATCTGTGTACATGAGGAGAGAAAAATCAAATCCCAAGGGGGGTACAGGGGGGTGGAACAAGTATTGACCCTCTAAACTTTTTTGTGCGCACGCCAATGGTTTCAAAACAAATGGCTTTTGTTAGACAAAATAATTTTATTACTTTTGTTTCTCTAGTTTAATTTTGATAAAACAACTAGTTTATGAGTTATTGTAAGTTGTATGGTCGGACCAAACAGGCGAAAAAAAAACCTACGAAATTTTTTCATTTATAATTTTTATGTTTTTGAACATATCTCCATGAAATTTTGCACGTAGTCTTATTTCATAACTAGACGCCATCTGTGTAGATGAGGAGAGAAAAATCAAATCCCAAGGGGGGTAGAGGGGGAGGTGGAACAAGTATTGACCCTCTAAACTTTTTTGTGCGCACGCCAATGGTTTCCAAACAAATGGCTTTTGTTAGACAAAATAATTTTATAACTTTTGTTTCTCTTGCTGAATTTTGTGAAAACGACTAGCTTATGAGTTATTGTAAGTTGTATGGTCGGACCCAAACAGGTGAGAAATAATCTACGAAACGTTATCTCCATGAAATATAACATGTAGTCTTATACCACGACTAGACGACATCTGCGTGAATAAGAAAAATCAAACCCCAAGGGGTATATGAGGGATAGTATTACTAATAGTCCCCTAAACTTCTTTGTGCTCACGCCAATGTTTTCAAAACAAATGGCTGTTATTAGATCAACCAATGTCGTAACTTTAGTCACTTCAGTTAAATTTTTATAAAACGATTAGTTTATGAGTTATTTCAAGTTGAATGATCGGACCGAAACAGGAAACTTTACTTTCATGAATGGAACGTTTTCTAATATAATTCTTATTTTGCAAGGCCTATTTATTTTATATTTTATAAAAAAATATGTAATGCCTGATGAACAAATCCACAGCAAAAAACATGCCATTATATTCCAGCCCATTCCCCCGACCTCAACTCCTTTGATTTTAGTTTCTGGGGATATATGAAAGATTTTGTGTACAGGCTGGCCATACTTGATGCAGAACATCTGTGGGAACGAATCCTACAAGGCGCAGAGGAATGCCGTATGAAACCAGACATTTTCAAAAAAATTCGGTTTTCTCTTATCAAAAGAGCCCGCCTGTGCATCCAAGAGGGTGGTAGCTATATTGAGCATTTAATTTAATTATAATTTTATCTCTATAACATCGCTTTACTTACGATTTTTTATTATTTTTAGTTTAGTTCTCATGTTAATACTAGACTGACAGTTTAAGTTTAATACAAGTTATACTTATAAAATGGTTTTGATGACTTCTAATTAGATATGTGTGAAACAAGTATATATGTAGCAATATTTAAGGCAATGGAATGAGCCACAATTTCTGTGTATTACATTCTTTATTCTGATTGCAAATGAGTAAAAAAAAAATCCAAATTTTTTTAATTTGTTGAGACATGTCACCGGCGTTGAAGAACGCAAATAACCTACGATATTAGTTTCTATTAGACCACCGGCGCCCGAATGAAAAATGTAGGGGTTTGATTTTTCTTATTCACGCAGATTTCGTCTAGTCGTGGTATAAGACTACATGTTATATTTCATGGAGATAACGTTTCGTAGGTTATTTCTCACATGTTTGGGTCCGACCATACAACTTACAATAACTCATAAGCTAGTCGTTTTCACAAAATTCAGCAAGAGAAACAAAAGTTATAAAATTATTTTGTCTAACAAAAGCCATTTGTTTGGAAACCATTGGCGTGCGCACAAAAAAGTTTAGAGGGTCAATACTTGTTCCACCTCCCCCTCTACCCCCCTTGGGATTAGTTTTTTCTCCTCTAATCTACACAGATGGCGTCTAGTTCTGAAATAAAACTACGTGCAAAATTTCATGGAGATAATTTCAAAAACATAAAAATTATAAATGAAAAAAGTTTCGTAGGTTTTTTCTCGCCTGTTTGGGTCCGACCATACAACTTACAATAACTCATAAACTAGTTGTTTTATCAAAATTAAACTAGAGAAACAAAAGTTATAAAATTATTTTGTCTAACAAAAGCCATTTGTTTGGAAACCATTGGCGTGCACGCAAAAAAGTTTAGAGGGTCAATACTTATTCCACCCCCCCCTGTACCCCCCTTGGGATTTGATTTTTTCCTCCTCATCTACACAAATGGCGTCTAGTTCTGAAATAAGGCTATGTGCAAAATTTCATGGAGATAACTTTATAAACCTAAAAATTAGAAATGAAAAATGATTTTTCAAGTTCAACTTCAACACTCTGTATTTCGAAAACGGGGCCCCCAGAAGAAAAATGTTATAAGGAAGGTCATAAAATTTTCGTCTCGGGAATCCGTGGTTAGCGGGTTGGCCCACTATTTTGTAACACCCTGTATATATATATATATATATATATATATATATATATATATATATATATATATATATATATATATATATATATATATATATATATATGTATCCGTCTGATAACTCAAAAAATAATTAACTGATTTCGATGAAACTCGGCAAGTGCCTTTATTTTATTAATGGCTTGGATGAGCTCGTTGGCCAGGAAAATCGGACTGGATTTTCCGGAAAAATTTTGAGTTTTCTTTCAAAAAAAAAATTTTTTTCTGAAAATTTCGAAAAAATTTGGTCTACATATTGCTTTGGGAAAGACCTAACTATGTGCCAAAATTCAGCTTTCTAGGGTTACAGAAAATTGAGCTATTCAAATTTGAAACATTTATGTTTAAATCATAGATCAAGTATGTGGTTGCTGTTGGTTAGTCAATGACAGCTGCTATTATTGTCATTGACTCATGAAATTCATTTTTAAGTTTCAGAGAAATGTCAATAATACTGAATTCACTGATTGTTAATCATTGGCAGCCTTTACGCTTATATATAACCCTATTGTAATTTATCATCATTTATCACCTCTGTAGTATAATTATTTTTTTCCTTACAACTCGCATCGTTTTTAGTCAATTGTTGTTATTAATAGTCAATAGTTTCTTCCCAAAATTAGCTTTTACCGAACACACACGGCTTCCATTGACTTCTGCTTTTGCCGCTGTTACAGTCTTTTTAGAGGTCCAGTTGTAACCACTCATGCAGCCAGTGTTGCCAGTTTAAGTATAAATAGTGTAGTATTATTTAGTTTGTGTACACTCCATTTACTTTTTATATTTCATCTTTGCTGCACATATTGTTCATTATGCAGACCATATTGTGTAAAAAAACAGTTACTTTTTCATATGATCAACAAGTTGAATGTCGAATCAGGTATGGCTTATGGTTTATGGGAAAATTTCGCTATTTTACGTTATCTTTTTGTACAAAAATGTATAGTTCAAGGCCATTTTGGCTTATTGGAGCAAACATCCTGAAAGCCGTATATGAAATATCAAATGTAGCATGCTGAATTTTTTAGAAGCCTGATTATACGTATTCCGTAACACGAATACATTTGTAAAAGGTTCGGGACGCAGCAGGTTATAGCAAATTGAGCTTTTCAAATATGAAGCATTTAATAAAAATTCGCTACCATAACGCACTTGCTGCGTCCAGAATTTTTTATTTATATATTTATATATGTATATATATATATATATATATATATATATATATATATATATATATATATATATATATATATAGTGTCGCATTTGTCTGTGAGAATTAAGGTTAGGAATTTTGTTACTTCTATGGTCAGATGTCGGTTATAAAGTGTGTTGGTAAGAGCAAACACTCTGGAATTATATTTCCAGAAAGGACCAGAAGTGACAGGTGTAGAAAAGTGTAGAAGATCTAGAATCTCTATGGAGAGTATAAATAGACGAACTGTACATAGAGTGAGTTAGTTCAGTATTGAGTTAGTGCGGTGTAAAATAAGTGACCATAGAGTATTAAGCGAGTCAGCAGTAAGTTTTGGTGTAAAGAAGCGATCATAGAAGGCGGATAGTGGAATATAATTCTATGGACATTAAATAATAGAGAGAAATACTTTAGTTGATACTAGTGTTGGAAAATAGTAGGTTATAATAAATTAGTAGTTTGAAAAGCTTTGTTTGGTTAGCCAAGAAATCCAGAAACCCGTAAAACGGCTTGGATAAGTTCGTTAGCCAGCATAAGGCTTTCCGGGAAAATTTTGAGTTTTCATTTCAAAAAAATTTGTATCTCAAACAATAAAAAATCTATGATAACCAAATTTGGTAGGTGGGTTTACGATATAAAAAGTAAACTATACACAAAAATTTAGGTTTCTATGTTACAAGAAAAAAAAGTTATAATAAAATATTTTGTGCCATATCAGTTCTATGAAAATTCACTACCATAACACACTTGCTGCGTCCAGGCTGTTTATAAGTAGATTTGAAACAGACTGAGCAAATGGAAATGGCTATTTTCCTAGAGTATGGTTTGTTTATGTGGACGATATTTCCTCAGTATTTAATACAAATGTATGCAAAGTAGATAATTTTATTTCCAGATTAAACAGTTAATTTGACTCCATTCAACGAAGGTGTATAAAAATGACCTATTATGTATATTACTAACTAACACCTTTGGACTATATACTGCTACGTAATATTTTTACGTATTGCAAAACAAGTTATCAATGTAAATGAATGATAGAACCTTGTCTTGAATATATTTATGTGAGACAAACTTTTCACTTGACATAATTACTGTTCTGTCTTTTATCTACATTGCAATTATCTCAATCAATAACTTTTTCATTAATAATAAAACAGTAACGATTTTTCCTGAAAATAGTTACCTAAACAATAGGTAAAACTCCAACGTCCTCTGGTATTTGTTGCGTATATGATTCAATGATTCGTTCGTGAAATTCCATAAGTAGAACTGCGTTGTAGACCTATAAACAGTAAAACAAAGCAAAGAAGAAACTCCCAGTTATTGGAAAATAACAATGAAAATCAATAAAATATGACTAGCACGTACAGAATGCTAATTCTCCAGGTATTTGTTGTCCATTGTAAATACAAAGTATGAGTATATAACATTGTCGGGATTGAATAAATACATATATTTAATTTTGATTTGGTACATACCTATTGGCGATTTTTTTTAAATTCGCTTATGGGGAGATCTGTGTTTATATATATATATATATATATATATATATATATATATATATATATATATATATATATATATATTTATATTTATATATATATATATATTTATATATATATATATATATATATATATATATATATATATATATATATATATATATATATATATATATATATATATATATATATATAAAGTAAAAAGGAAATATGAGCAGAAAATGCGAATAAAACGGGCTTGAAAGTTGTCTTTTTCACATCTTGAAGCCATATCCCCCTTAAACCCTGCCTACCCCGCACAGCACCCCTATTCCCCCAAAACATTTCTTGTTTACACTCCCCAAGGAAGTTACGGGACCAGGAGTGAGTAGGGGTGTATAAATTTTTTTAGCTCATTTTCGTAGAACAAATTCGTTAATGCATTTTTGAAATTTTTATCGAAATATGATGCGTTTGTAAGAAAAAGATCTGGACGCAGTAAGTGCGTTTTGGTAGCGAATTTTCGGTAAATTTGCAGTTTAGCTCCCGAACGCTTTTCAAAACACTGTTTCCAGAAACCTGCCTACCCCCCCCCCTGAATCCACAAACCCCAAGAAAAATTTCTTGTTCACACTCCCCAAGGAAGTTACGGGACCAGGAGTGAGTAGGGGTGCATAATTTCTTTTTAGCTAATTTTTGTAGAACAAATTCGTTTATGCATTTTTTATCGAAATATGATGCGTTTGTAAGAAAAAAAACTGGACGCAGTAAGTGCGTTTTGGTAGCGAATTTTCGGTAAATTTGCAGTTTAGCTCCCGAATTCTTTTCAAAAAACTGTTTTCAGAAACCTGCCTAGGGCCCCCCTGAATCTACAAACCCCAAGAAAAAATTCTTGTTCACACCCCTCAAGGAAGTTACGGGACCAAGAGTGAGTAGAGGTGCATAATTTATTTTTTTTAGCTAAATTTCATAGAACAAATTCGTTAATGCATTTTTGCATTTTTTGTCGAAATATGATGCGTTTGTAAGAAAAAAATTTGGACGCAGTAAGTGCGTTTTGGTAGCGAATTTTTGGTAATTTGCAGTTTAGCTCCCGAACGCTTTTCAAAAAACTGTTTTCAGAAACCTGCCTAGGTCCCCACCCCCCTGGATACACAAACCCCAAGAAAAATTTCTTGTCCACACTCCCCAAGGAAGTTACGGGACCAGGAGTGAGTAGGAGGGTATAATTTTTTTTAGCTAATTTTCGTAGAACAAATTCGTTAATGCATTTTTGCATTTTTTATCGAAATATGATGCGTTTGTAAGAAAAAAATCTGGACGTAGTAAGTGCGTTTTGGTAGCGAATTTTCGGTAAATTTGCAGTTCAGCTCCCGAACGTTTTTCAAAAAACTGTTTTCAGTAACCTGCCCCTACCCCCCCCCTATGAATCCACAAACCCCAAAAAAATTTCTTGTTCACACCCCCCAAGGAAGTTACGGGACTAGGAGTGAGTAGTGGTGCTGAGCGGGGTAGGTAGTAAAAAGGAAATATAAGCAGAAAATTCGAATAAAGCGGGCTTAAAAGCTGTCTTTTTCACATCTTGAAGCCATATCCCCCTTAAACCCTGCCTACCCCGCACAGCAACCCTATTTACTTCCAGTCCCATAAATTCCTTGGGGGGTGTGAACAAGAAATTTTTCTTGTGGTTTGTGCATCCAGGTGGGGTCCTAGTAATGTTTCTGAAAACAATTTGTTGAAAAGCATTCGGGAGCTTATCTGCAAATTTACCGAATTCTCATTAAATCCTTCAAATTTCAATAACTCAATTTGCTATTAACGTAAGCTTTGTTGGATGGAAAACCAACATTTAAGTTTATTTTCGGAATTTTTTTGTATATTTTCAAACCATAAGTAATTTTGATAAAATATAGTACATTGTTTCTACCACATAGGCTATACCGGTAATCAGATTGATGCCTGCTCGCATTTGCTATTAAAAACATTTTTATGGAAATTCACTTCCATAACACACTTGCTGCATCTAGACTTTTGAAAAATGTTTATATATTTTCAAACAATAAATTTATTTTAATGAAATATGGTACATTGTTTCTACTATATAGGCAACCAAGTTTGATGCCTGCTTTCATCAAAGAAAGACATTTGCTATTAAAAATATTTAAAAGAAAATTCGCTACCATAACGCACTTGCTGCGTCCAGAGATTTTTTTTATTCTGTTGGATTGGCTCATAACTGATGAAAATTCATAAAAACTACCAGAAGTCTGGACGCAGCAAGTGAGTTATGATGGCGAATTTTGCAAAAATCCTTCATATTCTAATACCCTAATCCCCTATTAGCTTATAAATTTCAGTTAAGAAAGCCCCTACAAAAGTAATATCTTTATCAAATTTGTCATAACAGGAATTATTTTCGGTGCTATAATTTTTATCTGGAAAAAAAAATTACAAGTAGCAAGTAAGTAAATACGAAAAATCGTCGAAAGGTAATAAAATGGTATCTCCGAAAATAACAAATTTGGTTTGATAAAATTCCATACACAGGTTGGCTGAGGCAAAATTAGTTTATTAAAAATTAAAAAATGTTGATGAAAATGCGCTACCATAACGCACTTGCTGTATTCGAACTATTACCACTACTTGTACCTATATAGTTAATCCGCATATGGATTTATTGACTACATACAGGAATTGTTTTAAATTTGTTTTTTTAAATAAAAGATTTAAACATTGAAATCACACACCTTTTAATCTCAAACGCTGCTATAAAATTGCAAAAAGGGTTGATTTCAAATACATACTCTGCAAACATGGTAGTCAAATAACTATTGTTAAGCATACTTATTGCAATATGTATTGTTCAACACCCGCCTTCGTTCTAGAACTTGTGTTTATAAATGACCAATTTAGACATCTTAACTCGTAAAAGAAAAATCATAAGATTTCGAAAGAATTTTTCTGGTACTTTCTGCACCAAAAAATTTTAATCTTTGTCTGTAGTATGTAATATTTTGTCCTTTAAAGCTAGAGAGCTAACTTTTGGTACATATATAAGCTACTTGGGTATCGAATTTGGTTCAAATGTCTTTGCTATTTTCAAAGATACAAAACCCCAATTTTTTCCGGAGAAACTAATCAAATATTCCTGGCTAACGATATTATCCAAGCCATTTAGCAAAAATCATGTGTGCCAAGTTTAATTAAAATCGGCCTATTATTTTTTGAGTTATCGTACTGACATAAATAGGTATATATATATATATATATATATATATATATATATATATATATATATATATATATATATATATATATATACAGTGCTTTTATTTCAAAACTAGCCAGCCTTAATAATTTATTTATCAAGGAAATCTGGTTTAAAAAAAAACAGTTCAATTGGGATTTAGAGGGGCACGTTCAAAACCAGTATTTTTGGAATTTTACTTTTCACCTCCTAAGCCACAGAACCTCGGTGGTTCAGGGGTAAGAACGTGTGCCTCCGAACCGAAGGGTACTGGGTTCGATCCCAGCGTACTCCTTTCACTTTTTCAGTACAAACTGTAACATTAACATCAACCGAGGTTCTGGCATTGTATTTGAGCAAGTTGAATGTCTGCACTTCCGCCCTTCGGAGGGGGCGTAAAGCCGTCGGTCCCGTGTCCATGCGATGTTGGGCACGTTAAAGATCCCTACCCTCCTTACAGAAAGGCAGGGGTTCGGCAAAATTCGCAGGATAGTGAGGTGAAACTGCTCCCTGGCGTCGGTGATTGGCCATAGTCGCGGAAATAGGCCGACGTTAAAGAAACAAAAACACACACACACCTCCTAAGCCCCAGTCACCCCAATTTTATAAATTTAAATGACAACCCCTAGCTTGATATACATCATTTTAAAGGTATTTAAAATCATAATTAAACGGCGTTTACGATATTTAAATCCACCGCCAACTTTTCAATTTAGAAGAAGAAAACGTCATCAAATTCGGAATATTTAAAAAAATATATATAACAGTTTAGGACAAAAACCTGCTTTATTAAGTGCTCAAAGTGCCCTCTGTTGTTAGCTAAACAATAAAATAGTCGATCGACGAATTCTCGTCTAACGTTTTGAAATGTTTCTGTAGTAATTTGTCGGCAAGCTTGAGTGATCCTATCTTTTAGAACCTGCATATTCTCTGGTGGAGGATTATGGTACACAACTGATTTGAAATAACCCCAAAGGAAGAAGTCCAGTGGTGTTGAATCCGGAGATCTGGCGGGCCATTCCTGGGCGCCTCGTCTGCCAATCTATTTGTCGAGAAATTTTTGATTAAGCGACTCGCGAACACGTAAGGCATAGTCTGGTGGTGCACCGTCCTGTTGATAGTGCAAATTTTGTTCATCCAGCAGTGGGTTGCCTTTTTCATTAAGTTGGTTTTCTAAGGACTCTGTTATGAGTGGGTCAATATAATTTACCAAAAAATTTAAATACAAATCACCAGTTGAATTTTCTTCAATAGACAAAGGACCTATTATTTCATTTCCAAGAATTCCCGCCCAGCCATTAATTTTTTGTGGAAACTGTGTATGACCCTCTACGAACACTCTCAATATCTACAGTGGTGTTTATTAACAAAACCATTCATAAAGAACGTTGATTCATCACTAAAGCAAATATTCTTCACCAAATTCCTATCGTCTTGAATTCTGGCAGTCATTAATTCACAGACACGTATCCGTCTATCATAATCATCCTCGCCGAGTTCATGGATAATGGTAAATTTATAAGGAAAGAACTTGTAAAGTTTTAAAACTTTATGCATGGAACCGACAGAAATATTGGTTAATGCAGCGACTTTTGGAATTGAAGTCGTAGATTCAGCGGCAAAACATCCTAAAACCCCAACTTGTGCAGCTTCGTTAAGAACTCGTGGTTGCTTATTTGCTTTGTTACATACTGAACCAGTTTCTTCAAATTTTCGTGCAAGACTTAGCACATATTGGTATCCCACATTTTTTTCAGGATGCCTTTCGTTGAAAACTCGGGCGGTATTACGAGCACACCTATTCTGAGCACCATACAAGTAAATTATTTCAACTCTTTCTTGTGTAGTGTAAACCATGATTGTTAGTTTTATTTAAATTTAATATTTTAAATTGAAATGATTTAAATGAGTTTGAAGTTTTCAAAATTTGAAAACTTAATCACAACAGACTCGTTGCAGTCGTCAAGAAATCGAACACTAAATACGAATAAGTAACAAAGTTATCAAGAAAGTAAAAGTGGCTCATTTTATCTGAAATTTCTCGCTAAATTAGACATGGGCGTTATCGTTCCCATATCACCTCATACCAGGAAAATTGATAGGCGCAAATGGCACTGGGGAGCTAAATTTGCAACAGCATTACGCTCAGAAAAATTACTGATAAAAACAATTCAAATGTTAGAAAAAAACTTTGACACTCGACTATTTTATTGTTTAGCTAACAACGAAGGGCACTTTGAGCACTTAATAAAGTAGGTTTTTGTCTTAAACTAATATATTTTTTCAATATTCTGAATTTGATGACGTTGTTTTCTTTTAAATTCAAAAGTTCGCGGTGGATTGAAATTTCGTGAACGCCGTTGCATTGGGATTTTAGATACCTTTAAAATAATGTATCTCAAGCTAGGGGGTGTCGTTTAAAATTAGAAAGTTGGGGTGACTGGGGCTTAGGGGGTGAAGAGTAAAATTCCGAAAATACTGTTTTGAACGTGCCCCATGAAATCCCAATTGACCTGTTTTTTTTAAACCAGATTTCCTTGATAAAGAAATTATTAAGGGTGGCTTGTTTTGAAATGAAAGCACTATATATATATATATATATATATATATATATATATATATATATATATATATATATATATATATATATATATATATATAAAACCAATTTTAATAAAAGTTGGCACACATATCTTTTGATAAATGGTTTGGAAAATTTCGTTAATCAAGAATATTCGATTAGTTTTCCGGGAAAGTTTTTGTATCTTAACCTAAATCTGATACACAAGTAGTTGTTTATACGTATATATATATATATATATATATATATATATATATATATATATATATATATATATATATAACCTGGTTGGCGCTCGTTTGAAGAAATTATTTCAAAATTCAAAAGTGGAATAGTGAATGTGAAATCAATAGTGTACTTTTTCTATGAAAATTCGCTTAAAGCTGTACTTTAATAACTGAATGTATTCATAGTTGCACGCTTGCACTGTATATAAACATTGGGAATTCAGTGTCATAAACTACCCCAGCCTCTAAGTAAAAAATTCAAGACTGACCTCTATTTTCAAGAAATTCGCAAATCTTATAAAAGTTTCAACTTCCATTTAAGACCAACGTTAGTTTCAGTGTTTTGGTTGGCTGTCCTAGTTCACCTTGCATGAATCTTGAACACGTCGAATGTGTGCTCATATCATCATCTTCTTAACAACCCTCTAATTAAAGAGACATCGCAAATTATATTATATATAAAAAAATAACCTGAGGTTTATGTTTCAGCTTTCCGATTGAGGTATATGATCAGTTATGAAATTATCCTAAAAAGAACAAAATATTTTCGTGAACATTTCTTCTTGTAAAGGAGGGCGGTACCCACACGGTTGCTATGTGTTGCTTTGGATCGAACGGCGTTCGTTCGGGATCGGGAAGCTTTCGCGGGAGCTTTTGGGTTCGGCCAGTGAGAAGCACATCGTCCGCAAGAATACAGCTATATAGCCCGCTGGAAGTGATAAGTTAAATGAATGTAAACTATCAATTCTACCTCTGAACGTATACCTCACCTACCAATTCGCAACTAGCCACTGAAAACATCCCAACTGATTGTCGTCCCTTTTTAATTCAGGACTAGTCAGATTACTGTGTCCAGAAATGTAGGGGTCTCTTTGTTTTGAGTCGCTCTCGCCTAGAATGTTTATTAAATATAGATAACGATACAAACATTTTCAACAAATATGTAATGTGCGCTATTTAAAGCAATCATAGATCTAGTGTACTCTGAAAGAAAGTGTGTTACCTAGGGGTAAATTATGAGTGTTAGATCGTGACATACAATTTGTTTTTAATTTATGTATGCAAAGAAACGGTGACAAAAAAAAAACTGTGGACGGAAGATCTTGTGAGTTAGATGCTGATTTTTTAATTGTGGGTATATAAAAGACAAATCATCTTGAAAAGGGGGATGGATTATGATCCAGATACACAAGGATGTACAGCTAGCTGGCCAGATGCAGAACATCAGGTAGGCCATGCTCTTGTACTTACGTCTCTTAATAATTACTGGAATAATTGGTTCAGTCATGAATAAAACAAAAATTTTACTACAACGTAGTTATTATTATTTGCGTATGCGCAGTTTGAGCACAAAAATAACAGGCTTGCTGTTCAAATTTCCTAATAAACATTCTTTCTTATTGTCTTAAAATACTTTATAGGCGTCTAACACTATAAGCAACCTCATTTCTTTTCAATATATTTTTTTAATTTTCTTAAACAAGTTTAACGAAAATGTATGTATAACAGGCTTGTGTAATACTTTATGAATTTTTACTTTATATGTAAATCTATTTACTGGAGCCTCGAATACATATTAATTTTAAACTGTTAAGTTACCTAGGTACAGGTGATTCTCTATAATGTCGCCCCCCTCTAACTTTCTTATTTTAAGTGTCCCAAAAAAATGGAAAGTATGGTTATGTAGGTACAAAAAAATACTTTTTTTTTACGTATAAAAAAATTTGAAAAATGATCAGTATACAGGGAAAACCAAAAAGTTCATTTTTTTTAATGGAACACCCTATATATGAATTTATTTTTCAATTCTTCGTAAAATTCTAAGCATAATTTATATAATATACCGTGTACTTAAAATGAATAGTTTTTGAAATATTCGCGATTGAAGCGTTATCATCAAAATCATCAAATATTTTATTAAACAACTGTTACAAATCAAGAAGTCCTAGGATACCACGCTTTTAATTGAAAACAAATAACTGACAGTGACATTCTGTTAATATTGCTGTAGTTGTATTGGTTAGTAAGTAAAAATGCCGTACTTAGTAAGAGAAAGAAGAATTATTATATTAAAAATAATTTAAATTGTCACGCTGCCATTAGACATATGATAGAAGATAATCCCGGTATGCATGTCCCAACTCGAAAAACGTTCACATCTATATATAGGAAGTTTCAAGAAACGTCAAATTTACAAAGGAGAAAAGGAACTGCTGTGAACGCAGATAAAAATGCAGAATTGAATATTTTGCTTGCTATAGAAGGGAATCCAAACAATTCCATAAGAAACATTTTAAAGACATTACGAGCAACACAAGAAAATATTCAGCGAACTTCATACAGTAAAGTCCAAAGAACGTTAAGAAAATGGAATCTAAAGCCATATGAGATTAAACCCACTATAAAGCTTACCCAAATGCAAAAAGATGATCGGTCGCATTTTGTCAACTGATTCTAGACAGAATAAACATAAATAACATTTTTTTGAAAACAGTTATATGGACTGACGAGTCTACATTTTCTACTAGTGGCCTGTTTAACCGAAAAAATACCAGACAATGGGCAAGAGAGAATTTACATTCTTTTAGGGAATTTAAGTTTCAAGGGCGACAATCCGTGAATGTGTGGTGTGGTATCCGGGGCGATCGAGTTATCGGTCTATATTTTCAAATATATTACAAAATATAATTTTTCAACAGGATGGAGCAGCCCCTCATAACATTCATGCTGTGCGTAATTACCTAAGTGAAAGGTTTCCTGAATGGATCGGAAGAAATTCGCCAATTAAATGGCCTGCAAACAGCACCAATTGGACACCTATAGATGCGTTTCTTTGGGGTTATATAAAAAACCTTGTATATGACCACCAAATTGAAAATCTCGATCATCTTAAAGATTTGATACGGAATGAAATTATTAGTTTAAATGAAAATAACGCAGTATTCATAACAGATTCATTAGAGAAAATGCGAAGAACCCTTATACAATGTGTTGAAGAAGATGGAGGCCCAGTAGAGCATCTTTATATTTAATTAGAAACTGTTTTTCTTATATTATTTATTGTTAGATTTCTTGATTTGTAACAGTTGTTTTGGTTTAATAAAATTTGTGATGATAACGTTTCAAATGCGAATATATCAAAAACTATTCATTTTAAATATACGGTATGTTATATAAATTTTGCTTAGAATTTTACGAGGAATCGAAAAATAAATTCATATATAGGGTGATCCATTGAAAAAAAATTAACTTTTTGGTTTTCCCTGTATACTGATTATTTTTCAAAATTTTTTTAATCGTAGAAAAAAAGTATTTTTTAGCACCTACATAACCACACTTTCAATTTTTTTTGGACACATAAAATAACAAAGTTAAAGGGGGGCGACCTTATAAAGAATCATCCTGTACATATTATAAAACATAGTAAAATACAACTTTTCAGGTTGATGATAAATTAGGTTATATGCAAAGTAAAACAAAATAAAAACTCCAGGTAAATACAGATGTAGAGTTTTCTTCTGTGGCTACACAAGCGCTTGATGTATTTTTTGTTACCAGTTTCGCCTTTACCAGAGAAGAAAATTAGGACTTGTGAAGCCAGAGAAGAAGTCTCTACATATGTATTTAGTTAAGTAGAGTGGTTTCACCGAGTAAGTGCAACAACAAATAATGAAACATTAACGATTAGAACCTATGATGAGCACTGGCAAATATCCGTTGAACAACCCGATTTACAATAATACATTTTTCAGACCTGATGATCGTTTACGTCGTCAGAGGAATAAATAAACTCAATCCTTTGATGACGCAAACTTTGCAGGCGAAACAATTGTCAGTTTTGAAAATGTGTTGTGGTGAATTTAGTTTCCCAAAATAAACTTAATGAATGGAATTTAACTGAAGAACAGAGTCTGCATGCAGCAAGTGCGTTATGGAAGTGAATTTTCATACAAATGTTTTTAATAGCAAATATGTTTTTAATGCAACCAGGCATCAATTTGATTATCGGTATAACCCACATAGTGGAAACAATGTAAAGCAAAATAACTTATTGTTTGAAAATGTGCAAAAAATTTCCGAAAATATGCTTTAAATGTTTCAGAGAAAACTGGTTTCCAAGTCAACGAAACTTAGGTTAATACCAAATTAAGTTATTGAAATTTGAAGCATTTAATGAAAATTCGTTACCAAAACGCACTTACCGCCTCTCGAAATTTTTTTAAAAACATGCATTAAATTGCGATAAAAAATTCAAAAATGCAGGAATATAAGGAATGTTCAAAAAATGTAGGGGCCACCTGTGATTGTCAAAATAATTTTATAAGATGCAGCTTAAGACAGCCTATAATTAACGTATACAATTTTTCCTCTTATCTTGCATAATAACAATTATATTGAGCTTTACCGTAGAAGTGCGTCATCCTGTATATATGTAAACAGATTAAAACTGAAAACCCAGATATGGATTCTAGGGGGCCTAGTTTGCACTCATTTGAATAAATCTTTTAAAATCCATAAAACGCGTTCTCCTCAATAACGAATTTTTTCTACGAAAATTAACTACAAATTATAGGCTGTTAAACTATAAACTTAACTAAAACTACCGCCAAAGCATCAGAGAGAGGGTCTATTTGAAATGAATTTTCAGGAAATATTTTAGTAAAATGAAGGTTAATGACGGTTGAAGCTGGAACTTAAGGGTTTCTAGAAGAACCTTCTTGCGATTTTCTTTGCATAACCCGTATTTGCTTCAGGTTCTTTGCGTAAATGTTGCTCATTTTGATATCTTAAATCGAGACTTTGACGTTTAGAGGAAAACCCCAATTATTTTCTTTAAATGTCTATAACTTTTTTGTCTTTTAACATTACATACCTAAGTTTCGGTACAGAGTTCACGTTTTCTAATGGAAACACGCAAATTTGATTACCCTTATTTTTTCGGTTGATATAAAAATTTTCCGAAATAAATTACAAAATTTTCCAGGAAAACCTGGGCCGATTTTTCTTGCTAACCAACCTGTCCAAGCCACTTGTAAAGGGAAGGTACTTACCAAATTTGATCACAATAGGCCCATTATTTTTTGAGTTATCGGTGTGCACACACACACACAAATATATATATATATATATATATATATATATATATATATATATATATATATATATATATATATATATATATAAACATAGAAAAATCGAAACTGACCCCGGATATATATAGCGGGCTTAGTTCGCGCTCATTTGAAGAAATTTTTGCAAAATTCAAAAGTCGCGATATCCTCATTTGTGAATTAAAAAAAAATTCACTAAAATGAATATTGCGAGAGTTAAGAGTCGAGACAATTGAAACCGTTAAATGCACTGTACACTCAAGTATTAAAAGTCAGGACGCAGCAAGTGCGTTGTGGTAGCGGATATTCATGAAATTTTAAACCAAGAACTAACTATATACTTAGTTTTGAAAATAGAAGTTTGCTTTGAGATCATCGTTTTTTTGTTTTGGTAAAAAGTGAGTTGGATTGATTAACGAAGAGAAGAATATAAATTTGGCAAGAACTTTTCTTCTGTAAAATAGCTTAGATAAGTTCGTTAGCCAGCCCGATCAAACCGATTGTTTTGGCAAAATTTTACATTTTCTTCCCAAAAGTTTTTTTTCCGGAAATAACAAAATTCTTTTTGTAAAATTATAAACATAAGTTTTCTTTATATAAAATAGTTCATACCAAATTTTAAGTTTTTAACTTTATAGAAAATTGTGTTAAAGGTATAAATTCTTCCGGATACCAAAAGAAAGCACAAAATGGTTTTTGTTTTAAGAGATCAAATTACTTATTCAAGTTGACTGAACAAAAAAACAATTTTACAAGAATTCGATACGAAGATATTTCTACAAAAATTAGCATAAACAGCTTCCTGTTCGAAAACTCGTAAAAAGTTTTTTAAAGAAAATCCTCAAAAAATATGAAGAAACAACTTAATATAAGAGCCTGCTCAAAGTCATTAAAAAATGTTTGGTTGTGAAAATTTGCCAATTTTTTTTTTCGCTAAAATATTTTCAATATCCACAAAACATGGTAACGAAAATTCTCTTCGCTGAAGGAAGTTTAGGTCATAACAGACCCGGACGAGTTAACAATTGAGTCACCCATCCAAGAACTGACCGTGCGCTACGTTGCTCAATTCCATTACAATTACCCTATGAGACTTTAATATTTAGATTATCAAGTCTGCCATTCTCCATCTGACATTTTAAAAAAACAAATTTTCATACAGAGTGTAGACTGTGGTTTAGTGGATCATTGTCAAATATTTTCATATTTGACAAATATCATAAAATTTATTTAAAATTAAAAAGTGGCGGTTCTAAGGACAAAAAAAAAATTATAAAATTATTATTATAAAATTAAAAAAACTTTTCTAACAAATTTTAACAAACCTATTGCTTATCCAAATGTTTCACCTCGTCTATCCGTGGCAACCTTTGATCAATAAAAAGAGATAATTAAAATAAAATGTTCGTATGTGTATAAATAATTACCTGGAGACCTAGAGCTGATGAAAACCAAGTAACATATATGTCATGAATGTATTGATACAAATAAGTAAATAAAGGTCGGTTCGAGATGTTCATGAAAAAAAGTCCCTGGCCGTTTAAAAAAATGCTCGAGGTAATAAAAACGAGAAAAAAAATTGCTTTCACTTCTCAATTAAGTAGGTATCTAGATGTTTGTAGAAAGGTAATTAATTTTTGTACACTGTATGAATATTTATCTTCAAAAAACCTTTTATTTTGTAGACAAAATTAGGTATTACTTCCACATGGTCAATACGTGTGGAAGCATGGTATGGACGACAAAAATTTCAAGAATTATTTTTGACTTAAACGTCGTAAAAAGTGTCAAAACATATAGAAAACCTGTTTTGGGAACGAAAGTTTTTTGTGTCTGTCGGCCTGTCGGTCTGTATGTCTGCCTGTAGCCACGATAACTTTAGAAATAATTGAGACATCATCTTCAAATTTGGTACACAGTTAGCACTCGACAAACGAACGGTTCGGTCTGTATTTTTTGGTAAAATCGCTCCAGGCGGTAGGCGATGAATGGGGGATGATTTGGTGAAAATTTATATTTTTTCGTTAATCCTCGAGTAATATAGCGTTCTAGGGTTTGTTTATTAGAAAAATTACAATCTTATTAAACATCTGGTATTCTGTGCTGAAATTAAATCACGGGTTGAATGTGTGAGGGTAGAAAAACGAAGACGGAAATTTCGAATTTTTTTTTGCTAAAATGGCATAAAAGTCTGAAGACATATAGAAAACAAATTACTGAATAAAATTTTGTTTGCTTGTCGGTCGGTCTTTTGCCCTGTATGTCTGTCTGTTAGTGAGCGCAATAACTTTCGAACGAATTGAGATTTCATCAATTTGGTATCCAATTAGCACCCGACAAAAAAGTTTGTTTTTGGGTGAAATCGCTTTA
Organism: Tillus elongatus; assembly: GCA_964006375.1. Classification (NCBI taxonomy): domain Eukaryota; kingdom Metazoa; phylum Arthropoda; class Insecta; order Coleoptera; family Cleridae; genus Tillus; species Tillus elongatus. The sequence continues at coordinate 28,574,163 of OZ023263.1, read as the reverse complement.
GGGGGTAGGGGATAAACTAGGGGTGATTTGGTGAAAATTGACAATTTTTTTTCGATAAATATATTGTTTCAGAAGTTTATGGGTACGGGAATACGAATATTTTCTTCGTGGTCAAGTCATGTCCCCAAATTCATTTAATGTGAATGTCTTTCTCATGAGAGTAGGTTATGATAGCTATGAGGATGTTATGATTCAATTTGCAGCACCATGATTCAATTTATGGCACTATTTTCACTTTCACATCGTAAATACATGTGGAAGTATGGCATCGGCGACAAAAATTTCAAATTTGTTTTTGCTTAAACGTCGTAAAAAGTGTCAAAACCTGTAGAAAATATGATTTGAAAACGAACATTTTTTTGTCTGTCGGTCTGTATATTTGTCTGTTTGTAGCCTTGTAGATATCGTCTTAAACTTTGGTATACAGGTGACATTTTGATATTTTTTCGATAAAACTCGAGTAATATAACGTTCCAGAAGTTTATGGATAAAGGAATACGATTATTTTCTTTGTGGTCAATTCATGGACTCTAAATAAGAATGTTTTTCTGAGACAAGTACATTATCACAGCTATCTTAAGTTATGATTAAATTTGCAGATTTTTTTTTGTTAGTTATGGAACACTTTTTATGTTAGTGACCCTCTTTTGCTTCAACTAATACCGCTACCTTTTTCTCCTTTTAACGGTGTTTACTTATATCTTTTTGGACATTATATATTGCTTAGAAAGTAAGCCTTTGTGCAAAGTTTTATCCAAATAATTTTGTTATTTTCAATGATGCAAAAATGTACCTTACAAGGAGCCTAAATTTATCTGGATAACCTGATTTGATTTAACTGCCCAACAAAGTCATTTAAGCTATTACAAAAGAAAAACGTAACATACTTGCCAAGTCTAAGATTGAAGTACCCATTTTTAGTGAATTTTCTTAAAAAAATTCACTAATGAGGAGATCCCGACTTTCGAATTTTGAAAAAATTTCTTCAAATGAGCGCTATTTAGGACCCCCGGAACCCAAATCCGAGGTCAGTTTCAGACTTTATATGTTTATATATATATATATATATATATATATATATATATATATATATATATATATATATATATATATATATATATATATATATATATATATATATATATATATATATATATATATATATATATATATATATATTTATGTGTCACACCTATAACTTAAAAAATAACAGACCGATTTTGATAAAATTTGGCACATACCTTCCTTTCGCAAGTCGCTTGGATAAGTTCGTTATCCAGGAAAATCCGCTGAGGTTTTCCCGGAAAATTTTGTGTTTCCTTTCAAAAAAAATCGAAAAAAATTTATATCTCCAAAATTAACAAAGTAAGGACAACCAAATATCATACGCGAGTTTATATCATTAGAGGCAAGTTACCTACAAAAATTTAGCTCCGTAGGTTAAAGGACAAAAAAGTTACAGCCATTCAAAGAAAAATAAATTTGGGTTCTCCTCAAAACGTCAAAATCGCGATTTTAAACGTTAAAATTGGTGAGTACCTTCCTTTTGCAAGTGACTTGGATATGTTTGTTATCCAGGAAAATCCGACGAGGTTTTCCCGGAAAATTTTGTATTTTCTTTCGAAAAAAAATTATATCTACAAAATTAACAAAGTAAGGGCAACCAAATTTTATACGCGGGCTTATATCATTATAGGCAAGTTACCTACCAAAATTTAGCTCTGTAGGTCAAAAGACAAAAAAGTTATAGGCATTTAAACAAAAATAAATTGGGGTTTTTCACAAAACGTCAAAGTTGCGATTTAAACGTCAAAATTGGCAACATTTAGGAAAATAACTTGAATCTAATACGAGCTATGGAAATAAAATGTCTCAAGAAGAATGTTTTACAAACTCTGATGTCTTAGTTTCAACCGTCATTGTCCTTCATTTTAATAAAATATTCCCAGAAAATTCATTTCAAATAGATCCTTTCTCTGATGCGTGGCAGTAGCCTTAGCTACAGAGTTTATCGTTAATAGTATATAATTTTTGCAGAATTTTCGTAAAAAAAATCAATAAAGCTGTTATTATACCAGATATGAAAAAAAATTGTATATATTAATTATAGGGTGTCTTGAGCTATATCTTAAAAAATTATTTCTACAATTACAGGGTGGCCATAAGTCGTTGTTGATACAAATTTTCTTTAGTAAAATTCGTATGAGAGCTTAGGACAGCCCCACATTAGCTGTGTCAGTGTTTTCTGATGTATTAAAAATCTCGTACCTAAAAAAATATGAAGGGCATTGGAATACGCTCACGTACTTTATGCGTCGAACGTCCTGAATTCTAATGTAAAATTAACTCGTAAGAAATAGCGTCCTCTCTCTAATTCTGCTGCGTCACAAACAAAAATGTGTTTTTTGTCAATAGTGACATATTTTTCATTGAACAACCAAATTGAATGCGCTTTTAGGCTACAATTAATGTTATAAATGTGTAAAAATTGACAGATTTCTTATAGCATATAGAATAAATAATAATAAAGAAGCATCAAGGCATATGGTAGCGAATTTTCAAAGAAATTATCTGACATCAAACATTTTTCTTAAATTAAATGCTTGTAACCTTTTTTTCATGTCACATAGAGATTGAAGTTTTGCATATGGTTTACTTCTTATTTTTAATTACGAGAGATTTTAGTAGCATTTTAAAGAAGGCCAATTTACGGATAACATTTTCTAAAAAAAAACACATTAATAAATTTGCTAGGTAATCCAAAGGATAAAGATAAAACCACCGAAGTGTCGGGAATTTATGAAATAGGTTGTAAGGATTGTGAACTTAAATATGTTGGGCAAATTAAGAGAACTATAGAAAATATATTTAAAGAACATTTAGCGCAACTGACATATGGCACTATTGATAAACCGTGTATTGCATCATACAGATGAAGAAAATCTCAAGTTAATCAAAAATGTCAGGCAGTCGCGTCAGCCACATGCTTACGAAATTATATATATATATATATATATATATATATATATATATATATATATATATATATATATATATATATATCCGGAACTGAAGAGATGTTTTGAAAATTTAAGATTGTTTAATCTTCTTAGAAAATTGTGCAATTCAAATGATATAGATGAAAAATATAAAGACTTGAAAAAACAATTTAATTTGCGCATTCGAGAAGAAAAGCAGCAATTTTACTTAAGCTTGATAGAAGGCTCGGCTAATAAGACAAAAACTTTTTGGTCACTTGTCAACAATAATAAACATACAAAAAATATAAAAAATGGGCCTAATAATATTAAAATAAGACATAATGGTCAGATTATTTCCGATACAAAAACCATACTTGACTTGTTTGGTCATGTTTTCTCTTCGGGAGTTCAAAATCAGGTGAGATCTCAGTATGGTGGTCAGGCTTTCGGTGGAACAACGGGTAGAGTGAATAATCGGTCAATTTTTGTAGAACCGTTCACTCCTTTTGAAATTGAAAACATTATAAATAACTTAAAAACTAAAAAATCATCTGGTATTGATGAAGTTCCCATATCGGTAATAAAGCATTATCCAGAAACAGTAGCCGGTTGCATCTGCCATATAATGAACTTGTCACTTGTCGCCGGTGAGTTCCCAAGTCAACTAAAGCAAGCCAAGGTAATTCCATCTGCAAAAAAGGGAGACAAACAAGATATTTTCAATTACAGGCAACTCTCAATACTTAGTGTATTTTCTAAAATAATGGAAAAAGCGATGGCTGTACGATTAGAGAACTTCTTAGGAGATCAGGGAATAATATCGAAGTGCCAGCACGGTTTCAGACCTGGACTATCGACGGAAACGGCTGTTATTGACATGGTGCAGTACATATACGACGAACTTGATAGGGGTCAGCGCGTGGTGGCTTTTATGTTTGATCTCTCTAGGGCATTTGATACGCTAAATCCGCAACTGCTTGGGAAAAATCTGCAGTGCCTGGGTGTTCGGGGCCCTGTTTGCGACTGGCTGCTCTCGTTTCTAACAAACAGACAAATGGTAGTATCGGTGGATGAAGTGCAATCACGACCTTTTGATGTACAGCTTGGCAGTCCGCAGGGAAGTGTTTTGGGCCCGTTGTTGTTTGTCTTGTATGTGAATGATCTACTTAAACATATTGGGGAGGGGAGGTTATTCATGTACGCAGACGATACGACAGTGGTTGTGTCGGGGTCGGATACACACGAAGTTAGCCGGAAGGTTAACTCGTTACTTGAACGGTTCGGTAAGTGGTGTGAGGCCAACCAGCTCCTTATAAATTACCAGAAAACCGCATTTCTTGAATTCAGAGCCCAGCAAAAGCAGGGAATTAACCTTGATTTTCAGGGCACTGTAGTGTCTCAGGCCACAAGCGTGAGAGTATTGGGGGTAACTATTGACCAGCATCTTTCATGGAAAGAACATATTGAGGTTTTGTGCGGTAGGCTTAATCAGACCCATTTCCTAATATTTCGATTAGCAGAGTTCCTTGAGACCAAAGCTCTGATGACTGTCTACTACTCGGAAGTTTATTCCTTGATATCTTACAACATTGTTGCTTGGGGACAGTCGGTTGAGGTGGAAAGAGTTTTTATGCTGCAAAAAAGAATAATAAGAGTAATTTTTGCTATGCGAGTAACACAATCTTGTAGGGCGCTTTTCAGGGACGCAAAAATATTGACGCTAACATGCGTTTACCTATATAAGCTTTTAAATTATATTCATGGTGTCAAGGATGGGCTAACAAGGCAGTCTGAGATGCACTCTTACTCCACTCGCCACGGGAATCTGTTTAGAAACAGGCAGTTTTGTAAAATAATGTACAGAAAATCGCCCTCTTTTGCGGGGGTGGATCTATATAACAGGTTGCCGGAAACTATAAAAGCAATTCAAAATGTTAATGAATTTAAAGCATCGCTAAAATCATACCTAACCAATAATTGCTATTACTCCATTGCGGAGTATTTGTCTGATACCCGTGGGGCACAGAGCTGAGACGAACGAAAATTTTATTGTGTTTGTTTGAAATGTTTTTTAGTTTGTTTTTTACATTTGTTTCATAGTTTTGTTTTTATTTTAATAATTGACGTGCTCAACCATTTGTAAATGGAATTAAGGCAAAATAAATTACGGACTACTGACTATATATATATATATATATATATATATATATATATATATATATATATATATATATATATATATATATATATCGTTATAAATTAGAACAAAAATATTCCTTGGATAGAGTAGGTCCGGTTCTATGTAGTCCCTTTTTCGAACTGTTATCTTAGTAACCAGCGTGTCCTTCTTAGAAGGAATATTTAATAGAGATTAATAAGTATTACCAAGGCAGGTATGCAGTTTTAATTAAGGGAATTAAAAACTCAACAGTGGGGTCTGTATGTATACCTTCCTAGAGGACGCTGTTCACAACTGCTTGGCAACTAAGATATAAATAGTTCTAGTCTTTACTCACTTAGTTTATAAATCTCTCTTATGACTCTAATTTTGTTAGCGAACCGATCGTCAGGTCTAAAACCTGTATTGTGATGAATTGGGTTCTCCAAATTGTACTTATCAGTGCTCATCGCAGGTTTCAATCTTCACTCATTTTACCTATACATTTCGTTGGCAGTGTTTTTGTTTTTTTTTTTGACCAAATTCGACTAGACTGGTAAGAGTCACATCATCATCTGAAAAATATTCCGAAGAATAGTCACCAGCAGTTCCCTCAGTTTCTATTAGGATACCACTATACCACTCTTTTTCGTAAAATCATTTAACTGAGCTTCCGGTTTCTATAAATCTAAATGTTTGTAATTCATTAGATGAAAGAATGTTTATTGTTCCATCATTCCACCTCACCAATACAGTCATACTATTATTTTTTATCGCATTATAAATAAATAACTATATTGTACGTCTGTACTACCTTTACTGACACGACTGCCTGTAATGGTTAATTCTAAAGCCGAGCCTAGACTTGTTATAACTTACAAATTTGAGATAAGCCAGTTCGTGTTTGTATATAAATATCATCACAATCAAGAAGTAAGTCACTAATAGGCGTAAATCGACGTACGCCTATTCGTGATGAACAAAATGCATTTGAACTGAGATACGTCAAGCAAGTACGTAGTAGTAAACACTTGTTAAAATGTGCTGATTCCAGTTACATCCAGTTACATCCAGTTACATCAGTTACATGACGTGATATCAACAGATGATGTAAAGTTTGGTGGGTAAGCGAACTATCTCAATTTCTAATTTTTCCCAGATTCGCCACTACGTGTTTTGAGGAACCAATTGAGGAATGAAAGTCACCCTTGCTGGTCGTTGAATTCTACAGTGTCTGTTAGGGTTCAAAAAGGTATCGCCCCCTCGCAATCAAAATCGATGTGTTTTAAAGGTTTTTCGAAATTTTAGGCAGTTGTCGGGAGAGTCTGGTGCAACCTTTTAAAATGGACAGCCTGTATATCACATATCTTGACTTGCTTAGTATTCAGAAAATTACGCCCAGAGACGTTGAAGAAGCCATCAAGAAATTAAAGAAGGGTGGTGCCCTGGGTGTTGATGATATTCCTTCGTATGTGATTAGGGGCTGTATGGAATTTTTGAAAGCACCCCTATGCTATGTGTTTAATTTAATACTGGTGAAATGCCAGTATTTCCTACTATGGAAATTTAGCAAAGTCATTTCAGTTTTTAAGTCTGGCTTAAGAAAACTCGTTGAAAACTATAGACCTATTTCGATACTGTGCAATTTTTCTAAAATTTTTGAGAATATTTTGTATTCTAAAGTATTCTCACATGTACAAAATCTGATTGTAAATGAACAACATGGATTTTTTAGGCGCAGGTCTACTGCCACCAACCTTGCTCTTTTTACTCAGGTGGCAAGCGAGTCAATCAATGCTGGTGGTCAGCTGGACACCATATATGCAAATTTTCAGAAGGCATTCGATAAGGTGGACCACAAAGTTCTTTTGAAGAAGCTTTATATGTGTGGGTTTTCTCTTGACCTGATAGAGTTATTTACATCTTATATGACTGGAAGGGCACAATATGTGGTTTATGGTGGAAGCGAGTCCTTATTGTTTTCGTCACCCTCTGAGGTGCCCCAGGGGTCAAACTTGGGACCTTCATTCTTTTTATTGTTTATAAATGATCTGCCCAAAAGTATAGCTGACTCCCGTTGTTTGTTGTTTGCTGATGATTAAAAGATCTTTCGTGTTATTTCTAGCATTAGTGATTGTGAGGAATTACAGAGGAGCATTGATGCACTGTCGAATGGTGTTTTGTGAATAGAATGTTCCTGAATATTGGGAAATGTGTTGTTTCTACTTTCACAAGGCGTCTTGCCTCTGTTGAGTACCAATATACTGTTGGAGGTGACCAAATTTTGCATAGGACCCAGTTTGGGGACTTAGGAATTGAGTTTGATACTAAATTAACAATTCCGATGCACGTGGAAAAAAATTGCTGCCTCAGGGTTGAAAACTTTGTGCTTTATTATACGAAACTCGAGAGGATTCCGTAGAGTTGAAACACCTAAAATTATTTTTAATGCATATATACGTTTAAAAATGGAGTATCTGTTGGTGGTGTGGAATCCTTTTTACAGGGTTCATTCTGATGTGGTGGAGAAAGTCCAGCGGAGGTTTGTTCGTTTTTTTCATTTTAAGTTTTTTGGATCTTATCCCAATTTTACACCCTATGGGGGTTTGTTTGCTGTGTTTAACATGACCAGTCTTCAGAGCAGGTGCATAGTTGCTGACCTGGTGGTTTTGTTTAAAATCGTGAGGAACTTGGTAAATTTTTCTGAATTTTTGGGCAGGATTCAGTTCAGAGTTCCTCAGAGGGATAGTAGACTAGAGCAACTATTTTGTATATCAAGATACCGAACGAATAGTCTGTTCAGTTCTCCGATTTGTAGAATGTGCTCAAGTTATAACAAACTATGTAAGCATGTTGACATCTTTAACATTAATTTAAGAGCATTTAAGAACGTATTAACTGAACATATACATGCCTAACCACGTTCTCCTGATCACTTTATTGAGTTTCCAAATTACTTGTACTGAATTAGATATGAATTTGGAATAGATAAAGTAAATTTAAATTTGGTTTTAGTTTTATACAATTGATGGACTAACTGTGAAGCCTGAAATGGAATTTAAGCTTGCCGAAATGTTGTTTTGGTTTGTTATTTATTTAATATGGGTAGTAAGTGAGATTGTAGAATTATAGGTGTACACCATAGTTATAGTTTATCCTGTTATGCAATACGTAAATGGTTTATAAACTGTGTATTTGCATATTAAATAGATATACATTCCCAGTTCTTATAAATGTCGGCCGTTCAAAACATAATATTTTCTACGGTGAGGTTTTTGAACCAGCATTTTCCCAAGTATGCTTTCAAATTTCTTTGCGTTAACTGTTTTTTGTTGTCTAGTAGTTTGTTGTAAATCTCAATTAATTGGTAATATACGTTACTTTGTATTGAACTAAGTTTAGCGTTAGAGTGCCGGTAGTTCAGTGGTAACGACGTGTACTTTTGAACCGAAGGGTACCGGGTTCGATTCCCGGGATTTTCTTTTTACTTTTCAATACATACTGGGCCATTAACATCAACAGAGGTTGTGGTATTGTATTTGAGTAAGTTAAATGTTTGCACGTTCCACCCTTCGGAGGGGGCGGAAAGCCGTAAGTCCCGTGTTCATGGGCATGGTAAAAATCCCTACCCTTCTTACAAAAAGACAGGGGTTCGGCAAAATTAATAGAGAATAGTGAGGTGAAACTGCTCCCTGGCGACGGTGATTGGCCATAATTGTGAAAATAGACCGACGTTAGGGAACAAAATTAAGCGTTAACGTTTGTGAGATGCAATCAGGTTCACGTATTATGGCTGTGGTTACCAGGGAAGCTTTCAAATTCATAATAATGTTTCTTACGTAAGTAACACATTTAAATATGTATATGGATGAAAAAGTAAGAATATTGTTGTCTTGAAAAATTTGCTTTGAGGATTCGCTACTTATATATTATTGTGAGCAACGTGAGTGATGTAAGTAATATAAGTAACTTGTGAAAGACATCACTGACTATAGAAAACGAACTTCATCGATCGTGCGCTTTTACTTTAATTAATTCAGGCCAGCAACATGTTCGACATTTGCTCTCCTATAGTAAAACAGACCTACATTTACTCATTTTATAGGGATACCAATAAATGTTGAGTTTTGTGTATGTTCCGTTTCTGATGTCCTCTTCATCTTGGTTTGGCATGACACTAGAGAAGATATAAATAAATTACAACACTATATGTCATGTATCCTGTCGTTTACGACTAACACATCATTCGATTTATGGTTTTGTCGTATTTTCATGTAACACTGTCAGGGTCTCGTTTGATCATATGGTTTTGAATGATATTGGTTTCTGAAAATCGCGCGCTACACGAGTTGGAAATATTACAAGAGTTGACGAAGAGCAAATATTTTCGATGCGCGTTTTAGGTTTTCGTTACAAAAATTCCTTGATAACTTTGTCACTGGCGTGACACACAAACTAAAATTTGTTTATTAATTGTTTTGGCTTTAATTGGTGAACCCGTTCCAAATGCTTCAAAAATGTTTGTTCTCTTTTCCATAACCATTTTGGCTGTTTGACAGTTGCATCAGATACGAGAAAATCGAAATAATTTATACGTAGGTAGGGTGTTTCTATGATCCCTGCACCTGTTTTCATGACTTAATTTTCAATAACAAAAGCCGTGCGCTTTGTCTCATAGTACATGAACTAGATGGTGCTTGAATGTTTTATCACATTTTTTATTCTTAAACATTTAAATTGAGCATGTTTTGATTTTGAACATTTAAATGTTCAGAGTATTCCCGATTTTGTCGCTGATAGCGAATTAATCTTATGTAAAACTCGTTTCTGACTATTTTAAATCTCCGGAGTAATGTTCCTAATTTCCGAGATAATTATTTCCTTTACATCGTTCAAATCCAAACGTTGTGTTCTTTTACACTCTGTTTTTCAGATGTTCCCACAAGAAAAAGTCCTGATGTGTAAGATTTGGTGATCTCGCAGGCCATTCTATGAAACTTGGTCTTCCTATCCACTTTTGTGGAAAGGTTTCATTTAAATACCCTCGTACAGGAAGACCATAGTGGGATGATGCACCGTCCTGTTGCAATCGTATCCTTTGGACGATTCGAAAATAACGTTACTACTGTTGGAATGACATGCACAGAATTTATTTAACGGTGTGAGTCGATATGCAACCGTACTCCAAGCAGAAACAGCTACAATAATATGTACAAATGCTATTGGAGCTGAATTACAGAGGTGAAATAATGTTCATAGCCACAGTTAATCTAGCAGTCTTAAAAGCGCTGTGGGCACAGGAGGCGAGGTCAAACCTAGTGCTTGATTGCATCCGCAACCTCAGCCAGTTAGCAGAGAACAATACCAATACCATCAAGCTGAAATGGGTACAGCGCACCCAAGATAGACGGTACCGAGGTAGCTGACCAGCTGGCGAGTATAGCCCATAGATGGGCCAGAACCATATTGCGAAATTTCATATATGAAACCGCGACAAACGAAATCTAGACGACGTTGCACCGTTGGCGTCTGGAAGACTCGAATGGTACCTGGCCAGAGACAAGCGCAAGCCTTGCACGAAGAGCCATCCCACCTACCAGCAAAAGAACTGCGCATCATTGAAAGTTAAAAATACGTTATAATTTTTTCATCAAATTTTTTATAAATTGAAATTAAATTAACAGATGGCGTCTTCAAAATGTCTACGTGATATATGTAAATATTTAACAAAAAATAAAATAAACCTATAACAATAATAACCACAACAATTATAACAATAATAAAATAATTAAACAATAGTTTCAATAAAGTAGACTCTATACAACAAAAATATCGACACGCATTAACTACTTACCTTATTTAACAACTTTTTAAGATATTTAGACATATTCTGTTGGATGTAATTAATTATAAAGGATAATTTCCAAGAAAGAGGGGTCCATAGAGCATTCTTATTTAATACAAGGTAGACATTCTCGTGTACCTGCTTTTTTACTTCTAAAACTTTAAAGAAGTCAAGTTTGTGCCTTTTATTACAAAAATTTTGTGACTATGTGGTTATTTGTTAGGGGTCTATGTTGAGTATCAATACTATATTTTGCAATAATTGTATATTTTTCAGCGTGGGTATTTCTAAGTAGCGAAATATACTCCTTGTATCTGGTATTAATACTTCTATAAGTTTGACCGATTTAGATTGCATTACAGTCTGTACTAGCTAATTTATAAATTGTAGCTTTTGTCAAGAATAATGCTTTTCTATTCCGTTGTATAACAAATCAGGCGTCGTGTTGTAAGATATAAACGCTACATTTCTATTTGTACAGGGACTCAATAGTTTTGAAATGTTTTCTGAAATGTTTCCAAAATTAGTAATCGAAGCATATTTGTTATCTTTTGTGTCTCTAATATTTGGATAATATAAATTAAGTGCTAATTTGTCTTCTTTTCTCTCTATCTTCTTATCTGTTATTTTAAAAGATTAGCCATTATTTTCAATACCTATGTCTAAAATCTACCTTGAAAAAATAAATTTCAATAGCAAAGAAAATAGTTTTTAGGAAAAAGCATATACACCACAATAGCTACCTTGTTTTAAATTAGAAAACTGATTTATTACATTCCCCTTTCATGGAATTTTTTCTAATTAAATGCCTCAAACAAAATACGTTTAACTATGTGCATTAAAAAGGCTGTAATTAGGAAACGGGTTGATTTGCGAATATATATATATATATATATATATATATATATATATATATATATATATATATATATATATATATATATCTGTGTGTGTGTGCGTAAATTGACATATAGGTTTTGTCTTTTAATGAGCTAAAAATACAAATATATATTTTTTTATTTCAACAACACACCACGAGGGCTTACAGTCTAAATACTATCGTACCGTGGGTGTCGACAAGGAGGAAACAGGCAGATTGTTAATTCTGGACTTGAAGGTTTGGAGGTTCGGGGGAGAAGGAAAAACCTGTGTCGGCAAGAAATTCCACAACTTGGAAGTCCTCGGGACAAAAGAGCGGGCATAACAAGATTTTCTATGTCTGCTGACCTGGACAGTAAAAGCGTGCATTCGCTCTGTTCCCCTGGTAGATGTGTTGGGGGCAGCAGGTGGAGGAACTATGGGAGCGAGCTCCTCTGAGCAGTGCCCGTGCAGATATCTATAAAAAAAAGAGAGAGAGGTCACCAACGGCACGTCGGTGGGAAAGTGATGGCAGCCTTTGGGTTTAGGGTAGGGTCACCGATGATACGTATGGCTCTCTTCTGAATGGAGTTCAGGATAGCGAGTGTAGAACCGGCAGCAGCACCCCAGATGTGGGAGCAGTATTCGAGGTTTGGTCTTATTTGTGAAGTATATAAGGTATAGAGATGAGCTGGTGAAAAGTATTTGCGGACCCGGAAGAGGAAACCTAATTTCTTAGCAGCCGCTTCTGCAATTGATGTGACATGTTGGTGCCAATTGAGATTTCGATCCACAGAAATGCCAACAAGTGAAAATGACTCATTATTTTGAATAACTTGGTTGTTTATTGTGATGGGTCTAGGGCTGGTGTGTCTCTTATGAGAAAGAAAGCAAGACTGTGATTTGGTGGGGTTGAAATGTACAAGATTTCTATTTCTACTTAGCATTTCTTGTGAATTTCTGGTTTACTTACGTATTTTTATTTTAAAATCAAATATCAAGCCAAAAAGAGTTTGTAAGTAGGTTTAATAAATGTCTTCTTGAGTATTTATGACTTACCTGAGTGGAGTCCATATGTACAAACATCAACAACTCTAACATAGACCGTTCCAAAGATGTTGCTCTCTGGTTTTTGGACATAATGAATAATTCACAGCATTGTGCACTGTTTAACAGTGACCACTAAAATATTTAGTTTGCCACTTGACTAGGTAATTCTAATGTACTAATAATTAGTATATTAGATCTACAAACCTAGAAACTTAAAATTTGGTTAATAAAGCTACTAAAAGGTAAACATCAATGCAGCTGAACATGTGTCGCCATCTCGTTGCGGAACCAAGTAGTATGTTGTCACGGCAGCATGTTAACCGTGACAACATACTACTTGGTTCCGCACAACATACTACTTGTTTCCGCACCGAGATGGCGACACGTGTAAAAAGCGTGTCTTACATCTCACTTAGTTTTGCGAGGCTGGCTACCATAGCCTTATTACTTTATAGGTGTATTTTCGCTGCAATTAGTATGCCGTACTGACGAGCTCTAATTAGAGCGAAACCAGTCTACGGTTATAATTGTGGTGAGCATAAATCTAGGCTTACATGCTTTGTCACTATGTTGGGGAAGAAATAGGCCAGACAATTTACTAAATTGTTAGTTGGTTGTATAGTCTCTATTTTTTCACATTGTGTGTTATTTGGAGCTGCCGTGACAACATACTGCGTGTTTCCGCAACGAGATGGCGATACGTGTAAAAAGCGTGTCTTACATCTCACTTAGTTTTTTAATCACTAACATTTTAAGATGGACATCTGTGCGTACATTGTTTTTTTTAGTAATGAAACCTTCTCATAGAAAATGGTTTCGTATATATTATTGGTTAAAACAAACACATTGAGAAACGCTGAATGTAACGTGGAAATCAGTTCTCACTAAAACTGTCCATTCTTTTTAACGCCCGCCTAGCTCATTATGTTGTGAGCAATATTTTAAGCGCTTTCGCCATTTGTCGCCAAACTAATTGATTTACAAGTATTTAATGAAATAACACGTCAGATACTATTAGGTTCCCTATGACTTCAATTGCCTCGCTGTTTGCCTTTTAACACCTTCACGCGCGAATTTTTTTGTTTCTAGGTTTATGGAAGCTTGACTTATAGACATTTAGAAGCGGGGGTTTCATAAAGCGTTTGCTCGCCAGAGGAGGAGGCAGGGTGGGATCGCTACCTAATCTAAGCAATCACAATACTAAATGTCCAACTTTAAATATATTGTCAAAGTCTTCGTGCTAAATGCTAAGATTTTTGTTGGAAGGATTTTTACTTAAAAGCGCCTGTCTTTTTACCAAAGGAGGGGCACATTTGCAATTTTTGGGGTAAAGCAGAATGGCAAGTAATGAGCTAATGAGAAGATCTGTGTTTATATATATATATATATATATATATATATATATATATATATATATATATATATATATATATATATATATATATATATATATATATATATATATATATGGACCGATCTTGATCAAATTTGGTGAGTACCTTCCTTTTGCAAGTGGCTTGGATAAGTTCGTTAGCCAGGACCAGGTTTTCCCGGAAAATTTTGTGTCTTCTTTCTAAAAAAATTTATATCTCCGTAAATAAAAAAGTAAGGGCAACCAAATTTGGTACGCGTGTTTGTATTATAAAGAGTAAACTCTCTATCTTTAGGCAACGAAGTTATGGGCAGTTAAAGAAACACATTTTGGAGTTTTCCTCAAAACGCCAAACTCGCAATTTTAAACGTCAAAATTGGCAATGTTTAGGCAAAGAACATGAAACAAATACCGATTGTGAAAAGTTTTTTCGTAGAACAAATTCGTTAATGCATTTTTGCATTTCTTTATCGAAACCTGATGCGTTTTAAAAAAAAAATGTGGACGCAGTAAGTGCGTTTTGGTAGCGAATTTTCGGTAAATTTGCATATTAGCTCCCGAACGCTTTTCAAAAAACTGTTTTCAGAAACTTGCCCAGACACCCCCCCCCCCTCCCGATGCACAAACCCTGAAAAATTATTCTTGTTCACACCCCCCAAGGAAGTTACGGGACTGGGAGTGAATAGAGGTGCTGGGCGGGGTACGTAGTAAAAAGGAAATATGAACAGAAAAAGCGAAGAAAACTGCTTAAAAGCTGTCTATTAGAAGCTATATCCCCAATAAACCCCGCCTACCCCGCACAGCACCCCTATTCGCACCCAGGTCACGTAACTTCCTTGGGGGGTATGAACAAGAAGTTTTTCTTGTGGTTTATGCAACTAGGGTGGTTGTATGCACACGATGGGAAGGAAAATGCCTACGACGAAGCAGGACCCCTCCCCCGCTTTGATTTGCGGTAGGGTTGGGGGTGGCTGCTTCGTCGTCGGAATTTTCCTTCCCCATCGCGTGCATACAACCACCCTCGTTGCATAAACCACAAGAAAAATGTCTTGTTTATACCCGCCAAGGAAGTTACCTGGGGAATAGGGGTGCTGTGCGGGGTAGGCAGGGTTTAAGGGGGATATGGCTTCAAGGTGTGAAAAAGACAACTTTCAAGCCCGTTATATTCACGGTTTTTGCTCATATTTCCTTTTTACTACCTACCCCGCCCAAGTTTGATTGCCTGCATTCATCAAAGAAAGACATTTGCTATAAAAAATATTTTAAAGAGAATTCGCTACCATAACGCACTTGCTGCGTCCAGAGATTTTTTCTGCTTCAGGCCAAACCATTGACACTTATGAATTTTGCTGTTCCAATATATTAATTTTAGCAGAGCTATTACATAAATGTAATTTTTTTGTATTGTTCGTCCATCATACGGGCTTTCTTAGCTACAATATCTTCACTGATATATAAAATTACATATGAATAGAAAGAAAAGTAGTAAATAAATATAAACATATGACTGCTGACCGTGTTTTCAATGCTTCATTCCATTGGCATTAAGAGGGATGTATTATATTGAAGGGAAAACGTGCTGATTTGAAATCATCATGGAATTGAAGTTTTACTTCCATATAATACTATCCGATAAAGTTGTCATATGTGTTTAGGATTTACATGGAAATTATTATTGAAGAAAAAAACTTTTTTTAATTAGGTTTATCATCTGAAACACTTTCAACATTCACAAATTTATTTTACTGCTGTACACTTTGAACTTTGAGGACAACTTTTGTTCCAAATCAGATATTATGTGCATTTTCAACTTTGATGTAGGCAGTTTGATTTAGAAGACCATTTCTGCAGTAATTATAACTGTATGGCCAACCAGAAAGCCATTTTAAGTTATATCAGTGCCCAAAATATTTCCTGTGTTGTATTGCAATGAGTGAAGTTTGGAACCTGTAATGAGTACGATGTCGAGAATCCAATTCATCCAAATACAGTCTTTAGACCTGAGAATTGTTACGCTAACAAAGTTAGCGTCATTAGAGGGATGAATAAACTACTGTATTGCAGTTAATTTGGCAATATATATGTAATCCGGACTTCGTAAGAAGACCTCCAATTTACTATACCACAGAGACGTATTTGAGGCCAAAATTAGGTAATAAATTACTTTAAAATAGTCATTTTAGGGAGCTAGTAGCCAGCTAACTCCAATTTAGGACATACATTGACCTAAAAATGACCAATTGTGGTATTGAAACTCAAAAGCTTATTTAAGTTTACTTTATAGGTACAATTAAACCAAATTTTTTGCTATTTATTTACTTGTAAGTTACTGACTTTGCAGTAATTTTAATAGTCAAAAATAGGCTAATTGGGAGCTGCATTCTCAAATTTGTAGTGATGGTGAGAATCAATCCAATGTTCTGGTTAATTATGATTAAATTACAACGTAGTTGGTAGCTTGCTTAAGAGCCTACTTGATGCGTCAAACATTTTTTACCCTAATTAGGAGTTACAGAGACTTGCTAGGTATCAAGTACTTAATTAACATTTGGTTCTTATGCCTCGTGTAGATATCAAAGATGGGGAAAGCTATAATGTTAACAAACCAGCTACAAAAACTATAAGTGTTATTAATATTTTCATTAATTTAATTAATATCTTGTATAACATTATAGTTATTGCCTTTACTGGCAGTATAATAAGCTACACAGTCTGCTCCTTAAAATACGGTTTTAAACATGATTGCATTATGCTTTCATGTCCTATATAAGTAATTTATAAAACGCTCTACTGGAACGACTCAAAGATGTGGGTTTCTCTGAAAAGAAATAACCGATCGGAAGCCTCTTCAAAGGAGGAAATAGTATAAGGCGAAACTAAGAAGATCAACCATCTAAGTCTTAACAGATTGAGATATATTGCAGCCGGTTCAAGTCATCCTAATCGACAAATTAGAAGCGAACCTGCCTTATAAATTAAGATTTCTATAGAAGAATTCCGAAGTCGTTTATTTTTTATCCTTATATCTTTTTACAGTAGTAATAATTAACAATATTGTTTAGTGAAACGTAGCATTTGATTTGCTGCTTTATAAACTTATGAACTACTGTAAAATAGAGATATGTTGAGAAAAGAAGATAAAATTTCAACAGTTAGTTCATATAAAAAATGTGCTAAAACTAATGGCAAAATAGCTTTTATTTATTATAAAAGAGACATACAATATGACTATTTTAGTCGCAGTAATAAATAAATAATAATAACATAAATATTTATTGATATGAATATACATTGCATTATGTAACAAACACCACATTAACTCGTGATTTTCTCTCCAAGGCAATTTTGATATAGATTTCTTTTAAAGGTTTTTTTAACGTCGGTATATTTCCGCGACTATGGCCAATCGCTGACGCCAAGGAGCACTTTCATTTTACTATCCAGGAGATTTTGCCTAATCCTGTCTGTGAGGCGGGTAGCGATCTTTAAAACGCCCAACATTGCGTGGCCATGAGACCGACGGCTTTACACCACCTCCGAAGGGCAGAACGTGCAGATATTCAACTTGCTCAAATACAATGCCAAAATCGGAGTTGATGTGGTTTTTACAGTATGTCCTGAGAAAGTGATAGGGGAACCTGGGAATCGAACCCAGTACCTTTCGGTTCAGGGGCACAAGTTCTTAGCCGTGGACCACGGAGCTTCTATTAGTGAATTTTCATCAGGAAAATCCACCAATAGAGAAGTAACGATGAAAATCTTTTGAACAAATTTCTTCAGATGAGCGTCAATTTCTTCAGATGAGCGCGAACAATTGTTGGAAAAATATATTTAATTGTATAAAATTATATTGAATTAAATATAATTAAGTTGATCGTTTAAAATAATAGAGTCTAATGAAATGACTTTATTATTGGAGAGATGCGCTATATGCTGTCTCGTAAATAGCTGCACATTTTAACTAGTTCAAAATAATAGCGTTTAATTAAATGTCTTTACTATTGGGGATAGCTATATGCCCTATAGGCTGTCCCGTAATTAGCTGCACATTCAACTAGCTAAAATGCCTAAGCAGGCGTCCTGCTTACGCCGGTGACATACAATTTTAATTCTCTAAACACCTTTTTTTCTTTTAACTTAAGAGGTTTAAATATTAATACGCGGTGTGCCTTTTATAATGTAAGCCTGCAGCCAAATTTGGTTGCAATAGCTTTGTTATTTATATTATAATTTTTTCCGAAAGAAATTTTCCTGAAAAACTTGTACAAATTTTCTTGGCTAACAAACTAACAAAAGGAAGGTACCTGCCAAATTTTGTTAAAATAGGCTTATTATTTTTTAGTTATCTTACACACACACGCACACGCACACGCACATGCACACGCACAGATATATATATATATATATATATATATATATATATATATATATATATATATATATATATATATATTACTATGATATCATAGTTTTTGAAAAATTTTCGTCGTTAATTCATTCTCAGGGTAGTAAAAACAAACAAATAATATAAAAAAAGAATTTTGGTGGATGTAAGGGGAATTATACCTGGTTCAATAAATTTGTTGAGGTAGAGTCTGTTGCTAGACGACAAGTAACAATAATATAAATTTTAAATACACACAAATGGAATCATTTGAAAATTATACAATATGAATCCATAGGTAAATTTGCGAGCCTTTAGATTTGGAAAATATCAGTTTTATAAAAAAGGTTCAATATAGTTTTCAATTGGCAATTCCCATATTTATCATACGAAATGAAAGCAAAATTGTAACGTTTTAACCAACTATGTATCCATAGCAATAGGACTTAGTAGTAAAAAAAAAGAAATCAAGGGATGAGGATGACAAGTTGTCAGAAGGGAAAAAAGTAAAAAGATTGTTTTGAAGTAAACTATCAGCCAAAAAAAGGCATAGATTATTATACATACATCACATCGTTAGAAAACAGAAACACAGAATTTAGAGAGCGAGAAAAATTGGAGAACATCACTAAAAAAAGACATAAGTGAGTCTTTTACATCATCACAGACATAACATCAAGATCAACACAAGGTGTACAGGGAACTGGGAGACATTATCGAATCAGGCAAAGAGTTTGATTATAGATGGAAGTATTAAGGCCGAAGAATCAGATAAAAAAAAGGTGTTCGAAGTTATCAATATTGTCAAGGAAAAATTGTGGTGAGACATTCATAACATTTTGTATTGTTTCTTTCAAATATTATAAGCGGTTAATGTGGTAATTATACATAAAACAAGAATACTACAGAAACAAAAACTTTCCTTTTTAAATTAAAATAAATTCACAAGTACAATTTAGCTAGAGAGATTAGTAGAATAGTGTATCGTTTTAGACAGCTTTGTTGTTTAAGTGTTCTCATTTTCATTTCTTTTATTGTATTAATAATTCATTTAGCCTTAATTATACTCATTATTTTGAAAATTTTGGTTTCATTTCATTTGTCCAGTTCTTGATAAGTTAACCTGTCTTTTTCTTTTAGAAATAAAATATTTGATTTAAATTTTTGTCAACTTCATTGACAAGTTTTCATAGTGCCAGAACCCCCTCTGAGAAACAAAAATATCTTAATAAATTATAAAAACACTATATATATATATATATATATATTTTGAAAACTAATTATACAGTGTATCTTACATATAAGCGTTGCTTGTGCATGTAAACAATACAATTTTTAATATAAATGTCCAAATAAAAATGTCAAAATCTTTCTAACCAGTCACTTTCAAAATGTTCTTCAAATTTCCAGGTATGAAAACATTCAATATATATATATATATATATATATATATATATATATATATATATATATATATATATATATATATATATATATATATATATATATATATATATATATATATATATTTGTATGTGTGTGTGTGTGTGATAACTCAAAAAATAATAGGCGTATTTTACAAAATTTGGCAGGTACCTTCCTTTTGTGAGTTCGTTGGATAAGATCGTTGATCTGAAAAACTAGAAACTCTAAATACGTGTGTGTATCTATCAATGGCGTAGCTAGTGGTGGAGCTAATAATCAACAAATGTTTATATCAGCTGCTTCTTACTAAATTAGTGCACAATCCAATTTTTTGATGCGACAACCCTCGAGAAGCAGATAGCTTCCCGAAAACAGATTCAAGGTGATAGAAGCCATAAAGCTATTATTTTAAAAAGACGGCCCGAAATATGTTCACTTTCGAAAGTCTCACTCTACCATCGTGCCTTTAAATTTCCAAGTAATAAGAAAATCTGTTACACAAGTAAAAACTAAATTAAAAAAATTCCATGCAATACGCCAAGCCTATTCCAATAAAAACAATCAAGAAGGCTAATTTGGTTGAGATGGGAGAACATATTAACGATGAGGAAAAAATAGCCTTTTCCATGAGCTTGCCCACTCCCAAATAGAGTGAACTTATTAAGATATTATTATTATCAGATAACCTCGGTGGTTCAGGGGTAAGAACGTGTGTATCTGAACCGAAGGGTACTGGGTTCGATCCCAGGGTACTCCTTTCACTTTTTCAGTACAAACTGTAACATTAACATCAACCGAGGTTCTGGTATTGTATTTGAGCAAGTTGCATGTCTGCACGTTCCGCCCTTCGGAGGGGGCGTAAATCCGTCGGTCCCGTGCCCATGCGATGTTGGACACGTCAAAGATCCCTACCCTCCTTACAGAAAGGCAGGGGTTCAGCAAAATTTCCAGGATAGTGAGGTGAAACTGCTACCTGGCATCGGTGATTGGCCATAGTCGCGGAAATAGGCCGACGTTAAATAAACAAAACACACATTATTATCATACACCAATCACGCCCCCTCCGAAGGGCGGAACGTGCAGACATTCAACTTGCTCAAATACAATGCCAGAACCTTGGTTGATGTTAATGTTACAGCTTTTACTGAAAAGGTGAAAGGAGTACCCTGGAATCGAACCCAGTACCCTTCGGTTCAGAGGCACACGTTCTTATCCCTCGACCACCGAGGTTCCTCATGTGGTAAACGGATACTTTTAAAATGATTCTTTGAAAATATAGATGTCATTTGTCTTTGCTGTATCTTTATAATTTTACTAAATATAATGTCTTCCCAGGCATGTCTTCAATCAATCAATTTAATTTACGATTCCAAAAATCATAAAGTTATTTTAGCCAAATTAAGTTACTAGAACGAAATATGTAAGACTAGATGCATTCTCGCAACAATTAGAACCGTAGACCGGTTTCGCTTTTATTAGAGCTCTTCAGTACGGCATACTAATTGTAGCAAAAATGCACCAAAAATAACACGGCTGTAGTATAGCCAGTCTTAAAACACTAAGTGAGTGGTGAACGTGTGGCTACCTAGTTCGGAACCAAGTACTATGTTGTCACGCCCGCTCCAAATAACACAGAGTGTTAAAAATAGAGACAGTATACAAATAACTAACAATTTAAAAAATTGTTAGCCCTGGCCCATTTCTACCCCAATATAGGGACAAAGTATGTAAGACTAGATGCATTCTCGCAACAATTAGAACCGTAGACCGGTTTCGCTCTCATTAGAGCTCTTCAGTACGGCATACTAATTGCAGCAAAAATGCACCAAAAATAAACGGCTGTAGTATAGCCAGTCTTAAAACACTAAGTGAGTGGTGAACGAACCGGTCTACGGTTCTAATTGTTGCGAGAATGCATCTAGTCTTACATACTTTGTCCCTATATTGGGGTAGAAATGGGCCAGGGCTAACAATTTTTTAAATTGTTAGTTAGTTGTATACTGTCTCTATTTTTAACACTCTGTGTTATTTGGAGCGGGCGTGACAACATAGTACTTGGTTCCGAACTAGGTGGCGACACGTTCACCACTCACTTAGTGTTTTATTAGAACGAAATTTAAATGAAAATTAGCTACGATAACTTGCTTGCTGTTTCAGAATTCTTATATAATTGTCAATGTTTTTAAACATATATATCTTGTCAACCTCCGAAACAATAGTTTACGTCATAGGTGGTATATATATATATATATATATATATATATATATATATATATATATATATATATATATATATATATATATATATATATATATATATATCTGAAAATTCGCTACCATCACTTGCTCGCTGCATTGAGATTATAATATAACCGGCATATTTTGTAAATATACATATCCAGTCAACTTTTAAACAATAGATTACGTCATAGGTTGTATAGTAATAATAATTAGCTTCTTCAGGGTATTGTTTGTTTAAACAAAGGAAGCTACGAGATTAGTTCACTGAAACCGAGAGCACGAGACGATGAATAATTCCTGTTGTTCTATTAGAACAGATTTATATGTTAATAAGAAAGCAACCGCCAACGCCGAACCTTTCCAACTAGTGCCTGAAACTGGCAAGAAAGAAATTAATTTTGTTGCTTAGCGCCATAGCAAAACTTAGCGAGAGCATGAATATAGCGGAAATTTATAATTAACAAGATTAAGTCTCGACAGTTTGCATCAGAAAGTATCAAAATAAACCCTAATCGCTAATGCGAACAAGATCCGTGTTATGGAATGCACTCGAATCCAAAATGATTTAAGAATCACCCCTAATTTCCATATGTAAATAATTTTGCACCGTTCTTAAACGGTGAACCTACTTTGAGGGCTAAAAAAATCTCACAAGTGGAATAAAGAAGGTTATTTTATTAAGTTTACTAGTTTTCGACCTGGAAATTTAGCGACAAATCAATGAATTTTTGTTTAACAGAAATTTTATTATAGGAAATTTTCGCAGGAAAAATTTGCTATTGAGGAAATTGCAATTTTGGAATCTTGATAATGTCTTTTTAAATAAGCGCGAACTATGCTCCCTAACACCCACATCAGGGTTCAGTTTCAATTTTTATATTCACACGTATCAACATATAAAATACAACGTTCGGGACAAAGCAAGTGCATTATAATAGTGAATTTTCATAAGAATTGAACACTATTAGTAAGGTATATTATTAAAACCAATTCTTTAAATTTAAATGGAACTTGGAAATCTGTTTTAGAGGTCCCAGTTAGCGATTATATGAAGAAATTTCTATTTTCCACGAAGATAGAGAATTATAATTTCGTAGAGATATATGTAATTACTGCAAGTCTCTTTAAAAAATTGTGTTACAAATGTCATTAAAGTGGCAACAGTTTTCCATAAAAAAATTAATTATTTACAAAGGGAATGTACCTGCCAAATTATAAATATGGCAGGTATTTTTCCTTTTAATTGCCTGGATGGTTTTCTTTTAGTCAACACAATCGACCCAGTTTTTGCAAACAAAACACCAAAAAGTGTTTTTAAACAAGTTTGTAGTTATCTGTAAAACTAATTATGTTATTTTTCTTTAATTTACTACTCACCTGCGTTTACATAGGTGTTACTATGGTTGAAGATTCTAGCTTAATAGGAAATTGAGTTATCGGATTTCAAGTATTCTTACAAA
The DNA here is from genome assembly GCA_964006375.1 of Tillus elongatus. NCBI lineage: Eukaryota > Metazoa > Arthropoda > Insecta > Coleoptera > Cleridae > Tillus > Tillus elongatus. The sequence continues at coordinate 28,550,389 of OZ023263.1, read as the reverse complement.
AATACTGTACCATAATGTATTTGCTGCACCCAGACCCTCCTCAACACAGGTTTACTGCTGCTGTATCCACACTTTTTGAATCTGATAAAATATTGGAGCTCTCTATGAAGACTGACAAACAAGGCAACCTCAATTTCATTTTTGGAAAAATATTTTAAACAAATGAAATGGGGTAACAATTCAAACATAAATTGAAAATCTTGGTTCGCTGTTTTGTCGCAAGGGTTCTCCTTCTCCTTCTGCATGCCTACAATCACCCCCAATACAAAAACAGGAACAATGTAAACAAGAAAAGTTTCTTGGGAACAACCCGCAAGAAAGTTACTGGACCTGCGGTGAATATTAGGGCTTCTGGGCAAGATAAACAGAATTTTAAGGAGGTATAGCTGCAAAATGGGATAAATGCAGCTTATAGAGGTCCAACTAAGCTGGTTTTTTGCCCTCTCCGCTCACATTTTCTTTTTACCTTCTTCCCCGTCCAACACCCCTATTCACTCCTGGTCCCGTAACTTTCTTGGGGGCTGTTTGCAATAAATATTTCTTGTGGTTTATGCATCCAGAAGGAGATCTAATCTGATTTTTTTTCTAAAAAGCTCCCGTGTGCTAATCTGCCAGTTTACCGAAAATTTAATTTTTATTTACAAAAGGAATGTATCTGCCAAATTATATACGTGGCAGTTATTTTTCCTTATTAGTCGCTTGGATGATCCGTTTTAGTCAACTCAATCTAACCAGTTTCTGCAAACAAAATAACAAAAATGGTTTCTTAAAACTAATTTGTGGTTGCCTGTGAAGCTCATTGTGTTATTTTTTAAATTTATTAGCCACGTTTCTTTTATATAGGTTTTAGTATGTATCAAAACTAAAGATTCTAGTTTAATGAGAAACCGAGTTATCTCCATTTGAAACATTTTTACAAAAATTTGCTACCATAACCGACTTGCTGCACCTAAACTCTTTTCAACACTTATTTACTATTGCGGTATCCATAATTCTTGAAAATGAAATAAATAAATATAAACAGAACAAAAATTTGAAATTACAATTTTAATAATTTACACCTACATCTGTTTATAGGTATAATTTAAACTACTGTATGATATTATATAGTTTCATTTACCTCAAATTTTCCATACACTACATGAAGACTAAATAAAAACTAAAAGTAAACAATAAGTACCTTATTCTAAGGTATTAGCGGATTAGCGGAATCTATTTTGAGATTATCTTCTTCTTCTTCTTCGTTTATGATGTCCATAAACAAAGAATATGAAGAAAATAACCTAGAATTCTACTCCGCCCCTGCTGTCAGTTGGCAAAATAACAAATGGCAAATAGCTTAACTGATGTTGTCAGATTAAACTAAGAGAGGGAGATGGCTTTTAAATACCGTAAATAATAGGAAGCTTAATATTTATACATTATAAAACGCACTTCTAGATTGCCTTTATACGAATAAAGAAACTTTCATTGAAAAATTTATTTATTACTATATATTTTTCTGATATCTTTAGATTAAGATGAGAGTTTTTGGCAAATAACGACTCCGCTGATTGTTTATTGTGACATATTTTTGTAGCCTTTTAGTTTGAAGTTTAAACTGGAGCTTTTGTTTGCATCAGCGTAACGCTGATATATCTGTCTGACCTGGTCTAACATCATAGGCACCCATTCAGGTCATATCATAAACCACTTATTTTTTATTTAGTTATAACTCAAGATTTACTGAAAGCATTAGGTTCAAATTTGGTAGAGAATACGAAGTATACGATATCTACTTGGGTGTAGAGTTTTAGTTTCATACTTCTAGTAATTTGAAAGATATTGCGTTTTGAAACAGTTCTTCGCATTTTTTTTCTAAAAGTATTTGAGTGTCAAAACTGTCTACCGAACTCGTCCAAGCCATTAACAAAAAAGTCTGGACGCAGCAAGTGCGTTATGGTGGTGAATTTTCATTAAAATGTTCTAAGTAGCAAATATCTGTTTTTTAAAGAAAGCAGGCAACAAATTTGGTTACCAGTATGACCTATATAGTAGAAACAATGTACCATATATCATCAAAAAAGCTTTATGTTTGAAGATGTACAAAAATGTTTCAAAAATAAGCTTAAAAAAGTTCCCGAAGAAACTAGTTTCCTGGCCAAAGAACCTTATAGGTTAATAGCTAATTGAGGTATTCAAATTTGAAGCATTTAATAAAAATTCGCCACCATAACGCACTTGCTGCGTCATCAATTTTTTTCTTACAAACATGCATTTAATCACGTGGTCGAAATTCGATACATTAAAGGTCAGCTCAGAACTGGCTCGGACCGGGGAATTCGACTGTCTAATTAAAACAAAGCATTGTTTAATCTATTTGGACTGAGCAGATTTTAATAAAAATTCGCTACCATAACGCACTTGCTGCATCGCGAATTTCTTTTTTTACAAACGTGCATTATAATTACGCGGTCGAAATTCGATACATTAAAAGTCAGCTCAGAACTGACACGGACCGGGGAATCCGACTGCCTAACTAAAACAAAGCATTGTTTAATCTATTTTAATAAAAAATCTCTACCATAACGCTGTTGCTGCGTCTAGATATTATTTTCTGACAAATATGCATTATAGTTAACGTGGTCAAAATTAGATACATTAAAAATCAGCTCAGAACTGGCACGTACGGGGGAATCCGTCTCTGTAATTAAAATAAAGCAATGTTTAATCTATTTGGACTGAGTAGATTTCCCTGGCTAACGAACTTGTCCAAGCCACTTGCAAAAGGAAGGTACTCACATAATTTAATTTTGGTGTGGTGATTACTTTGCCTCCGTAGCTTTTTTGGTTTTTGGTTGTTTGCCTCGGATTGTGGGTCTTCCAAATGTTGCTGCAATTGTGCACTGGTTGCCTGTTGTGACTCTGTGTATCTTTGCATATTCATCCAGAGTGTTCCCATCTTCACCTGGCTATACCGTACTGATGATGGCTAATAAGCCTGAAACACGTGTAGGCGGTTGTCTCCTTGCGGCTTTGCCCTTAAACCTTCCTCCTTGTATAGTACAGAAATGCCGTGTTATTAATCCTGTTATAGTTAATATATATATATATATATATATATATATATATATATATATATATATATATATATATATATATATATATATGTATATATATATATATATATATATATATATATATATATATATATATATATATATATCGAAATCAAGGAAATTAGCCTTTTGTTACCCTTTAATTTCTTACTTCAATATGCAGCCTCGGTGATCTAGCGGTAAACAGTGTACCTCTGGACCCAGTCCCGTGTTTAATTCCCAGTTAAAACAGTCAATTATTTTTCAGTACTTACTGTAAATTAACAGCAAGCGAGGTTTTGTTTGAAAAAAGTTGAATGTGCGCACGTTTTAACCCTCGGAGGGAGCGTTAATGCATCGGTCCCGTACACCATGGGATGTTGGGCACGTTACAGATCCCCCCAAAAGGAAGGGGTTCGCTAAAATTGTCAGGATAGTGAGATTAAACCATTTTCTTTAGTCGGTGATTTGGCATAGTCGCGGAAATAGATCCACGTTAAAAAAACAAAATACAAATAAAAATACTCGCTGCAATATAGCCATCAAGTAGCGTTTGACTTTTGTGATTAACCAAGAGGAAAAACATCCGCAATGGCGTTTTTTTCAACATAAATCACTTTTTATTCGGCATCATATGGTCCAGCGAGCAGGCGGAAATGAAATAAAAAATAAAAGAGAAAATGAAAGTTTCATAACTATGGATGTAAAGACCTTAAAACTACTGCGATAACATATTTCCCGCTTCTAAATAAAAGGACTCGCGGCACTCGAACACGAGAAAGCCGACGGCATTCGCTTGTTTTCCTTCTATGTTTGATATTCGATCGATGAACCAATTTTATTAGATTGTGAAAGATCGCAGTCGCGTATACAAATACAAAATAGTTTACTCAATTCAGAAGTCTTCATGAAATTTTTATATTATAGAAAATCGGATTTGCAACATTTAGTTAGATATTGTTTCTACCTTTACTAAGTGAAGATTGGAACCTGTGATGAGCACCGATAAGTACACTTGCATAACCCAAATTACCACAAAACGTCTTTTTAAAGACGTGAGGATCGTTTCACTAATAAAGTTAGCGTCATCGGAGGATGAAAAGTTCAAAATTAGAAAATAATTTTTCATCCTCTGATGACGCTAACTTTGTTAGTGAAACGATCGTCAGGTCTTTAAAAATATCTGTTGTGGTGATTTGGGTTCTCCGAGTCTACTAACTAACAAAGTTAGCGTCATCAAAGGATAAAAAATTATGATTTTTAAACTAATCTAACTTTGTTTTTTAAACGATGGTCAACTTAGCTGATTTATTATCAGCTTTTAGGGTACTTACAAATTTAATATAGCATTTAATCCCTAGGTATATACACAATGTCTATAATACTGATTACCTACAATTGAGCCTCGGTGATTCAGTGGTAAGAACGTATCCCTCTGAACCGATCAAATATCTGGGGGTGATTCTGGACTCCAAACTAACATAGAGGTCACAAATAGAGTAGTGAGGAAGGGAGTATCGACCCTCTGGCAGCTGCATCGAGTGATAGGGAGGACCTGGACACCCTCGAATCCTTCATTGGATATACACTGCGATCGTTCCGCCGAGAATCCTCTAGGGGGCGTTGGTCTGGTGGTGTGGTGTGAACCAAACTACTACCAGGAAGTTCGCCAAACTCCAAAGGCTGGTATTCCTGGGTATCACAGGCGCTATGAAGACGAAACCCTCAGCCGCGCTAGAGTTCTTGTTGATGCTGCCACCGCTTCCCATCTGTCTCAGAAGGGAGGATATGGCGTCGCATCTTAGAATGCGAGACTCTGGAAACTGGTGTGGAGAGGGGGCAGTAATTGGGCATGCAAGAGTCGCCAAGCAGGTAGAAAAGGACATTCCGCTTTTCGCCATCAAGGTACGGAATACCGAGGACCCTACTAGGTTGGCTAGGCCATATACCCTCAGGATCCCCAATAGGAATCAGTGGAGGTAAAATGAGGTTGCTTTCCAACAGGCAAGCCTGGTCTGTTTTACCGACGGATCGCGGCTGGAGGGTCAACAATCCTCCGGGACAGGAATGTACATCGAGGGCCTTGGGGCGCGCGAGAGTTATGCTCTGGACGCATATACCATTGCATTCTAAACAGATAGCGTATCCTGTCTATGGCCAATAGACAGGATGTGAGGAGGAGCCCCGAGAAATCTGTACACATATGCTCGGATAGCCAGGCGGTCCTCCGGGCACTTTGCGCGGGTAGAATCAGGTCAACACTGGTTCAGGAGTGCGCTGACGCCCTCAAAGGACTAGCCAGGACAAAGGAGGTGCACATGGTGTGGGTTCCGGGACACTGTGGCGTAGCGGGGAATGAGGTAGCGAATAATCATGCAAGGCTTGGTTCCCGGCGGCCGTTCTGTGGCCCGGAGCCTTCGATAGGCATAAGTAGGAAGACAGTCTCTTTCGCCTTAGACAGGTGGAGTGAGGAGGCTATGGAGAGGCACTTGGGGTCGGTGGGTGGCTGCAGGCAGGCGAAGGACTTCGTGGAGGGGCCGGACAGAGATAAAACTGTCTGGCTACTCGGTAGGAGTCGACCTACGCTTCGCCGCATCCTTGGGGTGCTTACAGGCCACTGCGCCCTTAGAAGACACCTCACATTGATAGGCGTAGAGAGGGATCCTATTTGCCGGGAATGCGGTGAGAGTGAAGAAACGTCTTACCAGTGTGAATGCGAGGCTTTTGGGAGTCTTCGAGCAGAATTGTTCGGTTCGATGACACTGCAGAGGAGTCAGGTAAGCACCATCCAATTTAAGACCGTCACGTCCTTCATTTCGAGGTCGAGGCGGTTTTGCGAAGGAACCGAGGAAGAGTAGAGCATGGTTGCTTGGGTTGGAAAAAAGGGCCCATTGTGCCCTACTTGCTTGGCGTTAGCCTCCCCACAACTTCTACTACTACTACTACTACATCCCTCTGAACCGAAGGTTACCTGGTTCGAATCCCAGGGTTCCCCTTTCGCTTTTTCAGCACATACTGTAAAACTAACATCAACCGAAGTTGTGGAATTGTATTTGAGCAATTTGAATATCTGCACGTTCCGCCGCCTGGAGGGGCCGTAAAGCCGCCGGTCCCGTGTCCATGCGATATTGTGAACTTTAGATACCCCTACCCTTCTTACAGAAAGGCAGGGGTTCGACGAAATTTACAGGATAATGAGGTGAAACTGTTCTCTGGTGTCGGTGATTGGCCATTGTCGCGAAAATACACCAACTTTCAAGAAATAAGAACACACCGATAACTTACAATAAAAAAATGCACATCAAATGTGATCTGGACAAGTTCTTACTTTACAAGTGAAGACTGTTACGAATATAAATGACCAGATAACAAATATATAAAGAAATCAAAGTTAAAATTTCCAGCTGCCTGAAGAGCGATCATAGATATTGATTTTAATTAAAACAGCCGATGAGATAATGTCAAGGTCAAACATTTATGCCTGAAATAAATACTCCCTGCGTTTGAAAAGATCATCAATACTGGCGAGTTTAATTGAGAAAAATAAATATTTAATTACATTCAATATTTACCTTGGCTTTTCCAATATCATAAATAATCGACTAAAATATTATAATTGGTATAAAATTCATAGTCAATCTGATATTCGCAGCCAATTCCAATTCAACAAATAATAATGAGCTTTGAGCTGAGAGTCTCGTTTTAGAGAATCCAACTCAATCCGCTCAGGGCATTCCATTATAGCGGAACATTACGAATCTCAAGCATCTTTCCGATAAAGTTAGGTGCAAAAATCGATTGTTTGAGATAGCGTTCCAGAATTATCACCGAAGGCTACCGATATAGTTAAATTCAATGCGAGAGAATATGAATAAAAGTCTGGACGCAGCAAGTGGGTAATGGAAGTGAATTTTTATAAAAATGTTTTTAATAACAAATATGTCTCTTTAATGCAAGGAGGCGCAATTTGGTTACCAGTATAACCTAGATAGTAGAAACAATGTACCATATTTTTTAAAATAATTTATTGTTTAAAAATGTACAAACAATTTCTAAAAATAAACTTTAAATGTCTCCCAGAAAGCTGGTTTGCTAGCCAACAAACCTTAGGTTAATATCAAATTGGGCTATTCAAATTTGAAGGATTTAATGAAAAGTCTCCACCAAAGTGCACTTACAGCGTCTCTATTTTTTTTCTTACAAACATGCATCATATTTCGATAAAAAATGCAAAAATGCAATAATGTAAGGGATATTTGGAAAAAAATTAGGTATTACCAATGACTTATAAGCCGTCCTGTGATTGTCAAAATAATTTCATAAGATGCAGCTCAAGACACCCCATAATTAAAGTATACAATTTTTTCCTATATCTTGTATAATAACAATTATATTAAGCTTTACCGTAGAAATACGTGACCCTGTATATATGTAAACAGATAAAAACTGAAACTAAACCCGAACATGGATTCTAGGGGGGGGGGGGGCTAGTTTGCACTCATTTGGAGATATCTTTTTGAAAAAAAAAAGTTTCGGACTCCTCATTACCCAATATTTTTATACGAAAATTTGCTAAAAATTATAGATCGTAAAACCATAAGCTTAACTAAAACTACTGCCAAAGCATCAGATAAACGGTCTATTTCTTATTAATTTTCTGGAAATATCTTAGTAAAATGAAGGACAATGGCCGTTGAAGCTGAAATATAAGGGTTTGCAGAAAACTCTTCTTGCAACAATTTCTTTACATGACCCGTATTTGTTACAGGTTTTTTGCCTAAATATTGCCAATTTTGACGTTTCAAATCGCGACTTTGACGTTTTAAGGAAAATCTCAATTTTGCCACTTTTTTCTCCTACGCCGATTTTCCTGGCTAACGAGCTTGTCCAAGCTACTTACAACAGGAAGGCACGTACCAAATTTTATTAAACTCAGCCCATTATTTTTTGAGTTATCGGCGTGATACCTATAAGTATATATATATATATATATATATATATATATATATATATATATATATATATATATATATATATATATATATATATATATATATATATATATATATGGATGTTAATTGCACTTGTTGATATTAAATCCATACGTAAACATTTAATATACTTTATTATTTCACTAACTGAATAAACTATACATTTAACTATAAAACAATCACAGACAGCACATAACAGATAACTGACCGAGCGTGGAGAGACGTATCTTCACTATGTCGGTTGGTAGCGAGGAGAGAGAGAGAGAGAGAGATCCCTGGTGTCTCTTATATAGTAGTTCTTGACAGCTTGCTGTCGAATAACGTAACGTAACGTTTAGCTGTCAAGAGAAACATAGAGTAGTGTTGACGGAAACACTGCGGTCGGAACCACCGCCACATACTCCCCTCTCAGTGGCAACGCTATTAGTTCAAGTATCTTCGTGGAAATCGAACTCTACGTCCATGGCGTGTAGTTTGAACGGGAACGGGAACTTCACTGTCACTTTCAGTTTCACTGGGTGTTGGACTTTCACTGTCACTTTCAGTTTCACTAGGTGTTGGACTTTCACTGTCACTTTCAGTTTCACTAGTATGTCTCTGAGGCTGGAAAGTTGTCTGTTCGTTATCACAAAGAATGAATGCGGGTTTAAGACGGTCAACAGAAATTGTCTCTTCTCCGTGTGATTTCTTGATTTTGAAGACTTTGTCAGTTCGGGATAACACTTCAAAGGGGCCGTCATAAACTGGTTCGAGAGTTTTTCGCGGAATATCAATGCGAACAAAAACAAAAGGAGCTTCCATAAGCTTAGGATGGACAAATACCTTTTTTGCAGTATGATGTTTAAAAGGTACTGGTCGAAGTTTCCTTATGTCTTCTTTCAGCTGAGATATAAGTGGTGGAACATCATGAGCTTGTGTGCTGTTGAAAAAGTCGGTGGGAAGTTTGATTGATTCTCCATAGACTATTTCAGCGGGTGTTGAGCGATATTCTGGAATTATGTACGATCTGAGTCCTAGTAACACAATTGGCAATTTAGCGACCCAGTTTTCGTCCATATGAGCTTTCAAGGCCTGTTTCAGAACTCTATGCCATCTCTCGATTACACCATTTGCTGCTGGGTGGTAAGCTGTGGTCTTGATGTGGTCTGCACCTAGTGTTTTAGTGAGGTGTGTGAAAAGGTGGCAATCGAATTGTTTACCTCTGTCTGTGGTGATGTATTGCGGAACACCGAAACGAGAGATCCAGCATGATAAAATAGTGTTCGCTACTGTTTCTGCTGTAATATCTGACAATGGAATTGCTTCGGGCCATCGAGAAAATCTGTCTATTATTGTTAACAGATAGCGTTGACCTTGTGATGCTGGTAATGGTCCCACAATGTCAACATTTATATGCGAGAATCTTCTCATGGCTGGGGTGTATTGTCCAATGGCACTGGAAGTGTGTCTCCATATCTTGACTTTCTGGCAGGGAATGCAAGTTTTAGACCAAAGAGATACATCGCGTTTCAATTTGGGCCAACAAAATCTATCCTGGACCAGATCGACTGAAGCTGATATGCCTGGGTGAGATAAATTGTGGATAGAATCGAAAATCTTTCGGCGAAATTTGAGCGGAATGAATGGGCGAAGTTTCTTTGAAGAAGAATCGCAAATAAGATTCAATCCGTTGTCAAGAGGCATGTTTTGAAATTTGTATGAGGAAGATTTAGACTGCAGAAGGTGTTTGAGTTCCTCACAAGATGACTGAGCTTGCGCAATTTCTTGGAGTGACACAGTGGAAGAAAGTGAAATTGTTTCAATGCGAGAACAATAGTCTGCGGGAATGTTTGTAGGACCTGGTATGTAGCGAATGTCTGTGGTAAATTGACCTAGGAAGTCTAAATGTCGTAGTTGCCTTGGAGATGCTTTATCGACGCGTTGTTCAAAAGCGTATGTCAAAGGTTTGTGGTCCGTATAAATGGTGAAATGGCGACCTTCTAGGGTATATCTAAAGTATTTAACTGCCTGATAAGCAGCTAGAAGTTCGCGATCGTAGGTGCTGTAAGATTTTTGGGCTGAAGTAAGCTTTTTAGAGTAGAAACCTAGGGGTTCTAGTGTTTGATCACGTAGTTGTTGGAGGGAAGCGCCTACGGCATAATCAGAAGCATCGACATGGAGAATCAGTGGTAGCGAAGAAGACGGATGAGCTATTAGTGTAGCGTTTTTTAGTGCCTCTTTCAAACGTTCGAATGCTTCTCGAGTCTGAGGAGTCCACTCGATTTTACGTTTGTCGCGTTTTTTGGGATTCTGGCAGAGGTCGAATAGTGGTTGCTGAATTTCCGCAGCACGTGGAAGAGAACGACGGTAGAAATTTATGAGACCTAGAAATCTTCTGAGTTTTTCAATGGTATCGGGAAGAGGTAGGTCGGTAATAGCTTTGATGCGTTCAGGAAGTGGAAATAATCCAGATTTATTTACACGAAAACCTAAAAATGAAATTTCGGCCACTCCGAATTCACATTTAGATGAATTGATACGGATGCCGTTGTCTTGAAGTGTCTGAAAAAGTTTTGCTAGATGCTCTTGATGTTCTTTTTCAGAGGCTGATGCAACGAGAATATCGTCAAGATAGGAGTAGGCAAAGTCGAGATGTCTTAAAATTGAATGTAAATATCTTTGAAATGTTTGTGCTGAATTACGAAGGCCAAATGGGGTTTTAACAAATTCGAATAAGCCAAATGGAGTTATGACTGCTGTTTTGGGAATATCTTGAGGTGCTACTGGGATATGATGGAAAGCGCGAATGATATCTAATTTTGAAAAAATACGTTTGCCTTCTAACTGGGCATTAAAATCCTGCAAATTTGGAATAGGATATTTGTCTGGGATTGTTTTAGCGTTTAGTGCTCGGTAATCCCCACATGGTCTCCATGAGCCATCCTTTTTTTGCACCATGTGGAGGGGGCTTGACCATGGACTTTTGGAGGGTCTACAAATTCCCAAGTCCATCATGTGCTGGAATTCTAGCTTTGCTTGAGCTAGCTTTTCTGGGGGCAATCTTCTAGCTTTTGCAGTGACAGGTGATCCTTCCGTACTTATAGTATGGAAGAACTCAACCTCTGGAAGGTTGCTAGAAGAAGTTTCCTTAAAAAGGTCAGGAAATTGTTGTAGCAATTTGAAGTACTGGTGTGTCGGGTCTACAAGATGAATTTTAGAATTAATTCCTAGTGGTGGGTTAGCACCGGCCTTAGAGAGGTTTGTCTTTGTATCGATTAAACGTCTATGTTTCATATCCACAAGTAAAGCAAACTCTGCTAGAAAATCAGCGCCTATAATTGGTTGCTTGATATCGGCAAGTGTGAAGGGCCAGCAGAACCTACGGCGTAAACCTAGATCCAAATCTAATAGTTGTTCGCCATAGGTATGAATAGGGGTCCCGTTTGCAGCATACAAGGTACGTTTCGATTGAAATTTCCGTTGATCGTGAGTGGGTGGAATAACTGAAATATCCGCTCCAGAGTCGATTAGAAATTTCATATTGGAGCGTCTATCAAAAATAAAAAGGCGGCGTGTTAGGTGGCTCTCGTCTCCTGCCGCGTGGAGGGAGTGCCTTATTAGTTTTCCGACACATGTTTTGCTTTGAAATTGCAAGGTTGGATGCAACGTTTGGCCTTGTTGCCAAATCGTTCATGATACCAACACGTGGAGGTTGAGGAATTTGCGGTTATGGAATTTCGAGAAAGCTTGGGTCTTTCTCGGGAGGTAGATCGGGAACGCGTTCGCAATTCGTTGACTAATGCTGTTAGCTTCTCTAATTGTGCTTCTAGCTTGGCTAGCTTGTCGGGCTCGCGTGACTGAATTTCAGCCACGTTGTATTTATCTCCGGAAAATTCCACGATTTTGTCTGCTGTAACCGACAAATTTTCTAGAGAATCGTTGCTTAAAGCCAAAATTGAACGAACGTTGACTGGTAAACGTTGTAGAAATAAAATTTTAAGGAAATTTTCTCCAATCTGACTACCGCCTAAAAACTTCATTTCGCGTAAAAGTTGCGATGGTTTTCTGTCGCCTAATTCTAATTCTGTTAAAAGTTTATTTAGTTTGCGACTATCGGACTCTTCAAATTCTAATAAAAGACGTTTCATTAGATCTGAATAGGGGGTTGATGATAATGGTTGGGTTAAAAAATCTGAAATTGACTCTGCGACATCAGGATCGAGTATAGCGAGTACATGACTGAATTTTGTCTTTTCAGAACTGATCTGCGATATATCAAACTGGGCGTCAACCTGCATTTGCCAGATTTTCACGTTACGTCTCCATAAAGGAGGTAATTTTATTGCAACCCTTGCCATGATATTGCTGCTTGAAGAATCTTCGGCCATTGTGAAAAAAATCAGATAATTTTTAAATTAGAAAGGACTGACCTGTTTAGATATTCGTTTTCTGTAGGCATGAGCACGTGCGTGGAAGTTAGGCGACGTCGGCTGGAACATCAGGCTGGGCATCTTCGGCTTGCGGCACGGGGTCACCAATATGGATGTTAATTGCACTTGTTGATATTAAATCCATACGTAAACATTTAATATACTTTATTATTTCACTAACTGAATAAACTATACATTTAACTATAAAACAATCACAGACAGCACATAACAGATAACTGACCGAGCGTGGAGAGACGTATCTTCACTATGTCGGTTGGTAGCGAGGAGAGAGAGAGAGAGAGAGAGATCCCTGGTGTCTCTTATATAGTAGTTCTTGACAGCTTGCTGTCGAATAACGTAACGTAACGTTTAGCTGTCAAGAGAAACATAGAGTAGTGTTGACGGAAACACTGCGGTCGGAACCACCGCCACAATATATATATTAATGAAAGGAATAAAATTTGGTATAACCTATATGGTGGAAAGAATGTAGCATATTTTATTAAAAAATTCACTGTTATTAAAAGTAGAACAATGTTTTCGAAAAACTGATCCAATTTTCCTGGTGAACGAACATCTTTATTTAGACACCTGTTAATATATGATTATTCAAAAAATCTTTTTGACAAAAATTCCAAAAAAAAGTGTGCATGAAAATTTACAAACAACTTCTTTTTCGAAAATACGCAATATCCTTAACAAAATATAGCTTAAGTAATGCTAAACAATTTTGTGCTCACGAAAATTAGAAAACATTTTAACATTTTTGTACAATAACATATTAAACATTTATTATTAACTACCAATATTTCACAAAAATGTTACAAGAAGACTTCTTCGGAAACACTAAAAAAATTTACTGAACATTTTTTACGCGGAAATTTGCTGAAAAATTACATAAAATTCAAATGATATACCTAATCTGCAATTAAAATTGAAATATATATATATATATATATATATATATATATATATATATATATATATATATATATATATATATATATATATATATATATATATATATATATATATATATATATATATATGGGCAAATCGGACCAGTTTTTCCGGGAAGATTTTAGGTTTTCTTCTGGAAAAAAATCATATCTCCGGAAATAACAAAACTGAGGCAACCACATTTGGCAAGCTGATTTATATTGAAAAACCAAACTCTGCACCAAAATTTCGGTCTCTATGTTGAAAGGAAAAAAGTTATAGGCAGATAATGAAACCAAATTTTAGTCACACTAAAAGTCAAAGAAGACGCAATACCAAAATATTGTATGCGTTAAACAAAGTCTATTAAATATTACAGACAACGTTTATCTTTTCATGGCGCAGAAAGTTCAAGAAGTACCAGAAAGATTACTTTGAGAATTTTATAATTTTTCTCCTGCAAATAACAAACTGGAGATTTTAAACTTGAAAATTAGTATAACTCTTGCGGTTTATGAATAAAGAATATTGCATAACGTGTGTCTTAGAATGCTCTATATTTATGCTACTCTTCTCATTTGTTAAAAGAACTGCAAAATATGCCTCTAGAGACCTTACATATTAAAAATAAATAACTTAATACCATTATTGGTTGTTTACCTTTCTTTATGGCAATTTTCCAGAAGCCTTACGTGGTGTAATTGTTAGGATGCCTTTCTGATGAGCGAAGGGACGCGGGTTCAAATCTCACCGTTGACAGAATTTCTCTTTTAACTTTTTTTTACTTTTTTTCGTCTTTGATTTCATTTTAACGTTATCTGATTAGATTGTGTAATTCCAATATATATTTTAGCGACTTCTTGTTGAAAATGAAAGATAAGCACTTTTAAGACTTTTAATTCAAGTTTAATAGTAGCCGTTGTTGCCCTTAGTTTTCAAACGGTGCCACGGTTAACATAGACGTAGATATTTCTGACATCAGAAGAGGTCGTTTTCTTCTCTATAATTGGATTTAATTTTTACAGCATCCACAGGCAAAAGAATTTTCTCTGTGAAGCCACAGAAAAAGTATCTAGTTCTGTAGTTAGATCAGATTTTGAATATTTTTAATTTATTTCTATTTCTGCTAGTTAATTTTCTTGTACAAAATGTTCTTTTAATAGCGAATTTTCTTATAAATAAAAATAATGAATTTTCTTTAAAGAAACGTTTGTTGCGAATTTTTGTATGAAAAATTATACAATTGATGGAAAAATTTATAAGGTTTTAATGGATTTTCGTGCAAAAAAATTATTTTATTTTCAATTTTAATTACAAATTAGGTATATAATTTGAATTTTAGGTATTCTTTTAACAGAATTTTGTGTAAGAATGTTTAGCCAAATTTGATGCCTGCTTTCATTAAAAAAACACATATCTGCCATTAAAAATATGTTTATGAAAATTCACTACCATAACGTACTTGCTGCGTCCAAACTTTTTTATTAACTATGTAGATAAAAAAACTGTGGTATTGAAGTCTCAATTCAAAGATTAATCAATTGGTTGGAAACTTATTTCCTGTTATCATATAGTTTTGTATATAATACCACCGTTCTCTTGCGATATAAGTTTTCTGTTTAAAATGATAGGCTCCACTCTAAATGTAAAGCAGGATACGTCCTTCAGACAAATCTACATATTACGTAGGGAATGAATTGTATCAAACCACAGAATATCTGCGAGCGAATCCCAACGGAACAAAGAACTCCACAAAGCACTTCAGCGTGGTGCGGAGATCTCCTGGCTGGATTGGATGGCAAACTCAAATGAAGCTACAAGCATTCCGAATTCCACTTATTGACTTAATTATGTTTATGCACTTTGCCGCCACGAGCATCTGATGATGACATGCCTGCCACTCGAGGGAATTGCGCATAGGCTTCGTTATTTTATGTACAGGCTGTTCCATATAAAATAATTCTCCACTCGTGTCACATATTACTCGAGCGCAAAGCGCAACCCTAAACAGCATCTCGTGTAATATTAATGAATTTTCTTTAAAAAAAATTACTAATGAAGAGATCCCGACTTTTCAACTTTGACAATGTCTTCAAATGAGCGCTGATTAGGCCCCTCAGAACACATATCCGGGTTCAGTTTCAATTTTTTATGTTTATATGTTTATATATATATATATATATATATATATATATATATATATATATATATATATATATATATATATATATATATATATATATATATATATATATATTTTATTTTTATTTTATTTAATTTTAATATGCAAATACATTTAGTAACTTGGTGATAAACACGAATATTAAACAACCAGGCTTACAAAGTAGATACATACATCTATGTCACATAAGTATACACTTGTCCGTGACATTATAACCTACCTATTTTATATTGCGTTACTCTTGTCTACCAATGTTTATTTAAAGAACAACAAATGCAAAACCGCCTAATAGGCTCCTCGACTTAATCAGCAAAAACTAAAATGAAATAAAAACAAACAAAACTAAAACACGCCATCCACACCATAGTTAATTTCACCACCAGGACCCCCCCCCCCCCCCCCCCCGACGCTGTCCAATGTAGAAACAACAGATACCAATTTGAAACACTCCAGTTCAATAATCATATGTCTTACCATAGAACAACTTCACACCACATCTTTTCCACCATATTATCAGCACATTCACATCCACCGACTCTCTTCTCTTCTTCTCTGACATTCTCCCTTACTAACATCCTCCCACTCTACACTGTCACCTCCTCCCCTATGCTCCATTACCCTATCTTTCTCTCGCATTTTTCCCTCACTCTCCACAGTCCGCCAAATACTTATAAGCCCCGAAAACACTCACCCAACTTACAAAATGCATCTGCCATGTTCGTGCAAATATTTATTACTACAAATTATTCCTGTTCTCATATGCCCCACTTTACATTATTTTATAATATTCTTTAAAGTAACACAATTATCAGCAACATAAGATCTTAGCGCTCTCTTAAATTTGTATTTACTTTTAATAGTTTTAATAGAAGTTGGAAGTTTGTTGTACAACTTTGGACCAAAAAATGATATGTACCGCTGAGATACCGTTTTTCTGTGATAAGAAGACGTAACAGATTTGCTACTCACACCTCTAGTAAGATAAGAGTGTTGTGCAGTACTTGGTACTTTTTTACTTCTGTGTACATGGTGAATGGTTGTTAGAATATACAGCCCCCTGATGTCCAATATATCCCTCCCGTAAAGCAACTCTGTAGAAAATGAAATGTCTTTTTTAAGCATAATTCTCAGTATAAAGTTCTGCGTAATTTGGAGAGGCGACAAAGTTGTACCATAAGCAGAGCCCCAGCATGTTATACCATATCTCAAAGTCGACTCGACAAGTGCCCTGTAAACCGCAAGTAAATTCTCATAATTTAGTATATGTCTTATTTCATAAAAAGTTCTAATTAATTTTCTTATTTTTAAGTTGATTTTTTCTACATGACACCGCCACTTTAGGTGCCGGTCAAGCTCCACTCCCAAATACCTTAAGCTATTAACACAATTTATAGTTTCCGTATCATTGATAACGATGTTTCTCGAGGAAGGAGGCAGTCCGGCAACTGTGGGGGAAAAATGCATATATTTAGTTTTTTGAATATTAATATAAAGGCAATCATTTTTTAATGCATTACACAAGTTCCTGATAATGTCAGTTGCCTTATAATATGTACAATTCCAGGAAGAATCTTTAATCAGAATGGCAGTGTCATCGGCATAAGATATCACTGTACAGTACTCACTATATTCCAACAGTATGTCATTGATGTAAATAAGAAAGAAGATCGGGCCAAGTATTGTACCTTGTGGCACTCCACAACCTATGGCAATAGGGTCACTCAACATACCATTCACCCTTACTCGCTGTATTCTGTCTGTAAAGTAACTTTCAAACAGTTTCAGAACAACTCCCCTTACACCGATATTCTCTAATTTCATAATCAGTTTGGTATGATTAACAGTATCAAATGCCTTGCGCAGATCCAAAAATACTCCAAGAATCTTAGAATCTGAATCAAACCCACTTAAGATTTCCGAAACCAGCTCATGCAGTGCTGCTTCCGTAGATTTACCCTCACAGAATCCAAACTGTTTACTGTGTAATATGTCATGCTCTGCCAAGAAATGAGTCAGCCGTTTTTTTACACATTTTTCCAGAATTTTACAAAAGTTATTTATCAAACTTATTGGGCGGTAATTTCAAAAATCCAATTTATCTCCCTTCTTATGTATTGGGATAACAACTGATTCTTTAAACTGTGTTGGCAAATCGCCAGTTTCAAAAATTTTATTAATTATATGTTTTAAAGGTTCAAGAATATAAGCATGTGAAACCTGTATAGCTTTACAAGTCACACCGTCATTTCCCGGAGAGCAATGTTTTTTTAAAGAGGAGATAACACTAATTAATTCATTATCATCCACAGGTATAAGAAATAAGCTATCTCGATTATTTCTACTTCCAATGTTTGGGACTGAATTTCTAGAAGCAGTATGGTCATTTATTGTTGCAAATTATTCATTAAATGACTGGGCTATAAGAGTACTATCAGTTAATATTTCTCCATTGCTAGATCTTAACGATGATAATTTTACACGAGACCCCTGATGGTTGCTAGCTTGCCGAACAACATTTCATACTTTTCTCGGATTGTTACCTGCTTTTATAACTTTAGATTTGTAATAATTATTTTTAGTAGTTTTTATAATGGATGAAAAAGTGTTTTTATAAGTTATATATTCCTGATAAACATCTGTATTATTTTTATTTTTCAACCATTTTTTTCTAAGTTTATCTCTTTTGTTGAGTGAAGCCAACAAACCCTTAGTAATCCAGCTAATTCTTCTTTTTATTATTAGTAGTATCATTTTTATATGGAATGAATTCAGTGGCGTTGCGTATATATACTAGAAATTTATTTATAAATATATCATATATAGTTTGTACATCAGTGCCCGACAACACATCAAGCCACTCTTCATTTTGTAAGGATTGGAGCAACAAATCTTCATTAAGCTTGGTAAAAAATTTGCGGTTCTGTATCAAACAATTACTATCAGAATCGAGATTTCGAGCATTATTATCCAATGCTGCAATCTCAAAGACAGTGGAAAAATGGTATGTTATGCTTGTAGTTAGAATCGTTGGCTTCATTGTAATTATCCCCCTTTCTATCTTATTATTTAATCTCTGGTTTGAGCGAACAAACACATGGTCAATACACGATTGTGTGGCCTCTGTGATTCTTGTAGGCTTAGTTATATACGGGCTGTAACCGTGAGATTCTATCATATTTATAAAAGTCAAGTTACTACTATTATTTAGGTTGGAAATAGCAAAATTTGTATCACCTATTATTAAATCTATATCATCCATTCAAAAGAGAGCTATTCGTCTCATCGGTGACCCTACCCTCACCCAAAGGCTTCCATCCCTTGCCCACCGACGTGCCGTTGGTGACCTTTCTCTCTTTTATAGATATCTGCACGGGCACTGCTCAGAGGAGCTTTCCTCCATAATTCCCCCACCTGCTGTCCCCAGCAGATCTACCAGGGGAACAGAGCGAATGCACCCTTTTAATGTCCAGGTCACCAGACATAGAACATCTTGTTATGCCCGCTCTTTTGTCCCGAGGACTTCCAAGTTGTGGAATTCCTTGCCGGCACATGTTTTTCCTTCTCCTCCGAACCTCCAAACCTTCAAGTCCAGAATTAACAAGCTCCCTCTTTCCTCCTTGTCAACACCCACGGTACGATAGTATTTAGGCTGTAAGCCCTCGTGGTGTGTTGTTGACATTAAAAAAAAAAAAAAAAAAAAAAAACATAATCACGGGCCTTAATAAAATTATTTAATTCACGAATGAATGTGTACTCATTAGATGACGGTGATCTATAAATAGCTGTAATATTAATCTTATATTGCAATAAATTTGTAGAAACTTTGATGAGCCCAGTTTCAGATAATATTTCTATTTCCGCCTGAAAAGGACGGTTATTTCTTATATAAAGCATAACGCCATCATTCTGTGTGAAACGACTATCATTGTATATCAACTCATAACCACTGATCTGATAATCCAGACATTAGAAACATGCCAGGTCTCTGTCAATACTATGCAATCTAGATTAGCACCTTTCAAAGACTCTAACATAATTAAAAAGTCGTTAAAATTTTTGTTGACACTACGTATATTTTTAGTGAATTTTCTTAATATATATATATATATATATATATATATATATATATATATATATATATATATATATATATATATATATATATAAGAAAATTCACTAAAAATCGCTAAGTACCTAGTCACCTAATCTGATCGGTTATTAGATATAGACTAGTGGACCTGTGCGGTTAACGAGAAAAATCTGATCAGTTCAAATGGATTAAAGAATGCTTTGTTTTAATTAGTCAGTCGGATTCCCCGGTCCGTGCCAGTTCTGAGCTCACTTTTAAATATCGAATATCGACCACCGCACAGGTCCACTAGTTTATACTTAATAATCGATCAAATTACGTGACTAGGTACTTAGCGATTTTAAGTGAATTTTCTTAAAAAAATGGGATTCCAACTTTTGAATTAAAAAAAAATTCTTCAAATGAGCGCAAAGTAGGACCTCTAAAACCCATATCCGGGATCAGTTTATATATGTATATATATATATATATATATATATATATATATATATATATATATATATATATATATATATATATATATATATATATATGGGGGCGCATTGAAAACGTAACAGACCGATTTGCGTCCAGAAAATTTTTTTTAAGAAACGCTGAAAAACGTCAATTTTAATATTAAGGGGGACATGTTTTGACATAAGACTCAACTTTGTCACATCAACGCCTTAAGGGTGGTGATAACAACCCTTATATTTAAAACATTGATCGAGTGTTACATCATTTGAAAGCTCTTTCTTTCCTGATTTTAGCCCATAATTTTTTTTTGGAAGTTTTATCCACTAGTTTAAAAATTATTTACAGTTGAAGATGCAAAACCGCATTTCACTCCTTCCGATAAAAAATGTGCTGATAGTCAATGTTTTGTTGGTTTGTAAACAAATAATTGACTATCAGGACAAATTGCTGCAGGCCCAACTTTGAGCACGAGAAAATTGGCCACTGTTTCGAACATCAAAGGAAGAACTATTCAGCGAATAT
Organism: Tillus elongatus; assembly: GCA_964006375.1. Lineage (NCBI taxonomy): Eukaryota > Metazoa > Arthropoda > Insecta > Coleoptera > Cleridae > Tillus > Tillus elongatus. Next base: position 28,529,723 of record OZ023263.1, on the reverse strand, counting down.
TGAAGCATCATAAATTTCACCCGTATAAAATTCATCTTGTACAACAACTGAATGAAGATGATTTTGATCGGCTGTGAAGTTATAACTGCACGAATAGCTGATAACGGGAACTTTCTGTTCAATATCTGTTATTTAGAAGAGTGTACGTTTTTATTAAACTCTACAGTCAATCGTCATAATTGTCGTTATTAGGCAGATAATAATCCAAGAAATGTTCACGAAGTCCACACTCAAACTCCACAGAAATTGAATGTCTGGACTGGCATTTTTGGAGACTGTTTAATCGGATCAATTTTTCTTCATGGCAATTTGAGTGGCGAAACGTATTTGGAGTTACTAGAAGATATCGTTTACCCTCTACTAATTAACATTGTGATGATCGCTATCAAGAAAATCAATTTGCGTTTCAACAATATGGAGCTCCCCCGCGTTTTTCACAACGTGTTAGGTAGTTTTTCAACAGAGAGTTTCGAGGACAATGGATTGGGCGTAGAGGTGCTATTGAGTGCCCCCCTAGATCACCGGATTCAAGTCCTTTAGACTTCTTTCTATAGGGCCATTTAAGAGTAAAATTTACGCAACAGAACCGGAGTCTCTGGAAGAATTACGACGACGAATTGTTGAAGAATGCCGTCTAATAACTCCACAAATGCTTCAGACCGATAACACCGATAACTCAAAAAATAACGAGCCCATTTGATTCAAATTTGGTGAACACCATCCTTTTGCAAGTGGCTTGCATAAGTTCGTTTTCCAGGAAAATCGGCCCAGGTTTTCCCGGAAAATTTTGTGTTTTCTTTTGAAAAAAAAGTATAGCCTCGGAAAGCACAAAGTAAGAGCAACCAGATTTCCTACACGTGTTGGTATTATAAATAGTGACCCACGCACCAATATTTTAGACTGTTAATTAAAGGACGAAAAGGTTATAGGCATTTAAAAAAATTTGGAGTTTTCCTTAAAAAGTCAAAGTCGCGATTTAAAACGTCAAAATTCTCAACATTTAGGCAAAGAACCTGAACAAATACAGATGACGTAAAGAAAAAAGTGTTCTGCAAACCCTTATCTTTCCCCTTCAACCGTCATTGTCCTCCATTTTACTAAAATATTTACAGAAAATTCATTTCAAATAGGCCCTTTGTCAATGCTTCGGCTGTAGGTTTAGTTAAGTTGATGCTTTGGCTGTAGGTTTTGTTGAGTTTTTGGTTGAACGGTCTATAATTTTTAGCTAACTTCGTAGAAAAAATTCGTTAATGAGGAGACCGCTACTTTGAATTTTAAAAAGGTTTCTTCTATTGAGCGCAAACTAGGCCCCCTAGAATCCATAGCCGGGTTTATTTTCAGTTTTTATCTGTTTCCATATATACAGAGTGACGCATTTCTACCGTAAAGCTCAATATAATTGTTATTACACAAGATAGGAGACAAAATTGTATACGTTAATTATAGGGTGTCTAAAGCTGCATCTTATAAAGATATTTTAACAATCCCAGGGTGGTCCTGTGAATTGGATTTGAAAAAGGTTTCTTCAAATCAGCGCAAACTAGGCCCCCTAGAATCCATAGCCGGGTTTACTAGCCAGTTTTCTAGAAACATTTTAAGTTTATTTGTTGTCCATCGAAAAAAAAAATGGTGAAACAAATCCGGGACTTTATTGAAAAAGTGATTAACATTTTTGTGAACAATAAAAACAGGCGAGCTGATTTCCTCTAAAAGTAACGGTAAGATACAATTATTTTCACATGCTGCCACTCATTATTTTAATTTATTTATGCCCCCGATATTCGTGATTAAATATTATTTCTAATAGCTACCAATTTATCAAAAAATATTTTTTTGAATATATAGTTTTGTATAAAAGAATTTTTCATTGAAATTCTGAAGTGTCAGGAAAACGCGAGGCCTTGAAAATTTTCAAAATATTCGTCTGCGGCGCCACTGGTTACTAATAGGCAATCCTACTCACAGACCCTGTGCTCACCCATGTAAGGCACCTACGAGTCGCCACTGGCCAAGCTTATGAGCCAACACATGAGAGCAACGATGAAGAACTTGATAAATTTTAAACTAAAAATAGAAATATTTGCGACTGAGCTGGAGAAATCTTTAAAATAAAGTAATCTAGCCTTGACAAATCACTTTCATGCACTAAAGTAAATTTATTGCCAGTTAACGTAGCTGTTATCCAGGCTTATTTGTCAACACATGATAGCACTAATAAAAACATTATAAATACTACCCTGAAAAAAATATACTTTTTAGTGGTACTATCCTTGTATTTGGCTAACCTAACAAATTTTTGAAAGTATTTTTTGTTAAAAATGCTAGCTGCAATTTGGCTTTCTTGAAAATTGCATGAGAAACCCAAAAAAGTTTGTTTGTCGACCATTAAAAGCGCGATAGATAGCATTATCGAGAAAGCCAATTTGCAACTAACATTTTCGACAAAAAATACTTTGAAAATTTTCTAGGTATCCCAAACGACAAGGTTAGCACCACTAAATGTCGTAACGTTTTCATTTTCGGATAACGCTAACTTGGTTAGTGAAACAATCGTTACGTTCTAGTGAATTTTCTTTTAAAAAATTCATAATGAGAAGATCCCGACTTTGAATTTTGAAAACATTTCCTCAAATGAGCACGAACTAGCCCCCTTAGAACCCATATCTATGGTCAGTTTCAATTTTCATATGTTTATATATATATATATATATATATATATATATATATATATATATATATATATATATATATATATGTATGTATGTATGTATTTTGTATGGAGCACACCGATAACTCAAAAAATAATGAATCGATTTTGATGAAATTTGACAAATACCTTACTTTCGCAAGTGGCTTAGATAAATTTGTTATCCAGGAAAATCGGCACAGGTTTTCCCGGGAAATACTGTACTGAAAAAAAAATCATATCTCCGTAAATAACAACGCAAGGGCAACCAAAGTTGGTAGAGTGCTTTCTGTCATAAAGAGTATTCTATGTTCCAATTTAGATCTTTACGTTAAAAGACAAAAAATTAGAGGTAAATACATTTTTAATTAATGAAATCTAAGAAAGTTAAAACGTTAAAATTGATAATTATGGTAGAAGTACGAATGTGAGTGAAAAATACGACACGAAATGACTAGCAAGCTCCTAGATCTGTGTCTAAGTTGTCATTTTCCTTCATTCCGTTAAAATATGAGCAAAAAAGCCATTGTAAATAAAATTGTTTGGTGTAAACAGCAAATTTAGACAATGAACATACTACCAAATATACCTGTTAGTATGTCATGTCGAACGTAGCCCAGTGGGCTAAGCCCTGTACATCCGTTAATCGAGTCCTATATGACGAGTTCTAATCCTAGTTAGTGATTTCACTTTTTATCTTTTTTTTAGTCTCATTTCACTTTACTGTTATCTAATTAGATTGTTGTTATTCAGATGAATTTTTTAGCTAATGTTTGTATATAAAATAATTAAATAAAGAGGAGATGAAAACTTTTAAGATGTAATTCAATTTGAATAACATATCTGGTTGTTTGATCTTCCACTAACTTATTGAAACCGTTCCATATTTAATACAGTCGTAGACTTTTCCCGTGGCTTCACAAGTGATTGTTTTAGTGAATTTTCTTTAAAAAGATTCACTAATGAGGAGATCCAGACTTTTGAATGGAGAAAAAATTCCTTCAAACGAGCGCAAACTAGTCACCCTAGAACCCATATCCAGGGTCAGTTTCAATTATATATATATATATATATATATATATATATATATATATATATATATATATATATATATATATATATATATATATACGTGCCAAGATTTAGACAAAAGAGTTATAGGCATTTAAATAAAAAAACATTGGGGTTTTCCTCAAAACGCCAAAGACGCGACTTAAAACGTCAAAATTGGCAACATTTAAGCAAATAACCTAAAAGAAATACGGATTATGTAAAGACTATTCTGCAAACCCTTAAGTTTCAGCTTCAACCATCATTTCCCTTCATTTTACTAAAATATTTCCAGAAAATCATTTCAAATAGACTCTTTCTCTGATGCTTTGGGAATAGTTTTAGTTTAACGGTCTATAATTTTTAGCTAATGGTATACGTCTTGAGCTGCATCTTATAAAATTAATTTGATAATCACAGGCTGGCCCATAAGTCGTTGGTGGTACCCTACATTTTTTTTTTGAACATTCCATATTGCATTTTTGCATTTTTCTTCGAAATATGATGCATGTTTCTAAAAAGAATCGAGAGGCAGTAAGTGGGTTTTGGTAGCGAATTTTCATTTAATTGATGCCTGCTTGCATTAAAGAGACATATTTGCTATTAAAAACATTTTAATGAAAATTCACTTCCATAACGCATTTGCTTACTTACTTACTTATTTACTTATCATAAATCGTACAACATGTCTACACAATAAGCCTGAGGCTTGTGCTGTATATTAACATAATTTAATAAAATTCCACCAAAAACTGCTTTAAAACTTCATCCAAATGTAACATACTTCCAATTTTGACATACCAAATTTGTTTGGCTTTTACTTGTTTCATCTAATGAACCAGTCTTTGCCTTCACTCTTCATTGATTTTAATCATTTCCCAATACCTTCAAAACTAAAATTCTTTTTTTATGGCCGACATTTTCATCCAAATTGTTAATTTTGAATTTAACTAAATATGACAAATTATTTTGACACACTTTTTCTAAAAGAGATTACTGCTTCCAGACTTTATTTTAAAATGTTTTGTGATGATTTCGCTGTTCCAAATGTACTTAAAAGTTCATATTACCTGATATTCCTGACATTTAAAGCGGTTAGCGGCTAATAATACTGAAAGTTAGTATTGATTCGCCAGTGATTGTGTGTATATCGGAGTTAAGCTAGTAATAATTGAGTTTATCATAAAGCTTTGCGGATAGATAAGATAATATGCAATTGAAGCGGGTTCATAAACAATGCACAGGTGTGCCCTATCAAGTGAATTCAAATCAATGTCAACGAATTTTCCTATATAAACAGTATTAAATAATCTATGTTGACTCATAGAGTACCAATTATTGTCCTCTCTATAATCGGCATTAACTTTGTCCTACAAATATTTTATTTTCATCATTAAAAAGGCAAAAAATTAAATTCTATGGTAACTTTTATAGCGTTATTATTTTGCAACTATTGCATACTATTCAGCAATTGGATAATTTTACACAATAAATGTATACTTGAAGAACCTAAATCACCACAACATATTTCTAAAGACCTGATGATGGTTTTACCAACAAAGTTAGCGTCATCAGAGGATGAAAAATGCTAAGAAGCTGGGAATTGAACCGACTCCTTTTGACTGCGCAATTTATGAAGCTTTTGAAGTATTACATACATTTGAAAGTAAATTAGATACACAGTTTTAAAATTGCACTAAGCAATTATTTACTTACAAAATTAAAATAAAATATACTAGTAATAAAAAGTCTAGACGCAGCAAATGCGTTATGGTAGTAAATTTTCATAAAAATGTTTTTAATAGGAAATATCTCATTTTAAAAAAATAAAAGCAGGCATTAAATTTGGTTACCAGTATAACCTATATTTTATGAAACCAACTTGACTGTTTGAAAAAGTGCACAAATTTTCCTAAAATAAAAGTTAAAATGTTCCCGAAAAACTGGTCCGAAAAACAAACCTCTTCAAGCTATTTACCCACATACCCAGATATAATTTTTCACAAAAAGCTTTTCGACGAAGCTTGGAAAACAAATTTTGCATGAAAGTTTGCAAACAATTTTTTTAGAAAATCCGAAAACATTTACAGGTATAGGGAGTCTTGTAGAAAACTTGAAGCAGAGGGTATGCCCTTTACTTTGAAACAGAAAGTACAGAGTGCCCCAATTGAAAAAATTGGGCCATTTGCATTTTTAGCATTTTGTATTTTTCCTATAGCAAGTGGCTTGGATAAGTTGGTTAGCCAGGAAAATCCGCCGAGGTTTTCCCGGAAAATTTTGTGTTTTCTTTCGAAAAAAATCGAAAAAAAATTATATCTCCAGTATTAACAAAGTAAGGGCAACCAAATTTGATACACGGGTTTATATAATTATGTGTAAGCTACCCACCAAAATCTAGCTTTGTAGCTTGAAGGACAAAAAAGTTACAGGCATTTAAAGAAAAATAAATCTGGGTTTTCCTCAAAACGTCAAAAGTCGCGATTTTAAACGTCAAAATTGGTAATATTTAGGCAATGAACCTGAAACTAATATGAGCTATGGAAGGAAAATGTCTCAAGAACAATGTTTTGCAAAGCCTGCAGTCTTAGTTTCAATCGTCATTGTCCTTCATTTTACTAAAATGTTCCCAGAAAATTCTTTTCAAATAGACCCTTTCTCTGATGCTTTGGCAGTAGTGTTGGCTATAGAGTTTAGCGTTTAATTGTGTATCATTTTTGTCGAATTTTCGTAAAAAATCTTTAAAGCTCAATATATCCGTCATTATGCAAGATACGAAAAAAAAATTGTATACATTAATTATAAGGTGTCTTGAGCTACATCTTAAAAAACATTTCTACAATCACAGGATCTTGATAAAATTTGGTGAATACCTTCCTTCTGAAAGTGGCTTGGATAAGTTCGTTATCCAGGAAAATCGGACCAGGTTTTCCCGGAAAATTTTGTGTTTTCTTTCTAAAAAAATTCATATTTCCGGAAATAACAACGTGAAGGCAACCAAATTTGGTACGCGTATTTGTATTATACAGGGTGAACCATGTACCGAAATTTAGGTCTCTAAGTTTAAGGACAAAAAAGTTACGGGCAGCTAAAACAACAAATTTTTGAGTTATCCTCGAAACGTCAAACTCTCAATTTAAAACGTCAAACTCGCAATTTAAATGTCAAAATTGGCAATGTTTAAGCAAAGAACGTAAAATAAATACGGATTTTGAAAAGAAAATGTTGCAAGAAGAGTGTTCTGCGAACCCTTAAGTTTCAGATTCAACCATCATTGCTCTTCATTTTACTAAAATATTTACAGAAAATTCATTTCAAATAGACCCTTTCTCTGATGCTTTGGCTGTCGGTTTAGTTAAGTTGATGCTTTCGCTGTAGGTTTAGTGAAGTTTATGGTTTACGGTCTATAATTTTTAGCTAATTTTCGTAGGACAAATTTGTTACTGCATTTTAGCATTTTTTATCGAAATATGATGCATGTTTGTAAGAAAAAGTCTGGACGTAGTAAGTGCGTTTTGGTAGCAAATTTTCATTAAATCCTTCAAATTTCAATAAATCAATTTGCTATTAACGTAAGTTTTGTTGGTTAGGAAACCAGCATTTAACTTTATTTTCGGAAAATTTTTGTATGAACGCAGCAAGGGCGTTTTGGTTGCGAATTTTCATTAAATGTTTCAACTTTCAATAACTCAATTTGCTATTAACCTAAGGTTCATTGGCTAGGAGACATTTTCAAATAATTATTTTGATAAAATATGGTACATTGTACCTACTATATAGGTTATACCGGTAACCAAATTGATTCCTGCTCGCATTAGAACGATATATTTGTAATTATAAACATTTTAATGAAAATTCGCTTCCATAACGCACTTGCTGCGCCCAGAGTTTTTTAAATTTAGTCACTATTTGAGAGCATCTGTGTACGGCATCTAGACTTTTTCGATGAATAATGCCAGCGAAAACCTTTTCGAATGCGAGACTTTTATGGGACTCTGCTACCTATTAGTAAAAACGCTGTATCAGAAGATTTGAGATACGCCAAAAATGTGAAAAGTTGCAAAACAACTGAAACACCTCGAACACGTTGACCGCTATTAAATCCCTTTTACCCACAAACGTGCATTATAATTCGATGCAAAATACAAAAATGCAATATTATAAGGGATGTTCGAAACAAAAGAAATTTTCATTACTATCGACTAATGGGCCATCCTGTGATTGTCAAAATAATTTTATAAGATGCAGCGCAAGACACCCTATAATTGAGGTAAATAATTTTTTATAGCGTCTTGTATAATAACGAATATATTGAGCTTCATCCCAGACATACGTCACCCTGTATATATGTAAACAGATAAAAACAGAAACTAACCCGGATATAGGTTCTAGGGAGCCTAGTTTGCACTCATTGGAAGAAATATCTTCAAAATTCAAAAGTCGTGGTCTCCTCATTAGCGAATTTTTCCTACTAAAGTTCGCTAAAATTTATAGACCAATAAACCATAAACTTAACTAACACTACTGCCAAAGCATCAGAGAAAGTGTCTATTTGAAATGAATTTTCTGGAAATATTTTTGTAAAATGAAGGACAATGGCGGTGGAAGCTGAAACTTAAGGGTTTGTAAAACACTCTTCTTCGGCATTTTCTCTACAGCCCGTATTTATTTCAGGTTCTCGCCTAAAAGTTGCCAATTTTTACGTTTCAAATCGCGACTTTGACCATTTTTGTTTCTTTAAATACCTATAACTTTTTTTCTTTTAATTAACAGACCTAAATTTTGGTACATAGCTTACTATTGATGATACGAAACAGCGTACCAAATTTGGTTTAGATATCAGAATGTTCCGAGAGATACCAGGAAATATTCCGGGAAAAACTGTGCCGATTTTCCTGGACAGCAAAGTTATCCAATGCACTTGCAAAAGGAAGTACTCGAAATTTGACTCATTGTTTTTTGAGTGTGATACATACATACATACATACACACACACACACACACACACACACACACACACACACACACACACACACACACAAATATATATATATATATATATATATATATATATATATATATATATATATATATATATGCTATAAAAATTGAATCTGACCCCGGATATGTGTTCTAGAGTGCCTAGTTTGCTCATTTGAACAATCTATTCCAAAATTCAAAAGTTGCGGTCTCCTAATTAGTGAATTTTTTAAATAAAATTAACTAAAATGCACATTCAAATATGTCGATAGTGGTACAACATTATCTATCAGGAACAGGAAGAGCTAGTTGCTCAGGAGTAAGTAATCGTGATCGTATTACATGTGAAGATCATTATCGGTGAGATAATCTGATTATAATATATTGGAATGAAGCCAGGTACCCGTTAAAGCCGATTTCAACATGATTGATGGGCGCGTATTAAGAACACCGGTAAATATTGATGTTAGGCTTTCATACTCCAGAAATATCTTTTTAAATTTAAAACATTGGATAAACGATGGAATGACAAACAGTTTTCACAAGTGGGGCAGTCTTTTTTAAACTGAACTATTAGCGAACTGTTGACATTAGTTGTGACATATCAAATAAACATCTCAAATAGGAACCAGTTCGCCGCAAATATTTCCAAATGTAATTAGAAATTACACTGTATAAAACTCTTTTTTAATAGGAAATAAAAAACTGTAAAGCCTACAGCCTCCAGAGAAGTTATGATACTCTTCTTTTCAAAGTTACGCTTTGCTGTTATTATTAGTTATTTCAATAAGTTTTGTACCTATTAAAGGTCAGAAATTTGCGATAATGGTCTTAGATGCCACAGCCATTAAATTAATGATTAATGAAAAGACATAAGTTTTTTTGAAGATTGCCTAAAAAGCGTTAGTACTAGCCTGTAACCAAAATATGAGTATCCCAGACAAGAAAACCGTCAAGCATTTAACGACGTGAGAAACCCCTATGTCCGCATTCTTTCTGAGGCAAAAAAAACTCATTTCATAACCACATCAAAAACAAAGTCCTCTCAAGCTACAATGGCAGCAAACCCTTCTGAACTCCTGCTAAATCTATTGGAAATAATTTCTGCGAGAGCACGTTCCCAGCTCTTGTTTCAGGGGATGAAATTGTTTCTACCGCCCTGGGAAAGGCTGAACTTTTTGCCTCGTTGTTCGCCGGCAATTATACTCTCAACCCATCTCCAAATGTTCAACCACCAACAGTCCCCAATGTCGCGCATAAAATGACGGATATCATTTTCAAAACTAAAAAGGTACTCTTCTCTTAATACCAAGAAAACCTCTGGCCTTGACGAGATCCCAGCAATTGTTCTCAAAAAATGTGCACCAGAACATGCTCCTGTCCTGACTTGTCTGTTTCAGACATCTTAGAATATAGGCATATTCTCTAGTAACTGGAAAACTGCTTGAGTACAACCCGTCACCAAAGCGCTTCCTAGCAACTAGAGGCCTATTTCTCTCGTTTCAGTCGTCTTTAAAGTGATGGAAAAGTAAATAAACACCGAATTACTAAAATTTCTTGAAAAACACAGTCTAATCCACGACAGGCAGTATGGATTCCGTCAGCGCAGATCAACTGCCGACCTCCTTGCCTTTGTCACCCATTCTTGGCACAAGTCTATGGAACTACACGGTGAATTCCAGATTGTCGCTCTAGACATATCCAAAGCATTCGACCAGGTCTGGCACGCAGCGCTGCCTAATAAACTTCCGGCCTATGGCCTACCACCAAAACTCTGTACCTGGACAGCAAATTTCCTCTCCAACCGGAGCATTTGTGTTGTCGTCGATGGCCATTCCTCGAAACTGTATCCAATGAATGCAGGAGCCCCGCGCGAAACCTTTACAATTCGGACTAGAAACGGGTTCGAATCGTGTATTCAAAAAGACAAATTTGAAAAGGCCTGCTTCTAATGAGTTTTAAGTGATGTGTATGTGATGTATGTGTGAGGTGACTGAGGTAATGGGAGCTAAGGAGTGATGTGATTCAATACCCGTCGTTGTGTAATCCAGGGGAGTAGCTGTTTTTGCTCGCTAGTATTCTTCCCACAGCTTTCTTCTTGCTGTACTGTGTGAACGTTTCAGCTTCTGTGGAAGCAGAGAACTGTCACATTATCAGAGAGAGCGCTATTCTCTACTGCATATGTATGTATATGATCTTCAATACAGGCAATTTGATCACAAAAATGAGCAATAAAAAGTGCAAGTTTTTTGCTAAAGCGAGCTATTTATTTTGACCTGTGTTTAGGGCCTGATTAGGAACCTAAACACAACCCTGAAGCATAGGGTTGAAGAGCTAGTTTTGACAAAAAACTTGCATTTTTTATTGCCCATTTTCATTGGTCGAATTGCCTTTATTAGAGATTTTGTAGTTTTGGTACTAACACAAATCACCGTTGCTACACCTAATCCACAGCTATAATCCTTCTATATATATATATATATATATATATATATATATATATATATATATATATATATATATATATATATATATATATATATATATATATACATATATACATAACTTATAACAATAGATGACCTTGGGTTTTAAAGGCTCTAATTCGCTCTCATTGGAAAAAGAATTTCCTACTACTCTACTATCGAAATTTTCTTTATGACATTTCCTAAAATTGGTAGCGTTTCTTACAAAACTGTAACAGCAAGGCTGATGTAAAAATCAAATTTATCGTATTTGACAACCCCCACTACACAAACTTTTGCGAAAATCGAACCAAGGGATGCAAGATAATGAACGTGTTTCAAACTTTATAGAAAAAATTTATGTTATTGTCAACAAGGCGGTGTTATTGATGAATTTAGATACATGTACACAAATAAATTAGTTTTCTAAATACAACGTACTTATCTCATTCTTGTTACGCTTGTTGATTTTGTCTTCATTTCATTCGTAGTGATTCTATTCTTAACACTCTTGACTAAAAAGCATGAACGGATAATGGGATAGTCTTGTTTACAAAAGTATTTTCTATGAAAAAGGGAGACAGTTACTTCAAATTCAATGAGCTAGAATACTCTAGGATGTCACCGCTGTTTGAAATACTGGACAACTGTTGCTACTTTGTGACCTCAGGAAGCTCATAATCCTTTGTAACAGACGTATGTATTATGATTATACATATCTAGCTTAAATTTATATGTTTTGGTAGCTCAAGATGCTAAAGACCTGCTGTAGACAATGAACCCCTCACTATGATGGAGAAAATAGTAACTAACCAAACTAAACATATTTTCGAATGTACTAGTTGTAGAAATCTTCGTGTAATAGACTACTGTATCAGTCCCTGAAACACATTTTGCACAATAGCATTTTGCAGATTCGTTAGATTGTAACGAAATTTCCGTTTCGTTGCAATGAACCATTTTTTCTGAGCGCAACAAAATTCTGACAACTTTTAGCGCATTACAAAAAAAATTCGCTAATGAGATCTGTGTTTATATATATATATATATATATATATATATATATATATATATATATATATATATATATATATATATATATATATATATATATATATATATATATATATATATATATTATAAAATTCATATCTCCGTAAATAACGAAGTAAGGGCAACCAAATTGGTACACGTATTTGTATTATAATGAGTGAACTCTGTACCAAAATTTAGGTATCTAGCTTTAAAGACAAAGAAGTTATGGGCAGTTAAAGAAACAAATTTTGGAGTTTTCCTCAAAACGTCAAACTCGCAATTTTAAACGTCAAAATTGGCAATGTTTAGGCAAAGAACGTGGAACAAATACCGATTGTGAAAAGAAAATGTTGCAAGAAGAGTGTTCTGCAAACCCTTAAGTTTCAGATTCAACCGTCATTACCCTTCATTTTACTAAAATGTTTACAGAATATTCATTTCAAATAGACCCTTTCTCTGATGCTCTGGCTGTCGGTTTAGTTAAGTTAATGCTTGTAGGTTCAGTGAAGTTTGCGGTTTAACGGTCTATAATTTTATTTAGCTAATTTTCGTAGAACAAGTTCGCTAATGCAATTTTGCATTTTTTATCAAAATATGATGCGTTTGTAAGAAAAAAATCTGGACGCAGAAAGTGCGTTTTGGTAGAGAATTTTCGGTAAATTTGCAGTTTAGCTCCCGAACGCTTTTCAAAAAACTGTTTTTAGAAACCTACCTAGAGCCCCCCTAGATCCACAAACCCCAAGAAACATTTCTTGTTCATACCCCCAAGGAAGTTACGGGACCAGGAGTGCGTAGGGGTGCTGGGCGGGGTAGGTAGTAAAAAGGAAATAAGAGCAGAAATTGCGAATAAAACGGGCTTGAAAGCTGTCTTTTTCACATCTTGAAGCCATATCCCACTTAAACCCTGTCTACCCCGCACAGCACCCCTGTCTCCCCAGGTGCCGTAACTTCCTTGGCGGGTAGGAGCAAAACATTTTTCTTCTGATTTATGCAGCGAGGGTGATTGTATGCACGCGAGGGGGAAGTAAAATCCCCACGACTAAACAGCCACCCCCCAACACCCCGCCCCTGCCACAAGTCGAACGGTAGGGGGGTCTGATTCGTCGTAGGCATTTTGCTTCCCCCTTCGTATGCATACAACCACCCTCGTTGCATAAACCGCAAGAAAAACTTCTTGTTCATACCCCCCAAGGAAGTTACGTGACCTGGGGCTAATAGGGGTGCTGTGCGCGGTAGGCAGGATTTAATGGGGATCAAATAGACAGCTTTCAAACCGTTTTCTTCGCATTTTCTGCTCATATTTCCTTTTTACTACCTACCCCGCCCAGCACCCCTATTCACTCCCAGTCCAGTAACTTCCTTGGAGGGTGTGAACAAGAAATTTGTCTTGTGGTTTGTGCATCCAGGTGGGGTCCTAGTAATGTTTCTGAAAACAATTTTTTGGAAAGCGTTCGGGAGCTAATCTGCAAATTTACCGAATTTTCATTAAATCCTTCAAATTTCAATAACTCGATTTGCTATTAACGTAAGCTTTATTGGTTAGAAAACCAACATTGAAGTTTATTTTCGAAAATTTTTTGTATATTTTCAAACCATAAGTAATTTTGATAAAATATAGTACATTGTTTCTACTACATAGGCTATACCGGTAATCAGATTGATCTGTGCTCGTTTTTGCTATTAAAAACATTTTTATGGACATTGACTTCCATAACACACTGCATCCAGACTTTTGAAAAATCTTTATATATTTTCATACAATGAAGTTATTTCGATGAAATATGGTACATTGTTTCTACTAAATAAGCAGCCAAGTTTGATGCCTACTTTCATCAAAGAAAGACATTTGCTATTAAAAATATTTTAATGAAAATTCGCTACCATAACGCACTTGCTGCGTCCAAACTTTTATAATTAATATTTTGGACTAAATAACTTTTAAAGGCACATCTATATAATGAAAAAGCTTTATAAAATATATTCGCAATCGAAAAAAGGTAAATAAAACATCGGAATGTTATCGCTTTGATAACGCTAAGTGAAATCTATAAATGTGCAAATTTTTTAACGTAAAATTTTAAGCGGCTCAATAAGATAAACAAAGAAGATCAAGCTTTTAGAAGGATACAAGGATAAACATTTTGTTCCATATGCAAGTCGATCCGCCGACCGAGAAAAGTAATTAATGCAAATTGATATAAAAGTAATTCGAAATAATGTGAAACATGTGAAGCATCTTTTAGTTTTCATTTTGTGAGACACTGATCTTGCAAACCATTGCAGCATTAAAGTGGCCCCAATTCGGTTTCGCAGAGGTGACTGTCCGGTTGAAGGGAGAGGCCATATACAATCTTTTTTTATTAGAGTTTTTACTTTGAGAACTGACTCATTCAGTCACTGTCAATCTGCAAAATGAACAAGGATGCATCTGACCTTGCTTTTCACAATGGCAAAACCTGTCTTAAGAATGTTAATCTAACAAGCTCTTTAGTTTTTTTCTTTTATCTTCTTTTATCTCCCTATACACTTGCTGTTTACTAAAAATATATATTAAAATTAAAACTTATATACATATCCACCCACACACATACGCGAGCGCATATACACTCATGTATACGCACTCAAGTCAATAGGCTTTATACGTCCAGTACTTAACACTAGGTGCAGGACAGAAAATGCACATTATGCCTTCATGTGCACATACACACACATACATATGCATGCACACATTTACGCTACAACTTGTTGCAGGAGAAACATTGGGACACTTTTCACACCAATGGAGCCTGTCATTGTAACTTTTTAACATATGGGGAGGTTGCGGTTAAAAGAGGTTAACACAAGGAAAGACACAAAGGAACTCACTTTTATCTCTCTGACTATACATTAATCTGCTAAATTTATTTACTATCCCTAAGACTATATAGTATATTTCCACTAGTACAATATTTATTGGAACAGTCCAATTTTCAGAATATCATCTTTTTACTAAGAGTTATATAAACCTAGCTAACTTAGAGTGTTTAACAAAACACATTAAAGCTATTATGACACTTTTATTACAAACAGCTTCATACATAAGTGATGTCACATCAAGTGGAAAGGAAACATTGTATTCTATCAAATTACAAAATAATGTTTTTCTTTATTCATGATGCCTAATACAGGAAAAAATCAAATGATTTAAATCAGCTGGGCTGGTATTGTCGCATGAGCAAAATGGATTGTCTTCAACTTTTATTATATACAAATGAGACTTAAAAGCACCATGGCCTATGATAATTCTGTTAAGTGTCGTAGACAAATACCTAGAAAGCACCAGTTCTTTGTAAATGGGCTGTTTTCTTAGATTAGGGATGATACTACTAAAGTGCTTGTTACAGCTACTTTTCAACTAATTCCAATGATCCTGCCATCTTATATTACACACATGTTTTACTTGCAGAAGTAGATCTCTGTTACTGTAAAAGTCATGTTTACAACCTGTTATCGTTGCTTTTTTGGCAAAATAGTCGGCCTTTTCATTACCCTCAAGCTTTGAGTGCCCTTTTACCCATATGAAAGTAACTCTTTTGTGCTGTTGTTCCAAGACCTCTAATTGATAAGCAATATCACATATTACCCTGGACCGATATATAGCATTTTGAAGATTCGATAGAGTTCTTAACAGTGAAAGGGAATCGGTCAAAACAACAAAGCTACTCATATTTTGGTTACAGGCTAGTACTAACGCTTTTGTGTGGCAGCAGCTTCAGCAGTGTAAATTGAAGTGAACTTTGGCAGACTAAATAACCCAACATAATCTAATTGTTTAATCTACACTGCGCATCCCAGTTAATCTTGAATTTTTAACCCATCAGTATAAATTTTGACCGCTTCTTTATATGGTTTTAACGCTTGTTTCAATATACAAGTATTTATATCTGGTATGTTAGTAAATATAGGTATAATAATGTGAGATTTTATCAATTGTATGTTATAAGAGAAATCAAATCCAAAATTAAGGATTTCTTTCGCATACTATTGAGAATTTTCGATTTCCAAAGAAGCGTTAAATAATGGTGGTGAAGTTTTGTTTCTCCAATAGTTGTACGTAAGATGGATCACAGCTAGCTGTTGAATTTTCATGAACGTGTCCTGAGAGTCGAAGCTAAAGTTTTTCATAAGAAATTTACAGGATAACAAAAATCTTTTAACAAAAAGTGGTTGTTCGTTTGTTAAAACTAAAAAAGATTGTACAGGGGAAGTTTGGATTGGTAAACTGTCTCCCCAAGAAAAAACGTTCCCCAGTGACTTATTCTAAGCCATGTTTAAGATCAATGCAATCTTCTATGTTAACATATACTGTGTGGTTGGCTTCAAGACGTGCTGTGTTACTTCCACCAGATGTGTTGGAGCCTTGGCATTTTTGTTGAGCCCCAGGAAGTTATACAGTTCTAATATGTTAAAGTCCTCTATTCTCTAAAATTCTACATTATTGAAGTGATGTTGAAGCCCTAAAT
Source organism: Tillus elongatus (assembly GCA_964006375.1). Classification (NCBI taxonomy): domain Eukaryota; kingdom Metazoa; phylum Arthropoda; class Insecta; order Coleoptera; family Cleridae; genus Tillus; species Tillus elongatus. The sequence goes on along the minus strand of OZ023263.1, from coordinate 28,513,008 downwards.
TTTTTGAAGTTCTACATTATTAAAGTAATGTTGAAGCCCTATATTTTCTGGAGTTCTAGGGTGTTCAATGAGTGAAGCTCAAAAAATTTGTGACAAGCAGTGGTAATTACAACCTAGAGAACCCAACTCATCACTAAAACTAGTTTTAGTTTATTCATCCCTGGTAACGATAACTTTGTTAACGAAACGATCGTCAGTTCTAAAAACTGGGTTGTGATGAATTCGGTTCTACAAATTGTACTTATTCTAGTGTGTTGTTGAAGCTCTACATTTTATGAAGTTCTACATTATTGGAGAGATTTAGAAGTCCTGTATTTTTTGAAGCACTATATTTTCCGGTCTGTCATAGAGAGTACCAGGAGTACGCTTGTCACCAACAATACTGATGCCTCGCTAATATCACAGTGTAATTGTAAAAACTAATTGACGAGTTTGTAAGCCACCAGGATGTTATTAATAATTATATTGAATAGTGTTTTATTTTAAGGTCAAATGACTGACACGGTCATATACCAAGCATTCTATGCATTTAAAACATTTTAAAACTCTAGAATGCATACAAGATAAAAATTAAAATAAGCAAATTAAAGTTATACATGAAAAATTTCGGGACGCAGCAAGTGCGTTATATTAGTAAATTTTCATAAGAATCGTACACTATTATTGAAAGGCATATTACTAAAATGAATACTTTAAAAGTACGCTTGCAGAACCCGAATCAGCACAACACATCTTTCTAAGGACCTGACGAGCGTTTCACTAACCACTTTAGCGTCATCAGGGGATGAAATATTCTAGAAGAAACGATCGTCAGGTCTTTAAAAAGATGTTTTGTGGTGATTGGGGTTCTCCAAGTGTACTTATCAGTGCTCATCATAGGTTCCAGTCGTCGCTTAGTATAATACTCTAAACTTACACAGACCTTGAAGGTCGACTTTAGAGGTCCTAGTACGCGCACATTTAAAGAATTCTTTCGAAGCTGTTACCATCGATATCTCTCTATTATGAAAAAAAAAAACTTTTCCTTTTAAAAAAAAAATGCTCAAAACTCAATTTTCTATGAAGCTAAAAAATTAAATTTTACTCTTTCTGTAGATAGTGTAAGTCTCTTTAAAAGAAACGTGTCTTACAGATTTCATTAAAGTTATAAAAGCTTTTCAGAAGGTAACTTAATTCATATTTAGAAAAGTAAAGAGTCGTGCGCGAACATCGAAAACAGTTGGATGTGTACGATAGTGCTCTTGTTAAAAAGAAATATCTGCCTAAGTTTTTGGTAAATATAAATATCTTTTATTAAAAGTGAACTTACAAATATATAAATTGAGTGCTAAACAGTCATACTGCATACCTTATTAGGTCTCTCTCTGATGAGAGCCCTAATTGAAGTTAATAACCATGCTCGGCAACGGGAGAGCAGAAGCAGCCGCAGCAGGCAATTCACAAACAGATCTCACAGAGACCCAGTTCTCTGCAAAGCGTAAACGCAATCCCAGCTCTCCGATACCTGGAGAACACGAAAAACGCTACCTCCTAGACGACCAGTCTCTAATACAAAACAACAAATATTTTCCGCTTCAAACAGTCAATAAAGACATAAATGAAACATTAAATATCAGTGAAAAAACAGTTAAGATAACGATACCACCGATTTATTTACACGAAGCAAATAATTATCAATTAGTTGAACAAGATATTGAAAATATCGTAGAGAACGAATTTACAACTCAATATAAAAACAATGCCATAAAAATAAATTTAACAGACATTACTGACTACAGAAATTTAACAAAGTTCTATGATAATAATAATTTAAAATATCATACCTTTAAAGACCCCCAAAAATCTTTATTAACAGTAGTCATAAGAAATGTCCCGTTATCAGTTAAAGAAAAAGAAATATTAGAGGAATTGCAAGATAAGTACCCAGTTGAAAAGGTTGTTAGACTGCTTAATAGGGACAAAAGACCCCTGCCTTTATGTGCAGTAGACCTCGATAAGGATGAACAAGGCATGAAAATTTACGGGCTTACAAAACTAAGACACTCAATAGTTTCTGTCGAACCGCGTAGAAAATCGCGAGAAATACCGCAATGTACACGTTGCCAAAGATTTGGACATACAAAAAACTACTGCAAACTAACACCACGATGTGTTAAATGCAGTGATAACCACCATTACTCCGAATGCCAAAAGCAACCTAACGAGAGACCTACCTGCGTAAACTGTAATGAAGCGCATCCAGCCAGCTATAAAGGATGCAATTATTACAGAAATTTAAAGCAACAAATTAATAAAAGTCAACAAACTTACAAACAACATCGATTAGAGGAATCTCAATATAAAATTGAAACTAATAGCGCTAAGAACTTACATGCGCGCCACACGAATAACCATATTTCCCGCGCAAATACAAACAAAACTTTCGCAGACACAGTAAGGCCCAGAACACCAAGCCAAAGAAACAATCAAACCGACCAAGACACACAAGAATCATTAATAGAACTAGTCATATCCTTTATCACAGATCTAATAAAACCGTACGTCCAAAAAATAAAAAACTTTATAAGCGAACTAATACCAACATTTCTCCAAAATGTCTCTATATAGTAATCGTATTCTTCATAACTTAACAATTGTTAATTTTAATGCCAATGGTATCAAAAGGCAGCGAACAGAACTAATAAACTTTTTATGCCAACATAACGTAGATATTATGTGCATCAGCGAAACACACCTGATTAAAGAAGAATCCTTTAATATTCCAAAATACAAAATATACAGGAAGGACCGTGAAACACCTCACGCTTCAGGCGGTGCGGCAATTCTTATTAAGAAAAACATTTCTCATTACAATAAAATGTTGCCAAACCTAGTATCTATGGAGGCTGTGTGCATTGAACTGTATATAAAAAACAGCAACCAGTTAAAGGTAATAGCAGCATACAAGGCACCACATCTAAATATATCTGAACAAGACATCACCTCTATGTTCTCTGATAGCAACCCTACGCTACTACTTGGCGATCTGAATTCCAAAAATACAATTTGGGGATGTAGAGCAAATAACCCAAATGGGGTCAGACTTAATACAATAACAAGTAAGCACAATATTTTAGTAGTCGCACCTAGCGAACCAACATATACAGCATCCCGCTCTAATTACCTAGGGGATATCCTAGACATTGCCCTAATAAGAAATACTATCACTCCAGCTCATCAAGTAGTACTCACAGAACTAGACTCGGATCATCTACCAGTTCTTCTATCATTTTGTGATAAGCCAGAACCCTTCAAACAACCACCAAGACTGATAAATGGTAGGGTTGATTGGAAAAAGTTTCAAGAAGATATCGAAAGACGTTTGACACCCCTACGCAGACTTTCCACACGACAAGATATAGACAGCGCTGTAAAACATTTAACAGCATGCACTGTGCATGCAGTTCATGAATCAACCATTGTTCCAAATCAACTATCAAGACCAAATAAGTCATACGTAACACCTCAATATATATTAGATCTAATTAAAGAGAAAAACAGGGTCAGACGACTATGGCTAGATAATCATACTAGTCAATTGAAGACCAGACTAAATCAATTAAGTCACCAAGTAAAAAGTGAACTTGATGAACATAGAATATCATCATATTAAAAATATATAAGTGAACTAGAAGCAGCAGATCCCTCCCTGGAGAGCTACCAAAAAAATACTTCGACAACCACAAACTATATACAGCTTAAAAACTAACAACGAAGTTCACGATACAGATAAGGGCAAGTGTAGAATATTTGCCGAGCATCTCGAAAACGTTTATGTTTCAGCGCCTTTACCAAATCACACCCTCACCAAAGAAATTAAATTTATTGATAATGTGCTTCCTAATATAAGCCCAAACAGCTTCTCGATAATTACCTCAGACGAAATATCTGATTTAACCAAAATAATACCAATAAAAAAATCCCCTGGTCATGATCTCATACCGTACATAGTTCTTAAAAATCTGACCAAAAAGTGTTATGAGACATTAGCGCTTATATTTAATGCATGCCTGAAAACTGGCTATTTTCCACACACATGGAAACACGCTGTAATTATCATGTTCCTGAAACATGGAAAAAACAAGATGCACCCATCAAGCTATAGGCCTATCAGCTTGCTATGCACTTTAGGCAAGCTTTTCGAAAAACTGATACTGAGGCGACTGAACGAATTTATGGAAGAGCATAATACCCTACCCCCCACACAGTTCGGGTTCAGAAAAAAGCATTCAACTCTTCATCAACACCTTCGTTTAAATGAAATTATTGTCAAAGGATTCTAAAACAAAAAATATACCACCGTAGCATTCCTAGACGCAACACAAGCTTTTGATAAAATATGGATCGACGGGCTCCTCTTCAAATTAGCAAAAATCCAAGACTTACCCTCCTATCTACTCAAAATCATTGCCAGCTTCACACAAAATAGAACATTTGCAGTAAGAATAAATGCCGAATTTTCCACAACTAAAGCAATTCACGCAGGAGTGCCTCAAGGTTCCATATTGGGACCTACACTATATAATTTATATGTAAGCGACATACCATACGAACAAGGCTCCTTATTGGCGATGTATGCGGACGATACAGCGATAGCAACACAACACAAGAGCATAATCGAATCCAGGAACCTCTTACATAATTCCTTAAACAAAGTTACAAAATGGTGCAAGAGCTGGGGAATCACTATAAACTCATCAAAGAGTCAAGCTAAAATCTTTACGCTCTTAAGAGGACCAAATCCTCCACCGTTACAAATAGATAACAAAGCAATCCCTTGGAATCACAAACACGAATCCGTCAAATATTTAGGCCTACATTACGATCGTACCTTAACCTGGAGGCACCATATCAAAAACAGAACTCAGCAAGCTTATGGACGTCTAAAAATGCTGTACCCCATTATAAACAGAAAATCATCACTAAAGATTGAATGCGGAACTCTCATCTACAAAAGTATTCTTAGACCAGTTCTCACATATGGCTGTCCAATATGGGGAACAGCGTCAAATTCAACAATAAATATGGCACAAACCTTCCAGAACAAAGTACTACGAATCATCACCGATGCACCGTGGTTCATTAGGAACACGCAAATACATCGCGAATTAAACATACCAGTGATCAGTGATTTCATAAAAACAAGTGCAATCAACTTCCTGAACAAGTTAACTGAATGTCCTGGAGCAGTACATTACAATATTGGTGCAAGACTACAACAAAGAAGACTAAGAAAAAGACTTCCACAAGATGTGTTTAATGGTCCATGATCAGAGTTAAAATATAATTAAAGTATGTGTGGGTATTTGGGCGCATGGGAGTGTGTGTGTGTGAGTATGGATGTGCACATACGAATGTAAGCCTACCAAATAATGTTACTAATTTATCGACCAAACTATTTTTAATTTATGTTTCTAACTATAGCATCTTATCGTTATAATTTTTTATTGTTTCTTGTATTAGGCAATAGCTCATGGCAGATAAAACAACCATGAATAGCATACATGTTGCTGAACTGGTTTGATCTACAATTAAAAAAAAAAGAAAAAAAAAGAAAAGTAAAGTATCTGCCAAATTATAAACGTAGTAGTTATTTTTCCTTATTAATCACCTGAGTTATTTTGTTTTAATCAACCTAATCAAACCGGTTTTTCCAACAGCTAAAAAAAGCTTTTTAAAAACAAATTTTATATTAGTTAGTTTTCTTAATAAAAATTCAATATCAACACTAACCAAATGTGTGCTGAACATTATAATTTTAAACTCAAAGGTGACAAAGTTATTCAGGCGTTTTAAACAAAAATGAGATCTCGTTCAAAACATATAAAATCTGTACACTATTGTTCCTCGAAATGTCAAAGTGAAACAAAAATCGATACGTTCATTGACTTTGAATCGATCACCGAACCTTCTGCGTACGATAAGCTTTTTTTACCTGATACTTGACGCCGATTTTATGTCCCGGGATATATTATATTAAAAGTAAACCTCTGATGACGTTAACTTGGTGAGTGACACGATCGTCGGGTTTTTAAAATGTGTTGTGGTGATTTGAGTTCTCTAAGGGTACTTATCAGTACTCGTCATGGATTCCAATCTTCACTTAGTGACTTTTAAGCAAAAAATGTTTGATTTTCCATTCCCGTAAGACTTCCACACGTTTAAAACTATGTGAAAGTAATAATTTAGAAATTGTTATTTCTGTTAGTTTTGTGTAAAGAGCGAATAGGCTTCTACCTCATCCCTTCTTTGTTTTAAATAAACAAATGAGTGAATGAATAAATAAATTGAACTTACTCATAATCACAAATAATAATCAGGCATTTTAGGAGAGCCTATAGAATTTCATATTCATTACTGAAAAACAAAATTATCATTTCCAGATGTACTTCCTATGAGAACTACAAGCTGTGAATACTAAAATTCAACAGTCATCACTGAACATGAAATTGTACTAAACTGGGGTGTGTTTTATTCTCTCAGCTTATACAACAGTTACTCCGGAAGCTTTTCAAATTTAATTGAATTCGGAAAGTTTATACGAAGCTGGAGTTCACAGAATAAAAGCGAACATGATGTTTTTCCAAGACATTGAAACATATAATATTTAAAATGTTTGGCTCTATGTTTATAATTCACTTAAAAGTTGCGGTCATATTTGTTAAATTTACTTGTAGCAAAGCAACAGTATCATTTACTGAGTGAATATTGGAACCTGTGACGAACACTGATACGTACACTTTGTAGAATTTAATTCACCAAAACACTTGAACTTGGAGAAAGAAGAAATTGTAGTAGAAAGAAGCTGTGGATTATTTTGAAAGAATTTCGTGTTAGGACAACTTAAGTATTATTTCAACATGTTTTCCAGGCAACCAAGCCTATAGAATTAAATCAATTTTTAAATTTTATAAATAACCTTCATGCAAATATTAACTTTACTATAGAAGAAAAAACTAACAATAGTATACCTGCATTCCTTATAATTCACCATTCGAAAGTTAAAAAATATGTCATTCGACATTGTGATGTGTGCGACAGCGTCACCATCTCGGGGCGGAACCAGGCAGTATGTTGTCACGACAGCTCCAACAAAAAAGGTGTCATAAATAGAGACTGTGTACAACCAACAAACAATTTTGTAAATTGTCAGCCGTGGTTCTTTTTTCCCTAATACTGGGACAATGAATGTAAGGCTAGATGCATTCTCACCATAATTAGAAACACATACCGGTTTCGCTCTTATTAGAGCTCGTCAGTGCCCTATACTAATTACGGGCAGAATAAACCTAAAGTAAACCGGTTCCGCACATAGATGGCGACCCTGTCGTACATCTCGCAATGTTATAGAAGGCAGGATACCTTAGCTGAAATTACTTTAGGTGTATTCCCGCTGTAATTAATACAGCGCACTGACGAGCTCTAATAAGAGCGAAAATGCTATGTAGACCCCTTGCGATTCAAGGTTGGAATGGTAACAAAAGAAAGTTTTTCCGGCTTTCTCTCTTCTGAAAGTCGTTGATTCCGCTAACATTTTCTTTATTATTTGTGAGTTAATTAATTTCTCCACTAGGCAAGCAGTGTGTCCGTTATATTCGGCCATGTTCTTAATATACCCGAATTATTTGGTATATATATTTTTATTTAAAAGAAAATTAATTAACATGTTTACTAAAAAATTCAGACTGGCTATTTTTTGTGCGTACGTATTATGTGAGTCATTAGGAATGTAGCTTAGAGTAGTGGTATCCTTCCTATGGTCATCGAATTCTAAAATGTCCTCATTTTTGATAACTGGTACATCCAGAAATGGTAACTTATTATTAATTTCTAATTCGTGGCTAAAATTTACAGAATCAAATTTGTTTAATTTGGCAATAAAATTTTCTATTCTGCAAACGTTTCTGTTGAACACTGCAAAAATATAATCCACATAACAAAAACACACTCTGGGAAAATACTCACTTCACTCATATTCACTTTCGAAATCTATTTCAAATCTACTCATGAAAAGGTCTGAACTAAATGGCGATAGGTGTTTGCCCATTGCGGTGCATTGGGTTTGCTAAAAAAGCTCATTGTTGAATTGAAACATATTTTGTTTAATACAGAGGTTTGTTAAAGTTAACTTGTGTTCCAACATCTTTTCATTCATGTTATTAATTTTTGACAACTATTCTAAATACGTTAACGTTTGCTTCGTGGGAACGCTAGAAAACAATGAGGTTACATCAAATGAAATCAAAACCTCGTCTTCAACCAATTTAACCTCTTTAATTTTATTGATAAAACCAGTTGAATTTGTTACTGAAAAACTGTTTTGTTTGACGGGCCAGTTTTTGAACTCATTTTGCTAAATTGCTAAATTGTATGTTGGAGAATCTATAGCCGAAACAGTAGGTCTCATTGATTTTCTCGGTTTATGGATTTTTGGGAGTACTTTTTTGGGCTTTTTGAGTTTGAAACTTGTAACTTTCTTCGTAAGTTATTCCTGCCTGGTGGAGAAATTAATTAGCAAACAGAAAACAAAGAAAATGTAAGCGGAATCAACGGCTTTTAGAAGAGAGAAAGCCGAAAAAACGTTGTTTGCTTACCATTCGAACCTCGAATTACGAGTGGTCTAGGTGGAATTTAAAAAAAAGGCAATTTGCAATTAACATTTTCGAGAAAAAGTACTTAAAAAAATTTCTAGGGAACCTTAAAGACCAGGATAGTACGGTCAAAATGTCGGGAATTCATAATATAAGTTTTAAAGATTGTGATCTTTAATACGCCGGACAAACAAAAATATATATTCAAATTAGATTCAAATAACATTTAGCACAGTTAAGATACGGTATTATAGGTAGATATTCCGTTGCCCGACATATTTAAGATGATAATCACCACGTAAATAAGGAGAATCTGAAATTAATAAAACAAATGTTAGGCAACCAGGACGGGTAAACGCCTTTGAAAATATATATATATATATATATATGTATATATATATATATATATATATATATATATATATATATATATATATATATATACATATATATATATATATATATATATATATATATATATATATATATATATATATATACATATATATATATATATATATATGTTTGGTGTTTAGTAGTATTCTGCTTAAGTTTCCTATTGCTTCTGCAGTTTTTGATGTGACCTCTTACATGCTGATCCATCCTCATATTTCGATCTAATGTAATTTCTAGGTATTTTGTGCTCTTTTGGCTTCTTATTGTCATGTCTTCGACTTGGACTGCAACCTCTTTCACTGCTCGACCTCCTGCAACAACCACTAATTCAGATTTGCGCGGGACCACCCTCAGTTTTTTTAGTATTCAAACCCTCTATGACCCATCTTATGGCCGCATTACACTTATTACTCAGCTCTTCCCCGTCTTTTCCTGTCACCACAACAGCTAGGTCATCCAAGTATCTAATAAACTTTACTTCTCGGAGCACATGGCTCTTAAATATACTGCCGTAATAGAGTTTCCAGAGTGTTGCATCCAGTACGGACCCTTGGGGCACTCCGCACGCTATGATAAATTTTCCAGTACTTCCAATGATGCGCCATCTACCCTCTAGGTAGCTTGCTTTTATGTTATGTATGTAGAGAGTCATTCGCCCCTTTTAATTTCTTCTAATGTTCCACTTCATTAGGCGGAGTTAAAAGCGTTTCGGACGTCCACTGTTTTGAGCAGGCATATTTTACCAACCAGCCCTTTCATTGGCCCCATCTACTATCTCCTGGACTCTCTGTGCAACGCATGGGTAGTTGATCTCTTGGCTCTGAATCCATAGTGACAGACGGGTCTGTAGGTCTCATTTACTTGCCCTTTCATGGTTTTGTCAATGAGCACGAGCTCCGCAGTTTTCCATTCTTTGGGGAAAATTCCTTCGATCAGAAGACTGTTTAGGATTTATAGTATCTTCTTCAAGTGTCCTCTAACAACCGCCTCTATAATTTCAGGGAGTATCTTGTCTGGTGCTGCAGCCTTTTAGTGAATTTTCGTAGAAAAAAAGTTAACTAATGGGGAGATCCCGACTTTTAAATATTGAAAAAATGTTTGCAAATGAGCGCCAACTAGGACCCTTAGAACCCATATCCGTGGTCTGTTTCAATTTTTATATGTTTATATATATATATATATATATATATATATATATATATATATATATATATATATATATATATATATATATTTGTGTGTGTGTCACACCGATAACTCAAAAGATAATGGGCCGAATTTGATAGAATTTGGCACGTACCTTCCTTTTGTAAATGGCTTGGAAAAGTTCGTTAGTTAATTTTGAGTTTCCATTCGAAAAAAAATTATCTCAAAAAATAAAAAAGGTATGATAACCAAATTTGGTAGGTAGATTTACGATATAAAAAGTAAACTATTCACCAAAATGTAGATTTCTATGTTGCAAGAAAAAAAAGTTATAATAAAATATTTTGTGCCAGATCATTTCTATGAAAAATTTCTATCATAACGCACTTGCTGCGTCCAGGCTTTTTTTTACCAATTGCTTCAAGAAGCCCTTTTTTGGTGAAGAGATGTATTACGGCTTTGTTGGTTTGAATTATATCGCATTCGCTTACCACATGTTCAGGGAATAGTGTTTGTGCCACCCTCACCTGTTGTTCGTCACTCAGCTCTGTTGTCGGGGCTCTTATTAGATTATTGTCCATAACAATTTTATATCATTTTCCCCAAGTGTCATGTTCTACCTCATCTATGACTTTTTTCCAGGCATCAAATTCAGCCTTGGCTATGGCTTTTTTAGGCTTGAGTGGCTTTCTCTGTAGTTATCTTTGGCTTCTCCATCCCGCCTTTGATCGTTTTTCTTGTTTTCCCTTGTCACTGTTTTTTTTGCTTCTATACACTGCTCTTTTCTTTGTAACGTCATCCCTCCACCAATGCACCTGTTTTTGTTTGTTTCTGAGGCCTCTTCTTTTTTTCAGTAGTTAGCCTTTACAAAAGCCTCTGATAGGCTTTTGTAATGGTTTCGCCACGACCTTTTGAGTCTGTTATTCTGTTATGCCCTTGCTCCATTTTCGTTCCGACTTCCTGTACAACTTCTCAGATTTGCCCTTTTTAGTAGTAGTAGTAGTAGTAGTAGTAGTAGTTTTTTCTCATAGCGGAGGTGAATGCTTTTTATGCAGACCGGTGGCTGGCGCTTGCGCAATCTTAAACCAACCGGTACTGTGGTGACTCCTATTCCCTCCAGGATGGGACTACCCACTAAACACCCCCTTGAAACCTAGAGACTTGGCAGAAACCACTCGCTGGCATTGCTTCGCCACGTCCCTAACTCTTGTTATTTTCAAAACATCTACATCCTGTCTTCATTCTCCTTTGACTTCATTATTTCCACAATCCCTCTCTCCACAGTATTCCATACCCTTTCACTTTCCAGCATATGTTCCACCACATTATATGCTGTTAAATCACTGCCAATCTCTTTATACATTTGTTATGTAATTTGCGACCATCTGGTGCACTCAAAAACCGTGTGCTCTGGTGTATCTCTATCACTACAATACGTACAGTCCTCTTTGTCGACTATTTTCTATTTTACTCAGGTAAGACCTGAAACGCCCATGACCTGACAGAAATTGGGTAAAATAGTAACCCACCTCCCCATGCTGTTTCGATATCCATGTCTGTATGTGTGGGATGAGCCTCTTTGTCCACTGGGATGTCAACATTTCCTCTCTTCCCATTCTCGCTACCACTCCAGCATTGTTTCGGTTCTTGCCTTCTTTTTTCTTCTCTTCTATTTTCTTATCTTTCAAAAGTTACCTCTCTTGCCAATAAGTGTATAGGGATTGTTCCCGCAATCACATGTATTGCTTTCGTTGCCACTGTTCTATATGCGCTTGATATTCTGATGGCTACCTTCCTCTGTGTCCCCTCAATCTTTTTTCTATACTTTGTCTTTGACAGCACGGCCTTCCATGCTGGTGCACCGTACAGTATGATTTTACCACACTACTCAGCACTCTCCTTCTCCCTGGTTTTGGTCAACCAATATTTGGCATCAGATCCCGTAGCTTTGCAACCATCACCTCTGCTTTTGCCACTACTATTTCTATGTGCACCCCCATGTTCATGTTATGTCCTATTTGTATACCGAGCTAATTCAGGCTTGTCTGCGACTGAATTTCTTCATTCCCCACCTTGACGGTTACTGTTCTGTGTTCTTTGGCCCACTAGCACTATACTCTAAGTTTTGTGGGGAGCGAGTTGTAGACCACTTTTTGCCTTACAGTTTTCCACCCTTGCCACTGACCAGTTGATATTTTCTTCTATGTCAACCTTATTTCCTCCGCTTACAACCAGTGCCAAATCATCTGCATACCCCATAATAGCCGTGTTGTTTACGGACTCCAGACTAAAGGCCTTATCGTAATACAAGTTCCACAGTGTTGGTCCCAGGACCAACCCCTGAGGCACGCCACATCTAACCTGCATCCGATATTTCTGTCAAATCAGTAGCTGTCTGTTTTCCAGGGAACTACATACTATTTTCAGCATATATGGTTCAACCTGCCTCTTTCTTAACACTTCGTATATGCCTCTCCACAGTACTGTATTGAACGCGTTTTTTACGTCCAATGTTACCATGGCCACAAACCTGTTTTTATTGCCTTGTTTCCTTGCCACGTCCTGTACCTTCTTTACAGCATCCATCATCGAGCGCCCCTTGCGGAAGTCAAATTGATTGTCTGCTAACCCTCCTCTTCTCTCGATTTCCTTTTTCAGTCTGTTATTTATTACATGTTCATATAATGTTGCTATTCCGTCTTACAGGCATATAGTTCTATATGACTTCCTTCCTTCTGTTTGCTGTGGATTTTCTAATAACACCAATCGAGCAGTCTTTCATTCTGACGGAAAACTTAATCGCTGATTAGTTTATTTATCATAACTTGTAATATCTCCGATTTCTTTTCTGCTACTGCCTTAACTACCTCGATCGGTATACCATCCCGGCCTGCAGCTTTACCAGATATCATCCTTCGGCCTGCTTCCCTTATTTCTTCATCTGTACAAGGTGGAATATCCTCCAACTTCACCTCCACTCTCGGCCATTCTTTGGCTTCCTGTTCAGGGAACAATTCCTGCGCTATCTTATGTTGTTCGTCATCACTTATTGTCATTGGTGTTCTTGTACCAATTTTATCTGTGTCAATATTGTACCCTAGTCTATTTCTTTACAAAGACAGTCCCAGGCCTGTTTCTTTGCATTTGTTATTGCTGTCTTTAATTTCTTCCTACTTTCCCTGTATTGATTCTGTGCTTCCTCTCTATCATTACTTGTAATGTTTTTTTCCTATTGATTCTAGTGACCTTCCTTATCGCCTTTCTAGATTCGACTATGATTTTGGCGTTCTCTTCATTCCACCAATATGCACCTTTTCGTCTGTAGTATCGATGTTTCCTCTTTAAGCACACCTCACACGCTCTTTTTAGTGCTCTATTCAGGTCTTTGACACTGCCTTCATAGCTTTTCTGCTTTGTTAGTCTCTCTATTTCTTCTAGTAGTTTCCCTTTATATTCAGCCTTATACGTCCACTCTTTGATTGTTCCGGTTTGCTGGGCCCTACTTATCGGCTCTGATATCTCAAAAAGGATATTTTTGTGGTAGCTCAGGTTCTCCTCGTTCTCCACATGCCAGCCTCTCACGTATCTTTGCAAACTTGATGAACACATGGTTACGTCGATATATGACGATCCTCCATTCCTTTCGAATGTTGGAAGTCATCATTCAATATAATATAGTCCGCCTGGCACATCCATTCTGTCAACGCTTTTCTCTTTTTGTCTTCTCTTGCCGTGCCCCAACTATAGCCTTTCGCACTAAAGTCCCCTCCAATTATTTTTTCTTCTTACGTTGCCAAATGTCTCTGTTTAAGAAGGTTAGAAATTTCTGGAAGTCTTCTTCTTTAATTGCAGGTGATACATAGCAGTAGTACAGAACTATGTCACTCATTTCAATCGATACATAGCTTTTACCCCTTCCCATTCTGTATACTTGTGTTTTGCTATCCGTAACATATATCGCTGCATCTACATTTTCGTCTGTTACCCATTTGGCATTTGCCGCCGCCATGTGTTTGTTAGGTTCAGGTGTTATTGCTAACATTATGTCTTCCCTATTACATTTGTTCATAATAGTAGTAGTAGTAGTATTTTTTTTTGAGGGGGAAACCGCTTGGCGAAGAGCACGGGGTCTATGTGCTCAACAGTCTCGGGCGCAACTCCGAGTAAAAACCCCTCATTCTTCGGCAAGGTGTCTGGAGTCGTCATCTCTGACATTTCATCGGATCGCCTTGTCCCATGTCTATACCCTTCTTACTTCTTTCTGTCAGTCTTGCTCTCTTCTGCGCCTATCCTGTTCTTTCTCTCTCATCACTTGTCTTATGAAGGAACTAATTTTTTCATATCTTTCCTGACATGCCACCATTTTCTCAATAACGTTTTCTGCATTTAACGTTTCCCCTATTTCAGTTTCTATTATTGCCCTGGCAGTCGTCCACCTCACACACTGGAACACCGAATGTTCAGGCGTGTCGTTTTCACTACAGTGGATACATGTTTCGTCTTCTGATTTTCCCATCTTTTTAGCGTATGTTTTGAAAGATCCGTGACCCGTAAGAAACTGTGTCACAAAATAGTCGATCACTCTATACTGGCACTTCACCCACAGTCTAATATCTGGAATCAGTCTCTTCGTCCACTGTGCTGTCCTCGTGTTCCCATCCCACTCCTTTTGCCATTCGTCTAAGGATCTTTCTTTCTCGGCGGTTTTCACTTCTGCGAGGTGCCCTCTTCCGGTATTATATATTCTTGCTCATTCTTCCGCCAGAATATGGATGGGAATCAGACCCGTGACAACCTGCACTGCCTTCGTGGATACAGTCCTGTATACACTGGCGACTCTTATTAGCATTTTACGTTGTGTTGTTTCCATCAACTGCCTGTATTTCTTAGTCCTCAAGATGCTTACCCATATGGGGGCACCATATAGAAGCACCGAGTGCGTCACTCCGCTGAATAGTAGTCTTTTAAGGCTATTTGGGCCTCCCACATTTGGCATCAATCTAGTGAGCATAGCTGTTTTTGCTTCAGCATTTTTGGTGGTATTCTTTATATGCTGTCTGAAAGAGCAGCCCTCTTCTAAAACTATCCCTAAATATTTTATTGTTTTTACTGGTCTTACTGTCGTCTCTTTGATCTTGAAAGTGACACCTTCCCTTCTCCTGGGCCCCTTGAGGATTACCGCTTCTGTTTTATGTTCGGCAATTTTTAGATCATGCTTTTCGATCCAGTTTTCTATTATGTGCAATGCTTCATTTGTCACCAATTTCAGCAGAGCTTCATTTTTCGCCTCCACAAACAGCGCCAGATCATCAGCATATGCAATAGTCGTTGCTCCCACAGGCAAATCGAGTCGTAGACAGCCATCATACAGGATGTTCCATAGTACGGGCCCAAGGACTGATCCTTGTGGGACTCCTTTTGTTACTTCCATACTTATATTTTTTGTTATGCTAACACTTCTGTTTTTGAGATAGTTGTCAATCACTGTGACAAGATATTCGGATAGGTTTTTCTCTTCCATGGCTTCCAAAATCAGCTCCCAGTTTGCAGAGATAAATGCATTTTTTATATCTAATAGGACAAGAACTACCCACTTGGATTTCGCTGTCTTGGCACTTTCTACTACCCACTTCACTGCATCTACAGTAGATTTTTCCTTTCGGAAGCCAAACTGGAAGTCCGATATTTCATGTCTTCCTTCAAGCACGGTCTCTAGTCTTGTTTTGATCTCATCTCATACAGTTTGCAGATGACGTTTAGGAGGCACAGCAATCTGAAAGATGATGGGTCCCCCAGTGGCTTTCCGGCTTTCCGTATTAATATTAGTTTTGCCATTTTCCATTTATCCACGAACTCTTGAGAGATCAGCAGGGTGTTTAATACCTGCAACGTTTTTTCAGGGTAGTGTCCAATAAATAGTTTGACGGCCTCCGGAGGGACTCCGTCCGGGCCCGGTGCCCTTTTTGTTTTTATCTTATCCCCTGCTGCTTTCAGTTCTTCCAATGTGAATGGAGGTATCTCGTTTGCTGATCTTTTTCTGCTTCGTCTGTTTTTTCCACAGGTCGGGAAGAGGCTTTCTGCAATCTGTTGCTTTTTTTCGACATTCATTTCATATGGCATTTTTGCCTGTTTTGTCCCTCTTGTTACTATCTCATATCCTTTTCCTCATATGTCCTCATCTAGATCTTTGCAGACTTGCTCCCAGTGTTCTTTCTTGGACTTGTTTATTGATCTCTTCAACTGCTTCCTCAGGTCTTTGTACTTTTTGCATAGCTCTTCCGTGGCTACCGCCGAAGTATTTTGGCTTCTTGTAATTCTGGTTAGCTGCCGTTTTGCCCGTGTACATTCATTTCGTTTGCAGTTTATTTCTTCATTCCACCAATAAGGAGCTCTTCTGGTATTCTCTATCCCTCTGCTTGAGGCCTTTTTCGTTGCTGTTTCCATGACTTCGCATAGTTGCTCTAGAGAGAATACTTCTAGATTTTGCATCATATGCTCCATTTCCTCTTTATATTTTTCACCATAGAAGACGGGTTTCTTAGTTTCTCCTGATTGGGACTTGATGTACTTGGAGCGCACTTCAAAGTAGATGTGTTGGTGGTATGTCATTCCTTCTCTGTCCAGGACTGTCCAATCTCTAATTCGCTTAGCCAACTTTTGCGTGCTGCATGTTACGTCTATATATGTCGCTGTTTCTCCTCGCACAAAAGTAGGTTTATCCTCTGTATTTATAATCACCATATTCAGCTCCGCTAGCCACTCCGACCATACCTCGCCTCTGTGATCCCAGACTGGTGAGCCCCATTCCGCGACTTTGAACTTATATCGCCCAGCACAAGTGTCTCTTTGGAGTTATCTCTAATGTCTACCATAATTTCTTCCACATGCTTTTTATAGGCCTCAAAATCCACATTTGGAGAAAAGTAGCAACAGTACATGCTAAAATCTTTGAATTCTATTCTAATATAGCCTTCTTTTTTCCCTATTGAGAGTATCCCCGTGTTTCTGTTTCTAATGTACACTGCCACATCCAGTCTTTTGTCAGCTACCCATCCTTGGTTTTGGATTATTTTTTTGTTGGGCTCGCTCACCACTAAAATATCTATATCCATCTCTCTAGTTATCATATCCGCAATATCATGTGCATCCCTGCCTCTCCCCAAATTTGTCTGTAGTACTTTCATTGTGGTCTTATTTCTCCCGTGTACTATTTCCGGTGTAGGGTGCTCGACTGCCAGGGGAGTAGTAGTAGTAGCAGCAATAGTAGTAGTAGTGGTGGTGCGAAAAAAAAATATATTTGTTGTAAACAGCAGATTTTCTTATTTGCCGACATATAAATTTGCTAACGTCTCTTATTAAATTACTGGATTCGCGAAAACTATCCTCGCCGATTTATTACGACCAACTTCTACCCGTCCTGAACTTGAAACTGATTAAAGCGACTCTGAATTTGATATAACCCCACTTCTGAACGAAGACAAGCTCAAACTGATTCTGGTGATGGATTACAAACAAACTTTGCATATCGTCTTCAATAGCCCAAATGTCCTTAAGACTGCCTGGTAATCTAATTAGTTCCTCTCCGTTAATAACAAGTACGAGCACTACATACCAATTATATAAATTCTTGGCATACTAACTCGAAAGAGACCTGAAAACGAAAAAGCGACGCTGTATATACAGGCTGATCTAAATTTCATGGGATATAAATTGTGTATGGAAAAATAATTATAACATAAATTCTTGGCAGACTAACTTAAAAGAGTCCTAAAAACAAAACCCTGATGTATAT
Source organism: Tillus elongatus (assembly GCA_964006375.1). Taxonomy (NCBI): domain Eukaryota; kingdom Metazoa; phylum Arthropoda; class Insecta; order Coleoptera; family Cleridae; genus Tillus; species Tillus elongatus. Next base: position 28,495,044 of record OZ023263.1, on the reverse strand, counting down.
ACAGACTGATCTAAACTTGATGAAATAATTTCTGTTTTTAGAGAAATAATCGCACTTTCATTTTGGTCAGGAGACTTGTAGTAGGCCACGCTTTTGAATTTTCAGGCCGCTCTATTTATCGAAATAATTTTTGATCTAAACAGCCTCTAACGTTATTCAAGTGATTATAAAGATCCAAATTAAAGAAGAAAGCCATTTTCTTAAAATTGGTGGCAGGTTATCTCATTCATTTTTTACATTAATGAAGATAAAATTTCGGGACGCAGCAAGTGCCGTATTAGAAGCGAATTTTGATAACACTTGTACACTACTATTATACGGCATATTAGCACAGTTAATACTTTAAACTTACACAGACTTCGAAGATCGGTTTTAAATATCCCAGTACGTGCACATTTGAACAATTGTTTCGAAAGTGTTACCATCGATATCTCTCTATTATCAAAAAAAATATATCTTACGTTCTAACTTCTTTTGAGAAAAATGTCCAAAACTCAATTTTCTATGAAGCTAAAGAATTAAATTTTGCTATATCTGTAGATAGTGTAAGTTCTCTTTAAAAGAAGCTTGTATTACAAATTTCAATAAAGTTATACAAAATATTTCCAGAAGGAAACTTAATTCATATTTAGAAAAGTAAAGTACCTGCCAAATTATAAGCGTAGCAGTTATTTTTCTTTATTAATCGCCAGTATGATTTCCTTTTAGTCAACCTAATCAAGTCGGTTTTTCCAATATGAAGAATAACAAAATTATTATTTCAGACTCAAAGGTGACAAACTTATTTAGGCGTTTTAAACAAAAATGAGATCTTGTTCAAAACGTTGAAGTCTATGCACTATTGTTTCTCCAAATGTCAAAATAAAAGATAAAATACATACATTCATCCAGCTGGATTTGCTCTCGTAACCTTCTACATATGAGGCAAGCGCGACGCCTCTCAGCCATCTAGGCATCTGTCAAGTAACGTTTTGTTTGGATGATACATTAGATCGGCTTCACGCCTGGAATATTATATTCAAAGTATACGTAACAATTAATTACAGAATTAGTAGAATTACCATTGAAACACGACCCACGACTGTTTCGGTCTTATATGACGTCTTATGTTTTAGTTTAAAGATAAAAGATACTATTCTAGAATCACTATCATAGCTTGGTTTTGTTTACATTTCTACTGTATTATGCGACAGGATAATATATCTATGCTGCGCTAGGACTGTATTTGAGGCCGCTCATAAAGCTGAAAATATAGTGTCTTTTAATAATTGATTGAATACCCCAGTTAAATAACAATCACTTGGCAAATTTAGAATTTCATGTCGTCTGACATTTTCCATAATTGCGGCCGAGATCTCACGATTGTTGGTTCGGATAGTTTGTTTTATGCCCAGCATATATTAGTGTGATTACCGTTGATGTGTGGTTTATACCTGTTGTATGAATTAATCTACGCGTGGCAGTTAACTACTCTGTCTGTCAGGCATTGGACTTTAACCACCAAGTCTTCTCAACGCATGTCTTCGGGACTTTATTTTTAATTTGGAAAAACTTTAAATATTATGTACCAAATTACTTAAATACGCAACATAGGTTTATTTGCACTATTTCTAGCCACATGTAAAGTCTCATTCCAGTTACTCTGATACTTACAAAAAAATTGCGTTTTTAAACAGTTTCCCCCGATTTGCAGCCAGAAAAACTTGAGCATAAAGGCTGATTAACGAACTCGACCCCGGTTTTCGGTTAAGCAAGATTTTTGCCAAGTTTTAGTGAAACGAATGAGTTTTAGTGAACGAACTCGACCTCGGTTTTCGGCTAAGCAAGATTTTTGTCAAGTTTTAGTGAAATCAGTTTAGTATTTTTTGAGTTATCACTCGGGTACATACACATATATATATATATATATATATATATATATATATATATATATATATATATATATATATATATATATATATATATATATATATATATATATATATATATATATATATATATATATATATATATATATATATATAAACTTTTAACGGGCCTTGGTTTTGGGTTCTAGGGACCCAAATTCGCGCTCACTTAAAGAAATTTTTTCTAAAGCTTTTTATCTGCACCAAGCGGCAGAGAAGATATTTTCCTTAAAATAGTTGGTGATGGCATTCCACTTGAAGCGTGATGAATGTAGATACTTATAGCACTTAATTTGGGTTTAACAGTTTCCCTAAATGAAGTAACTGGAGGAGTTCGTGGAAGAAATTTACTTTTTTTTATACATTCCATTCCTGTTTTCTGAGCCTTGTAAAGATCATAAGTGTGGCTGCAAATTTGGTGCGAAAGCTCTATCAGATAAATCAAGTTGAAGCAGGTGAGCAACATCTTTCTAATCGCAGGATGAGTTTATGGATGAAATTTTACTTTTCTCATGCACTGCGTCAGCGGTCCCTAAGCCTGCAGCACCCAAATGATGCAAGTTTGTAAATACTCCTCGGTTGAAAAGGTACATCCCATTACATTAAAATCCTTCCTTAGCTACATCGATAGAGGAAACTACAACTAGACCAGCTATGTCTTGATGTGTAAGCTTTAAAATCAATTATGTCGCATCCAGATGGAACATGCCTCATGTTATGCATTTTTGTATGGTTTCATAGCTGTCCTATCAAATAGCTAAAGCTTATGGATGCAATGATTTGAAAGACTCATTGCATGCCATCAAAATAACCTCCAGTTCTTTACGGCTACAGTGTCGATCTAGTATAAGCAAGACAGAATCTTCTTTGGTAGGGTGACGTGTTATTTTTTACAATAGTTATATCTACCAGCCATTGCCTTATACTGCGAATTGTAATCCCTCCGGTGCTCTAATCATCAAACGATCATTTATCATTTTCCTTGGGAAAATAAACAAAGGTGAAATAAATTATCTCCAGGTGTGTTGGCATAAAACATGATAGTGACCGAACGGCTTTTTTACCCAGCTGTGGGTCTACCAACCTAAGTGAGTGGTGGACGTGCCGCCACCTAGTTGCGGAACCAAGTAGTATGTTGTCACGCCAGCTACAAATAACACAAAATGTTAAAAAAAGAGAGACTGCATACAACTAAGTAATAATTTAGAAAATTGTCACCCCGGCCCATTTCTAACCCAATATAGGGACAAAGTATGTAAGACTAGATGCATTCTCGCAACAATTAGAACCGTAGACCGGTTTCGCTCTCATTAGAGCTCTTCAGTACGGCGTACTAATTGTAGCAAAAATGCACCAAATGTAATACGGCTATAGTATAGCCAGCCTTAAAATACTAAGTGAGTGGTGGACGTGCCGCCACCTAGTTCCGCAACTAGGTGGCGGCACGTCCACCACTCACTTAGTATTTTAAGGCTGGCTATACTACAGCCGTGTTATTTTTGGTGCATTTTTGCTACAATTAGTATGCCGTACTGAAGAGCTCTAATGAGAGCGAAACCGGTCTACGGTTCTAATTGTTGCGAGAATGCATCTAGTATTATCTATCAACCTGTTTTATTTCCTTTTATGAATAAGAGGCTTAATCAATTCTCATTAGTGGTATTTAGTCATCAACTCCCGTAGCTTATTACAGAACTGATGGGTTTTATTTTATTGAGTCCAGCTGCTCGGCTGGTTAATTCTGCCTTTCAGAAAGACAGTTCTGGGTGCCTCTTAAGAAAAACATAGTAGAAACCTTGACCAGCGCACCTTTTAATTTTTTTAAACAATAGCAAAATGTTGATAAGTACACTTGGAGAACCCAAATCACCACAACACATATTTCAAAGACCTGACGATCGTTTCACTAACCAAATTAGGGTCATCAGGGGATGAAAAATTCTTCTGGTCTTTGAAATTTGTGTTGTGCTGATTTGGGTTCTCCAAGTGTACTTATCAGTGCTCATCACAGGTTCCAGTTTTCACATAGCAAAATGTTGGTTTATTAGTGGATTTTTATTTTAAAAAATCCACTAATGGAGAGGTATGGATGGTGAGACTTTGCAGAAATTTTTTCAAATTAGCGCGAACTAGGACCCCTAGGACCCATATCTAGGGTTAGTTAAATTTATATATATATATATATATATATATATATATATATATATATATATATATATATATATATATATATATATATATATATATATATATATATATATATGTATCCAACCGATAACTCAAAAAACAATCAACCGATTACGATGAAACTCGGCAAGTGCCTTTCTTTTATTATTAGCTTGGATAAGTTCGTTATCCAGGAAAATCGAATAAGCTTTTCCCAGAAAATGTTAAGTTTTCTTTCGGAAAAGATTTTTTTCTCCAAAAATGACAAAGCTATTTTAATGAATTTTTGTGAATATGTTGCCTTAGATAAGTCCTTACTACCTACAATAATTAAACTTTCCAAGTTTATAGAAAATTGACTTATTCAAATTTTGAGTTTTCTCTCGAAAAAAATTGTATTCTTCGAAAATTACAAAGTTATTTTAATGAAATTTGGTCAATACGTTTTCCTTGGAAAAAGCCTTACTTCTCCCAAAGGCCTGGCGCCGGGTTAGGGGGGTCTTCATTCCCAAGCCGGGAAGGGAGGACTACAAGCTGGCCAAGGCGTACAGGCTAATTAGCCTTACATCATTCCTGCTTAAGGCATTAGAAAATATAGTAGATAGGTTTATGTTGGACGGGATCCTAAAGGATCACCCCTTCCATAAAGGTCAGCACGCGTACCAGCGGGGGAAGTCGACGGAAACGGCGCTCCATGCTGTGACACGGAATGTGGGAAGGGCCCTACACTACGGGGAGAGCGCATTAGCTGTGTTCTTCGATGTGGAAGGGGCCTTTGATAAGGCAAGGACGGATACGGTCTGTACCGCCCTAGACGATAGGGGAACGCCGAGGTCCCTAATAAGCTGGGTGGCGAGCATGCTGGAGGACAGGAGAGTTTCGCTGACCTTGAGATGCCGCGGGCTGGACGTTGGGGTGACGGGCGGCTGTCCTCAGGGCAGCTGCCTTTCGCCCCATCTATGGTGTCTGGTCATGGAAGGCCTCTTGGAGCGACTCTTTGAGAATGGCTTCTACGCCCAGGCGTATGCTGAAGATGGGCTGGTCTTAGTCACCGGCAAATTCCTCGGCGTCGTCTGTGAGTGCATGTAAACTGCCTGTAGCATAATCGAAAGGTGGTGCGGTGAGCAGGGATTCTCCGTAAACCCGGCGAAGTCGAAGATGATCCTATTTACCAAGAAGAGGAAGGTAGAGGGATTCAGGGCACCCGTGATGTTTGGAAAACCTTTAGCTATAGTGCGGGAGGTCAAATATCTTGGGGTGATCCTGGACCCCAAACTAACAAGGGGGGTCGCAAATAGAACGAGTAGTGAGGAAGGGAGTAGCGACCCTGTGGCAGCTGCGTCGTGTGATAGGAAGGACCTGGGGACTTAATCCTCGGATCCTTCATTGGATCTACACTGCGATCGTCAGGCCGAGAATCCTCTATGGGGCGTTGGTCTGATGGTGTGGTGTGAACCAAACTACCAACAGGAAGCTGGCCAAACTCCAAAGGACAGCAATCCTCGGTATCACAAGCGCTAGTAGGACAACACCCTCAGCCGTGCTAGAGGTCCTGTTGATGCTGCCACCGTTTCCCATCTGTATCAGAAGGAAGGCTATGGCGTCGCATCTTAGAATGCGAGACTCAGGAAACTGGTGCGGAGGGGGAGCAGTAATAGGGCATGCAAGAGTCGCCAATGAGGTTGAAAAGGAAATTCCGATTTTTGCTATAAAGGTGCGGGATGCCGAGGACGATATTAGGTTGACTAGGCCATACACCCTCAGGATCCCCAGTAGGGATCAGTGGACGGGAAATGAGGTTGCAATCCAGCCCGCAAGCCTGGTCTGTTTCACCGACGGATCGCGGCTGGGGTACCAACAATCCCTCGGGGCAGGAATATACATCGAGGGCCCGGGGGTGCGCGAGAGCTATGCTCAGGGGGCATATACCACGGCATTCGAAACAGAGGTGTATGCTATCCTGTCTGTGGCCAATATACAGGATGTGAAGAGGAGTCCCGAGAAATGTGTGTACATCTTCTCGGATAGCCAGGCGGTCCTCCGGGCAGTCTGCGCGGCCAGAATAAGGTCAACACTGGTTCAGGAGTGCGCTGACGCCCTGAGAGGACTAGCCAGGACGAAGAAGGTGCAACTGGTGTGGGTTCCGGGACACTGTGGCGTAGCGTGGAATGAGGTGGCGAATAATCTCGCAAGACTCGGTTCCCGGCGGCCGTTCTGTGGCGCGGAGCCTGCGATAGGCATAAGTAGGAAGACACTCTCTGTCGCCTTAGACAGGTGGACAGAGGAAGCAATGGAGAGGCACTGGGGGTCGGTTGGTGGCTGCAGGCAGACGAGGGACTTCTTGGAGGGTCCGGAAAGAGATAAAGCTGTCTGGCTACTCGGAGGGAGTTGACCTACACTTCGCCGCATCCTTGAAGTGCTGACAGGCCACTGCGCCCTTAGAAGACACCTCATATTGATAGGCGTGGAGAGGGATCCCATTTGCCAGGAATGCGGCGAGGATGAAGAAACGTCCTACCACTACCTGTGTGAATGCAAGGCTTCGAGCAGAATTGTTCAGATCGAGGACTCTGCAGAGGAATCAGGTAAGTATCGTCCATTTGAAGACCGTCACGGCCTTCATATCGAGGTCGAGGCGGTTTGGCGACGGAACCGAGGAAGAGTAGAGCATGGTTGCTGGGGTTGGCAAAAAGGGCCCATTGTGGCCCACTTGCTTGGCGTTGGCCTCCCCACCACTGCTACTACTACTACATATCAAAATTCAACTTTCTAAGTTTATAGAAAGTTGAGTTATTCAAATTTGAAACATTTAATAAAAATTCACTACCATAACGCACTTGCTGCATTGCGAACTATTTTTTTAAAACTATACCATACTTGATTTTAGTGAAATGCCACTTCTATCTTTCAGTGTTATGTTCTGTCTACTAGTGAACGAAGGGAGTGAATAGGACTCGACTGCATATCTTATAGTCATTGCATTGGACAGCAACTTGCGTAACGCTAACTTAAGATTCACTTTACTTCAGTTACCACAAATATGCAGCTTCTACAATTAGGCAATCTCCACTGTCGTTAAACCTTAAAGAGAATTTTTTTCTGAATAGATTTGTCCGCGTCCAGAATTTGTTAACACGCGAAGTTTCGGTTTGTGTTTTTGGACCATTTCAAGAAGTTAATAAAATGTGAAGGAAAAATAATTTTAATATCACAATCTGTGGTGTGTTATTGTAGTTGTAAAGCTAGACTGTACTTTTTTTCCTCCCTCAAGGCTCGTCCGCGTCTTTGCCGGCCCGTAAGCACCCCAGCCTTTGGCTTATTGTGCATGCCCTTAGTCTCTACGTCACCCATTCCAAAATCACTGTGCCTTGAACTAGTCTGCACAGAAATGAGGAATTTGCACATTTTTTTATTCTCCTTTTATTCAATTTCCCACATTGTATAAAATCAATTGCCATATAAAACTTAAATTTTTAACCAATAGTTTTCCTGTAAAAAAATATATAAAATCAAAATAATTGTCTTCGCGCCAAAACTCAGTCGTAAACAAAGACGGCCTATTGTGACGTCACGATCCGGTATCGGCCAAACGAGTCTCGCTTACTCACACAGAGTGTTTATGCGACTTACGTGTGCCGGATAGTTATTGTTATCAACTTATATTATTGTTAATATCTATATACTCGTATTAATTATTTTAAAAACTGTACAGTCTTATAGTATGGCTACAGAAGTTGGATTTGTCCAAGGACAATCTGATAATTTACCAAAAATTTATGTACTAGCAATGTTTGCGTTTTTAAAAAACAACCCGAATTTCATGGGTGCTGATATGTGTCTGATATGAACGTTATTTTATCCTGTGAATACCTTTGTTGGATTCTATGTGGTAATTTCTTATAAAATATAATGTAAATAAAAGCATAACCTCAAAATGTTCTCTATTCAAATAATCTACAAGAAAAATATACACCATTTCTTCCTGATTTTCTCATCATTAGGTACATTAAAGAATAATTTGTTGGGGGTAGTTATTGTTGTGGAAGTACATTTGCGCACTATACAGCACTGATAATATTTATGTCCAGAAACTGTTATGTCTTTCGCATTCTCGTATTGTGATTCTGAGTCTGCTGAAGCCATCACACAGTCACGCACGAAACTAAATTACACACAATTTACTACATTTTACCTTTGAACCTATATTATACACTAACCACCAAAACTACTTAAAATTATGATAAAACTGCTCAGAATTCGATGCAAACACAAACAAAAACAAGCAGATGTACCGGATCCTGACGTCACAAACCTCTTCACCAATCAGATCGCGTTTTCGCCCACCCTGTCTTTTTGAATTATATTCAATATTTCAATATATAATTACTAATTAGTAGTTCACTTTAAGGCGAGTTTACTTGTAGACATATATTTTTAGATTATTTTGCTGTACTCTAAATACGTTTTTCATTAAAACTAGACTATATGCAACTTCCTCATTGGTAGGGTGAAATTTTTATTGCTCTGTCTCCGGTCTAGGCTGACCGTAGATCAGTTGCCTTTTGCGGTCCAGAGCTTTACACTCGCACAAGATGTGCTGGGCTGATTCATCCCCCTCACCGCAGAGTCTGCATGCCAGGTCCCCCTTGAACCGCCCCATTTTATTCAGTTGTTTCTTGACGGCCGTGTGTCCCATCAAGAGTCCTGTTATGTTTCTGAGCTGTACTCTGCTAAGATTTAGCAGCTCCACAGCTCTCTTTCGATTGGGTTGCCCAATTGATGACTTCCCGTTTTTGAGCCCAGTATGCCTTGTGCTGTTCCCTGACCCAGGACTTGATGGTTCTTGACTGTACTTAGTCAATTGGTTTTAATTGCGTTTAGGTAATCATACCACAGTGATGATGTTTAATAATAGCAACACCGGTATGTGACACTTATGATGGCCAGAATGCATTTTAAACAATTTTAGGAACCGCGGTGGACAAAGAATAATGCTCCTGGAAAAAGGCGATATTGCTGTAATGATTCCAACTCTATAGAATATTATCAATGGGTGGCAAACTTTAAACACACTGTAACAGCAAGACAAAAATTGTGACTTAACATAATAATTAAAGTGGCTCAAATTAAGTTTTGCACATTTATTTACAAACTGCGACATCTAAAACGAATTACATTGGTACATTGGAATACATCCTGTCACAGCGGATGTAACATATACCTAGACATAGGACAGGGGCAGGCATTTACACGGTGATTAATTTCAACGTTCATTTAACTGTGCCTGTACCATCGGCATAAATATCCTATTCAGAGAGATGCACCTATTAAAGTGGATCTCTTTCCGACCGACTGTATCGGACACAGGCAGCAGGAAATGTAGGTTGCGGGATATAAGGGTGTGATGCTGGATAGAGGGAAATGTCAGAGGTCACAGAGTTCCAAGGGTGATGCGGTAGGAGGTGGGCTTATTCGACAATAGTACAAGATAAGAAGTCTAAAAGTGAGCTCACCACGGGATACTACTTTCCTAATATTCGTTACCCACTTTTATGTTGCTTTGTCACACCATAAACTTTATTATAAGCATTTATATACTTTTTACCGAATTTTCGAAAAACAATCGCTAGTGGGTATATATATATATATATATATATATATATATATATATATATATATATATATATATATATATATATATATATATATATATATATATATATATATATATATATATACGCGATGATTCAGAAGACAGATACGCTTTTGTAACGACTCCTTCAATACATATATTATAAACGTAGTTGTGTTATTTATTAGAACCGCCTATAGCCTATATGATCATTAGACAGTACAAGTGTTTGTGGTATCAGTAAGTGCCTAGTAAGATACTTAACATGACTCACTTTCTAAAAATTACGAAGACCCAGTAAGAATCGACCAATTGGAATGAAATTTTCTATTCTACTCTGCTTTGCCTCTGGTAAGAAATGATAACAATACGAATGAAAAATTTTAGCAAATCTACACTTTTAGTGAATTTTCAAAAAAATCACTAATGAGGAGATCCCGACATTTAAATTTTAATTAAATTATTTACCCACGTATCGTTTGGCACTACAACTCCGCCAACTGGGACGAAATGCGGCTTTACTTTTCCTCATTTCCATGGGCGTCTGTCTGTTTCTCCCATCCTGACCCCTCTGATATCTCACAAAACGCCACCGAAATCATCCAAGTTGGCATGTAATTATTTATTCCACGTACATAGAAAACCTCTTCAGCCACTCTAGGGCCCTGGTTCTCTAAATCCTGTTACAAAGCCAGACTTGAAAATGTCAAAGCTCACAAAACGCTTCTATAAAATCCCAGTCAAGCAAACCGTCAAGCATTTAACGAGGCAAGAAACCTCTATGCCCGCATTCTTTCTGAGGCAAAAATTCGTTTAATAACCACATCAAAAACAAAGTCATCTCAAGCTCCAACGGCAGAAAACCCTTCTGTACTATTGCTTAATCTATTGGGAATAATTTCTGCAATAGCACGTTCTCACCCATTGTTTCAGGGGATGAAATTTTTTCTACCGCCCTGGGCAAGGCTGAACTTTTTGCCTCGTTGTTCGCCGGCAATTCTACTCTTAACCCACTTCCAAATGTTCAACTACCAACAGTCCACAATATCGCGCATAAAATGACGGATATCATTTTCAAAACTAAAAAGGTACGAAAGATTCTCTCTTCTCTTAATATCAGAAAAGCCTCTGGCCTTGAGGAGATCCCAGCAATTGTTTTAAAAAAATGCTCACCAGAACTTTCTCCTGTCCTGTCTCGTCTGTTTCAGACATCGTACAATAGAGGCATATTCCCTAGTAACTGGAAAACTGCTCGTGTACAACCCGTCCCCAAGAAAGGATCCAAAGCGCTTCCTAGCGACTACAGGCCTATTTATCTCTTTTCAGTCGTCTCTAAAGTGATGGAAAACTATATAAACACCGAATTACTTATATTTCTTGAAAAGCACAGTCTAATCCACGACAGGCAGTATGGATTCCGTCAGCGCATATCAACTGCTGACCTCCTTTCCTTTGTTACCCATTCTTGGAGCAAGTCTATGGAACTACACGGTGAACCCCAGATTGTCGTTCTAGACACATCCAAAGCATTCGACCATGACTGGCACGGAGCGCTGCTTAATAAACTTCCGGCCTATGGCCTACCACCAAAACTCTGTACCTGGACAGCAAATTTCCCCTACAACAGGAGCATTTCTGTTGTCGTAGATGCCCATTCCTCTAAACTGTACCCAATTAATGCAGGAGTCCCTCAAGGTTCAGCTTTAGCACCTACTTTGTTTCTTCTCCACATCAATGATCTCTACTTTAGCACATCCAACCCAGTTCATAATTACGCGAATGACAGCACCCTCCACTCAAATATACAATATTCTAAGCCTGTCTCTTTAGCCCAATTAGATGAGGATTGCAGGCTCATGGAGAGTTATGTCTCTGTGGATCTCCAAAAAATATTAGACTGGGGAGGTAGAAATCTTGTACATTTCAACCCCACCAAATCTCAGTCTTGCTTTATATCTCATAAGAGATACACCAGCCCTAGACCCATCACAATAAACAACCAAGTTATTCAAAGTAATGAGTCCTGGCATTTCTGTGGATCGAAGTCAAATTGGCACTAACATGTCACATCAATTTCAGAAGCGGCTGCTAAGAAATTAGGTTTCCCTTTCCGGGCTCGCTAATACTTTTCACCAGTTAATCTCTATACCTTATATACTTCACAAATAAGGCCACACCTCGAATACTGCTTTCACATCTGTGGTGCCGCTGCCGCTTCTACGCTCGCTATCCTGGACTCAATTCAGTCTTATCGATGACCCTACCCTCACCCAAAGGCCGACCTGACTTGATCTGACCTCACTCTCTCTTTTATAGATATCTGCACGGGCACTGCTCAGAGGATATTTATTGCATAGTTCCTCCACCTGCTGCCCCCAACAGATCTACCAGGGGAACAGAGCGAATGCACCCTTTTACTGTCCTGGTCACCAGACATAGAACAACTTGTTATGTCCGCTATTTTGTCCCGAGGACTTTGAAGTTGTGGAATTCCTTGCCGGCACATATCTTTCCTTCTCCTCCGAACCTCCAAATCTTCAAGTCTAGAATTAACAAGTTGCCTCTTTCCTTCTTGTCGACACCCACGGTACGATAGTATTTAGGCTGTAAGCCCTCTTGGTGTGTTGTTGAAATAAAAAATAATAAAAAAAAATTTGTTTTTTACTCACTTTGTTTGTTCCCCACATAAGCAATAAATTTTCTGTCTCCCTTATGTGTTCTTTTTTCCATGTGTATATTATCTTAAGTTAAGACGGTCACTTTAAATAATTTTTATTACCAAGAAAACAATGTCGTTTTAAACGTATCACGATGGTCAAAACCGTCTAATGATTATGTAAGGCAGTTACGCCTTGCTCTAGATCAATTCCAGAAACCAAGTCTTCTATTTAAAAGCAACTTCAAGGTAACGAGCAGAGCAAGATAAAATAAATTGAAGTACGTGACGAAAATCTTGATAATTTTTATTGGAAACAAAAGAGTCGATGTCCTGATACGCTATCGCACTTGCAAGTTCAGTAAAATGAATGCAGTGGCTAAGTTTGAAAATACGCTTCTGACCTAGTTGGTTCTAAACTTAAACTCTAAATATTGAGAGAATTTATGTCCGAAGTTTTAAGGAAGAAAAATGTGCGGTCTTATCTTTCTTAATGTTATAAAATACAGTACACAGTACTAAGCTGCGAATGAAAATTTTTAGAAACAAAATTTTTAGAACAAAAATGTACATAATTAATTTTTATTAGATAATATCACACACACACAAATACACGTACACGCGTAAATATATAGGGTAGCCCATTGAAAACGAGCTGGTAGCCAAAACTGCCAAGATTTTGTCGAAAAAACTTGAAACACGTCAAGTTTACTTGTGCGGGGAACAACTAGTCCAAACTTCACCCTCCTAAACGAGTGTGTCATGCCGCAAATTTTTTCAAATGGGAATAGGGGTCATATAATAGCTAATCGAAAAGACATTGCTTTTAGTGAATTTTCTTTAAAAAGATTCACTAATGAGGAGCTCCCGACTTTTGAATTAAAAAAAAAAATTCTTCAAATGAGCGATAATTAGGCCCCTAGAACACATATGCGGGGTCAGTTTCAATTTATCTATATATGTATCACACCGATAATTAAAAAATAATGGACCGATTTTGATCAAATTTGGTGAGTACCTTCTTTTTAGCGAATTTTTCGTTAAACAAAAAAATTCAGTAATGGGGACATCTGTATATATATATATATATATATATATATATATATATATATATATATATATATATATATATATGCAGTGCTTTCATTTCAAAACTAGCCACCCTAAATAATTTCGTTATCAAGAAAATCTGGTTAAAAAAAAACAGGTCAATTAGGATTTCGAGGGGCACGTTCAAAAACAGTATTTTTGGAATTTTACTTTTCACCCCCTAAGCCCCAGTCACTCCAACTTTATAATTGTAAATGACACCCCCTAGCTTGAGATAAATCATTTTAAAGGTATTTAAAATCCTAATCCAACGGCGTTTACTAAATTTATATCCACCGCCAACTTTTGAATTTAGAAGAAGAAAACCTCATCAAATTCGGAATATTAAAAAAAAACAGTTTAAAACAAAAACCTACTTTATTAAGTGCTCAAAGTGCCCTCCGTTAGCTAAACAATAAAATAGTCGATCGACGAATTCTCGTCTAATGTTTTGAAATGTTTCTGTAGTAATTTGTCGGCAAGCTTAGGTGATCCTATCTTTTAGAACCTGAATATTATCTGGTGGAAGATTATGGTACACAACTGATTTAAAATAATTCCAAAGGAAGAAGTCAAGTGGTGTTAAGTCGGGAGATCTAGCGGGCCATTTCAGTGCACCTCGTCTGCCAGAAAATTTAGGCCTGAGAGATCTTCATATTTGAGACCTTAGAACTTCTACCTTTAGGAACATATCAGGCATCAGCCCAACCAGACGCTGGTGAACACAAGGAAGGCATTAAAAGCACGGGTGTGAGCAGCGTTCGACCGGATTTCTCCTCAAGAAGTACGAACAGCAACACTGGAGAGTGTTTGTTTCCGCTCAACAAAATGCTTGAGTGCAAATGGCCGTCGTTTTGATTATTTATTATAAATTGTTTCTATTTTTTTACATCTAGCAACAACGACAAAACCCCAAACAAGCTAATTAAAACTTAGCATGCGGAAAAAATTAACATAAACATAACAAACATATTATTCTATAGAATTAAACAAAGATAATAGCAAAAAACACAATAAAATGTAAACATATATATATATATATATATATATATATATATATATATATATATATATATATATATATATATATATATATATATATATATATTGTGACGGCCACTTGGGGTGGCCGGGGGTTAATACTAGTTTTCCCTAACCTGGGGAATTTCGGGATGACTTCCGGGACACGGCTTTCCTACGGGATCATGCTCGGACGCCAGCGTTTATATAGTTTGTCAAGGAGTAAACGCGCTCCCGCTGGATGCCCCCCTTCTCCCAAGTCACTAGCAACGGATAAACTAGCCCAGGGTAGTTTCTAGTGGAGACAGGGTCCTCCTAAGCCAAGACAAAGTCCCCCGGGACTTCTGGTTATGGTCTTTATTAAAGAACTGGAGTCAAATTTTATTTGGGTGAATATTCTGGGAAAATATTCTGGGAGAATAAATGAAATATCGAGTAAATTAAAATAAAATTCTATTCACTAATTATATACACAAGGAAATAACGGGGTCCTGTTACCAGGAAGCCTAGCAATTATGGGCGGCCAGAGGCAGAGGTGGTTATTGGGCTTTAAATTATTGTTACGCGCGGATTGCACGGGGACGGTAAAGCGGCAACGTTTAAGCGGTGCAGGGTGGTGGCAGGATAGTGATTAATAGCGGGTGTTCCCAGGCGGGCATGCAACTTATAGGGTGCGTCGAACACCACATAAAGCTTTGTATTGCACCAGCAAGTATTATCTACGGCCCATCATTCACACGTTCTCACTCGCACGCTCGAAGAGTCTTGTTCGGTGCGGAAGAGGACGACCCCCGTTCCCGGATTTACGCCCCTCCTGAATGGGGCCGCGGACGGACCGGGACGCCAGGCGCCGCCTAGCTATTTCAATCTGAACCGGCGCAGTCGCCGCTCTGTCCGAATCTACTCCAGACAATGCAGTTCCCAACCCCCAGAGCAGCCCGCCAGCGGAGACAGGGAAGAAACGGTCCCCTCTAAGGTTCCCAGTGTTATTGCGGGGCGTTCCACATTTCGACCACAAGTAATAGAATCAGGTTTTCACCTACCTGGGGTATTCTCCTGTAACGAGGTTCACTAAGCAATCGCTGCGGTGGCGGCGGTGGGAAGCGGCGGTTTCGCTCGGCTTACTGGTCTTCTCGTGAACCTCACGGGCTTTATAATTTCACTTCTTTGCGACGGACGCACTAGCTTGTTCGCGGTCACTACCCAACTGCCCACTCTCCGTCGGCGTTCCGTTCGGTCACACTTCTTTTTCGAAATCGCCTCCGCCTAATTGTCTCCTCTACTATTTATTCCGTTCGACATGCCGGGTCTCGTACATTCCTCCACGGAAAATGCTGAAAAATATTCCAACCTTCGCAAATCTTTCGTATATTACTCCACGGAAAATTTTGGAAAATATTCCAACCTTTATGGTGTAACATAATGCAGTGGTTATGATGGTAAATTCGGCCGGATAATCTATCTAGGATTAGGCACTTCGTGACACCATATATATATATATATATATATATATATATATATATATATATATATATTGTACAATATAAAATTGCATAGCATTGCACAATTTTCTAACTATATGTAAATGAAATTTAGATTAATCTAAGTTTTTTGTTACAGATAAGGATGAGTCAGAGAAAAGGCGTGGACGACAGTGGCGGATGAGGTCAGGTCAACAGCACGGCTAGCGGCGCAAGTCCTGCCCTGCAGCCGTCGTCCATGGTCGGGGGGGACCGGGATGGCGAGCTGGCCGTGCGGTGGGACAATGGGGGAGAAGCCGCCCCTTCAGCGGGAGACCAGCGGGCGGTACGCTACGCACCCCCACAGGTGGTGCCGGGAGGGTCACCGCCCCCATGCCCTGCACTCACTGCGCCCGGCCCGCCGCCACCTGTACCCCCTCCGCCACTCCCGTTACAAATGCAGCGACCTTACTCCAGATCCATGTCATCTCTACCGCCAGAACCCTTCATGATTATGCGCTCCAAAGCCGTCAACAGGTAAGCAGAGAGGAACAAACAATTTAACTGTTATTGAATTGTACATTTCTTATTATTATAAGTCGGTTTGTTTTATCGTTACAAACACAAACCAAGACTTTTTTGTACAATACGTAATATTTTGTTAATATGAGAGTATTATTCGACCTTTGAAGCCCGCAATGCTAAACCATATTTTTCACGATAATAATGGATAATTAGTCTTAGACTCTCCAACGAAAAATTTCTTACGTATTTTGGAAATTAATTCGAGATTACAACGCATACAAGAAAGCTCCGGTGTAAACTCCCGAAATTCGACGTCATTCTCCCACTAATTTCTGAACATTCCCTTCCCTATATTCTCTTAACTCCCATTCTGAATGGGACACAGATATAATTTTCAAATGCAGTTAAATACTTAGGAACCATCTTAAACCAAAAACTGAATTGAAACACACACTTGGGAAAAACTTGTTTGAGAGTCACAATGATAATATTAACATGCCGCAGACTCGTACGAAAGACATGGGTAGTGAATCCCAGAATGGTATACTGGCTATACCAAACTCTTCAAACCCAGTTATATGGGTCAAAAATGGTAACAGACAGGGTGTCCAGCTGTAAACCTACAATACATATTTCGGGTACTAGTCAACGTTCCTTTCTTAACTTTTGTCCATGTAACAAGCAAAGTGCGGTCCATTTAAGCTAAATATTTTGGCAGTTCTTGCCCTTCCGGTTAATCCAGAAGTTGACACAATCTTCGTTATTTTAAATGGACACTTTTAATGAATTTTCTTAACAAAAATTCACTAATGAGAAGATCTGTGTAAAGGAGATATGTACGGACACTCTAAGGCCTCAATTTGACTACTCCTTAGAGCGAAGGACAAAGGTGGGTTGGGTTGTTGTAGCTAGATTACAGGGCCTCAATCTGCCTACTCCCCAAATCTCGCCGGAGATCGTCTGTGAGGTCTCAGTGTCTTCAACCCTAGGCCTCAGAAAGATCTGGCAGTTTGTTGCAAGTCTGGTCTTATATATGTCGTTCGTCGTTCCGTCTACCTGCTTCGTTATCAGTGAAGGTAGTAGAGTCACGGTCAGTTAAGTAGGGGGCTTTGGTCACGGCACTTAGAGGATGAGTAGGATTAAGAGGGTCACCGGCATTTGTTGAGACAGATAATGGGGCAATAAAAGTGTCTGTGGAATTTATATTCTTTTTGTGTGTTTGCAATGAAGATATAATAGGTTTCCAAGTAGTCGGAAGGCAAAGACCATCAACACGATCCCTTAGACTAACGAACAACAACAACAAACAGAGAGAATTAAACTTTTTAAGACAGACATTGCTAGAAAACGTATACGACAACAATCACATAGGACGAAACATTAGAAACGCACAACAACAAACCACTACACCACAACAAGAACAAACAGAGTCCACACAACAACACACAGCGTTTTTACCATACATTAAAGGTGTCACCGACAAAATCAGCCGAATTTTCAGAACCCATAATATCAAAACCGTATTCACAACAGAGCAAAAACTATCAAATCTGATAAAAACGCCCAAGGAAACGATTCCAAACGAATCCCACGGAGTTTACGAAATTCCTTGCTCCGACTGTTCCTCAACTTACGTAGGACAAACAAATAGACGCATCCAAAATAGAATATATGAACACACCCTCGCAGTTAGAAAATCCGACCCCTCATGGGCGCTGGCCATGCATCATATTCATACAGGATACAAAATAGACTTCGATAATGCCAAAACAATAGCACCGGTTTACAACTTCAAAACGAGAATTATCCGCGAAGCAATCGAGATTGAAAAACGTCCCGATTGTTTAAATAAGAGAGATTATGGTCTTCGCCTTCCGACTACTTGGAAACCTATTATATCTTCATTACAAACACACAAAAAAAATCCACAGACAATTTTATTTCCCCATTATCTGTCTCAGCAAATGCCGCTGACCCTCTTAATCCTCCTCATCCTCTAAGTACCGTGACCAAAGCCCCCTACTTAACTGACCGTGACCCTACTACTTTCACTGATAACGAAGCAAGTAGACGGAACGACATATATAAGACCAGACTTGCAACGAACTGCCAGATCTCTCTGAGGCCTAGGGTTGAACACATTGAGACCTCACAGACGATCTTCGGCAAAATTTGGGGAGTAGGCAGATTGAGGCTCCGTAATCGAGCTACAACAACCCAACCCACCTTTGTCCTTCGCTCTAAGGAGTAGGCAGATTGAGGCTTTAGAGTATCCTTACATATCTCCTTTACCTCTTCAAAATGGCTCCAAAACGAGAGCCGAAAAGTCTAGTTTTCCTAAATTCTGGACGCGGTTTAACCCGAGAACCAAATATGTATCATATATATATATATATATATATATATATATATATATATATATATATATATATATATATATATATATGGTATACCAGCTGATTTACGTAGGCCGTGCATTAGTAGTTTTTGAACTTGCAGTTGGATTAGAAACTTAAAATTTGGCGTGCTGTCATAATCGATCATGTACGTTATACCTAAAATATTTCACACCGATAACTGAAAAAAATAATGGACCGATTTGGATAATATTTGGTAGGTGCCTTCCCTTTGCAAGTAGCTTGGATAAGTTCGTCTGCCACGAAAATCGGACCAGTTTTTCCTGGAAAATTTTGGGTATCATTTAGGAAATTTTTGTATCTTCGAAAATAACAAAGCTCTGGCAACCCAGTTGGTACTTAGATGTACACTTAAACTTACCCTACATGTCAAAATTCAGATCTTTAAAAATAAAATAAAAAAATTGTAGACATTTAAAATAAAATTTAGGTGCTGATGACCAGAGAAATGCACAAAATCAAAATAAAAGATCTATTGTATATTACAGACAAAAATTAGGTTTTATTGGCGCAAAAAGGTCAAGAAATGGCAGAAAAATTAATTTGAAAATTTTATAGTTTTTCTTCTTAACGTGTCAAAGTCGCGATTTGAAACGTTAAGATTTGCAATCATTAGACGGTGAACTTGAAACAAATACGGGATATTGTAAAGCAAATGTCATAATAAATGTGTTTTGCAGAGCCTTAAGTTGCAGATTCAATCATCATTGTCCTTCATTTTCTAAAACATTTGCAGAAAATTTATTAAAATGATGAAGATTGTGTAAACTTACTATTTAACCAGAAGTGGCAGAATAGTCCGCATTTTGTTTGTTACATGTGCAAAGTCTCAGAAAAAGACGTTGAGTGGTTCCTGAAATATGTATCGTGTAAGTTCCCGGCTGGACACTTGTATACGTATGGGGCCAAAAACCGAACAAGCCGACACACAAAGCAAATTGGAAGAATTTAAGAGGCTGATCTGTCATGGAATAACGAAAACTATGTCATTTTCCCCTGCAGCTGTAATAAACCCAATGCTGAATCTTACCCCACTGCAGATATGCGTAAAGAGGGAAGCAACATTATGTGCTTCAATACAAAGTAGCTCGATCCGCCAATTGCTAATAAGAATATGTCGAATACAAGCTGAAACACCCTCTATACAAACATTTCCGATAAGCGTATTTCACGCCACTCTAACAACTTTCTTAGTATTAACAAATTAGCACTTACAAAGCAATTCCGCAAATTTTATTTGTGAAATATAGTACACTTTTTTCTGTTTGGTTTAATTATAACTGTAATATTTTTCAGGCGCGTGGTAATCAATGTTGGCGGCGTTAAACATGAAGTGTTGTGGCGCACCCTGGACCGCCTTCCCCATACCCGTTTAGGTCGTTTACGAGACTGCAACACCCACGAAGCACTTAGCGAACTATGCGACGACTACTCCCTTGTAGACAACGAGTACTTCTTCGATCGGCACCCCAAGTCCTTCAGTTCGATCCTGAACTTCTACAGAACAGGCAAGCTTCACTTAGTGGACGAGATGTGCGTACTGGCATTCAGCGACGATCTGGAGTACTGGGGAGTGGACGAGCTGTATTTGGAGTCATGTTGCCAGCACAAGTACCATCAAAGAAAGGAGCACGTCCACGAGGAGATGAGGAAGGAAGCAGAGTCGCTCAGACAGAGGGACGAGGAGGAATTCGGAGAAGACAAGTGTTCACAATACCAGAAGTGGCTGTGGGATATGCTGGAGAAACCGACCACCTCGATAGCTGCTCGAGTAAGTTTAACGTTTGATGTGGGGATGATTAGGTGTTGAATTACACGTTGTTTGGTTGGTCACGTGTTCTAGAGCTTAAAAGACGTTGCTGATTAATTTGTTGGTAAAAAGTAAAATACGAAAGCATACAATTTACACGGAAATAACACAATTTCCATGCAAAGAGTAAATAAAACATTTTGAAAGAAATAAAACAAGTTTACATCCAAAGAAATTTAGGTTTCACAGTATGCTATGTTCTATTTTAATTTAGGTAAAAAGTTTTGCCTAAAAAGTAAATTTTCATCAACAAATTATCTATAAAAACTATGTACCTGTATAAAATTGTTTATACAGACAAGTCTTTTTGAATATGACCTGTAATAAAATATATTTAAGATTGTTTGAAGGTAACCAATACATTTTGTGCCCTACAGAAAGTATTGACTAAATGACTTCAACCTTTTGCGATAATAAACCTACCTTATTTGCACGTGTAGCTGATACTTCGTCTACATCTCTGGTTGGCGCTCTCATAAATAATGCGATGGTAAGAGAAATAATCTTCTTTGGATCAGGCATTATGCTTAAAAATATATAACGCAGTTATAGAGTCCTCTAGAAATGACAGTTATGGCGTATAAATCCGAAACACTTTGACTTTTGCCTATCTCATAACGTTTTTTTAAAAGCATCCGTAACTCTGCATATTCCTTGTCCATTTCTAACTATTATTCCTACAATATCACTTACCCAGCCTATATTATTTATGAGGTTGTTAATAATTTTAATTCTTACTCTTATGCTCTCCAAGACCTTGAGAGGAATGTAATCGATATATAATTTGAAAGGTATCAGTAAAAATATGGAACCTTTTTTTTTCTCCTTCAGGGATTGTCCGTGTCTTTGCCACACCTATAGCACCGCAACCTTTGGCTTATTGTGCATACCCTTTGTCTTTTATATTCCACCTATTCCAAAATCACTGTGCCTTGAACTGGTCTGCACAGCAATTGGCAAAGTGAAGTTTTATATTGCTCTGTCTCCAGTCTAGGCTGACCGTAGATCAGTTGTCTTTTGCAGTCCAGAGCTTTACACTCGCAAGATGTAAAAGGCTGATTCCTTCCCCACGCCACAGAGTCTGCGTGCCAGGTCCCCCTCGAACCGCCTCATTTTATGTAGGTGTTTCTTGGTGGCCATGTGTCTCGTCAAGAGACCCGTTATGTTTCTGAGCCGTCTTTTGCTAAGATTTATCAGCTCCACAGCTCTCTTTGAACTGGGTTCCTCAATTACTGACTTCCCATGTCTGAGCCCGGGACAGTCTGCCCAGTACACCTTGTGTTCCTTTCTGACCCAGGATTTGATAGTTTCCCTGGCTGTGCCTTCGATACGCCCAGGACCGGTTCTGGTCCCATAAATGCTTCTGCTGATCCTCTCTTCGCTAGACTGTCAGCTTCTTCATTGCCTTTGACCCCCGACTGACCCGTCACCCAGATGAGGGTGACCCCAATCTGCCCAACCAGGTCGCTCGTCTCGTCTCGGCATTCACTTACCAGCCTAGAAATTACCCGTGGGCTACTTAGGGCGTTAAGGGCTGCCTGGCTCTCCGTGGCGATGAGGATCCACTTGTTGGTGTAACCCCTCATCTTGTGCTCCCGCACAGTGCAGGATGGCGTACATTTCGGCCTGAAAGACCGTTGCATGGGCTCTGAGGGAAATACTATGACTTACCCCTGCTCCCGTCCCACACGCCCTGCCGGATCTGTCCGTGAACCAGACGAGCGCGTCCCATGTTAAGCCCGGCGTCTCCTCCCGCCATGCCTCGCGGTCAGGGATTTCCACTGTAAAATTGTTTTCCCTGCAGATTCACGGGCTCGCGAAGTCTGATCTCATTTGAAGCATGGGCTCCTTCACGATCTCTTGAATTTTTCAGTGGCCCCTGTAGCCTGGGTTGATCTTCATTCTACAATTACAGGTTAGTCTGTATAGTCCTAGCCTGGCCTCCACCATAGAACCTTGGTGTACACCTCTAAATATTTTAAACTGATATGTATAAAGTTGTTCTCTTACAGTTAGTTTTCTGAACTATCGCTCCTTGCATTTGCTTGTCGATAGTGTCTCATTGAATAAAACAAAAAACAACTTGGGTGTTCGACAGGGTACAATTTTAGCTCCTACACCTTTTCTTTTGTATATAATTGTCCATTTGGAAACTACAGTACCGCTCCCGTTACGTCCTAATTGACTTGGCCAATATCTGCTTCTAGCTCCTTATCTATAAGAGTCGAAGTAACCAACTCTCTCAACGACTTGTAAGCAGGGGCGTTATCTTATAAAACTACACATTTTTGGTCTTTTTTCATGGAATTTTCTACAATTCTTTTGTGTAATGTAGTTTCTAAACTATGATTCTGTGACGGTTGCGCTCCGTCTTAAAAAGTCTAGCAAAATCGTACCATTTTTCTCACAGAAATCTAAAACAGGAACCTTACCAGTTGAGTTTTGAACAGGGAATTGTTTGGGCCATGAAGAACCGGAATGCTTGCTCTTTCTATTGCTCTTTAGTTTGCGGATCATCGTGATGGACCCATGTTTTGTTTTTACTTACAAGGCGACCAAGATATTTTAGGAATCTTCTCCAAAATGGTAACACACTTTCTTCCACATTATCACAAAAACGCGCGCGATTCTGATCATGTTCAAGCGTTTTGGATCGTGATAAACAGTCTGAAACATACGTTCAGAGAAAATATACAACGTTCTCGTACACACTTAAGACCAAAGAGACGATCTTCTAAGACGATCCCATGGACAAAACCACTTTTTCTTGAGTGGTCACAGAAATGGGCCTTTGAATATGGTGTTGCTTATATTTGACATTTGACGGTCCTCTTTTAAATTTGGCGACCCAGTCGTTAATAAAAGAATACAAAGGACATTTATCACATAAGATTCCTACCATGTGATCAAAAATTTTACTAAATACAATTTTGCTTACTGGAAAGTTGCGAAGCTAACTAGATATCTACATACCTTCGTATGTAAAATTCTAAGTGGTAGTATTCCACTAGTTAAGTCCATGTTTTATTTTTAAGCATTACCAAACCAAGAATTAAATGTGAATTTTTCATTCCATTTTAATACTTCTTAGGAAAATTTTGAATTAGCTAAATTACACAAGATCTCCAGTTTATTATTTATCAGGTCAGTGGACTGGTTAGGTCTTTAGCTGTAAATAGAGGAATAGTAAACCAGGTCTTCTATCATCAATGATTTTTCTAGAATATGGATCTAGATAGCTTTCTCTTCGTCTATTATTCAGTTTCTGCTCTCGTCCTTTAAATATGCCACGTAACTCTTCTTGTATATGCCTGAAACTTTGTCTATTTGATTAACCCTTTGAAGCACGAATTTCAATGTTATTTCCAATTCTAATGACATTTGGTATATATCATCTTAATGTGTAGAAAAATGATGTAGTACACTTCTTTGTTGCAAAAAAACATTTATTTTAACTTTTGCAAGTGGTTTCGATATGAAACCACAATGCAAGTGAACACATACAAAATCTAAAGATTACATATATTTTATATTATTGATGATAAGTTGGAAAACAGTTTTTTTCTGCCAGTAAACACAACCAGACTTTACACTGTATGCAGCTCCATCTGGTTCGATGAGGTTTTTCGGCCGTACTACACTGACCACAGCGTCTTGATATTCCGTGCAGAGGTAGATGTTTTGCTTGATCACGCCGTTGATCTATTGGTACATAACGCTTGAAACTGGATACAACTTTTTTAGTAGAAGATGGCCTTCCACAAGAGCCTCTTGAAACGGAAGCCCCAATCAAACTCAGTATTACTTCACATCGGAAAATTTTGAGGCTCATAGCACTTTTGGTCCTCTGTTTGAATATTATATATAAGTTGACTACTGATGTATCGAGAAAATGCCAAAATATACGGTGGTACCATTTTCGGGATTTCCGATCGATGGCGTAGTAAGATTTCATCATATCAGCTTTGTCAACTCCACCCATATACCTTCGGTAGTCTACAACTGCTTTAGGGCAATTGACTTCAGTCATACTTCCATCTTTCTCCCTTTTATTCGCTTTAGTTTGATCTGTAGGTGAATGTATAGTAGAGAGCATCTGAATAGTTCTTTTGTCCTTCCACTTGATACAAGATACTTTGTCTCTATAAACTGCCCAATCAAAATCACCTCGATTCATTTCCTTATCGCCTTTCAATCCAGTGGGAAGATTTTTATATAATTCAAAATTACTTAGATACCCTTCTTTATCGGCGCACGTCCAGATTTTGAACCCCCTTTTTACAGGTTTTATTGGCATATATTGCTTGAAAGCTATTCGGCCTTTGAACTTCACCATGCTTTCATCAATTGACACTTCTTTTGATGGGCAATAATATTTCTGGAAGTTTTTCTTTAGGAGTTCAATGTATGGTCTGATTTTAAACAAATGATCAAAACCGGGCTCCCCTTTTTTTGCCATTGTGGCATTGTCATTGCAATGGAGGCTAGTTAGCAGGAAGCCAAAACGGTTTACGCCTATTTTTGATGCTATAAAATCATCACATAGTTCTGGACGCGAAGACCAGTAATCGCGAAAGGGGGGAGACTTTTTTATATCCATGAGCAAATTTACCGCTATAAAAATTTTCATTTCCTCCTCAGTTGTCGGAATAAAGTCTCTTTTTTCCTAGGTTGCATACAAGTTTGTTTGTTCTGTAACCAGACGAATAGCATCGCCAAAAATAAGCAAGAAGAAATCTATAGGTTTTGTGACATCAGGTGCTACTTCAGAGTTGGGACCAGTTAGTTGCTGAAAATGATTTAGTTTCGGAGCAATTTCTGTTTTCTTCAGTTGACAAAGTGGATAAGTGGTATATCATCTTCTAAATCGCCTGGGTCGTCATCTATGTCGCTCCCAATTGCCAAATCGTCGTCACTCAAAATAGTGTCCTGAGCAATCGCTTCGGTAGTTTCATTATTTTCAATGATGTCTTCAATCATTTCTTCCTCTTCTGCCTCATATTCGCTTATTACCGACTCTCCATCAGAAGGAATTTCATCAAGCAGAGCGTAAGCTTCATCCGATGTTAGTTTTGACAAATCGATTTGTTTTTTCATCACTTGCGACAAATCAATTTGATTTTCCATCCTAACCTAAACAAATTTACTTTAGTGCATTGCACGCACACTGGTTTCGCCGCGAAACCATATCCGGTCAACAAAAACAAATTTACTTTACTGCAAGCACACTGGTTTCGCCGCAAAACCATATCCGATTGACAAAGTAAAAACAATAAACTATGTAAAACAAGTATTCTTACCTTTCTATTAGTGCCTCAGTAACACAATCGTCCAAAAAAATGGAGTATTTATAACACTTTTTACGAAAATGTAGATAAAAAACAAAATCATTCATAAAATGTGGTTTCTTTAAAAAATTCTAACGAATACTAGCAATACAGTGTTCGCCACTTGCAAACTTGCGATGGAGATCAATAGATGGCGCACTAATACCCAAGTAGGAAGTGTGGTTTCACTGTAAAACCAGTCTACATATAGAAAAAAAAATTAGGTAAGTGGTTTCTCTGTCAAACCGCTTTGCTTCAAAGGGTTAAATTTAACCTGCGATGCTTAGGTTTTGTATAAGCAATTCAGCTTTTGCACATATTTTTGTAATCTATCGAGAAACAACTAAATTATGTTGGTCAATAACTTACACACTTTAAAAGTGGTTAACTGACAGCTTTTAATTAAAAAAGATTATTATAGACTTCCACAGAGATTAACGACCTTTCCTGATAATTAAATCTACACTGTAAGCAATTATTACTATAAATTTAACTGCAAAGAATTTAACAATGAAAAAATTAATAACAGTGTTACAACAACAACGTTGTTCTTGTATCCTTTCAGTGTTATTACACAAAGCAAACAAATTTTCCGTTACTTTCCTTCATTGTCATAAAAATTAGTTTTTGCCGGACAATACCCAAACAGTCTCGACTTGTGTTTGGTTATTTCTAAAATTAGAATTGATCAGCAACGCCTTTTATCATTAATCAAATTGTTGAAGCACTTGGTGTGTTGATGGGCCTATCATGCACCGAACTCTCGGCACGACTGACTAGATGTATTATGTGTTGGTTTTATTAATTAACTCGAGAAACTCCCTAATTAAAGCAATTACTGCTACTGCCATACTAAATTAAAGAAGACCTTTAAATTAAAGTTCAAAGTGAACATGCTATGGATATGTTTTACTACAGTGGTTGGCTGGTGCTCATAAATTTCAATTTCTTCTCACGCAACTATCGACTTTTTGTAGATTCCTAGTAAAACACACGCTATTATGAAACTAGAATATTCACAAGTGGGATTTAATTTAAATTTCAAAATAGTTTCAACAGCTGTTCTGTCTGTATCCATGTTCCCACTTAAGTATTATTTAGGTAAAATATGCAAATTATTAACTGCTTCATCCAGAATTTTTGGTTTAATAACACCTCTACTATTTTCACATGTAGAGAAATTTTAAATATACAGCAATGAGTGAAGATTAGAACCTGTGACGAGCACTGATAAGTACAATTTGGAAAACCCTATTCATCACAATACAGTTTTCTGACCCGACAACAGAGATTAGAACTATCATTTATATGTTAGTAGCCAAGGAGTTGCGAACAGCGTTCTCCAGGAAGGTATACAGACAGACCCCCATCGTTGATATTTAAATCCCTGTGATTTAAACTGCAACCTGTTGTTCTGTGCGTCGTTATCAAACATTCCTTCTAAGAATGACACGCTGGTTATTAATATAACAGTTCGAACAATGGGCTACATAGATCCGGACCTACTCTATTCATCGAAACATTTTTGTTCAAATTTCGATGATATATATACTCTCGTGAGCATCAAACTGACGCGATTGCCTGACATTTTTTGTTGTCTTGAGATTTTCTTTATCTATATGATGATTATTATCCCAAATATGCTGAGCAATACATGAATTGTCAATAGTGCCATAACTCAGTTGCGCTAAATGTTTTTTAAATCTACTTTCAATGGTTCTTTTAGTTTGCCCAATGTATTTAAGTTCGGAGTCCTTAAAACCTATTTCATAGGTTCCCGACACATCTGTGGTTTTATCTTTATCTTTTAAGTTACCAAATTTTTTATGTATTTTTTGTAGAAAATGTTAGCAACAAATTGACTTTCTTAAAAATGCTATTGGACAGTAATATAACCGGCCTAAAAGAAAAAATTGAGTGCTGTAGTCTTGCGTCTAGGGTGCCAGGGAAATTACTAAAATTTTTAATTCAGTTTAATTTAATAGTTCTAAAACTAACAAAATAGGTCAAATTTTCTTTAATCGATTACAACACAAATTCCTAATTTTGTCCTAATGTAACCAAATTCGTATTCTTTATAATACCCAAGATATTAATAATTTCTAAACGTCAATACATCTGAGGTATTGTATATTGTACTTGAACAAATTAGATGTGCTCTAGCCTGCATTGTGGCTGTTTTAAATAAGCGTCGTTTTATATCCATCTTTTCTCGCTTCAAATATAGAGATGATGATATTTTGTCGCTTGATGTTGCCTTTGTCTAGAAAGCTGAAGATACTAGATGAAATTTCAACATTGACCATTTATTATACAGTGCAGTCTCTGTAATATAAGCAGAATGTGTAAACCCCAAAGGATGGTTCTCTCTAGAAGTGTAAGCCTTTAATTTATCCATCAAGGACAAAATATCTATGTTTGAGCTTGAATAATGGATCGCATATTAACGTTATGACTTTAAGACAGCGGAGGAGTTTTATTGAATCTTCTTTTTAAAAATCCACTAATGAGGAGATCGAGATTTTTTAATTTTGGATTCTAAAGAAATTTCTTCAAATCACCGCGATTTAGGACGCCTGGATTCCAAACCGCGATCGCTTTCAGACTTTATATGAAGCTCTTTGTGTTAAAACACAACCGAAAAACGCGATTCGCGATTTTAAACATTAAAGAACCTGAAACTAATACGTGTTATGTAACGAAAATATCGCAAAAAGAATGTTTTACAAACCCTGAAGTCTTAGCCTCAAACGTCATTTTTCTTAATTTTAGTAAAATATTTCCAAAAAATTCACTTCAAATAGACCCTTTCTCTGATGCTTCGACAGTAGTTTAAGCTATAGTGTTTATCGCTGAATGGTGTATAATTTTTGCCGATTTTTCGTAAAAAATCAATAAAGCCCAATCTATCCGTTATTATACATGATACGAAAAAAAAAGTATACATTAATTATAGGGTGTCTTGAGCTACACCTTAAAAAATTATTTATAAAATCACAGGTAGGCCCATAAGTCATTGGTGATACAAACTTTCTTTTTTTTAATCGAAAACGCCTTATGTTATTGAATTTTTGCATTTTCCATCGAAATATAATGAACGTTTGTACGAAAAGAAAGTCGGGACGCAGCAAGTGCGTTATGGTAGCAAATTTTCATTAAATACTTCAAATTTGAATAGCTCAATTTACTGTTAACCTATAAAATTTGTTGGCCAAGAAACCAGTTTTTTCGGGAACATTTTAATTTTACTTTCAGAATTTTTTCACATTTTCTAACAATGAAGTTATATTTATTAAACATGGCGCATTGTTTTTACTATATAGGTTATACTGGTAACCAAACTTGGGGCTGCTTTCTTTAAAAAAGACACATATTAGCTATTAAAATATATTTCAATGAAAATTCACTACCATAGCGCACTTGCTGCGTCCAGATTTTTTAAAATTAAACACTCATTGGGTTTAAAGAAAAACAAATTGTATACTTATCATCATTAAATTTTCTATGGAGTTGAATCGATATACCCTTTTTTCACTTTTTAATAAATTACCTAAATTATGTTACAAGCTTTTAAGCAGAATTCACCATTGATATTTTCCAGAACAATAAGAAAACTTCTGATTTCTGTTTAAGTTTTGTTGAATTAAATGTATGAGCACCAGCCAAAAACAGCATGATCAGTCACTGGTTTAAATTATCTTGAAGGTTTAATTGCTTTAACTTAGAGGAGAATCTTATATTATGTCACTTTAAAATGACACATACACACACAAAAACACTTATACTAACCTAAATTAGCCACATTAGCCTGTTTGAATATAGTGTAAATTTTTGATAGCTTGTAGATCGATACATTTGGGAACTAAAAGGAATTGACCTCTCTCAATATTTAATGATTATCGAATATTTGCGCATATTGATTAAAATACCTAATTAGGGCCTACACACAATGGATGATTTATTATTTGTCGCCTAATTGCGTAAATTAATTATTGACAGAAATTTTTGTAACTAAAAGAACTTGTCAATCAATTGGCTGTAGATAACGTTGGCGGTGCTGTAGCCAAAAATTTAATATTTACTATTGCTACGTGCTTTTAAAATAGTTTTTGAAAATATGATAATACAACACATCAGTTATACAAAAAGGTAATAAATAGAAAATATATTGAAACACTCACCACTTTTTAATTTTTGGATAACATTATTGAGATTTAGGAAGCCTAACAATCCTGAAATAAAACTTTTGATAAGCTTGTCATTTAAAGTTACCCGCCTATCATTGATGTAATAATTAATAGTTAAATTTATTTTTTATTATTATGCAGACTGCATTTAAAACACCTTTTTTTAAAATTCGGTCTATCTTCGCGACTATGGCCAATCACCGACGCCAGGGAGCGTGTTTCACCTTACTATCCTGCAAATTTTACAGAACTCCCGTTTCAATAAGGAGGGTAAACATTTTTAGCGTGCCCAAGATTGCATGGTACAAGGGACCGACGGCTTTCTGCCCCCTCCTATGAGCGGAACGTGCAGACATTCAACTTGCACAGATACAATGCTAAAACCTCGATTATGTTAATTGACAGTATGTACTCAAAAATAGTTTCATGTTTCTACTAGGAATCAAGCCTGAGACCTTTGGGTTTAGATACACACATTCTTAGCCCTTGACCATCGAGATTGCTGGAAACTCTTGCAGTTTTAGTGAATTTTCTTTGAAAAAATTCACTAATGAGGAGATCCCGACTTTTGAATTTTGAAAACATTTCCTTAAATGAGCGCTAATTAGACCCCCCAGAACACATATGCAGGGTCAGTTTCAATTTTTATATGTTTATATATATATATATATATATATATATATATATATATATATATATATATATATATATATATATATATATATATATATATATATATATATATATATATATATAGGTATCACACCGATAACTCAAAAAATAATTGGTTGATTTTGATTAAATTTGGTGAATAAATTTCTTTTGCAAATGGCTTGTACAAGCTTGTTAGTCAGGAAAATCTGCCCAGGTTTTCCCGGAAAATTTTGTGTTTTCTTTCGAAAAAAAAGTATATCTCCGGAATTAACAAATTGAGGGCAAATAAATTTGGTACGCGGGTTTATATCCTTATAGATAAGTTACCTACCAAAATTTAGCTATGTAGGTCGAAAGACAAAAAAGATATGGGCATTTAAAGAAAAATAAATTGGGGTTTTCCTCAAAACGTCAAAATTGCCATTTAAAACGTCAAAATCGGCAACATTTAGGCAAATAACTTGAATCTAATACGGGCTATCGAAATCAAATGTCTCAAGAAGGATGTTTCACAAACCCTGAAGTCTTAGTTTCAACCGTCATTGTCCTTCATTTTACTAAAATGTTTCCAGAAAATTCATTTCAAATAGACCCTTTCTCTGATACTTGGCAGTAGTCTTAGCTATAGAGTTTATCGTTTAATAGTATATAATTTTTGTCAAATTTTCGTAAAAAATCAATAAAGCTCAATATATCCGTTATTATACAAGGTATGAAAAAAATTGTATATATTAATTATAGGGTGTCTTGAGCTACATCTTAAAAAAATATTTCTACAGTCATAGGGTGGCCCATAAGTCGTTGGTGATACAAATTTTCTTTTTTTTTTATCAAACACGCCTTATGTTATTGCATATTTACATTTTCCATCGAAATAAAATGCATGTTTGTAAGAAAAGAAATTCTGGATGCAGCAAGTGCGTTATGGGAGCAAATTTTGATCAAATGCTTCATATTTGAATAGCCCAATTTGCTATCAACCTATAAGGTTGACCAAGAAACGAGTTTTTCCGGAAACACTTTAAGTTACTTTTGGAAATTTTGTACATTTTCACACAATACATTTTTATGAAACATGGCACATTGTTTTTACTATATAGGTTATACTGGTAACCAAAATTGATGCCTGCTTTCTTAAAAAGAAAACACACATATTTGCAATAAAAACATTTTAATGAAAATTCACTACCATAACGCACTTGCTGCGTCCAGAATTTTTAAAAGAGGTGAGACTGTTACCGGGCGTCGGTTATTCGTCATAGTTGCGCAAATAGATCAACCTAAATAAGATGCAATAAAATATAAGGAAATATTTATTATCATTATAATTTGTTTCTACTTTATTACGCAAATCCTACGTGGGGCATTTAAAACTAATAAAATGAACTTATACGTTGGTTAAATTGTGCTGTCGAAATGATTCTCAGTTGTAAATTTTTGTAGTGTGTCAGGTCTGCAGTTTATAAATATCAATCAATATATTCTAGTATAATTAGGGTCATTTAAAAATATGTAACTTTGCTATGGAGACCAAAGAATAATGAAGCAGATATTGGTATCCTCAAAAAATGTAAACACTTTGATATAATCACCGAAGAGACTTTGTCGTGGCGACTCCACCATTTGTTGACACAGAACTTTTTTAGGTTTACTGTAT
This sequence comes from Tillus elongatus, assembly GCA_964006375.1. Classification (NCBI taxonomy): domain Eukaryota; kingdom Metazoa; phylum Arthropoda; class Insecta; order Coleoptera; family Cleridae; genus Tillus; species Tillus elongatus. The sequence continues at coordinate 28,462,537 of OZ023263.1, read as the reverse complement.
TTATTATTTATTTTCTTAAGGCTCTTAGAATAGAAAGTTACTGTACATTATAGGTATGCTTATAAGTCACTCATTCAGATTATTAGGCTCCAACAACAACTAAAACGTCACGATCTTTACCACAATCTTGTTCACCACCTACAATCGGTTCCTCATCTATATTTGGTCCGTCATAATTTTCTTCTAATAAAACTAATTACTCATTTACCTTCTGCTAAACTTGGCTTTTAATACATTTATTTTATACTACTCAAAAAGTTCTCTGCATACTTGACAGAATTATACACTGACTGGACAGTGTTAAAAAAACGTAAAATGTTGCGCAGTGTTTACTTAAAATATTTGTTATTATTATTTATTTGATCTGCTAGTTTTAATTTGACAGTTTATCTCTTAAGTTAGCTCGAAATTAAGGAAGTCAATTTAATCTTTTCTTTTTATTATTCATATGGGTCTCAGTTTTAAACTGCAGAATGTAGATTGCTTAATGAATCGTATAGGCCTTGGGCCTCTCAGCACTGCAACCCCAATTGGTCTTTTGCGCATGACTCTATTTAATAATAGGTACCCGAAAAATTCAGACGTTTTATGTGATCCACTATCTTTTTGGTAGCTATATTACCTATTTCCTGGGATATGCTGGGTCATCCCTACAAGCTATTTTAGCCTTTTGCAGAACTGAGCCTTGAAGTCGTGTCGCAAGTGTCCTCTTCTTTCTGCTGCTTCAATGCAGTACCTGCAGTTTTCAGACGCCTTGCCCATCTTCATAGGGTGATATTTTACTGAAGAGTGTCTTGTGAAAAGTCCTGTGATTATCCTAGAGTAGCTCCTGTTCAATTCGACAAACAGCTTAGAATTCTCTGGAGATATGGTGATGAACCCTTTTGCCTCCTTAAACCTGGAGTGCTCTTCCAGCATGGCATCATTTGGTTCCTCTCCCAAGTAGCGAGTTGATTCCTTATGTGGCTTTTTGTTAGCCAACAATAGGGCTCTGTATCACAAACTAGTGTTGTTGTTGTTTATTTGCAAGGCTATTTATTTGCCTCCTCATTTTCTCCAACTGATTGATGCCCTGGTACCGACATCAAAAGTACTTTGTTATTCATAGCCAGTTGCTTCCATGATTTTTTACAGTCCCAGGTCAGTTTAGACTCGGTTTTGAAAGATTTCAGGGTCTTTAGTTCTGCCTGACTATTTGACAGGATGTAGATCGCTCTGTTTTTGGATCTTCTTTGGATGCGCTTCTGCACAGAGACTTACCGCGAGCATTTCTGTCTAGAAGATGGCTGAAATTTTTCCTAGGAACTTCCCAGCATCCTCTTATTCCCAGTTCTTCTCCTTCCATTTGTTCAGACCGGTCTATGTACCATAAAGGTGACTTGTTTGACAGCCTTGCATAGTCTTCCATGCTTGGCAGCCACTTATGACCACGATGAATGGAACTATGAAATTCAGTTCGGCTGGCATTTGGTCTGTTGATTTGGCAAGTGATTCCTGTAGAATATTTTCAGAAATTTCCAGTAGACAAACAAGTCTCCTGGTTGGAATTTGTCCTCTTGGAATAGTCTTGAGGCACTTGGTGGTGATTCCATCTTCACACATATGTCCAGTGGAGCAAGATTCAGCATTTCCTCTATTGCAGCTGTAGGAAACAATGCCGTAGCTTCCGTTGTTTGAAGGCAAATCAACCTCTACAATTTTTGCATTTTTTGTGTGTTGAGGTTTCTTCCGCTTTTGAGCACCATACTATGGATTCATATGTGACAATGGGTTTAGCCACAGTTTGGTGTATCCAATATACCGTCTTGGCATTTAGCCCTAATGTTTTCCCTACAAGCCTACAGCATATCTAGATTGACATTGTGGCTCTCGAAAGAGATTATTTCATGTGAGTGTTCCAGTACAGTTTTTGGTCTAAGAAGATCCCTAGGTATTTAACTTCATTGAAAAATTGTATCTGTGTTCCATTCAGAGACGTAGCTTTTAAAATGTAATTTATTTCTGTTCCTGAATAGGACAAGAACTGTCTAATGATGATTTAGGTCTCTCTCTCTCTCTCTCTCGCACCAGTTCCTGACTATATTTAGGGATGTCTATCTGTTTTGGCGAAGGCAGCTAGCCGTTAGCGCAGTTTATTAATGTTTGCATTGTGATCTATATTACAGCATCATGCTCGCCCTCTACTGTTATGATGATATGATCCGCATATCGTTGGACTATAAATCCTGCCCCGCTCAATGTCGTCATACGGTTATCAATAACGAGCGACCACAACAGAGGTGATAACACTCATCCTTGAGGACTACCTTTTGCTGTCATCACTTTTGCGTGGGTTTCATTGGTTGTGGCTGTAAGCTGGGACGTGTTTTTACTGCTGTCGATTTTTGCCTGCATGGGCCTTATATAGACCCGAAGACCACATTATTTTGTGGCACTCTATTTAGAAATAAACTGTTCGCCTTATAGGAGATTGGTTTATCACTTCATTGATTGTTGTTGCCCTTACTTGGTGAAACTTGTCCATACTACATACAGACTTGGAGACTACTTCTCTGGCTTCACTGTTGGTTTTTGTAGGTGGAGGACGTAGCCAGCGCGTGAGATAACTGGAGCAAGTGGCCCTTCGAATTCTGGATGTTCTAGGACGTTCTTCAATGCTTCTGTGACTATAGTTTCGCTGCTTGACAGCATTTTAATTTTAATCTGTCTGAAAATGCTGTCAAGCAGCGAAACTATAGTCACAGAAGCATTGAAGAACATCCTAGAACATCCAGAATTCGAAGGGCCACCTGCTCCAGTTATCTCACGCGCTGGCTACGTCTTTCACCTACAAAAACCAACAGTGAAGCCAGAGAAGTAGTCTCCAAGTCTGTATGTGGTTTATCACTGCCAGTCTGATTGCTTTCAAATGAAAATGAATGGTTGGGTCTTATTCTATCGGTACCACAATCCGCATTGCTTGGCAAATTTCTCCACTTATGAGGTTCACCAGATTAACTAAATGTTTCAAGCAATAAGTGCACGCTTTTAATTTCAAATAACTAAGCTGCGCTACTTTCTCGTAGATCCAAAGTTTGAAATACACTCTCTCCAACATCATTTTCTATATTAATATTTATTTATTATTTATTATTATTATTATTTATTGTCACAAGTATACATTGTGTTCACAAAACTCTTAACTTGTGCTACATAAAATCACGAAACAATTTGGTAGTCGACTAAATTTAGTAAACTTCTAGCATACTTAGATAAGGATTCATTTTGCTTGTTTTTTTCAATTTCTCCCATTTTTACTCTTTGAGAATTACGTCGAAGTATCATACATTTTTAATATTTTATAAAGCCTGCCCAACTATATTTATTTTCAAACAACCAATATTTTCTCAAAAATTTTCCATTAAGTAAACTAAATTTTTAGCTATTCAGAAGACAATGTCTGGCACAAAAATTAAGTTTATGGTATCTTTAAAACAAAGCCTTTGTTTTTTGATGAACTACCGTATAAGAAATTAACTAATTATCCCTCCAGTTTCAACTTGTACATATTGAATGTAAATTTGTTATATACGAAAAGATAAAAGCTCATATAAATTAGTAAATTAGAACTCTGTGGTCGCATGTTAACATAAAATGAAGGGATTAATATATTTTCGGTGAAATAACGCGCCCGTCAATGCTTGCTTTGTTTTCGTTATATTTTGTGGCCAAATTATAATGCCCATATTGTGTAATTAATGTGCCAATAAACTATGGTTAATATCATATTCGGTAGTAAATATTTATTACTGAACCCACGAAACAATGCATCATTGGCTACTGTATGTTGCTCTATATAAAATTTAATGAAATAGAAGGATGAATCAGTAACTCTATTTCATAAGGTATTAAAAAAACTTCCTTATTACCAAATTAGTATTCGGGTGAAATTGTATGTTTTTGTTCCATGCGAGAAGACACAATGGTGACATGCTCGTGGTAGATATGTGAACTTTCTGTGACAAATGACATATTGCTTTGCATTGCAACATATTGCCACATATTCCTTATACGAAAATTGAGTCAACTTGTCTTGGTAGAAAGTTGCTTAGTTTGGCCGCTAGACGGTCCTGAAGTTACCACACTGCTCAACACTCAAAGCGTCGCTCGCAAAAAGTTCACCCTTTAAATTTGATGAAACATTTGATTGTCGCCATCAAATTGAACTCTGTTAAAAGCTTAGATAAAGAAACAGATTGACTGATCCAATTTTATTGAATGTATATCTACAGTTTCGCTGAAGCTCTATGCTTTTTCAAACGCAGAATGAAACTAGAAGAAGAATATACGTTCAATAAAATTGGGTAAATCAATTTGTTATTTATCTAAGTTGACAATGGATTTACATCAAGTATCATGGAACGGCTGTCCGAGAATTGCTTCTTTGCCCAGGCATATGCTTATGATGGGCTGGTCTTAGTCACCGGCAAATCCCTCAGCGTTAGCTGTGCATGCGTGCAAACAGCCTGTAGAATAATTTAAACGTGGTGTGGTGAGCTAGGACTCTCCGTGAACCCAGAGAAGAATGAGATGATCCTGGTCACCAAGAAGAGTATTCTGTAGGGGTTGAGGGCGCCGGTGATGTTTGAAAAACTTTAGGTTTAGTGCAGGAGATCAAATACCTAAAGCTTGCTCTAGACTCCAAATTATCATGGGGTCGCAAATAGAACGAGTAGTGACGAAGGGAGTAACGACCATCTTGCAGTTGCGCCGTGTAATAGAGAGGACCAGACGACTCAATCCTCGGATATTTCATTGTATTTAAACTGCGATTGTTTATGGGATAGTGGCCTGGTGGTATGGGACTTTCCGTAAACCCAGCCAATACAGAGATGATCCTGTTCACCAAGAAGAGTATTCTGTAGGGGTTGAGGGCGCCGTTGATGTTTGGAAAACTTTAGAGATTGTTTATGGGGCAGGGGCCTGGTGGTATGGTGTAAACTAAACTACTACCCGGAAACTGAGCAAACTTCAAGGTTGGCAAGTTTGGGTATCATCGGCGCTATGAAGACGACACCGTCAGCCGCACTAGAGGTCTTGCTGATGCTGCCACCGCTTCCCATCTGTATCAGAAGGGAGGCTGTGGTGTCGCATCGCAGATTGCGAGACTGTGGAAATTGGTGCGGTGAGGGAGCAATAACGGGACATGCAAAAGTTTCCAAGGTGGTGCAAAAGGAAATTCCAATTTCCACCATGAAGGTACGAAATTCAGAGGATTATGTTAGGCTGACTAGGACATATACCCTCAGAATCCCCAGCAATGATCAGAGGAAGAAAAATGAGATTGCTTTCCAGCCCGCTAGCCCGGTCTGTTTTACCGACGTATCACAGGCTAGAGGAGCAGCACTCCTCCGCGGCGAGAATATACATCGATAGCCTGGGGGTGCGTGAGAGTTATGCTCTGGACGCAGATAACACGGCATTCGAGACAGGGGTGTACGCTATTCTGTCTGTAGCTAATCGAGAGCATGTGCGGATGAGCCCTGAGAAATTTGTACATTTGCTCAGATAGTCGAACGGCCCTCAGGGCAATCTGCGCGTCCAGAATTAGGTCCACGCTGATTCAGGAGTCCGCTGACGCTCTTACGGGACTGTCCAGAACAAGGGAGGTACAACTTGTGTGGGTTCCGGGACACTGTGGCGTGGCGGGGAAGTGGCGAATGAGCCTAGAAGGCTTGGTTACCGCCGGCCGTTCTGTGTCCCGAATCCTTCTATAGGTATAAGTAGGGAGGTAGTTTCCGACGCCTTAGATGAATGGACTAAGGAAGCCATGGAGAAGCACTGGAGGTCGGTCAGTGGCTGTAGGAAGGCGAGGGATTACCTGGAGAGGTCGGATAGAAACAAAACTGTCTGGCTGCTTGGTAAGAGTCGTTCTGAGCTTCGCCGCATGACTATGGCGATAACAAGCCACTTTACTCTCGGAAGATACCCTATATTGGTAGGTGTCGAGAGGGATCCCATTTTCCAAGAATGTGGCGAGACTGAAGAAACGTCTCACCACTGCCTGTGTGAATGCGAGGCTTTTGGGAGTCTTAGAACAGGAAAGTTTTGTGTTTTCTTTCGAAAAAAAATTATATCTCCGGAATTAACCAAGCAAGGTCAACCAAATTACATACACGGGTTTATATCATTATAGGTAAGTTATTTACCAAAATTTAGCTCTGTAGGTCAAAAGACAAAAAAGTTATAAGCATTTAAACAAAAATAAATTGGGGTTTTCCTCAAAACGTCAAAGTCGCGACTTAAAACGTCAAAATTGGTAATATTTAGGCAAAGAACCTGAAACTAATATGAGCTATGGAAGGAAAATGTCTCAAGAAGAATGTTTTACAAAGCCTAAAGTCTTAGCTGCAATCGTCACTGTCCTTCATTTTACTAAATTTTACCAGAAAATTCATTTCAAATAGACCCTTTCTCTGATGCTTTGGCAGTAGTGTTGGCTATAGAGTTTATCGGTTAATGGTATATCATTTTTGTCGAATTTTCGTAAAAAATCTCTAAAGCTCAATATATCCGTTATTATGCAAGATACGAAAAAAATTGTATACATTAATTATAGTGTGTCTCTGGCTACATCTTTAAAAAATATTTCTACAATTACAGTTTGGTGATTCAAATTTTCTTTTTTGTTTTTTAATCGAACAATCCTTATGTTATTGCATTTTTGCATTTTCCATCAAAATATAATACATCTTTGTAAGAAAAGAAATTCGGGACGCAGCAAGTGCGTTATGGTAGCGAGTTTTCATTAAATACTTCAAATTTAAATAGCTGAATTTGATATTAACCTATAAGGTTGTAAGACTAGATGCATTCTCGCAACAATTAGAACCGTAGACCGGTTTCGCTCTCATTAGAGCTCTTCAGTACGGCATACTAATTGTAGCAAAAATGCACCAAAAATAACACGGCTATCGTATAGCCAGTCTTAAAACACTAAGTGAGTGGTGAACGTGTCGCCACCTAGTTCGGAACCAAATACTATGTTGTCACGCCCGCTCCAAATAACACAGAGTGTTAAAAATAGAGACGGTATACAACTAACTAACAATTTCAAAAATTGTTAGCCCTGGCCCATTTCTAACTGAATATAGGGACAAAGTATGTAAGACTAGATGCATTCTCGCAACAATTAGAACCGTTGCGAGAATGCATCTAGTCTTACATACTTTGTCCCTATATTGGGGTAGAAATGGGCCAGGGCTAACAATTTTTGAAATTGTTAGTTAGTTGTATACCGTCTCTATTTTTAACATTCTGTGTTATTTGGAGCGGGCGTGACAACATAGTATTTGGTTCCGAACTAGGTGGCGACACGTTCACCACTCACTTAGTGCCTATAAGGTTGACCAAGAAACCAGTTTTTTTGGGAACACTTTAATTTGACTTGCGGACATTTTTGTAAATTTTCAAACAATAAAGGTATTTTGATGAAACATGGCACATTGTTTCTACTATATAGGTTATAGTGGTAACCAAATTGGATGCCTGCTTTTTTTTAAACATATTTGCTATTAAAAACATTTTTATGAAAATTCACTACCATAACGCACTTGCTGCGTCCAAAACTTTTTTACTTTGAATTTTTGCAATAGATTTTAAAACAATAGCATTTTTGAATAGAGAATGAAGAGATTTTTTAAATGAGGTATCTCAGGTTTCCACTTCGCATTTGAAAAGTTGGGGATTGGAACTGTCTCTCGGAGGGGGTTGACTGTAGAAGCGAAATTTTCACGTTGTAAAATGTCATTTTTAATCTAAAATTCACGTACTTCGAGATTTTTACAAACATATACAATAATTGATATACTGAATTTTTCCAACACTGTATATTTTTACCGTCATTTTCAGACATATGCAATATTTGACGTCCGATATAAATCTTCATACCTAAAGATAACATTGCGAGTACAGAGTTCCAAATAAATGTTTTCAAAAATGTGTCAGTTATAATGAAATAAAACACATTTTCGCTTTCCTTAAAATATTTCAGGGAGACATGCAAATATCCTTGTTTTGAACGAAAATCCTTTAAAGGTCTCAAAAACGCGCAAGTTTTTGTCATTTAACTATTCTAGTTTCCAAGATTCCCTTAGTGGGCCACCTTGAATAAAGTACCCTGTATAGATATTTTTTGCAATACAGCATTATATAGCTTTTCTTTTTTTAAGTTGTGAGTACCTTAAAAAGTACCAAATGTATTACTTACTATTTTCGGCGCCTTTTAATCTATCGCAGATGAAATATAAAATTAATTAGCCCAAGCAGTTTTTAATAATAACCAAATCAAATATGGTGGTGTAGCGTTACAATAAGCACTGAAGTACCTTTTTTTTGGTGAAGATTCTCTGCCTTTTGTTTACATAAAATTTAAACGTAGATAATTCTGAAGGCGCACTTGATAATTTGCCTATTGAAGAAATGTAACTAGTATAAAATAAGCACAAAAAACTTTTTCTTTGTGATTCCTTTCATATTCTATAATAACTTGCTTTTTGTAAATATGCATTATTGTTCGGTTCTGCTAAACCCAATAAGTCATTTTGATTAAGCTATAGAAATATATTCTGCTGCAAGAAGGTCAATTCCATTAAGTTTTCTTATGTGTAGCTAGCTTTGCAATTTGTCGTTTTACACGCCAGCTTTTCAAGGCTTATTAAATCTATTTGAATTTGTTTCTCAGCAATCTATATTCCATGCTATTCATGTTACGAAATAATTGCGTCGCCTTTTACCATATTTGTAAATTATATATGAAAAGAAATAGGATTATTGATCAGAATATTTAGTACGTGTATACACTGTGTCTACAAAGTAACACAAATATTCAATTAAATTGAAAGTGGACATTGTTAAGAAAAATTCAAAAACAGGTCGATTCTTATTTTCAAAAACTAACTTTTTGATATAAAAATCTCACCCCTATCTTCAAGGGGTAGCTACCCTTTCGAAATTTTGAAATTGGATGGTGGGTCACTACCCACCATCCAATTTCAAAATTTCGATGCACGTATTACACTTGATACATGTTTTTAAAGTTAATCCAATTCGCTATTCAGCCACATCATTTGTTTTTTGTAGGAATAAAATGAAGTGAGCAATAACATTCTTATTATCAGTAACACCTAACACAAGTAAGCCTATAAAGAATTACATCGTTGAGTATTATCTTATCAAATCCCCGCCTTCTTGCGCCTGACAATATCACAAATGGTCAACAAATTCTTGTTGGAGTCTCTTGATCATCTCTCTAGAAATGTTGGCACATTCAGGTCTAATTCTTGTTTTAATTCGTCGATAGTATCTGGTTTACTTTTGAACACCACGTTCTTCAAATGACCCCCACAGAAAAAAATTATTGGGAGTTAGGTCAGGTGATCTTGCTGACCATTAGATGACACCACGTCTGCGAATCCATCTATTGGGAAACTATTGATCCAGATACTGTCTAAAATCAACGTCATAATGCGCGAGCGCACCATCTCGTTGATACCACAAGTTATGATTTACCATACTAGCATTGTGTCTAAAAATACCATTTCTAACAATTCCCATCCAACCATTAACCTTTTGTGGATATTGTGTGTGATTCTGTCGCATCCATCTTATATTTTCGCTTGCCTAATAACTGAAGTTTTGATGGTTAACTTATCCATGTAGTGTAAAAGTAGATTCGTCCGAAAATATAATATTCGGTACCTGCAAAGAATTATCATTACATTTATCCATTAATGTTGCACAAAACTGCATCCTTTGATCTGGATCTTATCGGATAAATCATGCAAAAGCTTTATTTTATAAGGATAAGGCTTTTCGAATTTTAATACTGTATTTAATACTATGTGCGGTCTGAAATGGAATGTCATTGTCTTGACCAATTTGCCGACCACTATTGTTGGAATCCTCTTTCCCTGCCAATAGGACGCTTAGTTTTACTTCTTCTCTTATAGACCAACTTTTGGCAAATCTTCCACGGTAGACGTTTCTCGAAATTTTTTATCTATTCGACTCACTGTTGATTGATTGATAGACATATCCGGATATTTAGTATTAAACAGAATACACACCTCTGCCTGAGTTCATATCCTGTCACCATAACCAATCATCATTAGAACTTCAATTATTTGAGCTATTGATAAACGCATTTATCAAAAATTTTATAATTAATTGGAAAAAGCAAAAGTTGAACATTATACGTATTCACTTTGCAAAACAACCAAAACGTAAATTTACTACTATTATAGTATATTGTATCGCAAAAAATTATCAAACTTATGCTTGATTACTTTTTATGACACATGTAACACAATAGATAATTGTTATCATTAGTCGATTATTACAGATACGATATAGTATGCAACAAAATCTATAGAGTTCTTTTCGTACAAGAAACCCAACATTTTAAACATTGTTTGCAGACCTTGAGATATTGAAGTATCATATCACAAGTTGCATATCGGTTTTTTCTCTTCTGAAAGTCGTTGATTCTGCTAACATTTCCTTTGTTTTTTGTTTATTTATTAACTACTCCTCTAGTCAAGCAGTGTATACGTTATATTCGGTCACGTTTTTAATATACTTTAATTCTTTGGTATATCTACTTTTACTTAAGGGAAAATTAATTAACCTGGTTACTAAAAAATTCAGACTGGCCATTTTTTTGTGCGTACGTATGATGTGAGTCATTCGTAATGTAGCTTAGAGTGGTGGTTTCCTTTCTATGGACATCGAGTTCTAAATTGTCTTTGTTTTTGATAACTAGTACATCTAGAAGGGGTAATTTATTATCAATTTCTAATTCGTCGGTAAATTTTATAGACTGAAATTAATTGTTTCATTTGGCAATAAAATCTTCTATTATGCAAATGTTTGTGTTAAACACTGCGAAAGTATCATCAACGTAACGAAACCACACTCTAGGAAAATACACAGTTTCATTTTCAAGATCTGTTTCAAATCTACTCATGAAAAGGTCTGCAATAAATGGCGATAGCGGGTTGCCGATTACCGTGCCTTGAGTTTGTGCAAAAAATTCATTGTTGAATTTAATACAAAGGTTTGTTAAAGTTAAATATTCTTTGCAGGCGTTTTCATTTGTTATTCATTTTTAACAACTCTTCTAAATACGTTAACGTTTTCTTCGTGGGAACGCTAGGAAACAATGAGGTTACATAAAATTAAATCAGAACCTCGCCTTCAATATAAATAATAGAATAAATTGAAGTGAATTTGTTACTGAAAAACTTTTCTGTTTGACTCGCAAGCCTTTAAACTCATTTGTCAACCACTTTGCTAAATTGTATGTCGGGGATCTATAACCGAAACAATAGGTATCATTGATTTTACCGGTTTATGGATCTTTGAGAGACAGTAGTTTTTGGGGTCTTTAGTATTTGCAACTTGTAATTTCCTTCTTTTGATATACGGTTGTGACAATTCTTTAGACTATTTTTACCGTCCGAAATCATTTTTGGTAGCGGGTTTTTATTTAGTTTTTATACGGTCCTGTCTGTATGGTGTTATAAAGTCCAAAATCACAATTATTACCTTTATCTGCTTTAACATATAAACAATCTTTCTCTGGCAATCGCTCAACTATTTTCGTTTGTATAAAATTTGGTTTTTAGTGGACTTATTTTCTTTGGAGTCTTATGAAATTTTATTTTTGAATGCTTCTCTTATAAAGTTTTTTGAAGATTCAGGTAATTTTTTAATTCCTGTTTCAGTACTAGCAATGATTTCTACTATATCATTTTCCTTTGACTGTAAAGCGAATTTTAACGCCTTGTTTAGGAGGTCGATCACATTTTTATTAAAAGACTCTGAAGAAAGATTTAATGAATTTCTCTTTCAGGTTATTTATAACACTAAAAAATCATTTATTCCTTGAATTTGAAACGGACTCTATGTTGAAGGTTGAAAAACCATCATGCTTTAGTATTGGTACTAAAAATTTAAACAATACTACGCCTGATGTTAACTGAACTAAGTTGTTTTGGGTTTATAGGCAATAATCTATTGATGTATTTACCTGATATTTATTTACATTTGCAGCAAATGTGCTAGCGATTCATTTCATAAATCTCTGGGTTACAGATTCAACTCTTATTATGTGAAACGTTGAATCTGTGAGTTATAATAGATTAATTTGGCAACTATATTATCGCCTCAGCTGTTTACTGCAACTGTCAATGAGATATTAGAAAAAAAATCAACCGATTAGAGCCTCGGTTCTAATTTATTTTTACATAATTTTACGTATTTACAGTAACATAAGTTTAACGTTCGTTTAACTGCAGACCATAGTCTGCGGATTCTATTACTAAATATCTCTTAACCAGAATCGTTAAATTGTAGTAAACCTTTGAATAGCATGTATATAGGATAGCAGCTGTTAACCACATACAAATTTAGCTTGCATGCGTTAGATTATAGTGTAGAATTATGTAAATTAAAACAATAAATATGCTGTACATGATCGGCTTTCATTGCATGGTTATTTACTAACATTTAAGCTAAATGTGCTCAACATGATTAAATACTATATTTAAAATAAAACTTGCTTTAATGTTTTATGTCATTCGATGTTCGAAGCATAAATAACGCAGACGTCATCCATACTTTATACTTTGATGTCATGCCTACTTCCATATTTCATCGTTCAATTTTATAGGGGACGTTTCACTGTGGCCACTTAACTAATAGATACTTTTAAAATTTAAGAATTCGAACATCGAATAACAACTGGTTTCATGCTAATAACTGTTCTAGATGTCGACTGTGAAATGAAGATGGAAATATTCTATGTAATTTTTTGTGTATAAGCCAAGCTTTTATATTTTATTTTGATCTAGTGCGGTGGGCAAACGCGATGACCAGATTATGCACATCAGGCCCTAAATGCGTTGTTTGTCACAGCTTTATCTTTTTGGCTACTATTAGACGTCACGTTAACATAAATGCAAACAAAATTTACTCGATAAAAAACGTAGTACACTTGAACAGTCAAATATAATATATTCTTACTTGGCTACAGAACAACTTTGTTCACAGGAGTAGGGGTTGCACATAAATAACAGCAAGTTAGAACGTATGTTCTGTAATCAAGTCAATTTGTAATCAAACTAAAAATCTATTTTGGCGTTCTTAGGTTATAACTATTTTGCTGTCTAGCGACCTCATTGAATCTAAAATAAATATTAAAACTATTCAGTAATTCATTTATTTGGTACCAGCTCTAACTAGGCTGTAGCCTAATGACGTGGAACAATGCAAATAAGCAAAAATACAAATAAATTGTAAAGCACATACAATAAGCTTAAATCCCAAAACCTACTATTAATATTAAAATTCACCAAAACACTATCTTAGAACTCACACACTAACAAAATATGCGCACAACTGATTTCTGAAATATGTCAACTTATCAAAAATATCTATGTCAATCTCATAGGAAGCACGGTTAACAAGCTGACACATAAAAATCAGGGAACTTGATCTTACCACTTTAACTTCAAGTTAGACTAATTATATAGTAATATAAACTACTAGATGCTCCCTGCCGCATACGTCTTGGGGAATAATATTGAAGCCAGCATTAGATAGACTTGAACTAGGTGAAAACTGGAACCTGTGATGAGCACTAATAAGTACACCTGGAGAAACCCAAATCACCACAACACATATTTCAGAGACCTCACAATCGTTTCGTTGACAATGTCAACATCTTCAGAGGAAGAAAATTCTAAACTGAAAACTAGCTCCCGTGTATTTATATCGCGTCAAGGTTAACGAGCTAGTCCGAAGTAAAATTGTCATCCGAGAACGATCGTTTGTTTATTGTGTAGTGAAACTACGAGGTCAAAGACCTGCTTTTAATCTTATGGTCGACAAATTTATAAGCCCTTATCTAATATAGGTTTTAAGGAACCGAGTTATTTAAGGAATCTGCACGTTCCCTTTCGACCTAGAAATTTACTATGTGGATATTGGATCATGCCAACAAAGACATCTGGTGAGATAAACAACATCAACTCAACTCATATTTTTTAAATAGAAAACTAAACCCGGGTGTCTGCTTGATGAGTTGAGTTGATGTTGTTTATCTCACCGGATGTCTTTGTCGGCATGATACAATATCCACATAGTAAATTTCTGAATCGAAAGAGAACGTGCAAATTCCTTAAATAACTCGGTTTCTTTAAACCTACATTAGATAAGGGCTCATAAATTTGTCGACCAGAAGATTAAAAGCAGGTCTTTGTCCTCGTAGTTTCACTACACAAAAAACAAACGATCGTTTCCGGACGACAATTTTACTTCGGACTAGTTCGTTTGCCTTGACGCGATATAAATACACGGGAGCTAGTTTTTAGTTTAGAATTTTCTTCCTCTGAAGATCTTGACATTGTCAACGAAAAGATCGTGAAGTCTCTGAAACATTTGATGTGGTGATTTGGGTTTCTCCAGGTGTACTTATGAGACTTGAACATAACCTGAAACGAGTACGTGCAAGAAAGATAGGTGTAATTAGGTCACGTGACAACGGGCGCCGAGGTACAATTATTACATTGTCTCAAATGGAATAAAAGCGGGCATTATTTTATTTTAAAATATTAATATTAGCTAATACAGTTTTATCTCGCATATTAAGAGACACACAATTGCATTTAGTTTCTCGTAAAGCATGAACAATTACCAATGATTAATATATAGAAAGCACAGCTAAATTAGATTCCAGACAAATATTTTCGATTTGTAATCTCATTATGGAGAGTTATCTTACATTCAAAAGGTAAAAATTTTGATCGAAAGCCTTATAGCCAATGATCCTAACAAATTTAACATGTTCTGTATTTTCTCATCTCATTTTTATTGCATTACTACACAAGGTAGATAATGGTATTTGAACATACCTAGCTTTGATCTATGTAAAATCATTGAAAAATTGAAACTTTTCACTTCTCTGCATTTCTGTGGATCGAAATCTCAATTGGCACCAACATGTCACATCAATTGCAGAATCGGCTGCTAAGAAATTAGGATTCCTCTTCCGGGCTCGCAAATACCTTTCACCAGCTAATCTGTATACCTTATATACTTCACAAATAAGGCCAAACCTCGAATACTGCTCCCACATCTGGGGTGTCGCTGCCGCTTCTACACTCGCTATCCTGGAGTCCATTCAAAAGAGAGCTATACGGTGACCCTACCCTCACCCAAAGGCCGCCATCCCTTGCCCACCGACGTGCCGTTGGTGACCTCTCTCTCTTTTATGGATATCTGCATGGGCACTGCTCAGAGGAGCTTTCTTCCATAGTACCTCCACCTGCTGCCCCCAGCAGATCTACCAGGGAAACAAAGCGAATGTGCTCTTTTACTGTTCAGGTCACCAGACATAGAACATCTTGTTATGCCCGTTTTCTTTTATCCCGGGGACTTCCAAGTTGCGGAATTCCTTGCCGGCACATGTATTTCCTTCTCCTCCGAACCTCCAAACCTTTAAGTTCAGAATTAACAAGTTGCCTCTTTCCTCCTTGCCGACACCCACAGTACGGTAGTATTTAAGCTGTGAGCCCTCGTGGTGTGTTGTTGAAATAAAAAATAAATTTAAAAAAAAAGGTGCTGATGGAGCTAGGAGGTCCTGTATACAGGCTGGTCAGAGCGTTTATTGTTGCCTTTCCACTCGAGAAGGTTTGTTAGCTTTCATATCTGAGAGACCTTTCATGAAGCTCTATGAGTAAGCTAATGCTGTTAGATTTTGACATTGTTGAATTGCATTTCCGTCCGTCCGGGTCTTTAAGGTGCAGTTCACTGTACATAAATAAAATTCAGCGTGGGTTCTGATCTGTTATAGCTTCCTTAGACAACCCACCCCCCCCCCTCCATAACAAGAGTAGCGGTCGCTCCATCGCCACTAAGGTGCGAACGCCCTTGCATCCAGACTAGATACTCATAGCTGCCGCTGTCCAGGTCATTTAAGGCACTCTTGCAATTCCATGGCGTTTCTTAATTACAACGGTAGAAGTCAAATGCTATTCTAGCAGCTTAGCTTTTGAAAACTATCTTGACTGTCTTCTGCGTGGAACGGTTTTGTTTACGTATCACCTAACTCACACATTCCCTAACCATTAACGCATTGTCTTTCCCAAATACAAAATTTCTATTTTATTCTACACAACTTGGATCTTCATATTCATCACAACTTGGTATTTCCTGTTCGGTATCTGCATTTTCTATTTGTTCCTCAAAATTGTCTCCATCGCCCTCACTGCTATCATTCGCCTCTGACAATTCCTCACCATCAGATTCCATTGCTATTATACGCAATATCTCAGCGTCTTTTTCCGCAAGGGGGCTATAGAGCCTTCTTCGTTCCAACTATATAAAAGATACACAAGTGTGGGTTATAATTATATACCAGTTCTCAATGGCACTAACCTTTTATTGCTTGGAAAAGCCATCTCACAATTCGCTAGATCTCTCGTTTCATACAAATACGCATGTATACAATATTAGAGCGATAGTGTTCGCCTGGCGTCTAAGAGACTCGTTACAAGTAATATCGATGATAACTAATAAATATGTAAATGAGGCGGGTAGATGTGATTAATCTTCTACCTAGCTGAGGAAGGTACATGGGTGGGCAAACTTTTTACCTACTTCACTTCGGAAATTACCATAACTAGTAAGTACCTAGGTGTGTGTCAGACGCCCTCCGAGTGAAGGAAGGTTAAAACGCAAGTAAAAGCTCACTTTATAGCATAGCACTTAGGATCGTGATATCTTCAAATGCTTCCACAAAAAAAAAAAGAATCACGCAACGTTTTATATATTTGACAACATACCTTAGTTAGCTTGCGGTGTTTTCTGGTCGAAAAATGTTATTCTTCAGCAAGCTTGTTTATTTTCATGTTTAATCAAACACATACAGGGTGTGGCGAAAAGACCCTTAGTTAACCGTTTATCAATAACTACTCCGATTTAAAATTTGAAGATTTACACACATACGATCGAGATGAATTGCAATTTAGTGAAAATAGTTTACTTTATGTCGAACTTCCGGTTTAACCGGAAGTGACCATCAACTTGCTTATTTTAAATACAACGTGGCAATTTTCATTCTATTTTCGAATTATACATTGAATTTGAGATAAATTATTACTAATACACCATATGTCAAAAATCCATCGTTTTCGAAATTGTTCGATTTTTTTGAAAATTCTCACGAAAACCAAGGTGAAAGTTGCACGCTCTCTCTCTCTCTCTCTCTCTCTCTCTCTCTCTGTGTGTGTATGTGTGTGTGTGTGTGTGGAAATACAACTGAGAAGACTCAGTTTTCGTACAGATTACCCTCAGATTGGCACCTAAACAACATGTTTGATAGCGTTTCTTCTAAGTATACAGGGTGATGAGAATTGGTCGTGCCATTTGGTAAAATTGAAATCACAATTACTCGCTTATTTCAAATAGAACACCCTATATATTATGAGCCATTTCGGTTCGCATCTGGTTTCACTTTCAACGTGTATTAGCATTCTCTATACATAAATTCCACCGTTTCCCGAATATTTCAATTTTATTGGATTCACTTAATTAATTCAAATTGCCACAATAGATTTAGGACAGGCTTTGGAACTTGATAATATGCTTGTGGACGTCTACATGTCAAAAGGGCATCAAGCGAACCTTATTGTCATGAAAATCGAGATACTATCAGTCAACGCGGTGCAAAAATGGTAAATTTGCAGTACACAAACGACGATTTTTTGGAGCTTCTAATTATTTATGGTGAGTGTCAACAAATTGTGGGCCAAACATGTCGTGCATTTGCATAAAAGTACCCGAATAAACCGAAACCCAGTCACGACATGATAAAGAGGTTGCTGCAAAATTGTTCACAGCATGGAAGTTTTCGCCGAAAAGTACAGAAGCGTCTCGTCGATAACGAGGTAAACGAAGTGAACGTATTGGCATTTTTTGTTGCTGATCCCAAGGCATCTATCAGGGATTGCGAAAAAGAATTACGCTTGTCAGCGAGATCGATTCACAGAATTTTGAAAAGGCATCATTGCAGACCCTTCTCTTACCACCTGATACATGATTTGCAACCAAACGATCTTTCTAGACGTGTTGAGTTCTGTGAATGGTTCCTATTGAAAACACAAGAAGAAGACAATTTCTGCAAGAGAATTATTTGGTGCGATGAGGCGAAGTTCTCTAAAAATGGCATGCACAATCGCCACAATAGTCACTTCTGGTCAGATAAGAATCCTCATGTTACCAGGATCAACTATTTCCAAGACAAGTGGTCATTCAATGTGTTTTGTGCAATTAAGAACGATAAAATTTTTGGGATTAAAATATACGATGAAAATCTCACTGGTATGAGTTATAATGATATTTTGCACGAAGTGATTCTAGTTTCTCTCAACATATTAAGTTTCGAAGAAGCTAGAACAAGCTGGTATCAGCAAGACGGAGCACCGCCCCACAGTTTCCATTTAGCTCATGATTTTTTGCAACAACATTTTGAAGACAGGTGGATTGCCAACAACGGCCCACATAAATGGCCACCACGGTCCCCTGTCCTAACACCTCTGGATGCAAGCATCTGGAGCTACATCAAAAATAAAGTTTACCACGAACCTGTCACCACAAAAGAAGACATGGTAGGTAGAGTTTTACGTGCCTTCAATTCACTGAATTCGAGACAAATCAGAAAGGCTACGAACCAAAACATTATAAGACGAATAACAAAACGCCTCCATGTCAGTGGGAGTAACTTTGAGCATTTGTTATAAGTTCCACAATTTTTCTATTTGTTTTTGTGTTTTAGTTTTTCACTAGCTATTAGTTAAGTTCTGTACTCATTTATAATAAATAACTACCTATATTGATGAGTTGTATTTTGGTTTTACAAGTTAGTTAACAACACATTGATTTTACAGAACTAAAACAAGGGAAATGCAGCGATTTGGATGCAAATACAAAGTGTTCTCTTTTTTTAAGCGAAAAGACCCGACAGATGTTATGTTCTCATTTTTAAGGGGTAGGACTTGACATGTAGACGTAAACAAGCATATTATCAAGTTCCAAAGCATCCTTTAAATCTATTGCGCCAATTTGAATCAAGTGAATCAAATAAAATTGAAATATTCGGGAAACGGTGAAATTTAGGTATAGGGAATGCTAATACACGTTTAAAGCAAAACCGGATGCTAACAGAAATAGCTCATAATATATACGGTGTTCCGTTTGAAATAAGCGAGTAATTGTGATTTCAATTTTACCAAATGGCACGGCTAATTCTCATCACCCTGTATACTAACGCTATAAAACGTGTCGTTTAGGTGCCAATCGTATGGTAATCTGTACAGAAACTGAGTCTTCTAAGTTGTATTTCCACAGAGAGAGAGAGCGTGCAACGTTCACCTTAGTTTTGGCGAGAATTTTCAAAAAAATCGAAAAATTTCGAAAACGGTTGATTTTTAACATATAATGTATTATTAATAATTTATCTCAAATTCTATGTAGAATTCGAAAATATAATGAAAATTACCATTTTGTACTTAAAATAAGCAAGTTGATGGTCACTTCCGGTTAAACCGGAAGTTTGACATAAAGTACACTATTTTCACTGAACTGGAATTTGTATCGATCTTATGTGTGTAAGTTTTCAAATTTCAAATCGGAGAAGTTATTGAGAAACGGCGCCACACCCTGTATATTTCAGCGACTCCCTCTGGAATGCGAAACTAATTCCCAGGGTATATTATAAAACTAGGAGCATTATGATTCACTTAGATTTTCACGACACAATACTAAAACCGTAATAATGCCTCTACAAGATGATGGCTTTAAAGCATCAACCTATAAACGTGTATGAGCATATAAAGTAGGTGGATGTGAAAATATAAAATTCCATTTTCCTAAGTGTTCTGTTCTGTTCCGTGGTATGCACGTCATAAAAACATCATAAAGTGCAACAAGTTGCAAGCATTCTATTTCAGTAAATTAGTGGAAGAATGTATTTCTGTTTTTGTTCACTTGTTGGATGTATACACGTATTTATTTACAACGCTCTGCTACATTCTAATGCTTCTTAAATAATCAATTTACTCTAGTCATAAACATGCGGTAGTTCAATTGTCCCTTGCTGGAAAATCTAAGTTCAATTACCTAATTGCTAAAGTTTTATTGTATTAAAAGAAGCTGAATGCAATACAACTATTATTTTGCGGGATCCGCTGTATCTCATAACATAAAGAAATCTAGACGCAGCAAGTGCCTTATGGTAGCGAGTTTTTATAAAAAATGTTTTTAATGGAAAATATGTTTTTTTTAAATAAAGTAATAGAATTTGGCTAACAGTACAACCTATGTAGTGCACGATAAAATAATGGAATAATTTCATTGAAATTTTAGCAATTTGTGTTTTGACGAAATGCTCTGTATCACGTTAACTCAAGTTTTCACAAATACACATTTTTGCATAAAATTTACCTTTATTCCATTCTTGATTTTCAAATATTACGTCATCGACATTTTTTTTTCAAATGACACCCCCGTTTTTTATGTTAATAGAACATTTAAGTGTCCACACGGTACAATCAAAATTTTGATCCGTCAATTGTTAAATTTTTGAATGAAAGTGATTTAAAGAGTGGAAAACATAAGCTCGATTCAAAACAACAATCAAAAGATAAGAAATAAGATAAGTATATTTCCTGCAAATAAAATGTTCAAAATTGTATCCAATAGAAAATGCACAGATGCGTTCACGCGATGCAGAACAATCACAAACCGCCTCAAGAGACATAATACACCTGAAGACCTGCAAACTTATCCGAAATGCTATCCAAAAAATTGAAGAGTGGTCCGATCATAGCGGTGTCAATTTCTCCTCCACCAAAACCAAATTTATGGTATTCTCAAACAAATGCGACAATTCTGTCACATGTGCCCCCAAAATCAGAGGAATCTCGTTGGAAGAAGTCAAGGCACATAAATTCTTGGGCATAACCTTTGACTCTAAACTAAGTTGGAAGAATCGTGTCAACCAACTTAAACCTGACTGTATAAAGGCGCTTGGTTTTTTTAAGGCTCTAGAACATCAGAACTAGGGTGCACATGAGACAGTGCTGCTCTCCATTTTTAGGTCACTAATCAGATCAAAAATTGAATACTGACAAATTATATATGCAACAGCAACAAAATCAGTTCTGAAACCTCTGGATGTGATTGTAAATCATGCCTTAAGGATAATAACAGGAGCCTTCCGAACAAGCCCCACGGACAGCCTGTATCGAAAATGTGGAGAAAGACCCCTCTGGCTGCGAAGAGAAGCAGAGCTACCTCAATATGCGGCGAAAATTTCGGCAGATCCAAAAAACCAGTTTACCATCTAGTATATCAGGCTGATACCAACAAATCTCAGAATAACTCCCTTGTTCAATATATCAGAGGATATCACCAAATACACAATTTCAGCGAAATATTACCACTGCGAAATGGACAAATACCGCCATGGATTATTAGATTATCAGATACAGACACCAATCTCACAACTTGTAACACAGACTCCTTGCCTACCGACAGTGTGAGTAGACTATTTCAGGATACTAAATCACAATATAAATTTGACCTGATCATGTATACGACGGGCCAAAGAGCACACGGGGTGTAGGAAACGGTGTTATATCTCCCCTCAAAAGAGAGGCGTATCACCTATCAGAGTGTAGCAATTACACATCAGAGTTATTTGCCATAAAGAGGGCAGTCCACACATTCATGGACTCCCCACGCAAAGGTGTGCACAGACTCTTTATCCTCTATTAATTCACTTGCATCGCTTTATGCAAGAAACCCTATAGTAATTCAAATACGAGAAAGCGTCCACGGTCTCTATCATGCTGGCAAGTCAATCACACTGATATGGACGCCTTCCCACAGTGGCATTGTAGGCAATGAAAATGGTGACGA
The DNA here is from genome assembly GCA_964006375.1 of Tillus elongatus. Taxonomy (NCBI): domain Eukaryota; kingdom Metazoa; phylum Arthropoda; class Insecta; order Coleoptera; family Cleridae; genus Tillus; species Tillus elongatus. Next base: position 28,440,514 of record OZ023263.1, on the reverse strand, counting down.
ATGCTCACGGAATCCGATACTAGAAAAGACAATAATACCCATACAAACCCATTCAGACCTTATTGCTAATATTAAAGAAAGTTCTAACACGCAGGGAAGAAGTCGCTATCAGAAGAACTCGTATAGGGTATTGTAAGTTCACCCATTGATACCTACTTATCCAGCAACAACAACCTCAATGTGAAATATGTGACAGAGTGATTACTGTTAACCATGTGCTTCAAGAATGTCCACTATATATAAATCCAAGACAAGAATACCTAAATGGGAAAACACTAGCCCAAATTCTTGACTTGAGTGAGCCAAATGTGACTAATTTACTCTGTTTTTTAAGACAATCCTCACTATTTGATGGCATTTGATTACAGATACTTTAAGTAACGAAACAAAATGTACCGATAGTGTCAATGACCTTAGATGTTAAGACACTTTAAACTTCCAAATTAAAAAAAAAATGTATCCACAAGTAAGTAATAATTAATAATACAGAAGAATCAGGTGTACGTCCTTATCATATAAATGTTATACTTAATAAAATAAATCTCTTTTGAAAGTTAATTTAACATGGCAGATTTGAATGAAACTCAGCGTATAGAAATTTTAATTTTTGTTGGATGCGGTGATAAAACCATAACACAGCAAGAAGTGTGCAATTTTTTAATACGAAATATCCAGATTGGCGTATCATCCAATCAGTTGTGAGTAAAATTGAGAAGAAAATCAGAGTAACTGGACATTTTAAAGACGTGCAAAGTGCAAGGCTTCCTAAGAAAATTGATGAAGAGGTAAAACTTTATATTTTATTAAGTGTGTGTTTGAGAATTCTCATGTTGCATCCCGATCAATCGCAGTAGAATATGAAATTGCTCAGCGATCAGTATTACGTGCATTAAAAAAAATTACTATCCTTATAAAACACAGATGCTGCACGAACTCAATGAAGATGATCCTGCCCGACGAATACATTTTTGTTAAATAATGCGAGATTTATGCGACCGTAATCCAAACTTTATTCGGACGAAACATCATTTCGGCTAAAGATAACAGTGAATAAACAAAATTGCAGGTGTTGGAGTAGAGAGAATCCTCATTGGATGACTGAATCACATACACAACGCCCTCGCAAAGTAAACGTGTTGTCAGGAATAGTCCACGATAGAATCATAGGTCATTTCTTCTTCGACAAAACCGTCACTGGGCAGCGATGTCAGAATGTTATATGAAACGAGCTTATTTCTGCTTTTGCTGCAAGTTTTCCAAAGGTACATAATCCTGATTTACCAAGTGGTGATATTTGGTTTCAGCAAGATGGTACACCTCCTCACATTGCACGCTCTGTTTGAGAGTTTTTAAATTGACTGCGAGACGAGGACCAATAGTGACTTCCCAGGTCCCCAGATCTTACGTCCCTGTATTTTTATAGAGGTATTTACAATTAAAAATATATGTTAACAAACCAAATAACCTAGAAGATTTGCAAAATCGAATTAAATATAAAATGAGTCGAATTAACCCTGACATCATTCGCAATGTACAAGAGGAATGTGTTGACACATTTACTTATTGTCAAGAAGTCGGTGGATTTCATTTCTAACATTATATTTAAAGGAAATAATACTTAAATTTGTTGAATAAGAGCCTTTGTCTTCTGATTATTGTTATGAATAGGGTTTATCTTTTTAGTGAATTTTCGTAGAAAAAATTCACTAATGGGGAGATCCCGACTTTTGAATTTTGAAAAAATGTTTAAAAATAAATGAGCGCGAACTAGGACCGTTCGCGCTCATTTGCAAAATTTTTGTAGAACCCCTATCCAGGGCCAGTTTCAATTTATATATATATATATATATATATATATATATATATATATATATATATATATATATATATATATATATATCACACCGATAACTCAAAAAATAATGGGCCGATTTTGATAAAATTTGGCATATACCTTCCTTTTGTCAACGGCTTAGACAACTTTGTTAGTCAGAAAAATCGGACGAGTTTTTCCAGGAAAATTTTGTATTTTCATTCGAAAAATTTTTTTTTCTCAAACAATAATAAGCGTATTTTGATAAAATTTGGCACGTACCTTCCTTTTGTAAATGGCTTGAATAATCTCGTTAATCATGAAAATCGGACGAGGTTTTGCGGAAAAATTTTCAGTTTTTATTAAAAAAAAATATATCTCAAAAAATAAAAAAGCCATGATAACCAAATTTGGTAGATAGATTTACGATATAAAAAGTAAACTACACACCAAAATTTAGATTTCTATGTTACAAAAAAGAAAAGTTATAATAAAATATTTTGTGCCACATAATTTCTATGAAAATTCACTACCATAATGCACTTGCTGCGTCTAGGCTTTATACTTTTCAAATGACTTTCATTCGAAAAATTAACAATGTTGTGTATCAAAATGTTGATGTAGACACTTCAGTGATCTACCAAAATAAGACAGTCATTAAAAAAATGTCGATGACGTCATATTTGAAAAGTAGCAGTGGGAGAAACGTAAGTTTTGTACAAAAATTTGTATTTTTCAAAACTTGAATGGACGTGTCCAAACATTTTGTCAAAACACAAATCGCTCCATTTTTAATGAATTTGTTCCATAATTTTGCCGCCCACTGTATATTAGAAACAATGTGTTCAACTTTTTAAAAAATTTAAAGATTAAAATGATAAAGGCAAAATAAACAAAGAAGTTGTAGTGTTGCTTGAAACAAGTATACATATCCATGTAATTTGGGAGCGTTTTCATAAATGAAGATTGAGACAGCAAAGAACTGAAAAAGGATTTAGCAAAAACAGTCATTGGATACTGTTATCAATAAAGTTTTATTTAAACCAGAGAAAGGGTTTTAGACAGTCGTATATAGAGCATTCTAGCAGCTTGAACTTAAATGGTGAGACATGAAAAGAATACAGAGTTTTACAATGTGGATAATGAGATTGACACAGATATTGTAAACATATAGAAAGGCAAATAAAAATTTGTTAGAAGAAGCTTATAAAACTTCACACTAAAAATTATAGACAATAACTGTTATTTCAAATAAAACAAAAACACTAGTTAAGCTTATTTGTTTCGAGTTCTCAGCAAATATTCATCACGTAATTTTCAAAACCTTATTATATTGTAATCCATTTTGTGTGTGTGTGTGAAGAGTGGTATAGCCTCGAGCTTGTAGTCTCATTGGCCACAGACTTTTTCAGTTACTTTGAATTTCCAGAATCCATTTTGCTAAGTAATGATTAGGGAGATAAATACATTTGTCAAATTATCACTTATGAGTTTTTCTTTCCTCTTGATATTATGCTATACTAATTATACACGTAAAATGTTTCCTTAAATATGTCAAACTGTACTACGTTTTCACTTAGCAAACTAACCTAAAAAATAAAATTAAAAACACACAATTCCTTAATTAAAATTTATAATTTAAACAGCTTGCAAAACAGATACGAACCAAATATAAACAAGAGCATTTCAAAAAATGGATGACACTTTAATGGAAATAATCATAATAAAATAGAGTTCACGTTCTAACCCTAACAAGTTTGTTTTATTCGCTGGAAGGAAAAACTAGCACATACGAACAAAACGTAAAAAATGACATTTTAAGAAGTAGATAAGCGCTTAATGTACATACTTATAATTAAAAAAATCACTTTCTAACCTATAAAAATTCTATCTTTTATTTTCTGAAAGCCTGCAGACTTTCTTATTTTACTTCTAAACAACCTATGTAAGTGAAGATTTCTCTATAAAAGCTATTTTTTTCTTAAAGAGCTCTCAGGTGCCAAAAATGCGTTAATGTCACTATAATTAAAGAGAGCAAATTTCGGTCACAAACATCTCAATAAAAGAACATTGTGAGATGTACGACAGCGTCGCCATCTCGGTGCAGAACCAGGTAGTATATTGTCAGGGCAGCTGAAATAAACACAAGATGTTATAAGAAAAGACTGTGTACAACCAAGCAACAATTTTGCAAATTGCCAAACCTGGTCCGTTCTTTCCTAATTCCAAGACAACGTATGCAACGCTAGCTGCATTCTAACCATAATTGGAAACGCAAACCGGTTTCACTCCTATTGGAACTTGTCAGTGGGCTATATTAATTACAGCGATAATACGCCTGAATTAATTTCGGCCTAAGCTAGCCTCCTAAAACTTTGTGAGATATACGACAGGGTCGCCTTCTCGGTGCGGAATCAGGTACATCAGGTTCTAGACGGCTGGTTACCTTAGCCGAAATTACTTTAGGTGTATTCTCGCTCTAGTATAGCGCACTGACAAGCTCTAATAAGAGCGAAACCGGTACGCGTTTATAATTACGGTGAGAATGCATCTAGCCTTACATCTCAGTAAAATTGATTAACTGTTTTTGCACTTACTTGCATAAATCAATCTGTACTAAGTACACATGTAGCCGCTTCTCCTCTAGCTGTTTTCTTCTCTGTGGCCAGTTTCGTCGTTTACAGCATCCTCAGAGAGTAATAAATAAATTTTCTACTGTCTGATGATGCCGTAAAAATCAAAACCGACTACAGAGAAGAGAATAATCACAAGTAAAACAAGAGAGGAAGTCTCTACGTCTGTATCATGATTACATCCTAAATATAACTAGGAAATGGAAGTTTTTTTTTTTTATGGTTACAGATGGTGGATGGTTAAACCCAAGAACCTGTGCTTTGTATAAATTTAATACATGTTTAAGCGTTGCCATAACAAATAACTGAAACAGGCCTAGCCTGTAAGTACTGAACCATCTAAGGTATAACAATGGCAACATTCATTAAACTAGAGCTAAATATATACAGGGTGGTGCATTAAAAACGAAACAGACCGATTTCCGTCCAGATATATTTTTTTAAGAAACGCTTAAACACGTCAATTTTAATATTGAGGGGGACATGTTTTGACATAAAACTCAACTTTGTCTTATCAACCGCTTAAGGGTGGTGATAACAACCCTTCTGTTTTAAATAGAGAACATGGGTCGAGAGTTACATTTGAAATCATTTGAAATCCCTTTCTTTTCTGAATTCAGCACACCAGTTTTATCAACTGGTTTAAAAATTATTTACAGTTCGATTTTCAAGAACGTATTTCATTCATTGTGATAATAAATGCACTAATTAGTCAATTTTTCGTTAAAAAAACTATTAAAAAAACCAAACGTTGGAAAATGTTTATTCAGTTAAGTAAGTGTTCAAATTGTTGACCACTAGCTTCCATACAAAAGTACAAATTTTGTTCAAAACGAGCTCTGACAATCTGGAGCATTTGTGGACAGCATTCTTCAAGAATGCGTCATCGTAATTCTTCCAGAAACTCCGGTTCTGTTGAGTAAATTCTACTCTTTAAATGGCCCCACAGAAAGAAGTCTAAAGGAGTTACATCCGGTAATCTAGAGGGCCACTTGATAGCACCTCTACACCCAATCCATTGTCCTGCAAACTCTCTGTTCAAAGCTCCCTAACACGTTGTGAAAAATGCGGAAAAGCTCCATCTTGTTGAAACATTAATTGATTTTTTTGATAGCGATCATCCTTTTCAACAATGTCAATTAGTAGAGGGTAAACGATATCTTCTAGTAACTCCAAATACGTTTCGCCACTCAAATTACCATCAAGAAAAATTGGTCCAATTAAACAGTCTCAAAAAATGCCAGTCCAGACATTCAAATTCTGTGGAGTTTGAGAGTGGATTTCGTAAAAATTTATTGGATTATTGTCAATAGCGACAATTATGACGATTGACTGTGAGTTTAATAAAAACGTACACTCGTCTGAAAAACAGATCTTGAACAGAGAGTTCCCGTTATCAGCTATTCGTGCAGTCATAACTTCACAAAACTCCAGCCGCTGATCAAAAGCGTCTTCATTCGTTGTTGTACAAGATGAATTTCATACGGGTGAAATTTATGATGCTTCAATATTCGCTGAATAGTTCTTCTTTTGATGTTCGAAACAGTGGCTAATTTTCTCGTGCTCAAAGTTGGGTCTTGAGCAATTTGTCCAAAAACTTTAATTTCAGTAGTATCATTTATACCCGGGAATTCATGTTCAGGATCCAGTTTTTTTGTTGGCTACTGAACCACTTTGTCGAAACTTTGCAACTAACTTCAAAATGTATTTTCTGTTTACATGTCTGTTCGGATGTCGTTCATTAAACAAATTTGCGGTACGGTTGGCACAGTCATCGTTTTTGAAAAAAATAGTAATTATTTCAACCCTTTCTTCTACAGAATACACCATTGTGAAATCAATTTTCCGTAGTATCAAACCGACCGATAAACTGAAATAATAAACATCATTTCTCTCATTCCGATAAGAAATGTTCTGATAGTGAATTTTTTTTTAGAAACCAACAAAACATTGACTATCAGCACATTTCTTATCGGAATAAGTGAAATGCGTTTTTGCATCTTCAACTGTGAATAATTTTTAAACGAGTTGATAAAACTTCCATAAAAATTAGTGTGCTGAATTCACAAAAGAAAGAGCTTTCAAATGATTTAACAGTCGACCTATGTTCCCTATTTAAAATATAAGGATTGTTATCACCACCATTAAGGGGTTGATGTGACAAAGTTGAGTTTTATGTCAAAACATGTCCCCCTCAATATTAAAATTGACATGTTTCAGTGTTTCTTTAAAAAAAATTCTCTGGGAGCAAATCGGCCTGTTTCGTTTTCAATGCGCCACCCTATATAAATATTTAGTGCATGTATTTTTCAGATTTAGTGATTTTTAAATAAAAACCACAAAGAGAAATCATTATTTACATAAGTACTTAAATAACTTTTGGAAAATATTTCTGTACATTACTGTAGAGAGCTTCCTTTATACCTTTCAAAATTCTTTCACCCGTAATGCCTACCTGTGCTGCATTTTTATGTATTTTCTGATTTAATGTTGTATATACACTTAAATTGAAAAACCTTGCAAAATATATGAGTTACAATAAAAAAATTATAACACTAAAACTTAATTAAAAATATTGTACATAATTTTTTCAACAGTAATACAATTCAGTTAAAATAAACAATTTAAAACGCCTTCACAGGGTTAAAATAGAGAGAAGTGTGTTACTTTTCAGTGATAAGGCCTTGCGCAGTTAAAAAACGTATCACTTTATTTAGTTTCGTTATTTCATTTGTTATCTAACATTGATAAAAACTGTTCTCAGGAGTACCTTATATTTGTAAATAATTGACAGAAAAATGACCAATATTTATTTTTATTTTTGTAAACTGTAGATGATCTTTTAATCTACAAATATGTTGAGTAATACTTTAAAAACGAGAGGTTTTGAGTTCAATTCCCAAGTCACATCTGGACAGTAACCCTGGTCCAATATAGCCTATTCTTAATCAACCAAGGCACGTAATTAAACGATAAATAAATAAATAATTAATTGATAAATGTTATAAAACCACCTATAAAATAATAAAAGAAAAGAAAATTTAGCTTATCTCTTATTTAAGTAAAAATAACAAACTCAAATAAACAAACAAATTGATTTATACAATATAAAATAGTGCAAGTAAATTTGTTCGTTTATCTAAGTTGACAACTTATTTACATCAAGTTTCGGTCCCCACAATAACAACAAAACTAACAAAACTACATGTAGACTCTACTATATTAGTCTCGGATGCAGTGTTCCGATCTTCAATTTATACCAGCTGTTGCCCGCGACTTCGTCCGTGTGGAATTCAGTTATGATAATAATATTAACAATATTTTTCAAGCTGTATAGGCGTAGCATAGTCATAAATACCTTACAAACTGACACACATACACAAATTAAACCTACAACCACGGTTAATATTGCAGATGAATAAACTCAAAATTTCAAGTCAGTCATTAGAGGGAAAAAAGAAAAGGAAAACAGATATTTTTTCATATTTCTTTATATGCGACGTTCTTTACTATTTTAGTGGACTGGGTCAGTTTTTCCCCATAGGGCTCATTTGCGTCTTCGCCGCCCCGATAGCACCGCAGCCTTCGGCTTATTGTGCATGCCCTTTCTGTTTTCTACTCCACCCATTCCAAAATCACTGTGCCTTGAACTAGTATACACAGCAGTTGGTAGGGTCTAGGCTGTCCGTAAATCAGTTGTCTTTTGTCGTCCCGTGCTTTACACTCGCACAAGGGTGTGCTGGGCTGATTCCTCCCCCTCGCCAGAGAGTCTGCATGCCAGGTCCCTCTCTAACAGACCTATTTAATGCAGGTGTTTCTTGACAGCCATGTGTCCCATCAAAAGTCCTGTAATGTTCCTGAGCTGTCCCCTGCTAATATTTAGCAGCTCCACAGCTCGCTTTGGACTGGGTTGTCCAATTAATAACTTCCCGTGTTTGAGCCCTGGACAATCTGCCCAGTATGCCTTGTGCCTGACCCAGGACTTGATGGTTCTCCTGGCCGTGTCTTTCGATACGCCCAGGACCGATTCTGGTCCCATAAATGGTTCTGGTGATCCTCTCTTCACGAGACTGTCAGTTTCTTCATTGCCTTTGACCCCCGAGTGACCCGGCACCCAAATGAGTGTGACCTCAATCTGCCCAGTCAGGTCGCTGATCTCGTCTCGGCATTCACTTACCAGCCTGGAATTTACCCGTGGGCTACTTAGGGCTTTAAGGGCTGCCTGGCTGTCTGTGGCTATGAGAATCGGGTTGTTGGTGTAGCTCCTCCTCTTGTTCTCTCGTACGCAGTGCACGATAGGGTACATTTGGGCCTCAAAGACCGTTGCATGAACTCCGAGGGAAATACTGTCACTTACCCTCGGCCTTTCCGAATAAACTCCTGCCCCCACGCTCCCCGCTGGATCCATCCGTGAACCAGACGAGCGTGTCCCGTGGTAGGCCCGGCGTCTCCCCCGCTATGCCACGCGGTCTGGAATTGCTACATCATTTCAAGCATGGGATTCTTCATGATCACCTAAATTTTTCAGTGGCCCCTGCAGCCCGTGTTCGTCTTCAGTCTTTCATTGCAGGCTAGTCTGTATAGTCCTAGCCTGGCCTCCCCCATGAAAGTGTAGGGAATGAAAATCCAGCAACACCTCCAGGGCGGCTGTTGGGGTTGAAGTCATGTCCCCTGTGATGCCGAGGCAAGCCATCCTTTGGATCTTACCTAGTTTTGTTTGGCGCTTTATTGTGTCACCTTAGGCTACCACATCAGTGCCGCCTATGTTAACAATGGTCTGACCACCCTTATATGCAGCAAGTGGGCCATACTAGGTCTTAGTCCCCATATTTTTCCATATAGCCGCCTAGTGTCATAACTGCCTTGCGAAGTATTTTTCAACGTGACCATTCCAGGTTAGCTTGGAGCCCAGTACGACCCCAAGATATTGTGCCTCCCTGGCCATTGGGGTGTGAGAATTTTGTGGCCCACCCACTTCCTCCTCCTCGTAAACGGTATGACGGTTGCTTTCTCAGGGCTCACCCCGAGCCATTGGCCGACCGTCCACATTTCCACTGTCTGCATGCGCTCCCTCCACTGACTGTCTAACCTTTCCTCGGACTATGATGACAATGTGGTCCGCATAGTCCTGTACCTCGCACCCCCCTCCCGAAAGCCGCCCTAGCAGGTTGTCCACGACTAGGCACCAGAGCGGGGGAGACAGTACTCTCCCCTGCGGACACCTCGTGGCGACCCCTGCCAGCAGAATCCCTCCCGCTATTGAGGGGCGGGGTCAGTACAATTAGGCAATAGGGTGCCGGATCACTCTGGGGTCAAAGGCAAGGAAGAAGCTGACAGTCTCGCTAAGAGAGGGTCAGTAGAACCATTTATGGGACTAGAACCGGCTCTGGGCATGACAAAGCGCACTGCTAGGGGAGCCATGAAGTCCTGGGTCAGAAACCAACACAATGTGTACTGGGCAGACTATCCAGGGCTAAGACATGAGAAGTCAATAATTGACGAACCCAGTTCAAAGAGAGCTGTGGAGCGGCTTAATCTTAGCAGAGGACAGCTCAGAAACATAACAGGTCTCTTGACGGGGCACATGGCCGTCAAGAAACACCTGCATAAAATGGGGCGATTTGAGGGGGACCTCGCATGTAGACTCTGCGGCGAGGGGGAGAAATCTTGTGCGTGTGTAAATCTCTGGACCGCAGAAGACAACTGATCTATGGTCAGTCTAGACCGGAGACAGAGCAATATAAAACTTCACCCTACCAATCGCTGTGCAGACTAGTTCAAGGCACAGTGATTTTTGAGTGAATGTAGTAAAAAGACTAAGGGCATGCACAATAAGCCAAAGGTTGCAGTGCTATCGGGGCGGCGAGGCCGCGGACGAGCCCTGCGGGAGAGAAAAACATGACCTATACAGGCAGAAAAATATAGTTATTATTCTGATTATAACTGAATTCCACGCGCATGAAGTTGCGGACAACAGCTAGTTGTTTTATACATTTAGATAATAATGAGTAATTGGCTGGCTTTAAACGTTAAGTTCATTGGCCACAGAATTATATATTACACCGACAGATTAATGATTGTGGGACAAAAACAGTCTATCTGCGCTTAATAAAGTATACCTTCTCAGTCCATTAATTGTTGTTGTCCTTACTTGGTGAAACCGTTCCACACTAAATGTAGACGTAGAGGCTATTTCTCTGGCTTCACAAATATTCGTTTTTTTTTTTCTCTGTCAAGCAGCTAAACTGGTTACAGAGAAGAAAACAAACATTTGTAAAAGCAGAGAGATAGCCTCTAGGTTTATATTTGTAAAATATTATCAATATTATTTATTTTTACTGTCAATATGCATTAAAGTCATTGCATGTAATAATTTTTGAGAACAGTTTAGTCGAAAAATCTCTTGAGACAGATGTTCAATAAGCAAATGTAAATAGTTCTTCATACGAATTAATATTGTGTAATATAAACTGTAGAGCTTTGCTAACATATGACGTCAAATAGGTGCCAACTAGATGTGTTGCGATTGACATAGGGGTTCGAGCTAGTTGTACATTGCTTCCTATTTCAATACCTATTACTCTTCGCTTATATACTAACAACTACTAACTTGACTAACGCCTTACATTGTCCCCAATGACCTCGGCCTCATTTCCATTTTGCTATTTTAATTTATCACAATAAGAAGCACTATTCATTTCTTGCTATGCACATTTTTTATTTTTGCTTGTTTTATCACTGTCGCTGTAAAAAAACAAACGATACAATGTGGACTAAATATCATTCTATGTTTTACTGGAAATATGTCGTGACGTTGTTGTGTGCTTGTGTCAGAGCACATGGTCTTTTTTGTATCACTGTCGCAATGTTGTGTCAAATTTTTTGGGTGTTGTTATTTTTTTGTCCTGTGTATTTTTTTGTCCTGTGTATTTTGTTGTCCTATATATATAGACATCCTGATAGCTTTTAATTGAAAAGTCTTTCTGGCTGCTTGAACTATGGAAGAAGAGAAAACCTGTGAAAGATTCACACAGCATCTTTTTTATGAAGTCATCACAAGATCAACAGTATCAAACTGTGATGAAAACAAAATTAATGCATTTTAAAAGCACAAATGCAAATACTTCATGTTTATTTTTTACTATCGCTAGTATGACAAAATTAACAGCAAAACCGGTTTGTGATTCTAGTGATGATCAGAATACACCACGGTTTACTTTCGTAGTTTTTTAGTTAATTTTAAAGTAAAGTTAGTAAAGTTAGTTATAAAATATGCCCTATCGAAAAGGTATCGATGATTCTATGTAAAGCAAATTTTACTTTTTAGAAAGTCACACATTTTACCAAGTCCTAGACGGTTCTTACGTTTATTATAAACTTGTTTCAATAAATAAAAGTATGAGGGTGGTTTCAAATGCCAGCAGACCACCAAGATCCTTTCTATCTTCAATTTTATTGGGCTTGTCTCACTTTAAACTAGAAGCATTGGGGAAACCTATTAATATGTGATTTCTACTATATCTATTGTTACATATGAGAGTTAGACGCCCTCGCGGCGCAGGTGGCTAGGTGCCAGCCTGCAAAGCGAGAGGTCCCGGGTTCGATTCCTGGGCGAGCCAAGTTGACTTTGTCTGGAAAATTTGTATAAAATATTAAATGATGGGAAATAATGTGCTAATGGCCTGAGATGCCGCAGCCAATTATATTAAATTAAAAAAAAACATATGAGAGTTTAAAGTATGACGTTCACATTTTTGCGCACCAGGTTTTTATATCGAAAATAATACTAGTAACGAAGATGCTTTATGTTGTATAACTCAAAAGGTATAGAACACGTCAAGTAATTTAATCGATTATCAATATACATGGGAACATTGTATTGAATAAAATTCAATATTAGATTAAATCCAGCTGAAAAAGTAAAAATGAGACATATTTTTTCAGATATCGTGCTGTTAACCGCATAAAATTCCACCCTATCTCAGTGAAGTTAGCCAAACCACTTAAAATTTGAAATTTGTTAATGTATCATCTTGATCCAAACTTTTTTTAATTTGTGCTTAACAAAATAAACGTCGAAAACAGCTTAGGGTTGATCCTTGCTTCCTTGAAGTGAAGTGGGCTCTATAAAACAAATGATAATATTTGACATTTCATTATCTGTAAAAAAGGCGATAGTGGCATTTCAATTCGTGTTTGTGCATTTGTTATTATTAACAAATAAAATGTCTCGTGGTTAGGCTGTTTTGCAAAAAATAAGGAGAGTGATAACCTACTTGCATTACAAAAGCAAAAATGCCCCCAGTGTGAAGTTACCGATGGTAGTCGAACAGTTCGATGCGAATTCTTGTTCTCCTAGAGCAACTAAACCTTAGGATGTTTTTTGGATGGACGTATTGAGATTGAGATTGAAGACATACATAATCCTTAGCTACTTAAGAATCAAGTTTGATTACTTGAGATTGAAGACATACATAATCCTTAGCTACTTAAGAATCAAGTTTAGTTTTAGACCCCAGTTGTGGAGTAATGCCATATTCGGAAAAATAACGACTTTCAAATTTACGGTACAAAATCTTTGATAAATATTGATAATCTGTTGTGGCAAAGAGAACTGGTTGTCATCTTTTTCTTTTAATTTCAACAACACACCATGAGGGCTTACAACCTAAATACTATCGTACCGTTGGTGTCGACAAGGAGGAAAGAAGCGAATTGTTAATTCTGGACTTGAAGGTTTGGGGGTTCGGGGGAGAAGGAAAAACATGTGCCGGCAAGGAATTCCACAACTTGGAAGTCCTCGGGACAAAAGAGCGGGCATAACAAGATGTTCTATGTCTGGTTACCTGGAGAGTAAAAGGGTGCATTCGCTCTGTTCCCCTGGTAGATCTGTTGGGGGCAGCAGGTGGAAGGACTATGGAAGAAAGCTCGTCTGAGCAGTGCTCGTGCAGATATCTATAAAAGAGAGAGAGGTCACCAACGGCACGTCGGTGGGCAAGTAATGGCAGCCTTTGGGTGAGGGTAGGATCACCGATGAGACATATAGCTCTCTTCTGAATGGAGTCCAGGATAGCGAGTGTAGAAGCGGCAGCGGCACCCCAGATGTGGGAGCAGTATTCGAGGTTTGGTCTTATTTGTGAAGTATATAAGGTATAGAGATAGCTGGTGAAAGTATTTGCGAGCCCGGAAGAGGAAACATAATTTCTTAGCAGCCGCTTTTGCAATTGATATGACATGTGGTGTCAATTAAGGTTTTGATTCACAGAAATGCCAACAAGTGAAAAGGACTCATTACTTTGAATAACTTAGTTGTTCATTGTGATGGGTCTAGGGCTGGTGCGTCTCTTATGAGAAAAACAACAAGACTGAGATTTGGTGGGGTTGAATTTACAAGATTTCTACTTCCCCAGTCTAATATTTTTTGGAGATGCACGGAGACAGAACCCTCCACGAGTCTGCGATCCTCATCTAATTGGGCTAAAGAGACAGGCTTAAAATATTGTATATTTGAGTGGAGGGTGCTGTCGTCCGCGTAACTATGAACTGGGTTAGATGTGCTAGAGAGGAGGTCATTGATGTGAAGAAGAAACAAAGTAGGGGCTAAAGCTGAACCTTAAGGAACTCCTGCATTAATTGGATACAGTTTAGAGAAATGGCCATCCACGACAACAGAAATGCTCCGGTGGCACAGGAAATTTGCTGTCCAGGTACAGAGGCCGGATTTTTTGGATATGTCTAGAGCGACAATCTGGGATTCACTGTGTAGTTCCATAGACTTGTTCCAAGAATGGGTGACAAAGGGTAGGAGGTCGGCAGTTGATCTACGCTGGCGGAATCCATACTGCCTGTCGTGGATTAGACTCAGTTTTTCAAGAAATTTTTGTAATTCGGTGTTTATATACTTTTCCACCACTTTAGAGACGAGTGAAAGGAAAGAAATAGGCCTGTAGTTGCTAGGCGCTTTAGATTCTTTCTTGGGACGGGTTGTACTCGAGCAACTTTCCAGTTACTAGGGAATATGCCTTTATTGTAAGATGTCTGGAACACACGAGTCAGGACAGGAGCAAGTTCTGGTGCGCATTTTTTGAGAACAATTGCTAGGATCTCGTCAAGGCCAGAGGCTTTCCTGGTATTAAGAGAAGAGAGCATCTTTCGTACCTTTATGGTTTTGAAAATGATATCCGTCATTTTATGCGCGACATTGGAGACTGTTGGTGGTTGAACATTTGGAGGTAGATTGAGAGTAGAATTGCCGGCGAACAACGAGGCAAAAAGTTCAGCCTTGCCCAGCAGGGTAGAAACAATTTCATTCCCTAAGACAAGAGGTGGGAACGTGCTCTTGCAGAAATTATTCCCAATAGATTTAGCAAGAGTCCAGAAGGGTTTGCTGCCGTTGGAGCTTAAGAATACTTTGTTTTTGATGTGGTTATTAAACGAGTTTTTTGCCTCAGAAAGAATGCGGTTTCTTGCGTCGTAAAATGCTTGACGGTTTTCTTGACTGGGATTGTGTAGAAGCGTTTTGTGAGCTTTGACCTTTTCAAGTCTGGCCTTGTCACAGGATTTAGAGAACCAGGGCTTTTGAGTGGCTGAAGAGGTTTTCTGTGTACGTGGAATAAATAATTCCATGCCAGCTTGAATAATTTCGGTGACGTTTTGTGATATATCAGAGGGGTCAGGATGAGAGAATCAGACAGACGCCCATGGAAATGAGGAAAAGTAATCTCGCATTTCGTCCCAGTTTGCGGAGTTGTAGTGCCAAACGATACGTGGGTGTGATGACTGTGTAACCTCGGGTTGCATTGAGCAGGAAGTAGTGACCATGCCGTGGTCTGAGCGACCAAGAGGGGCAGTGACTGATATCTTATATATTTTAAACGTAATTAATTATTTAATTAGACGTTACGCGTTTTATAATAGTACAATAGAAAATAACGCTTTATCACAATGTGTCCTCCTGTCTACCTATCGCCTAACAAAATTTTTATCAAAATACTCCAAACGGTTTTCCAAATATCTGATTGTAATACTTTAAAATCTGTGCGTAAAAATAGTTGAATGAAACAAAGTTGCTGGGGAAAAATGAAAATATCCTGAAAGAGGTAAAATGTGTGCATAAATGTAAATATAATGTAAGTTATTATTTTCATGTAAAACTCGAGTATTTGCATTTCTATGATTTGTGCCAAAAATGTACTTGTCTGGTTCTTTTTGATAATAAAGGAACACATTCATTAAATTTTAATTTTGATATTAGTACATGTCTGGAGTATATAATGTCAAGGCGTTCACATGCCAGTTCATTTACTTATTCTTTAAAATAATAAGAAAGCTAAGCAGGATAGTCTATATATTTCTCGATGTGTTCTCCCGTATATTATGTCTTTACTGTGTCCATTTAAAATGTGTCATAAAAACTGTTAATTCACTTTGCCAACATATACCAAAAAAATTGCGAAAATAATTAATGCCCGATGTTTTTATTACAAATTATAAAATTATTGTGTAACACTAGCGTTTCATTAGTGAACAATCATTAATATACGTTATGTACTTTAAAGAAATTAACAATTACATGAGCCAGGAAAATTACACAGATTTATTTGACACCATAAAGTAAAAAGTTGACTGCTGTCTCTATTATATTCCGTGTTGGTGTCCCATTGGCCAATTACCCAGAGCAGATAAGAATTTTCAATTTATTAATTTTTGTTGTACTACATATAGACTTGGAGACTACTACTACTTTTCTGGCTGCACTGCTGGGTTTCGTTTTTGTAGGTGAAGGACGTAGCCAGCGCGTAAGCTAACTGGAGCAAGAGGCCCTTATGAATTCTAGATGTTCTCGGATGTTCTTCAACGTTTCTGTGACTAGTCTGTAGGTAGTATGGGCCAGTTTCACCAAGTGAGGACAACAACAATCAATTAATTTTTGTTGCCTTTACTTGGTAAAACTATTCCAAGTTAAATACAGATAAAGTTACTTCTTCTCTGTCTTCACAACTCACAGAGAAAAAAACAAGCACAAGTTAAGCCAGCGAACAATTTTAACTTCACTGCCGCAAAATTCTACCAAACTGGTTATTTTTGTAAGAAGGAAAGATATTTCACGTTCCGATGGTACCTACTCTGGACTAGCCGGTTAACACCCTCTACAAGCAATGCTGTGAGAAATCAAATGCTTACTTTTTTAACTGCATTTTTGCGGAAGTAATGTGGACAGATATTTGTACTTCGCCCCTGACCTGCTGTAAGGCTGGGGACTTTTAATTGTTTTTAATTCAGTTACTAATCGCACTTAACCCTTGCACAGTTTTCCTAACCATGCTCTATCATTTCTACAGTTTTCTTTGAGTTTCATAAGGTCACTTGGTGTCCACAGTCCATGGTCACTTGGTGTCACATCTAGGGAATACAATGGATGCTCTAATAGTTAGAACTCACTACTGTGGATAGCGGGCATGGCGATAATTGACCTTTTTTGATGAAATAGTACACATTCTCTCGGTTTTCCGCGATGCTTCTATTTTATGGCTTCACACACCTAATTATCAAAGAAATATTGTACTAATCATTTACTGTGGAGACCTCTCTCAAATAATCAGTAAAAATGACATCTTTAACATCTCAGAAAACATCGAAAATCAGATGACTATACCATTAACATTCGGTGGGGCACTGTGTTTCCATTCTATTGGCATTCGATTTAAGGATCATATTGATAAACACAAGATTAATCAACAGCTATTGGTCAACAAAGTTACTGTCGTCTGCTCTGTCCTATGTAATAACCGCAAGCAAATCAAAACCGTTCCACTTTTGGTCGTTTGCTAACTCTTGTAAAACCCGTCATGCAGACCATATTTCTTATTAAAATATTTTAATAGGATGATATGTATTATATAAGACAATCATGTTTCTTTCGCTATCTGCCTGATCCGAATCTGTCTATCATGCAGCACAATATCATGAACTTTTTTTACACTTTCTTGAGTGGTGACTTGTGAAAGGGCAATGTTCATGTCTGCGCAAGAAGTCTAGTCACATATTCCCGATGCCAATGTCTGATTACGTCAAAACACACGGTAGTTTTCCGCAATCGTTTTACCTTTTTTTTTAAATTTCAGCCAGACTCATAGATTTTTATATGTTCTTTATCGCCGCTTTTGCTAAAATCTATGTATTGGTTATTTGTCTACTTGAGTGCGTAAGCTGCCGCCGCACAAATCTGTGGTGCTACTTAATACCACTTACCACCACAGCTCAAATAATAAACTTCCGGCCTATGGCCTACCACCAAAACTCTACCTGGACAGCAAATTTCTTCTCCAACCAGAGCATTTCTGTTGTCGTGGATGGCTATTTCTCTAAACTGTATTAAATTAATGCAGGAGTCCCTCAAGGTTAAGCTTTAGCCCCTCCTTTATTTCTTCTCGACATTAATGACCTCCTCTCCAACACATCCAACCCAGTTCACAGTTACGCGGACGACAGCACCCTCCACTCAAATATACATTATTCTAAGCCTGTCTCTTTAGCCCAATTAGATGAGGATCGCAGACTCATCGAGGGTTCTGTCTCTGTGAGCTCCAAAAAATATTAGACTGGGGAAGTAGAAATCTTGTACAATTCAACTCCACCAAATCTCAGTCTTGCGTTCTATCTCATAAAAGATACACCAGCCCTAGACCCATTACAACCCATTACAACCAAGTTATTCAAAGTAATGACTCCTTTTCACTTGTTAGCATTTCTGTGGATAAAGATCTCAATTGGCACCAACATGTCACATCAATTGCAGAAGCGGCTGCTAAGAAATTAGGTTTCGTCTTCCGTGCTCGCAAATACTTCTCACCAGCTAATCTTTATACTTTATATACTTCACAAATAAGGCCAAACTTCGAATACTGCTCCTACCTCTGGGGTGCTGCTACCGCTTCTACACTCTCTATCCTGGACTCCATTCAGAAGAGAGTTATAGGTCTCATCGGTGACCCTACCCTCACCCAAAGGCTGCCGTCCCTTGCACACCGACGTGCCGTTGGTGACCTCTCTCTCTCTCTCTCTCTCTTTTATATATATCTGCACGGACACTGCTCAGAGGTGCTTTCTTCCATAGTCCCTCCACCTGCTGCCCCCAACAAATCTACCGGGGGAACAGAGCGAATGCCCCCTTTTACTGTTCAGGTCACCAGACATAGAACATCTTGTTATGCCCGCTGTTTTGTCCCGAGGACTTCCAAGCTGTGGAATTCCTTGCTGGTACAGGTTTTTCCTTCTCCTCCGAACCTCCAAACCTTCAAGTCCAGAATTAACAAGCTGCCTGTTTTCTCCTTGTCGACACCCACTATACGATAGTATTTAGGCTGTAAGCCCGCGTGGTGTATTGTCAAAATATTTAAAAAATTGTAAATCTCTGACTTTTCTCGACGGCGAATCGTATCTGTGCTGTATGCAAACATATTTTTAAATAGAGTATTCAGTCTATATTGTCTTCTTAAAATTCAAACGACAGCAAAATCGAAGAACTACAGCAGGTGAAAATAAATATAATGCTCCTGAAAGTTGAGGAGGCAGGGGTTTTCCTGGGATTTTACGCCTTTTATTCTCAAGTACTCATTTTTTCTCCCTCAGCGCTCATCCGCGGCTTTGCCGCCCCGATAGTACTGCAACCTTTGCATAATATGTCATACCCAAATTTGTTGATATTCATAAACACTAATAATTGGCAAAGCGAATAATGATTGCGACTGCCAGAATCAGAGGCGTCCAGGGGTAGACATGTAAATTTGAAATAGTTCATGATAAAATGTCTGTACTCCTGGAAAAATGTAGATATTTAAAATGCCTAATTTTTTATTTGGAAGTATTTCTGCAATTTGTTAACACTTTCACCTAAATATAAAATCATGATTTGTGTTCACTTACGAGGGGATCTTTTAGACCACTATATTTTCGAAAGATAATGATTTAGACATTTAAAACAGCTCATAGTTTAATTTTATATTGACATTTATTAGATATAGATTTGGCTATCAAGATTTTATTTTTACGCTCAAAATTTAACAAATATAATTTTGGCCTCTTGGTTTTTAACACCTCGAAAATAAATTCAAACGCTTCATTAATAAATTAAATGTTACTATCTATTTATGTTTTAAAAATACATATATAATTTGCTAGTAGACGATAAGAACTCGTAAATATTTCAGTATTAATTTTATTATTTATAATACTGGAATACTACTACTAGATTTCAAATTAGCATTAAAATAATTAAAATTACTTTAACTAAGTTCTGAAAAGAATTAAATGGAAAAGTAATATCTGACATAAATAAAATGCTTTGGCAAAGTGAATTAACTTGGGTCAAGTTATTAGTAACAAGCTAGAAACATCGAAGTCTGCTCGAAGCAATTACAACAAATAACCGAGATGTTGAGATATTGTGGTGCATTGCAGGTGATAGCCATCGTTTCCATCTTGTTCATAGTGCTGTCCACTATCGCTCTTACGCTCAACACCATTCCAAGTTTTCAAATCAACGACGAGAAGGGTAACATTCAAGACAACCCCCAATTGGCTATGGTGGAGGCGGTCTGCATCACCTGGTTTTCCTTAGAATACATATTACGATTTAGTGCTTCGCCGAACAAATGGAAATTTTTCAAAGGTGGCCTGAACATTATCGATTTACTAGCCATATTGCCTTATTTCGTTTCTCTGTTCCTTCTGGAGACTAACAAAAATGCCACAGACCAGTTCCAAGACGTCAGGCGCGTCGTCCAAGTTTTCCGTATCATGCGAATATTGCGCATATTAAAATTAGCACGCCATTCCACCGGTCTCCAGTCCTTGGGGTTCACCCTTCGCAACTCCTACAAGGAGCTGGGGCTGCTTATGCTGTTCCTGGCGATGGGGGTTCTGATATTTTCCAGCCTGGCCTACTTCGCGGAGAAGGACGAGCCAGGGACCAAGTTCATCAGCATACCGGAGACCTTCTGGTGGGCCGGTATCACAATGACAACGGTCGGCTATGGAGACATTTACCCTACTACACCCCTTGGGAAAGTCATAGGAAGCGTATGTTGTATCTGTGGTGTCTTGGTAATCGCGTTGCCCATTCCTATTATAGTTAATAATTTTGCTGAGTTCTACAAGAACCAAATGCGAAGAGAGAAAGCACTGAAGAGGAGGGAGGCGCTCGAGAGGGCCAAGCGAGAGGGCAGCATCGTCTCCTTCCATCATATCAACCTGAGGGACGCCTTCGCCAAGAGCATGGACCTCATCGATGTCATTGTTGATACAGGTTTGTATTATGTTTGTGTCTGCTGGTGTTACTTTTTATTATTCGCATTTTATGTGTTCAAATATTTGTGGATTTATTTTATGAGCAAATTGTGCAGATTTCAGTTCACATAAATAAATTATGTCAACAGGTATGGAAAAAAAAATTCGTCAAAATCATTGATGTCACAAAGTTCTTTATAACGAACGTGTATTCTAATTAAAAACTTTCCGACCTACACGTAGCGTAGTATGACTTGAATTTGGTCCCAGCATATCCCTCTCATTTTTTTAATGCTGAGGTTCGTTTCAAAAAGAAAGTGCAAAATGCTAAAGAATACCTGATCGCTGAATTGATTCCGTCGCTTATGTAATTCGGAGTAAAATATCCAGTGTAGGTCCTATGTACCTGTATATTACTGTAAGTGTAAGGTATAGACATGGGGCACACAAAATAAATTAGCAGTGCTCAGATTATGTTCGGCATTTGAAGAAAAACACTTTCGTCTTTGTTAACTTTTTGAGTTGTTAAATATTTGCTCCTTTTTTTCAAGTCTTTGATAATTATATTATTATTTAAACAAAATTCAAGTTTTTTCTAAGCAAATAAGATTTAGTACCCATGCTGCTTTTATAGAGCCGTTACTGTGTATTAAAATTGAAGTAGGTATGTAGCGTAGTTGGTTTATTAGGATTTGAAAAATTTCGATGAAAACTCACAACCATAACGCACCTACATCTAAATATTTTTATTAGGGAATTTTTATTAAAAAACATTCACCAGGTACCGATGGTGAGACTTTGCAAAAAAATGTTCAAATGAGCGCAAACTAGGACCCCTAGAACCCATATCCGGGGTCAGTTTCAATTTTTATATGTTTATATATATATATATATATATATATATATATATATATATATATATATATAAATGGCTTGGACGAGTTCGTTATCCAGGAAAATCAGACCCTTTCCGGGAAAATTTTGAGTTTTCTTTCGAAAAAAAATGTTTTCTTCCAAAATTACACAGCTATTTTAATGAAATTTACTGCATACGTTGCCTTTGAAAATGCCTTAATATGTACCAAAATTTAACGTTCTAAGTTTATAGAAAATTTAGTTTTTCAAATTTTGAGTTTTATTTTGAAAAAAAAAATTCTTCTAAAATTACAAAGATATTTTAATGAAATTTGGGGAATACGTTTTCTTGGAAAATTCCTTACTATGTACCAAAACTCAACTTTCTATGTTCAAATTTTGAGTTTTACTTTGAAAAAAAAAATTTTCTCCGAAAATTACAAAAGCTATTTCAATGAAATTCGGCAGACATGTTGCTTTGAGAAAGGCCTTACTACGTACCAAAACTAAACTTTCCAAGTTTATCGAAAATTGAGTTATCCAAGTTCTAAACATTTCATAAAAATTCACTACCATAGCGCACTTGCTGCGTCCCAAAATGTTTACTATTTAGCTAAGTTACTTATTTCGTAAAAACAGTTTTTAACGTAAATTCAGTACCATAACGCACTGGCTGTGTCCAAACCTTTTGAAATTTCTACAGTATTTTAATTTTCCATGTGAGACTGGCAAAGACGGTCTATTTGGAATCCATTTTTGCAAATATTCCATCCAGTGTGGCTTCAATTAGTTAAGCATAAATGTGTTAATCTATCAAATACATGTCAGCAATATTTGTTTTCCAGAAATTTATTTCAGAATCTCTGTTTAGAAATCATCGAATGTGATATTTGCCGTTGTTATAACCAGTAATACTTGCCGTCTCAAACGTCGCCACATATACACAGTGGCAAGAAGAGAAGAAAGTAGCTATTGTAACAAAATCTTAGACCTTATGAAACACATCTTACGCGAAATTTGTATTTTTGAGTTCTATCTGCGCCAAAGTCTTTGTTTAAAAATCGCTTCGTGTGACAGTTAATTGTAACAAAATAAACATGTGGTTCTGACTTTGTGAATAGTCGAGACCTACCTCTATGAGTATTTCAGAGACTTTAATTCATTACCTTTTTTAAAATGTTGTTTATAAAAAGTTCAAAAGCAGTAAGTGTGTTATAGTAGCGAATTCATCTTAACTCTAATAGCTTAATTTTCTATTAATTAGAAAAAATGTATTCCGTGGCCGTATGAATAAATCTCGAGGTCAAAAAATGATGAAAAAAAATTTTTTAGGTGCATAAGGTCCTTAAGGCCACAAGTGCGTCAAATTAAATCAAAATAGCTTTACTATTTTTGAAACAACGTTTCTGTAACAGGTTTCGCTGCTTGATACAATCCCCTTCTGTCAAGCAGCGAACTCGGTTAGAGAAACGTTGAAGAACATCTAGAATTCAGAAGATCCATTTTCTCTACTTAGCTTACGTGCTGGATACGTCCCTCATTTACAGAAACAGAAAGCAACAGTGAAGCCAGAGAAGTAGTCTCCAAGTCTGTGTTTGGTATAGAACAGTTTCACCAAATTATATATATATATATATATATATATATATATATATATATATATATATATATATATATATATATATATATATATATATATATATATATATATATATATATATATATATATATATATATATATATATATATACAGATGTCGCAAATCAAACGTCACGCAAAGATAGACTAGCTCAAGTCCTTTCAGAAAAACCCTACATTTTATATTTATATATATATATATATATATATATATATATATATATATATATATATATATATACCTCTATATATGAAATATTAAGTTATCCCTCCTCCCTCCATGCAGAAAAACTATTGCAGAATGTAATTTCTGTATATGTTAATCCTTAATAATGGCGTTATCGAATCAATGTGAAATATGTTGTGTTATTGTTCAGAAAATCTGAATTTTTTTTTAAACAGACTTTTCCTTCCACAATTTTTTTAAATTTCGAACAAACCTCCATACTGGAAAAAAATATAAGAAAATTAACTGCCTTATAATTCCAGAAACTTCCCTGTTTTATGGAGCTTCTAAAATGGTATAAAACATTATCAATATCGCTGAAAATAATTCACTGTCGACGATTGAATGTAAGTTCGGAAGTGGTTTTTCATAAATTTTATCTTCTAGGCATCCCGAATAAAAAACGGCACGTATCGAATCTCTCCATAAATGAGATGCATGTCCGCATACCCTTGATGGCTGCAATTCACTCGATTTTCCATTGTATCAAAAAATCCCGGTAAAACAAAGTACAATAGAGAACCAATCTACTAAAAAGCGAGCGTGTGTGTAGCAAGTACAAACTAGTAATCTTACTGACACTGGCAGAAATAATTTTCGTAAATGTCATAATCTGTTTGTTTTTATTTATTAGCTACCTGATTTCACTTCCGAATTTACTTTCAATCGTCTACAGTGAATTAATTACAGAGGTATTGATAATATTTTATACCATTTTAGAACATATCTATATAAGGCCAGGTGCATTCCGACTATAATTGGAAACGCAAACCGGTTTGCTCTCATTAGAGCTCATCAGTGCACTATACCAAATTACAGCCAGAATACGCCCAAAAGCAAGTACGGATTAAGGTAGACATCCTCGTTGAACATAGTCAGATGTACGACAGTGTCGCCATCGGTGGCGTAGCCTGGTAATACGTTGTAATGGAGGCTCTAATAAACACTACGTGTTTTATAAACAGAGACTGTGTACAACTAACTAACGATTTAAAAAGTCGCTAGCCCTGGTACCTTCTTCCCTAATATATTTAGAGACAGTTTGGTAGGTGGTAGTGGAATTTTCCTTTACGTGATAGTAAAGGATTTTTTCACGCCCGAGGAAGAGGTACCACCTCTTACATCAAGGGGCAGGTGAAGTCCCAACGGACGTTTCCGGTTCTGGTGTATGAGTCAGTTTCCCTTATAGGCAAAAATGATGATGGCTTTTCCTTGTACAAAAGATTCCTGAGGTAAAATACCCCTCCATTCGGTTCTCCGGGAGAGGGGTGTACAGGGGGCGCCAGCATCAAGATTTAACATATCCTTCTCGAATGTATGTGGCCTAAATTCCTACCTGAACTCCGTCCCCTATTTTCTCCAGGCTAATAGGCCCCAGCTCCTCTTCCTCACCGAAACTCAAATCAGTGCCAAAACAGCCACCTTAATTTCCCGGGGTATGAGCTCCTTACTTCCTTTAGATTGCATGGAGGCGTGTGCGCGTACGTCCGTAGCAATCTCCCCTGCAGCACCAGACTCCCCAATTTAGAAGCTGGAAGAAAAAATATACAACTTTGTCCAGCTCTTCGACTACCTTTCTGAAAAAACCGACCATCTGATTTCAGAATATCCTTCCTCCGAGGTCACTATTCTTGGTGACTTCAATGTCCATAATTAGGAATGGCTAGGGTCTTCAAAAACCGATCCACGAGGAATAGCAGCGAGGGCCTTTGCAGTCAGCAATTCTTTAGCCAATAAGATTCAGCAACCTACTTACTTTCCTCGCATCCCAACACACAGCTCAAATCCCTTGGACCTGCTTCTTACTACAAATCCTAGGTGCTATAAGATATCAGTCACCGCCCCCCTGGATCACTCAGACCACGGCATGGTCACTGCTTCCTGTGCAATGCAACCCAAGGTCACAGAGTCATCACACCCACGTCTCGTTTGGCACTACAACTCCGCGAACTGGGACAAAATGCGGGATTACTTTTCCTAATTTCCATGGGCGTCTGTCTGCCTATCTCATCCTGACCCCTCTGATATCTCACAGAACGTCACCGAAATTATCCAAGCTGGCATGGAATTATTTATTTCACGTACACAGAAAGCATCTGCAGCCACTTAAAAGCCCTGGTTCTCTAAATCTTGTGACAAGGCCAGACTTGAAAAGGTTAAAGCTCACAAAAAGCTTCTACACAATTCCAGTCAAGAAAACCGTCAAGCATTTAACGACGCAAGAAACCGCTATGTCCGCATTCTTTCTGAGGCAAAAAACTCGTTTAATAACCACATCAAAAACAAAGTCCTCTTAAGCTCCAGCGGCAGCAAACGCTTCTGGACTCTTGCTAAATCTATTGGGAATAATTTCTGCAAAAGCACGTCCCGACCTCTTGTCTCAGAGGATAAAGTTGTTTCTACCGCCCTGGACTAGGCTGAACTTTTTGCCTCGTTGTTCGCCGGCAATTCTACTCTCAACTCACCTCCAAATGTTCAACCACCAACAGTCTCCAATGTCGCTCATAAAATAACGGATATCACTTTCAAAACTAAATAAAGTGTGGACGCAGCAAGTGCGTTATGGTAGTGAATTTTCATAGAAATGATCTGGCACAAAATATTTTATTATAACTTTTTTTTCTTGTAACATAGAAATCTAAATTTTGGTGTATAGTTTACTTTTTATATCATAAACCTACCTACCAAATTTGGTTATCATAGATTTTATATTTTTTAAGATAAAAAAATTTTTCAAATGAAAACTCAAAATTTTCCCGGAAACCTCGTCCAATTTTTCTAAATAACGAACTTGTCAAAGCCATTTACAAAAGGAAGGTACATGCCAAATTTTATTAAAATCGGCTCATGGTTTTTTGAGATATGAATTTTTTTCAAATGAAAACTCAAAATTTTCCCAGAAAACCTCGTCCGATTTTCTTGACTAACAAACATGTCAAAGCCATTTACAAAAGTAAGGTATGTGCCAAATTTTATTAAAATCGGCTTATTACTTTTTGAGATATGAATTTTTTTAGAATGAAAACTCAAAATTTTCGCGGAAAACCTCGTCCGATTTTCCTGTTTAACAAACATGTCAAAGCCATTTACAAAAGGAAGGTATGTGCCAAATTTTATTAAAATCGGCTTATTACTTTTTGAGATATGAATTTTTTTCGAATGAAAACTCAAAATTTTCCCGGAAAACCTCGTTTGATTTTCCTGACTAACGAACTTATCCAAGCTATTAACAAAAGAAAGGTACATGCCAAATTTTATCAAAATCGGCCCATTATTTTTTGAGTTATCGGTGTGATACATATATATATATATATATATATATATATATATATATATATATATATATATATATATATATATATATATATATATATATATATATATATATATATATATATATATAAACATATAAAAATTGAAACTGACCCCGGATATGGGTTCTAGGGGTCCTAGTTCGCACTCATTTGCAAAAATTTTTTCAAAATTCAAAAGTCGGGATCTCCCCATTAGTGAATTTTTTCTACGAAAATTCACTAAAAGGTGCTAAGAAATTAGGTTTCCTATTCCGGGCTCGCAAATACTTTTCACCAGCCTATCTCTATACCTTGTATACTTTACAAATAAGGCCAAACATCGAATACTGCTCCCACCTTTGGGGTGCTGCTGCCGCTTCTACACTCGCTATCTTGGACTCCCTTCAGAAGAGAGCTATACGTCTCATCGGTGACCCTACCCTCGCCCAAAGGCTGCCATCCCTTGCCCACCGACGTGCTGTTGGTGACCTCTCTCTCTTTTATAGATATCTGCACGGGCACTGCTCAGAGGAACTTTCTTCCATAGTTCCTCCACCTGCTGCCTCCAACAGATCTACCAGGGGAGCACAGCGAATGCACCCTTCTACTGTCCAGGTCACCAGACATAGAACATCTTGTTATGCCCGCTCTTTTCTCGCGAGGACTTCCAAGTTGTGGAATTCCTTGCCCGCACATGTTTTTTCTTCTCCCCCGAACCTCCAAACCTTCAAGTCCAGAATTAACAAGTTGCCTCTTTCCTCCTTGTCGACACCCACGGTACGATAGTATTTAAGCTGTAAGCCCTCGTGGTGTGTTGTTGAAATAAAAATAAATAAATAAACCAATGTATCTATATAAGGCGATGTGCATTCCGACTATAATTGGAAACGCAAACCGGTTTCGCTCTCATTAGAGCTCATCAGTGCACTATACCAAATTACAGCCAGAATACACCCAAAAGCATGTTTGGATTAAGGTAGACAGCCTCGTGCAACATAGTACGACAGTGCCGCCATCCATGGCGTTGCCAGGTAATACGTTGTAACGGCGGCTCTAATAAACACTACGTGTTATATAAGCAGAGACTGTGTACAACTAACTAACGATTTAAAAAATCGCTAGCCCTGGTATCTTCTTCCCTAATATATTTAGGGATTATTTATTTGTCCCTAAATATATTAGGAAAGAAAGTACCTGGGCTAGCGATTTTTTCAATCGTTAGTTAGTTGTACACAATCTCTGTTTATATAACACGTTGTGTTTATTAGAGCTGTGGTGACAACGTATTACCTGGCCACGCCACCGATGGCGACACTGTCGTACATCTCACTATGTTCTACGAGGCTGGTTGCCTTAAGCCGAACTTGCTTTTGGGTGTATTCTGGCTGTAATTTGGTATAGCGCACTGATGAGCCCTAATTGGTATGCGTTTCCAATTATAGTCGGAATGCATCTGGCCTTTAATATATACCATTTTAGATTCTCTATAAAACTTGAAAGTTTTTGAAACTATACACTGAGATAAATAATTTTCGTAAATGTCATAATCTGTTTGTTTTTATTTCTTAGCTACCTGATTTCACTTCCGAATTTACTTTCAATCGTCGAGATTGGATTATTTTCAGAAATATTGATAATATTTTATACCATTTTAGAATGTCCATAAAATAGGAAAGTTTTTGAAATTAGTCAGTAAATTTTATTATGTTTTCAGTACGGGGGTTTATTCGAAATTTAAAAAAATTGGGGAAGAAAAAGTCCGTTTTTCAGGTTTTCTGAATAACAATACAAAATATTTCAGATTGATTTGGTTACGCCATTATTAAGGATTAGTATGCAAAGAAATCACCTTCCAGTAATGTTTTTCTGCATGGGGGGAAGCAAGATACCTTAAAATTTGATAAGTTTTACTTTTTGAACATAATTCTGAATATCGTGAAAACCGTAAACTTTTTGGTAAGATCATATAGGGTTCTTTTGAAAAGGCTTGAGCTAGCTTATCTCCGTGTGACGTTTGGTTTGCGACTTTTGGGACATGCTGTATGTATGTAATGTATTATGGATGCATGTATGTATGTATAGGTTTTTTTACGTAGCCTTTCTAACCCTTGACACAGCCCTGGTACCGCTTTCGCATTTCTTCGGGGCTGCGTCGTTTGATGGTTTTCCATGACTTCACTGCTTCGCTTTATTCCCTACATCCCCCGTCCTCTTGCGAGATTAGGGGTTCGGGGGCGGTTCCTCATTTGGTAAATTATCCATAGCTCTCCTTTTTTCCTGTTTTGCCTTCGGACCGAATATCTCTACGGCATTCCAGTTTTTGTCGTTATCTAACATTTCAGTGACTACATTTTCTGCTGTAACTTCCTCGCCTATTGTCCGTCTTAACTCCATTCTCTGGTGGTCCCACCCTAGACATTCGAACAGAGTCTGCTCCACATCGTCGCACCTGTCACCGCATTCTATGCACGATGGGCTGTTGATGATTTTAAATCTATGAAGATACGCCCGGAATTCCCCATGACCTGTCAATACCTGAATGAGATAGTATCCCACCTGCCCATGCCTTCTTTCCACCCACCTGTTTATCGTGGGTATGAGGGAGTGGGTCCAGCGGCCTGTTTCTTCTCCACTCCACCTGGACTGCCATCTCCCGAGAAGCCTCTCACGTGCTCTTCTTTTAATTTCAGCTTTGCCACTTCTGTTCTCCGGGAGTATAATTTCACGTCGCATCTCTTGATAGATTTCTTACCGCTCCTTTACCAAGAGGTTTACTGGTGGTATACTGCTGAGTACCAAAACCGCACTCTCAGCTACAGTTATGTAGGCGGAAATGACCCTTAACGCACTACATCTCTGCACCAAAGCAAGCTTTTGCCCGATCATCTTTCTAACCAGAGCTACTACTACTCTATTCAATAGTCTTCTCTTTAATTCACCCGGTCCACCGATATTTGGCATAAGTCTTGCCAATTTAGCGGCGGTCGCTGCTGCTTTTGCTGCGGCCTTATCTACATGTTCTCCGTAACGGAGCCCCCCATCTATCTGTATGCCCAAGTAGGTGACTGATCTCTTCCACTGAACCACTTGTCCTTTATCTCTAGAGCGGGACTTTCAAATACTCTTTTGTCTGTGATCAGGACTGCCTCGGTTTTATGGTTGTCCAGCTTTAGGCCATTTCCTGAGAGCCATCGATAAGCCCTATCCAAACTACCGTTTGAAATTATTTCTAGTTGGCTAGAAGTTTTAGCTGTGTATGTATGTATGTATGTATGTATGTATGTATCTATATATATATATATATATATATATATATATATATATATATATATATATATATATATATATATATATATATATATAATTGTATTACATTATATATTGTGTGTGTACTGTTAAGTAAAATTTAAAAAAAATCCAAAGTGTATGTATGAGACAAGATGCCTGTTAATATGATTTGGATTAATTTTCTTTTTCTTGAGAATACAGCGATTAAATTTAACCACGATGTAATGATATAATCTATGGGGAATGTATTTTATCAAAACAATTTGGTAACACGAAAGGATTTTTATTATTTAATTTTAATTCACTTTGAATCAAAATATTTACTTTAACACTGACAGTCAAATGCAAATGCAAATGCTGCTGCCAACCTAAACATATTGTGTTGGTTCTCTATGATATAATTGGACAAATATAAGTATAAAAATATGTATATTTTTGATCACAGTCTCACGTCTGGTATCATCGCATATTGATTAATACAAATTTATTACATAATAAAAAATCCAAAACTTTATATGGTTGTAAACATATTGTTTATAATCTACAAGGAAAACATTGATTGCCGAATAGTTGAAATTGCTAACAATAGTGTGCACATTGATATAATCTGTCACTAGTTTAAAACATTTACCCACATAAGTGCTTTTTTTCTTTCAAACAACATTAATAATAATGTAGGAGTATCTGTTGTTTTTAGCGAATTTTTGTGGTAGAAATTCACAATTGGGGAGATCCTGACTTTTAAATTTTGAAAAGATTTTTTTCAAATATGCGCGAACTAGGACCCCGAGTATCCATATTCGGAGTCTTTTTTAACATTATATATATATATATATATATATATATATATATATATATATATAATATATATATAGGGGGAATCAGACCGCCCGCGACAGTCTTTTATAAGCCTACTGGGTTCTCTAAGAAAAAAAAAGATATGTTTGAGTATAAACCGGGTACGCTCTATCTATTGGTGAGAGAGTCAATTTCCGGGACAAACCGGAAATAGGTCGTTCTGACCCAAATATTGGATTTTCAAATAGCACATGGTATTTTTTATTACAGATTTAGGTTACATGTAAAAAAATAAGAAACTTTTTTCTCAACCACTTTCCCGGTAGATGTCACCATTGATCTTGAAAATAAATTTTAACTGTTCTTAACACAAACCAGACCCAACAAGGGCGTGGCTGTTGTGTGTGGGGAGAATGAATGGCAGAAAACGTAAGCGTTCATAAGTTTTCAAAGTGTCTGCCACCTTGATTCACACATGCCTGGATCCGTGTTAGAACGCTGTCGGTAGCTCGCAAAATTTCTACGCCGCTCAACGACTGGCGGTCTTCCCGGAATCTAACCTTCATATCGTCTTCTATGGTGGGTTGATGTCCGTAAACAATATCTTTGACCCGGCCCCAAAGAAAAAATCCAGGGGTGTCAAGTCTGGGGATCGAGGCGGCCACGCTACAGGCCATTCTCTTCCGATCCACAGTCCAGGGAACAGGTTAACAATGACATTGCGTGCTTCCAGCGAAAAATGACTTGGACAACCATCCTGCTGCATCCACATCGACTCTCGTGTATTGAGCGAGACGTCTTCCAGGACGTTGCCGAGAAAGTCAGCGTACACACGGCCAGTTAAGATGCCATCGAAAAAGTAGGGCTCGATGAAGTGACACCATGTGTTGATACTCCACAAATGCTGGTTGTCCACTTCTCGCACCCAATGAGGATTTTCTTGAGACCTTTAATAGGCACCTCCTAGTGGCCTTTGAATGTAGCCTCATTGGTCCAGAGAATCGATCGACGGAACTCGAGATTTTCGGTTAATAGCCATTGGCAAAAATCGATACGTTTTTGATAATCCATCGGTTCAAGTGCCTGTTGCAGGTTAATGTGGTAGGGATGATAATGATTATCTTTCAAAATCCTGCATATTGACATCTGACTCACACCGAAATCAACCGTGATCCTCCTGGTTGACACATGGGGGTTCATAGCAATAGCAGTCAAAATGTCATGAGCCCTTTCGTCTCTTATCGGCTGCTTAATCTGCTGATTCTTCTTGTGTTTGGGTTGAATTGACCAGCTGTTAGAATTCGATGCGCCAGGCGCCTGAAAACGTTGTGAGATTGATAAACACGCTCAGGGTACCTCTCTGGCATACATTTGTTCGGCTTGCTTGCAATTTTGAAGATATTCTCCTAACATCATTGCCTTGTCAAAAATGACACTTAAATGATTTCACGAAGCAGTGACTAGATGATTGACAATGTTTGAAAGCAAGGTCTATTGCTGACATTGCCATGTTTGCATCTGGTGTTTGTCTGGTATATACTTGTTTTCGTTTTTTGAAAACCAGGAATGTGTGAATCAAGGACTTTAAACATTTATAAACGCTTAGGTAGACATCTATCGGGAAAGTGGTTCGAATAAAAGTGGCTTATTTTTTTACATGTAATCTAAATCTGATGAAAAAATACCATGTTCCATTTGAAAATACAAAATTTAGGTCAGAACGACCCACTTCGGGCTAGTTCCGGAAGTTGACTCTATCACCAATCGATAGAACGTACCCGATTTGGTTATACAAACATATCTTACTTTTCCCTCATCCAGTAGACTTATAAACAAGTGGTACTGGTTGTCAGATTCACCCTGTATATATCACATCAATAACATAAAAAAGGCTAATTTTGAGGAAATTTGGCAGCCACCTTCAGGCAGGTAAATTCGTTAGCCAACAAAATCTGACCATTTTTTCCGAGACAATTTTGGGTTTCTCTCGGAAAATATTTGTATCTCCGAAAACAATCTATGGAAACCAATTTGGGTACACAGATTTGACTGTCAAATCTAATAAGAACTCACAAAGATAGGATTTCAAACGAATCCCACGGAGTTTACGAAATTCCTTGTTCCGACTGTTCCCGAACTTATGTAGGACAAACAAATAGACGCATCCACAATAAAATATATGAACACACCCTGGCAATTAGAAAATCCGACCCCTCATCGGCGCTAGCCATGCATTATATTCATACAGGGCACAAAATAGACTTCGATAATGCCAAAACAATAGCACCGGTTTACAACTTCAAAACGAGAATTATCCGCGAAGCAATGGAGATCGAAAAACGTCCCGATTGGAAACATATTATATCTTCATTACAAACACAAAAAAGACAACAAACTTAATAGACAATTTTATTTCCGCATTACCTAACTCAACAAATACCTGCAACCCTCTTAGTCTTTCAGGACCGTGACGAAAACCCCTGACTCAACAAATACCTGCAATCCTTTTAATCCTTTAATCCTTTAAGTACGGTGACGAAAACCCCTGACTCAATTGACCGTGACCCGACTCATTACACTGATAACGAAACAGGTAGACGAAACGGTACATACAATACAAGACTTGCAACCAACGGCCAGATCTCTCTTAGGCATAGGGTTGAACACATTGAAACCTTAGATCTACAACAACCCAACCTACCTTTGTCTACCGCTCTTACGAGTAGGCAGATTGAGGCCTTAGAGTCCATGTCCTTACTACATATTTCCTTTACCTTTTGAAAATGGCTCCAAAACAGGAGCGGAAACGTCGAGTTTTAATAAATTCTGGACGCGGTTCAACCCGAGAACCAAGTAAGGACCGCGGAAATCTTTCCGAACATATATATATATATATATATATATATATATATATATATATATATATATATATATATATATATATATATATAATTGCTACTAACCCCTGATATATGTTCTAGGCGGCCATGTTCGCATTCATTCAAAAAAAATTATTATTTATTAAAATTTTAAAATAAATTATTAAAAAATCGCAAGTTTAAGAAATAACAATCTATTGTATAAATGCCTCATTAGACATATAAGAGGCGAATGAAGTAAGTTATTTACGAGAACGCAGCTTGAGATGGTCCTTGATTTTCTTTTATGCTAATAAGAACTGATACAAAGGCAACAAAAATAATGCAATACTAAAATAAAATAATATATTTTTGTTCTTATTCACCTTGCTTACTTATCAGTGATTTTGACGAAACCTAGATAATCTTTAGTTGAAAGCTGAAATCTGGTACAATGTTTATTTTGCCGTTTTAGTGTAATTTACTTTATAAAAATTTGATTTGTGTTGCACCAAAGGCAGAAAACATTCTATCATTGTTGCTTACAAAACACAATCAACACAATCAGATTGATCTTGTTTTTAATTTAGTTTTGCGTGGCTTGGTTTGCACCTGCCGTTAAGACGATGTCTTCTTTCCCAGGTGACAAGTGCGCCCTGATTGGTGGAAATGAAGACAATCGCAGAAACTCATAGATTGATACCGTTCATGTTCGGGACCGGATAAAGCATGTTTTACAGTTTACACGCTTGTGTTCTGTTTTATTACCATTGTTCATGTAGAGCACCTTATCACCCCAACTGTTCTTGATATACGCCTACTTTATATTATCCTCTGATGCGATCACCTCGCTGAGATGGACGATTGTCGATAGCGCGAGACTGTTTCGGGTAATTCCCGGTACGGCCTTAAATTCTGGGCTTGTTACCGGAACGCTTATTGGAAAGAGCTGAATGCACGAAGAAAAACATCGACCCTAATCTAATTTGCAGTTTTGTGATGTTCAAAAGACTATTAGACTGGAGTTTGTAAATTGCTGCTTTAAAGAAAAAAGTGTAAATTTGATAGTTGATAATACCGTCATGTTCCTTATAACATTTTATGATAACCTTACGAAACTGATTTTCAATAATGCTTGTTACCTGGTTCTGTTATAGAATAAGTATAAGAGATAATTGTTTTTATTATTTACAAATAAAGAAATTTAAAATTATAAAGTGTTATAATTCTGTGTACTCAGAAGTTTATTTTTTTACAATTAACATTACCATTAAAATTTAATATACAATGCGAGCCTAAATTAGGGAATAAATTAGGTAAAATCGAAATAATACCTTTTGAGAGCCTCGAACAAGTCGATTTTATTTGATAAAATTACACATTTTGCACGAAAGTTGTTTTTTCACCATCATTTGTTTTATAGTAACTAGATTGCCAGGTCACTATGAAGTCAAATTAACTTTATAAATTTAACTGAAGATGCGTCATGGCAAGCAGCAACAGCCCTAGAACAGATGTCTTCACCATGTACCGATATCAAAAAAATATATATTTCCTTTCTTTTTTACTTACTATCCTCTTTCAAACTAAACCATTCAAAATATTCCTATATTTTTGTGAACAGCAACAACAATATAGTATGTACAGGGTGACTCAAATTCTATCCTCATCATTGGTATCTCGGAAACTGTAAGAGATACAACGTCGGTTAAATTATGGCAAAGTTGCGTAATTTGATGCTCAGAAAAATGCAGTTTAGAAAATTTGAAAATTCCGAATACTTCCGGTGATAATCGGAAAAAACCGAAAACTCATAAAAGCTGTTTTATTTTTTTCCGGCGTTATTTGAAAATATATAACAAAATGAATCACACTTCATCGAGGTCACTTTTTCTTTCCTACAAGATGGCGTTTTCAAATTTGAAATCAGATGTTTCGTCTTTCAGAAACCATCATCAACTCTATTTTTTCAAATACGGCCCTGAATTTTTTATTTCATATTTTGTTACCTTTGGACTACCTCAAAAAATGCCTTATCACAACTTTTGAATTTCAAACGTTTTGATAACAAAAAATAACATTTTCAGTGCTCCTTGAAAATATTTAATGCTTACTTAACTTTTAAAATTGACAAATTAAAAACCTAAAGTAAATGTTCGAATAAGCCCCCTTGGACTTCTATCCATTTTCGCATACGTCTTCGCAGATTGTTCGTAACAGCCCGGTGGATTATTCTTCCTCTTGCTCGTAGAGTTGTGAATTCTAACACTAACTTTTGGCGCAAAATGTTTATATCATTCGGAATAGTATCCTTGAATAAGCGGTTTTTCAAGAATCCCCATAAAAAATAATCCATAGGTGACAAATCAGGACTTCTGGCAGGCCAGCGCACCACTCCTTGGTTTCCAATCCATTGATTGGGAAATGTTTCATTAAGAAACTCGGTTACTGCCTTTCTATTATGGTGTGGTGCACCATCCTGTTGCCACCACAGCTGCCGCAGCATATTCAGCGGTTCATCTTCAAGCGCATCGAATATATAATTATGGATTAAATTAAGATACTGTTCAGTATTTAAGTTTCCATCATAAATAATTGGCCCTAAGATTTTGGTTCGATACATTCAAACCCAAACATTGAATGATTTTCGTTCCTGTCTTCGAACTTGCCGATTTTGGTACGGATTTTGTACTGCATAATAATGCTCATTGTTTCTGCTAAAAAGACCGCTTGTGGAGAAAATACATTCATCTGTTCAGATGATTTTATTTAAGAAATCATCATCTTGTTGCATTTTTCCATCAAGCCGATTGCAGAATTCAAGCCTTCTGTCCCTGTCTCCTGCTCTTAGTTCTTGGCAAACATGAAGTTTATAGGGATGATACTTATGTTTTTTGAAAACCCTCTGAATTCGGCTTCTAGTCATATTCAGTTCTGATGCAAATTGCCATGTTGAACCACGAGGATTTTCCGTAACCTTTAACAAAACGTTTTGGTGAAATATCTTTGACATTTTATCGCAAAATACTATAGTAATAAAAGATTGCATGACATGATTTTATAACGATACTTACAGCATTTAAAACAGCATCTTCATCTTCAGCTTCCATTCGTTGGCCGTACGAATTTCTAGGTTTACCAAAACTACCAAAGAGGCCTAAATTTCTGTCCAAATTGTTAAAATATGAATAATGGGATTGTGGACGCTCGGGGTATTGCTTTAAATACCGTTCACATGAAATGTGCGAGTTTCTGTTATTACTATAATGACTCCGAAGCATATCACGTCTCTCGAAATTGGAAAACATCATTTTTGCTCTCTTAATGTTTATTTTGAAAGTTAAATTGTCAAAAGTTCTTTTGTCATATTATGACAAGTAAGCTTGATATTTCAGAATATCAAAGCCGCCGAGATGAACAAACAGACCTGTCGTTGCATTGCATTGGATTGAACTTAAAATATTTGACTCATAATCATAAATTCGGGTTCATCTTTACCTACCTAATCAAATTATATTATTGAAGAAATATTTTGTTTCAAAATATTTTCAAGAAAGACGGAAAATGTGATGTTTTGTTATCAAAACGTTTGAAATTCAAAAGTTGTAGTGAGGCATTGCTTTGAGGTAGTCCAAAAGTAACAAAATATGAAATAAAAAATTCAGGGCCGTATTTGAAAAAGTGTAGTTGATGATGATTTCTGAAAGACGAAACATCGGATTTCAAATTTGAAAATGTCATCTTGTAGGAGAGGAATAGTGACCTTCATGAAGTGTGATTCATTTTGTTATATGTTTTGAAATAACGCCAGACAAAAATAAAACAGATTTTATGAGTTTTCGGTTTTTTCCGATTATCACCGGAAGTATTCGGAATTTTCTAATTTTGTAAACTACATTTTGCTAAGCATCAAATTACGCAAGTTTAATTTAACCGACGTTGTATCTCTTACAGTTTCCGAGATCCCAATGATGAGGCTCGAATTTGAGCCACCCTGTACATGAGCGAAAATATTTCGAAATTTACGATATCTCAACCAAAAAATTATGCCTACGTCACATTAGGGATTCCAGTTATTTGTTGGTGTTGCTGTTTAAAGAACAACCCAGATAACAAATCTATTCTTGAGTATTTATGGTAGAACCTATCAATTTTAGACGATTTTTCGAGAGGTAATTAATCGGATAGTACCTGAAATAAAAGTGTATAGTTAGGTTAAAATAAAATTGACTTTATTGATATTTTACCCCATTTTGTTCTGTAAATCAATTAATGATTTACACTGCAATACACAAAAGTACAGTGACAGAAAATTAGTCTACGACTTCAATATTAGGATAGGTAAAAGTTTAAGATAACACAGCAACTGTTTCCAAAAAATGCGCACCAGAACTTGTTCCTGTCCCGACTCGTCTGTTTCAGACAAATTACAATAGAGGCATATTCCCTAGTAGCTGTAAAACTGATCGAGTACAACCCGTCCCCAAGAAAGGATCCAAAGCGCTTCCTAGCAACTACAGGCCTATTTCTCGCCCTTCAGTTGTCTCTAAAGTGATGGAAAAGTATATAAACACCGAATTACTAAAATTTCTTGAAAAACACAATCTAATCCACGACAGGCAGTACGGATTCCGTCAGCGCAGATCAACTGCCGACCTCCTTTCCTTTGTCACCCATTCTTGGAACCAGTCTATGGAACTACACGATGAATCCCAGATTGTCGCTCTAGACATATCCAAAGCATTCAACCAGGTCTGACACGCAACGCTGCTTAACAAACTTCCGGCCTATGGCCTACCACCAAAACTCTGTACCTGGACAGCGAATTTCCTCTCCAACCGGAGAATTTCTGTTGTCGTGGATGGCCATTCCTCTAAGCTGTATCCAATTAATTCAGGAGTCCCTCAAGGTTCAGTTTTAGCCCCTATTTTGTTTCTTATCCACATCAATTACCTCCTCTCTAGCCCATCCAACCCAGTTCACAGTTACGCGAAAGACAGCACCCTCCACTCAACTATACAATACTCTAAGCCTGTCTCTTTAGCCCAATTAGATGAGGATCGTAGACTCATGGAGAGTTCTCTCTCTCTGTGGATCTAAAAAAAATATATAAATATATAGAGATACACCAGCCCTAGACCTATCACAATGAACAACCAAGTTATTCAAAGTAATGAGTCGTTTTCACTTGTTGGCATTTCTGTATATCGAAATATCAATTGGCATCAACATGTCACATCACTTACAGAAGCGTCTGCTAAGAAATTAGGTTTCCTCTTCCGGGCTCGCAAATACTTTTCACCAGCTAATCTCTATACCTTATAATTCACAAATAAGGCCAAACCTCGAATACTGCTTCCACATCTGGTGTGCCGCTGCCGCTTCTACACTCGCTATCCTGCACTCCATTCAGAAGTGAGCTATACATCTCATCGGTGACCCTACCCTCACCCAAAGGCTGCCATCCCTTGCGCACCCACGTGCCGTTGGTCACCTCTCTCTCTCTCTTTTATAGATATCTGCACAGGCACTGCTCACATGAGCTTTCTTCCATAGTTCCTCCACCTGCTGCCCCCAACAGATCTACCAGGGGAACAGAGCGAATGCACCCTTTTACTGTCCAGGTCACCAGATATGGAACATCTTGCTATGCCCGCTCTTTTGTCTCGAGGGCTTTCAAGTTGTGGATTCCTTGCTGGCACATGTTTTCCTTCTCCTCCGAACCTCCAGGCCTTCAACTCCAAAAATCGCAAGTTGCCTCTTCCCTCCTTATCGACACCCACGGTACGATAGTATTTAGGCTGTGAGCCCTCGTGGTGTGTTGTTGAAATTAAAAAAAAATTGGTTGAACGTTAATTTGCGTAATCAAGAAAATTAAGCTATTGCTATCCTAGCATTACACTACAAGACATTGCTGGCTTCTTCTATTTATTGTTCTGATATTGTGAATGTGTGTAGCTACGTTTGATTGGTGGATTGGTATGTGGATTTTATCTAATGCTGTTATATGTTGCTTGAATATTGTTTCTATTGATTTTTTTTGTCATTCACGTGTCACATGCAATAAAAAATATATAGGAATAACAAAAAAAATCAATAGAAACAAAATTTTAGGAACATATAACAGCATTAGATAAAATCCACATACCCAGCTACAAATCAAGCGTAGCTACACACATTCACAACACAAAACACCAAAAACCAGATATCACCCAATTAAAACTAATAATACATATTAAAGACCACAAAAAAAAATGGAAATCTGGGAACAATACTACATTCAACAAAAAAACAATAAGAAATAGTTAATGCCAGAACAAATCCAAGTACAAACATTTGAACAAAACTTAATAAAGGCCATACAAATAGACAAATTATCAAATCACAGTAATCAGGACAGAATACACACACCGATGCACACGACA
Source organism: Tillus elongatus (assembly GCA_964006375.1). Lineage (NCBI taxonomy): Eukaryota > Metazoa > Arthropoda > Insecta > Coleoptera > Cleridae > Tillus > Tillus elongatus. The sequence continues at coordinate 28,400,400 of OZ023263.1, read as the reverse complement.
CAGTCCGAAGGCACAACCAATCAGAGAACAGTAAACTGACCAATAGAAGCTCAACGCGCAGGCGCCACGTACAATCTCAGACGTAGGCCACATGGGAGCGATCACAGTCAGTAGCGTGTTGATGATGAACCGGGACGGTTCGAAACTGCAGTCCACGCAAACCAATAAACAATCACAAAAAGTACAGCAAACAAATAAAGTATATATATATATATATATATATATATATATATATATATATATATATATATATATATATATATATATATATATATATATATAGCTCTCAATGAGCCAGATCCAGTGACATAAAATTAATGAAAAGATATCTCGAAATCAAGAAAGGAATAGAAAATTGTCATTAAAAAAATTGTTGATGACGCCGTTTCTCTAAAACAAATGATAGGGTTTCACACAGAAATGTCTATTTTTATCAAATAAAATCGACTTGTTCACAGATTTTTCTCCAAAAAAAATTATTGTTTTTAGTTTATTTAGTCCATATTTTAGGGGCGTCCTCTATACACCTCTGGTTTTACAAGTCGACGTTTACCGCTGGTACCTTTCAGATATTCGTTATAGCTCTCTGTAATACGGTTCTTTTAACAACATAGCAAAATGGAAGAGAATAGTGATTTTGTGTGATTCACACAGCTTGGAGTGTCACCCAGTGCGTACATTTTACTGATGTTAGTACCTTTAAAGTAAGTTTAAAGTAACTTTAAGCCGGTCGCGTCCTAATAAATTCCTAGTAATGACTCCAGGAATTTATTATAAACAGACCGGTAAAAATAATGCGTTGAAAAAGACCATCAGTTTCTTCACTGGTAAACTAAATTTTAACTAACCTAGAATAACAATCAGCTCAAAAAATAGAGGGGTGACTTCAAAAAGCAGAATCAAAAAGTATCCTATTTTACAAAAAACTTATAAATGTGTATACATTAATTAACGCCCATTCCTTAAATAAATAAAAACTAAACTTGTTTAACACAAATTTTTGCCTGCCTAAACAATAGATTTATTTTGGTTTGTAATTGCTTAGTGGACTATCTTAAACATGACTAGAGAAAACATATGTTACAAAAATAAAAATAAGAAGAAGAACATCAATTTAAAACAAGTTTGATGAAAGCAAAAAGTATTTTTTCTAAGTGCATTCACTCGTCAGTTTTCAATTTCAAAAAATTAGTCCCTCTTGAATTATATTATGCTTTCTGTTTCCTATATACATCACAGTTGTAAAATATTACTTTTTATAACACTAGATTATTGTAAATGTTTGGTTGTAAATCATAATAATAATTCACCCAATACAATATTAGCTCATAAACAATTTTCATGCTAATATTAACATTGTTACTTCCAGTTATATACTAGTATTTTAAGTCACTTTGGAAAGTTTGAGAAGTTTATACAAGGATGGATAAGAAAGCATCATAAGATTCAAGAGAAAATCTATGGTATACAGATGGAAAAGAAATAGACTTACAGCAACCGTAAATAGTACATCTAGATATTACTATTGCTTTTTTTTAAACTTTTTTCATACTATGCTTTATTCTATCTTGCCATCCCCAATGAGAGTCTTTTACAGCAATGATGTTTATTGTGATCACCATACTATAGTATAGCAAAAATATACCTTGTATGTGTAACCTGTGAAATATGAATTCATTGGAAAAAACGGCATGAACAATGTCATAAAGCCTTCAGCAAAATTGTCACCACCTGAATAAATTGTTGACTTATGCAAAAAATACAATTCTAGGACAGAGCATTTTTCTGAGATTCGTCTTGCGGCATCATGCTTTTTATTTGTGCTATGTATAATAATGCTTATACCACTGCATCGACAAAAGTACGTTTCGCTTCAAAAAACATACTTGAACAGGCCGGGCTTCATAAAATCTTTCTTCCTTTTATATCGAAAAAATGCATAGAGATTGGAGATATTGCGATTGCGCAAATCAAAAACCATAATAAATGGCTTATAATTCAGATATCAACAATATTGCTAAGAAGTTTATAATACTTGGCCAAAATATCAACAGTCTTGCTTTCTTTCTCATAAGAGATACACCAGCCCTAGACCCATCACAATAAACAACCAAGTTATTCAAAGTAATGAGTCCTTTCACTTGTTGGCATCTCTGTGGATCGAAATCTGAATTGGCACCAACATGTCACATCAATTGCAGAAGCGGCTGCTAAGAAATTAGGTTTCCTCTTCCGGGCTCGCAAATATTTTTCACCAGCTAGTCTCTATACTTTATATACTTCACTAATAAGATCAAACCTCGAATACTGCTCCCACTTCTGGGGTGCTGCTGCCGCTTCTACACTCGCTATCCTGGACTCCATTCAAAAGAGAGCTATACGTCTCATCGGTGACCCTACCCTTACCCAAAGGCTGCCATCCCTTGCCCACCGACGTGCCGTTGGTGACCTCTCTCTCTCTTTTATAGATATCTGCATGGGCACTGCTCAGAGGAGCTTTCTTCCATAGTTCCTCCCCCTGCTGCCCCCAAAAGATCTACCAGGGGAACAGAGCGAATGCACCCTTTTACTGTCCAGGTCACCAGACATAGAACATCTTGTTATGCCCGCTCTTTTGTACCGAGGACTTCTAAGTTGTGGAACTCTTGCCGGCACATGTTTTTCCTTCTCCCCCGAACCTCCAAACCTTCACGTCCAGAATTCACAAGTTGCCTCTTCCCTTCTTATCGATACCCACGGTACGATAGTATTTGGGCTGTAAGCCCTCGTGGTGTGTTCTTGAAATTAAAAAAATATATATCAACATCCACTGAATTCCGAAAATCATGATATTATAATATAAGACATGAGGGATCTACTTTTATTTATCCTTAAAAGATCTGATAAAGTTATGATAAAAGTTAATTGAGTATTATACACGCGTAATTATTCAAAAATAGGTTTTTATGCAATTCGCAGACCGTACGATATGCACGCCTACTTTAATTTTTGGTGTAGTACGCGTTGGAACCAAATGGGGGTATCGTTAGAAATTACTTACATCAAACATTTCTAAATCACTGGTTCGAAAACAGCGTAGTAGTGGAATGGTCTGCTAGAAGAAGACCTAAGATCAAAAAATGTCGAATCATCACCATGTGACCGCGAACGTTCGTGACGTAGTTGGATAGTAAATAAATATCGTATTTACATTTGCCTTATATGGTATGATAAGTATGGTCGCTTGTTTCTCAACACCGTGGTGAATTTTAGTCGTTTATTGTGTTTCTTCTAGTTGAATAGTGTAAAGTATACGGAATATAATCGAAGACAAAGGTCTTCAACAGGCGCAAACAAATAATTTGCCAAGAATTGACTCATTTATGAGGATATCATTCTTTGGTGAAAATTCAGACTTTATAAGTGCTGAAATAAAATGGGCAAAAGCTGGAAAGTATGTGTAAATATGTCAACATGACATGACAACAACATAACCTAAAGTATACCGTATGTTTTTGATAGAACAACGTTGTCTGAATTAATTACAGATAATTAGCGGAAGCAAGCCCAGCAATTTTGTTAACTAGTAACCATGATTTTTGCTAGTGGTTAATACTAAGAGTAATATGTAAAGTTAATACATAATATGTACAGATAAACATACCTTCACCACGTGGAAATTACAACCTAACTTAATAAGGTATGATAAGAATTTTAACCTTATACCACTAATATTAATTAAGAAAATGAGGAGGTACTCACACTAAAATGGTCTTCACAACAGTATAAGGCTCAGATTCTCAGATAACTGTGGATTTTTCCTTTGATCCCGCTTTATAACTTTGCACCGTTGTTTTCTAATTTGTGCCACTTTTGGAACAATACAAAATAGCTTTTCTGGAGTTTTTATAGTCGTATTTGTACACATTGGTACTATACAGTATTTATATAAGCTTCATTTTCCATGTTATTAAAAAAATCACGTGCAGAAGCGAAGATCCAATCAATAACTGCAACACAGGATGTAAACACAGAGAAGCAAGTTCATTGTTGACTATTGTACTGTCCCGTGACGTCACAGATCATGGCGGCAAAATAGTGGCGTTTTAAATCAATTATAGAATTTATATTTTTAAATATTTTTTGCAACGTTATTTTTGTAGTATATAATATGAAAAAAATATTAAAAATTATATTTGTGTGATGTCTCTCAGATGTGATAAGAAAAAAACATGCAACTTGTCTATTCCCAGGAGAACTGTTCAGATAGCTGTGCTAAATGCTAGAAAACGTGCAAAACCCTGCATTAATCAAAACGACAAGCTTTCTGAACATTTATTGTAGTTACTGTTGTTGTTATTACGTTCTAGTTTTTGTGAGGAATATTTATGGGGGGGGGGTCTTATTTGGCTAAGGCATAAGCCATTGGCACGTTTATTTATTTATTGTAGCTGTTGCCATTGTCTTGTTTCTCTCTAATGTGATCACGTCGTTGATCGTTGTTAAAGTTTCTGTTGCCCGATATTGTTGTATATCGACTGACCGCATCAAAAATACGTAATATATCACGCTTCTCTTTATTATTGAACGGCATCTCACTATTACAATGTTATCACCGCTGACAGAAATATTTTATAGCACTTTGAAATTCCACAGCCAACGTCAGATACCAACTAAGGTGATTTTTCACTGTTTTACAGTTAAACCTAATTGTTAAGAATTATTTCTCAGCATGTTTTGCACTCTTAAATTTAGAAAAACAGGACTCCTATGATGTCAAACTCCAATATGGCGCTCATAAGAAATAATAAAGTTGATGATGTCCCAAAGAAGGCAAAACGTTGGAAAACAATTCTGAGTTCGCTATCAGAAAAAACTAGAACAGACTGCAATAAGTTAGTTTTTTCATACGAGTTCAAATAAATGAGCGAAAGGCCAAAATCTAAAATCGCTTTCAGTTTTTGAAAATTTCTTGAACGACAGTTGTAGGAATTGGTTTTCTCTGCGGCACTTTGCCGAATTTAAACCTACCCTCTATCTTCGATAATAAGCGAATTTAAACCACCCTGTACGTATTGTAGGCTCAACAGCTCAGTTCGCGAGGTGAGCAACGTCTCTATTGGGCTAGAAGGTCGCCGGTTCGAGTCCCGTATTCGGACAGTCGGTCTCCTTCACTCGAATGTGAAAAGGCCGGCTTCCAATGAGTTATGGGCGGTGTCCTTTGTCTATATGTCTATGTACGCTCCCCCCGCACAAGTCAAAGACTCCTGGGTGCGGAGTTTGTCTACTGTGGTGTTATTATTATTATTATTATTTCAGGATGCCTCAACTAATAATAATAAATACCTTGACATTTTTTAACAGTTTTACAAAATTCCCGATTTTTTATTTCCAGTTGGATTAAAAGTTATTTTTGTTTATATCGTGCTGTTTATCTAGCAAAAATTGCAAAAAATCATGGACATCCGAAACAGCTGAAACAGCTGAAACATATAAAACAAAAACGGTGGGTATTTTTCACTGGATATAGATCTTGGGCACCGTGTTTTGATTTTATGCTCCTTGTGTCATTTTTGCCCATATATGTACATCACTAGTGGCCTTTTTTCCCCCTCGGGGCTCGTCCGCGTCTTTGCCGCCCCGATAGCACCGCCGCTTTTGGCTTATTGTGCATGCCCTTTGTCTTGTCTACTCCACCCATTCCAAAATCACTGTGCCTTGAACTAGTCTGCACAGCAATTGGTAGGGTGAATTTTTATATTGCTCTGTCTCCGGTCTAGACTGACCGTAGATCAGTTGTCTTTTGCGGTCCAGAGCTTTACACTCGCACAAGATGTGCTTAGCTGATTCCTCCCCCTCGCCGGAGAGTCTGCATGTCAGCTCCCCTCGAACCGCCCCATTTTATGCAGGTGTTTCTTGGCGGCCATGTATCCCGTCAAGATTCCTGTTATGCTTCTGAGCTGTCCTCTGCTAAGATTTAGCAGCTCCACAGCTCTCTTTGAACTGGGTTTGTCAATTACTGACTTCCCATTTCTGAGCCCTGGACAGTCTGCACGGTACACATTGTGTTCGTTTCTGACCCGGGAGTGAATGGCTCCCCTGGCAGTGCCCTTTGTAACGTCCATAACCGGTTCTGGTCCCATAAATGGTTCTGATTGCCCTCTCTTCGCGAGACTGTCATCATTGCTTTTGACCCCCGAGTGGCCATGGGGTCTAAATAAATTTGATATGTACTCAGTATGGTATATCATCCGAAAATATGAAATTTTTGGAACAACTAAAAAGTAAAAAAGTGGTTTAGAGAACCCCTATTCACCACACCCTTGCTTTATACTCCAAGCGATCGTTTTGTTAACGGTGCTAGTTTAATTAGAGGATGAACTAGTGTGTGTCATTCTTTAATCATAATCTATTTTATCTTGCGATTAAATTAACTTTGTTGGAGAAACGATATTCAGTTGCCAATAACACGATTGTAGTAAAATGAGTTTTGCTAAAGTGTACTCGTATTGTTTATTATTTATACGGACTAAACTAAGACCACTGTTTGATAGTTGCAACGTAAGTCTATTTATTTTCAATTAACTAAAAACAGCGATTTTTTAACATCGAATAATGATAAAACATTATACAGATTATGAGCTCTTATGTCGTGGTTGAACCTAACAGACGTTTCACACAAAATCGTCGCTTACATCTTCAGAAACAAATGAAACGATATTGTGTGAAAGATCTAATAACTTATCGAATGGGTTTGACTGAAACGTCTAACAACCAACCGATTTGTTTTGGCCACGACATAACAGCACGGAAGTGACCTAATCAACTCTATGCGCGAAAATCTGGACTTTTACCATCATAACTTTTCCCTCATTTGTTCCACCTTCATATACCTCGCGCCTATCTGTCTGTCTCGATTGGGTGGTGTGTTCTTGCTGACAGCAACTGTCTCGCCAGGGCACAACATGTCCCACGCGGATGGCAACAGCACCGAAGGGGAGTCAGCCAGTGGCGGAGGTCGAAATCCTGCACAGACTGGCACGGGCTGCTATAGAAACTTTGATCATCTGCCAAATCGACACAGACGCAGCAACTCTTCCATGACCCCGTGTCTTCCGATCACCGAAGGTCCGCCACCTCCAGGCTCGCCCACGTCACAGAGGCGGCTCTTGGATCTGGGCACCTCGATGGACGCCACTGCGCCACAAGAAACAGGGGCGGGTCAAGCGCCTCTGGCTCAAGACGAAACGCAACTAATACCTAGCACACCAAGGGGATACGTATCACCATCTGTGGTAAGTTTATGTAACTGGTCTATAACTTATATATTGAACATTTTTGGTGAGTGGCTAAGTAATGAGGTCTGGTATAACATCACTAAAACGAAAATTTATAAAAGACGTTAAAAACTGGTGATGATATATCATTTTGTAAATGACCATTTTACATTTCAGTGAAACTGTTGTAGTCATTTTAATGTCGCCTATTACAATCAATTTTAGGCAAACAAAGCCTTTTTGCAGATTACAGTTCTTTTTTTTAATAAATAGTCTGAGGACGATATCACCTTATTGTTACAAACTCTTTCTCCAGTAGCTCTTTACATTGTATTGCAGGTTTTACACTTTATCAATTAGGCAAGCTTTTCCAGAAGCTTGCTCTTACGTACAACTTTCTATTTTTGGGTTTCGTGTATGTCAGAAGGCTATTGCCAAACACCTTTGTCAAGTGCACTTTATTTTAGTGTCAAAAAAGCACTGTCAAATTTTTAATTACAATTGGTAGTGCCCTGAAGCAACAGTGTAACAAACGAAGTGATATTGACTACCTTATAGCCATAGATTAGATCACTAAGTTCACATCATATGATTTAGAATTAAACCACAGCTCCATATATGTAAAAACATTGTTACAAATGCTATTTAAGGCTAAAAAAATACTCAAGGCAATAGTCGCGCGAATAGACCACAAGGTTGATGCGCGTAGTTTCTATATGAAAAAAGTTATGTCTTAGAATAGGACCAACAAATCTTGCCTTTCTCTCCGCAGTTTTTCTCAGCAGGCACCTTTCTTCTCCTACTTTTTCTACGATCATTTTATTCGTCTTTTAATCGGTGTACTTCATTTTTATTTATTTTTTTGTGCCCCCATTCCATGAGATTTTTTACGACCTGCTTGTTCGAACTCCAGTCTTTGGCATCATACAATATAACACTTTATGCGTGAAACTCGATGAACCTCTGAGCTCCTAGTTTAAGTGTTTATTAGGGAGAAAATATTTTGTTGTTAGATGCTTATTTCCTCATCGCGATCTTCTCAGTCTTTTGCTACGTTTATATTAGTTGGAAAAATGATTCTTTAATATTTACCATGTTTTGTATCGATCATTTCTAAGTTATTAACCGGTCAAAAGCTAATCAATTCCCGAAAGGGCACCACAGCGAGCTTTTCCCATGACTCGGTAGGTTTTCTTTCTGTAAAAGTGTCGATTATTCAATTATTATCCTCCATTCGCTCCCTGAATATCAGCTTGCCTTAGGGCGTTAGTCTTACGTAGTTGAAAAATTTGTTTTTTTTTATCTTCCGGATATTCTACTGAAACGTCATTTGTTAATGTTGGAACGTCTGGCAAAGTACACTCTGCTGTTTTCTAAGATATGTTGTTATTTTTGTCCTTGATTCCTCCTCTCTATATTCTCAAAAATAAATTTGTACCCCCACCTCTTTTGGCACACTTTTATTCGTGTTTCTATTGGTGCACTTGGTTTATATCATTTTACTCCTACCCAAATTTCAAACGCTTCTGTGTTTGTATCTAGACGACATTTAACGCGACGTTCGTTAATCAGCAGTTCATATAACCAATTTGATGTGTGATGCGATCTTGTTGCTATGACAACCAAATATATTGAAACTGTCATTGATCGATGATTAACTAACATCACATTAAATTTCTGCTTTCTGCAACCGAGCATTTCATTTCTTTTGCTTTTACGTGACTCGGGTTTTTATGTTGTTAATGTCGACACAAGCAAGCTCCAATTTCATAGAAAAACATTTTATTATAAAATGAATCTTCAAAGTCTTATTAATCTACTACTCCTGAACGTTAACAAGTTTGAGGTAGACACGACTATATGCCCTGGAAAATAAAATGCTCTTTCTTTCAGAGAACTAGGGGAATAAATAGTTGTCTGGAAGTAAAAGCCTTTTATTTTAAAGTGTATAATGGGGTACACTTTGAAATAAAAACCTTTTCTTCCAGATAACTAGGGCAATAAACAATTAGTTATCTGAAAGACTTGAAAATAAAAGGCTTTTTGTTCCAGACAACTAGGGGCATAAATAAGTATTTGTCTGGAGGAAAAATCCTTTTATTTTCAAGTGTATAATTGCGTACACTTTGAAAAAGAGGGTCTTTCTTCCAAACAACAAGGACAATCAACAAATAATTATGTGAAAGACTTGAAAATAAAAGGCTTTTTCTTCCAGACAACTATTTATTTATTTCCATAGTTGTTTGGAAAAAATGTTTTTATTTTCAAGCGTATGTATCGTGTCTAGCCCAGATTTGTTGACGTTAAAAAGCCTTTTATTTTGAGGTGTATGTAATTATACACTTAAAAATTAAAGGCTTTTTCTTCCAGACAACTATTTGTTTATTGCTTTGGTTGTCTGGGAGAAACAATTTGAAAGTATACGCAATGATACACTTGAAAAATAAAAGGCTTTTTGTTCCAGACGAATATATATTTACTTCACTAGTTTTCTGGAAGAGAAAGCCTTTTATTTTTAAGTGTATGTAAATAAATATTTGTCTGGAATAAAAAGCCTTTCATTTTCAAGTGTATAATTGCGTATACTTTAAATAAAAGGGTTCTTCTTTCAGACAACTAGAGGAGTAAATAAATATTTGTCTGGAACAAAAAGCTTTTTATTTCAAATTATACGCAATTATACACTTGGAAATAAAAGGCTTTTTGTTCCAGACAAATATTTATTTACCCCCCTAGTTGTCTGAAAGAAAAAGTCTTTTGTTTTTAAGTGTATGTAGTCACGTCCACCCCAGACTTTTTGACGTTCAGAAGTGACAGATTAATAATATTTTGAAAATTCATGTATGAACGGTTTTTTTATGCAATTTGAGCTTGCTTGACATTAGCAATATAACAACTTGCTGTAACTATGTAATCTTTTAAATCTGACTGAATATTATTTCTTATATTATTTTAATCAGTTAGCTACTTGAGAAGGATGGTAAAGTGTATAAAACGTAAGATTGTAATACTGTGTCGAAAGATATTTACTCGTTGGTTTTGATTGTCCTAAATTACTGTAACCGTGCCTTACTAAATGCAGATGTTGTAGCTTCTCATCTAATTTATAATTTTTTATGCAACCAGTTTTGCCTTAACAGCATTGTCAGTCAATATATATTTTGTTTGGCAATACCGTGAAAGTATAACCTGTTACAGAGAATAAGAAAACCTGTTATGACGCGATGCTACAGGAAAGGCATCTATCTGTATATTTAGTTTATATATTAATATTGACTACATTTCTTGTTTGTGAGGGAATAATAAATCAGTAAGTTCACTTGGAGAAACCCAAATCACCACAACACATATTTCAGAGACCTTACTATCGTTTCGTTGACCATGTCAACATCTTCAGAGAAGAAAAATTCTAAAATTAAACTACTAGCTAACGTGTATTTATATCGCGTCTAGGTAAACGAACTAGTCCGAAGTAAAATTGTCGTCGAAGACCAATCGTTTGTTTATTGTGTAGTAAAACTACGATGTCGAAGACCTGCTTTAATCTTCTGGTCGACAATTTTATGAGCCCTTATCTAATATGCGGATAATAGGCTTAGAGGAAAGGTACCGAGCTATTTAAGGAATCTGCACGTTCCCTTTCGATCTAGAAATTTACTATGTGGATATTGGAGCACGCCAACAAGCACATCTGGCGCGACAAACAACATCACTTCCGCTCATCTTTTTATATATAAAACTAAACCCGGGTGTTTGGCTCACACTGTTAACTCTAACAAAGGATAAATAATTCAACTAAAATACTACATAACAACTATATTTATATTGATTTTAATTTTTGAAATTAGAAATTTGAAACTTGTCAAAAATGTTAGACATGAAACTATGTTTGATTCATTAGAAAGTATTTTTATATCAAGGTCGATTAAGAACAAAACTTAATTGAATCGTGCGACACCTTTAATTTCAAGCCCTTTATTTTCACTTTGCATTTGACCACTTAATCACTCCTAATTTGTCCGGTAGAATAATACATTACTGTCAATAACTCGGCCGGTCTATACATATACTAATCTCTACGCTACGTCTCGACTTAAAGACCCGTTCGTTCTCTTTGTATCTATGAAGTTAATATAAATACTGTCAGGAAGAATTAAAATCAATATAAATATAGTTTTTATGTGGTATTTTAGTTGAATTATTTATCCTTTGTTAGAGTCAACAGTCTGAGCTAAACACCCGGGTTTAGTTTCCTATATAAAAAGATGAGCGGAGGTGATGTTGTTTGTCTCGTCAGATGTGCTTGTCGGCGTGCTCCAATATCCACATAGTACATTTCTAGATCGAAATTCATTTAAGCCTATTATCCTTATATTAGATAAGGGCTCATAAATTTGTCGACCAGAAGATTAAAGCAAGTCTTTGACCTCGTAGTTTAACTACACAATAAACAAACGATCGGTCTTCGACGACAATTTTACTTCGGACTAGTTCGTTTACCTAGACGCGATATAAATACACGTTAGCTAGGAGTTTAATTTTAGAATTTTTCTTCCTCTGAAGATGTTGACATGGTCAACGAAACGATCGTAAGGTCTCTGAAATATGTGTTGTGGTGATTTGGGTTTCTCCAAGTGTACTTATTAGTGCTCATTACAGGTTCCAGTTTTCAAATAGTGAATAAATCAGTAGTCACTGAAATTGAAGTCATAAGATAAAATCTTTGTGCATAACTGTATACAAAGTGCTATTATTTTATGCAGTTATCAATTATTTGTTTCATTTTGCCGTAAAACTATCGTACATACTTTTCACAAATAAACTAAAACTGCATTTTTACTAGCCATGCTTATCACTTTGTATTAAATATCATTTTTGTATTTTATAATTAATAATTATAATGACAAATCGCTTTATAAAAATTGCCTGTGCTGTTGTTAATCGTTTGCGTATACCAGATCTCATTTGTAAGCTAACAATATTATATTTATTTTACATTTTATGGTGTTCCAGTGATACAATACAATTTACACTTTGTTTTGAAACTGTTATGATGAAAAGCTTGTTTCCTGTACATAACAAAGCAAATTTCGCTTCGAGTTTTCTACTAATCCATAAATTCTAGAGTGATTATAGATCGATATTTACACTAAAAAACTGCATTTTTATGAGTAACGTGTGTTTGTTCCTTTATTTATTTCAATAGATTTTATTTGTAATTTAATGTTTTTATACTTACATACTGTAAAGTTTCAAACATATAGTGAGAACTGACAGGAAAGACATGGTAGACCTAATTTACTATACGCTCCACGCAAATTAGACTTTATAGAAGAAATAATTTATAAGGAAATAGGTTTTGGCATGCGTAATCTTTATAGGGTTGCGAATGGATATTCCATGAGTTCCCATCACATTCAGGGACGCTGAGTCCCTTTTTTGCAAAATTAAAGCACCCCTAACGGGGACTTTGCACTACTTTTTCACTTTGATCTTGCACACCGTTCGTCGGAACAGGAATAAGTAAAGAAAATAAAAATCAATATTAAATTATCCATAAAAGCATCTAACTGGCCTTTTAGTGAATTTTTATTTTAAAAAATTCACTAATAGAGAGGTATTGATGGTGAGACTTTGCAAAAATTTTTTCAAATGAGCGCGAACTAGGACCCCTAGAACCCATATCCGGGGTCAGTTTCAATTTATATATATATATATATATATATATATATATATATATATATATATATATATATATATTGGGAAAGTATATATATATATATATATATATATATATATATATATATATATATATATATATATATATATATATATATATATATATATATCCAACCGCTAACTCAAAAAATAACTAACAGATTTCGATGAAACTTGGCGAGTGCCTTACTTTTATTAATTGCTTGGATGAGTTTGTTAGCCAAGAAAATCGAACAAGGTTTTCCGGAAAAATGTTGAGTTTTCTTTCGAAAAAAAATTTTATCTCCAAAAATTACAAATCTATTTTAATGAAATTGGGTGCATATATAGCCTCGGGGAAGGCCGTACTACGTACCACAACTCAACTTTTTAATTTTATAAGAAATTGAGTTATTTAAATTTTGAGTTTTCTTTTAAAAAAAAATTCTCCAAAAATTACAAAGCTATTCTAATAAAATTTGGTGGATATCTTGCCTTGAGAAAGACCTTGCCACATACCAAAATTCAACTGTCTAACTTTATATAACATTGAGTTATCAAATTTGAAGGATTTATCAAAAATTCACTACCATAACGCACTTGCTGCATCTCGAACTTTTTTGCTTATCTCAACATATTTGACGCCAGCAGCAGCTGAAGTGAAGGCAGTTTAGATTGCGAAAATAAAAATCGTTCTTACACTAAGTTTTCACTAAAATTCTGTATGATTTTGAATACAGGCACTAGAGAATTTGTTTCTGCAAGTTAACTTTCTTGTTAACACACTTGACTTTTTAAAAGAATTTATTGATTATAGTTACATAAAATACTTATGAATAATAATAAAAAATGATAAATATAAATTATGACAATTTAAAAGAGACTCAAGCAATAACAATGTAGGAATGTCCGTCCGTGGTCTGGTAACTTCCATATATAGTCTCTGGTGGGGCGTGGACCGAGAGGCGGTTTCCACCTAAGTTGCAGTCTTGAAGGTGATCCTAGCAGGTGGCTGGTTGCTGATTTGAAGGTCTAGTTGTTTACCCATTTATGAATAGTCTATTCTTCTAATTGCGCTGCTTTTAATTAACCCATTCGTCAGCGACCTTGGGTGTTGAATCGGGATCTGTACTTCTTATATACATTGTATGAGTTGGCTATTGTTATCTCCTCCATCCTTTAGAGAACGAAGCCTATGGTTCGTTCCGAATAGTCATCGGGAATCCAGTAATTGGTTTGGAGTCAGCAGTTTTCGTTTTTGATTTCTGCCAGAAGTATCTTGAAGTTATTGTGATTATTGTTATTATTATCACAAGGTATAGTATAATTGTCCATACACTAGGGTGGTATATGGGCAAATCGATGGTTCCTGGAATTTTGCCATTGATGGATTGTAACTGGGATTTGATATTGTTCAAGTCGTGCAGTTGGACATTTTCTAATTTTAGTTCTGGTAATTTGTCTGGGAATATGGGTGCTTTATTTGTTACCAATTCGATGTTTGGGAGATTGAACGATTGTTGTGTTTCCGATGCCATTTGTACTGAACTAAATCTTTCGTTATTGATGATAAGTTGGCATTTGGGTTTCAAAGTCGCCAGTTTTGTTCCGCTGATTATTTTGGTTTCTTCATTTTCTTCGCAGCTAAGTTTGATTTTCGTTTCTTCGGGTGCCACTATTATGTATTGGGTATTGCCATATTTAGAGACTGTTGTTTTTGTTATTTTGACAAGTTCTTGCTTGCAATTGTTTATCGGTTTCTGGAAGTTGATCAGTTTAATTTCGCATGGGTTGTTTTCGTTAAGTGCTGTCGGGTTGTCATTTTCACAAAAGTATGTCTGGTCTTTTAGATTCCTACACTTTTCGTTTCTGTAAGCGTAGTGTTTGCTGCTGAGGATTAGGTACTTGGTTCTAGGGACAATCATTCTGAAGGTATATGGATTTTTAGGGACTGGTAATGCATACAATTGATAATAAATATAATCTGATTTATCTACTAAGGGTATATCTATTTGGAATATAATTTTAAAATCAATTTGAACGGTTTTTATGTTAAATATTTTTTCGTAAAGTGAAATGTCGGATTTTGTTATTAATCTTGATTTTGAGATATGGTTTTCAATATTTTCTAATTCTTTTGATATAAATTTCGGTTTCAGTATTGACGTATGATACGTGTTCAATTTTGAAAAAGTAATTGCATTTTCTGTTGTTAATATCATGTTTAGTACATTATTTAACAAATAACTGATTTGAGTGAGTAATTCCAAATGTTTTACTCTATGAAAATTTGTTAGTTGGTCGCTTTTTAGACTATCTATTGTATATTCCAAATCGTTTATTCTCGCTACTATGGCTTCTTGGTTATGGTTCCTTGTCTATTGTTTTATTGAACTCTGTTATAGCATCTATCATTAGGGATGTCTGTGAACTAAAAAGTTGATGTACTTGATTTTGATCTTTCCTCAAAATTTCAAGAGCTTTATATATTCTGTCGCCGTCATCTGCATCTAAGTTCCCAGTTATTGAATTGAATATCGATCCTAGTCCGTTTATTATACCTCTTTTGTTCCTAATCGTTCTTGGAAATATTCGACAAAATGTGTCATCAATATTGCTGATGGTGAAATTGATTGTTAAAATAAAATTTTTATATTCTAACTTGTATTCTGCATTCATTACGCTTATTATGTTATCAAAGTAAGTTTTTAGTCTGTTAAAGTCGTCGTATAGTTGTCTTAGGTCATGTATATGAATCATTCTCCACTTACCGTTTTCTGAAAAGGCTTGTCCCAGTTTGCGTGGCAGTATGCCTGGATTGTCTGTTAGGTCTTCTAATTGTGGTTTTACTCTGGTGAAGAGAATGAACCTGCAAGGTGAAGATTGCGTAAATTGGTAATCGTCAGTTTTGTCGTTTAGTATTATGGATTTATTAGTCAGTTTCTTACGTCATGTCTCGTTTTTCGATTATCCGAATATCTAGATTCGACTTCGCTAGGTGATATAATCGGACTGTTTGTTTAATCTATTTAGTTGGAACAAGTTATTTTTTTCGTTGTTGCAATATTGGCAAGCTCTAATAAAAGCTTTGATTTTTTGTTTCATTTTTGGAAAAAGAAATTTAGTTTTCATTCTTAAATATGTCTCCTTCGCATTTCTGTGATCTCTCTTACTTTCGTGAAATAAAACTATTGCGTCGTTAATTTCATTGTCGTTTATCTTCATGATTTTCTCTGGTTTATTTATATTATTTAATTTTGATTGAGTTTCCATATTTACGGGATTTACTTCCGACTTGTAAACCTTATTGTGTGAGAATTTTCTTTCGTTATTGATTTCTGATTTTATTATTTCTGAAATTGGTTCCGTCCCTATTTGCCGATGGTAGTCCTGTACCTGAATTAAATTATTACTTAACTTATCATTTTGCGTGGTGCCTGTATATTTTATTTTGTTCGGAATAACCGCCCTGTAACAAGGTGCTTTTGTATTTGGGATAAACTCTTCGATTTTTACGGGTTGGTCGATTTTATTGTGTTCTTTACACATTGAATATACATATTTCATTATACTGTCTGCATTGCTCGCTTCTTGTCGAGGCTTGTGCAAGACATCTAACCTAATTTTATCTGTAATATTTTTTTGTACGCTCCCCGTATAATTCCTATTATAATTCTGGTGATGGGAAAAATTATTTAATATCCTATTCGTTTTATTTTGAATTTGATCCGTTATATCGTTTTGTATCGTCCTCGTATCACTCACATTTTTATTTCGACGATATTCATATGTGTTTAATGAAACTTGATCCTGTTTACGTTTATTATGGGTTAAGATTTCTCCTGTGTCATTTTCTCGTTGTAACCTTCCATCGTCATCATTTAATGGCTGATTACGCTTTCCTCGGTCGAGTTCAAGTGCAATAATGCTTCTGTCTATTGTATTACTTACGTTAAGGTGATTCATTTCATCATTTGCTTTGATGATCCTACTTATCCGATTGTTATTGCTACTACTATTACTACCCATCTTATCTTTATGATCCCTTGTATAAGGGAAGTTTATCTTAACGCTTCGATTTTTTAAATTGAGTCTCTGGTTTTTAAAATCAATGTTCGCTTGATTTTTTATCAAAAAGTCAATTCCAATAAGAGCTATGAAATTTTTGTTAAATTCAAATAGGCAAAACTCTTGTTCACTGTCCGTTAGTGAGTTTAAAATTATTCTGGCTCGATTATTATGGCGGGAGTAACCATGCGCACTTTTTATTAAAAACGGGTGATTGTAAATCTTATTATAAAAGTTGTTATATGCTATGGACGGGTTTAAAAGGCTCTTAGTACTACCGGAGTCGAGCAGTATTTTTCCGGGTAGTTCTTTTATTATTACGTAGGGTAATTGGGATATTGTGTTAAAATTATTAATATCTATTACGGTTCTGTTTTTGAGCTCCCTGCTATCGGAAAATTTTGATGCTGTGCATCGTATAATTCGGAGGGTGATTGTTCATTATATGTTGCGTCATAATTTAATTCTTCTGGTAAGAAATGTTGTCTCCTTTCTAATTCATTGAAAGGAAAAGGATTATTCGTTTCGTTATAGTTTACTTCTTCTGGTATGAAATTTTGTCTTTTTTGAAAATTGTTGGAAGGAAAATTGTTTCGTCTATTTTGTGAGGGTTGTTGTCGGCTGAAATTAGTATGTCTCGTGTTGTTGCTGCCGACATCCATAGCCTGTGGATATCTTCTAGTATTGTCATTAGGGTTGTACGTCGGTCTTCTCATTGAGAATTGATTTGAAGGGTTCCCCTGAAATTGTGGGTGAGACATTTGGGGTCTGTTTGAATTATAGTTAAAAGGTGCACGATAATTTTGTTGTTGGAAGGGTTTTTGAAATTGAATATTGTTAAAATTTGGGGTATTTCTTTGGAAAACTGGTTTTTGTTGTTTGTCGTGCCTGTTATTGTTATTATTGTTGAAATTTGACCGTTGTAATAATCTGTCCCTATATTCATAATTTTCCTCGGAAAATATAAATTTTAAAGCTTGTTCTATGCTGTCTGGTCGAGTGGATCTGACCACCATACCGAGGGGGTTTTTTAATCCACCGATAAACGCTTTCAGTGTCTGTTGTCTGTACATGTTTTGTTTTAATCCTAAAATTCCCTCGTTACGTTCATTAGATATTAAATTAGAGATGAGTAATTGTTCAATGTGTCTGCAACGATTACTGAACGCTAAGGCATCCTCGTTACGTCTCTGTTTCAGTGTCAATAATTCGCCTAGTAAGCTGATTTCATCTCGCTGGTCTGTAAAGTTCTCAACAATTGCCCGTCTTAAGTCTACCCATGTGTTTATAATTTTAGTGTTAATAATTAACCTGGCTTGTGCAATTAGTTTCGTTTGAATATAATTTAATAGGAAATGGTTAAGATATAAATTTGGATTATCTGCATCATAGAATTGGTTCATTACTAGATCACAAGCTTTTAAGAAGTTCCCTACATTTTCAGGTTGTCCGTTAAATTCGGGGATTGCTTTAAGGTAAAACTCTTGGAATTGATTTGCCATATTTAAATTGTTTCTAGAATTATTTATATCGGGTTGTTCTACAATATCAATTTCGCCAATACTAATATTTCTTAATCTATATTCCAAATGTTCTAAATTATCGATATCGCTATCAGACATATAATATTATCAATATATGAGGAAATACAGTATATATATATATATACACACATATATACACATATATACATATATATATATATATATATATATATATATATATATATACATACATATATATACACACATATATACACACACATATATATATATATATATATATATATATATATATATATATATATATATATATATATATATATATATATATATATATATATATATAGGAAATAAAGGAAGCAAACAACTTACAGAATCGATGCTATTGCTGCTGTCTTCATGACGTCTCTCTTGATCGGTTCTTTGGCTGTTAAGCGTTGAAACGCAAAGAATCAATATACTCTTGGTTCTTCAGCACTATCCGTTGCGACTGCGCCAGTTATCTTAATTGTTAACACACTTGACTTTTTAAAAGAATTTATTGATTATAGTTACATAAAATACTTATGAATAATAATAAAAAATGATAAATATAAATTATGACAATTTAAAAGAGACTCAAGCAATAACAATGTAGGAATGTCCGTCCGTGGTCTGGTAACTTCCATATATAGTCTCTGGTGGGGCGTGGACCGAGAGGCGGTTTCCACCTAAGTTGCAGTCTTGAAGGTGATCCTAGCAGGTGGCTGGTTGCTGATTTGAAGGTCTAGTTGTTTACCCATTTATGAATAGTCTATTCTTCTAATTGCGCTGCTTTTAATTAACCCATTCGTCAGCGACCTTGGGTGTTGAATCGGGATCTGTACTTCTTATATACATTGTATGAGTTGGCTATTGTTATCTTGCATTAAACTACGGGAGTTATTTTTTTGATAGATAGGTTCTGAATGACGTACTGAATGTAAAAACACAAAATCCTTACAAATAAGAAGGGCGGAAGTGCCGCCATTTTGATAAAAACCGTTTCGGCCTATATCTCCGCAACCGTACATTTTAGGCCAAAAATAGTAATGACCTTTATTGTAGATAATTACATCTCTCATCTTTTTTGTTAAATTTTTTTATCACTCACCGTTTACAACTTATGCGACTATAAGCATTAATTTATTGACTTTTTTACCTATATCTTTGTTAATAATTGTTTCAAAATAAAAAGCTTATAACTTAACTTTTTAATCGACAAATTTTCTAGAACTTTTACTTAAAACTTTTTTTCTCAAATTAATATTAGTGAATTTTCTTTAAAAAAAATCACAACGATAACTCAAGATTTTAATGGGCCGATTGTCCATTGAAAAGTGCAACATTTAACGCGTATAACTTTGAAAATATTAATTTGGGAAAAAACAGTTTTCAGTAAAAGTTTTAGGAAATTTATCGATTGAAAGTTATGTTATAAGCATTTTATTTCTTAAACAATTATTAACCTTTAGGTAAAAGACGTAAATAGGTAAAAGAGTCAATAAATGAATGCTAATAGTCGTATAAGTTGTAACAAAAAAGATGATAAATGCAATTATCTACAAAGGTCGTTACCAGTTTTGGTCTAAAGTGCACGGTTATGGAGATATAGGCCGAAGAGGTTTTTCTCAAAATGGCGGCACTTTCAGCCTCTTAATTTGTAAGGATTTTGTTTTTACATTCAGTACGTCATTCTGAACCTATCTATCAAAAAAAAACTCCTGTAGTTTAATGCATTATGGACAAGAGTAACGGGCTCCTCTATTTTCTGTACTATTTCATCAAGGGATTCATCATGCCCGAGCAATTCCTTTAACTCGATATCCAAGCAGCCTTGCCCGTGGCAATTGGAGCACATAGTTGATTACCGCAAGCTTACCTTAACACAGCCGCATCGTTTTCCGCAACCGTGTTTGCAGCTGCAGGATGGAAACTGATGCTGGTTATTCGGTGGTATATATGGGTATTAAGATGTTGGCCACTTTTTTCCAACCCTACTCCGTTGTTTCCAAGCTCTGTCCCCGCCATGATTGAATTTGAAAAAAATCCTCTTCAATTCTTCGCAAGAGCCAGGTCATTTCAGAAATGACCTGTTTCGGGATTTCTTATAAGTCTTCCCAATAATTTAGATACTGAATTTATTCCATTTGGCTGTTCAACACTGTATATTAAATACGGCACCTGTCAAACTTTTCTGACATTTCGGCCAACTTCACCTTGGCCTTTAACTTAACCGCAATTCACGGTAACTTCAGTTTTCTATATAAGCTTTCGATAAGTATCGCCAATACCTGCGTAATTTTATTTTAACAACACAACACGAGTGTTCACAGCTTAAATACTATCGTGCCGTGGGTGTCGACAAGGAGGAAAAAGCCAACTTATTAATTCTGGACTTGAAGGTTGGGAGGTCCGGAGGAGACGGAAAAACATGTGCCGGCAAGGAGTTCCACAACTTGGAAATCCTCGGGACAAAAGAGCGGGCATAACAAGATGTTCTATGTCTGGTGACCTGGACAGTAAAAGGGTGCATTCTCTCTGTTCCCCTGGTAGTTCTGTTGGGGGCAGCAGGTGGTGGAACTATGGAAGAAAGCTCCTCTGAGAAGTTCCCGTGCAGATATCTATAAAACAGAGAGAGAGAGAGAGAGGTCACCAACTGCACGTCGGTGGGCAAGTGATACCAGCGTTTGGGTGATGGTAGAGTCAGCCATGAGACGTATATCTCTCTTCTGAATGGACTTCAGATTAGCGACTGTAGAAGCGGCAGCGGCTCCCCAGATGTGGGAGCAATATTCGAGTTTTGGCTTTATTTGCGAAGTATATAAGGTATAGAGATTAGCTGGTGAAAAGTATTTGCGAGCCCGGAAGAGGAAACCTAATTTCTTAGCAGCCGCTTCTGCAATTGAGGTGACATATTGGTGCAAATTGAGACTTCGATCCACAGAAATGGCAACAAATAAAAAGGACTCATTACTTTGAATAACTTGGTTGTTCATTGTGATGGGTCTAGGGCTGGTGTATCTCTTATGAGATAGAAAGCAAGACTGAAATTTGGTGAGGTTGAATTGTACAAGATTTCTACTTCCCCAGTCTAATATTTTTTTGAGATCCACGGAGACAGAACCCTCCATGAGTCTGCGATCCTCATTTAATTGGGCTAAAGAGACAGGCTTAGAATATTGTATATTTGAGTGAAGGGTGCTGTCGTCCGCGTAACTGTGAACTGAGTTGGATGTGCTAGAGAGGAGGTTATTGATGTGGAGAAAAAACAAAGTAGGGGCTAAAGCTGGACCTTGCGAAACTCCTACATTAATTGGATACAGTTTAGAGGAATGGCCATCCACAACAACAGAAATGCTCCTGTTGGAGAGGTTCAAAGTTTGGTGGTAGGTCATAAGGTAGGTCATAAGGCCGGAAGTTTTTTTTTATGAAGCGCAGCGTGCCAGACCTGGTCGAATGCTTTGGATATGTCTAGAGACCTGGGATTCACCGTGTAGTTCCATAGAATTGTTCCAAGAATGGGTGACAACGAAAAGGAGGTCGGCAGTTGATCTGCGCTGACGGAATCCATACTGCCTGTCGTGGATTAGACTGTTTTTCAAGAAATTTTAGTAATTCGGTGTTTATATACTTTTCCATCACTTTAGAGACGACTTAAAGAATATAAATAGGCCTGTAGTTGCTAGCAAGCGCTTTGTATACTTTCTTGGGGACGGGTTGTACTCGAGCAGTTTTCCAGTTACTAGGGAATATGCCTCTATTGTAAGATGTCTGAAACAGACGTGTCAGGACAGGTGCAAGTTCTGGTGCGGATTTTTTGAAAACAATTGCTGGGATCTCGTCAAGGCCAGACGCTTTTCTGGTATTAAAAGAAGAGAGCATCTTTCGTACCTTTTTAGTTTTGAAAATGATATCCGTAATTTTATGCGCGACGTTGGGGACTGTTGGTGGTTGAACATTTGAAGGTGGGTTGAGAGTAGAAAGACCAAGATTTGGTGGGGTTGAATTGTACAAGATTTCTACTTCCCCAGTCTGATCTTTTTTGGAGATCCAGGGAGACAGAACCCTCCATAAGTATTTTGTATTGTATATTTGAGTGGTGGGTGCTGTCGTCCCCGTAACTGTGAACTGGGATGGATGTGCTAGACGGGAGTTCATTGATGTGGAGAAGAAACAAAGTAGGGGCTAAAGCTGAACCTTAAGGAACTCCGGTATTAATTTGGTACAGTTTGGAGAAATGGCTATCCACGACAACAGAAATGCTCCGGTTGGAGAGAAAATTTGCAGCCCAGGTACAGAGTTTTGGTGGTAGGCCATAGGTCGGAAGTTTATTAACCAGCGGTGCGTGCCAGACCTGGTCGAATGCTTTGAATATGTCTAGAGAGACAATCTGGAATTCACCGTGTAGTTCCATAGACTTGTTCCAAGAATAGGTGACAAAGGAAAGGAGGTCGGCAGTTGATCTGCGCTGACCGTTATTTTATGCGCGACATTGGGGACTGTTGGTTGTTGAACATTTAGAGGTGGATTGAGAGTAGAATTGCCGGCGAACAACGAGGCAAAAAGTTCAGCCTTGCCCAGGGCGGTAGAAACAATTTCGTTCCCTAAGACAAAAGGCGGTAACATGCTCATGCAGAAATTATTCCCAATGGATTTAGCAAGAGTCCAGAAGGGTTTGCTGCCGTTGGAGCTTAAGAGGACTTTGTTTTTGATGTGGTTATTAAACGAGTTTTTTGCTTCAAAAATAACGCGGACATAGAGGTTTCTTGCGTCGTTAAATGCTTGACGGTTTTCTTGACTGGGATTGTGTAGAATCGTTTTGTGAGCTTTGACCTTTTCAAGTCTGGCCTTGTCACAGGATTTAAAAAACCAGGGCTTTTGAGTGGCTGAAGAGGTTTTCTGTGTACGTGGAATAAATAATTCGATGCCAGCTTGGATAATTTCGGTGACGTTTTGTGAGATATCAGAGGGGTCAGGATGAGAGAAGAGACAGACGCCCATAGAAATGAGGAAAAGTAATCCCGCATTTCGTCCCAGACAGATACTTATCAAAATCTACTAAAGAAAACTTAATTTTGTTTCTTTAAAAACTAAAATCAGTATGAAATACACTGTACACACTATTTGCAATTTAAACAGCAATAATTTCATGTTGCAACAAAGACAGCACTGTTGGTGTCATTTGTAATTACGTATGTTTTACTAGCTGCGGGGATATTTTCCATTTCAAACACATGCAGTGTACACATTGCTTTGAACATGCAATGGTTAACCTCAGTCAAATTGTCACATGTTTCCTAACAAAGTTTAATCAAACACACTTTAAATTCTAATTTCCTGCGGTTAGCACTACACATACTCAATCGAATAGTTTTAATACAGTTTCGCCTTTCGTGACAAGGCTGCTTAACATTCACATTTCTAATCCTCATTGACATACAAATAAAACGTTATTGGTTCTGTTGAAACTAAAAAAAGTGGAGTATGTGGAAATTTTCCTTAAAAAGAATAAACAAACGCGGAACTTTTCACCGGTGACACAGGCAGGCAGGCGACTACCCGGTTTCTCCCTGCGGCTGATTTGTTTTTGTGCAGGTGAGTTTCTCACAGCTGGGCATGTGTTGTCCGTACTGCTGACATCTCGACGGCACGGTGCCTTTAAAGCGACACCCCGGGGCTTCTTTCTTATATATTTTAAAAATTGCATTCTGCCTACCATTAATTTTATTATTTATTACTGATCTATTCACGCTGTAATGAGGCTCATTGCGCAATTTAGATCCGCTTGCGTTAAAATGTATCTGGTGCTATCATTAGCATTAACCGCTTTCAATCTTAATACCGGGAATTCATTGTCTCAACTATAGATTTACACACAGTTTTTAAATAAGCAAAAAGCAAGCGTTATAAAATTCTTCCAAATTGGTCTTATCCAGTTGAGCGCTGTCAGGATGTCATGCCGGGTCCAGACCAAGCAGACAAAACAACGACAAGACAAAAGCATTCATGTTTCGCGACAAAGTGGCGACAAATACGATACATTTCTGCAACATATTTGTCTTATTTTTGTATTGTTTCCAAATTCGGAGACAGTTGCAAGTCTCGCCTAGAGTCGGTACAGATCAAAGGGTCTCTGTTTTGTCTGCATATTTTACGACAAGTTGTCGGCGCAGTGTGGACGGTGTGCGCTGACAAAAGTAGGAGACAAATAAATCAGTGGAAAATCACACATATTTAGTTCTGTTGTGTTGTTGTGTAGTGGAGTACTAGTGTCTTTGCGAAAAATGTCGGGGGAAAAAAGTGGAACACAGAAAATACTTGCAAATTAATATAATTGTACAGAGATCATTCTGTTACACTTATAGCATTTATGTAGTTAGTATGTCTTTTGGCAACTGCAGGACCAACAAGGCATATGAGATTCTCGATATCTTCGGTGGACATTCTTAGAAAATTCTTAAAGCTTGAACGAATCTCACCACTTAGTCCAATATCATCCACACGTAACTGAACTAATAATTTATTTATGGAATAACTTTCTCGCTTTTTTAAGCTTGGTCTCATCCAAAAACGTTTGCGAAGAGAGAAAGATATAACAACTGGCGGATAGCAATAAATCTTCATTTTTTAAATTTTCTTCCTGGTGGAAACGCCACATGGTTAAACAACTGATTCGCAACAACTGAATTTTGTTGCACATTTGTCCTTGTGGTGTGGACAGTTTGTCTAAATTTTGTCTTGTCTGAATACCTAAAATTGTGTCGCAATTTTGTCGTGTTTTTGTCTCAAAATCGTGTTCACTATTTGTCTGCTTGGTCTGGACCCGGCATCAGAACGCTTTTGAGCATATATGCCGATTAATCCTAAAAAACAAATTTCATTGCAATTACCTATGGCGAAAATCATGTCCAACCTATCTTGTAAATAATATTGCTCCGTTTTAGATTAAGATTACACACCAAATAAAATTTCGGGACGCAGCAAATGCATTATAGTATGCGAATTTTCATAAGAATTGTACACTATTATTATACGGCATATTAGTAAAGTTAATACTTTAAACTTACACAGACCTTGAAGATCGAGTTTAGAGGTCCTAGTGCGCGTATACTTGAAGAATTCTTTCGAACGCGTTACCATCGATATCTCTCTATTATCAAAAAAAAAAAATCTTACCTTCTAACTCATTTTGAGAAAAATGCCCAAAACTCAATTTACTATGGAGCTAAAGAACTAAATTTTACTATATCTGTAGATAGTGTAAATCTCTTTAAAAGAAACTTGTATTACAAATTTCATTAAAGTTATACAGAAGATTTCCAGAAGGAAACATAATTGATATTTAGAAAAGTAAAGCATCTGCCAAATTATAAACGTAGCAGTTATTTTCCTTAATAATCGCCAGTATGATTCCATTTTAGTCAACCTAATCAAATTGGTTTTTAGTGAATTTTCGTAGAAAAAATTCACTAATGGGGAGATCCCGACTTTTGAATTTTGAAAAAATTTTTGCAAATGAGCGCGATCTAGGACCCCTAGAACCCATATCCGGGGTCAGTTTCAATTTTTATATATATATATATATATATATATATATATATATATATATATATATATATATATATATATATATATATATATATATATATATATATATATATATGTATGTATCACACCGATAACTCAAAAAATAATAGGCCGATTTTGATAAAATTTGGCACGTACCTTTCTTTTGTAAATGGCTTGGATAAGTTCGTTAGTCAGGAAAATCGGATGAGGTTTTCCGGGAAAATTTTGAGTTTTCATTCGAAAAAAATTCTTATCTCAAAAAGTAATAAGCCGATTTAAATAAAATTTGGAGTGTACCTTCCTTTTGTAAGTGGCTTTGACAAGTTCGTTAGTCAGGAAAATCGGACGAGGTTTTCCGGGAACATTTTGAGTTTTCATTCGAAAAAAATTCTTTTCTCAAAAAGTAATAAGCCGATTTTAATATAATTTAGCATGTACCTTCCTTTTGTAAATGGCTTTGACAAGTTCGTTAATCAGAAAAATCGAACGAGGTTTTCCGAAAAAATTTTGAGTTTTCATTTGAAAAAAAATTTTATCTTAAAAAATAAAAAATCTATGATAACCAAATTTGGTAGGTAGGTTTACGATATAAAAAGTAAACTATACACCAAAATTTAGATTTCCATGTTACAAGAAAAAAAGTTATAATAAAATATTTTGTGCCAGATCACTTCTATGAAAATTCACTACCATAACGCACTTGCTGCGTCCCGAGTTTTTCAATATCAACAATAATTTCAATATCAACAATAACAAAATTATATTTTCAGACTCAAAGGTGACAAACTTATTTAGGCGTTTTAAACAAATGAGATCTTGTTTAAAACGTATAAAATCTGTGCACCATTTTTTCTTCAAATGTCAAAATAAAACACACAAAAAAAACATACATTCATCGAGCTGGATTCGATCGCGTAACCTTCTGCTTAGGAGGCAAGGCGAAGCCCCCTGCGCCATCTAGGCACACGCCAACTAACGTTTTATTTGCGTGATACTTTAGATCGGCTTCATGCCTGGGATATTATATATTTAAAGTATACGTAACAATTAATTACAGAATTAGTAGAATTACCATTGAAACACATCCCACGACTGTTCCGGTCTTATATGACGTCTTATGTTTAATTTCATTTCTGAACGTCACACCGTCTAGGATTACCATAATTAAACGCTGAATGTAACGGCTTCTCATCCAGACACCAAAATTTATTTCAGATTTCTCTTACACCCGACGCGTTTCGAAACTCCAAGAGGTCATCTTCAGGGGATAAATCTACAAACACAAAGAAGATAGGTCTGTCAGAAAAACACTAGTTTTTCCGGTAGGCAATTGTGCATGTCAGAGCACAATGATGACAAGGTGATCTTCACAGAAAAGTCAAAGGTCAAAGTCACAAGTCACACAGAAAACATCGACCAACAGTCAAGTTAAAATCTAAAAAACTACAGATACAGTAACAACAGTTAAAAATGTTAAGTTAAACATGCAAACTACGTTAACAAAGCTAAAAGCATCAAGCAACTGAAAAGCACTGAAAGTCACAAAACTTTCAAAGTATAATAATTGATATTTTTGAACACTAAATAAACAAGTCTATTGTTGAGGCAAAATAGCAAAGCCAGTGAGTGAAACTGACAGGTTAAACAACACAGCAAGTAGGCAAATTCAAGCAAGAAACCCAATGAGAACCATCAGGGCAAAGAAAACTGTGAAAAAAATTAAGAGAAAAAGAAAAGAGCCATACTCACTTGAACAATTCTCGAAAAATTGAACTCTAAAGTATACAGGAAGGTTTTAACAGTTCACAACTTCATCCATTGTGCCAGGGGCCATGCAACACTACACCTGCATAATGCCAGAAAATTGTCTTCAAGAACAGAAATCAATGTAAAAGATCGGCTATTTTTAACAGCCATGATGAAGGGCGGCCATTATGTGAACTTAAAACGGGCAGTGTGCACCGGCGTAGGTGCGAAAGAAGTGTCAGAAGCGAAATGTCAATGACAAAAGAGCAAGGAATGATAGGGGAGCCATAGAGCAGTCATTTTCAAAACCTAATGTTCATGGTCATGTAGAAAACCATAGAGTTCAGCAGCACTATTACACTAATTGGCTATAGAATGAAGGAAAGTTAGTTATGTTTAAGTTTAAAGATGAAAGAAACTATTTTAGAATGATTTTTATAGACTTGACTTCAGTTTGTTTACATTTCTACTATATTATGCGACAGCATAATATATCTATGCTACGCTAAAACTGTATTTTGGGCCGTTAATAAAGCTACAAATATAGTGTATTTTAATAATTGATTGAATACCCCAGTTAAATAAGAATTACTTGCCAAATTTTTAATTTCATGTCGTCTGTCATTTTCCATAATTGCGGCCGAGATTTCACGATTGTTGGTTCGGGTAATATTCTGCCTCGTATATATTTAGTTTGGTTACAGTTGATGTATGGTTTATACCTGTTGTATGAATCAATTTACGCGTGGCAGTTAACTACCCTGTCTGTCAGGTATTGGACTTTAACCGCTAAGTCGTTTCAACGCATGTCTTAGGGATTTTATTTTTAATTTGGAAAAAATATTGTTTCCCAAATTACTTAAAATTTACAACATAGGTTTACTTGCACTATTTCTAGCCACATGTAAAGTATCATTTCAGTTGCTCTGATACTTCCAAAGATATAGCGTTTTCAAAAAGGTTTTCCACCGAAAAAACTTGAGCATAAAAATTTTAACAGACCTTGCTTTTGGGTTCTAGGAACCCAAATTCGCGCTCATCTGAAGAATTTTTTTCAAAAGCTTTTCATCGTGACCTCTCTATTAGCGAATTTTTCTTAATGAAAATTCCCTAAAATAGCACTGAAAACAGTTTCAAGTAAAATGTTATTTCTCTATCGAACTATTTCTCTATTTATTAAGAAAGCAATCATACAGCGCATTTTACAATTAAGTTTAAAACAGGTGCCTACAAGACTGCAATTTGTGTCCAATTCTGATTCCAAATAATAACATTTTAAAATCTGACAGAGGCAAAATCTTCGTTTTTGCAATTATTTCATTTGGGAATTATGCATAATAAGAATTCTAAACAATTGTCACAACTTACTTTTCAATTTGTTCTAGATTTTTTACTGAGACTCAATGCCCAGTAACCTAGATTAACGAAGTTTTAAAAATTATATTTATAAATATATGTATCCTATTTTGTCTAAAATTATCAGATATATATATATATATATATATATATATATATATATATATATATATATATGTATATATATATATATATATATATATATATATATATATATATATATATATATATATATATATATATATATACATGGTGGCGCATTGAAAACGAAACAGACCAATTTGCGTCCAGAGAAAATTTTTTTTCAAGAAACGCTGAAACACGTCAATTTTAATATTGAGGGGGACATGTTTTGGCATAAAACTCAACCCCTTAAGGGTGGTGATAACAACCCTTATATTTTGAATAGGGAACATGGGTCAAGTGTTACATCATTTGAAAGCTCTTTCTTTTTTGAATTCAGCACACTAAGTTTTATCAACTTGTTTAAAAATTATTCACAGTTGGAGTTGCAAGAACGTATTTCATTCATTGTGATAAGAAATGCACTAAGTAGTCAATTTTTCGTTAAAACAAAAGTAAAGAGCAAAACCAAATGTTCAAAAATGTTTATTCAGTTAAGTAAGTGTTCAAATTGTTGACCACCAGCTTCCATACATAAGTACAAATTTTGTTCAAAACAAGCTCTGACATTCTGGAGCATTTGTAGAGTTATTAGACGGCATTTTTCTACTCTTTAAATGGCCCCATAGACAGAAGTCTAAAGGAGTTAAATCCGGTGATCTAGGGAGCCACTCAATAGCACCTCTACGCCCAATACACTGTCCTGGAAACTATCTGCTCAAAAACTCCCTAACACGTTGTGAAAAATGCGGAGGAGCTCCATCTTGTTAAAACACTAATTGATTTTCTTGATAGAGATCATCATTTTCAACAATATCAATTAGTCGAGGGTAAACGATATTTTCTAGTAACTCCAAATACGTTTCGCCACTCAAATTGCCATCAAGAAAAATTGATCCGATTAAACGGTCTCCAAACATGCCAGTCCAGACATTCAATTTCTGGGGAGTTTGAGTGTGGACTTCGTGAAAATTTATTGGATTATGATCTGCCCAATAACGACAATTGTGACGATTGACTGAGAGTTTAATAAAAACGTACACTCGTTTGAAAAACAGATATTGAACAGAAAGTTTCCGTTATCAGCTATTCGTGCAGACATAACTTCACAAAACTCCAGCCGCCGATCAAAATCATCCTCATTCAGTTGTTGTACAAGATGAATTTTATACGGGTGAAATTTATGATGCTTCAATATTCGCTGAATAGTTCTTCTTTTGATGTTTGAAACAGTGGCCAATTTTCTCTTGCTCAAAGTTGGGTCTGCAGCAATTTTTCCTAAAACTTCAATCTCAGTAGTCTCATTTCTAACCGGAAATTCACGTTCTGGATCCCGTTTTTTGTTGGCTACTGAACCACTTTGTCGAAACTTTGCAACTAACTCCAAAATGTATTTTCTGTTAACATGTCTGTTCGGATGTCATTCATTAAACAAATTTGCGGTAGGGTTGGCACAGTCATCGTTTTTAAAAAAAAGAGTAGTTATTTCAACTCTTTCTTCTACAAAATACACCATTGTGAAATTAATTGTCGGTAGTACTATCAAGTATCAAACCGACCGATAAACTGAAATAATAAACCGCATTCTCTCATTCCGATAATAAATGTTCTGATAGTCATTTTTTTTTGTTTACAAACCAACAAAACATTGACTATCAGCACATTTCTTATCGGAATGAGTGAAATGCGTTTTTGCATCTTCAACTGTGAATAATTTTTAAATGAGTTGATAAAACTTCCAAAAAATTAAGGTGCTGAATTCAGAAAAGGAAGAGCTTTCAAATGGTGTAACACTCGACCCATGTTCCCTATTTAAAATATAAGGGTTGTTATCACCACCCTTAAGGGGTTGATGTGCAAAGTTGAGTTTATGTCAAGACATGTATATATATATATATATATATATATATATATATATATATATATATATATATATATATATATATATATATATATATATATATATATATATATATATATATAATGAAATATTCTGGGTGTTCCATTTGAAATACATACATTTTGTTGAAAGATACGTGTAATAAGTCTCTATTCTGCAAACACCCCGTGCAATATTTTTGATCGACAAGTACTTGAGCTTACATCCGAGAAGTCTCCACATCTACTTAAATGAGATATTTTAAAAATTGAGCAATTTAGAGAATATTTGAATTTTTTAAACACCCCATATTTCAGAAATAACACAAATATCTAAAAACGGATAAACTATAGTTATAACACGCCCTTAACAAAGTTAGACTATTTTTCTTTGTACATTTTTAAAATGTAATAAAATACAAAATGACCCACTTAAAAGACATAACATTTGACAGCTAATTCATATTATTTTTAGATTATAGCCTTGTTCAGACAAGGACGTATATCAGTATACATGTCACTGTGAAACCCGATATTTTCCGATAACACCCTGGACAGTAATAAACATTATTTTATTTATTGTATTATTTTATATTTAACTTTAATTTAAATTTTCATTTATATCGCTATCATGAAAATGCAGTTTTGATAATTATTTTAGTTAGGCTCCAAATAAATGTAAAAGGAATTAGTAGAAACTCGAATCACATTTTTACTTTTAACTATTGACAATTTGTTTGTATTGCATAATGAAATGGATGGTTGATGTTTATTGTGATAGGTATTTACTATATGTGAAGATTGTCATGCAATACCTATATATATACTGTGTGGTGTGGACTGGCTTTATCTTAACATTCCCACGTTTCCCATCCGCATACATTAAATAACAGCGTTGTTAAAAAAGCGCTAACCTGATAAGCTTTGCATTTTATAACCTACTAGTTGCTCTAGGATACAGATGATGTTATCTTACCCTTTTCTAACTAATCTACACAACAATAGATTATTTTTAACTTTGCGCTATTTTAACATCAACTACATTGTTATCTCATTTTGAATGTAAATTATATAAATCCGTAACTAAACTGAGTCACCGCTTTATTTACAGTATGGACAGTATTGACAGTATTTTTTTCAACATAATCAATAATTTGATGCTTTGTTAATGCATCTGCAAGACCTTACGGCATCTACCTAGATAATTATCCCCTGTGGGTCCGGCGATTAGCTAAAAGAATAGGTCCAAGGTAACTCCTGCCTGTCGTACTAGGCGACTAATCGGAGTCAATCACGTGGTAGTGGACTTTTCTTTTACGTGATAGTAAAGGATTTTTTCACACCCGAGGAGATACCACCGCTTACATCAAGAGTCCCAACGGACGTTTCCGGTTCTGGTGTCGGTTTCCCTTATAAACAAAAATTATGATGGCTCTTCCTTGTACAAAAGATTCCGGAGATAAGATACCCCACCATTCGGATCTCCGGGAGAGGGGTGTACAGGGGGCGCCGGCATCAAGATTTAACATATCCTTCTCGAATATATGTGGCCTAAATTCTAACCTGAACTCCGTCCACCATTTCCTCCAGGCTAATAGGCCCCAACTCCTCTTCCTCACCGAAACCCAAATCAGTGCCAAAACAGACACTAGTCACCTTAATTTGCCGGGGCATGAGCTCCTTACTTCCTTTAGATTTCATGGAGGCGTGTGCGCATACGTCCGTAGCAATCTACCATGCACCAGACTCCCCAATTTAGAAGCTGGAAGAAGAGGCTTACTTTGTATGAAACTCTCTCTCTCTCTCTCTCTCTCTCTCTCTCTCTCTCTCTCTCTCTCAGGGCTGCAACTAAATTCATCTGTTGCATTTACCGGTCACCTTCTGACAACAACTTTGTCCAGCTCTTCGACTACCTTTTTGAAAAACCGACCATCTGATTTCTGAATATCCTTCCTCCGAGGGCACTATTCTTGGTGAGTTCAATGTCCATAATAAGGAATGGCTAGGATCTTCAAAAACCGATCCACAAGGGAGAGCAACGGAGGCCTTTGCAGTCAGCAATTCCTTAGCCAATATGGTTCAGCAACCTACTTACTTTCCTCGCATCCCAACACACAGCTCCAATCCCTTGGATCTCCTTCTCACTACAAAACCTGAATGCTATAAGATATTAGTCACCGCCCCACTTTGTCGCACAGATCACGGCATGGTCACTGCTTCCTGCGCAATGCAACCCGAGGTCACAGTCATCACACCCACTTATCGTTTGGCACTGCAACTCCGCGAACTGGGACGAAATGCGGGATTATTTTTCCTCATTTCCATTAGTGTCTGTCTGCTTCTCTCATCCTGACCCCTCTGATATCTCATAAAACGTAACCAAAATTATCCAAGCTGGCATGGAATTATTTATTCCACGTACACAGAAAACATCTGCAGCCACTCAAAAGCCCTGGTTCTCTAAATCCTGTAACAAAGCCAGACTTGAAAAGGTCAAAGCTCACAAAACGCTTCTACACAATCCCAGTCAAGAAAACCGTCAAGCATAAAATGACGGATATCATTTTACTTTGTGAAAAGTGGAACCTGTGATGAGCACCAATAAGTACACTTGGAGAACCTAAATCACCACAACACATATTTCAGAGACCTTACGATCGTTTCGTTGACCATGTCAACATCTTCAGAGGAAGAAAAATTCTAAAATTAAACTACTAGCTACCGTGTATTTATATCCCGTCTGGGTAGACGAACTAGTCCAAAGTAAAATTGTCGTCGAAGACCCATTATTTGTTTAT
Source organism: Tillus elongatus (assembly GCA_964006375.1). Lineage (NCBI taxonomy): Eukaryota > Metazoa > Arthropoda > Insecta > Coleoptera > Cleridae > Tillus > Tillus elongatus. The sequence goes on along the minus strand of OZ023263.1, from coordinate 28,366,386 downwards.
TGTGTAGTGAAACTACGAGGTCGAAGACCTGCTTTAATCTGCGGGTCGACAAATTTATGAAACATAGTAACCTCCGCTCATCTTTTTTAACTACAAAACTAAACCTTAGTGTTTGGCTCACATTGTTAACTCTAACAAAGGATAAATAACTCAACTAAAATACTACATAAATAATATATTTATATTGATTTTAATTCTTCGTAAACAGTATTTATATTGACTTCATAGATAAACAGAAAACGAAAGGGTCTTTAAGTCGAGACAAGCGTAGAGATTAGTATATGTATAGACCGGCAGAGTTATTGGCAGTAATTTATTATTCTACCAGACAAATTAGGAGTGTTTAAGTGGTCAAATACAAAGTGAAAATAAAGAGCTAGAAATTAAAGGTGCCGCACGATTCAATGAAGTTTTGTTCTTAATCGACCTTGACATAAAAATACTTTCTAATGAATCAAGCATAGTTTGATGCCTTTTTGCCAAATTTTGTTTGTCAATGTGGTGATTATTATCCCATATATGTTGTGCCACACACGATTTGTCCATCGTACCATATCGTAAATGTGCGAGATGTTCACGAAATCTGGTGGCTATGTTTCTCCTAGTTTGACCCACGTATTTAAGATTGCAATCTTTGCAACTAATCTCATAAATACCGGACATTTCAGTGACTTTGTCTTGCAGCAAGGGGCAATCCATTATCTCCTTTTATTGCAGACTTGTTTATGAGTAGATTTGAGACGGATTCAAAAAATAAAAATGGGTATTTCCCTAGAGTTTGGTTTCGTTATGTCGACGATATTTTTGCAGTGTTTGACGCAAATATATGTAAGGTTGAAGAATTTCCTGAAAGATTAAATAGTCAATTTGATTCAATAAAATTCACTCACGAAATAGAAATCAACAATAAACTTTCGTTCCTAGATGTACTAGTTATTAAAAATAAAAATAATGGCTCGCTTGAATTCGATGTCTACAGGAAGGAAACGGCTACTATTAGTTATATTCCTAACGACTCACATCATACGTTTGCACAAAAAATGGCTAGTTTAAATTTCCTAGTAAACAGATTGATTAAATTTCCGTTAAGTAAAAATAAATTTAATACAGAATTAAAATACATAAAAAATGTGGCGAGATATAACGGTTACTCGGATGGTTTAATAGACAAATTGGTTAACAAACACAGAACAAAGAAAATGATATCTGAATGTACGACATTTAAGAAAGATAAAAAAGAGAAAAAATTTGTGTGTTTACCTTATGAACCGCGAATCACAAAAGGTTTGGAAAGTATTTTTAAGAAAGCCGATTTACATTTGACTTTTTCGACGAAAAGTAATTTAAAAAATTTGTTGGGTAATACGAAAGATAAAGACAAGGTCACTGAAATGTCCGGTATTTATGAGATTAGTTGCAAATATTGCAATCTTAAATACGTAGGTCAAACTAGCAGAAACATAGCCACCAGATTTCGTGAACATCTCGCACATTTACGATATGGTACGATGAACAAATCGTGTGTGGCACAACATATATGATAATAATCACCACATTGGCAAATAAAATTTGAAACTTGTCAAAAATGTTAGACATCAAACTATGCTTGATTCGTCAATTAAAATCAATATAAATATATTTTTATGCAGTATTTTAGTTGAATTATTTATCCTTTGTTAGAGTTAACATTGTGAGCCAAACACCCAGGTTTAGTTTTCTAGTTAAAAAAGATGAGCGGAGGTTATTATGTCTCATAAATTTGTCGACCCAAAGATTAAAGCAGGTCTTCGACCTCGTAATTTCACTACACAATAAACAAACAATGGGTCTTCGACGACAGTTTTACTTTGGACTAGTTCGTCTACCCAGACGCGATATAAATACACGGTAGCTAGTAGTTTAATTTTAGTGGTCAACGAAACGATTGTAAGGTCTCTGAAATATGTGTTGTGGTGATTTGGGTTCTCCAAGTGTACTTATTAGTGCTCATCACAAGTTCCAGTTTTCACATAGTAAGTTGTCAGTATTCGATAAAATCTCGTCGCGAACTGCAGGAGTTCATGATATTCAGTTCTTTGCGTCTGTCTTGAGCAATTTAGGACTTAATGATCGCTTCTCAGGGCAGCAAAAAGCGCTAGTACCAGCCTACCACGGGGTGGATAGGAGCTACAGAATAGCGGGGCTGTATGTTTTTGAATGAGGAATTTAAAATAACTACAATAAATTCCCTTCAAAGTACAAATATTAATCAGTAAAATTGTTATTAGCAACGTAATTACTAGGGCATTACAATTTGTAGATAATGTATCTTATCTAATCTTTTGTTGCTGTAATTAGTAAGAATCGGGTACTAAAAATCAAGTAAAAAGTATTCTAGAGCAACCCTGTAAATAGAACAAAAACCTAAGCTAAGAATTAATAATTAATTAATACTGCTCAGCGCTACGCTATTCTTTGTGTTTCGATCTGTCTTATAGGCGGACAGCAAAAAATCTGATCCTTCAAAGAAGATTGAGAAACTTGACGAATTCCCTAGCGAATTCGAATGTTGCTTTTGCACCTCGAAGGTAGTATTACCTTTATCTTTATCTAATTCTCATCAAAGATACATGCTTAATCATCCAGCTTTAGCTTGTGTACAATATTTTCACAATCTATATCATATTACTGCTATAAGATTTTAATATAACTATACGCATTCTCATTCAAAACATCGTAGGAATACCACAAAAAATCCCATATAGGCTAAGTAAAAAGAAGACCTTCTTTGCTAACCATAATCTGGCATTTACTTTGTGTTTCCTAAGATGGACCTATTTAAATTTGGAATTTATTACCTTGTAGTTGGGAGGCCTAAAATCCCTGCTCGACGACACGTAATCGATCACACCATGAATCTAGCACCGGTTCATCTCGAAAACCCATGAAAAACTATCAAAACAATTAGTTATACAAGGTGTTACAAAATAGTCGACCAACCCGCTAACCACGGATTACCGAAACGAAAATTTTATGACTTTTCTTATGACATTTTTCTACTAGGGGCCCCGTTTTCGAAATACAGAGTGTTGAAATTGAACTTAAAAAATAATTTTTCATTTCTAATTTTTATACTTTTGAAGTTATCTCCATGAAATTTTGCACCTAGTGTTATTTTAAAACTAGACGCCATCTGTGTAGATAAGGAGAGAAAAATCAAATCCCACGGGGGGGTACAGGGGGGTGGAACAAGTATTGACCCTCTAAATTTTTTTGTGCGTACGCCAATGGTTTCAAAAAAATGCCTTTTGTTAGACAAAATAATTTTTTAACTTTTATTTCTCTGGTTGAATTTTGACAAAACGACTAGTTTATGAGTTATTGTAAGTTTATGGTCGGACCCAAACAGGTGAGAAGAAACCTACAAAAATTTTTTCATTTATAATTTTTAAGTTTTTGAAGTTATCTCCATGAAATTTTGCACGTAGTCTTATTTCAGAACTAGACGCCATCTGTGTAGATGAGGAGATAAAAATAAAATCCCGAGAGGGGTACAGGGGTGGGGGTGGGGGGGTACAAGTATTGGCCCTCTAAACTTTTTTTGTGCGTACGCCAATGGTTTCAAAACAAATGACTGTTGTAAGACAAAATAATTTAATAACTTTTGTTTCTCAAGTTGAATTTTGATAAAACGACTAGTTTATGAGTTATTGTAAGTTGTATGGTCGGGCCCAAACAGGTGAGAGAGAACCTACGAAACTTTATCTCCATGAAATATAACATGTAGTCTTATACCACGACTAGACGACTTCTGCGTGAATAAGACAAATCAAACCCCTACATGTTTATTCGGGCATCGGTGGTCTAATAGAAACTAATATCGGAGGTTATTTGTGTTTTGGAACGCCGGTGACACGTCTCAACAAATAAAAAAAAATTGGATTTTTTTTACTCATTTGCAATCAGAATAGAGAATGTATTACACAGAAATTGTAGCTCATTCCATTGACTTAAATATTGCTACTTGAATACATACATACTACTATGTTTCACACATATGTAATTAGAAGTCATCAAAAGTATTAAACTTAAACTGTCAGTCTACTATTAGCATGAAAACTCAACTAAAAATAATGAAAAACGGTAAGTAAAGCGATGTTATAGAAATAAAGTTATAATTAAATTAAATGCTCAATATAGCTACCACCCTCTTGAATGCACAGGCGGGCTCTTTTGATAAGAGAAAACCGATTTTTTTTTGCAAATGTCTGATTTCATACGGTATTACTCTGCGCCTTGTAGGATACGTTCCCGCAGATGTTCTGCATCGAGTATGGGCACCCTGTATACAAATTCTTTCATACCCCCAGAAACTAAAATCTAAGGAGTTGAGGTCGGGGGAACGGGCTGGCCAGTTAACAGGTGCATCTGCCCCCCGACCAATCTAACGGCCATTGAATGTGTTACTTAAATGTCGTCGAACGTCTCTTCTGTAATGAGGCGGAGCACCGTCCAGTTGTAACAACATATTTCGCCGAATTTCCAGCGGCATAACGTCAAGTAAATCTACGAAATCATTCTGTAAAAAGTTAGAAACACATCTGCATTTACTCGAGTTGGCAAAAAACTGGGCCTAAGAGTAAGTCATCAATTATTCCTGCCCATACGTTCAATCTAAAGTGGACTTGATGACGAGTTTTGACTATCACATGCGGATGCGAGTGAAAAGGGCTTCATCCCAAAATAGAATAAAAGGGTTTCATCCGAAAACAGAATAAATCTCAGGAATTTCTGCTCACGACTGTTCTCCAGCAACAGCCAGTTGCAGAAAGTCATTCTTGTTAATGCGTCTTGGGGTAAAAGAGCGTGTACTTTCTGAACATGATACGGGTACAGTGACTGTTGCTTCAGTACTCGGTGCAGATCAGTTGAATTTATAGTGGCACGCTCATTATGCCTCATTTGGCGGGCTACTGCTCTTGTACTTGTTCCAGGTGTTGTTTCCATTATTCTTAGGATTTCTTCTTCTTGCCTGGTATTGAGCTTGCGTGGTCTCCCGCTGTTACCTGCACGCTGTTGTTTTATGGTACCTGATTCCCTCATGCGATGAACTAATGTTGAGAAAAATTTCCTCTTCGGGTGATGACGGTTAGGAAATGTAGCTGCCTGGCAGCATGACTAGCATTACAAACACATCTCCCTACAAGCAAGAGAAATTATTAAAAACTGATTGTACTGAAAAGTTAAACTCTTACCCATTATTAATACCATATCTGTCATGTCATCTCAGAAAATGATGATATTTGTCATATTGTCGAAAATTATAAGGCCAATTATCACAAAGTATACCTATAGTTTGAATATCGTCTTGAAAATAATATTTTGACAGTCAGAAACTTACCTTCTAGTATTTTTCGGCATGTTTTTTTCTGTGAATTTGTTCATCAGATATTACATATTTTTTATAAAACATAAAATAAATAGGTCTTATCAAAATGCAATGGGCATACCTTGCAAAATAAGAATTATATTAGAAAACGTTCCATTCATGAATATAAAGTTTCGTGTTTCGGTCCGATCATTCAACTTGAAATAACTCATAAACTAATCGTTCTATAAAAATTTAACTGAAGTGACTAAAGTCACGACATTGATTGATCTAATAACAGCCATTTGTTTTTAAACCATTGGCGTGCGCACAAAGAATTTTAGGGGACTATTAGTAATACCATCCCTCCTATACCCCTTGGCGTTTGATTTTTCTTATTCACGCAGATGTCGTCTAGTCGTGGAATAAGACTACGTGCAAAATTTAATGGAGATTATAATTTAATTAAATAGGTAAACCTAGTAAAAAAACTAAATTTATTAACAGAACTCAATAAAAAGTAGATTAATGATTGACGAAGACGCGTTTGAAAATTGTTTGATTTTTAAACGTCAACTGAAAAACAACAGACGAAAGGTTGCTATGGATATAACACTATCGCGACAATTAGGAATACTGTTATTCTTAATTATCTGAACAATTTGAGTTGACTTTAACACGTTGCTTAAAATTTTTTACCAAATTGTTTGTTTCCTGTTTATTTTGGAAATTATTCAACAATATGTTCAGTAATGAAGAATATTTTGACATATTGGAATGTTAAATTAGTTCTAACCGCAATACTGAGGTAGCTGCAAATTTATATCAAAACAACTACCCAGAAAAACGACAACCAAACACCAAAATATTTCGCAGGATAGTGACCAATCTATTGAACGACGTTAGCTTCTACGTAAAGAAACTACCAATGCTTAGAAATGAAGAAAGAAATAATGCCGTTTTACAGGTTTCAAACGAAAACCCTCCGCAATCTGTTTGGTTTTATTGTGAACAAATTGACGTTCCAAAAAGTACGGTACTGTGTATTAAAACAAAGTCATTACCATCCATACAAACCTACAATCGTACAACACTATTGTTGACTATTACCCTAAGCGACTTCAATTCTGCAGATGGTATTACGGACAATGTCAGCAAGATAAACATTTTCATTTGAAAATAATATGGACTATGAATTCAGATTTACAAATTGTGGTGTGTATAATCGCCATAATAGGAATTATTAGGCAAATGAAAATCCCCATCTAGAGGAAGAAAGACGATTGCAAGACAGATTTGGTGTTAATGTTTGGTGCGGCTTATTAGGTAAAAAACTGTTATTTTTATTTGTAAGTTAGACAGTGAATTTTAAAAAATTTCAGGTAACTTCATTGTTGGTCCATTCTTTTTTGAAAATAATTTAACTGAGGAAAGGTGTCCTAATCTATTGAGAAATGATATCTTACCAATAATTAGAAGAGTTCGTGATGATGTAGACGAGATTTGGTACCAACAAGACGGTTGTCCAGCTCACAATGCTAGGATCGTCACATAATTTTTGTACCAAAATTTTATTAATCGTGTCATTTGTAACAATGGGCCAGTTCATTGGTGTGCTCGTAGTCCTCAACACCGATGGATTATTATTTTTGGGGTACTCTAAAGAGTGCTGTGTATAAATTCGATTCACCACAAAATATCAATGAATTACGAAACAGAATCACGGAAGCTATAAATCGTATTAACCAAAACACCCTCACCAGAGTTTGCAGGCTTGTTTCAAAAAGGTGTATAAAGTGCATTGGACAAAACGGTGGCCATATTGAACAACTTTCTATTTAGTGTATTTTTAAGTTTCTATTTTATTATTTGTTGAGTTCCGTTTCTAATTGTGTTGTTTTGTGGAGTTTAAGTTTCTATTTGTTATTGCCGGGTTTCGTTATTAAACTGTTATACATAATATTACCTAGCATTATTACCTAATTAAGTATTGTAAATTAAATCACAAGATTTTTTCATCGTGAATCATTACGGAAAATTATGTTAAAAGTAGAAGTTTATTGTTAGACTCCATGGCCTACAGCTTTTTGAACACTTTTTTTGTCATTTGTTTTCTGGTATTGGATTTCATAGCCTACTACCCTCCAAACGGTTTGTATCAAAAGGGTCAGTGCAATTACAAGATTTCTCAAGCATGTTGTACATCCTTGGAAAGCTCTTTTCACATGACAAAAAATCCAATATGGCTGCCATAATAAAAACAAACGTTGATACATGTAGCTCAAAAACAAATGACAATTCAAAGTTGATAATAGCATAAGAAGATTACTCTCTAAAAAGTGTCCTAATATTGTGCAAGTCTTAGACATGTCGGATCAACGCCTACTTAGAAATTGAAGAAAAAAGAAATCTAAAAATTTTGGTTTTTTCAAAATAACTTGAAAACGAAAAGAGGCAGTGCAAAATATAAATCATATTTGGAACTAGCATGAAATTCCACAAAAGATTGCTAATTTATTTGTCTCCCTATCTCTAATAATAACGGAGATAGCAATATATTCCCGTCCAGTTTGGGACACACTGTATTGATGGACACATGTATCGTCCATAGTGACAAGGCAACCGAAAAAGTTTGAGAAAACTTCTTCAAATGTGCGACAGTTTCCTCGACATTGTCAGACGAGCGCGTTTCTGACCAGCGTTCAAGTGTTTTCGAATCCGTTTTAACAAAGATTTTTCATCCCCAAGTCATGATTAATAATGTGAAACGCACATCCATAGAAAATGTGTAATACTTCTCCTATACATTTCAGCCCAATTCTTCGATTTTGTAAGATAATTTCATGGACATCCAATATTTTCTAGAGTGGTCACAGGAATGAATTTTTCGGAGCGATGCTCATCCTTGACATTTGACTGTCCTTTTTTAAATTACGCAACCAAGGTTTTAACAGTAGCGTAGAAATCACATTAATCACCTAAAATTTCCATCGCATCGGCAAAAAATTATTTTTCCGATAACCCTTTCAAAAATAAATATTCAATAACTCTGTAGCGCTTCTTGACTTTTATCTTCAGTTAATTCCAAAGTTACCTTAATCTTACCTCTCTAACTTGAAGTAGACTATACAAAGTACATAATCTTACATTCTTTAGAACACCCTGTATGGTATGTAGATGAAAGAGAAAATTACTACGGTATCTACGATATCTCGTTAAGAAACAGACCTAAGGTAATTTAGGGATGTCAGTTATTCGTTTGTTTGATTTGTTGAAAGCAGCTCCAACAACAATAAATCTCGGGACGCAGCAAGTGCGTTATGGTAGTGAATTTTCATTAAAATGTTTTTATTGCAAATATGTGTGTTTTCTTTTTAAGAAAGCAGACATCAATTTTGGTTACCAGTATAACCTATATAGAAAAAGCAGGCATTAAATTTGATTACCAGTATAACATATATAGTAAAAACAATGTGCCATGTTTCATCAAAATAACTTGATTGTTTGAAAACGTACAGAAATTTCCAAAAGTAAACCAAAAGTGTTACCGAAAAAATCCGTTTCTTGGTCAACCTTATAGGTTAATAGCAAATTGAGCTTTTCAAATATGAAGCATTTAATCAAAATTCGCTACCATAACGCACTTGCTGCCTCCAGAATTTCTTAACTTACAAACATGCATTATATTTTGATGGAAAATGCAAGAACATAAGGCGTTTTCGACAAAAAAAATTTATTTGTATCACCAACGACTTATGGGCCACCCTGTGATTGTCGCAATAATTTTTTAAGATGTAGCTCAAAACACCGTATAATTAATGTATACAATATTTTTTCATATCTTGTATAATAACGAATATATTGAGCTTTATTGATTTTTTACGAAAATTCGACAAAAATTATATACCATTAAACAATAAACTCTATAGCTAAGGCTACTTACTGCCAAGCATCAGAGAAAGGGTCTATTAGAAATGAATTTTCTGGAAATATTTTAGTAAAATGAAGGACAATGACGGTTGAAACTAAGAGTTCGGTGTATGTAAAACATTCTTCTTGAGACATTTTCTTTCCATAGATCGTATTAGATTCAAGTTATTTGCCTAAATGTTGCGAATTTTGACGTTTTCAATTGTCACTTTGACGTTTTGAGGAAACCCCCAATTTATTTTTCTTTAAATGCCCATAACTTTTTTGTCTTTTGACCTACAGAGCTAAATTTTGGTAGGTGGCACACCTATAAAGATATAAAGCAGCTTACCAAATTTGGTTGCCCTTATTTTGTTAATTTTGGAGATATAAATTTTTTCGAAAGAAAACACAAATTTTTCCGGGAAAATCTCGGCGGAATTTCCTGGCTAACAAAATTATCCAAGCGACTTGCGAAAGGAATGTACTCACCAATTTTGACGTTTAAAATCGCAATTTTGACGTTTTGAGGAAAATCCAAATTTATTTTTCTTTGAATGCCTGTAACTTTTTATCCTTTAACCTACGGAGCTAAATTTTGGTATGTAACTTGCCTATAATGATATAAATCCGCATATAAAATTTGGTTGCTCTTACTTTGTTAATTCCGGAAAAAAACCTGGACCGATTTTCCTGGATAACGAACTTATCCAAGCCATTTGCAAAAGGAATTTATTCACCAAATTTAATCAAAATCGGCCCGTTATTTTTTGAGTTATCGGTGTGATACATATATATATATATATATATATATATATATATATATATATATATATATATATATATATATATATATATATATATATATATATATATATATATATATATATATATATATATATATATATATATATATATATATATATATATATTTATATATATATATAAACATATAAAAATTTAAACTGACCCCGGATATGTGTTCTGGGGGGCCTAATTAGCGCTCATTTGAAGAAATTTTTTCAAAATTCAAAAGTCGGGATCTCCTCATTAGTGAATTTTTTTTAAGAAAATTCACTAAAAGGCTGGACGCAGCAAGTGCGTTATGGTAGAGAATTTTCAAAGTAATGATCTGGCACCAAATATTTTCTCATTAAATGCTCTTAACTTTTTTTCTTGTAGGATAGCGATTTAGATTTTGGTGTACAGCTTACGTTTTACATAATAAACCTGCAGACTAAATTTGCTCACCATAGCTTTTAACTTTCGGAGATATATTTTTTCAGATAGAAAACCCAATTTCCTGGCTCACTAAGCCACTTACAAAAGGAAAACACCTGCCGAATTTAAGTTAAATCGACTCATTACTTTTTGAGTTATCGGTGTGTGATATATATATATATATATATATATATATATATATATATATATATATATATATATATATATATATATATATATATATATATATATATATATATACAGGGTGTTATAAAATAGTGGGCCAACCCGCTAATTATGGATTCCCGAGACGAAAATTCTATTACTTTTTTCTTCTGGAGGGCCCGTTTTCGAAATAGAGAGTGTTGAAATTAAACTTAAAAAATAATTTTTCATTTCTAATTTTTATGTTTTTGAAGTTATCTCCATGAAATTTTGAACACAGTCTTATTTTAGAACTAGACGCCATCTGTGTAGATGAGGAGAGAAAAATCAAATCCAAAGGGGGGTACAGGGGAGGTAGAACAAGTATTGACCCTCTTAACTTTTTTGTGCGCACGCCAATTGTTTTAAAGCATATGGCTGAATAATTTTATAATTTTTGTTTCTCCAGTTGAATTTTGATAAAACGACTAGTTTATGAGTTATTGTAAGCTGTATGGTCGGACCCAAACAGGTGAGAAAAACCTACGAAACCTTTTTTTATTTATAATTGTTATGTTTTTGAAGTTATCTCCATGAAATTTTGCACGTAGTCTTATTCCACGACTAGACGACATCTGGGTGAATAAGAAAAATCAAACCCCAGGGGGTATAGGAGGGATGGTATTACTAATAGTCCCCTAAACTTCTTTGTGCGCACGCCAATGGTTTCAAAGCAAATGGCTGTTATTTGATCAATCAATTTCGTAACTTTAGTCTATTATTAAAAAAAATATATCTGATTTTGCTTTACCGTTATCCAATCAGATTGTTGTTATTCCGGTGAATTTTTTAGCGGGGTTTTTGTAAAAAAAAATAATTTAATATAGAAGAGATAAAAACTTTTCAAACCTAATTCAATTTGAATAGCATATCTGGTTGTTTGTTCTTGCCCTAACTTAGTGAAACCGTTCCATATCTAATACAGTCGCAGACTTTTCCCGTGGCTTCACAAGTGCTTGTTTTAAAGATTTTTTTTTAAACATTTGAATTTAGAAAGAAGTTCTTCAAATGAGCGCGAGCTAGGCCCCCAAGAACGCATATACAGGGTCATTTTCAATTATATATATATATATATATATATATATATATATATATATATATATATATATATATATATATATATATATAAAGGAAGAACCTATTACCAAAATCTAGGTCTGTAAGTATAAAGACAAAAAAGTTAGAGGTATTTAAAGAAAAAAATTGGGGTTTTGCTCAAAACGTAAAAAGTCGCGATTTGGAACGTCAAAATTGGCAACATTTAGGCAAAGGATCTGAAATAAATACGAATTATGTAAAGAGTGTTCTGCAAAGCCTTAAGTTTCAGCCCCAACCATCATTGCCCTTCATTTTTCATCTTATAAAATTATTTTGACATTCACAGGCTGGCCCATAAGTCGTTGGTGATACCTACAAATATTTTTTTTGAACATTTCTTATTGCATTTTTGCATTTTTCATCGAAAGATGATGTCTGTTTGTACAAAAAATCGAGACGCAGTACGTGCGTTTTGGTAGCGAATTTTCATTAAATGCTTCAAAATTCAGTCACTCAATTTATATTAATCTAAGGTTCTTCGGCTAGGAAACGAGTTTTCTCGAGAACATTTTAAGTTTATTTTCGGAACATTTTTGTACATCTTCAAACAACTTATTTTGATAAAATATGGTACATTGTTTCTACTATATAGATTATACCGGTGACCAAATTAAAGAGACATATTTGCCAATAAAAACATTTTTAAGAAAATTCACTTCCATAACGCACTTGCTGCGTTCAGACTTTTTTTAGTTGACCTTTTGCAAAATATACTGAATTTGTAGCTAAGGAACATTTATTCTGTGACCCTAAAAAAAAACATGTACTTTGGGATTTTGCGAGATTACAGATACTCAGTTTGTATTTAAAAAACGCTATGCTTAATTGTTTTTTACTGTTGGTTAAACTTAAAAGCATATTCAAAAGTTTTGTGTTTCATTTTTTTATTCGAAGAATAATAAGTTAAACCGATTAAATCTCTTGTAGTCACCCTTATTGCAAATATAACATCTAGCTCTTTGTCCAATTTTTAATTTGTCACAGTATTAAATATGCCCTTGCGTGCTTGAATTTCTGTAATATATTATCGTTTCTAAATGTTTTGAATGAGAATGCTGCTATTCAATTTCAACCGTTTCAATAAAAAATATGTTGTATATATCCAGTTTTCTGTTTATCTATGGATAAATATCCTTTAGGGTTTTGACTTTTCTGTGAAAAACAATTAGAAACAATCAAACCATATCTTAGTCATTGGTTTTGAGGCCACATACATTTTTAAACAATTTAGTTAGTGAAAGAATATCGTCTTGCTGCAATTACAATTCACCCTGAAACTTAAAAATTAGAGCCAGCTAATTGAAAAGGTATTATCACCTTTTTACTAATTTACTAATGACTAATGCTTTAGCTCTGATTAAACCGACGATGCTAAATCAACTGCTTTGTAAATCTCAGTCCAATTTATTGAATTACTCACGGCTACTTTTAAAATCCCAATCCAATTTGTTAAATTACTTTTCACTAAATTAATTAAGTTGCCAGTTGAAATCACACTACACTGCCTGTGTATTCGGTAAAAAAAAACAAGCAAAAGCACTCATTTCGCAACCATTTTTAGTTTGTTATAGAATAATAGTAAGATAGTCTGCAAATATTCGTTGAAATCTTTGGAGCAAAATCTTTTAACACTGCTTAGGACACTCACAGAGAAGTTTTACACATGATGAATCGCCAAGAATCTGGCCTGCACCAGATGTTAAATTAGGCAAGCCAATTTTGCGTATACGATTGTAATTGTATAGTGTTGTGGTTAATTAAGTTCTTAAGAACTTGCTCTTAGCCCTCGACATTGATTTCAAAGTTTGTGTAATCAGGTCATAATGATAAACCCTGAAAAATAGTCAATGTAATTAAATATTTCATCAACTAACCTGATTATCTTAACACTCTGTGGGGGGTTTTACTGTTAAAATACTTAAAAATGCCATATTGCTAAATGATCGGGTAGCAACCATATCTTGCTGAAACTTTAGAACGACGGCAACAATATTGGTAATAACAGCAATTGAATATTTTTGCGTTGTCTTACTATTATTTATACCAAGTTTTCTAATTAGAGCTACCTCATTTGTTTTGCATGTGACTTACGTTAGAACTTGCATGATATTCTCACTGTTATCGTATTGTTAAGAATGCTGCACGTGTGTCTATTTCAACCCTGTAATTAATCGTTTTTGTGTTCTATCTCTCGCTCTCTCTTTCTTTCACGTCTGTTTTAAAAGCATTGCATTGTTTGTAGTGAAGGATTATCAAGGTAACTATCTCTTGTTACAAGAAATGTTGTCACCATGACATCGTTAAGTATATTATGGAATATATATCTGTTCACGAATTTGTTTACGTAGGTGAGAAAATTGTACGGGTGTTAGTTTAGTAATTTGTTTGGTATACAAGGTGTGGCGCCAAGACCTTTAGTTAGCCGTTTCTCAATAACTACTCCGATTTGAAATTTGAAAATTTACACACATACGATCGAAACGAATTCCAGTTCAGTGAAAATAGTTTACTTTATGTCAAACTTTCGGTTTAACCGAAAGTGACCATCAACTTGCTTATTTTAAATACAACATGGTAATTTTCATTATATTTTCGAATTTTACATTGAATTTGAGATAAATTATGACTAATACACCATATGTCAAAAATCACCCGTTTTCGAAATTTTTCGATTTTTTGGAAAATTCTCGCGAAAACCAAGGTAAACATTGCACGCTCTCTCTCTCTCTCTCTCTCTGTGGAAATACAACTGAGAAGACTTAGTTTTTGTACAGATTACCCTCAGACTGGCACCTATACGGCATCCAAATCGCTGCATTTCCCTTGTTTTAGTTCTGTAAAATCAATGTGTTGTTAACTAACTTGTAAAACCAAAATACAACTCAACAATATAGGTAGTTATTTATTATAAATGAGTACAGAACTTAACTAATAGCTAGTGAAAAACTAAAACACAAAAACAAATAAAAAAATTGTGCAACTTATAACAAATGCTTAAAATTACTCCCACTGAGATGGAGGCATTTTGTTATTCGTCTTATAATGTTTTGGTTCGTAGCCTTTCTGATTTGTCTCGAATTCAGTGAATTGAAGGCACGTAAAACTCTACCTACCATGTCTTCTTTTGTGGTGGCAGGTTTGTGGTAAACTTTATTTTTGATATAGCCCCAGATGCTTGCATCCAGAGGTATTAAGTCAGGGGACCGTGGTGGCCATCTATGTGGGCCGTTATTGGCAATCCACCTGTCTTCAAAATGTTGTTGCAAAAAATAATGAGCTAAATAAAAACTGTGGGGCGGTGCTCCGCCTTGCTGATACCAGCTTGTTCCAGCTTCTTCTAAACTTAATGTGTTGAGAGAAACTTGAATCACTTCGTGCAAAATATCATTATAACTCATACCAGTGAGATTTTCATCGTATATTTTAATCCCAAAAATCTTATCGTTCTTAATTGCACAAAGCAAATTTAATGACCACCTGTCTTGAAAATAGTTGACCCTGGTAACATGGGGATTCTCATCTGACCAGAAGTGACTATTGTGGCGATTGTGCATGCCATTTTTGGAGAACTTCGCCTCATCGCACCAAATAATTATCTTGCAGAAATTCTCATTTTCTTGTGTTTTCAATAGGAACCATTCACAGAACTCAACACGTCTAGGAAGATTGTTTGGTTGCAAACCATGTATCGGGTGGTAAGAGAAGGGTCTCCAATGATGCTTTTTCAAAATTCTGTGAATCGTTCTCGCTAACAAGCGTAATTCTTTTTCGCAATTCGTGATAGATGCCTTGGGATCAGCAACAAAAAATGCCAATACGTTCACTTCGTTTACCTCGTTATCGACGAGTGGCTTACGCTTCTGTATTTGGGCGAAAACTTCCATCTTGTGAACAATTTTGCAGCAACCTCTTTATCATGCCGTGACTGGGTTCGGTTTATTCGGGTACTTTTTTGCAAATGCACGACATGTTCGGCCCACAGTTCGTTGACACTCACCATAAATAATTGGAAGCTCCAAAAAATCGTCGTTTGTGTACTTCAAATTCACCATTTTTGCACCACGTTGACTGATAGTATCTCGATTTTTATGACAATAAGCTTCGCTTGACGCTCTTTTGACATGTAGACGTCAACAAGTATATTATCAAGTTCCAAGCCTGCATTAAATCTATTGTGGCAATTTCAATTAAGTGAATCCAATGAAATTGAAATATTCGGGAAACGGTGGAATTTAGGTATAGAGAATGCTAACACACGTTGAAAGGAAAACCGGATTCGAACCGAAATAGCTCATAAAATATAGGCTGTTCCATTTGAAATAAGCGAGTAATTGTGATTTCAATTTTACCAAATGGCACGGCTAATTATCATCACCCTGTGTACTTAAAAGAAACGTTATTAAACGTGTAGTTTAGGTGTCAATCTGAGGCTAATCTGTACAAAAACTGAGTTTTCTCAGTTGTATTTCCACAGAGAGAAAGCGTGCAACGTTCACCTTGATTTTCGCGAGAATTTTCAAAAAAATCGAAAAATTCCGAAAACAGTTGATTTTTGACATATGGTGTATTAGTAATAATTTATCTCAAATTCATTGTATAATTCTAAAATATAATGAAAATTACCATGTTGTATTTAAAATAAGCAAGTTGATGATCACTTCCGATTAAACCGGAAGTCTCACATAAAGTAAACTATTTTCACTGAACTGGAAGTCGTCTCGATCGTATGTGTGTGAATTTTCAAATTTCAAATCGGAGTAGTTATTGATAAACGGCTAACTAAAGGTCTTGGCGCCACACCCTGTATATCTATTCACGAATTTGTTTACGTAGGTGAGAAAATTGTACGGGTGTTAGTTTAGTATTTTGTTTGGTATACGAGGTGCGTCACAATGTATCTTTCACATAATGCGATCGTATATACATACAGAAAGAAAAAAGTTTATCTTAAAGTCACAAATATATAATAATAAAAGTATTAACATATTACTAAATAAAAGATAATAACAATAAATAGGAGTAATGGTAACAGATTTTCATTAGTAGTTTTTATATGCACGCAAAAAATATTTAAACCTGCGTATGATGACCTCAGAAAACTGAAGGAAAGAATACGGCCAAATTACAAATAAAACTTATATTGTTTTGCAAAGAAATTATAGCAAGGTTAACAGTTAATGTGGGACAAGTAGATAAATTTGTAAATAAAACTGAAATTACGCAATTATTTTGTTTCGTGACAACTTTTAATTAAATAGTAAATTCCTTCCAAAAAAAAAAAAATTGACAAAATTTCAACATGTAATAGTGTAAGTCATTTCGCTATTAAATTAATTTCAAATGCACAACACTGAAACAAATTTAGAAAGAAAAAGAGAAACAATCCAAATTGTAATTTCAAAAAATAACATATCAAGAATCTACCTACGAATTATCATCATGTTTTCCTCTTTCTACCAACACATACACTTTATCAACGAAAGCACAATAAGACTTACAATGGTTTTTTTTTGTTGTCATTATCCAGTGACCACAAAAGATTTTATAATTTTTTAAAATCTAATCGATGGCTACTACTTTAGATAGTTTTTATCATCTTTGGGATTTGTTTTTACACACTCAAAATCTATGCTGGTCCAATCGGTTTCTGTTTGGTTTAATGGTGCCGCCTCTTCCTCATTGGAGGAGATAGCAGCGACCTTTTCTACTCTACCACCCCTTCCTGTCTTTTTGGGAGCCTCCTCCTCTTCCGTTTCCTCTGGTCTGTCTTCTTTCTCTTTGGCAGCAGCTCGTTTCTGTTTGGTGGCTGCTCGAGATTTCTTCTTTAGTCCTTCAATTTCCTCATTCTCGGGTTCTGCTTGTCTGGCAGCTGCTGCTTTTTTGGCTGCACGATCTGGTCTTGCAGAACCACCATTTTAAGTTGATTCATCTTTTTGCTTTTCAGATTCCTAACCGTAGCTTTTAAGATTGCAGCTTTGGATAGAAAATCAAAAGGGCTTGCCAAAAACGTGCCACACCTACCTTTCCTATTCAAATTGAGGGGATGAAAGTCGTGCCCGTTAAGGATTGGATGCTAAAAGTTAGGGTTCAAATAAGTGTCCCCTTCGCATACTAAATCGGCGTATTTTAAGGTTCTTAGAAAATCTCATTAGTTCTCAGGGAAACCCTGTTTTCCCTTTTTCAGTGGAGATGCCGTATGGAAAATTTTCGATTACCTAGTCTTTAGCCGGGGTTTTATAGTTAATCAAAATGTGTTAAAACATCTGTTAATAAATAAATAATTTAAATAAAACATAGCTTCACAAAAGATTGTGGCCAGGATTCTCAATCACAATCTAACTACCCCTACAGAAATCTTCCTATTGGCGAAGAAAAGTCCTATCGCCACATTAGCCTTATATCATTTTTCCTAAGGTCCATAAAGAAGGCATTAGATCAATTTATTAGAACTGATACCCTCACAAGAAAACCGCTCTATGTACAAGAATTCGCAAGTATTCAGGAGGGCAAATTCACGTTAGCTGCCCTACACTGTTTACTAAGGGGTATAGGAAGAACTTTTAATGCCAGCGCAGTAGCGATCAGAAGGCACAAAGAGGAAGACTTTGACAATACCTTATATGAGTGCAACGGGATAAGAAAGGTAAGTGGAATTCCCCATTGCAAGATGGATTAAGTCAATGCTAAAAAGCCGTATAATCACGGCTACCACAAATGACACCAACACAACACTAACAACAGCAAAAAGTTGTCCCTAAGGAGGAGTGCTATCACTTCTGCTGCGGTTGCTTGTTGTTGATAAACTTATGACTACATTAAGCGTAACGTAGTTTACAGTCCAGGCGCACGCAGATGATATTGTCATAACAATAAAGGACAAGCACGATGCTGTAATATCCAGCCTAATGCAAACGACCTCCTTTCCCTTGTCGCCCATTCTTGGAACAAGTCGATGGAACTACACGGTGAATCCCAGATTGTCGCTCTAGACATATCCAAGGCATTCGACCAGGTTTGGCACGCAACGCTGCTTAATAAACTTCCGGCCTATGGCCTACTACCAAAACTCTGTACCTGGACAGCAAATTTCCTCTCCGACCGGAGCATTTCTGTTGTCGTAGATGGCCATTCCTCTAAACTGTATCCAATTAACGCAGGAGTCCCTCATGGTTCAGCTTTAGCCCCTACTTTGTTTCTTCTCCACATCAATGACCTCCTCTCTAGCACATCAGACCCAGTTCACAGTTACGCGGACGACAGCACCCTCCACTCAAATATACAATATTCTAAGCCTGTCTCTTTAGCCCAATTAAATGAGGATCGCAGACTCATGGAGGGTTCTGTTTCTGTGGATCTCCAAGAAATATTAGACTGGGGAAGTAGAAATCTTGTACAATTCAACTCCACCAAATCTCAGTCTTGCATTCTATCTCATAAGAGATACACCAGCCCTAGACCCATCATAATGAACAACCAAGTTATTCAAAGAAATGAGTCCTTTTCAGTTGTTGGCATTTCTGTGGATCTAATTCTCAATTGGCACCAACATGTCACATCAATTGCAGAAGCGGCTGCTAAGAAATTAGGTTTCCTCTTCCGGGCTTGCAAATACTTTTCACCAGCTAATCTCTATATACCTTATATACTTTACAAATAAGTCCAAACCTCGAATACTGCTCCCACATCTGAGGTGCTGCTGTTGCTTATACACTCGCTATCCTGGATTCCGTTCAGAAGAGAGCTATACGTCTCATCGGTGACCCTACCCTCACCCAAAGGCTGCCATCCCTTGCCCACCGACGTGCCGTTGGTGACCCCTCTCTCTCTCTCTCTCTCTCTCTCTCTCTCTCTCTTATAGATATCTGCACGGGCCCTGCTCAAAGGAGCTTTCTTCCATAGTTCCTTCACCTGCTGCCCCCAGCAGATCTACCAGGGGAACAGAGCGAATGTACCCTTTTACTGTCCAGGTCACCAGACATAGAACATCTTGTTATGCCCGCTCTTTTGTTCCAAGGACTTCCAAGTTGTGGAATTCCTTGCCGGCACATGTTTTCCCTTCTCCTCAAAACCTTCAAGTCCAGATTTAACAAGTTGCCTCTTTCCTCCTTGTCGACACTTACGGTACGATAGTATTTAGGCTGTAAGCCCTCGCGGTGTGTTGTTGAAATATTTTTAAAAAATAGTGCTGCAAATTGAATCATAACTTCCGCATAGCTGTGACAAGCTACTCTCCATAGAAAGATATTCTCATAATATGAATTTAGTGTCCATGACTTGACCACAAAGAAAATATTCGAATTCCTGTATCTATAAACTTTTGAAACGCTATATTACTCGAGTTAAAAAAAAAAATGTCAACTTCCACCAAATCACTCCTCATTTATCCCCTACCCCCTGAACCCAAAAACCATTTGAACCATTCCTTTGCGCCTAATAACAGGCAGGCGTACAGGCCGACAGACCTACTGACAGACAAAAAAATCAAGTTTTCTATATGTTTTGAGACTTTTTACGCCGTTATAGCGAAAAAAAATTTCGATATTTCTGTCACGGATATTTCACCCCCACACATTCAACCACTAATTTAATTTAAGCACAGAATACCCGTTGTCTGATGAAATTGAAAATTTTCTGATAAACAAACCCTAAAACGTTATATTACTCAAGTTTTAACGAAAAAATGTCTATTTTCACCAAATACCCCTCATTCATCCCCTACCCCCTGGAGAGATTTTATCCAAAAACTATCCTAGGCGCTCGTTTATCGGATGCTAACTGTATACCTAATTTGTAGACGATATCTAAGTTCGTTGTAAGGTTACCATGACTACAAACAGACCAACAGACAAAAAAAATGTCATTCGCGAATCATCTTTTCTATATGTTTTGACACTTTTTACGACGTTTAAGCGAAAAAAAATTTTTGCCGGTGCCATACTTCTACACGTTGTGACAATGTGGAAGTAATATAATAATACGGACTGAAATAAAAGAAAAGTTATTCAGAAGTCCACAAAATTTATTATCGCTAGTTCTATGTGGGAGATTAACTTGCCGCTGGAGTTGGCACAATATCATGAAAAGAGTTCTGTAGTTTTATAGATAAAACAAGTAATTTCTTGATGACAGTAGACGAAAGACATATACCATAGGTTCGAGAATGTTATAAGCACCATTTGTCGACACACGCGATATAAAATAGTTTCGCAAACATCACGCCATTTTCTGATTGCAAAACTTTTTGTTGTGTAAATTATTTTTATTATGCGGTTGATTGTCTGTTATTCATTATAAGCGTAAAACCCCTTTATTAGATCTATATATAGTAAACAATTTTTCGGCTGTATGTGACTGTATATTCAAACTAATGGCGACAACCATGAAACTATTTTTACTATATTGTAGGAAATAATTCAAACGACTTACTTACCCAAACATGATGCTGATTCCAGAAAATTCTCGACAGTTAACTAGTAACGATATAAAGAAAATAAGTAAGCACTGGAACCTACGATAAGCATTGCTGGGTACATTTGGAGAATTTAATTAGCAAAGTTAGCTTTATCAACAAGCGCCTCCGTGGCCGTGTGGGAAAATTAAGCAACGTATTTGTTAAGGCAGGTTTCTCAAATTTATTTTCCTGTCAACTCATAGACCCTAAGATGTAGTAAAATAGAAAACTATTAATAAATACTGAACAGTTTCAACTTATAAAGAATATACAAAGCGTAGGGCTGGTATGTTCAGTACACAATTAAAATCACGGATAAATTGTAACTACGATAGGAACCGTGTGTAAGTTAAAAGTAATTAAGGGTTAAGTAGTTTAAGCATGTATGCCATCTGGTGTAGATTTTAGACTGTTTATTCAACTACTTAAATATAATGATTGTAACCCACTTAATATAGAATAAATTATTTTGAATTGAATTGATTCAGACTTTCCAATTCGGACTCGGGGGACGACGGTTCGAGACTCACCGGTAGCAGATGATTTTTCAAATCACTGTTGTCGTTGAGATCGAGATTAAGGTGGAGGGTAGGTTAGTTTAGAGGAGCAAAAGGGTCAGTAATGGCTTAATTGCCAGTAAGCATCTTACCTTTTTTTATCTTTATCAACAAGGCAAAATTATCTACGAGAAAGTATTTTTGTTAGCGAAATGATCCAGCCAATAAAATCGTTGCGGTGAATTTAGTTTACCAATTACATATAATTTTTAAGAAAAGCTCTTATTTGTATAAAATTTTTGAAATAATTCAATACCACCATTGAATAACAGAACATGTTTTAAATCAGCACGTGTCTTGAAGTTTCCAGTTAACATTTTTTAATTAAGTCAATGTAGTTTTTTCTGACACGAAAAGCAGAATCACGCGGAAAATCACAAAATAATAACAGAGAGATATGCGCTAGATACGCATTTCGACAAGGAAGTTTTCTTCATCAGTAGCTATCAACAAATCTAACTCTATCCTATTTATATACAATATCTACACAAAAAATGATGCAATACCGGTGATGCAACAACGGATGTTGCAATACTGAATGATGCAATGTTTGATGATGAAATGTCAGGTGATGTAACACCGAATGACGTAACACAAGGTGACGTAATCCAAGGACTATTGTTGTGTCAGTGGATGCATCTAACCGGTTATTGTGTCGATGGTTTTTGAAATAGCATGATTTTGAAAGTGACCTTAGATTATTTCGTGCTATTTAAAAAAGTGTCAACGTCGAGACAACAACCGGTTAGGCCGATCCAGTGACACAACAATAGTCCTTGGATTGCATCACCCGATATGACGTCATCCGTTGTTGCATCATCTCGTACTGAGGCATACAATATTGCATAATGGGGAGTTTCTTCATCCTGTATTTCATAATCTGATATTGCATCATCTGGTGTCGCATCATCCGATGTTGCATCCCCAGTGTTACATCATTTTTAATGTGGATAATTTAGGTATATAAATAGAATAATTTCCCTCATACAGTTAGTGTAGCAACAGTACTGATGAAGACAACTTCGTTGTCGAAATACGTATCTAGCGCATAAAACTCTGTTATTCTTGTGTTGTTGTTGGGGTGATTCTGCTTTTTCTTTTAGTTTTCAACCACAGTGTCCAACCTCGGTCTTTTGTGGTTTTTTCTATTTAATTTAGTGTAGATATCAAATAATTTTTTGCCTTATGCAGGAGTATGCCCTATAGTTTAGAAATCGTTGAGAGCCTAGTGATTTTCATTTGTTAGTCTACATAGCATATTACGTTAAATAATTTTATGAGAAATACGCTGATTAGGCTGTATTTTACTTCTTTATTGAAGCTGTACTTTTATAAGAGAACAGTAAGGAATCCTAATGCGTAAGAAAACGATCTGTGTCTCTTATGACGACTGAACATCGTACGTCAAAAGAATAGGAGTATTCGTTGATTGTACTTGCCCCAACTTGGTCCAACCTTTCCATGATAAACACAAACGTGAAGATTAAACGAACGTCGGATCTTAAAAATGTGTTGTGGCTTCACAAACGTGTTTTTGTCAGTGCTCATCACAGATTCAGATCTTCACTTAGCAAAAATGTATGCATATAAAAATAAAAGAAAGCTCATTGGTTGGTGAAAATTGAATTTTCGTCGTAGAATAAGTACTCTAGAACCATGCGTGCTAGGAGAAAAATGCTAGACACATTTTTTGGTTTAAATTAAGCAAGAAATTTAGCAGAAAAATCTATATTTTAGTCAGTGGCGTAAATGTTATATAAATAAAAGTAACATCATGCCTAGATCTCTGCCACTGGATTCAATAACTTATCACTGGGAGTAACAAATTGTAGAGCTCATTTTGTATTGATACTGTAAGAAATTTTCAGCTCTATCACTTGGCTAATTATCTAAATATCTGAAAAATCTTTATTTCACGTAAAAATGTAACACCACGTATCTCAAAAACTAAGGCCTAGAGGGCGTATCTCCATTCAAACTCCTCCGTTTCAAATCACCGGTGGAATCATCACTGAGATTCTTGTAGATAAAATGTGGACCAGCATACATATACAATGCGAGCCAAAATAACTTGTTCATTTTTAAGAGGCAATAAAAAATAGTGCTGCAAATTGAATCATAACTTTCACATAGCTGTAATAATGAACTCTCCTCAGAAAGACATCCTCATGAAACGAATTTAGGGTACATGACTTGACCACAAAGAAAATATTCGTAAACCTGTACCCTTAAACTTCTGAAACGTTATTTTACTCGAGTTTTAACGAAAAAATGTCAATTTTTACCAAATCGCCCCTTATTTATCCCCTAACCCATGAAGCGATTATTTCCAAAAACAATTCTAAGCGTTCCCTTGGTTGGTGCTAACTGGATACCAAATTTGAAGATAGTATATAATTTTTTTTACTCCTTTGTTGAAGCTGTACTTTTATAAGAGAACAGTAATGAATCCTAATGCGTACGAAAACGATCTGTGTCTCTTATGACGACTGAACATCGTTAAATAATTTTATCGAAAATACACCGATTAGACTGTATTTTACTCATTTATGTGAGCTGTATGTTTATTAAAAAAACAGTAATGGATCCTAATGAGTACGATATCGATCCGGGTCTCTTATGACAACCGAACATCAAAAGCGCTACAGTATTTGTCTTGTCAATATATACCATTTCGCCTCATAATAAATATGTGAATTGGAAAGCCGCCTGTATTATTTATTCTGACTAAACAAAAATTACAATTTTCTCACCTAACTTTTGTCACTGTTAACTGAAATATCAATAACTGTAATACACACCACGACATTACACAGTTATGTACTTTCAGTTTGTCGTTTTTCTGTTTGTATTCGTCTTAAATGTGTTAAATTTTAATTTTTTTCAATAAATTTTCATAATGAAACAGGTTAAATGTGAATGTATAAATGTCGCACTAAATGTCAAGAAATGACGATACCTAATCGCCATGAAAACTTATGACGTCATAAAGGTAGTGTGGTGGGGAGAGTCCCTAAACCAGCCCAATACCTACCGATGACGAGAAAACTTTTAATGATGATATTGAGGTGAATTGGTGCATTACAGGATAGTAAAGCCGGAAGATGCCACGGGGAATGTATTCCACTTCGTACCAAAAGCGTGTAGTGATGTTTCCATACCTCTGCTTTCGTATTGTGCACAGGTGAGTTCACCTTTGACCGTAAATGGTTTGATACTAATCAGTCATCCGAGAGCGATTGTCGAACTATATGGAGATATTAATTCAGAAAAAAACATCACTACTTGCTGTTTAAAAGAAATTGTTCACATGTTTGTTCCACGAAATCATTAAAGAAAGAATACTTTAGAAAATTTGAAAAACTTGTTTGGAAACGTAGTACAAGACTGTCAAAACGACAATGAAAAACTCACTCTGTTACTGTGGTTTCTTTTTCCCTTTGACATGTAAAATATTTTCAGCTGCCATTATATTATATGCTATCTACTGAACGTGGAAATGCTTAGGTTACGGCTTTAAAATTTACACCTTTCGAACAAAACTTGAAATGATAGATATACAAGAGGCCTGTTTTTAAAATGGTTGACACAAAAACATCCTATTTTACACGATTATGTTTCTTTACATCTTTCTTCAGATCCCAACAAAGCTCGTTCTACTTTCCAAGACCTGTTAGTTACTTTTATGGAACTCCAGCTAAAGTTACCCTTAAATTATATCTCTTACTGATTTCCAATAAGTCCAACTACTCCTCTAAATGTTGTGAAGGCTACTCGGTACTGGTCCAATTACAAACAACAAAACTGTATACATAAATATTGAAAATAAAAAATGTTACAAATTAACTATGATTTTTTACCTTGCCGATGACAGGAACGGTCGACTTAACCGTATCTAGATATTAACGTGATTATAATAGAATATGGCCTAAAAACAGTTGTACATACCTTAATAAGGTTAAACAGTGTGGTATATTTCGTTTTTAATATAGGGGAACATGTTGTACCTTGAACACTGTTGTACCTTGAACACATCTCTTTATTTTGAATTTCGAGGATGTTTGTGGATGACTGTGAGGGACAGAATCTTGAATTAGGCAACCTGCAATGTCGTCATATATGTTTCAGTTGATCACCGATAATCGTGTGAGTGTGCAGTGCAGTTCGGATTTTTGACTTGAAAAAGTAAGTTTTTACGCTCTGCGTTTCATGCACATATATCTTTTGTCTTTAATGTAATTAACTGGATCTTTTTTTTTGGGGCGATGGCATACTCATTTGGCTAATAACTAGTTGTGTCAGACATGATCTATTCTTAACCTAAAATTTTCTGTAGTTTGATTATGATACACCGGCACGGTGTTGTACCTTGAACATATCACATACGATGTACCTTGGACATGTTCAAGGTACATCATACGTCTTAGATACATCGATTGTGATATGTTCAAGGTACAACACCATAACGGTGTTTCATCATCAAATTACGGTTAAGTACAAATTATGATTCATGTTCTCTGCTTTATTGCAGTTAATGTTGCCTGGCTTCTTGTACCTCTTTTGAAAATATGCCACGCAGTCGAACAGGTGTAAAAAGGGCTGGGCCAGATCCCAAAAGACTCACAGAGCAATTAAACTAATGTATGAAAATAAAATGACATTATACAGTGCTGCAAAACATACAGGATTGAACAGAAGCACAATACGTCAACATCTTCAACATTATAAAATCTCGGGACGCAGCAAGTGCGTTATGGTAGTGAATTTTCATAGAAATGATCTGGCGCAAAATATTTTATTATAACTTTTTTTTCTTGTAAGATAGAAATCTAAATTTTGGTGTATAGTTTACTTTTTCTATCGTAAACCTACCTACCAAATTTGGTTATCATAGATTTTTTATTTTTTAAGATAAAAATTTTTTTCAAATGAAAACTCAAAATTTTTTCAGAAAACCTCGTCCGATTTTTCTGATTAACGAACTTATCAAAGCCATTTACAAAAGGAAGGCACATGCCAAATTTTATTAAAATCGGCTTATTATTCTTTGAGATAAAAAATTTTTTCGAATAAAAACTCAAAATTTTCCCGGAAAACCTCGTTCGATTTTCCTGACTAACAAACTTGTCAAAGCCATTTACAAAAGGAAGGTACATGCTAAATTTTATTAAAATCGGCTTATTACTTTTTGAGATAAGAATTTTTTTCGAATGAAAACTCAAAATTTTCCAGGAAAACCCTCGTCCGATTTTCCTGACTAACGAACTTATCTAAGCCATTTACAAAAGAAAGGTACATGCCAAATTTTATCAAAATCGGCTTATTATTTTTTGAGTTATCGGTGTGACACACACACATATATATATATATATATATATATATATATATATATATATATATATATATATATATATATATATATATATATATATATATATATATATATATATATAAACATATAAAAATTGAAACTGACCTCGGATATGGGTTCTAGGGGTCCTAGATCGCGCTCATTTGCAAAAATTTTTTCAAAATTCAAAGGTCGGGATCTCCCCATTAGTGAATTTTTTCTACGAAAATTCACTAAAAACGATGATGAAAACTACACCTGGCATAACAATAATGCTACACAGCAAGTTTTCAACAAAACAGAAGAAATTATGCTCGTGGACTATATAAAACAAGCAGCAATATTGCAGTATGGACTCACATTAAAGGATGTTCGTGAATTAGCATACAAATTTGCGGCAGAAAATCGGAAAAAATATCCTTCCAGCTGGGATAATGACAGAATGGCAAGTGAATTTTGGCTGCGCCTTTTCATAAAGAAATATAAAGATGAGATAACCCTTCAGAAACCAGAAGCTACCAGCTTAGCAAGATCAACTGCTTTCAACCGTACCAATGTTGCACTGACATTCCAAAATTATAAAGTGGCTTTGCAAAAATGTCCCCCTTTGCCGGCAGTGAACATATGGAACTGCGATGAAACTGGGCTGTCCACAGTTCATGTTCCTCCGAAAATACTTGCTACCAAAGGATCCAAGCTAGTTGGTACAATGACGAGTGCAGAAAGAGGCACAAATATCACTATGATAGCTGCAGTCAATGCTGGAGGTGGTTTTATTCCAGCAATGCTTATTTTCGCAAGAGTGAATTTCAAAGAATTCATGATAACTGGAGCTCCACCAGGGACAATTGGTGGTGCAAATCAGTCTGGGTGGTCCAATGAAGCATTATTCATTGAATTTTTCAAACATTTTTCGAAATATGTAAGGCCGTCAAAAAAATCTCCTTGCATTTTATTGATGGATAACCATAAAAGCCATATTTCAGTTCCCGTTATTCAATTAGCCAAGGATAACGAAGTGATTTTAGTAACATTTAATCCACATACGAGTCATAAAATGCAGCCTTTAGATAGAACCGTATTTGGACCATTTAAAACATATTTCAATACTGCAATAAATGAATTCATGATCACTCCAGGAAATGCTGGAAAACCGGCAACAATCTATGATCTTGCTCCACTGGTGGGAAAAGCATTTCCACTAGCTTTTACACCAACAAATATTGTTCAGGGATTTCCGGTAACTGGATTTGTTCCTCTGAATGGAAACATTTTCAAGGATTTTGAATTATCTCCAGCAGATGTAACTGATCGTCCAAACCCAACAGCAATAGTTCAAGATAATCCCCAATTCCATCAACTTCAGTTTCATCTTTGACTCAACTTAATTTCAGTGAACCAGTTGCCTCAACTTCTGCCTTGATTTCTCCGGTTATGATTAGGCCACATCCAAAAGCCGCACCACGAAAAGTCACTCATCGAGGTCGTGAAAAAGGACGTTCTCGCATATTGACGGACACCCCCAAAAAACTCAGAATATAATTATTAAAACAAGCTAAACTAAATAAAACAAGAGTTCCGTCTCAGAAAACAACAACCATTTCAAAGAAAGTTGCCGCAGTTAAGCGCAAGGTATTAGTATCTTCCGATTCTTCTATGTCAGATCAGTTCTCAGTGCATGATTCTGAAGATTCTGTTGGACCCTTGGACTTTTCGGAATCAGAAGAAGCTGTTTGTAACACGAGTGCTACTGAGACATCTGGGCAGGATGGAGGATACCAAGTGGGAGATTTCATCATTTTAATATATGAAGCCAAATATTTTCCAGGTAGGATAGTGGAAACAAGCGACGAAGGAGCCATTGTAACGTCAATGGAGCCAACCATGAATAATTGGAAATGGCCGGAAAAAGTGGACTCATTGTTCTATCCATGGGTGGACATTATTCAGAAAATTAATCCCCCAGTGAAGAAATGTTACAAAAGAGACATCTACGAGGTTGGAGAAATAACTCAAATTTGTGAAAAATAGTTTTGTTCTCGAACTGATTTCTAACATTAATGTTCATTTTTCAAATATTTTTCAGAATAATGTTTTCGAATATGAAGATAATTTTGTATTATAAATTGTTTTTTACATATAAGGAGGTCTAAATAAAATTTTATACCGAAAACTATCTAATTTATTAGATACATGTTTAAGGTACAACGGTCTTAGGTCCGAGGTACATCACCCCTGTTGTACCTTGGACACAAATACACTTTTTCAAATTAAGCTTTTTTCTCATCGAATTTGAATCGTTCTAACCTCGCAAAAAACTATTATGTATAAAATATCGCCCCCTATCCATCGCGCCAAAAGAAGCCTCTGACTAGAGTTTATTCTTCATGAAAATTTTTTTTAATCAGGAATGAGTTCAAGGTACAACATGTTCCCCTAATGATAAACGCAATTAAAACGTTTCTATTTGCAAAAAAAAACGTTTATTTTTTCACGTGAGGTTATGACTATTGTTTAGCTGACATATTTGATGCAGATAGGCGGTGTTGTCAGGTCCAGAAGGTCAGATCGGCAGGATTGTGTGTAAAAAGCATTTTAGATCCTTAATTTCGTTAAAGCAGCAAAACATTCTTGGGATTAAATATTAAATGTGGCAACGCTGCTGAAAATTGACAGTTCGAAACGTGCAAATCGTGTATTTTTGAGAACTTAATTTCTCAATTAATCTGTTGTTTATGGATTTTCCGTAATTTTTTTCAGATTATTACATACGCTTTCTTATGGTGTCCGCCGTTTTGGTAATTTCCGGTTGCGTTTAAGTCGACCGTCCCCCCGATGACAACAAATGCTTTATCATCAATTTGCTTGAAACTCAACCGCATTCAAAACAAATGTCAAATAATCAATTTGTCTGCCACTCAGAAAAAAGGACGGTCAAAGTCACGTGTTATGGAATAGCCTATTAGCAAATAATATATAATGACTATCCACTCCTATGCTTTAGCATTGGTGATAATTGTGACAAGTACACTAGCGCCACCTCGCTTGAAGTACTGACAACTGAGCCGGTAATTTGAATTGTATATTTATCTGCATATTGTTAATTTAGACAATTGGTTTATTATAGATCAATATAAAAACTTGTACATGACAAAACAGTGATAATTTTCTGATTATATAGTTATAAATAGAATTTGTATCAACAATCAGCTTGAAACCTAAATGAATTCAGCATTAATAATTCTGCAAATTTCTCTTACCCATAATCTTATTTCATCATAATTTAAAGTACTACCTTGAAACCGTCGTTAAACTACTATTTCAAGGGTAGGTATAGGAATATACTGAAAGCCGTTTCTGAGGATATTAAGTTACAATCTGTACATACCTATAAATAATTGTTCTAGGTATAAATGTTAGCACAGTACTCAATTTGCTATATATCTACATGAAAACTGTCTTATTAATCTAATATTTTAAAATATGTAACTGATATACTTAGTACATAATTAAGAAATTGTGCAGATGAAAGGTGAGACTAACTCTTACTTCCGTGAATAAATCTATTATATGGCTGAATCTGCTGTTTCTACTTGTATCTTTAAAGACTTGTTTTGGGAAGATAATTAAAAGCCTTTACCAAGTAAAAAAATTTTAAACGTGAATAAATGTGACAATTTATGCCATACTGAAATAAAAAAGGACGCAGAAGAAGATAGAAAAACAGTTTTCTTATATCATTTATTATTCATAACTTTTTTTGCCTTGATATTTCTTTTTTTTATGCACTGGAAGACAAGTTATGATTGAAGCCTTTCAACCATCCGTTTACGAAGTTTATCTATAAATAGGTACATGATTGTAAATATTACACAATAAATTATCTTCTGCGAACTGTACATATTGGCATAAAAATGATTCTGAATTTGTCTTCTGCTTCAAATCATATTCACGTTTCGCCATCCTTTGGAAACATATAAAATGTCTTTGATAGATTTAGCACGTTATAATTCGAACAATTATAGATTGCACACACCCAACCACTAACATTCATTGTAAAAAAACACAGCTCAAACTTAATTATACACAGTTAAACACCAGCAATTGCTAGTGTTACACGTTCTCGAACGACGTAACATCAGTACTATCCGCTAGGGGCGCTGATATTCTTGAAATACGAAATCAACCGGAGTGTCCTGTATTGTCATTATATAGTATTTGACTGGACTCTCCACATGACACCATGCGCGTGAGAGTTCAAAAAATAGGTAGCCGTATTATCACATATCTAGTTATTTGTATAATTAATGCACTGCCCAGTGGGATTCGAGAATATACCCAAAGCATTGGCGGTCAGGTCCGATAGTGTGTAGGCAGTATATGCTTATTTTGTTGCTAACTGCATACTGCTAAATTTCTTATTATTAGAAAAAACGATTTTGTTAAATAAGCAAAGTAATGCAGAACTGAATTGATTAAAGTTTACTTGAATTGGATCATACTTTTTTTTCTTTTCTTTAACGTCGGTCTATTTCCGAGACTATGGCCAATCACCGACGTCAGGGAGCAGTTTCACCTACACTTGCTATCCTGGAAATTTTGCCGAACCCCTGTCTTCTTGTAAGGAGGATAGGGGACTGGCGGATTTACTTTATCCTACGAAGGGCGGAACGTGTAGACATTCAACTTGCTCAAACACAATGCCACAACCTCGGTTGGTGTTAATTTTACAGTATGTACTGAAAAAGTGAAGGGGGGACCCTTTAAATCTGACCCAGTACCCTTATGTCCACAGGCACACGCTCTCGTTACTGGACCACCGAGTCTCTAGTTTTCAGATTTAAATTCCGAATAGTTATGCAGTTTGGTATTCTTGCACGTTTTGGGGTATCTATTCAAATATCTTACATTTTTCCTACATATATAAGTTACTTCCCTAAATTTCAGAAATATACTATGATGCTTTGCTAAGAGAAAGCCATTCTTCTCGAAACCCCTCTTTATTTCACTAAGTGAAGATTGGAACATGTGTTGATCACTGATAAGTACACTTGGAGAACCCAAATCACCACAACACATTTTAAAAGACCTGACGATCGTTTCACTAACCAAGTAAGCGTCACAGGGGATAAAACATTCTAAATACTTAAAAAACTGACATCAGCTTATATACCGGATCTCAGGTAAAGAGATCGAACCGAGATGAGACACTACTCGTAGGCAAATTCCAAAGTGTATTGTATTTTTATCGCCGGACCAGGTCTTTGCGCTATCCCTACTGCTTTATCTAAAAAGTGTCCATCTGTAATAGTTTTGAGAAAGTTCAACGACAGCTAAATTAACAGCGGTTCCTTTGGCGGCAATAACTGTATACTTATGTTATCGGTAAAACGTGCCGAAAACGTGGGAATTTTATTTAGCAAAGCAATCGATCAAGTGACTAGTAATTGGCGCTGATGAAGTGTTCATACATTTTTTGTTGTAACTATATTTCGCAATATATACGCTCTCGAACCCATTTAGGTGTCCTGGTTTTCTAACATTTTTTATTAATTTCAGATTATCTTTATCAACGTGATGATTATTATCCCAAATATGTCGAGCGACGGCAGACTTATCTACAGTACCGTAACGTAATTGGGATATGTGTTCTTTGAATCTTATACCAATCGATCTTTTTGTTTGTCCGACGTATTTAAGATTACAATCTTTACAACTTATTTCATAAATTCCCGACATTTTGTCCGCGCTATCCTTGTCTTTTGGGTTGCCTAGCAAGTTTTTTAAGTTATTTGTTGTTGAAAATGTTAGCTGCAAGTCGACTTTTTTAAAAATGCTGTCTAGACCCCTCGTGATTCTAGGTTCAAATGGTCGACTTGCAGCTAACATTTTCAACAACAAATAACTTAAAAAACTTGCTAGGCAACCCAAAAGACAAGGATAGCGCGGACAAAATGTCGGGAATTTATGAAATAAGTTGTAAAGATTGTAATCTTAAATACGTCGGACAAACAAAAAGATTGATTGGTATAAGATTCAAAGAACACATATCCCAATTACGTTACGGTACTGTAGATAAGTCTGCCGTCGCTCGACATATTTGGGATAATAATCATCACGTTGATAAAGATAATCTGAAATTAATAAAAAATGTTAGAAAACCAGGACACCTAAATGGGTTCGAGAGCGTATATATTGCGAAATATAGTTACAACAAAAAATGTATGAACACTTCATCAGCGCCAATTACTAGTCACTTGATCGATTGCTTTGCTAAATAAAATTCCCACGTTTTCGGCACGTTTTACCGATAACATAAGTATACAGTTATTGCCGCCAAAGGAACCGCTGTTAATTTAGCTGTCGTTGAACTTTCTCAAAACTATTACAGATGGACACTTTTTAGATAAAGCAGTAGGGATAGCGCAAAGACCGGGTCCGGCGATTAAAATACAATACACTTTGGAATTTGCCTACGAGTAGTGTCTCATCTCGGTTCGATCTCTTTACCTGAGATCCGGTATATAAGTTCATGTTAGTTTTTTAAGTATTTAGAATGTTTCATCCTCTGATGACGCTAACTTGGTTAGTGAAACGATCGTCAGGTCTTTTAAAATGTGTTGTGGTGATTTGGGTTCTCCAAGTGTACTTACCCCTCTTCATTTATTACTTTATCAGACATCAGTAATAAATTGATGCCTTGGAATGCCTTAAGGGAGTATGTTTATTAAATAGAAAAATATGAAACTATTGTTGTGGCTAAATAGCTTAGAAATTGAGTCCCCAGCAGTAGTTAGTCACTTACTGGTCCATGATTTAAACGCTGAGATGATTAATGAAACGTGACTTAATATACCAAAATTTTGAAGAATTAGTATTCTTTCTAATAATGAAATTCAGTGTGAGTCGTTGAGCAACCTTCAAGGTTTTGTTTTTTTATTTTAAACATATAAATTAATACACACCAAGGTCCCAAAAAGCATCCCTTATTTTCTGTTCATTAAATACTTCGTCAAAGGATACTATATTAAAAACCTGTTTGGAATTAAATAGTTAAAAACAATTGCTTCAAGTATTTTGGAATTTACATGTAAGGCTAGATGTATTCTCACCATAATTAGAACCGCAGACCGGTTGCGCTCTAATTAGAGGCAATCAGTACGGTATACTAATTACAGCGAGAACACACCTATGAAGTAATACGGCTATGGTAGCCAGCCTCCTAGAACACTGTGATATGTACGACTGGGTCGCCATCTCAGTGCGAAACTCGGTAGTATGTTGACACGACAGCTCCAAATAACACAAAATGTTATGAAATACAGACTGTGTATAACCAACTAACAATTTTGTAAATTGTCAGCCCTGGCCCATTTCTTCCCTGACCGGTTTCGTTCTAATTAAAGCTCATCAGTACGGTGTACTAATCACAGCAATAAGACACCTATAAAATAATACGGCTATGGTAGCCAGCCTCCTAGAACATTTTAGTGTCGTACATTTCACAAGGTCTAGGAGGCTGGCTACCATAGCCGTATTGCTTTATAGGTGTGTTTCGCTGTAATTAGTATACCGTAATCATGAGCTCTAATTAGAGCCAAACCGGTCTGCGGTTCTAATTATAGTCAGAATATATCTAGCCTTACATACATTGTCCCTATGTTAAAGAAGAAATTTGCCAGGGCTGACAATTTACAAAATTGTTAGTTTGTACACAGTCTCTATTTTGTAACATTTTGTGTTATTTGGAGCTGTCGTGACAACATACTACCTGGTTCCGCACCGAGATGGCGACCCTATCGTACATCTCACAATGTTCTTGGAATTTACCAACAAACTATATATAGACAATTTTTAAAAACATGCGCCATCCTTCGTGGTTAGGTTTCTCACGTAAAAAAAGACTTTCTGTCATATCAACATAGATTCTATTATGCTTGGTTTCATAGATACAGGGTGTTAAAGAGATATTTTTTTGGTTAATTCCAAATTTATCCAAAGCGGCTGTATCCGAATCAAATTTGGAGGGTTATTTAAACTAGTGCATATTTTACTGCTAAAAAATGTGGACAACTTCATTAGGGCCGTGTGTATATGCTGTCACTGCAATAATTTTCTTAAAAAACAAACCTGTGCGCCGTCGAATTTTTTCTTTTATTAGCACCTTTATGTATGTTATTTCCTGGTTTTTGCCGATTTCGATCTCTTCTATAAGATAATTTTATTTCTTCGTGGGTATATTTCCCCGACCATGGCCAATCTCCAGCGCCCGGGAGCAGTTTCACCTTACTATCTTGGAAATTTTGCCGAAATCCTGTCGTTCTGTAAGGAGGATAGGGAAAATTAACGTGCCCAAATCACATGGACACAGGACCGACGCCTTTACGCCCCCTCCTAAAGGCGGAACGTGGAGACATTCAACTTGCTCAAATACAGTGCCAAAACCTCTATCACAGTATGTACTGAAAAAGTAATAGGAGAACGCTGGGATCGAACCCGGTACCCTTCGGCTCAGAGGTACACGTTATTACCACTGAACCACCGAGGCTCTCATTTATTAAGTGAAGGTTGGAACCTGTGATGAGCACTTGTAAGTACACTTGGAGGAATCCAATCACCACAAAACATCTTTTAAAGACCTAAAAATCGTTTCGTTAGCAACGTTAGCTTCATCAGAGGATGAAAAAATTCTACTCATTTATGTTTTGTAATGTATAACATTTTTAAGGTCCCTTATTTAAACTATTTACTAGTTAAAGTACCCGAATGGAATCACAGCAAGTGTTGAAAATGGCCACCTGCAGCTTCATTGCAAACCCTCGATCGTCGGTCCAAAGATCTTCTTATTCTGGCTCAAATGCGAGGATTTAGCCGAACTCTTACAAATGCTAGTTCTACGAGTTATAAAAGTTTTTCAAATATTTGTACTGGTCTCGTGTAAGCAAGCTTCTTTATGTGCCCGCATAGATAAAAATCTAAATGATTCAAATCAGGGGATCTTGTAGGCCGTGCTACCGGATCACCACGAACAATCCATCGATGACCGTATGTTTCCCATAGGAACTTCCTAACATCAATCGTAAAATGCGCCGAGGCACGATCGTGTTGGAACCACATTCTATTTCTCACTAACACAAATAGCATTTGGGACAGATCATTCATCAGAAACTTCAAATATGACACATGATTCAGTCAATGTAGCAGAATAATTTGACCAGTAATTTCATTACCAATACTAACCCAAATATTTCCTATTGCTAAATCTTAGCAGAGGACAGCTCAGAAACATAACAGGTCTCTTGGCGGGACACATGGCCGTCAAGAAACACCTGCATATTAGGGACGGTTTGAGGGGAACCTGGCGTGCAGAATCTGCAGAGATGGAGAGGAATCTGCCCAACACATCCTGTGCGAGTGTAAAGATCTCGACCGCAAAAGACAACTGATCTACGGTCAGCCTAGACCGGAAACAGAGCAATATAAAACTTCACCCTACCAATTGCTGTGCAGAATAGTTCAAGGCACAGTGATGTTGG
Organism: Tillus elongatus; assembly: GCA_964006375.1. Lineage (NCBI taxonomy): Eukaryota > Metazoa > Arthropoda > Insecta > Coleoptera > Cleridae > Tillus > Tillus elongatus. Next base: position 28,329,713 of record OZ023263.1, on the reverse strand, counting down.
AATGAGTGGAGTAGAAAAGACAAAGGGCATGCACAATAAGCCAAAGGCTGCGGTGCTATCGGGGCGGCAAAGACGCGGACGAGCCTTAAGAAAAAAAAATATTTACCGAAAACTGATACCGCCAGATTGTTACTTTTAGTAAATAGGGACGTTCCTCAGGTCAGTTATACAAGTTATAGAAATTTAGAAATCTCTTGCTTGTAAATAATGCTTCGTCTGAACCCGACGAGAGCAATGTTGCTTGTTTTCCAATTTAGTGACAAAACACTGACATAATTCTTGTCAGGGCCCATAATCTCTTGGTAAAACTTCATGCAAACGTGTATAATAGTGGTATGGTTTTAATTGTTGATCATTCCAGATTCGCTACAGAAACCATGCGAAAATATTTTTTTGTGTGGGTTTTTTTTTCCTTTAACGTCGGCCTATTTCCACGACTATGGCCAATCACCGACGCCAGGGAGCAGTTTCACCTCACTATCCTGGAAATTTTGCCAAACGCCTGCCTTTCTGTAAGTGGGGTAGGGATCTTTAACGTGCCCAATATCACATGGACACGGGGCCGACGGCTTACGCCCCCCGAAGGGCGGAACGTGCAGGCATTCAACTTTCTCAAATACAATGTCACAACCTCGGTTGATGTTAATTGTACAGTATGTACTGAAAAAGTGAAAGGAATACCGTGGCATCGAACCCAGTACCCTTCGGTTCAGATGCACACGTTATTTCCACTGAACCACCGAGGCTTTTTAAATAAATCTTATTTCGTTAGTAATGATTCTAGCACTTGTAGTGGTATTACATTCCACTGCATGGAGAACTGACTCTTCAACTTGAACAATTCGTCGCTATCTTCTGCGTCCAGAATTAGATTTTAAAGGTTGTAAGGCATCGGTTTCCCTTAAACGTCTGCAGATATATTCAAAAATATTTTTCTGGGTGCTATTCGTCCGGGAAACCTGCCATGATAAATTATCGCTGCTTATCATGACAGGTTTCACGGACTGTGCCCAGGAGGACTTTATCGGTCCAGAACCTGTGGTGGGGATATCATCATGCACAGCAAAATGCACCTTAAAGACCTGGACAGATAAAATGGCAATCCAGCGATGTCAAAATCTACCAGGATTAGCACACTCTAAGGCCTTTCAGAGTCAAGGGCTAAGAAACTTCTAGAGTTAAAAAGACAACAACTGAGAACTCTAGTCGGCCTGTATACAGGACACTGCCGCTTGCGTCACCACATGCACCGAATGGGTCTCGGTCAAGAAACTCAGTGCCGGCTGTGTGTGGAGAGTGACGAAACAGCAGAGCATTTTTTATGTTCCTGTCCCGCAGCGGACAAGACAAGACACCTGCTTTTTGGCATGACAAGGCTTGCACAAGAAGATCTGGATCGACTTTCGCCCACAAGGATTGTCGACCTCTGTATGGGGCTGGATTTGTTGGGAGAAATATAGACAATTATGCGTGATCCACAATAGACCCTAAGGTCGCAGTGGAGGGACCGTTATGACCCACTCACAATTCAACCTAACCTATTGCTGCTTCTCGTCTATTTTGTGTCGCTTCAGCTGAAACTAATAACATACCAGCTAATTTAACCAAGGTATAATTAAAGAAGAGCATTTTAAAGCAATAAACAGCATTTATCACTTTGACAAATAAATGACATTAAAAACTTGATTTTTTTATTTATCCCAGAATATATTCAATACGTTACATAACACAACACAATTGCATGTATCTCATAAAAGAACTCTCACTATATACGGTAGAAACATCGCAATGGCCAGGAAGGGAAAATATCATGGGGTCGTATTGGACTCTAAGCTAACCTGGAAAGGTCACGTTGAAAAAATACTGCGTAAGGCAGTTATGACCCCAGCTGTCACTAGGCGGCTATATGGAAAAACATGGGGACTAAGACCTAGTATGGGCCACACAAGGGTGGTCAGACCATAGCTAACATACGCAGCATTGGTCTAGTGGCCTAAGGTGACACAATCCAGTGCCAAACAAAAACTAGGTAAGATCCAAAGGATGGCCTGCCTAGGCATTACAGGGGCCATGACTTCAACCCCAACAGCCTCAATGGAGTCACTTGGTTATCATGGGGGAGGCCAGGCTAGGACTATACAGACTAGTCTGCAATGATAGACTGAAGATCAACCCAGGTTGCAGGGGTCACTGCGAAATTCAGCAGATCGTGAAGGAGCCCATGCTTGAAATGAAAACAGGCTTCGCAACCCCACGAATCGGCAGGGAAGATAATTTTACAGTGGAAATCCCCGTCCGCGAGGCATGGCAGGGGGACACGCCTGGCCTACCACGGGACGCGCTCGTCTGGTTCACGGACGGATCCGGCGGGGAGCGTGGGACGGGGGCAGGCGTTTATTCGAAAAGACCGAGTGTAAGTCACAGTATTTCCCTCGGAGCTAATGCAACGGTCTTTCAGGCCGAAATGTAAGCCATCTTACACTGCGTGCTGGAAAACAAGATGTGGGGCTACACCAACAAGCGGATCATTATAGCCACAGACAGGCAAGCAGCCCTTAAGTCCCTAAGTAGCCCACGGGTAAATTCGAGGCTGGTAAGTGAATACCGAGGCGAGACGAGCGACCTGGCTGGGCAGAATGAGGTCACCCTCATCTGAGTGCCGGGTCACTCGGGGGTCAAAGGCAATGAAGAAGCTTACAGTCTCGCGAAGAGAGGGTCAGCAACACCATTTATGGAACCAGAACCGGTCCAGGGCGTGACGCAGAGCACTGCCAGGGAATCTATTAATCAGCCTAGACCGGAGACAGAGCAATATAAAACTTCACCCTACCAATTGCTCTGCAGACTAGTTCAAGGTACAGTGATTTTGGAATTGGTGGGGTAGAAAAGACCAAGGGCATGCACAATAAGCCAAAGGCTGCGATGCTATTGGGGCGGCAAAGCCGCGGACGAGCCCTAAGGGAAAAAATCTTATAAAAGAGATCGAAATAGACAAAATATGAGGAGGGTACTTTTAACAGGCACTAAACGACCTTCATAACTGTGCTAACAAAAGAAAAAAGGCAGTAGCGCACAGGGTTTTAAAAAAAATCTTGCCGTGATAGCACATACGCACGGCCACATATTTTCAGCAGGAAAATATGTACTATTTTAAATAACTTTTAAGTGAAATCGGACCTATGTTGACATAAGAAAAGGCTTATTTTACATGAGGAATCTAACCTTGAGCGCTCGCATATGTTTTCTGAAACATCCCGTATAATTTAGGAGTATTCAAAGCTTTGATTGAGACCTTGTGTACATAACAATTAAAATCTTTTATGTCATAGACAAAATGACGTCTATACAAGGTTGCTCTACGATAAATCTTCAATTGGCTTTTGTATGTTATTTTAATTTATAATTACAAATGATTTTTGTGTCTACGGATAATCTATTTCAGCATTTATTTTGAATTTTTCTTGTTTGAATTACTGTTTATGTTCACATTGCACACTACATGAAATCGAAATGTTAATAAATGCATATAGGCATGTAAATTCCTGGTGAAAGAAGGTTTGTAAAATTTAAATTTAGATGAAAACTTGCACGCTAATGCTAAACGGGTCATACTTTGCACGCAAATCTTTTGTTTAGATCTATAATAGTTAGTCTGACACGTTCATACTTGCTTTAATTTAAAGGAAATGCACAAGTAGACTTAGACATATCCGTAATTTGTCCAATTAGGTGTGAGTGTTTTAAAATACAGATTCTTCCATGCAAACAGTTCATTTACAAAATGCACTTAACATACCACATATTATTTTAACTTTAATGGGAAACTTATGAACTCTTAAACAATGTAAAGTTTGTTTTTTTTGTTATATATAATTGTTGTTGGCTTCGAATTGATAACCCAATTCATATAGCCTCGGTCCTTGTGTCGCATTAGATTCTGAAACAACATGGGCACAGCAGTAATAGTCTAAGAGCCAGAGGTGAAAAAATTCTCTAAATTTACAAAAGCTGATTTTTTATAGTTAATTAGGTACGCTGTGCACGTACACATATTCTGGTCAGTCAAGCGAATCTTAAAACAGGTGCCACAGATTCTCCAACAAAATTGTATTTTTTACCGGGGTAATAAAATGAATTTACAAAAGCTGATAATTGTTATACAGATTCTATATTGTTTAACAATAAAAGTTATGTCAGTCAGTTATCTGCATACGGGAACAGAGCTGGTCAGTCAGTTCGAATATGTGTATGAAAAATAAATAATGTGCAATTTATTTACAAAGCTTGGACATTTTTTGTGGGTATATATTGATCTATTAAACATTAAAAAACTCGGGACGCAGCAAGTGCGTTATGGTAGTGAATTTTTATTAAATGCTTCAAATTTAAATAACTAAATTTTCTATAAACTTAGAGAGTTTAATTTTAATACGTATTAAGGTCTTTCCTAAGGCAAGATATCCACAAAATTTCATTAAAATAACTTAGTAATTTTCGGAGAAAAAAATTTTTTTCGAAAGAAAACTTAAAATTTGAATAACTCAATTTTCTCTAAACTTATAAAGTTGAATTTTGGTACGTAGTAAGGTTGAGGCAACATATATAGTAAATTTCATTAAAACAGCTTTGTTACTTTCGGAGAAAAAAAAATTTTTCGAAAGAAAACTCAAAATTTTTCCGGATAACGAACTCATCCAAGCCATTAATAAAATAAAGGCACTTGCCAAGTTTCATCGAAATCAGTTGATTATTTTTGAGTTATCATATATATATATATATATATATATATATATATATATATATATATATATATATATATATATATATATATATATATATATATATATATATATATATACTTTAATAAGATATTATGCTGTGACAATACATCTCTCAAGCACCCTAAAATATAATCAAAATGTGCACAATTATATATGTTTTATTTCTTTTTTCCTTAGTCTTAATACACTACATATTTATGACAATCGATTTAATTTACTTATTTGATTTCATAAATAGTCGGTTAATAGTGACTTGGAATGAAGTAGACACCACATCTTCAAACATATGAAGAGAATATGAGTAAATCAACAGCAACTGGGAATGAATTCGGTCAGTCCCCCAGCCACGTGGTTAAAAAACACTGGCTGTATGAGTGGTTACAACTGTACCTCTAAAAAGACTGTAACAGCGGCAGAAGCAGAAGTCAATGGAAGCCGTGTGTATTCGGAAAGAAACTATTGACTATTAATAACAACAATTGACTAAAAACGCTGCGAGTTGTAAGGAAAAAATAATTATACTACAGAGGTGATAAATGATAATAAATTAAAATAGGGTTATATTTAATCGTAAATGCTTCCAATGATTAACAATCAGTGAATTCAGTATTATTGACATTTCTCTGAAACTTAAAAATGAATTTCATGAGTCAATGACAATAAGAGAAGCTGTCATTGACTAACCATCAGCAACCACATACTTGACCTATGATTTAAACATAAATGTTTCAAATTTGAATAGCTCAATTTTCTGTAACCCTAGAAAGCTGAATTTTGGCACATAGTTAGGTCTTTCCCAAAGCAATATGTAGACCAAATTTTATCAAAATTTTCGGAAAAAAAATTTTTTTTGAAAGAAAACTCAAAATTTTCTCGGAAAACCTCGTCCGATTTCCCTAGCCAACGAACTCATCCAAGCCATTAATAAAAGAAAGAGTTTCATCGAAATCGGTTAATTATTTTTTGAGTTATCAGACGGATACATATATATATATATATATATATATATATATATATATATATATATATATATATATATATATATATATATATATATATAAACATATAAAAATTCAAACTGACCCCGGATATGGGTTCTAGGGGTCCTAATTCGCGCTCATTTGAAAAAATTTTTGCAAAGTCTCACCATCGATACCTCTCTATTAGTGAATTTTTTAAATAAAAATTCACTAAAAAATGGTCAGTCAACTGTTTTGTAGAACAACGCCCGTCAGTCAGCGAAAAAAGATATAAAAAATTTGTGCGCGCCGGCGGCGTTACAGGCGGCATGCTCGCTCTTCTCCTCCCATTATTATTATTTAAAGTATCAGAAAACTATGTGAAATTATAAATTGTAATTATAAATTAGTAATTTATTGTTTTATTAAAACATATAAGTATATTAATAACGTTAACAGACAATTTATTTCTTTACTTAATGTGTTTCAGTTACACTTTATTAAATAAATAAATTGTCTGTTAATACAATTATATATATATATATATATATATATATATATATATATATATATATATATATATATATATATATTATCAATAAAAATACCAATTAATAATTTACAATTACAACTTATAATTTCACATAGTTTTCGGATATTTTAAATAATAATAATAATGGGAGGAGAAGAGCGAGCATGTCGCCCGTAACGCGCACGCAATTTTTATATATTTTTTTTCGCTGACTGACGGGCGTTGCTCTACAAAACAGTTGACTGACTATTTTTTTAATGTTTAACAGATAAATATATACCCACAAAAAATGTCCAAGCCTTGTAAATAAATTGCACATTATTTATTTTTTATACACACATTCTAACTGACTGACCAGCTCTGTTCCCGTATGCAGCTGACTGACTGACATAACTTTTATTGTTATACAATATAGAATCTGTATAACAATTATCAGCTTTTGTAAATTCATTTTATTACCCTGGTAAAAACGATATCTTTGTTGGCGCACCTGTAGCACCTGTTCTAAGATTAGCTTGACTGACCTGAATATGTGTACGTGCACAGCGTACCTAATTACCTACAGAAAAATCAGCTTTTGTAAATTCAGAGAATTTTTCCACCTCTGGCTATCCGTCTATAACTTATTGATTAAATTACATCGCTGCACATGTAAGTGAGCGCTGATATGTCTCGGATTAAAAGGTTTGCATACAAATAACAAGTATGTACACACACACACACACACACACACACACACACACACACACACACACACACACACACACACACAGATATATATATATATATATATATATATATATATATATATATATATATATATATATATATATACATATACTAGCACTTATTAAACCTGTCCATTGTATGTTGCAAAGTGAAAATGAAGATGTATGATATTAGCGTTTTATACCTGTAATAGCATTATGCTATTATAGGTATAAAACGTTAATATCATACATCCTCATGTTCATTTTGCAACATATAATAGATATTACTTATGACACTCTATTTATAGAGGGACGAGCTACAAGCATTTTTTTTTAATTCAAGGCCCTTCTCTTTTTTTATAACTTTAAGTTTTATATCTAATATTTTGATATTCTGAATTCTTTTAGGGGTGATAGTAAACAAGTCAATTCCACTTACCAAAAAGAAACATGAAAAATCCAGCTTTTCAAAGTTTGTAAATGTGACACTTACCAGATTATTTAACGACAACATAGTAAAAATAAAAATACGCCTCTGTCAATCGGATTCAATCTAAACAAACGACGGAAACTAAGCTTTGAAGCAGGCTTAGAAGGCTGCCTCACTTTTGTGGCCCTAATAAACACCAACCTACCAGTGCGCGTGCCATTGCCATGGCAACCGTTGCATGCAAGCGTCCCGAAGCAGACGCAGCATTTGTATACGAACGAATCTGGCTCAGTCAGTCTGCAGTTGCTTGACGCTCTACAGTAGTCTGTGGTCTGCAATACGTGAGCGCTGAGCGTTGGGGCATGTATACACTCAATTCGGTAATCAGGGGCTTGCAAATTATATCTCACCATAAATTACTATAAAAGTACATTATCTACTGCGGCGCGACGTAACAAGACATTTTTATGTGGTTGTACAAAATGAATTTTAGAGAATGGAAAAAAATATATGGTGGATTTTGAATTAAAAAGTGTAGCTTAACTGGAAAATATAGGTGAAGCAGCGCTTCACCTGCGTCATCTGACGAGCCGCCACTGCATTATACTATACTAAAAGCCTAAGGATTGTAACGGGGACACTCTTCACGTCATAGGGTATATTATGACGACTGAAAAACAACACACACGGACCACGGGAAACATAGGTAATAACATATGGAAAGACAGTAGGATTTTTCAAACTATATAGCCTACCTATGATTAAGATGTATAAGGTTCTTGTAATCGTAAGCTAAATTTACAGACATTTAAACAGTTTTGCATTTTTAATAAATTTACTAATTGCAAGCAATATCCTTTTATTTCTAAGAGCAATACACAAAAGAGAGGCCACATTTAATGGCAAACAAATATTGTCAGTGAGCCTACTCCTAAAAAGCAGCTATCTTTGTTGATTGTGAAAGCTGCAACAGAAAATTTAATATTCCATGTCCCCGATACTTACCCTCAATTTTAAGTTTGTTATTATTTTTTTAAACATGCTTCAAATTCTAATAGCACAAAAGGGCGGTATATATGATGAATTATAATGACGCGCAATAATGAATTAAATTTACACTTATTTCATTAACTAAAGATTGAAACGTGTGGTAAATACTGATAAGTACACTAGTACAACCCAAAACACCATAACACATTTTTTTTTAAATCTGACGATAGTTTTGCTAACCAAGTTATCGTCATCAGAGGTTGAAAATTTTAAAAGACCTGACCAGGTTAGCATCATCACAAGATTAAAATTCAAGTTGACCTGAGCTGACCCGGCAATCATTTCATTAACCAGATTAACGTCATCAGAGAATGAATTTTTATCATCCTTTGATAACGCTAACTTGGCTAGTGAAACGGTCGTCAGGTTTTAAAAAATGTGTTGCGATTTGGATTGTCTAAGTGTACTTAATTGATTTCATTGTCTATTCTTGTAAGTATGGTAGAAGAAATGTTTAGTTTACCAATTACCTATACTTTTGTAAAAGTTATTAGTTTTTTAATTAAAAACTGTAAAAAGTATAACGTTTTCGCATTTCAGGTCACTTATTATAGCTTATATATCTTTAAATTTTTAAAGTATTTGAACGGGTATAATTCGGGATATTATTCGTTTTTACTAATATGGGGGAAGTTCTGCGGCAAGCTTACCAATGCGGTTCTCCTACGGGACTATGCTTAGGCGCCAGCATCAATTTAGTTCTGTGGGAGTCGATGCGCTTCCTCAGGACTATGTCTAATTTCTAAGTCGCTATCAACAGCTACTTAGATCCAGGGTAAGCTACAGTGAAGACAGGGTTCTCCTAAGTCGTAAGGTAAAGTCACTTGTGACTTCTAGTTATGGCCTATATTATAAATCAAGCTGTTGCAAATTACGTTAGGGTTAATTTGTTAGGAAGTGCTAAATGAAATGCCGAATAAGATCAATAATCTATTTACAAACGTGCGTGTTAGAAAATATTTACAAGTTATGTACAAGACAATATTTACAAAAAGGTTGGTAAGAAACAAAAGCGACATATTAAACTAAGCGGGATTTCCTAACACTGGTCCTGAAACTAAACTGTATTATTCACAATGAAAGTAAATTATTATATACCAGAGGCAGTTATAATGCATTGAGCCTGTTAAATATTCGAGGGTTATGCGGGCGGTGACTTAAAGCGGGGATACACAGTCGGTAGTTTTCGGAATCTATATGGCAATGTGTAAAAGTAATATTAGGCAAACGGTCAGGATAAGCACACACGCAGCATGTGAAATAAAAAGGATGCAATATCAAGATAAACTAGCTGCGCACAATGATCCTTATTACTACAGGTTAACTACGGTACAACCGTCATACGTTGCATTCAAGCACTTGGGAACATTACCCTGTGAAAAAGACATTCATAAGTAGAGGAAACCATCTTTCCTAAGGAAGAGGAAGATGCCCCAACCAATTCGCCCAGATCAACCAAGAGACCGGATATCGTCGCACTGTTTCGATCGCCAATAACTAGGCTGCTACAATGGAACCCTATTGCAGTTCGAAATATCCTCACGTCGGCCCGTCACCGAGACCACGGGGGCGCCTCCACGGAAGACCACTTTATAATATCTGGCAATAGCTAGACCACTACAATGGCAGACCCGGTTGTAACCTCCTGCTTTGCTAGTGCGCACACGCGCCCGGGAAAACCGCAGCTCTGAAATGCAACACTCCGCTCCTCCAGGTCGACGATAGTGATGAAGGGTGACGTCCCCCAGTTCCTCTAGTCTATGGCGGACTTAATCACGTGAAGCTCTTCAGCAGCTGCCCCTCGGCAATATAACAACTAACAAAAGCTCCACGGAAGACCACTTTATAATATCTGGCAATAGCTAGACCGCTACAATGGCAGACCCGGTTGTAACCTCCTGCTTTGCTAGTGCCCACACGCGCCCGGGAAAACCGCAGCTCTGAAATGCAACACTCCGCTCCTCCAGGTCGACGATAGTGATGAAGGGTGACGTCCCCCAGTTCCTCTAGTCTATGGCGGACTTAATCACGAGAAGCTCTTCAGCAGCTGCCCCTCGGCAATATAACAACTAACAAAAGCTCCACGGAAGACCACTTTATAATATCTGGCAATAGCTAGACCGCTACAATGGCAGACCCGGTTGTAACCTCCTGCTTTGCTAGTGCCCACACGCGCCCGGGATAACCGCAGCTCTGAAATGCAACACTCCGCTCCTCCAGGTCGACGATAGTGATAAAGGGTGACGTCCCCCAGTTCCTCTAGTCTATGGCGGACTTAATCACGAGAAGCTCTTCAGCAGCTGCCCCTCGGCAATATAACAACTAACAAAAGCTCCACGGAAGACCACTTTATAATATCTGGCAATAGCTAGACCGCTACAATGGCAGACCCGGTTGTAACCTCCTGCTTTGCTAGTGCCCACACGCGCCCGGGATAACCGCAGCTCTGAAATGCAACACTCCGCTCCTCCAGGTCGACGATAGTGATAAAGGGTGACGTCCCTCAGTTCCTCTAGTCTATGGCGGACTTAATCACGAGAAGCTCTTCAGCAGCTGCCCCTCGACAATATAACAACTAACAAAAGCTCCACGGAAGACCACTTTATAATATCTGGCAATAGCTAGACCACTACAATGGCAGACCCGGTTGTAACCTCCTGCTTTGCTAGTGCCCACACGCGCCCTGGAAGACCGCAGCTCTGAAATGCAACACTCCGCTCCTCCAGGTCGACGATAGTGATGAAGGGTGACGTCCCCCAGTTCCTCTAGTCTATGGCGGACTTAATAACGAGAAGCTCTTCGGCAGCTGCCCCTCGGCAATATAACAACTAACAAAAGCTCCACGGAAGACCACTTTATAATATCTGGCAATAGCTAGACCACTACAATGGCAGACCCGGTTGTAACCTCCTGCTTTGCTAGTACCCACACGCGCCCGGGATAACCGCAGCTCTGAAATGCAACACTCCGCTCCTCCAGGTCGACGATAGTGATGAAGGGTGACGTCCCTCAGTTCCTCTAGTCTATGGCGGACTTAATCGCGAGAAGCTCTTCGGCAGCTGCCACTCGTCAATACAACAACTAACAAAGATAACAATATTCAAACATTTTCCACACCTGGCCTTTAAACATCACCTCTAACGAAGGCAGACCAAGCGCGCCAAAGTACCCTCCGGCAGAATGAGATGTCTCGTCCGGGGATTACTTTTTCATACGCGTCCAACACTACGTTGTTCTTACGTAAATGCCGATCTACCTAAAATAATCACACAAGCTTCGTGTGAAGACGGTATTCAGTTAAAATTGCTGCTACTTCTCCAAAGCCGTGTACACCTACGGATAAACAACGCTCTGCTTGGCAAGTTCAACGATCGGACGACCTGCAGAATTTAACACCAAAACTCAAAAGAAAACCAAATGCACGAACCAAACTATATCGACGGCGGGTGCCAACTCTGCGTGGCTGATACCTGTAGCGACAGAAAACCTACTGCTTTTCTGTATATCTCCTAATCACCGGTCTGCCCACAGACACCAGAGCAAGTTGCTAAGACTATGCACAATCAACCAAGGGTTGCGGTGCTATCGGGGCGGCAAGGCCGCGGACGAGCCCTGAGGGAACAAAAAAAAAAAGTTGCTAAGACGTTTTAAACAAAACTAACATTGCCAACTATGAAGAATGTTGATAACTTTTTAGGACTTCTTTTTAATTGATGCCGTCCAGAAAGGACGTTGAAATTGTTTTCGCTTGCTCTTTCGTCAATCAGATGAATTAGTTTTTTTTTACTCTTAGTTTTTACAATAAATTTTAAAACCATGGCATTTTTAAACAGAGAATGAGGAGATCTTTCAAATGAGGTATCACAAGCCCCTACTCCTTAATTAAAAATTTGGAGGTTGAAACTGTCATTCGAAGCGTTTGAGTGTAAAGATGAAGTTTTCACGTTGCGGGATGTCATTTTTAATCTAAAATTGACTGGGATTTTTTACAAGAATGCATTGCTTTATGGTTTTTTATTTACTTTAACTTCGGTTGATTTCCGCTACTAAGGCCAATGACCGACGCCAGGGAGCAGCTTCACCGCACTATCCTGGAGATTTTGCCGAACCCCTGCCTTTCTGTAAGGAGGGTAGAGATCTTTAACGTGTCCAACATCGCATGGACACCGGACCGACGGATCTACGCACCCTCCGAAGGGCGGAACGTTCAGGCTTTAAACTTGCTCAAATACAATCCCAGAACATCAGTTGATGTTAGTTTATTACAGTTTGTACTCAAAAAGTGAATGGGAAACGCTAGAAATCGAACCCAGTACCTTTCGGTTCAGAGGCACGCGTTCTTACCCCTGGACCACCGAGGCTCCGCATAATAATTGAGATACTGATTTTTTTCTATTTGGCTGTTCCACACGGTATATCTTATCAAAAAGTAGATTTTTAATGCATGTGGCAAATCGGAGTAATAAATATTAAGAAGGTTACATATTTTCCCATGAATTCCATGCTTTAAAAAATGTAATTAATTCATGTAGTCCTATCGAAACAAAACTGATTTGTTGGCATAAAAATTGATAGAGATCCAAAAATAAGGCTACTTATTTAATACATAAATCAACGAAATATTTCTAGCGGATTACTCAAGAATACAAAGCCGCCTCTTTACATTTACCAGACTTGTCGAAAGTATGTTTTTCACAATATTTTTATGACTTTTACAGATGTTACTTGATAAACCTTTTACCTTAGTAAAAGTTTCATACAATAACACACTTAAAAAAGACTGGGTTTAACTTGAAAAAGTTATAAATTCAAAGAACAATGTGCTAGAATTAATTAAAGAAAAAGTTTCAGGAACAACTTTGTTGACTTTTTAATGAATCACACCACAATTTCAGTTATTTTTGTGGTCTGCTGTGATTAAAGATTACTTTATTACCAAGGGGCCTCAAAGGGTATCTTTTCAGATTAATTTTTACATACCAAAAAAATTGCTTCGGCTTTTTAAATGTTGCTCTCTAAATTTAAACGTAAGAAATATAGACTAGAATTGTGTGTTTTTGTTTCTTATAACATCGGTCTATTTCCTCTACTATGACCAGTCACCGACGCCAGGGAGCAGTTTCACCTCACTATCTTGGAAATTTTGCCGAACCACTGATTTTTTGTAAGGAGGGTAAGGATCTTTAACGTGACCAACAAGGCATGTACATGCGACCGACGGCTTTACGCCGCCTCCGAAGGGCGGAACGTACCGACATTCAACTTCCTCAAATTCAATGCCACAACCTCGGCTGATGTTAATGTTACAGTTTATACTGAAAAAGTGAAAGGAAAGCCCTGGAATCGAATCCAGTAGCCTTCGGTTTAGAGGCACACGTTCTTACCACTGAACCACCGAGGTTTAATGCTAGAAGTGAATATTAAAACAAGACTCATTTCGTAAACTGAAATGACATTTATAGTACGTAAATGTTCTTAGATATACGAGGGGTACTGAAAAGAAAGCAAACTGATGTTCTGGTGGGCGGAATTTTTGTAGTAACGTTTTCTTCAGCTAGGAACGTATAGAGGTACCATTCCCAAATTAGGTAGCCAAGTTTCGTCGCTAAAGAGGGTTTCGTTCAGCCTGTGTGAACTTTTTGTGAGAGTTGTTTTGTGTGCTCGTCGTTTTTGCAATTGCTTATTCTCCTGGACAGCGCGCGGCCGTAAATTTTTGCTTCTTCTTCGTAAAAGCTGACACGGGAACTCTTAAAATGTTTACAGTGGCTCACAAGTACAATGCCATGGGAAAAACTCAAGTGTGTGAGTAGTTTTCTAGTTTCAAAAGAGGTGAAATGTCAAACGTTGCTCTCGTCATCCTTCCAATGCCCGAACCGATGAAAATGTCAAAAAAATCGAGAAATCTTGCTGGGAGATCGAGGACGGCCGATTAACTAGTTATGGAGCTGTCTGGGGTAACTTGGAGGTCAGTTGAGAAATTTTGAACAGAAGCTTTGGGGACGAAAAGGGTGGCTGCCTAATTCGTACCTCGATTGCTGACTGTGAACGAAAGCAAGATCGTGTAGACGCACTCCAAGTTGCCTCGCTCCCAAAAGTTCTTCAAGTTAAATGAAACGTCAAAACAATGCTTGTTTTTTCATGTGATAAGAGTTGTCCATTTAGAGCTTATTCCACAGGGTCAGACAGTTAACCTGGCTTTCTAACTGAAACTTTTTTAAAAGGTTGCGCAACAGTTTGCGGCGGAAGAGGCCAGATCTGTGGCAGTCGGGCGACTGGTTTTTCCACCATAATAACGCCTCTGTTCATAAATCTCTGTATGTGTGTCAATTTAGACCCAAAAATGACATGACCCCTCTACCTTATCCACCCTACCCACCCGACTTTGCCCCCTGCGACTGTTTTTAATTTCCCCGAATGTAAAGAGACATGAAAGGAAAGCGTTTTGCTGGGCACCTTCCGTTCTGTAAGAAAGATAAGGATCTATAGCGTGCCTAACATTCATCGCATAGTACCCAGAATCGGCAGCTTTACGCCCCTCCTGTAGAAGAAAGAACGTGCAGGCATTGAACTTGCTCAAACACGATTCCTTACCTTCAGTAGCTGTTAATTTTATCGCCGTCACAGATGTAAGTTCCTTGTTTTATTCAGTGCTCTAAATTAAATTTTAACCCAATATTCATCAAAAAAATTTGTGTTTGTTTACGTTAAAGAGTGTGATTACCAATCTGTTTTATTGAAAATAAAGCGAGTTTGATCAACAAATTTGTCTTTTAGAAAAATTGAAAACGGTTTTTTCTTTATTTTTAATTCTTATAATTTTGTTACGGTCTTACATTGAAGTGAAATTACTAGTGCAATTAAGCAAGAAGCATTATACTATTGTAGTAGAGAATGGCATGCATTTAAAGTTTAGAGATTAGAATAAAATGTTAGTAAGTTATCTGCATGTAAAGTTTTTGATTAGGTCTTAAATTATTATTATTGTTGAGTTTAAATATATACCTAAAATAAAATGGTAAAGCAACATAAGAATATACAATAGTTTTAGCAAGGCTTCACTTCAAAATTTTATATATTTATACAGCGGCGTTTACGTTAGTATAATTAATAGTACAGTGTTATTCATTATAAATTACCGCTACTGTAAAGCCCTCCATTTTCATTCCTTTGACATTTTTTCTATTGTTGCTACGCTTAGTTATATTCCACAGATACTTATGGTCCCTAGAGGACTCCACGAGTTTAACTGCATCTCCTTCGGACCACCTCGTTTTGTATAGAAACATTAAATAATAATAATATACAAACTTCTGTACACGACGTAGGCATTACTAATAACACACTATAATGACACAAAATTGTTTACATTGGACGAGTTCAGAAACCAGTCGAACAGATAATAAAATTTCTGCAAATTGTGGAAAGTTTAGTGGGTAAGTAACTAGCCTAGGGAGCTATTTACTATCCTAGCTGGTCCGCTGGAGAAAGTGTTGGTGGAAGTATCTCTCCTACAAAGTTTACGCTGGATTAGTGGCTGCCTTGCAAGTTGCTAGTACAAGTAACTAACCTATTTAGTGTACCAGTGTAAACGCCGTTTAGTATATTAGGTAGTATGTTTAGGTGAGAGCTTGCAAGTAAATTTTTACGAGTTTTCCTTATCGTATTAGGCTGAAATTTAATACGCGTGTATAGAGATCAGACGACAGTTTACGATCTTGAGTTCAAACTCCCGCCTTCCTGTTCAAAGACTTTAGGCGATGGTATCCTCCTACACTGTCAGGTGTAAGCCGCTCTCAAAGGAACCGCTGCAACCTACACAATCCAAAAAATCAGCAGGTAAATTAAGACCTTTCTTCTCCCCATAGAACCCTCCTCACATGAACACGAACGTTCATACCACTCTAGTCTTCCCCGAGATCTGATATATTTCTCTTTTCGGCGCCCTCTCTTTCCTTCGCCCCAAGCGCACTACGCGTTTCCTCTTTCAGCTTCATTTCCGAGACCCATGCGTTGATATTCCTGATGTCCTCGTTCTTGGTAGACCTTGAACGGGTAGGAACCTCCAATATGGTTCTGTTTTCTCGCAAAGTTTTCTCTTGCCTTCCTACGATTTTCAATCTGGCAGTCTTCCAGCACATGTCTTGCTGTCTCCTGCTCGCCGTTTTCGCACACACACATTCTCCCATTTTAGGCATTGGGTTAAATCAACTATAGTAGCCTTTGAAACGCCCGTGGCCAGTCAACAGGTTCACTGCTCTGTGACTGCAGCCGTTGAGGACCGCATCCATGCTGTATATTTACTGATAAGTGCTTCAACCCTTCCTCTCCTCGTCCCAGTGCCTCTGTCAGTCTGCGTCAGTGTTTCAGTGTTTTCCGTGGTATTTTATTTGAGCATTCTACTCGTCACCGGAGCCTCTACCCTCTTTTGCTATCGCGCCGGTCTTCGAACTAGTTGCTACTCGACAACAGATTTATTTGTGTTCCCGCGCGCTCCACCTCTTGTGTCTTTCTGTGGATGATGCGGGCCGTTACTCCGTTCCTCCTGGTGAGCATGTCCAGGGCTACTATGCCTATATATGGGTCAGCTGACAGTGCAACATAGGCTATCAGTCATTATCATAAATTTAATATGGCGAACGCTACAAGATGGCAGAATTTTCCTTTTCTCACAATCCCCATAACATGGGTTGTGAAATTGAAAGACGAGTTACTATTTGTTACCTAAAGTACTGTATACTTACAGTAGTTGACGTAACGCACTCATGAATTCAAAATAACGACCGACGCAAGATGGCGGCAAATTGATTTCTCAACAACATCCTTGATCTGGGTATTAGATGAAAGGTCTTAACGAGTGAAATACAGTACTTCGCTCTGACGATGATTTATTTTTTGCAATTTTTATGACATGCCTGTTAAGTATTTCTCCCCACCCTATTATACCATACCGGAAATGTAACTCTACTAATGCCTGATATACACTCTTCGAATCTTTTACCGACATGAACTCCTTTAGATGCATCATTAGATACAGCAATGATATCAGTTTGTTGTTTAGAAAACCAGCATGATGTTTTCACCCTTTATGATTATCTATTACTACTCCCAAATATAATCTTTTCAGCCGATGCAATTTTCCTGTGCTCTAGGGTTAAATATCTGTATTTCGGTAGGTGTATTATGTAAGGGGCAAATAGAATGTGTAGAGTTTTGTCGCAATTTATTGGGGAGTTTAAAGTCTAACCATTCCACAATTGAACACAGATCCTGTTCAGTCTTGACTTTAAGCTCGCGCCAATTACTTGCACTCGCAATAAGTGCTGTATCCTCTGCAAAGCTTATCAATTTTTCGTTTATTTGTAGATCAAATCAGGAGTTCACATACAATACAGACAATATAGATCCGAGCACTGTTCCCTGTGGCACTCCGTATTTAAGAGTCTTGACATCGTAACAGTTATCAATTCTTACAGATTGTTTTCGGTCTGGTAGATAGCTTCGAATGAGCTCCAAAGGTTGGCCTCTTATGCCCATGTTTTCCAGAGACTGAACAAGGAAAGGATGACTGACAGTATCAAAGGCTTTTATCAAATCCAGAAATATACAGAGTGACGGTGATCGATTGTCCAACGCACGATAGATATTGATTATTAGCTCTAAAATACGATAGGTCACCCAAGTAAAAACGTAGAACAGTTTAAAATAAACAATCAATTAAAACGACAAGTAAAAGATAACCTACAATCTTAAATCTACAAATATTAACGGCAATATAATATAACACAAACGATACCAAACAAAACACAAATAATGCCAAACAACATGTAACAAAGATCCAATTCAGTATAGTTTAACTGAACCACTAGTCTTGCTTTCAAAATTGGAGGCAAAACAACTCGCGTTTCATAATTACTTGACTTTTTTTAGCACAGTCTTTATACATACCTTTCGTGAGCACCTAAAACGTCATTTGGGCCGTAACTTTGAGGTAGGTTTCTTTTGCTTCATTTCCGTCGAAGTTTTGTCAACAGAACGGGTTGCTGGTCGCTGACCAGCAATCAGTGTTCCTGTGACTTTTTTCCTCTAGCTTCGTTCAACAGCTCAATGGATCCTTTTTCCGTTTGTTGAACTGAATGCTTCACAGCTTTGTGCTTCTCTACGAAAACATCGTCAATAGTAGTCGTAGGAGTGGCAGGGACACTGTTAGATCTATTTGCTCGCGTACAACCCGTCCCCATGAAAGGATCCAAAGCACTTCCTAGCAACTACAGACCTATTTCTCTCCTTTCAGTCGACTCTAAAGTGATGGAAAAGTATATAAACACCGAATTACTAAAATTTCTTGAAAAACACAGTCTAATCCACGACAGGTAGTATGGATTCCGTCAGCGCAGATCAACTGCTGACCGCCTTTCCTTTGTCACCCATTCTTGGAACAAGTCTATGGAACTACACGGTGAATCCCAGATTGTCTCTGTAGAGATATCTAAAGCACTCGACCAGGTCTGGCACGCAGCGCTGCTTAATAAACTTCTGGCCTATGGCCTACCACCAAAACTCTGTACCTGTACGGCAAACTTCCTCTCCAACCGGAGCATTTCTGTTGTCGTGGATGGCCATTCCTCTAAACTGTATCCAATTAATGCAGGAGTTCCTCAAGGTTCAGCTTTAGCCCCTACTTTATTTCTTCTACGCATCAATGACCTCCTCTCTAGCACATCCAACCTAGTTCACAGTTGCGCGGACGACAGCACCCTCCACTCAAATATACAATATTCTAGGCATGTCTCTTTAGCCCAATTAGATGAGGATCGCAGACTCGTGGAGGGCTCTGTCTCCGTGGATCTCCAAAAAATATTAGACTGGGGAAGTAGAAATCTTGTACAATTCAACCCCACCAAATTACAGTCCTGCTTTCTTTTTCATAAGAGATACACCAGCCCTAGACCCATCACAATGAACAATCAAGTTATTCAAAGTAATGAGTCCTTTTCACTTGTTGGCATTTCTGTGGATCGAAATCTCAATTGGCACCAACATGTCACATCAATTTCAGAAGCGGCTGCTAAGAAATTAGGTTTTCTCTTCCGGGCTCGCAAATACTTTTCACCAGCTAATCTCTATACCTTATAAACTTCACAAATAAGACCAAACCTCGAATACTGCTCCCACATCTGGGGTGCTGCTGCCGCTTTTACACTCGCTATCCTGGACTTAATTCAGAAAAGAGCTATACGCCTCATCGGTGACCCTACCCTCACCTAAAGGCTGCCATCTCTTGCTCACCGACGTGCTGTTGGTGACCTCTCTCTATTTTATAGATATCTGCACGGGCACTGCTCAGAGCAGCTTTCTTCCATAGTTCCTCCACCTGCTGTCCCCAACAGATCTACCAGGGGAACAGAGCGAATGCACCCTTTTTCTGTCCAGGTCACCAGACATAGAACATCTTGTTATGCCCGCTCTTTTGTCCCGAGGACTTCCAAGTTGTGGAATTCCCTGCCGGCACATGTTTTTCCTTCTCCCCCGAACCTCCAAACCTTCAAGTTCAGCATTAACAAGTTGCCTCTTTCCTCCTTCTCGACACCCACGGTACAATAGTATTTAGGTTATAAGCCCTTGTGGTGTGTTGTTGAAATAAAAATAAATAAAAAAATTTTCAGCAATTTGCTCCAGGTATATTTGTGTCTCGTCCTCCGCTTCTAATTACTGCACACTGTATAGGTCTCCATTCACCCAAACTCTGTTACTTTATGTATGCATTTAGTTTCTTTTCTTGCGCCAAGGTAAGATGGCGCCTAAGTGCCTTCTGCTCCTGCCTCTCCTCAAATGTCAGATCACTTACAATTCACAGTTTTGTTCCCTTCAGTTTCCTTGCACTTCTTATCACTTCACACTTTTTGAGGTAGCTAATGAACTCTACGTTTACTGTCCGATCTCTATCTCCCTTTCCCATGGCATATAAATCACGAATTTTTGTATCCTTGATATCCAGCTCCAATCTTGTGTTAAACAAATTGAAAGCGTGCCCCAACAGATATTTCCCAAGGTCCCCCAAGCCGAATATAATTATGTTAGTTTCTGGCATAAGAAAAGTAAGCGGTTCTGATAAGAATTAAACGTTGAATGAAACGGCTTCTCATCAGACACCAAAATTTATTTCAGATCTTCTCTTACACCCGACGTGTTTCGACCCTCCAAGAGGTCATCTTTAGGGGATAAATTTGAACAATTCTCAAAAAATTGAACTCGAAACTATACAAGAAGCCATGATGTGACATAATAGCCGCCCTTCATCATGGCTGTTAATAATCGCCGATCTTTTCCATTGATTTTTCATCTTGAAGACAATTTTCTGGCATTATGCAGATGTAGTGTTGCATGCCCCCTAGCACAATGGATGAAGTTGTGACCTGTTGAACCTTCCTGTATAGTTTTGAGTTCAATTTTTTGAGAATCGTTCAAATTTATCCCCTGAAGATGACCTCTTGGAGGGTCGAAACACGTCGGGTGTAAGAGAAGATCTGAAATAAATTTTGGTGTCTGATGAGAAGCCGTTTCATTCAACGCTTAATTATGTAATCCCAGACGGCGTGACGTTCAGAAATGAAGGTTCTGATAAGAAGCTCGATACCTGAATACGTGATACGTAAATCCATTTTCAAGTATTTAGAAAAATTAATTAATGTAACATTTATTTTTATTGAACGAAAGCTGTTTGCCATGATCTGGAGTAGCTACATTCTAGCGAACAAGCGTAGGTAAGTGCACTGTATAATGAACTAGGTTTTAAGATTTGTTTTTAATATTTTGCAGTGGTCAATCAATTGATTACACATAAAATAAAATAAACGCACAATGCATATAAATAAAACTTCTAAAGTGTTAACCAATCTAATGTATTAACTGAAACCTTCTATACAGTTTTAACAATAATACCTCTTAGATTCCTTGTAATAACAATTTTTTGTAAATAATCTCAATAACATTCGCTCCGTGTACTTCAACATACCATTATAGAAGGTTTCACCAGGGTTTTCCGGAGAAATGCCGAGAATTTTGAAAAACCATAAAACGTGTCGATTTTACTTTCTGCGACCGGGGCACTTTCTTAAACGCTCGCAGAATTTGTAGCACTCAACCACTAGCAGGAGTGACTTTTACCTCCTTAATTTGAATAGAAAATGTATGCTGAGTGGCAACTTTTGGAAAGCCCTTTTGATTCTCTACTCAAAGCTGCAATTTTAAAATTATCCGATTAGTTTTTTAGATATTTGCTTTTAAAACTTAAAAATAACACGAATTTAGGAGAAATTTCTATTGAAACAATCACATTGGATTTAAAGTAGACAGAAACATGGCAAAGAATCATCAAAAAACTACTTACTTATTATCTTAATTTTTGATTTCTTCTACCAACCCTGTATCAACGAAAACACACCCATATCCAGTAACTACCAACGATTTTATAATTTTTCAAAAACTATTCGACGCCTTAAACGCGAAATAAATCATACTATCTTAGATTCCTTATTTTGAAGTTTTGAACGCAAATATTTAAAATCTAATCGATAGATTTTATAACTACGGCTTTAAATAGAGAATTAAAAGAGCTTTCCAAAAATTTGGGTTTGAATGCCACAATAATAATACAGGATGTCCCACGTCGGGTAATGTATTAGATTATTTCCGAAAATATACATTTTTGAGTGCTGAAAATTTGTGTACGGGGCTTTCTGAAGATTCTATTTAATGGAAGTAATTTTCAAAATGGCGGACTTCCGGTTACACCGTAAAGAGATATAAACATCGTTATTTCAAATAGAACACCCTGTATATTATTTCATTTTTAGAATACTCATCTAATTTTAGGTTAAAAGTTATAAGGGTATGCTCTCCCTATCTTCAACTGTTTTCGAGTTATGTCAATTTATTTGAGAATTCTGTTCAAGGGGAGGCTGACTTAATGAAGGTGATTTCGTGTCGTGTTAGGATGCTGAAAATTCTTTAATTTGTTCGACACGTTCCAAGGTCATTAAGCTACGACCTGATTGTGAGGAAAATTTGTTTCATATACAGGGTGTTTTGTGGGATGTATTAGAATTTGATGTGCTTTAAACTAGAATAACGCATTTATTTCAAATAGAACAGCCTATATATTATCCTCTCATTGAATAGAGGAGATAATTCTCTTTCAAACTGTATTAGCATTCTCTATACTTGAAGTTGATAATTGTCGAGATATTTGCGGTTAATACAAAAAAAAAAATTTATGAAATTTCAACAAATAACAGAGAATAACCAAAAGTATTGAAAGTTGAAAATGATTATGACTAGCTAATAAACTCAATATTGTTCAAATTGTGCACCATTCGCACTAATACATCGCTCTAAGCGTATTACAACTCCTTCACTTGTACGCCGTATTTCTGCCGGATCAATATTATCCAAACAATTACGGACTCTATCTTCAAGTTCTTCCCTAGTGTTGACTGGAGTCGCATAAACATCTGATTTCAATTTACCCTATATGTAAAAATCCAGAGGGGTGAGGTCGGACGACCGTGGGGGCCAATTGTATGTTCCGCCGCGTCCCATCCACCTCTCTCCGAATTCATCATTTAAAAAGCTGCTCACCTCTGCTGAATAATGCGCAGGTGCCCCATCTAGTTGATACCAACAATTCACATACGCAGTAAGTGGTAAATTGTCCAAGAAATCAGAGACAGTAGTTCGCAAAATCTCTAGGTATTGCACAGCTGTCAGATTATTATCGTAAGTGCAGTACGATATATAATCATCCATCAGAAGAGCAAACAAGTTGAAGCAGAATTTTCTCTAAAAACAGCGCTCTCTTTTGACATCAGCATTGTCTTGAGCCCAGTAGTGAATATTATGTCTGTTAAATATTCCTTCATGGGACATCTTTTTTTCATCGGTCTCAATTATGCTTTTCCGAAATAAAGGATCATTGCGGTGTCTTTTAAGGAGAGTGTGACAAAATGCAATTCGGTGGACTGGGTCTTTCGGTTCCAGAACTTGTACACTTATAAATTTATAATTATGCATTTTATGCTTGGACAATATTCTCTGTATGGAGGAACGTGCTACATTGATGTCATGTTCAGCTGAACGTATTGACGCCTTTGGATGAGCTTCGAAATAAGACAACACAGAAATTTGTGTGTCTTCGCCTTCTGTAACTGGAACTAATCTTGATGTTTGTTTTATCGTGCAACTTCCCGTTCTCAAGAAATTGATTTCATAACGTCTGAATTTCAAAGAAGTCGTTGGCGAGGACTCTGGATACCTATCATTAAACAGCCGACATGTTCTGCTGACCACTCTGTTGCACTCTCCATGAAAATATAATAAATTCAGTAATTGTTCGTTTGAATAGCTGGCATTATCCATTATAACGTAGAATTCCTATTAATTCAGACAACAAAGACAAAATAACTCACGTTGTGAATGACAAAAATATAAAACTGACAATAAACGTGAAACTGTCAAACATCAGATAACACCTTAGAGTTCATACAGATTTTAGACATACTCCTAAATTTGTCTTTTTTTTGGTAAACCGCAAATATCTCGACAATTATCAACTTTAGGTATAGAAAGTGCTAAAACAGTTTGAAATATAATTATCTTCTCTATTTAATGAGAGGATAATATACAGGGTGTTCTATTTAAAATAAATGAGTTATTCTAGTTTAAAACACACCAAATTCTAATACATCCTACAAAACACCCTGTATATGAAACAATTTTTTCTCACAATCATGTCGAAGTTTAATGCCTTTGGAACGTGTCTGATAAATTAAATAATTTTCAGCATCCTAACACGACACGAAATCACCTTCATTAAGTCTTCCCCTTGAACAGAATTCTCAAATAAATTGACATAACTCGAAAACAGTTGAACATAGGGAGAGCATACCCTAATCACTTTTAACCTAAAATTAGATGAGATTCTAAAAATGCAATATTATACAGGGTGCTCTATTTGAAATAACAATGTTTATATCTATTTACGGTGTAGCAGAAAGTCCGCCATTTTGTAAATTACTTCCATTAAATAGAGCATCTTCGGAAACCCCCGTTTACAAATTTTCAGTACACAAAAATGTATATTTTCGGAAATAATCTAATACATTACTAGACGTGGGACACTGTATATTTAATAATAATATACTTGTCGCTCAGTTTAACAATGCATCTTACAAAGAAGCTCCAGCTTGTGGATGTAGATACAATTTAAAAAGTTACATTTTCAAGCAAATGTCTAAATGTCAGACTAAATTTTGTTAGTGTTCAAAAAAGTGTCTCCCTCGGAAGCAAAAACGACGTGTCTTATAGGGTTTTTCGAAATTCTCCGGGGTATTTGAGAAAAATCCTTATGCAATCTTTCATAATGGCACTCTGTATACTACGTATATTATCAGTGTTATCAGAATTGAATTTTCTCACGCAAAACCTTCTACTGACCGCATATGTAACTAAATTATCTCCAACCACAGAGTCATAAGTTTCCCATTATAGAGTGTCTGTGTAACAAGGATACATTTGATAAACTAATTTAACTGTGGAGTATGTTCCGCTTGATCAGGATTTCAAGGAATTCGTCGACGCGGAGAACCTAATGCCTCTGCCCACCACCGACTTCCGGAACCCGGTCTGCCTGGAGATGAGAACGCTTAAGTCTGAAATGGCTTTTAATAGCTTCCCTGAGATAGAAATGGAAGACCCGAAGCATCAAAACAACGGTGGAGATCTATGCAGTATGGACAGCTCTGATACATTTGCAAGCTGTACCACACATCCTTTTAATTCACAGGTGAGTACATATTTTCTTAAGCTTAATTAGTAATCATTTATCACTGTTAATTAAGTTAATTTTACTTCCAGATAGTTTTAAACGTGTGAAATGTGGTAACGGGAACGGAAAATCGATTTTTTTACTTCAAACGTTATAAAAGGTCGCAAAGCAGGTAAAAAACCTGATTTGCGAAGTAAAAAAAAGTGTATCTAGGTCTGTAGGACGGTCTGCCTGTTGTTACCCGCGATAACCTTCGAAGGAACTGAGCTACCGACAACAAATTTGGTACGCTGGTAGCATTTCACCAACGAAGGGTTGGGATTGTATTTTTATTTATTTTTTATTTCAAGAACACATCACGAGGGCTTACAGCCTAAATACTATCGTACCGTGGGTGTCGACGAGGAGGAAAGAGGCAACTTGTTAATTCTGGACCTGAAGGTTCGGGGGAGAAGGAAAAACATGTGCCGGCAAGGAATTCTACAACTTGGAAGTCCTCGGGACAAAAGAGCGGGTATAACAATATGCTTCATGAGTCTGCGATCTCATCTAATTGGGCTAAAGAGACAGGCTTAGAATATTGTATATTTGAGTGGAGGGTGTTGTCGTCCGCGTAACTGTGAACTGGGTTGGATGTGCTAGAGAGTAGGTCATTAATGTGGAGAATAAACAAAGTAGGGGCTAAAGCTGAACCTTGAGGACTCCTAATTGGATACAGTTTAGAGGAATGGCCATCCACGAAACAGAAACGCTCTGGTTGGAGAGGAAACTTGCTGTCCAGGTACAGAGTTTTGGTGGTAGGCCATAGTCCGGAAATTTATTAAGCAGCGCTGCGTGCCAGACCTGGTTGAATGATTTGGATATGTCTAGAGCGACAATCTGGGATTCACCGTGTAGTTCCATAGACTATGTATTACTTAATTTGGCAATAAAATCTTCTATGTTGTGTTAAACACTGCGAAAATATCATCCATGTACCGAAACCACACTCTAGGAACATACTCATTTTCACTTTCAAGATCTGTTTCAAATCTGCTCATGCAAAGGTCTGCAATCAATGGCGATAGCGGGTTGCCCATTGCCGTTCCTTGGGTTTGTTCAACAAACTCATTGTCGAATTGAAAAATATTTTGTTCAATACAAAGGTTTCTTGAAGTTAAATATTCTTTGAAGACCTTTTCATTTATGTTATTCATTCATACAAAAAAGCTTTTCAGTAACAAATTCACTTAAATTTATTAATAAAATTAAAGACGCTAAATGGATTGAAGGCGAAGTTCTCTTTTTTTTATATGTAACCTCATTGTTTCCTAGCGTTCCCACGAAGCACACGTTAACGTATCTAGGAGAGTTCAAAGTAAAGTATTAAAACATATTATGAACGTGGCTGAATATAACGGATACACTGCTTGCCTAGTGGAGAAATTAATTAGCAAACAGGAAACAAAAAAAATGTTAGTGAAATCAACGACGTTTAGGAGAGAGAAATCAACCGATTAAAAATTTTGTAAATTGTCTGCTATTTGGAGCTGTCGTGACAACATACTACTTGGTTCCGCAACGAGATGGCGACTCCTGTCTTACATTCACTTTGTTCTGTGAGGCTGGCTACCATAGCCGTATTACTTTATATATATATATATATATATATATATATATATATATATATATATATATATATATATATATATGTATATATATATATATATATATATATTACTTCTCGCTGTAATTAGTATACCGTACTGACGAGCTCTAATTAGCGCGAAACTTGTCTGCGGTTCTAATTATGGTGAAAATACATCTAGCCTTATATTTTCTAAGTATGTTGTTTACGTTCCAATGTTAAATTAGACTCGAATTTTGTTTATTTAAAAAATTTAAAATACTTTTTTAATACCTAATAATTGTTTTGATTTTCCCAGGGAGATCTAACATCCGATGTAGTGGATCCTTCATGCGTTGCTGACAGCAATCTGTACGTCAATCCCATGGATAAAAGTAGTGACAATAGTCCAGTGACAGGTGCAGCGCCTCTTGGTAGGGCCACTGGAGTAAAGAAGTCCGCCTCTGGTGATACGGCCTTAAGAAGTCTGGGTACCTCTCCTATGGAAGAGTCTTTCAGGGGATTTGGACCGCTTGAAAGGGGCAGCCGAGTAAGCTTAAATGATTCTCCACTACCCAGACATAGAAAAACGAGATTTCAGCAGGTAAGATAACGAAATAAGCTTAAAATAATGTGTTTATATATATATATATATATATATATATATATATATATATATATATATATATATATATATATATATATATATATATATATATATATATATATATATATATATATATATATATATATATGCAGATGTCAGCCAAACATTCAGAAAGTTAGGCTACTCAAAAAATAAGTGCCACAAGTTCCTATAATTTTTTTTTTTTGAAAACTCAAAAATAAGTTACAGGGTCTCAAAATTTATTATTATTATTTATCTTATTTTATAATTAGCCTGGACTATTTTTTTATAATTCTCTTCAATCTTGGAATTCTAGATTTCAGATAAAGATTCAGTCATTATCGGTTGTCAAGGGCAGATTCGGTCTTTAGATTTTAAAGGATCCACATCAAATTTGCAACATGTGTGTGTGTTTGATTTCTTTAACGTCGGCCTATTTCCGCGACTACGGCCAATCACCGACGCCAGGGAGCAGTTTCACCTCACTATCCTGGAAACTTTGCCAAACCCCCGCCTTTTTGTAAGGAGGGTAGGGATCTTTAACGTGCCCAACATCGCATGGACACGGGACCGACGGCTTTACGCCCCCTCCGAATGGCTGAACGTGCAGACATTTAACTTGCTCAAATATAATGCCAGAACCTCGGTTGATGTTAATATTATAGTTTGTACTAAAAAAGTGAAAGGAGTACCCTGGGATCAAACCCAGTACCCTTCGGTTCAGAGGCACACGTTCTTACCCCTGAGCCACCGAGGTTCTAATTTGCAACATAAATACAAAATTGTATTATACCTGAGTGCACCAAATTTGAAGAAAATCGATTCACGACAAAAAAAGTTATCAAGAAAAATTGGAATATTTTTTTTAATCCTGTAATTCCGTTATTTTTTAGAAAAAAAATTCGGGACGCAGCAAGTGCGTTATGGTAGCCAATTTTCATTAAATGCTTTAAATTTGCATAACTCAGTTTTTTATAAACCTAAAACGTTGCGTTTCGGTGTGCAGTAAGGCATTTACTAGAGCAACTTACCAACCTAATTTCATCAAATTAGCTGTGTTATTTTTTGAGATACACATTTTTTATATAAAAACTGGTCCGATAGGGCTAGCTGACGAGATAGTTCAAGCCATTAATAAAATAAAGATTCTTGCCGAGTTTCATCAAAATCGGTTAATAACTTTTTGAGTTATCGTGTGGATACATACATTGATTTTTTTTTTAAATAATTCAAATATCTCCTCACCCATTGTTTTAAAATTTGGCAGCGTTGTTTGTAGTAATAATGGGCTAATTTGGCCTTAATTAGATACATATTGTTAAGTCCATTGACATTAGGGGGCACCTCAACAAGAATTAGTGACATAAAAATGTACGCCACTGACTACAATATGATTTGTATATTATTTTGAGATAAAGAAACTAAAACTATATACTTTTTGTCTCCTGACATTTCCCCGTATCTTGAACCGTTTACAGGATAAAAAATAAAAACCTTCTTATCGCATGTCCATTTATCATACAGAAAATCACAAAAACGAACAATAGATAACTGCACATTAGTTTAAAAATCAATAACGTTGATTTTATTTGAATGTGTCAATCATTGTGTATCTGTCAAATTTATTAAAGTCCTATATCCATAAATCGCTATACGAATCCCGAGATGACCGATGTGCACTACATTTATGGACTTGCTGATGGCAATGCATTAGAAGCTAGGCGGTTGTACATTGAAAGATTTCCTGAGCGTATTGTTCCGCATAGAAGAATTTTCGAAAGCATTCATCGGCGCCTTCATGAGACTGGCACATTACGACGAAGTAGAGGATCAGAAAGGCCAAGGACCGCAAGAAATGTGGAGCTGGAAGAGGATGTGCTGCACAAGATTGAAGAATATCCAGGTACGTCTACTCGGAAAATTGCTAAGGCTTTGAATATAAGTATTGGTACTGTACGACGCATTCTCAAGGACAATTTGTTGCATCCATACCACATACAACGCGTTCAATAACTTATTCCTGCTGATTTCCCTCCACGTATGGCATTCTCTCAATGGCTTTTACGCGAAATGGTTCAAATCCCTCATCTACTTATGGAGATTCTGTTTACAGATGACGCGAGTTTTTCACGAACTGCAATAATGAATTTTCATAATAATGTGTGGCGTGATGAAAATCTATATGAAATATTTGAAGATCGTTGTCAACATCAGTTTTCGTTGAACGTTTGGATGGGAATTGTGGGTGACTGCCTAAGTGGACCGGTATTTCCACCAGGAAGACTTACCGGAGAGGTGTACCGCAACTTTTTGGAACACACGCTTCCTCAATTTCTGGATGATGTAACATTGTCAATAAAAAATGCAATGTGGTTTATGCACGGTGGCGCACCAGCGCATTTTAGTCAGGTTGCACGTGAGTTTTTAACACAAGCATACGAAAATCGCTGGATTGGCCGAGGTGGACCTCACTTATGGCTTGCACGATCCCGGAATTAAACACTGGATTTTTTCCTCTGAGGGTCACTTGACTTTACGCTACTGGAAATGTGGAGGATCTAAGAAATCGTACCATTGCTGGGTGTAACTCAATCAGATCTGACCTTGGTGCTTTTGGGAGAGTTCGCAAGTCAATGAGGAGACGATTGGATTCCTGCATCCGAGCTGGATGTGGCCACTTTTAACAGTGTTTGTAATTTTTTTTATATTAAATGGAAGTGTGATAAAAAGGTTTTTCTTTTTTATCATGTAAACGGTTCAAGATACGGAGAAATTTCAAGAGACAAAAAACTTGTAGTTTTAGTTTTTTTATCTCAAAATAATATACAAATCATATTTCAGTCAGTGGCTTACATTTTTATGCCACTAATTTTTGTTGAACATTGAAAACCATCCAAAGCACACTTGCGACAATACATACGAGTCGAATAAGTGTTGTTTCACATTTTTTGTAATAACTCTGTAAATATTAATTTTAGCTATAGGGTATGCTATAACATATCAATAGAAAAAAAAATCCACCTCGAACGATTTAAAAATATTATAACCATTCGATTTGAAATAAGAACGTTATCGGCATTTAAATCGACAACAAAGTGAACGGAAACACCAGTATGGCATTTTAGATTACTTTTAAAGACTCCTGATAGGACACTCGTTTGTTAACGTGTTTACCAATAATAAACCTTACCATTATTGGTAATAATGAAATTTTAGTTAGTCACTCCATGTGTAAAAATTTTTTGAAAAAATAAATATCTCAAGAACAATTAAAAATAAAAAAGTCTGGAGCAGCAAGTGCGTTATGGAAGTGAATTTGCATAAAAATGTTTTTAATAGCAAAGATGTATCTTTAATGCAAACAGACATCAATTTGGTTACCGGTATAACCTATATAGTATAAACAATGTACCATATTTTATCAAAATAACTTATTGTTTGAAAATGCACACAAAATTTCCGAAAATAAACTTTCAATGTTTTCGAGAAAACCCATTTCCTAGCCCACGAACCCTAGGCTAAAAGCAAATTGAGTTATTAAATTTTAAAGCATTTAATGAAAATTCAATGCCAAAACGCACTTACTGCGTTTTGATTTTTTTACAAACATGCATTATACTTCGATGAAACATGCAAAAGTACAATGAAAGGCAATGATGGTTGAAGCTGAAACTTAAGGGTTTACAGAATACTCTTTACATAACCCGTATTTCTTTCAGGTTCTTTGTTTAAATGTTGCCAGTTTTGAAGTTTCAAATCGCGTCTTTAAATGCGCTCATTTGGAGACATTTTTTCTAAATTCAAAAGTCAGGATATCCTCACTAGTGAATTTTTTTTAAGAAAATTTACTAAAACAAGCACTTGTGGAGCCACGGGAAATGTGTACGACTGTATTAAATATAGAACGGTTTCAATAAGTTAGGGAAAGAACAAACAACCAGATATACTATTCAAATTGAATTAATTCTTAAACATTTTCATCTTCTCTTTATCAAATTTCTTTTTACAAAATCAGATAACAGTAAAGTGAAATGAGACTAAAAAAAATTGAAGTCACTAACTAGGATTAGAACTCGTCATATAGGACCCGATTATCGGATGTACAGGGCTTAGCCCACTCGGGTACATTCGACATGACATACTAGCAGGTATATCCGCTAGTATGTTAATTGTCTAACGTCTTTACTGTTTACACCAAACAATTTTAATTTACAATGGCTTTTTGGCTGATATTTTAACGGAATGAAGGAAAATAACGACTTAGACACAAATCTAGGAGCTTGTTAGTAATTTTCGTCTCATATTTTTCACTCACATTCGTACTCTGTGGCCGTGCGGGAAAGTCGATTCAGGCCTTCCAATACGGACTCGGGGGTCGACGGTTTGAGCCTCACCGGCGGCGGATGATTTTTCAAAAATCACTGTCGTCGTTGAGATCGAGCTCAAGGTGGAGGGTAGGTTAGTTTAGATGAGCAAAAAGGGTCAGCAATGGCCTAATTGCCAGTAAGCATCTTACCTTTTTACTTCTACCATAATTATCAATGTTAACGTTTTAACTTTCTTAGATTTAATTAATTAAACATTAATTTACCTCTAACTTTTTTGTGTTCTAAGATAGAGATCTAAGTTTTGGTACAAAGGATACTCTTTATGACAAAAACTAGCGTACCAAATTTGGCTGTTATTTACTTTGTTATTTACGGAGATTACGGAGATATAATTGTTTTTCGAAAGAAAACACAAAATTTCCCAGGTAAACCTGGGCCGATTTTCCTGGATAAGGAACTTATCCAAGCCACTTGCAAAAGGAAGGTATTTACCGAATGTTATCAAAATCGATACACACACACACACACACACACACACACACACACACACACACACACACACATATATATATATATATATATATATATATATATATATATATATATATATATATATATATATATATATATATATATATAAACATTAAACATATAAAGATTGAGACTGACCCTGGATATGGGTTCTAAAGAGGCTAATTAGCGCTCATTTGAAGAATTTTTTTCAAAATTCAAAAGTCGGGATATCTTCATTGGTGAATTTTGTTTTAAAGAAAATTCACTAAAAACGATCAAAATGCAACAGACTGAGAATTTTACGTAGAATTTAAAAGTGTAATAATATTTATAGGGTTTCATTTGATTAAAAAAATTAATGTCATTTCCGGTTCCACCGGAAGCTACAGCGCACTGAAAATATTCTAAAAGAATAGATCACATCGTATTATAGCTGCAGCCAAAGTTTCAGATTAATGTCTCTTCTATTTCCCTATAAACCTCTAATGAATCAGTTAGATGAACAATAAAGTAATAATAAAGTAGCATACGCTAGATGTACATAACTGTTATAAAATGCAACAACCGGTTTAGTTCTATAAGTACCCTTGAGTTTATATTATTCACGCGTATTAAACCTCACCGGTCACAGAAAATATGCCTTTGTTAAATGTTAAAATAAATACATGTGTGATATTATTCTGGGTAACATTTTTGTTTTGTTTTAGGGTGGTCGGCCTAGAACTAGATTTGGTGATGCATTTGAAAGAGATTCCCAAGAAAGTTTGGAGAAAAGAAAGAAGACTTCATTTATACCAACTAGAGGCTTGGCATCTGCTACAAGGATAATTAATCAGCATTTGTTTGGACTTCAAAGCTTTAGTGGTCAAAGATCGGGTAATTAGTCTTCATTATTCAAATTGTCTAATCCAGTGGCGTGGCGACACTATCCATCAAGAAGCATTTATGATATAAGAAAGTGTAGTGAAAGGCTGATAAAAGTCAATTATTTTTATTTTTCAACATTTTTTAACATTTCGCTCTTAACCCTTTGAAGCACGAATGTCAATGTTATTTCCAATTCAATGACATTTGGTATATATCATCTTAATGTGTAGAAAAATGATGTAGTACACTTCTTTGTTGCAAAAAAACATTTATTTTAACTTTTGCAAGTGGTTTCGATATGAAACCACAATGCAAGTGAACACATACAAAATCGAAAGATTACATATATTTTATATTATTGATGATAAGTTAGAAAACAGTTTCTTTCTGACAGTAAACACAACCCGACTTTACACTGTATGCAGCTCCATCTGGTTCGATGAGGTTTTTCGGTCGTACTACACTGAGCACAGCGTCTTGATGTTCCGTGTACAGGTAGATGTTTTGCTTGATCACGCCGTTGATCTATTGGTACATAAGGCTTGAATCTGGATACAACTTTTTTAGTAGAAGATGGCCTTCCACAAGAGCCTCTTGAAACGGAAGCCCCAATCAAACTCAGTATTACTTCACATCGGAAAATTTTGAGGCTCATAGCACTTTTGGTCCTCCGTTTGAATATTATATATGAGTTGACTACTGATGTATCGAGAAAATGCCAAAATAGACGGTGGTACCATTTTCGGGATTTCCGATCGAAGCGGTAGTAAGATTTCATCATATCAGCTTTGTCAACTCCACCCATATACTTTCGGTAGTCTACAACTGCTTTAGGGCAATTGACTTCAATCATACTTCCATCTTTCCCTTTTATTCACTTTAGTTTGATCTGTAGGAGAATGTATAGTAGAGAGCATCTGAATAGTTCTTTTGTCCTTCCACTTGATACAAGATACTTTGTCTCTATAAACTTCCCAATCAAAATCACCTCGATTCATTTCCTTATCGCCTTTCAATCCAGTGGGAAGATTTTTTCTGTTTGCGGGTACAGTTCCACACGCGTAGATTTTATTTTCTTGTAAAGAAAGTAAAAGGTCAGTTGTTGTGAAATAGTTATCAAAGTAAGCGTGGTGTCCTTTTCCTTCGAGACCACTAGTCATGTCAAACACTACCCGTTCACCTAAATCTTTCTCAGATTTATGTTGTTGCTTTCCTGTATATAATTCATAATTACTTATATATATAACCTTCTTTATCGGCGCGCGCCCAGATTTTAAACCCCCTTTTTACAGGTTTCATTGTCATATATTGCTTGAAAGCAATTCAGCCTTTGAACTTCACCATGCTTTCATCAACTGACACTTCTTTTGATGGGCAATGATATTTCTGGAAGTTTTTCTTTAGGAGTTCAATGTATAGTCTGATTTTAAACAATTGATTAAAACCGGGCTCCCCTTTTTTGCCATTGTGGCATTGTCATTGCAATGGAGGCTAGTTAGCAGGGAGCCAAAACGGTTTACGCCTATTTTTGATGCTTTGAAATCATCACGTAGTTCTGGACGCGAAGACCAGTAATCGCGAAAGGAGGAAGACTTTTTTATACCCATAAGCAAATTTACCGCTATAAAAATTTTCATTTCCTCCTCAGTTGTCGGAATAAAGTTTCTTTTTTCCTGGGTGGCATACAAGTTTGTTTGTTCTGTAACCAAACGAATAGCATCGCCAAAAATAAGCAAGACGAAATCTATAGGTTTTGTGACATCAGGTGATACTTCAGAGCTGGGACCAGTTAGTTGCTAAAAATGATTTAGATTCGGAGCAATTTCTTGTTTTCTCCAGTTCACAAAGTGTATAAGTGGTATATCATCTTCTAAATCGCCTTGGTCGTCATTTATGGCTCCCAATTGCCAAATTGTCGTCACTCAAAATAGTGTCCTGAGCAATCGCTTCGGTAGTTTCATTATTTTCAATGATGTCTTTAATCATTTCTTCCACTTCTTCCTCATATTCGCTTATTACTGACTCTCCATCAGAAGGAATTTCATCAGGCAGAGCGTAAGCTTCATCCGAGATTAGTTTTGACAAATCGATTTGTTTTTTCATCACTTGCGACAAATCAATTTGATTTTATATCCTAACCTAAACAAATTTACTTTAGTGCATTGCACGCACACTCGTTTCGCCACGAAACCATATCCGGTCAACAAAAACAAATTTACTTTACTGCAAGCACACTGGTTTCGCCGCAAAACCATATCCGATTGACAAAATAAAAACAATAAACTATATAAAACAAGTATTCTTACCTTTATATTAGTGCCTCAGTAACACAATCATCCAAAAAAACGGAGTAGTTATAACACTTTTTACGAAAATGTAGATAAAAAACGAAATCATTCATAAAACGTGGTTTCTTTGACAAATTCTAACAAATACTATCAGTACAGTGTTCGCCAATTACAAACTTGCGATGGAGATCAATAGATGGCGCACTAATACCCAAGTAGGAAGTGTGGTTTCACGTAAAACAAGTCTACATATATAAAAAAACATTAGGTAAGTGGTTTCTGTGTGAAACCACTTTGCTTCAAAGGGTTAATTCTAACATACTTTCTTTATTTTGGCTATATTATTGTCTGTTGGTAACATCGAACATTTCATTTTCTTAGGTAAGAACAGCAGCAAATCTTCGCTGTCCGTGGACTCGATAGACAGTCGCGCCAGTCCCCAGCTGGAGCACCACCGTCGCTCCAAATCCATCCTAAAGAAGGCCGATAGCGGAGGCAACCGTAACTTCGATCCAGAGAGCGAGCGTCTCATCTCCGACAGCACTTCCGGCTTCGACTTCGGCTCCGGTAGCGAGTACTCCCCCAACAAGCGGCTGTCCTCTCCGCCGCTGAGACACCGTACCTACAGCCAAAGGGCAGTTTCCAAGAATCTGCCCCCCACTACAGCCTACCAGCAAGAGCTGGAACGGACTCGTACTCTCAAATCTCAGCTGTTTCTCCTTGACGATTATCTCAGCAAGGAGAAGCAAGTGCAGGTGTGCAAAGAGCCCACGGTGATGGTGGACTCGAACAGACTGAAACAGTGCGGTGATAGTGTTGGTGTTGGTGAAGTGCCCTTGTACATCTGCCCACCGCCTCCGCCCATGGACGAGAACTCTCCGACGGAGGAGACGAGACTCCTGCTGCACTCCAGCGTGGCTGTTATTAATCCTAGACAGCCAGGAAACTCCATCGTGAAGGGACAGAATCCGTCCTCGTAGCATTCACAGGTCCGACTTATGTTTCATAGATACCCTGTTTCCTTTTGCACCCAATGACAAATTCCTGCTAAAAGTAATATTATAACTAAAGGTAACACACAATAATATAGTGTAAAAAACATTCTTATTTTTTTACAGAACCGTAGGTCAGCAGAAATAACGTCTGATTTTGGCAAAAGATTTGATTATTCATTTAGAATCATTAGAGAGTAAAGTAGAGTAAATTAAATAAAAGGCAGATAGGGTCAATTACCGAAAAAATACAGATCATAATAAAGAGTTATACAGTATGGTTCAAATGTACGAGGGCGAGTCAATAAATCTGTGACTTTTTTAATAAAACACATTTTTTTTTTACAAAGAATCATTCTATTTCTCAACATAGTCTCCTTTGAGCTCTATACACTTCGTCCAACGTTTCTCAATTTTTTTATCCCTTCCAAAAAATAAATTTTTCGAGGTTCTCAAAATAGGTATTTGTTTGTAAGATGATTTCATCATTGGAGTCAAATCTCTTTCCGCGGAGCCGCTTCTTTAAGTTTGGAAACAAAAAATAGTCACTCGGGGCTAAATCAAGAAAATAGGGCGGATGAGGGAGGAATTCGTAGCCCAACTTATGCAATTTCGCCATGTAGACTACACATGGCTTGGTGGAAAAGAACTTTTTTCTTGGCCAAATGCAGTCGTTTTTTCTCCGAATCGTCATTGAATCGGTCCAATAAGTTGGTATAATATTCGCTATTGATTGTTCTTCCCGCTTGAAGGTAATCAATGTGGATTCTACCACGTGCATCCCAAAAAACGGTCGCCATGACATTATTGGCTTACAAACCCACCTTGGTCTCCTTCGGCGCGGATTCGCATGGAGAAACCCACTATTTTGACTGCTGCTTGGTCTCTGGTGTGTTGTGGTGAATCCATGTTTCGTCCACTGGTACGAAACGGCGCAAAAACTCGTCCCTGTTGCGGTTAAACAACGGGAAACACACCTTCGAAGTTGTCACACTATTGCGTTTGTTGTCGATTGTGAGCAAACGCGGCACCCATCTTGCGGATAGCTTTCTAACACCCAAGTGA
Organism: Tillus elongatus; assembly: GCA_964006375.1. Classification (NCBI taxonomy): domain Eukaryota; kingdom Metazoa; phylum Arthropoda; class Insecta; order Coleoptera; family Cleridae; genus Tillus; species Tillus elongatus. The sequence continues at coordinate 28,292,142 of OZ023263.1, read as the reverse complement.
TCGTGCAAAATCGAAACCACTGAGCCATGTGATATGCCTATGGCTTCCACAATCTACCGCACTTTCAATCTCCGATCGGCCAACACCATATCCTGATTTTTTTTAATTGTTTCGAGTGTAGCGACCTCGACTGGGCGTCTAGAACGTTCCGCGTCATTTGCGCTTGTACGGCCGCAACGAAATTCAGTAAACCACTTTTTTACCATGGAAATTGATGGTGCAGAGTTCCCATAGTATTTATCAAGCTCGGCCTTGGTTTGATTGATGTTTTTTTTTCCGCAAAAAATAATATTTGATGAGCAGAAGAAATTTACTTTTTTCCATTTTCATTATAACTTAAGAGGTTGTCTGTTTTCAATGGCTATCTAACACAAACAAAATGGCGCAGATTGTTCAAAATTTGACAGGAGTCAACTGACAGATGCTTGTTGACAGGAGCAGTGTTGCCCTTCCTGTGGCGAGGCGGAAAATTCAAAAAGTCACGGACTTATTGACCCGCTCTCGTAATGTAGGTCCTTGGAATCAAGATATTACGATTTTTTGCCATTGATACCATTACCTAATCTCGGTACTTCCTTAAAGTCAACTTTAAATACATATGCCCTTTCACAAAGCTCGAATAAATCACTAAGTGAAAATTTGAACCTGTGATGAGCACTGATAAGCACACTTTGAGAACCCAAATCACCACAACACATTTTAAAAAACCTAAAAATGGCAAAGTCTAATTAAGCTCCAGGACCCGACGAAATTCCAGCAGAAATAATTAAACTAATCACAGAAGATCCAATAGGCATATTGGTGGAACTATTTAATACAATATATAACACAGGAATCATTCCCCGCGAATGGCTTAGATCGACCTTCATTACATTACCAAAAAAGGTGAATGCAAAAGAATGTAGTGACCACCGAACCATCAGTCTAATGAGTCATGCTCTCAAAATATTCCTAAAGATAATACACCAGAGAATTTTTAGGAAATTAGAACAAGATATTAGCGAAACCCAATTTGGCTTTAGAAATGCAATGGGAACAAGAGAAGCCTTGTTTGCCTTTAATTTGTTGACTCAAAGATGCATGGACATCAATCAGCCGATGTATGTCTGTTTCCTGGACTACAACAAAGCATTTGATAGAGTCCGCCACTACCACCTCATTCAGTTACTTAAAAGAAAAATATAGACCTGAAAGATATTAGAATAATAAATAATTTATACTACAGCCAGACGGCTAATATTAAGGTGGGCAATGAACTCTCAGAAGAAGTAAAAATACAACGTGGTGTAAGGCAAGCATGTGTACTATCGCCGCTATTATTTAATCTTTACTCGGAAGAAATCATTCAGAGAGCGCTGGAAGAAACAACAATAGGAGTAAAGGTCAATGGAATACCCATTAACAATATCCGGTATGCAGACGACACCATACTCATTGCCGAAACAATAGAAGATTTACAGAGCTTAGTAGATCAAGTAGTGACGAGTAACGGGGAGAGCGGACTTACCTTAAATATCAAAAAGACCAAATTTATGACCATTACAAAATCAGTTCAGCAACAGGAAAACCTATGTATCAACGGAGAACTAGTAGAGAAAGTTGGTAAGTACAGGTACCTGGGAACAACCGTCAGTGAAAATAATGAGTACGTTGAAGAAATTAAATCAAGAATTGGACAAGCCAGAACCATATTTAACAGAATGAGAAGCATGTTATGCAGTAGAGATCTTAACTTACAACTTAGAGTCAGAATATTGAGATGCTACGTTTTCTCGGTGTTGCTATATGGGATGGAATCATGGACGCTAAAGAAAGATATAAGTGATCGACTGGAGGCATTTGAGATGTGGTCATATAGAAGGATCTTGAGGATAAGTTGGGTAGACATGGTAACAAATGAGCAGGTACTGGGAAGAATGACAAAAGAAAAAGAAATATTGAACACAATTAATATAAGGAAGCTGCAATATCTGGGCCACGTGATGAGAGGAGAGAAATATGTATTGTTGCAGAATATTATGCATGGAAAGATACAGGGAAAGAGAATCAGAAAAAGAATACGCATTTTCTGGCTAAATAATCTGAGAAAATGGTACAACTGTAGTTCCGTTGAGTTGTTCAGAGCTGCAGCATCAAAAGTGAGAATAGCCATGATGATAGTCAACCTTCTAAGAGGATACGGCACTTGAAGAAGAAGAAGAAGAAGAACGATCGTTTCACTAACCAAGTGAGCGCCATCAGAGGATGAATAATTCTAAATATCTGATATCTACAACTCTATATTATTCTGCAAGTAGTCGGTCACTAAAGATTTGGCGAGGTTCAACGACACAAAAATTAACATATTTCGTTTGACGGAAATATTTCAATTCTTTTGTCTATCAGACGTGCTTCTACCGGTATATCTTGTAAAGTAATCTATCAGTAGAATACCCATAGGCGGCGGAGCCAAATTCATACACTTTTCATTATTACTATACATGGTGTTTCGCATAAGAACCGACAGAGCAAGGGAATGTTGGGGAACCCAAAATATTGTGATTTAATGCAACTTACCCCTATGCTAAGTTGCACCCCTGAGAAGTTATAGGCCTTCAAAATGGGGTTTCTAATTTAGAAAAAAATCAATATCGCAGTTATTCTTAGACTTATAAGAACTAACTTTGGTACACGTTTTAAGTGTACCAAGAGCAATAATCGACAATAATAAGAATTCAATTGAGGCATTCTAAAGGGTTGATAAGGGATGATTCACCCTTAAAATATGACAGAATTTTTTAACCTATTGGCGGATTCAAAAGTTATTACTTCATTTTATGGGTAATTTAATTCCCAAACTTTTATTGCTCTTATTAATTTTCAAACAACTTTGTCGTTTTCAACCAAACTCCGAATAACTAAATACACATATTAGAGCTGTGTTGTTTAAAATCATCGGAAATGCAAACGTTGGCTATGAAATTTAATGTCAGACTCGACAATCAGGAAAAAGTTGTAATAAGAATAATCTGATATAAAAGCAAACAACTTAAACAATAGAAATAACATAACATTTGCATCGACATCTTGTTATGCCCGCTCTTTTGTCCCGAGGACTTCCAAGTTGTGGAATTCCTTGCCGGCACATGTTTTTCCTTCTCCTCCGAACCTCCAAACCTTCAAGTCCAGAATTAACAAGCTGCCTCTTTCCTCCTTGTCAACACCCACGGTACGATAGTATTTAGGCTGTAAGCCCTCGTGGTGTGTTGTTGACATAAAAAAAAAAATCGGTAAAGTACATAAAATGTTCAAAATGATCACCGTTCTCTCTCAGGCATAAATTTATTCTTCGTCGAAAATTGAAGTCTACTCTATCCAACAATTGTTAATTGTTTCTAATGAGTGTGCATTTATGTGTAATGCGATTCCACAATTCGACTCGAGATGCAATTGACGAGGAATACACAAATTCTTTTAACATTCCCCAAAGAAATAAGTCACATTTGTTGAGGTCGGGCGATCGTGGAGGCCAAACTTGTGGACAATTATTTCCTCTTCCAAAACATTTATTTGGATACTGGTGGTTTAAATAGTTTCTAACACCAATCCTAAAATGAGGCGGTGCTCCATCGTGCATAAACCAATGTTCCAAGCTAAGTTGTAGAGGCACCTCGTCGAGTAGATCCGGGAGATTGTTTTGGAGAAATTCTAAATAAGTTTCGCCATTTAATCTATTCGGTAAAATAACTGGACCAATTAAATACCGATCAATAATACCGATCCAAGCATTTATTTTAAACTCGCGTTGGAAATGTCGAGGAGTTACTGAATGAGGGCTTAGATCAGAATATGATGGTTATGTAAATTTGTAATACCACTGCGGGTGAAACAAGCTTCGTCAGTGAAAATAATTTTCTTTTGAAAATTAATTTCTTGATGTAAAATAAACTGACAGAAATTCACTCGTTTAATCAAATCTTCCGGTAACAATTCATGCACTTTTTGGATATGATATGGGTGCCGTAGATTACGTCTTATTACTCGGTGAACAGAAGTTTGCGACATACCAGTTTGTCGCGATAGATTTCTAGTACTAATATGTGGGTCATCTTCAATTGTATTCAAAATAAGTTCTACGTCTTGTGCCCTGTTTGCAGTAGCACGTCCTCGGATGTTATTAAAAAACTTGCCTGTTCCTCGAGCACGTCTTTCAGCATTGGGAAATGTTTCTCTATGAGGAATTACACCATTAGGAAATCTTCCCCGATATTCTTCAACACTTCTTCTGTAGTTTCTTCACAGAAACTCAACACTTGTCAACTTGTTTGCTAAATGAAAACTTCCCGGCCATTTTCACAACACTCAGCAAATATTACTAAAATAAAATCACTTATTTTCCTGATTGTCAAATCTGACGTTACATTTCATGGCCAACGTTTGAATTTCCGATTATTTTAAATAACAGCTCTAATACGTTTATTTAGTTATTCGGAATTTTGTTGAAAACGACAAAGTTTTTTGAAAATTGATAAGAGTAATAAAAGTTTTAGAATTACATTCCACATGAAATGAAATAGTAATTTTTTAAATCCGCCAATAGGTTAAAAAATTCTGTCACATTTTAACGGTGAATCATCCTTTATCAACCCTTTAAAATGCTTCAATTGAATATTTATTACTGTCGATTGGTACACTCAAAACGTGCACCAAATTAAGTTCTTCTCAGTTCAAAGCATAACTGAGATATTGATTTTTTTTTAAATTATAAACCTCACTTCGAAGGCCTATAACTTCTAAGTGGTACAACTTACTATAGGCGAAAGTTGCGTTAAATCACAATATTTTGGTTTCTCTACATGCCCCTGCTCTATGTCGATCCTTATGCGAATCACCCTGTATTTAGCAATATATGTATATATATATATATATATATATATATATATATATATATATATATATATATATATATACATATATATATATATATATATATATATATATATATATATATATATATATATACACTTTCGAAAGCGTTTAGCTGTCCTGGTTGTCTAACATTTCCATTAATTTTAGATTATCCTTACTTACGTTATGATTATTATCTTAAATATGTCGGAACAGAGGATCTGTTCATAGTACTGTATCTTAGTTGTGCTAAATGTTCTTCGCATCTAATTTCAATACATTTTTTTTTGTCAGATGTATTTAAGATCACAATATTTACAAATTATTCCATAAATTCCGACATTTACCGGTACTATCCTTGTCTTTTGGGTTACCTAGCAAGTTATTTAAACTATTTTTTGTTGAAAATATTAGTTTCAAATTGGCTTTTTTAAAAGTGATATCATGAGTAGATTTGAAACATATCTTGAGAGTGTAATTTCGTTATGTAGATGATATTTTTGCAGGGTTTAACACAAACATTTGCAGAGAAGAATATTTTATTGCCAAATCAAACAATAAATTTTATTGTATAAAATTTACCCACGAATTAGAAATTAATAATAATTTACCCTTTCTAGATGTACCAGTTATCAAAAATAAAGACACTTTAGAATTCGATGTCCACAGGAGTGAAACCACCACTCTAACTTACATTCCGAATAACACATCATACGTACGCGCAAAAAATGACCAGTCTGATTTTTTTAGTGAACAGGTCAATTAATTTTCCTTTAAGTAAAAATATAGATATCAAAGAATGAAAGTATATTAAGAACGTGGTCGAATATAACAGATACACTGCTTGTCTAGTGGAGAAATTAGTTAACAAACAGAAAACAAAGAAAATACTAGCAGAATCAACGATTTTAGCTGGGATACTTACCATGCTAACCATGTGAACCTCGAATCACGAGGCGTCTAGATAACATTTTTAAAAGCCAATTTGCAACTAACATTTTCGACAAAAAATACTTTTAAAAACTTTCTAGGTAACCCAATAGACAAGGATAGTACGACCAAAATGTCGGGAATTTATCAAATAAGTTGTAAAGATTGTGATCTTAAATATGTCGGACAAACAAAAATATCTATTGAAATTGGATTTAAAGAACATTTAGCACAATTAATATACGGTACTGTAGATAGATCTTCCGTCGCCTGACGAATTTTGAATAATAATCAGCACGTTAATGAGAAAAATCTAAAATTAATAGAAAATGTTAGGCTACGAGGACAGCTAAACGCCTTCGAAAGTATATATATATTGCTAAATATAGCAATAATAAAAAGTGTGTGAATCTCGCTCTGCCGCCTATCGGTAGTCTAGTGATAGATTACTTTACAAAAAATACCGGCAGAAGCACATCCGATGGATAATAAAAGAATTCACATATTTCCGCCAAACTAAACATGTTAATTTTTGTGTCGTTGAACCTCCCTGAAGCGCTAGTGACTAACTACCTGCAGAAGAATATAAAAAGGGCTGGGCGCAGCAAGTGCGTTATGGAAGTGAATTTTAATAAAAACGTTTTTAATAACAAATATGTCGCTTTAATGCAAGCAGTCACAATTTGGTTACCGGTCTAACCTATATAGTAGAAACAATGTGCCATATTTTATCAAAATAACTTATTGTTTGAAAATGTACAAAAATTTTCCGAAAATAAACTTAAAATGTTGGTTTCCGAGCTGTTTCATACAAAACAATACACAAGGTGTAGTAACAAAAATATGTATATTTACGTTAAAAAGGACAAAGGTTACACTTTACAACGGTAATCACGATTGACGATGCACGCTACGCTGGATCTACGCTTGAAGTGCTTAACGTTCCAGCGGCGTGGCCAAGGGAGGATGTCGTTGGCCGCCATCGTGATCAGTGCTTGACATACGCACTTGGACTGGTGTAACTGAAGTCACACCAACATACATATCAAATTGCGTTATTGAAGTTTGAAGCATTTGATGAAAATTTGATACCAAAACGCACTTACTGCGTCTAGATTTTTTTCTTGCAAACATATTTCGATTAAAAATGCAATAAAATAAGGGTGTTCGAAAAAAAAAATTAGGGATCACCAACGACTTATGGACCATCCTGTGATTGTCAAAATAATTGTATAAAATGCAGCTCGAGACACCCTATAATTAACTTATACCATTTTTTCTCGTCTCTTGTATAATAATAATTATATTGAGCTTTGCCCTAGAAATGCGTCGCCCTGTATATATGTAAACAAATAAAAACTGAATGTAAACCCGGATTCTAGGGTGCCTAGTTTGCGCTCATTTGAAGAAATCTTTTAAAAATTCTAAAGTCGCCTCATTGACGAATTTTTTCTACAAAAATTAGCTAAAAATTATAGACCGTTAAACCATAAACTTGGAGAAAAAAAAATAACTTACCTGTTGCATATCAGCCCTTTTTGTAAAACTTCGCTCCTTTTTAGCTGTTGACAAAACATCACAAACATTGTTTAGTCCACCCACTAACACTAATAAAGTCGTAAAGAATAATTTGCACTTGTATATTAAAATTCCCAGACAACAGAAATAATATGTAAAATGAAATTAAAAACAGATAAACGATCTAATAATGCACGTCAACCAATAAAACTGTTACAGCTTGTAGCTGACCTGCGCAATGATATCAAATGTTTCGTTGCCTGAGTAGCAACGATTAAGACCTACTAGATCTAATATATAAACCAGTTTTTATCAATGTTTATATCAATGTTAGTAAAAACAAAATAAATGCTTCAAATTTGAATAGCTCAATTTTTTTGTAAACCTAGAAAGCTGAATTTTGGTGCCTAGTTAGGTCTTTCTCAAAAGGCAACATGTGTACCAAATTTGATCAAAATTGCTTTGTAACTTTCGGGAATATATTTTTTTTCGAAACGAAACTAAAAATTTTCCTTGAAAGCCTTGTCCGATTTTGCTGGCCAACGAACTCATCCAAGCTACTAATAAAAGAAAGGCACTTTCCGAGTTTCATCAAAATCGGTTGATTACTTTTTTTGCCAAGTCTAACCATCGATACCTCTTTATTAGTGATTTTTTCTCAATAAAGATTCACTAATAGAGTTGCGGACATAAGATATTTAAAATTATTTCATCCTCTGATGACGCTAACGTGGTTAGTAACGGATCGTCAGGTTTTTTAAAATGTGTTGGGTGATTTGGGTTCTCCAAGTGTGCCTATTGTATCACCTACACCAGGATTCAGCTTTCTTCAAAAATGTGTAAATGTAAAAGAGCTGTTAAGGTCATTTTGCTTCCTTTACTGTGCTTAGCATCTAGTTGTAAAAAGGCTTTAAATATCGTAATATTTGGTTTACAGAAGAAAAGTGACTATTTTAGGAAAGGTCTTATTCTTTTGATGCTAGGATGACGTATTATTTGAAACAGCTGTTATTTTAGACAAATATAAAACAAGTAACTTATTAAATTTTAACTTTTTCAGAAACCTGTATCATCTAGTGTAGACTCCTCAAAGGCTGGACGTCAGAGGGAACCCTTGAATCCGAAAGAACTGTTAATATGGAAAGTTATACAAAAATATGGTGTGAGTTTCGTACACAGTTATAACGAAATATAATATAAGGTGCAAATAGGGTGCTTTCTATGTTGGAAAAACTATGATTTACAAATACTCTTAAAAATACGCGACCTCATCATTCGGAATTGTATAAATTAAGTATTACATATTATTTTCGTCCTTGCTAAATATTCTAAAGTATTAAGCGGCACAAGTGAGAAGATTCGTAAACAGTATTCGCCTCAAGGTTTGTAACTATGATAGTGTTCTCGAAAGAAGTGATAAATAACTGTCCAGTGTGAAGATAAGCTGTAATGGCACAAAAGACAAGAACCCGGCATTATCTTCTCGCTACAGTGATCCTTGGATGTTCTTCGTCAAATTAACTCGCAAGATGTTCTGCATAATCCTCCACCTGGATTGCTGAACACGAACGAAATGCATCAAGGACTTGAAATAGGTACGGAGAAATATGGAGTTCGGTGATGATAATACGAGTATAAATCCTAGTCAATGATACAGCAATACAAAATAAATTATGACCACAGATGAACATTTAAGACGGCATTTTGTTCAATTAGCTTTTGTTGGGTAATATGGGATAAAATATTTACAAAGTTCTCTTGTCTATCATCATGGGCGTCGCCAAGAGGAGCGCACGGGGGCTGGCTTTTGGCCATTATACATATACAGGCTGATTCATAAGTGGTGACCAAAAATGAAACCCCATGTTCTTTGAACAATTTTAGAGAGGGTATGTTCTATAAAAATTTTCCTATATTGCTTCATTAAAAATATACAGGGTGTTGAAGTTGAATTTCAAAATATAAAATTTCCCAATTTTCTAAAAAGTAGCACATATATTTTGCTGAAACTTTGCATGTGTAGGCTGTTATGGAAGGCACGTATTCTGCCATAACAATTGAATCGGCTAATCCAGCAGTGGCGCGCGTACCTACATGTCATTGGTTATCCCTCAAGAAAAAAACGGGTACGCCAATGATTTTTTTTTTGAATCTTACTTTCATTCGTGAACAAAATGACTCTCTTGATAATTTTCTGTACGACGCTTATTTTACCAGTAAGCAATGAATCAGGTAAGTGTTTTAGAGCACTGTTCATGATTTTTAACCAGTCGTTGTTTGGTAGAAAATCGCAATGATACACTTTTATCAGGCTTATAGTAATTTATTTATTACAAGAAATGTTCAAAAATGCCTCCATTGGCCTGAATACACGCACCACATCTTTTTAATATGGAAAATTTAATGTCTTGAGGATTCATTGTTGCTTGAATATGATGAAAAGCATTATTTATCAGTTGTTGTAGCTGCTCTGGTGTATTTATTTGTTCACTGTAGACCAGTCGCTTAAAATCACCCCAAAGATAGAAGTCAAGTGGGTTTAAGTCCGGTGATCTTGCAGGCCAATGTATTGGTCCAGTTCTGCCAAGCCATCTTTCATTATAATGTTCATGTAGCCATGTAACAACGTTTCGACTATGATGCGCTAGTGCACCGTCATGCTGGTACCACATTATACCTCTTGCTGCTAGTGTAATGTCATCTAGAATGCTTTCTATACGGTTTTCTAGGAGCGCTATGTACGAAGATCCATTTAAACGTTGTGGCAGGACTTCCATGAACAGTGAGCCGTTAAAAATATCACACCATAAATTAATGTAAAATCTATGTTGAAATGTGCGAGTCCTTGTTGCATGGGGATTTTCCAATGACCAGACATGCTCATTATGAGAATTATAAATCTCATTTCTTGTAAATGTTGATTCGTCAGACCAGAAGATTAGATTGGGGAATAAGATATTTTAATTGTTCATTTCCAACATCCATTCACAAAAGACTCGTCGATGCACATTATCTCCAGGTAGAAGGCAATGAACATTCTGTCGATGATATGGATGTAAGGCTTCTCGATGTAAAGTTCTCCAAACAAAGCTTTGAGAATATTGTAACTGCGTGGCAATCCTCCGAGTACTTGTAGAAAGTTGATCCATGACTGCATCCACCACTCTCTCTTCGTCTTCAAGTTGATGTTGTCTTCTACCATTAGCTCTAGCGTCAGGACGTTGTCCAATACCGCACTGCCGAAGTCTTGAAAACGATCGAGAAAAAACCCTTGGTGTAGGTTGACGGCGAGTGGGAAACATTCCCGACAAGCAGCTAGAGCATTTCCATCAGCATATCCGTAGATAAAAATTATATCTGCATACTCTTCTGAGGTGTACTCCATTATAAGAAGTAAAAGAGTAGAAAATTTTGCAATTTTATAAAGTTTACCACTTACACCTATTCAAAATAATAACTTGTTAACCTAAACGTCACGTGACATTTAATGACAACTTTGGCAAACCAGACTACTACTTACTAAAATACAACAAAGATAATCGTCGTACAAAAAATTATCAAGACATTAAATTTTCCATATCAAAAAGATGTCGTGCGTGTATTCAGGCCAATGGAGGCATAAAAGTGTATCATTGCGATTTTCTACCAAACGACTGGTTAAAAATCATGAACTGTGCTCTAAAAGACTTACCTGATTCATTGCTTACTCCACAAATATGCGTCGTACAGAAAATTATCAAGAGAGTCATTTTGTTCACGAATGAAAGTAAGATTCAAAAAATTAAAAATAAGAGAAAATATCATTGGCGTACCTATTTTTTTCTTGAGGGATAACCAATGACATGTGGGTAGGCGCGCCACTGCTGGATTAGCCGATTCAATTGTTATGATAGAATACGCTCCTTCCATAACAGCCTACACATGCGAAGTTTTAGCAAAATATAAGTACTACTTTTTAAAAAATTGGGAAATTTTATTTTTTGAAATTCAACTTCAACACCCTCTATAATTTTAATGAAGCATTATAGGAAAAAAAATTATAGGACATACCCTCTCTAAAATTGTTCAAAGAACATGGGGTTACATTTTTGGTCACCAGTCATGAATCACCCTGTATACAGGTCGTAAATTTTTTATACTGCGTACAGACATAGAGACTTTTGTGGAGCCCAAGTAACGTATCTACGTCTGTATTTTTATATACAGGTATTTCTTATAAGTGTTCAATATTTTGAAGGGTGATTTTTCAAAGACAGTCTTATAAATATGTTGTCAAAAACGCATCCCCCCAAAAATACGGGCTGTTGAAAATTATTATTCTTTTAGTATTTTCAAATAAATTCTTTGTACATGTGCTACTGTTTAAATTACAAGTAGATATCACTGAATGTTTAATGTTTATACAGGATGTTTTCATTTCAGTGGTCATGGTCCTTTTGGACCACCCGATTTTGTTTACGACGGCTTACTTTTTTTATCTTTTGAATTGAGTTCCTTACACTCTATTTAAACCTTTTGTTTTCTATGTTTTTCTTGTGAAATTTTGCAGTAAAAAAACATCAATATGAAGATCGTGACTTTCGAATTTTAAAAAAGGTCCTTTCAGGCAACTTAAAACTAAATCCGTAGAACTCCTATTCGGTGTCTTATATATATATATATATATATATATATATATATATATATATATATATATATATATATATATATATATATATATATATATATATATATATATATAGGGTGATTTACAATGCAATGGACGCAGAATGTGTACGTGTAGAGGACCTCAAAACCTATCGATTTTTTACATAAACAAATTTTCGGGCGCCCATGGTTGGTGAGATATTGACCTCGGGAGATTCTGTAATAATCAAAAGAAACATATAGCAGCAGTGCCCTAACATAGAACAACCAAATTTGGTAGCTGGTTTTCTTTTATCACCATCCTTATTTGACAAGCATTTGAAGTTGACATAAACTCAAAAAGGGGTGAATTAGGGATGGGTCACCCTTTTAATGATTTTTTTTTTCCATCAAGTTTATAGAAAATTTATTTCTATCTTTTTCTCCTCCTGTCAATTTTTCTACAAACCACCCGTTTTTGGAAAATTGAGATTTTTATAGTTGAGATCAAAACAAAAGTATGTTCCTTGAAGACTTTATTAAACACTAACATATCTGCAATTTAACAACCGCTATCAAAAACTAATAAATACAAAAAACATAAAAACACTAAAGATATTATTCAGAATAACTTCCATTTTCTCTCACACACAACTGCACCCTCCGTCGAAAATTAAAGTTGACTCTGTTAAGTAATTAGATTTCACTTTTAATTATAAAGGTCCAATTATTATTGATACGACTCCAGAAATCTTCCTCGGTTTGGACTGGAGTCAAATACACAGATTTTGTTAAATCCCCTTAGAGAAAACAGTCAGATTTATTCAAGTCTGGTAATCGTGCTGGCCAATGTTGAGGGGAATTAATTCCACGACCTATCCATCGATTTGGAAACTGTTGGTAAAAATTCACGAACATTTGTAGTGAAATGTGGTAGCGCCCCATCATGCATAAACCACATTTCGCTGCGCAGTTGTAAGGGAAGCTCCTACAGTAGCTCAGAAAAACATTTTGCAGGAAAAGCAAATATGTTGCGCCGTTTAAGCGGTTTGGTAAAATAACCGGCCGAACCAAATGTCCTCCAACAATACGTGCCCACACATTTATTTTAAGTTCTCTTTGGAAATGGTGGGTTACTGTAGCATGTGGATTAACATCCGAATATTCGTGGCAGTTGTGCACATTCGTACTCCATCTCCTTGTAAAGCAAGATTCATCCGTAAAAAGAATGGTCTTGGGAAAATCAATGTTCTGATGTAAGATGAAATTACAAAAAAACACTATTGCCTCTAAATCGTAGCAGTTCTTGCATTTTTTGAAGGTGATAGGGATGCAGCAGATTGCGTGGGATAATTTTATGGACCGTCAGCTGTGTTATATGAAACTGCCTGGATAGTCGTCTGGTGCTGGTTTGAGGCTCACTTTCAATACTGTCTAGAAGAAGCTCCTCAGTTCGTGCGTTCATGGCATGAACGCGTCCTCCAGCTTTTTTATGAAAAAGAACCCGTTTCCCGAGCTCTACGTTCAACATTGGCAAACGTTTGACGATGTGGTATATTACGATTAGGAAATCCTCTTCGATATACCTCTACACTTCTGCCGTAATTACCCTCGCAAAACCCTAATACCATAAGTAGTGTCAACTTGTTCAGTAACCGAGAATTTTACAGCCGTTTTGCGCAACAAGTTATTATCACAAAAGAAAACAAGAAACACAAGACAATAATTATTGTAAAACTTAATAAATTTAAGTAATGTCAGATTTGACAACGACTCTAACCTAGCAACAGATGACTTGCAGAGCGCCTAAGGCATCCACTATGAGGCTAATGTATAATAAAATCTTCAAGGGACATAATTGTGTTTTGATCTTAACTCTAAAGATCCCAATTTTCTCAAAAATGAGTAGTTTGTCGAAAAATTACAAGAGGAGAAAAAGGTAGAAAATTTAATTTCCTATAAAATTGATGCACTTTAACTTTTAATTGGCTGAGGGTTTAAAACAATCAAATCATTAAATGGGTGGCTCATCCCTAATTGACCCTTTTTGAGTTTATATCCACTTCAGAATCTTGCGAGGTCAATAACTCACCAACCATGGGTGTCAGAGAAAAGTTTTATATAAATAATCGGTCCTTTTTCTCCACTAGGCAATTACTTATTAAACATTTATTCTTAATTACCAACATTTCACAAAAATCTTACAACAATAATTTTTACAGGCACGCTAAAAAAGCTGCGAACGTTAACAAAATATTTTTTGACACGAGTTTGTTTAAAAAATACATTAAATTTAAATTATACAGTAAATCTATAATTAAAATTGAGAAAAGGTGAAAAAGTATTTAAATTTTCATGAAAATTTGAACCAGTGAAGGTAAAGACCGCAAAATAATTATATTTTCATAACACAAGCAGCTCAAAACAAGAAAGTTATTAAAGGGTGTCGCTTATGAGTTCCATTTGACATTGTTTTGAAAACAATTTATCAACTACTCATATATTATGAAAATGTAAATATAGATAATCCTATCAAATTTATTATATCTAATTTTCTTGTACCAAAGTTAATTTAAATATTTTAATGTTTTTCTTGTGTTGTACGAAAGGAGAGACGGTTAGTACTCCCCTAGACAAGGATGGTATAATGCATATGGTTAAGTCAGCACGCTTAACCACAATTTTTACAGAAAACAGAGAAAAGAAAAATAACTAATAACAAAAATTAAGGTAGAATAAGGTATAGAAATATCTTAAAGAATGTAAGGTAAGATTTCGGCAAAAACAAAAACTATGCATAATAGAAACTGATTTCTGACTTGGAGTTCCAGGTAAAAAATAATGATAATGGTGATGAATATAAAAATATGATAACTTGAGCGAATGGCAGTTTGCCGCAGCCAAACCCCTATAATTAAAAAAAATATATATTTTTCTTTAAAAATTCACTAAACAACCATATAATTTGCTCGGTTATTAAAATTAAATAAAAAACTGAATATTCTTTTAAAACTGATCCCTACATGAATCATGGTAGGCGAGCGATTACAAATATAAATATTTCCAAAACTAGAGTCATTAGGTATGGGGAGTGTTATACAAAAGTTGGAGCAGAGGGCGTGTCCTTCGATTCTGTAGCACAAAATACGGGAGTGTTCTATTAAAAAAAATGTCAATTCAGCCACTACTTGAGAGCGCCTGTATATGGCATATCTTTTTTTCGATGAATAATATAAACGAAAACCTTTCTAAATGCGGTATTTACATGATAATCTGCTACCTATGTGTAAAAACGTCGAATTACAATGTTTGATATGTGCAAAAAACGTTAAAAGTTGCAAAGTAATTGAAATAACTCAAAAACGATGAACGATATCAGGTTTTTACAAACATGCATTATAACTCGATGTAGAACGCAAAAATGCAATAATACAAGGGGTGTTATATTGAAAAAAAAAAGAAAGTTTTTATCAGCGACTTAGGAGCCAGCTTATCATTATCAAATTAATTCTATAAGATGCATCTCAAGACACCCTTTAATTATTGTATGTAACTTTTTCTCATATCATGTATAATAATGGATATATTGAGCTTTACCGTAGAAATGCGCACATGTAAACAGATAAAAACTGAACTGGCCCAGCATTTGGGTTCTAGGGGGCCCAGTATGCGCTCATTTGAGAAATATTTTCATAATTCAAAAGTCACGGTCTCGTCAAAAGTAAATTTTGTATACAAAAGCTTGCTAAAAATTATACATTATTAAACCATAAACTCTATAACTGATGCTACTGCCAACACATCAGGGAAAGGGCCTATTTGAAATGAATGTCCTGCAAATATTTTAGTAAAATAAAGGACAATGACCCTCAAGTGAGCAAAAAATACGCCCATGTCATTCATCAACATTTATGTATATATTTTAGAGACCATCCTATTCTTTATGCAAAATATTATTATTTTTTGTTTATTTACTACAAAAAATGAATTGTATATTTGCACATGTTTACTTTACATTTATGTATGTTATATGATATATGTAGCACTGATATACAGGATGTCCCATTCAAAGTGGACTACGTGGGGATCTCGGAAACGGTAAGAGATACGAAATTGGTTCAAAAGAACGAAAGTTGCTCGGTTTTGAGGACTAGGCTAAATATTAGCAAAAATATAAAATTTTCCAGTTTCATTTTTCTTCGATATATTTTTTAATTGTTAAGATACCTGCCTGAAACTTGTTATGGTACCCTAGTACTAGATCCCGCATCAGCTAGTGTCATTAGAACTTCTCTAGGCTTACTAGATTTTGCGGATCGATGGTCAACTTTTTTATCTTTTATGGACACCATATTGGTTTTTAACGTATTCGATTAGAGCATAAAAAAGCTTTTCAACCAGGTATGACGTGCTTACGTTTGGATCACAAGAGCTGGGAAAAATTACAAGAAAAGGTCTGTTAACATAGTTGCCTTGGAAGCAATAAAAATAATTGAATTGCTGTGTATATGCATACTTGGGTAAGCCGTGAATTATTATATTTTATGATTTAAATAAGTATGACTTAATTATTAATGAAAACACAAATGTAAGCATAGGTTATAACATTAGTTGATCATTATTTTGTTTAATTACCTACAGCTAAAGATGATGTTCAATTATGTGACCATTATTTTCACTGCAAACTCTACACCTGTCTATCAAGCCCAAGCAAGCATCCTTGATTACCTGTGGCTGGATTTCTGTAATTGCACGTTGCACAGCCGCCTTGAGTTCATCTACTGTATTGTAGGTGGTATAGTATACCTAATCTTTAACATATCCCCACACGTTGAAGAAGCCATCAAGAAATTAAAGATTGGTGGTGCAATGGGTGTTGATGATGTTCCTTCGTATGTGATTAAAGGCTGTATGGAATTTTTGATCGCACCACTACGCTATGTGTTTAATCTAATACTGGTGAAATGCCAGTATTCCCTACTATGGAAAGTCAGCAAGGTCATTTCAGTTTTTAAGTCTGGCTTAAGGAAACTCGTGAAAAACTATAAACCTATTTCGATACTGTGCAATTTCTCCAAAATTTTTGAAAGTATTTTGTATTCTAAAGTAATCTCACATGTACAGCATTTTATTGTAGATGAACAACATGGATTTCTGCCGCGCAGGTCTACTGCTACCAACCTTGCTCTCTTTACTCAGGTGGCAAGCGAGACAATCAATGCTGCTGGTGAGCTGGACACCATATATGCAGATTTTCAGAACGCATTCGATAAGGTGGACCACAAGGTTCTTTTGAAGAAGCTTTATATGTGTGGGTTTCCTCTAGACCTGATAGAGTTATTTACATCTTATTTGACTGGAAGGGTACAATATGTGGTTTATGGTGGAAGCGAGTCCTCATTGTTTTCGCCACCCTCTGGGGTGACCCAGAGGTCAAATTTGGGACCTTTATTGTTTTTATTGTTTGTCAATGATCTGCCGAAAAGTATAGCTGACTCCCGTTGTTTGTTGTTTGCTGATGATTTAAATATCTTTTGTGTTATTTCTAGCATTAGTGATTGTGAGGAACTACAGAGGAGCATTGATGCACTGTCAGAATGGTGTTTTGAGAATAGAATGTTCCTGAATATTGGAAAATGTTTTGTTTCTACTTTCACGAGACGTCTTGCCCCTGTTGAGTACCAATATACTGTTGGACGTGACCAACTTTTACGTAGGACCCAGTTTGGTGACTTGGGAATTGAGTTTGACACTAAATTATCATTTGCGAAGCACGTGGAAAAAATTGCTGCCTCGGGGTTGAAAACGTTGGGCTTTATTGTGCGAAACTCGAGAGGATTCAGTAGAGTTGAAACACTTAAAACTCTTTCTAATGCATAGATACGTCCAAAAATGGAGTATCTGTCGGTGGTGTGGAATCCTTTTTACAAGGTTCATTCTGATGTGGTGGAGAAACTTCAGCGGAGGTTTGTTCGTTTTCTGCATTTTAAGTTTTTTGGATCTTATCCCAATTTCACACCCTATGTGAGTTTGCTTACTGTGTTTGGCATAACCAGTCTTCAGAGCAGGCGCATAGTTGCTGACCTGGTGTTTTTGTTTAAAATCGTTAGGAATTTTTCTGATTTTTTGGGCAGCATTCAGTTTAGGGTTCCTCAGAGGGATAGTAGACTGGAGCAACTGTTTTATATACCGGGGTGCAGAACGAATAGTCTGTTCAGTTCTCCGATTTATAGAATGTGCACAAGTTATAACAGACTGTGTAAGCATGTTGACATCTTCAACATGAATTTAAGAGCATTTAAGAACGCATTGACTGAACATATACATGCCTGACCACGTTGTCCTGTTGACTTTGTTGGGTCTCCAAATTACTTGTACGGAATAAGATATGAATTTGGAATAGACAAAATAAATTTGAATGTGATATTAGTTTCGTACAATTGATGGACTGCCTGTGAAGCCTGAAATGGAATCTAAGCTTGTCGAAATGTTGTTTTGTATTGTTATTGATTTGATGTGGGTAATAAGTGAGATTGTGGAATTATAGGTGTACACCATAGTTATAGTTTATCTTCTTGTGCAATACGTAAATGGTTTATAAACTGTGTATTTGCATATTGAATGAATAAATAAATAAATAAATGAAGTAATCAAGGGGCGACAGATCTGGAGAACGAGCACGCCACCTTATAAGTGCCCGATTGCGAACCCAATTCCGATAACTATCGTTTAGGTAATTAGTAATGACGTTCCCATTATGTGGCGGAGCTTCATCTTGCTGGAACCACATATGCGCCACTGTATTGAGTGGTAAATTGTTTAGTATTTGCTCCACACTCTGCTGCAATAGATCCAAATACTTCTGTGATGCCAAAGTTTCATCATAAATTATTGAGCCTATCAAGTGACCATTGTGGATGCCAATTAAATCCCCACCTAACTTGATAATGCACTTGCCTCTGTATTAACAGATTTACATCGGCCCAATAGACATTGTTTTTTCTATTAAACATGCCACAATTAGTGAATCGTGTTTCGTCAGACCACAACACTTTGAGTCGAAACTGACGATCTTCTTCGCATTTTCTTAAAAACCACCTACAAAAATTTAGCTTTCTCTCCTCATCGCCATCCCTAAGACCTTGACTAAGATGTTCTCGATACGGGTGAAACTTTTTTCGGAATACGTGGTGCAGTAGACTTGGGCATGTCGAAACTATTTTCGATTAGAGGTAGAGAGACACGGGGGTTTTCAATAACACTTCCTATAATTAGATGTTCTACATTTTCATTACTGTTTCTTGTATTTTTCTAGCTTTAACTGATCCATGATTAGTTAAATTATTTTTCAGTCTTTTAAAAGTGGACTTTCCAGATGGTTGTCCCTCTGAATATCTTTGCAAATACATCTGTTGAGCTCGCGTATCATTTCTGTGGCAAAGAATAAAACATAGCAGCATATCATACTGATCATTGATTTGAATATCATTTTTTACTAATATTAAAATTTAAGTAAATACTAAAGTAGGTACTATTAAATTAATAACTTTCTTCAACAATATCTTTGCAATGAGTACTGATATTGATAACAAGCAAACTCTTTGTTGATATGAAATAAATTATGGCAGTTTATGCAATTTTATTATTTGCATTGCTTCCAAGGCAACTATGTTAAAAGACTTTTTTGTAATTTTCACCAGTTCTTCTAATCTAGATGTAAGCATGTTATACCTGGTTGAAAAGCTTTTTTGTGCTCTATTCGAATACGTCAAAAATCAATATGGAACCCATAAGAAATAAAAAGTTGACTATCGCTCCGCAAAATCTGGTAGGCGTAGAGGAGTTCTAATGGCACCAGCTGATGCAGGATGCAGCATTAGGGTAGCGTAACAAGTTTCAGACAGGTATTTTGATAATTAAAGAAGATATTGAAGAAAAATTTTAATGGCAAATTTTACATATTTGCTAATATCAAGCGACCTGTGTT
This sequence comes from Tillus elongatus, assembly GCA_964006375.1. Taxonomy (NCBI): domain Eukaryota; kingdom Metazoa; phylum Arthropoda; class Insecta; order Coleoptera; family Cleridae; genus Tillus; species Tillus elongatus. Next base: position 28,272,194 of record OZ023263.1, on the reverse strand, counting down.
TTTTTTTTAAATCTGAAAGTGGTTATGTACTGTTCTCAAAACTGAGTAACTTTCGTCTAGTTTAACCAACTTTGTATTACTTACCGTTTTCTGGATCCCCATGTAGTACACTTTAAATGAGACACCTGTATAACATGTATAATGTATAATATATGTGATATATATTTTACTTTTGTATGTAGATAATAAATTGCACATATTTTTTATTAGGTCCAATTCCTTAGAACTAATGATTCGATTCGCAAAATATATAATGAAAATTAAGAGTGAACTAATTATGTTTTCTTATGTATAAAATGAAGTCTTGAATAATCATTGGTGGTCCATATATGTCTTGAATTTATGTAAATTATGAATTGTAAAAAAGGGTTTTGACTGGCCAAGCTTATTTTTGTCTGTGATTAAATTAATTTTAAGTGAGAAAAGTGTAAAATATTGTTACACAGATTTTATTTCGTAAATAATTATTTTTACTATAGTAATTCAAAAACGTTTCTTGCATCTTGCTATAAGCATCGTCTCTACCTATGTAAGATTTAGTATGCTACTATAATGAAGTAAACTAAGTCGCCTATACATTTTTTTTCAAGCATTTTTAAAGCAGTAACTTTATATAATCTTAAAAAGCTTGAAAAGGTTTGGTATATAAATATTACTTGCTCGATAAAATAAATCTGCACAAAAAAAATTAAAAACATTTGAATTACACAGATAAGCAAAAATTAAATACTCTGAGGACAGTTGAGATCTCTTTGATTCCTGAACCGAGCTGCACAATCTCTAAAGCGGCCTTATTGACATATGTGTTTAATTTTATTTCCTTGCTACCTAAATGCGTCAAATTACAAATCACGTTGGTCAATTATCACTTAAATTGTAATATTATACAGCACAAGTAAGAATATTTATCTTGGTTAGTAGATAATCATAAATATATCTTTCAACCACTGCTCTAATGGGACTAAATAGAGGAATATGTGAAAAGTTCTTAAAACATGATATATATGTCATATATATGATACGTGATATATAATACATATGATATATGATATGTGATATATGATATATGATATATGATATATGATATATGATATATGATATATGATATATGATATATGATATATGATATATGATATATGATATATGATATATGATATATTATATATGATATATGATATATGATATATGACGTATCATTATTAAAAGATCGGTCTGTTTATATTGCTGGATAAGGAATTTAACAAAATTGTTTATTTCTAGTAGTGTCAAGCAGGTATTAATAGTAGATTATACCACGAGTCAATAATGAGAGCTATTATTCGCGAGGAATATTTACGAACCGAGCCGCGAAAGTGGCGAGGGAGTAACTTTCCGAGGTAATAATAGCCATTATTGCGAGTAGCATACTCTACTTCATCTACGACTAATTCATTAAATTGAAACTTTTAACGAACAACTTTATTTGTTAATAATATTAAAATTAGTAATAGTGCAATTAATAAACTGAATTGGTCGTGAACTATCAATCACTTTGGAAGACTTTTCTAAACAAATATTTGGAATTTCGGCTGCTGTAAAGGAAGAAGATGCTTCATTACTATTTATCTGTTTAACAATAGTATCTGCTGTTGCTGTCTTGTTTCTCATAGACCGATTAATGTAACCTTCAGCCACCTGTGTAGATTTCCAGCCCCCATGGCCCTTTAATCCAGTTATATCGCCTCCTCCATCAATGTACAGGGTGGAAGATGATCTGCGATAACAATGGCCGGTATAATTTTGAGGATTTGGCGAATTTAATTATTTGGCAATTTGTCTACCAATGTCTGCAAATTTGTTTTTCCTATACGTTGTATTGTACATTTGGATTTTTGATAATTTAGAAATAATGAATTGATTTTTACATGTGACGGACGGAGATTGATGTATTTCTTTACAATATTGTAAAAAGTACTGTTTATGATGAATATTCGTACAATTTTGGTTTTAGTCTTGAGTATTGTTATTAATGTGTGTGTTTGGAGATCCTTCACGTCTTCAATATTCATGTGATAAAGCTCGTTTGAGCGGCATGCGCTCATAATTCCAATAATTAATATAACCTGAAGCAAACAAGAATATGAGTCTTTGAATAGATAAGATTAATAAAAGAAACATTACAGCAGGAGCTTCATCAATAAATTTCCTAATTTGTTCCGAGGTTAGAGTGGAAGACTTCTTTGCTTGAAATTCTTCAGGATTTCTTTTTAAAAACGATCGTAGTTTGCCATAATTTTCCAGATCAACGTCATGGTTTATTCTTAACATAGATTCAATTATTGAATAGAATGGCCATAATGAGGATGGTTTGTATTTTGCACTTAATTCAGCGAAATAGGCCAGCAGAACTTGTTCGGAAAATGCATTTGCGTTCTTTCGAAGACGCCATTCGTTGAAGGTTGCGTACGTTATATTATAAATGGATTTTGATGTTTACGCTATCAAGGTAAATGTTGTTGCTGCAGGTAATTCCACAATTTCTGGAGGTGTACAAGTAAGACTCTTCATTATCATCCATCTCAATACAAATACACAAATACTATGCGTTTGACACTGACAGTTTTGAGTTTGTCTACTTTGTTTCCATAGTATTATTTAATTTGAGTAATTTTGTAATTGGAGGACAAGAAGAATAATGACTTCGGGAATAATATATGATATTATACTGCAAAAACCACAAGTATAATACTTACATTATATATTAGTCGTAGATAAAAATATATAAAAGATAGCTTTACGTTGCTTTAACAGATCATCCCCAGAGGGTAATATCAACTAGCAACTCACAATAAGCATCGCCTAACTCTATTAAACTGTTTAAACTGTCGTTTTGTTTTTTTATCAAAATATTTAACCCTTAGGGTAGTTATTGGTTATTCTTTTGTAGCATAACTACTTAAATTTTAAATAGATTTTAAATGATATAAATGTAATACAGATATTATTCGTCGCAATCGTAAATATTTTTTCGTAAAAACTGATCGTCAATTGCAAATAGTAATAATAACAGTAGATTCTACTGTCTATATAATTTGTGTTGTGTTTTTATTTTAATTGATTTTTCCATGATTTCTGCTAATAACATTATTTCCGTCCTTCAAATTTAAAGTGCTTATATAAATATCAATTTTCAAACCTTGAAACAGAAGATACTGCAATAAACGGTTCTTTCTCCAAATCCAAGAAGTATTGGAATGTTGGCTAAGCATCAACAACGACATGCACACATCTATATATATATATATATATATATATATATATATATATATATATATATATATATATATATATATATATATATATATATATATATATATATATATATCGATCCCGCAATCTCGCACACTATGGAGATATTCGCAAAACTAGAAAAGATACAACTTTTGTTAAATTAAAGAAGAGTTGCTCTTTTCTTCTTTCAATGCATTTTTTCACAATTCGATATTCAGTTCCTGAAATATTCAAAAAAGCTGAAAATATAATCTTTTTTAAATTCGCTATTACTTGGGATATCTACCGAAAGAATGGTATAATGCGGTTCTAACATATTTAAAATTGAATTGAAATGTACACTGCGCACAGATTATGAAACTTATAATAGTCCAATTGTTCTCTTATGAATGCCATATTGGATTTTTCTATAGTTAAATAGCAATTTTAACTCTGGGTATAAAGATTTTTTAAAATTTCGAATTGATTGAAAAATAAATAAAATAAGCATTTTATAATTTTTGTTTCCGTATCCATAGAAAAAGTGAAACACTATTGATTAATTGTTTCTAAATGACATAAAAGTATTCCATATTGAACTTATAATTTGTACTTTCAATTGGTTTACAAACTGGTTGAAATTTTTAAAAAAATATATTTTGCACTGTCTTTAGCGAGTTTTTACTAAGACAATTCACTAATAGAAAGGGTATGGTAACACTTTACAATTTCTTTTAATGAGCGTAAATTAAGGTCACTAGAACCAAAACCAAGGTCCGTTTGAATTTTTAAATGTTAGCTTACCAAGCGATTGATAAGACTACATTATTTAAGTAGTCCAGAAAAGATACAGTTGTTTTTGGCAAACTGAATTAAGGTTCAACCTAGATAGGAACGCGCCATAAAACTTTTATTAATAGCTTGGATGAGTTCGTTAGCTAGCACAATCGGACTAATTTTTAAAAAATCTTACTAAAAAAAAATTTTATGCCTCCGGAAACAACAGTATACCAAAATTAAATGATCTACGATAATGACAAATTGAGTTATTAAAATTTGAAGCATTTAGTCAAAATTTTATACCATAACGCATTTTCTGCGTCACATCTTTCTTCTATTTGTTTTTTTCTCTTTGTTAGTAAAAGATCCATTTTCCCACATTATGGGATTAAGTGGACGTCCTTCAAGGTAAATGTTTAAAAATATTTATTTAACGCCGCTACAAAACTTCTTTATTTGTTATGTAAAGTATAAACATATCGAGTTTCCTTTTACTAAACAAACCATAACACCTCGATGAAGCACAACCAAAAAAGAGTGACGACGACACTAATTCTAACGCAAAACCGTAACTGGCAACACGAAACTATCTTTACATTTATACTTAAGCAAGTGTTTCTCGTGTTTTTCATGGCTTTCTTTTTTCTATTTTTTTATTCACTTTGATAGGAAAAGATCCATTTTCCGCACATTCTGGGGTTATGTCGTCGTCCTTCAAGGTAAATATTTAAAAGTATTTATTTAAGGCCGCTACAGAACATCTTTTATTTGTTACGTAAATTATAAACATATCGGGTTTTCTTTTACTAAACAAACCATAACAGTTCGATAAAGAAGAACCAAAAAAGAGTAACGACGACACTCATTTTACCGCAAAACCATAACTGGTAACAAGAAGCTATTTTTACATTTATACTTAAGCAAGTGTTTCTTGTGTTTTTCATGGCTACTGAGCCAAAAATAATAATATCCTTCCTTTTTTGTAATTTTTTAACAAATGTAAATTGAAAAAAAACAATATTGTATACAAGTAGGTAAAGTTGGTTCTTTCTAAGATACTTCCCACTTAGCTATACACATGCGCGAAACTAGAATCAACTCTTTTGTGCGTGACGTCACTATTACAAAACCAGTATGGTGGCTAGATATCTAACAACGAGTGGTCTAGCCTCAGATTACGTAATCTAAGATAGTGGATCTGTATTTAAAAATAAGAAGGAATATAATTTTAAAACTGGAGGTCATCTCACCTGTCTAAATTAGAGAAAGCCTTACATTTTGACTTAACAGAAAATGACGTTTAATAAAATGGCAATTCACACATGCGCAGTCAGAACTTTATTTTATTTTAACTTTAACTGTCAACTGTGAGGTATCGTTTTTTAGCTCGACAAATTGAATACAAAATGATATAGATATGGCAGGTGAAGCATGCGAATTCTTGCGCGCTAGAATATCTGTTACATGTGATAAAATGCTTTACATCGATTATAAGAGCAGTCCGAAACAAAATTAGCATATCCATTACATGTGATAAGACAAATGCCATCTGTTATAAGCAATTTTTTGAGGGGTGTAGTTGGTGAACCCTGAACCTTTCTGTAACACACTTCTTCTCCTTCTACCTTTTCCCTACTTCCCCCGTCCGCTTTAGGCGATTAAGGGTTCGGGCAATCTAGGTGGTTGTTTTTTTCGCTTCGCCAATTTTTGTGTCTCTCTTTTATGATCATAACTTGTCGGGCTAATTCCATGACCTTTTTCCATGAGCTCTTGTATTTCAACATTATTGGCACCAGGTCTTTGATATTATATATCCCTACAGAATTGAAGGTGGTACTTCTCATCTCATTGAACTTTGGGCAACCAAAAATGCAGTGTTCTACCGTGTCCTCTTCCACGCACTAGATACATCTGCTCTCGTTCTCGTCAAGCTTTCCCATGCGTTTGGTGCGGGATCTGAAGTATCCGTGGCCAGGAAGTATTTTGTGTGAGCAAGAAATGTATTTCTTTCTGGTCGCGTTTCATCCAGCCTGGCAGATTTGGAATCAATCTTTTTGTTTATTGTACCTTCGTGGTGTTTTGGGACCACCTTTGCTGCCATTTCTCCATGTTTCGGCTTCTGGCGGCCTGCTTAGCTTCTTCTAGTCTCACTCCCTTCGCCTCATGGGCAGGAAACATCTTTCTTCCACTAACAGGTCTAGGAAACTGGGCATAGGAGTATCTGTTACATGATTGATTTGTGTTGTTAAATGCAAATTATGCAGTATAGCAGTGAGTTGTGGTATGGAGTTAAAAATGTACTATATCACGAAGAAAATGAAGCCCAACTGAGACACACACCTTGTAGATCGATTTTAGAGGTCCGAGTACGCGCGCATTTGAAGAATTATTTCAAAAGTGTTACCATCGATATCTCTCTATTATTAAAAGAAAATCTTGTGTTCTAACTCCTTTTGAGAAAAATGCCCAAAACTCAATTTTCTATGAAGCTAAAAAATTCAATTTTGCTATATCTATAGATAGTGTAAGTCTCTTGAAAAGAATTTTGTATTACAAATTTCATTAAAGTTACAAAAGATTTCCAGAAGGAACCCTAATTCATATTTAGAAAAGTAAAGTATCTGCCAAATTATAAACGTAGCAATTATTTTTCCTTATTAATCGCCAGAATGATTTCGTTTCAGTCAACCGAATCCAACCAGTTTTTTTTTAATATCAACAATAACAAAATGTCTGCTGAAAATTATAATTGCAGACTCAAGGGTGACAAACTTATTCAGGCGTTTTAAACAACAAAAAGATCTTGTTCAAAACGTATAAAATCTGTGCACTATTATCTCTCCAAATTTCAAAATAAAACAAGAAAAACATACATTCATCGAGCTGAAATCGATCACGCAACCTTCTGCGTAGAAGACAAACACGCTACCACTGAGCTATCAAAGGATACGTTAACTAACGTTTTGTTTACATGATACTTGACACCGGTTTCATGCCCGGGATATATTATATTAGATAAAAGGTACATATACGTAACAATTAATTACACAATTGGTAGAATTGCCACTGAAACACTTTCAACGACTGTTTTGGTCTCATATGACGTCTTATGTTTAACGTTAAAGATAAAAGAAACTATTTTAAAATCATTTTTATGGGGGTTTGACTTGATTTTGTTTATGTTTCTACTATATTATGGCAAGGACGGATATGGTCTGTGCCGCCCTACAGGATAGGGAAACGCCGAGGTCCCTAATAAGTTGGGTGGCGAGCATGCTAGAGGACAGGAGAGTCTCGCTGACCTTGAGGGACCGGGGGCTGGACGTTGAAGTGACGGGTGGCTGTCCTCAGGGCAGCTGCCTTTCGTCTCATCTATGGTCTCTGGTCATGGACGGCCTCTTGGAGCGACTCTCCGAGAATGGCTTCTACGCTCAGGCGTACGCTTATGATGGTCTGGTCCTAGTCACCGGCAAATTCCTTGGCGTCGTCTGTGAGTGCATGAAAGCTGCCTCTAGCATAATTGAAAGGTGGTGTGGTGAGCTGGGACTCTCCATAAACCCAGCGAAGACAGAGATAATCCTATTCACCAAGAAGAGGAATGTAGAGGGGTTCAGGGCGCGCGTGATGTTTGGAAAACCTTTAGCTTTAGTGCGGGAGGTAAAATATCTGGGGGTGGTCCTGGACTCCAAACTAACATGGAGCTCGCAAATAGAACGAGTAGTGAGGAAGGGAGTAGCGATCCTCTGGCAGCTGCGTCGAGTGATAGGGAGGACCTGGGATCCTTCATTGGATTTACACAGTGATCGTCAGGCCGAGAATCCTCTATGGGGCGTTGGTCTGGTGGTGTGGGGTGAACCAAACTACCAGCAGGAAGCTGACCAAACTCCAAAGGCTGGCAATCCTGGGTATGACAGGCGCTATGAGGACGACACCCACAGCCGCGCTAGAGGTCTTGTTGATGCTGTCACCGCTTCCCATCTGAATCCGAAGGGAGGCTATAGCGTTGCATCTTAGAATACGAGACTCTGGAAACTGGTGCGGAGAGGGAGCAGTAATAGGGCATGCAAGAGTCGCCAAGGAGGCGGAAAAGGAAATTCCGATTTCCGCCATCAAGCTACGGGATGCCAAGGACGATATTAGGTTGACTAGGCCATATACCCTCAGGATCTCCAGTAGGGATCAGTGGAGGGAAAATGAGGTTGCATTCCAGCCCCAGTTTTTGTATATTTTTGAGGGGGAAAATGTTAGTTATTGCTGATATACGAACTCGTCCGCGGCCTTAGTACAATGAAGATATGTGCCAAGTTTCGTTCATACCAGTATATTTTGAGTTATCGCTCGGATACATACATACATATAGACACACACACACACACACACACACACACACACACACACACACATATATATATATATATATATATATATATATATATATATATATATATATATATATATATATATATATATATATATCTATATATATATATATATATATATATATATATATATATATATATACATATATATATATATATATATATATATATATATATATATATATATATATATATATATATACATTTTAACGGACCTTGGTTTTGGGTTCTAGGGACCCAGATTTGCGCTATCTGAAGACATTTTTTCAAAAGCTTTTCATCGTAACCTCTCTACAAGCGATTTTTTCTTAAAGAAAATTCGCTAAAAGTTTAACAGCCCAGCGTGCAAAATATATGCGCTTTGTAAATTTCGATGTTATTTTCGAATTATTAACGTGCTAGAACCTCCCAGCGCCAATTTTTAGTTGCGAATATGTCAATTAATAAGAGAGTAATTTTTCTAAATTTGTATTATAGTAGTGTTAACGTTAAGGCTGACTGATTTTTAGTTAGGTAATTTTTAGCTGCAAGTTCAACAGTGGGTGCAATTTGAGTTTGTGTTTAAAAAATCGAGTAAGTGATATTAGAAAATACCAAACACACAAAATAACTTTTGCTAATAATTGTACACAGTTTGATATGAAACTAAAATTTAAATAAAAAAAATTATACTCAGATTTTTTTAATACTGTTAAAAGCAAATCAAATGAAATTTATAATGTTATTCTCTAGATTTACTAATAGAGATCTCGGTGTGATAGAATTTCTTGTTGTCTAATTGGCTTGCGTATTGCATACTAAATCAAACTATATCATGTCTCTTGGTTTAGTTTTGTAGAATGAATCCTAGATTGTGACTTTTTCAATGTTAGTATCACTTTTTACTGTAAACATTATCAGAATAATATATTCTTACACACTATTTCTGACAGTATTAGCCCAGAAAATGTTTACTTGATTTATTTTATTTGGCGTTACCAACTATGTACAGGGTCCACAATAGACGCATTTCCTGCAACGCATATTCAACGCAATGTTAAGACTGGATCCTGTGATGAGCACCGATAAGTACACTTGGAGAATCCCAAAATCACCACAACACATTTTTTAAAACATAACGATCGTTTCTTCAGCAAATGCTGGCATCATTAGAGGATGAAATGTGTTGTGGTGATTTGCGGATCTCCAAGTGTACATATTCCACGCATGATTGAAAAATCTTCATTTATATGGGGAATTTAGTTTGTCATTGATACCTACTAACTCCATCATTTCAACAGACTGTATATATTTGCATTTTACATTCTTTACTCAATTTTCAAATTGAGTATATTCCAATAGACGCATCCACAATAGAATATATGAACACACTCTCGCAGTTAGAAAATCCGACCCCTCATCGGCGCTGACCATGCATCATATTCATACAGGACACAAAATAGACTTCGATAATGCCAAAACAATAGCACCGGTCTACTACTTTAAAACACGAAATATCCGCGAAGCAATCGAGATCGAAAAACGTCCCGATTGTTTAAATAAGAGAGATGATGGTCTTCGCCTTCCGATTACTTGGAAACCTATTATATCTTCATTACAAACACACAAAAAGAAAATAAATTCAATAGACAATTTTATTGTCCCCTTATCTGTCTCAACAAATGCCAGTAATCCTCTTAGTCCTTTAAGTACCATGACCAAAGCCGCTGACTTAATTGACCGTGACCCGACTAGTTTCACTGATAACGAACCAGGTAGACGGAACGATACATACAATACAAGACTTGCAACGAGCTGCCAGATCTCTCTGAGGCCTGGGGTTGAACACACTGAGACCTTATAGACGATGTCCAGCGAGATTTGGGGAGTTGACAGATTGAGGCCCCGTAATCAAGCTACAACACCCCAACCCACATTTGTCCACCGCTCTAAGGAGTAGGTATATTGAGGCCTTATAGTGTCCTTACATATTTCCTTTACCTCTTGAAAATGGCTCCAAAACAAGAGCCGAAACGTAGAGTTTTAATAAATTCTGGACGCGGTTCAACCCAAAAACCAAGTATGTCACATGTATATATATATATATATATATATATATATATATATATATATATATATATATATATATATATATATATATATATATATATATATATATATATATTTCATGTAAAATTTTGAGACACAAGCCCTCAATTCATCCCAACTTAAACCAACCTGCTCGTTTAGATACGTTGACGACATTTTCGCTCTCTGGCCACACGGTAATAAAATCTCTAGACGAATTCCTTTCTTACCGAAATAACATCAACCCCCAAATCCAGTTCACCATAGAAATAGAAAGTAATTTTTCGTTGCCTTTCTTAGATGTACGCATCACTAAAAACCCAGTCAGATGATTTTCTTACACTGTGTACCGAAAACCAACCCACACTAATCGTTATCATAACGCCCAATCTCACCATCACCCATCGGAACTAAATTCCGTGGTTCGAACACCAGTAACACGATCCCTCAGACTAACGGACAACAACAATAAACAGACAGAATCAAACTTTTTAAGACATACATTGCTAGAAAACGGATGCGACAACAATCATATACTACGAAACATTAGAAAGGCACAACAACAAACCACTACACTACAACAAAACCAGACAGAGTCCACACAACAACACACAGCGTTTTCACCATACATTAAAAGTGTCACCGACAAAATCAGCCAAATTTTTAGAACCCATAATATCAAAACCATATTAACAACAGAGCAAAAACTGTCAAATCTGATAAAAACTCCCAATGATACGATTCCACACGAATCCCACGGGGTTTACGAAATTTCTTATTCCGACTGTTTCCGAGCTTATGTAGGACAAACAAATATAGACGCATCCACAATAGAATATATGAACACACCCTCGCAGTTAGAAAATCCGACCCCTCATCGGCGCTGGCCATGTATCATATTCATACAGAACACGGAATAGACTTCGACAATGCCAAAACTTCAAAACCAGAATTATCCGCAAAGCAATCGAGATCGAAAAACGCCCCGATTGTTTAAATAAGAGAGATAATGATTTTCGTCTTCCGATTACTTGTAAACCTATTTTTACTTAATTTTACACACACACAAAAAGACCTTAAATTCAATAGACAATTTCATTTCCCCTAACTCAACAAATACCTGCAATCTTCTTAATCCTTTAAGTAACGATGCATACAATACAAGATATGCAACGAACTGCCAGATATATCTTAGGCCTAGGGTTGAACATACTGAGACCTTAGAGACTATCTCCGGCCAGATTTGGGGAGTAGGCAGATTGAGGCCCCCCAATCCAGCTACAACAACCCAGCCCACCTTTGTCCACCGCTCTAAGGAGTAGGCAGATTAAGGCCTTAGAGTTCATGTCCTTACATATTTCTTTTACCTCTTGAAAATGGCTCCAAAACAGAAGCCGACACGGTCGAGTTTGAATAAATTCTGGACGCGATGTAACCCGGGAACCAAGTATGTCTGATATATATATATATATATATATATATATATATATATATATATATATATATATATATATATATATATATATATATATATATATTAAAACAGAACAATCTTTGTCAAACATTTTGAAATCAAGTTAATCAAAAGTCTTACATTTCTGCAGGGGGAGCTCACCCACATATATTATGCCCCTCGCCTCACGAACACCGCTATATTCGGTATCTTAATAACGTCACATAATGGTGCAATTAAATATCTACGGTGTTTCATATAAAACCAATTTGGAATCAAATAAAAAAGATACAAAAATATAGAGCAGGTTCTGTTTCAAAGTTTAAATAATAGTTAAAGTTTGTAGGCGTCAGGCAAAAACTAAACAGTCCGTTTGAATTAAAATAATTTCAAGGTATGTTGTATATTATGACAAAGCAATCTTGCATGTCAATATCTGAATGTGTTTATTGGCAGGAAACTTTAAAAGAAATACCTACCTATCTAAATTAAATACGTGTATTGTGGACATCTAGGTATGCAGATAATTTCTGGTTCTGTCGGCTGCATCTAATACGACCTTATTATGTGGTATTGCTACAACAAAAATGATTTTTATTAAAAACTTATTTACTTAAATTAGCTCCTTATATTTATATAGCACTTCGTTCAAAATATGAAAGATTTAATCAGTAATTTCAAGAAGTGTGTTTACCACTTATTCCGTTAAGACCTTAGTACCTTAGTTGTCCTTCTTTTAAACCCGAATTAAAAGCTTTTAAAAATTGTATAACACATAATATGAAAGTTATCAGATACGTAACATTTTAGTAAACATTAAGGTAATAATGGGTTCTAAAAAAGTGCATTTCATTTTATGTTTAAATTAATAACAGACTTTTTAAAGTAACAAAAAGCAAATACAATTAATAAAATGTAATATATTTGGACAAAGTATTACGCGATATGCGCATGGTTTCACATTTCTTTTAAACGTATGCTTATTATGTCCAATAAATAATTGAAAATTAACACCTTTTTAATCTTAGAATAACAAAAAAAAAGGATTTCTTTGTAAGAGTATATTATTCGCCTGTTATAGTTTTATTTATTTTACCTGTTAAACTTGTTTGAACGGCACAAATTCTGTGAAAAAATAAATCACTTTATTGAAAAATTTATTTTGTTGATTTATAATAATTATATGAAATTGTTAAACAAATAATTCTTTTTATTTCACATCCCATCCAATTTATCATCAAATCATTTGGCTGCTTTCAACTGCACATTCACCTACTAAATTGAGCGAGTGTGCTGAACAGGGAACATACTCGGCAAGGGGAGAAATTTCCTTAATTTTAGCTTGTAGGCAGTTGTATATGCCTGACATGTTAGCTACGTTGTCATAAGATTGCCCTCGGTAGTTTGAAATGTCAATTCTAGTGATGGGAAAAACAGTTATTTTCTGTTAACAGTTGAAGCCGTTAACGTTATTTAATAATAACCGCTGAAAATAACGGCTTCAGTTATTTTAAACTGGATAGTCGATCGATAGTATCCTACATTCCCAAAACTGTGAGCGATAGCGAGCACACTAGTATAAATGCATTGTATTTTTACCCCGTTATTTCACGTAGTGTATAAATCTCAAATTTTGTCGATATGAAAAGGAAACAAAGGGTTAAGAAATTATAATAAGCGTGTCGTAAATATTTTGCCACTCTGAAGTGAAACTTTTAGAAATCAGAAAGGAGTCTTCTATAAGAATTTACTTAGATGTTTTAGGAATTAGGTATAAACTAGTCATTTCTCACAAATTTATTTTATCAGGGTCTTTACGTAAATGTCAATGCCACAGCAAGAATCAATAAATATCATTATTTATCACGCCTTTGGACGTTAGACGTTAGAACTTTTATTGCTACACAGGGATTGATTCTAAAAACTCCATAACATAACGCAGCTAATAAAATTTCGGTAAAGAAACAATTTAAAAAATTGAGTTTGAGTTTTAAAAAAAATTGGAAGATATATAGTATTAATTGTTTATTTACTTATTTTAATATTCGTTGTTTTAAAATTAGTTTCAAAAATTTCAAAGGGCTGTAACTTGGAGGAGAAGGGGTTTTAAGAAAAACTTAATAAAATGACACCCCTTATTTTTCGCCAAAGAATCACCCTGTAAAATTGTTCGCATCAATTTGGAAACACCTGTATATATATATATATATATATATATATATATATATATATATATATATATATATATATATATATATATATATATATATATATATATATATATATATATTTAATTTTTTATATTGAAATGTAGGTATATAGATATTAAAAAATGTTGTATCATTATATTTTTTTAATCAATTTGATAACTATTATCAGACAAACGAAAATGACGTGTTAACTGCTTTCTTAGGTAATGTATATAAATTTAAATAAATAAGTACTTTAATTTCACGTGAAATAACCCTATTTTGCGTTGTCTATAGTGAAAGTAATAACACGTTTTTACAGAAATTCATCTTTTCACCCAACATTTTTTATTATTAAATATTTGGCTTTACATACTAGTGGGAAACTCAACTGTTTCAAAAATAACAGCTTCTCAGTTTAACAGAATAACTCTGTGTAGTAGTGTCGGTATGCCGTATCACCATCAACAACCGGTTAAAGTTAAAATTAAAATTAAACCGACCGTTTTATTGTACCGAAGATCGTACGTCCCTAAAGCTGTGAGCGAGAGCGAGCATTCCCAATCTCAAGGCTATTCATCCCGTTAAATGGTTAAATAGCAGTTGCCGATGCCGATGAAAACCGATGTTTATTCATCGAACCTAGTTGCAGTGGAAGTGGAACTGAAACAGACACGACTCCGAATTCTAGCTTAGTGTAAAAAGCGTTATTTTTTAAGCCGTTAGTTTTATAAGTCGGTAACTGGTCGTTACCGTTACGTCTCGTTAGCCGTTAAAAAAAAGCTGACAGTTAAATAACGACCCATCACTAGTCAATTCCCAATTCAGTTAAAGTTGAGGCAACAGCATTTGTCATTTGTTGTGATTTATGGCCTGTGTTTGGAATGAACTTGGGGAAACGTTCTACAGGTGAACTATTAGGCAAGACATATCTGATTACATAAGTGAGTTGGTCTACATGAGATATATCCAGCCACGGGTCAATGATCAGAGAAAAATATTTCGCTGTTAATATTTCCATTACAATTGTCTCCAAAACTTTATTTCCCATAAGCCTAATGAATTCTTCGCATGTTGTTGAAGAGAGAAAACCCGTTTATCCTGAGCCTGGATTCCCATAACGTGTAATGTGTTTGGCTAAGAACGGATCGAACTCAGCGATAAGCTCTAAGGACATCAAATAATTTCCATTGTGAAATGAACCAAATTTCTCGTCGTGTCCTCTGAAAGGCAAACCACGTAATGCAAGCGTTTTTACACATGCAACTACTCTTTTCAGAATGTTTTTCCAGTAATTTATTTCTTCATCTAATTGCATTCATAAGTACAATTTGGAGAACCCAATTCAACACAATACAGTGTTTGCACCCGATGATCATTTCGCTAACAAAG
This sequence comes from Tillus elongatus, assembly GCA_964006375.1. Taxonomy (NCBI): domain Eukaryota; kingdom Metazoa; phylum Arthropoda; class Insecta; order Coleoptera; family Cleridae; genus Tillus; species Tillus elongatus. The sequence continues at coordinate 28,256,685 of OZ023263.1, read as the reverse complement.
TTAGCGTCATCAAGGGGATGAGTAAACTAGTCGGCGGGGGCGCGGCGGCGTGATAGCGTTCACGAAACTCCCAAACACGAACGCGAGACTCTTGGGCGAGCAACGACGTTCGCGTACGTCCGTATAACCAACAAACGTACGAACGAGTGTTTTTGAGGCTCGCGCGTATAACAATATTCTTCCTAAATCACTTAATATGTACATTTTATATGTACGAAATAATTACCTTTACATTGTATTTTATTATACATTACATTATATACATATGTATCATATCTATATTTTGTACATAATATGTACGAAAGTGATTTAGGAAGATTATTGTTATACGATGCGGTGCAGACTGCACCGTGCTCGCCATACGCCATAATGTGTTTTTTGTCACCATTGGCCGCCCCTACTATCTGGCCGCCCTAGGCCCGGGCCTACTGGGCCTTAGCGCAAATCCGCCAGTGGGTGTAAGAACAGGCTACTGAACCTCCTCCTGTTTACAGCTCTAGTTAATTTCAGCTAGTGATGGGAGGTTCGAAGCCGAGGATCGGAAAGGATTCGGTCCTCAAAAGTACCCATTGTACTCGAGTACTCAGAAAAGGGAACGAATCCTCATATGAATTCAAGATACTCAAACAGAATGATTCAAATGATTCATTTCCTGTAGCCGGATTCGGAATGAAAGATCGAAACTAGTAATGGGTGGATTCGAATTAAAATCCTCGTTTGTTCCGTGGATGGATATACTGATATACTCGGAACGTTCCGATTCTTTCATCCGAATATTCATTCGAATCCGAATCTAAAGATTGTGACTGTGTGTGTACTGTGTACTAGGCGTGCTTGCTCGCCGCAGGTACAATCTACTAAAATTATAATAATCGGCCAGATACTCGGATGTAAGACTAGATGCATTCTCGCCGTAGACCGGTTTCGCTCTCATTAGAGCTCTTCAGTACGGCATACTAATTATAGCAAAAATGCACCAAAAGTAATACGGCTATAGTATAGCCGGTCTTAAAATACTCAGTGAGTGGTGGACGTGTCGCCACCTAGTTGCGGAACCAAGTAGTATGTTGTCACGCCAGCTCCAAATAACACAAAGTGTTAAAAAAATAGAGACTGTATACAACTAACTAACAATTTAGAAAATTGTCAGCCCTGGCCCATTTCTACCCCAATATAGGGACAAAGTATATAAGACTAGATGCATTCTCGCAACAATTAGAACCGTAGACCGGTTTCGCTCTCATTAGAGCTCTTCAGTACGGCATACTAATTGTAGCAAAAATGCACCAAAAGTAATACGGCTATAGTATAGCCAGCCTTAAATACTCAGTAAGTGGTGGTCGTGCCGCCACCTAGTTGCGGAACCAAGTAGTATGTTGTCACGCCAGCTCCAAATAACACAAAGTGAGCAGATACTCGGATACTCGGTGGTAGTCGGTAGCACGATATTATACTACGAGTATCAAGTACTCTGTCTCCGATTTTAGTACGTAGTTTTAGATGTAGGTTCATGTAAGTTACTCGCAACACTCGCAGACAAACGGCATCGTACCATACAAAAATATTCCATACTAAAAAATTCGCTGAGTAATATAATGCAGTTATTATAACGCAATTTATATCTGTTTTTAACAAGAACAAGGCTTCTAAATTAACAAAATAATACATTTTATTACAAACCAAACTACAAAATATATATTACTTTTAAATGTGTAACAAAAAGATATTCTTTGGCTTCAAAACTATATAACTTTTATTAATTAGAGATAAAACCAAAGACAAAATTTCGGCTTTAAACATCTTAAAAAAATTCTTAAAAAAATAATTTATAACATTTACAGACAGCTGTTGAAGAAAATTATTTGGTCCAATTTTTTTTGGCAAGAGGAGATCCCGACAGACGTTGGTAACCAGACTAGCTTTCGAAAAAATTATTTCAGGTGGAACTGAACTGACGGGCACATACACAAATATTTTAAATGCAAGTGATAAAGTTCAGGCAACATGTGCCTATTTGTGTTTCCCCCAAAATTTACAGTTTGTGTCCTGTCAACATAAGGTAGTTCCAAGTATTGAGCGAATCCTCTTATGAATCGAGGATTAATCCGAGGATATGTGTATTCGAATCGGATGATTCAAAGTTTCGCAATAATACGAGTATCTACATCACTAATCGAAACGTGTCAGATTGCACTGCACAGCCACGCCTCTCCAAATCTCTCTCTTACTGCTTTACTGGCGTGTGGTAAGGAGCAGGAGGGAAAATGATCATGGCAGATAGCCAGATGAAAGAAAGATTAAGAACGAGAATTTGTGTGTGCAAGAATGAAAACATTGAAAAGGATTCGAATCCGACATATATGAATAAATCCTTCTGTACCCGGACTCGTAAACAAAACTACAAAATATTATTCGTAAGTTCCTCAGTTGTCACCCAGACTAGCGTCTCTTTCTTGTGCTCTAGAAATGAACTTGACAGCTACATTAACCTTCAAAAGAACTTATCGCGCGCAAAAGTGGCATTTCAAATCAAATCTGCGATTTTAGGTACCTAGGTACTTATATTTTTGAGAAATTGTAGATGGGATGGGTAGATGTAAATTTACCAAAATTAAGGTTTGGGAATTCATTTTAAATTATTTTTTTTTATTTATGTGTTATGTGAGTTACCGGGATAATTAAATTGCTCGCAACTCATGAGTTTTTCGCCGTTTTAACGAAATAAATGACCTCCCTGAGGTGCTGTTTACACACAGTCCTCCCAACTGACCTTCCTGAACTGCACTGACATCAGTTTGCCTAATTGGAAATGTGTACTCGCATGACCTTGATTTAATGGCAGGGCTGGTTTTCCTTCTTTTAGCTGTTAATTAGGCAAAACTGATGTCAGGACGGGTCAGGAAGGTCAGTTGAGAGGATTGTGTGTAAACAGCACGTCAGGGAGGTCTTTTATTTCGTTAAAACGGCAAAAAACTCATGAGTTCTGAGCCATGTTAATTATCCCGATAACTCACATAATAGATAAATAAATAAATTACATTTTTTAATGAATCTCCAAACTCTAATTTTGATAAGTTTACATCAATCCATGTGCAATTTCTCAAAAATAGAAGTAAGTATCTAGAATTGCCGATTTTATTTGAAATAGCCACATTTGCGCGCGCTAAATTCATTTGTATAGCACAAGAAATGGACGCTAGTGTCACCCATGATACAAATAACGAGAGATATGATATTCAAACTACCTATTTTTAGACCTGTCACGCGCATGGTGTCATAAGTGGTGAGCCCAATGCAACAATAAGGTGCTGTCGTGCAGTGGGGTTTGACGTTTCATCACAACCTCTTAACAAATTACGAATTTTACTAAAATTTGTGTGCATACAGTTGGAAGTAATAAAAATGAAAAAGATTATATTTAGTGCTGCGATACATATTATCTGAAAAAGACAATATAGGCGTCACTTCAACCGTATTAAACTTGCGTATAGAAACTTTTTGATTGCGAATGGCTTTGTTTTGAGTGTGTAGTTGGACTTCTATAACGATACTCACCACGTGACGTCATAGGAGGGGGCGGGGCATATGCGCAATATCATATCTCTTCTAAGTCATTATATCATGGATACAAGCTTGACACTCGCAAGCTAACATAACTGTATAGCTATTATTTAATACTCTTCGATAAGAATAATGTTAATAGTACATATTTTAAAAGTGAAATAATAAAAACCTTTTGATTGTTCTGTAACTTGAGTTCAATTAGTCGCAGTCGCTCCTAAATACATTAACGAAAAGTCATTTGGAAATAAATCTTTATATTTTACACTGTTTTTAATTCTTAATTAAGATTTCACAAGTTTATCATACAAAGTTACAGACATTTTTGGCATTAACTTATTAGGATGTATGTATTTTTTAAAGTAAAATTACATACCTTTTGAATTTCTATTTCATTCAAATTTTATCAAAAAATAAAAACAAATGACAGCAACGAAACTTGCATGAGATAAAAAAATTAAACATATGAAATAATTTTTGAGTTCAATTTATTCAAAACTAGTTTTAAAAAATCTATCCTATATGAATTAAATTTTCATTTTTAACCAAAACCAATTCAATTATAATGCATACATTATGTACGTATAAAATATTGATGAAAAATGTTTTTATGTCATACTGAATTTTTTTCCACTTATTAGTACTTATCAATAAAAATGTGAAAATAACTATATATTTACTCTATAATGGTTTTAAATATCAGTTAAAAGACTTATTTTTAGTAATTGTACAGAGTATGTACTATACATAATTTTCCGTGTTCCATATGAAGTTGTACGTGGTAAATATTCTTACCCTCCTTACAGAAAAAGCAATGGTTTCACAAAATTTCTACGATGGTAGGTATGGTGAAACTGATTTTTAGTGGGAGGGATTGTTATTTTTACTTTTATAATCAGGACCAAATTTTAAAAGAAAAAATATACATGCATGCATACATATAAATATATTAATTCTAAACATCAAAACGTCTAGGTGTGACATAACCACATATAGCTTGAATAAAATACGCTCTTCTTCTGGATACAATTTATTTAATTACAGTTGTTTCGACCGTTATATAACAGCCACAGCCACACCCTCAAGGGTAAAATCCAGTTTAAAAAACTCTGGACGCAGCAAGTGCGTTATGGTAGTGAATTTTCATAAAACTATTTTTTAATAGCAATAATGTGCTTTTTTAAGAAAACAGGCATCAAATTTGGTTACAAGTATAATCTATATAGTAAAAACAATGTGCCATGTTTCATCAAAATAACTTTATTGTTTGAAAATGTACAAAAATTTCCGAAAGTAAACTTAAAGTGTTCCCGAAAAGACTCGTTTCTTGGTCAACCTTATAGGTTAATAGCAAATTGAGCTATTCAAATATTAAGCATTTGATCAAAATTCGCTACCATAACGCACTTACTGCGTCCAGAATTTTTTTCTTACAAACATGCATTATATTTCGATGGAAAATGCAAAATTGCAATAACATAAGACGTGTTTGATCAAAAAAAAAAAAAAAGAAAATTTATACCACCAACGACTTATGGGCCAGCCTGTGATTGTAGAAATAGTTTTTAAGATGTAGCTCAAGACACCCTATAATTAATATATACAATTTTTTTTCATATCTTGTATAATAACAGATATATTGGGTATTATTGATTTTTTTACGAAAATTCTACAAAAATTATATACCATTAAACGATAAACTCTATAGCTAAGACTACTGCCAAGCGTCAGAGAAAGGGTCTATTTGAAATGAATTTTCTGGAAACATTTTATTAAAATGAAGGACAATGACGGTTGAAACTAAGACTTCAGGGTTTGTAAAACATTCTTCTTGAGACATTTTTTTCCATAGCCCGTATTAGATTCAAGTTCTTTTCCTAAATGTTGCCAATTTTGACGTTTAAATCGCAACTTTGACGTTTAGTGAAAAACCCCAATTTATTTTTCTTTAAATGCCTATAACTTTTTTGGTCTTTTGACCTACAGAGGTAAATTTTGGTATGTAGCTTAGCTATAAGGATGTAAACCTGCGTACCAAATTGGTTGCCCTTACTTTGTTAATTCCGGAGATATAATTTTTTTCGAAAGAAAACACAAAATTTTCCGGGAAAACCTGGACCGATTTTCCTGGCTAACGAACTTATCCAAGCCATTTGCAAAAGGAAGGTATTCACCAAATTTAATCAAAATCGGCCCATTATTTTTTGAGTTATCGGTGTGATACAAACATACATATATATATATATATATATATATATATATATATATATATATATATATATATATATATATATATATATATATATATATATATATATATATATATAAACATATAAAAATTTTAACTGACCCCGGATATGTGTTCTGGGGGGCCTAATTAGCGCTCATTTGAAGAAATTTTTTTCAAAATTCAAAAGTCGGGATCTCCTCATTAGTGAATTTTTTTTAAGAAAATTCACTAAAAGAACTGTACTATACAAAACCTTATACAAGTTGAAGTTTCATTTAGTGTCCTCCAGTGGCGATTTCTCCTAGTGAGCTAGGTGTGCGCCGCACACCCTAAAATATAATCAAAATGTGCACAGTTAAATATGTTTTATTTGTTTTTCCCTTAGTCTTAATACACTACATATTTTATGACAATCAATTTAATTTACTTATTTGATTTCATAAATAGTCGGTTAATAGTGACTTGGAATGAAGTAGATACCACGTCTTCTAACATATTGAGAGAATATGAGTAGGTCAATAGCAACGGGGAATGAATTCGGGTTAGGTTTGCGTTAATATTTCCGAACAACTTCAGCCGATGGAGCTGTATTCATATACAATGCAGTCCCCCACCCATGTGTTTAAAATAGTGAGGGAAAGACCATTGATTTTAACACTGCGAGCTGTAAAAATATAGCTTAAGACAAATGAAATGAACGCCGGTCTAACCAACGTTGTGATATCATTATTTAATCTCAAAATATATATGATAACCAAATTTGGTAGGTAGGTTTACGATATAAAAAGTAAACTATACACCAAAATTTAGATTTCTATGTTACAAGAAAAAAATGTTATAATAAAATATTTTGTGCCAGATCATTTCTATTAAAATTCACTACCATAACGCACTTGCTGCAGGCTTTTTACACATTTTATTATTTAGTACCATATTAACATTGAACTACTTTTAATGTTTTCAGTTTTCACCCCGTTCCGGACAGTGCTAACGATAACACAAATTTGTGTGAAGGGAAGAGGTTGTATAATAATTCCATGTTCTTTTCGTGTTTTAAAATTTTAAGTGACTTTTTAATTTGTTAGTATTGCGGTGGGAGATTAATTTATTTATCTACGTATTATTCCCATATAGGTACAATATATATGTATATATATATATATATATATATATATATATATATATATATATATATATATATATATATATATATATATATATATATATATATATATATATATATATATATATATATATATATATATATATATATATATATATATATATATATATATATATATATATATATATATATGTGTGTGTGTGTGTGTGTGTGTGTGTACATTTGTAGTTAATAATTTTCAAAACCACCACTAACTGCAACTTGTTACCGCACACCCGAACTTTTTGGTCAGCTGACGCCACTGGTGTCCTCATTCATTCCAGACACTTTACTATATTAGAAATTATATGTTTAATTTGTAGTTTCTATATTATACAATTAAGTGATAACATTTTTTTTATTATTATTGGCTGCGGCATCTCAGGCCATTAGCACATTAATTTCCCATCATTCAATATTTATAAATTTTCCAGGCAAAGTCAACTTGGCTCGCCCAGGAATCGAACCCGGGACCTCTCACTTAGCAGGCTGGCACCTAGCAACCTGCGCCACGAGGGCGTCGTGATAACATTATAAAATAGTATTTAAAATAATCAAGAATTTAATTAACATCTCTATAAAAGTTCTATTTTTCAAAGCTTTGCTTTTGATGACTTAGGTAATTTGCGTAAAATCTGATAATTTATAAAAAGCCGCAATCTCCTCAAGAAGCGATTTTTGTAACGAAAATCGCTAAAAATTAAATATAGACCTTAAGTCTACATACACCGATTAATTATAATGCCGGGTTTCACTTTCCAGTACATGAGTATTCAGTTTTCATTCATATCCATTTTCATTCCAAGTAGATTCGAAAAGATCAGACGACGGACGTGAAGTTAACAGTAAAAGATTCACTACACCCCACTACTCACAAAGGATTCATTCTATATGATTCGGATTCAGTACCCACAAAAGGATTCGATCTTTAAAAGGATTCAAGACCTAATGCATCGATCCTCAAAAGGATTCGATCTTTCACATCACTAATTTCAACCATATTTGTTTTTACTTATTACATATACCAGTATTTTTAAATCGCAGGTAAAAAAATGTATTATTATTATTAAAACAAGCCACAAAATATGTTCTTCAATACACAAAAAAACTAACGGGACGCAGCAAGTGCGTTATGGTAGTGAATTTTTATTAAATGCTTCAAATTTCAATAAGTCAATTTTCTATAAACTTAGAAAGTTTAATTTTGGTATGTAATGAGGTCTTTCCTAAGGCAAGATATCCACCAAATTTCATTAAAATAAGTTTGTAATTTTCGGAGAAAAAAATTTTTTCGAAAAAAAATTCAAAATTTGAATAACTAAATTTTCTATAAACTTAGAAACTTGAATTTTGGTACGTAATAAGGTATCTCCTAAGGCAATATATCCGTTAGATTTCATTAGAACAGCTTTGTAATATTTTTTGAAAGAAAACTCAAAATTTTCCCGGAAAACCCCGTCCGATTTTCCTGGCTAACGAACTCATCCAAGCTATTAATAAAAGAAAGGCACTTGCCGAGTTTCATCGACATACAACATATAAAAATTCAAACTGACCCCGGATATGGGTTCTAGGGGTCCTAGTTCGGGCTCATTTGAAAAAAAATTTGCAAAGTCTCACCATTGATACCTCTCTATTAGTGAATTTTTTTAAATAAAAGTTCACTAAAATACTAAAATGAAAATCAGTTGATTTTCTCAATATTTTTTTATTAATACTGTTAGAACCTACATAGTATTTATATATACAAGCTTACTTACTAGTCAAATGCAATTGACAAATAAAATATATGCCAAATAAAAGCAACATCTAAAACCTAACATAAGTAAAATCTTGTATCTCATAAAAATAAAACTATTCTTTTTTGAAATATGTTGTTAGTTTGCTATTTTCTGCATCTAAAAGAGAATTGTGAACAACTCCGTCTGGAATTGGCAGTGGTTTTGCAACACCTATTCTAACTATCCCTTTGGGTGCCCCCTTTAATGCCTGCACGGCTTGGTCTAACGAGGCATTTTCTAAAACTGTATCATTAACAAACATTAGCCGATCTCCGGGTATCAGTCTTCCATCTAATTGAGCCACCCCACCAGGCACCAAACTTCTTATCACTATAACGGTATCATTGGGATCCACGGGATCTTGATAATCTAGAATAGAAAATCCCAACCCTCTCTCACCTTTTATTAGTTCTATCACTTGTGTATCCTGGCTCCACATAGCTAAGCCTGTAAGAGGCTCCAACGAGCGAGACTTAGCTTTACTAAATATCAAATCTGCGGGATTCACTGTGGTTATAATGCTTGCCAAAGAACCGTCAGATTTAGCTTTCACCAGTCGTTCAGAGGCTGGTAAGAGATTATGAAGACTTCGACTAAGTGAAGGATGATGTTGTATACTAGGTAACTGTGGAACTGTGGGATCTTCAAGAGCTGGTAAGTCTCTATCGATGCTATTTGGTGATCGTCCACACACCATGCACACGTTTATAGGAAGTTCTTTTAATATGCTAACAACCTCATGATGATTCATTCCTAACAGCCTGTGGCCATTAACTTCTAATAGCTCGTCTCCAGACTGTAGCAATCCATTTTTACCTACTGGCCCTTCTGCTAGAATTGATCTAATGTAATGGTGTGGTCGAACTTCCTGTCCATCCTCTACATCTACCGTTCCTTCTAAACTTATGCCCAAACCACCTTTCTCTCCAAATTTCTTCAATTGTGCTACAATTATCTGTACGTCTGGTCCCATTATATTTTGCCAATGTACTATCAGTTCTTCTTTAGGCATCTGACGAGGTTGTGGTTTTGCTTTTGTAATGGAAAAATTGTTTTGTTCAGTTCTGGGTAACATTTCAGGCACTGTGTCTTCTTTAAATGCAAAACTTTCTTCATCGTTAGTAGGACATCTGAAAAGTTATATAAATAAAAGAGTTTAAATCAAAGAGAATGTGTATATGTATATCCAAATAGCAATGAAAAACCCAACACCATTATGGAGAAGGTAAGTTACTAGAATTAGGATTAATAAACACTATATAGATGACTAGAAGGGCTTAAAGTAAGTGAGACAACTAGGGATGTTTTATAATTAATCGTCTTTGCTGGTATTACCGTTGTGGGACTTCAGCTGGTGGACTTGATGATCCAGGTGGTTTAATTTCACTTGCTGCTATCGCTTGCTGTAACTGTTCATATTTTGGTCCATGCAGGTACCTTTCTAACACTAGCTTGACAGTTCTGCCACAATTACGGAGAACTTCAACAGCTTCGAGATTAGTATAGCCTTGCAGAGATGTTTCGTCTACTTGAACAATTCGATCGTTCACTTTTATTTTTCCACTCATATCTGCAGCACTTCCTTTATTGACACTCTTTACAAATATTCCTGAAAGTTCTTCTTTTTCACAAACATAACCAGCAATTGTAATACCTAAGCCATTAATGTCTTTTTGTAATTCCACCACAAACTTTTCCATTTCTGGCACTTTAACAGCCATATCTAGATTAAGAAGTGGCAATGATGGAGATGCAGGTACCCTGGATAATCCAGGAAAACTTACTGTTGGTTCATGTTGATTAAAAGTATACAAGTCAATAACTTGATCCATTTTATTAACTTCAGGACTTTTGTGGAATATTGGAGAGTATTTATGTTGGGTTAAATAATTGTCTAACTCCACAGGATCATTTAAAAGCCTTGTAGGTACTAACGGCGCAGAAGATCCTAAATATTTGTATTCAGTAGAAGATATGTCTACAGGTCTTGCCACCACAAGTCTTACGTGAGTTCCAGATTGTCTCAATACTGTTGCTACTTGTTCCGACCCCATTTCATGTAAATTTACATCTCCTATCTGCAAAATATGATCACCACTTTGCAGTCTTCCATCTCGATCAGCTACACCTCCAGGCAAAATTGTTTTTACCACAACACCCATGTTACGCATTCCAACTATACCAAAACCAAGGCCTGTACCATCGTTTACAAGCTCTATGCTTTCAACTTGAGACCACTCACTACTCAAGAATGAATCTGACCCAGTTTTAGAAGCTTCACTACCAATAGATGGAGAGCGATGAATTGCTTCTTCGTGATGAGAAAGCGATATAGCATTAAAAATTGATGGATTTAAAGCATCACACGCATTACTGATTGGAATGTCTTCGTTTATGTTTTTAGTTTTATGAAGTACCTTATCATTTATTGAGAAAGGATGCACTTGTGGTGAACCAGGGGAAATGGGAGCTGAAGGAACTCTTTGTTCGTCAAAATCTCTAGCAGTCTGATAGTCATCAGCATAGTCAGGATCATAGAGTTCCCCAAGAGGGGGCACGTTAAGAACTAACTCGCCACCAGCTGTAATGTCAAAGTCGACAGGTAAAATAGATGGGTGCTGTGACAATTGTTGATTTAATTCACTTATTGAATCCTGGACGGTCACCACGCTTCTAAAAACTGGATTTTCTAATACAGAAATCAACAAATTGAGATCTTCACTGGTATTCATTTGCAGCTTTTCATCTTGAAGTTCATCCACTGTGCTTTTGATATCCTCCAGTAACTGTAAAGCACTAGAAATATCTGCGTTTAAATGCATCTCAGAAGTGGTACTAATAATATCACACATTAAACAAAAATATGGTTTTTAACTGAACAAATCTCTCAGATTGGAATGAATGGTGAATATAATGAATAATGGTTGAAAGTTGAAAGTAACGTGTTATTTTTATTTTGACATATTTATCGACCATTCATCTAAACAGACTGCCACTGCAGTAATCTGATCTGCAGTGCTGCACTCTGTCTGCTCTGGTATGCAGTTAAGTATTTTAGTATTTTATTTTTTTCTTGAAATATATTAGGGAATTTTAACTTTCAAAAGAACCTATGTTGTCTCACCTTAGGGTTTTTACTTTTAATCTTCCAAATTATGGATTTTGCTTTCTTTAACAATCTACATCCATCGTGAGCGCTGGATATTATTTGTCTATGACTAAACATGGGTTGCGTTAACTTGATGTCAACAGCTAAGTTTAAACGCTCAACTGCTGACCAGCGATACATTTAGGCGATTGGAGACTGATAATCTCACTTTTACTCCAAGCATTATTTTGTGACGTTTGTTTCCAATGAAGAGTTCACCAGGCGCCAAGAGCTGCCGATTTGTCCATATTTTTGACATAACAATGGAGCTGCTGGCGCCTGGTGAATAGATGAGTGAACATATACGTTCATCTGTCCTGCTAATTTTTTTTCTGGGACTCAACTATTGTTAATTTGTCATGGAGAAATGACAAACGTCACAAAATACTGCTTGTAGTCTTCCAGTCCGTTCATCAGTTTCCATCCCCTGAAACGTATGGGTAGTCAGCAGATAGGCGCTTAAACTTAAACAGCTGGCGTCTGGTGACGCCATGATTCCGCTGACAATTCGACAACAGTTGAGTTCCAGTAGAAACCAGGCGGAAATGGCGAACGTATATGTTGACACAACTATTCAACTAATGGCGTTTGGTAAATTGCGCCTATAGTATTTTAAAATTGATCATTCGTTTAAATTTGCCCGCTATCAATAATAACCCCAAATAGAAGCAACGATCTAAAAAGTTTTAAAATCGAAAATGAATAATGAAAACAACGAGCAACTTAGAAACCTCATTATAATAGAATCAGTTGAGGATTCCCTAATGATCTCACTGTGACAGGAGTGAGAACGTAATATAAAAACAAGGTTTTTTTTAACTTAATCATAGGTATACTACATGATATAATGACTTAGGAGAGATATGATATTGCGCATATGCCCCACCCCCTGCTATGACGTCACGCGGTGAGTAACGTTATAAAAGTCCAACTACACACTTAAAACAAAGTCATTCGCAATCAAAATGTTTCTATACGTCATTGAAGTTAGCTTAATGCGGTTGAAGTTACGCCTATATTGCCTTTTTCAGATAATATAGATCGCAGCACTAAATTTAATCTTTTGCATTTTTATTACTTCCAACTGTATCCACTTAAATATTAGTAAAATACGTAATTTGTTAAGAGGTTGTGATGAAACGTCAAACCCCACGGAACGATAGCATATTATTGTTGCATTGGACTCACCACTTGACACCATGCGCGTGACAGGTCTAAAAATAGGTAGTCGAAATATCATATCTCTCGTTATTTGTATCATGGGTATACTATATCAACACGCAACGGTGTTAAGCAAATTGCCTACTGCATAAACTTAAACACTACTGCGATGAAATACACTCGACCAATATATTATTGTACATCCGCCGAAATGAATTGGTGTATGCAGGGGTTGCATACATGGAGGCGCTGTCGGTCGAACAATACGCACTCATGCATAGTTGCACAAGTTGCATAGTGAAAATTTATGGTTGAGGGCAGAAGGTTAAGTACTTTTTTTTATAAATGTATATAGGCAATGAAGAAAAAATCATTGGAAATTGAATATGTGGTCATGCCATTAAAGTTATTTGTGTAAAAAATTTGTTGAGTTAGATATAAATAAATACTTATAGGTAAATGGTTGTTTTTGAAGAATAGATAAATAGCTGTAAGCCTGAATTACAATGTCCGCACTCAAAGAAAGTATGAAGAATGACCGGCAGTTCTGTTATTGTCGTAAAAAAATCGAATATGTTTTATTCAATTTTTTGAGATTTAAAGAAAAGCCAGATTTTAATAAACCCTCTATTTTCTTATTTTATTGCCAAATATTTCCAAAAAAGCTGTCTTTTACATTATTTTTCAATGCCTTTATTGGCGGGAAATTTATTTTTCAAATTTTTTTTTAAAATAATGAACAAAATAAACAAGGAAAAAGCTGTCTTTTATATAATTTTTTAATGCTTATTTGCTGTAAACACACACACACACACACACATATATATATATATATATATATATATATATATATATATATATATATATATATATATATATATATATATATATATATATATATAGGGTGTTTAAAAGACGGGACAATATTTAAGGGGTTGATTTCCCAGGTCATTTTATGAAAAAAGGTTCCCATAAATATAGGTGCTAAAATGCATTGTTTCCAAGATACAAGGTGTTAAATTTTTTTGTAAAATAACGATTTTTTAAAAATAATTCAATAAACATCTCCTCACTGATTCTTTTGAAATTTGGTAGCCATGTTTGTAGTAATAATGGGCTGATTTGACCCTAATTAGATAGATTGTTAAGTTCATTGGCATTAGGGACACCTCAACAAAAATTATTGTTCGTGTTTGTGATTTTCTGTATGATAAATGGACATCCCATAAGAAGGTTTTTATTTTTTATCGTGTAAACGATTCAAGCTACAGAGAAATTTCAAGAGACAAAAAACTTGTTTTAGTTTCTTTATCTCAGAATAATATACAAATCATATTGCAGTCAGTGGCGTACATTTTTGTCACTAAATTTTGTTTCAGGTTGTGGCGGTGGTACCGACCGCAGTGTTTCCGCCAACACTACTCTGTGTTTCTGCGTAAATACTCTTGACAGTTGAAAGTTATGTTCTGCGACCGCCAGCTGTCAAGAGCTACGTCAAACGTCAACTAAGAAAACACCAGGCGATTTCTCTCTTCTCAGAGTTAACCTGATAAAAACAACTCACTGGCAAGTTTTATCTGTTCACACTCTTTTTCGAGTCATGTATAGTGTATCACGTGTAGATATTTAGTACATAAAGTTTAATCAATTTGTGAAATAATAAAGTTATGTTAAATGTTTACCTTTGGATTTAATATCACCATCCCAGGTAATCAAGATCAGCAAGTGCGAGATGTAATTAACATCCATACAGGTGACCCCCCCCCCCCCATCAACCCCACCCCTAAGGCCAACGGACTTAACAATCTGTATCTAATTAGGGCAAAATCAGCCCATTAATACAACGTTGCCAAATTTCAAAACAATCGGCGAGGAGATATTTGAATTATTTTTTTTTAAATCGTTATTTTACAAAAACCTTGTATCTTGGAAACAATGTATTTTAGCACCTATAGTTATGGGAACTTTTTGTCATAAATTGACCTGGGAAATCAACCCCTTATATATATATATATATATATATATATATATATATATATATATATATATATATATATATATATATATATATATATATATAACCAAAACACACTTGCTGCGTCAACACTTTTTTGTTATTGCAAACGGATAAATCTTATTAGGCGATTTTTTTTCAAATATCAGAAAAAATCTGTATGTTTGTTTGAAGATTTAGTTTGCTTTAAGGTCTTATATATCCAAAACAAGGGTTCTTTTAACTTAATCATAGGTATACTATATCAACATGCAAAGGTGTTAAGCAAATTGCCTATTGCATAAACTTAAAACGGGGAAAAGTAATTTGCTGACCAAAGTTAGTTATTTTAGCTGACCGACTACTTATAGACTAAACTTTTCCATGAAACTCTATATCTTGGATGCCACCTACCAGCCGCATCTGCTACCAGAAAAGTATTGAAAAACACCCCTATTTAGGGGTAGTTTACTCTTGAATTTTTTTCATTTTTTAGTGCGACCAGAAAAAGTACCAATGCGACCAAGCTATAAATTGACACAGAATCACTGCTGGTACATATCTTTCAGCTACCAAAGTTTAACAAAAAAATATTCATATTTAAGGGTAGTTTACTCTTGAGGTTTTTTCATTTTTTAGTGCGACCAGAAAAAGTATGAACGCGACCACGCTATAAATTTACACAGAACCACTGCTTGTGACTGTCTTTCAGCTACCCAAGTTTCACAAAAAAATATTAATATTTAGGGGTAGTTTACTGTTGAAGTTTTTTCATTTTTTAGTGCGACCAGAAAAAGTATGAATGCGATCAAGCTATTAATTTATACAGAATCACTGCTGGTAACTGTCTTTCCGCTACCGAAGTTTCACAAAAAAATATTCATATTTAAGGGTAGTTTACTCCTGAGGTTTTTTTGTTTTTTAGTGCGACCAGAGAAAGTATGAATACGACCAAGCTATAAATTTATACAGAATCACTGCTGGTAACTGTCTTTCCGCTACCGAAGTTTCACAAAAAAATATTCATATTTAAGGGTAGTTTACTCTTGAGTTTTTTTTTGTTTTTTAGTGCGACCAGAGAAAGTATGAATGCGACCAAGCTATAAATTTATACAGAATCACTGCTGGTAACTGTCTTTCTGCTACCGAAGTTTCACAAAAAAATATTCATATTTAAGGGTAGTTTACTCTTGAGGTTTTTTTGTTTTTTAGTGCGACCAGAAAAAGTATGAATGCGACCAAGCTATAAATTTATACAGAATCACTGCTGGTAACTGTCTTTCTGCTACCGAAGTTTCACAAAAAAATATTCATATTTAACGGTAGTTTACTCTTGAGGTTATTTGTTTTTTAGTGCGACCAGAGAAAGTATGAATACGACCAAGCTATAAATTTATACAGAATCACCTCTGGTAACTGTCTTTCTGCTACCGAAGTTTCACAAAAAAATATTCATATTTAAGGGTAGTTTACTCTTGAGGTTTTTTTGTTTTTTAGTGCAACCAGAAAAAGTATGAATGCGACCAAGCTATAAATTTATACAGAATCACTGCTGGTAACTGTCTTTCTGCTACCGAAGTTTCACAAAAAAATATTCATATTTAAGGGTAGTTTACTCTTGAGGTTTTTTTGTTTTTTAGTGCGACCAGAAAAAGTATGAATACGACCAAGCTATAATTTTATACAGAATCACTGCTGGTAACTGTCTTTTCGCTACCGAAGTTTCACAAAAAAATATTCATATTTAAGGGTAGTTTACTCTTGAGTTTTTTTTGTTTTTTAGTGCGACCAGAAAAAGTATGAATACGACCAAGCTATAAATTTACACACAATCACTGCTGCCAACTGTCTTTCCGCTACCGATGTTTAACAAAAAAATATTCATATTTAAGGGTAGTTTACTCTTGAGGTTTTTTTGTTTTTTAGTGCGACGAGAAAAAGTATGAATACGACCAAGCTATAAATTAATACAGAATCACTGCTGGTAACTGTCTTTCCGCTACCGATGTTTAACAAAAAAATATTCATATTTAAGGGTAGTTTACTCTTGAGGTTTTTTTGTTTTTTAGTGCGACCAGAGAAAGTATGAATGCGACCAAGCTATAAACTTACACAGAATAACTGCCGGTAAGTCTTTTTGCTGCCAAAGTGTCACAAAAAAATATTCATATTTAAGGGCAGTTTACTGTTGAGGTTTTTTCGTTTTTTAGTGCGACCAGAGAAAGTATAAATGCGACCAAGCTATAAATTTACACAGAATCACTGCTGGCTACTGTCTTTCCACTACCAAAGTTTCACAAAAAACTATTCATATTTAAGGGTAGTTTACTCTTGAGGTTTTTTCGTTTTTTAGTGCGACCAGAGAAAGTATGAATGCGACCAAGCTATAAATTTACACAAAATCACTGCTGGCTACTGACTTTCCGCTACCAAAGTTTCACAAAAAATATTCATATTTAGGGGTATTTTATTCTTGAAGTTTTTTCATTTTTTAGTGCGACCAGAAAAAGTATGAATGCGACCAAGCTATAAATTTACACAAAATCACTGCTGGCTACTGACTTTCCGCTACCAAAGTTTCACAAAAAAATATTCATATTTAGGGGTAGTTTATTCTTGAAGTTTTTTCATTTTTTTAGTGCGACCAGAAAAAGTATCAATGCGACCAAGCTATAAATTTACACACAATAACTGCTGCCAACTGTCTTTCCGCTACCGAAGTTTCACAAAAAAATATTCATATTTAAGGGTAGTTTACTCTTGAGGTTTTTTTGTTTTTTAGTGCGACCAGAAAAAGTATGAATACGACCAAGCTATAAATTAATACAGAATCACTGCTGGTAACTGTCTTTCCGCTACCGATGTTTCACAAAAAAATATTCATATTTAAGGGTAGTTTACTCTTGAGGTTTTTTTGTTTTTTAGTGCGACCAGAGAAAGTATGAATGCGACCAAGCTATAAACTTACACAGAATAACTGCCGGTAAATCTTTTTGCTGCCAAAATGTCACAAAAAAATATTCATATTTAAGGGTAGTTTACTGTTGAGGTTTTTTCGTTTTTTAGTGCGACCAGAGAAAGTATAAATGCGACCAAGCTATAAATTTACACAGAATCACTGCTGGCTACTGACTTTCCGCTACCAAAGTTCCACAAAAAAATATTCATATTTAGGGGTAGTTTATTCTTGAAGTTTTTTCGTTTTTTAGTGCGACCAGAAAAAGTATCAATGCGACCAAGCTATAAATTTACACAGAATCACTGCTGGCCACTGTCTTTCTGCTACCAAAGTTTCACAAAAAAATATTCATATTTAAGGGTTGTTTACTCTTGAGGTTTTTTCGTTTTTTAGTGCGACCAGAAAAAGTATCAATGCGACCAAGCTATAAATTTACACACAATAACTGCTGCCAACTGTCTTTCGCTACCGAAGTTTCACAAAAAAATATTCATATTTAAGGGTAGTTTACTCTTTAGGTTTTTTTGTTTTTTAGTGCGACCAGAAAAAGTATGAATACGACCAAGCTATAAATTAATACAGAATCACTGCTGGTAACTGTCTTTCCGCTACCGATGTTTCACAAAAAAATATTCATATTTAAGGGTTGTTTACTCTTGAGGTTTTTTCGTTTTTTAGTGCGACCAGAGAAAATGTGAATGCGACCAAGCTATAAATTTACACAGAATCATTGCTGGTAACTGTCTTTCTGCTACCAAAGTTTCACTAAAAAATATTCATATTTAGGGTTGTTTACTCTTGAGGTTTTTTCGTTTTTTAGTGCGACCAGAGAAAATGTGAATGCGACCAAGCTATAAATTTACACAGAATCACTGCTAGTAACTGTCTTTCCGCTACCAAAGTTTCACAAAAAATATTCATATTTAAGGGTAGTTTACTCTTGAGGTTTTTTCGTTTTTTAGTGCGACAAAAAAAGTATGAATGCGACCAAGCTATAAACTTACACAGAATCACTGCCAGTAACAGTCTTCTTGCTGCCAAAGTTTCACAAAAAAATATTTATAGTTAAGGGTAGTTTACTATTGAGGTTTTTTCGTTTTTTAGTGCGACCAGAGAAAGTATGAATGCGACCAAGCTATAAATTTACACAAAATCACTGCTGGCTACTGTATTTCCGCTACCAAAGTTTCACAAAGAAATATTCATATTTAGGGGTAGTTTATTCTTGAAGTTTTTTCGTTTTTTAGTGCGACCAGAAAAAGTATCAATGCGACCAAGCTATAAATTTACACAGAATCACTGCTGGCCACTGTCTTTCTGCTACCAAAGTTTCACAAAAAAATATTCATATTTAAGGGTTGTTTACTCTTGAGGTTTTTTCGTTTTTTAGTGCGACCAGAAAAAGTATCAATGCGACCAAGCTATAAATTTACACACAATAACTGCTGCCAACTGTCTTTCCGCTACCGAAGTTTCACAAAAAAATATTCATATTTAAGGGTAGTTTACTCTTGAGGTTTTTTTGTTTTTTAGTGCGACCAGAAAAAGTATGAATACGACCAAGCTATAAATTAATGCAGAATCACTGCTGGTAACTGTCTATCCGCTACCGATGTTTCACAAAAAAATATTCATATTTAAGGGTTGTTTACTCTTGAGGTTTTTTCGTTTTTTAGTGCGACCAGAGAAAATGTGAATGCGACCAAGCTATAAATTTACACAGAATCATTGCTGGTAAGTGTCTTTCTGCTACCAAAGTTTCACTAAAAAATATTCATATTTAGGGTTGTTTACTCTTGAGGTTTTTTCGTTTTTTAGTGCGACCAGAGAAAATGTGAATGCGACCAAGCTATAAATTTACACAGAATCACTGCTAGTAACTGTCTTTCCGCTACCAAAGTTTCACAAAAAATATTCATATTTAAGGGTAGTTTACTCTTGAGGTTTTTTCGTTTTTTAGTGCGACCAGAGAAAGTATGAATGCGACCAAGCTATAGACTTACACAGAATCACTGCCAGTAACAGTCTTCTTGCTGCCAAAGTTTCACAAAAAAATATTTATATTTAAGGGTAGTTTACTATTGAGGTTTTTTCGTTTTTTAGTGCGACCAGAGAAAGTATGAATGCGACCAAGCTATAAATTTACACAAAATCACTGCTGGCTACTGTATTTCCGCTACCAAAGTTTCACAAAGAAATATTCATATTTAGGGGTAGTTTATTCTTGAAGTTTTTTCATTTTTTAGTGCGACCAGAAAAAGTATCAATGCGACCAAGCTATAAATTTACACAAAATCACTGCTGGCTACTGTCTTTCCACTACCAAAGTTTCACAAAAAAATATTCATATTTAAGGGTAGTTTACTCTTGAGGTTTTTTCGTTTTTTAGTGCGACCAGAGAAAGTATGAATGCGACCAAGCTATAAATTTACACAAAATCACTGCTGGCTACTGTATTTCCGCTACCAAAGTTTCACAAAGAAATATTCATATTTAGGGGTAGTTTATTCTTGAAGTTTTTTCATTTTTTAGTGCGACCAGAAAAAGTATCAATGCGACCAAGCTAAAAATTTACACATAATCAGTGCTGGCTACTGTCTTTCCGCTACCAAAGTTTCACAAAAAAATATTTATATTTAAGGGTTGTTTACTCTTAAGGTTTATTCGTTTTTTAGTGCGACCAGAGAAAATGTGAATGCGACCAAGTTATAAATTCACACAGAATCACTGCTGGTAACTGTATTTCCGCTACCAAAGTTTCACAAAAGAATATTCATATTTAGGGGTAGTTTATTCTTGAAGTTTTTTCATTTTTTTAGTGCGACCAGAAAAAGTATCAATGCGACCAAGCTATAAGCTTACACAGAATCACTGCCGGTAACAGTCTTCTTGCTGCCAAAGTTTCACAGAAAAATATTCATATTTAAGGGCAGTTTACTATTGAGGTTTTTTCGTTTTTTAGTGCGACCAGAGAAAGTATGAATGCGACCAAGCTATAAATTCACACAGAATCACTGCTGGTAACTGTCTTTCCGCTACCAAAGTTTCACAAAAAATATTCATATTTAAGGGTAGTTTACTCTTGGGGTTTTTTCGTTTTTTAGGGCGACCAGAGAAAGTGTGGATGCGACCAAGCTATAAATTTACATAGAATCAGTGCTGCTAACTGTCTTTCTGATACCAAAGGTTCACAAAAAAAATATTCATATTTAAGGGTAGCTTACTCTTGAGGTTTTTTCGTTTTTTAGTGCGACCAGAGAAAGTATAAATGCGACCAAGCTATAAATTCACACAGAATCACTGCTGTCTACTGTCTTTCCGCTACCAAAGTTTCACAAAAAAATATTCATTTTTAAGGGTAGTTGACTCTTGAGGTTTTTTCGTTTTTTAGTGCGACCAGAGAAAGTATAAACGCGACCAAGCTATAAATTTACACACAATCACTGCTGGTAACTGTCTTTCCGCTACCAAAGTTTCACAAAAAATATTCATATTTAAGGGTAGTATACTCTTGAGGTTTTTTCGTTTTTTAGTGCGACCAGAGAAAGTATGAATGCGACCAAGCTATAAACTTACACAGAATCACTGCCGGTAACAGTCTTTTTGCTGCCAAAGTTTCACAAAAAAATATTCATATTTAAGGGTAGTTTACTCTTGAGGTTTTATTGTTTTTTAGTGCGACCAGAGAAAGTATCAATGCGACCAAGCTATAAATTTACACAGAATCACTGCTGGTAACTGTCTTTCTGTTACCAAAGTTTCACTAAAAAATCTTCATATTTAAGGGTTGTTTACTCTTGAGGTTTTTTCATTTTTTAGTGCGACCAGAGAAAATGTGAATGCGACCACGCTCTAAATTTACGCAGAATCACTGCTGGCCACTGTCTTTCCGCTACCAAAGGTTCACAAAAAAATATTCGTATTTAAGGGTAGTTTACTCTTAAGGTTTTTTCGTTTTTCAGTGCGACCAGAGAAAATGTGAATGCGACCAAGCTATAAATTTACACAGAGTTACTGCTGGTAACTGTCTTTCTGCTACCAAAGTGTCACAAAAAAATATTTATATTTAAGGGTTGTTTACTCTTGAGGTTTTTTCGTTTTTTAGTGCGACCAGCAGTGATTCCGTGTAAATTTATAGCTTGGTCGCATTCATACTTTCTCTGGTCGCACTAAAAAACGAAAAAACCCCAAGAGTAAACTACCCTTAAATATAAATATTTTTTTGTGAAACTTTGGCAGCGGAAAGACAGTTGCCAGCAGTGATTCTGTGTCAATTTATAGCTTGGTCCCATTCATACTTTCTATGGTCGCACTATAAAACGAAAAAACCTTAAGAGTAAACTACCCTTAAATATGAATATTTCTTTGTGAAACTTTGGTAGAAAAAAGACTGGTGCCGGCAGTGATTCTGTGTAAATTTATAGCTTGGTCGCATTAATAGTTTCTCTGGTCGCATTAATAGTTTCTCTGGTCGCATTCAAAAACGAAAAAACCTGAAGAGTAAACAACCCTTAAATATAAATATTTTTTTGTGACACTTTGGTAGCAGAAAGACAGTTGCCAGCAGTAATTCTGTGTAAATGTATAGCTTGGTCGCATTCACATTTTCTCTGGTCGCACTAAAAAACGAAAAAACACCAAGATTAAACTACCCTTAAATATGAATATATTTTTGTGAAACTTTGGTAGCGGAAAGACAGTAGCCAGCAGTGATTCTTTGTAAATTTATAGCTTGGTCGCATTAACAGTTTCTCTGGTCGCATTAAAAAACGAAAAAACCTCAAGAGTAAACTACCCTTAAGTATGAATATCTTTTAGGAAACTTTGGTAGCAGAAAGACAGTTGCCAGCAGTGATTCTGTGTCAATTTATAGCTTGGTCGCATTCATACTTTCTCTGGTCGCACTAAAACACGAAAAAACCTCAAGAGTCAACTACCCTTAAATATGAATATTTTTTTGTGAAACTTTGGTATCAGAGAGGCAGTTAGCAGCAGTGATTCTCTGTAAATTTATAGCTTGGTCGCATTCATACTTTCTCTGGTCGCACTAAAAAACGAAAAAAACCCAAGAGTAAACTACCCTTAAATATGATTATTTTTTTGTGAAACTTTGGCTGCAAAAAATACAGTTATCAGCAATGATTCTGTGTAAATTGATAGCTTGGTCGCATTCATACTTTCTCTGGTCGCACTAAAAAACGAAAAAACCCCAAGAGTAAACTACCCTTAAATATGAATATTTTTTTGTGAAACTTTGATATCGGAAAGACAGTTGGCAGCAGTAATTGTGTGTAAATTTATAGCTTGGTCGCATTCATACTTTTTCTGGTCGCACTAAAAAATTAAAAAACTTCAAGAGTAAACTACCCTTAAAAATGAATATTTTTTTGTGAAACTTTGGTAGCGGAAAGACAGTTACCAGCAGTGATTGTGTGTAAATTCGTAGCTTGGTCGCGTTTATACTTTCTCTGGTCGCACGAAAAAACGAAAAAACCTCAAGAGTCAACTACCCTTAAAAATGAATATTTTTTTGTCAAACTTTGGAAGCGGAAAGACAGTAGACAGCAGTGATTCTGTGTGAATTTATAGCTTGGTCGCATTTATACTTTCTCTGGTCGCACTAAAAAACGAAAAAACCTCAAGAGTAAACTACCCTTAAATATGAATATTTTTTTTGTGAACCTTTGGTATCAGAAAGACAGTTAGCAGCACTGATTCTATGTAAATTTATAGCTTGGTCGCATCCACACTTTCTCTGGTCGCCCTAAAAAACGAAAAAACCCCATGAGTAAACTACCCTTAAATATGAATATATTTTTGTGAAAGTTTGGTAGCGGAAAACCAGTTGCCAGCAGTGATTCTGTGTAAATTTAGAGCGTGGTCGCATTCACATTTTCTCTGGTCGCACTAAAAAATGAAAAAACTTCAAGAATAAACTACCCTTAAATATGAATATTTTTTTGTGAAACTTTGGTAGCGGAAAGACAGTTACCAGCAGTGATTCTGTGTAAATTTATAGCTTGGTCGCATTCACATTTTCTCTGGTCGCACTAAAAAACGAAAAAACCTCAAGAGTAAACAACCCTTAAATATGAAGATTTTTTAGTGAAACTTTGGCAGCAAGAAGACAGTTACCAGCAGTGATTCTGTGTAAGTTTATAGCTTGGTCGCATTGATACTTTTTCTGGTCGCACTAAAAAATGAAAAAACTTCAAGAATAAACTACCCCTAAATATGAATATTCTTTTGTGAAACTTTGGTAGCGGAAATACAGTTACCAGCAGTGATTCTGTGTAAATTTATAGCTTGGTCGCATTCACATTTTCTCTGGTCGCACTAAAAAACGAAAAAACCTCAAGAGTAAACTACCCTTAAATATGAATATTTTTTTGTGAAACTTTGGTAGTGGAAAGACAGTTACCAGCAGTGATTCTGTGTAAATTTATAGCTTGGTCGCATTCACATTTTCTCTGGTCGCACTAAAAAACGAAAAAACCTCAAGAGTAAACTACCCTTAAATATGAATATTTTTTTGTGAAACTTTGGTAGCGGAAAGACAGTTGCTAGCAGTGATTCTGTTTAAATTTATAGCTTGGTCGCATTCATATTTTCTCTGGTCGCACTAAAAAACGAAAAAACCCCAAGAGTAAACTACCCTTAAATATGACTGTTTTTTGGTGAAACTTTGGTAGCGGAAATACAGTTAGCAGCAGTAATTCTCTGTAAATTTATAGCTTGGTCGCATTCATACTTTTTCTGGTCGCGCTAAAAAATTAAAAAACTCAAGAGTAAACTACCCTTAAATATGAATATTTTTTTGTGAAACTTTGGCAGAAAAAATACAGTTACCAGCAATGATTTTGTGTAAATTTATAGCTTGGTCGCATTCATACTTTCTCTGGTCGCACTAAAAAACGAAAAAACCTCAAGAGTCAACTACCCTTAAATATGAATATTTTTTTGTGAAACTTTGGCAGAAAAAATACAGTTACCAGCAATGATTTTTTGTAAATTTATAGCTTGGTCGCATTCATACTTTCTCTGGTCGCACTAAAAAACGAAAAAACCTCAAGAGTCAACTACCCTTAAATATGAATATTTTTTTGTGAAACTTTGGTATCGGAAAAAGAGTTAGCAGCAGTGATTCTCTGTAAATTTATAGGTTGGTCGCATTCATACTTTTTCTGGTCGCACTAAAAAATTAAAAAACTTCAAGAGTAAACTACCCTTAAATATGAATATTTTTTTTGTGAGACTTTGGTAGCGGAAATACAGTAGCCAGCAGTGATTCTGTGTAAATTTATAGCTTGGTCGCATTTACACTTTCTCTGGTCGCACTAAAAAACGAAAAAACCTCAAGAGTAAACTACCCTTAAATATGAATATTTTTTTGTGACACTTTGGTATCGGAAAGACAGTTAGCAGCAGTGATTCTCTCTAAATTTATAGGTTGGTCGCATTCATACTTTTTCTGGTCGCACTAAAAAATTAAAAAACTTCAAGAGTAAACTACCCTTAAATATGAATATTTTTTTGTGAAACTTTGGTAGCGGAAAGACAGTAGCCAGCAGTGATTCTGTGTAAATTTAAAGCTTGGTCGCATTAATACTTTTTCTGGTCGCACTAAAAAATTAAAAAACCTCAAGAGTAAACTACCCTTAAATATGAATATTCTTTTGTGAAATTTAGGTTTCGGAAAGGCAGTTACCAGCAGTGATTCTGTGTGAATTTAAAGCTTGGTCGCATTCATACTTTTTCTGGTCGCACTAAAAATTTAAAAAACCTCAAGAGTAAACTACCCTTAAATATGAATATTTTTTTGTGAAACTTTGGTAGCGGAAAGACAGTAGCCAGCAGTGATTCTGTGTAAATTTATAGCTTGGTCGCATTCATACTTTCTCTGGTCGCACTAAAAAACGAAAAAACCCCAAGAGTTAACTACCCTTAAATATGAATATTTTTTTGTGAAACTTTGGTAGCAGAAAGACAGTTGCCAGCAGTGATTATGTGTAAATTTATAGCTTGGTCGCATTTACACTTTCTCTGGTCGCACTAAAAAACGAAAAAACATCAAGAGTAAACTACCCTTAAATATTAAGATTTTTTTGTGAAACGTCGGTAGCAGAAAGACATCAACATTAGGATACAAAATATGAAATATCAAAGAAATCCTTGAAGATTAAAGCCTCGGTCGGCAACATTTATTTTGGTCAGCAAATTACATCGTCCCACTTAAAACACTCAGGGGATGAACATACCCCTAAATTAATTGGTGTATGCATAGTTAGGAGCTGTCGGTCAAACAATATGCACTCATTCCAATGTTATTGAACTCATTTCCTGATAGACACAATGCTGGTATGGTAAATCATAACTTGTGGTATCAACAAGACGGCGCCCTGGTGCATTATGACGTTAATGGTCGACAGTATCCGAATCAACAATTTCCCAACAGATGGATTGGCAGGTGCGGTGCAATCGAGTGGTCAGCAAAACTCCCTTAGATTTTTATCTGAGGTCATTTGAAGAACGCGATATTCAAGTGTGTGTGTGCGTTTTGTTTCTTTAACGTCGGCCTATTTCCGCGACTATGGCCAATCACCGACGCCAGGGAGCAGTTTCAGCTCACTATGCTGGAAATTTTGTTGAACCCCTGCCTTTCTGTAAGGAGGGTAGGGATATTTAACGTGCTCAATATCACATGGACACGGGATCGGCAGCTTCACGCCCCCTCCAAAGGGCGGAGCGTGCACATTCAACTTGCTCAAATACAATGCCAGAATCTCGGTTGATGTTAATGTTACAGTTTGTACCAAAAAAGTGAAAGAACCCCGGGATTGAACCCAGTATCCTTCGGTTCAGAGGCACACGTTCTTGCCCCTGAACCACCAAAGCTCTTGATATTCAAAAGTAAACCAGATAGTATCGATGAATTAAAAACAAAATTTAGAACTGAATGTACCCACATTTCTCCAGAGATTATAGAATCCAACAATAATTTGTAGACTGTTTGGTATATTGTCAGGCACAAAAAGGCAAGCATTTCGAACATTTGATTAGATAAGACTGAACTATATAATTCCTTAGACTTCAGTTGTGTTAGGTGTCACTGATAATAGAAAGGTTATTACTCACTTTACTTTATTCCTACCAAAAAAAAAAGGTATAAGGAACAGGGGTGAGATTTTTATATCAAAAAGTAAGTTTTTGAAAGTAAGAATCGACCTGTTTACGAATTTTTCTTAATAATGGTCACTTTCAATTTCATTGAATATATTCATTACTTTATGAACACTGTATAGTAAATACCTACTTCGGTTTTTATAATTTCAGATCCCAAAATGATAGGTAATCAGTAGTCTTCTTGCTGATAAGGTTTTTCCTGCCGATTAATTGAACCCTTTTCACAGTAAATAAAAACTCTGGACGCAGCAAGTGTGTTATGGTAGTGAATTTTCATAAAACTATTTTTTAATAGCAATGTGTGTTTTTTAAGAAAGCAGGATCAAATTTGGTTACCAGTATAATCTATATAGTAAAAACAATGTGCCATGTTTCATCAAAATAACTTTATTGTTTGAAAATGTACAAAAATTTCCGAAAGTTAACTTAGTGTTCCCAAAAAAACTCGTTTCTTGGTCAACCTTATAGGTTAATAGCAAATTGAGCTATTCAAATATTAAGCATTTGATCAAAATTCGCTACCATAACGCACTTACTGCGTCCAGAATTTTTTTTCTTACAAACATGCATTATATTTCGATGGAAAATGCAATAACATAAGGCGCGTTTGATTAAAAAAGTCTGGACGCAGCAAGTGCGTTATGGTAGTGAATTTTCATAAAAATGTTTTTAATAACAAATATGTGTGTTTTTTTTAAGAAAGCAGGCATCAAATTTGGTTACCAGTATAACCTATATAGTAAAAACAATGTGGCATGTTTCATCAAAATAACTTTATTGTGTGAAAATGTACAAAAATTTCCAAAAGTAAACTTAAAGTGTTCCCGAAAAAACACGTTTCTTGGTCAACCTTATAGGTTAATAGCAAATTGAGCTGTTCAAATATGAAACATTTGATCAAAATTCGCTACCAAAACGCACTTGCTGCGTCCAGACTTTCTTTTCTTACAAACATGCATTATATTACGATGGAAAATGCAAAAATGCAATAACATAAGGCGTGTCTGATTAAAAAAAAAAAGAAGGAAATTTGTATCACCAACGACTTATGGGCCACCCTGTGATTGTAGAAATATTATTTTAAGATGTAGCTCAAGACACCCTATAATTAATATATACAATTTTTTTTCATATCTTATATAATAACGGATATATTTAGCTTTATTGATTTTTTACGAAAATTCGACAAAAATTATATACCATTAAACGATAAACTCTATAGCTAAGGCTACTGCCAAGCATCAGAGAAAGGGTATATTTGAAATGAATTTTCTGCAAATATTTTAGTAAAATGACAGTTGAAACTAAGACTTTAGGGTTTGTAAAACATCCTTCTTGAGACATTTTATTTCTATAGCCCGTATTAGATTCAAGTTACTTGCCTAAATGTTGCCAATTTTGACATTTTAAATCGCCACTTTGACGTTTTGAGGAAAACCCCAATTTATGTTTCTTTAAATGCTTATAACTTTTTTGTCTTTTGAGCTATATAGCTAAATTTTGGTATGTAGCTTACCCATAAGGATATAAACTTGCGTACCAAATTTGGTTGCCCTTACTTTGTTAATTCCGGAGATATAAATTTTTTTCGAAAGAAAATACAAAATTTTCCGGGAAAACCTAGGCAGATTTTCCTGGGTAACGAACTTATCCAAGCCATTTGCAAAAGGAATTTTGTCACCAAATTTAATCAAAATCGGCCCATTATATATATATATATATATATATATATATATATATATATATATATATATATATATATATATATATATATAAACATATAAAAATTGAAACTGACCCCGGATATGTTTTCTGGGGGGCCTAATTAGCGCTCATTTAAAGAAATTTTTTCAAAATTCAAAAGTCGGGATCTCCTTATTAGTGAATTTTTTTAAAGAAAATTCACTAAAAGGTAAAGGTAAGATGCTTACTGGCAATTAGGCCATTGTGACCCTTTTTGCTCATCTAAACTGACCTAGCTTGAGCTCGATCTCAACGACGACAGTGATTTGAAAAATCATCCGCCGCCGGTGAGTCTCGAACCGTCGTCCCTAGAGTAGGGCTGGGAATCGAATACGAATAGTTCGAATATTCGAGTACTCGAATACGAATTATTTGAACGAGAGTGTATTCGAATATATATTATGGCTGGGAATGATCCCCAGAAGATTCTTAGAAGCACTCATCGCAGGGAGCACTAGGAGAAAAAGTAGATCCTTCAAATAAGTGATTATAAATAATTTGTTAGCGCTGCACTGTATAGGCTCTCTTTGCTTGGTTTCAACAATATGTACACCATCTACTATAACTTATAAATTAGCCATATTTTTCTAACTAAGCACATTATTAGCTTAAAACACAAATACATGGGATGCAGATTTATTTATTTATGCACTTGCAAATAACGTAAATATGACTAAAAACCTAATTGCTGTTGTGATAAGCACAATGAAACAGACATCATAATCGTCATTAATTTTTCTAAAAATTTCCGGAATTATTTGAAAGTTAATAATTAAATAGCTAATTTTCTAGGAAACAGAGGCAGATTCAAAAAATGATAAGGAGACAGATTCATGGGCTTAGGGGAGTGTTTATTACTGTGCAAATATTCGAATACTCTGCGAATATTCGAATACTCGACGAATATTCGAATACTCGACGAATATTCGAATACTCCACGAATATTCGAATACTTAAATAATTCGAATAGTCGTGAAGCTTTCGGAACGAATATTCGAATACATTCCCAGCACTACCCCCGAGTCCGTATTGGAAAGTCTGAATCGACTTTCCCGCACGGCCACGGAGTAACTAACTGAATTTTTCTTTTACTGTGGCCACTAGTAAGATTGAATATTTAATGAAAATAAGCAGTAGTTAAAGCTACATAATACAGTTGTATGGTCACATTAATTACGAAGTTTTGTAACCATTATCACCTCCATAAAATTCGCTTTTGTTACAGATTAACAATAAACACACTCTTCTGCACCAAGTACAGGGTCGGTCCCAGTTGAAGTCTTCATTGACAAATCTTCGTAGAAACTTATGAAATCTATATAGTTTGACAAAAAGCCGTAGGGCCGCATAATAAATGAAACGCATTACAACAAAATCATATTTATATTATTACCATCCTACAAAAACATAATGGTTTACAGCATGAGAACCTGTGATTTAATTGCCTTGCGCTCTTTAGCATTAACCTGGGCAGCTATCCTATCCAAATCTCGTCTGCCTTGTTGGGTGAGCTTCCTACCACCCTCGGCTGTCTTTTCGATAAGTTTAAGTTGCTCCAAGCTTTGCAGGGCTTTGCGAGCAATGCTACCACCTGACCTGCAGAAATGGCTAGGTTTGGTACCATTACGCTTGCGGGTACCAAAGATTTTGGTGACTGTACCCACACCAATGGGCGAGCGGATGTAAATATGACGTACAATGGCCGCGCAACGGATATAGTACCAGTCGGGATCGTAAGGTGCTAATTCTTTGGCAATGGAGGTCTTGACAATGTCTACCCATTCAGGGACCCTTAGTTTACCAGTTCTGTGGAAACAAAATGAATTAAAAAATATATATTTCAAAAATAAGGCTAAACAGCGCAAACAATTTGAACAAATAGAAATTTTCACATAACTTGGAAGTATTATCATGGATGATAATAAATATTTACTTATTTATTTATACATACACCATCCAACAGCTTAAAAGACAAATTAAGGATGGGCCGATACACAAAATATAATAACAAACAATAATAAAACAAATTACACAAAAGAGTCACAAATTACATTGCTTTGAAATACATTTTTATCTCTGATATATCTAGGCGGTCCTGCAGTACAGAGTAATCATTGCACATCTGGAAAATTGGAGACGATCGCAGCAATCACGTAAGAGCAGTCTGAAGATAGAATGTGCCTGGAAAACGTGCTGCAACACGAGGCGCATTGAAATTAAGTTGTTGAAGCAGACCAGGGCAATCAAACACATAATTAACCAGTTTGTATAAAAATATAACTAAACTGCACTGCCTGCGCATCGACAGACTCTGCAGACTAAAGCGAAGAAGTAAACTTACCTGAGGAAACCCAATAGAAGGATATTGACCATCCTCACGAAAGCTAAGAAATTTTAGAAATTTCCTTTACACAGATTCTAGACTTGCCACATGTATCTCATAAGTAGGAACCCACACAACTGAGTCATATTCAAGTCGGGACCTAACCAGACAACGAAAGAGCAGGGAGAGGGTGTCAGTCAGTGAGAAATTTTTGCTGTTTCTTATCAGAAACCCAAGAGTTTTGTAAAGCAGAACTGACAGTCTGCTTATAGTGTGGTTTAAAAGATAGGGTACCATCAAAAACAATTCCAAGGTCCCTAACTGTCCTGGGGCAATCAAGCGAAAGCCCCCTTATATTGTATCTGAAAGTAATTGAGTGCTTATTTCGACTAAAGGACATCACACAACACTTCAAAACATTCATAGAAAGACCACTCTGACAGCACCATTCATCAAGCATCTGACAGTTCTGAAGCTGCAAACAGTCATCAACACTCGAAATATTTGCAAAATCTTAATATCATCTGCATACATTAAAAAAAGAACATATAAAACATGTTTAACTTGGTCAATAAATATATTAAACAGTAGTGGACCGAGTATGGAATCCTGCGGCACTCCCGAAGTAATGTGATAGGTGTTAGATTTGAAGCCCCCAACCTCAACAAATTGCCTCCTTCCATCCAGGTAAGATCTGAATAAGCCAAGCAAGCTCTCTGAGAATCCGATAGCCATCACCCTGTCAATTAGAACAAAATGATTTAGACAATCGAAGGCCTTAGATAGATCAGTATACACAAAATCAACCTGTGAAGAGCGGTCGAGTGCGGACGCAATGAACTCTGTAACATCAACTAAATTTGTCACAGTCTATCTCCCTGGAATGAAACCATGCTGAGAAATAGAGTCTGTTTTTGATGTGAAACAGTATTCGCCGAAAAAGGCAGGCCTCGAAAATCTTACAGAAAACACATAGTATGGCTATTGGTCGATAGTTTGATGGATCACCACTATCCCCCACCTTGAAGACAGGGAAAACTCGTGACAGCTTCCAAATCGCGGGGAATGTTCCAGATCTAAGAATCAATTTAAAAATTTTCTTAAGTGAAGTCAAGAAAGCATATAAGCAGTCGCGCACCAAGAAGCCAGGAACTAGATCAGGTCCACAGGACATGTTAGCCTTAATTCCCTTAGCAGCTGCAATAATGTCATCATCCGTCAACAACAAAAAACACTGAGATGTCATCTGAAGCCAGGCTGCCGGCTGTAGGGTAATGAGGTGGGGGTGGAACCAGAACACCTTGCAAAATAAGAAGCAAAACTGTCAACTGCCTGTTGCTGGTTAGATGAACTCCCAATAGAAAAGTTTTGATGGCCCCGGGAAGTGCAGTTCCAGAATTTTTTAAGATTAGACCTAACCTCTCTTTTAACCCTCTGGAAGTAGTTTACTCGAGAAAGATAAATGTCTCTCTTAAGTTTTTGTCTCAGCTCCCTAAATATATGTAGAAACTCCATATTTCCAGACTTCTTAAACTTACACCACAATATTTATATTTGATACTAACCTTAATTTCTTTAGAAAACTATGGGGGATACCTATTACATGCTCCTGGAGCAGTCATGGGAACATACAGATCAAGCAAGTCGCAAATTCTGGAATAGAAAAAGTCTAGAATAGAATCAACATCCTGAAGCTCATCCATACCATCCCAGTACAAGCAGTGAAGCTCCGCATACAATCCGACAAAATCACATTTTCGAAAATTATATGATATCTGCCCAGTGTTACCAACAGGGGAAGAGACCACTGAACCTTCGACCAGAAACTCTATGATTAAGGGGGGATGATGACCATCAGGAATCACAGGCGAATTAAGAGCCTCCTCCACCAAGCAAGTGTGTGTAAACAAAACTATGTCAAGAATCCTGTTGTTAATATTCTCAACATGATTAAATTGTCCAAGGAGTAGTAGATTACAGAAATTTTGAAAAGCAGACACACGAGCGGAGGGGTTGTTCAGACGACAAGAAGCATATTCAGGCATGTTAAAATCACCAACTAAGAATGTCTCACGACCATATTTTATGCACAGGGATTCGAGAGCTTCAAACAAGGGGTAGTAGTCATTAATTGGAGTATTGGGAGGTATATAAACAACAAAATCATTAAGCGAGGCCCGATGATCCGAGATTCTGACCCCCACAATGTCAATATTAAAAAGAGCATCAAACCCACCACAGTCCCTCCGAATATCAAGGCGATGAGTAGCAAAGCGAGAATGCACAGCAAGCAGAACACCAACTCCCATAGTCTTGCAAGAGGAAGAAAAATTCCTATCTGATCTATAGACAATATATTGATCATCAAATAGTGCGCTACTATAAATATCACTATCAAGTCAAGTCTCAGTGAAAGCAAAACAGTCAAAAGGGTGTGCCTGCTAGCAAACAAAAGAGTAAACATCATTAGTTCGTGTCCAGAGTTGTGGAATTCCTTGCCGGCACATGTTCTGCCTTCTCCTCCAAACCCCCAAACCTTCAAGTCCAAAATTAACAAGCTGCCTCTCTCCTCCTTGTCAACACCCACGGTACGATAGTATTCAGGCTGTAAGCCCTCGTGGTATGTTGTTGAAAAAAAAAAAAAAAGAACAGACAAAAGAGGAAAGTTCGTCACTGATAGAAGGAGGAGAAAGTGGACAAGTTGATTACTATTGAATACAAAGTATATCGGCCCGAACAGACTGTAGTTTCTGCCTGTATACTGTACACTCATGGTCCCAGGCAGCATGGTCAGCAGCAATGGTGTTCTTAACTTTAGCAGCATTTAAACAGTTAATACAACAGAGAGATGTGGAAGTGCAGCTATTAACAAGATGTTCTCCTGCACATCTAGGACAAACGGTCTTTCCCTTGCAGTTTTTAGATGTATGATGAAATCCACAGCATCCAAAACAACGGATTATGTTAAGGACATCATACACGGAACAACAATAGCAAGGAACTGAGGATTGTAATAGTAAAACAAACATTCAATAGCAAAATAGTGGTCTCACTAATTTACAAGTCATTGGCTATATTGATATCACATGAATGTGCAATCAGCTGCTTGAATTTTACATAGCATTGCAGTTTCTTACTATGCTACTAAGGAATTATTTATTTATAACCATCCTACAGAAAATCCAAATGCCAGATGGGATACAAACCAAAACAAAAATTACATTATATATTAAACAAACAAAAAAACAATAATAAATCTGCTAGGCAGACATTAAATGCTGGTAACACATTTTTAAAGTTAAAGTCCTTTGCAAACAAATACAGCCGTCTATAGAATTAATGGATGACTAAATGTTCAAGTCATCAACATAGAGAAGACATGGGACATCAAGCAACTGCACGATGTCATCAATAAAAATGTTGATTCTCACATTTCAAGGGTTCCCACGAAAAACACCATATAAATTTCCCCAACTTTTACCTGATTTCCGTGACATGCTAAAATATATTTTCCTGACTTTGATATTCTACAATTTACCCCCAAAATGTGTAACACACTACTACAGAATACACTAGGTGTTAGCATCATGGTGGAAAACACACTTCCCCATTTCAAATACAAATGAAGGTAAAATTAAAGAAAAAACATTGTGGTTTTGTAGAAAAAGAAATCATTAAATGAATGGTTCAGAATTACACAAAAAGCAAATCCATTGTTTCAGTTATTTATCATAAAAAGGGAGCAATTTCCCCCCAACAGGGACAAAAATGCCCAGACTCTTAGTCAATTTTTGCCATTTTTCCCTGACAAAAATTTTTCATCTACAAATTCCCTGACTTTTTCCGGTTTTCCAGACGAATGTATTTGATCTAGTAAGTGAAATAGGTAAAAATACTGTTCTATTTTTACTAGTAAAATGAAGATATCTGAAAAATATCCAATAAAGAGCACAAAATGGACATTTTTATTTTTTTTTATTTTTTTATTTCAACAACACACCACGAGGGCTTACAGCCTAAATACTATCGTACTGTGGGTGACGACAAGGAGGAAAGAGGCAGCTTGTTAATTCTGGACTTGCAGGTTTGGAGGTTTGTGAGAGAAGGAAAAACATGTGCCGGCAAGGAATTCCACAACTTGGAAGTCCTCGGTACAAAAGAGCGGGCATAACAAAATGTTCTATATCTGGTGACCTGGACAGTAAAAGGGTGCATTCGCTCTGTTCCCCTGGTAGATCTTTTGGGGCAGCAGGTGGTGGAACTATGGAAGGAAGCTCCTCAGAGCAGTGCCCGTGCTGATATCTATAAAAGAGAGAGAGGTCACCAACGGCATGTCGGTGGGCAAGCGATGGCTGCCTTTGGGTGAGGGTAGGCACACCGATGAGACGTATAGCTCTCTTCTGAATGAAATCCAGGATAGCGAGTGTAGAAGCGGCAGCAGCACCCCAGATGTGGGAGCAGTATTCGTGGTTTGGTCTTATTTGTGAAGTATATAAGGTATAGAGATTAGCTGGTGAAAAGTATTTGCGAGCCCGGAAGAGGAAACCTAATTTCTTAGCAGCCACTTCTGCAATTGATGTGATCTGTTGGTGCCAATTGAGATTTCGATCCACAGAAATGCCAACAAGTGAAAAGGACCCATTACTTTGAATAACTTGGTTGTTTATTGTGATGGGTCTAGGGCTGGTGTATCTCTTATGAGAAAGAAGGCAAGACTGTGGTTTGGTGGGGTTTAATTGTACAAGATTTCTACTTCCGCAGTCTAATATTTTTTGGAGATCCACGGAGATAGAACCCTACATGAGTCTGCGATCCTCATCTAATTGGGCTAAAGAGACAAGCTTAGAATATTGTATATTTGAGTGGAGGGTGCCGCCGTCCGTGTAACTGTACACTGGGTTGGATGTGCTAGAGAGGTCATTGATGTGGAGAAGAAACAAAGTCGGGGCTAAAGCTGAACCTTGAAGAACTCCTGCATTCATTGGATACAGTTTAGAGGAATGGCCATCCACAACAACAGAAATGTTCCGGTTGGAGAGGAAATTTGCTGTCCACATACAGAGTTTTGGTGGTAGGCCATAGGTCGGTAGTTTAGGCGACGCTGCGTGCCAGACGTGGTCGAAGGCTTTGGATATGTCTAGAGCGACAATCTGGGATTCACAGTGTAGTTCCATAGACTTGTTCCAAGAATGGGTGGAAAAGGAGGTCGGCAGTTGATCTGCGCTGACGGAATCCATACTGCCTGTCGTGGATTAGACTGTGTTTTACAAGAAATATTAGTAATTCGGAGTTTATATACTTTTCCATCACTTTAGAGACGACTGAAAGGAGAGAGATAGGCCTGTAGTTTCTAGGAAGCGCTTTGGATCCTTTCTTGGAGACGGGTTGTACTCTAGCAGTTTTCCAGTTACTAGGGAATATGCCTCTATTGTAAGATGTCTGAAACAGACGAGTCAGGACAGGAGCAAGTTTTGGTGCGCATTTTTGAGAACAATTACTGGGATCTCGTCAAGGTCAGAGGCTTTCCTGGTATTAAGAGTAGAGCATCTTTCGTACCTTTTTAGTTTTGAAAGTGATATCCGTCATTTTATGTGCGACATTGGGGACTGGGGGTTGAATATTTGGAGGCGGGTTGAGAGTAGAATTGCCGGCGAACGAGGCAAAAAGTTCAGCCTTGCCCAGGGTGGTAGAAACGATTTCAGCCCCTGAGACAAGAGGTGGGAACGTGCTCTTGCAGAAATTATTCCCAATAGATTTAGCAAGAGTCCAGAAGAGTTTTCCGCCGCTGGAGCTTAAGAGGACTTTGTTTTTGATGTGGTTATTAAACGAGTTTTTAGCCTCAGCAAGAATGCGGATATAGCGGTTTCTTGCGTCATTAAATGCTTGACGGTTTTCTTGACTGGGATTGTGTAGAAGCTTTTTGTGAGCTTTGACCTTTTCAAGTCTGGCGTTGTCACAGGATTTAGAGAACCAGGGCTTTTGAGTGGCTGAAGAGGTTTTCTGTGTACGTGGAATAAATAATTCCATGCCGGCTTGTATAATTTCGGTGACGTTTTGTGAGATATCAGAGGGGCCAGGATGAGAGAAGCAGACAGACGCCCGTGGAAATGAGGAAAAGTAATCTCGCATTTCGTCCCAGTTCGCGGAGTTGTAGTATCAAACGAACTGGTTGGTGGGTGTGAAAAAGAAATTGTATTGTGGTTTGTGAATGCGAGGGGGGGGGGGTGTCTATCACGCAGCTTTGTGAAAACAGTTTTTTGAAAAGCGTTCGGGAGCTAATCTGCAAATTTACCTAGATAACTAATACACAAGTTAAAATAGACCACTCAATCACAATAATTGTTCTTTATTTAGCAAATTTTGGCTGCTTCAAATGAGATAAATTAATTTAGGTTATATTGTTAAATACTTACTTTTTTAAGAAAGATGCAAAGGCTTTCACAAATTTGTGTTGATCAACGTCTTTTAGTGTTACTGACGGCATTTTTCACCTGGAAATAAAAACAAACTATCAGCTACTTTGCCATGAAAGCGTGGCGAATGACTTCCATGCTGTTAGTTTAATACATGCATTATCAAAAAACTGTGA
This sequence comes from Tillus elongatus, assembly GCA_964006375.1. Classification (NCBI taxonomy): domain Eukaryota; kingdom Metazoa; phylum Arthropoda; class Insecta; order Coleoptera; family Cleridae; genus Tillus; species Tillus elongatus. The sequence continues at coordinate 28,218,852 of OZ023263.1, read as the reverse complement.
TTTTAGAATTAGCGAAGCTTGTTAAAAAATACTTTAGTATTATTATAAATATTCTAAACAAATTGAAATAAATTCCTACCTTTATTAGTCCACCAAGTCGAAACTATAAATTAAACTTCAGAAACACTCCGCTAACCTCTTAGGCAGCTTGTCAAAAGGAAACCATATTTGTTCAGTGTGGTATTGTTGTTTAGTTTGACTTAGCATCAGTGTTGCCAAAACTAAAGCTTATTTTTAATGGCGCCAGCAGCTAAACGCTAAAATCTTTGACTATCTACTACGAATAGACCAGGCACCGCCCAATGCGATACGTTGTAATGTTTGAAACCAACATTGGATAAAAAGTTTGTTTACCTGGTCCTCGACACCAGAGGCGTCTCGAGAATTAGGATTGATATTTTCATAAATACGATTAAAATAATAAAATAAAATTTAAAAGATGTGTAACTACCTATATATTCTTTAAGTATACTATTAACTAAAAAGTCTGGACGCAGCAAGTGCGTTATGGTAGTGAATTTTTATAGAAATGATTTCTCGAATAAAATGTTCGAAAGTCTCAATGTTGTAATGTTGTGATCTCGTCACAATCGAAATTTCCTATGCAAATTCAGTAAAAAGTATTTTCAGTGAAAATTTAAGAAAAAAATTATAAGAATGCACTGCATTGTTTGCAAAAAACAAAAATATATATGAAAATTCGCTAAAAATAGTATTTTTGCAAAGTTTGGTTAAAAAAATGTACGTAAAATTGTGATGAAAATGCTTTTAACAAAAATTATCAACAGTTTTTTTCCAAGAAAATTTTATAACATTATTTTTTACGCATTTCAGTGAAACAAATGTTCCATCAAAACTTGGATAAATACTCTCTCACAAAATTTAAAGGTACATTTTCTTCTTACAAGAAACAATACGATAAACTTTACTGTGCTCATCGGCCAAAGATAAGAAACAGTGAAATTAAAATTTATACAATGTTTTTAACTTCAGATATACCTTTTGTTGAATAAAAGAGTTGAAATTTGATAGATAGTGTTACACTTGTGGTACAAACCCTGAACAATATTTCATTAAAATAACTGTACTGTTAAAAAATATTGTTCCAAAAACACTGGTTTTCTTGACCAATAGAGAAATTCAAGTAATTTACATAAAAACTACACTTGGCAAGTTACAATTATTCACAAAATACGTTTAAAAAAAGAAAAAAAAATAGATAAAAACATACAAAAAATCCATTTCACAAAAATTACCGCCTTTTTGAATAAAATTGGCTTAAGTAATGTTACACGAACTGCATATATAAGTCGTTTTACGAAAATCAGCTATAAACGTTTTTACACGACAATTTGCTAAACCAATTGCTTTCGCGAAAATTCTATAATGAAATGAAAATTCTAGAATACAATTTTCCATATAAGTTCACAAGCATCCTATATCCATATATATATATATATATATATATATATATATATATATATATATATATATATATATATATATATATATATATATATATATATATATATATATATATATATATATATATATATATATATATATATGTAAACAATAATAAAGGTTTACAAAATAGGAAGAATTCTTTACCTTCTTTCCGCATGAGCAAGAGCGTCCATGCCAGAAGTAGAAGGCACTGGAGACCTTAAAACTGATGGATACGCTGCTTTTTTTAATACCCTTCTTCCAGTTGGGTAAATAATAAAAGAGTCTTCATTAAAGTGCTGAGAACATAAATAAAAATATTTCGGCAGCGTATCCGTTTTTATACTTAAGGCTGCGCACCATTTTTCTCTCATTTCTTTAATAGATGGAAACCTAAAAATAGTGCCAAACTGACGTGCCGCCGCTGAAAATAGCAAACAGCAAGGTACTTACGTATGCAGAGACACCGTTGCCACATCCCCTGGTAATCTTCTACAAACAATACACTTTTTCACCATTTTGCCAAAACAAAATCTTTATTGCCAATCAAGGTAACACATAAAAATAAACTCTCAGTATACTTGCATACTAGTCACAGACAAATACAAGCCACAACTGAGGATTAATACAAATCTAGATACTTCACATGCAGCAGGAAAACGATTTAAAATAATGGGCTGAGTTTTCTGGTTATATTTACATAAAGGGAGAAACCAAGGAAAATAAATGTTAGTACATCTTTACATTCATAAATAAGCCCTCATGAAAGTGTAAAGTGACAGAAAAGTAATAAATTTGTCATCCTCAATGACTTCCTTGTCATCATATTCGGCGATTTAAGGATGAATTATTACATAGCGGCAACGCGTTAGCCACCACCCAATCAGAGCAGAGGACCGATGTAAACATAGAGTCCCTTGAATGTTGGCTTCAAACAATTCGGCTGAGTGCCCAGTCTATTCGTAGATAGATAGTCAATGGCTAAAATAGTCTAATAATAAACCACAAGTTAAAATGTTCTACGATTTTACTGTTTTTCTTTTTACTAAAAATGTGTAAAGATAAAGTGTTTAATTTCTATTTAATAATAATAATAATTAGTAAACATTATAGAATTTTAGTAGATAGTCCGGCACCTGGGCTCATCCCCTCCACTTTTTACTGCGCATGCGCGATGACGTCATGCGCATGCGCTGACCTGCGCAGACCTGTGACAGTTGACAGCTGACCTGTCAGATTTGACAGGTGTCAAATGTCACTGACCTGACAGCTGTCAGCTGTCAGCTGTCAGCTAACCTGACAGCTGTCAACGTCAGCTGTCACCTGACCTGACATGTGTCAACGTCAAATGTCACCTGACCTGTCAGATGACGTCACAAGCATTCCAAGATGGCTGACCTGTCATAGACAGTCGCAAGCCGGGTTCTCTCTATGGAACTAACCTGAGATGACGTCACAAGCATTCCAAGATGGCTGACCTGTCATAGACAGTTGCAACCCGGGTTCTCTCTCTCTATGGAACTAACCTGAGATGACGTCACAAGCGTTCCAAGATGTCTGACCTGTGTGTCCATAGATATCTACAAGTCAGGTTAGTTCTCCATGTGTGTGTTTGTCTGATTGTTTATTAAGGTTATGTATTTGTTTATTAAGGTTATGTTCGATCACGTGTCATCTGTTTGTTTATTAAGGTTATGTTTGTATTTGTTTATTAAGGTTATGTCATGTGTGTGTTGATTACCATGCATCTGTTTGTTTATTAAGGTTATGTATTTTGTTTATTAAGGTTAGGTGTTCGTAAACACAGCTGTTTGGTTTGTTTATTGTGTTGTTGTTGTTGTTAAGGTGTATTGAAGTTTGTTAGGGTATTTCGTTTTTGGCGGGAAATTTGAATTTGTTTGAAAATTTCTGTCTGTTGTGTCCAGAGATATGACTCATTGAGCTAGAGAATATTCTATTTGTAAAGTTGTAGAGTGTAGAGAATATTCTCTAGCTCGATGGGAGACATCTGTTGGACACAGTCATTCGGTTTAGTCACACACACATACATATATGAGGAAGATATATATTGAGCGGGTAATTTGAAATTTTGAATTTAATTTGAAATATGATTTTTGAAAGAAAAGCGTTCGCCTGAAATTAGATTGAATTAGATTCGAACCCCCAACCATACAGCTTACTAAGATATGCAAACGTCCCTAAACCGATTATGCTATTCAGACATACGATGAAAGTTTGTTATCAGTGGGTATATATAAAACAAAAACCTGTTACATAAAACGAGTTTATGAGGGTGCTGAGTTTGTGTGTGTGGGCAAAGGTGGTATCTCTATTACATTCCAATTTGAATAATAGGAACTGTAATGTTAAAAACAATTGTTTATATTTTATAGTAAAAAGAAATTTAAAAGACGTTCCAATTTACCTATCTAATATCATTTTAATAACAAAAAACGTTTGAAGTAAACTATATCAATAAGAAAAACGTATTTACATCTAGATATGTTAATGAGATTATTTTAATAGCCTAATAAAACTCGGGGACTTGGTTTTATTGCCGGCGTGTTTGTTTATGTTAGTATGTTTGTATTTTGAATGAATGAATCTAAATTTATATAGGGAGTGATCAAAAACACACAAGTAACAAAACTCGATTTAAAACAACTAAATTAACTTTGATATACGAGGATTGTTTGATAAGTAATGTTTGTATGTAAACATAAATAATATAATAGTATACTTACATACAGCAAGAGACGTCATACTTGTTTCACGGCTTAGCACACACTAACGTATGTTGAGGTCTTGAATGGGGGCCCCGTTATAGAAATAACACAGTTGTTTAATGACATCCACTTGAACCAAACAAAACATATAGACGCCGTTGTTGATTGTTAACACACACACACACACACGTCATGACAGCTTGAAGTCTTTACTTAGACTGACAGAGCTGTGTAATAAAAGACAGACAATTGATTGCCCAACAAGTATCTTAGATAATCTTGTTTGAGCTTGTACAGCTGTTGAACAAACACGTCATGACAGCTCGAAGTCTTTGCTTAGACTGACAGACAGAAAGGGGTTAATAAAAATGCAACAAAATAAAAATAAAACAACTGTTTTACATACAATAAAAATTTATTAGGATTAATTAAGTTGTACATATTGATACATAAATGACATACTATTATTACATAATGGCTCTAACGATGCCCGTTAGAGGTTTATATTCCATTACACTGTCATGAATAACCAGACAATAAACACGAGTATTTTTTGGGAAGTTGGCGTGACTCATAAACTCCACCTTAATGTCCACCGTTGAAGACTTGATTGACTCGTTCTGGTGCTGACAGTCAATCACAAATAGAGCTCTGTCTTTAAACTCGTCATAATTCAAGATAGGCTCCGACATGTTTTTATAACAGAAGCTTTTTTGAAAATCTGTATACATGTTATAGGCTTCTGCATATTTCGATTTCTCAAAATCCATATTCATAGATTCATAAGGGTAGCATTCTGAATTTAGAAACACTCGAAGGTCCATCATACCAATGTTATCGAAATAGTCTGACCTCTTCTTCACGTTATCCTTACGATCTGTTTGAAATGCTATAATCACATATCGAGGTCTTTCCAAGTTGGTTGCAGTTTTAACAGCCCACACATCTCTGTTGATATCTCTGAGTGCTGGTAACTCGTATATGTCCCATTTGCGGTAGGCGAGAAATATAGAGGTGTCTTTGGCTATTTTATCCATCAGTTCCAATTTCATTTTATCATTGGGAAAGACATGTTTTACCTTTAAAAACATATTGGTTACGGTAATTTTTGCTCGTGCCGTACCTGTGCTGTAATAGCCATTGGAATCGTTTCGACTTCTTGTAAAGCGGAAAGTATGTTTGCCACAGAGAACTCCTTTGAAATGATGAAAGAAACTGAAGAGGAACCAGACAGGTATGAGCATGTGAAACTTGTTATCATTTAAGGTGATGTGCTCCGACGACACATTCAGACCGGCGTTGCTAAGAGATTGGGCTTCATTCTTACTGAACGATAGCAGACTTTTGATGATGGTTGTGGTGTATGGGTCTCGCACTCGTTCCACTTCCTTGTTATTTAACTCATAGGTCATTGATTCAAACAGAGCTGCTCCTCCATTATTTGACAGATAACAAGCACCAGTGGCATTTTGGATTGCTACAGGTTCCAGAGCACCTTCGATTATTAGAGCTGACTCGGCCAGACATACGAACGCATCTTGTTGGTTGATGGCTATTTCAATTTCATCGCTGTTACCAAACGATTTAGTTGGTGAATAGTAAGAGCGCAGCTCTTCTCGATCGATGCCATCATCAAACACGGGTTCTTTGAATATTTCTAGTTTTGACGACATGATAACCCAGGCTTTGCAGGAACTCAATATTATCGGGACGAAGCGTACCCTTTGACGTGTCTGACTCAACTGAATTTGATGTGGTAGATGCACTTGCTTTTATATCCTTGAAGACCAACATACTAAGCAACTTTTATAAGTTTCAAGCGAACAGACACCTCTTCACCTTGAAAGTTGACAGGAACTGAATCTTGGTCGACGATGTCGATGCTTATATTGGAAATCTCTTGCTTGTTCACCGGCAAGTAAATTAAATTTTTAGGTTCTATGTCGATTGCGTAGCCAGGATCAACCATCGGAGCAAACTCATACAGCGTATGTGAGGGTTGTCCGTTATAATAGGAACCAGACACGATATTGGTTTCGATGCGAATCTGTCTAACATCCACTATATCAACAGGTAAATCAGATTCATAAAAGGTGTCCGGCTGAAGAACTTGTTTTGAAAAGCCCAACATTCGCCCAATCGAACCATCAAATTCAAAACTGACATTTGTATAACACTTTAGTCTGCATTTGATGGTGTTCGGATTAGGTCTCAGAATCAGAGCCTGTTGCTTTTGTTCGTGTGTTGCTGTAGCACCAACAAGTTCATTTTGAAGTAACTCTTCCAAGTGTGTTATTTCATAAGCACCGGTGGGTATCGTGATGGTTCGCCAACCGGTTCCTTCTTTTACATGAAATTTGTTTTTACCTTCATAGATGTTGGGTATGTTGTTGTAGGTGTGAAAGCCTATCAAGGCAACAGCATAATTACCATCCAAAACAATTGGTGGATGGTAGTCTGACGACAGATGGGAGCTGCGGTCTTTCAACACAAAGGTGTGCGCCATGACTGATACACACAGGCTACTGTTTCAGTCTTTTATTGCATTGGTTTTTGCAGATACAACCCATAACCGTAGCGCTGTTTCTTGAGATACATGCCTTTGCCCAGTCTCTTGCATTTTGGCTTAAATTTCAAGCCACTCCCTCTCCTACCCATCGCGATGGCTTCCATTGTTTTGTTGTGTCGTTCTTCCTCCTCTAGTTTCTGTTTCGCAGACTTGGCATCGTTCACGGCTTTGGCAATACCTGCAGCACCGCCACCCAGAGCTCCTAGTGCTGACAGCCCACCAAATATAAGAGGCAACAACGGAAGGAAGCCTCCACTTTTAGGTATTGGAATAACTCGAGGTTTCTGCACATTCTTACGTCCACCAATTGTTCTAACAATTGTATGAGCTATATCAAATACGGCGTTCGCTGTTGGAATAAGGTTTCTATCTTTTATAACTTCCTCAATCAGACTTAGTATGTTTTTAAAGGGAACCTTCTTCTTTGGCTTCGAGTTGATTACATAAAACCCCTCATCAAGTTTTCTGTTAACTTTCATGGTGTTTGTAACGCCCCCGCAACGTTTCAGCAAAACCTGTATCTGTCTTTGTTAATAACAACCCTCACTCTGTGACACCAACATGCATACTGACTGGGTGTCTCACTTGCATTCATATATATACACACCCAAATAAAATATAGTTTAGTTTAAGTTAAGATGCGTACCAGCAAACACGCTTCTGCCTTACCCATTACAAATATAGACGATGTTGTTACGGACACAGCTCAACAACAACTGAGGCATGGTCCTCTCTTTCCAAACACCGTTCGCTGTATCATATGTGGTCCGAGTGGTTGTGGTAAAACTAATGTCATGCTGAGTTTATTGTTTGAAGCAAACGGTTTAAAATTTGATAACGTGTATGTGTATTCAAAGTCTCTGTATCAACCGAAATACAAGATGTTAAAGGAGGTGATGAATGCAACAAAAGGTGTTGGTTACTATCCTTATAGAGAAAACGATGAAATATTAGATCCGGCAGATGCCAAGGACAACTCTGTGTTTATATTTGATGATGTAGCTTGTGACAAACAAGATAAAATAAGAGCATACTTCAGTATGGGCAGACATAAGAATATTGATTCATTCTATCTCTGTCAAACATATACACGAATACCCAAGCATCTGGTACGTGACAACACCAATGTTATTGTGTTATTCAAGCTTAATGAAACCAATTTAAAACATGTGTACGACGATCATGTAACCACCGATATGGACTTTAAACAATTTAAAACTATCTGCCACCAATGCTGGAAAGATAATAAGTATGGTGTGTTGGTGATTGTGAAGGAAAACGATGTACACAAAGGTCGATATAGAAAAGGATTCGATAGATATATATTATTCTAACAATGGTAGACAGGACAGTCAGCTGTCTAACACAGGTGTCTAACACAGATGTCATACAGGTGTCTAACACAGGTGTCTAACACAGCTGTCTAACACAGCTGTCTAACACAGCTGTCTAAGACAGCTGTCTAAGACAGCTGTCTAACACAGCTGTGTAAGACAGCTGTCTAAGACAGCTGTCTAACACAGCTGTCTAAGACAGCTGTCTAACACAGCTGTCTAACACAGCTGTCTAACACAGCTGTCTAACACAGCTGTCTAAGACAGCTGTCTAAGACAGCTGTCTAAGACAGCTGTCTAACACAGCTGTCTAACACAGCTGTCTAAGACAGCTGTCTAACACAGCTGTCTAACACAGCTGTCTAACACAGCTGTCTAAGACAGCTGTCTAAGACAGCTGTCTAACACAGCTGTGTAAGACAGCTGTCTAAGACAGCTGTCTAACACAGCTGTCTAAGACAGCTGTCTAACACAGCTGTCTAACACAGCTGTCTAAGACAGCTGTCTAACACAGCTGTCTAACACAGCTGTCTAAGACAGCTGTCTAAGACAGCTGTCTAAGACAGCTGTCTAACACAGCTGTCTAAGACAGCTGTCTAAGACAGCTGTCTAACACAGCTGTCTAACACAGCTGTCTAAGACAGCTGTCTAACACAGCTGTCTAACACAGCTGTCTAAGACAGCTGTCTAAGACAGCTGTCTAAGACAGCTGTCTAACACAGCTGTCTAAGACAGCTGTCTAAGACAGCTGTCTAACACAGCTGTCTAAGACAGCTGTCTAAGACAGCTGTCTAACACAGCTGTCTAAGACAGCTGTCTAAGACAGCTGTCTAACACAGCTGTCTAAGACAGCTGTCTAACACAGCTGTCTAACACAGCTGTCTAACACAGCCAGACATCGTGATAAATAAGAAGGCATGTACCATGAAGGAGTCAGTATATGTTAAACCACCACACAACCTGTATCGCTCAAACAAACTATTAGACCAGCTGGTAACACTGACTAGTTGTAGCACAATGGAAGTGTTGGGTAAGGAAGAGCAAAAAGTTAAGAAAAGGATTTTACAACTTGCTGACAATATTCGAAAAAAACATTTAATGCTTAAACTTAACAGAGCCGAGAATGATGATGCTCTGCAACGTTTATATAAACCACTTGTTGAGCCCCTAAGTGAAATATCTAAAAACACAGCAGCACAGCAGCAGCAGCAGCCCCAGCAACAACCAAAGGCTGAACAAATCAAAGACGAAGTCGATATACCAGAAACGAAACCCCAAGTACAGTTCCTTAAAGACCATGAAGTTTTTGAAGCTGAACCTAGGGAAGAGGCTGAGGCGACAAGTTCCGATGAGGATATCCCAACATTTGAAGAGCTTGAGGCAGACCTACAAACTGTCACATCCAACCCTGCATATCAAGAATTTTTGGAGCAATATCCTGACCGAGTTCGATATTATGTAGACAAGTATTTTACTGAACCACCGAGGCTTGCTACTATTGATCAAACGTATGGTGCTCGCTACGCTAAAGATACTGGTAGCTGGAGTCTTGGCAACAAACACTTGGACTTTACTGATGCTGAGATTCAACTGGGCCAAAGGAGATACCCGCAAACACAAGGTTTGCTAGAATTGATATTTATGAAAACACCTAGAGGGTATACCTATGATGATCTTCAACACTATAGAGATATTCTAGAAGCAACTAGTGTTCATAAAATGAACTATGATCCTAACGCACGAACCAAGGGTTGTTCCTCTGAAAAGTATCTGACTCTAATAAAACCAGTGATAAATCCACGAGGTCGTAGATCCTCAACACCTCAAGGTTTTGGTTACACCTACGAGGAAGACGATGACGACAGCACCGACAGACATCTTAACAAAAAACAAAAGACTGAACTTAAAACTCAGAGTGATAAGAGCAGCGATAGCAACGGCATGAGCCCTAACAACAACATCAGCACCAACAACTATATGATACAAAATAACAAACAAATAGCCTATGTGTATTGGAATGACATAAACGAGTTGGTTGACAGACTTAGACTTTTAGTGGCTTCCCAAGTTGCAGGTAATACTGCTCATAACAACGAAATTCAGTCAATCTTGGAAGAACTAAAAGAAGCTAGTGTTATCACCTAGTAAACCCACAGCCATGAAGAGGCACCAACGACAACAACAACAACAGCACCAACGAAACACTGAACCATCTAATGTTAATAATTCTATAAATGTATTCCAACAAAGAGTTTACATACTTGTACTTAGAATCAAATAAAAGTCTTTGTTAAAATTAATGTGTTTTTATTTTGTAATACAATTAAAAAGTATGTCTTAAAGCAATAATATCCTGAACAAACTTATCTTGTGGTACATCTGCTAAAATACATGGATGATGTCATACTTCTAATGACTGTATTCTAGACAAGCTCAAACACGAATAATGTGGGGTTATTGAACAGATATAACACAAGGTCATCAACTGACAGGTTGTTTACCTTTAAGAGGGCCTCTCTCTTGTGTATATTAAACAGATACACAGACAAGCTCAAACACGATCAAGGTTAACAACTGTAAAACGTTGTTTATCCTTTGTAAGGCCTCTCTCTCTTACATCAGTTTGTTTCCTCAATACAAGAGACAGAGACACTTGTTCAGTATGTGTTAAGTCGTGAAACAAGGATGACGTCTCTTGCTGTATGTAAGTACACTCTTCTTATTATGTCTGTTTGCATTCAAATAACAAATACAAACATAACCTTACTAACTGTCTAACAGACAGCTGTCTAACAGACAGCTGTCTAACACACAGCTGTCTAACACACAGCTGTCTAACAGACAGCTGTCTAACACACAGCTGTCTAACAGACAGCTGTCTAACAGACAGCTGTCTAACAGACAGCTGTCTAACACACAGCTGTCTAACACACAGCTGTCTAACAGACAGCTGTCTAACAGACAGCTGTCTAACAGACAGCTGTCTAACAGACAGCTGTCTAACAGACAGCTGTCTAACACACAGCTGTCTAACACACAGCTGTCTAACAGACAGCTGTCTAACAGACAGCTGTCTAACACACAGCTGTCTAACACACAGCTGTCTAACAGACAGCTGTCTAACAGACAGCTGTCTAACAGACAGCTGTCTAACAGACAGCTGTCTAACACACAGCTGTCTAACAGACAGCTGTCTAACACACAGCTGTCTAACAGACAGCTGTCTAACACACAGCTGTCTAACACACAGCTGTCTAACAGACAGCTGTCTAACACACAGCTGTCTAACAGACAGCTGTCTAACAGACAGCTGTCTAACAGACAGCTGTCTAACAGACAGCTGTCTAACACACAGCTGTCTAACACACAGCTGTCTAACAGACAGCTGTCTAACACACAGCTGTCTAACAGACAGCTGTCTAACAGACAGCTGTCTAACAGACAGCTGTCTAACACACAGCTGTCTAACACACAGCTGTCTAACAGACAGCTGTCTAACACAGCTGTCTAACAAGACAGCCGGATATCGTGATAAATAAGAAGGCATGTACCATGACTGAGTCAGTATATGTTAAACCACCACACAACCTGTATCGCTCAAACAAATGATTAGACCGACTGGTAACACCAAACAGTTGTAGCACAATGGAAGTGTTGGGTAAGGAAGAGCAAAAAGTTAAGAAAAGGATTTTACAACTTGCTGACAATATTCGAAAAAAACATTTAATGCTTAAACTTAACAGAGCTGAGAATGATGATGCTCTGCAACGTTTATATAAACCACTTGTTGAGCCCCTAAGTGAAATATCTAAAAACACAGCAGCACTGCAGCAGCAACAGCCATCGCAACCACCAAAGGTTGAACAAATCAAAGACGAAGTCGATATACCAGAAACGAAACCCCAAGTACAGTTCCTTAAAGACCATGAAGTTTTTTAAGCTGAACCAAGGGAAGAGGCTGAGGCGGCAAGTTCCGATGAGGATATCCCAACATTTGAAGAGCTTGAGGCAGACCTACAAACTGTCACAACCAACCCTGCATATCAAGAATTTTTGGAGCAATATCCTGACCGAGTTCGATATTATGTAGACAAGTATTTTACTGAACCACCGAGGCTTGCTACTATTGATCAAACGTATGGTGCTCGCTACGCTAAAGATACTGGTAGCTGGAGTCTTGGCAACAAACACTTGGACTTTACTGATGCTGAGATTCAACTGGGCCAAAGGAGATACCCGCAAACACAAGGTTTGCTAGAATTGTTATTTATGAAAAGACCCCAGGGGGTATACTTATGACGATCTTCAGCACTATAGAGATATTCTAGAAGCAACTAGTGTTTATAAAATGAACTATGATCCTAACGCCCGAACCAAGGGTTGTTCCTCTGAAAAGTATCTGACTCTAATAAAACCAGTGATAAATCCACGAGGTCGTAGATCCTCAACACCTCAAGGTTTTGGTTACACCTACGAGGAAGACGATGACGACAGCACCGACAGACATCTTAACAAAAAACAAAAGACTGAACTTAAAACTCAGAGTGATAAGAGCAGCGATAGCAACGGCATGAGCCCTAACAACAACATCAGCACCAACAACTATATGATACAAAATAACAAACAAATAGCCTATGTGTATTGGAATGACATAAACGAGTTGGTTGACAGACTTAGACTTTTAGTGGCTTCCCAAGTTGCAGGTAATAATGCTCATAACAACGAAATTCAGTCAATCTTGGAAGAACTAAAAGAAGCTAGTGTTATCACCTAGTAAACCCACAGCCATGAAGAGGCACCAACGACAACAACAACAACAGCACCAACGCAACACTGAACCATCTAATGTTAATAATTCTATAAATGTATTCCAACAAAGAGTTTACATACTTGTACTTAGAATCAAATAAAAGTCTTTGTTAAAATTAATGTGTTTTTATTTTGTAATACAATTAAAAGTATGTCTTAAAGCAATAATATCCTGAACAAACTTATCTTGTGGTACATCTGCTAAAATACATGGATGATGTCATACTTCTAATGACTGTATTCTAGACAAGCTCAAACACGAATAATGTGGGGTTATTGAACAGATATAACACAAGGTCATCAACTGACAGGTTGTTTACCTTTAAGAGGGCCTCTCTCTTGTGTATATTAAACAGATACACAGACAAGCTCAAACACGATCAAGGTTAACAACTGTAAAACGTTGTTTATCCTTTGTAAGGCCTCTCTCTCTTACATCAGTTTGTTTCCTCAATACAAGAGACAGAGACACTTGTTCAGTATGTGTTAAGTCGTGAAACAAGGATGACGTCTCTTGCTGTATGTAAGTACACTCTTCTTATTATGTCTGTTTGCATTCAAATAACAAATACAAACATAACCTTACTAAACAATCAGATGATTGGTAATCAACATGTATACAAACACCTAACCTCATATGTCAACAACAACTGGCTTTGTTTTATATATACAACAGCGAACAAACTTTTAACGTGTGTGTCTGTGGAGCTATTGGTTTAGGGACAGTGTATATCTGAGAAAGCTGTCTATGGCCGATTCGAGGTTCGTGGGTTCAAATCTAAGTTCAGGCGAATGCTTTTCTTTAACAGTCTGCTAAAGGAAGAGTCAGGGTATCTGAATACCGATACCCTCAATATTTCAACTGAGGGAGCCCACTTAGAGTTATCGCCAGGCTTATTATGTCTGTTTGCATTCAAATAACAAATACATAACCTTAACAAACAATCATATGACTGGTAATCAACACGTGTGTGAACATAACCTTAATAAACAAATACAAACATAACCTTAATAAACAAACAGATGACACGTGAGCGAACATAACCTTAATAAACAAATACATAACCTTAATAAACAATCAGACAAACACACATGGAGAGCTGACTTGTAGATATCTATGGACACACAGGTCAGACATCTTGGAACGCTTGTGACGTCATCTCAGGTTAGTTCCATAGAGAGAGAGAACCCGGGTTGCAACTGTCTATGACAGGTCAGACATCTTGGAACGCTTGTGACGTCATCTCAGGTTAGTTCCATAGAGAGAACCCCGGAGTTGCAGATGTCTATGACAGGTCAGCCATCTTGGAATGCTTGTGACGTCATCTCAGGTTAGTTCCATAGAGAGAACCCGGCTTGCGACTGTCTATGACAGGTCAGCCATCTTGGAATGCTTGTGACGTCATCTGACAGGTCAGGTGACATTTGACGTTGACACATGTCAGGTCAGGTGACAGCTGACGTTGACAGCTGTCAGGTTAGCTGACAGCTGACAGCTGACAGCTGCCAGGTCAGTGACATTTGACACCTGTCAAATCTGACAGGTCAGCTGTCAACTGTCACAGGTCTGCGCAGGTCAGCGCATGCGCATGACGTCATCGCGCATGCGCAGTAAAAAGTGGAGGGGATGAGCCCAGGTGCCGGACTATCTACTAATTTTACATATAACGTACACTTTAGTGTATATTTTCTAACTAAGTATACGCACAAAATATTTTGTTGAAAAATATGTTTTTGGTGCAATATTGGCAGATTGTGGATCCAACACAATTGATACATCTTAGATTTAGGTAATACACTAGATTAATGCCCAGTTTCACGAAGCTTGATTAAATATTTAACGGCTGGTTAGTTAATCAAGGCTTAAAAATATTTGGTTGACATGGCAAAAACCCAAATCATAGTCTGTAACTGGTCGTTTGAAGCTTTGATTAATCATCCGTTAAATATTTAACCGAGCTTTGTGAAACTGGGCATAAGTGTCAATGCCGACGTCCAGGAGAGCAAACATTTACCAAGCGACCGGACAGCTCTTTTATGTTAGGCGACCCTATTAAATTTTGGCAGCAAAGGCGCTTAATAAGGAAAAATAACAGCTACGTTTATAATTTGGCAAATATTTTACTTTTCCAAATATGAATTAAGTTTCCTTCTGAAAAGCTTTTGTAACTTTAATGAAATTTGTAATACAAGTGTCTTTTAGACTTACACTATCTATATAGATATAGTAACATTTTCTAGCTTCATAGAAAATTGAGTTATGTACATTTTTCTCAAAAGGAGTTAGAACATAAGATTGTTTTGATAATAGAGAGATATCGATTGTAACACTTTCAAAATAATTCTTCATATGTACGCAGACTAGGACCTCTAAAATCGATCTTCAACGTCTGTGTAAGTTAAAAGTATTAATTTTGGTAATATACCGTATAATTAACGTGTCCAATCGTCATGAAAATTCACTAATATAACGCACTTGCTGCGTCCCGAAATTTTTGTTACGTTGCCAACTTCACTTGGGGGACGTAAACCACAGAACAATCAATATAGATCGAAAACGATAATACTGACGTTTTATACACTGTTGTGGTCCACTCATACGTCTGCGGTGAGTACTAGGCATGATACAAATAACGAGGCATGATATTGAGATCATGATACAAATACAGAGACATATGATATTCAGACTACCTATTTTTAGACCTGTCACACGCATGGAGTCAAGTGGTGAGTCCAATGCAACAATAATGTGCTGTCGTGCAGTGGGGTTTGACGTTTCATCACAAACTCTTAACTCCAGCACAAAATACCAGATAATTAATGAAATTAAAAGTTTTCTGAAAAATCAACCCGAAAACGCGATATTGCTCGATTTTTAAGGAAAAATGTCAATTTTCACCAAATCACCACCCATTCATCCCCTACCCCTGGAGCGATTTTACCCAAAGCTACGGGTGCTAACCGTATACCAAATTTGGACACGATGTGTTCATAAGTTATCGTGGCTACAGATAACACAGAGCAAGAGACAAAACATTTTTTCGTTCCCAAATCATTTTTCGATGTTGCAACACTTTTTACCACGTTTAAGCGAAAAAAATTTGAAATTTTTGTCGTCGATGCCATACTTCCACACGTATTGACGATGTGGAAGTAAAAACGAACCACAAATGCAAACCAACATCAAGGGTAAGCCATCGGCTAATAGGACATGACAACGTTCGAGTTTACCAGCCGCCGACAGTTGAATAGTTGTATCAAAGTATGCCTTTTCCAGTTCCGCTGAATTTCTGCTGGAACTCAACTGTTCCGATTTGTCAAAGCGGAATGACCGACAAACGTTACAAAGTATTCGCTGGAACAAAACGGTGAGCTCATCAGTTTATAGCAGTTGGCGCCTGGTGAAATAACCTATATATAGAGAGGATAAAGTGTTTACTTGTCTATGATGTAAATTTGAAAATGCTTTATGATTTCTAAGAATTATGGATTCTGCCGGATGACGGTTATTTTATTGACAGTGACGTTTCTAAAATAACGTCTCATCATTGGTCAACTTTTTAAAATCCTTTTCTTTAAAAATTTTGAACAACACGACGAACTACAAACTGTCATCAGCCAACGAGTTTTGAAAAATTTAAAGTAACGCTTACTTACTGTGCATCTACTATTAGTTTTATACATTTACCGCCCTATTTTTCAACCAAGTAATAGTTTACTTTCTATATATTACATGAACTAATGAAAATATGTGTGATACTCCTTTTAAAACTCCCTTGCCCTATAACTCTGATAGTGAAGAGAGTGTAGCCAGTACAGAAAGTGCTGGTTCAACAGGTAAGGTTTAATTTATCATTAAATTGTTACACATTTTGGATTTTTTGTTTAAAACATAGTTTTAGTCTTTGTTTAACTTAAATAACCTTTTATTGAGCTTGTGACTTGATCTGTAGGTACCGGAACAACATCTTCTGGAGTAGAACTTTCCATAGTAGCAGCATTCGATGATCTTATGCGTTTTATGAGACAAAAAAGATGCGATGAAGTGGAAGATGCATTTTTAGATTTTGCTGAACAAACAAAGAGAATTGCTGAGCAGTACCATATTGCAGTGACAGAATGCAAAAGACTTCAGAATGAATTGGATACTAAAATTCACCAGAATTCAGATTTGGAAAACAAACTTACAGTCGCCAGGAAGCTTCTTGACCAAGAAAAAAGACGTACGAGACAAGTTGAAAGAGAAAGGGATCAGTTGGTAAATAACAATTATAACTGCTTTGAATCTTTATTAATATAGACTAAATTAAATGTTATCTGTTCAAAGCTTTGCAGAGCTATATGTTTTGGAGGCGCAAATATTTGATATTCTGATTAATTACGATTTGAAGATCATTACCTTATTTATATATATATATATATAAAAATAAAAAAAACTGTGATTAGGGGGTAATCTTAAGCTGTTGGTTATTCATGTTCATCATTGACCATAGTAATGCATTAGGCTTATGTTAAATCACAAACAAACAGTATTAGTTATTTTGTCATTCCAATTTGCTACTAAGTATATGATAGATCATAATATTGAGTTTGTCAAACATCAAATAGAAAAATAACACTCAAAACTTACGTTATTAAAGTGTTGATCTTGATTATCTTAAAGTTTGCTTCAAAATATATATGATTTACTTTCACATATTCTATTAATATTTTTCCAACATATGTGTTCAAATTATTTACCTGTCTTTATCCAGGAAGTTCAGATAGGCCAAGTACGGGACCTTTTGATAAGAAATAAAGAAAATCACTTCCGTCTACCTGATGAGACACGAGAGAAGCTGGCGTTTCTCAGTAATACATCTCGTAACAGCTGGGAAGGTATCCAGAATGGGAATGTTGGTCCAACACAGCTAAGTGCCATTCCAGAGGTCAATTCTACAGGTAGAATCAATAAATCACTGAATATTGTTTGAAATAAATTTATATTTAATGCATGTTTCTTCAGGTTCTATTTTATCGGACTTCAGTTATTCACGTTCTGAAGATGATCTAGACAATTCACTCTTGCAGTGCGGTAAGACATGGAAGAAACACAGACCGAGCACAGGTGGTATTGCAGAACCTGCCATCAAAAAGAGGAGATCCTCTGGAAACAAGGTCGTTGAGGTAATGCTAATTTTTACCATTTAAGATCTTAACGTTTAACAAAAAATTCCATGTTTGGTTCAAAATTTGTAATAAGTAATAAGACAAATTAGACTAATTTTTTTAAAAGTATTATAATGGATTGTAAGTTTTTTGCGTAAAATATTGTTACAGATCACTACAACAGATATTGTGAGAGCTACCACAACTCTAACCGTAAATAAGGAAGGTCCGATCACTGCATCCTCTATTATAGAATCAATTCCTAAGAACGATGCTCCAAAAACTAGAAAATCTGGGGTAAGTTCCTTTTACAAATCATTCTTTTATACAAGAATTGTTATCTTAGCATATAAGCCCAAGGCATGTTTCAAAAGAAATAGGTTTTAAATTTGATATTTATGTTTGGGTATACAGTAGAGGTATGCAAACCCACGTTTTTCTTGAACCCAAGCAAACATGTTTATTTGAACTTCGAACCTCAGAAATAGTATGTCTAAGCTTCACAGTTGAACTTCGAACTTTTTGAAAATTTTAAAACGAACCCCGAACTAGCCAAAATTCTTCAGTGTTCATATATCATTTTCTAAAATACAAAATTTTGCTATGCAGTTGCATACAATATTTGGTACTAGAAGATCCCCATTCTTTTTACAAAAAGCAAATGTTTGACAACATTTGCTGGTTGATTGCGTTGAAAATGACTTGCGGTGTTGATGCCAGTTGTGAAGATGGGTCAAAGTTTAATCAAAAGTAGAAAAATAAATATTGAAAGCTTTTTCAGATTTCTATAACTGAGCTCGATAATAAATATTTTTTGCTGTTTGGTATTAGCTAGTTAGTATAGAAATCAGTTAGATTGAGTGGGCCAAAAGTGAACATGATAGGTATATAGGGTGGCACATTGAAAACGAAACAGACCGATTTGCGTCCAGAGAAATATTTTTTTTTTGAAACGCTGAAACACGTCAATTTTAATATTGAGTGGGACATGTTTTGACATAAAACTCAACTTTGTCACATCAATCCCTTAAGGGTGGTGATAACAACCCTTATATTTTAAATAGAGAACATGGGTCAAGTGTTACATCATATGAAAGCTCTTTCTTTTCTGAATTCAGCACACTATTTTTTTTGGAAGTTTTATCAACTCGTTGAAGATGCAGTTGAAGATGCAAAAGCGCATTTCACTCATTCCGATAAGAAATGTGCTGATAGTCAATGTTTTGTTGGTTTGTAAAAAATTGACATATCAGAACATTTCTTATCTGAATGAGAGAAATGCGGTTTATTATTTCAGTTTATTGGTCGGTTTGATACTTGATAGTACTACCGAAAATTAATTTCACAATGGTGTATTCTGTAGAAGAAAGAGTTGAAATAATTACTCTTTTTAATAAAAATGATGACTGTGCCAACCGTACCGCAAATTTGTTTAATGAACAACATCCGAACAGACATGTTAACAGAAAATAGATTTCGGAGTTAGTTGCAAAGTTTCGACAAAGTGGTTCAGTAGTCAACACAAAATGGGATCCTGAACGTGAATTTCCGGTTAGAAATGAGACTACTGAGATTGAAGTTTTAGGACAAATTACTGCAGACCCAACTTTGAGCACGAGAAAATTGGCCACTGTTTCAAACATCAAAAGAACTATTCAGCGAATATGGCAGCATCATAAATTTCACCCGTATAAAATTCATCTTGTACAACAACTGAATGAAGATGATTCTGATAGGCGGCTGGATTTTTGTGAAGTTATGACTGCACGAATAGCTGATAACGGGAACTTTCTGTTCAATATCTGTTTTTCAGATAAGTGTACGTTTTTATTAAACTCTACAGTCAATAGTCATAATTTTCGTTATTGGGCAGATAATAATCCAAGAAATTTTCATGAAGTCCATACTCAAACTCCACAGAAATTGAATGTCTGGACTGGCATTTTTGGAGACCGTTTAATCGGACCAATTTTTCTTGATGACAATTTGAGTGGCGAAACGTATTTGGAGTTACTAGAAGATATCATTTACCCTCTACTAATTGACATTGTTGAAAATGATGATCGCTATCAAGAAAATCAATTAGTGTTTCAACAAGATGGAGCTCCGCAGCATTTTTCACACTGTGTTAGTGAGTTTTTGAAATGAGAGTTTCCAGAGCAATGGATTGGGCGTAGATGTGCTATTGAGTGGCCTCCTAGATCACCGGATTTAACTCCTTTAGACTTCTTTCAATGGGGCCATTTAAAGAGTAGAATTTACGCAACAGAACCGGAGTCTGGAAGAATTACGAGGATGCATTGTTGAAGAATGCCGTCAAATAACTCCACAAATGCTCCAGAACGTCAAAGCTCGTTTTGAACAAAATTTGTACTTTTGTATGGAAGCTGGTGGTCAATAATTTGAACACTTACTTAGCTGAATAAACATTTTTGAACGATTGGTTTTGTTTTTTTAGTTTTTTTTAACGAAAAATTAACTAATTAGTGCATTTCTTATCACAATGGATGAAATACATTCTTGCAACTCCAACTGTGAATAATTTTTAAACGAGTTGATAAAACTTCCAAAAACATTAGTGTGCTGAATTCAGAAAAGAAAGAGCTTTCAAATGATGTAACACTCGACCCATGTTCCCTATTTAAAATATAAGGGTTGTTATCACCACCCTTAAGGGGTTGATGTGACAAAGTTGAGTTTTATGTCAAAACTTGTCCCGTTCAATATTAAAATTGACGTATTTCAGTGTTTCTTAAAAAAAAATTTCTCTGGACGCAAATCGGCCTGTTTCGTTTTCAATGCGCCACCCTGTATAATAAACACTTAAAATTTTAACTGTCCTGATTGTGAATATTTAACTGTTTTGGTTCATTGTAAAATAAAGCATGTTTAGCCTACTGTTTCCCCAGGGCAATCTGGAATTATTATTGTCATAAATTCTGAAAATGTAAGTTGCCGATCGCTTTCGAACACCGCCATCACATTTTGTAACCGAAAAAGCCATTTAGGTGCTAGAATGTTTAAAAAAAATAATTCTGTGATTCTTAAATGGCTGTCGGGTGTGAATGTGTCTCACCGACTGTCTAAAACAAGCATGAGTAAAATCTGCTAAAATGACACTACCAACTCAATGGAACCGATACTGCGTTTAAAGCGCCGCTACTGAGTTAACGGGCTCGCTATCGAGTTATAATTTCGTTACCTTTGGCACGAATTTTCTTTGTGGTAGATCTGGGCAGAGCTGTTTCAGAGCATTGTGCTTAGTGGTCGGTTAAGCACTCAAATCACTTTTGCGGTTAGGAGCCAGTGCTTATTGCTGCAAATAGCTTCCGAACACTTTGTGTCCTTGGGAGCTCTTTAAAAATCATAGTTAAATCAATTAAAATCCCCGAAAAACGTTACCGAGATAAACACATGTCAAGGAGAGGAAGTCTGTGATTGGTGCTTGACATGTGTTGATCTCAGTAATGTTTTTCGAGGCTTTTAATTAATTTAACTATGATTTTAAAGTAAATGATCATGTAAATTTCTAGCTGTTTAGACTTTTTACGAGTGTCCTGTGTTCTGAGTGTTGTTTTACGCCTCAAGAAATGGTGGATTTTTTCCACCTGTTACTTGTGTATCCTGTCTGGCGTTCATTTTGTTTGGCTCTTGGCTCCTGATGAAACCCTAAATACAGACCGAAATATATAGAGATTCTTTTAGCAAGAAACTTGTGGTTTTTTTGTGCCCAACTTCATTGGTTAATTTGCCCTTATTAGAGACTATATATAGGCTGAATAGCAGAGAGGTGAATAACCTTTAGAATTTTGTGTATTCAGTGAATTCCGATAAGTTATGGGTGGATTTCTTTGTCTACAAGACTAAAACTTCTTGTCTACTGTGGTGCCCTATTATTATTCTGTATTTATCAAACGTCATATAAATCACAGTACAAAAAAGCAGGGATGTTATGATTTAAATTAGTCGATTTAAATCATTGATAAAAATACTGAGGTGAATGGGTTTTACGTGAACAGTCGTTGTAATCGAGACAGTCCATTATTTGCTTCCTAAAATCAACTGAATCGTGTGCAATGACTGTTCACAAGTTCTTCTCCACTTCATTCATCCAGGGCTATAAAACCAGAGTTTAGTTAGTGAGTTTCTCGTCAAATTTCAATTATTGAACCCCATTAAAAAAATCCGATTTAAATAAAATATAAAAAAATCTTTTTTAATTCTTTTTTCATAAAAATCATGATTTTTTTTCATCCCTGCAAAAAAGTATCTGCCAGTTAACCAGAATAATAATAGCAATAATAATAGGCATGAGCAATAATAATAATTACGTTTTAAAACGGAAAAATGTACAGGAACCACAAAAAGTATTAACAAGCAAATATGTCTACAGTATTAGAAAACTAGAACCACGTAATAATAATAGAATAAATGCAACATTTTTGATAGTAAAAAATTGAAGCTGTTAGTGAGTAAGAATGTGAAAATATAAAATAAGCAAAAAAATCATCTTTTTGGCTTGCAGCAATATTCTACTCCTTCTGCTCCACCTGCTAACCTTGTTTTCGAGTCATGGGCGAGAGAAAGTCCTCGTGTTGCAGAGAGGAACAACAATCTTCGTCCTCACACCTTCCAGCAGAAGACTGTAGTGATGCCCGACACTTGTGGACCATGTGAGAAACGTATCCGTTTTGGAAGGACTGCCATGAAGTGCAAGGATTGTCGGGCTTTGTGTCATGTAGAATGCAAAGATATGCTGCCTGTGCCCTGCATACCAGTCATCAATACACCTAACCAACGACACTTTATGGTAAGTCAAACGATAGGACTTATATATTATACTAAATGAAATTATAGAGTGTGCTTTTATACAATAAGCCCAAAAGTTGTGTTATCATCTCGTCCTCAGAGGGCAGATATTGTAAACATCATAATTTATTTAAACAATGTGCGCATATATATATATATATATATATATATATATATATATATATATATATATATATATATATATATATATATATGTACGACTATAGTCTATCGTTATTATTGAGATAAACTTAAGATGCAAAATGCAGTATTATTGTGTTTAATGGTGACGGATTTACCTACAGGTTCATTGTCATCACTATCTCTCCAACCAAAATCAGCTGAATTCGACAGGAAGTCCTCGTTGTCACTTTGATTTAGAAGCCCCAGCAGTTCATTGTCTTTTAACGTCACACCATTTTATTTGATAACACCTAGAACAGAAAGTTCCCGTTACCAGCTATTCGTGCAGTCATAGCTTCACAAAACTCCAGCTGCCGAATTTTATATGGGTGAAATTTATGATGCTTCAATATTCGCTGAATAGTTCTTCTTTTGATGTTTGATACAGTGACCAATTTTCTCGTGCTCAAAGTTGGGTCCGCAGCAATTTGTCCTTAAACTTCAATCTCAGTAGTCTCATTTCTAACCGGAAATTCACGTTCAGGATCCCGTTTTTTGTTGGCTACTGAACCACTTTGTTGAAACTTTGCAACTAACTCCAAAATGTATTTCCTGTTAACATGTCTGTTCGGATGTCGTTCATTAAATAAATTTACGGTACGGTTGGCACAGTCATCGTTTTTGAAAAAAAGAGTAATTATTTCAACTCTTTCTTCTACAGAATACACCATTGTGAAATTAATTTTCGGTAGTACTATCAAGTATCAAACCGACCAATAAACTGAAATAATAAACCGCATTTCTCTCATTCCGATAAGAAATGTTCTGATAGTCAATTTTTTGTTTACAAACCAACAAAACATTGACTATCAGCACATTTCTTATCGGAATGAGTGAAATGCGTTTTTGCATCTTCAACTGTTAATAATTTTTAAACGAGTTGCTAAAACCTCCAAAAAAATTAGTTTCCTGAATTCAGAAAAGAATGAGCTTTCAAGTGATGTAACACTCGACCCATGTTCCCTATTTAAAATGTAAGGCTTGTTATCACCACCCTTAAGGAGTTGATGTGACAAAGTTGAGTTTTATGTCAAAACATGTCCCCCTCAATATTAAAATTGACGTGTTTAAGCGTTTCTTAAAAAAATATTTCTCTGGACGCAAATTGGTCTGTTTCCTTTTCAATGCGCCACCCTATATATATCTGCCCTTCTGAGAGGAAAACAGTTAATAATTTTCTTACTAGTAAACTGCTTAAACGTCCTCAAGCGAATGTGTCTTCAGCCTATTGCCAACAGGTACGATAAGAGATTTTCTGTGCAAGTGCAAAAAAGTTAAGAGGTAGAACTCCAATTTAATTTAAAAATAATACAGGTGTTGCCATCTGTCTCTTGATAAATCTGAAATAAAACATCCTAGCAAAGAAATACTATTTAAAACATAATTAACTAAAATATATGCGGTGCTATCAGGGCGGCAAAGCCGCGGACGAGCCCTAAGGGAGAAAAAGAAAAAAGAAAAATATATACCACAGAGCGGCGCCAACACACCCCAGCTCTGAAAGACTGTTTCAGAATGTACCATTGAAATGAAAACAAAACAAAAAACCAGATTCCAGCGACGCCAACAATTACTTTATTTACTTAGGAACACTAAAAAATAAGGTAAAGACAGGCAAGCAAATCTGTGTCGCTTCTAATGCGGAACATCCTGCATATAATTTTTTTTTAATGTTATAAAATCGACAAAACAATTTTTTATTTTTAGTACGTTTATAAAAGTGTTTTTAAAAGTTTTAAAAATATATTTTATTAATGTTTGTTTCACTTTCAGGGTGTTATTGGTGATTACACCCCAACGATTCCACCAATGGTACCAGGGTTGATTATACATTGTGTTAACGAAATTGAATTGAGAGGCCTGAACGAAATAGGTTTATATAGGATACCTGGTGCTGAAAGAGATGTTAAGGCCCTTAAGGTAAGTGATTTCAAACAGAGTAAAATAATAAATACCTACGAAATATAACAGCTTCGAGAAATCGAAAAAGAAGTCACATTACTATACATGCCTTAATATTTTGTTCTTGTAGGAAAAGTTTTTGAAAGGTAGAGGAGCCCCATGTTTGAACCAGGTAGACATACATGTGATTTGTGGAACAGTGAAGGACTTTTTGAGGTCTTTGACTGAGCCACTTGTCACATATAAATTGTGGAAAGATTTCATTAAAGCTGTGCAAGTTAAAGATAAAGAAGATATAAGACCAGCACTGTGCGAAGCCATTTCAGAGCTCCCCCAACCAAATAGGGACACACTTGCTTATCTCATGTTGCATTTACAAAAGTGAGTATTTATTCAGAATATTTTATGGGTATGTTTAACGAGCGGAGGATATTAAGGGGATAACTTGTTTATAACTAGGATAATATGGACATTGTAACCTTTGACTATTTACCTACGGATAGACGAGGCATCTCCCAATCCCAATGTGATGCGTTGTAATGTTTGAAACCAACATTGGCTAAAAGGTTTGTTTACACGGTCGTCGACACCATAGGCGTCTCGAGAATTAGGATTGAAATTTTCATAAATACGATTAAAATAATAAAATAAAATTTAAAAGATGTTTAACTACCTATACATTATTTAAGTATACTATTAACTAAAAAGTCTGGACGCAGCAAGTGCGTTATGGTAGTGAACTTTTATAGAAATGATTTCTCGAATAAAATGTTCGAAAGTCTCAATGTTGTAATGTTGTGATCTCGTCACAAGCGATTTTTTTCTATGCAAATCCAGTAAAAAGTGTTTTCAACAAAAATTTAAGAAAAAACCTTCAATATCTTGCAGCTCTACCAGTTTTTCTAGAAGTGACCACCTGATTTGTCTGCTGCCATGTTTTATAGATCTACAACTTGCCGGATAATTTCTTATTAATTTTATCATGTGGCAAGCACCTAGGAAAATATATGCATTTTCATGGGTTACAGGATGCGGCAAATAAGCAATTAAATCTTCTTGAATAAATGTTACTAAATTTGCTCCCAAACATTTAACCATGCTTATATTTGCAGCTGCTCCATCAAAACTTACGGAAGTAACGACTATTCTTGCTTGATGGATAAAACTTAAAGCCCGATTTAATAGGCTTGCTTTTTCTTCATGAGAAATGCCAGCTAGGAAGAAATAACCCACTCGAACTTTCCAGTGGCCATTTAAAGCAACTAATAAGAAAAGCAAAACTTCTTTAGCCTCTAGAAGCTCGTTTGACTTATTCATATTCACGCCAATATCTACGTTACCACAAAACTTTTTTCCTGTCCACTCAACTTGACGTCTTATGAACATTTCGTCGATAACTAGGTTACAAAGTATTTTGCGACCTTTTTCAGCTGCTTCTCTTCTTTTTCAATCCAAAACAGCTAATGCTTCTTTGCAGAATCCAGGAACAATTTAGAAATTGTTCAAGGATGTGGCAAAGATTTCATAAATTTTTCTCGAATGTAATTATAAGCTTTGAATAGGGTAATGGCAAACGACCTTAAGTCTGGTGAATAGTTCCGTTGTGGACATTTTAAAAGCTGTTTAATCAGATCTATTTGTGTGGGTAAAGAGGCCTAAAATATTGCAACCAATGATATACATTCAATAACACTCAAAAGTGAGACGTTCAGGGATGTTTCTGTATTTTCCGTAAAAGCAATACGACTTTTAAAATGCTCAATCAGCGATTTCTGGTGAAAAACTCTTAACACGTCTTTTCTGTTGGCGCACTATATTTATTTTCCTCTTTTGTTTTTGTATTACTCGTTTAGCAATAGACCATTTTTTAAAGATGTTTTTGGAGTTCCTGATAAACTGGAAATATCTACAAAATAACGAAGTTTTTCCCTAAAAGATGGATGATATTTGTTGTTTATCTCCTTTCTTTAGTAGATGGAAACCTAAAAATAGTGCCAAACTGACGTACCGCCACTGAAAATCGCAAACAGCAGTGTGCTTACGCGTGCAGAGACACTGTTGCCACATCCCCAGGTAATCTTCTACAAGCAATATACTTTTTCATCAATTTGCAAAAACAAAACTCAAAACCTTTATTGCAAATCAAGGTGACACATAAAAATAAATTCTCAGTATACTTGCATACTATTCACAAATACACGCCCCAACCGTGGATTAATACAAATCTAGATACTTCACATGCAGCAAGATAAAGATTTTAAATTGAGTTTTCTGGTTATATTTACATAAAGAAGGGAGAAACCAAGGAATATAACGTTAGCATATATTTACATTCATAAATAAGCCCTAATGTAAGTGTAATGTCTTAAGTAACAGAAAAGTAATAAATTTATCATTCTCAACTTGTCATCATATTCGGCGATTTAAGGATGAATTATCACATAGCTGCAACGCTTGAGCCACCACCCAATCAGAGCAGAGGACCGATGTAAACATAGAGTCCCTTGAATGTTGGCTTCAAACAATTCGGCTGTGTGCCGAGTCTATTCTCTGATATATAGTCAAAGATGGTAACGATGTAATTTGTAATAAAAATTCAATAAACAATAAAACGAATTAACAACTTTTTAAAACTAAGTTAACCGAATAAATTTAAAACCAAATCTCTACATAATTAAATTAAAATTCTCGCGTCTTTACATTTTAAGAATCTAATCAAAAATCTCTAATATTAGTTTCTACATTTTCAAAGCAAAAGTTAAAGTCTCTACATATCTCTACATAATTTAAATCAAAAGTTTCGCTAATGTTTACCAACACCATTACTTGTAACCTTTGCTTGGTCTACATAATTCACAAAATGCAAACCTCATCAGTCAGCATTCCTTATATTGTACTCTGCAATTCCAACTTGTTTATTATTTATCTAAACATGTAATATGAGCAATTCCAGGTCAATAATTATAATTTCTATGCGACCTACTTAATTATAAACGATATTTGGATTTGTGCTAGCGAATTTTCGTATAACTATTGTAATATTGTAGTCGGATCCTCAAGTTGGCAAGGCTGTGAGGAAGAAAGAAGAAGAAGAGACAGTAGGTTAAGAGATGTAATGGAGACAGAGTAGTAGAATGTAGAGAATTGTAATGTCGGGTTTTGTATTGTAGATATTGTTATGTGTTGTTTTAATATAATTTAGCGGTATTATCCCGATGTGTCGTTATTTCACAAGCAGACTCGTACCCACGGCCTTTCGACGAGACTTCTCAGCGCCAAGGAGTTCTCTCGAGGCTACAATATAAATTTAATATTAAATATATTTTCACGATTAGGAATGCCCTCTTGGATAGTTTTCTGTTCTATGAACAGGTACTTACATTCTTAATGGGGCATTAATGCAACAAAGTAAGATACAATATTTGTAAAGGTATTGAACCTTTAAAAAAAATGTGTTATACTATACTCAGAGTTCAAAATTCTAGTCAGTGACGTCATCAGTCAACTCTAAAGGAGCAAGCAAATTCAATCAGTATGTATTACTTGGATTATACACGTATTATTATGTGGTGCTTAGGTGTTGCATGTAGCTTATAGCTTAGCATCTTGGAGCAGAGTCTCATGTTTACACACTCGCTTGTGCCATCCAATCTTCCGGCTGTATAGGGGTTGGCCACACGCCGGTGCATATAGCGACTGATACAGGGGTTGTTACCTCCTTCAAATAAAAGAACTTTTACCATCAATATGATGCAAAGTATTATGTAGTAAGCGAAAAAGCTGTTATCTAAAGATTGACATCAAGTGGATGTGAATCCGGTTGGTAGTGAGGTCACCATTAGCTCTTGAACCCTTACCTACTGTATCTATCTATCAGATTTTATTATTTGCTAGATGAGAAACACTGCTAGGGTTACAAGATGTTGGATGCCCTGATCAGAACCTGGTTACTTTAAGTTGTAGATATCTCGGAAAAAGTTAGTCAGAATTATCTATTGAGTCGCTGTCAAATATGAGAAGTATTGGTTAGGAATTACTTTTCAATTAAACAGATATGTTAAGGTAACAAAGTATTAAATTTATTCATATAAATGAAATTTGGAATAGCAAGCAAAATTAAATAAACATGGTTGGTAAATCTCAAATAAACATTAATCGTACACAAATAGAAATCAAATAAACAGCAAGAACTTCAAGAAAAAGAAATAATCATTTTACATGTATATGACAAAATAATAAGATAAAGATGGTTGAATGTCACTAAAATATTGACATTAGCTACTTGAGGTATATTAAAAGTCAAATGCTGTATTTTACAGCTCAAAAGCAAACACAAATTATTAGGTAAATTACTCGACGTTTGTCAATCAATTCTGTTAGTTTTTCAATTAGTCAACTGCCCAGTTCCTTGAGTGAGGCTCCATAAAAAATATTCCTACGTAAAATTTCTACATTAATGATTGAAAATGAGATATTAAAAAGAATGTACAGGTTAGATATTTTACAGACGACATTTGTTAATTACAATTTCAAGAAATATGTATTTAAATTCACAAAATTCTAAAATTAAACAGGACATTTACAGTTATCCTTACAGCACCTCGCTGACACTATTTTGGTTGATTACGTTATTTTGAAAGTTCAAGTTGTAAGCGTTCAAATATTAGATTGCTGCTTGAGAAATTCTGCTGGTTTATAGAGATAAGATTTATATCGACTCACCGAGTCCTCCTGCATTGAGTTACCTGATGACCCTATGAAGATGCTATCCAGCTGGGATCAGCTATCAGTGCCTGACACAAACTCACAAACTTCAATAAGAGAGGGAATGCTGGACGGAATGATTGGTACTTCCCATTAGTGGTTATTGGGCCGGTGGATTTTGTTGTTCCAATACTAGGAGACAATTTATCCCCTATGTCGATGCGCTGAATTACTTTGATGAAAAATTTTCAAACAACAATTAAAACATAAATTGGCTCAAGTGAAGTTTACTGCCAATTGACTCAAAATTCGCTAATACTCAAAAACTCTTTCTGATTAACGTTAGAAATACACCAGGTCGGAAACAAAGGATCACTGTTAACTCGCGGTTTTATGCTAAACACAGCGTTTTTTTAAATTCAAAAGTCGCTTAAATGACTTTAAACAATAACTGACAATTATTAGTGAATTTTCTTAAAAAAAATTCACTAATGAGGAGATCTCGACTTTTGAATTTTGAAAAAATTTCTTCAAATGAGCGCTATTTAGGACCCCTGGAACCCAAATCCGAGGTCGGTTTCAGACTTTATATGTTTATATATATATATATATATATATATATATATATATATATATATATATATATATATATATATATATATATATATATATATATATATATATATATATATATATATATATATATATATATATATGTTTATATATTTATGTGTCACACCTATAACTAAAAAAATAATGGACCGATTTTGATAAAATTTGGTGAGTACCTTCCTTTCGCGAGTGGCTTGGATAAGTTCGTTAGCCAGGAAAATCCGCCGAGGTTTTCCCGGAAAATTTTGTGTTTTCTTTCGAAAAAAATCGAAAAAAATTTATATCCGGAATTAACAAAGTAAGGGCACGGGTACACGGGTTTATATCGTTATATGTAAGCTACCTACCAAAATTTAGCGCTGTCGGTTAAAGGACAAAAAAGTTACAGGCATTTAAAGAAAATTAAATTTGGGTTTTCCTCAAAACGTCAGTCGCGATTTTAAACGTCAAAATTTTAGGCAATGAACCTGAAATTAATATGATCTATGGAAGGAAAATGTCTCAAGAATAATGTTTTACAAAGCCTGAGCTCTTAGTTTCAATCGTCATTGTCCTTCATTTTACTAAAATATTCCCAGAAAATTTATTTCAAATAGACCCTTTCTCTGATACTTTAGCAGTAGTGTTGGCTATAGAGTTTATCGTTTAATGGTCAATATCATTTTTATCGTAAAAAATCATTAAAGCGCAATATATCCATTATTATGCAAGTTACGAAAAAAAGTTGTATACATTAATTGTAGGGTTTCTTAAGCTACATCTTAAAAAATATTTCCACAATTACAGGGTGGCCCATAAGTCGTTGGTGATTCAAATTTTCCTTTTTTTTTAGTGAATTTTTTTAATCGAACACGTCCTATGTTATTGAATTTTTGTATTTTCCATCGAAATATAATACATCTTTGTAAGAAAAGAAATTCGGGATGCAGCAAGTGCGTTATGGTAGCGAATTTTCATTAAATGCTTCAAATTTTGAATCAATTTGCTATTAACCTATAAGGTTTACCAGAAAACCAGTTTTTTCGGGAACAATTTAAGTTTACTTTCGGAAATTTTTGTACATTTTCAAACAATAAAGTTGTTTTGATGAAACATGGTACATTGTTTTTACTATATAGGTTATACTGGTAACTAAATTTGATGCCTGCTTTCTTTAAAAAAACACACATATTTGCTATTTAAAAATATTTTTATGAAAATTCACTGCCATAACGCACTTGCTGCGTCCAGAGGTTTTATTATTATGTAGTATAGGTAACAGAAAGGGTTTTATCACCCCTTTTAAGATAATTTTTAGCCACCGCAATGGAAAGGTGTTTACGCGGTAACGTGCCAGTGTTGACTCCTCTCTAGCCCGTGTGCTGTGCGTTCAGCTCTCACCCCTTTTTCCTGACGTCTCACCTCCCGTGTTTACGATTCAAGGTTTTGCCGGGAATTTGTTCAACGGTTGAAACGGTCGTTCTTAGGTGACATCATTGATGCGGAAACGATATTCATTTCTTGGAAATATTATTCCAGCAAAATGCGACGCAATTTTCCTTGGCAAACATATATATTGAATTTTAACGTACAAATTAGAAATGCAGTAAAGGGGTTTACGGTACTTGAAGATTTAGCGACTTTTCATCAAAATAATTTTGAAATCAAAACATGAATTGCTTAATATAGACATGGTTTTTGGTATTATTTAGATGCTTGGGGGCTTTCAAAGTGTTTTTAAACCAGTAATTATTCCAGGTAAAAATTGAATCGTTACAGGGTAAAGAATACATTGTTACAAAGCCGGAACAGTATGTATGTAAATGTGTTTATTATTACCGATTGTGAGACTTAAATATGGTGTTAGGAAAATTTTTTTGGGAAGCTTCAACCTTTTTTTGTTTTTTGTTTGTTTATTCAATGCTGACAAGGTGCTTTGTTAAAAGTCAAGCTAGAAAACATTTCTGGCATTGCAGTGTTATTAAGGGATAATAAATACCAATTCAGTTTTTATTTATTACAGGGTATCCCAAGCTCCTGAATGTAAAATGCCAATAAGTAATTTGGCAAAGGTATTTGGACCCACAATAATAGGATATTCATCAGAGGATCCTGATCCCCAAAATCTCATTTCTGAAACAGTGCAACAGAGCATCGTAAGTTAAACAATTTTATAAGTACTTGTTAATACATGTAGGGCCAAACATTTGACCTATTTTTAATTTTTGTTAATTATTTTCTATTCTTAATTTTCAGCTGATACTGTTAAAATTGAATTTATTATATGTTTTGTGACAGTGTGAAATCACATACTTTCAGGAAAATAAAGAACAACACATAAGGAGTGGTGATTGCAGTGAACTAAACAACTAAACTAAAGCTAATAACTAAATTAAATAGCTGAAAGACTTATTGTAACTTTAAAAATAAGTTGACTCGTGAAATAGAAGTGGCAAAAAAGAGAAACAATACCAACTATATTTTAGACTCAAAGAACAAAGCAAAAACAACCTGGAAACTTGTCAACAAATTAACTGGGAGGCAGCACGGGGGAGATAAACAGTTTGATGTGCGGAATTTTGAAGACGGGAAAGATTATGTGAACACACTGACGTTGAATAGTAAACTGGTGAATATGTGTCCAAAATATACTGTGCCGGAAAGGAGCTTGGACTCTATGAATCCAAGTGCACTGGGCAACACCATGTTTTTAAAACCCACCAATAGAGAAGAGGCAGAAAGTGCAATTATGTTGCTTAAAAACACTTTGGCGGTTGGTTTTGATGAGATGCCGGCATTATTGTTAAAGTATTGTACACTGACCCTAGCTGACCCACTGTCAGAGCTAATTAATAAATTGTTTGAACAGGGCATTTATCCAACCAATTTGAAGAGGGCAGTTGTGATTTTGTTACACAAGAGTGGTACGATGACGGAATTGCTTAATTATCGACCTATCTCTATAAATCCAAACATCTCTAAGGTTATAGAAAAAATAATTGCTACAAGGATGTTTGATTTTTTTGAGAAAAATTATATTATAAATCAATATCAAAATGCTTACTTAAGGGAGAGATCGACAGTGAGGTCAATTTACCAACTGATTGAGGAAGTTATGGATGGAATTAATAAGGGGGAGAAGGTTTTGGGTGTTTTTATGGACCTATCCAGAGCATTTGACAGCGTGTAGCATGAAATACTGTTGGGGAAATTGGAAGCCTTAGGTTTTCGTGGGCTAACACAATATTTGCTAAGATCCTACTTGAGTGAAGGAAGGCAGTGTTTGTCGGCCGTTGACAGAACAACAGGCAAAAGAATATATTCTACATAGGAGAGCATTGACAGAGGGGTGCCACAGGGATTCGTTTTGGGGCCTTTGTTATTTCTCGTTTATGTGAATGAGGTACCGAGTCTAACATCACATAGAACGATCTTGTTCGCTGATGACACCGCATTTGTAGTGAGAGACCTAAAGAGCGTAAGAGAAAAGACAGTTCGTGCTTTAGAGGATTTTAATACATGGTTTGGTGAAAACGGTTTGCTTTTAAACGTGAATAAAACAAGCCTTGTTGATTTCAATAGAGTATATGATACACAACTCTCTGTTAATGATCTGGAAATGAATTTTAGTGAGAGCATAGTGTTCTTGGGAGCGAAGCTGGACAGTGAAGTTTGAGAGCTCATGTAGAAATGGTGGCTGCGAAGGTGGCAGGTTACGTGTATGCGGTAAGAATAATTTCATCTTCGGTGGATGTGGCCGCCAGTCTGTCAGCTTACCATGCTTTGGTGGAGTCCAGAATTAGATATGGAGTAATCTTCTGGGGCAATTCAGTAGAGGCAAATAGAATTTTTGTGCTCCAGAAGCCGTGTATACGAGCTATCTTTATTTTGAAGGGTAGAGAAAGTTGCAAGGGGGTGTTTAAAAGTATTTATATACTTACCTTTGCTTCTCTATATGTGCTTGAATGTTTGTGTTTTGTAAAAAAATATTATAGTTTTTTGTAGGTAGCGAATTAATTCATTCACAGAGCACAAGGGGCACAACCCAACCCCAAGAAAGGATCCAAAGCGCTTCCTAGCAACTACAGGCCTATTTCTCTCCTTTCAGTTGTCTCTAAAGTGATGGAAAAGTATATAAACACCGAATTACTAAAATTTCTTGAAAAACATAGTCTAATCCATGACAGGAAGTATGGATTCCGTCAGCGCAGATAACTTCCGACCTCCTTTCCTTTGTCACTCATTCTTGGAACAAGTCTATGGAACTACACGGTGAATCCCAGATTGTCGCTCTAGGCATATCCAAAGCATTCCACCAGGTCTGGCACACAGCGCTGCTTAATAAACTTCCGACTTATGGCCTACCACCAAGACTGTACCTGGACAACAAATTTCCTCTCCATCCGGAGCATTTCTGTTGTCGTGGATGGCCATTCCTCCTAACTGTATCCAATTAATGCAGGAGTTCCTCAAGGTTAAGCTTTAGCCCCTACTTTGTTTCTTCTCCACATCAATGACCTCCTCTCTACCACATCCAACCCAGTTCACAGTTACGCAGACAACAGCACCCTTCACTCAAATATACAATATTCTAAGCCTGTTTTGTTAGCCCAATTAGATGAGGATCGCAGACTCATGGAGGGTTCTGTCTCCGTGGATCTCCAAAAAATATTAGACTGGGGAAGTAGAAATCTTGTACAATTAACCCCACCAAATCTTAGTTTTGCTTTCTTTCTTATAAGAGATACACCAGCCCTAGACCCATCACAATGAACAACCAAGTTATTCAAAGTAATGAGTCCTTTTCACTTGTTGGCATTTCTGTGGATCGAAATCTCAATTGGCACCAACATGTCACATCAATTGCAGAAGCGGCTGCTAAGAAATTAGGTTTTCTCTTCCGGGCTCGCAAATACTTTTCACCAGCTAATCTCTATACCTTATATACTTCACAAATGAGGCCAAACCTTGAACCTGCTCCCACATCTGGGGTGCAGCTGCCGCTTCTACACTCGCTATCCTGGACTCAATTCAGAAGAGAGCTATACGTCTCATCGGTGACCCTACCCTCACCCAAAGGCTGCCATCCCTTGCCCACCGGCGTGCCGTTGGTGACCTCTCTTTTATAGATATCTGCACTGGCATTGCTAGGAGGAGCTTTCTTCCATAGTTCCTCCACCTGCTGCCCCCAACAGATCTACCAGGGGAACAGAGCGAATGCACCCTTTTACTATCCAGGTCACCAGACATGGAATATCTTGTTATGCCCGTTCTTTTGTCCCGAGGACTTCCAAGTTGTGGAATTCCTTGCCGGCACATATTTTTCCTTCTCCTAACCACTAAACCTTCAAGTCCAGAATTAACAAGTTGCCTCTTTCCTCCTTGTCGACACCCACGGTACGATAGTATTTAGGCTGTAAGCCCTCGTGGTGTATTGTTGAAATATAAAAAAAAGTGTGTTGAGACTTTTCGATACAGATGACTTGAAACTGCTTCTGAGAGCGACGTCGCTGGATGATTGCGATAGATTGCAGGAAGATCTATACTTGCTCTATGAGTGGTGCTTACAGAATGCATTAGAACTAAATGTGAGTAAATGTAAGGTCATGACTTTCACACATAAAGCTTTCCCTGTTGAGTTTGAGTATACTGTGGGTCGGTTGGTGGTCGATCGTGTGGAGACTGTGATGGACTTGGGGGTCCACTTTGATAAGAAACTGTCGTTTGACATTCACATCAATACCATAGCAAACTAGTGTAACAGGTTTTTGGGATTTATAGTGCGGAACTGTGGGACGTTTACATGTTTTGGTGCTCTCAAAGCTTTGTATTGTGCTTTTGTTCTTTCAAAGTTACGATATGCATCTCTTGTCTGGGGCTAATATTGTGGTGTGCATATAAGCTCACTTGAATCTGTCCAGAGAAGGTTCCTAAAATATCTGTGGTTTAAGGAAAATGGGCGTTATCGGGAGAGGGGGTTCGATCATTCTGCTTTGCTTGGGCACTTTGAATTCGTCAGTTTATGTAAGCTAAGAAGAGTTGACTCAATCAAGTTTTTATATAAACTGATACACAATGTCATTGATTGTCCGGAATTGGCGACAATAGGCATGGATGCAAAATGATGATAATGTTTTGTATCCTCCTACTATGTCGAAAATCATAACTACTGGACAATTGATAGTCCCTTTATTAATCTTATTTTTAAAGGGGTAGACATTGATCCAATCCAATCCATAGCAGGTGGTAGTGGAATTTTCCTTTATGTAATAGTAAAGGATTTTTTCACGCCCGAGGAGGTACCACCCCATACATCAAGGGGCCGGTGAAGTCCCAACGGACGTTTCCGGTTCTGGTGTATGAGTCGGTTTCCCTTATAAGCAAAAATGATGATGGCTCCTCCTTGTATAAAATATTCCGGAGGCAAAATACCCCCCCATTCGGATCTCCGGGAGAGGGGTGTACAGGGGGCGCCAACATCAAGATTTAACATATCCTTTTCGAATATATGTGGCCTAAATTCTAACCTGAACTCCGTCCACCATTTCCTCCAGGCTAACAGGCCCCAACTCCTCTTCCTCACCGAAACCCAAATCAGTGCCAAAACAGCCACTAATCACCTTAATTTCCCGGGGTATGAGCTCCTTACTGCCTTTAGATTGCATGGAGGCGTGTGCGCATACGTCCGTAGCAATCTACCCTGCACCAGACTTCCCAATTTAGAAGCTGGAAGAAAAGACATACTATGGATAAAACTCTCTCTCAGGGCTGCAACTAAATTCATCTGTTGCATTTACCGGTCACCTTCTGACAACAACTTTGTCCAGCTCTTTGACTACCTTTCTGAAAAAACCGACTATCTGATTTCTGAATATCCTTCCTCCGAGGTCACTATTCTTGGCGACTTCAATGTCCATAATAAGGAATGGCTAGGATCTTCAAAAACCGATCCACAAGGGAGAGCAGCGGAGGCCTTTGCAGTCAGCAATTCTTTGGCCAATATAGTTCAGCAACCTACTTACTTTCCTCATATCCCAACATATCCCTTGGATCTCCTTCTTACTACAAACCCTGAATGCTATAAGATATCAGTCACCGCCCCCCTTGGTCGCTCAGACCACGGCATGGTCACTGCTTCCTGTGCAATGCAACCCGAGGTCACACAGTCATCACACCCACGTATCGTTTGGCACTACAACTCCGCAAACTGGGACGAAATGCGGGATTACTTTTCCTCATTTCCATGGGCCTCTGTCTGTTTCTCTCATCCTGACCCCTCTGATATCTCACAAAACGTCACCGAAATTATCCAAGCTGGAATTATTTATTCCACGTACACAGAAAACCTCTTCAGCTACTCAAAAGCCCTGGTTCTCTAAATCCTGTGACAAGGCCAGACTTGAAAAGGTCAAAGCTCACAAAACGCTTCTACACAATCCCAGTCAAGAAAATCGTCAAGCATTCAACGACGCAAGAAACCGCTATGTCCGCATTCTTTCTGAGGCAAAAAACTCGTTTAATAACCACATCAAAAACAAAGTACTCTCAAGCTCCAACGGCGGCAAACCCTTCTGGACTCTTGCTAAGTCTATTGGGAATAATTTCTGCAAGAGCACGTTCCCACCTCTTGTCTCAGGGGATGAAATTGTTTCTACCGCCCTGGGCAAGGCTGAACTTTTTGCTTCGTTGTTCGCCGGAAATTCTACTCTCAACCCACCTCCAAATGTTCAACCACCAACAGTCCCCAATGTCGCGCATAAAATGACTGATATCATTTTCAAAACTACAAAGGTACGAAAGATGCTCTCTTCTCTTAATACCAGGAAAGCCTCTGGCCTTGACGAGATCCCAGCAATTGTTCTCAAAAAATGCGCACCAGAACTTGCTCCTGTCCTGACTCGTCTGTTTCAGATATCTTACAATAAAGGCATATTCCCTAGTAACTGGAAAACTGCTCGAGTACAACCCATCCCCAAAAAAGGATCCAAAGCGCTTCCTAGCAACTACAGGCCTATTTCTCTCCTTTCAGTCATCTCTAAAGTGATGGAAAAGTATATAAACACCGAACTACTAAAATTCCTTGAAAAACACAGTCTAATCCACGACAGGCAGTATGGATTCCGTCAGCGCAGATCGACTGCCGACCTCCTTTCCTTTGTCACCCATTCTTGGAACAAGTCTATGGAACAATACGGTGAATCCCAGATTGTTGCTCTAGACATATCCAAAGCATTCGACCAGGTCTGGCACGCAGCGCTGCTTAATAAACTTCCGGCCTATGGCCTACCACCAAAACTTTGTACCTGGACAGCAAATTTCCTCTCCAACAGGAGCATATCTGTTGTTGTGGATGGCCATTCCTCCAAACTGTATCCAATTAATGCAGGAGTTCCTCAAGGTTCAGCTTTAGCCCCTACTTTGTTTCTTCTCCACATCAATGACCTCCTCTCTAGCACATCCAACCCAGTTCACAGTTACGCGGACGACAGCACCCTCCACTCAAATATACAATATTCTGAGCCTGTCTCTTTAGCCCAATTAGATGAGGATCGCAGACTCATGGAGGGTTCTGTCTCCGTGGACCTCCAAAAAATATTAGACTGGGGAAGTAGAAATCTTGTACAATTCAACCCCACCAAAACTAAGTCTTGCTTTCTTTCTCACAAGAGATACAGCAGCCCTAGACCCATCACAATGAACAACCAAGTTATTCAAAGTAATGAGTCCTTCTCTCTTGTTGGCATTTCTGTGGATCGAAATCTTAATTGGCACGAACATGTTACATCAATTGCAGAAGCGGCTGCTAAGAAATTGGGTATCCTCTTCCGGGCTCGCAAATACTTTTCACCAACTAATCTCTATACCTTATACACTTCACAAATAAGGCCAAACGTCGAATACTGCTCCCACATCTGGGGTGCAGCTGCCGCTTCTACACTCGCTATCCTGGACTCCATTCAAAAGAGAGCTATACGTCTCATCGGTGACCCTACCCTCACCCAAAGGCTTCCATCCCTTGCCCACCGACGTGCCGTTGGTGACCTCTTTCTCTTTTATAGATATCTGCACGGGCACTGCTCAGAGGAGCTTTCCTCCATAATTCCCCCACCTGCTGCCCCCAGCAGATCTACCAGGGGAACAGAGCGAATGCACCCTTTTAATGTCCAGGTCACCAGACATAGAACATCTTGTTATGCACGCTCTTTTGTCCCGAGGACTTCCAAGTTGTGGAATTCCTTGCCGGCACATGTTTTTCCTTCTCCTCCGAACCTCCAAACCTTCAAGTCCAGAATTAACAAGCTGCCTCTTTCCTCCTTGTCAACACCCACGGTACGATAGTATTTAGGCTGTAAGCCCTCGTGGTGTGTTGTTGACATTAAAAAAAAAAAAAAAAAAAAATTATTGGCGCATATAAATTTCCATGTTCCCAGGATGAGTGAATGGCACAATATGTCATAATAATCAGGCTAGGACTGTTGTTATGTTAAGATCTCAAATATATGTAATGTGTGAAAATTTAATATCATTTGCTCACGTAGTGATATATTTAGCGACAGTTTGTGTAAATTGTTGCATAGAGCTATTGAAATGTTGTAGTTTTAGGTTTGTTTTTGGATTAATATTTTGTTATTGTTAATTTATGGTATTCTCACTAGCTAATTAGTTTATGTCTGTTGGACACAATAAATTATTATTATATTGAGTGTTAATTTGACTTGATCAACAGAATAAGGCTGCATTTACCTATAAAAAAGACTCTTTATCCACCTGTTGTTTCCTTAAATCCAGCTTTGTATGTGTTTAAAGTTATCTAGCTATTTGTGTTGCAGGTAATGGAATATCTGTTGCACCTTTCAACAGACTATTGGTCAGGATTTATAAATGTTGACAGGAACACACTACAGCCTGGAAGTAGACTTCAGCAGACACCAAGTACAGATTCTCTATTACGTCATACTACCAGAGGGCTTATCACTCCTAGCAGGTAAAGTTTTCAGTTGTGTTGAATCTTAACTCAGTTTTTTTTAGTATTTTAAAAAGCGTGGCATGGTCACCATAGCTACAGCTGTTCCAGAAAACATTATAGATTTCTTACAGTTTAGTGATTTGTTTGAACACATATAGGTATAAACGCTGTATTGTATAGTTTGTTGGTTCAACAACACATACATTATTATCACATTATTATTATTATTATCACATTATTATTATTATCTCTGTATTTCTGAATATCCTTCCTCCAAGGCCACTATTCTTGGTGACTTCAATGTCCACAATAAGGAATGGCTAGGATCTTCAAAAACCGATCCACAAGGGAGAGCAGCGGAGGCCTTTGCAGTCAGCAATCCTTTAGCCAATATGGGTCAGCAACCTACTTACTTTCCTCGCATCCCAACACACAGCTCAAATCCCAACACACAGCTCAAATCCCTTGGATCTCCTTCTTACTACAAATCCTGAATGCTATAAGACATCAGTCACCGCCGGCCTTGGTCGCGGACCACGGCATGGTCACTGCTTCCTGCGCAATGCCACCCGAGGTCACACAGTCATCACAACCACGTATCGTTTGGCAGTACAACTCTGCGAACTGGGACGAATTGCGGGATTACTTTTCCTCATTTCCATGGGCGTCTGTCTGCTTCTCTCATCCTGACCCCTCTGATATCTCACAAACTGGCATGGAATTATTTATTCCACATAAACGGAAAACCTCTTCAGCCACTGGTTCTATAAATCCTGTGACACGGCCTCCTTTCCTTTGTCACCCATTCTTGGAACAATCCTGGACTCAATTCAGAAGAGAGCTATACGTCTCATCGGTGACCCTACCCTCACACAAAGGCTACCATCCCTTGCCCACCAACGTGCCGTTGGTGACCTCTCTCTCTTTTATAGATGTCTACACGGGCACTGCTCAGAGGAGCTTTCTTCCATAGTTCCTCCACCTGCTGCCCCCAACATATCTACCAGGGGAACAGAACGAATGCACCCTTTTACCGGCCAGGTCACCAGACATAGAACATCTTGTTATGCCCGCTCGTTTGTCCTGAGGACTTCCAAGTTGTGGAATCCCTTGCCGGTACATGTTTTTCCTTCTCCCCCGAACCTCCAAACCTTCAAGTGCAGAATTAACAAGTTACCTCTTCCCTCCTTGTCGACACCCACAGTACGATTGTAATTAGGCTGTAAGCCCTCGTGGTGTGTTGTTGAAATATAAAAAAATCGCACCTAGGTTAGGTTAGGTTAAATTGTGAGTGGACCATAATGGTCCCTCCACTGCGACATTAAGGGCTATTGCGGCTCGCGCCTAATTGTCCAGGGTGCCCACTCGTCTGGAAAACAGGGAAAACTGGGAGAAGTCAAAGAATTGGTAGAAGAAAAAATTTTGCCTGCGAAAACTTGTGAAAATTGACTGAGAGTCAGGGAATTTTTGTCGCCGTCACGGAAAAACACCACGAGGGCTTACAGCCTAAATACTATCGTAACCGTGGGTGTCGACAAGGAGGAAAGAGGCAACTTGTTAATTGTGGATTAGGAACTCCTGCATTAATTGGATACAGTTTAGAGGAATGGCCATCCACGACAACAGAAATGCTCCGGTTGGAGAGGAAATTTGTTGTCCACATACAGAGTAGTTTATTAAGCAGCGCTGCGTGCCAGACCTGGTCGAATGCTTTGGATATGTCTAGAGCGACAATCTGGGATTCACAGTGTAGTTCCAGAGACTTGTTCCAAGAATGGGTGACAAAGAAAGAAGGTCGGCAGTTGATCTGCGCTGACGGAATCCATACTGCCTATCGTGGATTAGACTGTGTTTTTCAAGAAATTTTGGTAGTTCGGTGTTTATATACTTTTCCATCACTTTAGAGACAACTGAAAGGAGAGAAATAGGCCTGTAGTTGCTAGGAAGCGTTTTGGATCATTTCTTGGGGACGGGTTGTACTCGAGCAGTTTTCCAGTTACTAGGGAATATGCCTCTATTGTAAGATGTCTGAAACAGACGAGTCAGGACAGGAGCAAGTTCTGGTGCGCATTTTTTGAGAACAATTCCTGGGATCTTGTCAAGGCCAGAGGCTGTCTTGGTATTAAGAGAAGAGAGCATCTTTCGTACCTTTTTAGTTTTGAAAATGATATCAGTCATTTTATGCGTGACATTGGTGACTAATGGTGGTTGAACATTTGGAGGTGGGTTGAGAGTAGATTGCCGGCAAACAACGAGGCAAAAAGTTCAGCCTTGCCCAGGGCTGTAGAAACAATTTCATCCCCTGAGACAAGAGGTGGGAATGTGCTCTTGCAGAAATTATTCCCAAATGATTTAGCAAGAGTCCAGAAGGGTTTGCTGCCGCTGGAGCTTGAGAGGACTTTGTTTTTGATGTGGTTATTAAACGAGTTTTTTGCCTCAGAAAGAATGCAGACATAGTAGTTTCTTGCGTCCGTAAATGCTTGACGGTTTCCTTGACTGGGATTATAAACATAGTAAATGTCAACTTGTTTGCTCACTAAATAATTTATTTAATTGCTAATTGTCAAATATGAATGATGGATTTATGGCCTACTATTGCTTATTTTGGCGATTTTTGCTTAAAACTGTTAAATTATCTGGCCAGAGTTAATATATAGTTTCCTTTGAAAACCATAAAGTTTCTGAATTATTTGCTATAGATGTAAGTTGGGTTGAATAATCTTATTTTAGGGTGTGCCCGCTCTCTGTCGGTTCTTAACAGCCTGTGTTGTTGTTTCACATTATTTACTTTTATTGCTATAACCAAGACATTGTAAGTTTGTGTAATATGGTTTATACTGATTAAAATGAACTTTTGTTTTTAGGACTGGTGGAACTAGAAGAAAGCAGCGGTTCTTTGCAACTCCGCCGACTAATAAATAACTCTTATATTTCGAAGCTATATGTATTCATATATTTTTATTATAAGTTTAATATTGTTAGATTATAGGATTTTGAGCATATGTTAAAGCAAAACTATGTAATTATTGTACTTAAGTCATAATGACACAATATATTATTTCTATTGTTATTGTTGTCAACTTGAGAAAAATTTGTTTGAGGGGAAAAACAATTTTAAATATTTACAATGTAAACATGTATATTTTTCAAATAAAATATACAACATTTGTGAAAGCCAATACATCAACCAACTCGTGTGATTTTTCTAATAAAAGTTATATAGTTAAATATTCTGGTATATATTTTTTTACATGATTTTATCAAATTTACTCAGAAAAAATTCCCTGAGTTCATTTAAAAAAAATCTTTAATTGGATGCAAAATAGGACTAGTTAATGGGCCACTTTGGCCAGACAGTTCTAGTGACTTTTGTTGCAGTTGGTAACATTGGTTGTCATGTGGTTAAGTATGGGCTCTACATTACCGACATGACAGCTGACAGTTACTGTTATATAGTGACTTTTGTTGTAGTTGGCAACATTGGTTGTCAGTTGTCCTGAACAGGACTGAACAGATCTATCTTGCCCTGAACAGACCAGATTGAAATTTTTCGTACTTTTAGCTGAAATTTGCATCTAGCCATTATGGCTGGAGACTTATCCAAATGAAATAGTTTCAAAATGGCTGCTTTTACAGTTATACCTTAGTTTGCCATTAACTGTTATTTTAACAGGAGCATCCTGTATATTATTACATTTTTGAACCATAGACAAAATTCTAGTCTAAATTCATGTGGGACAGCATAGGTAAAGAACAGTAGTTTTTGAGTTATTCAAGTTTCTTCAAAAAAGTTTACAGACAAGGAATTAAACAAAAAATGTATCCTGGCCATTTAGCGATAAACCATTACACAAATTGGTACAAACAAACGGCCTATGATGTTCTTTCAAGACATCAAATCAGAATTTGATATCTTAAGACAGGTGTTCGCAAACTGTACACTGGTTTTTGAAAACTTGAAACCACATTCAGTCGAAAATGTTAAATGAAACACCCTGTATGTTATAACCTTATTGTCATCTGGATAGAATTACCTTTCCAGTGGTATATGAGTTCCATATCCTTAT
This sequence comes from Tillus elongatus, assembly GCA_964006375.1. NCBI lineage: Eukaryota > Metazoa > Arthropoda > Insecta > Coleoptera > Cleridae > Tillus > Tillus elongatus. Next base: position 28,174,597 of record OZ023263.1, on the reverse strand, counting down.
ATCTTCTAGTTTTAATGATAAGGTACACCGGGGTAAGTGTAAATTCGGGGTAAGTATAATCCACACGAAATTGTGAATTTAGATATTGTAATAGTGGCGCGATCTATGGTGCAGCAGCTATACTATAATGTCAACTTGACAGTAGTAGAATGTTTACATATCGGCAGCACCAACTTTGAATTATCGTCCGTTAGTTATTCATGTACACTGGCACTCAGCTGTTGAGTTTTGTTGTGTCCACTTGGTCGTTTTTGTTAAAAACTTGACGTGTTTTGAGTAAAACTTTCAGTAAGTACTTTATTAATCTTATTATTTAGTAACTAATTATATTATTTTCGATACAACTTCAACTCTTTTTGTGCTATGTGTAACGATTCACTTTTTACCTGGTATCATTACTGGTCCAAAAATACTTAGAAAGCCCCCAAGCATCTAAATAATACCAAAAAAACCCTGTCTATATTAAATACTTCAAGTTTTGAATTTCAAAAATTATTTGATGAAAAGTCGCCAATGTTTAACTACCCTGAACACCGTACTGCATTTTAAATGTGTACATTAAAAGTCAAATATCTAAAGACGCAATATGGCTTTGTTAGTAAATAATGTGTCGCATTTTCCTAGAAGGACGTTTTAAGTAAACAAAATATCCGTTGAAAATGTTCTAGAACAAAGTATTGTATATCTTGAAACTCCGTTGAGAATATTAAATTAACCTTGAAGGTACGAGTCCATGTTCAATGTTAATGGGAGTCGAAACTACATCTGCAATTTTGTCACAGAAGTTAACCTTGAAGGTCCTTAACTATAGGCGAGGGACGTATGTGTTAAGGGAAAGGGAATTTGAATCTCAAGAGAAACAGACCTTAGCTCGGGGGAGTCCAAGCCGGCACATTGCCGTGTGAACACCTTTTAGTTGCGCTGGCCAAAACCTATCTTAAAAAGGGGTGATAAAACCCTTTCTGTTATCTCTACTACCTATTAATAATTGTCAGTGATTGTTTAAAGTCATTCAAGCGGCTTTTGAAGTTAAATTAACGCCGCGTTTAGCATAAAAACGCGAGTTAACAGTGTTCCTTTGTTTCAGACCTGGTGTATTTCTAACGTTAATCAGAAAGAGTTTTTGAGTATTAGCGAATTTTGAGTCAATTGGTAGTAAATTTCACTTGAGCCAATTTATGTTTTAATTGTTGTTAAAAAAGTTTTCGTCAAAGTAATTCAGCGTATCGACATAGGGAACAAATTGTCTCCTAGTATTGGAGCAACAAAATCCACCGGCCCAATAACCGCTAATGGGAAGTACCAATCATTCTCTCCAGCATTCCTTTTCTTATTGAAGTTTGTGAGTTTGTGTCAGGCATTGATAGCTGATCCCAGTTGGAAAGCATCTTCACAGGGTCATCAGGTGACTCAATGCAGGAGAACTCAGTGAGTCGAAATAAATCCTATCTCTATAAACCAGCAAAATTTCTCAAGCAGCAATCTAATACTTGAACCCTTACAACTTGAACTTTCAAAATAACGTAGTCAAACGTGAACTTAAACAGTGTCAGCGAGGTGCTGTAGGGATAACTGTAAATTTCCTGTTTAATCTTAGAATTTTGTCAATTTTGTGAATTCAAATACATATTTCTTGAAATTGTGAATAGCAAATTTCGTCTGTAAAATATCTAACCTGTACATTCTTTTTAATATCTTTCATTTCAATAATTAATGTAGAAATTTCACGTAGGAATATTTTTTTATGGAGCCTCACTCAAAGAACTGGCCAGTTAAGTAATTGAAGAATTAACAGAGTTGATTGACAAACGTCGAGTAATTTACCTACTAATTTGTGTTTGCTTTTGAGCTGTAAAATACAGCATTTGACTTTTGACATACCTCAAGTAGCTAATATTGATATTTTAGTGACATACCACCATGTTTATCTTATTATTTTGTCATATGTATGTGAAATGATAACTTCTTTTCTTGAAGTTCTTGCTGTTTAATTGATTTTTATTTGTGTATGAATAATGTTTATTTGTGATTTACCAACCATGTTTATTTAATTTTGCTTGCTATTCCAAGTTTAATTTATATGAATAAATTTAATACTTTGTTACATTAACATATCTGTTTCATTGAAAAGTAATTCCTAACCAATATTTCTCATGTTTGGCGGCGATTCAATAGATAATTCTAACTTTTTCCGAGATATCTACAACTTAAAGTTACCAGGTTCTGATCAGGGGATCCAACAAATATGGGACCTCTGACAGAACAACTCAGAACTAGGTAAGTAGTAGGCTTTATTTCTTAACATTTTGTGACCCTAGCAGTGTTTCTCATCTTGCAAATAATAAAATCTGATAGATATATACATTAGGTTAGGGTTCAGCAGCTAATGGTGACCTCACTACCAACCGGATTCATATCCACTTGAGGTCAATCTTTAGATAACAGCTTTTTCACTTACTACATAATACTTTGCAACATATCGATTGTGAAAGTTCTTTTATTTAAAGGAGGTAACATATGCTAGTAGTTTACACTTGCCCTCGGAAAAATCTCCATTGGGGCAAGTGTGACCCGCGATAGGTTACACTTACCCCCTGCGATTTTAATATATTTTTCACTGTTTCATACAATGGTACGAAACTATGCGCGAAAGAAACCTCCGCCGAGTTATAGCAAAAATGAGTTGGAAGAAGCTACACAAGCAGTAAAAACAGGAAGGCTAACATTATATAGGGCGGCAATAGTATACAAAATACCAAAAGCTACGTTTTTTACTCATGTTAAGGGTACAAGAGGACTAAAAAGTAATACGGGGGGTAGGGCTCCCGCTCTTCCTTTTGATGTGGAACAAAGAATTGCCAACTGTATTAAATCAGTTGAGAAATGAGAAATTAGGACTATCAAAGAAAGAAGTACTTCACCTAATTGGATGTTATGTGAACGACAATAAAATTGTGACACCTTTTAAAAATGGGGTCCCCGCAAACAACTACTTTATTCAGTTTATAAAAACATTTAACTTAAGTCAGAAAAAACCACAGTCTGTAGAAGTTGCTCGGAAGAAAGCCATGGACCCGTTCATTATCTACAATTATTTTGATATCCTCAAACAACATATTAAAAATATATCGGCATCAAATATACAATCTTGATGAAACCAGTTTCTGCCTGGATCCATCCCGTATTAAAGTTGTTGGAGAAAAGGGAAAAGCAGCTCATAGGACAACAAGTGGCCCTGGACCAGAGAATATAACAGTTCTTCTTGGGGAAATGCTGCAGGTGAAAAGCTTCCACCTTTGATAGTGTTCAAAGGGAAGAATATTTGGATTTCAAACAAGGAATATCCTGGAATGATGTATTCAGTAACCAAAAATGGGTGAATGGAAGCAGAAACGTTTACAAACTTTTGTGAAAATTGGCAACCATAGGCCTGTAATATTAATTTATGATGGTCACACGTCACATATTAGTGTTTCTCTTATAGAAAAGGCAATGGCTAATGATATACTTATAATGAAACGTCCTCCCCATTCAAGCCATTTATTACAGCCCATGGATCTATGTGTATTTAAGTCATTGAAAATGGCATGGGATGCAGAATTGACAAAGTGGCAAAGACACAATTATGGCACCAAATTACCAAAAGCAGTGTACGCCACTACCTTGCTTATCAAAGCATTTGAGAAAGGAGGAATATACCCCTTTAATAATGATGTCATACCCACTGACAAGTTTGATCCAGAAGCCTATAGGAGGGGGTGTTTAGAAAACCCCAAAAGTGACTGTCCGATCGTGGCTTCAGCTTCCTCTACTACAAAGCAAGTTTCGGAAGATCTGATTAATTTGCCATCGACTTCAACAGTAACCAGAGAAATAATTTCTCAGAAGTTGCCCACTCATTCAACTTATTCACCAATTACATACACCAGTTCGGAACAATCGCTTACATCAATCAACCACCCCAAAAGTTTTGAGAGCATACTTTTAGAACAACTGAAACAGACACCGAAATCAGAGAAAACTGGAAGGAAAACAATATGTAACGGGGCTGACGTTATTACAAGTTTGGAGGCAAATGTTATATTGAAGGAGCAAACAAATAAAGTAAAAAAAAACAGTAAAATTAAAAACAAAGAAAGGAGGCAAGAAAATTAAAAAAAGCAACTGTACAAGGAAGAGAGGGATGAAGATAGTTTAGAAGAAATGGAAGTAAAATATACGGATGACGATGATGATGATCTAAACGTAGATGATGCAGTGGCCAATATCAGTGAGGAAAAAGATTTTATGAACTCTGGATAATAACCCAGAAACACTAAAAATGGGAGACTGGATTCTAGTGAAATTAGGGACTTCGTGAGTCTGAAGTTAGGTCCTCTTAATTAATTGTATCTTCCCAAAGTAATAGTCATTAATTAATGACAATTCAAAAAGGAGGTCAGGTTGCGCCTGCGGCCTTACAAACCCAGACAGCACAGACACATTCTATATTCCATGTTTTGAAAGAATATTGAGACATCCCCAGAACATTCTCACAGGATACAAATATGTTCATAGAACATTCTATGAATATGTTACTTGGACAGATTCTGTCATACTAATAAGGTTCTTAGAATGTTATTGATAATATTCTTAGGAGCTCCCAGTATGTTCTGAAAATGTCCCACGAACAATTCAATGAATCTTCTCAAAATGTCCATACATATCTTCATGGGAACATTCATTTTTTCAAAGATATACAGGGTATTTCGCATAAGAACTGACACAGAGTAGGGGCATGTATCAGGGGAACCTAAAATATGGTGATTTAACGCCACTTACCCCTATACTTTAAGTTGCATCACTGAGAAGTTATAGGCATTTAAAGTGGGGTTCAACTTATTCACTCCTTTCAAGTGCCTCAATCGAACTCTACTTACTATGGAAGTTAAATTGCACTTGTTGATATTAAATCCATACGTAAACATTTAATATACTTTATTATTTCACTAACTGAATAAACTATATGATACATTTAACTATAAAACAATCACAGACAGCACATAACAGATAACTGACCGAGCGTGGAGAGACGTATCTTCACTGTGTCGGTTGGTAGCGAGAGAGAGAGAGAGAGAGATATCCCTGGTGTCTCTTATATAGTAGTTCTTGACAGCTTGCTGTCGAATAACGTAACGCAACGTTTAGCTGTCAAGAGAAACATAGGGTAGTGTTGACGAAAACACTGCGGTCGGAACCACCGCCACATACTCCCCTCTCAGTGGCAACGCTATTAGTTCAAGTATCTTCGTGGAAATCGAACTCTACGTCCATGGCGTGTAGTTTGAACGGGAACGGGAACTTCACTGTCACTTTCAGTTTCACTAGGTGTTGGACTTTCACTGTCACTTTCAGTTTCACTAGGATGTCTCTGAGGCTGGAAAGTTGTCTGTTCGTTATCACAAAGAATGAATGCGGGTTTAAGACGGTCAACAGAAATTGTCTCTTCTCCGTGTGATTTCTTGATTTTGAAGACTTTGTCAGTTCGGGATAACACTTCAAAGGGGCCGTCATAAACTGGTTCGAGGGTTTTTCGCGGAATATCAATGCGAACAAAAACAAAAGGAGCTTCCATAAGCTTAGGATGGACAAATACCTTTTTTGCAGTATGATGTTTAAAAGGTACTGGTCGAACTTTCCTTATGTCTTCTTTCAGCTGAGATATAAGTGGTGGAACATCATGAGCTTGTGTGCTGTTGAAAAAGTCGGTGGGAAGTTTGATTGATTCTCCGTAGACTATTTCAGCGGGTGTTGAGCGATATTCTGGAATTATGTACGATCTGAGTCCTAGTAACACAATTGGCAATTTAGCGACCCAGTTTTCGTCCATATGAGCTTTCCGGGCCTGTTTCAGAACTCTATGCCATCTCTCGATTACACCATTTGCTGCTGGGTGGTAAGCTGTGGTCTTGATGTGGTCTGCACCTAGTGTTTTAGTGAGGTGTGTGAAAAGGTGGCAATCGAATTGTTTACCTCTGTCTGTGGTGATGTATTGCGGAACACCGAAACGAGAGATCCAGCATGATAAAATAGTGTTCGCTACTGTTTCTGCTGTAATATCTGACAATGGAATTGCTTCGGGCCATCGAGAAAATCTGTCTATTATTGTTAACAGATAGGGTTGACCTTGTGATGCTGGTAATGGTCCCACAATGTCAACATTTATATGCGAGAATCTTCTCATGGCTGGGGTGTATTGTCCAATGGCACTGGAAGTGTGTCTCCATATCTTGACTTTCTGGCAGGGAATGCAAGTTTTAGACCAAAGAGATACATCGCGTTTCAATTTGGGCCAACAAAATCTATACTGGACCAGATCGACTGAAGCTGATATGCCTGGGTGAGATAAATTGTGGATAGAATCGAAAATCTTTCGGCGAAATTTGAGCGGAATGAATGGGCGAAGTTTCTTTGAAGAAGAATCGCAAATAAGATTCATTCCGTTGTCAAGAGGCATGTTTTGAAATTTGTATGAGGAAGATTTAGACTGCAGAAGGTGTTTGAGTTCCTCACAAGATGACTGAGCTTGCGCAATTTCTTGGAGTGACACAGTGGAAGAAAGTGAAATTGTTTCAATGCGAGAACAATAGTCTGCGGGAATGTTTGTAGGACCTGGTATGTAGCGAATGTCTGTGGTAAATTGACCTAGGAAGTCTAAATGTCGTAGTTGCCTTGGAGATGCTTTATCGACGCGTTGTTCAAAAGCGTATGTCAAAGGTTTGTGGTCCGTATAAATGGTGAAATGGCGACCTTCTAGGGTATATCTAAAGTATTTAACTGCCTGATAAGCAGCTAGAAGTTCGCGATCGTAGGTGCTGTAAGATTTTTGGGCTGAAGTAAGCTTTTTAGAGTAGAAACCTAGGCGTTCTAGTGTTTGATCACGTAATTGTTGGAGGGAAGCGCCTACGGCATAATCAGAAGCATCGACATGGAGAATCAGTGGTAGCGAAGAAGACGGATGGGCTATTAGTGTAGCGTTTTTTAGTGCCTCTTTCAAACGTTCGAATGCTTCTAGAGTCTGAGGAGTCCACTCGATTTTACGTTTGTCGCGTTTTTTGGGATTCTGGCAGAGGTCGAATAGTGGTTGCTGAATTTCCGCAGCACGTGGAAGAGAACGACGGTAGAAATTTATGAGACCTAGAAATCTTCTGAGTTTTTCAATGGTATCGGGAAGAGGTAGGTCGGTAATAGCTTTGATGCGTTCAGGAAGTGGAAATAATCCAGATTTATTTACACGAAAACCTAAAAATGAAATTTCGGCCACTCCGAATTCACATTTAGATGAATTGATACGGATGCCGTTGTCTTGAAGTGTCTGAAAAAGTTTTGCTAGATGCTCTTGATGTTCTTTTTCAGAGGCTGATGCAACGAGAATATCGTCAAGATAGGAGTAGGCAAAGTCAAGATGTCTTAAAATTGAATGTAAATATCTTTGAAATGTTTGTGCTGAATTACGAAGGCCAAATGGGGTTTTAACAAATTCGAATAACCCAAATAGAGTTATGACTGCTGTTTTGGGAATATCTTGAGGTGCTACTGGGATGTGATGGAAAGCGCGAATGATATCTAATTTTGAAAAAATACGTTTGCCTTCTAACTGGGCATTAAAATCCTGCAAATTCGGAATGGGATATTTGTCTGGGATTGTTTTAGCGTTTAGTGCTCGGTAATCCCCACATGGTCTCCATGAGCCATCCTTTTTTTGCACCATGTGGAGGGGGCTTGACCATGGACTTTTGGAGGGTCTACAAATTCCCAAGTCCATCATGTGCTGGAATTCTAGCTTTGCTTGAGCTAGCTTTTCCGGGGGCAATCTTCTAGCTTTTGCAGTGACAGGTGGTCCTTCCGTACTTATAGTATGGAAGAACTCAACCTCTGGAAGGTTGCTAGAAGAAGTTTCCTTAAACAGGTCAGGAAATTGTTGTAGCAATTTGAAGTACTGGTGTGTCGGGTCTACGAGATGAATTTTAGAATTAAATCCTGGTGGTGGGTTAGCACCGGCCTTAGAGAGGTTTGTCTTTGTATCGATTAAACGTCTATGTTTCATATCTACAAGTAAAGCAAACTCTGCTAGAAAATCAGCGCCTATAATTGGTTGCTTGATATCGGCAAGTGTGAAGGGCCAGCAGAACCTACGGCGTAAACCTAGATCCAAATCTAATAATTGTTCGCCATAGGTATGAATAGGGGTCCCGTTTGCAGCATACAAGGTACGTTTTGATTGAAATTTCCGTTGGTCGTGAGTGGGTGGAATAACTTAAATATCCGCTCCAGAGTCGATTAGAAATTTCATATTGGAGCGTCTATCAAAAATAAAAAGGCGGCGTGTTAGGTGGCTCTCGTCTCCTGTCGCGTGGAGGGAGTGCCTTATTAGTTTTCCGACACATGTTTTGCTTTGAAATTGCAAGGTTGGATGCAACGTTTGGCCTTGTTGCCAAATCGTTCATGATACCAACACGTGGAGGTTGAGGAATTTGCGGTTATGGAATTTCGAGAAAGCTTGGGTCTTTCTCGGGAGGTAGATCGGGAACGCGTTCGCAATTCGTTGACTGATGCTGTTAGCTTCTCTAATTGCGCTTCTAACTTGGCTAGCTTGTCGGGCTCGCGTGACTGAATTTCAGCCACGTTGTATTTATCTCCGGCAAATTCCACGATTTTGTCTGCTGTAACCGACAAATTTTCTAGAGAATCGTTGCTCAAAGCCAAAATTGAACGAACGTTGACTGGTAAACGTTGTAGAAATAAAATTTTAAGGAAATTTTCTCCAATCTGACTACCGGCTAAAAACTTCATTTCGCGTAAAAGTTGCGATGGTTTTCTGTCGCCTAATTCTAATTCTGTTAAAAGTTTATTTAGTTTGCGACTATCGGACTCTTCAAATTCTAATAAAAGACGTTTCATTAGATCTGAATAAGGGGTTGATGATAATGGTTGGGTTAAAAAATCTGAAATTGACTCTGCGACATCAGGATCGAGTATAGCGAGTACATGACTGAATTTTGTCTTTTCAGAACTGATCTGCGATATATCAAACTGGGCGTCAACCTGCATTTGCCAGATTTTCACGTTACGTCTCCATATAGGAGGTAATTTTATTGCAACCCTTGCCATGATATTGCTGCTTGAAGAATCTTCGGCCATTGCGAAAAAAATCAGATAATTTTTAAATTAGAAAAGACTGACCTGTTTAGATATTCGTTTTCTGTAGGCATGAGCACGTGCGTGGAAGTTAGGCGACGTCGGCTGGAACATCAGGCTGGGCATCTTCGGCTTGCGGCACGGGGTCACCAATATGGAAGTTAATTGCACTTGTTGATATTAAATCCATACGTAAACATTTAATATACTTTATTATTTCACTAACTGAATAAACTATATGATACATTTAACTATAAAACAATCACAGACAGCACATAACAGATAACGGACCGAGCGTGGAGAGACGTATCTTCACTGTGTCGGTTGGTAGCGAGAGAGAGAGAGAGAGAGAGAGAGATCCCTGGTGTCTCTTATATAGTAGTTCTTGACAGCTTGCTGTCGAATAACGTAACGCAACGTTTAGCTGTCAAGAGAAACATAGGGTAGTGTTGACGAAAACACTGCGGTCGGAACCACCGCCACACTTACAATCGATTAATGCTCTTGGTATACTCAGAATGTGTACCAAATTTGATTTTTCTAAGTTAAAGTATTACGAAGATATTGTTTTTATCCTAAATTTGAAACCTCACCTTGAGGGCTTATACCTTCTCAGGTGTGCAGCTTAGTATATGGGTAAGTTGCGTTAAATCACCATATTTTAGGTTTACCTACAGGCCCCTGCTCTGTGTCGGTTCTTATGCGAAACACCCTGTGTACACTTTTTGAATGATACAGAAATTAAGGAAATGCAAAGCTATGAAATATTTGATTTATCTTAAAAATTTACAAATCTTCCTCTTTTTAACTGGCCTTGCACATATTTTCATATAAGTAGGCCCAACTCGCCATATATGTTAGAATTTCAACTTCAATCACACCCTTGTGTAGGTTACCCTCATTCCAGTGGCTACACACACCTGTAAACTCACGTTCCGATACTTAATAAGTCAACAATTCAAGTATATATACATTTATTTAGGTTAAGTATGTATCTATAACAAATGCAAAAAATGTTAAAATATTAACAAAACAATTAAAATCTGAATAACATAAAAATAGAACAAATAAAGATACAGTCCTTGGAGTTGCCAGAAAATTTAATAGCCAAATACAAAGTTTCCGAGATATATTCGAGGTGACCCCACTGAAGTAACTTGAAATTTGGCTAGACTACTGAGCCCACAGGCTTTCGGTGTGGCATTAAAGTAATTGCATTACATACTAGTACTTATATCCGTTATAGAATACAACTAAATTGACATAGAATATGCTGTAAAATCACACACTCACTTGCACTTACAAAATGTATGGTTGCTCTCTGCTCTGCTGTCACGGACTTGATTATGACTTCTAAAGCTATTTCCATATCCCGATGCCTGATGTTTGTTTGCTTAAAGGATCTCCTGGACGGTGTTGAATGTAAGACAAGGCAAAGCATTGAGTAGAACAGTAGCCGGCCAAGTATACATCACATAATTCAACTAGCTGTTTGCTTTGAAAGTCTTCACCTTCTGAATCGCGTTCGTCTATATATGCTTGCTCTTGTATTTTCAGCACCAACTGTTTTAGATAACTCGCTTAGTTGGATATTCCATTCCATACCACAAGTCACTGTTGTACATGTTTCTAGTTTATCACAACATTACAAAATGATTTTTCGATTGAAACTCGCACGTGAATTTTTCTCACGGCTAAATCTGAAGTAAAACTGCAAACATCCGACGTTTGTTTACTCGAGTTCGTGCTGGTAGAAGTAAAACCGTAGCCATCGAAAGTTGTTTACTCTAAAAATTTTCTCAAGGCTAAATCTGAAGTAAAACCGCAAACATCCGGTGCTTGTTTACTTTATAAAGATGGGTAACATGTTGCCAAACGTCAGCCGTCTAGATAAAAAACTAATAGTTAGGTTTGCCCATGCGTCTATACTACTTTTGAATTCTACTCATCAATACGATTAACATGACACCAAACATCATACTTCTACACCACTTGGTAAAAAAGTTGCTATGGGCAGGTGATATTCTGGGTGTGAAAGCATATACTTTGGCAAAGTGATTGCGTATCTGATAAATTGCAAGTTTTATTGTAGACAGGGCATCTACCTACCATATGTTCAGGTCCACATTTTCTGCACTTTATAGTGATACTTCTCAGAGCATTAACTTCTTCCACAGGAGTAAAAATCCTGAGATGTTGCTTAGACAATTCTATAGATTTGCAGTATTCTTGCACTTTTGATAGGGTGATATCAGTTTCGTTAATAATCCTTTGCCGTACTTGCTTCTCGTAAAGGCCCAAAATAAATTTATCTTTGATCGTCCAAGCTGCACATGGATTTTTAGAATTATACAGATACATCCATAAGTAGCAGGTTGCTTCTTAAGTTCTGTTACAAAAGAGTAAATGGTCTGGTTTTCTGTTTGATAGCAGTTATAAACTTTTAACGTTTCCATAGTAATACTTGTCTTTAGCTTCATCAAAACAACAGAGAACATCTTCCAGCTTATTTGTCTTATCTACTGGAAAAGTATTAAAGTTATCTAACCGCGCTTCAGTTATAATATGTAAAAGTAGGGCTATTTTCATGTCATCATTTGAATTGTGTTTTCCTGAAGCTTTTAGAAATCCATTAAACTTTTGTTTTCATTTAGGCCCAAGTTCTAGTCCATCCACATCAAACGGTGGTGGTGGTTTATATTGCATTAAGTTGTGATCCGCCCCTGGCCTTAGAGTATGTTTAGCATGTAAAATGAGAATCATCATTAACTATATATGTCTTAGAACAATTTCTTATACTTGGAAAAATTTCACTGAGTCTAGTAAATTGGCCAAAACGTGTCAAAGAAAGAAATAATAAAAATAGCTGCATTCTAAAACTCTTTATTTTATAGAATAAGGTATATTTACAAGTTGATTGTTATTGACTTACTCAAAACATGGTAGCTATTCATTCATTCGTTGTTTTAAAATTGTATAGTAAATTAAGAAGAATATTAGTTTAATACTATTTAGTTATAAACATATTGAGATGTCATTAAAAATCATGGGATACCAAAATTTATATTTATAGCTTATTTACATATAAAAACTATTGAAACTTATTGACATTGTATTTATAGGAATTGAGCTTTTTATTTTAAGTTATTTATTTTTTAAATCTTTTACAGTTTGATTTTTATCCTCAAATATTAAATATTTACGCACTAAACCTAAGTAGAAAATATAATTACTTACATATTGTAAATATAAATAATTGAAATTATCTTCAGTCAAAAATATCAAAAAGGCACATAAAATAGGCATTTCCAGATAATTTATATTATCTATAAATGCATACAATAAAATTTTAACAGGTACAAATCATTCGTTGCATATACGCAATCAAAATTACATAACCATCAAATAAATAGACAAAGCAATGTAAGAGCAATGAAGAAAACTGAAAGACCAAGCTTTTGTGTAGAACTATAAAACATTTTTTTCATATTTAGGTAGATATGCTTTTAGTGATAAGGCATTGTTGTTTGGGATTGATAGATAATGTATTTTGGTAGAGAATTATCACAACATCTCTACTCATACAATACAGGAGTCATTGTAAAAGTGTGATTGTCAAAACCACATTTTAAGTCCCGCAGTCTGTAAAAATTATTTATAAAACTAGTTTCTCCATTGTAGAAACAAACGTATAATCATTTCTAAGGAGCAATGTCTGCAAAGTTATTAACATAGAAATATTTACGAACTTTTTTAGTCATTGTTTTTTTCAGTGTGGTCTTTGAGTCTGAATTTGAGATACAAAATGAATACAGTAGAGACCGGATATAACATAGCCTGGCTATACATTATGACTATTCCAGCAAAATGTGAAGTCCTAATGTAAAACCTACTAAGTGAAGATTGGAACCTGTGATGAGCACTGATAAGTACACTCATTATTCATCCCCTGATGACGCTAACTTGGTTAGTGAAACGACCGTCAGGTTTAAAAAAAATCTGTTGCGGTGGTTTGGGTTCTTCAAGTGTACTTATAATATAAAAACTAACGGGATGCAGCAAGTGCGTTATGGTAGTGAATTTTTTTTTAAATATTTTTAATAGCAAATGTCTTTCTTTGTTGAAAGCAGGCATCAAACTTGGTTGCCTATATAGTAGAAACAATGTACCATATTTCATCGAAATAACTTAATTGTTTGAAAATATATAAACATTTTTCAAAAGTCTGGATGCAGCAAGTGTGTTATGGAAGTGAATTTCCATAAAAATGTTTTTAATAGCAAATGCAAGCAGGCATCAATCTGATTACCGGTATAGCCTATGTAGTAGAAACAATGTACTATATTTTATCAAAATTACTTATGGTTTGAAAATATACACAAATTTTCCGAAAATAAACTTAAATGTTGGTTTCCTAACCAACAAAGCTTACGTTAACAGCAAATTGAGTTATTGAAATTTGAAGGATTTAATGAAAATTCGGCAAATTTGCAGATTAGCTCCCGAATGCTTTTCAAAAAATTGCCTACGACGAAGCAGAGCCCCCCACCCCTCGTTCGACATGTGGCAGGGCGGGGGGTTGTGGGGTCGCTGCTTCGTCGTGGGGATTCTCGTCCCCTTCGCGTGCATACAACCACCCTCGCTGCATAAACCACAAGACAAATGTCTTGTTCCTATCCGCCAAGGAAGTTACAGCACCTGGGGGGATAGGGGTGCTGTGCGGGGTAGGCAGGGTTTAAGGGGGATATGACTTCAAGATGTGAAAAAGACAGCTTTCAAGCCCGTTTTATTCGCATTTTCTGCTCATATTTCCTTTTTACTACTTACCCCGCCCAGCACCCCTACTCACTCCTGGTCCCGTAACTTCCTTGGGGGGTGTGAACAAGAAATGTTTTTTGGGGTTTGTGGAACCAGGGGGAGGGTTGGCCAGGTTTATAAAAATTGTTTTTTAAAAGGCGTTCGGGAGCTAAACTGCAAATTTACCAAAAATTCGCTACCAAAACGCACTTACTGCTTCCAGATTTTTTTCTTACAAACGCATCAGATTTCGATAAAAAATGCAAAAATGCATTAACGAATTTGTTCTACGAAAATTAGCTAAAAAAATTATAGACCGTTAAACCATAAACTTCACTAAACCTACGGCGAGAGCATCAACTTAACTAAACCGACAGCCAAAGCATCAGAGAAAGGGTCTATTTGAAATGAATATTTTGTAAATATTTTAGTAAAATGAAGGGCAATGACGGTTGAATCTGAAACTGAAGGGTGTGCAGAACACTCTTCTTGCAACATTTTCTTTTCACAGTCTGTATTTGTTTCACGTTCTTTGCCTAAACATTGCCAATTTTGACGTTTAAAATTGCGAGTTTGACGTTTTGAGGAAATTACAAAATTTGTTTCTTTAACTGCCCATAACTTCGTTGTCTTTAAAGCTAGAGACCTAATTTTAGTACAGAGTTAACTCTTTATAATAGAAACATGCGTACGGTGGCCCTTACTTTGTTATTTACGGAGATATGAATTTTTTTAGAAAGAAAACAGAACATTTTCCAGGAAAACGTGGTCCGATTTTCCTGGCTAACGAACTTATCCAAGCCACTTGCAAAAGGAAGGTACTCACCAAATTTGATCAAGTTCGGTTTATTATTTTTTGAGTTATCGGTCGGATATATATATATATATATATATATATATATATATATATATATATATATATATATATATATATATATATATATATATATATATATACATATACACAGATCTCCTCATTAGCGAATTAAAAAAAAATCGCTAATAGTTTCAAATGTTTTTTGGGACGAGTTTGAGTAGACACTATTGTAGGAAAAAAGGATGTGTTTCGTTAAAAAATTTATCTCATTATCTAACTAGCTTGCAGACAATATTTTTCCATATTTCTTAATTAGGCCTCTGGGAGACTCTTAGTTATTTGTAATGCTCCGCGAACTACTTTCTCGGAAACATATCTGCTTGCCTACTTTCAAGAAGTAACTGCAATTGATCCTATCCGTTTGCTTTTCTTTAAAACGAAATCAATATATGTCGTGTTTGCTCCCACGTAAAATTATTTATTTCAAAGTATTTTTTCTAAACATTTATGGCAGAACTATATACTATATTTTTATATTTTACATACTTCGCCCCTTACCGATGTCCGAAAAAATGTCCCCACAGAAGAAGGGCGCAGTTTGCAAAAGCCTAATGTCTTACTAAGGACATTTTCACATGATTTAGGACGGACTTGCTCCATTCCCAGAGTATTTATAAGGTTTGAAAGGACTAGAGTCCCGTGCTGGGCATTTTAATAGAAACTGAATTCGGACATGCGTTCATTTTAGTTTTCATTTCTATTGAATGAGAATTGCAGATACGGACCTGGGACCTTTTTAAATCGATAGAGCGCATTCGTTTTATATAAGAATCAATACTTAATTAAAAACGGCCTAAAATTGACATCCGCGCTTCTTATTCCAAGGTACATAATTGTTTTGCTATTCCTCGACAATACCCGACAATACCCGACATGCGATGGATTATATCTTATTCCGAAAAAAATGTACTACTTATATCATTTTCCTGTAGAACACGTTTCTACATAAAAGAAGCCTGCGTTATTAACACCTATTGAAATAGTATCAATAATATAGTGAAAAAATAGGGCATGGGTGAACATTAAAATTTATGATTTAAAAATGCCGAAGAAATAATTGAACTTGACCAGTCCAAGCATTTTCTCAAAAATATTTTCAAAGAATAATTAATTTTATTCATATTTTCACATTGTATAAAAACTATATTGTTTTGTGAATCTGTTTGAGGTAGACTAACTATTTCTCATTTCAAATTCTTCATCAATAATCATCAACATTTAAAATGGGTAAACAACGTATAAAACATTCAAGCTAAGTTACAAAACACATAAATTATCTCATAACTATATAATTAAAATCATTTCATCATCCTCATTAGATCCATTTCTTTCCTAACTAAACATATAGTTTATAAAACACAACACTCATACCTAATCTATATCAACCACTTAAAATTTATTATCACTATCAACGAGATTCATTTAATATTATATCCATAGTTCCAAGTTTGTCTCAGTTCATCCATTATCCATACATGATGGAGTAACTTCACATACTTGATCACTGAGTGCTAGACATGGACATCTTTGTGATGTCAGTACATCATCCCTGGATGGACTCCGTTGCCCCTCTGAAAATAAACATTCGGATTGCTGCTTAAAGTGGGCTCAAGGGTTGTGTACACATTACCATCGTCCGGCCGAAGAAATACACCACCTGAAATACAAAAATAAAACATTAATAAATAGTACCATAAACTTTAGATGTAGTTAGGTGTTAGATTACAGATCAAATAAAGGACGTGTTTGGCTGCTTTCTTGATCATAAGAAAAAACGCAATGATTGAAGATGGTAATCTGTGTTGAGCACCGATAAGTACAATTTGGAGAATCCAATTCATCAAAATACAGTTTTCAGAACTGATGATCGTTTTGTTAACAAAGTTAGCGTCATTAGAGGGATGAATAAACTAAAGGAATAAAAGCTAGGGCTACTATCTATTATCCCTCTGATGATGCTAACTTTGTTAGCAAAACGATCGTCAGGTGTGAAAACTGGATTGTGCTGAATTGGGTTTTCTAAATTGTACTTATAAGAAACCATTTGACAAGTCTAAAGCTAGGTTCATACACTCGCGAAGTGCGAAACAATTTCCTATTGGTCCATTTTAAATAACATTACATTATCATTAAAAATAAACCAATAAAAACCAGTTTCGCGGCAACTCTGCTTTTCGCAATCTGTGGGTGTATGAAACCAGCTTTAGTACCTACGTAAAATAAATAGCACTCCTAAGAGAACTTATAGTACGTTAAATGCAAAACAAACCAGTAGTTTTGATTTGCTCTTGATCACAGCTTGAAATGCAAGCCTTAGCTTGTAAATTTTCCTGTGGAAAATCGTGCTCGAACGTTTCAGCTATTCATCTTGAAGATTCCGATAATGACATACATATTCCCTAGCAACTGGAAAATTGCTCGAGTACAACCCGTCCCCAAGAAAGGATCCAAAGCGCTTCCTAGCAACTACAAGCCTATTTCTCTCCTTTCAGTCGTCTCTAAAGTGATGGAAAAGTATATAAACACCGAATTACTAAAATTTCTTGAAAAACACAGTCTAATCCACGACAGGCAGTATGGATTCCGTTAGAGCAGATCAACTGCCGACCTCCTTTCCTTTGTCACCCATTTTTGGAACAAGTCTATGGAACTACACGGTGAATCCCAGATTTGCGCTCTAGACATCCAAAGCATTCGACCAGGTCTGGCACGCAGCGCTGCTTAATAACCTTCCGGCCTATGGCCTACCACCAAAACTCTGTACCTGGACAGCAAATTTCCTCTCAAACCAGAGCATTTCTGTTGTCGTGGATGGCAATTCCTCTAAACTGTATCCAATTAATGCAGGAGTTCCTTAAGGTTCAGCTTTAGCCCCTACTTTTTTTCTTCTCCACATCAATGACCTCCTCTCTAGCACATCCAACCCAGTTCACAGTTACGCGGACGACAACACTCTCCAGTCAAATATACAATATTCTAAGCCCGTCTCTTTAGCCCAATTAGATGAAGATCGCAGACTCATGGAGGGTTCTGTCTCCGTGGACCTCCAAAAAATATTAGACTGGGGAAGTAGAAATCTTGTACAATTCACCAAATCTCAATTTTGCTTTCTATCTCTTCCGGGCTCGCAAATACTTTTCACCAGCTAATCTCTATACCTTATATACTTCACAAATAAGGCCAGACCTCGAATACTGCTCCCACATTTGGGGTGCCGCTGCCGCTTCTACACTCGCTATCCTGGACTCCATTCAGAAGAGAGCTATACGTCTCATCGGTGACCCTACCCTCACCCAAAGGTTGCAATCCCTTGCCCACCGACGTGCCGTTGGTGACCTCTCTCTCTTTTATAGATATCTGCACGGGCACTGCTCAGAGGAACTTTCTTCCATAGTTCCTCCACCTGCTGCCACAAACAGATATACCAGGGGAACAGAGCGAATGCACCCTTTTACTGTCCAGGTTACCAGACATAGAACATCTTGTTATGCCCGCTCTTTTTTGTCCCGAGGACTTCCAAGTTGTGGAATTCCTTGCCGGCACATGTTTTTCCTTCTCCCCCGAACCTCCAAACCTTCAAGTCCAGAATTAACAAGTTGCTTCTTTCCTCCTTGTCGACACCCACGGTACGATAGTATTTAGGCTGTAAGCCCCCGTGGTGTGTTGTTGAAATATTAAAAAAAGCCTCACCTCTATTTTTGCCGAAAGTGTTGAAAAGTTCTTTCCACCTGCTCAGGGAATCGCCGAGGATTTCTCAATGTCGAATCAAATAAAAGTGTAATGTACGCGATTCGTTTTTCTGCCATAGATATATGTTAGTTTTTATCGTAATTACGTCCCTCTCTTTTGATAGAAATAAAAACGTACTACTAAGTAAATTGTTTACATCATCTTAAATGGAGACGTAGAGACTATTTCTCTGGTTTCACAAATGTTTGTTTTCTTCTCTGTAACTGGTTTCGCTGTGTGACAGCGTCCTTATGGTATAAAACCAAAAATGGTATAAAACCAAAATTCAAAAAAAATGTATTCTGCGAAAATTCAAATAAAATAAAAAAATATGCCCATCGAATAAAATTAAGTACCTTTTTTGTATTAATTTAAATGTGTTGAATGCATATATGACTATAAAAAAATTTCATAACGCAGGATTTTAAAATATCGAAATCTGATCCGATAAGGGGAAGCTAGTAAAAAATATATGTTTATGTAGACATTAATCTCCGCTTCCTACAGCTTTGTAAGAGCAAAAACATTATCTGCTATGTTTTATTATTATTTTTGTGGAGTCGCACCTGCATTCTAGATGAGGAATTCATATTAGTAGTTATCTATAGAATTCTTTGAGCTTTTTTTAAGATAGCTCTGCTAAAAATATGCCCACACCATATATATATATATATATATATATATATATATATATATATATATATATATATATATATATATATATATATATATATATATATATATATTAGTACATAAAGGCTGCACAATTACGGAAGCACTAATGTCTGCTTATACAGGGTGTCCTACGTAGAGCTTCCATTAGCCGTTTCTAGAGTACGGCTCACAATTGAATTCTGAAAATTCACGCACGTGTTTCTCAAAATTTCTAGTACACTTAAAATATTGACGTTAGTATGGGACTTCCGTTAATACCGTAAGTAGACGTCAACTTTCTTATTTCAAATGGAATATCGTGTTTTTTATTACGGATCTAGATTGATCGTCAAATTTTATGGTAGGTTTTACTAACATGTTATATCATCTTACTCAATCATTTTCGAGATATTTGATTTTTTTCAAAAATTTCTTAAAAAACATTGTCACTTTTATGTATATCTCACATTTTTCAACCTGAAGAGTAGAAATTTTAAAGTGCAAATTTTAACTCTATTATTACGAACTATGAAAGTCGACAACATCTGTAGAGTCGAAGAAAAACAGTTTATAAATGTTGTAATATATGAAAATAGTTTTAGTAGGCCCTGATCGAATGGCATAGGAACAATTTTCACAGGATATATAGATTTATTCATTTTATATCTTTTGATATCTGGATAAAAAGAATCGCATCATAAATATAAAAGCTACAGGGGGTTTCCATATAAGAAGGGTCATACAAATAAACTTCTCTCAAATGGTTGATAAATCCTCTTTTTTGATAAAATTTGGTATGTATCGCGGTAAGCCGATTACAGCGACGAACTTATTTTCTCCTTAAAAATAGTCATAATCCTTTCGGCCATTTTTAGTGAATTTTCTTAAAAAAAAATTCACTAATGAGGAGATCCCGACTTTTGAATTTTGAAAAAATTTCTTCAAATGAGCGCTAATTAGGCCCCCCAGAAAACATATCCGGGGTCAGTTTCAATTTTTATATGTTATATATATATATATATATATATATATATATATATATATATATATATATATATATATATATATATATATATATATATATATGTATGTATCACACCGATAACTCAAAAAATAATGGGCCGATTTTGATTAAATTTGGTGAAAAAATTCCTTTTGCAAATGGCTTGGATAAGTTCGTTAGCCAGGAAAATCTACCCAGGTTTTTCCGGAAAATGTTGTGTTTTCTTTCGAAAAAAATTATATCTCCGGAATTAACAAAGCAAGGGCAACCAAATTTGGTACGCAGGTTTATATCCTTATAGTAAGTTACCTACCAAAATTTAGCTATGTAGGTCAAAAGACAAAAAAGTTATAGGCATTTAAAGAAAAATAAATTGGGGTTTTCCTCAAAACGACAAAGTGGAGATTTAAAATGTCAAAATTGGCAACATTTAGGCAAATAACTTAAATCTAATACGGGCTATAGAAATAAAATGTCTCAAGAAGGATGTTTTACAAACCCTAAAGTCTTATTTACAACCGTCATTGTCCTTAATTTTACTAAAATATTTCCAGAAAATTCATTTCAAATAGACCCTTTCTCTGATGCTTGGCAGTAGTCTTAGCTATAGAGTTTATCGTTTAATGGTATATAATTTTTGTCGAATTTTCGTAAAAAAATCAATAAAGCTCAATATATCCGTTATTATACAAGATATGAAAAAACTGTGTATATATTAATTATAGGGTGTCTTGAGCTACATCTTAAAGAAATATTTCTACAATCACAGGGTGGCCCATAAGTCGTTGGTGATACAAATTTCCTTTTTTTAGTGAATTTTCTTAGAAAAAATTCACTAATGAGGAGATCTCGACTTTTGAATTTTGAAAAAATTTCTTCAAATGAGCGCGATCTAGGACCCCTAGAACCCATATCCGGGGTCAGTTTCAATTTTTATATGTTTATATATATATATATATATATATATATATATATATATATATATATATATATATATATATATATATATATATATATATATATATATATATATATATATATATATATATATATATATATATATATATATGTATGTATCACACCGATAACTCAAAAAATAATGGGCCGATTTTGATAAAATTTGGCATGTACCTTTCTTTTGTAAATGGCTTGGATAAGTTCGTTAGTCAGGAAAATCGGACGAGATTTTCCGAAAAAATTTTGAGTTTTCATTCGAAAAAATTTTTTATCTCAAAGAATAATCGACCGATTTTGATAAAATTTGGCATGTACCGTCCTTTTGTAAATGACTATGACAATTTCGTTAATCAAAAAAATCGGACGAGGTTTTCCGGGAATATTTTGAGTTTTCATTAAAAAAAAAATTTATCTTAAAAAATAAAAAATCTATGATAACCAAATTTGGTAGGTAGGTTTACGATATAAAAAGTAAACTATACACCCAAATTTAGATTTCTATGTTACAAGAAAAAAAAGTTATAATAAAATATTTTGTGCCAGATCATTTCTATGAAAATTCACTACCATAACGCACTTGCTGCGTCCAGGCTTTTTTTAAAATCAAACACGCCTTATGTTATTGCATTTTCCATCGAAATATAATGCATGTTTGTAAGAAAAGAAATTCTGGACGCAGCAAGTGCGTTATGGTAGCGAATTTTGATCAAATGTTTCATATTTGAACAGCTCAATTTGCTATTAACCTATAAGGTTGACCAAGAAACGTGTTTTTTTCGGGAACACTTTAAGTTTACTTTTGGAAATTTTTGTACATTTTCACACAATAAAGTTATTTAGATGAAACATGGCACATTGTTTTTACTATATAGGTTATACTGGTAACCAAATTTGATGCCTGCTTTCTTAAAAAAACACACATATTTGTTATTAAAAACATTTTAATGAAAATTCACTACCATAACGCACTTGCTGCGTCCAAAATTTTTTTCACATACTGCTTAGTAGGCCTTGGTCAGATGACACTGAGAAAAATTTTCACAACATTTATAGAGCTTTTCATCTCATATATTTTGCTGATCATATATATATATATATATATATATATATATATATATATATATATATATATATATATATATATATAATTTTGTGTTTTTTTAAGTTTTTATATTTCCAGAAATAACAAAATGGGGGCAAACAAATTTGGAACGCGGGTTTTGTCACAAAAATAGACTATATACCAAAATTCACATCTGTAGCTTGAAAGAAAAAAGTTATTGGCATTTAAAGAAAAACATTTTGGGTGCCACTGGTGACCACATAACGCACAAAAGCAAAATATTTTGTGTGGATAACAAAATCTATTGTATGCTACAGACAAAGACTAAGTTTTTTGGCGTAAAAAGATCAAGAAATACCAGAAAAAATACATTGAAAATTTGAGAACTTTTCCTTACGTTAAAGTCGAGATTTGAAACGTCAAAATTGACAACTTTTGGGAGAGAACCTAGAGCGTGTTTTACGAGTTTTACAAGCGAAAAGGAAATTTGGGTGCGACTGAGTAACAATGTGTTGCTATATTCTTTAATTCAACCTTGCGTTTTCTCGACTGAAATAAATACATAATGTTTAACAGTTAATGGATCCAAATTCTATACAATTTAGTAATATAATTGTTTTAAATACTCAAATTAAATGCAAAGAGCATTTCACTCTAAAATGCAAATAACTTACAACTGCTATTAACAATCCAAGATAACAATGATTTGGTTAAATTAATCGTATAAACGGGTAATTTTGCATGACGGTACTTGCTTCTTTTAATTTACCCGAATTAGAGTAAAACGTAGGTATATAAGTCGTTATACCGAATTGTGTAGTTGTTTTTCATATATAAATAATAAGAGCGTTGAAATCTCTGCTTTTACAATTTTATCTGAGTCATAATTAACTTCTTTAACTACGTTAACTATACTTTTACATTTTTAAAAACAGACATATGTACTATAGCTATATTTATAGAAAGTGCAAGTTTCAGTTTAACAGTGGGAAACTATAATACATAAAGATATGTCTACATTGCACAGTGTCCCATTTTGTTTGCTGCTCCCAACAGATCTACCAGGGGAACAGAGCGAATGCACCCTTTTACTGTCCAGGTCACCAGACATAGAACATCTTGTTATGCCCGCTCTTTTGTCCCGAGGACTTCCAAGTTGTAAAATTCCTATGCAAGTGTCTTGGATAAGTTCGTTATACAGGAAAATCGGACAAGGTTTTCCCAGAAAATTTTGTGTTTTCTTTCTAAAAAAATTAATATCGCCGTATATAACAAAGTAAGGGCAACCAATTTTGGTACGCGTGTTTGCATTATGAATGGTGAGCTCTGTACCAAAATTTAGGTCTCTCGCTTCGAAGACAAAGAAACAAATTTTGGAGTTTTTCTCAAAACGTCAAACTCGCAATTTTAAACGTCAAAATTGGCAATGTTTAGACAAGGAACGTGAAACAAATACCGATTGTGAAAAGAAAATGTTGCAAGAAGAGTGTTCTGCAAACCCTTAAGTTTCAGATTCAACCGTCATTGCCCATCATTTTACTAAAATATGAACAGAATATTCATTTCAAATAGACCCTTTCTCTGATGCTTTGGCTGTCGGTTTAGTTAAATTAATGCTTTCGCTGTAGGTTTAGTGAAGTTTATGGTTTAACGGTTTATAATTTTTTTTAGCTAATTTTCGTAGAACAAATTCGTAATGGATTTTTGCAATTTTTATCGAAATATGATGCGTTTGTAAGAAAAAAATCTGGACGCAGTAAGTACGTTTTGGTAGCAAATTTTCGGTAAATTTGCAGTTTAGCTCCCGAACGCTTTTTTAAAAAGTTTTTAGAAACCTGCCTAGGGTCCCGCTGGATCCACAAACCCCAAAAAACATTTCTTGTTCACACCCCCCAAGGAAGTTACGAGACCAGGAGTGAGTAGGGGTGCTGGGCGGGGTAGGTAGTAAAAAGGATATATGAGCATAAAATGCGAATAAAACGGTCTTGAAAGCTGTCTTTTTCACGTCTTTAAGCCATATCCCTCTTAAACCCTGCCTACTCCGCACAGCACCCCTATCCCCCCAGGTGCCGTAACTTCCTTGGCGGGTAGGAACAAGACATTTTTTTGTAGTTTATGCAGCGAGGGTGGTTGTATGCACCCGAGGGGGAAGGAAAATCCCCACGACGAAGCAGCCACCCCCAACCCCCGCCCCTGCCGCAGGTCGAACAGGTGGGGTATGCTTCGTCGTAGGCATCCCCCCCGTGTGCATACAACCACCCTCGTTGCATAAACCACAAAAAAACTTCTTGTTCATACCACCCAAAGAAGTTACGTGACCTGAGGCAAATAGGGGTGCTGTGCTGGCTAGGCAGGATTTAATCGGGATATGTCTTCAAATAGACAGCACTCAAGCAGTTTCCTTCGCATTTTTTGCTCATATTTCCTTTTTACTACCTACCCCGCCCAGCACCCCTATTCACTCCCAGTCCCGTAACTTCCTTGGGGGGTGTGAACAAGAATTTTTTCTTGTGGTTTGTGCATCTAGGTGGGGTCCTAGTAATGTTTCTGAAAACAATTTTTTTAAAAGCGTTCGGGAGCTAATCTGCAAATTTACCGAATTTTCATTAAATCCTTCAAATTTCAGTAACTTTATTTGTTATTAACGTAAGCTTTGTTGGTTAGGAAACCAACATTAAAGTTTATTTTCGGAAATTTTTTGTATATTTTGAAACCATAAGTAATTTTAATAAAATATAGTACATTGTTTCTACTACATAGGCCGGTAATCAGATTGATGCCTGCTCGCATTGGCTATTAAAACATTTTAATGGAAATTCACTTCCATACCACACTTGCTGCATCCGGACTTTTGAAAAATGTTTATATATTTTCAAACAATAAAGTTATTTCGATGAAATATGTCCTTTATGACTCTACTTCTGGTTCCTGGTATTAATTTGCAGTCTTATGTACACTCACCGTATTTACTCAGAAATCTGTGCAATATTAGTAAATAGCCGTTTTTAGCATTTACTTTCCTTACAAAACATAAAACGCAGGAAGTGCAAGCAAAGCTATACCTGTAAATATTTCATATAAATTTCACACAAGACGGGAGAGAACCGTTTTGTGAATTTCTAAGAAACGTAAACTGTTGGCGCTTCCTTGCAGCTATGAAGACAATATAAATTATGCAAGGAATGTAAATTTTCAGATCCAACTTTGCATAATAATGCCCTGTGGCCTAAACAATTATCATGGAAGAGGAAAAGGATACATCAAAAGCAAACCAACAACTACCTACAACTGAAATACATACAAACAACTTGCAAGTGTTTGAATAATGTAATTTACCTGTAATTAGTTTCACTTCGCGCACTCTATTAGTTCTTCAGGTTTTTTCTCTTCTGAGAGAAGATGAGAAAGTTTGATTAAACCTTGCATTTTTATAAATCAGACAAAAAAGGTGTCATATCTACCAACCAATAGAAAAATATCTTTGCATATAAGCAATGCACACGCACTGTTGTTGATTGACTGAAACTTATAATTATTCTTACACATACAATTAATAATTCACGCAGCAATCAGATACGGGCTGATGTGATTTCATTAGAGCGTAACATGGTACTTAATAACTATAATCATTGTTTATAATAATAATAAGATAATAATAATGTGATGCCCCGGCGAAGCAGAGGCCCGACGGATAGGTTGCCAATCCGTCATTCGGGCGCGACCTAAATATTCTAAGTTACATATCCTCGGCCGCCATCTTTATTCCCTATTAAATAGGACGAGGTCAGATCCCCGTGAGGACTTCTGCTAAGGCCCTCGTGTAGAACACCACAAAGTTACTGTTTCATAACAGCCTTGTCCTAGGGTAGCTTAAGTGGAGACGAAAACTATAGCCAGGGGTCGAAAGTTATTATATCCCGGGAGTTAAGTAGGCTTTAATTAATTACTCCCGAATAATGGCTGTTTTCCTAGCTTACAAATTTGGAAGCAGAAATATTATAAACAGGTAAATATCAATTACGATACAGTAATAAGAGTTCAATTGAAGCATTTTAAAGGCTTGATAAGGGATGATTCGCCCTTAGTAGTAGTAGTAGTGGTGGGGAGGCTAACGCCAGGCAAGTAGGCCACAATGGGCCCTTTTTTCCAACTTTGGCAACCCAGCAACCATGATCTACACCTCTTCGGTTCCGTTGCAAAACCGCCTCGACCTCGAAATCTCTTCCGATATTCGTCAAGACTTCTTCTGTAGTTTCCTTCACAGAAACTTAACACTAATAGCATGTCAACTTCTTCGCCAAATGAAAACTTCCCGGCCATTTTCACAACATTCAGCAAATATTACTAAAACAAAATGACTTAACTTCCTGATTGTCAAGTCTGAGTTTAAATTTCATAGCCAACGTTTGAATTTCCGATGATTTTAAATAACAGCTCTAATACGTGTATCTAGTTATTTGGAATTTTGTTGAAAACGACAAAGTTTTTTGAAAATTAATAAGAGTGATAAAAGTTTTATAATTGAATCATCCTTTATCAACCCTTCAAAATGCTTCAATTGAATTCTTATTACTGTCGGTTATTGCTTTTGGTACACTCAAAACGTGTACCAAATTTAGTTCTTCTAAGTTCAAGCGTAACTAAGATATTGATTTTTTTCGAAATTTGAAACCCCACTTTGAAGGCCTATAACTTTCCAGGAGTGCAGCTTAGTATAAGGGTAAGGTGCGCTAAGTCACAATATCTTGGGTTTCCCTACATGCCCCTGCTCTGTGTCGGTCCTTATGCGAATCACCCTGTATATATATATATATATATATATATATATATATATATATATATATATATATATATATATATATATATATATAGGGTGGCGCATTGAAAGCGAAACAGACCGATTTGCGCAGAGAGAAATTTTTTTAAGAAACGCTGAAACACGTCTATTTTAATATTGATGGGGACATGTTTTGACATAAAACTCAACTTTGATACATCAATACCTTAAGGGTGGTAATAACAACCCTTATATTTTAAATAGGGAACATGGGTCGAGTGTTTGCATCATTTGAAAGCTCTTTCTTTTCTGAATTCAGCAAACTAATTTCTTTGGAAGTTTTATCAACTCGTTCAATAATTATTCACAGTTGGAGTTGCAAAAACGTGATTGTGATAAGAAATGCACTAATTAGTCAACTTTTCGTCAAAAAAAAAAACTAAAAAACAAAACCAAACGTTCAAAAAGGTTAATTCAGTTAAGTAAGTGTTCAAATTGTTGACCACCAGCTTCTACACAGAAGTACAAATTTTGTTCAAAACGAGCTCTGACATTCTGGAGCATTTGTGGAGTTACTATACGGCATTCTTCAACAATGCGTCGTCGTAATTCTTCCAGAGACTCCGGTTCTGTTGCGTAAATTCTACTCTTTAAATGACCCCATAGAAAGAAGTCTAAAGGAGTTAAATCCAGTGATCTAGGGCGCCACTTAATAGCACCTCTACGCCCAATCCATTGTCCTGGAAACACGTTGTGAAAAATGCGGAGGAGCTCCATCTTGTTGAAACACTAATTGATTTTTTTGATAGCGATCATCATTGTCAAAATGTCAACAATGTCAATTAGTAGAGGGTAAACGATATTTTCTAGTAACTCTAAATACGTTTCGCCACTCAAATTGCCATCAAGAAAAATTGGCCCGATTAAACGGTCTCCAAAAATGCCAGTCCAGGCATTCAATTTCTGTGTGTGGACTTCGTGAAAATTTCTTGGATTGTTATCTTCCCAATAACGACAATTATGACGACTGACTGTAGAGTTTAATAAAAACGTACTCATCTGAAAAACAGATATTGAACAGAAACTTCCCGTTATCAGCTATTCGTGCAGTTATAACTTCACAAAACCCCAAGCGCCGATCAAAATCATCTTCATTCAGTTGTTGTACAAGATGAATTTTATACGGGTGAAATTTATGATGCTTCAATATTCGCTGAATAGTTCTTCTTTTGATGTTTGAAACAGTGGCCAATTTTCTCGTGCTCAAAGTTGGGTCTGCAGCAATTTGTCCTAAAACTTCAATCTCAGTAGACTCATTTCTAACCGAAAATTCACGTTCAGTGTCCCGTTTTTTGTTGGCTACTGAACCACTTTGTCGAAACTTTGCAACTAACTCCAAAATGTATTTTCTGTTAACATGTCTGTTCGAATGTCGTTCATTAAACAAATTTGCGGTACGGTTGGTACAGTCATCGTTTTTGAAAAAAAGTGTAATTGTTTCAACTATTTCTTCTACAGAATACACCATTGTGAAATTAATTTTCGGTGGTACTAACAAGTATCAAACCGACCGATAAACTGAAATAATAAACCGCATTCCTCTCATTCCGATAAGAAATGTTCTGATAGTGAATTTTTTGTTTACAAACCAACAAAACATTGACTATCAACACATTTCTTATCGGAATGAGTGAAATGCGTTTTTGCATCTTCAACTGTGAATAATTTTTAAACGAGTTGATAAAACTTCCAAAAAAATTAGTGTGCTGAATTCAGAAAGGAAAGAGCTTTCAAATGATGTAACACTCGACCCATGTTCGCTATTTAAAATATAAGGGTTGTTATCACCACCCTTAAGGGGTTGATGTGACAAAGTTGAGTTTTATGTCAAAACATGACCCCTCAATATTAAAATTGACTTGTTTAAGCGTTTCTTAAAAAAAATTCTATGGAGGGAAATCGGTCTGTTTCGTTTTCAATGCGCCACCATATATATATATATATATATATATATATATATATATATATATATATATATATATATATATATATATATATATAAACAAAACTTTAAATGAAATTTGCAATAAGCGCCTGAAAGCTTTATTTCGCGCTCATTTTATTGAATTTTCTTAGAAAAAATTCACTAATGAGGAGATCTCGACTTTTGAATTTTGAACAAATTTCTTCAAATGAGCGCGATCTAGGACCCCTAGAACCCATATCCGGGGTCAGTTTCAATTTTTATATGTTTATATATATATATATATATATATATATATATATATATATATATATATATATATATATATATATATATATATATATATGTATCACACCGATAACTCAAAAAATAATGGGCCGATTTTGATAATATTTGGCACGTACTTTTCTTTTGTAAATAGCTTGGACAAGTTCGTTAGTCACGAAAATCGGACGAGGTTTTCCGGGAAAATTTTGAGTTTTCATTCGAAAAAAATTCTTATCTCAAAAAGTAATTAGCCGATTTTAATAAAATTTGGCATGTACCTTTCTTTTGTAAATAGCTTTGACAACTTTGTTAGTCAGGAAAATCGGACGAGGTTTTCCGGGAAAATTTTGAGTTTTCATTCGAAAAAAATTTTTATCTCAAAGAATAATAGGCCGATTTTGATAAAATTTGGCACGTACCTTCCTTTTGTATATGGCTTTGACAAGTTCGTTAATCAAAAAAATCGGACGAGGTTTTCCGGGAAAATTTTGAGTTTTCATTTGAAAAAAAAATTTATCTTAAAAAATAAAAAATCTATGATAAGCAAATTTTTTTGAACATCCGAAAGTCGTTACCTCTCTATAGAGACATTTTATTTATAAAAATTGGCGACAAACGACTAAAAATGTTTTAAATTAATATTTCCGTTCATATCAATATTATAAGAGCCTCGTACTTCAGTGGGTATGCAAATAAAGGTAATGAAGGAATACTTAAGCTCTTCTTGTTTGTGGCTAAAAATGACTTGCCTTTTAAGAGTTCTTATCTCCTGAGGCTTCTTTCCCATGTATAAAGCTAGTCGTCATTATGCAATTTTCTCCACTGTAATTCACTGCTTTATTTAAAATTTAGATAAGGCGCCAAAGAGATTTCTTTTTATTTTCTAGGCTAAAATAATCTTCTCGCACCACAAGCGTCACGAGAAAAGCTTTGTGATAACATGATTTTATTATACGAGGAGCACTCTAAATTTTTAAGAACCAGCCATACTCTCATATTCACAAAGCATTCTCTTTAGCTACAGTGTACTTTTTAAAAGCATTTTCTATTGTTTGCGAATGCTTAGTTACACATTCTACGGCATGGATTCAAAATAATTTACGACGTGCAGTTTCTTAGTTGGTTGAAAATAGCCACCCGCACATTCTACGACATCAATTCAAAATAATTTATGACGCGCAGTCTCCTATAATTATTATAAAAAGCCAGTAGTCGTTCCTTGCATGGGTTGTGATGGTGCTTTATAAGAAAAACAAACAATCTACAATTAGCAGTAGCGGCTCGTGCCTTAATACAATGAGGGTGCGCAAGAAAAAAAAAGTTCGGGACGCAGCAAGTGCGTCATGGTAGTCAATTTTTATTAAATGTTTCAAATTTGAATAACTTAAGTTTCTACAAACTTAGAAAGTTGAATTTTGGTGTATAGTAAGGCCTTACCCAGGGAAACATACCCACAAAATTTCATCAAAATAACTTTGTAATTTTCGGAGAAAAATTTTTGCTCGAAAGAAAATTCAAAATTTAAATAACTCAATTTTTTAAAAATGTAAAAAGTTGAGTTTTAGTGTGTAGTAAGGTCTTTTACAAGGCAACATATTGTAATTTTTGGAGAAAAAGATTTGTTTTTGAAACAAAAATCAAAATTTTTTCGGAAAACCTTATCCGATTTTCCTGACTAACGAACTCATCCAAGCCATTAATAAAAGAAAGGCACTTGGCGAATTTCATCGAAATCAGTTGCTTATTTTTTGAGTTTTCAGTTGGATATATATATATATATATATATATATATATATATATATATATATATATATATATATATATATATATATATATATATATACTATTGTTCAAGGTTTTACAATTTACATAAAACTATTTTGTTTTACAATTGATTTTTTGCTTATATTTTAACGAAATCAAGAAAAAAACGACTTAGACACATATCTAGGAGCTTGTTAGTCATTTCTTGTAGTATTTTTCACTCACATTCTGATCAATCAATTTTTACATTTTTAACTTCCTCGTATCAGATTTAGTTGATTAAAAATTAATTTACCTCTACCTTTTTTATCTTTTAAGATAGAGATCTGAATTTTTGCACCTATAATACTCTTTATGACAGAAACCAGCGTACCAAATTTGGTTGCCCTCACTTTGTTATTTCCAGAGATATAATTTTTATTCTAAAGAAAACACAAAATTTTCCGATTTTCCTGACTAACGAACTTGTCCAAGCCACTTGCAAAAGAAAGGTATCTGCAAAATGTTATCAAAATCGGACTATTATTTATTATATATATATATATATATATATATATATATATATATATATATATATATATATATATATATATATATATATATATATATATATATAGAGGGTGGCGCATTGAAAACGAAACAGACCGATTTGCGTCCAGAGAATTTTTTTTAAAGAAACGCTGAAACACGTCAATTTTAATATTGAGGGGGGCATGTTTTGACATAAAACTCAACTTTGTCACATCAACCTCTTAAGGGTGGTGATAACAATCCTTATATTTTACATAGGGAACATGGATCGAGTGTTACATCATTTGAAAGCTCTTTCTTTTCTGAATTCAGCACACTATTTTTTTTGGAAGTTTTATCAACTCGTTTAAAAATTTTTCACAGTTGGAGTTGCAAGAACGTATTTCATTCATTGTGATAAGAAATGCACTAATTAGTCAATTTTTCGTTAAAAAAAAAACTAAAAAATAAAACCAAACGTTCAAAAATGTTGATTCAGTTAAGTAGGTGTTCAAATTGTTGACCACCAGCTTCCATACAAAAGCACAAATTTTGTTCAAAACGAGCTCTGATATTCTGGAGCATTTGTGGAGTTATTAGACGGCATTCTTCAACAATGCGTCGTCGTAATTCTTCCAGAGACTCCGGTTCTGTTGCGTAAATTCTACTCTTTAAATGGCCCCATAGAAAGAAGTCTAAAGGAGTTAAATCCGATGATCTAAGGGGTTACTCAATAGCACCTCTACGCCCAATCCATTGTCCTGGAAACTCTCTGTTTAAAAACTACCTAACACGTTGCGAAAAATGCGAAGGAGCTACATCTTGTTGAAACACTAATTGATTTTCTTGATAGCGATCATCATTTTCAACAATGTCAATTAGTCGAGGGTAAACGATAGCTTATTGTAACTCCAAATACGTTTCGCCACTCAAATTGCCATCAAGAAAAATTGGTCCGATTAAACGGTCTCCAAAAATGCCAGTCCAGACATTCAATTTCTGTGGAATTTGAGTGTGGACTCAATTTCTTGGATTATTATCTGCCCAATAACGACAATTATGACGATTGACTGTAGAGTTTAATAAAAACGTACACTCGTCTGAAAAATAGATATTGAACAGAAAGTTCCCGTTATTAGCTATTCGTGCAGTCATAACTTCACACAACTCCAGCTGCCGATCAAAATCATCTGCATTCAGTTGATGTACAAGATGAATTTTATACGGGTGAAATTTATGATGCTTCAATATTCGCTGAATAGTTCTTCTTTTGATGTTTGAAACAGTGGCCAATTTTCTCGTGCTCAAAGTTGGGTCTGCAGCAATTTGTCCTAAAACTTCATTCTCAGTAGTCTCATGTCTAACCGGAAATTCACGTTCAGGATCCAGTTTTTTGTTGGCTACTGAACCACTTTGTCAAAACTTTGCAACTAACTCCAAAATGTATTTTGTGTTCACATGTCTGTTTGCATGTCGTTCATTAAATAAATTTGCGGTACGGTTGGCACAGTCATCGTTTTTGAAAAAAAGAGTAATTATTTCAACTCTTTCTTCTACAGAATACACCATTGTTAAATTAATTTTCAGTAGTACTATCAAGTATCAAACCGACCGATAAACTGAAATAATAAACCGCATTTCTCTCATTCCGAGAAGAAACGTTCTGATAGTCAATTTTTTGTTTACAAACCAACAAAACATTGACTATCAGTACATTTCTTATCGGAATGAGTGAAATGCGTTTTTGCAACTTCAACTGTGAATAATTTTTAAACGAGTTGATAAAATATCCAAAAAATTAATGTCCTGAATTCAGAAAAGAAAGAGCTTTCAAATCATGTAACTCTCGACACATGTTCCCTATTTAAAATATAAGGGTTGTTATCACCACCCTTAAGGGGTTGATGTGACAAAGTTGAGTTTTATGTCAAAACATGTCCCCCTCAATATTAATTAAAACTGACGTGTTTCAGCGTTTCTCTGGACGCAAATCGGTCTGTTTCGTTTTCAATGCGCCACCCTATATATATATATATATATATATATATATATATATATATATATATATATATATATATATATATATATATATATATAACATATGAAAACTGAAGCTGACGCTGGATATGGGTTCTAGAGGCCTAGTTCAAGTTCATTGAAAGAAATGTTTTCAAAATTGAAAAGTCGGGATCTCCTCATTAGTGAATTTTGTAAAGAAAATTCACTAATATACCAACATAATGTCAGCAACCTTAATCACATCAAAATCAATAAGTACCTGTAGTCATGGCAAATAGGCATTATAGGATACATTTTTAAGCAATGTTTAAACTTAACAAATTATAGTAAACATACGTTATTTGTATTTAAATAGAGGCATTAAATCAACATATAATACGGTAATAAGAGACTATAATCTTGTGTGAAATAATCACGTGATTCCCACGGTTCATTATAGCTCTTTACGGGGCCACTCATTGATGACAATTAGACAACTTTTACTTGTTTTTTTAATAGAGAATTATGTTCGGAGATCACGTCAGTATGCCGAACCGTGAACAAACAATTTCATTGCCACTTTCATCAGATTTTGTAGCGTGTTTAGTGTGCCCGTTTATTATTGGTGTTCATAACCGATTAAAATAACAATAGAATAGTGGAATGTTATATACCTAGATACTTATGTACGTACACATATTAGCGAATTTTTTTAAATAAAAAAGGCTTAAATTCATTGATTGTTATTGCCCTTACTTGGTGAAACTTGTCCTTACTACATACAGACTTGGAGACTACTTCTCTGGCTTCACAGTGAAGCCAGAGAAGTATTCTCCAAGTCTGTATGCTTCACAGTGAAGCCAGAGAAGTAGTCTCCAAGTCTGTATGCTTCACAGTGAAGCCAGAGAAGTAGTCTCCAAGTCTGTATGCTTCACAGTGAAGCCAGAGAAGTAGTCTCCAAGTCTGTATGCAAAAAACACTTGATTTGTTTTAATAAAAATTCGCTAATAGAACAAAACAGAAATGTCACTACCTAAAAACAAGGCAACAGCATACGGTGTTACCAGACGGTGACCCATCCAGACACTGACCACGCCCGAGGTTGCTTAACTTCGGTGATCGCACGAGAATCGGTTTTTCCAACGTGCTATAGCTGTTCGCTTGAAATGATTATTTATCCAAGGTTTATATAATCTTTATGAATTTTTAAGTTTCGATTTTAAATAAAAAATTAATTTATTTTAAAATTTTGCAATATATACACAATTTTTAACAGTCCTGATTGCATACGTACTGTTCCTGTGTAAACGAATTTAACATAACTTATTCTAAAGGTTAGGGTCTTGGACAACTCACTCATTTCGCAATATGATCAAACAAAGTAATGATCTAATTCACAAGCTTTTCATATAAACTAAAATTATTAATCGAAAAACAACCTATTTTCTCATTAACCTAAAATGAAAATAAATTGTTATGAAATATGACGCTACATAAACCGCGCCATTTGCCACAAGAATGCAAATAACAGAATAGCAATTTAATTTCTGACCACGTGACCAAGAATTGTGTTGTTGGTCATTTCAGAACGCCAAATCTATAGATAAATCTCCCTAGACCAAAAAATATTATAATTGTAAAAGTTTTATTCAACTTATAAGGTTTTTATTTAGTTATGGTTTGGATCACAACATAAAATTAGGCTTAAACTCTTTAGCTGCCGATTTTACCATATATCTTTTTTAATAACAAATCAATTCTAGAAATAAATATTACCGTTAATTTTCCTAACGAGGGAAACTCCCCAACTTTGTGTAATGAAATTTTTAAACTGACAACTCTGGCTGTTTTAATTTATCAGGCAGATTTTGTAGCGTTACAACATTCAAAGAAAACAAACTAAGGCATCCGTTATATCAACCTCTCCCACACACATTACACAACGCCTTAATAAACTTTTAGGAGCGTGTCGTCGCTTTGAAATTTCTTTAATTCAGGATAACTTAAATTTGTGTTGAGAGAAGCGCCTCAAAATTAAAATATCAGAAGATTTTTGAATGCTCTATATATGTGAAAAATTCCATTCCACCCACTTTAATAATTTAAAAAATATAGCGTTTTCAAAAAGTTTTCCCCTGATTAATTAACTCGACCTCAAGTTTCTCCCAAACAAGATTTTTACCAAATTTTATTGAAATAAATTTAGTATTATTATCGCTCGGATACATACATACATACATACATACATACATATATATATATATATATATATATATATATATATATATATATATATATATATATATATATATATATATATATATATAGGGTGTTACTTAATGATAAGGCGTAATTTCTAGGGCGCGTTCCTGAACAAAATTCAAGTAGAAAAGTTTATATAAATGTGTGTCCTGAAGAGTCTGGTTTTCAAGATACAGGGTGTTAAAAAAAATAGTTTTTTTATTACTATCTTAATGATTCTTTTGCCCATTTTGTTGAAATCTGACAGGGTTATTCACTGTAATAAGGCGCTAAGTTGGCACTAACTAAAAGATAATTATAAGTTCCAGTGGCGTCTCGAAAGGCAGTCTCACGAATAATATTGACCAAAAAAAATGTACGCTACTGAGTTTTTTTAATTTTAATTTATTTCAGATTAAGCACCTAAAAATAAAACTTTTTTGCCTCCTAACATCTTTTCGTATATTACTTCCTTTTCGAGGAAAAAAATGAAAACGACTTCATTGCATATATATATATATATATATATATATATATATATATATATATATATATATATATATATATATATATATATACAGGGTTTTACTTAATGATAGGGCGTAATTTCAAGGGCGCGTTCCTGAACAAAATTCAAGTAGAAAAGTTCATACAAATATGTGTCCTGAAGAGTCTGGTTTTCAAGATACAGGGTGTCAAAGTTTTAAAAAAATAATTCTTTTTTTATTATTATCTTAATGATTCTATTGCCCATTTTGTTGAAATCTGGCAGAGTTATTCACTGTAATAAGGCGCCAAGTTGGCACTAACAAAAAGATAATTATAAGTTCCAGTGGCGTCTCGAGGGGCAGTCTCACAAATAATATTGACCAAAAAAAAAATGTACGCTACTGAGTTTTTTAATTTTAATGTTTTTCAGATTAAACACCTAAAAATAAAACTTTTTTGCCTCTTAACATCTTTTCGTATATTACTTCCTTTTCGAGGAAAAAAATGAAAACGACTTCATTGCATGTCGAATAATTGTGAAAATAAAATCAAGTTAATTGTGATCGTTGCTAGGAAACGTTTTGCCATTATGAAAATAATGTTTTTGACTTTCTGTGACAGTTTGTTATTTTTTCCCCTCTGGTCAAAAGGTTAATTGTGCTATTAAAAAATGGTAAATAACTATTCTAATTTGGAGATGACACAAATGCATTTTCTTTATGGTCTTGCCAATGGTAATTCCGCGGAGGCCCGGCGGCTCTATCAAGAAAGGTATTCTGATCGTGTCCTTCCAGGTAGACAAATATTCATAAACATTCATCGTTGTCTGACTGAATCTGGCAGTTTTAAACATAATACTTCTGACGGAAGACCTCGTACAATTCGAACTCCAGCAGTTGAGGAGGCTGTCCTACATGCGGTCGAAGAGAATCCTGCAACTAGTACCCGAAAAATAGGTAGTGAATTAAATATCTGCCATAAAACGGTATGGGAAATTTTAAGAGATTCCCTGTTGTATCCTTATCACGTACAAAGAATTCAGGCACTTCTGCCAAGATATTTTGACCCGCGTAGCGCAATTTTGTAGATGGTATCATCACTTTGATTCCATCATTATGTTTACGGACGAAGCCCATTGTTCCAGAAATGCAATAATTAATTTTCGAAATAATCATAACTGGGCCCAAGAAAATCCTCATGCTATTACAGAGACACATTTTCAGGAACAATTTTCTGTCAACGTTTGGATCGGTATCATAGATGACTATTTGATTAGACCATTTTTTTTACCACGACGTCTTAACGGACAATCTTACAGTCATTTTCTACAAACTGATTTGCCTCTGCTTCTTGAAGATGTTCCTTTATATTTACGTTAACAACATTGGTTCATACATGATGGTGCTCCTGCCCACTTTAGCATATTGGCTCGTGAGTATTTGAATGGAGCTTACCAAAATCGGTGGATAGGTCGTAGAGGACCATAATTGTTGACGGATGTGAAACCATACGTAATACTAATAGAATTTTCGAAAGAGTTTTTCGCTCGATGAGAAGGAGAGCACAGGCCTGCATAGAAGCGGGATTTAGTCATTTCCAACATTTTTTGTAAATAGTTATTACTTTTTGTTTGTTATATTTTAAAAAATGGCTTAGAAATTAATATTCTGAACGATCACAATTAACTTGATTTTATTTTAACAATTTTTCGACGTGCAATGAAGTCGTTTTTATTTTTTTCCTCGAAAAGGAAGTAATATACGAAAAGATATTAAGAAGTACAAAAGTTGCATTTCTAGGTGCTTAAGCTGAAAAAAATTAAAAAAAAAACTCAGTAGCGTAAATTTTTTTAGTCAATATTATTCGTGAGACTGCCCCTCGAGACGCCACTGGAACTTATAATTATCTTTTAGTTAGTGCCAACTTAGCGCCTTATTACAATGACTAACCCTGCCAGATTTCAACAAAATGGGCAAAATGATCATTAAGATATTAAAAAACCAATTTTTTTTTTAAACTTTGACATCCTGTAACTTGAAAACCAGACTCTTCAGGACACATGTTTATATGAACTTTTCTACTTGAATTCGGTTCAGGAATGCGCCCTTGAAATTACGCCCTATCATTAAGTAACACCCTGTATATAAACATATAAAAATTTTAACGGATCTTGGTTTTGGGTTCTGGGGACCCAAATTTGCGCTCATCTGAAGAAATTTTTTCAAAAGCTTTTCATCGTGACCTTTCTATTAGCGAATTTTTCTTAATGAAAAATTTCTAAAAAATTTTTCATAATGAAAATTCGCTAAAAAACGAATTCTCCTGCGCTTGCCTCGCCAGCACTTTTGATGCTTTTATTATCACTTTCCTACTTGCTTCTTTGATGGGAAGAGTGGTGGCTCTTTAAGACGTAGAACTGGTACTCATTATTGAATCCTGCAACTTTCGCTTTTGACTGTTTGATATCAAACTGACGTATCTAGATTTCAATTGTTGCTGTATTAAATCTTGCAACAAGATAACTTTATAAAGCTTGCTACTTGCTTTGTTTAAGTGTTATGTCCATTTAAACATACGTGACGCATAATACCAATAGAGATATTGCACTCGACTATTTGGTATTTCGTCTATATGAAACACATGGCTTATAAACTATTGTACCTTGAAATGACTTGTAATAACCCACACGCCTAGTTTCGACCTAAATACTTTATTAAAGCAGTGTTTCGATTTTAATTAATACCATTTTTATACACACACACACGAATAGGGCGGAGAAGACAATAGTCTGAAGGCACATTTAATATTCCATCTCACGTCTCGACTTGCATACAATATAATTCTGAATAATTCATGTTGATTCCGGATGAAATTATCATCCAGCGTACACGCATCATGGTTGTTTATTTTACTTATAAGACCAAGAAGTCAAGAAAAACTGCATTAAATACAGCACCGTACAGTTTTGTTCCTTTTAATTTTAATTTAACGTTGAATTACAAATTTCTTGCTATATTAGTCAAAGCTGTTTTTTTTTGTTCTACATATTTAGTTATTTTTTGCAAAATAATTATCTAGTGCATTAATTTTATGTTACATATCTTGGTGCTTAAAAAACAGAAGACAAGGTTTTTCGTTAGGAATTAATAAACCATGATGTTTTTACAAACGTGACTGGAAATAATAGGTACAGAATATACCTTTTTGTAACAAAATAAGTCAGCGCGGCTAAGTAACCATGAAGTATTCTATAAAAAAAGGCTTTATGTATTCTATAAAAAAAATACGTTACTACGCGCATCCTGGGACCTGGTCTATCGGGAGCCAGTGGCGGCAAAAAATTTGATGTTTTTTTCTCTGAGTTTGATGCCTTGTTTCAGATTGCGTTTTCGGTTGTCAGCAAAAGATCCATGCCCGGCAATATTGCTCCTAAACCATGGATATCAGCGGAACTTGTAAGGAATGGCTGTTTGCTTCGCGATTTTCCACTTCTACTGGATACGGTTTCAAATCCGCGGTGTAATGAGTTTTATAATAGTCCAAAGAAACAGCACGCTGCTAGGTTAAAAGACGCCAAGAAAAAATACTATGAAAATAAAATCTCTAAGGCTTCAAACCGAATTTAAGCTATCTGGGAAGCAATTAAAGAAAATGTCAACGTGGGGAAGATGAGCAGCAAGGCGCAAATCAGAGTATTCTGTCCGGTGACGGAGTCGTTATGACAGATCCTAATATGATTGCTAACAGTTTCAATTCGCACTTTGTCGACTCTGTTAAGTATCTGACAAAAAACTGTGAGATTAAGTGTGCATTATAAATATCTCTAATCCCTATCTATGTTTTTATATCCTGTCTCAGAGGACGATGTATTAGACATCATAAAATTAGTTTCAGTTAAAAATTCAGGAATAGATGAAATACCATGTAGTCTTCTTGGCGGGGTTGCTCATCTTGTGGTAGCTCCACTAAATTACCTTATAAATGTGTCGTTTGAAATCGGTTGTTTTCCTGAGCGCCTGAAGACGGCCGTTGTCGTCTCTCTCTTTAAGAAGGGGGATCCACGTCTTTTGGACAACTACAAGGCGATAGCTTATAAATGTGTCGTTTGAAATAGGTTGTTTTCCTGAGCGCCTGAAGACGGCCATTGTCGTCTCTCTCTTTAAGAAGGGGGATCCACGTCTTTTGGACAACTACAAGGCGATTGCGCTGCTTTCGGTTTTTTCAAAGATCTTTGAGAAGGCATTTCTGCTAAGACTTAGGTCCTTTTTGGAGAGATACAATTTGCTGTCTCCATGCCAATTTGGCTTTCGTGGGCAGCTGTCAACTCAGGATGCCGTGTTTAGCACTTACCTGACAGTCTTGGATTACATAAATAGTGGGTCCAAGTCCGCCGGGTTGTTCTTTGACATTCCGAAAGCGTTTGATGCGGTCAACCATTCCCTTCTATTGCAACAATTGGAGCATTATGGCAGAAGAGGAAATGCATATTTATGGTTAAAAAGCTACCTGTCTGGGAGAAGGCAGGCTGTCAGGATACGACGGGCAGGTAAGAACTATATGTCTGGATTTTCAGCCGTGTCGAGCGGCGTGCCGCAGGGCAGCATATTGGGCCCTGTTTTGTTCACAATTTTCCTTAACGAAATTGTTTATGATCTCCAGCAATACCACTTAACTTTGTACGCAGATGACATCACTGCTGCAATCTCAGGGAAAAGTTTTAAAGAGCTTGGTGCTGCAGCTAATGTGTGTGTGTGTGTCTCAGGTGTCAGCCTGGTGTTCGCAAAATGGTCTGGTTCTTAACACGCGGAAGACTGAAATGCTTCTTTTTTCTCTCGTGGGTGTGCATCCGAATCTGAGCCTATATGTGAGATCTGATAACGGTTCAATAAGACAAGACACGTCTGTAAAGTTTTTGGGATCCATATGGATTCTAACTTATCATAGGACGTCCATGTTGACCATGTGGTGGCCTCTCTTGCATCTAGGAATTACGCGTTGCTGCACCTGAGGGATTCCTTGAGTACTCAGGTGTTGTTGACATGCTACTATGGTAGTGTCAACTGTCTCCTGGCATATGGTTTACTGTGTTGGGGCGGCTGTGTGCATCTGGGGAAGGTTCTGTTGATGCAGAAGAGAATTGTCCGCACCATGTTTGGCCTGCCGTCTTCCGCATCTTGTAGACCATTATTTATGCGGTATGGCATTTTAACAGTGACGTACCTATATATGCTTGAGGCGATTTGTTATGTCAAAAAAAATATTGAAATTTTTAGTACCTGCGGTAATATTACAGCGTATCAAACAAGACAGGCTAAAGATTTGTATGTTCCCCCTTATAGGATCGAACAGATTAATCGGGCACCTCGCAACACTGCAATACGCTTATATAATCATTTACCTGACAGCGCCAAAAATTTGAGCAGCCTCAGGCATCTTAAGCTTGCTTTAAAATTATTTTTAGAGAGTATTCTTTTTATTCTGTGGACGAATATTTTAATTTTAAATTTTAGCATTGATAAGCTGTTTTTTGTATTTTGACTATTTCCTATATCTTGTAGAGATCGATGGAGCAGTTCTAATAAATAAATAAATAAATAAATAAATAAATAATAAATACTACTACCAGCACCTGTCACGTTATTTCTATAGGGGGTGGTGGGGTGGTGGTCACCATAAAACCTTTGCTATTTTCACTTATTCCACATTCTTACGTATTCCGCATATGCGTTTTCTATTACATAAAGTTTTGACGTCATATATTTGATGAAATTTGGTACATACCTTCCTTTTGTAATTGGCTTGGATAAGTTAGTTAGTCAGGAACATCGGACCGGTTTTTCCGGGAAAATTTTGAGTTTTCTTTTAGAAAATTCTTGTATCTCC
Source organism: Tillus elongatus (assembly GCA_964006375.1). Classification (NCBI taxonomy): domain Eukaryota; kingdom Metazoa; phylum Arthropoda; class Insecta; order Coleoptera; family Cleridae; genus Tillus; species Tillus elongatus. Next base: position 28,132,427 of record OZ023263.1, on the reverse strand, counting down.
AAAAATAATACAGATATGACAACCAAATTTGGCACATACGTTTCCACTATCAAACTTACCTTAAAATTTAGATTTCTAAGTTAAAATAAGAAAATGTTATAGGCATTTAAAGGAACAAATTTTGGGTGCCACTGGTGACCAGAGGAAAGCACAAGAACAAAATATTTTGTGTGATTAACAAAACCAATTGAATATTACACACAACGGTTAAGTCTTCTTGACGCAGAAAGGTCAAGAAATAGGAGAACAGATATCTTAAAAGTTGCATAATTTTGCTTTTTAAAACGCCGAAGTCGCGATTTGAATCGTCAAAATTTGCAATTTTCAGACGACGCATCTGAAACAAATACTGATTATGTAGAAGAAATGTAATAATAAGTGTGTTGTACAAAACCTTAAGCTTCAGGTTCAACCATCAGTGTCCTTCATTTTACTAAAATAATTTCGGAAAATCCATTTCTGATGCTTTGGCAGTAGTTACAGCTACAGAGTTTATGGTTTAATAGTCTATATTTTAACAGATTTTCGTAGAAAAAATTCGTTATTAAGAATTTTAAAAAGGTTTCTTCAAATAAGCGCAAACTAGGAGCCGTAAAACCCATATAAAGGCCCAGTTTCAGTTTTGGTCTGTTTATACATATACAGGCTGACGCATTTCTAAGGTAAAGCTCAATATATCCGTTATTATACAAGATATGAGCAAAAATGATATACGTTAATTATATGGTGGTATCTCGAGCTGCATCTTATAAACCTATTTTGACAATCACAGGTGGCCCATAAGTCGTAAGTCATACAAACTTTTTTTTTTTTTAATAGAAACCCCTTAGGTTATCGTTTTTTGTATTTTTAATCGAATTATAATACATATTTGTAAGGATGAAAAAATTGATATCGTTAATCGTGCGTGTTTACCAATATAGATATCGGAGTCCCATGGAAATGACGTATTTAGAGAGCTTTTTGTTTATATTACTCGTCGAAAAAATCGAGCTGCCGTATACAGGTACTCTCCAATAGTGGCTGAATTTTAAAAAGTTCTCGCAGAAATGTTTTTAGTGTTTTCGTAGAAATCATTTTTAACATTACTGAAGGCAATTTCTGTAAAAAAAAATGGCTAATTTTTCCTCCAATGTTAGCCCTAAAGCTGTTTGTGAATAATTATATCTTGGTAGGTGTGATAGTATCTTGGAGAGGTTCGTTAGCCAGGAAAATTGTAGTAGTTTTTTTATGGAACTTTTGAAGTTTATTTTCGGAAAATGTTTACACTTTTTGAAACAACAAAGCTGTTTTAATGAGATATTTATACAATAAGTTATTTTTAATAAAATATGGTACATTGTTACTACTATATAGGTTATACTGCCAACCAAATGTCCTTCTTTTAAAAACAAGACATATTTGAAATTAAAAATATTTTTACGAAAATTCGCTACCATTACACACTTGTTCCGTTCAGACTTTAAAAAAAATATTATCACCTACATCATCCGACCAGGCATTCATGGGTCTTCCAGACCTCTCTCACCATTCACACGCTCTCTATAAATTCTGCTTTTCATTCTATCATTTATCCATTCGTTCTATGTGCCCAAACCATCTAAGCACACTGCTCTCATATTTTTTATTAATAGATTTTTCCACATGGGGTACTGGGTTCAATCCCAGGGTACTCCTTTCACTTTTTCAGTACATACTGTACAATTAACATCAACCGAGGTTGTTGCATTGTATTTGAGCAAGTTGAATCTAACACGTTCCGCCCCTCGGAGGGGGCGTAAAGCGGTCGGTTCCGTGTTGGGCACGTTAAAGATCCCTACCCTCCTTACAGAAAGGCGGGCGTGCCGTAAAATTTCCAGGATAGTGAGGTGAAACTGCTCCGTCGCGTCGGTGATTGGCCATAGTCGCAGGAAATGGGCACGTTAAAGATTTCTAACCTCCTTACAGAAAGGTAGGAGTGGGGCAAAATTTCCAGGATAGTGAGGTGAAACTGCTCCCTGGTATCGGTGATTGGCCATAGTAGCGGAAATAGGCCGACGTTAAAGAAATAAAAATACTCACACACACTTTTCTACATTACATTCGTCTAGAACTCATTCATTTCTAACTTGATCCATTATCGCTCTTCCCATCATTATCTGAGGAAGCTCATTTCCATAGCATTCAATTTTCAAAACCATCCTGTTTTTATTATACCACCGTTTGGCAAGATATTTGAAATAATTATTCACAAACGACTTAGCCAGTATTTTGAAAGTAGGCAATTGTTGAGTGACTGACAGTTTACTTTTAGAAAACAGCGCTTGACTGTGCAGGCAGTCAGTAAGGTGGTTGGAGACGTAGTTGATGGTCTTTATGTAGGTAATCATGTCGGCATTACACTCTGTGACTTGAGCTGATCTTTTGATTATGTCTCTCATGACCTGCTGATTGAAAAGTTGTTCAGATATGGTGTTAGGGGTCCTCTGTCAAAGTTGACAAGTTCATACTCACATATGAGAAATCAGCGCGTCTTCTTTAATAAAGAATATCGAATGTTGGGACTGCGAGAAGTAAGGTGCCGCAGGGGTCTGTCTTGGGGCCACTACTATAGTCTACATAAACGATTTGTTTGATTTCATGACACAGAGTCACTTATATGCAAAATCTGCGGTTCAGATAAGCTGAAGGCTGTGATGATCTACACTGGGAAGTTGGCAGAACTGTGGTTCACACGCATTAAAGTTTTCACAACTCCCGAAGTATTAGCGAAAAAGGATGCTAACCTTCTTGGCGTTAATATACATGGAGCTCTTAAGTGGGATGTTCATATTTCCCTGTTGAAGAGTCAGTTCTCAAACTCAATTTTTGGGATCAGGAAGTTAGGGATTCCGGTTGACAGATGTTCATATATGGCAGTGTATTTAAAATTAATTTAAAAATAAAATCTGAAAGACATGCATTGAGATGACTTAGTGGTTAAGGTTCAATGCCGGACAGATAGAGTAGTTAACTGCCACGCGTTAATTGAATCATACAACACGTATAAACCATACATCAACTCTAACCAAACTAAACAGGCATAGAACACACTACCCGAACCAACAATCGTAAAATCTCGGCCACAAATATGGAAAATGACAGACGACATGATATTAAAAATTTGCCAAGTGATTGTTATTTAACTGGGCGATTCAATCAATTTTTAAAATACACTATATTTGTAGCTTGATTAACGGCCTCAAATACAGTGTTAGCATAGATACATTATGCTGTGGTTTTGGACTGAAAGTCTAGCATAATAGAGTAGAAATCAAGCAAAGTCTATATAAAAATGATTTTAAAATAGTTTCTTTTATCTTTAAACTTAAACATCAGACGCCATATAGGAGAGAAACAGTCGTGGGATGTGTTTCAGTGGTAATTCTACTAATTCTGTAATTAATTGTTACGTATACTTTGAATATAATATCCCGGGCATGAAGCCGATCTGAATTATGTAAACAAAACGTTAGTTAATGTGTGCTTAGATGGCGCAGAGGCATTATATGTATCTTCTTTAACACCTTGTACATACCCTGTATATATTTCTATCATATAATAAAGATTGATTTGATTTGATTTGGTTGTCTTCCAACCAGAAAGTTACGCGATCGATTACACCTCGAAGAATGTATACTTTATTTTATTTTGACATTTGGAGAAACAATAGTGTACAGATTTTGTACGTTTTGAACAAGATCTCATTTTTGTTTAAAAATCCTGAATAACTTTGTCACCTTTGAATCTGAAATTATAATTTTCAGCAGATATTTTAAGCGAATTTATATGAAAAAAATTCGCTAATAGAGAGGTAGAGATGGTAAGACATTGCAAATTTTTTTTCAAATGAGCGGGAATTTGGACCCCCAGGACCATATATATATATATATATATATATATATATATATATATATATATATATATATATATATATTTGTGTGCGAGTGTGTGTGTGTGTGTATGTGTGCGTACGTATCCAAACGATAACTCAAAAAGTTATTACCCGATTTTGATGAAACTCGGCAAGAATCTTTCTTTTATTAATAGCTTGTTATTATTGATGAGTTTGTTAGCCAGCCCTTCCGGGCTAGTTTTTCTGAAAAAAATATTGATTTTTCGGAAAAAAAATTATCTCAAAAAATAACAAAGTTATTTTGATGAAATTTGGCTGATATATTGCCCCCGTGAATGCGTTACTACACATCAAACTTCAACTTTCTAGGTTTATAGAAAATTGAGTTATAAAAATTTAAAGCATTTAACGAAAATTCGCTACCATAACGCACTTGTTGCGCCCAGAACTTTATTTTCTATCGCCTTATTTTTCAAGTTTTCAAATTTTTGTTTTTAATTCAATGTTGGTCTATTTCCGCGACTATGGCCAATTACCGACGCCCGGCAGTAGTTTTACCCCAGTATCCTGGAAATTTTACCGAACCGCTACCTTTCTGTAAGGAGGGTAGGAATCTTTAAAGTGGCTAACATCGCATGGTATACCCAACCGACGGCCTTACGCCCCCTCCGAAGGGCGGAACGTGCAGAGATTCAACTTGTTATTTTTGAGGTTGTCTAATAAGCGAGCAGAATCTCGCCAGCTATTTGGACACCATGTCATCCTTGGTTACGTTTTTAGATTGTAATTGTATTATTCTGTGCCTCTAAAGTATCATGGCAACATAGAAATTGATCAAAAACGGATTATGTGTATTGCAAATATTCAACAATGTATTAGTAGTAGCAGTGGTGGGGAGGCCAACGCCAAGCAAGTAGGCCACAATGGGCTCTTTTTGCCAACCCCAGCAACCCAGCAACCATGCTCTACTCTTCCTCAGTTCCGTCGCCAAACCGCCTCGACCTCGAGATGAAGGCCGTGACGGTCCTCAATTGGACGGTACTTACCTGATTCCTCTGCAGAGTCCTCGATCCGAACAATTCTGCTCGAAGACTCCCAAAAGCCTCGAATTCACACAGGTAGTGGTAGGACGTTTCTTCATCCTCGCCGCATTCCTGGCAAATGGGATCCCTCTCTACCCCTATCAATGAGAGGTGTCTTCTAAGGGCGCTGTGGCCTGTCAGCACCCCAAGTATGCGGCGAAGCGTAGGTCGACTTCTTCCGAGTAGCCAGACAGCTTTATCTCTGTCCGGCCCCTCCACGAAGTCCCTCGCCTGCCCGCAGCCACCAACCGACCCCCAGTGCCTCTCCATTGCTTCCTCGGTCCACCTGTCTAAGGCGACAGAGGCTGTCTTCCTACTTATGCCTATCGCAAGCTCCGGGCCACAGAACGGCCGCTGGGAACCGAGTCTTGCGAGATTATTCGCCACCTCATTCCCCGCTACGCCACAGTGTCCCGGAACCCACACCAGTTGCACCTCCTTCGTCCTAGCTAGTCCTTTGAGGGCATCAGCGCAATCCTGAACCAGTGTTTACCTGATTCTGGCCGCGCAGACTGCCCGGAGGACCTCCTGGTTATCCGAGCAGATGTACACACATTTCTTTTCACATTCTGTCTATTGGCCACATACAGGATAGCATACACCTCTGTTTCGAATGCCGTGGTATATGCGCCAAGAGCATAGCTCTCGCCACCCCTAGGCCCTCTATGTATATTCCTGCCTCGGAGGATTGTTGGTCCTCCAGCCGCGATCCGTCGGTGAAACAGACCAGGCTTGCGGGCTGGAATGCAACAATGTATTAATATTTGATTTAGAAAAATGTGTGCAGACTAGAAATTGCGCTTATAAGATGTTGGACATAACTGATAACTGTTAAAAACTTTTCCTTTCATTAGAAATAAGTCAAGTTCTGCAACGAATTATAAAGTTACTGTGACATAATCTTATACTGCAATAACTGACATCTCTGGAAACACAAACTTTATAATTAATAATTTATACATGTAGATATTAATAATTTATCATTAGTGGACTATTAATTTTTATGTAATTCAGTACTGGTAGCAACGAGATTCAGATAAAGATCTGGAGCTGCTACTTGTCATCTCTTAGTTACTAAAATAGTTTTATTTTAGATTACCGCTCATTAAGAGATATATCAAACGATTAAAAGTATATTATTTTTTAATTTTAACTTTCATGGGCGGCAATCATCAAAGGCAGCAATATCCGCAGCTTTCTTAAGATGATAGACAACTGTGTAGCTGTAGAACTGTCTATGTTTTACATCAGATGCAATTAAGTACGGTTTAAGGTACTTAAACGTTTGCCGATGATTAGGTAGTTCTTACAGAAAATAAAAATACTGTGAACTATATTTTAAAAAAACTCTGGACGCAACAAGTGCGTTATGGAAGTGAATTTTCTCAAAAATGTTTTTAATAACAAATATGTCTCTTCAATGCAAGCAGGAACCAATCTGGTCACCGGTATAACCTATATAGAAGGAACAATGTACCATATTTTCCAACATAACTTGTTTGAAAATGTACAAAAATTTTCCGAAAATAAACTTAAAACGTTTCCGAGGAAACTCGTTTCCTAGCTGACAAAAATTTTCCGAAAATAAACTTTAAACGTTTCCGAGGAAACTCGTTTCCTAGCTGACGAACCTTAGGTTAATAGCAAATTGCGTTATTGAATTTTGAAGTGTTTAATGAAAATTCGCTAGTAAAACGCACTTACTGCGTCTAGATTTTTTTTTACAAACATCCATCATATTTCGATGAAAAATTCAAAAATGCAATAAAGAATGTTCAAAAAAAAAAATGTAGGTATCATCAACGACTTATGGGCCTGTCGTTGTCAAAATAATTTTATAAGATGCAGCTCAAAACACCCTATAGGTAACGTATAAAAGTTTTTCTCGTATCTTGCATAATAACAATTATATTGAACTTTACCGTAGAAATGCGTCACCCTATATATATATATATATATATATATATATATATATATATATATATATATATATATATATATAAACAGAAAGTAAACCCGGATATGGCTTCTAGGGGGCCTAGTTTGCGCTCATTTGGAGAAATCTTTTTAGAATTCAAAAGCCGCGGTTTCCTCAATAACGAATTTTTTCTACGAAGATTAGCTAAAAATTATAGACCGTTAAGCCATAAATATAACTAAAACTCCTTCCAAAGCATCAGAGAAACTGTCTACTTGAAATGAATTTTCTGGGAATATTTTATAAAAATGAAGGGCAATGATGGTTGAAGCTGAAATTTAAGGGTTTGCAGAACACTCTTTACATAATCCGTATTTCTTTCAGGTTCTTTGCCTAAATATTGCCAATTTTGACGGTTCAAATCGTGACTTTTTACGTTTTGAGAAAACCCCCTTTTTTTAAATGCCCTAACTTCTTTGTCTTTAAACTTACAGGTCTAAGTTTTCGTAAATTGTTCACCCTATATATATATATATATATATATATATATATATATATATATATATATATATATATATATATATATATATATGTAAATAATTGAAACTGACCCTGGATATGGGTTCTAGGGGGCCTAGTTCGCGCTTATTTAAAGAATTTTTTTCAAAATCCAAAAGTCAGGTTCTTCTTGTTAGTGATTTTTTTAAAAAGAAAATTCACTAAAAAAAAGCACTTGTGAAGCCACGGGAAAAGTCTGCGACTGTATTAAATATGGAACGGTTTCACTAAGTTATGGCAAGAACAAACAACCAGATATGCTATTCAAATTGAGTTAAGTCCTAAAACTTTCATACTCTCTTTGTCTAATTATTTTTTATACAAAAACTCGCTCATCGGAATAACAACAATCTAATTAGATAACGGTAAAGTGAAATGAGACTAAAAAAAAATTGAAAAAAAGTAAAGTCACTAACTAGGATTCGAATGCAAAAGTCAACTGAATTTGATTATCGGATGTACAGGAACTTAGACCACTGAGCTATACTCGACATGTGTCTACTAGCAGCTATATTTCGTCATACATTTGTTCAATGTTTTAAAATTTACATAAAACTATTTCGATTTACAATAGATTTTTTGCTCATATTATAACGAAAGCAAGGAAAATAACGACTTAGACACATATCTAGGAGCTTGTTAGTCATTTCTTGTAGTATTTTTCACTCTCATTCGTACTCAATCAACTTTGACGTTTAAACTTTCTTGAATCAGATTTAATTAATAAAAAAATAATTTACCTCTAACTTTTTTGTTTTTTAAGATATAAATCTGAATTTTGGGACACCGGATACACTTTATGACAGAAACCAACTTACTAAATATGGTTGCCCTTATTTTGTTATTTCCGGAGATATAAAGTTTTTTTCGAAAGAAAAGACATTTTCCGGGAAAACCTGAGCCAATTTTCCTGACTAACTAACTTATCCAAGCCACTTGCAAAAGGAAGGTATGTGCCAAATTTGATCAAAATCTGACCATGATTGTTTGAGTTATCGGTGTGATACATACATACATACATATATATATATATATATATATATATATATATATATATATATATATATATATATATATATATATATATATATATATATATATAAACATATAAAAATTGAAACTGACCCTGGATATGGGTTCTAGCGGGCCTAGTTCGTGGTCATTTGAAGAAATTTTTTCAAAATTCAGAAGTCGAGATCTCCTCACTAGTGAATTTTTTTAAAGAAAATTCACTAACAGCTGGAAAGTTTGACATGTAAAGACTTACGATAAATGTGGCATAAACGAAGAATATTGTGATAGTAGCAAAAGACCCTCTATTGGAAAAAAATAACCACTTGTAACTCATCTTTAAGTGTTACACCAATATTAGATGGACGAGATGTCCAGGATATGAAAGATAAAGTGACAAGAAGTAAAACATTATTATTAAACAAACAAACCCCAAACTATGCACGACACTAGTAAGAGGTAAAAATGCTATCTAGACCCCTCGTGATTCGAAGAATGTTTAAAATAACCAATTTGCACGACACTAGTAAGAAGTAAAAATGCTATCTAGACCCCTCGTGATTCGAAGCATTTTTAAAATAACCAATTTGCAACTAACGTTTTCGACAAAAATACTTAAAAAGTTTGTAACCCAAAAAATAAGGATGGTACGGCCAAAATGTCGGGAATCTATGAGTTAAGTTGTACAGATAGACCCATCACAATAAACTACCAAGTTATTCAAAGTAATGAGTCCTTTTCACTTGTTGGCGTCTCTGTGGATCGAAATCTCAATTGGCACCAACATGTCACATGAATTGCAGAAGCAGCTGCTAAGAAATTAGGTTTCCTCTTCCGGGCTCGCAAATAGTTTTCACCAGCTAATCTCTATACTTTTTATACTTCACAAATAAGACCAAACCTCGAATACTGCTCTCACATCTGGGGTGCTGCTGTCGCTTCTACATTCTCTATCCTGGACTCCATTTAGAAGAGAGCTATACGTCTCATCGGTGACCCTACCCTCACCCAAAGGCTGTCATCCCTTGCCCACCGACGTGCCGTTGGTGACCTCTCTCTCTCTTTTATAGATATCTGCACGGGCACTGCTCAGAGGAGCTTTCTTCCATAGTTCCTCCACCTGCTGCCCCCAACAGATCTATCAGGGGAACAGAGCGAATGCACCCTTTTACTCTCCAGGTCACCAGACATAGAACATCTTGTTATGCCCGCTCTTTTGTCCCGAGGACTTCCAAGTTGTGGAATTCCTTGCCGGCATATGTTTTTCCTTCTTCCCCGAACCTCCAAACCTTCAAGTCCAGAATTAACAAGTTGCCTCTTTCCTCCTTGTCGACACACACGGTACGCTAGTATTTAGGCTGTAAGCCCTCGTGGTGTGTTGTTGAAAAAAAAAGATTGTGATCTTAAATACTTTTATTGTTAATGTTGTTAGCTATCATATCAGCAAGATCCGCTAAAGTAGGCCGTGATCATCTGGACATTATGTACGGTTTATTATGATATAATTAATGATAAAAACAACATTTAATATAAATATTTTGGTGCGTAATTAACAAAAGGAAACCTAATATCAACTAGCACCGCCATGAACAGGCTGCATTTCCTCTACCCTTCTTGGAATACTGCTTACCCAATTCGCAACGAAATCCTGGGGTATAGCCTCCCACTCTGCCCAACCTGCATTAGCCAATTCATCCAAACCATTAAATTCATGCCCTCTCTCATTAAGTCTTCTTTTCGTCATGCTCAACAAGTGCTCAATAACATTCATATCTGCTGATCTTGCAGGCAAATTCCTTCGTTCATCCTCAAAATATCTTGGACGATTCTAGCTTTGTTAATTGACAGAACTGCATATAAATTAACTTAACTTCCTCCTGCCTACCGATGCTGCCAAGCAGCGAAACCGGTTACAAAGAAAAAACAAACAAATACTTGTGAAGCGAGAGAAGTATTTAGCATGGAACGGTTTCACCAAGTAAGCGCAACAACAACTAATAAATAAAATATAATTTTTATATCGTTATTTTAAATTACTATTGACTCAAATCGGTTACTCTTCTTTGCAACACCTGAACATGCTTTTAACAAACTAATATTTCATTGCCTGCCATTTTTGTCAGTTACGACTGGTGATTATTTACTTGAAATTACGATGCCTAACGAACTTGTTTGGTGTCTTAATTAACTGACTGAGTATATCAAGGTTAAAGTAAGGTCCTGAATTCCAGAATAAAATCTGAACATAATCGTTGAAGGTAATCGATTCGGTTGTGCAGTAAGTTACAGACCGGACCAGACAATTATATGCTCCAGAAGTAAATTCTTAGTGGCAGCTGTGTCTATGTTTGTCGCAGACACAACACAGTGAAAATTGTCGTTTATTTGTGATTATGTTGCGAATAGTTGGTTACTCTAGTTCTACATGCTTACTGACGTGTGAAATCGTACAACATTACTTTTTCGATAGTCATTTAAAAACCAGAAGGAAAAATACACCTACGCTCAAATTTAAGGTGCAGTTTGTTATGTTTGGTAATTTGTTTTTTTTCCAAGTTAAACACCTTGAGCAATTCATGGAGGTCACAATACAATAAATTTAATTAAACAGTGATGTCAGGTTTGAGGTAATCAGTGACAACGCCAATCATAGTCAAGAAATAAATTAAGAGGATTTCTAAAGTAAAAATATGATTTACCCTTTATACTCGTACTGTTACTAAAATTAATAGTTTTGTAGAAAAACTTATTTCGTGCACTTTTCATACACTGAGCGGCAAAACTACGGAATACATTTATTAAAATATGAGCGATTTGTGTTTTGACGAAATGCTCGGACACGTCAAATCTAGTTTTCAAAAATACACATGTTAGCATAAAATTTACGTTTCGCATACTCCTGCTGTTCAAATATGACAATATGGTCGTTTTTCCGCCACATTTCTTATTTTGATAGATCATTAATTGTCTACACGATATTATCAACATTTTGTAACCCCACATTGTTAAATTTTTGAAAGTCATATATGTGGCCCAAATTCTAACCTGAACTCCGTACACCATTTCCTCCAGGCTAATAGGTCCCAACTCGTCTTCCTCACCGAAACCCAAATCAGTGTCAAAACAACCACTGATCACCTTAATTTTCCGGGATATGAGCTCTTCTTTCAGGGGATAAAGTTGTTTCTATCGCCCTGGGAAAAGCTGAACTTTTTGCCTCGTTGTTCCCCGGAAATTCTACACTCAACCCACCTCCAAATGTTTAACCACCAACAGTCCCCAATATTGCGCATAAAATGACGGAAATCATTTTCAAAACTAAAAGGGTGCGAAAGATGCTCTCTTATTTTGATACCAGGAAAGCCTCTGGCCTTGACGAGATCCCAGCAATTGTTCTCAAAAATGCGTATTAGAACTTGCTCCTCTCCTGACTCGTCTGATTCAGGCATCTTACAATAGAGGCATATTTCCTAGTAACTGAAAAACTGCTCGAGTACAACCCGTCCCCAAGAAAGGATCCAAAGCGCTTCCTAGCAGTTACAGGGCTATTTCTCTCCTTTCAGTCGTCTCTAAAGTGATGGAAAAGTATATAAACACCGAATTACCCAAATTTCTTGGAAAACACCGTCTCATCCACGACAGGCAGTATGTATTCCGTCAGCGCATATCAACTGCCGACCTCATTTCCTTTGTCACCCATTCTTGGAACAAATCTATGGAACTACATGGTGAATCCCAGATTGTCGCTCTAGACCTATCCAAAGCATTCGACCAGATCTGGCACGCAGCGCTGCTTAATAAACTTCCGGCCTATGGCCTACCACCAAAAACTCTGTACCTGGACAGCAAACTTTTTTCTCCAACCGGAGCTTTTCTGTTCTCGTGGATGGCCATTTCTGTAAACTGTATCCAATTAATGCAGGAGTCCCTCAGGGTTCAGCTTTGGCCCCTACTTTGTTTGCTCTCCATATTAATGACCCCCTCTCTAGCACATCCAACCCAGTTCACAGTTACACGAACGACACCACCCTCCACTCAAATATACAGTATTCTAAACCTGTTTCTTTGGACTAATTAGATGAGGATCACAGACTTATGGAGGGTTCAGTCTGTGGATCTCCGAAAAATGTTAGGCTGGGGAAGCATAAATCTTGTACAATTCAGCTCCACCATATCTCAGTCTTGCTTTCTGTCTCATAAGCGATACAGCAGCCCTACACCCATCACAATGAACAACCAAGTTATTCAAAGTAATGAGTCCTTTTCACTTGTTGGCATTTCTGTGGATCGAAATCTCAATTAGCACTAACATGTCACATCAATTGCAGAAGCGGCTGCTAAGAAATTAGGTTTCCTCTTCCGGGCTCGCAAATACTTTTTACCAGCTAATATCTGAACCTTATATACTTTACAAATAAGGCCAAACCTCGAATACTGCTCCCACATCTGGGGTGCCGCTTCCGCTTCTATACTCGCTATCCTGGAGTCCATTCAGAAGAGAGCTATACGTCTCATCGGTGACCCTACCCTCACTTAAAGGCGGCCACCCATTGCCCACCGATGTGCCGTTGGTGACCTCTCTCTTTTATAGTTATCTGCACGGGCACTGCTCAGAGGAGCTTCCTTCCATAGTTCCTCCACCTGGTGCCCCCAACAGATCTACCAGGGGAACACAGTGAATTCACCCTTTTATTGTCCAGGTCATCAGACATAGAACATCTTGCCTTGCCCGCTCCTATGTCCCGAGTACTTCCAAGTTGTGGAATTCCTTGCCGGCACATGTTTTTCCTTCTCTTCCGAATCTCCAAACCTTCAAGTCCAGAATTAACAAGTTGCCTCTTTCCTCCTTGTCGACACCCACGGTACGATAGTATTTAGGCTGTAGGCCCTCATGGTGTGTTGTTGAAATATATATATATATATATATATATATATATATATATATATATATATATATATATATATATATATATATATATATATATATATAGAAAATTGAAGCATTTAATGTAAATTCGCTACCGTAACGCACTTGCTGCATCCCAAAATTTGTTTACATTTATTTTTGTCATTTTAGACGAATGTGAATAGTTGTTCTTTAACATTCTGCAAGTTCTACTAAGAACTTTGTCACACTTGCCAGGTATGTTTGACCAATGACTGAAAAAATAAATAACCTTTTAGACCAAGCTTCGCACGTTTCCTTTTTCTGTAAATCTCTTGATCTCATTGTCGAGTTTGCTAGCCAGCGCAAACGAGTGATTTGATCCCAACAGTATTTAGATTTTTATTACACAAACACGTATTGCATCTCCGAAAATAATAAAATTGTTTTTAAAACTTTGGCTTTGTTTTGCCTGGCGGTGCCGTCAAGGCGAAACTGGTTACATAGAAGACAAAAAGCTATTTTTAAACAAAAGTGTTTGTGGAGCGGAGGATAATTTATAGGATTAAATATCGTCGAAATAGGCAAATTGTAGACAAAGGTAACGGTATAATTTTAACTATATTAAACTCACAAAATTTCAACCATAACATTATAAACTAACAAATTAATGAACCTTACGTAGACTGTTACATCGTGAATCTTATTTCAGCAGTATTTTATGTTTACATATTTAAATCACAATTGTCGCATATTTACATTTTAAGCAATCTGAATTAACCGTCTACATCATAAGAACTTATTTAACTAACTCATCTCACTCACTAAAATTAATCTCAATAATACTTATATTGTTTCTTAATTAGTTTACGACCTTCCAAATTGCTGTCTTCAACGTTCCTGGATACCTTGTATGTTGCGAATTTACGTTGTTTATTGTTTACATAACAAATGTGATATTTTCAATGTCAATCAATACAATTATGACCTCTAGTTATTTGCAATATTTACATTGCTTGCTTAAATAATTAAACTAAAATACGTTTAATTATTATTTTAGTGTTTTAAACAATTATGTCTCTACGTCTATTACGGCCCTTCTGCCCACCTTTCCTATTCTCTGAACAAAAAGAGAAAAGCCTTTGTGTCCATATTTCGGTACAATTAAACTTAATGACATAAATACCACCCCACATTTGCTTATAGAAAGCGTTTATATTTTCTAGACCTTCACTAATACGGTTGTTCAATCTTCCCAGTCTTTAATATGCATAAATAACCATAATTGCTATTATTGTTATTATTATTGTAGCTCATTTTACAGACAATCTGTAGTATTATGACCAGCTATTTTTGTAGTATTTTAATTTATTCTCTTTGCTTTATAGGTTTCGTACTACTTAGATAAATAATATGTGCGAAAGTTGATCAATATTTTAATAGCTTTTAGAAAATTCAATGCATTAGAATAACAAAAGATCAATTTCTTCACATATTTCAACGCGATTCTGTTTGATTGACATCTGGTTAGAGAGAAAAGAATGGAAAGTATTTGTTCGTTAAGTAAATATAGTCATGCGAATATAAAGTGAAGCATTAATTACATTAAAAATTACTAAATCAATAGTCATAAGTATGTTTGTAAAATACCACGTGTATTTATTTTATAATGAATAACAAAAAAAAACGGAACAAATAGGGCACTGACAATAAGCAAAGTTACCTACCTTATTTCTCCAATAATGCAGGAACATAAGCTTCGTTTTTCTGTATTCACACACAACACCTCTAGGGACCTCGTGTCTCCCAAAGGACTTACAAACAAAATGGATATTTAGAGACCTCGTGTCTCTTCAAGGGGTTGAAAACAATTCGCTTTCTCGAGACCTCTTGCCTCTTCAAGGACTCAAAAACAAGTGGCAGAGGGATGCAAGCTTCTCTCCCTTCTCTCATTCTTCTTCCCCCTCTCTGGTCTTCTGGCGGAAACCATTAGTAACACTTACTCTATGTCAGTGTAGCGCGCGACATTTGAATTTAAAAGTGACAGAACAACGAGCATGAACATTCCGCCCACCAAAATAAGGATTTATTTTCACAATTATATTGTTTCTCAAATAAACAAACAAAACAAAAATTTACAATAAGCACAAAAAACAAAAAACTGAAGCTATTGGATTTATAATTAACTGTACAAAAAAATTTCAAGGCAGACGTATTACTGCGATGGCAACAGACATAACTTCGTCAGAGGCCTATCAAAAGTGCCACTACTAGTGCGAACTTGAGCTACCCGAGCTATACCATCACGGCCTGGGTATAGTTGCATAATGCGTCCGAGCTTCCAAACAAGAGGTGACGAAGTCTCATCTTTAATCACAACTAAAGCTCCGATCGGGGGGGACGTTTGCACAGTATCCCACTTACCACGCTGCTGCAGTGTATGCAGGTATTCGTTCTTCCAGCGGCGCCAAAAGTCCTGGTGGATCCTTTGCACCAGCTGCCAGCGTGACAAGCGATTCATACTTAACAAAGTCAAATCAGCATCAGGAGGAGCACCTAACGGTTCCATTGTAAGAAAATGTCCTGGGGATAGGGCTAACAGATCATTTGGATCAGTACTCGCACTACACAATGGTCGAGAATTCAAAACTGATTCCACTTGAGCAAGCAACGTGGACATTTCCTCAAAGGTCAGAATCTGCAAACCGATCACCCTTCGCAAATGAGTCTTGACTGAGCGCACTCCTGCCTCCCACAGACCTCCAAAATGCGGAGCTGATGGGGGGTTGAAATGCCACTTAATGGTACAAGCATCTGCTGCCCCCTTTGCATAGTTTAAGAGCTGCTTATTTGAGCCGACGAAGTTGGTACCTCTATCGCTATACAAATTGTCACATCTTCCTCTGCGAGCCACAAACCTCCGAAGAGCTGCCAAGAAGGCTTCAGCTGAAAGATCAGACACTACTTCCAAATGGAGGGCCTTCGTTGCCATGCACACAAACAAACAAATATATGCTTTCACCTTTCGGACACCTCGATATCTGCCCTGTGTCACAAAAACTGGACCTGCAAAATCAACTCCGCTGTGTGAAAACGGCTTCAACTGAGAAACCCTGGCAACTGGCAAATCAGACATCATCGGTGCCATGGGAGTAGGATTCACTCGAAAGCAACGATAGCACCTTGACAAAACATGATGAATAGCTCTCCGAGGGGACAAAATCCAAAACTGTTGCGAAAGCAAATGAAGCAATGTGCGAGGACCAGGATGAAGATTGACATGGTGTGTGTGTGCAATGATTAACTCGGTGAGACGATGTGAGCGGGGCAACAATATAGGGTGTTTCACTTCAACTGGAACATCAGCTTGACGAAGGCGACCGCCCACCCTGAGGATACCCTCTGTATCCAGAAAGGGGGCTAACTTATTTATTGCCCTCGCACACCTCTCACCTTTAACCAAGGATGCTATTTCCCTTTGAAATACTTCACCTTGAGCACATTTGATAAGCATATGAAGCGCCTCCTGTAATTCGGTGGCTGTCAGAGATGCAGTAGTTCGGTCAGATGGAGACACCCTACAATTTCGCACAAACCGCTGACAATATACAACAACACCCTGAATTTTCCGTAGATGCGAAAAGCGATTCAAAAGTTTACTGAGCCACTCCTCATTTGCCAAAGTAACTAGTACGGGGAGAGTTCGTTGCTCCGCCAGGCACTCTTCTGGCGGCTCAAAACGCAACGACTTGGGCCAATTTTCTCTTGCCAATTTTAGCCAGGCGGGTCCCGCCCACCATAGTGGATGCTCACAAAACCCAGAAGGTAACATGCCTCTCGATGCACAATCAGCTGGGTTTTCTTGTCCACTTACGTGATGCCATGACTCTGGAGGAATCTTCTCTTGTATGCTTGCTACTCGATTACCAATAAAGGTCTTCCACCTATTGGAAGATGATTTTATCCAGGCAAGTGCCACCATAGAGTCTGACCAAGCATACATAGAGTTAAACTCAAAACGACCTTCATACACCCGACACACAAATTCCAGAAGCTTTGCCAACAATAAACACCCACACAATTCGAGACGTGGAATCGATATTCTTTTTAAAGGTGATACCTTGGACTTGGCACACAGAAAATTGATCCAAACTTGACCCTCCTCTGATACTTGTCTTAAGTAAACAACTGCAGCATACCCTCGCTCCGATGCATCACAGAACCCATGGAGTTCTGTACTGATGATATTATCGTGTTTTACGCCTCTGGGAATTGATAAACCTGCTAGCGCACTGAGTTGTGATTTATACTGAGACCACTGACCAACAATATCCTTTGAGGGCTTATCATCCCATCCCACTTTTTGCTCCCACAAGCACTGCATAAGATATTTTGCCAACAGGGTAACAGGAGACAAAAAACCCAGGGGGTCATAAATTCTTGCCAATTCCGAAAGAAGATTTCGTTTTGTGCACGGACGATCAATAGGTTCAACATTAAAAGAGAATGTATCACCTATGGGACACCACTGCAATCCTAAAATTTTCAACACTGATGGATCATTTAAATCTAACGATCGAGGTTGCTGACTATCAGCTGATACTGTGGACAACAGTTTCGAATTATTGCTGGCCCACTTCTTCAATTCAAAACCCCCCTTAGCAAACAACCCAATCAATTGCCGTTTCAACTCAAAAGCCTCTGACAATGAGTCGACTCCACTGACTACATCATCCACATAGAGATCGGACCGAACTAGCTTTGCTGCCAATGGAAAAGATGATTCCTCATCATCACAAAGCTGCATCATTGTTCGGATTGCCATGTGTGGGCTTGAGGAGACCCCATATGTGACAGTATTAAGGCGATATTTCTGTACAGGTTCCCCCTTTGAGAACCTCCAGAGAATTCTTTGATAATCCCTATGATTATCTACAACCAAAATTTGTCGATACATTTGCCGAATGTCAGCAGTAAATGCAATTTTGTTTGAGCGAAATTTCAACAACACAGTGGCAATATCTGTCTGCAACTTCGCTCCCACTAACAACGTATCGTTCAGAGATACACCATTCGTACTTTTGGAACTAGCATCAAATACCACCCGCAGTTTGGTCGAAAGGCTGTGAGGACGCAACACACAATGATGGGGAATATAGTATGCATCAGATGGTTCCACAGCTACATCTGATACCAGAGACATATGGCCAGACTCATAATAATCCCTGATAAACTCCGAATAGGACTTGTGCAACGCTGGATCCCTACTAAGACGTGCTTCCAGGGAGTAAAACCGCCTCAATGCAACACTGAAAGATTCTCCCAAACACGGAGTACCCTCACGAAAGGGCATATTTAAAATATATCTCCCAGCACTATTTCGGTGCTGAGTCTTCTTGAAGATTTCCTCACATTTTTTATCTTCCGGAGACATAACTAAACCTTGTGGTACCTGTTCCAAGCTCCAAAACTGTTTCAAGGTATGATCCAAGTCGACCAACGTGCATAAACTATTCACAACAGAATGAGACTTTGACTGTTCTACACTGCCCATAAGCACCCAACCAAAAACAGTATTGATGGCCACTGGTGCACCTCGAGGCCCTCTCTTTATTCCAGGTCTAACCACATGAGCATAAACGTCAGTACCCAACAAAATTTCAATGTCCCCTGGTATACCAAACTCTGAATCTGCCAACTCTAAGTTCTGAATATGTTGCCAGTGGCACTGCTCAATTTCAGCAGAAGGGATCTTGGAACAAATGTTCGGAATCACAATCATGTCCAACTCTAACTTTGTTGGCTCATAAATGGACTCTACTCGACATTTGAGAGTGCCTTGGCTAGCAAGCGAGCTCATTTGGTTCAAGCCTTGAACCATCACTGAACGAGATGAGGTGTTGAGCCCCAATTTTTCAACACACTGCTGCGAAATGAAATTAGCCTCACTCGCACAATCCAGGAGAGCTCGACATCTCCTAACCTTTCCATTTTTATCTCGTACTAATAGCATTATAGTTGCCAGTAACACGGACTGTTCCCTTTTTACCACACTTGCCAACACACGCAATTGCTCTGCACCTTGTGGCTCTTCCACAGGTGGCTTGTTTGAGTCACTCTCATCTCCCGATGCCGGTGCTTTTGGGAAGTGCAATAATGTATGATGGTGTTTATTACATACACGACAACTTGATGACTTGCACTCCCTGCTGGCATGCGAGTTTGATAAACAGTTAAAACAAAGATTATTCTTTTTTGCGAACGTATACCGTTTATGAGAGGATAAAGATAGAAATCCATCACACTTGAGCATGGGGTGCTCCTCCTTACAATAAGCACATACAAGCTTTGTGCTGGTAACAAAGGACGAAGCGGGCCTAGCAGTGGTTGCTGAAACATGCTGCCTTCTATTAGTCACATAATTGGAAGTTAAGGCAGTTGTCTCCATTGCTTTACACTGCTTTTCCAAGAATCTACATAAACTACTAAAACTGGGAATGTCCGATTCGCAAAACTCAAGCTCAAATTTTTGCTTAAGACTCATATCCACCTTTTGCAGCAACATGTTGAATTTAGTGAAATCCCACATGTCATGTTCAAACTGCTTCAACGCTTCCAAATTTTCACTGAATACAGACAACAACGTTCGTAGGGAAGAAGCAGATTCACTATTTGCTTTGGGGGCCTGTACAATACCCTGCCAATAATTGGTCAACAAAACCCGGGTATTGTGATACCTTGAGACCAGAGACTTGAATGCAATCCCATAATTGCTTCCCGTTAGCGGTAAATTCTTGATTAGGCCAGCTGCATCCTTCACTAACGAAGCACTCAAATATTGGAACTTTTCAATATCTGACAATGATTCGTTCTCATGAATCATTGTTTTAAACAGATCATTAAAGGTTGGCCAGTTTTTCCAATTTCCATCGAATTTTGGCATTTCGATTTTCGGTAACCTCAAATGTCTGTTTAAATTTGAAGTTGACATAATCGCGTTTGCGTTCGTTACTTCCTTTTCACTGAGAGATCGAGCGTTCGATGATTTGACAGAACACCGCGACTTACTCGATGCTCGACTCGATTTCGAACTACCGTGAAAAACGGATCGAGCTTGATTCTCAGCGGCTTTATTTGCATAACCTCTCAGTTCTCGATAGATAGTTTTTATAGAGTATTGCAGTTCATCGAATTTGTTCTGCATTTCATGCTCGCTCTCCAACTCTGATCGATCAACTACCGACACGATGTCCAAATGCAATGAATCAAATAGATTGACCAACTCATTCAACGCCTCAAAACGAACCTCAAATCTATTCAACCTATCTAAATCCACTACTGCGTCTATTTTGACCTGTTGAGCCACGTGCAATATGGCTTCTACTCGTCTATAAATGCTTTCGCGCTTATTTTTTAGCTGAATCAACTCCATTGTTCAACGCAACAAAATTCCTAAACGCGATTTAAACAATATGCAAACGTGATTTCAACACTATGCAATTCGAGTATGTACCTAGTTATATACAAGCAATAACGTCACCTTGAAATTAAATGACTCAACACGGCAATAAACAATTACAAATTTACTAGACTAAAGGAAACAAGTAAAATTACTTCAAAAAATGGACTGTATCAACTAATAACAAAACAAAACAACTATAAAAATCCGGCTCGAAGGACCAAATGTAAAATACCACGTGTATTTATTTTATAATGAATAACAAAAAAAAACGGAACAAATAGGGCACTGACAATAAGCAAAGTTACCTACCTTTATTCTCCAATAATGCAGGAACATAAGCTTCGTTTTTCTGTATTCACACACAACACCTCTAGGGACCTCGTGTCTCCCAAAGGACTTACAAACAAAATGGATATTTAGAGACCTCGTGTCTCTTCAAGGGGTTGAAAACAATTCGCTTTCTCGAGACCTCTTGCCTCTTCAAGGACTCAAAAACAAGTGGCAGAGGGATGCAAGCTTCTCTCCCTTCTCTCATTCTTCTTCCCCCTCTCTGGTCTTCTGGCGGAAACCATTAGTAACACTTACTCTATGTCAGTGTAGCGCGCGACATTTGAATTTAAAAGTGACAGAACAACGAGCATGAACATTGTTAATCACCAGTTTGTGATGCCTGAAATGCGAGCCTTTCAGCAAATCACATTCTCACAGAGTAGACTAAATATATGCTCCAAAGAGGTTAGGCGAAAATACAGGGTGATCTACAACACAATAGACACATAATGTGTGCGTATAGAGAACCTCAAAACATGCCGATTTTTTATTTAAAAATTTTCTCTGACGGCCACGGTTGGTGAGATATTGACCACCGAAGAAGTACAAGAAACAGCTGTATTGCAGCAACCAAATTTGGTAGATGGTTTTCTTTTATCAACACACTTATTTGACAAAAATTTGAAATAGACATAAACTCAAAAAGGGGCGAATTAGGGGTGGGTCACCCTTTTAATGACTTGATATTTTTAAACCCTAACCTAACTAAAAGTTGAAGTTCACAATTTTATAGAAAATAAAATTTTCTATCTTTTTCTCCTCTGGTCAATTTTTCGACAGACCACCCGTTTAAAAAAAATGAGATTTTTAGAGTTAAGATCAAAACTGAATTATGCCCTTTGGAGACTTTATTAAACACTAACATATCTGATATTTAACAAACGCTATTAAAAACTAATAAATAAATAAAAACCTTAAAAAAACACTAAAGATATTGTTTAAAATGACTTCCATTTTCTGTCACAGACAACTGCACCCCGTTGAAAATTAATGTCGACTCTGTTAAGTAATTGGATGTCACTTTTAATAATGGTCCACTTATTATTGATGCGGCTCCACAAATCTTCGCCAGTTTGAACTGGTGTCAAATACACAGATTCTTTTAAAGCCGCCCACAGAAAAAAGTCAGATTTATTCAAGTCTGGTGATCGTAATGGACAATGTTGAGGGCCTATCCATCGATTTGGAAACTGTTGGTTTAAAAATTCACGCACATTTAGAGTGAAATGTGGTGGCGCCCCATCATCCATAAACCACACTTCGCTTCTCAGTTGTAAGGGCAGCTCCTCCAGTAGCCCAGGAAGAACATTTTCCAAGGAAAGCAAATATGTTGCGCCGTTTAAGCGGTTTGGTAAAATAACCGGCCCAACCAAACGTCCTCAAACCAGACCTGTCCATATATGTTTTTCGAATCTCTTTGGATATGGTGGGTTACTGTAGCAAGTGGATTTACATCTGAATATTCGTGGCAGTTGTGCACATTCCTAATCTCTCTACTTGTAAAGCAAACATCCGTAAAAATAATGGTCTTGGTAAAATCAATGTTCTGACGTAAAATAAAATTACAAAAAAAAACCTTGCCACTAAATCCTGTGGTAGCAGTTCTTACACTTTTTGAAGGTGATAGGGATGCAGCAGATTGCGTCGGATAATTCTATGGATCGTCGGCTGTGTTATATGAAACTGCCTGGATAGTCGCCTGGTGCTGGTTTGAGGGTGACTCTCAATACTGTCTAGAAGACGCTCCTCAGTTCGTGCGTTCACTGCATGAACGCGTCCCCCAGTATTTTTTTATGAAAAAGAAACCCGTTTCCCGAGCTCCACGTACAACATTGGCAAACGTTTGACGATGTGGTATATTACGATTAGAAAATCTTCTTTGATACACCTCTACACTTCTGCGGCAATTACCCTCGGAAAACCCTAATGCCATACGCATGTCAACTTCTTCATTAACCGATAATTTTCCAGCCATTTGGAGCAACAAATTATTATCACAAAAGAAGCCAAGAAACACAAGACAATAATTATTGTAAAACTTAATAAATTTAAGTATTGTAAGATTTGACAACAACTGTAACCTAGCAACAGATGATTTGCAGAGCGCCCAAGGCATCCCCCATGAGACTTTAATGTTTAATAAAATCTTCAAGGGACATAATTTTGTTTTGATCTCAACTCTAAAAATCTCAATGTTCTCAGAAATGGGTGGTTTGTCGAAAAATTGACAAGAGGAGACAAATATAGAAAACTTAGTTTGCTATAAAATTGATGGGCTTTCACTTTTAATTAGGTTAGGGTTTAAAAAAATCAAATCATTAAAAGGGTAACCCATCCCTAATTCACCCCTTTTTGAGTTTATGTCTACTTCAAATTTTTGTCCAATAAGGATGCTGATAAAAGAAAACCGTATACCAAATTTGGTTGTTCTATGTTAGGGCACTGTTGCAATACAGCTGTTTCTTTTTCGTAGATGTAAGTTTGGTAAATTTGCAGTCTACTGCACGAAGGGTTTTTAGAATTTATTTTTTCAGAAACCTTCTTGGATGCACAAGCCACAAGACAAATTTGTTGCAAACAATCTCCAAGAAGGAATATAGGTGCTGAGCGGAGAGGAAATATGAGCGCAAAATGCTAAAAAAGAATCACCTGGTCGTAGTTTGAAAATATGCTTCTTTTAGATTTCTCAGCAATACCACCTTTTATACCCCGTACAACACTTATGTTCGCTCCAAGTCCCGTAACTTTTCTGGGTGTTACTCTCAATACATTTTTCTTGTGCTTTATGTGCTTTGAATGCGGTTGTATGCATGTACAAGGGATGCTAATCAATACGACTCAGTTTCATTGACATTTTTTTTTTTTTTTGTTCCCTCAGGGCTCGTCCGCTGCCTTGCCGCCCCGATAGCACCGCAACCCTTGGTTGATTGTGCATACCCCTAGTCTTACTCCACCCATTCCAAAATCACTGTGCCTTGAACTAGTCTGCACAGCGATTGGTAGGGTGAAGTTTTATATTGCTCTGTCTCCGGTCTAGAGTGACCGTAGATCAGTTGTCTTTTCCGGTCCAGAGCTATACACTCGCACAAGATGTGCTGGGCTGATTCCTCCCCCTCGCCGCAGAGTCTGCATGCGAGGTCCCCTTCGAACCGCCCCATTTTATGTAGGTGTTTCTTGACGGCCATGTGTCCCGTCAAGAGACCTGTTGTGTTTCTGAGCTGTCCTCTGCTAAGGTTTAGCAGCTCCACAGCTCTATTTGAACTGGGTCCGTCAATTATTGACTTCCCATGTCTGAGCCCTGGACAGTCCGCCCAGTACACCTTGTGTTGGTTTCTGACCCAGGACTTAATGGCTCCCCTGGCAGTGCTCTTTGACACGCCCAGAGCCGGTTCTGGTCCCATAAATGGTTCTGCTGACCCCCTCTTTGCGAGACTGTCAGCTTCTTCATTGCCTTTGACCCCCGAGTGACCCGGCACCCAGATGAGGGTCACCTCATTCTGCCCAGCCAGGTCGCTCGTCTCGTCTCGGCACTCACTCACCAGCCAGGAATTTACCCGTGGGCTACTTAGTGCCTTAAGGGCTGCCTGGCTGTCTGTGGCTATGAGGATCCGCTTGTTGGTGTAGCCCCTCCTCTTGTTCTCCCGCACACAGTGCAGGATGGCGTACATCTCGGCCTGAAACACCGTTGCATGGGCTCCGAGGGAAATACTGTGACTTACCCTCGGTCCTTCCGAGTAAACACCTGCCCCCGTCCCACGCTCCCCGCCAGATCCGTCCGTGAACCAGACGAGCGCGTCCCGTGGTATGCCCGGTGTCTCCTCCCGCCATGCCCCGCGATCAGGGATTTCCACTGTGAAGTTGTTTTCCCTGCACATTCGCGGGCTCGCGAAGTCTGACCTCATTTCAAGCATGGGTTCCTTCACGATCTCCTGAATTTTGCAGTGGCCCCTGAAGCCTGGGTTGATCTTCAGTCTACCATTGCAGGCTAGTCTGTATAGTCCTAGCCTGGCCTCTCCCATAATAACGAAGTGTAGGGGGGGTAGATCCAGCAACACCTCCATGGCGGCTGTTGGGGTTGAAGACATGGCCCCTGTGATGCCTAGGCAAGCCATCCTTTGGATCTTGCCTAGTTTTTGTTTGGCACTGGATTGTGTCACCTTAGGCCACCAGACCAGTGCCGCATATGTTAACGATGGTCTGACCACCCTTGTGTACAGCCAGTGGGCCATACTAGGTCTTAGTCCCCACGTTTTTCCATATAGCCGCCTAGTGACGGCTAAGGTCATGACTGCCTTACGCAGTATTTTTCCAATGTGACCATTCCAGGTAAGCTTAGAGTCCAATACGACCCCAAGATATTTTACCTCCCTGGCCATTGGAACGCTCCTACCGTATAGAGTGAGAGTTCTGTGGCTTTCACACTTCCTCCTCCTCGTAAACGGCACGACGGTTGCTTTCTCGGGGCTCACCCCGAGCCCTTGATCAACCGTCCACCCTTCCACCACTTTCAGTGCAGTCTGCATACGCTCCCACACTGCCTGTGTGACCTTTCCTCGGACTATGATGACAATGTCGTCCGCATAGCCCTGTACCTCATACCCCCCTCCCGAGAGCCTCCCCAGCAGGCCGTCCACGACTAGACACCAGAGCAAGGGAGACAGAACGCTCCCCTGCGGACACCCCGCCGCGACCCCCGCCAGCAGAGTCCCTCCCGCGAGTGAGGTGAACACCGCCCTGTCCCTGAGCATGGAACCGATCCACCTGCAGCAGGTCTCCTCTATTCCACGCTCCCGGGCAGCTGCCAGAACCGATCCGAACGAGGTGTTGCTAAAGGCCCCCTCTATGTCTAGGAAGGCCCCCAGCGCCACCTCCTTGTTCTCCAGCGTATTCTCCAGTTTCAGCACCAGTTGGTGCAGTGCTGTTTCTGTTGAGAATCCTGCTCTGTATGCATATTGTCCGCAGTGTAGAGGATATGCTTCCAGTACACCGCCCCTAATGTGCCGGTCGAGCAGTTTTTCCACTGTTTTCAGCAAGAAGGACATGAGACTTATTGGCCTCAGGGACTTTGCCTGGTCTGTTGGACGCCCAGGTTTAGGAATAAATACAACCCTGGCCAGTCTCCATGCCCTCGGAATGTACCCCAGAGCCAGGCTGGCCCTCATAATGAGGGTAAGCACCGGCGCCAGTATATCTATCCCCTGTTGGAGCATGATGGGCATTATTCCATCAAATCCCGGCGATTTGTATGGCTTAAAGCTGTTAATGGCCCATCTGATTTTGCTCCAGGTAACCACCTCTTTAGCGACTGTCCAGTCTACTCTAGATGCCCGCCTATAAGGCGCCTCTATTTCTGAGTGTTCCCAGTCCGGAGGTGATTGGTTTATTATGTTACAGCCGGGGAAGTGCGTCTGGAGTAAAATTTCCATAGTTTCCTCCCCCGAGCTTGTAAAGCCTCCCGTGGGTGTTCTAAGGGAGCCTATGTTAGTCTGAGGGCCCTTAGACAGGATCTTGTGTAGTCGAGCACTCTCGGACGTGTTTTCCACTTCTTCGCAGTGCCTCCTCCACGACTCCTTCTTGGCGTCCCTCAGTCTTTTGTTATAGGTCGATAGGGCCTGTCTATATTCATCCCATGCTCCCGACCTTTTGGCCGCGTTAAACAGCTTACGAACCTGCGTCCTCCTTTGCCTGAGGTCCTCGTTCCACCATGGGACGTTCCTGGTGGACACCCTCATTTTCAGAGGGCAGTTGGCGTTATAGGCCGAGGTAATTGCGTCTCGCAATTGGACTGCTGCAATCTCGAGGTCTATTGAATCCCTTATGGCCCTCTCAACCCCCCGCAGTTCCACAGCTAGGTCTGCCCTGTAGGCTTCCCAGTCCGCCTTGCGGGGGTCCCGGTACCATACCGTTTCTCTTTCGACTTTGGCGATTTCAAACCGGATGTATCTGTGGTCTGAGCTACTCTTCATTGACATTAGACGAATTTCACACAACATTTAGCAAAATCTCGTAGTCACTTTTTTTTTGGGGAATTCTCATAGAATTTTTTTTGCAGGGAATTTTTGTTGAATTTTTTAAGAAATTTTCAGGCGAATTTTTGAAGGACAAGTTTTTAGTTAATTTTATTATAAAAAAAATCAATTGAATGAATAGGTAATTGAGACTTCCGAGAAATTTCTTCAAAGTATGTTTACCACGTGTATATATTCCAGCTTGGACTTTTCCTCAAAAAATAAACTTTGGAAGGCAAAAGGCAAACAACCAAACCTTACAAATAACTGGTCGCCTAGTCAAGTTTTCCCGATTTTATCGTTCGGTGCCTACTATAAATTGTGTGCTATCTGTACATATTTATGAATTTTAGACATCGGAACAAGTATAGGTCAAGACTCGCCTATTGTCGTGTTAAATACGTTTGTTAAATAATAAAAAAAAAAAAATTCGGGACGCAGCAAGTGCGTTATAGTAGCGAATTTTCATAAGAATTGTACAATATTATTATACGGCATATTAATAAAGTTAATTCTTTAAATTTACACAGACTTTAAAGATCGATTTTAAAGGTTCTAGTACGTGCACATTTAAAGAAGTCTGTCGAAAGTATTACGATCGATATCTCTCTATTTTCAACAAAATATTGCGTTCTAACTCCTTTTGAGAAAAATGCCCATAATTAATTTTCTACGAAGCTAAAGAACTAAATTTTGCTATATCTGTAGATAGTGTAAGTCCCTTTAAAAGAAACTTGTATTGCAATTTTCATTAAAGTTATACAGAAGATTTCCAGAAGGAAACTGAATTCATATTTAGAAAAGTAAAGTATCTGCCACATTAGAAACGTGGCAGTTATTTTTTCTTATTAATCGCCAGTATGACTTCGTTTTAGTCAACCTAATCAAACCGGCTTTTTCAATATCAACGATAACAAAATTATAATTTCAGACTCAAAGGTGACAAATTTATTTAGGCGTTTTAAAGAAAAATGAGGTCTTATTCAAAACGTATGAAATCGGTGCACTATTGTTTTTCCAAATGTCAAAATAAAACATAAAAACATACATTCATCGAGCTGGATTCGATGGCGTAACCTTCTGCTTAGGACGCAAGGGCGATGCCCCCTGCGCCATCTAGGCACACGTCTACTAACGTTTTATTTCCGTTATATTTTAGATCAGCTTCATGCCCGGGATCTTATATTCAAAGTATTGGTAACAATTATTAATTACATAATTAGTAGCATTACCATTGAAACACATTACACGACTGTTTCGGTCTTATATGACGTCTTATGTTTAAGTTTAAAGATAAAAGGAACTATTTTAGAATCATTTGTATAGTGACCTGGCTTGATTTTGTTTATATTTTTGCTATATTATGGTTCGCTAAAACTGTATTTGGGATTATTAATAAAGCTACAAATATAGTGTATTTTTATAGGTGATTGAATGTCCTCGTTAAATAACAATCACTTGGCAAATTTTTAATTTCATGTCGTCAGTCATTTTCCATAATTGCGGCTGAGATTTAACGATTGTTGGTTCTGGTAGTAGGTTTTATACCTGGTATATATTTAGTTTACCGTTGATGTATGGTTTATACCTGTTGTATGAATCAATCAGCGCGTGTCTTTGGGATTTTATTTTTAATTTGGAAAAAACTCTAAATATATCTAAATATAGTGTACCAAATTATTTAAAATTCACAACATAGATTTATGTTCACTATTACTTGCCACATGCAAAGTCTCATTCCAGTTACTCTGATACTCACAAAGATATAGCGTTTTCAAAAAGTTTTCCCCGATTTTCCACCAGAAAAACTTCAGCCTAAAGGCTGATTAACGAACTCCACCTCGACTTTCGCCCAAACAAGCTTTTTGCCGAGTTTGATTGAAATCAGTTTATTATTTTTGAGTTATTTCTCGGGTACATACATACATACATATATATATATATATATATATATATATATATATATATATATATATATATATATATATATATATATATATATATATAAATTTTAACGGACCTTGGTTTTGGGACCTGAGGACGCAAATTCTCGCTTATCTGAGGATATTTTTTCAAAAGCTTTTCATCGTGACCTCTCTATTAGCGAATTTTTCTTAATAAAAATTCCTTAAAATCACATGACGTCAAACCAGGAGAGCGACAAGGCCATTCAAGGGTATCGTTGCGCGCAATCCACTTCTCTGCACAATATTGCCGCACGCGTCTACAAAAATAAGTGGGAGCTCCATCTTGCTGGAACCAAACCTGATTAATTGGGACCATTGTAACCACAGGGGGTATACTTTCTTCTACTTATAAATTTAAATATTTTTCAATTGTTTAATTTCCCTCAATGATGAACGGACCAATATTACGGCTATTTTACCGGTCTACACATACATTTTCTTGTGCTCGCTGGTTTTGAGCCTCCAGCATCCAATATGGATTTTCCTAAGACCAGTAACGATAACTTTGCTTATCAACAAATCCCCGCAGTGTAAAAGTAGCTTTATCTAAAAAGATAATGTTTCTAACAAAGTGCGGATTCTCATTAAATTTTCGTATTATTTTTTTTAATTTCAACAACACACCACGATGCCTTACAGCCTAAATACTATCGTACCGTGGGTGTCAACAAGGAGGAAAGAGGCAACTTGTTAATTCTGGAGTTGAAGGTGTGGAGGTTTGGAGAAGAAGGAAAAATATATGCCGTCAAGGAATTCCACAATTTAGAAGTCCTCGGGACAAGAGAGCGGGCGTAACAAGATGTTCTATGTCTGGTGACCTGGACAGTAAAAGGGTGCATTCGCTCTGTTCCTCTAGTAGATCTGTTTGCGGCAGCAGGTGGAGGAACTATGGAAGAAAGCTCCTCTGAGCAGTGCCCGTGCAGATATCTATAAAAGAGAGAGAGAGAGGTCACCAAGGGCACGTGGGTGGGCAAGGGGTGGCAGACTTTGGGTGAGGGTAGGGTCACCGATGAGACGTATAGCTCTCTTTTGAATGGAGTCCAGGATAGCGAGTGTAGAAGCGGCAGCGGCAGCGGCACCCCAGATGTGGGAGCAGTATTCGAGGTTTGGCCTTATTTGTGAAGTATATAAGGTATAGAGATTGGCTGGTGAAAAGTATTTGCGAGCCCGGAAGAGGAAATCTAATTTTTTAGCAGCCGCTTCTGCAATTGATGTGACATGTTGGTACCAATTGAGATTTGGATCCACAGAAATGCCAACAAGTGATGGACTCATTACTTTGAATAATTTGGTTGTTCATTGTGATGGGTCTAGGGCTGGTGTATCGCTTATGAGATAGAAAGCAAGACTGAGATTTGGTGGAGTTGAATTATACAAGATGTCTACTTCCCCAGTCTAATATTTTTTGGAGATCCACAGAGACAGAACCTTCCATGAGTTTGCGATCCTCATCTAATTTTGCTAAAGAGACAGGCTTAGAATATTGTATATTTGAGTGAAGGGTGCTGTCGTCTGCGTTACTGTGAACTGGGTTGGATGTGCTAGAGATGAGGTCATTGATGTGGAGAAGTAACAAAGTAGGGGCTAAAGCTGAACCTTGAGGGAATCCTGCATTAATTGGATACAGTTTGGAGGAATGGCGATCCGCGACAACAGAAATGCTCGGGTTGAAGAGGAAATTTGTTGTCCAGGTACAGAGTTTTGGTGGTAGGCCAAGGCCGGAAGTTTATTAAGCAGCGCTGCGAGCCAGACTGGTCGAATGCTTCGGATATGTCTAGAGCGACAATCTGGGATTCACCGTTTAGTTCCATAGACTTGTTCCAAGAATGTGTAACAAAGGAAACGAGGTCGGCAGTTGATCTGCGCTGACGGAATCCATACTGCATGTCGTGGATTAGACTGTGTTTTTCAAGAAATTTGAGTAATTCGGTGTTTATATACTTTTCGATCACTTTAGAGACGACTGAAATGAGAGAAATATGCCTGTAGTTGCTAGGAAGCGCTTTGGACCTTTTCTTGGGGAAGGGTTGTACTCGAGCAGTTTTTCAGTTGCTAGGGAATATGACTCTATTGTAAGATGTCTGAAACATACGAGTCAGGACAGGAGCATGTTCTGGTGCGCATTTCTTTAAAATAATTGCTGGGATCTCGTCAAGGCCAGAGGTTTTCCTGGTATTAAGAGAGAGAGCATCTTTAATACCTTTTATTGTTTTGAAAATCATATCCGTCATTTTATACACGACATTGGGGACTCTTGGTGGTTGAACATTTGCAGGTGGGTTGAGAGAAGAATTGCCAAAGAACAACGAGGCAAAAAGTTCAGCCTTGGCCAGGGCGGTAGAAACAATTTCATCTCCTGAAACAAGAGGTGGGAAGTGCTTTTTCAGAAATTATTCCCAATAGATTTAGCAAGAGTCCAGAAGGGTTTGCTGCCGTTGGAGCTTGAGAGGACTTTGTTTTTCATGTGGTTATTAAACGAGTTTTTTTTTGCCTCAGAAAGAATGCGGACATAGCGGTTTCTTGCGTCGTTAAATGCTTGACGGTTTTCTTGACAGTGATTGTCTAGAAGCGTTTTGTGTGCTTTGACCTTTTCAAGTCTGGTCCTGTCACAGGATTTAGAGAACCAGGGCTTTTGAGTGACTGAAGAGGTTTTCTGTGTACGTGGAATAAATAATTTCATGCCAGCTTGGATAATTTTGGTGACGTTTTGTTAGTTTTCAGAGGGGTCAGGATGAGAGAAGCAAATAGACGCCCATGGAAATGAGGAAAAGTAATCGCGCATTTCATCACAGTTCGCGGAGTTGTAGTACCAAACAATACGTGGGTGTGATGACTCTGTGACCTCGGGTTGCATTGTGCAGGAAGCAGTGACCATGCCGTAGTCTGAGCGACCAAGAGGAGCGGTGACTGATATATTACAGCATTAAGGTTTTGTAGTAAGCAGGAGATCCAAGGGATTTGACCTGCGTGTTGTGATGCGAGGAAAGTAAGTAGGTTGCTGAGCCATATTGGCTAAAGAATTGCTGACTAAAAAGGCCTCCTCTGCTCTTTCTTGTGGATCGGTTTTTGAAGATCCTAGCCACTCCTTATTATGGACATTGAAGTCACAAAGAATAGTGACCTCGGAGGAAGGATATTCAGAAATCATATGGTCGGTTTTTTCAGAAAGGTAGTCGAAGATCTGGACAAAGTTGTTGTCAAAAGATAACCCGTAAATGCAACAGATGAATTTAGTTACAGCCCTGAGAGAGAGTTTCATCCAAAGTATGTCTTTTCTTTCAGCTTCTGAATTGGGGAGTCTGGGGCAGTGTAGATTGCTATGGACGTATGTGCAGACGCCTCCATGCAATCTAAAGGAAGTCAGAAGCTTATACCCCGGAAAATTAAGGTGATTAGTGGCTGTTTTGGCACTGATTTGGGTTAGGCGAGGAAGAGGAGTTGGGGCCTATTAGCCCGGAGGAAATGGTGGACGTAGTTCAGGTTAGAATTTAGGCCACATATATTCGAGAAGGCTATGTTAAATCTTGATGCCGGCGCCCTCTACACACCCCTCTCCCGGAGATCCGAATGGAGGTGTGTTTTATCTCCGGAATCTTTTGTAGACGGAGAAGCCATCATCGTTTTTGTTTATAAGCGAAACCGACTCATAAACCAGAACCGGAAACGTCCGTTGGGCCTTCACCGGCCCCTTGGTGTAAGTGGTGATACCTCCTCGGTCGTGAAAAAATCCTTTACTATCACGTAAAGGAAAAGTCCACTACCACCTGCCGCATCATAATATTACAAAATTTAACACGCCTTTTAGAATCGCAGCTTACAAGTTCTTTTACCAGCTGTACTTTGTACGGATGAAAATTTTCTTTTTTTGGGAAATTTACCACAGATTTTTGTGAAACATTGGGTAGTGTATCTTATTATAGCTCGAAGATATTTTTCATAGTTATTGTGCACTGATCAGTTTGTTAATATTCTTTTAATGGCATTATGTGTTCAATATTCAAGCTACTGTCTTTAGTAAGGATATTGAAGATATAATCAAAGGTTTTGTTTTTTTAAACATAGCGGTTTGTAGGAAGACCAGTTTGATATCAAGATGACGTGTCTATTAAACCACCATTTATATAAGACACGATAACGGCATCTGTTATTAACTAAAGTGATTTATGCATTTAATCTTATTAAGTTAATAATAAGGTAAAACGTCTGGACGCAGCAAGTGCGTTATGGTAGTGAATTTTCATTAAAATGTTTTAAATAGCAAATACGTTTTTTACAAAAAGCAGGCATCAAATTTGGTTACCAGTATAACCTATATAGTAGAAACAATGTACCATATATCATCAAAATAACTTTACTGTTTGAAAATGTACAAAAAATTTTCGAAAATAAACCTAAAATATTCCCGGAAAAACTGGTCTCCTGGCCAACGAACCTTATAGGTTAACAGCAAATTGAGCTATTCAAATTTGAAGCATTTAATAAAGATTCGCTACCATAACACACTTGCTTCGTCCCGAATTTCTTTTCTTACAAACATGGATTATAATTTCCTGGTCGAAATTCGATAGGTTAAAGATCAGCTCAGAACTGCACAGACAGGAGGAATTCAACTATCTAAGTAAAACAAAGCATTGTTTAATCTATTTCAACAAAGCGGATTTTCGTGACTAACGAACTTGTCCAAGCCACTTGCAAAAGGAAGGTATTCACTAAATTTGATCATCATCGGCGTATTATTTTTTGAGTTATCGGTCTGACACACACACACACATATATATATATATATATATATATATATATATATATATATATATATATATATATATATATATATATATATATATACATAGACATATAAAGTCCGAAAACGACCTCAGATTAGGGTTCCAGGGGTCCTAAATTGCGCTCAGTTCAAATTTTTTTTCAAAATTCAAAAGTCGCGATCTTCTCATTAGTGAATTTTTTAAAGAAAACTCACTAAAAATCAAAATCTCTCCGAAGACTTAATACCATAAATTTGTAAAAAAATGAGTCTTAGAAAATTGACAAAAAGTGAGGACACTTTGGAGAACCCAAATAACAATACCCATATTTTTAAGAACATTGTTAAATGTACGACAGGGTCGCCATCTCGGTGCGGAACCAGGTAGTATGTTGTCACAACAGCTCCAAATAATACAAAATGTTATAAAGTAGAGACTGTGTACAACCAACCAATAATTTTGTAAAGTGTCAGCCCTGGCCCATTTCTTTCCTAATATAGGGACAATGTATGTAAGGCTACATGTATTGTTACCATAATTAGAACCGCAGACTGGTTTCCTTCTAATTAGAGCTCACCAGTACGGTATACCAATTACAGCGAGAACACACCTATAAAGTAATACAGCTATGGTAGTCAGCTTCCTAGTCATTGTGAGATGTACGACATGGTCGCCTTCTCGGTACGGAAGCACGTAGTATGTTGTCACGATAGCCCTAAATAACAGAAAATGTTATAAAATTGAGACTGCGTACAACCAACTAACAATTTTGTAAATTTTAAGCCCTCGCCCATTACTTTTCTAATATAGGGATAATGTATGCAAGGCTAGATATATTCTCACCATAATTAGAATCGGAGACCGGTTTCGCTCTAATTAGAGCCGGTCAGTATGGTATACTAATAACAGCGAGAACACAACTATAAAGTAAGACCGCTATGGTAGGCAGACTACTAGATCATTGTGAGATGTACGACAGGATCGCCATCTTGCTGCGGAACCACGTAGTATGTTGTCACGACAGCTCCAAATTACACAAAATGTTTTAAAATAGAGACTGTGAACAACCAGCTAACAATTTTGTAAATTGTCATCCCTGGCCCATGTCTTCCCTAATATAGATTAAATCAGAGAAGGGGAGAAGAGGGGAAAATGCTCATGCAGACCCCATTCACGGCCCCGTAGGTTCCGTGGGATATCGAGGTACTGTGAGACTGTACTCACTAAAACCCCCTCCCTGGGAGTACCGGACCTTAGTCCATACCTCCGTCGGAAAGAATTTCACACAATGACTTTTTAGGGTATGAATGTTTCCATTCTGTTTTTGCCGCGGGGGCGTTAGCGGGTAAGTATAAGCTTTGGACGCTTATGCTTGTGTGGAAGTTGCTCGTCGTAGTCGGTGGCACTACGGAGGAGAGCATTTGGGTGAGAAGCGGCTTTTGCGAACTGGGTTGTGGATAGTTGGGTTATAAACTCAAGTATCGAAGGCATTTCAAGATCAGAGTGAACCTGACTGTTTCGGACAAACCATGGCGCTCCGGTAACTATTCTTAGAATTTTGTTTTGGTTGATTTGAAGGGTCTTGATGTGTGTTGCGGCCGCGGTGGCCCATGTAGGTGATGCATAGGTCAAGGCGGGCCGGATAATGACTTTGTACATGAGCAACCTTGTATATTATCTATCGCTGGCAGTTAAATAAGGATATTTTTTGCAAGTGTGACAAAATATTATAGATATTTGGCATATCACATTTAGATAATCGACCTAAAATACAGATCTACTAAAGCAACCTAATAAAGAAAATAGAACATGCTAAGAAAACAAGTCAGTAAACTATAAAAGTCTATACAAGTTAGAGCTATGTAGAATATAAAACATGCCTGCTCTATATACATGCGCGACGGTCTTAAGGATCAACTTAAGGAATCAACATAAAGTAAAGATTTTCGAGTAGCAAAAATATGTACAGATATATGTACTACCTATCTACAAGAAAAACTATCTTATACATAACAAGCACTAATCTGCTTTAATACACACCTCGAAAGTACCTAAAGTTGGCACTCTCCAAAAAGATGCGTTAACACATGTAGTACCTATTAAAGATATATAAGCAACTAGAAAACATCGTGCACTACTTTCTACATAAAAAATGAACCTACACGTGCACAAATAGAAGTAAAAAGAGTATCACATGCAGTTTACAGACCTGGGAGGTACCTGGTGGAGTAGTACCCCGGAGGACTGCAGGGGTAGCACTGATACAGGCGAGTGTAACTCGGCGGAGGCGGGTACAACGCCATATCTGAAATATATACAACATGCTGCAATACCGTATGTACATTTATCTTCCTAAACATACATAAACCTATTATTTTTTTATCTTATCATAAGATTTAGAGAATATTATTATACAGCAAGTGTCCAGAAATATTAGAGTGGACGGATATAAAGCAAAGACACGTAGCAAATAGGGTCGAGTTTCTTTGTGTATAAAGATAAGATAGACACAGTGCAAAACATGCAATTTTATAATATATACAACAAAATTTATAACAGCATTGAATTTTGTTATTTAAGGGTACTACATATGTATGTAGGCTATGGAAGACTATTGTCATTTTGTTAGTTTACTGACAGCTGTCAACAAATTATTTTTTCCGAAAGTATAGACACGACAAATTTTGCTAGAGGGCGTTAAACGCCACAACAACGCGCAAAAATTATAGAACTTTATATTTAAAATGTTTCGTTTATCATTTTGGCACAACGCGCTTTCCGTAAAATATACCCTGGTGAAAATGCTCCACGCAAAGATACGATTCGGCGTTTATTAAACGTGTTGGAAGATTTCGATTTGGTCGTAAAAGTATTAGGTAAAAAAAAAATTTGGGGTTTTCCTCAAAACGCCAGTGGCGATTTGAAACGTTAAGGTTCGCAATATTTAGGCAAAGAACCTGAAGCAAATACGGATTATGTAAAGAAAACGTCGGAAGAAGAGTGTTCTGCAAGCCCTTAAGTTTCAGCTTCAACCGCCATTGTCCTTTATTTTACTAAAATATTTACAGAAAATTCATTTCAAATAGATCCCTTCTCTGATGCTTTCGCTGTAGGTTTTGTTAAGTTTATGGTTTAACGAGAGGTGACTCATTTCTACGGTAAAGTTCAATATAATTGTTATTATACAAGATACGAGAAAAAATTGTATAAGTTAATTACAGGGTGTCTTAAGCTGCATCTTTTAAAAGTATTTTGACAACCATAGGCTGGTCCATAAGTCGTTGGTGATCCCTACACTTGTTTTTTTCGAACACCCCTATATTATTGCATTTTTGCATTTTTTATTCAAATATGATGCATGTTTGTAAGAAAAAAAAACTAGACGCAGTAAGTGCGTTTTGGTAGCGAATTCTTATTAAATCCTTCAAATTTCAATAACTCAATTTGCTATTAACCTAAGGTTTGGTGGCTAGAAAACCAGTTTTCTCGGAAACATTTAAAGTTTATTTTCGGAAACTTTTTGTACATTTTCAAACAGTAGGTAATTTTAATTAAATATGGTACATTGTTTCTACTATATAGGCTATACCGGTAACGAGATTGATGCCTGCTTGCATTAGAGAGACATATTTGCTATTAAAAACATTTTAATGAAAATTCACTTCCATAACGCACTTGCTGCCTCCAGACTTTTTGTAGTACGAAAGCTTATTTTACTGTTTTAATATTTTTAGATCCCTTAACCTGAAATTGTTTTTTGTGTGTATAAAGTTACATCAATTGTGTGTATCATACAAAAAAATTTCGTTTTGCGTCCTCATTTGCCCTCCAGAGTACCCAACATTTTTTGCATTAAATGCCTATAACTTTTTTCCTTTTAACTTAAAACTTTAAATTTCGGTACATAGTTTAGCTTTAAATGATATAAACCCGCGTACCCAATTTTAATACTATAGCTTTGTTATTTCCCGAGATGTAAATATTTTCCGAAAGAAAACATTAAATTTTCGGCGAAAAACTGCTCTGATTTTCTTAGCAAACGAACTTATCCAAGCCATTTGCAGAAGGAAGGTACCCACCAGATTTTATCAATATCGGTCCGTTATTTTTAAAGTTATCAGTGTGACACATAATAACTTATTGTTTGAAAATGTACAAAAATTTTCTGAAAATAAACTTTCCGAGAAAACTGGTTTCCTAGCCAATAAACCTTCGGTTAATAACAAAATGAGTTCTTGAAATTTGAAGCATTTCATGAAAATTTGCTACCAAAACACACTTACAACCTACCGATTTATTTTCTTACAAACATGCATCATATTTCGATAAAAAAATGTAAAAATGCAGTGACAGGTATATGGGTGTAAAAAAATTTGTAGGTATCACAAAGGATTTATGGGCCACGCCGTGATTGCCAAAATAATTTTATAAGATGCAGCTCAAGACACCCTGTACGTTTACAATTTTTTCTCGTATCTTGCATAATAACAATTATATTGAGCTTTACTGTAGAAATTAGTCACCTTTTATATATGCAAATAAATGAAAACTAAAAGTAAACCCGCATATCGATTCTAGGGGGTCTAGTTTGCGCTCATTTGAAGAAATCTTTTCAAAATTCAAAAGTCAGGGGCTCCTCATTACCGATTTTTTTTGTACGAAAGTTAGATAAAAATTATAGGCCGTTAAACCACAAACTTAACTAAAACTACCGCCAAAGCATCAGAGAAAGGGTCTATTTAAAATGAATTTTCTGGAAATATTTTACTAAAATGAAGGACAATAACTGTTGAGGCTAAAACTTAAGGGTTTGCGGGACATTCTTCTTGCAACATTTTCTTTAAATAATCTCTATTTGTTTCAGCTTAAATGTTGCCAATTTTGACGTTTCAAATTTTTTGCTTGAAATTCCCACAACTTTATTGTATTTAAACTTGCAGACATAAGTTTTGGTACATTTTTTTAAATTTTAATTTCAACAACACACCACGAGGCCTTACAGCCTAAATACTATCGTACCGTGGGTGTTCACAAGGAGGAAAGAGGCAGCTTGTTAATTCTGGACTTGAAGGTTTCAAGGTTCGGAGGAGAAGGAAAAACATGTGCCGGCAAGGAATTCCACAACTTGGAAGTCCTCGGGACGAAAGAGCGGGCATAACAAGATGTTCTATATCTGGTGACCTGGACAGTAAAAGGGTGCATTCGCTCTGTTCCCCTGGTAGATCTGTTGGGGGCAGCAGGTGGGGGAACTATGGAGGAAAGCTCCTCTGAGCAGTGCCCGTGCAGATATCTATAAAAAAGAGAGAGAGAGGTCACCAACGGAACGTCGGTGGGCAAGGGATGACAGCCTTTGGGTGAGGGTAGGGTCACCGATGAGACGTATAGCTCTCTTTTGAATGGAGTCCAGGATAGCTAGTGTAGAAGCGGCAGCGGCACCCCAGATGTGGGAGCAGTATTCGAGGTTTGGCCTTATTTGTGAAGTATATAAAGTATAGAGATTAGCTGGTGAAATATATTTGCGAGCCCGGAAGAGGAAGCCTAATTTCTTAGCAGCTGCTTCTGCAATTGATGTGACATGTTGGTGCCAATTAAGATTTGATTCAGTCTTTCTAATATAAATACGCGTACTAAATTTGGTTGCCCTTACTTTGTTATTTCCGGAGATATAATTCTTCTCCGAAAGAAAACACAAGGTTTTCAAAGAAAACCTGGGCCGATTTTTCTAGCTAATGAACTTATCTAATCCACTTGAAAAAGGAAGGTACTCAGAAAATTTAATTAAAATAGGTCCATTAGTTTTCGAGTTATTGGTGTGATATATATATATATATATATATATATATATATATATATATATATATATATATATATATATATGCCCTGACATCAGTTTGCCTAACCAAAAGCTAAAAGAAGAAAAAAGGGAAGAAAAAGTACATTATGCTCACATGAATGACAGGGTTGATTTTCCTTCCCCTCTTAGCTTTTAATTGGACAAACTGATGTCAGGGCAGGTCAGGTAGGCCAGTTGGGAGGATTGTGTGTAAACAGCACCTCAGGGAGGTCTTTTATTTAGTTGCTGCGAAGTGCGCATGATCAATGCAACCGGTTTTTACTGTCACGAGACGCCTGATTCGCAAAC
The DNA here is from genome assembly GCA_964006375.1 of Tillus elongatus. NCBI lineage: Eukaryota > Metazoa > Arthropoda > Insecta > Coleoptera > Cleridae > Tillus > Tillus elongatus. The sequence goes on along the minus strand of OZ023263.1, from coordinate 28,092,427 downwards.
CCGCGAGAATGTCGGCTATGGTGGACGTAAGACGATTAGAATTTTGTTTGAAATTTGAGTCATAGTTTGGGAAACGCTAGGCTAGATATTAACGCCAAAGTTCTTTCTATGCGTCACTTCAAGTTTCTTATAATTTCAGCTACATAAAAACAGTCCAACATGATTTACCAATATTTTTGTATATATTTCAGACACCCCCTCACACTATATTTAAAAGTCTGCCTTCTCTTTTGTTTTGATTACTACAAAAAGCGGATAACAAATTTTCACAATTAATTTTGATATGCCTGTATAAAGCAAAACTTATTTATTTCAGTACCGCACATACTTAAAATATCTTACGATCGTTTCACTAACCAAGTTAGCGTCATCAGAGGATGAAAAATTCTAACTACTTTAAAAACTCTCATCACCTTATATACCGGATCTTAGGTAAAGAGACCGGACTGAGAGAGGAAACTAATCGCAGGCAAATACTGTGGTGCATTGTATTTTTATCGCCGCACGAGGTCTTTGCACTGTACCTACTAACTTATCTAAAAGGTGTCCAGCTCTAATCATTTTGAGAAGGTTCAACGACAACTAAATCAACATAGTTTCCTTTGGCGGAACTATCTGTATTGTTATGTTATCTTTGGGACGTGTTGAAAGGTGGGAGTTTTATTTAACGAATCAATCGATAGGTGACTCGTAATCGGCGGTGGTGAAACGTTCATACATTTTTTGTTGTAATTATATTTCGTAATATATACACTCTCGAAGGAGTTTAGCTGTCCTGGTTGTCTTACATTCTTCTTAATTTTAGATTATCTTCATTAACGTGATTATTATTATCCCAAATATGTCGGGCGACGGAAGATCTATCTATAGTACCGTAACGTAATTGGGCTAAGTGTTCTTTGAAAAAAATATTTTTTTCAAGTCAACAATCAATTTTTTGAACAAACCCAAGGCACGGCAATCGGCAATCCGCTATCTCCATTTATTGCAGACCTTTTCATGAGCAGATTTGAAACCGATCTTGAAAGTGAAAGTGGCTATTTTCCTAGAGTGTGATTTCGTTACGTGGATGATATTTTTGCAGTGTTTAACACAAACATTTGCAGAATAGAAGATTTTTGTGCCAAATTAAACAATAAATTTGATTCTATAAAATTTACCCACGAATTAGAAATTAATAATAAATTACCCTTTCTAGATGTACTAGTTATCAAGAATAAAGACACTTTAGAATTCGATGTCTATAGAAAGGAAACCACCACTATAAGCTACATTCTGAATGACTCACATCATACGTACGCACAAAAAAGGCCAGTTTAAATTTTTTGTAAATCGGTTAATTAATTTTCCTTTAAACAAAAGTAGATATACCAAACAATTAAATTATATTAAGAACGTGGCAGAATATAACAGATACACTACTTGCCTGGTGGAAAAATTAATCAACAAATCAAAGAAAATGTTGACGGAATCAACGACTATTAGAAGAGAGAAATCCGAAAAAACTTTGTTTGCTTACCATTTGAACCTCGAATCACGAGGGGTCTAAATAGCATTTTTTTAAAAGTCAACTTGCAACTAACATTTTCGACGTAAAATACCTTAAAAAATTTGCTAGAAATTTATGAAATAAGTTGTTAAGCTTGTAATTGTAAGTACGTCGGACAAACAAAAAGATCGATTGTAATTAGATTCAAAGAACACTTAGCCCAATTACGTTACGGTACTATAGATATATATTCCGTCGGCCGACATATTTGGGATAATAATCATAACGTTAATGAAGATAATCTGAAATTAATAAAAAATGTTAGACAACCAGGACAGCTAAACTCCTTCGAGAGTATATATATTGCGAAATATAATTACAACAAAAATTTATGAACGTTTCACCACCGCCGATTACGAGTCACCTGATCGATTGCTTCGTTAAATAAAATTCCCATGTTTTAACACGCCCTAAAGATAACATAACAATACAGATAGTTCCGTCAAAGGAAACTATGTTTACTTAGTTGTCGTTGAACCTTCTCAAAATGATTAGAGCTGGACACCTTTTAGATAAGTTAGTAGGGACAGTGCAAAGACCTCGTGCGGCGATAAAAATACAATGCACTGCAGAATTTGCATGCGATTAGTTTCCCATCTCAGTTGGGTCTCTTCACCTAAGATCTGGTATATAAGGTGATGATAGCTTTTAAAGTAGTTAGACTTTTTCATCCTTTGATGACGCTAACTTGGTTAGTGAAATGATCGTCAGGTCTTTTAAAATGTGTTGTGGTGATTTGGGTTCTCCAAGTGTACTTATCAGTGGTCATCACAGGTTCCAATCTTCACTTAGTGTATCGCACATGCATGTGTTACACGTAAAGTTACAATTTTAATTTTTGCTATTCACTTTATGTTAAGGTTTATGGTGCGTGGAAAAGAATCACTGATAGCGTTTTCCATCGTGGAAATTGCACCAATAAATCTAGTTTAATTGGAAGAGAGACATTCATGATTTTATTCACGATAGTTATATCGGAAATAACACTCATAATACTGTGTGATTATACAGAGTGTTGAATGACTGAAACCATTAAAATGTCAACTGTGAATAAGAAATAGGTCGTTTTCTCACCCATCAACTACCGATATAGATTTAATATAGCGTATCTAAATTAAAGTTTACATTTTCTTTTTAATTCTAGCAGTGCTTTTATTATGGAAAATTATAATTATAAGACCGGAAACCCAAAGGTAATTTATGACCTAATGAGTATGTTCATCTTGGGAGATTACGGTATGTTGCATAAATTTGATGAGATATGAACACACATTTTTGCTATAACAACTTTCTACAAATGTAAGGAATGTGTTTTCTAGCCCTAGTCACAGAGTTATTTTATTGTGAAAACGCTGTTTTTATGTATTATATTGGTAAGAGCATTATCCCATTAAAATTAAAGTGTTAGTTGAGCCAGACGCGCTTAAAAATTGTTTACGCAGGGACACACATGCTATGGGGTTACAATGTAGTTCAGATAGCGTCTTAACACTATATATCTCTTAGATTGAAGGGCCTCACACTATTCACACCGTATTTATCTATAAACTTGAGAACTAGTGCGAAGAAACGTTCTCGGGAACGTTTTTTTCTATCATCTAGTTTAACCTAAATAACCCATTAGCATTGTCTAGTGAACCGTGCTTATGTGCAGTAAGTCCAGTGTTGTGGCCAGTGTTTTCTGGAATAAAGGGTGAGTGAGTTCTCACTGAGCACATATTGTTGACCTATTGTGCGTGTTCTCATTTGTTTAAGTTATAAATTGACAAGTAATTTCAATAAGTATATGATTATAAGGGTGGTTTTAGATAATCATTTAATAACAAGCTCTTATGAAAATAACTTGTAGCTAGAGTTTAAAACCAGTTTATTATTTATGCGAGGTTAAGTTATACATTGAGAAGTAATTTCATTAAGTATATGATTATAAGGGTGGTTTTAGGAAATCAATTAATAACTAGCTTATATGAAAATAAAGTGTAGCCGAGTTTAAATTAGGTTTGTCATTTATACGAGGCTAAGTTATAAATTGATAAGTCATTATCTGATTTATATAAAGGGGCTTTATGAAATAATTTGAGAATTAGCTAAGTTAAATTAGGTTTGTTACTTATACGAGGTTAAGTCTATCATCATGAATCAAGTAAGAGTTGAGTTATGTCAGTTTGCACTAAGTGAGTAAAGTTAAGTCTGTTTGCGGGTAAATTGATGATACTTTGGAATGTGTGGGGGGCATCTTCGCTGTTTGCTCACACAGTGGGACGTCATACTGGTAAAGGCGGGCTTTTGAGCCGGGTAACGTAACCACAACACGGTGGATTTTGGTAGCATCGTCATATTATGGTAGGGGTACAGCAGTATCCATTGCACCTGTCCGTGTCGATGCGTGCATATTGGAGAAGGGAACATTGTTGGGTTCGCCCTTTGTGTCCATTGCACTTTCTCAGTATTCATATGCCGGGACCGTTGTTATATTTTGGGATTCGATCTGGTCGCTTGACCGAGACACTGCGGCCAGTTCACGCGTTGGTCTCATTGCACGGTCAGTCACAGTGTAGGAGTTGGGGTACTTGGAGAAGAGCACAGTGTTGAGCTAGTCCATTGTGTCCATTGCACTTCTCGGTTTTAACTCTGTCTGTAGCGAACACTCTAGGTGAGGTATTGAAGTGTGCCTCATTGCACACCTGGAAGCCGGCACGGACCTAGTGTTCACGTACAGCGCGCAACAAAACACACAGGCTAAACGATTGTTTTAGAAACTATTATTTGAGTAACTATCGTGTGAGTAACTACTTGAGTAATTATTGTCTGAGTAATTATTGTCTGAGTAATTATTGTTTGAGAAACTAATGGTCAAGCATTTAGAGACATTGTTTGGAAGCAGTTCTGAGACACTGATGTGTGCTGTTGAGAGATTACAATGTGGCTCAGTGTAGCCTTGAGTAGGAACCGCTGTTAATGTTGAAGTTGCTCAGTGGAGCGTTATGTCGAAACTGCTCTTAATGTTAGTTTGCTCAGTGGATCTTTGAGTATAAATAGTCATTGATATTGAGTCGCTCAGTGGAGCGTGTAATTGTTAATTGTTTGATTAACTAATAATTGAATGCCCTTCGTATATATTAGGTTGTGCTTTAGTCTGATGAAGATGTGTTCAGGTATATTTTCAATTACAGGTTAGTGATGTTGTTACTCGACACATTTGGCACCCGCTCGCCCGATTAAATACGCCGGCAATTAAGGCTTCGCCATCATTCTGACAAGTAATAAACCTTTTGATTTTGCATGATTACTTTTAAGTAGATAACACAAGTAATATATCGACTGGTGATTGACTGTTGAGCTAATTAATTATATTATGTGACCGTTAGTCGATTGTTATTATTATGATAGGTTACTCCGATTGTTTACTAAGAGGGTTGTAACTTTATGTTATCGAAGGGTTGCGTTCGATATAATTATTGAATATACATGAAAAAAAACGACCCCTTACACAAGTAAAAACATAAATAAAGAAAATCTCATCTTAAGATGTTTATTTTGTTTTAGGATGCCACGAGTAGGGTCCAGACAAACGGAGAGGGTTTTAAGATCTATTTTGGTACATAAAAAAGAGTGTAAAGAAGTTACTGAGAATAAGGCATTGCTAAGGTCTGTGGTAGCTAAATTGAAACTACACTACGTTCCTCTGAGTTGATGTATTGGAAAAAAGCAAGCTATTTAACAAGGCTCTGCTATTCCTTTCACCATGGGTTATCATTGTGTAATTCAAGTATTTGAAGTAAATCAAGAAAAAAACATTTTCGGATACACAATCAAAGCGGTGCATATGTTCTACAGATTACCACCTAAACAGATTTGCAAATTAGCTTTTCAATTCGCTGTAAAATATGCCTTGAACACACCCGACACATGGAGAAAAAATGTCATGGCAGGGGAGGAATCGTTCTCTGGGTGTATGAAACGCAACCCAGAAATTTCAATCCCCTGCGCTCAAAACACAAGTCTTTAGAGCACGACGTTTTAATGTTACGAACGTAAAGCTTTTTAATGACAATCTGGCTTATGCAATAAACAGATGCAAATTTAAACCGAAAGACATCTATAATATCGACGAGCCAGGGGTCACGACGGTTAAAAAACCTGTTAAAGTTGCAACCCAAAAGGGAATCAAACAGGTAGACCCACTAACATCAGGGAAACAAGGAACGCTGATAACCGTAGCTTTAGCTAGAAATGCTATCGGTAACATTTTAGTCCCATTTTAGTGAATTTTTCTAAAAAAAATTCACTAATGAGGAGAACCCGACTTTTGAACTTTGAAAAAATTCTTCAGATGAGCGTGAAGTAGGTCTTCTAGAACCTATGCCTAGGGTCAGTATCCACTTTTATATGATTATATATATATATATATATATATATATATATATATATATATATATATATATATATATATATATATATATATATATATATATATATATGTATGTATCACACCGATAACTCAAAAAATAATGGGCCGATTTTAATAAAATTTTCTGAGTACCTTCCTTTTGCAAGAGCCTTAGACAAGTCCGTTAGTCAGAAAAATCGGCACAGATTTTCCCCAAAAAATTTGTTTTTTCTTTCGGAAAAAAATTTCATCTTCGGAAATAACAAAATAAGGGCAACCAAATTTGTTACGCGTGTTTGCTTTATAAATAGTGACCCACGTAGCGAAACTTAGATCTGTAAGTGAAAAGACAAAAAAGTTATAGGCATTTAAAAAAAAGGGGTTTTCCTCAAAACGTCAAACTCGCGATTTGAAACGTCAAACTTCGCAGCATTCAGGCAAAGAACCTGTAAGAAATACGGACTATGTAAAGAAAATGTCGCAAGAAGAGCGTTCTGCAAATCTTAAGTTTCAGCTTCAACCGTTATTGTCCTTCATTTTACTAAATTATTTGCAGAAACTTAATTTCAAATAGACTCTTTCTCTGATGCTTTGGCTGTGGGTTTAGTTAAGTTGATGCTTTGGCTGTAGGCTTAGTTAAGTTTATGGTTTAAGGGTCTATAATTTTTGGCTAATTTTCGTAGAAAAAGTACGTTAATGACGAGACCGCGACATTTGAATTTAAAAAAAATATTCAGATGAGCGCTAACTAGGCTCCCTAGAATCCATATCCCGGTTTACTTTCAGTTTTTATCTGTTTACACATATACAGGGTGACACATTTATACGGAGTTCCATATAATTGTTATTATGCGAGGAATGCGTTAATTACAGAGTGTCTTAAGCTGCGTCTTATAAAAATATTTTGACAATCATCGGGTGGTCCATAAGTCGTTGGCGATACCTACAATTGTTTTTTTCGAACATCCTTATATTAACGCATTTTTGCATTTTTTATCGAAATATGATGCTTCTTTGTAAGAAAAAAATGGTGACGTAGTAAGTGCGTTTTTGTAGCGAATTTTCATTAAATCCTTCAAAATGCAATAACTCAAATTGCTATTAACCTAAGGTTTGTTGGCTAGGATACCAGTTTTCTATGTTCGGACAATTTTTGAACATTTCCACACAATAAGTAATTTTGATAAAATATGGTACCTTGTTCTATCTAGGCTATATCGGTAGCCAGACTGATGTCTGCTTGCATTAGAGAGACATAATTGCTATTACAAACATTTTAATTAAAATTCACTTCCATAACGCACTTGCTGCATCCAGACTTTTTATTTTTCCACGGTTAACATATAAGGTTGGTGACAGTCTAGTGGGGTGTATTTTAGCAGGAAACGCGATCGGCTGGAAGCAAAAAGATGAATTCTTGATATACCTCCACCATTTTCAAAAGCACACCAACGCTTCAATCGAAAATAACGTATTGCATCTACTTGACAACCACTAGTCGCAGTTATGTATGCAATGCTTTGACTTCTATAAAGAGAACGGCATTATCATTTTATCATTTCCCCTACTGCCCCCATAGGTTTCGGTCGCCACATCGATTTGTCTACGGTCCTTTCAAGAAGACTGTTGCGATGCCTGGATGAGAAATAACCCAGGAAAAGAGATGACCATATACGACATTCCCAGCATTGTCAAACAAGCTCTAGTATTGGTTTCCATACAATCAAATATTGTAGCTGAATTTATTTGCACCGGAATATGTCATTTTAATAGATATATGTTTCAGCAACTAGATTTTGCTCCTTCCTATGTCACGGATGTTGATGGTTCCACCCTGAAGAGTAGCGGATTATTTCACTGCCGTACCGACCGCGAACAATTCCGCCATGTGCACCAAATACTCGGTATGGATCTTTAGCCCATTGCTTCTGATCACCACGTTGTCTCTATAGGCCACTAGGCCTATTCCAACCGCGACTCCGGCTCTAAACGCGTTTGCTTATATCCTGTTGTTTCTCCGCTCACTATATTTTCGCCCACGTTTTCCTCTGTTCCACTGGATGAGATATTTGTCCATACGCCGGTTTTTCCTTAAAATTTTTCACTCCTGTGCTTCCAACCACAAAAGTGGGTACCCCGTCAGCGCTGCGTTGGAAGTCGTTCTGTAAACCTTCATTGTGCCCAATAGAAACGCTCTTTGAACCGACTGAAGTTTTCTAGTACAGAATCCCCCGCTCGTTCGCCCCAGATTTCGGCGCCTCACAAGAGAGCTAGCTTTACTATTCCCTCATATATGACCCTAAGGACCGTCCACTAGGTCTGCACCGCCCCTGCTATCTTGCCTGCTACGTATCTGGTATGCTCCACCCAGAGTAGACCTGAGCCTAGTAGTACTGTTAGATATTTCATTTTGGTTTCCGGCCTTATGGTTAGGTCTCTAATTTTCATGACCGGGTGACTTTGTGTCCGCGCTTTGATACCGCTCGCACCCCTGTAGAGATCTTGCGTTTTTTCGGGTGTATATTCCAGCTTGTGAGCCGTTGTCCACTTGTGGCATTCCTCTCAGGCTGCTCGAGTGTACCCCTTGACAGCGCCGTTAGGGTGATGAGTTGGTCGTCCGCAAAAGCCTGGATCTCGATTTTGGCTTCCGCGCTTCGCTTGATTCTATCGAGTCAATTTATTTTAACCAATCCTTCATTATATATACCCACAGGATCGGTCCTAAACATGATCGTCGGGGTACCTGCATTATCATATCTCTTTGGTTATTGTATTATGTGATGCATCTACTCAAATGTCAACATCCGATACCCATCGTAATTATTTGCATGCAGGCGAAGTTAGTCAATCATAAATCATCAAAATCAAGGTATATGCGCTACTGAGTGGGATCCGCTAATATGCGTTTAAGATGATGGGGAAGTAAAATTAAAAGGTAATTAATGCTCGATGTAGCTATTTTAGTTAAACTACAGGATGTTTATTTTAACTCCACCTTTATTGTTCAGCACTTTCAAGTTCATGTTGTTATCTTCTATATTTCCGAGATGTTAACGCATTCGCAATGTTGATTTAGCGAACTGGTTTATAGACGCTTACATATGTATTACTTATTATGCAGTTATAATTGTGTAATTCGCAAGTGCGTAAATTCAAGTTGCATGATTATATCTGTGGATATGCCATCGAAGACGAAGAACTAGGAATTAAATATGTTACCATTTCATGCTTACTTAACAAGAAAATAACTAATATGTACGTTTTATCACTGTAATGCATTACTGACCGTATTATCTTTCTACAAACAGACATCATAAACAACTAATGGATTCTCGATTACAAATTCAAGAAGTTGTTTGCCCTTATGAAAACTTCAATATGGGAACTATGAAAATTGTGTGAATTGTAAGTTATTGAAGTTATTGGTATTTTCAGACTAATACTTTTAGCAATTTTTTATTAAAAGAAATCGCAATTGAAAAGATATCGATGGTGAGACTTTGCAAAAACTTTTTCAAATGCGCGCGATTTATATATATATTTTTTATTTTTATTTATTTATTTATATGCATTAAAATTATACAGTGCATCTTACATAAAAGTTGCAAAGACATTTCCTGCTATAAAATGACCAGACGGTATTTCAAATTTACAATTTATTCAACCAATCTTCCGTTATTAGCACCTCCAATATTTCCTCTACATCCTTTGAACTTCCCAACCATTTTACACTCCAAAATAATTTTCTTTTAACTTTAGTTTAATAAGATTTTTAAACATTTTAGGACCTAAAATTGCAAGTTGTCACTGTGACATGTATATATATATATATATATATATATATATATATATATATATATATATATATATATATATATATATATATATATATATATATGTATGTTAGCTCGATTACGGGGCCTCAATCTACCTACTCCCCAAATCTCGCCGGAGATCGTCTCTAAGGTCTCAGCGTTCAACCCTAGGCCTAAGGGAGATCTGTCAGTTCGTTGAAAGTCTAGTATTGTATGTATCGTTTCGTCTACCTGCATCGTTATCAGTGAAAGTAGTCGGGTCACGGTCAGGGGCTTTAGTCACGGTACTTAAAGGATTAAGGTTATTAAGATGATTAAGAGGATTAAAAGAATTAGGAGGATTACAGGTTGAGACAGGTAATGGGGAAATGAAAATTTCTATTAAATTTATTGTCTTTTTGTGTACTTGTAATGAAGATATAATAGGTCTCCAAGTAATCTTATTTTCAAACGATCGGGACGGTTTTTCGACTTCGATTGCTTCGCGGATAGTTCTGTTTTGAAGTTGTAAACCGGTGCTATTGTTTCCGCACTGTCGAAGTCTATTTTGTGTCCTGTATGAATATGATAATTGGCCAGCGCCAATGGGGGGTCGGATTTTCTAACTGCGAGGGTGTGTTCGTATATTCTATTGTGGATGCGTCTATTTGCTTGCCCTGGGAACAGTCAGAACAAAGAATTTCGTAAACTCTATGGGATTCGTTTGGAATCGTATCCTTGGGAGTTTTTATCAGATTTGACAGTTTTTGCTCTGTTGTGAATATGGTATTGATATTATGGGTTCTAAAAATTCGGACGATTTTGTCAGTGACACCTTTAATGTATGGTAAAAACGCTGTGTGTTTTTGTGTGGACTCTGTCTTATCTTGTTCTGGTGTAGTGGTTTGTCGTTATGCGTCTCTAATGTTTCGTAGTATATGATTGTTGTCGTATCCGTTTTCTAGCAATGTCTGTCTTAAGAAGTTTAATTCTGTCTGTTTATTGTTGTTGTCCGTTAGTTTAAGGGATCGTGTTACTAGTGTTCGAACCACGGAATTTAGTTGCGATGTGTGATGGTGAGATTGGGCGTTAAGATAACGATTAGTGTGGGTTGGTTGTCGGTACACAGTGTAAGAAAATTCTCTGACTGGGTTTTTAGTGATGCGTACATCTATGAAAGGCAAAGAAAAAATATTTCATATTTCCATGGTGAACTGGATTTGGGGGTTGATATTATTTAGGCAAGAAAGGAATTCTTCTAGAGATTTTAGATTCTTTACCGTGTGGACAGACAGCAAAAATGTCTTTGGTTTAACAGACAGTTACGAGAAAATCCGGAGTTGCCATATCAAATTATACAGACCGATGAATCGGTGTTCACCAACAATGGATTGTTAAATCGACATAATACGCATTATTGGAGTGCTTCGAATCCCTTTTTAACCCACCAGTCACGCAAATGGCGCAGATTCAAAGTAAATGTATAGTGCGGTATTTTGAATGACAAAATTTGGGACCTTACTTCATCGATGGGCCACTGACTGGAGTAAAATATATTTAGATTTTCTACAGAATGAATTCAATAGTGTGTTCAATAACTTAGAAACACAACGCTGGAAGCGGTTGTGATTCCAGCATAATGGGGCGCCACCATGTAATTGCAGAGTTGTGAAAGAATTTCTGCGTAACAGATTTAGCGATCTCTGAATTGGAAATCGTGGTCCAGTTCATTGGCCAGCTAGGTCACCGGATTTCAATCTGTGGATTATTTTTGGGGGACATATTAAAATATAGTGTATTCAAGGTCACATCAGAATAAGGAGGAACATAGTACTTTAAATGCTATTGATTCTGTGCCGCCTAAAATGATAAAGTCAGCGACGAAAGATATCATTTCAAGAGTAGAAAAATGTATCAGAAATGGAGGAATGCATTTTGAAAAATTAAATTAACGGGTAGTTTAGCGCAGGCTAGATATTTCTTAGTTGTTTACTTGGTTCTCTGTTTTTTTTCTTTTCTTGACATGAAAGTTTTGTTTCAGTTACATGATATTCATTAAAAAAAAAAAACTCACAAGTAGATCTTGAATGGATTTATCTTTCATATTATTGTCAATTTCAATATTCGCCCTCACATAACAAAAAAGGTAGGTTATGATTGAGTTTCTTAATTGAGTTTTATTAGATCTAATCTGGACAGCAAGAAATATCCCACAAAATTGTTTTCCGAATTTCCCTCTGCGAATATAATTTACCTAATTTAGTTACATCAAAAGTTATCAACCGTGAATGAAAATTAGGGAGCCCTGTCAAGTTTCCGAGCACCAGCAGCAGATTCCACTTCTACTGGCATTCCATGATGAGTTTTGTTAATAATAGTATCACACTTTAGAAGGATTAGCACCTACTACGTTTCTTATGTCAAAATCAATTGTTGCTGCCAGAAAGCCTGGCCTATTGAGTTATTAGCTAAAGAAATTATTAATTTCTGTATTTTAAGCGATTTCAAAGTGAGGAAGCACAAAGTGTGTACATCATTGTAATTAGAATTCCATGCCTATTTTGATGGAGTAAAAATGCAATATGGTGTCCATAAGAAAAATAAAAGCCGACTATCGTGACTAAAAATCTAGAGGGGCTAAAATTATTTTTTTTAATGGCGATAGCTCTTATTTAGTTACACCAAAGTGTTATGTTTTATTTCTTTGCCTTCAATATTGAACGAAATATAACAAGAAGAAAAAATTTTAATTTTTTAGTTTTTTTCAAGTTATTTCAGGACCGAAAAAAGCTTTCGCCAAATTATTTTCATGCTATTAATGAGCCTGATAATGCGCATCTTTTTTTAAATTTAACCAATGTCGTAATTCCTTTAGTTTACGAGATCCCATTGGTGGGCATTGAAATAGTTATATATATATATATATATATATATATATATATATATATATATATATATATATATATATATGTATATATATATATATATATATATATATATATATATATATATATATATATATATATATATATATATATAATTGATAATGCAAATTATGTTGGGTTTTATTAACCCTTAAGATTTTAAGAATGTAATTTTGCTTAGTTTTAATCGCCCCACATTTGGGTGCTATTTAAATTTATATTTATTTATTTAATGTATATTTTTATCTAGAGAAAAATTTTACGTGAGCCTCACGTCTTAGGTATCATTTATATTGAATATGCTTATTTATTGTAAATGAAATATTTTTTATATTTCGTAAAATTATTTTATATTTTGCTGTGCCCGGACGTTGTGGCTCCAATTATATTAATTAGTCCCACTTTATCTGGGTGTTATTTTGCAAATGAACATTTTTTATATTGTATTAATATTGTTTAAATCTGCCCGGCTACTTACTCCATACATCTAGGGTATGTAGTGAATTTATTTTCTTGCGCATAATTTAACCAAATATATATTAAAATTTCCTCAAATAATAATACTGCTTTCAATTATATGTATGTTGATTTAATTCTTTTAAAGTAATATGGATAAAATTTTAACAAATCATATGACAAATTAACATAACACCCCTATTTATTTAATAAATTACAAAAAGTTACTCGAGCCCTTTTATTTATGTTTTATCCATGATCAAAGGAAAATTTGTTTGCGATTTTTCGAAACTGATGAATTTAAAATATGAATGAATTTCTTATTCACAATATTATATAAATTAAAGGTTAATGTACATTATTGATACCAATTCTCATTCACATATTCTTTGTTTGAATTTATTATTTCGATTTACTCTTTAAAAAAATTAAAAGAAAGGCCTTTCTAGGTAATGCAGAATTCTGTACCTTCAAAACTTCCAAATCACTTGCTTGGCAACCGCTGTTCACCTGGTTGAAATTGCTCGTTGCTATGCAGCCATCTTGTAAGCTTCTGATTTCAAAATTCGGCGTCCTTTGGCGTCGACAAGTATTTGGATATTTTATATTCTTCTTGTAGCACTGATTTTTAACTTCCTTTCTATTCAAAAGGTACACTATGTATTACTTTATACTTTCCACATATTTAAAACTATACTTTGTCGATAAAATACTTATTTTCATATAATTTTCTTAGCTAAACTGCTCTAGCATCCTCTTCTTACGATGACCCAATTTTAAGAGAGCAATTCAATTATTCTTCCTGTCATTTCAGATTATTGAAACCAAAGCAAAGTATATTATTTATTGTGTGTCACTTTTCCTGATCATTGACATGTTGGTTTTGTCTATGTACACGTCGAACTTCAAAATAGATTTGCATTCCATGTCAATGTCAAATTCACTGAACCCCACTTTCATTATAAATGACATATCTTAAAATTATTTTACAAACATCAACAAAAAACAAATCTTGAAATACTTAAAATTTACGTATAACTAATTTTCAAACTTTAAATAGGGGCGTTTGGATATTATAAACATTTTAACAGGTTAGGATAACTAGGATATAACTAACAAAACACTTTTTAAATTTTTGTTACAAAATGTATTAACTATTATTTAAACCAATTTCCACCTCTTTGTTTATCAGTTTGTTTTGATTTCACGCTACATTTCACTAATTGTTAAATGTCTCATTGTAGCTTATTCCAAAGTCTTTTAAATTTCATTAGATTGGAGTGTTTATCTGTTTCAGTACATTTTCACTGTGCTTATGGTTAATCTACGAATTATCTGCTCTGTTTATTACTTGAGGATTGCCTTTTTGAATTTATATCTTTTTCCATTTATTAATTTTAGAATTTTGTAATTTTAGATTGACATGCTGTTAATATGCAGATCCTTATTCGAACATACCTCTTTGACAAATTATGCAAAACTACCACAGTTTGTCTCCCTTGGATATTTGAAAACATCTGCACCTTAAGTAAGTATTTTATAAGTAGCTACTAAATTTAGTTTGATATTGCTAAATATCAATACAATATATATATATATATATATATATATATATATATATATATATATATATATATATATATATATATATATATATATATATATATATATATATATATATATATATATATGTGTGTTTGGTGAAATTTTCCATGAGAAAACGTAAACGGTGTTACAGGATATGGAAACAACTTTTTAAGACCTAACAATATGAATTGCTGTCATCCGTATGGTTTCTTGGTAAATTTATTTTATTGAAAGTAATTCACTGATTGAGACGGCTGCATAATTAGATACATAAATGTTGCTATTTAAAGAACTATAAATCATGTTATAAATCAGTCTTAACAAAGAGCTTTACCAGCTGCTGTTAGCCATAGTTAATTTTTATATTAGTGGTCACTCACATTTCAAAGATAAAAAGAAAAGTAATACAGACGGTTAAACTGAACCTAATAAACCCAGAGAGTATCTTTTATTACATACAAATTTTTTATACAGCAGACAAAATATACTCAAATCTACTTGGATTATTTTAAAAGAAATCATTCATTCAGTGGTGTGAGCTGTTCTTTTATACAACGCCAAATAAAAGTCCAGGGAGACGTAAGACTGTCTCTTCACAAACATGTCAAAATAAGCCAAGCGTTAATAAACACTACAAAAACTTGAACAAAACACTATTTTTAAATGAATACATCTTTACTCGCTATGTATTAAACTTCTGACAAACATACAGGGTGAGGCGCCAAGAGATTCTGTTAGGACTTTCTCAATAACCGGGAGCTTTATCCCCAAAAAAGGGAAACCAAAGCCAAGTGTTGATAATGAAGTAGACGAGTAATTTTTTTACGGCACAAAATACATTAAATGACCAACAGTTTTGACAATAGTTGGTTATGACGATTCATTTTTGCAGAACTTCGCCTCATCACACCATATAATTTTCTCGCAAAAAGGTCCATATTCCTGTGTTTTTAAAAGGAACCATTCATAGAATTCAACACGTTGGGAGTTATCACTGGGCTGTAAACTATGGATTGAGTAATAGGAGAAGGGTCTCCGGTTTTGTTTTTTGTGTATTCTGTGAATGGTTGTTGTTGATAAACCCAATTCCCTTTGACAATCTCTGAGACATAAATTTGGCTCAGCAGCGAAATATGACATTGACTTCGTTTACTTCGTTATCAACACTTCGCTTCGGTTTCTCCTTTTGGGGATAAAACTCTCGTAACTTGAACAATTCTTCAACAATCTCTTTACTGTGTCCGGACTAGGCTTCGATCTATCTGGATACTTTTCGGAGCAAACACGACATGTGCGACCAATTATTCGATGACATTCACCATGAATAATTAATAACTCCATAAAATCATAGTTTGCATACCCTAAATTGGCTATTTTTATCACTATTAAGGGCATATTTTGTAATTTCGATAACAAACTTTACTGCGTGCACCTCTAGCATGCAAACGTCACTTGACAAATTAAATTCTAAAGGCTACTATTGTTACAACTTTGCAACCTTGATTCGAATAAATATGTATTTATCTCCAAAACGGTTAGATTTAGGTATAGGGAATGCTAATGTAAATAGAAAGAGATTCAAAATGCCAATTAATTCAGTTAATAAAATATAGGGTGTCCAATTTGAAAAACGCAAGTTTTAATCAGTTGAATTTGTCAAGTCAATTGCCAAGTCAACTTATATCACCCTGTATGTTTCAACGCAAAACTGTAATATGTGTGGTGAAAATACACATACTGGTGTGTTGTGTGCAAAATATGAATTTTGTAGCTTATTTGTCCTTCAAGTTATCAGGTATAAAGTGCAACTATGATTCTACAAAAATTTTCGAAAAAAAAACGAAATATTTTGAAAATGGTTAATTTTGGACACATAGTATGCATATAAAAGTCTGTCTTAAATTACGAGTAGAATTCAAAATTATATTAAAACGTGACATATTGTATTTAAAATAACGAAGTTGATGGACACTCGCGGTAGAATCGGAAATGTCACGTGAGCAAAAATACTTTAGTTTAATTGGGCTTGGCCGTAGACCTAGGAATCGAAATTTTTCGAATTAACAGCGATTCGTTTATCGAGAAACTCGTAAGAGAAACTCTTGGCGCCTCACCCTGTATACGGGCCTATTTAATCCTCATGTAACTGTAGAACGTCAGCTCCGACGTGAATTTAAGGTTAGTTTAACAGTTTTAATACAAAGTGACTTTCTTCAAAGTCTAAGCCCTCAAATTTTGGTCATAATTGTCCTTACATCGGGCTCAAAATTTTCAGGATTGCTTAACACCTTATTTTCGAGTATTTGGTGGCATTATCGACATCTTTTGAAGCACCCCATTTTTGGATGATAGCAACACGGGTCATGCGACACATTGACACTTTTCTGGAAAGCGTATTCAGCGTACTATTTTAGCGAATTTTTATTTTAAAAATTCACTAATAAAGAAGTATCGATGGTGAGACTTATATATATATATATATATATATATATATATATATATATATATATATATATATATATATATATACATACATACATATATATATATATATATATATATATATATATATATATATATATATATATATATAGGGTGGCGCATTGAAAACGAAACAGACCGATTTGCGCCCAGAGAATTTTTGTTTTAAGAAACGCTGAAACACGTCAATTTTAATATTGAGGGGGACATGTTTTGACATAAAACTCAACTTTGTCACATTACCTCCTTAAGGGTGGTAATAACAATTCACAGTTGAAGATGCAAAAACGCATTTCACTCATTCCGATAAGAAATGTGCTGATAGTCAATGTTTTGTTGGTTTGTAAACAAAAAATTGATTATCAGAACATTTCTGATCGGAATGAGAGAAATGCGGTTTATTATTTCATTTTATCGGTCGGTTTGATACTTGATAGTACTACCGAAAATTAATTTCACAATGGTGTATTCTGTAGAAGAAAGAGTTGAAATAATTACTCTTTTTTAAAAAACGATGCCTGTGCCAACCGTACCGCAAATTTGTTTAATGAACGACATCCGAACAGACATGTTAACAGAAAATACATTTTGGAGTTAGTTGCAAAGTTTGGACAAAGTGGTTCAGTAGCCAACAAAAAACGGGATCCTGAACGTGAATTTCGGGTTAGAAATGAGACTACTGAGATTGAAGTTTTAGGACAAATTGCTGCAGACCCAACTTTGAGCACGAGAAAATTGGGCACTGTTTCAAACATCAAAAGAACTATTCAGCGAATATTGAAGCATCATAAGTTTCACCCGTATAAAATTCATCTTGTACAACAACTGAATGAAGATGATTTTGATCGGCGGCTGGAGTTTTGTGAAGTTATGACTGCACGAATAGCTGATAACGGGAACTTTCTGTCCAATATCTGTTTTTCAAACGAGTGTACGTTTTTATTAAACTCTACAGTCAATCGTCATAATTGTCGTTATTGGGCAGATAATAAAGAAAGTCTACACTCAAACTCCACAGAAATTGAATGTCTGGACTGGCATTTTTGGAGACCGTTTAATCGGACTAATTTTTCTTGATGGCAATTTGAGTGGCGAAACGTATTTGGAGTTAGTAGAAGATATCGTTAACCCTCTCATAATTGACATTGTTGAAAATAATGATCGCTATCAAGAAAATCAATTAGTGTTTCAACAAGATGGAGCTCCTCCGTATTTTTCACAACGTGATGGGGAGTTTTTGAACAGAGAGTTTCCAGGACAATGGATTGGGCGTAGACGTGCTATTGAGTGGCCCCCAGGATCATCGGATTTAACTCCTTTAGGCTTCTTTCTATATTGCCATTTAAAGAGTAGAATTTATGCAACAGAACCGGAGTCTCTGGAAGAACTACGACGACGAATTGTTGAAAAATGCCATCTCATAACTCCACAAATGCTGTATGGAAGCTGGTGGTCAACAATTTGAACACTTACTTAACTTAATAAACATTTTTGAACGTTTGGTTTTGTTTTTTAGTTTTTTTTAACGAAAAATTGACTAATTAGTACATTTTTCACAACGTGTTAGGGAGTTTTTTATCAGAGTTTCCAAAGCAATGGATTGGGCGTAGAGGTGCTATTCAGTGGCCCCCTAGGTCATCGGATTTAACTCCTTTAGACTTTTTTCTATGGGGCCATTTAAAGAGTAGAATTTTCGCAACAGAACCGGAGTCTCTGGAAGAATTACGACGACGCATTGTTGAAGAATGCCGCCTAATAACTCCACAAATGCTCCATAATGTCAGAACTCGTTTTGAACAAAATTTGTACCTTTGTATGGAAGCTGGTGGTCACCAATTTGAATACTTACTTAACCGAATAAACAATTTTGAACGTTTGGTTTTGTTTTTTAGTTATTTTTTTCAACGAAAAATTGACTAACTAGTGCATTTTACAATGAATGAAATACGTTCTTGCAATTCCAACTGTGAATAATTTTTAAACGAGTTGATAAAACTTCAAAAAAAATTAGTGTGCTGAATTCAGAAAAGAAACAGCTTTCAAATGATGTAACACTCAATCCATGTTCCCCATTTAAAATATAAGGGTTGTTATCACCAGCCATAAGGGGTTGATGTGACAAAGTTGAGTTTTATGTCGAAACATGTTCCCCTCAATATTAAAATTGACGTGTTAAGAACCTCGGTGGTTCAGGGGTAAGAACGTGTGCCTCTGAACCGAAGGGTACTGAGTTCGATCCCAGGGTACTCCTTTCACTTTTTCAGTAAAAACTGTAACATTAACATCAACCGAGGTTCTGGCATTGAATTTGAGCAAGTTGAATGTCTGCACGTTCCGCCCTTCGGAGGGGGCGTAAAGCCGTCGGTCCCGTGTCCATGAGATGTTGGGCACGTTAAAGATCCCTACCCTCCTTACAGAAAGGCAGGGGTTCGGCAAAATTTCCAGGATATTGAGGTGAAACTGCTCCCTGGCGTCGGTGATTGGCCATAGTCGCGGAAATAGGCCGATGTTATAGAAACAAAACACACACACACACTAAATTGACGTGTTTCAGCGTTTCTTAAAAAAATAATTTCTCTGGACGCAAATCCGTCCAAATATATATATATATATATATATATATATATATATATATATATATATATATATATATATATATATATATATATATATCATCCACACGATAACTCAAAAAGTGATTAACCGATTTTGATTAAACTCGCCAAAAATTTTTATTTTATCAACAGCTTGAATGAGTGCGTGAGCCAGGAAAATCAGACATGACTTTTCGGGAAAATTTTGTCCGATTTTCCTGGCTCACAAACTCATCCAAGTTATTGATAAAATACGTGATTGTAATCAGAATTTCCTGCTCATTTTGATGACGTAAAATCCAATATGGCGCCTATAAGGAAAATAAAAGTTGACTATCGCGATTAAAAATCCAGAGCACCGATAAAAATTATGAGAACGGCAATAGATAGCTCGTATCTAGATATATCAAAGTGTTAAAGTTTGTTTCTCTGCCTTTAATATTAAACGAAATGTAATAAAAAAAAAGAAAATCAAATTTTTCAGTTTTTTGAGGATATTTCAAGAACGGAAAAAGTTATCGCCAAACTCTTTTCAAATTATTAATGACCCTAATATGCGCAACTTTGTTCTAATTTAACCTATAACGTAGCTCCTTTAGTTTACGAGATCCCATTGGTGGCCATTGCACCCTATATTTAATTATAGCACTGAAAAAACGATAGGTTTCATTTAAGTCGATAAGTTAAACTAATGAGTACACTCGAAGAACCCAAATCACCACAACACATCTTTTTTAAGACCTGAACATCGTTTTACTAACAAAGTCAGCGTCCTCAGAGGATGAAAAATTCTAGTAAGAATTCTAAAAAGTATAATTTTTTGGAAATCGATTCGGTTGTTTTTACGAAAACGAATTCTAAAATGTTGTGTTAGTTGTTGAACTAGGAATTGAGCTGCTAGGTTTCCAAAACTCAAGACTGAGGTATCTAGGTTCCCAGAACTGCCAAACAAAACATACGGTAAAAATAAAGTTGAATTGATGAATTGTTAGAGCACATTGATTGTTGCCTAAAGGGTATAAATTATTGAACTTTATTACACAACAGCTTTATGACAACATTTTAAAAGAAATTATGAATTTGCAAACAATTTCTCTTACAAACATTCACCATTTTTAGTGAATTTTCTTAAAAAAAATTCACTAATGAGGAGATCCGGACTTTTGAATTTTGAAAAAATTTCTTCAAATGAGCGCTAATTAGGCCCCCCAGAACACATATCCGGGGTCAGTTTCAATTTTTATATGTTTATATATATATATATATATATATATATATATATATATATATATATATATATATATATATATATATATATATATATATATATATATATATATATATATATATCACACCAATAACCCAAAAAATAATGGGCCGGTTTTAATTAAATTTGGTGAATAAATTCCTTTTGCAAATGACTTAGATAAGTTCGTTAGCCAGGAAAATCTAACCAGGTTTTCCCGGAAAATTTTGTATTTTCTACCGAAAAAAATTTATATCTCAGGAATTAACAAAGTAAGGGAAACCAAATTTGGGAGGCGCGTTTATATCCTTCTAGGTAAGCCACATACCAAAATGCTATGTAGGTCAAAAGACAGAAAAGTTATAGGCATTTAAAGAAAAATAAATTGGGGTTTTCCTCCAAACGACAAAGTTGCGATTTAAAACGTCAAAATCGGCAACATTTAGGCAGATAACTTGAATCTAATACGGGTTATGGAAATCAAATATCTCAAGAAGGATGTTTTACAAACCCTGAAGTCTTAGTTTCAACCGTCATTGCCCTTCATTTTACTAAAATGTTTCCAAAAAATTCATTTCAAATAGACCCTTTCTCTGATGCTTGGCAGTAGTCTTAGCTATAGAGTTTATCGTTTAGTGGTATATAATTTTTGTCGAATTTTCGTAAAAAATCAATAAAGCTCAATATATCCGTTATTATACAAGATATGAAAAAAACTTGTATATATTAATTATAGGGTGTCTTGAGCTACATCTTAAAAAACTATTTCTACAATCACAGAGTGGCCCATAAGCCGTTGGTGATACAAATTTTCTTTTTTTTTAAATCAAACACGCCTTATGTTATTGCATTTTTGCATTTTACATCGAAATATAATGCATGTTTGTAAGAAAAAATATTCTGGAAGTAGCAAGTGCGTTATGGTAGCGAATTTTGATCAAATGCTTCATATTTGAATAGCCCAATTTGCTATTAACCTGTAAGGTTAACCAAGAAACCAGTTTTTCCGGAACACTTTAAGTTTACTTTCGGAAATCTTTGTACATTTTCAAACAATAAAGTTATTTTGATGAAATATGGCACATTGTTTTTACTATATAGGTTATACGGGTCACCAAATTTGATCCCTGCTTTCTTTAAAAAAACACACATATTTGCTATTAAAAACATTTTAATTAAAAATCACTATCATAACTCACTTGCTGCGTCCAGAGTTTTTTAAAAAGAAATTACACTAAATGAGATTTAACTTTTTTTTACAATAACTTACTAAACATTTCTTATTGATTACCGACATTTCACAAAAACTTTACAAAAAATGATTTCTACTGAAACACTCAAAAAATATTTCTGCGGAAACTTTTCAAATTCAGTCACTATTTGAAA
The DNA here is from genome assembly GCA_964006375.1 of Tillus elongatus. Taxonomy (NCBI): domain Eukaryota; kingdom Metazoa; phylum Arthropoda; class Insecta; order Coleoptera; family Cleridae; genus Tillus; species Tillus elongatus. The sequence goes on along the minus strand of OZ023263.1, from coordinate 28,070,020 downwards.
GCGCCTGTACACGTCAGCTCGATTTCTTCGATGAGTATTACAAACAAAATGCTCACTGAATGCGCCATTTCCATGGGGCTCCGCTGTCTATTGGTATAAATGCCGTACCACAATTTATGAAAGTGCTTGTGATATGTGCAAAAAACATAAAAAGTTGCAAAACAATTGAAGTAACTCAAAAACGCTGAACGATATCAATTTTTTTTCTTACAAACATGCAGTTCAAGACACCCTATAATTAAAGTATATAATTTTTTCTCCTATCTTGTATAATAATGTATATATTGAGCTTTACGGTAGAAATGCACCACCCTGTATATGTGTTAACAGACAAGAACTGAAGGTGAGCCCGTATATGGGTTTTAGGGATTCTAGTTCGCGCTCATTTGAAGAAATACTTTCAAAATTCATAAGTCGCGGCCTTCTTGGTAACGAATTTGTTCTACGAAAAGTTGCTAAAATTATAGTCTATTAAACCATAAACTCTATAGCTGAAACTACTGCTAAATCATCAGAAAGAGGGTCTATTCGGAATGAATTTTCCGAAACTATTTTAGTACAATGAAGGATAATGATGGTTGAAGCTGAAGCTGAAGGCTTTGTAAAACACACTTATTACGATGTTTCTTCTACATAATCCCTATTTGTCTCAAATTATTTGTCTGAAAAATGCAAATTTCTGCTACTTTTTGACCCTTTTGCGCCAAGAAAACTTAACTTTTGTATGTAATACTCAATTGGTTTTGTTCGCCATATAAAATATTTGGTTCTTGTACTTTCCTCTCATCCCCAGTGGCACCCAATTTCGGCACGTAGGGTAAGTTTGATAGCAGAAACGTGTATGCCAAATTTGGTTGTCATAGCTTTGTTATTTTTGGAGAAATAAAATTTTCCGAAAGAAAACCCAACATTTTTCCGGATAAGCTGGTCCAATTTTCCTGGCTAACGAACTTATCCAAGCCACTTGCAAAATGAAGGACTTACCAAATTTTATCAAAATTGACCCATTATTTTTTCAGTTGTCGGTACGATATATACAGTGCTTTCGAAAAGTAACGGAAAAATTCATTATTTCTGAAATTGAGTGTTCTTCGAAAAAATCCGCGAATACTTCGATTTTGTTTTAAACATAGACACTTTCTGACATACGACCCATATTTGTGACGTCATCGTTGTTCGAGATATGACGTCACCGACAATTTTTTTAAATAGCAACCCCCAATTTCGACCACGCCATTGGAAAGCGAGTTTGATTCTACGTACACATCATCAAAAATTATGGCTGCCTGATAGTAGCCTAGAAGACTAGGAATGTTTTTTATTGCTGTCAGATAAAAACTTGAAATCGTGCTTTAACGTCCTCAAAAAGTTAATGTGTGGTGCGGCATAGTTGACGGAAGGATTCTGGGTCTCTATTTCTTTAATGTTTATCTTACTGGTGCAAAATATTTGGATTTTCTTCGCGACCACTTTACTACTGAACTAATAACTTTATATCCAGATATACAGGAACGTGATCTTCCGAGAAATGACATTATGCAACACCTGTACGTGCTTATTTAGATGTGGTGTTCCCGAATTATTGGATAGGGAGAAGGGGGCCGATTGAGTGGCCAGCTAGATCGCCAGATTTGATACCCTTAGATTACTTATTGTGGGGATACTTAAAGCAAGGTATACGTTAGTAAACCAGAGAATTTAAAATATTTAAAAGCAAAAATGCGTCAAGAGATACATCGCATACCTCCCGAGGTTATCGACAATTTTCAAAAATAATTGATTAATCGTTTTGGCTACTGTCAGGCAGCCAACGGTGCACAATTTGGTTTAGTTGATTTTTTACATAATTATGATAATTAAATTTAGTATTTTGTAATTTAAAATCGTTTTTCTTAATTTTTTTAGCGAAATTGGGGGTTACCATTTAATTAAATTGTCGGTGACGTTATATCTCGAACAACGATGACGTCACAAATATGAGTCCTATGTCAAAAAGTGTCTTTATATATATATATATATATATATATATATATATATATATATATATATATATATATATATATATATATATATATATATATAGGCTGGCGCATTGAAAACGAAACAGACCGATTTGCGTCCAGAGATATTTTTGTTTTAAGAAACGCTGAAACACGTCCATTTTAATATTGAGGGGGGCATGTTTTGACATAAAACTCAACTTTATCACATCAACCCTTTAAGGGTGGTGATAACAACCCTTATATTTTAAATAGGGAACATGGGTCGAGTGATACGTCATTTGAAAGCTCTTTCTTTTGTGAATTCAGTAAAATAATTTTTTTGGAGGTTTTATCAACTCGTTAAAAAAATTATTCACAGTTGGAGTTGCAAGAACGTATTTCATTCATTGTGATAAGAAATGCACTAATTAGTCAATTTTTAGTTAAAAAAACTAAAAAACAAAACCAAACGTTCAAAAATGTTTATTCAGTTAAGTAAGTGTTCAAATTGTTGACCACCAGCTTCCATACAAAATTACAAATTTTGTTCAAAACGAGCTCTGATATTCTGGAGCATTTGTGGAGTTATTAGACGGCATTCTTCAACAATGCTTCGTCGTAATTCTTCCAGAGACTCCGGTTCTGTTGCGTAAATTCTACTCTTTAAATGGCCCCATAGACAGAAGTCTAAACGAGTTAAATCCGGTGATCTAGGGGGCCAATCAATAGCACCTCTACGCCCCATCCATTGTTCTGGAAACTCTCTGTTCAAAAACTTCCTAACACGTTGTGAAAAATGCGGAGGAGCTCCATCTTGTTGAAACACTAATTGATTTACTTGATAGCGATCATCATATCTTCTAGTATCTCCAAATACGTTTTGCCACTCAAATTGCCATCAAAAAAATTGGTCCGATTAACCGGTCCAAAAATGCCAGTCCAGACATTCAATTTCTGTGGAGTTTGAGTGTGGACTTCGTGAAGATTTCTTGGACTATTATCTGCCCAATAACGACAATTATGACGATTGACTGTAGAGTTTAATAAAAACGTACACTCATCTGAGAAACAGATATTGAACAGAAAGTTCCCGTTATCAGCTATTCGTGCAGTCATAACTTCACAAAACTCCAGCCGTCGATCAAAATCATCTTCATTCAGTTGTTGTACATGATAAATTTTATACGGGTGAAATTTATGATGCTTCAATATTCGCTGAATAGGTCTTCTTTTGATATTTGAAACAGTGTCCAATTTGCTCGTGCTCAAAGTGGGGTCTGCAGCAATTTGTCCTAAAACTTTAATCTCAGTAGTCTCATTTCTAACCGGAAATTCACGTTCAGGATCCCGTTTTTTTGTTGGCTACTGAACCACTTCGTCGAAACTTTGCAACTAGCTCCAAAATTTATTTTTTGTTAACATGTCTGTTCGGATGTCGTTCATTAAACAAATTTGCAGTACGGTTGGCACAGGCATCGTTTTTGAAAAAAAGAGTAATTATTTCAATTCTTTCTTCTACAGAATACACCATTGCGAAATTAATTTTCGGTAGTACTATCAAGTATCAAACCGACCGATAAACTGAAATAATAAACCGCATTTCTCTTATTCTGATAACAAATGTTCTGATAGTCAATTTTTTGTTTACAAACCAAGAAAACATTGACTACCAGCACATTTCTTATCGGAATGAGTGAAATGCGTTTTTTCATCTTCAACTATGAATAATTTTTAAACGAGTTAATAAAACTTCCAAAAAAATTAGTGTGCTGAATTCAGAAAAGAAAGAGCTTTCAAATGATGTAACGCTAAACCCATGTTCCCTATTTAAAATATAAGGTTTGTTATCACCACCATTAAGGGGTTGATTTGACAAAGTTGAGTTTTAAGTCAGAACATGTCCCCCTCTATATTAAAATGGACTTGTTTCAGCGTTTCTTAAAAAAAATATTTCGCATATATATATATATATATATATATATATATATATATATATATATATATATATATATATATATATATATATATATATATAGGGTGGCGCATTGATAACGAAACAGACCGATTTGCGTCCAGAGAAATATTTTTTTTAAGAAACGCTGAAACAAGTTTCTCTGGACGCAAATCGGTCTATTTCGTTATCAATGCGCCACCCTATATATATATATATATATATATATATATATATATATATATATATATATATATATATATATATATGCGAAATATTTTTTTTAAGAAACGCTGAAACAAGTCCATTTTAATATAGAGGGGGACATGTTCTGACTTAAAACTCAACTTTGTCACATCAACCCCTTAATGGTGGTGATAACAAACCTTATATTTTAAATAGGGAACATGGGTTTAGCGTTACATCATTTGAAAGCTCTTTCTTTTCTGAATTCAGCACACTAATTTTTTTGGAAGTTTTATTAACTCGTTTAAAAATTATTCATAGTTGAAGATGCAAAAACGCATTTCACTCATTCCGATAAGAAATGTGCTGGTAGTCAATGTTTTCTTGGTTTGTAAACAAAAAATTGACTATCAGAACATTTGTTATCAGAATAAGAGAAATGCGGTTTATTATTTCAGTTTATCGGTCGGTTTGATACTTGATAGTACTACTGAAAATTAATTTCGCAATGGTGTATTCTGTAGAAGAAAGAATTGAAATAATTACTCTTTTTTTCAAAAACGATGCCTGTGCCAACCGTACTGCAAATTTGTTTAATGATATATATATATATATATATATATATATATATATATATATATATATATATATATATATATAAACACAGATCTTCTCATTAATGAATTTTTTGTTCAACGAAAAATTCGCTAATATTAGAGCTCTTACATTTTTTAAACGTTTACCCAAACAGACCTTACAATTGTTAAGCTTAGATGTTATAGAGTCAAATGAAGTGACATCTTTTTGAGCTTTGATCCACCTTTAACGAATACCATCAATTTGTTAATCTAGTGGGAAGGAAGTTATAATTAAACACTATTTAATAAGATGATCTTCGCTTTGTTGTAGTACCACATTTTGTTCTGGAGAGTAAAACGCTTCCTCAAACAATTACGAGATGTGACGCTATTTTGTTTGCAATAAATTGGTAAGTACGTTGACCCTATTATTGAAACAGATCGATTTAAAACAATGTTCCATGCAACTAGGATTAAAAATGTTAAAAAATCCCATGGGAAAATGCAGTTATTACAAAATATCTGATGTTTGGTTTATTAGCTTGGATGTAAAGGCACGTATGTTGTGTTTGTTTACTTACGCTTCAGTGAGTTTTCATCAGCAGAGGATTATATATTCACGTAGAACGGTACATCTATTATTTCAAGACTAAAGTCCCACAATCGGAAGGATCTGAACAGTTATTGTACGCCATACATGTATTTACAAATCTTACAGATTATTGGAATGTGCTTATATATGGAATAAGTAACTGTTGTCAGCCTGTCAATAACATTCCACCTTATTCACAAGATTTAAAATTTCGCATTCCATGTAGGTACGTATTTCACGTGTCTTCATACATCTTCATGGATCTTAAAATCCGTATTCAGATAACTTAGCTATTTAATAAATGCCCCAACATTTATATAAACCATTTTAAGAGCCCATAAAACAGCTACAAACGAAACAAAATCACCTAAAATATATAGGGGTATAATTACTTTTGAAAAACCCAAACATATTTTTCGATAATTTAAATAAAAAATTAAGAAAAGACACAATAACTCGCACAACACATTCGTTAATAAAAGAAATGGTAATGATTTTAAAAAAAAGTCTGGACGCAGCAAGTGCGTTATGGTAGTCAATTTTCATAAAAATGCTTTTAATAGTAAATATGTGTTTTTTTTAAGAAAGCAGGCATCAAATTTGGTTACCAGTATAACCTACATAGTAGAAACAATGTGTCATGTTTCATCAAAATAACTTTATTGTTTGAAAATTTATAAAAATTTCCGAAAGTGAACTTAAAGTGTTCCCGAAAAAACTGATTTCTTGGTCCACCTTATACGTAAATAGCAAATTGAGCTATTCAAATCTGAAGCCTTTAATGAAAATTCGCTACCATAATGCACTTGATGTGCCCCGAATTTTTTTTCTTACAAACATGCATTCTATCTCGATGGGAAATGCAAAAATACAATAGCATAAGGCGTGTTCGATTAAAAAAAAAAGAAAATTTGTATCATCAACGACTTATGGGCCACCCTGTAATTGTGGAAATAATTTCTTAAAATGTAGCTTAAGCTACCCTATATTACTTGTATAAATTTACGTCAATTTGACTTATGTTGCTTGGGTTTGGACTTTTATGATCATCACTTTTATTGCAGTTAGATAACCTTCTTTTGATCACTTCTGGTGAACCAATCAGAATCTATACCAAAAAAATGTTATAAAGGAGTTTAAAAAACAAATATAAAGTCTGAGACAATGAAAATAACGCATAACTATTTGTTTCGTAAATATCTTAAAGAATAGTTAAGGGAGTTTAACCTATGTGTGTGTGACGTCAGATTGCACTGGCTGCGGTATGGTTACCATTCGCACATTTTAAAAGCCTTTGTTACAACTAGTATGAGAATTCAACAGTTCATATGCATTCTGTCATAGTGCATTGAAATTTATCCCAACATGTAGTTTTGTATATTTTTTATTTTAGTTATTTGTATAATAATATTAATAGTGGTGCTTTTAGTGAATTTTTATTTAAAAAAATTCACTAATAGAGAAATATCGATGGTGAGACTTTGCAAACATTTTTGCAAATGAGCGCGAATTTGGGCCCCTAGAACCCATATCCGGGGTCAGTTTCGATTTTTATATGTTTATATATATATATATATATATATATATATATATATATATATATATATATATATATATATATATATATATATATATATATATATATATATATATATATATATATATATCCGACCGCTAACTCAAAAAATAATTAACCAATTTTGATAAAACTCGGCAAGTGCCTTTCTTTTATTAATAGCTTGGATGAGTTCGTTAGCCAGAAAAATCTGACATGGTTTTCCGGGAAAATTTTGAGTTTTCTTTCGAAAAAAATTTTTTTCTCCGAAAATTACAAAGATATTTCGTTGAAATTTGGTGTACATATTGCTTTAGGAAAGTCCTAACTATGCGCCAAAATTTAGCTTTCTAGGTTTACAGAAAATGGAGCTATTCAAATTTGAAACATTTATTTTTAATATCACCGCTTTTGACTGTCAATCGTAAACCTGGCTTATATGAGATCTAGTATGTGGTTGGTAGGCGACGGAACATTTGATATTAGTGCGCAGGTCTGTTAGACGCTGTAACTGACGTTTGGTATGAGATTGTTTTATATGTTTATCTGTTTGAGTCGACAAATTATTTGTTATTTGGGAAATGTTTATATACAAGTGCAAATTATTCCTTTATTAATGTTAGTGGGTGAACTAAGCAGTGTTTGTTATGTTTTATCATCACATATAAAGGATCGAAGTTTTACAAAAAGGACTGATATGCAACAGGTTAGTTATTTTCTCTCTCATGCTTTGGCGGTAGTTTTAGTTAAGTTTATGGTTTAACGGTCTATAATTTTTAGCTAAGTTTCGTACAAAAAAATCGTCTATGAGGAGACCACGACTTTAGAATTTTAAAAAGATTTCTTCAAATAAGCGGAAAATAGGCCCGCTGGAATCTATCTCCGGGTTTACGTTCAGTTTTGATCTGCTTGCATATATACAGGGTAACGCGTTTCTACGGTAAAGCTGAATATAATTATTAATATACAAGAGACGAGAAAAAATTGTATAAGTTAATTATAGGGTGTCTTGAGCTGCATCTTATAAAAATATTTTGACAATCACCGGCTGGCCCATAAGTCGTTGGTGATCCCTACAATGTTTTTTTCGAACAGCCTTATTTTGTTGCATTTTTTTACCGAAATATGTTTGTAAGAAAAAAATCAAGACGCAGGAAGTGCGTTTTGGTAGCAAATTTTCATTAAATGCTTCAAATTTCAATAACTCAATTTGCTATTAACCTAAGGTTTGTTGGCTAGGAAACCAACGTTTAAAGTTTATTGTCGGATTTTTTTTTTACATTTTCAAACAATAAGTTATTCTGATAAAATATGGCACATTGTTTTTACTATATAGGTTATACCGGTAATCAAATTGATGACTGCTTGCATTAAAAAGACATATTTGATATTCAAAGAATGTTTATAAAAATTCACTGCCATAACGCACTTGCTGCGTTCAGAGTTTCTTAAAATCTGTATTCAGATAATTTAGCTATTTAATAAATAATCCAACATTTATATTAACCATTTTAAAAACCCATAGAGCAGCTACAAATGAAACAGAATCACCTAAAATATATAGGGGTATAATTACTTTTGTAAAAACCAAAACATATTTTTCAATAATTTAAATAAAAAATTAAAAAGACACAATAACTCGGACAAGATATTCGTTAATAAAAGAAATGGTAATGATGAAAAAAAAGTCTGGACGCAGCAAGTGCGTTATAGTAGTCAATTTTCATTAAAATGTTTTTAATAGCAAATATGTGTTTTTTTAAGAAAGCAGGCATCAAATTTGGTTACCAGTATAACCTATATAGTAGAAACAATGTGTCATGTTTCATCAAACTAACTTTATTGTTTCAAAATGTACAATAATTTCCGAAAGTAAACTTAAAGTGTTCCCGAAAAAACTGATTTCTTGGTCAACCTTATACGTTAATAGCAAATCGAGCTATTCACATTTCGCTACCATAATGCATCTGATGCGCCCCGAATATTTTTTTCTTACAAACATGCATTCTATCTCGATGGAAAATGCAAAAATACAATAGCATAAGGCGTGTTCGATTAAAAAAAAAAAAGAAAATTTGTATCGTCAACGACTTATGGGCCAGCCTGTGATTATAGAAATATTTTTTTAAGATGTAGCTTAAGCTACCCTATAATTAATGTATACAATTTTTTTCGTATCGTATAATAACGGATATATTATACGTTATTAATTTTTTACGAAAATTCGCCAAAAATTATGTACCATTAAACGATAAACTCTATAGCTAAGACTACTGCCAAAGCATCAGAGAAACAGCATCAGTCTATTTGAAATGAATTTTCTGGACATTTTTTGGTAAAATGAAGGTTGAAGCTAAGACTTCAGGGTTTGTAAAACATTCTTCTTGAGACATTTTCTTTCGATAGCCTGTATTAGTTTCAGTTTCTTTGCCTAAATGTTGCCAATTTTGACGTTTAAATCGCGACTTTGACGTTTCGAGGAAAACCTCAATTTATTTTTCTTTGAATGCCTATAACATTTTTGTCTTTTGACTTTAATATTATTAACAATATATAATATTAATATTAATAATAATAATCTTTTGACTTCAATACCTAATTTACCCATAATGATATAAAACCGCATATCGAATTTGGTTGCCCTTGCTTTGTTACTTTCGGAGATATAAATTTTTTTCGAAAGAAAACACAAAATTTTCCGGGAAAACTTGGGCCGATTTTTTTGGCTAACGAACTTATCCAAGCCACTTGCAAAAGGAAGGTATTCACCAAATTTAATCAAAATCGGTCCATTACTGTAAAATGAAGGAAAATAGCGATTTTTTTTTTGTGAAAATGCAAAACATTTTATCCAATCTCTTTGGTAAAACTACACATACCTACAACATTTTTTTTAAATTTCAACAATACACCACGAGGGCTTACAGCCTATATACTATTGTACCGTGGGTGTTGACAAGGAGGAAAGAGGCAACTTGTTAATTCTGGACTTGAAGGTTTGGAGGTTCGGAGAAGGAAAAACATGTGCCGGCAAGGAATTCCACAACTTGGAAGTCCTTGGGACAAAAGAGCGGGCATAACAAGATGTTCTATGTCTGGTGATCTGGACAGTAAAAGGGTGCATTCGCTTTGTTCCCCTGGTAGATCTGTTGGGGGCAGCAGGTGGGGGAACTATGGAAGAAAGCTCCTCTGAGAAGTGCCCGTGCAGATATCTATAAAAAAGAAAGAGAGAGGTCACCAACGGCACGTCAGTGGGCAAGGGATGGCAGCCTTTGGGTGAGGGTAGGGTCACCGATGAGACGTATAGCTCTCTTTTAAAGGGAGTCCAGGATATCGAGTGTAGAAGCGGCAGCTGCTCCAGATGTGGGAGCAGTATTCGAGGTTTGGCCTTATTTAACAAAGCCCACAAACAAATTTCCTTGCGCTTTGAGAAACTCCTGCACACTCGGAGTGGTCCCATTTCCTAGAGTTCTGGCAACAAATCTAGTTTTCCTTAGGTTTAGACATCGAAAATAGTTTGTTATATTAAATGCAAGCGGCTTCATCGTGATCATCATCATCGACATTCTTTAAAATCGGAGTTTAAAACAATGAATCCTTGGCTCTTTCGCCTTTTTTTCTTTTGAGGTGTATTAGCAACATGTAATGTGACGACAGTCTTCAAAGAAACGAGACATTTATCATCATCAGGTACGTGAAAACTGGAACCTGTGATCAGCACTAATATGTACACTTGGAGAAACCCAAATAACCACAACACATTCTAGAATTTTTCTTCCTCTGAAGATGTTGACATTGTCAACGAAACGATCGTAATGTCTCTGAAATAAGTGTTGTGGTGATTTGGGTTCCTCCAGGTGTATTTATCTTTATCAGGTGTTTAATTATTGGATAAGCTTGTTCTGTCAATGGATTTTTACTTGGTGTGACAGAAGATTCTTTTTCGCATCTTGAATATTGAACGAAGTAGAAGGTTAATTATCGGGAACGTTGTCAAGATCTAGTTGATTTTGTTCACATTGGTTTTTAGGGTCTGGTGGATCTCGAGATAGGTTTTCAGAAGCTGGTGGATCTTTATTTAATTTTTTTGAGCTGACAATATCAGTGACTTCCACTGGGGCAAACATCCAATCAAGAAATATATCGGGGTTAAATGGATGCATGCCGGTACTCTAAAATCTACTAATCGCATATTTCATTATCGCTGCCTTTTAATAGTTCTCTGCAAATAACCTAGCTACTTGATATACTGACACTGTTCTTTCAGAACTATTCTTTAGTCAGTTGGAAATTGCTGGGTTGTAGTATGTGGATAGAGGTACAAAAAACGCCACATTAAGTAGCTGCCTCCGGTGGGTTCTAAATGGGGAGTACAAAGAATTTTGACGTCATTTAATTTAGCTGTTTCCAAAGTATCTAAATATTTGTGATTGAAATGACCTCCGAGTATAAGCAAAATTGTTTTCTGTGAGGAAGCATACGTATACTTGATAAAATGTAGTCACCATTTCAGCACCTGTGATCCAACCAGGGTCTTGACACAGTTGTAATGTTCCAGTTTGGTGCATCATGTGTTAACTCTTTCTTCAAAATTTCTCGTGCAAATATTATGACTGGGGCATGAAATCACAGAGGCGCTCGAATTTTCTAGAGGTATCACAATCATGTTAACAGAAAAAATAAATAAACGCCGTAGTTTCTTCCTTTATATGGTGCGATTTACCTTCATTATTGCTCGCAATATTTTTAATCATTCAGTGTGTTGTGAGTTTTTAACAAAGATGGACCTACCTTTTTGTTAATATGTAGTGTTTGTTTATATTAACATAACCATAAATCCTACCGAACAATTTTTTACATGCGCAGTTGGCTGTTAAGAAGGAGCGAACAGCAAGGCAATAGGTGCCTGGATTTAAGTAAAGTGTTGCACGTATTTACCAATAAATTACGTCCATTGGCCACCCAACGTTGAATAAAAATATTCTGAATAAAGTTTAGACGCAGCAAGTGCGTTATGGAAGTGAATTTCATAAAAATGTTTTTAATAGTATATATAAATGTTGGTTCCCTAGCCAACAAACTTTAGGTTAATAGCAAATTAAGTTATTGAAATTTGAAGAATATAACGCAAATTCGCTACCACTTACTGCGTGTCGATTTTTTTCCTTACAAACATGCATCATATTTCGATAAGAAATGCAGGAAAGCAATAATATAAGAGTGTTCGAAAACAACAATTGTAGGTATTACCAACGACTTATGGACCAGCCTGTAATTGTCGACATATTTTTATAAAATGCAGCTTAAGACATCCTATAATTAACGTATACAATTTTTTCTCGTAGCCTGTATAATAACAATTATATTGAGCTTAAGCGTAGAAATGAGTAAGTACACTTGGAGAACCCAAATCACCACAACACATTTTAAAAGACCTGACGATTGTTAAAATGTCTTGTGCTGATTTGGGTTCTCCAAGTGTACTTATCAGTGCTCATCACAGGTTCCAATCTTCACTTAGAAATGAGTATATCTAAATACATAAAAACTGAAAGTAAAGTCGGATATGGATTCTAGGGGGCCTAGTTTGCGTTCATTTAAAAATGAGCTAAAAAGTATAGACCGTTAAACCATAGACTTAACTCAACCTACAGCGAAAGCATCAACTTAACTAAACCTACAGCCAAAGAATCAGAGAAAGGCTCTATTTCAAATGAATTTCCTGTAAACATTTTACTGAAATGAAGAACAATGACGGTTAAAGCTGAAACTTCAGGGTTTGCAGAACACCCTTCTTCTGGTATTTTCTTTTCATAATCCGTATTTGCTTCAGGTTTTGGGCCCAGATGTTGCGAATTTTGACGTTTCAAATCGCGACTTCGACGTTTTGAGGAAGACTCCAAATTTTTTCTCTCTAACTGCCCATAACTTTTTTGACTTCAAACTTACAGACCTAAATTTTGGTACACGGTATACTCTATAATACAAACGCCTACAAAATTTGGTTGCCCTTACTTTGTTATTTCAGGAGATATGCATTTTTTTAGAAAGAAAACACAACATTTTCCGGGAAAACCTGCGCCGAATTTCCTGGCTAACGAACCTATCCAAACTACTTGCAAAAGGAAGGTACCCACCAAGTTTGATCAAATTTTATCAAAATCGGCCTATTATGTGTGCCTACACACACACATACACACCATCACACACACACACTCGCTTCGGCGGTACATATACTAAAATTGGAACGATACAGAGAAGATTAACATGGCCCCTACGCAAGGATGACACGCAAAATCGTGAAGCGTTACACATTTTTAACTTACGGATAAATTTTCAACAGTTAAAAGATAAACTTAGCTCCCACTGCATCAATCAGAACGATGTAGATAACAACTGCTTGGCTTCCATCACATGGCAATTTGTTGACTCACGAGGACAAATTAAGGATATTTCAACGGATTCGAGCAGAGACCTACTCAAAGAAATAACTCTCAAACATTATCGGATCGGGACTCCTTTGAAGGGATCTTGGTCTGATGATTCAGTTTACTGGAAGAGCTTTATCGAGCATCCAACAGTTTTCCACCAACAGTCGATAGCTTTCCGTCTATCAAAGAACCGCTTAGCGGACCTGGTTTTTTTGAATAGGGCAGGAAAGATAGATTCAGACTTGTGTCCTTGGTGCCAAATAATCGGAACGTCCTGGCATCTCTTCGTGCAATGTTCCAAAACAAAGGATATATGGAATTTTATAAGGGGTATTTTTCTTGGTTTGTTAAATAGACCCTTATATGTGGTCGACATTTATGCTGGATTGTCAGCGGACTTGGGGCCAATAAGTAAAATTTGCAATTTTTGGCTGAATCTTGCAAAGTCTACGATATACAATGCGCTAATGGATGTTTTCCTTGAAGAAAAGGACATTAGACCATATTTGACTGTTTTCAAAATTCATCTCAAGTCACGACTTTATAAGGAATTTATTTGGTATTCAGGGAAACATTACCTAAAGGGCTTTGTTAAACAATGGTGTTATAAAGGAGTTTTATGCAGTGTAGAAAATGGAACGTTATTTTGCAATATATAGTCTCATTATTGTGACATTGAATACTGAGATAACGGACATTTTCTGCGTAAATGTTGTTTAATACTCCAGCGTAATTATTAATAATAATAATAATAATATATATATATATATATATATATATATATATATATATATATATATATATATATATATATATATATATATATATATATATATATATATAATCATATAAAAATTCAAACTGACCCCGGAGATGTGTTCTAGGTGGCCCAATGAGGGCTCATTTGAAGTCGGGATCTCCTCATTGGAGATTTTTTAAAAAGAAAATTCATTAATAACTAAAATGCGTTGGGAGAGTACCCTCGCTCGGCCTATTATTGGCTTCCATATTACTTTGAGGTTTTTCTCCACATTAGTAACATATACTTACATTTTACTTGAAAATGACCTGTGTTCCATTGGTCGCTGACATATTGTTAAGACGAATTTACCTCAATTTGACTTATGTTGCTTGGGTTTGGACTTTTAAGATCATTACTTATATTGCAGTTAGAGAACCTTTTTTGATCACTTCGGGTGAACCAATCGGAATCTATACCAAAAAAATGTTATAAAGGAGTTTAAAAAACAAATATTTTAAACTCACACACATTTTAAAAGCCTTTTGTTACAACTAGTGTGTGAATTCAACAGTTCATATGCATTCTGTCATGGAGCATTGAAATTTGTTCCAACATGTAGTTTTGGATATTTTTTATTTTATTTATTTGTATAATAATATTAATAGTGGTGCTTTTTATTCTAACTTGAGCCTACTTAAGATCTAGATACTACTTAGGGATTTAGACAGGGACACATATTCTTCATGCCAATGGGGCCTATCATGGCAACTTTTCTCTTTGACATACAGGAGGGCCACTAACGTCATGGGTACATATAAAGGATAGATACAAATGACACATAAACTTAAAGCCTAGTTTTTTTTTTAATATTTTTAGTTGGAGTTTTTTAATTAACTTATATATAAGCAAAAATATGTTTTTATTACTTTCTAGTTGTAGAAGTTCTTCCAAATTAAAGGGTTGCTCAACGTCTTTTAAGTTGTGTATTCTGTTTAGGAATTCATTTCTATAATCCCATCCAATTGAGCACTCTAGTAAAACATGTTGCGCTCTTCCTTCTTCACCACACTCGGAGTTTAACCTACATAGGATCTGTCAACACAAATGTTCTATATTTACGACGGTGTCAAGTTATTATTGTTAGCGAATTATAATTTTTATGACAGAAGGAGGTGAAACTATTTCGTTAGAACTGTACATTTATTAGATAGTACATATTTCTACCGCAGAGCAAATAGACCTTAAGATATAGCGCATTTATTATGCTGTAATGCAACGAATGGGTGCTTAACATGCACTAGTGATAAGAGGAAGGTGTGTTCTTTATGTGCGCCTATTCAGAGCCGTAATTACTTACGATTATGTATGAAGTTAATAGCTCTTCATTAGCTTACTGAAATTGCTTATTTTCGCGGATATTTTCAAACACTATATTAAATACAATTAGACAAGATGCTGCAGAAATGGTGAGTCCCTTAAATTTATTCGAGTGACGCCGTTCTTATTACATTTTAAAAGTGGCATTTTAAAATATTATTTGCTAGTTTAGATACAGGTACAATTTCTATGCTTCATTCTACAATTTTTTTTCCGAATTTTTCATTATTTTAAATGAGTGTATCATATATATTATTTTTAATATCATCATCATCAGAGTTTAAACGCGACCTCGCCTTGTCGTCGCAACTGTCTCTGGCAGATATTGTCATTTCATTGTAGCTTCCCACTTCATCACAAAACCGGTGTACAGACAAGGATCGTTCCCGAGAAAGTAGCGAAAAATGTGTGCGAAAATAGAGAGAACGGAAAACACAGCAACAAGACATGGCGTATACACGGATGCATCCAGCGATGGTGACGCAGTCGGAATAAACCTGGTTGTTTGTGAAGACAAGGTGGTAATCAAAAGCAAAGGGCTGAAGCTCGAGAAGGGGTACTCAGGGTACATGGCGAAATACTTGGCGCTGAATACGTCAGTGGAAAATGCTGCAACCCCTCAGAGCAAAACGGTATGTCTCCAACAGTAGAGTTGCCCTTGAAATGCTGACCAGAAAGAAAGGAGGAAGGGAGAAAGGGGGGAAGGGAGGAAGAAAGAGGGGAAGGAGGGAAGGAAGGAAGAAAGCGAAAAACGACCGACAGCAGTCACATAATGCAGGAATAGGTACACTGCGTGGAAACATAAGATAACTCGTGGTAGGGTACTTACCAGATCTAAAGTATCTCAAAGGTCAACGAGAAGGCGAAAACCACCATAAGCTATCCCTCAAATTACCAGAGAGTATATGTTCCGATTACGATCAGAATCCTCAAATGAGGGACAAAGAAGGACGCCAACACAGAGTGACACGGGCACTGTGACGAGGAAAGGAAGAGTTGGACCATTTATCAGTACAGAAACAGTGTGGTGGTGTATCTCAAAAGCCGTAGCCGTAATGCGGTGACCTAACCTGACCCTGGGCGTATTAAAAGCTGTTTTAGCAGATTTGGCTTGAGACGCAAGATAAAAAAGCACGCGGCGAAGAAAACATTAAGAAATGAGCTGGAAGACTAACAAATCTAAAATTGCAGGACGGTCAGTTAAAGTTTTACGAGGAAATAGAGTAGGGTCGGAGGTTCCTACTCGTTTAAAGGGAAAAAGGTCTACCAACAAATCGAGTTCAAGTGGAAATGCGATACGCAATCGGAGCAAACCGCAAGGCAAAGCACTGCATAGGGAGGTAGATCAGGTCTTGGGCGAAGCAAGAGTGGAACGATCGTTGCTATGAATGTGGGAACGGTTTTATAGAGGAAAGGGTAGTATTGAGAGAGTGGTAAGTCTTCGGACAGGAAGGCAGTGATATCAGTCAGGAAGGCAGTGGTTTTAGACAGGAACGCAGTGGCTTTAGACAGAAAGGCAATGACTTTGGCCAAAAAAAATATAAAAAAATTACCTTAAAAGTCACTCAGTTTGAGGTTCCATGTCGTCGCCCTGACGTTTTTAGAAGAAATACCATTAAATTAAGATATTTCTGTGGTACTTGTTAACCTCTGCATAACAAGAAAACCTAATCTTCGTCGGTGACATTTAACACATATTTATTATATTTTGGTGTTGTGCCTATTTTATAATTTTCTTTGGACGCCAGTGAGAACAAGTTTTTTTTAAATTCCTTTTCCTTCAACTTGGGGTATTGGATATAAGCATGTACCTTTTGTTAAAAAGGCGCAACTTGCCTACCAGATATGGTTATAATAGCTTTGTAATTTCAGAAAGCCCAAAATTTTTCCTGGGAAACCTGGTCATATTTTTCTGGCTAACATACTTGTCTAAGGCATTTATTAAGGGAATTCGCATGCCAAGTTTCATAAGAATCGGTCCATTATTTTTACTTTTACATCAACAACGCGTGTGGAAGTATGGCATCGGCGACAAAAATTTCAAATTTTTTCTTCGCTTAAATGTCGTTAAAAGTGTCAAAAATATAGAAAACATGATTGGAGATCGATTTTTTTTGCCTGTCCTGTCTGTTTGTAGCCACGATAACTTTAGAACGAATTGAGATATCGTCTTCAAATTTGGTATACAGTTAGCACCCGACAAACAAACGGTTCGGACTGTTTTGGGTAAAATCATTCTAGGGGGTAGGGATGAATGGGGGATGACTTGGTGTAAATTGTAATTTTTTCGTTAAAACTCGAGTGATATAACGTTTTGGGGTTTGTTTATTAGAAACCTTTCAATCTCATTAAACATCTGGTATTCTGGGCTAAAATTAAGTTAGGTGTTGAATGTGTGGGAGTGAAATATCGGTGACAGAAATGTCGAATTTGTTTTTTGCTAAAATGACGTAAAAAGACTCAAAACATATAAAAAACTTGGTTCTGAAACAAATATTTTTC
The DNA here is from genome assembly GCA_964006375.1 of Tillus elongatus. Classification (NCBI taxonomy): domain Eukaryota; kingdom Metazoa; phylum Arthropoda; class Insecta; order Coleoptera; family Cleridae; genus Tillus; species Tillus elongatus. Next base: position 28,052,124 of record OZ023263.1, on the reverse strand, counting down.
TGTCTGTCGTCCTGTACATCTGTCTGTTAGTAGGCGCAATAACTTTTGAACGAATTGCGATATCACCTTTAAATTTGGTATCCAGTTAGCACCCGACCAAGGAACGCTTTGAATTATTTTTGGGTAAGATCGCCACAGGGGTGTAGATGATAAATGGGGGGTGAGTTGGTAAAAATCGACATTTTTTCGTTAAAACTAGAGTAATATGACGTTCTAGAAGTTTATGAGTACACGAATATGAATATTTTCTTTGTGGTCAGGCCATAGATCCTCAATTCATTTCATTAGAATGTCGTTCTGAGAAGAGTAGATTATCACAGCACGTGAAAGTTATAATTAAATTTTCAGCACTATTTTGAAAATCCACATGAGCATAAGCGTCCAAAGCTTATACTTACCCGCTAACGCCCCCGCGGCAAAAACAGAAAGGAAACATTCATACCCAAAAGTCATTTTGTGAAATCTTTCCGACGGAGGTATGGACTAAGGTCCGGTACTCCCAGGGAGGGGGTTTTAGTGAGTACAGTCTCACAGTACCTCGATATCCCACGGCACCTACGGGGCCGTGAATGGGGTCTGCATGAGCATTTCCCCCTCCTGTATCAAAAAGAAATTATTTTGAATTATAGTGGTGATATCATTAAGTGGCTCATGAGATTTGTGGTACCTATATTATATACACCATATATAAACATATGAAGTCTCAAACTAACATCGGATATGGGTTGGAGAAGGCTTAGGTCGCGTACATTTGAAGAATTTTTTTCAAAATTAAAAAGATTTCTTCATTAGCGACTTTTTTCTAAAAAACATTCGATATTAAACAAGCAGCGACTGTCGTAGCAAGAAACGATAGGGTCAAATTGAAGATAAACCTAAAAAAAAGTAAAGGTAGATGCTTACTGGCAATTAAGACAATGCTGACCCTTTTTGCTCATCTAAACTAACCTACCCTCCACCTTGAGCTCGATCTCAACGACGACAGTGATTTGAAAAATCATCCGCCGCCGGTGAGTCTCGAACCGCCGACCCCGAGTCCGTATTGGAAAGTCATCGACTTTTCCGCACGGCCACGGAGGCGCTTAAGATAAACCTAACTGCACTAGAAAACTTTATGGATATACGAGAGCGGGTGACCTTTTGAATTTCCCGCCTCTTCACAGGACGGGAAACACAGCTCCTGTCAACAAGCATCTGTCAGTTGACACCTGTCAACTTTTGAACAAACTGCGTCATTTAGTTTGTGTTAGATAGCTGTTGAAAGCAGACAAACTATTGAGTTAAAACGAAAATGGAATAAGTGAATTTCGTGTGATCATCAAACATTATTTTTTGCGGAAAAAGCCATCACTCAAACCAAGGCTAAGCTTGTAAGTACTATGAGGACTCTGCACCATCAATTTCCATGGTAAAAAAGTGGTTTACTGAATTACGTTGTGGCCGTACAAGCACAAATGACGCCGACCATTCTGGACGCCCAGTTGAAGTCGCTACACCCGAAAGAACTGAAAAATTCATGATATGGTGTTGGACGATCGGAGATTGCAAGTTCGAGAGATTGTGGAAGCCATAGGTATATCACATGGCTCAGTGGTTTCGATTTTGCATGATCACCTAGGTATGAGAAAGCTATCCGCAACATGGGTGCCGCGTTTTCTCACAATCGACCACAAACGCAATCGTGTGACAACTTCGAAGGAGTGTTTGGCGTTGTTCAACCGCAATAGAGACGAGTTTTTGCACCGTTTCGTAACCGTGGACGAAACATGAATTCACCAGAATACATCAGAGACCAAGCAGCAGTCAAAACAGTGGGTTTCTCCGTGCGAATCGGCGCCTAAGAAGGCCAAGGTAGGTTTGTCAGCCAATAAAGTTATGGCGACCGTTTTTTTTTTTGGGATGCACGCAGTATAATCCACATTGATTACCTTCAAAGGGGAAGAACAGTCAATGGCGAATATTATACCAACTTATTGGATCGATTTAATGACGATTTGAAGAAAAAACGACAGCATTTGGCCAAGAAAAAGTTCTTTTTCCACCAAGACAATGCAAGAGTGCACACATGTGTAGTCTCCATGGCGAAATTGCATAAATTGGGCTACGAATTGCTCCCTCATCTATCCTATTCTCGGGACTTAGCCCCAAGTGACTATTTCTTGTTTCCAAACTTAAAGAAATGGCTCGGCGGAAAGAGATATTACTCCAATAAGGAAATCATCTCACAAATACCTATTTTGAGGACCTCGACAAATCTTATTTTTGGAAAGGATAAAAAAATTGAAGAAACGTTGGACGAAGTGTATAGAGCTCAAAGGAGACTATGTTGAGAAATAAAATGATTTTTTGTCAACAAAAACCTGTGTTTCGTTCAAAAAGTCATGGACTTATTGACCCGCCCTCGTAGTATTCAGTCCATTTATATAAAATTGACGGTCAAATTAATTCGATACCTTCAACTAATTAATTAACGAATGTCTCATTTTCTTTGACTTTCGGTTGTGTTAGAATAATTTTAAAGTAGAGTACGCCTCTGCGTGTGGCCATTCTATTAATGTACCATTACACTTTCTACATTATTTTTCTCTTTGCACAGTCTGTAATCGTTTAGACCACTTAAATTATTTGAATGCCGTCGCATGCATATTATATAGACTTTCTCTACATAGGTATGGCAACAATTCGATGTTTAGTACATACATACCTACATCTGCTCCTACATCTTTCTGTACACATGCATAATACATAGTCATTTTCTAGTTCACTGGTTTTATTGGCACAAGTCATTGTTGGTGGGCAATCAGGAAACGTCATACTGCATGTAGTGATATATTGATATTGTAAATGTGCAAGGAAACAAGTTTAATGCATAATACACACAATAAAAGTGTAGGAATTGAATTTAAGTCGATAAAATTGTAAAAAGTCCGGACACGGCAACTGCGTCATGGTAGTTAATTTTCATAAAAATGTTTTTAACAGCAAATGTGTCTTTTTTTTAAGAAAACAGGCATCAAATTTGGTTACCAATATAAAAAAAGTACAAAAGATGTTCTCTTCTCTTAATACCAGCAAAGCCTCTGGCCTTGACGCGATCCAGCAATTGTTCTCAGAAAATGCGCACCAGAACTTGCTCCTGACCTGACCCGTCTGTTTCAGACATCTTACAATAGAGGCATATTCCCCAGTAACTGAAAAACTGCTCGAGTACAGCCCGTCCCCAAGAAAGGATCCAAAGCGCTCCCTAGCAACTACAGGCCTATTTTTCTCCTTTCAGTCATCTCTAAAGTGATGGAAAAGTATATAAACACCGAATTAATAAAATTTCTTGAAAAACACAGTCTAATCCACAACAGGCAGTATGGATTCCGTCAGCGCAGATCAACTGCCGATCTCTTTCTTTTTGTCACCCATTCTTGGAACAAGTCTATGGAATTACACGGTGAAATTCAGATTGTCGCTCTAGACATTTCCAAAGCATTCGACCGGGTCTGCCACGCAGCGCTGCTTAATAAGCTTCCGGCCTATGGCCTACCACCAAAACTCTGTACCTGGATAGTAAATTTCCTCTCCAACCGGAGCATTTCTTTTGTAGTGGATCTCCATTCCTCTAAACTGTATCCAATTAATGGAGGAGTCCCTCAAGGTTCAGCTTTAGCCCCTACTTTGTTTCTTCTCCACATCAATGACCTCCTCTCTAGCACATCCAACCCAGTTCACAGTTACGTGGATGACAACACCCTCCACTCAATATACAATATTCTAAGCTTGTCTCATTAGCCCAATTAGATGAGGATCGCAGGCTCATGAAGGGGTCTGTCTCTGTGGATCTCTAAAATATATTAGACTGGGGAAGTATAAATCTTGTACAATTCAACTCTAGAACCTCGGTGGTTCAGGGGTAAGAACGTGTGCCTCTGAACCAAAGGGTACTGGGTTCGATCCCAGGATACTCCTTTCACTTTTTCAGTACAAACTGTAACATTAACATCAACCGAGGTTCTGGCATTGTATTTGAGCAAGTTGAATGTGTGCACGTTCCGCCCTTGGGAGGGGGCGTAAAGCCGTCGGTCCCGTGCCTATGCAATGTTGGGCACGTTAAAGATCCCTACCCTCCTTACAGAAAGGCAGGGGTTCGGCAAAATTTCCAGGATAGTGTGGTGAAACTGCTCGCTGGCGTCGGTGATTGGCCATAGTCGCGGAAATAGGCCGACGTTAAAGAAACAAAACACACACAACACAACTCCACCAAGTCTCAGTCTTGCTTTCTATTTCATAAAATATACACCAGCCCTAGACCCATCACAATGAACAACCATGTTATTCAAAGTAATGAGTCCCTTTCACTTGTTGACATTTCTGTAGATCGACATCACAATTGACACCAACATGTCACATCAATTGCAGAAGCAGCTGCTAAGAAATTAGGTTTCCTCTTACGGGCTCGCAAATACTTTTCATCAGCTAATCTCTATACCTTATATACTTCACAAAATATACTTCACAAATAAGGCCAAACCTCGAATACTGCTCCCACATCTGGGGGGCCGCTGCCGCTCCTACACTCGCTATCCTGGACTCTATTCAGAAGAGAACTATACGTCTCATTGGTGACCCTACCGTCACCCAAAGGCTACCATCCCTTGCCCACCGACATCCCGTTGGTGACCTCTCTCTCTCTCTCTCTCTCTCTCTCTCTCTCTCTCTCTCTTGTTTTTATAGATATCTGCACGGGCACTGCTCAGAGGAGCTTTCTTCCATAGTTCCTCCACCTGCTTCCCTCAACAGATCTACCAGGGTAACAGAGAGAATGCACTCTTTAACTGTCCAGGTCACCAGACATAGAACATCTTGTTATGCCCGCTCTTTTGTACCGAGGACTTCCAAGTTGTGGAATTCCTTGCCGGCACATGTTTTTCCTTCTCCTCCGAACCTCAAACCTTCAAGTACAGAATTAACAAGTTGCCTATTTCCTCCTAGTCGACACCCACGGTATGATAGTATTTGATAGTATTTAGGCTGTGAGCCCTCGTGGTGTGTTGTTGAAAAAATCTATACAGACAACGTTTAACTGTAGATTGGGGTGATTAAATGATGACGATTTATTGAAAAAAAGTTTGGTAAAAAGTTTTTAGTTTTTGGGTTTTAGCCCTCCAAAGTTTAAGAACAAAAAACAGCTTTTTGTTTATAACTCTGTAAAGAATTGAGCTATGTCAACCAATTTTGGCAACCGACTTTAGCTCATCTAGATACATTATTCGTGAGAAATCTAACAAATTTCGCAAACCGGAAGTAGGTTTTTTGTTTCCGGGGTATATTTGTAATAGCCAGAACTTTTACGGATGTTAATTTTTTTAACCTTACACCATTTTGAAGCTGCATTGATTATCAAAAATTTTTGTCTTCTCGCAAATTTGTCTAAAGTTAACCGTTTTCTAGAAAATTTATATTTTTGAAACCTAAAACACGACAGCATGGCGGTAGAGTGCGACAAAATTGCGACAAATTCTAATAGTCGACTTAGAAAACATTTTCCGAAAAAAAAAACTTTAAATGTTCCCGAAAAACTGGCCTGATCTTTCTGACAAAATACCTCTTGCGTTTTTACGGTAAAGCTGAATATATCCGTTATTATACAAGATACGAGAAAAAATTCTATACGTTAATTACAGGGTGTCTTGAGCTGGATTATAAAAAAATATTTTGATAATCACACACTGACCAATAAGTGGTTTATAACATAATTGTTGGTAAGTAAATTAATTACATATTCGTTTTTCTTTAATGAAACCTGTTCTATTATTGCATTTTTGCATTTTCCATTTAATTATAATGCATGCTTGTAAAAACAATTGGATATCGTTCATCGTTCTCGAGTTATTTTAATTATTTTGCAACTTTTTACGTTTTTGGGTCATTTCACGAATTCTGATACCACGTTTTTACTAATAGATATCGGAGTCCCATACAAATGACACATTCAGAAAGGCTTTCGTTTATATTATCAGTCGCAAAAGTCGGGATGCTGTATACATGGCGCTCTAAATAGTGCTTGCATATGGAAATTTTCTAACTGCCGTAATGTAATGAAACAGCGTGTATTTTATGTTTCAGAAGTGAAGGGCATGCCCTCTGCTTCAACTTTTGTATAACACTCCCTATACCTAAACCCTCTTGTTTTATAAATATTTACACTTATAATTGCATACACGGAGGGATCAGTTTACAAATTTTTCTTTTCAATGTCTTATTCAATTCTATTAACGGACCAGATGGTGGGATAATGAACAAATTATCGAAGAAAAGGGTTAAAATATTTTAATTAACTTTGATCGCAAAAAGGTAAGAAATAACAAATTTGATATGATTACCTGTTTACGTTTTCATAATATACAGGTGCCCAGACCCCCCTCCCCCCCCAGCAAACTGAAACGTCGGATACTAGTCGTGGTTTTATGTCAATCTAACCCAATTTATCTTAACCTAAGAGTGCTTTCGAAGAGAGCGAGAGCCATCTGAAGATGGTGCTTTGAAATCAGTTTCCTGAAGATATCTCAAAAATGCTGTAAAGTGTAAATAAAACTTTCCCATTTAAATAACAAACATCTCGGAGGGGAAAGCGGGTGTCAAACAAAATTTTGAATTTTTGCTTCATCGCTGACTTTTGGCATTTTTTAAAAACGCAAAAAATTAAATTGAATTTTCTCTAAGACGGTGCATCTAAGCGATTTCAAACAAGAGCACATTATGAAAACTCTGAAGTTTTTAAATTTGAAACAATAATTGTCAAAAAAACCATATGTCATAAAAAATATAATTTAAAATGTCTGTTGCCCCTCACGCTCCAAACGAGACGCTTGTGATTGGAATAGACACATTTAATTTGCACTGGCTGAAAATTGAATCATAACTCCCACATTCTATCCCTAATTTAATTTTAGCACAAAATACCAGATATTTGATGAAATTGAAAATTTTCTCATAAACAAAACCCAAAACGTTATATTACTTGAGTTTTAACGAAACAATGTCAATTTTCACCAAATCGTTCCACATCCATACACTCCCCCCTGGAGCGATATAACCCAAAAACAATCCAAACCGTTTGCTTGTCGGGCGGTAACTGTATACCAAATTTGAAGACGGTATCTCAATTCGTTCTAAGTTATCGTGGCTATCAACAGATTGACATAGACACCAGAAGGCTAACAGACCGACAGACCGTCAGACAAAAAAAAATTCGTTCCCAAATCATGTTTTCTATATGTTTTGACACTTTTTACGACGTTTAAGCGAAAACAATTTTTTGAAATTTCTGTCACTGATACCATACTGCCACACGTATTGACGATGTGGAAAACATCTAACGTCATAAAAAACATTTTAATTAAAATTCGTTCCCATAACGCACCTGGTGTGTCCAGACCTTTTACTTCCACACTCGAGTAATTTTAGGGTTTGTTTATTATAAAACTTTCATTCATTGATTGTTATTGCCCTTACTTGGTGAAACTTGTCCATACTACATACAGACTTGGAGACTACTTTAATGGCTTCACTGTTGGTTTTCGTTGGTGAAGGACGTAGCCAGAACGAATTCTGGATGTTCTTCAACGTTTCTGTGACTATAGTTTCGCTGCTTGACAGCATTCTCAGACAGATTAAAATTGAATTAGTACGAAATCATGACAATATTTAATAATGGCTACTCTGTTAAAATAATAGATAAAATGATAGAGATAAAAGAATACAAATTAGCGATTAATTTAATTTATCCAAATATTAGAGACAAAGAAGACAACAGATACGTTTCGATAACTTATTTTGGAACCATTTCAGAAAACATTTCAAAAATTTTAAATACCTGTACAAATACAAAGGTAACTTTTAAATCTTACAACACGACGCGTGATTTACTATTTAACGCTAAAGAAAATTTTTGTTTCCTGACAAAAGCTGGAGTTTATAAATTAGCTTGTACACATTGTAACACAATCTACATAGGTCAAAATAAGAAATTTTAACACCCGTTACAAAGAACATATTTCTGCATTTAGAAATAACCACGCTGACAAATCTACATCTGCAAAACTTTGATACCGAACATAGACCTACAGTAAATAACCGCATACAACCACAACATTTTTTGAATGACAAGCGTAAACTAGACTTTGTTGAAGCTTTGAAAGTCAAAAAGCACACACACGACAATAGCTACCTTGTTTTAAACGAGCAAACTGATTTAATGAATTCCCCTTTCTTGGATATTCTTCTTTCTAATTAAATAAGTCAAAGAAAATAAATTTAACTATTCTTTCAAAAAAGTTGTAATAAGATAATGAGTTGATGTATGTCGATATTTTCGTTGTATAGAGACTGCTTTTATACTGTTATTATTTTATTGTTATAACTGTTATCATAGTTATTATAGGCTAGTTCTATTTTTATGTTAAATATTGACATACATCACGTAGACATTTTGAAAGCCTCATATGTAATCTGTGTTTCATTTTTATTTTCAATTTGATAATTTTTGTTTGTTCAAAACATCATATCACAACATAGCAACAGATCTTTATTTGTAGTTGTCATGATTTCGTACTAATTCAATTTTAATCTGTCTGAGAATGCTGTCAAGCAGCGAAACTATAGTCAGAGAAACGTTGAAGAACATCCTAGAACATCCAGAATTTGTAAGGGCCACTTGCTCCAGTTAGCTTACGCGCTGGCTACGTCCTTCACCAACGAAAACCAACAGTGAAGCCAGAGAAGTAGGCTCCAAGTCTGTATGTAGTATAAAACTTTCAATTTCATCAAGCATCTGGTATTCTTTGTTGAACGTAAAGTACGGGTAGAATGGGTATGGGCTAAATATCGACATAAATTTCGAATTTTTTTGCCAAACGGCGTGAAAAGCCTCAAACCATAGAGAAAACTTCATTCTGGAACGATTTTTTTTTGTCTCTCGGGTTGTCGGTCCCTCGGTCTGTCGAACGAATTGAGATAATATCACTTTGGGTACAGGAATACGAATATTTTCTTTGTGGTCAAGTCATGGACCCTAAATTCATTTCATGAGAATGTTTTTTTGAGGAAAGTTATCACAGCTATGTGGCAGTTATGATTCAATTTGTAGTATTATTTTGATATTAAAGGGCGTTATTATAATTGTCCTAACCCTCATAAGACACCCGTTTGAGGATATTATTTGAAGAGGCCTTAAAAATTATGTTTCTCACCAATAGAAGATTAGAACCTGTGATGAGCACTGATAAGTACACTTGAAAACCCCAAATCACCACAACACATCTTTTTAAAAACCTTGAATTTTTCATCCTCTGATGACGCTAACTTTGTTAATGAAACGATCGTTAGGTCTTTAAAAAAATGAATTGCTGTGCTTTGGGTTCCCCAAGTGTACTACGATATTTCTTAAATCAGTTAATATATACGAATATTATTCTGCTTTTTAAACTTTGGAAGAAATAGCAGATTGTTTGCAAAAATATTAAAAAAAAAAGAAATTTAAAGGAAATTAAAGGCTTTTACTACCAGACAAACTGATTTATTCTCAAAACCCTTTCATAATAAGGATTATATTCCTCACCTCAAGAAGTCGGGGGTATATTGTCTCACCTGTGGGGACCCCCAATGTAACACTGTTTATATAGGAAGAACGAAAAGGGCACTGGGTATCACGGTCTCTGAACATCTTAGAAGCAGAAATAATCTCGATAACACCACATTTGTCTTCGGTTGCCACCTCAGAGATAGCGGCCACACCTTTGACAAGGAGAACGATGCTAGAATCCTTCGCCCACCTAGTTTTGGCATGGAACAGTTTGTCCTGGAGCAAATGGAGATCTACAAGTATATAAATGGCTCCAATAACAATGTTCTTAATGTTTCAAACACAACAGCATTAACTTTCCTTCCATTTACAGAAACCTTATTGAATAAACTTTCAATTTTAGTGCTCTAGCTCCATACAATAAAAGTGCTTTTTGTGGTACCAAATTCAAGAATAGCCTTCTTTTCACATACAGAAAATCCTAAGTGAATGGACTTTCATTTGCAGAAACCTGACTGGAACTTTCAATGGTAGTGCCCCGTATGACGTGTGATCGATTCCAGCCATAGATCAAAGATCGGCTGTTTCTTTGGTTCTCTCTCCGTGACGTTGACATTTTCTCTGCCAGCTGTGGTTCATCTGTCACTTCTGGTTGTTATGTCACTTGTCACTTTCCGTTTGCATTTCTGGAGTTAAATATCTAGAAATCCATATGACTCCATTTTGTTCGTTTTATAAAATTAAACTAAAAAAAACAAGCGTCTTTTGCATTCATCCTCTGGTTTCTTCAAGTCTTGTGATGTTCCTGCCCTCCCGTTTTACGCAGTTTCTGTTTGGTATCCTGAGGACAATATATGAAAAGCCAAACTTTGACAACACTTCATACAGTATCTTTCTCTGATTGAGACAGAAAAATTTGTAAGTATTAACCAAAATGTAGCATCTATTTCCTTCTTTACTTCTGAATTTCACATGTTCAGATGTTCTCGGGGAGTTCTGCTCAGCAGTGCAGCCTGCTTTGGTTTTGTGTTTGTGCTTGTCTGTAGTTTTTTATGTAATTTGACTAGTTTGAAATTCACTTATTGATTGTGAATCCATAAGATTGTTGTTCATATTTGTGGGACCCAGTCCCGTTTTAAGTTTTTTAAATCTTAAATTGTACGTTTTTATAGAGATGTTTTATAACTCCTGACACTAATGTCAGTTTAAATATTGCATGGCCGTTAGGGCTGATCTGTATTCGACATTTAGCTTTGCTTGACTTTGTATTCTTTCTGTAGTTGCGGTGTTAGTCACTTGCATGTTAGACCTACCAGAAACATAGTTTCTGACAACCACCTTTTTACATTCTAGGTCTAAACCCCTGAAGATGGAACGATAATGTGTTGAAACGCGTAGGGTTAAGAATAAATCAGTTTGTCTGGTAGTAAGAGCCTTTAATTTGCTTTAACCATGTCAAACCTAGAGGTTATGACGTTTAGAAATAATAAAAAGAAATTTATATGTTTGAGTTGCGTTCGTGTTATAAGATTGTTCTTTTCTTTCTTCTCACTTTTTTTATGTTCGTCCGTTACGAATGAAGGATTCCGCGTGCCATAGACACGCCTTAAGTTTTATTAGACGAAGAAATTCTGATACTGATCAACAAATACATCTTAATAATCACCTAAGAAGCAAAATTACTTACATTCTTATTTAGTATTGTTGAATGGCATCAACTATAGATTTGTAAGATGACGTGATGATAATCTACTACTATAATTTATCTTTATGGTCATAAACAGATAATTTGTTACAGTCATTTACGAAGAACAGTTTCTTAATAATTTACAATGAAGGCAGGTGCAACTAATTCGACAATAAGTTAATTCATTGTGCTTTCAATAACAACAGTTTTTTTATCTACTAATTAATTTAAAGTGTTGTAGTTAAAATTTAAATTACTGGTAGCACTATCAGATGTTTACAAATCTTTATTAATTAAATCTACATATGGCTTTAACAAACTGATTTAGTTAGATAGACCAAGCCATTTACTTTTTTTCTTAATAGACACAGACATAGATATATTTATTAGTTCTCTGGCATACGTTATGTAGGTAGAACACGCCAAGAAGTAAAATAAAATTCGAGACGCAGCAAGTGCGTTATGGTAGTGAATTTTTATTAAATGCTTCAAATTTAAATAACTCAATTTTCTATAAACTTAGAGAGTTTAATTTTAACACGTAGTAAGGTCTTTCCTAAGGCAAGATATCCACAAAATTTCATTAAAATAACTTTGTAATTTTCGGAGAAAAAATTTTTTTGGAAAGAAAATTTAAAATTTGAATAACTCAATTTTCTCTAAACTTAGAAAATTGAATTTTAGTACGTAGTAAGATCTCTCCTGAGGCAACATATATAGTAAATTTCATTAAAACACCTTTGTTACTTTCGGAGAAAAAAATTTTTTTTGAAAGAAAACTCAAAATTTTCCCGGGAAACCCCGTCAGATTTTTCTGGATAACGAACTTATCCAAGCCATTAATAAAAGAAAGGCACTCGCCAAGTTTCATCGAAATCGGTTAATTATTTTTTGAGTTATGAGACGGATATATATATATATATATATATATATATATATATATATATATATATATATATATATATATATATATATATATATATATATATATATATATATATATATATATATATAGGCTGTTTCAAAAAACATGCACCATCGCTCGTGGGGCAATTCCTTACTAAAAAATAAGAAAAAAAGTTACTGTGCACATGGGCCCGGAAACGCATAGTTTCCAATATACAGGGAGTTGAATTTTAATTTTTTTTTTAAATTTTTTATAAATAATTTCAAAACCACTGGATTGATTTTAACGAAACTTGGAACTTGAAAGTGTATTAGGAAAGTGCATATTTTCAAGTGAAAATCTACTTACAACTGCGTCAGTGGCGTGCGTACGGGGTTTGAGGAAAAATATGTGCGCCACTGTCTTTTTCCAATTTTGATACATCAGTTATGAAGCTTATTACATAAGCCACAAAAGCTACCTCCTGGTATTTTTTCGTTCAGGGTATCCCCTAGGAGATATGATAAATTTTATAAAAAGGGGCAAAGTACCGATTAGTCGGCGTAATAATAATATATGTTTACTGCAACCATAAGAATATGAAAAGCAAAACATACAGTAAACATTACAGCAATAAACGTGCAAATAACTAACCTACGTAAAACTTATTGGTGATAAACATTGAAATGAATATTACAAACATTGATAAAAAATGATAAATAAAAAATAAAAATAAAAAATGAAAAAAGTAATCGTAAAGACACCATGATTTTTCCAAACTCTTGTTTTTTGTACATTACTCAATTGACTTTAATAACAAAGCTAAAGAAAATGTTGAAAGTGACCACTATTAGCGTCGTTACAATTATTTAACCTTCTGCGCAAAGATCTTCTTACTCTTCTGCAAATATTTTGATCTTCTCTAGTGCTGTCAAATGCATATTCTATTCTTCCCAACAATTCTTCTCGTGTATTTACTGGTGCTTTATACACTATTTCTTTTAAATGACCCCACAACTAAAAATCGAGAGGATTCAGGTCCGGAGATCGAGGTGGCCATGACACCGGACCGCCACGACCAATCCATCAGTGACCGTATGTGTTGGCTAAATATGTTCTTACAACTGCTGCAAAATGTGCGGGCGCACCATCATGCTGGAACCACATTGTACCATTTCTCATAAAAAGCGGTAGTAACAACGGCAAATCATTTTGTAAAAAGTTTAAATATGATTCATGGTCAAGACGATTCGGTAGAACAACAGGACCAATTATGTGATTTTCAATAATAGCAGCCCAAATATTGATGGAAAATTGATACTGCGAATTTGCAACTCTTAGAGAGTGTGGGTTTTCATCGGCCCATGTATGTAAATTGTGAAAATTTACGATACCTTTTCGCGTAAATGACGCCTCATCAGTAAATAGTACACGTTTAGAAAAATGTTGGTCGTGCCTAATTTTGTTTAAGAACCACTGACAAAACATTACCCTTGGTTGAAAGTCTCTAGGTAGAAGTTCCTGGACACGTGTAAAATGATAGGGATATAAACTTTGATCCTTCAGAGTTCTGTGAACTGATGATGCCGAAATATTACCCAGTTCGGTGGCAATAATTCTCGTACTTGTACTAGGATCACGTTCAACTCTATTTAATATTGCTTCTTCAACTCGTACAGTTCGGCGGTATCTTCTGCGTCCAGAGTCATCTTTTAAAGGTTTTAAAGAACCAGTTTCTCTCAAATGTCTTACAATACGTGGGAAAATATTTTTGTCAGGAATTCTTCTTTGCGGATAAGTTTCCTGATAAACTCGCACAGCTTGTCTAGCATTTTGATTTGTTTGTCCATAAATTAACAACATATCAGTCTAATCCGCTGAAGTGTACTTAATGAAAACCATCTTGAGAGGAGGAAATAATATTAATGAGCAGCTCAGTATCAACAAATAACTAAAAACGAAAATACTGCACCGTATCAAAATTTAAAGAATAGCACGAAAACTCTTTTGACGCCTACAAAGCACTTCAATATTGTAGAATTTAGAGAACTGTCAAAAATTATAGTTTCATGGCACTTTACGATTACTGTTTTCATTACTCTAACGAATCGGTACTTTGCCCCTTTTTATAAAATTAATCATATCTCCTAGGGGATACCCTGAACGAAATAATACCAAGAGGCAGCTTTTGTGGCTTATGTAATAAGCTTCATAACTGATGTATCAAAATTGGAAAAAGACAGTGGCGCACATATTTTTTCCCCAAATGAATTTTTACAGTTACCCCGTACGCACGCCACTGACGCAGTTGTAAGTAGATTATCACTTGAAAATATGCACTTTCATAATACACTTTCAAGTTCTAAGTTTCATTAAAATCAATCCAGTGGTTTTGAAATTATTTATAAAAAATTAAAAAAATAATTAAAATTCAACTCCCTGTATATTGGAAACTATGCGTTTCCGGGCCCATGTGCACAGTAACTTTTTTTCTTATTTTTTAGTAAGGAATTGCCCCACGAGCGATGGTGCATGTTTTTTGAAACAGCCTATATATATATATATATATATATATATATATATATATATATATATATATATATATATATATATATATATATATATATATATATATATATATATATATATATATATAAACATATAAAAATTAAACCTATTTACAAATGAACTTTAATAAGATATTATGCTGTGACAATACCTCTCTCAAGCAGTGGCGATTTCTCCTAGTGAGCTAGGTGTGCGCCGCAAACCCTAAAATATAATTAAAATGTGCACAGTTATATATGTTTTATTTCTTTTTTCCTTAGTCTTAATACACTACATATGTTATGACAATCGATTTAATTTACTTATTTGATTTCATAAATAGTCGGTTAATAGTGACTTGGAATGAAGTAGATACCACGTCTTGTAACATATTCAGAGAATATGAGTAGATCAATAGCAACTGGGAATGAATTCGGTCAGTCCCCGACTCACGTGTAAAAAATAGTGAGGAAAATACCATTGATTTTGACACTGCAGTGAGCTATAAAAATTTGATTAACTCAGTTTTCTATAATCTTAGAAAGTTTAATTTTGATAAAAATTTAAAATTTGAATAACTCAATTTTCTATAAACTGAGAAAGTTGAATTTTGGTACTTAGTAAGTGCTCTCCCAAGGTAACATATATAGTAAATTTCATTAAAACAGCTTTGTTATTTTCGTAGAAAAAATTTTTTTTTGAAAGAAAACTCAATTTTCCCGGAAAACTCGTCCGATTTTCCTGCCTAACGAACTCATCCAAGCAGTTAATAAAAGAAAGGCACTTGCCGAGTTTCATTCAAATCGGTTAATTATTTTTTGAGTTATCAGACGGATATATATATATATATATATATATATATATATATATATATATATATATATATATATATATATATATATATATATATATATATATATATATATATATATATATATAAAAATTGAAACTGACCCCGGATATGGGTTATAGGGGTCCTAAATCGCGCTCATTTGAAAAATTTTTTGCAAAGTCTCACCATCGATACCTCTCTGTTAGTGAATTTTTTAAAATAAAAATTCACTAATATGGACCAGGTCATCAGCATAAAACACACACGAGTGTACAAATAAAATAGCTAAAGAATACACAACCAATAATCAAAAAAGCTTACACAAGCAAGCCACAACCATAATACCTAACAATTTACGCCCCGAATAACATCCAAAACGCAAGAAGAGTCGCATCACAAAACTGTAAAAGAAAACATACTTAGTAGTTGAAAACAAAACATGCCACATGTTAAAAATTCAAAGTTAAAAATTCATCAACTTTATACAGAACTAAATCACACAAGAACCGTTTCAAAAATTTCTAAACTTACTAAATGGCTGCTACCTGATCCTATTACTACTATCTTGTTTTAGACATTCAAAGAAATCACCACAACACTTTTAAACACCAACGATTTTGTCGTCTAAGGCTTAGCCATCTGACCGTTCACTGCTTGTCTTGTCCGATAAATATGCTGTATCTCAAACTCCTCCATTACATCCCTGTTCTGCTTAACAAAACACGCATTCTCCATTATATACATCGAAGACAAAGTGAGTATCTTGTTGTTCCTAGAAACATCCCTACACTTTTCATTACATTTGAGGACAAAAAAACCTCGCAGACATTGCTTTTGAATAATAGACGTGGATTCAGCCTCAATGGAAGCTCCCCAAGAAATAACCCCATATCTCAGCAGGGACTCAACGCACACTGATAACGAATACAATCTGACTGCGACATCTACCGGCGCTGGAACAATTCGAACGGCATATATGAGAGACGAAATCTTATATGACATATAAGCAACATGTGCTTTCCAATTCAACGGATTGTCAGCCACTCTTGCCAAGAATATTGTACTCTAGGCAATATATACTGTCTTGTTGGAAAATTGGAAGGACCTGTTTTCGTCCTTGAAATATCTGAAAGACAGAACAGTTGTATAATCTACATTGAATCTTAGATTGTTTTCGATCGACCACTCGCTAAAGTGACTTAAACACTGCCCGAATGCACCAGATATGTCATGCTGCCTGGGAACTCCTAGAAAAATTGAAGTATTGTCCGCATAAAGTGTTAAGGGGTAAGTTTTCATAACTTTAGGCAAATTCGAGGTGGATATAAAAAATCAAAGAGGTCATTTACTTTTTTATGGCATTGTCTTCTGCAATTAACTCTATAATTTGGATTCTCCATAGACCAATGTCGTGCATTTTGGGAATTTACCACCCCATTAGTGGTGAAAGTGGATTCGTCCGAAAAAATAATACTTCTGCCAAAATTGTGATTCTGTAGATATTGCTCGCCGTACCATTAACAAAAATCTAATCGTTTTGACTCGTCATTTTCTTCCACCGTGTGTATAAGTTTTGGATTAAAAGATTTCATCTTGTTGGTACGATAAATTTGTTGCAAATGCGATTTGCTGATACTGCCAAATTCTAATGCCCTTCTTCTTAATGATAATTTCGGAAAACGCCTAACAGAATCCATAGCTAATGCAGCTGCAGCATTGCCTTCATAATTTAGGTCGGATTTTGTCTTCTTAACATTTAAAACACTCCCAGTACGCATAAATTTTGTAACAACTTTTTTTACACTTGTAGCGGAAACCGAATAATTTGGCCAGCGTTCAAGGAATTTTCTTATCACTCCCTGATAAGCATGTTCTTCACACAAACCATAGCACTCTACAATAAATACTTTTTTCTGTTGTTAACATTTTAAAATACAGAAGCTTTCCGTTCGTGACAAATAAAATTGACATTTCAATTTTCCAAATAAGTAGTATCCCGGGAAACGAACAACAAGGCAGAGCTCAAGTAGCCATGCAACTCGCCAATTATTGCTTCGAATGTCCAATTGTGCGTTTACTTTACTTTTTTTATTGGTTGAGATGAAAGCAAACCTACCCCAAGTTTAATTATGGTAAAGACTTCTTTTAATACAGTTTCAAGTATTTTTTAAAGTACACCAAATCACAGAAGCCGTCGAACGTCATTTAAATAAAGTCGTAGCTAAAAAAATTCATAGTATGCTGATCTGTTCGAAAATTGAGAGCCTGTCATAAATTTTAATTCTAAACAATTTTTGTTAATAACTTTTTGCGGTATCTTCTCAACCCATCTCCAAATGTTCAACCACCAACAGTCCCCAATGTCGCGCATAAAATGACGCATGTCATTGTCAAAACTAAAAAGGTACGAAATATGCTCTCTTCTCTTAATACCAGGAAAGCCTCTGGCCTTGACGAGATCCCAGTAATTGTTCTCAAGAAATGCGCACCAGAACTTGCTCCTGTCCTGACTCGTCTGTTTCAGACATTTTACAATAGAGGCATATTCCCTAGTAACTGGAAAACTGCTCGAGTACAACCCGCCCCCAAGAAAGGATCCAAAGCGCTTCATAGCAACCACAGGCCTATTTCTCTCATTTCAGTCGTCTCTAAAATGATGGAAAAGTATACGAACACCGAATTACTAAAATTTCTTAAAAAAACACAGTCTAATCCACGACAGGCAGTATGGATTCCGTCAGCGTAGATCAACTGCCGACCTCCTTTCCTTTGTCACCCATTCTTGCAACAAGTCTACGGAACTACACGGTAAATCCCAGATTGTCGCTCCAGACATATCCAAGGCATTCGACCATGTCTAGTACGCAGCCCTGCTTAATAAACTTCCGGCCTATGGCCTACCACCAAAACTCTGTACCTGGGCAGCAAATTTTCTCTCCAATCGGAGCATTTCTGTTGTCGTGTATGGCCATTCCTCTAAACTGTATCCAATTAATGCAGGAGTCCTTCAAGGTTCAGCTTTAGCCCCTACTTTGTTTCTTTTCCACATCAATGACCTCCTTTCTAGCACATCTAACCCAGTTCACAGTTACGCGGTCGACAGCTCCCTCCACTTAAATATACAATATTCTAAGCGTGTCTCTTTAGCCCAATTAGATGAGGATCGCAGACTCATGGATGTGGATCTCCAAAAAATATTAGACTGGGGAAGTAGAAATCTTTTACAATTCAACTCCACTAAATCTGTCTTGCTTTCTATCTAATAAGAGATACACCAGCCCTAGGCCCATCACAATGAACAACCAAGTTATTGAAAGTAATGAGTCCTTTTCACTTGTTGGCATTTCTGTGCATCGAAATCTCAATTGGCACCAACATGTCACATCAATTGCAGAAGCGACTGCTAAGAAATTGGATTTCCTCTTCCGGGCTCGCAAATACTTTTCACCAGCTAATCTCTATACCTTATATGGTTCACAAATAAGGCCAACCCTCGATTACTGCTCCCACATCTGAGGTGCCGCTGCCGCTTCTACACTCGCTATCCTGGACTCCATTCAGAAGAGAGCTATACGTATAATCCGTGACCCTACCCCACCCAAAGGCCGCCATCCCTTGCCCACCGACGTGCCGTTGGTGACTTCTCTCTATTTTTTAGATATCTGCAGAGGAGCTTTCTTTCACAGTTACTTCACCTGCTGCCCCCAACAGATCTACCAGGGGAGCAGAGCGAATGCATCCTTTTACTCTCCAGGTCACCAGTCATAGAACATTTTGTTATGTCCGCTCTTTTGTCCCGAGGACTTCCAAGTTGTGGAATTCCTTGCCGGCACACGCTTTTCCTTCTCTTCCGAACCTCCAAACCTTCAAGTCCAGAATTAACAAGTTGCCTCTTTCCTCCTTGTCGACATCCATGGTACGATAGTATTTAGGCTGTAAGCCCTCATGGTGTGTTGTTCAAATAAAAAAAAACTTATTGCCTTTCATTTTTCTCTCAACATCCGTTCCAATTACTTTCTAGAGAGTCTGTGCTTTTTTTGTGTGATTCCAAGATAAAGGTTTCATTTTATAACTTATTGGCATTTGTATAGCTTACTTTTGTGTGTCTTGTAAATTCCTCACGTCGTCAATTCGGTCAAGACTTATAGAAGTGCTCTTTTTTGTCTACCACTTTTCCTTTAATAAAATATGTGTCCTTCAAGAAATGTCATCAAACATTTATTAGGCGTCAGAATAGGTTTTCCTTTCTGCAGACCAAATAGTTTTAAAATGGGCTTTATTAATTTTAATGTATACATCCTAAACTAATCTTCTATTAATACTGTAAATAAATTAATATTAAAGTATATATTTGTAGAGCTCTACAAACTATTCTTACATCGCTGCTGAATTTGCGATGTTATGCAATCAATACCTTTCAGTAGCATTAAATCCTTATATGAATAAATATATACATAATGAAGTGTAATATAACACCGCAGAGCTTTAGCCGTAAGCTGTCTCATTTACCTTGAACTAGAAGTAAAATTGTGTAATATCCATAATAGCGGCCTCAGATGCGGAAGTCACTTAGCTAACTGCGGCTGTAATTACGAGGTAAACATGCTGTAGCCTGTTAAGGAAGTCATCTCTAATAACATGTATTGCAAATTGCGACAACGTCTTCAAAACATTTTCGATGACCTGGTGCAAGTTACACTGCCAGCACTCGAACCTGATACCGGATAACCGTCTTACGTGTTTAATTACAGAAAATATATATAGGCTGGCGCATTGAAAACGAAACAGACCGATTTGCGCCCAGAGAATATTTTTTTTAAGAAACGTTGAAACACGTCAATTTTAATATTAAGGGGGACATTTTTTGACATAAAACTCAACTTTGTCACATCAACCCCTTAAGGGTGGTGATAACAACCCTTATATTTTAAAAAGAGAACATGGGTCGACTGTTACATCATTTTAAAGCTCTTTCTTTTCTGAATTCAGTACACTAACTTTTTTGGAAGTTCTATCAACTCGTTTAAAAATTATTCACAGTTGAAGATGCAAAAACGCATTTCACTCATTTCAATAAGAAATGTGCTGATAGTCAATGTTTTGTTGGTTTGTAAACAGAAAATTGACTATCAGAACATCTCCTATCAGAATGAGAGAAATGCGGTTTATTATTTCAGTTTATCGGTCAGTTTGATACTTGATAGTACTACCGAAAATTAATTTCACAATGGTGTATTCTATAGAAGAAAGAGTTGAAATAATTACTCTTTTTTTTCAAAAACGATGGCTGTGACAACCGTACCGCAAATTTGTTTAATGAACGACATCCGAACAGACATACATTTTGGAGTTAGTTGCAAAGTGTCGACAAAGTGGTTCAGTAGCCAACAAAAAACGGGATCCTGAACGTGAATTTCCGGTTAGAAATGAGACTACTGAGATCGAAGTTTTAGGACAAATTGCTGCAGACTCAACTTTGAGCGCGAGAAAATTGGCCACTGTTTCAAACATCAAAAGAAGAACTATTCAGCGAATATTGAAGCATCATAAATTTCACCCGTATAAAATTCATCTTGTACAACAACCGAATGAAGATTATTTTGATCGGCGGCAGGAGATTTGTGAAGTTATGACTGCACGAATAGCTGATAACAATCGCCATAATTGTCGTTATTGGGCAGATAATAATCCAAGAAATTTTCACGAAGTCCGCACTCAAACTCCACAGAAATTGAATGTCTGGACTGGCATTTTGGGAGACCGTTTAATCCGACCAATTTTTCTTGATGACAATTTGAGTGGCGAAACGTATTTGGAGTTACTAGAAGATATCGTTTACCCTCTACTAATTGACATTGTTGAATCTGATGATCGCTATCAAAAAAAATCAATTAGTGTTTCAACAAGATGGAGCACCTCCGCATTTTTCACAACGTGTTAGGGAGTTTTTGAACAGCGAGTTTTCAGGACAATGGATTGGGCGTAGAGGTGCTATTGAGTGCCCCCCTAGATCACCGAATTTAACTCCTTTAGACTTCTTTCTATGGGGTCATTTAAAGAGTAGCATTTTCGCAACAGAACCGGAGTCTCTGGAAGAATTACGACGACGCATTGTTGAATAATGCCGTCTAATAACTCCACAAATGCTCCAGAATGTCAGAGCTCGTTTTGAACAAAATTTGTACTTTTGTATGAAAGCTGGTGGTCAACAATTTGAACACTTACTTAACTGAATAAATACTTCTGAAGACTTGGTTTTGTTTTTTAGTTTTTTTAACGAAAATTTGACTAATTAGTGCGTTTATTATCACAATGAATGAAATTCGTTCTTGCAACTCCAACTGTGAATAATTTTTTAACGAGTTAATAAAACTTCCAAAAAAATTAGTGTGCTGAATTCAGAAAAGGAAACGCTTTCAAATGATATAACACTCGACCCATATTCCCTATTTAAAATATAAGGGTTGTTATTACCACCCTTAAGGGGTTGATGTGACAAAGTAGAGTTTTATGTCAAAACATATCCCCCTCAATATTAAAATTGACGTGTTTCAGCGTTTCTTAAAAAAAAATTTCTCTGGGCGCAAATCGGTCTGTTTCGTTTTCAATGCGCCACCCTGTATAACCAGTACAAAAACTAGATATTTACCTGAAGTTATGTTTCGTTTGGTGGTGCTGTATGATTAATACCTAAAAGTGCTGCAAATTGAACCCTAACCTCCACATTGCTGAGATAATCTACTACTCTCCACAGAAAGACATTTTCATGACAAGAATTTGAGATAGATGATTTGATTACAAATAAAATAGTGCTGCAAATTGAATTACAATTTCCAAATTGCTGTTCCCAGAAAGACAGTTTGATAAAATTAATTGGGGTCAATGACTTGATTACAACGCAAATCATCGAATGTCATATTCTTTCAAAACTAAATTTATATTGCACCCTCTTACATTCAACCCCTAATTCAATTTCATCACATAATACCAGATGAGTGATGGATTTAAAAATTTATAATAAAGAAACCCTGAAACGTTATATTACTCAAGTTTTAACGGAAAAATTTCAATTGTTACCAAATCACACCTGATTTCTCCCCTACCATTTGAAGCTATTTTACTCAAAAACAATCACAGCCCTTCGTTTGTGAGGTGCTGTTTACGAAATTTGAAGACGATATCTTAATTTGTTCAAAAGTTATCACGGCTGCCAACAACAGACCAACAAATAAATTTTCGTTCCAAAATCATGTTTATTATAGGTTTTAAGGATTTTTACGCAGTTTTGGCAAGAAAAACCATCTTAAGGACCTATGAAAATAGTCTTCAACCGTAGCCGCTTTGATATCCACAAACGGGACACTATTTTGCACTTTGGTCATAGAAATTAGTCACACGGAGTCAAATCAGTGAATAGGGCTGGTAATTAGTGACTGCCAGAAAGCTCCCTGACGACCTGACCTGTGAGGTAGCGTATTGTCATGGTGAAGGATCCGAAGTACCTTTTGCAGCAAATTAGGGCGAATGCTTAACACATAAGCTCAAGGACGTTACAGAACCTCGACGTAAAAAATACCATTAACAGTTTGGCAACGGGGTATTATTTAAAGGTGGGCAATGCTTCGAGAAACAAGTTTCAACATGGTCTTGGATTTCCTAGATTTTTTGATCCTTGGACCACCTCGTTCTTTGCATTCCGCGCTTTGTAATTTCAACACTGCACCAAACTTGCTAAATCGTGATACTTTTGTAATAGAAAGTAGTCACACGGAGGCAAATCAGCGAATAGACCTGGTAATTAGTGACTGCCAGAAAGCTCCCTGACGACATGATCTGTGAGCTAGCGCATTGTCATGTTAAAGGGTTCGATGTATATTTTGCAGCAAATTCGGACGAATGCCTAACACACAAGCTCGAAGATGAACCTCGACGTAAAAAATCCCATTAACAGTTTGGCCATGGGGTACTATCTCAAGGTGGGCAATGCTTTGAGAATAAAATGCAAGTATGAACATGATTTTGAGTTTTGAGCTGGATTTCCTCGATTTTTTGGTCCTTGGACCACCTCGTTGTTTGCATTTTTCGCTTTGTAATTTCAAAACTTCATCAAATTTGTTAAATCATTATTCATCCCCAGTGACGACGTTGTCTAGAACGTCGGAGCTAGTCTTCACACACCTCTAGTCTAATGCCTTTTGTTCTAGACCCAAAGGTTTAGGAACGATTGCTGTGCAATGTGTACGCTTGTCTTGATCAAATGTAGTTTGTCTTCGATTACTCTGATCGTTGAATAATTATTTCGGGGAATATAACCTAGCAGTCGTTTCACATTATCCTCACAACGGAAAGTGATGGAGCGTACTGTGTTCTAGGGGGCCTAATTAGCGCCCATTTGAAGAAATTTTTTAAAAATTCAAAAATAGGGATCTCCTTTTTTAAGAAAATTAACTAAAACTGAAGTTTAATATTCAGTATGAACGTATGAACCCATCCGTATACATACATATGTTCGACCATAGAGTAATATGTGTTTTACATTGACATGAATATATTACCCGTCACACTGGGAATCAATCCTACTGTCTAATTAGGCGAGCGTCTCGCGACAGTAAAAACTTGGATGAGTTTTTTGTTGCCTTAACGAAATAAAAGACCTTCCTAATGTGATGTTACAAAAATCCTACCAACTGACTTTTCTGACCTGCCCTAACATCAGTTTGCCTAACTGAAAGGTAAAAGGAGAAGGGAAATCAACCCTGCCATATATCAAGGTAATGTGAGCATAATGAACTTTTCCTTCCCCTTTTAACTTTTTTAGCTTTTGATTAGGCAAACTGATGTCAGGGCAGGTCAGGAAGGACAGTTGGGAGTATTGTGTGTACACAGCACAGTCAGGGAGGTCTTTTATTTCGTTAAAACGACAAAAAAACTCATCAAAGTTTTACTGTCGCGAGACGCTCGTCTAATTAGAAGAAAGCAATGTTTAATATATTAATCACATATTATACATACATTTTATCTTTCTGATCTCCTTGTTTATATGCACTTTAACTATGCCAAATCTCACACTGCTTCGTGCGCGCAATGTGCTTAAAAAGGGGCAGTTACAAAGTTTTTCTTCATGTATTATGACCCTATAGTTGAAACCACAGCTTCAGAACCAGGGTTTATTTGAAATTCATTTTCTGCAAATATTTAAGTAAAATGAAGGATAATGGTGGCTGAAGCTGAAACTTAAGGTTTTATAGAACACACTTCTTACAAAATTTCTGCTAAATTGCCCGTAATGTTAGTTTCAAGTTCTTTATTTAGAACATGACAATTTTGACGTTTTGAATTGCGACTTTTTGACGTTTTAAGAAGAAAAACTATAATGCTTATAACTTCTTTTGCTTTTAACGTAAGGATTTAAAATTTCGGTACATGGCTTTTATTTTTATGGCATAAATCAGCGTGCGAAATTTAGTTACCATAGCTTTGTTATTTCCGGAGATATAAAAAATTTCCGAAAGAAAACACAATTTTCCGTGAAAAACTAGTCCGATTTCCCTGGCTAACGAACTTGTCCAAGCGACTCGCGAAAGGCAGGTATTCACCAAATTTTATCACAAATTCACTAAAAAGCTTGTGGGTCTAACATTTCCTTTCAACAAAGAGCTCATAGAAGCTGTGAAGATGTGTTTCGTTTCGAAAGGTCAAAGGGCACAGCAGGTTCTCTGCAATGGACGCTTTAAATTAATATATGAGTTCAGAGTTTCAATACTTGTTTGCTTCTAAATTGAGGTAAAAAAATTTCAACACGTTCTCTTGTGTTATAAATGCGAAAATCTGTTTGTCTGCTCTCGATCTTTTGAATTAGAATGCCTTAAATTTTTTGCAAAGGGATAATCCGCTTCGTATATAGTAATTATAATAGTCCATGAGTAGAGTTAACAAATATCAGAAACAAATTACAACACCATTAGCAAATCTTATAGTTTCCAGAAGACTTTGTGAAATTTAATTTGTGGAATTTGCATAAATTCATATAAAATTTTAAATTCCGTGTGATCACTTGAGATGCTATTAATTTTATTATTTCTACAAAATTGAAAGGTATTTTCTTGTCGCCGCTGTTTAGTCATTTTTCTATGAATCGTTACATACCGATTAGAAGTCTCAGAATATATGCAAATTTTTAACCACAACGATTTGCATTTAATTTGCGTTTAATATTGACACATTTTTATTATACACGTTGACATATTTGTTCCCGAATACTAATTTAGAAAGTAAAAATTATCAATAAAGTTACAAGCCATTAATCGCTGTTTCCTACTGCATTTTTTGCATATTTAATCGCAATTTACATATGTAATCGATTTTTAAAATAGACGTTGCAAGGCTACTATAACTTAATTTTGTTATCTATTTGGTGTGGTAGTTGATATCTACAATAAGTATAACGACATTTATTTTTTTAAATGATAGTGACTTACGTATTTTTAGAGACCATGTTAATGGTAAAAGCTACCGTGAAAGATCTAGAAAAGCTTGGCGGGATGTTGTGGGCGATATATTAAAGAAGAAAGATGTAAGCAGTTATCGTAACAGGGGAGCGTGTATGGGCAGAAATATAAATGTGAAATAACCGAAAATAGCATGTCAGGGTAGAAGTTCATGAAGAAATATGGTTAGGGGTAGCATAGGTGTCGTTGTAAGATATTATAAAATAATTACAAAATACTTCACATGATATTCAAGTTAGCCACCAGACAAATTTGGGAATTACTAACGTGTTGAGTGGACTGTATATATTAACGTTCAATTCTTGGGTCTTCGGGTTTTCTTCTTTGGTGACTGGCCGGATATCTTTTAGGGTCTCATCAGAACAATGATACAAAAAAGTCTTGAGCAGGTCTTGGATGGGGCCTGTAGTACTGGTAGAGAATAGGAACTGTCACATCTTCCCCTTCTCTGTAGCGGTGTCAACTTAACGGGCCAATAACCCCCTAAACATTTGCGGTCAATTTACAACTTAAAATATATAGGGAAGAATTACGTAAAGCGGGAACAAATAGTGTTGCAAATTGAATCATAACTACCAGATAGCTGTGATAAATTATTCTCTTCAGAAAGATATTCTTATGGAATGAATTTATATATGAATATATATCCATTGAAATTGAAGGTTTTCTAATAATTTTTTTTTATATAAAACGTTATATTACTCGAGTTTGAACGGGAAGATGTCAATTTCAACCAAATGACCCCCCTCCGCCTTATTCAACCCTTACCCCATGGAGCGATTTTACCCAAAAGCAATCCAAAACGTTCGCTTGTCGGGTGTGCTAACTGTATACCGAATTAGAAGACTTATCTCAATTCGTTATAAAGTTATCGTGACTCCAAACAGACACGCAGACAGACCGGCTCTGACACTTTCTACGATAGTTAAGCGAATTTTTTTAAGTTATCGTCGCCGATGCATTAGATTAGATTAGATTAGATTTATTGTGAGTAGGCTATTCCAGTCCCTCCACCGCGACCTTAGGTCTATTGTGGCTTACGTCTAAATATTTAAATTTCACCCATCAATTTCAGCTCTCTGCGGGAGTAGATCGTTTCTTGAGGGTGAAAATTTGGCAGTTGTACTGCCATCTGAATGATGTAGCTTGCCCGTTTTTAAGTTCAATGAGAGATAACCTCTCTTCGAATTCGTCTGGACCCAAAATCCGTCAGTGTTTGCCCAAGGCGGTATCATGAAGTCCCTTTATCGAGCAGCATCCAATCTCCAGTTGTAATTCACCCGTCCAGATCTCAGCTCCCCCTCAGGCTCGTCTAAACCTGACATCCAACAGCGTTAGACTCAAGGCAACATCCCATCGAGTCTCGCTCCCGAGCATCACCCAAGCGAGGCCCGCTGTCCGTTTCGTAGCAAACTCCGGGTGTATACCACTCATCAGAGATCACAGCCCCCTCCGGGTCGTCTGGACACACGACACACGCCAGCGTTTAACCCAGGGCGGTATTATTTGGAACCCCGCTCCCGAGTAACAACCAAGCGAGGCCAATTGTCCCTTTCTAACCCCACAGCTCTCCTCAGGATTTGTCTAGACTCGACACCCACCAGAGCTAGACACAAGGCGACATCCCATCGAGTCCCGCTCCCGAGAATCGCTCAAGCGGTGCCGTCCGTCCGTTTCGAACCGCACAGTGGGGGCCGTAAACTCCGGGTGTATGCCACTCATCAGAGATCTCAACCCCTTCTGGTCGTCTGGACACACGACACCCGCCAGCACTCAACCCAAGACGGTACCATCTGAAACCCTGCTCCCGAGTAACAACCATGCGAGGTCAATTGTCCATTTCTAAGCCCAGAGGGGAGGCCTCAAAATCCGGGTGCACAACACTCCCCAGAGATATCCGCCTCCCTGCAGCCCCACCCCGACAAGAGCCCCGCCAGTGTTTCACTCCGATTAGTCGCCTCTTACGATAGGCAGGAGTTACCTTGGGTCTATTCTTTTAGTTAGTCCCTGGACCCACAGGGGACCGCCCATGCCATACTTTTGTTATAATATATTTTCCGGGAAAACCTGGGTCAATTTTCCTGGCTAACGAACTTATCGAACCACTTGCAAAAGAAAGGTACCCCGAAAGAGTTTCCGGTTTGATACATACACACACACACAGATATATATATATATATATATATATATATATATATATATATATATATATATATATATATATATATAAGAATATACATATATATTAAATTGAAACCGACCCTGGATATGGGTTCTAGGAGGCGTAGTTCGCGCTCATTTGAAGAAATGTTTAAAAAAGTAGTGTTTTTTAAGCGGGCGATTCAATACATTTTTTTAAATATACTATATTTGTAGCTTGATGAACGGCCCGAATTAAAGTTTCAGATAGAGAATATAGCATGGAAAGATCAAGGTTTAAGGACGGGAATAATACCGTGAAAATTAAAACTTGTTACGCAGAGCTCTCTTGGCCGAGTGGTAACCGTGTTCATTTCGTAACTAAACTTGACGGCCGGTGCGTGTTCTATTCCGGCACGATCTACATTAAAGTTTTGTTTTATTTCAGTAACTTTATTATTTGGCAGAAACAATATTGTCCAAGTTTCATATGTTTGAACCAATGTATCATTTTTATTTAAAACGCCTGGATAACTTTGTCACCTCTAAGTCTACAATCATAAATTTCAGCAGACATTCTTTATTGTTGTTAAAGAGAAGATAATTTGTTTTAACCCACTTCTTTATTATTGGAAAAATACCTGCCACGTTTATAATTTGGCAGGTATTTTCATGTTTGAAATATGAATTACGTTTTCTTTTTTGTAGCTTTCATAAAATTTGTAATACAAGTGTCTTTTAAAGAGACTATTACTGTATCTAGATAGGTATACCAAATTTTAATTTTCTAGCTTTCCGGAAAATTCAATTTTGGGCATTTGCATCAAAAAGAGTTAGAACACAAGATTAAAATGTTTTTTTTTAAAGTGAATTTTCCTAAAAAAATTACTAATGAGGAGATCTCGCCTTTGTATTTTGAAGAGATTTCTTCAAAGGAGCGCAAATTAGGCCCCCTAGAAAACATATCCTGCGTCAGTTTCGATTTATATATATATATATATATATATATATATATATATATATATATATATATATATATATATATATATATATAGGTATCACACCGATAACTCAAAAAATAATCTGCCGATTTTTATAAAATTTGGTGAATACCTTCCTTTTGCAAGTGGCTTAGATAAGTTCGTTAGCCAGGAAAGTCTGCGGCGGTTTTCTCGGAAAACTTTGTGTTTTCTTTAGAAAAAAATTCATATCTCCGGAAATAGCAAAGTAAGGGCAACCAAAGTACGTCGTTTTATATCGCTATAGGTAAATTACCTACCAAAACTTAGCGCTGTAGGTCAAAAGACAAAAAAGTTATGGGCATTTAAAGAAAAATAAATTGGGGTTTTCCTCAAAACATCAAAGTGACAATTTAAAACGTCAAAATTGGTAACATTTAGGCAAAGAACTTGAATCTAATACGGGCTATGGAAAGAAAATGTCTCAAGAAGAATGTTTTACAAATCCTGAGGTCTTAGTTTCAACCGTCATTGTCCTTCATTTTACTTAAATGTTTCCAGAAAATTCATTTCAAATAGACCCTTTCTCTGATGCTTGGCAGTAGTCTTAGCTATAGAGTTTATTGTTTAATGGTATATAACTTTTGTCAAATTTTCGTAAAAAATCAATAAAGCTCAATATATCCGTTACAAGATATATATCCGTTACAAGATACGAAAAAAAGTGTATACATTAATTATAGGGTATCTTGAGCTACATCTTAAAAAATATTACTACAATCACAGGTTGCCCATAAGTCGTTGGTGATACAAATAATTTTTTTTTAGTCGAACATGCCTTATATTATTGCATTTTTGCATTTTCCGTCGAAATATAATGCATGTTTGTAAGTAAACAAATTCTGGACGCAGCAAGTGCGTTATGGTAGCGAATTTTAATTAAAAGCTCAATTTGATATTGACCTATAAGGTTGACCAAAAGACGGATTTTTTCGCTTACACTTTAAGTTTACTTTCGGAAATTTTTGTATGTTTTTAAACAATAAAGTTATTTTGATGAAATATGGCACATTGTTTTTACTATATATGTTATACTGGTAATCAAATTTAATGCCTGCTTTCTGAAAAAAAACACATATTTGCTATTAAAGACATTTTTATGAAAATTCACTCCCACAACGCACTTGCTGCGTCCCGAATAATAGCGAAATATCGATTGTAACACTTTCAAATTAATTCTGCAAATGACCCTTTATTAGAGCCCTTAATCCAATCTCTGAGGTCCGTTTACATTTAAACTCTTAATTCTAGTAATATGCCGTTCCAATAGTGTAGAATTCTTACGAAAATTCATTACGACAATGCACTTGCTGCGTCTCGAAATTTTACATTTTCACCTGTTACGCTGTCTATTAGTAGTTTTTAAAGAAATGTTTGCACTTGTCTTCCGGCAATATATATATATATATATATATATATATATATATATATATATATATATATATATATATATATATATATATATATAATATATATTTATATATATCTATATATATATATATATATATATATATATATATATATATATATATATATATATATATATATATATATATATATATATATATATATATATGCCTTTAAACCAACAAAATCAAGGTCGGAAAAAGAACTTCTGGACCACACGCATGGGTGTCCATCTACTGTTTTTTTATTTTATGATTTTAAAAACTTCTATATTGGGTCCTATTTTGTTTTAATCGTTTCTTCCATTAGCTTCTTACGAATTTATTTTATGTTAATTAATATGTGATATTTCATGATTTCAAATTTATTGCGTCTTCCTTATTTTTATATCTTTATTTAAGGAAATTCATAAAATTCAAGTCGCAGTTAATAAAAAGATTAAGATTATTTTTAAATTAGGAAAAATACAATAAATAAAAGTAATTTATAAATTGGTGACATAAACTAAATACTTGTAAGCTTTTAAACTAACATAAAAGTCAGAAGATAGGATGTGGTTCTTTAAAAGATATCTTAGCAGTTGATTTATGTACAAGGAAGTATCAGAACCTTGAAAAAATATCTTCTCCAACATTTATATTATATCTGTACCGGAATGAAGCAGAGTACACGACAAGAGAAAGTTGTCTATTATTTTTAGAGGTACAAACAATGTGTAAGAGCTTCTTGTCATTAAGTTTCTCCCAACAACGTAATTTGTGTAATACGTCTCTTGGAATAACGATAAATTTTATGCGACATACAATAAATACCATACACAGGTATCCCATAATTAATTGAACATTGGCTGAGGGGTGATAGGTGACACAAAAATAAAGCGACTCAACATGCCTTGGTAAAATGTTACTCGTTTTCGTTTTACAGGGTGTTTAAATAATTTTTCTTAACACAATTTTTTCAAATATCTTGAAAGCGGTTCAACATATTATTATGAAATGTGGCATGATATTCTTAGGCATCATGTATAATACGATCATGGTATCAATTTCACCACTGCCGCTTGGTGACGCCACCGACAGCAACACTGGTTCATTAACATGGTCATAATTTTTTGTCCACCCTGTGTGCACATTTTGTAACCAAAGTAAAGAAAGCCCATTTAGTTTTACACAAAAAAACTATACTTCTTTGAAGTCGAAAAAGTTGACCGTTTTCAAAATAAACGTACTTTTTCAATGAAAATAAAATAACGATTATGGGCAAACATTATGTATTCTCGAAGGCTTTGATCTTAGTGCAAATTATGTGTATCTGTTGTAGATACTTTTTAGCACAATAAAATGTACGTCATCAAAAGAAACATTTGTATTAGGAATTCCACAAAGCCATGAAATAAAATAACATCTATAAAACTCTTAATTAAAAAGAAACAGTTAACAAAATGGATGTCGGAAAGATTGTTACAAATTGCATTAATCTACCTAATTTAAATTAATATTAAATTAAACTGCAACTTTAGAAGCAAAACAACAACAAATCAGAGTAGTGCTCAAAGTGTTCACCATTTGCGGCAATGCAGTTTTTCACTCGTTTATTAAAATTATCTCTTACTTTAAAAATGAATTTTGTTGAGCTCTGATATCGTTAACACCCTGTACTATCTTTCCCCATAACTGCTGGCGGTTATATATTTGATCTTTGTAGGCCAGTGACTTTATATAACTCCAAAAGTAAAAATCTAGCGGATTTAAGTCGGGACTGTTCACTGGCCATGGGTGGACACTACCTCTACCAATCCACGTTTGAGGACAAATTTCACCTAAATAATTTCGCACATCTCTTGTAATGTGCTGGTGAACCATCATGCATGAACGAAGAGTCACCCTAAAGTTAAAGGTACATCTTCTAAAATGGTCGGTAAATTATCTCTCAAGAACAAGATACGTTGTTCCGCTATGTCTAGGTGGCAGTTCAAATGCTCCCACAATACAATTTCCAAGAATACCACATCAAATCTTTATTGAAAATTCATGTTGAAAATGATGATCGTGGATAGCATGAGGATTTTGAATCGCATAAGTATGGCTATTCCGCAAATTGAACACACCTCTTCTGGTGAATGAGGTTTCATCAGTAAATACAAATTTCTTGTAAAACATTGAATTCTCTAAATAGCGTTCTCTCATAAACTGGCAACATTAAAGTCTTTTTGGTAAGTCCTGCGGTAAAAGCTGATGAACTCGGGTGAAATGATACGTTTGCAGCTTTTCTTTGCGTATGACTATGGACACCGAAGATTTGCTTATACCCGTTGCTGCATAAACACGTCTCGTGCTGGTTTCCGCGAGATAAAGGCACCAACCACAATAGACCATTATGCAACATTGTAGCCATCCCAGAGTGCAGACAGCATAATTGCCAGAGGGCATCTTGAAGTCAGCATAATAGAGGACACCTTAGGAACGACGCAGTGGAGTAAGGCTAAACCGTGAGAAGCTGAGTCAGCAAGACTGCAGGTCACCTCTAAAAGACAATCCATTCCACCCCCGAGTGGAAAGGTTATAAATAGTCAGCCCGCCTTCAGCGAACTGTTCATCTCTGTTTCTTACATTTTACGCTGCATATCGTGTGCTATATTCTTGTATCACACTTATGTAACACTTTCATATTGCTGAGCTTTTTCAAAAAGCTTATTTAAAGGTGCAAACTGGAACAATTGCTGTCAATTGTTTTAAAACAACAGGGTTATTCCCACCGAATCGTATTTAAACTCGACGACTTCTTTGCAGATGAACAGGAAGAAAATTATGACGTTGAAGAAGATGGAGCAATGGATAGAAATTATGCTGCTGATTATGTTGCCGTATCACCAGATGGACTTATTAAACCCAAACAATTTTTACAAATTGTGTTTTCCTATAAACAACCACACAATTTGTACAATATAATTATAATAACTAAATAGAAAACACATTAATTTATATAAGGAAATACTGTTTTTTCTTTGTAAATAACATATAAGAGCTAAATTGTATTATTTTAACAGGAGCTTTATATTTAAGTCGTAGTATATATAAAAATTGTATATTTTTGTAACTTTGTTAAAATGTCCGTAATATAGACCTTTAGAATTGAATTAAAATTGATTGCTGCCCCAAGAGCGAAGGGACGTGGATTCAAATCTCACTGTTGGCTGAATTCTCTTTCAATTTTTTTAACCCTTTTTCGTCTTGGATTCAATTTTAACGTTTTCTGACCAGATTGTGAAATTCCAATATTTTTAGCGACTTTTGTTGAAAAAGTCACTAATGAAAGTTAAGGACTGTTAAGACTTTTAATTCAAGTTTAATAGCAGCTGTTGTCATTAGTTGGTAAAACCGTTACACAGTTAACAAGGACGTAGAGATTTGCGATTGCAGAAGAGTTTGTTGTTTTATCTACAAACGGATACAATTTTTACAGCATCGAGAGGCAAAAGAACTTTCTCTGTGAAGCCACAGAAAAAGTATCTAGATCAGATTTTGAATATTTTAAAATTTATTTAATATATTTTTATTAGCGAATTTTCACGTACAAAATGCTCTTTTAATAGCGAGTTTTCTTATAAATAAATTTAATGAATTTTCTTTGAAGAAATATTTGTTGTGAAATTTTGTATGAAAAATTATGTATTTGATGGAACATTTTTTAAACGAAATTCGTCGAAAATATGGTGTTAATGGATTTTCGTGAAAACAAATTATTTTATTTTCAATTATAATTACAGATTAGGTACTTATATAATTTGAATTTTATGTATTCTTTTTGCAAAATTTTGTGTAAAAAATATTTAGCCAGTTTTCGCAGAATTTTTTTTTTGTACTTTTTTTTAGATTTTCTTGAAAACATTTGAAAATTTCCGTTAATTTGTTTTTTACGTTTTATCGAAAAGGTTCTTGTGAATAATTATGTTTTAGTAGGTGGGTAAATAACTTAAAGAGGTTAGTTGGCCAGGAAAATCGGACCAGTTTTTTCGGAAACATTTGAGGTTCATTTTCGGAAAAATGTTGTACTTTTTCAGACAATAAAGTTATTTTGATGAAACACGGTACATTGTTTTTACTATATGGGTAACCAAATTTAATGGCTTCATTAAAAAAAGACATATTTGCTATTAATTTTATAAAAATTTACTACCATAATGCACTTGATTTACTTTTTTTTTCGTCGTATTAATCTCTAGTTTTTTAGTACACAATCCAGTCCAGCAAGCAACCTTTGCAATTCTTAAGCCAGTATTATTTTAAAAATATATGCAAAAGTTCCTGCTTAAATCTACTGAGCGTAACTGTTTGTGGCAGTTTGCCATTGTAACCACCTTCTATACCCCTGTGGGTCCGGGGACTAACTAAAAGAATAGGCCCAAGGTAACATCTGCCTGTCGTAAGAGGCGACTAATAGGAGTCAAACACTGGCGGGGGTCTTGTCCAGGTGGACCTGGAGGGAGGCGGATATCTCTGGGGAGTGATGTGCACCCGGATTTTTAGGGTCTCCACTCTGGGCTTAGAAACTGACAATTGACCTCGTATGGTTGTTACTCGGGAGTGGGGTTCCAGATGACACCGCCTTGAGTTGAGTGCTGGCGGGTGTCGTGTGTCCAGATGACCAGGAGGGAGTTGAGTTCTCTGATGAGTATACACCCGGAGTTTAAGGCCCCCACTGTGTGCTTCGAAACGAACTGACGGCTTTGCTTGGGCGATGCTCGGGAGCGGCACTCGATGAGATGTCGCCTTGCGTCTAGCACTGCTGGGTGTCGAGTCTAGACGAAACCGGAGGATAGCTGAGATCTTTAGGGGTTGATTAAAACTAGAGATTGAGAACTCTTCTGTGAGTCTCGAAACTGGCAAACGACCTCACTTGGATGCTGTTCGGATGCGGGACTTCATGATACTGCCTCGAGTCAAACACTGACGGATCTCTGGTTCAGACGAACTCGGAAAGAGGTTATCTCTGTTTGAGGTTTGACACGGACAAGCGACTACGCTCAGATGGCAGTACATCTGCCAAATAAAGTTTCACCTGACAAATATCATCTCTTGCAGAAAGCTCGATTTGTTGGGTGAAATTTAAGCAAACGCTGGCGAGCATCAGGTCTGGACGAACCCGGAGTGGAGCTGAGATCTCTAGGGGTGGATACTCCTGGAGACTTGGGTCTACTCTGTGAGCTTAGAAACGATCCCGCTTGGATGCTGCTCGAGGGCGGGACTTCATAATTCCGCCCCTAATCAATAAAACAGTGGCGGGAGTCTGGTACAGGTGAGCCTGGAAGGAGGCGGATATCTCTGGGGAGTGTTATGCACCCGGATTTTGGCGCCTCCACTGTGAGCTTAGAAATTGACAATTGGCCTCGCTTGGTTGTTACTTGGGAGCGAGGTTCCAGACGATACCGCCCTGGGATGAGCGCTGGCGGGTGTCGTGTGTTCAGATGACCCGGAGGGGGCTGTGATCTCTGATGTGTGGTGTACACCCGGAGTTTGGGGCCCCCACTGTGTGCTACGAAACGGACGGACGGCCTCGCTTGGGTGATGCTCGGGAGCGGGACTCGATGGGCTGTTCCCTTGAGTCTAACACTGTTGGGTGTCGGGTTTAGACGAGCCTGGGAGGAGCTGAGATCTCCAGTGGTGGATTGCAACTGGAGATTGGATGCTGCTCCATAGCGAGACTTCATGATACCGCCTCGAGGCAAACACTGACGGATGTCGGGTCCGGACGAACTCGTAAAGAGGTTATCTCCCTTTGAGCTGGAAAACGGACAAGCGACCACTCAGATGGCAGTTCACCTGCCAAGCAAACTTCCACAGTCAAGAAAAGATCGACTCACGCAGGGAGCTGGAATTGATGGGTGAAATTTAAATAACTAGACGTCACAATAGACCTAAGGTCGCGGTGGAGTGACGGGACTAGCTCACTCACAATAAATCTAATTTAATTTAAACCACCTCCTAATAGATCTTTACCTGTTTTATTGCCACACTCTATACGTTGGTGTAAGTAAGCAAGCAAACATAAACTGTGTCTATTTTTGCATAAATTTACGTAATGTGAAACTTTTATGTTATTTCTTTGAAGCACTAGTTATTTATTACTAACAACTCTAAGATTCTTATGAAACAATTAGTCATAGAAGACAATACCTATAACCATAAAACAAAATTGGTAACATTTAAATTGATTATATGTGCGTTGTGGTACAAACAGATGCTGTAGATCCATCAATTTCCAGTACATCAACTGCAAGGTGCACCAGACGCCAATAAAATTTATTATTCGTCATAATGATTGATTGACTTTAGCATTTGAAGATGGATAGCGACTGCTGTATGGCTTCTGTAACGTAGAATAACTGTATTTTACTTCTAGGTAGATATTTCAATAACTGATCGATTTACATTGGGAACATATTGGATATAATATCGATTGAAGAGAATTTATGCAATGCGTCTCACCGGCAATGGCTACGGTTTTCGATATTGAAAAGTAAGTACAAGGTGATTCTAAAAATCTAGTTACTTATCAACATCAGTAGGGCCGATATCGATACCAGCTTAATTGTTTTAAATAGAACCCCTTGTATGTAACTAGATTTTTAGATTCTACGTTAAATTCTAAGTCAATTTTGTGTAAAATTGTTCATACCAAAGTTACGGTTTCTTTATTGCAGTAGGTTTTAAATGCATCCGGTATTGCATTATCTGATATTGCATCATTCGGTATTGCATCTCTTTGCTATTATTTTGTGGTTTTAGTTCATTTTCTTAGATTCACTATATATATATATATATATATATATATATATATATATATATATATATATATATATATATATATATATATATATAATGTTAAGTACACTTTGAGAACACCCAAATCACCACAACACATATTTCAGAGACCTTACGATCGTTTCGTTGACAAAGTCAACATCTTTAGAGGAAGAAAAATTCTAACATAAAAAACTAGATCCCGTATGTTTATATCGCGTCAAGGTAAACGAACTAGTCCGAAGTAAAGTTGTCGTCCAAGAACGATCGTTGTTTATTGCGCAGTGAGACAGGTCTGAGATCTGCTTGAATCTTTTGGTCGACAAATTTATGACCCTTATCTAATATAGATTTAAAAGGACCAGAGTTCTTTAAATAATCAGTACGTTTCCTTTCGATCTAGAAATTTACTATGTGGATATTGGTTCATGCCAATAAAGACATCTGGTGACATAAACAACATAAACTCACCCATCTCTTTTAAAAATAGAAAACTAAAAACCCAGATGTCTGTCTCACCGTGTTAACTTTAACAAAGGAAAAATATTTCAACAAAAATACTACATAAAAACTATATCTATATTGATTTTAATTCTACGTGAAAATATTTATATTGACTACCTAGATACAAAAAACCGAACAGGTATTTAAATCAAGACAAACATAGTGATTAGTATATGTAGAAACCGGTCGAGTTATTGACAATAATTTATTATTCTACCAGACAAATTAGGAGTATTTAAGCGGTCAAATGCAAAGAGAAAACAAAGGGCTAGAAATTACAGGTGCCGCACGATTTAATGAAGTTTTGTTCTTAATAGACCTTAATATAAAAATACTTTCTAATGAATCAAGCATAGTTTGATGTCTGAGATTTTTGACAAGTTTCAAATTTTCTTTGTCAATGTGGTGGTTATTATCCCATATATGTTGTGCCACTCATGATTCGTCCACCGTACCATATCGTAACTGTGCGAGATGTTCACGAAATCTGGTGGCTATGTTTCCTAGTTTGGCTCACGTATTTAGGATCACAATCTTTGCAACTAATCTCATAAATTCCGGACATTTCAGTGACTTTGTCTTTGCCTTTCGTATCACCCAACAAATTTTTTAAATTACTTTTCGTCGAAAACGTCAAATGTAAATCGGCTTTCTTAAAAATACTTTCGTCGTTCATAAGATAAACACACAAATTTGTTCTCGATTTTATCATTCTTAAATGTCGTACATTCAGATATCACCTTCTTTGTTGTGTGTTTGTTAACTAATTTGTCTATTAAACCATCCGAGTAACCGTTATATCTCGCCACATTTTTTATGTATTTTAATTCTGTATTAAATCTATTTTTACTCAACGGAAAATTGATCAATCTGTTTACTAAGAAATTTATACTAGCCGTTTTTTGTGCAAACGTATGTGAGTCATTAGGAATATATTTAATAGTAACCGTTTTCTTCCTATAGACATCGAATTCAAGCGAGCCTTTATTTTTATTTTTAATAACTAGTACATCTAGGAACGAAAGTTTATTGTTGATTTCTATTTCTATATAAAGTGTGTCCAAGATAAGGTGGACGACTATGGGAATCTCCAAAACGGTAAAAGATACCGACTTGGTTAAATGGGAGACAATTTGCGCACTCAAAAGCCCAAACAAATGAAATTTTTTTTGGTTTCCGAGATATTTTAAAAAATTTGGATTTTTCGATTTAACATATTATTTTTTAATGACCTTAATGGTGGACCTACACCAATACCGATGACACTTCTCCAGCCACTTTTCTCTTTATTTAGCGTAACATTGTTAATTTTTCAATCCGACGTTTCGTCTTTGCTGGACGATCATCAACTTTTTTTAAATACGGCCCTCGTTTTCTGAAAACACTTTTATTCCAAATTCAGCGATGTGTAACACTCTATGGTTTAGTACCATATTAGTCCTTTTTAGACCTTAATCTAGAGAGACGCCAATAAGGAGTCGTGGAGGAGGCACTGCAAGGAAGTGGGGAGCACATCCGAGAGCGCTTGACTACACAAGATCCTGTCCAATTGCACTCAGACCAACATAGGCTCCCTTAAAACATCGACGGGGGCTTTACAAGGAGGGAGGGGGGTGTAGTAAACTATGGAAATCCTACCACGGACGCACTTTCCCGGCTGCAACATAATTAACCAATCACCTCCGGACTGGGAACACTCAGAAATAGAGGCGCCGTACAGGCGGGCATCTAGAGTAGACCGGATAGTCGCTAAAGAGGTGGTTACCTGGAGCAAAATTAGGTGGGACATTAACAGCTCTAAGTCATTAAAATCACCGGGATTCGATGGAATAATGTCCATAATGCTTCAGCAGGGTATATACATACTGGCGCCGGCGTTTACCGTCATTATGAGCCTGTCTCTGGGGGTATATTCCGTGCGCATGGAGACTGGCCAGGGTTATATGCATTCTAAACCTGGGCGTCCAACAGACCTGAGGCCAATAAGTCTCATGTCCTTCTTGCTAAAAATAGTGGAAAAACTGCTCGACCGGCAGATAAGGGGCGGTGTACTGGAATCATATCCCCTACACTGCGGACAATATGCATACAGAGCAGGATTCTCAACAGAAACAGCACTGCACCAACTGGTGCTGAAACTGTAGAATATGCTGGAGAACAGGGAGGTGGCGCCGGAGGCCTTCCTAGACATATAAGGAGCCTTCAGCAACACCTCATTCGGATCGGTACTGGCAGCTCTCAGGGTGCGTGGAATAGAGAAGACCTGCTGCAGCTGGATCAGCTCTATGCTCAGGGACATGGAGGTGTTCACCTCACTCGTGGGAGGGGCTCTGTTGGCGGGGGTCGCGGCGGGATGTCCGCAGGGGAGCGTTTTGTCTCCCCTGCTCTGGTGCCTAGTCGTGGACGGTTTGCTAGGGATGCTTTCGGGAGTGGGGTGCGAGGTATGGGGCTATGCGGACGACATTGTCATCATAATCCGAGGAAAGGTTACACAGTCAGTGTGGGAGCGCGTGCAGACAGCAACAAAAATGGTGGAAAGGTGGACGGTTGACCAAGGGCTCGGGGTGCTACAACTAGCTACATCAATTAACACTTTATGTCATGTAGGCGCTTAATAATCCAATGGATGAACTGAGGCAATTATTTAATGACATAAACACAAAAAAAGCTTAAACTATGTGCGTGTGCAGTGTTTCTTTAACGTTTAAGACGTACTTTGGATGAAACTCTCTCTCAGGGCTGCAACTAAATTCATCTGTTGCATTTGCCGGTCAACTTCTGACAACAACTTTGTCCAGCTCTTCGACTACCTCTCTGAAAAAACCGACCCTTTGATTTCTGAATATCCTTCCTCCGAGGTCACTATTTTTGGTGACTTCAAAGTCCATAATAAGGAATGCCTAGGATATTCAAAAACCGATCCACAAGGGAGAGCAGTGGAGGCCTTTGCAGTCAGGAATTCTTTACCCATTTATGGTTCAGCAACTTACTTACTTCCCTCGCATCCCAACAGACAGCTCAAATCCCTTGGGTCTCCTTTTTACTACAAAACCTGAATGCTATAAGATATCAGTCACCGCCCCCCTTGTTCGCTCAGACCACGACATGGTTACTGCTTTCTGCGCAATGTAACCCGAGGTCATACAGTGATCACACCCACGTATCGTTTGGCACTACAACTCTGCGAGCTGGGACGAAATGCGGGATTACTTTTCCTCATTTCCGTGGGCGTTTGTCTCCTTCTCTCATACTGACCCCTCTCATATCTCACAAAAGTCACCGAAACTATCCAAGCTGGCATGGAATTGTTTATTCCACGTACACAGAAAATGTCTTTAGCCACTCAAAAGCCTTGGTTCTGTAACAAAACCAGACTTGAAAAGGTCAAAGCTCACAAAACGCTTCTACACAACCCCAGTCAAGAAAATCGTTAAGCAATTAACGACCCAAGAAGCCTCTAACTCTGCATTCTTTCTGAGGCAAAAAACTGGTTTAATAAACACATCAAAAACAAAGTCCTCCCAAGCTCCAATGGCAGCAAACCCTTCTGGACTTTTGCTAAATCTATTGGAAATAATTTTTGCAAGAGCACGTTCCCACCTCTTGTTTCAGGGGATAAAATTGTTTCTACCGCCCTGGGCAAGGCTGAACTTTTTGCCTCGTTGTTCGCCGACAATTCTACTCTTAACCCACCTCCAAATGTTCAATCCCCAACAGTTCCCAATGTCGCGCATCAAACGA
Source organism: Tillus elongatus (assembly GCA_964006375.1). Taxonomy (NCBI): domain Eukaryota; kingdom Metazoa; phylum Arthropoda; class Insecta; order Coleoptera; family Cleridae; genus Tillus; species Tillus elongatus. Next base: position 28,010,483 of record OZ023263.1, on the reverse strand, counting down.
CGGATATCATTTTCAAAACTAAAAAGGTACGAAATATGTTCTCTTCTCTTAATACCAGGAAAGCCTCTGGCCTTGACGAGATCCCAGCAATTGTTCTCAAAAAATGCGCACCAGAACTTGCTCCTCTCCTGACTCGTCTGTTTCAGCCATCTTACGATAGAGGCATATTTCCTGGTAATTGGAAAACTGCTCGTGGTAACTACAAGCCTATTTATCTCCACCCAGTCATCTCTAAAGTGATGGAAAAGTATATAAACGCCGAATTACTAAAAATTCTTGAAAAATACAGTCTAATCCACGACAGGCAGTATGGATTCCGTTAGCGCAGATCAACTGCCGACCTCCTTTCCTTTGCCACCCATTATTGGAACAAGTCTATGGAATTACACGGTGAATACCAGATTATCGCTCTAGACATATCTAAAGCATTCGACCAGGTCTGGCACGCAGCGCTGCTTAATAAGCTATACCTTACCACGAAAACTCTGTACCTGGACAGCAAATTTCATCTACAACCGGAGCATTTCTGTTGTCGTGGATGGACATTCCTCTAAATTGTATCCAATTAGTGCAGGAGTTCCTGAATGTTCAGCTTTAGCCCCTACTTTGTTTCTTATCCACATCAATGACCTTCTCTCTAGCACATCCAACCCAGTTCACAGTTACGGGAACGATAGCACCCTCCACTTAAATATAGAATATTCTAAGCTTGTCTCTTTAGCCCAATTAGATGAGGATCGCAGACTCATGAATGGTCCTTTTCACTTGTTAGCATTTGTGTGGATCGAAATCTCAATTGGCACCAACATGTCACATCAATTGCAGAAGCGGCTGCTAAGAAATTAGGTTTCCTTTTCCGGGCTCGCAAATACTTTTCACCAGCTAATCTCTATACCTTATATACTTCACAAATAAGGCCAAACCTCGAATACTGCTCCCGCATCTGCGGTGCCACTGCTGCTTCTACACTCGCTATCCTGCACTCCATTCAGAAGAGAGCTATACGTCTTATCAGTGATCCTACCCTCACCGAAAGGCTGCCATCTCTTGCCCACCGACGTGCCGTTTGTGACCTCTCTATCTCTTTTATAGATATCTACACGGGCACTGCTCAGAGGAGCTTTCTTCCATAGTTCCTTCACCTGTTGCGCCCAACAGATCTACGAGGCGAACAGAGCGAATGCATCCTTTTACTGTCCAGGTCACCAGATATAGAACATCTTGTTATGCCCGCTCTTTTGTCCTGTAGACTCCTAAGTTGTGGACTTCCTTGCCGGCACCTGTTTTTCGTGCTTTTCCGAACCTCCAAACCTCCAAGTCCAGAATTAATAAGTTGCCTCTCTCTTTCCTCCTTGTCGACACCCACGCTACAATCATATTTAGGCTGTAAGCCCTCGTGGTGTGTTGTTGAAAAAAAATGTAGTGTGGACCAGTTTCACCAAGTAATGAAATTATTCTTTGGCACAACAATTTTGACGTTTTACATGACATATAAACAAATATGTTGGGATCGTCTTTAGAACTAAAAGGGTTTTGTAAACAATATTAAATCACTATTACTGAAGCAACTATTCTGGTACTAACTGCAGTCTACTTGTATTTAGAATGCACATACAAACTACACGTTGAGTAGATATACTCTTAAGAAGCACACCATTCACCCATATCATGCAAAGTACATTATTATCGTCAATTTGTATAAATACCGTCTATTATTATATATTGAAGGGTATGAAATATCACCTTATTTGTCAAAGAAGGCTTGTCAGTTTAATTAAGCTCTTACTATAAAGTCTTTGCTAATGTCTTACAACATCATCCTTGTCAGATGCATCAAAGACTTCCTAGTTGAGAAATTGTGCCAGCTCATAAATGCGCGGTTTATGGGTTATTTAAAATATGTGTTTTAATGAGTTGCAAACGTTACATATACAAGTGTGACACAGATTTCCATCAGATGGCTATGGTTATAATTTTATTATTAAAATTTATTTGCTCCTCCCAGTTATACAGATAGTTTACAAAAGAGCGTGTGGTAAACTAGAACAATACTTCAAAAGTGCCTTTATTGTAAATAATAATTAATTACACGTTTCAAAATTAAATTTAAAAAATGTTATGGATGCAGCAAGTGCAATATAGTAGTGAATTTTCATAAGAATTGCACACTATTAGTGAGGTATATTATTAAAACCAATTCTTTAAGTTTAAATGGACCTGGGAGACCGGTTTTAGAGGTCCCAGTTAGCGATTATTTGAAGTTTCTATTTTATATGGAGCTTGCAAATTCTAATTTGGTAGAGATATATGTAAGTACTGCAAGTCTATTTGAAAAAAAATGTGTTACAAATTTCATTATTCACAAAATTTTCTAGAAAAAAATTAATTATTTACAAAGGGAATGTACTTGCCAAATCATAAGTATGGCAGGTATTTTCAATTTAATTGCTTGGGTGGTTTTGTTTTAGTCAACCCAATCGAACTAGTATTTGCAAACAAAACAACAAAGAAAGTTTTTTTTGACCAACTTGTTGTTATTCGCGAAGCTCTTTATGTTATTTTACTTTAATTTAGTACCCACGCTGCGTTTATATAGGTGTTACTATGGTTCAACATTGAAGATTCTACCTTAATTGGTAATTGAGTTATCGGATTTCAAATAGTTTTACAAAAATTCTCTACCATAATGTATTTGCTGCACCCAGATCTTTTTTAACACCTATTTACTGTTGGTGTATCCAAACTTTTTGAAAATTATGAAATATTATAGCTCTCTATGTAAGACTGACAAACAAGGCAACCTAAATTTCATTTTTGGAAAAATATTTTAAACAATTTAAATGGGGTAACAATTTAAACATAAATTGAAAATCTTTCTGCTTTGTCGTGGGGGTTTCCCCTTTCCTTCTGCATGCCTACAACTACCCTCAATGCGCAAACAAGAACAATGTAAACAAGAATAGTTTCTTGTGAACAACCCGCAAGAAAGTTACGGGACCTACGTAGAATATAGGGGTTCTGGGCGGGATAAATAGAATTTTAAGGAGGTAGAGCTACAAAATGGGATAAAGGTAGCTTATAGAGGTCCAACTAAGCTATTTTTTCGCACTTTCCGCTCACATTTCCTTTTTATCTTGTTCCCCGCCCAACACCCATATTCACTTCTGGTGCGGTTACTTTCTTGTGGGCTGTTTGCAAGAAGTATTTCTTGTGGTTTGTGTATCCAGAAGGATATTTAAGCATGTTCTGATTTTTTTTCTAAAAAGCCCCCGTGTGCTAATCTGCAAATTTACCAAAAATTTAATCTTTATTTACAAAACGAATATACCTGCCAAATTGTAAACGAGACAGGTATTTTTCCTTGTTAGTCGCTTGGATGATTCGTTTTAGCCAACTCAACCGAACCAGTTTCTGCAAACAAAATAACAAAAATGGTTTTCTAAAACAAATTTGTCGTTGCCTGTGAAGCTCATTGTGCTATTTTTTAGATTTAGTACCCACGCTGCTCTTATAAAAGTTTTAGTATTTATCAAAACTGAAGATTCTAGTTTAATGGGAAATTGAATTGTAACAATTTGGAATATTTTTACGAAAATTCGCTACCACAATGAGTTTCTGCACCTAAACTCTTTTCAACACTTATTAACTATTGCTTCATCCATACTTTTTGAAAATGACATAATTAAATAAAAACAGTATCGTGCCTACTAACAGACATACGCGCAGGTCAACAGAGCGACCAACCGACATACAGAAAAATGTTTGTTCCAGAATCAAGTTTTCTATAAGTTTTAAGACTTTTTACGCTGTTTTAGCAAAAAAAAAGTTTCAAAATTTCTGTTACCAATATTTCACCCCCACACATTCAACCCCTAATTTAGATTCAGGTCAATATACCAGATCTTTGATGAAATTGAAAGTACTCTAATAATCAACGAAAGAATGTCAATTTATGCCAAATCATCCCCATTTATCCCTTATCCTCTGGAGCGGTTTTACCCGAAAACAATCCGAACCTTTCGTTTGTCGGGTGCTAATTGGGCATCAAATTTGAAGACTATGTCTCAATTCGTTCTAAAGTTATCGTGGCTACAAACAGACAGAAATACAGACCGACAGAGAAAAATATTTAATTCCCAAATCATGTTTTTATATGTTCTGACACCCTTCACGACGTTTAAGCCAAAAAAAAATTGGAATTTTTGTATCCGATCTGATACTTCCACACGTTGTGACGATATTAAAGTAATTAATTCAATTGTCTTTAGAAGTAGAAGTGAATCATTCAAACGCCTCTTGTGATAATATCGTTTTTCATTTAAGATTTTTAATATTGTTCGATTGTCAAAAAAATATTTTTATTAATTTTGTTGCCCTTAGTTTTGATAAAATTTTCATATTCAAAGTATTAATTCAATTAAGCTGTCAAATGTTTATGTAGTACACAAGTGTAGGACATATTGTTTCCAAGATACTTATCGCAGAAACTATCTTTTTTAAATTTTCTTAAAAATTTATGAATTGAACATATCATGTGATACAAGGTTCCAGTCAGAAAAAATAACTCTTCTCAAAAATCCTATATGACGCCCATTAGAAAAAGTTAAGTTGAAGATGTTCATAAAGGGCCGGAATAATTTTCAAGGTTACAAGTTAGAATAAACATGTAAAAATTCCATCTCTATACGACCACTGGCAAAAAAGTTATAACGAAAATCAAATATCCGGAAAATTCAGTTTCCTCGTGATATTTGAGTAACTGGAAGAGCCAAGTGTGATTTTTTGACCTGCATGTTTTTAGTACCTATCAGATTGTGCAACTTCGCACCATTTTAATCGATCCCCTCCCACCTCTTACGGTTTACCAGATTCCCATGCTTGAACTTGAAAAGCAGGCAGCTTGTATACATCAGAAAGGATACCAGGACAAAAACAGTTCTATTAAAAATTTCGGAGCGAGCAAGTGCGTCACGGGACCCAAGGTTTGAAGGAGGTATTGCTACAAAATGTGAATATCGCATATTTACAAACTCCGACTTAGTCCTTTTTTTTAGCATTTTCCGCTTATTTTTCCTCTCCGCCCAGCACGCTTATTCATTCTAGGCCTCTTTAACTTTCTTGGGGGTTGTTTGCAATGAATTTGTCTTGTGGATTGTGCACCCAAGAAGAGTTCTAAACATGTTTCTGAATTTTTTTTCTGAAAACCCTCCGTGCAGTAAACTGCACACTTACGGAAATTACTTTCCACTTGTACAATTCAACCCCACCAAATCTGTCTTGCTTTCTTTCTCATAAGAAATACACCAGCCCTAGGCCCATCACAATGAACAACCAAGTTATTCAAAGTTTCACGTGTTGGCATTTCTGTGGATCGAAATCTCATTTAGTGCCAACATGCCACATAAACTGCAGAAGCGGCTGCTAAGAAGATAGGTTTCCTCTTCCGGGCTCGCAAATACTTTTCATCAGCTAATCTCTATACCTTATATACTTCACAAATAAGGCCAAACCTCGAATACTGCTCCCACATCTTGGGTGTCGCTGCCGCTTCTACACTCGCTATCCTGGACTCCATTCAGAAGAGAGCTATACGTCTCATCGGTGACCCTACCCTCACCCAAAGGCTGTCATCCCTTGCCCAGCGACGTGTCGTTGGTGACCTCTCTCTTTTATAGATATTTGCACGGGCACTGCTCAGAGGAGCTTTCTTCGTTAGTTCCTCCACCTGCTGCCCCCAACAGATCTACCAAGGGAACAGAGCGAATGCACGCTTTTACTGTCCAGGTCACCAGACATAGAACATCTTGTTATGCCCGCTCTTTTGTCCCGAGGACTTCCAAGTTGTGGAATTCCTTACCGGCACATGGTTTTTCTGCTCCTCCCAACCTCCAAACCTTTAAGTCCAGAATTAACAAGTTGCCTCTTTCCTCCTTGTCGACACCCAGGGTACGATAGTATTTAGGCTGTAAGCCCTCGTGGTGTGTTGTTGAAATAATAATTAAAAAAACTTCGTTGCCTATGTATTTTTCAGATAATATAGAATACAGCACTAAATCAAATAAGTTCACTTTTTTTATATTACAAGATAAGTATAATTGAGGGGGCATGTTCGTGCTGGAGCTTAGCTGTCATTTGTCAATTGTCAATATCAAATTGGAAATGTTCGGTGATTGGCCATAGTCGCGGAAATAGGCCGACGTTAAAAAAATAACAAATTGGAAATTTAAGTTAGTAGAAACAGACGCCATAAACAAGAAGAAGAGGAGGGAAAATAAGAAGAATAACAATGTGGTCAGATAGAATAAATTAGGATTGGAGCGATAAGTTAAAAATCATGAGAAATGGGTAACTCAAAATCTGCAAATATTAAATACAGCTATGAATTGCGATATTTTTTAGCTAGCTGATAAAATTGAAATTTATAAAATGTTTTCTTTATTATCAAAAGTTGTGAAAATTTGTTTATATATGAAATTTTTAAAGATCTGGCAACCCCGATAAGAAACAACTACATTTTGACATCTTGCAATGCTTAGATTTTTATCTACGATTTATTTAATAGTATAGCACTACATGTAATGTCATCTGTCTTTCTCCAACATTGTAGCTATTACATTACAGAATTTGAAGTGATTGTGAGGATTATTTTAATATTAATTTCAAATAACTTTGATTCTCTTTGATCAAAAGACTTGAAAATTGGTAGACAGACATGTCTATCTATATTCTTTTAGCTTGTTAATTTTCGCTTCAGTCACTTAAACAATTTGAAGGATGTTGGGTTTTAAAAAAATCTTTAATTTTTTGTTAACAAAAATTGGGCCTTAAGATCTGATGAACGAACTCATCCAAGCCATTAACAAAATGAGAGTAATTATCAAATTTGGTTCAAACCAGTGAGGTATTTATATATATATATATATATATATATATATATATATATATATATATATATATATATATATAAACTTTTTAACTGACCCTGGATATGGGTTCCAGGGGCCCTAATTCGCGCTCATTTGAAGAACTTTTCCGAAAGGCTTACCATCGATACCTCTCTATTAGTGAATTTCCTTAATAAAAATTCATTAAAGATGGTAAAAGGTTTGCGAGTGTTTTAATTGTATAATATTTCCCTCTCCTTTGAGTGTACCCTCTTAAGTTTTCATGTAATACTGTATTTATCCTAATAAAAATCTGCCATTGTTATACAGGCTGTCCTAATGAATTTATAACCACTCTGGATTACAGGTTTCCGCTTAAAACTCGAGAAATCCGTGTTTGAGTTCGGCGCAGTATACACGCACGTCTTTCAAATTTCATACTTTTCTCGTCAGTCTGAAACCAAAAAATGAACCTACGGATTGTTTGTTAAAATTAACAAAGAGGTATTGACTACACTTAATGGCTCAATAAAACATAGACACCGGAAAAGATCAATTACTTTAAAGTATTTTAAGACATTTAGCACCAATACGTAACATATTTAGAGATACAGTTACACACATACATCGGTTTATATCTTTGTCTATGGCTTTGTATATGTGGTTATGTATTTACTTACTGTGTGTATATGTGTGTATGCATGTATGTGTGCATGTATGAGGCATGCGACAATCAACGACACGAGTCAGGGACATAAGGATGATTGTGAGCTAGGCCGTAACATTTCCTTCCGGTAGCTACTGCGACAATTAGCCCATCAGCTGACCTACCAGTCTGTTCACCTTACTTAATTACTCTTGATAACTCTCGACTAACATAAGTTAGCACTATTACCATCTCTTAATAGATAATGCTGCTTGAAATTACAATACTTGCACTAACTACTTGATCAACTACTTAAGAAATGTTGTTTCAATGAGGTCATTGGATGGTCGATGTTTACTTATCATATCTTCTCGTATTAATTTGCATTAACGCTGGCTTGCATCATTGCTTCTTACAACAGTTTTCTTTTAACGAACAGAAAGTTTCCAAAATATGAATCAAACTCTAAATGAAATAAGACGTGGCCTTTTAAAATCCTTTCTAATTAGACGATGTTGTAATGTAAGTATTTCAACAAAACAGTATTTTATTTTTATCTAAAGAAAAGCCAAAACGTGCTCTCAAACCTGATTTGACGGTGGCAGAGCCAGTAGACTAAACTGGCTCTGGGCGGTGGAGGTTTTTCACAAATCTACAAAAACTATATTGTTATGTTCTTGTGGGTCTGGATTTCGTGACTAACAAAATACAGCTTTTCAAACTACTAATTTATTATAAGCAAATATTTTCCGACCATAAACACACCAACTAAAATAATCATCTATTACAAATATCCATAGAAGAATACTTCACTATTCGCTTTCTATCATCACTTATTCTGCATCAACACTAAGACACTACTGACTGACTCACTGTATGTGTGGCTCGCCTATTTATATTGTCCATAGGGATTCTAGACCTTTCTGCATTGTTCCATATCTGTCACTTTTGCTTCTTTCTAGAAATATAATTCTAGAGTGTTCGCTGTTACCAACCCACTTTACAAACTGCCTGTGACCATAGACGTAACAGAGTTCATAAACCTTCTCATAGAGACGGATGTGACACTGCCTCCATCTTACATTCGACCACCCAGGTCGAATCCTGAGATTTCTTGCCATGGCGTAAGCCTGTGCATATAGACCACCTTAATCTTGATCTTTGGGCTCCTCTGAATGCGATAGACAACGTCATTGATCCTTTTGGCCACCTTAAACGGACCTTCCGATAATTTTTGTAGTTTCGGTGACTGTCCCTTGCGTCGTACTGAATCGTAGAGCCATACCCGGTCTTCTTTTTTAAAACCAGCCGAATTAGTTCGCACGTCATAACGGGTGTTGCGGTCGCTTTCTACCCGTATATGCATTCTGACAACAGAATCTATGGCTGCTCATCAATATGTCGGAGCTCTCTTCAAGCAAAATTCTTACATTGCATTGGTTCTTCCGCACAATTGCTCTTATACTGGTGTTTTTACTTGCACAAAGATCTTTGCAGGCCCTATTCTTCCTGTCCACATCAGTTCTGGTCCAACAAATGTGTTCGCTACATTTTTCTGGGTTGGCTTTACACTTATTACATGGTCTATACACCCTTCTTCTTGTATTGTCCCATCATTTATTTTCTACCTGCTTCTGGTTGAGTAACTGGGTCGCCTATTGCTCTCTCAGCTCTCTTTACTGGAATGGCACTTTCACTACAGAAGTTGCTATCTTTTTCCACGGTGATTTTCCGCACCACCAGGGTATTTCCAGACTATATCACTATTTTGTCACCGTCGATAGTTAGGACGTTAGCGCCAAGATCAAGTTTAACGCACTGACCTTGGAGAATGTCCAAGCCAATTATAATCGGATCTGATATGGAGGCGACTATGGCCCTCTGCTTTGTCTTCCATGTTCCAATTTGCAGCCTGACGTCAGTTTCGCCAAATACCTGGATCCGATCACCACCGGCTGCATTTACTCTGTAAACCTTATCTGTTTCTCTTACTCGCCATATTGGTACCACGTCGCGGCGAATAATCATCCCAGGTGCACCGGTGTCGACGAACATTTGGGTTTTGTATCCATCTATGACGAGGGCGCTGTCAGAATTGCTAACCTGAGAGACAGTTACCGGCCTTAGTTTCATTTTCTCCCATGCGCCGGATAGCGGTGATCTTAGATCCCAACATTCGCCTTGTATATGTCCCACTTTGCCGCAGTTCCAACAACGCAAGGTTGTTAATTTTTTGATTCCACGTTGTATTTTAAGATAAGCTTGCATTTACTACTTTCTATATTTGACATTTTTAGTGAATTTTCATTAAGAAAATTCACAAATAGAGAGGTATCGATGGTGAGACTTTGGAAAATTTCTTCAAATGAGCGCGAATTAGGGCCGCTAGAACCCAAATCCAAGCCCAGTTAAAAAGTATATATATATATATATATATATATATATATATATATATATATATATATATATATATATATATATATATATATAACTCAAAAAATACTTCACCAATCGAAACCAAATTTGGCAGTTCCCTTTATTTTCTTAATAGCTTAGATGAGTTTGTTAAACAGTTTTGACACTCAAATACTTTTAGAAAACAATACACAAAACTGCTTGAAAACGCAATATCTTTTTAATTACTAAACATATTAACCTAAAACAAGCACGTACACACTCTACAAGTGGTCCTACCTACTAAATTTGAATTTAATTGGTTCTGCAGATCTTGAGTTATAACTAAATAAAAAATAAGTAATCTACGATATGAACTGAAATTACCACTAAATGGAGACCTATAATGTTAGACAAGGTTAGACAGATAAATCAGGGTTCCGCTGCCATTGCAAACAAAATCTCCAAATTAACTTTTAAACGGTCGGACTACGAAAATATGTCACAATAAACAATCGGCGGGGTTGCCATTTACGACAACTCTGTAGATATCAGGAAAATGCAAATAAATAGAAATTTTAATGAAAGTGATTCAATTTGTTTAAAAGCACTCTGGAACTACGTTTTATCATACATAAATATTGAGCTTCCTATTTTCTCGGTATTTAAAAGCCGTCTCCATCTCTCTGGTTTAATCTTACAACACCACTATTTGTCATTTGTTAATTGAAAACCATGACAAGTCATGAGAGAAACGTGTACGTTCTGCGCTTAACCTCGAAATCGACTCCGCTGATACCTTAGAATATAAAACAACTACCTATTTTCTAAGGTTAATACAAATAGTAGGTGAATAATAACCCAACTTTTAATTTAACATAACTTTAACAAATGCCCTTGGCCGTCCACTGTGACTGTAGTATATTATGATTCTAACATCCAATCAAACAAATAAGAAAGTGGTTGTGTACATCAGATTCAGGTTCTTCATCAATGCATCTAGCAACTGTATTACCAAAGTGAAACAAAACTATTTCAAGAAGAAATATACCTACCGCAAACTAATATAAATATAATTCCTAGGGTACCTAGGTACTAACGGTCTTCTTTACTCTTAGCTTTTACTCTTTTGGAACATTTGAAGTAAATGAAACTACATAATATCATAAAGCAGTTTAAATTACATATATAATCAAATGTACAGTGTAAATGATTAAAATTGTAATTTAAAAATTGTGCATTGTTTAATTTCATTTTCAAAAAGTATGGATACAGTAATAGTAAATAAGTGGCGAAAAGAGTTTAGCTGCAGAATGTACGCTATTGTGGCGAATTTTTGTAAAAAATATTTCCAATACTGATAGCTCATGTTCCCATTAAATTAGAATCTTCAGTTTTGATACATAGTAAAACCCATATAAAGGCAGCGTGGTTACTAGATTTGAAAAATAACTACAAATTTCTTTTAGAAAACGTTTCTTGTTATTTTGTTTGCAGAAACTGGTTCGATTGAGTTTACTAAAATGAATCATCCAAGCGATTAATAAGCAAAGATACCTGCCACGTTTATAATTTGGCGGGTATATTCCTTTTGGAAATAAAAATTACACGTTGAGTAAATTTACAGTTTAGCACACGGGGAACTTTGAGAAAACAATTTTTACAAGCATGCTCAGAACCTTTTCTTGATGCACATACCACAAGAAAAAATTGTTGCAAACGGCCCCTAAGAAAGTTACAGGACCGGGAGTGAATAGGAGTGCTAGGCGGGGAAGAAGAAAAAAGGAAATATAAGTGGAAAGTTCGAAAAAAACCAGCTTATTTGGACCTCTATAAGTTACCTTTTACCAATTTTGCAGCTATATTTCCTTAAAATCCCGTTTACTTTGCTCAGAACCCTTATTCACCGCAGGTCCCGTAACTTTCTTGGGGGTTGTTCCGAAGAAAATTGTCTTGTTTATATTGTTCTTGTTTATGCATTGAGGGTGGTTGTAGAAGAACGCAAAAGGGGGAGGAGAGCCCCCGTGACGAAGCCGCGAATCAAGATTTTCAATTTATGTTTAAATTGTTACCTCATTTCATTTGTTTATAATATTTTTCCAAAAATGAATTTGAGGTTGCCTAGTTTATCAGTCTCACATAGAGAGTTACAATATCTTATCAATTAAAAAAGTATGGATACAGCAACAGTAAATAAGCGATGAAGAGGGTCTTGATGCAGCAAGTACGTTGTGGTAGACACTTTTCGTAAAAGATTTCAAATCCGATTACTCAATTTCCCATTAAGCTATAATCTTTAACCTTGAGCCATAGTAAAACCTATGTAAAATACCTTTTTGGTTGTTTTGTTTGCAAAAACTAGTTCGATTGGGTTGACTAAAACAAAACCATCCAAGCAATTAATAAGGAAAAATACCTGCCATATCGATAATTTAGCAGGTACGTTCCGTTTGTAAATAATTAATTTTTTTCTGGAAAATTTTTGTAACTTTACTGCAATTTGTAACACAATTGTTTTAAAACGACTTGCATTATATACATATATGTACCACATTTTAATTTGCTAGCTCCATAGAAAATGGCTTACTCGGACCTCTAAAACCAATCTCCAAGATCCATTTAAATTTAAAGAATTAGTTTTAATAGTATATCTTACTAATAGTGTACAATTCTTGTGAAAATTCACTAATATAATGACTTGCTGAGTCTAGAACTTTTTCGTATTTTTTCTCGGAAGAAACTGTCTGTACAGGCTGATTCTTTATAATGTCTCCCCCTATAACTTTGTTATTTTAAGTGTCCCAAAAAAATTGAAAGTATGCTTATGTAGGTGCTAAAAAATACTTTTTTCTACGTATAAAAAAATTGAAAAATGATCAGTATACAGGGAAAACCAAAAAGTTCATTTCTTTTCAATGGATCGCCCTATATATGAATTTATTTTTCGATTCCTAGTAAAATTATAAGCATAATTTATATAACATACCGTATACTTAAAATGAATAGTTTTTGAATTATTCGCATTTGAAACGTTATCATCACAAATTTTATGAAACCAAAACAACTGTTAAAATCAAGAAATCTAACAATAAATAATATAACAAAAACAGTTTCTAATTAAATATAAAGATGCTCTACCGGGCCTCCATTTTCTTCAACACATTGTATAAGGGTTCTTCGCATTTTCTCTAATGAATCTATTATGAATGCTGGGTTATTTTCATTTAAATTAATAATTTCATTCCGTTACAAATCTTTAAGGTGATCGAGGTTTTCAATTTGGTGGTCGTATATACGGTTTTTTATATAACCCCAAAGAAACGCATTAATAGGTGTCAAATCGGGGCTGTTTGCAGGCCATTTAATTGGCGCATTTCTTCCGATCCAGTCAGGAAACCTTTCATTTAGGTAATTAAGCACAGCACGAATGTTGTGAGGGGGTGCTCCATCCTGTCAAAAAATTATCTTTTGTAATATATTTAAAGGCAAATCGTCTAAATAATCTTCGAACTCGTTTTCCAAGAAATCTAAATAGCGGCCTCCATTTGAAACAGTATCAAGAAAATACGGACCGATAACTCGATCGCCCAGGATACCACACCACACATTCACGGACTATCGCCCTTGGAACCTAAATTCCCTATAAGAATGTGGATTATCTCTTGCCAATTATCTGCTATTTTTTCGGTTAAATAGGCCACTAGTAGAAAAGGTAGACTCGTCAGTCCATAGAACTGTTTTAAAAAAAATTGTTATTTAAGTTTATTCTCCCTATAATCGGTTGACAAAATGCACCCGATTATCTTTTTGCATTTGGGTAAGCTTTGTAGTGGGTTTAATCTTATATGGCTTTAGATTCCATTTTCTTAACGTTCTTTGGACTTTACTGTATGAAGTTGGCTGAATATTTTCTAGTGTTGCTTGTAATATCTTTGAAATGTTTCTTATTGAATTGTTTGGATTCTCTTCTATAACAAGTAAAATATTCAATTGTGCATTTTCATCTACGTTCATAGCAGTCCTTTTTCTCCTTTGTAAATTTGACGTTTCTTGAAACTTCCTACATATAGATGTGAACGTTTTTCGAGTTGGGACATGCATACCGGGATTATGTTCTATCATATTTCTAATGGAAGCGCGACAATTTAAATTATTTTTAATATACTAACCTAAAATAACTGTTCTTTCTCTGTCTGAGTACGGTATTTTTACTTACTTAACAATGCAACTACAACAATATTGACAGAATGTCACTGTCAGTTATTTGCTTTTAATTAAAAGCGTGGTATCCTTGGACTTCTTGATTTCTAATACCTGTTTAATAAAATATTTGATGCTAACGTTTCAAATGCGAATATTTCAAAAACTGTTCATTCTAAGTATACGGTATGTTATATAAATTATGCTTAGAATTTTACGAGGAATCGAAAAATAAATTCATATATAGGGTGATCCATTGAAAAAAATGAACTTTTTGGTTTTCCCTGTATACTGATCATTTTTCAATTATTTTTATACGTAGAAAAAAAGTATTTTTAGCACCTACAAAAGCAAAAATTTTTTGGGACACTTAAATAATAAACTTAAAGGGGGGCGACATTATAAAGAATCACCCGGTACATATTAAGATATCTTTTAACCGAAAATAATCAATAATATAAAATTTCAGTTTTGTTATACCATTTATCAACCTGTATTTAGCAGTGTGTTTCAACAAGGGGAATGCACTCACTTTTCTTTACATCTGATTGAAGTCCTTCAGAATGAACCTTCACAAATCAATGACCACGAAATTAAATTTCGCAGAAGGCTTGAAAATCAAAGAAGATTAATGTAATGACGACTTATATGTGATGGTACTTCCAGCAAGTCTGTGTTAACTTTCCTCCATAAACGTTAACACAATGTCATTTTGTGTCAGTTTGTTTATTGTAGTATGGTTATCTTCTTGAAAACCTTATATTCTCGTCCGAACGTTTCTTAAGCTCTTTAAGTTTGGCAGATATTAATTCCGTCCCACACAAGTCAATGACTTGGTAAGTTGTAACTTCAACATACACAAAAACCACGGAGCATTGTATTTAACTTGAGGCAAATCGAATCGATCATTGGCGAATGCAAATTTCGTGCGTCTGAATTATTTATATGCGTCCAAAGATTATTACGAACAATATAGAAGTGACAAGATATGTTGATATGAAATATGCAAATTAAAAATAATACATCATATTATAAAAAAAATAATACATAAGAAACAGTCATGTTACTATACATCAAATTGTACAGTTAACCGTATTCAGTTATTTTACGGTGTGCTCACCACAGCACGTGCCTAGTTTTTAGCTGAGATAATGAAGATAATTTGGTCTATAAAACAATAGAGAAAAACTTCTATATGTGGAGATAAATGGATATCCTACTGAGTGCTTCACGGAATTTGGACTAAATTCTAACGCAATTTTTATAAGCACTAATATACCATTTAAACTCAAATTATATTTATTGTTCTTGTAATCGTTTCATCGTTCACGTCTGGTATTATATTAAAAGGAACATGCGGAGGTTTGATATCGATCTGTAACTGTAAATTTAGTTGGGATTTATGAGTTTTTAACGAACCGATTTGAATATTGTAGGTCCATTAAACCCAATGATCTTATAATACAAATAGATGCGCCATAGAGAGAGGTATTTGACTTCAACATAGAAGTGAAATGACGCTATAATATCAGCTGTTGTATGGCAGTAAGGTTAATTTGTTATTTCAATACGTTTAGGTTTAGAGAATGGGAGTATGCACATGTGTTCGTCTTTTTAGCGAATTTTTCGTAGAGATCTGTTGTGTTTAAATATATATATATATATATATATATATATATATATATATATATATATATATATATATATATATATATATATATATATACAGGTGGCACATTGGAAACGAAACAGACCGATTTGCGTGCAGATAATTTTTTTTTAAGAAACGCTGAAACACGTCAATTTTAATATTGAGGGGGACATGTTTTGACATAAAACTAAACTTTTTTGTCACATCAACTCCTTAAGGGTGGTGATTACAACCCTTATATTTTAAATAGGGAACATGGGTCGAGTGTTACATCATTTGAAAGCTCTTTCTTTTCTGAATCCAGCATAATAATTTTTTTGGAAGGCTTATCAACTCGTTTAAAAATATTCACAGTTGGAATTGCAAGAACGCATTTCATTCAGACCACCAGCTTCCATAAAAAAAGTACAAATTTTGTTCAAAACGAGCTCTGACATTCTGGAGCATTTGTGGAGTTATTAGGCGGCATGGGTCAACAATGCGTCGTCGTAATTCTTCCAGAGATTTCGGTTCTGTTGCGTAAAATCTACTCTTTAAATGGCCCCATAGAAATAAGTCTAAAGGAGTTGAATCCGGTGATCTAGGAGGCCACTCAATAGCACCTCTACGACCAATCCATTGTCCTGAAAACTCTCTGTTCAAAAACTCCCTAACACGTTGTAAAAAATGCGGGGGAGCTCCATCTTGTTGAAACACTAATTGATTTTCTTGATAGCGATCATCATTTTCAACAATGTCAATTAGTAGAGGGTAAACGATATCTTCTAGTAACTCCAAATACGTTTAGCCTCTCATATTGCAATCAAGATCAATCAATCTGTTCTGTCAATTTTTTGTTTACAAACCAACAAAACATTGACTATCAGCACATTTATTATCGGAATGAGTGAAATGCGTTTTTGCATCTTCTACTGTGAATAATTTGTAAACAAGTTGATAAAACTTCCAAAAAAGTTAGTGTTCTGAATTCAGAAAAGAAAGAGCTTTCAAATGATGTAACACTCGACCCATGTTCCCTATTTAAAATATAAGGGTTGTTATCACCACCCTTAAGGAGTTGATGTGATAAAGTTGGGTTTTATGTCAAAACATGTCCCCCTCAATATTAAAATTGACGTATTTTAGCGTTTCTTAAAAAAAATTCTCTGGGCGCAAATCGGTCTGTTTCGTTTTCAATGACCTAGCCTGTATAGAGTTATATATATATATATATATATATATATATATATATATATATATATATATATATATATATATAGTATTAGTTTCAGGTTCTTTGCCTAAATGTTGCCAATTTTGACGTTTTAAATTGAGAATTTGACGTTTTGAGGAAAACCCAATTTATTTTTCTTTAAATGCCTATAACTTTTTGTCTTTCAACTTACAAAGCTTAATTTCGGTAGGTAACCTATAATGATATAAAGCCACGAACCAAATTTGGTTGCCCTTACTTTGTTATTTCTGAAGATATACATTTTTTTCTAAAGAAAACACAAAATTTCCCGGAAAAACCTGGACTGATTTTCCTGGCTAAGAACCTATCCAAGCCACTTGCACAAGGAAGATATTCACCAGATTTAATAAAAATTGGCCCATTATGTTTTTAAATTATCAGTGTGATACCTCTATATATATATATATATATATATATATATATATATATATATATATATATATATATATATATATATATATATATATATATATATATATATATATATATATATATATATATATATATATATATATATATTGAAACTGACCCCGGATATGTGTTCTAGGGGGCCTAATTAGTGCTCATTTCAAGAAAATTTGTTCAAAATTAAATTAAATTAGCTCAAGACACCCTATAATTAATGCATACAATTTTTTTGTATCTTCTATAATAACAGATATATTGCGCTTTATTGATTTTTTACGAAATTTCGACACAAATTATATACCATTAAACGATAAACTCTATAGCTAAGACTACTGGCAAAGCATCAGATACATTTTCTTTTCATAGCTCCTATTAGTTTCAGGTTCTTTACCTAAATGGTGCCAATTTTGACGTTTTAAATCGAGAATCTAACGTTTTGAGGAAAGCCCCAATCTTTTTTTTTAAATGTCTGTAACTTTTTTGTCTTCTAACCTATAGAGCTAAATTTTGATAGGTAATGATATAAACCAAATTTGGTTGCTTTTACTTTGTTATTTCCGGAGATATAATTTATTTTCGAAAGAAAACACAACATTTTCTGGGAAAACCTGGGCCGATTTTCCTGGCTAACGAACTTATCCAAGCAACTTGCAATAAACATATAAAACTTGAAACTGCCCCCGGATATGTGTTCTAGGACGCTTATTAGCGCTCATTTGAAGAATTTTTTTCAAAATTCAAAAGTCGGGATCTCCTCAATAGTGAATTTTTTAAAAGAAAATTCACTAAAAGCCAACTAGTTCCTTATATATTGTTACTGACCATTCGTCGTGACACACCTGGATTGGTATTGAATATAGAAAATTCAGTTTTGTATAACCCACAATATTAATACAGCAGGCTTATTATAATAAACCTGGATTACTTGCCGGGATTTTTTTGTTTCTAATTATCTTTTAGATGATCTATATTTATTTAGCAAGTGACGTAGCAAAACTAGCTCTCTAATAACCGAGAACGAAAAAATATTACGTAATTAATTATATTGAAATTGGAAACAAGCTGATTGTAAACTGAGATACATATTATAACGGTGTTTATAGCCAAGTATTAAAATGTTTGGAAGTTTATTGCTCCTTTTAATACCCGATCGTGTAGAAAAAATTAAATATTTAATCATGCGCGCACTGTCTACCAAACTGGATGGTTTATTGAGCACAAATTATTTTATAGCTAGTAAAAAATGAGATTCTTTGATAAACTTTATTAATTGTGCTGTATAGTTGAAGAAATAGGTATTGTAGCATGTTTTTTATAAACGTCTTTATAACAATACTAGTGAAATTAATAGAACATTTTTTATTCAAGAAATTTCCACACGAATAATACCGTTCTACCTAGCAAGGGCTTTACCTAATCATTTCTGTTTTAGTTCTGCACAAACATTTATTCAACTGTTGCAGTCTTTAATTCTCGGTTTGGGGGTTGTAAATTAGACAAGTAAATCTTTTTAATTTTATCAGAATACCAACTTTAATTGCGTTTTTTTCGTAAAACAAAAAATTCACTAATGAGGAGATCTGCGTTTATATATATATATATATATATATATATATATATATATATATATATATATATATATATATATATCGTTCTGATAACTCAAATATAAGCCGATTTTGATCAAATTGGGTACGTGCCTTCCTTTTGTAAGTGGCTTGGATAAGTTGATGAGCCAGGAAAATCGGACCAGTTTTTCCAGCAGAATTCTGGGTATTCTTTCGAAAAATTTTTGTGTCTCTAAAAATCACAGAGCTGTGACAACCAAATTTGAAAGATACGTTTCTACTATCAAATGTAGTCTACGCGCCAAAACTCATATCTTTATGTTAAACGAAAAAAAGTTATAGGCATTTAAAGAAAAAAAAGGGTGCCCCTGGTGATTAGAGGAAACCACAGGAACAAAATATTTTGTGTGATTAACAAAACCAATTGAATATTACATACAACGGTTCAGTTTTCTTGACGCAAAAAGGTCAAGAAGTAGCAGACAAAATATTTTGAAAATTTTATAATTTTTCTTCTTAAAACGCCAAAGTCGCGATTTGAAACGTCGAAATTTGCAATTTCCAGACAACGAATTCGAAACAAATACGGACTATGTAGAAGAAATGTCGTAATAATTGTGTTTTACAAAGCCTTAAGTTTCAGCTTCAACCATCATTGTCCTTCATTTTACTAAAATATTTTCGGAAAATCCATTGCAAATAGACCCTCTTTCTGATGCTTTGGCAGCATTTTGAGCTATAGAGTTTATCGCTTAATAGTCTATATTTTAGCAAATTTTCGTAGAAAAAATTCGTTGTAGAGAAGACCGCGACTTATGAATTTTAAAAAGGTTTCTTGAAATGAGTGCGAACTCGAACCCCTAAAACCCATATACGGGGTCAGTTTCTGTTCTCGTCTGTTTACACATATACAGGGTGACGCATTACTATGGTAAAGCTCAATATATCCGTTATTATACACGACATGAGAAAAAATTATATACGCTACTTTTAGGGTGTCTCGAATTGGATCTTGTGAATATATTTTGTCAATCACAGGATGACCCATAAGTCGTTGGTGATACACACTTTCGTTTTTTAATAGAATACCCATTATGTCATTGCATTTTTGTATTTTTCATTGAATTGTTTTGCAAGCTTTCACGTTTTTCGAACATATCACCAACACACATCACAAATTGTAATACGGCTTTTTTTAGTGAATTTTCTTAAAAAAATTCACTAATGAGGAGATCTCGACTTTTGAATTTTGAAAAAAATTATTCAAATGAGCGCTAATTAGGTCCCCCAGAACACATATCCGCGGTCAGTTTCAATTTTTATATGTTTATATATATATATATATATATATATATATATATATATATATATATATATATATATATATATATATATATATATATATATATATCACTCCGATAACTCAAAAAATAATGGGCCGATTTTGATTAAATTTGGTGAATACCTTCCTTTTGCAATTGGCTTGGATAGGTTCGTTATCCAGGAAAATAAGCCTATGTTTTCCCGAAAAATTTTATGTTTTCTTTCGAAAAAAATTTATGTCTCCGGAATTAACAAAGTAAGGAAAACCAAATTTGGTACGCGGGTTTACATCCTTACAGGTAAGTCATCTACCAAAATTTAGCTATGTAGGTCAAAAGATAAAAAAGTTATAGGCATTTAAAATGAACATAAATTGGGGTTTTCCACAAAACGTCAAAGTTGCGATTTAAACGTCAAAATTGGCAACATTTAGGCAAAGAACTAGAATATCTAATACGGGCTATGGAAATAAAATGTCTTAAGAAGAATGTTTTACAAACCCTGAAGTCTTAGTTTCAATCGTCACTGTCCTTCATTTTAAAAAAATCTTTCCAGAAAATTCATTTCAAATAGACTCTTTCTCTGATGCTTGGCAGTAGTTTATCGTTTAATAGTATATAATTTTTGTAGAATTTTCGTAAAAAATCAATAAAGCTCAATATATCTGTTATTATACAAGACATGAAAAAAAAATGTATATCTTAATTATAGGGTGCCTTGAGCTACATTTAAAAAAATATTTCTACAATCACAGGGTGACCCATAAGTCGTTGGTGATACAACATTTCTTTTTTTTTAATCAAACACGCCTTATGTTATTGCATTGTCGCAGTAAGTGCCTTATGGTGGCGAATGTTGATCAAATGCTTCATATTTGAATAGCTTAATTTGCTATTAACCTATAAGGTTGACCAAGAAACGAGTTTTTTCGGGAACACTTTAAGTTTACTTTCGGAAATTTTTGTACATTTTTAAACAATAAAGTTATTTTGATTAAACATGGCACATTGTTTTTACTATATAGGTTATACTGGTAACCAAATTTGATGCCTGCTTTCTCAAAAAAAACACACATTATTGCTATTAAAAAATATTTTTATGAAAATTCACTACCATAACGCACTTGCTGCGTCCAGAGTTTTTACCAATAGATATCAGAGCCCCATGAAAATGACCCATTCAGAGAGCCTTTTGTTTGTATTACTCGTCAAATTGCTGAATTTGAAAAGTTTTCGCAGAAATCGCAGATATCGAGAACCGGTTACCTTAAAATGTACTAGTCTTTGATGAGAGTTCAATAAATTTGAGGACTCTCGTATGGTACATTTTCCGATCCGTACAAAGAACTTTGAAATAATCAAATATCTGTTGATGTAACAGTAGGGTTGCCAGACCAAAAAAGCTTAGGCTAGGACAAGCACATTTAAAAACTAGGACAAACTAGGACATCTCCATTTCGAAAAAAAGGGACAAAACTAGGACTCATACTCATCTAGCATATTTAAAAACTAGGACAAACTAGGACATCTCCATTTCGAAAAAAGGGGACAAAACTAGGACTCATACTCATCTCAAGACTAGGACTTATTCACACTAGACACTAAACTGTACTACACATAGATCACAAGATCAGGTTGGGTGTAATATATCTACATGTGAATATGAACGCGTGCACCCCGAATGTACCCACCGACAACCATAGCCACACCAGTGATCAACCTACACCCACAACAGCCATGGGCACACTCTTAGAACAGTCAGATCAAGCACACTGCATAGATAAAGTAAATTTGTCTATGACACACTACGTTGCAAACAGTGCACAAGTGACAAATTATACATGTATTCTTATGGACGCTATGTCTGGGCTGTCGGGCGTTTGTATTCTCGCAGGAATCGCATAAACAACAGACAGAGTACCAAACTAACAAAATATAAAAACGTGACCCAACGAAAAAACTAACACAGGCATTTCCGCAATCCCGGACAATAGAAAAAACTAGCCCGGACATTTCCCGCAAGTCTCAAAAAGGGGACATGTCCGGGAAAACTAGGACGTATGGCAACCGTATGTAACAGTAATAACTGTTACTTCTCCTAAGATCTGTATAATATAAAGACAAATAAAAGTGTGCTGGATTGGAAAAAGACTATCGATGCGTACTGAAAGACGCTGAGAGGAGGAAGGTACATTTGTCGGACATATTTCGGGACGTAATTATTTTAAGACAATAATATTTAAAAGACACTACTCATAAAAGAGGGAGAAGTCTAATAAAAGTAAACACTTTTCGCAAACCAGGCCAAATTAATGAAGTGCGTAAAAGTGCGTAATAACAAAATAGAAAGGTCTACTTGTGACAAGACGTCATCATGACAAGGCGGCATCCTCCTTAGACTGTGATAATGAACGATCAATTGCAGACTGTTTGTTACTTTCAAAATAGTTATACTGGACACTTAAATAGTTATCAGTTGCCCTGTATATAGATTCAAGAATTAAGTGTAACGGAAAGATCCATGATCAGAATAATAATATGATTTCTAAGTGAATGATACCTATGCATATACCGTAATATCTTCTCGATAAATAATGGTATCAATCAGAAATTGATGTGTTTCAAACAAAAACCTAATCAGAAAATATCTACCTTACATATAAGTCAAGAGAATAGCTATTAAATATTAAATAACTATAACACCATGACACAGAAAACACCGTTAGTATAGCGTATAGGTATTGTTTTTGTCGTCCGCCAAAATTGTTTAGCTTACATGTGTTTCCTAGTAGAAACAAAAACTATATAATAACAACGATGTAAAAAACAATGAACTTTTCATCTTGCATATTGAATGCAAAGACAAATTGGATTATAATAATATGTTTACAAGCAACACTAATGAATTTATTTTCACGCATCATATTATTTAGTCTCGGAACCAGTAATTTGGTTATTTTTAGCATTGTTTTTATTTTGGTTGCTGAGAGGATCAAATTGATTAGCCAAGTTATTATTAATTTTTGTCTGGACTGTTTTGGCAATTTGCATGATTAATAACGATGCCAGAGGAAATAATCGCCATAGGGAAGATACATGTGTAAAAATTTTGTTGAATAATAACCTAATTACAGCCTTTTGAATTAAGTATTATTTTTGCAACATGATTGAAAATGTTTACGTTTTTATTTTTATAACCTTCAGTAATGGTGTTTATTAACATTTTATAGAAGTATTTACACGACAAGCTTATTTCCAACAATTATTATTAATAATAATTAAATTTAAATGGACCTGGGAGACCGGTTCTATAGGTCCCAGTTAGCGATTATTTGAAGAAGTTTCTATTTTCTATGGAGCTAGAAAATTATAATGTGGTAGAGATATATGTAAGTACTGCAAGTCTCACAAAAGTTTTCTAGAAAAAAAATAATTATTTACAGAGGGAATGTACCTGCCAAATCATAAGTATGGCAGGTATTTTCCATTTAATTGCTTGGGTGGTTTTATTTTAGTCAATCCAATCGAACTAGTTTTGCAAACAAAACAACAGCAAAAGTTTTTTAAAGCCAACTTGAAGTTATCCGTGAAGCTTATTATGTTATTTTTCTTTAATTTAGTACCCATGCTGCGTTTACATAAGTGTTACTATGGTTCAAGATTGAAGATTCTGGCTTAATAGGAAATCGAGTTATCGAATTTCAAATATTTTTACAATAATTCTGTACCATAATGTATTTGCTGCACCCAGACCTTTTTCAATACTTATTTACTGTTGCTGTATCCACACTTTTTGAAAATGATGGAATATTGTGGCTCTCTATGTAAGACTGACAAACAAGGCAACCTAAATTTCATTTTTGGAAAAATATTTTAAACAAATGAAATGGGGTAACAATTCAAACATAAATTGAAAATCTTGGTTCGCTGCTTTGTTGCAGGGATTTCCCTTCTGTATGCCTACAACCACCCCCAATGACTAAGCAAGAACAATGTAAACAAACATTTTCTTGGGAACAACCCGCAAGAAAGTTACGGGACCTGCGGTGATTATAGGGGTTCTGGGCGGGATAAACAGAATTTTAAGGAAGTATAGCTGCAAAATGGGATAAAGATATAGAAGTCCAATTAAGCTGGTTTTTTTTCGCGCTTTCTGCTCACATTTCCTTTTTAATTTCTTCCTCGCTTAACACCCCTATTCACTCCTGGTCCCGTAACTTTCTTGGGGAGTGTTTGCAAGAAATATTTCTTATGATTTGTGCAACCAGAAAAATATCTAAGCATGTTTTTAATTGTTTTTTCTAAAAAGCCCCCGTGTGCTAATTTGGAAATTTACCGAAAGTTTCATTTTTATTTACAAAATGAATGTGCCTGCCCAATTATAAACGTGGCAGTTATTTTTCCTTATTAATCGCTTGGATGATCCGTTTTAGCCGACTCAATCGAGTTCTGCAAACAAAATAACAAAAATGGTTTTCTAAAACAAATTAATAGTTGTCTGTGAAGCTAATTTTGTTATTTTTTTGATTTAGTTTCCACGCTGCTTTTATACAGGTTTTAGTATGTATCAAAACTGAATATTCTAGTTTAATGGGAAATTGAATTATCACCATTTGGAATATTTTTACGAAAATTCGCTACTATAACGCACTTGCTACACCTAAACCCTTTTCAACACCT
Source organism: Tillus elongatus (assembly GCA_964006375.1). Taxonomy (NCBI): domain Eukaryota; kingdom Metazoa; phylum Arthropoda; class Insecta; order Coleoptera; family Cleridae; genus Tillus; species Tillus elongatus. The sequence continues at coordinate 27,985,496 of OZ023263.1, read as the reverse complement.
ATTTACTATTGCTGTATCCATACGTATATAAACACCGAATTACTAAAATTTCTTGAAAAACACAGTCTAATCCACGACAGGCAGTATGGATTCCGTCAGCACAGATCAACTGCCGACCTCCTTTCCCTTGTCACCCATTCTTGGAACAAGTCTATGGAACTACACGGTGAATTCCAGATTGTCGCTCTAGACATATCCAAAACATTCGACCAGGTCTGGCATGCAGCCCTGCTTAATAAACTACCGGCCTATGGCCTACCACCAAAACTCTGTACGTGGACAGCAAATTTCCTCTCCAACCGGAGCATTTCTGTTGTCGTGGATGGCCATTCCTCTAAACTCTATTCAATTAATGCAGGAGTTTCTCAAGGTTCAGCTTTAGCCATTACTTCGTTTCTTCTCCACATCAATGACCCCCTCTCTAGCACATCCAACCCAGTTCACACTTACGCGGACGACAGCACCCTCCACTCAAATATACAATATTCTAAGCCTGTCTCTTTAGCCCAATTAGATGAGGATCTAAGACTCATGGAGGGTTCTATCTCCGTGGATCTCCAAAAATATTGAAGTGGGGAAGTAGAAGTCTTGTACAATTCAACCCCACCAAATCACAGTCTTGCTTTCTTTCTCATAAGAGATACACCAGCCCTAGACCCATCACAATTAACAACCAAGTTATTTAAAGTAATGAGTGCTTTTCACTTGTTGGCATTTCTGTGGATCGAAATTTCAATTGGCACCAACATGTCACATCAATTGCAGAAGCGACTGCTAAGAAATTAGGTTTCCTCTTCCGGGCTCGCAAATACTTTTCACCAGCTAATCTCTATACCTTATATACTTCATAAATAAGACCAAACCTCGAATACTGCTCCCACATCTGGGGTGTTGCTGCCGTTTCTACACCCGCTATCCTGGACTCCATTCATTGCGTCTCATCGGTAACCCTACCCTCACCCAAAGGCTGCCATCCCTTGCCCACTGACGTGCGGTTGGTGACCTCTCTCTCTCTTTTATAGATATCTTATTTTTGCATTTTTAATCGAAATATGATGCGTTTGTAAGAAAAAAATCTGGACGCAGTAAGTGCGTTTTGGTAGCGAATTTTCGGTAAATTTGCAGTTAAGCTCCCGAACGTTTTTCAAAAAACTGTTTTCACAAACCTGCCCAGTACCTCCCTTCCCCATGGATCCACAAACCCCAAGATAAATTTCTTGTTTCCACTCCCCAAGGAAGTTACGGGACCAGGAGTGAGTAGGGGTATATAATTTTTTTAGCTAATTTTCGTAGAACAAATACGTTAATGCATTTTTGCATTTTTTATCGAAATATGATGCATTTGTAAGAAAAAAATCTGGACGCAGTAAATGCGTTTTGGTAGTGAATTTTCGGTAAATTTGCAGTTTAGCTCCCGAACGCTTTTCAAAAAACTGTTTTCAAAAACCTGCCTAAGCCCCCCTGGATCCACAAACCCCAACAAAAATTTATTATTTACACTCCCCAAGGAAGTTACGGGACCAGCAGTGAGTAGGGGTATATATATATATATTTTTAGCTAATTTTCGTAGAACAAATTGGTTTAAGCATTTTTGAATTTTTTATCGAAATAGGATGCATTTGTAAGAAAAAGATATAGACGCAGTAAATGCGTTTTGGCAGTGAATTTTCGGTAAATTTGCAGTTTAGCTCCCGAACGCTTTTCAAAACACTGTTTTCAGAAACCTGCCTAGCCCCCCCCCTGGATCCACAAACCCCAAAAAAAATTTCTCGTTCACACTCGCCAAGGAAGTTACGGGACCAGGAGTAAGTAGGGGTGTATAATTTTTTTTAGCTAATTTTCGTAGAACAAATTCGTTAATGCATTTTTGCATTTTTTATCGAAATATGATGCGTTTGTAAGAAAAAGATCTAGACGCAATAAATGCGTTTTGGTAGTGAATTTTCGGTAAATTTGCAGTTTAGCTCCCGAACGCTTTTCAAAAATCTGATGTCAGAAACCTGCCTAGCCCCCCCCCCCCCCATCCACAAACCGCAAGGAAAATTTCTTGTTCACACTCCCCAAGGAAGTTACGGGATCAGGAGTGAGTAGGGGTGTATAGTTTCTTTTAGCTCATTTTGGTAGAACAAATTCGTTAATGCATTTTTGCATTTTAAATCGAAATATGATGCGTTTTTAAGAAAAAAATCTGGACGCAGTAAGTGCGTTTTGGTAGCGAATTTTCGGTAAATTTGCAGTTTAGCTCCCAAACGCTTTTAAAAAAACTGTTTTTAGAAACGTGCCTACCCCCCCCCTGGAACCACAAACCCCAAGAAAAATTTATTGTTCACATCCCCCAAGGAAGTGTCGGGACCAGGAGTGAGTAGGCTTGCAAGCTGTCTTTTTCACATCGTGAAGCCATATCCCCCTTAAACTCTGCCTACCCCGCACAGCACCCCTATTCACTCCGAGTCCCGTAACTTCCTTGGAGGGTGTGAACAAGAAATTTTTCTTGTGGTTTGTGCATCCAGGTGGGGTCCTAGTAATGTTTCTGAAAACAATTTGTTGAAAAGCGTTCGGGAGCTAATCTGCAAATTTACCGAATTTTCATTAAATACTTCAAATTTCAATAACTCAATTTCCTATTAACGTAAGCTTTGTTGGTTAGAAAACCAACATTTAAGTTTATTTTCGGATTTTTTTTTTGTATATTTTCAAACAATAAGTAATTTAAATAAAATATAGTACATTGTTTCTACTACATAGGCTATACCGGTAATCAGATTGTGGCCTGCTCGCATTTGCTGTTAAAAACATTTTTATGGAAATTCACTTCCATAGCTCACTTGCTGCATCTAGATTTTTGAAAAATGTTAATATATTTTTAAACAATAAATTTATTTCGATTAAGTATGGTACATTGTTTCTACTATATAGACAACCAAGTTTGATGCCTGCTTTCATTAAAGAAAGAGATTTGCTATAAAAAATATTTTAAAAAGTATTCTCTACCATAACGCACTTGCTGGATCCAGAGATTTTTTCAAAAGACGATTCTCTAAAAAATCAGATTCTTATTATTATCAGGTTTCTGTAATGCCATGCACTTGCTACGCCAGCAGTTTTAAATAACGTATACATGAGAAAGCAGCCAAAGTAATTGAATCCTTGTTATATCGTTCACATAATATATTAGCGAACCGCAGATTAATTTAAAGCTCTGTCTCCTTCAGCTTCCAGCATAGAAAAAGCAAAATAAAAAGTATCATCAGGTGGGGAAGATTTATTCGCCGTTCTTGACTCCTTAAAAGATTAATGACTTCACATGATCTATAGATAAGTATCGCGTACACATAGTAGGAACTGGCTGTGTGGAAAAAATTCGCTGGTTGTCGAATATTTGCTGGGAGGGTCTTGAACCTGACTGAGAACCACCAGGGAATACAGAGCTACAGCTCTTCGCTGTGGAACCACATAAATAACTTCAACCTCTGGCCAGAACAAGAGGAACATTACTAAATACGAAGATAATTATCTTCACTCTTCGCAACTACAATATTGAACATACAATTACACAATTAAATGGAACCTCTCACTATCGTCTAGAACTGGTTTTTTTAACACGGGTCTATTTTTTTTTGTATCTCAGTGACTTGTGTAAAATATTTAACACACCTTATAATTATCAACTGCGAATTATATAATCACATATTTACGAATGCAAATAAACCTTTAATGATGAGATATTGTAATTTCAAGGTGTCAAAATGGATTTTTTTCGGCCGGATGAGTAATGGCTTCTACACTTATTTGAACAAAAAATGAAACGTCTAAACATTTTTCTTTAAATGAAAGAAACTTTATATAGGTAGATACTAGCATCACCTGTCGTGGCTTCCCACGCTATTGTTTCAATTGTAAAAGCTACAAAAAGTCTTTAACAACAAATTACTCAATAATGCTAACAATGATTTGCAATTTCAGGAAAAAATTTCGTGGCTGACAAAATCGAAAAAATGCAAATTTCCAATATTTATTTTTAAAATCTTACTGTTGCATTGTGACTGTGTACTTCCGAAGTCGGAAAAAGCGTTAACTCGAGCGTCATCATTTTCTTGAAATATTTTGTATTTTCGGGGAAAGCTGGAAGCCCTAAATTGACGGAATGAACGGTAACGGATCACCCTGCGGAAATAGGATACCCAGGTAAACTGTTATGTTAGGTTAGGTTTGAATGTGATTGGGCCATACCGGTCCCTCCGCTGCGACCATAAGGTCTATTGTGGCTCACGCCTAATAGTCTATATTTCGCCCAACAAAGCCAGCCTCCTGCAGATAATCTTTGTGGGCGAAAGTTGGTCCAGATCTTCTGGAGCAAGCTTTGTCTTGCCAAAGAGCAGGTATCTAGTCCTTTACGCCGCTGGACAGAAACACAGTACGTGCTCTGCTGTCTCGTCACTCTCCATACACAGCCAGCACTCAGTCTCCTGACCGACCCCAATACGGTGCATGTAGTGACGCAAGCGGCCGACTAGAGTACTCAGTTGTTGTCTGTTTAACTCAAGAAGTTTTTTAGCCCTTGACTCAGACAGGCCATTTATGAAGGCCTTAGAGTGAGCTAATCCTGGCAGATTTTGCCATTGCTGGCTTGTCATTCTTTCTCTCCAGGTCTTTAAGATGTGTTTTGCTGTGCATGATGTTATCCCTAGCACCGGTTCTGGTCCGATAAAGTCCCTCTGGGCACCACTCCTGGCAAGCGCGTCGGCCGCAACATTGCCATTATGGTCCGACTGACCCGGTATCCAGACCAGTGACACCTCATTACAGCTGCCCAGTTCGTTGAGGGCAGATTTACAACTCCATACCGTTTTTGAGTTGCGACGGTAGGAACCAAGCGCATTTATTGCAGCTTGGCTATCTGTATATATCTTTATCGATTTGTGTGTGCACTGGTTTTCTATGCTTTCCGTTGCACACATCTCGATGGCATACACTTCTGCCTGGTGTATGGTTGCGTACTTGCCGAGGCTAGTTGATAGTCTAGCATCGGTGTTGCCCCCATATGCGCTGGCTCCTACTCCCATATTGGTTTTGGAGCCGTCAGCATACTAACATAGATCAGCTCTCAATAGGGTCGTTTGATTTCGTTCCCAGTCCTCCATTTCCGGGAGGCCGGTCTTGAAAGACAGATCTCTACTGATCTTTGTTGGTATCAAGTCTGAGACCATTCCCAGAATCCCGTGACCCTCAATGTCATCAAGTAGTCCGGACCCTCCCAGACTGATTTCCTTCGGCATACTGTCGGCCGTTTGTTTTAATCTGTACGTTGTCCACCTCGCCACGCTCTCCTACCATACGTGAGAGGTGGTATATTAAGGAGGACCTCCAGAGCGGCTGACGGTGTGGTGCTTATCGCTCCCGTTATCATCAGATAAGCTTGTCTCTGTAGATGAGCCAGTTTGGCCCTCTCGATATTACGAAGTGCCTTGGGCAACCAAACTATGGCTCCATATGTTATCATTGGTCTGATAACCACTACATAGAGCCAGTACATCTGTTGGGGGTTTATTCCCCAGTTATTTCCCTAGATTCTACGGCATGTCCACAGGGCCAGTTTAGCCCTGCGGTAAACTGTTGTGGAGATAGATAGTCTCCAGGCGTCGGAGTTGCTTATGGTTTGCCAGGCAAGTTAGTTCAAAGAGACAAGATATACATAAACAAAAATATTGGTTTATTTTGGCGACGCAAATATATAGGAACAATAATACACACTCACACCCACACCCACGCACACAAATATATATATATATATATATATATATATATATATATATATATATATATATATATATATATATATATATATATATATATATATATGTATAATGTTACATACAAGTTATAAAACTGAATTTAAAATTAAAAGGTTCTCATCAGGGCGTATAAAATATATGAAAAATAATAATAATAATTCCCAGGCACAAAGCTTCTGATCGCGGTATTATTCTCGTTCCCAACGGGTTTTATCCCCTGGTTTTTCGCGAAGGTTTTACCAAGTTCCAGTAATAAGAAATGTCGATATTTTACAACACCCCATCCCTCTGACCATTCCTAGGGTTGTATTGGAAAGTGAGATATTGGAAACTATTTACACAAGGATGGCCATCTATCGGGTTTCTATTAGTGTACTTTAACTTGAAAAATTGGCGTGCCTCGGATAGCAAAATACGCTATTTAAGTTTATAACTGAATACAAAAATATAGCCAAAAACGAGATATAATTAAAAAAGTCTGGACGCAGCAAATGCGTTATGGTAGCGAATTTTCACTAAATGCTTCAAATTTGTATAACTCAATTTTCTATAAACCTAGAAAGTTGAGTTTTGGTGGAGTAAGGTATTTACGAGGGCTACATATCAACCAAGTTTCAGCCAAATAACTTGGTTATTTTTTTTAAACAATTTTTTTCCGGAAAAATAATTTTTTAAATTCTTGCAGTCTCACCATCGATACCTCTCTATTAGCGAATTTTTTTAAATAAAAACGCCTTATTTTTCTTAATACAAATTCGCTAATCAGAACAAAACAGAAATGTCACTACATAAAAACAAGAGGTAAAAGCACACGGTGCTACCAAGCGGTCACCCATCCAAACACTGACCACGCCCGAGGTTGCTTAACTTCGGCGATCGTAGGAGAATGGATTTTTCCAACGAGTTACAGCTGATCGCTTGAAATAATTATTTTTCCGGGATTTATATATTCTTTATTCATTTATAAGTTTTGATTTCAAATAAAGAATTAAATTATTTTCAAATTTGGAAATATTTACACAATTTTTAACAGTCCTGAATGCATACGTACTGTTCCTGTGTAAAAGAATTTACCATAACTTATTTTAAAGGTTAGGGTCTTGGACAACTCACTCATTTTGCAATATGATCAAACAAAGAAATGATTTAATTCACAAGCTTTTCATATAAACTAAAATTATTAATTGGAAACAACCTATTCTATCATTAACCTAAAATAAAAATAAATTGATATGACATATGACGTTACATAAACCGCGCAATTTGCTATAAGAATGCAAATAACAGAACAAACCAATAGCAATATAGATTCTGACCACGTGACCAAGAATTGTGTTGTTGGTCATTTCAGAATGCCAAATCTATAGGTAAATCTCGCTAGACTAAATTCACAAAAAATGTTATAATTGTAAAAGTTTTATTCAACTTATAAGGTTTTTTTTGGTTATTGTTTGGATCATAACTTAAAAACAGGCTTAAACTCTTAAGCTGCCGATTTTACCATATATCTTTTTGAATAACAAATCAATTCTAGAAATAAATATTACCGTTAATTTTCCTAACGAGGGAAACTTCCCAACTTTGTGTAATAAAATTTTGAAACTGACAACTCTGGCTGTTTCAATTTATAAGGCAAATTTTGTAGCTTTCCAACATTCAAAGAAAACAAACTCGGACATCCGTTATGTCAACCTCTCCCACACACATTACACAACGCCTTAATAAAATTTTAGGAGGGTGTCGTGGCTTTTAAATTTCTTTAATTCAGGATATCTTATATTTGGGTCGAGAGAAACGCCTGAAAATTAATATATGAGAAGATCTTTGAATGCTCTATATATGTAAAAAATTTCATTCCTCTCACTTTAATAATTTAAAAATAATTTTAAAAAAATTCAAAAAGTTTTTCCCGATTTTCCAGCGGAAAAACTTAAGCATAATTTTACTTTTTTGGCACATACCAAAAATTGCCATGCGGCGTGGATATGCTTGGATGGTTTTGTTTTAATCAACCCATCTAGTTTTTGCAAACAATAAATAACAAAAAGGTTTTTTATGTTATGGTAGACAATTTTCGTAAAAATATTTCAAATCCGAGAGCTCAATAAATTTCCCATTAAGCTAGAATCTTCAATCTTTAACCATAGTAACACCTATGTAAACGCACGTGGGTACTAAATTAAAGAAAAAAAACTTCTAGACGCAGCAAGTGCGTTATGGTAGTGAATTTTTATTAAATCCTTCAAATTTGAATAACTCAATTTGATGTAAACCTAGACAGTTGAAGTTTGGTACGCCGCAAGGTAATTCTCAAGGCAATATATACACCAAATTTTATTGAAATATCTTTGTAATTTTTGTAGAAAAAACTTTTTTTTCGAAATAAAACTCAAAATTTAAATAACTCAATTTTGTATAAACTTAGAAAGTTGAGTCTGGGTAAGTAGTAAGGTCTTGCCCGAAGCTATATATGTACCAAATTTCATAAAAATAGATTCATAATTTTCCAGGCTTGTCTTTTTCTTCTACTTGCACCTAACATATTTATCATTAGTTTAGAAACACTGTGTATATAGTAAGATAAACAGGCTTTTGCTCAGTGTCCTTCTGTTACAATGATCTATCAAAGAAGGGAGTTACACTGAAACGCTGTAGTACTAATTCTATATGATTTTTATATTGCAATGTTGTTTTCTTCACGCTTCGTAATTCTCTTTTCTCTTAAACTGTATTCTTTAGATACGGTTTGTGTAATTAAAGTAGCCTCTGCAAAATAATAACCCTTCTCTGAAGAGAATAGAATCATGATACGACACTAATGTTACCTTTGCGTCAAATAAGAAAGCTATAATTTATTTTGCAATTCACTTAAAAGCAACTACGTGGCGGCGGCGGCACACTTTTCTTATTGTTACAATAAAAATTAATGTTATCTGATTGGTTATACTCGCGGAAATTGACCGACGTTAAAGAAACAAAGGATAACAACATACTAATTTTAACGGGGAAGACAAATAGACCAAAGATTCCTCTCGCGCATTTTTTAGTGAATTATTATAAAAAAACATTCAATAGGTATCGATCGATGGTGAGACTTTGAAATTTTTTTTCAAATGAGCGCGAACTAGGACCCCTAGAACCCATATCGGGGGTCAGTTTCAATTTTTATATGTTATATATATATATATATATATATATATATATATATATATATATATATATATATATATATATATATATATATATATATATATATATATATATATACAAGTTGTTTCAAAAATAATGGTCTATGTTACAGGTGCACATTCAGCACAAAAAAATAAGACTATTTTTTCATATAAACATGGGTCTGTATCAACAATTGCGTCCATATCACAACCAACGTGTGAAGGCACTATCGCCTGAAAGATATTTTATACCTCGCCTACAATTTTTCCAATGGTTTCTTCAACATAATAAAGTAGAGAACTTGTTGAATTGTGTATTGTTCACTGACGAGTCTGGATTTAGGCAAGACGGGATCGTCAATTTTCGTAACAGCCATATTTGGGCTGACGAAAATGCCGACGCAGTTTTTGAAAGGCACCATCAACAGCAATTTTCTTTAAATGTATGAGCTGGAATTGTAGGGTGTATTTTGATGGGACCAATTTTTTTACCTCACAGACTTAATGCTACAACTTATCTTGAATTACTGCAAAACCAACTAAATGGGTTATTAGAAAATGTACCTCTTGCCATAAGACATAACCTGTGGTTTATGCTTGACGGAGCCCCTCCCCCCCACATTTCGCTTTAAATGTCAGAAATTACCTAAGCAATACTTTTGGACGCAGATGGATCGGACGCGGTGGACCTCAGCCATGGCCGGCTCGATCCCCTGATTTAAATGCTATGGGCTTTTATTTATGGGGGCATCTCAAAAATATGTTTATGAAGCAAATGTTGATGATCTGCAGCAAAGAATTGTACTTGTATGCGAACAAATTAGAAATACACCAGAAATATTTCACAGAGTACGACGTTGTATGCTCCGCAGAATACGAAAGTGTATTGAAGTGGAGGGTGGCCATTTTGAACATTTATTGTAGTCAGGTATCATAAAATGTTATAAACTTTTTTATTTGTTGTTTTATTTGTTGTTAAAATTTGCAGACAATACAATTAATTACTTGAGAAAAAATAATTTTGAGCGACATCGACATATAAAAATTATTCACAGTTGAAGATGCAAAAACTCTTCTCACTCATTCCGATAAGAAATGTGCTGATAGTCACTGTTTTGTTGGTTTGTAAACAAAAAATTGACTATCAGAACATTTCTTATCGGAATGAGAGAAATGCGACAACCGAACAGACATGTTAACAGAAAATACATTTTGGAGTTAGTTGCAAAGTTTCGACAAAGTGGTTCAGTAGCCAACAAAAAAGGGGATCCTGAATGTGAATTTCCGGTTATAAATGAAACTACTGAGATTGAAGTTTTAGGACAAATTGCTACAGACCCAACTTTGAGCACAAGAAAATTGGCCACTGTTTCAAACATCAAAAGAAGAACTATTCAGCGAATATTGAAGCATCATAAATTTCACCCGTATAAAATTCATCTTGTACAACAACTGAATGAAGACGATTTTGATCGGCGGCTGGAGTTTTGTGAAGTTATGACTGCACGAATAGCTGATAACGGGAACTTTCTGTTCAATATCTGTTTTTCAGACGAGTGTACGTTTTTGTTAAACTCTACAGTCAATCGTCATAATTGTCGTTATTGGGCGGATAATAATCCAAGAAATTTTCACGAAGTTCACACTCAAACTTCACAGAAATTGAATGTCTGGACTGGCATTTTTGGAGACCGTTTAATCGGACTAATTTTTCTTGATGGCAATTTGAGTGGCGAAACGTATTTGGAGTTACTAGAAGATATCGTTTACCCTCTACTAATTGACATTGTTGAAAATGATGATCGTTATCAAGAAAATCAATTAGTGTTTCAACAAGATGGAGCTCCTCCGCATTTTTCACAACGTGTTAGGGAGTTTTTGAATAGAGAGTTTCCAGAGCAATGGATTGGACGTAGAGGTGCAACTGAATGGCCCCTTAGATCACCGGATTTAACTCCTTTAGACTTTTTTCTATGGGGCCATTTAAAGAGAAGAATTTTCGCAACAGAACCGGAGTCTCTGGAAGAATTACGACGACGCATTGTTGAAGAATGCCGTCTAATAACTTAACAAATGCTCCAGAATGTCAGAGCTCGTTTTGAACAAAATTTGTACTTTCTTCATTCTAGAAAATTAGAAACGTTTTGCTCCAAAAAAAATTGTTAAATTTTCTGTAAGAAATTTTGAAATTCCTAGAACATTTAGTACATAAAAATGTGAAAATAAAATGAACAAAAAATTATAAAATCCGATCTAAATACAGACGTTGAGCCTTTCTCTGTGGCTGAAATTGTGAAAACATGACAGCTAAACCAGTGGATATTTTTGTGGTAAAATACTATGGGTAATTTTGCAGATTATCACACAGTCAGCTTTCAGGAATTTTTTTGAAAACATGCTTAGAACTACACCCGTATGCATAGGTCACAAAATAAATTGTTGTGGTATCAACCCCCAAGTAAGTTACGGGAGCCGGAGCGAATAGAGGTGCTGGGTAGGGAAGGAAATACAAATGCAAAATGTGATAAAACGGCTCAGTTGGACTTCTATAAACATATTTTTTTACATTCTGTAATTATGCTTCGTTTTAATCTTGTGCACCCCGCACAGAACCCCTATTTGCCCTGCGTCCCAGGGTAAAACCACAACATTTGTCTTGCGGTTCCTGCACACAGGGGTGTTTGTAAGCATGTTTCCGAAAAGATAAATGTGAAGGTCGGACATCGCGCCACCCTGCAATATCTCCCTTAAAAGGCGCTAATTTTATTAATATAACAACTAGGGCAAGGTAAAATTACATCAGATGCACCCCCGCAAAAGTTTACGAAAAGTGTTGTAAACTAAAGCATCTCTCAGAAAAAAATGTTTAGAAAATGGAATCCCCGTTTTTACCCGAAAGACGCCTAGTTCGCCTAATCAAAAAAGTCTGGGCACAGCAAGTGCGTTATGCTGGTGCATTTACATAAACATGTTTATAATAGCAAATATGTGTTTTTTTAAGAAAGCAGTCATCAAATTTGCTTACCATTGTAACCTGTGTGCGCGAAACAATGTACCATGTTTCATCAAAATAACTTTATTGTTTGAAAATGTACACAAATTTTTCGAAAATAAACTAAAAATGTTCCCTAAAAAACTGGTTTCCGGGCCAACGAACCTTATAAGTTAATAGCAAATTGATCTATTCAAATTTGAAGCATTTAATGAAAATTCTCTCCCATACCGCATTTGCTGCGTGCCGAATTTCTTTTCTCACGAACATGCATTATATTTCGATAGAAAATTCAAAAATGCAGTAATATAAGGCGTTTTCGATTAAAAAAAAAGAAGAAAATTTGTATCACCAACGACTTATGGGCCACCCTGTGATTGTAGAAATATTTTTTAAGATGAAGCTTAAGACGCCCTATAATTAACGTACATAAGTTTTTTCCACATCTTGGTTAATAACGGATATCTTGAGCTTTATTGATGTTTTTCCTAACAATTATATACCATCAAAAGATACACTCTATAGCTAAAACTACTGCCAAAACATTAGAGATAGGGTCTAGTTGAAATGAATTTTCCGGAAATGTTTTAGTAAAATGAATGACAATCACCGTTGAAGCTGATACTTCAGGGTTTGTAAAACATTATTCTTACGACATTTTCTTTACATAACCCGTATTAGTTTCAGGTTCTTTGCCTAAATGTTGCTAATTTTGACGTTTTACATCGCGACTTTGGAGTTTTGAGGAAAACCTTTTTTTTCCCTTTAAGTGCCTATAACTTTTTGTCTTTAAACTCACAGACCTAAATTTGGTGCCCATACTTTGTTATTTCCGGAGATATAATTTTTTTCCGAAAAAAACACAACATTTTTTGGATAAACCTGGGCAGCTTTTTCTAGCTAACGAACTTATCCAATCCATTTGCAAAAGGAAGGTACTAGCAAATTTGATCAAAATCAGTCCATCATTTTTTGAGTTATCAGCGTGATATATATATATATATATATATATATATATATATATATATATATATATATATATATATATATATATATATATGGTACTTCTCATTAGTTGAAAGAAAATAAGGAAAGGGGAAAGGGAAAACAGCATAAAAACATCACAATGTGCCTCTGCAAAAATTTAGGGGAATGAAAAACTCATTACATATCGCTAGATGCCGCTATTACCTCCGACCAACTGCCTTAGTTACCCCTAAAAAATAACCACAAGAGAAACATAATATCAACGTGCTTGTAACGTGGTAAGCTTTATCTATCAGCAGTAGGTTTATGAAATATTGATCGCGGAAAAATCTGCAAAATATCCATATTATTTTTGGTAAATTTGCAGATTAGCTCACGAACGCTTTGCAAAAAACTGTTTTCAGAAGCCTGCCTAGAAGCCTCCCTGGATGTACGAACCACAAGAAAAAATTCTTGTTCACACCCCCAAGGAAGTTACGGGACCAGGAGTGAATAGGGGTGCTGGGCGGGGTAGGTAGTAAACAGGTAATATGAGCAGAAAATGCGAAGAAAACGGTCTTGAAAGCTGTCTTTTTCACATCTTGAAGCCATATCCCCCTTAAACCCTGCCTACCCCGCACTGCACCCCTATTCCCCCAGGTGCCGTAACTTCCTTGGCGTGTATGAACAAGACATTTTTCTTGTGGTTTATGCAACGAGGGTGGCTGTATGCACACGAGAGGGGAAGGAAAATTCACACGACGAAGCACCCTCCACTTTGTTTAATTTGACTATATGTAATAATTGACAAACTACACACGTATCAATACAAAATGCGAAGCAATCTATATAAGCATGTTTTTGAAATAACGAAAGAAGAATGAAAACGACGTAAATAAAATATTCGGGGGGTATTTAATGCTTTTATTTTCTATTTACACTTAGTTACAGTATTATCTGTATGTATTTTAATATAAATTAACACATAATTTTTACTGCTATTCATTTATAGGACATTTATTTATAAGACAGTAATATTGTTTTAAAATTGATTGGTTAGAACGAATATGTTACAAACATTTGACAATGTCACATAAATAAGTTTAAATATATACAGCAGAATCTAGAAGATTGCACTAGTTTTGCATATAGTCGTTTAAGGAAACTAGAAAATCAAACCGGCTACTATAAATAGATTTTCATGCAAATTGTATTTCCTTAATTTAATTCTCTTCATTCACTTTATGTAAATGAACGTACAAGTTTAATTAGGTGCTCGATTACTTGAATACCGATTCACCTGGCTCGTTATAAGTAACTACCGAGTCTTTACCATGTTTACATAGATAAGAAAGAAGCAAATAACAGTTTTATATGAAAAATACATACCTCCACCTAACGTAGTCACAGTGTGTTGATGTTTCCCATGAGCCAATCCGTATTTAATGGGTTTGAAGTGGAAAAAGGAGGGTGAATAACCCGAACCAGCCCTACTCAGTGAGCTGAACCTTTCTTCTCTATCTTCTACGTAGACTCCCTCTTTTCCCATAGCAGCCAACTGTCGCCCTTTCGGCATAAACATGATAAGGAACACCATCATTGAAGAAACGACCAAACCAAAAGCGATGCAGGCATCCTTGTGTCTTTCTTGCACCAGGAGTCCGCTTAATGTCCACACCAGCCACGTAGGGATGCTGCAGCCCACGCTCAACCCTATATAAGTGGCCTCCCGGTAATTGTCCCTAATCCCACGTGACTTCACAGCTAGCACCGTAACGAACACTATGAGAAAGAGCACGTAAATCAGAGACAGGAGCATGTCCAAATACGAGGTACGGCACAGGGGAATCACCTTCGGGCTGCTAATGTCCTCCGCGGTCACTAAGAGTCTATGCTTACTCTGTGTCACCACTGTGTCTACGGTGATGATGTCCACTAGTGGAGGGCTGGTTAGTAACCACTGCACCCCTATTGCTACCTGAATAAGAATGGCGAAGAGAAGCAGCAACCCCTGATAAGGAGCTGGTAAATAGACGCCCCCATTTAAGCTGATCAAGAAGACGCACTTCACTAAAAGGGATGCAAAGACTATGGTGTACGAAACGCCGGTACCGAAACGCATGATGGCACAAGTAAGCTGGGTAGGTGAGAGCGCTAGCACCACGCTAAGGGCTGCACAAGCAAACAATCCTAGAAGCAACATTTGTCCGAGGAAGAGGTGTCTTCGACTAGGGGTAGTGCGCCAAGCTTTACACAATACGAAGATCTCGAAGGCCACTATGAGTATCATGGTGATGACGGCCAAGGCCAGTAAGGGGATGACCCAGACCTCGTTGCGGAATACCAGGGCTATTCTGTCACTTTGCGGTGGTGTGCATCCTACACAGGCTGTTTTACTGACGTGGCTAGTCTGTTCCGTGGTGGTGGCGGGACTCCTGGGGCTGGTGGGCACCAGGAAGAAGTCGGTGCTCATCTCTAGACGTGAGGGTAATGCTTGTAAAGGCTGACGTGAAGAAATGTTGTCATCCTTTGAGGGTGAAAGTAGTTGGACGTGGAGGCCGGCGTCTTGGGGTGGCCCCCTGTCCAGGTCTCCAGCGCGAGCTCGTCGGTCATCTGCAGCTGCGATAACAAGAAGCGCGGCGCACGCCACTCTTGTGGCCAACAGTACGGCAGCTCGAGCCATACTGCTTCTTGATCTTGATGACTGGTGTTTTGTGCCGGAGCCCCACGCAACGACACTGCAAGTCCGGGGACCAGACTCTGCCGCGGCTGTTCCCATCACGGGTGTTGCCAGATTCATTTAGCAGCACTTGTTTTCGGTAGACTGTAAACGTCAATTTTTAATCATATATTTAATATATAAATTATAGCATGAGACATAAAGCAATTTATTTAATAAAATAGTCAACAGCATAGTGGAATATGAATGATCGGTTTAAAAATATTAATTAGTTTATTACACAATGCCAGAAAAAAAACCTCACAAAGAACATGGCACTAGAAGCGAGAAATCGGAGGGAAGCACGTATCACTATTTTGATGGTTTAAAGGGCAAATGTATTGATAAATATTTTGGAAAAATTGAGAAAACATGTCATACGATCATCATAATCATCACAGTCTACAGGCGTTGTCGCTCTATCGTCGCAAACATGATTCTGTGTCTCCAACAGCTAACTCCATTTCATTATAACTTCAACACTTCATCAAGCGTGTAAGGTTTTCTGGAAGTTTTTCCCTTATACCTATTTTTATTTTAAAATAAGTTTTAATTATATATTATACCTAACAAAAAAGGTGGGGCCTGTGCCAGTTCGTTTATCAGCAATGATGGGCCGCTTGGCGAAACGTGACCCTGTCTTTCTAAATATGATGTAACAAAAGTTATGCTAAGGTTATTTAGGTTAGAGCAAGAAGTAAGAGGGATGCGTTTAAGTTAAATAGGCGGCACACAGTTTAATAACAAAAGGTTACTTCTGATTTTATTGTTTACAAATAAAGTTTCCTCCAGCAAAAAAGGAATCCGTAAAATTTTATTTTATTTTTAACTTTTTAGTGAATTTTCTTCAAAAAAATGCACTAATAAGGGGATCGCGAGTTTGGAATTTTGAAAAAACTTTCTTCAAATGAGCGCAAACTAGGCCCCCTAGAACCCATATCCAGGGTCAGTTAAAGTTTATATACGTATATATATATATTAAATTTGGTCAGTACCTTCCTTTTGCAAGTGTCTTGGACAAGTTCATTAGCCAGGAAAATCGGCTTAGTTTTTCCCGAAAAATTTTTTCTTTCGTAATTTTGGTAAATTTTCTTAAAAAAAAAAATCACTAATGAGGAGATCCCGACTTTTGAATATTGGAAAAATTTCTTCAAATGAGCGCTATTTTTAGGACCGCCGGAACCCAAATCCGAGGTCGTTTTCAGACTATATGTTTATATATATATATATATATATATATATATATATATATATATATATATATATATATATATATATATATATATATATATATATATATATATATATATATATATATATATATATATATATATATATATATATATATATATATGTGTGTGTCACGCCTATACCTAAAAAAATTATGGACCAATTTTGATAAAACTTGGTGAGTACCTTTCTTTTGCAAGTGGCTTGGAAAAGTTCATTCGCCAGGAAAATCCGCTTAGGTTTTCACGGAAAATTTTGTGTTTTCTTTCGAAAAAAAATTATATCTCCGGAATTAACAAAGTAAGGGCAACCAAATTTCGTATGCGGGTTTATATCATTATGGGTAAGTTACCTACTAAAATTTAGCTTTGTAGGTTAAAGGACAAAAAGTTACAGGCATTTAAAGAAAAATAAATTTGGGTTTTCCTCAAAACGTCAAAGTCGGGATTTAAAACGTCAAAATTGGTAATATTTAGGCAATGAACCTGAAACTAATATGAGCTATGGAAGGAAAATGTCTCAAGAAGAATGTTTTAGAAAGCCTGAACTCTTAGTTTAAATCGTCATTGTCCTTCATTTTACTAAAATATTCCCAGAAAATTCACTTCAAATAGACCCTTTCTCTGTTGCTTTGGCAGTACTGTTGGCTATAGAGTTTATCGGTTAATGGTAGATATATAATTTTTTTCGAATTTTCGTAAAAAATCTTTAAAGCCCAATATATCCGTTATTATGCAATATATAAAAAAAATTGTATGCATTAATTATAGGGTGTCTTGAACCACATCTTAAAAAAATATTTCTACAATTACAGGGTGGCCCATAAGTCGTTGGTGATTCAAATTTTCTTTTTTAGGGAAATTCATATCTCCGGAAATAACAAAGTGAGTGCAACCAAATTTGGTACGCGTATTTGTATTATAAAGAGTGAACCACGTACCAAAATATAGGTCTCTTAGTTTAAGGACAAAAAAGTTACGGGCAGCTAATGAAACAAATTTTGAAGTTTTCCTCAAAACGTCAAACTCGCAATTTAAAACGTCAAAATTCGCAATGTTTAGGCAAAGAAGTGAAACAAATACGTATTGTGAAAAGAAAATGTTGCAAGAAAAGTGTTCTGCAAACCCTTAAGTATCAGATTCAACCGTCATTGCCCTTCATTTTACTAAAATATTTACAGAAAATTCATTTCAAATAGACCCTTTCTCTGATGCTTTGGCTGTCGGTTTAGTTAAGTTGATGCTTTGTAAGAAAATTCGTAGCAAATTTTCATTAGATCCTTCAAATATCAATAATTCAATTTGCTATTGACGTAAGTTTTGTTGATTAGGAAAGCAACCTAATCAATTTAACTTTATTTTCGGAAAATTTTTGTATGAGCACAGCAAGCGCGTTTTGGTTGCCAATTTTCTTTAAATGTTTCAAATTTCAATAACTCAATTTGTTATTAACCTAAGGTTAATTGGCTAGGAGACCTGTTTTCTCGGAAACACTTAAAGTTTATTTTCGGAAAATTTTTCTACATTTTCAAATAATTATTTTGATAAAATATGGTACATTGTTCCTACTATATAGGTTGTACCAGTAACCAAATTGATGCCTGCTCGCATTAGAGCGATATATTTGTAATTAAAAACATTTTTATGAAAATTCACATCCATAACGCACTTGCTGCGTCAGAGTTTTTTATATCTTTGGAAATACCAAAGGTAGGGCAACCAAATTAGGTACACTGGCCTATATCATAAAAGTAAACTATGTACCAAAATTTAGATCTGTAAGTTTAAAGGAAAAAAGGTATAGGTAATTAAAAAAAAAATAGTTTTCTTCTTAAAACGTCAAATTCGCGATTTGAAACGTCAAAATGGACAACATTTAGGGAAAGAACCCGAAACAAATACGGATTATGTAAAGAAAATGTCGCAACAAGAGTGTTCTACAAACCCATTAAGTTTCAGCTTCAACCGTCATTGTCCTTCATTTTACTAAAATATTTACAGAAAATTCATTTCAAATAGACCCTTTCTCTGATGCTTTGACAGTAGCTTTAGTTATAGAGTTGATCGTTTAATGGTCTATAATTTTTACGAATTTCCGTACAAAAAAATTCGCTCCTGAGGAGACCGCCACTTTTAAATTTTTAAAAGATTTCTCCAAATGAGCGCGAACATAATATACTTTAATTCTTCGGTATATCTACTTTTACTTAAAGCAAAATTAATTAACCTGTTTACTAAAAATTTCAGACTGGCCATTTTTTGTGCGTAGTATGATGTGAGTCATTTGGAATGTAGCTTAGAGTGGTGGTTTCTTTTCTATTGGCATCAAATTCTAAAGTGTCTTTATTTTAGAGAACTGGTATATCTAAAAAGGGTAATTTATTATAAATTTCTAATTCGTGGGTAGATTTTATAGAAACAAATTTATTGTTTAATTTGGCAATAAATTATTCTATTCTGCAAATATTTGTGCTAATCAATGCGAAAATATCATACGCGTAACGAAGCCACATTCTAGGAAAATACTCACTATCATTCTTAAGATCTGTTTCAAATCTTTTCATGAAAAGGTCTGCAATAAACAACGATAGCGGGTTACCCATTTCCGTGTCTTGGGTTTGTTCAAAAAACTCATTCTTGAATTGAAAAATATTTTGTTTAATACAAAAGTTTGTTATAAAATTCTTTGCAGACCTCTTCATTTATGTTATTCATTTTTAACAACTCTTCTAAATACGTTAACGTTTGTCTCGTGCCAACGCTAGGAAACAATGAGGTTACATTAAATGAGATTACAACCTCGCCTTCAATCAATTTAACCTCTTTGATTTAATTAATAAGTTCAAGTAAATTTGTTACTGATAAACTTTTTTATTTGACGGACAAGCTTTTAAACCATTTGTCAACTACTTTGATAAATTGTATGTCGGGGAATCTATAGCCGAAACAATAGGTCTCATTGATTTTTCCGGTTAATGAATTTTTTGGAGACAGTACTTTTTGGGGACTTTAGGATTTGCAACGTGTAACTTTCTTCCTAAGTCTTTCGATAATAAGGTTGTGACAACTGCTTAGACTATTTTTAACGTCCGAAATCACTTTTGGTGGCGGGTTTTTATTTAGTTTCTTATACGGTCCTGTCTCTATGGCGTTATAAACTTCATCTTTATAATCGTTTTTGTCCAAAATCTCAACTTTATTACCTTTATATGTTTTAACATAAAGAAAATTTTTCTCTCGCAATCGCTTAACTATTTGATTTGATTAAAATTTTGGTTTTTAGTGGACTTATTTTCTTTCAAGTTTCTTAAAATTTTATTTTTACATGCTTCTCTAATAATTTTTTTTGAAGATTCAGGTAATTTTTAAATTTCTGTTTCAATACTAGCAATGATTTCTACTATATTGTTTTTTTGTAACTGTAGACCGAAATACTCAGTGAGTGGTGGACGTGCCGCCACCTAGTTGCGGAACCAAGTAGTATGCTGTCACGCCAGCTCCAAATAACACAAAGTGTTAAAAAAATAGACTGGATACAGCTAACTAACAATTTAGAAAATTGTCAGCCCTGGCCCATTTCTACCCCAATATAGGGACAAAGTATGTAAGCCATTAAAAAAAGAAAGGCACTTGCCGAGTTTCATTGAAATCGGTTACTTATTTTTTGAGTTATCGGACGGATACATATATATATATATATATATATATATATATATATATATATATATATATATATATATATATATATATATATATATATATATATATATATATATATATAAACATATAAAAAATTTAAACTGACCCCGCATATGGGTTCTAGGGGTCCTAGTTCACGCTCATTTGAAAAAATTTTTGCAATGCTCACCATCGATACCTCTCTATTAGTGAATTTTTTAAAATAAAAATTCACTAAAACCAGCTTGATCATCATTTGGGCAAAACTAATATTTGAACAAAATATTTTACAAATATTAAAAATGTATCATCAAAGACTACAGAATGGAAATTACAGAAGCTAAAATTACTGTTTGAGTTTTTATCTCGACTCAAAGGTGAATTCTCTTAGGTGAAGTGGTTATTATATTGTATTATAGTGCTTACCTTTATAGAGAGCAGTTAGAATAATTTGACCAAAAGCGCAAAGTCATTATCTTACCCTCTTAATACTTGAACTTACTATTGAGTTTGGGCCACCCAAGCGGTCTCTGAGAAGACTCAAAGAGGTAAATTAGCTGCACTAAAATTATCACAAAGTGTGGTTGTGATACGGTAAATTAGAAAGGTACCTTAAAAAGTGCGATCTACAAAGAATACAGTGGAGTTTGCAAAATTGAATTCAAATTTATTAAGGTGCCAAATATCAACAACTTTAAAACATTTAAATGTTAATGACTGCTATTTAAAGATGAAAATAAGTCTGGGCCCAGCAAGTGCGTTATAGTAGTAAATTTTCATAAAAATACTTTTATGCAGATATGTCTTTTTTAATGAAAGCAGGCATCAAATTTGGCTAAATATTTTTTACACAAAATTCTGCTAAAAGGATAAATACAATTCAAATTATATACCTAATCTGTAATTTAAATTGAAATTAAAATGATTTGTTTGCAGGAAAATCCATTAAAACCACACTTTGGACGAATTTCATTTAAAACATGTTCCATGAATTGAATAATTTTTCTTACAAAAATTTTCAAATGTTTCTTCAAAGAAAATGTATTAAACTTATTTATAAGAAGATTCGCTATTAAAAGAACATGTTGTACAAGAAAATTCGTTAATAAAAATAAATTGAATGAAAAAAAAAAAAAACTGGTCACCGACAAAATCAGCAGAATTTTTAGAACCCATAATATCAAAACCGTATTCACAACAGAGCAAAAACTGTCAAATCTGATAAAAACTCCCAAGGATACGATTCCAAACGAAACCCACGGAGTTTACGAAATTCCTTGTTCCGACTGTTTCCGAACTTATGTAGGACAAACAAATAGACGCATTCACAATAGAATATATGAACACACCCACTCAGTTACAAAATCCGACCCCTCATCGGCGCTGGCCATGCATCATATTCATACAGGGCACAAAATAGACTTTGATAATGCCAAAACAATAGCACCGGTTTACAACTTCAAAACGAGAATTATCCGCAAAGCAATGAAGATTGAAAAACGTCCCGATTGTTTAAATAAGAGAGATTATGGTCTTCGCCTTCCGACTACTTAGAAACCTATTATCTATTCTTTACAAACACACAAAAAGAAAAAAAATCCACAGACAATTTTATTGCATCATTATCTGCCTCAACAAAGGCCGGTGACCCTCTTATTCCTCCTCTAAGTACCGTGACCAAAGCCCCCCACTTAATTGACGGTGACCCTACTACTTTCACTGATAAAGAAGCAGGTAGACGGAACGACATATATAAGACAAGACTTGCAACGAACTGCCAGATCTCTCTGAGGCCTAGGGTTGGACACACTGAGACCTCACATACGATATCCGGCGAGATTTGGGGAGGGGGCAGATTGAGGCCCCGTAATCGAGCTACAACAACCCAACCCACCTTTGTCCACCGCTCTAAGATGTAGGGAGATTGAGGCCTTAGAGTGTCCGTACATATTTCCTTTACCTACCTTTGTCCACCACTCTAAGGAGTAGGTAGATTAAGGCCTTAGAGTGTCCTTACATATTTCCTTTACCCACCTTTGTCCACCAATCTGAGGAGTGCGCAGATTGAGGCCTTAGAGTGTTCTTACATATTTCCTTTACCCACCTTTGTCCACCACTCTAAGGAGTAGTCAGATTGAGGCCTTAGAGTTTCCTTACATATTTCCTTTACCTCTTGAAAATGGCTCCAAAACAGGAGCCGAGACGTCGAGTTTCCATAAATTCTGGACGCGGTTCAACCCGAGAACCAAGTATGTCTCCCATTAAAGACCGCGGAAATCTTTCTGAACATTTATATATATATATATATATATATATATATATATATATATATATATATATATATATATATATATATATATATATATATATACATATTAAAATTATCCAACCCACTTGCAAAAGGAAGATATGTGCCATATTTGATCGAAATCAGCCCATTATTCTTTGAGTTATCGGTGTAATATATATATATATATATATATATATATATATATATATATATATATATATATATATATATATATATATATATATATATAACATTGAAACTGACCCTGGATATGGATTCTAGGGGGCGCGCTCATTTGCAAAAATTGTTCATATTTCTAAAGTCGAATTCTCCTCATTACTGAATTTTTTTAAAGAAAATTCAAAAATCCACTAAAAACTGGAAGAGCATAACCAGTCTGGTGAGAAAAACATTGTGATAAGACATACCAATGGAAATCCCAGAATTGTCACGATACCTTTACACACATAGGTAAGTCCAATTTTTCACAGCTAAATACATATTCAGGCGGTATCAGTGGCTGTCATTATAATGTGCGTAGTTTAAGATCCAAGGTAGATAAATTTTATAGTTCTGTTAGTGAAGGCGGACTTAACATTATTTTGGTCACAGAGATCTGGCTCAGAAAAGACATGTTGAGTTGCGAGTGGTTCCAGATGACTACTCTGTGCTTCTTAGTGAACGAAACACCAAAAATGTTGGAGTTTCTCTTGGTGCTGGCGTACTGTTGACCATTAAAGCGCCCGTGTTGGGTAAATACGTTGCTGTCAACGCTTGGGAGAACCTAGTGCCATCTTTTATTTCGTTTTGTGTGATTGTAGGTTTGTTACTTTTAGGCTTATTATTTTTGTTGTGTACGTTCCTCCACATATTACGTTATATGATTATTAGTTACTTTTTTTAAAATTCTTTAACACGTGGAGGCTACTATCCGAAGATAAATGTCCAGTTTCAGAAAGCTCGATTAAATATTTAACGGCCGGTTAGTTAATCAAGGCGTCAGAAGACCAATCACAGACTATGATTCTGATTTTTGCCATGACAACCAAATATTTTGAAGCTATGATTGGTTGTATTAAGCCTTGATTAACTAACCGGCCGTTAAATATTTAATCAAGCTTTGTGAAACTGGCAATAGTGTTATTTTAGGTGATTTTAATGCTAATGCAGACAACAAACCACGTATTAAGGATAATTTTGTCTAACACAGTTTAATACTATTGCTAACATTAATAATATAACTAAATATCTAGTGTATTCCACCTGCAAAAGTCATGCTCTGCGTAACATGTCGTCTTTAGTCCGGAAAGATTCTCACTATCGTAGTGTATTTATTTTAGTGACATCAGCTTCAGTGGTTCACGTAACCTATTTCCAGCTGATCATACTGAGAAAATATATAACTTTCGCAAAGCGGATTATCCCGCTTTGTACAACTTGCTGTGTAATACTGATTGGTCGCTTTCTTGTGAGTATAGCCACCCTGAGGTAGCATCTAATATGTTTTATAAAGGGTTTGTATAACTTGCTGTGTAATACTGATTGGTCGCTCTCTTGTAAGTGTAACGACCCTGAGGTAGAATGTGATATGTTTTATAAAGGGTTATGTTACATTTTTGATGCTCATATCCCTGTTTATAGAAACCGTAAAGCTATCCCTCCTGGTTTTCTAATGAGATTAATAGTAATATAAAATTAAAATGTACTCTTCGCCTAAAACATAGTGTCTGGTTCAGCATCTCAGCCGGAAAGTTTCAGACAGCTCAGGTCATAGGTCATTAGTAAAACGCCAAATCAGTACTAGATATAAGAGATATTCGTGATATTAAATTATCACTTTCTAATTGCCCTAAAGTTCTGGTCATATGTAGGTAAATGGTAAAAGTTTGGGACGCAGCAAGTGCGTTATGGTAGTGGATTTTTATCAAATGCTTCAAACTAATATAACTCAATTTTAAATAAACTTAGAAAGTTAAATTTTTGTACGTAGTAAAGATATTTTCTAGGGCAATTTATCCACTAAGTTTCACTAAAATAACTTTGTAATTTTCGGAGAAAAATAATTTTTTTTGACAGAAAATTGAAAATTTGAAAAACTCAATTTTATATAAATTTAGAAACTTTCATTTTGTTATGTAGTAAGGTATTTCTCAGGGCAATATATCCACCAAATTTTATTTAAAAGCTTTGTAATTGTCGGAGAAAAAATTTTTTTTCGAAAGAAAACTTTACTTTTTCCCGTAAAACCTTGTAAGATTTTCCTGGATAACGAACTCATCCAAGCCATTAACAAGAGAAAGGCACCTGACGAGTTTCATCGAAATCGGTTAATTATTTTTTGAGTTATCGGTTGGATACATTAAATAAAAATTCACTAAAAAGACAACAACTACGATACCTGGTTAGATGCACTACAACGGTTCAAAACTTACATATTCACAAGAAATAGTCACCGCCTTTGTACCTTATTAGTGAATTTTCATTAAGAAAATTCACTAATAGAGAGGTATCGATGGTGAGACTTTCGGAAAATTTTTTCAAATAAGCGCGAATTAGGGCCTCTGGAACTCATTTCCATGGTCAGTTAAAATGTATATATATATATATATATATATATATATATATATATATATATATATATATATATATATATATATATATATATATATATATATATCACTCAAAAAATAATAGGCCGATTTTGGTCAAATTTTTTGAGTACCTTCCTTTTGCAAGTGGATTGGATAA
The DNA here is from genome assembly GCA_964006375.1 of Tillus elongatus. Lineage (NCBI taxonomy): Eukaryota > Metazoa > Arthropoda > Insecta > Coleoptera > Cleridae > Tillus > Tillus elongatus. Next base: position 27,959,911 of record OZ023263.1, on the reverse strand, counting down.
GTTTGTTATACAGGTTTTCCCGGAAAATTTTGTGTTTTCTTTCGGAAAAAAATTATATCTCCGGAAACAACTAAGTAAGGGTAACCAAGTTCGGTGCGCGTATTGACATTGTCAAGAGTGAACAACGTACCAAAATTTAGCTCTGTGAGTTTAAAGACAAATAAGTTATGGGCATTAAAAAAAAGATTTTTTCCTCAAAACGTAAAAGTCGCGATTTGAGACTTCAAAATTGACAACATTTAGGCAAAGCATCTGAAACAAATACGAATTATGTAAAGAAAATGTCGCAAGAAGAGTGTTCTGCCAACCCTTAAATTTCAGCTTCAACCGTCATTGTCCTTCATTTTATTAAAATATTTACAGAAAATTCATTTCAAATAGATGCTTTGGCGGTAGTTTTAGTTCAGTTTATGCTTTAACCGTCTATAGTTTTTAGTTCATTTTCGTAGAAAACATTCGTTAATGAGGAGACCGCGACTTTTGAATTTTTAAAAATTTCCTCAAATGCGCGCAAACTAGGGCCCCTAGAATCCATATTCGGGTTTACATTCCGTTTTTATCTGTTCACACATGTACAAGCTCACGCATTTCTACGGTAAAGCTCAATATAATTGTTATTATACAAGATACGAGAAAAAATTGTATACGTTAATTATAGGGTGTCTTGAGCTGCATCTTATAAAATTATTTTGACAATCACAGAGTGGCCCATAAGTCGTTGTTGATGCCTACAAAAAAAAATTCGCACACCCTCATATTATTGCCTTTTTGCATTTTTTATCGAAATATGATGCATGCTTGTAAGAAAAATTTCGAGACGTAGTAAGTGCGTTTTGGTAGCGAATTCGCATTAAATGCTTTAAATTTCAATAACTCACTTTGCTATTAAGCTAAGGTTGTTGGCTAGGGAACCAGTTTTCTCAGAAATATTTTAAGTTTATTTTTGGAAAATTTTTGTACATTTTCAAACAATAACTTATTTTGATAAAATATGGTACATTGTTCCCACTATATAGGCTATACCGGTAACCAGATTGATGCATTCTTGCATTAGAGAGACATATTTGCTATTAGAAACATTTTTATGAGAATTCACTTCCTTAACGCACTTGCTGCGTCCAGAATTTTCACCTATACTCCAGTAATATTCTACTTGCTTGGGTGTTTTGTCAGGCAAGAAAAAAACGATTCTGTACTCTCGAAAAGTTTTCAGGCACTCACTTCTTTTCAGAAGAGCATAGATAAGAGCAACCTTTCTGAAAGTCACCTTTATTAGCCTTGGTCGTCGCTTTTCTCTGAAAAATTGGTCCAGTCTCATAATACTCTCAATAACCCCTCGCTTGACAGATACAATCCTCGATAACACTTTAGGCACTCCATCCAGTTTACTGATTACCTCAGGATTTCTGGTGAACCAAAAATTATCTTCTTACGTTTTCACGCGCAGCACTATTCAAAAGAAATCTCTCTATCATTTCATGACTACTAGTTCCGTCATCTTGTCCAGATGTCTCCACTGTAATAAAATCATTCAGTAGTTGATCAATATGTTCTTCAAGACTTTGAAGATGTTTAATTAGTGCTGGCACCTGAAGTAGTCCTTGGTGACAGGCTTCAGGAGAAGACTTTACGGCTCGTAATTGGTCCCAGACACCTAATCTCCGTTTGGAAGTCATTTTGTACAAAATAATCTGCTACAGCTGTCACACGGAAAACCGATACTATCATCAACAGTATGTCTGCATTTAGAGCATTGCATGATTTTATGATTAAATATGCCCACACCAAATCCAAATTAGTCACCTCTGTATATTTATACAGAAGCTAAAAGGTCTCGAATTAAAAGATAAAGTTGTTTTTAGTAAACACATATATAATGCATTTTTCTCTATAAAAAGTTTTAATAGGTTATCATAAAACAAGTATTTTATGTTGCTTTTGTTATAAATGATTGGCCAATTTCTAACAAATGTCAAAATTAACTTTAAACTTATAAAAAAAAACTAATCCCCACGTTGTGGAGACAGTATAACTAAAAAAAAACTATTATTAGCTCTATACGTTGGGCACAGGTATAATTTTTTTTTATTATGCCCTAGGTATTTATTAAGGAATTAATGATTACTACATACAGACTTGGAGACTACTACTCTGGCTTCGCTGTTGGTATTCGTTGATGAAGGACGAAGCCAGCGCGTAAGCTAACTGGAGCAAGTTGCCCTTACGAATTCTGGATGTTCTAGGATGTTCTTCAACGTTTCTGTGACTATAGTTTCGCTGCTTGACAGCATTCTCAGACTGATTAAAATTGAATTAGTACGAAATAATGACAACTACAAATAAAGATCTGTTGCTATGTTATGATATGATGTTTTCATCAAAAAATTAATATAAGTTTATTTGCATCCACATTAATTATACATGTAAAATATATACATTGTTTAGAATAAAATTACAACAAATAACAAATAAACCAAACAATATCCACTAAAGCACAGCTTGTGTGTGGATTATGGGTTTCTTCCATCATTTTAAAGTCTTCAACACAAAAAAAAATTCAATTTCTAATTTTGAATCAGCACAACGGGTAATCGGGTATCCCACAAGATTATAATCAAATTTTCCACGGCATCAAGATAAATGAAACCTAGGGGTCCCCCATATGATTCATAACACTGTGATCCTCTGCGAAACAAACCAGCCCGGTACATCCCACCCCAGCTTTATTCCCCTACTATCACCATCATAGACTTCTCACTCTCCATACAACCAAACATTTTACAACACATACACACTCGTGCACACACACTCACTCACACGCATTGTTTATATATCCAGTCAATCAAGTATGGTACCCATGCATGAGTGTGAATTGGGTCCGCAGATGCAAGTACCCATTTTCTCAAATTTCGTTTGAATACATTTCTCGAAGTGGTACTCTTTATATCATCTGGCAGTTTATTATATAAACGAGTAGAATAGTAACCGTAACTATGTTGTCCCACTGTCTTATTTGGTCTATTAGTTTTCAGACCATAGTGTCCTCTTCGTAAGTCATATGTAATGTCACAAGATTCATTGTCGTTAGTAGACCGTTTCATATGCAGAATAACTTTGTATGCAAATATCTGTTCCAGGTTCATTACATTAGCTTCAGGAAACAGTAATCCAGACGGGTAAGCACGTGGTTTCCCAAGTATTATTCCCAGGAACCATTTTTGAACAACGTTCACATCTCTAAGATGACAAGCAGCAGCTCCACCCCCCCACCCCCCCATGAAACTACCCCATACCGAAGGTAATATATTAATTTTAGTTGCTTAAAAGTTAGAAAACTCTTCAGGTATTTCAGCCTATGTATTAAATATCTTAGTTTTCCTGTAATCAGCTGCGGATGCTTGTCCCATCTCAGATGTTGGTCCAATACAACTCCCAAATATTTATGTGAATAAACTGGCTTGATCTCTATTTCCCTGGATGCCTTTAGCGATGTATATTGTGGCTGATTATTACCATAATTCCAGAAAGTTATGTAATCTGTTTTCTCTACATTTATCGCTAAGTTATTGCAATCAAACCACTTTTTGATTCCATGCAAATCTTGCTCTACATTTAGTTTCAACGATTCCCATGTGTCATCACTGTAAAATAGTGCGGTGTAATCGGCAAAGCTCACAATTTTTCCTCTTGTTTGCTGTAGAAATAAGGAATTCAAATAAATTATAAAGAGCAACGGGCCCAAAACACTTCCCTGTGGCACACCGCAAGTAACTTCCTCAAAATCACTAAGAACACCACCAATGTCGACACACTGCATTCTCTGCTCCAAATAACTTTCCAGCAGTTTGTGAGCTTTACCCCTTATTCCTATATCATACAACCTATACAACAGTACCCTATGATTCACAGTATCAAATGCCTTTTCCAAATCTAGGAAAATGCACTGGCTACGCTTATTTGTATCTAGCGCCTTATAAATTAATTTCGTTAGTGATCAGAGCGTCTTCTGTGCTTCTACCCTCTCTAAAACCATATTGGTTTTCAGCCAATATTTGATACCTCTTCAAAAAGCCATTTATTCTGTCTTTAATAATCTTTTCCAATATTTTAGCGATATTAAATATCAGCGAAATTGGTCGGTAGTTTAAAATATCTATTTTTTCTCCCTTCTTATATATAGGTTTTACAACAGCGACCTTAAATATTTTTGGTACCTCACCATATTCCAGACATTTATTTAAGATATAAGTCAAAGGCCCAACAATCAGTTCCGCAATTTCTTTTAGTGTTTCAGACTTTATTTTGTCTATTCCTGGGATTTTTCTGGCCTCTAGTGATCTTATCAGTGTTAACACCTCTTGTTCCGTTGCTGCTGCCATATATACAGAGTTTACGCTTCCATTTTTCCTAGACGACTTTACATCCTGTCCAAATTTTCCTGACAATTGTTTTCCCACATTCACATAATGGCAATTAAATGCATCTGCAATTTCTTTCTTGTCAGTTAGTATACGTGATCCCACCCTGACCTTCTCAATCACCTCTCTCTTTCTTACTCAATCTGTCATTCTATTTACGGTATCCCATAGATTTTTAGCACCATTTTTAAAACCTGTTACAATTTGCTTTTGATAATAAAGTTTTTGTGCCTCTCTCATAATACAAGTAAGTTTATTCCTGTAAATTTTATACTCATTTTTGAGTTCATCATTATAAGGACTAATTTGTGTCTTTTTATACATTTCATTCTTCTTGTTCACTGATTTTATTATTCCCTTTGTTATCCAGTCTTTTCTGGCTCTGTCGCTCTGTCTAATTTTGATTCTTGTTGTACATAAAGTTGTATAATACTGCAATGTTTCAACGAAGGATTCTGCAAGTATATCTATATTCCTTTCGTTATACACCTTATACCACATTTCATTTGCCAAAACCTTTTTTAGCTGGCTATAATCTACATACTCCCTATATTTGGGCCGTTCCCTACTTTTTGCTTCAGACAATCCATCAGCAAACTGAGCCACCACTGAGAAATGATCAGTTACCGATGTCTTAACAATTCCAGCAGAAACGTCCACCTTATTACGACACATGGCAAAAATGTGATCTATACACGTTCCCGAATTTCCCCGAACTCTTGTTTTCCCATTTATTAGAGACACATAGCCCTCGGAGTTTAGCACATTTAGATATTCCTGTTCATAATCAGTATTCTTAAGCAAATCTATATTTAAATCACCGGTAAAAATATGAAGGTTCCCATGGACTCGTAAACCCTCAAAGTATTCCGACAAGCTTTCAACAAATGTGTAAGGGCATGTTGATGGCGATCTGTATACAGCTGTTACAACTATTGTTTGACCACAAAATGTAACATGGACCCTTATCGATCGAGAGCACCCAATAGTCACCATCTCACACTGAGCTTCCAAGTCACTTCTGATGTAGACACTATCGTTAACGTATAGTGAACCCCGCTTTATGTAGGCTTTAAACCCTTTAGACTTTGCCAGTCGTAAGTGGCTTCTGAGGATGTATTGTTCCCTCTGTTGACTCAATGTTAGATCGTTGCCTATATATACTCTAGAATTTCTCAACTTCTTGATGTTAGCAAACACTAATTTCTTATAAGAAGACAATGTAAACTCCACTATTATGGGTCTATTCTCACTATCCTTTTTGCCAACAATGTGCACCCCAGCGACGGCCTGTAGGCCCAGTTCAATATCAAGTTGACTCTCAATTTTCTTAACAATGAATTCTCTCAAATCATTCCCGTCATATTCAACGTGATCTATTCCGTTTACAACAATATTGTTCCGTCTGTCTCTCCTTTCAAGGTGTTCTATCTTATTCTCCAGCAATTTATCAAAATGAAAATAAAAAATGAAACACAGATGACAGATGAGGCCTTCGAAATGTCTACGTGATGTACGTCAATATTTAACATAGAAATAGAACTAGCCTATAATAACTATGATAACAGTTACAACAATAAAATAACTACACAATAACAGTATAAAAGCAGTCTCTATACAACGAAAATATCGACATACATCGTTGTCGCAGCGAAACTATAGTCACAGAAACGTTGAAGAACATCCTAGAACATCCAGAATTCGTAAGGGCCACTTGCTCCAGTTAGCTTACGCGCTGGCTACGTCCTTCACCAACGAAAACTAACAGTGAAGCCAGAGAAGTAGTGTCCAAGTCTGTATGTAGTATGGACAAGTTTCACCAAATAAGGGCAACAACAATCAATGAATTAATGATTAGTTTGGCTACTCAGTCGGGGAACAAATATAATGTAAATCAACGCAGGGCGTGGGCTTTAGCACTTGCAGGCGGTGGGTTTCAAGATGCACAAATAAAAGTCAGGAGTTAAAAGTAAACTCAGTTTATTAAAAGATTATTGAAGTTATATAATGCAGCTCGATTTAATTAAGCAAATTTAACCAAAGGAGAAATATAAATTAACTACTTTAAATTGGCATATAGCACTGTCAAAATGAGTTGTGGAGCATACACTACTTTTAAAAGAAAATTACAGATAAATGACGTACTTAACTCGAGATTTAAACTGCTGCCTCCGGAGTGATGATCGCATTCGTCCAGCCTTGGATGCTGGAGGTGCCTCATTGTATAGATCCGACTCCCTGGGGAAATGGCTTCACTTCATGGGTCGGCACTCAGGATTGATCTTAGACAGGATGCAATTCAGCGGTTCCATTTAACAGGGTGTCAATTAGACGGTTGCTATCTAGCGGTTCCATTCAGCTGGGTGTTATTCAGCGGTTCCATTCAGCAGGGTGTTATTCAGAGGGCTGCTCCCTAGCGGTTCGAGTCAGAAGGGTGTTATTGAGAGGGCTGCTCCCTAGCGGGGTGCCATTTAGGTATGCTGTTTTTCCCGATTAAAAATTTAACTGTACGATAACATATACAGGTTAACTTGAAACAGAAGAGAGCGTGTCACGCATTGCAACCGTTTATAAAGATTTTCTTATCTGGACATGTCAGGGAGCTGTCGCGTCTGCAGGCGTATTCCATCGAGTTGTGATGCGGTAGAGTAACTGACCGCCGAGTTTGACGTCACTAGAGGGACTCAGACTCTGACGTCATCAAAGGGGTTGATTCAGAAGCTTATTGTAGAAAAATAAAAGGCGTTAACGCGTGTGACATGTCACGTTTATGTTAAATATATGCGACATGTTACAAACTGACGAGTAAAATAACCTTAGTATAAAAATATCTTTTAAAAATTTATCAATTTCAAATATGAGTATGTTATTTTTCTTACATTGTTTTATTTTTAGGTCACATTAACTGGGCTACAGATTTTATTTATTTCTTCCTTCCAAAATTTTATTAACGGTTTAATTAGGAATTTTAATAGAAGCGATGCGCTACCAAATACAGATGTAATTTCTAATTTCACACCTCAATAGGTGTAAGGTTTATATATAATATAATTAATATAGATATTAATTATATTATATTAAAATAAATCTACTGAGTTATTTCTTGATCATTTATCTTAAGTTTAAAAACAAGGATATCGTAATTAAATACTTTTAATATTGAAAAGTTTTTAATTGTCTTGAGCATATCTGATGAACCCTTCTGCCCATGTGATAGATTTACGTCCCAAACTCTAACCACATCTTTTTTGAGGCCAGTTTGTATATAGAGAGAAGTAACTTTGTCTATAGATTGGCACAAAGTAAAACTTCTTTTCCCACCACCATATTATGTCTGGTGATTGTATTTTCTTTCGGAAAAAAATTATATCTGCGGAAATAACAAATTAAGGGCAAATTTGGCATGCGTGTTTGTATTATAAGGAGTGAACCGCGTAACCAACGACAAAAAACTTATGGGCAATTAACAAAAAATGGGGTTTTCCTCAAAACGTCAAAGTCGCGATTTGAAACGTCAAAATTAGCAATGTTTAGGCAAAGAACCTGACAAAAATACGATTTGTGAAAAGAAAATGCTGCAAGAAGAGTGTACTGCAAACCCTTAAGTTTCAGTTTCAAACGACATCGTTCTTCATTTCACTAAAATATTTACAGAAAATTTATTTCAAATAGACCCTTTCTCTGATGCTTTGGTTGTAGGTTTAGTTAAGTTTATGATTTATCGGTCTATAATTTTGAGCTAATTTTCGTGGAAAAAATTCGTTATTGAGGAGATCGCGCCTTATGAATTGTAAAAAGATTTCTTTAAATGAGCGCAAACTATGCCCCCTAGAAACTATATTTGGGTTTACTTTCAGTTTTTATCTGTTAACATATATACAGGGTCACGCATGTGTACCGTAAAGCTCAACATTACTGTTATTATACGAGATACGAGAAAAAATGTATACGTTAATTATAGTGTTATATAATAATTATAAGCTGCATCTTATAAAAATATGTTGGCAGCCACAGGGTGGTCCATAAGTCGTTGGTGATTTTTGTACATTTTCAAACAATAAGTAATATTTTGATCAAATATGGTACATTTTTCTACTATATAGGCTATTCCGGTAACCCGATTGACGCTTGCTTGCATTAGAGAGACATATTGGCTATTAAAAATATTTTTATGAAAATTCACTTCTATAGCGCACTTGCTGCGTCCAGACATTTATTTTATATTAGACACATTAAGAAAACTGATGTCATCAGTAAAGGTATATGCACTTTTTTTTTAAACAATATGTTTTTTGGCAGATCATTCATGTAGATTTTGAATTAGAGTGACCCTAATATACATCCCTGCGGTACATCGATATTAAGATATATTGGTTCAGATATTTCATTCTTCCAGTCGATGATAATTTTTTCACATAAGTAAGATCTAAAGAGCTTTGAGGGAACACCTCTAACCTGATAAAACTCCACTTTATATAGTGTGAGGCTGTCACTAACTGTGTCGGATGCTTTACTAAGATCACAGCATCTTATTTCGACTTTGTGACGATCATTTTGGGCCTCAATAATCCCCTTCATTATTTCTGTAACAAGACTTATTGTCGATTTTCCTTCAGTATATCCAAGCTAAGATGGATTCAAGCATAATCTTTTATTTAAAAAAGCCTTTAGCCTTCGCTGGATTATCTTCTCAAGGATCTCCGCCACTGCTTGGAGGAGCAGTTAATAATTTTCACTATATGATTCATTGCTTTTTTCATACATCGATACTCCTCTGGTACACTTGAGTTTTTCCGGAATACGTCTTCCTCTAAACATTGATTTATGTACCCCTTACATCAAGGGGGGTGAAGTCCCAACGGACGTTTCCGATTTTGGTGTATGAGTCGGTTTCCCTTATAAGCAAAAATTATGATGGCTCCTCCTTGCACAAAAGATTCCGGGAGAGGGGTGTACAGGGAGCGCCAGCATCAAGATTTAACATATCCTTCTCGAATATATGTGGCCTAAATTCTAACCTGACCCCCGTCCACCATTTCCTCCAGGCTAATAGGCCCCAACTCCTCTTCGTCACCGAAACTAAAATCAGTGCCAAAACAGCCACTAATCACCTTAATTTCCCGGGGTATGAGCTACTTACTTCCTTTAGATTGCATGGAGGCATGTGCGCATACGTCCGTAGCAATCTACCCTGCACCAGACTCCCCAATCTAGAAGCTGGTAGAAAAGACATACTATGGATAAAACTCTCTCTCTCAGGGCTGTAACTAAATTCATCTGTTGTATTTACCGGTCACCTTCTGACAACAACTTTGTCCAGGTCTTTGACTACCTTTCTGAAAAAACCGACCATCTGATTTCTGAATATCCTTCCTCCGACGTCACTATTCTTGGTGACTTCAATGCCCATAATAAGGAATGGTTAGGATCTTCAAAAATCGATCCACAAGGAAGAGAAGCCGAGGCCTTTGCAGTCAGCAATTCTTTAGCCAATATGGTTCAGCAACCTACTTACTTTCCTCGCATCCCAACACACAGCTCAAATCCTTTGGATCTCCTTCTTACTACAAATCCTGGCTGCTATAAGATATCAGTTACCGCCCCCCTGGTCGCTCAGACCACGGCATGGTCACAGTCATCACACTCACGTACCGTTTGGCACTACAACTCCGCGAACTTCTCCTCATTTCTATGGGCGTCTGTCTGCTTCTCTCATCCTGACCCCTCTGATATCTTACAAAACGCCACCGAAATTATCCAAGCTGGCATAAAATTATTTATTTCACGTACACAGAAAACCTCTGCAGCCACTCAAATGCCCTGGTTCTCTAAATCCTGTGACAAAGCCAGACTTGAAAAGGTCAAAGCTCACAAAAATCTTCTACACAATCCCAGTCAAGAAAACCGTCAAGCATTTAACGACGCAAGAAACCGCTATGTCCGCATTCTTTCTGAGGCAAAAAACTCGTTTAATAACCACATCAAAAACAAAGTCCTCTTAAGCTCCAGCGGCAGCAAACTTTTCTGGAGTCTTGCTAAATCTATTGGGAATAATTTCTGCAAGAGGACGTTCCCAGCTCTTGTCTCAGGGGATGAAATTGTTTCTACCGCCCTGGGCAAGGTTGAACTTTTTGCCTCGTTGTTCGCCGGCAATTCTACTCTCAACCCATCTCCAAATGTTCAACTACCAGCAGTCCCAATGTCGAGCATAAAATGACGGATATCATTTTCAAAACTAAAAAGGTACGAAAGATGCGCTCTTCTCTTAATACCAAAAAAACATCTGGCCTTGAAGAGATCCCAGCAATTGTTCTCAAAAAATACGCACCAGAACTTTTTCCTGTCCTGACTCGTCTGTTTCAGACATCTTACAATAGAGGCATATTCCCTAGTAACTGGAAAACTGCTCGAGTACAACCCGTCCCCAAGAAAGGATCCAAAGCGCTTCCCAGCACCTACAGGCCTATTTCTCTTCTTTCAGTCGCCTCTAAAGTGATGGAAAAGTATATAAACGCCGAATTACCAAAATTTCTTGAAAAACACAGTCTAATCCACGACAGGCAGTATGGATTCCGTCAGCGCAGATCAACTGCCGACCTCCTTTCCTTTGTCACCCATTCTTGGAACAAGTCTATGGAACTACACGGTGAATCCCAGATTGTCTTTCTAGACATATCCAAAGCATTCGACCAGGTCTGGCAGCGCTGCTTAATAAACTACCGGCCTATGACTTACCATCAAAACTCTGTACGGGGAAAACAAATTTCCTCTCCAACCGGAGCATTTCTGTTGCCTTGGATGGCCATTTCTCTAAACTGTATCCAATTAATGCAGGAGTTCCTCGAGGTTAAGCTTTAGCATCTACTTTGTTTCTTCTCCACATCAATGACCTCCTCTCTAGCATATCCAACCCAGTTCACAGTTACGCGGACGACAGCACCCTCCACGCAAATACACAATATTCTAAGCCTGTCTCTTTAGTAGAAATCTTGTACAATTCAACCCCACCAAATCACAGTCTTGCTTTCATTCTCATAAGAAATACACCAGCCCTAGACCCATCACAATAAACAACCAAGTTATTCAAAGTAATGAGTCCTTTTCACTTGTTGGCATTTCTGTGGATCGAAATCTCAATTGGCACCAACATGTCACATCAATTGCAGAAGCGGCTGCTAAGAAATTATGTTTCCTCTTCCGTACTCGCAAATACTTTTTACCAGCTTATCTCTATACCTTATATACTTCACAAATAAGACCAAACCTCGAGTACTGCTCCCACATCTAGGGTGCTGCTGCCGCTTCTACACTCGCTATCCTGGACTCCATTCAAAAGAGAGCTTTACGTATCATCGGTGACCCTATCCTCACCCAAAGGCTGCCATCCCTTGCCCACCGACGTGTCGTTGATGATCTCTATCTCTCTCTTTTATAGATATCTGCACGGGCACTGCTCAGAGGAGCTTTCTTCCATAGTTCCTCCACCTGCACCAACATATCTGCCAGGGGAACAGAACGAATGCACCCTTTTACTGTCCAGGTCACCAGATATAGAACATAGTTTTATGCCCGCGCTTTTGTCCCGACTACTTCCAAGTTGTGGAATTCCTTGCCGGTACATATTTTTCTTTTTCCCCAGAACCTCCAAACTTTCAAGTCCAGAATTAACAAGTTGCCTCTTTCCTGCTTGTCGACACCCACGGTACGATAGTCTCTAGGCTGTAAGCCCTAGTGGTGTGTTGTTGAAATAAAAAAATAATAATTACTGCCAATATTTTGGCAATAAAAGGAACTATATTTTTTAGGAGTTTAACAGTTAAACTATACGCATTTAACCTTGACCTGAGCAAAAACATGTGTAATGGCACCAACAAACAAATAAGAAATATCTGAATAAATATATATGCTTTACCATTTATAAAAAATAAAGCCTCTAGTTTCATAAAAGTTGTGTCATTTTCATTCTGGTTTTTATGAATATTTTCAATCGTAACACACTTACTGCATCGGAAATTTATTATTTTTAAAACAGTCAGCCACTTAACAAAACCAGTATTTCTAGTTCTGACAAATTCAAATTTATTTTTGCGACAATGTCAAACACTAAGTAAAAATTTGTTTTATAGCCAAGCAAGCTGATTAAAGAACAGATTTATCTATAAAATTCCACGCGGTTCTGGTTTTATTATGGTGCGATTTCACGATCGTTACGTTGACCTAGTGTGGTAACTTTTAATTCGGCGACTTAGCACCTCGAACCTGAAGTGTCACACCAACTTGCTGTGTTTTCTGTAGTAAATATAAAGATTTTATTATACTTATTTATTATACCTTCTGGATATACAGTAACGGCAGGGACAATACTGTACCGTTGGGAACAGCAACCGGCAAACAGTCTTAACGGTCCAATGAAAACAGAAACAATCAGATTTATTAACTTATTAGATGACATATAAGGCCTTCTCTGCTGCAGAGTTTCATCATTAACATCACAGTCTGCAGGCAATGTCGCTTTGCCGCCGCAACTATGAGGCTCTGTCCCCAGCTGTTGTTTCCATTCCATTGTTTTATTTTCTGATGAGTGCAGTTTTACACTTCACGGCCATGTTAATCGTCAAAATAGTCGCTAATGGTCTAAAGAAAAAACCTACATACTAGATACGCTAAAAAGGTGAATGTTTATGCAGGAATAGTTGGAAACCATGTTATTATTCATGACAATTTTAGTAGAAACAATTATTGAGCACTGTTCCAAAATAATATCGTGCCAGTTTTGGCATACTTATATCCTGATCGAGCGAATCCACAAGTTCCAGCGAATGTGATAGTTCCAGCAGGGTGGAGCACCAGCACATTACCAAATCAATGTCCGGCAGTACCTCGACTTAATAGTTCCAAATCGGTAGGTAGGGAGATGATCGTTAGAATGGCCAGCACCATTGTCCGATCTTACGCTTTTAGACCTCTTATGAGAATTTATTTCAGCAACACACCACTTTGGATGTAACTCTCTCTCAGGGCTGCAACTAAATTCATCTGTTGCATTTACTGGTCACCTTCTGAGAACAACTTTGTGCAGCTCTTCGACTACATTTCTGAAAAAACCGACCGTCTGATTTCTGAATATCCTTCCTTCGAAGTCACTATTTTTGGTGACTTCAATGTCCATAATAAGGAATGGCTAGGATCTTCAAAAACCGATCCACAAGGGAGAGCAGCGGAGGCCATGGCAGTCAGCAATTCCTTAACCAATATGGCTCAGCAATCTACTTACTTTCCTCGCATCCCAACACACAGCTGAAATCGCTTGGAGCTCCTTCTCAGTACAAAACCTGAATGCTATAATACATCAGTCACCGCCATCTGGTCGCTCAGACCACGGCATAGTCACTGCTTCTTACGCAATGCAACCCGAGGTCACACAGTCGTCACACCCACGTATCGTTAGCCACTACAACTCCGCGAACTGGAACGAAATGCGGGTTTACTATTACTCATTTTCATGGGCGTCTGTCTGCTTTTCGCATCCTGACTCCTCTGATATCTCACAAAACTTTACCGAAATTATCCAAGCGGGCATGGAATTATTTATTCCACGTACACAGAAACCTTGTTCAGCCACTCAAACACCCTGGTTTTCTAAATCCTGTGACAAGGCCAGACTTGAAAAGGTCAAAGCTCACCAAACGCTTCTACACAATCCCAGTCAAGAAATCCGTCAAACATTTAACGACACAAGAAACCGCATTCTTTCTCAGGTAAAAAAAAAATTGTTTTTTAACCACATCAAAAACAAAGTCCTCTCAAGCTCCAACGGCAGCAAACCCATCTGGACTCTTGCTACGTCTATTGGGAATAATTTCTGCAAGAGCACGTTTCCACCTCTTGTTTCAGGGGATGAAATTGTTTCTACCGCCCTGGGCAAGGCTGAACATTTTGCCTCGTTGTTCGCCGGAATTCTACTCTCAACCCACCTCCAAATATTGAACCACCAACAGTCCCCAATGTCGCGCATAAAATGACGGATGTCATTTTCAAAACGAAAAAGGTACGAAAGGCGCTCTCTTCTCTTAATACCAGGAAACTCTGAGCTTGACCAGATCCCAACAATTGTTCTCAAAAAATCTGCACCAGAACTTGCTCCTGTTCTGACTCGTCTGTTTCAGACATCTTACAATAGAGGCACATTCCCTAGTACCTGGAAAACTGCTAGAGTACAACCCGTCCCTAAGAAAGGATCCAAAGCGCTTCCTAGCAACTACGGGTCTATTTCTCTCCTTTCAGTCGTTTCTAAAGTGATGGAAAAGTATATAAACACCGAATTACTAAAATTGCTTGAAAAGCACAATCTAATCCACGACAGGCAGTATGGATTCCGTCAGCGCAGATCAACTGCCGACCTTCTTTCCTTTGTTACCCATTCTTGGAACAAGTCTATGGAACTACACGGTTAATCCCAGATTGTCGCTCTAGACATATCCAAAACATTCGACCAGGTCTGGCACGCGAGCTGCTTAACAAACTTCCGGCCTATGGCCTACCACCAAAACTATGTACGTGGAAAACCATTTTCCTCTCCAACTGGAGCATATCTGTTGTCGTAGAGGGCCATTCCTCTAAACTGTTTTCAATTAATGCAGGAGTCCCTCAAGGTTCTGCTTTAGCCGCTACTTTGTTTCTTCTCTACCTCAATGACTATAACTATAAACTGGGTTGAATGTGCTAGAGAGGAGGTCATTGAGGTAGAGAAGAAACTACGCGGACGACAGCACCCTCCACAATATTATATTATATCAAATATACAATATACAATATTCTCTTTAGCCCAATTAGACGAGGATCGCAGACTCATGGAGGGTTCTGTCTCTGTGGATTTCCAAAAAATATTAGACTGGAGAAATAGAAATCTTGTACAGTTCAACTCCACCAAATCTCAGTCTTGCTTTCTATTTCATAAGAGATACACCAGCCCTAGAACCATCACAATGAACAACCAAGTTATTCAAAGTAATGAGTCCTTTTCACTTGTTGGCATTTCTGTGGATCGAAATCTCAATTGGCACCAACATGTCACATCAATTGCAGAAGCGGCTGCTAAGAAATTAGGTCTTCTCTTCCGGGCACGCAAATACTATTCACCAGCTAATCTCTTTATCTTATATACTTCACAAATAAGGCCAAACCTCGAATACTGCTTCCACATCTGGGGTGCCACTGCTGGTTCTACACTCGCTATCCTGGACTCCATTCAGAAAAGAGCTATACGTGTTATCGGTGACGTACCCTCACCCAAAGGCTGCCATCCTTTGCCCACCGAGGGTTGGTGACCCCTCTCTCTTATATATATATATATATATATATATATATATATATATATATATATATATATATATATATATATATATATATTTGCATGGGCACTGCTCACTGACGTGTATCGTTTTTTTTATCATACATATGCACATTAATTGAGATACTGAATGTACTCAATTTGGCTGTTTCACATTGTATAAATCTGTTTCTTTCAGTTCCTATCTCTTCATTGGCATTCTGTATCCGGATAAGTATATATAGTGATTTACGATAATATCCCTTTTTAGTGAATTTTCGTAGAAAAAATTCACTAACAGAGAGATCCCGACTTTTGAATTTTGAAATTTTTTTTGCAAATGAGCGCGAACTAGGACCCCTAGAACCCATATCTGGTGTCAGTTTCAATCTTTATATGTATATATATATATATATATATATATATATATATATATATATATATATATATATATATATATATATATATATATATATATATATATATATGTGTGTGTGTGTGTGTGTGTGTGTCTTTGTGTGTGTGTATCACACCAATAACTCAAAAAATAATGGGCTGATTTTGATAAAATTTGGCATGTATCTTTCTTTTGTAAATGGCTTGGATAAGTTCGTTAGTCAGGAAAATCGGACGAGGTTTTCCGGATAAATTTTGAGCTTTCATTTAAAAAAAAATTAGCTTAAAAAATAAAAAAATCTATGATTAACAAATTTGGTAAGTAGATTTACGATATAAAAAGTAAACTATACACAAAAATGTAAATTTCTATGTTACAAGAAAAAAAAGTTATAATAAAATATTTTGTGCCAGATCATTTCTATGAAAATTCACTACCATAACGCACTTTCTGCGTCCATGCTTTTAAAATATAAGTTTCCGTAAAAAACGCTTTCTTGATGGTGATAAGATGCTAGAACAAAAATAAGTTAAGATATTATCTGATAAGATAGTAAATATTGAAAGCGTCTAGTTTAATCGAGACCTTAACAGTACCTAATTGTATATCAAATGAAGGTAAGTTAAGAAGAGAGAAGAGGATTAGTGTTTTATGTGAGATCGTGAACCTCCTTCCGTCAATTAAAGAAACAAGCTCGTTAACAACACTTTATGGACAGTAAATTTTCCTCCACTGTTGAGATCACAGGTCAATAAGATATTGTATGGATTACACTATTATATTATAGTATTTACTACACGATTATGTTTTCCGCATACGAACTTATTCACTTAAATTGCAGCGTCAACATCTACGCCCATATACTTACCTTCCATCTCTAATATTGTCATGGTTATAAGACAACAGCTGCGATTTTATTGCTTTGTTTTTAGCCAGATAATTATTCATGTTGTATAAAAATATATTTAGTGATCTGATTTGATTTGAATGTAAAATTGCACCCTAAAAAATTCATTTGATCCTCAGTATAAAATTTTTAATATAAAGCTTTCACGTGATAGCAAAAACCTCAAACAAGTGTGAGCAGTAGCTGTAGAAAAACAAAGAGGAATATGGATATAATCGTTTTTTGATTCAATTAACTATATCCTATGTTTTATAAAAATATATTTGCTAATCTGATTTGATTCCAATGTCACAATTTCACGCTGACAAAATCATTTGATTTTATTTATTAAGCTAGAAGCATGCACATTTCTTATATAAATCCTTTAGGTGATAGCAAACACCGCAACCAAGGATGAGCAGTAGCTTAAAAAGACAAAGAGAACTATGGTTTTGATCCATTTTGTAGCAGACCTAACTTTGAAGCTGTCATATATTAACGAACTAACCGGATTGCCTAATTCTTTAAGTTTTTAGCTTATTTCTTTCTTTTTAAATCCAGTGTCGTGTGGTATTTTTTCAGATTAAAAAAAAATAAAAACTAATATAATTGCACGTATGCGCCACCTGTGTAAAGTAAGCAGTTTTACAAGAATCATTGACGATTTCGAGATTTTTCGCATAAAAATTTCTCCAAATGAGCACGAACTAGGCTCTAGAATCCATATCCAGGGTCAGTTTTAATTTATTATTATTATTATTTTATACGTTTATATATATATATATATATATATATATATATATATATATATATATATATATATATATATATATATATATATACAGGGTGGGCCAAACTCTATGGCCTATTAGAAGTATTTAGAGCATCAAAAGAGATAGAGATCTGAAATTTGGGTTATTTTTGTAAGTGGTCGCGATCTTTGTTTGGAAAATATTTTTAACAATGCAGTGTTGCCACATCTACCCTAAATAGATACTAACTTTGTTTTTTCAAATGAAACACCCTATATATTATGACATTTTCGGGTCCCCCGGAACATTTACAAAGTTTTTTATACAAGTTATTTCTCACCTATCTAGAGCCGTTATGGAGATAAAAAATAATATTTAGGAAATTTGGCAACTTTCATTCCTCAATGAAAAAACGATTATCACCGCAACCGACATAGCTAGGATTCTGTATTTATGGTTTCTGTTTGTCAATGGGTTAATATATGATGATATGCTGTGATAATTCAATTACTGCATACAGGGTGTTCACAAAATGATGGACTTCTGATAGGACATTGAAAGGCAAGTAACTCGGAAATTTCAAATGGAACACCCTGTATTTTATAATGAAATAAGCAAGATTAATTCATTTCCATTCTAAAAGTGCTGGGCGATGTAGTACCTATTTTCAGCGGTTTTCGACTTATAAGCAAAAATAGAAAATATTGCAAGTAAAGTGTTAAATAATACTAATTTTTAGTTCCTCAAACAATTGCTATGTTAAAATCTGATTCATTATTCAACACTAAAAAATCACACCATTGACAGCTGGCCATATTCTCATATAAAATAACAAGACGAAATTAAACATACAAACAAATAAATTAACAAACACAAATAAATAAATAATGAAATGAACATCAATAATTAAATTGCTTGAATCGTCCTCCTTCCTCTCAAACATTCTATGACTTGTGTCAGAACATGAGTTGTTGCTGCTTCTATCTCACATCCCCCTAGAGATAGTAATGCGCTCGACACTCTATTTTTGAGTTCTTCCTTGGTGTTAATGGGCGTCAGATAAACAATTTGTTTGATTCTACCCCAAAGATAAAAATCCAGTGGGGTGAGATGTGGTGACCTCGGTGGCCAAACCCAAGGACCTCCTCGACGTATCCAACGATCTTCAAACATTCCCACAAGTTCATTTGTCACTTGGTTTGTGCAATGGACTGGAGAACCATCTAGCTGATACCAGCAATCTCGGAGAGTCTCAAGATTTAATTCATCGAGGAAGTCAGATACTGTGGTCCGTAATATCTGAAGATATTTTTCCGAATTTAAATTCTCTTCGTAAAAGAAAAATTTTATTGGTCGTTCATCATCAAGCAAAAGACATTGAACTCAAATTTATGTTGAAACCCTGTATCTTTAACGAAGTGTGGATTTTCCGCTGCCCAGTAATGTGAATTTCTTCGATTGAAGATGCCTTCTCTAGTAAACTTGCTTTCGTCCGTCCAAATAATTTTCTTCAGAAAATTTGGATCTTCTTGAGTACGAATTAACATCATTTCACATAAATTTACGCGTTTTTCCGGATCAGTTGGCTCAATGGCTTGAAGTCTTATGAATTTATAATTATGCATTCCATAGTTATGCATTATTCTTTCTATGGATTTATAGGATATTCCTAAGTCTTTCTCGGCGGAATGAAGTGATGCATGAGGAAATGCAGAAAAATATGCTAGGACAATTATTATATTGTCATCGTTTCCTGTAACAGGTTTCATTTGGAGTCTTGGATTGCTCATGTGACCGTTATTCAAAAAGTTGGCTTGTAACCTCTTGAATTTCTTCCCATTCATCGGAACAATGCCTGGATACTTTTCGTTGAAGTTTCTGCATGTCCTTGAAATAATCTTGTTACACTGGCCATGCATGAAGAACAAGTCCAAAATTTGCTCATTTGTATATGAATTTGCCATTTCCAATAAAAGATCACTAACAATATGTATAACGAACAGAGTTATAAACTGACAGTTTAATTCTGACAATCGATCTTGACAATTTAGAAGCATCGCCTACTGTTTATAACAATCTATTCAAGGCAAGGCAATATTTTCTATTTTTGCTTATAAGTCCAAAACCGCTGAGAATAGGTACTACATGGCCCAGCACTTTTAGAATGGAAATAAATTAATCTTGCTTATTTCATTATAAAATACAGGTCGTTCCATTTGAAATTTCCGAGTTACTTGCCTTTCAATGTCCTATCAGAAGTCCATCTTTTTGTGAACACCCTGTATGCAGTAATTGAATTATCACAGCATATCATCATATATTAACCCATTGACAAACAGAAACCATAAATACAGAATCCTAGCTATGTCGGTTGCGGTGATAATCGTTTTTTCATTGAGGAATGAAAGTTGCCAAATTTCCTAAATATTATTTTTTATCTCCATAACGGCTCTAGATAGGTGAGAAATAACTTGTATAAAAAACTTTGTAAATGTTCCGGGGGACCCGAAAATGTCATAATATATAGGGTGTTTCATTTGAAAAAACAAAGTTAGTATCTATTTAGGGTAGATGTGGCAACACTGCATTGTTAAAAATCTTTTCGAAACAAAGATCGCGACCACTTACAAAAATAACCCAAATTTCAGATCTCTATCTCTTTTGATGCTCTAAATACTTCTAATAGGCCATCGAGTTTGGCCCACCCTGTATATATATATATATATATATATATATATATATATATATATATATATATATATATATATATATATATATATATATATATATATATATATATATATATATATATATATATATATATATATATATATATATATATATATATATATATATATATATATATATAGGTTCTTCGAAAATGTAGAATTTATTAATACTCGAAGTTTCGACCCCTGTTTAGAATCCATTTTCAAGACTCCAGTCTGGTCTAGGGTTGAACACACTAAGACCTTGGAAATGATATCCAATACGATTTGGGAAGCAGGCAGGTCAGGTCCAGTTATCCAGCTACAACAAACCAACCCACCATTGTCTACTGTCCTAAGAAGTATGCAGTATGCAGACTGTCACCTTTTTTTCCTTTTATATTTTCCTATTTTCTTGAAAACGGCTTCAACGCAGGAAGCCAACCGTCGAGTTTTAATAAATTTTAGACTCTGTGCAGCCCGAGAATCAACTATTTCTTATACCTATATAAATATAAATATATATATATATATATATATATATATATATATATATATATATATATATATATATATATATATATATAGTGTGTCCCAAATGTGGCTTGTATTTTGCCCTGCCTTTTTTCGTTTTCCAGTTATTTAAAAAAACAAAATTTGTCGATTTCCTTTTTCTTCAACATCTAAGTAGGCGTTGATCTGACATGTCTAAGACTTGTACATTATCAGTACACTTTTACAGAGTAATATTTTTGTGCTATTCTCAAATTTGGATTGTCATTCGTTTTTGAGCTACGGGTATCAACGTTTGTTTTTATTATGGCAGCCATATTTGATTTTTTTTCTCATATGATAGCCTGTGAAAAGAGCTTTCCAATGATGTACAACATGCTTGAGAAATCTCGCAGTGGCACTGACAATTAAAAAAAAACCGTTTTGAGGATAGTAGGCTATGAAAGCCAATAGCAGAAAAAAAAATGACAAAAAAGTGTTCAAAAGTAGGCCATGGAGTCTAACAATAAACTTCTACTTTTAACATAATTTTCCGTAATGATTCACGATAAAAAAATAGGAACTTTGAGCACACCAATGAATCGGTCCATTATTACAAATGATATTTTACAACATTATCCTAAAAAATTGTTATAATTTATTTAAATAGGTAAACTTAGTAAATAACTAAATTTACTAACAGAACTCAATAAAAAGCAGATTATTGATTTACGAAGACGCTGAAAAACAACAGATGAAAGGTTGCTATGGATATAACACTATCGCGACAATTAAGCATACTGTCATTCTTAATTATCTGAACAATTTGAAGTGTATTCGCCACGTTGCTTAAAATTTTGTACTAAATAGTTTGTTTCCTGTTTAGTTTAAACATTATTCAACAGTATGTTCAGTAAGGGAGAATATTTTAACATGTTGGAATGTTATATTCGTTCTAACCGAAATACTGAGGCAGCTGCATATTCATATCAAAACAACTACCCAGAAAGACGACAACCAAACACCAAAATATTTCGCAGGATAGTGACAAATCTATTGAACGACTGTAGCTTCCACACAAAGATACTACCAATGGCTGGAAATGAAGAAAGAAATAATGCCGTCTTACAGATTTCAAACGAAAATCCTCCGCAGTCTCTTCGGTTTTATGGTGAACAAATAGACGTTCCAAAAAGTACGGTACACCGTGTATTAAAATAAAGTCATTACCATCCATACAAACTTACAATTGTACAAGGCTTAAATGTTGACGATTACACTAAGCGACTTCAATTCTACAGATGGTATCAAGGACAATGTCAGCAAGATGAAAATTTTCATTTGAAAATATTATGGATTGATGAATCCAGATTTACAAATTGTGATGTGTATAATCGCCATAATAGGCATTATTGGGCAAATGAAAATCGTCATATAAAGGAAGAAAGACGATTGCAAGACAGATTTGGTATTAATGTTTGGTGCGGCTTATTAGATAAAAAGCTGTTATTTTTATTTGTAGATTAGACAGTTAATTTAAAAAAAATTCAGGTAACTTCATTGTTGGTTCGTTCTTTTTTGAACATAATTTAACTGGGGAAATGTATCTTAATCCATTGAGAAATGATATCTTACCAACAATTAGAAGAGTTCATGATGATTTAGACGAGATTTGGTACCAACAAAACGGTTGTCCAGCTCAAAATGTTAGGATCGTCAAAGATTTCTTGTACCAAAATTTTAATAATCGTGTCATTTGTAACAATGAGCCGGTTCATTTGTGTGCTCGAAGTCCTGATATAACACTCATGGATTTTTATTTTTGGGGTACTCTGAAGAATGATGTGTATAAATTCGATGCACCACAAAATATCAATGAATTACGAAACAGAATTACGGAAGCTATAAATGATATTAACCAAAACACCCTCACCAGAGTTTACACGCATGTTTAAAAAGGGTGTATAAAGTGCATTGAACAAAATGGTGGCCATACTGAGCAATTTTAAGAGTTTATGTATGTTTTATTTTTATTTTATTTTTCTCATGTGGCTACAAACAAGTATCAACTTTCGTGGGTTATACATGTGTTTATTTAATTATTTCTGATTTGTAATCTTGATGAATTGTGCAATAAATGTAATCTGCAACTAGGAAATAGGCGTTGCTATTTTTGTTATTGTATAGTTGCTAATTCGTAGTTCTTAAAAACGTAGGTACATCATACGCTTTTCCCATATTTATTTAGGTTATTTAGCAAGAAATGTACTTTATTGTGTATTTTGTATTTTCTTTTGGTGTTGTAATAAACTCTATTATTATTATTAATATTATTATTATAGTTCTCAATTAAAGGCCTGTACTAACTATTAAATTCTCTACTCCACAAAATTTATAACACTTTTTGCAAATAGACTTGTGCCTTAACCGTTCGATATCTCCCAATTTGGGATAAATTTCGGAACGTTAATAAGCACGCCTGTCACACCCCGGAACAACTGCAACCTTATACAGGGTGTCGCATTGAAAACTAAACAGACCGATTTGCGTCCAGAGAATTTTTTTAAAGAAACGCTGAAACACGTCAACTTTAATATTGAGGGGGACATGTTTTGACATAAAACTCAACTTTGTCACATCAACCCGTAAAGAGTGGTGATAACAACGCTCATATTTTAAATACGGAACATGGGTCGAGTGTTACATCATTTGAAAGCTCTTTATTTTCTGAATTAAGCACACTAATTTTTTTGGAAGTTTTATCAACTCGTAATTAAAAAATTATACACGGTTGGAGTTGCAAGAACGTATTTCATTAATTGTGATAAGAAATGTACTACTTAGTCCATTTTTCGTTAAAAAAACACTAAAAAACAAAACCAAACGTTCAAAAATGTTTATTCAGTTAAGTAAGTGTTCAAATTGTTGACCACCATACAAAAGACAAATTTTGTTCAAAACAAGCTCTGACATTCTGGAGCATTTGTGGAGTTATTAGACGGCATTCTTCAACAACGCGCCGTCGTAATTTTTATAGAGACTCTGGTTATGTTGTGTAAATTCTACTCTTTAAATGGCCCCATAGAAAGAAGTCTAAAGGAATTAAATCCGGTGATCTAGGGGGCCACTCAATAGCACCTCTACGCCCAATCCATTGTCCTGGAAACTCTCTGTTCATAAGCTCCCTAACACGTTGTGGAAAATGCGGAGGAGGTCCATCTTGATAGCGATCATCACTTTCAACAATGTCAATTAGTAGAGGGTAAACAATATCTTATAGTAACTCCAAATACGTTTCACCACTCAAATTGCCATCAAGAAAAATTGGTCCGATTAAACGGTCTCCAAAAATGCCGGTCCAGACATTCAATTTTTGTGGAGTTTGAGTGTGGACTTCGTGAAACTTTCTTGGATTATTATCTGCCCAATAACGACAATTATGACGATTGACTGTAGAGTTTATTAAAAACGTACACTCGTCTGAAAAACAGATATTGAACATACAGTTCCCGTTATCAGCTATTTGTGCAGTCATATCTTCACAAAACTCCAACCGCCGATCAAAATCATCTACATTCAGTTGTTGTACAAGATGAATTTTATACGGGTGAAATTTATGATGCTTCAATATTCGCTGAATATTTCTTCTTTTGATGTTTGAAACAGTGGCCAATTTTCTCGTGCTCAAAATTGGGTCCGCAGCAATTTGTCTTTAAACTTCAATCTCAGTAGTCTCATTTCTAACCGGAAATTCACGTTCCGGATCCCGTTTTTTGTTGGCTACTGAACCACTTTGTCGAAACTTTGCAACTAACTCCAAAATGTATTTTCTCTTAACATGTCTGTTCGGATGTGGTTCATTAAACAAATTTGCAGTACGGTTGGCACAGTCATCGTATTTGAAAAAACGAATAATTATTTTAACTCTTTCTTCTACAGAATATACCATTGTGAAATTAATTTTCGGTAGTACCATCAAACCGACCGATAAATAAATAAATAAACCGCATTTCTCTCATTCCGATAAGAAATGTTCTGATAGTTAATTTTTTGTTCACAAACCGACAAAACATTGACTATCAGCACATTTCTTATCGGAATGAGTGAAATGCGTTTTTGCATTTTCAACTGTGAATAATTTTTAAACGAGTTGATAAAACTTACAAAAAAATTAGTGTGCTGAATTCAGAAAAGAAAGAGCTTTCAAATTACGTAACATTCGACCCATGTTCCCCGTTTAAAATATAAGGGTTGTTATCACCACCATTAAGGGGTTGATGTGACAAAGTTGAGTTTTATGTCACATGTCCCCCTCAATATTAAAATTGGCTTGTTTCAGCGTTTCTTTAAAAAAAAATTCTCTGGCCGCGAATCGGTCTGTTTCGTTTTCAATGCGCCACCCTATATTTGAGATTATTAAGAAATTTTTTCAACATTCAAAATTTGCGATCTCAGTGAATTTTTCTAAAGAAAATTCACTAAAAACAACTGTTCAAGACAGACAGTCATGGTTGCAATGACAAGGGGGTATTGAATTTGGGCTGTGATTAAAATCTACGAGTCACCCAAAGGCAATCCCTGTCATTAAACCTGTATATGGTATGAGTCATAATGAGACGGAACGACTGCGTTGAACTATTTTCTTCACCCTTTATTGCAGCAACAAGATTCGCGCAGTGAAATAATTGAATGACTTGAACGGAAACTGATCCAGATGATGAGGTATTGCGTAAGAGTAGTTCAGCGATGATGGAGACTTGGCTAATACAGAACGAGAGTCTCCTCTCCTGGTAATTGGTGGTAAGTGTAAGTGTAGCTCTCTGATACAGTGTGGTAGCTATTGCATATAATTTGAATGCCAATGTCAGACACTGGTCACGTTTACGTGGATCATGCATCGCTTGTATAAACACCATCTCCATCTGACTTCAGAGACGGTTCTAATATTAAATCATATGAAGCAGGGTGCCCAGCCAATCTATACTAAATATCTAAGTCACTAAGTGAAGATTGAAACCCGTGATGAGCACTGATAAGCACACTTGGAGAACCCAAATCACACATTTAAAACAAGCTGACGATCGTTTCACTAACGAAGCTAGTGTCATCAGAAGATGAATATTTCTAAATATATTATATCCCCAACTCTATTTATATGCTTCTGAAGGTAGTCGATCACTAACGACTTAGAGAGGTTCACGACACAAATATTTATTAACATATTTCGTTTGGCAGAAATATCTGAATACTTTTATTATCTATCGGACCTGCTTCTGGCGGTATTTTTTTTCGTAAAGTAATCTACCAATAGACTATCCATAGGCGGCGGAGCCAGATTCACACGCTTTTGATTATTACTATATTATTATATATTACCAATATATATATATATATATATATATATATATATATATATATATATATATATATATATATATATATATATATATATATATATATATATACACAGGCTGTTTCAGAAAACATGCACCATCGCTCGTGGGGCAATTCCTTACTAAAAAATAAGAAAAAAAGTTACTGTGCACATGGGCCCGGAAACGCATAGTTTCCAATATACAGGGAGTTGAATTTTAATTTTTTTTTAAATTTTTTATAAGTAATTTCAAAACCACTGGATTGATTTTAATGAAACTTGGAACTTGAAAGTGTATTATGAAAGTGCATATTTTCAAGTGAGAATCTGCTTACAACTGCGTCAGTGGCGTGCGTACGGGGCAACTGTAAAAATTCATTTGGGGAAAAATATGTGCGCCACTGTCTTTTTCCAATTTTGATACGTCAGTTATGAAGCTTATTACATAAGCCACAAAAGCTACCTCTTGGTATTTTTTCGTTCAGGGTATCCCCTAGGAGATATGATTAATTTTATAAAAAGGGGCAAAGTACCGATTAGTCGGCGTAATAATAATAATAATAATAATAATAATAATAATAATAATAATAATAATAATAATAATAATAATAATAATAATAATAATAATAATAATAATAATAATAATAATAATAATAATAATAATAATAATAATAATAATAATAATAATAATAATAATAATAATAATAATATATGTTTACTGCAACCATAAGAATATGAAAAACAAAACATACAGTAAACATTACAGCAATAAACGTGCAAATAACTAACCTACGTAAAACTTATTGGTGATAAACATTGAAATGAATATTACAAACATTGATAAAAAATGATAAATAAAAAACAAAAATAAAAAATGAAATAAGTAATCGTAAAGACACCATGATTTTTCCAAACTCTTGTTTTTTGTACATTACTCAATTGACTTTAATAACAAAGCTAAAGAAAATGTTGAAAGTGACCACCATTAGCGTCGTTACAATTATTTAACCTTCTGCGCAAAGATCTTCTTACTCTTCTGCAAATACTTTGATCTTCTCTAATGCTGTCAAATGCATATTCTATTTTTCCCAACAATTCTTCTCGTGTATTTACTGGTGTTTTATACACTATTTCTTTTAAATGACCCCACAAATAAAAATCGAGAGGATTCAGGTCCAGAGATCGAGGTGGCCATGACACCGAGCGTCCACGACCAATCCATCGGTGACCGTATGTGTTGGCTAAATATGTTCTTACAACGGCTGCAAAATGTGCGGGCGCACCATCATGCTGGAACCACATTGTACCATTTCTCATAAAAAGCGGTAGTAACAACGGCAAATCATTTTGTAAAAAGTTTAAATATGATTCATGGTCAAGACGATTCGGTAGAACAACAGGACCAATTATGTGATTTTCAATAATAGCAGCCCCAATATTGATGGAAAATTGATACTGCGAATTTGCAACTCTTAGAGAGTGTGGGTTTTCATCGGCCCATGTATGTAAATTGAGAAAATTTACGATACCTTTTCGCTTAAATGACGCCTCATCAGTAAATAGTACACGTTAAGAAAAATGTTGGTCGTGCCTAAGTTTGTTTAAGAACCACTGACAAAACATTACCTTTGGTTGAACGTCTCTAGGTAGAAGTTCCTGGACACGTGTAAAATGATAGGGATATAAACTTTGATCCTTCAGAGTTCTGTGAACTGATGATGCCGAAATATTACCCAGTTCGGTGGCAATAATTCTCGTACTTGTACTAGGATCACGTTCAACTCTATTTAATATTGCCTCTTCAACTCGTACAGTTCGGCGGTATCTTCTGCGTCCAGAGTGAGCTTTTAAAGGTTTTAAAGAACCAGTTTCTCTCAAATGTCTTACAATACGTGGGAAAATATTTTTGTCAGGAATTCTTCTTTGCGGATAAGTTTCCTGATAAACTCGCACAGCTTGTCTAGCATTTTGATTTGTTTGTCCATAAATTAACAACATATCAGTCAAATCCGCTGAAGTGTACTTAATGAAAACCATCTTGAGAGGAGGAAATAATATTAATGAGCAGCTCAGTATCAACAAATAACTAAAAACGAAAATACTGCACCGTATCAAAATTTAAAGAATAGCACGAAAACTCTTTTGACGCCTACAAAGCACTTCTAGATTGTAGAATTTAGAGAACTGTCAAAAATTATAGTTTCATGGCACTTTACGATTACTGTTTTCATTACTCCAACGAATCGGTACTTTGCCCGTTTTTATAAAATTAATCATATCTCCTAAAGGATACCCTGAACGAAAAAATACCAAGAGGCAGCTTTTGTGGCTTATGTAATAAGCTTCATAACTGATGTATCAAAATTGGAAAAAGACAGTGGCGCACATATTTTTTCCCCAAATGAATTTTTACAGTTACCCCGTACGCACGCCACTGACGCAGTTGTAAGTAGATTTTCACTTGAAAATATGCACTTTCATAATACACTTTCAAGTTCCAAGTTTCATTAAAATCAATCCAGTGGTTTTGAAATTATTTATAAAAAATTAAAAAAAAAAAAAATTCAACTCCCTGTATATTCATTGATTGTTGTTGCCCTTACTTGGTGAAACTTGTCCATACTGCATACAGACTTGGAGAATACTTCTCTGGATTCACTGTTGGTTTTTAGTGGTGAAGGACGTAGCCAGCGCGTGAGCTAACTGGAGCAAGTGGCCCTTCGAATTCTGGAAGTTCTAGGATGTTCTTCAATGCTTCTGTGACTATAGTTTCGCTGCTTGACAGCATTTTCAGACAGATTAAAATTGAATTAGTACGAAATCATGACAACTACAAATAAATATCTGTTGCTATGTTATGATATGATGTTGTGATCAAAAAATTTTATCAAATTGAAAATTAAATGAAACACAGATAACAGATGAGGTTTTCAAAATGTCTATGTGATGTATGTCAATGTATATTGGAAACTATGCGTTTCCGGGCCCATGTGCACAGGAACTTTTTTTCTTATTTTTTAGTAAGGAATTGCTCCACGAGCGATGGTGCATGTTTTTTGAAACAGCCTGTATATATATATATATATATATATATATATATATATATATATATATATATATATATATATATATATATATATATATATATATATATATATATATATATATATATCCATAAACTGGGAATCAATGAGACCTATTGCTTCGGCTATATATTCCTG
The DNA here is from genome assembly GCA_964006375.1 of Tillus elongatus. Classification (NCBI taxonomy): domain Eukaryota; kingdom Metazoa; phylum Arthropoda; class Insecta; order Coleoptera; family Cleridae; genus Tillus; species Tillus elongatus. Next base: position 27,930,334 of record OZ023263.1, on the reverse strand, counting down.
GACAAACAATTTAGCAAAGTGTTTGAAAAATGAGTTTAAGCATTTGCCCGTTAAACAAAAAAGTTTTTTAGTAACAAATTCACTGGAATTTACTAATAACATTAAAGAGAGTTAAATTTGTTGAAGGTGAGGTTTTCATTTAATTTGATGTAACGTCATTGTTTCCCAGCGTTCCCACGAAGCAAACGTTAACGTACTTATAAGAGTTGTTAAAAATGAATAACATGAATGAATAGGTCTGCAAAGAATATTTAGCTTTAACAAAACTTTGTATTAAACAAAATATTTTTCAATTCAAAATTGTTTTTTTAAGAACCGAGCCACGCCAATGGGCAACCCCCTATCGCCATTTATTTCAGACCTTTTAATGAGTAGATATGAAACAAATCTTGAGAGTGAAAGTGAGTATTTTCCTAGAGTGTGCTTTTGTTATGTGGATGATATTATCGCAAACATTTGCAGAGTAGAATATGTTATTGCCAAACTAAACAATAAATTTGATTCTATAGAATTTACCCACGAATTAGAAATTAATAATAAGTTACCCTTTTTTTAGATGTACTAGTTATCAAAATTAAACACGCTATATATTTATATGTCCATAGAAAGGAAAACCACCACTCTAAGCTACATTCCGAATGACTCACATCATACGTACGCACAAAAAAATAACCAGTCTGACTTTTTTAGTAAACAGGTTAATTACCTTCCCTTTAAGTAAAAATAGATATACCAAAGAATTAGGGTATATTAACAACGTGACCGAATATAACGGAGACACTGCTTGCCAAGTAGAGAAATTAATTAACAAACATAAAACAAAGAAAATGTTAGCAGAATCAACTACTAGACTAGAAGAGAGAAAGCCGAAAAAACTTTATTTGCTTAACATTTGAACCTTGAATCATTAGGAGTCTAGACAGAATTTTAAAAAAGCCAATTTGCAACTAACATTTCCGACAAAAAATACTTTGAAAAACTTGTTAGGTAACCCAAAAGACGAGGATATTATTTCCAAAATGTCGGGAATTTATAAGATATGTTGGACAAACAAAAAGATCTGTTGAAATTAGATTCAAAGAACATTTAGCACAATTAGGATACGGTACTATAGATAGAACTTCCGTTGCCCGACATATTTCGGATAATAATCACCACGTAAATAAGGAGAATATAAAATTAATAAAAAATGTTATACAACCACGACAGCTAAACGCCTTCGAAAGTATATATATATATATATATATATATATATATATATATATATATATATATATATATATATATATATATATATATATATATATATATATATATATTGATTAATATAATAATAATAAAAAATTGTATGAATCTGGTTCCTTTACAAAAAATACCGACAGAAGCACGTCTGATAGATATCTAACGGGGTGGTTTTACGTGCTTTTTGCTTTTCTTTGATACAAAGATTTTTCAATGACTGTAAACTGTAATTATTATTATTATTATTAAAATTTATGCCAATGCTTAGTTCGGTATATTTTCAATATTGACAACGTTCGAGCGGCAGGAGGTGTATTAAAAAACTACTTCTTGTTACCTTGAAAACAATACCTAAATTTAACGACCTTCAAAGGAGGTCTTGCCTAAATTTATTTGGAACACTAAAACCGAGCATCTGGGGTCAATTTTCCAAAATTTCACTATATATTCAGCTTTAGCGTATACGTAGTGACGAAACACATCACAATCATTCTATAAGAAACTGTTAAAATGAACTCTAGTTTAGGGTTTTCTTATGTTAAGAATAAAACCCAGTATCTAGTTTTACAATTACTTTAATACAAAAAATAAAATTTATACACATAAACATTGTAACGGCACAATAAATTTTTAAATAAATCCATTAATTTCAAAGGTTTCTTTCTAATTAAAATTAAACTAAAACTCTCAACTACAATAATGCAAGTCCTAAGATTATTTAAACAGAATTATGTGGGAGGTTTTCCCAATCTTATAATGGACTAATTGTTACACACAGAAGATACCGGGGGAAACAAAATTGTTTACACCCCCGGTATAATTTTTCCTTAGTCTAATGATTGATTCTTTCTTAGTTTAAATATAACTCTCAATTTTATCTAACATCCCTTATAACTCCCAACTAAACCCTTAGAGCCCTAAGCCTTATCTTGTACTTCGTCTTATACATTTCACAGAAATTCCCTATCTACTAAAATCCCTTAAATAATAACATCTCGATTTTAATATGACTCCAGTCACTCTAAATTATATTTTAGTGCCCTACGACTCAATCATTTATGTTAATTCTATCTTACTGCACATGGCTCAACAATATCTATACAAACTTTATATGAAAATTACTTCAGTACTCGAGACAGCTAGCCCCCTTAATAAAAGACACTTTAAACAATATTAAAACATGGAACGTACTCACCGAGAACCTGTCAGATAAAGCCCGTCCTGTACCATGCTTTATTACTTGCCCACAACGGCCGTTCCACCAAATTTTTCCTCGGATAACCGCCCTTTAAAAAAAAACTAATTAACTCCCTGAAATCTCACTCATTTCTCAATTTATTTAACCTAAACGCTTGACATTTTCGACGTGGCTGCATTGCCTAGCCGATGGCCGGCTGCCTGACTACTAACTCTCCGACGTATCTTTCTCTCCTTTGTCGCCGGGTCCCCAAAAACCTTGAGTTTGCGAAATCTTCTGTTGCAACTCAAGTGGCCTCTTTAGAGGTTACCTACTTGTAATATCATCTATGGTGCAGTTTAGAGTTACATTTTCTTTCACCATGCACTAGATTGACCGTCGTACTTCACGTTTTAGCATGCTAAGCTGGTTTTTATTTATCAAATTAAATACCACATAATTTCAACATTGCCCGCAGTCTATATATTTTTATGCATATTATGATGGATATATTTACGCCTAAAATATTCAGCTCTATGGCGACTTTTCATAAACTTTTTGAGACCCAATCCAGCAATTCTTTTACATCTTCTCTGAACATTTATGTATAGAGAAATTTCATATAAAAATAGAAACGTAAACAGGTAAGCACCTTGCTTACAAATAATAAAAGAATTCAGATATTTTCGCCAAACGAAATATGTTAATTTTTTTGTCGTTGAACCTCTCTAAATCGTCAGTCACCGACTATCTGCAGAAGAATATGAATAAAGTTGTCGATATAATATAGTTAGAATTATTAATCCTCTGATGACGCTACCTTGGTTAGTAAAACGATGGTCAGGTTTTTAAAAATGTGTTGTGGTGATTTAAGGTCTCCAAGTGTGCTTATAAATATCTAAGTGTTTACTATCAGCTGAGAATGACCTCATTTAACACTCAGGCTAACCTAACTGGGTGACAGATCCAGCAAACGGAATCCTTTAGATAATATGGAAGATGTAGTAACTGCCTAGCTAATAAATTAAATGAAATCTGAATAAGAATAATGATAATAACAAAGTTTATTTAGGAATAAAATAAAATTTATCAATAAAATACAGTAGTCCAACAATAAAACAATATATATATATATATATATATATATATATATATATATATATATATATATATATATATATATATATATATATATAGTTGTGTGCGTGTGTGTGTGTAGGGTCTCAATCAGGGCCACTGACCTAAAGAGATTTGTAGGCCTTGAATAATGAAAGTCCTTCGTTAAAAGAAGCTCTATATTTCCCTTCTTGTTACTTCTGGTTGAACAGGAAGTGACGCCTAACTTTGTTATTCTAAATTAAACGTCCTGTATATTATTTCAGTTTTGGCTAGCACTCAATGACGTTTGAAACATTTTTTTATCTTTTGAAAAGCATAATAGCACGTTGCATGTAGAACAAATCCAGTTTTCATTTTAAATATCACCAGCATACAAACTTTCCAATATTTATTCCTCGCAGTCATTCCAATAAGTTTGAAATTCCAATTCTTGCCACCCATAATTTTTATATAAATCATGCAATGCATGGTGGTTTAAATTTCGTATTATAATATAATTTTTTCTCTGAAATTAATAAATCATAATGTAAAACAGCGAAAGTGTAGCATATACATATACATACATACACACAGATATATATATATATATATATATATATATATATATATATATATATATATATATATATATATATATATATATATATATATAACTGGGACACTCCTATGCTTTAGCATTGGTGATATTTGTGACAAGTACACTGGCGCCACCTCGCGTGAAGTACTGACAACTAAGCAGGTAATTTGAATTGTATATTTACCTGCATATTCTTAATTTAGACAGTTGGTTTATTATAGATGAATATAAAAACTTGTAGATGACAAAACAGTGAACATTTTCTAATTATATAGTTATAAATAGAATTTGTATCAACAATTAGCTTGAAACCTAAATGAATTCAGCATGAATAATTCTGCAAATTTCTCTTACCCATAATCTTATTTCATCATAATTTAATGTTCTACCTTGAAATCGTCGTTAAGCTACTATTTCAAGGGTAGGTATAGGAATATGCTGAAAGCTGTTTCTGAGGATATTAAGTTACAATCTGTACTTACCTATAAATAATTGTATCATTAATGTTTACTATTAACAATCTAAGTATTGTTTGCTTCATTAACTGTTAAATTTAGTACAGGCACTCACCAGTGTGAGATTTACAACAAAACTAATACGAATATCAACAATATGCGCCATTTCTGACACCCTTAGTCTACACTAAATATAAATCCAGTTAGTTTGGTTTAGAAGTCAACCCACTGTGCTTTATTTAAACAGCTGTTAAAAAGGCAGTACGTCTATTGTACTACCGCACAAAAGTATATAATTTTTGGTGATACAAAATTTGTACCATCGCATATCTCCTAACAATTCACACACTATGTGAAACATGTTGGTTGATACAAAACGAACAGTCCCAAAAAACAGGAATCCGCTCCTGTACTTGATATTCTCCTCCCACTTGCTACAACTGATATAATCTCTGACTTGATTTAGTATCTCTCACGATGCACGACATCTATTGATCTTCATTTTAATTTTATTTGCAAACTTACATTGTGCATACAACCTTTTTCGTCCTTAAAAATGTAGATCATTTAGTAGTAGCTTAGATTTGAAAACTGTTGAATTCTAAATAGCTTCTCTAAAAATCATTCACGTTTTTAGCCGACTTGTTATAAAAATTAACTGAACCCAGAGCCAAAGCATCAGAGAAAGGGTGTATTTGAAATGAATTTTCTGTAAATATTTTAGTAAAATGAAGGAGAATGACGGTTGAAGCTGAAACTTGAGGGTTTGCAGAACACTCTTCTTGCGACATTTTGTTTACATAATCCGTATTTGTTTTAGGTTAGTTGCCTAAATGTTGCCAATTTTGACGTTTCAAATCGCGACTTTGATGTTTCAGGAAAACCCCATTTTTTTGTAAATGCCTATACTTTTTTATCTTTTAATTTACAGGCGTAAAGTTTTGTAGGTTATTATATATATATATATATATATATATATATATATATATATATATATATATATATATATATATATATGGTTGCCCTTATTTTGTTATTTACGGAGATATAATTTTTTTCCGAAAGCGAATACAAAATTTTATTTTATAATAAGAACATATTTCGTTACGATTTTTAGAATTATCTTGAGAGATATTTCACTTCGTCTATTTCCACATCGAGACTAACGATAGAGTATATACAAAATTATTGAGTTTGCAATGAGAAATTGCAAAAATCTCGCGATTTTCAAATTGGAACCCCCTTTTTTATAACACTATCGTGTTAAGCACAAAAAATCACTGATACTTTGTATGTAATTACCTATACCTAAATCAAACGCTTTTCATTTAATTTTGAAAAAACCTCATTTCAAAGCCTGGTATTTTAATCAATTTCCTACCATAAGCGTTAGCCATGGAAAATAAATTGCCGAGTGTGTTGCTATGGAAACTTTGACTGTTTATTAATTAACTAGCTAATAATGGCACGGTTAAATTACACACACCAAGATTATTTAAATTTATTTACTATTTATGGAGAATGTAATAAAGTAATTTCGCGAACGTGTGATACATTTGCTGATAGATATCCAGATAAACAGAAACCGTCAAACGAATAGTAGACAATTTCAAAAACTGCGGATCTGTCAAGAAAAAGGTGCAGAGGACTAAACCCGCTTTTGACAACGAAGAAATTGAGACAGCAATTTTGGGATATTTTTCCGCATACCCTATAAAGTCAACGAGGTAAGTAGCACTGGAGTCAGGATTGTCCAAAACCTCCGTTCTGCGAATTTTACGAAAACATTAGTACCATCCTTATGCTTGTTCAGTTGTGCAACATTTAAAGGAAATTGATTTTTCAAGAAGGGTGGAGTTCTGTAAATTTATTTTAATGCGATTCCAAGAAAACGAGCTGTTTTTAGATAACATCATATGGACGGGTGAAGCAAAATTTTCAAAGAATGGACTTTTCAATCGTCGTAATTCTCACTATTGGAGTGACACCAATGTTCATCCTTCTAGGGAAGGACATTTTCAGGAAAGCTGGCAGTTTAATGTTTATTGTGCTATAAGGAATGACGACGTTGTTGCCCTAGAAATATACGACGATAATTTGAATGGTGAGAATTAATCCGAAATTCATAAAATACTTTGTGTAAACTCTATTTATTTACTTGAAGGTGAGCGTTATTTGGAAATTTTGCAGAATTTGGTAGTAACTTATTTGGACAACCTTTCATTAAATGAATATAGGCAAATATTTTACCAACATGATGGGGCCCCTTCTCATAATGGTCACCTGGTTAACAATATTTTACAATCTCTATTTGCTGACCAATGGATTTCCAACAATGGGCCACACCTTTGGCCGCCTAGATCGCCTGACTTATCTGTTCTCGTTCTTTTTATATGGGGTACTATAAAAAATAAAATCTACAACACTGCAGTTTCTATTAAAGAAGATTGCATGCAGCGGGTTTGAGAATCATTTCGTGAATTGGATCCGGATTCAGTAAGAAGGGCCACACATGAGGGATTGACACCTAGGTGTGAAAAATGTCTTGACGCCAGAGGTCGTCAATTTGAACACTTAGGACGTTAATTTTTGTTTCATTTTATTCAGTCCATGTTGTGTGTGAATTGTTGTTTTTTTAATTTTCTATTATCTGTTTGATGAGTTTATATAAGGTTATATGGCAAGATACATACAAATTGCTGTCTCGGTTTGTTCGTTGTCAACGGGCTTAGCCCTCTGCACCTTTTTCTTGACAGATCCGCAGTTTTTGAAATTGTCTACTATTCGTTTGACGGTTTCATGTGACGGTTTATGTTTATCTGGATATCTATCAGCAAATGTATCACACGTTCGCGAAATTACTTTATTACATTGTCCATAAATAGTAAATTAAATTTAAATAATCTTCGTGTGTGTAATTTAACCGTGCTATTATTAGCTAGTTAATCAACAAACTGTCAAAATTTCCATAGAAACATACTCGGAAATTTATTTTCCATGGCTAACGCTTATGGTAGGAAATTTATGAAATTAATAAGCTTTGAAATGAGTTTTTTCAAAATAAAATGAAAACCGTTTGATTTAGGTATAGGTAATTACATACAAAGTACCAGTGATTTTTTGAGCTTAATAGGATAGTGTTATAAAAAAAGGGGGTTCCAATTTGATAATCGCGAGATTTTTGCAATTTCTCATCGCAAACTTCAAGAAGTTTCTTTGGACACTCTGTATACTCTATCGTTAGTCTCGATGTGGAAATAGATGAAGTGAAATATCTTACAAAAAAATTCTAAAAATCGTAACGAAATATGTTCTTATTATAAAAATATGGGTATCTTTATGACTGGTCGTAAATGTCAAATTTTATCTTAAAGTCTAAATATCTTCTGGACGCTTGCTGATAGTTATAGAACATTATTTACAGAAAGTGTTCACAATTTATTGTAGAATCCGAAACTGCAATAAAAGACATCTAATTCCGGTCTAACAGGAAGTTCCGCCATCTTGAAAATATGTTTAAGCTATGGCCCCCAACGAGTTTAGTGCAATATCCAGTTTTCAGGTTTTTCCTATTGAAAGTTTTCCCGCAATCCATCCTGGGACCCCCCGGAGGACCACCCATATATATATATATATATATATATATATATATATATATATATATATATATATATATATATATATATATATATATATATATATTGAAAATGACACTGAATATGGGTTCTAGGAGTCCTAGTTTGCGCTCATTTGAAGAAATGTTTTCAAAAAAATTAAAAGTCGGGATCTTCTCATTAGTGAATTCTTTTTAAGAAAATTCACTAAAAGATTTCATGCAGTGTATGTTCAAAGCAAGGACTAACAATTCGTTTTTCAGAGAGGATTAAGTGTTAGAAATTATTAAAATAGCTTCTGCGATGATCTTTGCAGGGTTTTTATCTGATGAATCTAAATTGACTGTTTATCTCGAAATGATACCAATTACACTGACAGGTAGGTAGAGGTTGAGACCGCGAGATCACACACGGTTCTCTTAGTATTTTGAGTATTAAGATTACGAGAGACTTTTTGTTAGTCTGGCATCTCCAGCAGAATCCACGTCGGCACGTCAGATTGTCTAACTCGAGCTTTTCGGACAATTGTAGACTCTGTGGATCGTGACTAACAAACTAATAAGCTGTCTACTGCCTACTGTATGCTATTTAACTGTCTTTTCTATCCTTTGGCTTGCCTGATTCTCAGAAACAGAAGCTTTTACTTTTGGACAGACGACCTTCACAAATGTATTGTTTTCATACAGGGTGGCGCATTGAAAACGAAACAGACCGATTTGCGTCCAGATAATTTTTTTAAAGAAACGCTGAAACACATGAATTTTAATATTGAGGGGGACATGTTTTGACATAAAACTCAACATTGTCACATCAACCCCTTAAGGGTGGTGATAACAACTCTTATATTTTAAATAGGGAACATGAGTCGAGTGTTACATCATTTGAAAGCTCTTTCATTTATGAATTCAGTACACTGATTTTTTTGGAAGCTTAATCAACTCGTTTAAAAGTTATTAACAGTTGGAGTTGCAAGAACGTATTTCATTCATTGTGATAAGAAATGCACTAATTAGTCAATTTTTCGTTAAAAAATACAAAAGCAAAACCAAACGTTCAAAAATGTTTATTCGGTTTAGTAAGTGTTCAAATTATTGACCACCAGCTTCCATACAAAAGTACAAATTTTGTTCAAAACGAGCTCTGACATTCTGGGGCGTTTGTGGAGTTATTAGACGGCATTCTTCAACAATGCGTCGTCGTAATTCTTTCAGAGACTCCGGTTATGTTGCGTAAATTCTACTCTTTAAATGGCCCCGTAGAAAGAAATCTAAATGAGTTAAATCCGGTGATCTAGGGGGCCACTCAATAGCATCTCTACGGCTAATCCATTGTCCTGGAAACTCTCTGTTCAAAAACTCCCCAACACGTTGTGAAAAATGCGGAGGAGCTCCATCTTGTTGAAACACTAATTGATTTTCTTGATAGCGATCATCATTTTCAACAATGTCAATTAGTAGAGTGTAAACGATATCTTCTAGTAACTCCAAATACGTTTCGCCACTCAAATTGCCATCAAGAAAAATTGTTCTGATTAAACGGTCTACAAAAATGCCAGTCCAGACATTTAATTTCTGTGGAGTTTGAGTGTGGACTTCGTGAAAATTTCTTGGATTATTATCTGCCCAATAACGACAATTATGACGATTGACTGTAGAGTTTAATAAAAACGTACACTCGTCTGAAAAACAGATATTGAACAGAAAGTTCCCGTTATCAGCTATTTGTGCAGTCATAACTTCACAAAACTTCAGCCGCCGATCAAAATCATCTTCATTCAGTTGTTGTACAAGATGAATTTTATACGGGCGAAATTTATGATGCTTTAATATTCGCTGAATAGTTCTTCTTTTGATGTTTGAAACAGTGGCCAATTTTCTCGTGCTCAAAGTTGGGTCTGCAGCAATTTGTTCTAAAACTTCAATCCCAGTAGTCTCATTTCTAACCGGAAATTCACGTTCAGGATCCCGTTTTTTGTTGGCTACTGAACCACTTTGTCGAAACTTTGCAACTAACTTCAAAATGTGTTTTCTGTTAACATGTCTGTTCGGTTGTCGATCATTAAACAAATTTGCGGTACGGTTGGCACAGTCATCGTTTTTGAAAAAAAGAGTAATTATTTAAACTCTTTCTTCTACAGGATACATGATTGTGAAAATAATTTTCGGTAGTACTATCAAGTATCAAACCGACCGATAAACTGAAATAATAAACCGCATTTCTCTCATTCCGATAAGAAATGTTCTGATAGTCAATTTTTTGTTTACAAACCAACAAAACATTGATTATCAGCACATTTCTTATCGCAATGAGTGAAATGCGTTTTTGCATCTTCAACTGTGAATAATTTTTAAACGAGTTCATAAAACTTCAAAAAAAATAGTGTGCTAAATTCAGAAAAGAAAGAGCTTTTAAATGATGTAACACTGGACCCATGTTCCCTATTTTAAATATAAGGGTTGTTATCACCACCCTTAAGGGGTTGATGTGAGAAAGTTGAGTTTTATGTCAAAACATGTCCCCCTCAATATTAACATTGAAGTGTTTCAGCGTTTCTTAAAAAAAATATTTCTCTGGACGCAAATCGGTCTGTTTCGTTTTCAATGCGCCACCCTATATAAGTTTCATAATAATATACCGGTCGACTATAAGAAAGGCTATGTACCAAAAGTAAATCTATCGTTTCGTTAAGCGTTACTAACTACTCTAATTTTTACGATATCATAAAACTAAAATAGTATACAGAGTGACGCAGCGAAAACGAAACAGACCCAATTCTAGTGAATTTTTTTAAAAAAAATCACTAATGGGGAGATTCCGACCTTTGAATTTTGGAAACATTTCTTCAAATTAACGCGAACTAGGACACCTAGAACTCATATCCGTGGCCAGTTTCAATTTTTATATGTTTAGACGGGACCGTCTGCTAGATAAGTTGTATAAATTATATGTTTAGACGGGACCGTCTGCTAGATAAGTTGTATAAATTATAGATATAAATACACTAAATGGTACTAGTATTAGTAAAATAGGCTAGCAAATGTAAATAAATCGCTAATTAACAAACACTGCCATGGCTAAAATGTAAAGCTGGAAAATTGTAATCGAAAACAATACTGTACACATTGTAAAATATTTTCTGTGATAGAATAAACTTCTGTTGCGTTTGGGTTTGACTCGTAGTCAAAAGAACGTTGGGGACGTCGGTTCAAATCTCCGTGGTGACTGAATTTATTTTGAATTTTTTTAAGCATTTTTTGTCTCATTCAATTTTAATGTTATCTGGTCAGATTATGCAATCCCAATAATTTTTAGTGTGACTGTTTACAGAAAAAATCACTTATGAGCGGATAAGGACTTTCAAGACTTTAAGTTCAATTTTAATAATTAACACAGGCGTCGATATTTTTTCTGTGACATGTAACCGGTTTTATTTTTTACAGCGCCAGCCAAAAGAATTGTCTTTGTGAAGCCACAGAAAAAATATAATATATATTTCTGTAAGTGAATTCGTAATTATTCATCCTCTTATTAGAGAATTTTCATTAAGAAAAATTCTTCCAATTTCTTCAGATAAGCTCGAATTTGGGTTTTAAGAACCCAAAACCAAGGTTCGTTAAAATATTTATATGTTTATATATATATATATATATATATATATATATATATATATATATATATATATATATATATATATATATATATATGTTCTGAAAGATTTCCGCGGTCTTTAATGTGAGACATACTTGGTTCTCGGGTTAAACCGCGTCCAGAATCCAGATCTCTTTGAGGCCTAGGGTTGAACACACTGAGACCTCACAGACAATCTCCGGCGAGATTTGGGGAGTAGGCAGATTGAGACCCGTAATCGAGCTACAACAACCTAACCCACCTTTGTCCACCGCTCTAAGGAGTAGGCAGATTGAGGCCTTAGAGTGTCCTTACATATTTCCTTTACCTACCTTTGTCCACCATTCTAAGGAGTAGCCAGATTGAGGCCTTGGAGTGTCCTTACATATTTCCTTTACCCACCTTTGTCCTCCACTCCAAGGTAGGCAGATCGAGGCCTTAGAGTGTCCTTACATATTTCTTTACCCACCTTTGTCCATCACTCTAAGGAGTAGGCAGATTGAGACCTTAGAGTGTCCTTACATATTTCCTTTACCTCTTGAAAATGGCTCCAAAACAGGAGCCGAAACGTCGAGTTTCCATAAATTCTGGACGCGGTTTAACCCGAGTACCAAGTATGTCTCATATATATATATATATATATATATATATATATATATATATATATATATATATATATATATATATATATATATGTGTGTGTGTGTGTGTGTATGTATGTATGTATGTATGTATGTATGTATCCGAGCGACAACTCAAAAAATACCAAACTGATTTCAATCAAACTTGGCAAATATCTTGCTTGGGTGAAAACCGAGGTCGAGTTCGTTAATCAGACTTTATGCTCAAGTTTATCCGGTGAAAAAATCGGGGAAAACTTTTGAAAACGATATATTTTTGTAAGTATCAGAGTAATTGGAATGATACTCTACATGTGGCTAGAAATATTGCAAATTAACATATATTGTGAATTTTGAGTAATTTGGTAGACAATATTTAGAGTTTTTTCCAAATTAAAAATAAAATCCCAAAGACATGCACTGAAACGACTTAGTGGTTAAAGTCCAATCTAAATATATACCATACAGAGCACAAACTACCCGAACCAACAATCGTGAAATCTCGGTCGCGATTGTGGAAAATAACAGACGACATGAAATAAAAAAAATGCCAATTGATTGCTATTTAACTGGGGGATTCAATCAATTATTAAAATACACTATATTTGTAGCTTTATTAACGGCTCCAAACACAGCGCAGCATAGATATATTATGTTGTCTCATAATATAGCAGAAATCACGTATTACCTACAACTTATGGGCCACCTATGATTGTAACACTAATTTTATATGATGCAACTCAAGACCGCCTATAACTAACAAATACAATTTTTTCTCGCATCTTGTATAATGACGGATATATTGAGCTTGAGCGTAGAAATGCGTCGCCCTGTATATATGAAAACAGATAAGAACTGAAACTAACGCCATATATGGATTCTAGGGTGGTGGTCTCCTCATTAATGAATTTTTTCTACAAACATTCGCTAAAAATTATAGACCATTAAACGATAAATATTGAAACTACTGCCAAAGCATCAGAGAAGGGTCTATTTGAAATTAATTTTCTGCAAATATTTTAGTAAAAAGGACAATTACGGTAGAAGCTGAAACTTAAGCGTTTGAAAAACACTCTTCTTCTACATTTTCTCTACACAATCCGTATTCGTTTTACGTTCTTTGCCTAAATGTTGTTAATTTTGACGTTCCAAATCGCGACTTTGACGTTTAGGAGGAAAATCCCACTTTTATTTAAATGCCTACAACTTTTTTATTTTTAAACCTACAGATCTAAGTTTTGGTAGGTAATTTACCTGTTATGACGCAAACCGGTTCCCAAATATATTTGCGATCACTTTATTATTTCTGGAGAGATAAAAATATTTTCGGTGAAAAACGAGTTATTTTCTTAGCTAACGAAACACTTGCAAAAGAAAGGTACTCAGAATGTTTGATCCTCTGATGACTCTCGCTAACTTTGTTAGTGAAACGATCGTCAGGGGTTTAAAGAGATGTGTTGTGGTGAATTGCCTTCCTAGGTGTACTTAACAATGCTCATCGCAGGTTCCAATCTTCACTTAGGAAGGTTCTCACCAAATTTGATCAAAATTGGCCCACTATTTTTTGAGTTATCGGTGTATATATATATATATATATATATATATATATATATATATATATATATATATATATATATATATATATATATATATATATATATATACATACATACAATAATACTTACTAACTAATATTAAGAACAGTAGCACGTAAGTTCAGAAGAACTTGTATGTGCTGAAAAACTCCTCCTACATATTGTACAGAGCAGTTGCATGCATCCTTTCAGCAACAGTGCAACAGGACGTATCACGTCCGTATGATCCGGTTCTCCAATCTTATCTCTATTCCTTACCATTAAATGATCTCTACAGTCAGCCGTGATTAAAGTCTACTCCCCTCTCATCGCAGTAAAAAGGAGGAAAGAGGAAGTTCCGATATTGACAACCGATTACTAAACCACTTGTTTCCCGATTCAATGTATACCTGCCCAATCACAATTAAAAATAACACTCACTTACCAAGTTAAATACCCTCCAAGTCTCTCACGTACGCGCACCCACGCTCACACATTCTCACACATCCACACACCTTCATATACATTCATTATCCAAATATATACACGCCGTATGAAAACATCATTCCCTCTTTTCCCGTATTACTTGCTCAAATGTTGCAAAGTTCTCAATTAAATGATTTAAAAGTTTTTTCCGAAACTTATAATTATCTTTCATTTTTTTAATCTCCAATGGCACAAGATTAAGTAGCACTGGACCAAGGTACGATACATAACGCTGTGAAATGTTCTTCCTACACGCTGCAGCCATCACAAAGTCACCCGTTTTTCCCCTTGTACTGTAACCATGCGTTAACAATTTCTGAAGGCTTATAGTTGTGTGCGTGTATTGTATGAGTGCCATTATGTACAGTCCAGTGATATTAAGTACTCTGGTTGCCTGGTTGTACAACAAGGTAGTGGGATATTTAATCTTCTTGTTCAATATAGTCTTCATTATAAAGTTCTGTGTGATGCGCAGAGGATTCAGGTAAGTGTCATATGCCGATCCCCAACACGATATTCCATACCTCAAAATTGACTGGACCAGGCTATCATATGTCAGAAGCAATATCCTTTGACTCAAGATGCCTCGTAGATTATAAAAAATATGTACAAATTTTCTGAGCCTTTTGTTCAGGGTTTCAAGATGACAATTCCATTTTAGATGCTGGTCTATGATGATCCCCAGATACTTCACGTTAGTCTCGCACTTGATTATTTCATCTTTCACTCGTATTACTGGAACATCGTGCGGGAGACCCACCCTCGTAGGTGAAAAAGTGATAACCTTCGATTTCTTTGCGCTCAAATTTAGATTGTTAGAAGCGAAAAACGCAACAAGGTTCTGAAAAATATTATAAGTGCACACAACAGCCTCGCTCCAGGTATTTGCACCATACATCATCACGATATCATCCGCATAAGCTACAAGATCGCAGCGGGTCTCAAATTTCTCAACGATGTCATTTATATAAAACAAAAACAGTATGGGCCCCAGTATAGATCCCTGAGAAACCCCACATTTTATTATTTGTGGATTACTTAGTACATTACCTATTTTTACTACCTGCTGTCGGTTGTTCAAGCAGTTCCTAATTAAAGTGATACCTACACCCCTTACACCCACCCGCTCCAGTTTTTGCATCAATATGTCGTGACTCACCGTATCAAATGCCTTATGAAGATCTAAAAATATTCCAACCGTTTTTAAATCTTTATCAAAATTAGTCAATACCCTCGAGCAAAGTTTGTGTAGGGCCTGTCCGGTAGAATAGTTTTCCCTGAAGCCAAACTGATTTATAGATATTAAGTTATTTTTATTAAAATACTCAGTATGTCGTAAATAAAGAGCTTTCTCAAATATTTTGGCCAACGTATTAAGTAAGCTTATAAGACGATAGTTGGCGTGGTCACTTCGACTTCCTGTTTTAAATATGGGCGAAACTACAGATATCTTAAACTGCTCGGGCACCAAACCTGTTTCAAAAATTCTGTTTACTATGTGAACGATTGGTTCAACCAAAAAAAGATGACCCACCTGAAAAAGCCTCACACCCAGTCCGTCCATGCCAGGTGCAGATATTGCCTTCAATTTGCCAATTATAATAGTAATTTCACTATCAGAAACAGGGCGGAGGAAAAACGAACTGGCGCCTGATCTTGCAGTCTGATAATGCACCGTTTGTGTACCAACACTAGAGTCCTCAGCACCCACTGACACAAAATACCTGTTGAAAATATCTGCTATTTGTTTTCTATCTCGTACCACTTCATTGTCGCCTATTCTCACGGCTTCAATTCTTCCCTGGTCTTTACCTTTGCCCAATGCTACATCTGAAATAACATTCCATATTTTCCTGATATCCTTTCCTGCATTCACGACCCTACCTTTATAGTAATTACTCTTGGTAATTTTTATTAGATTAGTCAACTTGTATATATATATATATATATATATATATATATATATATATATATATATATATATATATATATATATATATATATATATATATATATAATATGGAACGGTTTCACTCAGTTAGGACAAGAACAAACAACCATATATGCTATTCAAATTGAATTAAGCCTTACAAGTTTTCATCTCATCTTTATTAAATCATTTTTTATACAAAAGATCGCTAAAAAATTCAGCGAAGTAACAACAATCGGACCAGATAACGGTAAAATGAAATGAAAGATTAAAAAAACAATAATAAAAAAACCTCTGGACGCAGCAAGTGCGTTATGGTAGTGAATTTTTATTAAAATGTTTTTATTGCAAATATGTGTGTTTTCTTTTTAAGAAAGCAGGCATCAATTTTGGTTACCAGTATAACCTATATAGTAAAAGCAATGTGCCATGTTTCATAAAAATAACTTTATTGTGTGAAAATGTACCAAGATTTCCAAAAGTAGACTTAAAGTGTTCCCGGAAAAACTCGTTTCTTGGTCAACCTTATAGGTTAATAGCAAATTGGGCTATTCAAATATGAAGCATTTGATCAAAGTTCGCTACCATAACGCACTTTCTGCATCCAGAATTTCTTTTCTTACAAACATGCATTATATTTCGATGGAAAATGCAATAACATAAGGCGTGTTTGATTAAAAAAAAAGAAAGTTTGTATCACCAATGACTTATGGGCCATCCTGTGATTGTAGAAATATTTTTTTAAGATGTAGCTCAAGACACTCTATAATTAATATATACAATTTTTTTTCAAATCTTGTATAATAACGGATATATTGAGCTTTATTGATTTTTTACGAAAATTCGACAAAAATTATATACCATTAAACGATAAACTCTATAGCTAAGGCTACTGCCAAGCATCAGGGAAAGCGTCTATTTCAAATGAATTTTCTGGAAACATTTTACTAAAATGAAGGACAATGACGGTTGAAACTAAGACTTCAGTGTTTGTAAAACATCCTTCTTGAGACATTTGATTTCCATAGCCCGTATTAGTTTCAAGTGATTTGCCAAAATGTTGCCGATTTTGACGTTTTAAGTCGCAACTTTGACGTTTTGAGGAAAGCCCAAATTTATTTTTCTTTAAATGCCTATAACTTTTTGTCTTTTGAAATACAGAGCTAAATTTTGGTATGTAACTTACATATAAGGACATAAACCCGCGTACCAAATTTGGTTGCCCTTACTTTGTTAATTCGGGAAATATAAATTTTTTTCGAAAGAAAACACAAAATTTTCCGGGAAAACCTGGGCAGATTTTCCTGGCTAACGAACTTATCCAAGCCATTTGCAAAAGGAATTTATTCACCAAATTTAATCAAAATCGGCCCATTATTTTTTGAGTTATCGGTGTGATACATATATATATATATATATATATATATATATATATATATATATATATATATATATATATATATATATATATATATATATATCATATAAAAATTCAAACCGACCCCGGATATGTGTTCTGGGGGGCCTAATTAGCGCTCATTTGAAGAAATTTTTTCAAAATTCAAAAGTCGAGATCTCCTCATTAGTGAATTTTTTTAAGAAAATTCACTAAAAAGTGAAGTCACTAACTAAGACTAGAACTCGTCTTCTTATAGGAGTTGATTATCTGATGCTACCCGTAAAACACTGGACTACGGTCGACATGACAGATGTATGTACTAGCAGGTATATATGTTAGTATGTTGATTTTCTAAGGTCTTTATTATTTATACCATCAGTTTTTATTTACAATGGATTTTTGCTCGTATTTTAATGAAATTAAGGAAAATAACGACATAGACACAGATCTAGGATGTTGTTAGTCATTTAGTGTTGTATTTTTCAAATAACGACATAGACACAGATCTAGGATGTTGTTAGTCATTTAGTGTTGTATTTTTCACTCACAATATGACTTTTTTCACGTTTTAACTTTTCTCAATCAGAGGCTTACCTATAACTTTTTTGTCTTTCTATTTAGAGACCCGAATTTTGGTACGTAAAATACTCTTCATGGCAGAAACCAGCGTACCAAATTTGGTTGTCTTTACTTTGTTGTTTCGAGAGATATATTTTTTTTCTCAAAGAAAACACAAATTTTTTCCCGGAAAATCTGGGCCGATTTTCCTGGCTAACGACCACAACCAAGCCACTTTCAAAAGGAAGGTACCTACTAAATTTAATCAAAATCGGCCCATTATTTTTTGAGTGATCGATGTGACACCTACATACATGCATACATACATGTAAAGCTGGAACATTGTAATCGAAAACGATACTGTACACATTGTAAAATATTTTCTGTGATAGAATAAAGTTCTGTTAAATTTGGGTTTGACTCGTAGGCAAAAGAACGTTGGGGATGTTGGGTTAAATCTCCGTGGTGACTGAATTTATTTTGAATTTTTTTAAGCATTTTTTTGTCTCATTCAATTTTAACGTTATCTGGTCAGATTATGTAATCCCAATAATTTTTAGAGCGACTGTTTGCAGAAAAAAATCACTTATCGGGGGATAAGGACTTTTAAGACTTTAAGTTCAATTTTAATAATTAACACAGAAGTCGATGTTTTTTCTGTGACTTATGTAACCGGTTTTATTTTTTACAGCGCCAGGCAAAAGAATTGTCTTTGTAAAGCCACAGAAAAAATATAATATATATTTCTGTATGTGAATTCGTAATTATTCATCCTCTTATTAGCGAATTTTCATTAAGAAAAATTCTTCAAATTTATTCAGATAAGCTCGAATTTGGGTTCTTTAAGGTTCGTTAAATTATATATATATATATATATATATATATATATATATATATATATATATATATATATATATATATATATATGAGACATACTTGGTTCTCGGGTTAAACCGCGTCCAGAATTTATGGAAACTCGACGTTTCGGCTCCTGTTTTGGAGCCATTTTCAAGAGGTAAAGTAAATATGTAAGGATACTCTAAGGCCTCAATCTGCCTACTCCTTAGAGTGATGGACAAAGGTGGGTAAAGGAAATATGTAAGGACACTCTAAGCCCTCAATCTGCCTACTCCTTAGAGTGGTGGACAAAGGTGGGTTGGGTTTTTGTAGCTCGATTACGGGGCCTCAATCTGCCAACTCCTTAAATCTAGCCGGAGATCGTCTGTGAGGTCTCAGTGTGTTCAACCCTAAGCCTCAGAGAGATCTGGCAGTTCGTTGCAAGTCTTGTCTTATGTATGTCGTTCCGTCTACCTGCTTCGTTGTCAGTGAAAGTTTGGGGTCACCGTCAATTAAGTGGAGGGCTTTGGTCACGGTATTTAGAGGAGGATTAAGAGGGTCACCGGCATTTGTTGAGGCAGATAATGATGCAATGAAATTGTCTGTGGAATTTATTTTCTTTTTGTGTCTTTGTTGCAAAGAAGATATAATCTCTCTTATTTAAACAATCGGGACGTTTTTCAATCTCGATTGCTTCGCAGATAATTCTCGTTTTGAAATTGTAAACCGGTGCTATTGTTTTGGCATTATCGAAGTCTATTTTATGCCCTGTATGCATGACCAGCGCCGATGAGGGGTCGGATTTTCTAACTGCGAGGGTGTGTTCATATATTCTATTGTGGATGCGTCTATTTGTTTGTCCTACGTAAGGTCGGGAACAGTCGGAACAAGGAATTTCGTAAACTCCGTGGGATTCGTTTGGAATCGTATCCTTGGGAGTTTTTATAAGATTTGACAGTTTTTGGTCTGTTGTGAATACGGTTTTGATATTATGGGTTCTGAAAATTCGGCTGATTTTGTCGGTGACACTTTTAATGTAAGGTAAAAACGCTGTGTGTGACTCTGTTTGATCTTGCTGTGGTGGAGTGGTTTGTTGTTGTGCGTTTCTAATGTTTCGCAGTATGTGACTGTTGTCGTATCCGTTTTCTAGCAATGCCTGTCTTAAATTCTGGACGCGGTTTAACCCGAGAACCAAGTATGTCTCACATTAAAGACCGCGGAAAATTTCTTAAAATGAGCGCAAACTAGGCCCCCTAGAATCCATACCCGGGGTCAGTTTTTAATTTTTATATGTTATATATATATATATATATATATATATATATATATATATATATATATATATATATATATATATATATATATATATATATATATATATATATATATAACATATAAAAATTGAAAACTGACCCCGGGTATGGATTCTAGGGGGCCTAGTTTGCGCTCATTTTAAGAAATTTTTTCAAAATTTAAAAGTAAGAATATCCTCATTAGTGAATATTTTTTAACGAAAATTCACTAAAATAGTGTATATCTATTTATTTATTTATCGAAATATTCACATTTATTTGCACAATACTGTAAAGAGAGAGAGAGAGAGAGAGAGAGAGAGAGAGGGGGGGGTCGTTGTTGCGAAGACAAGGTGATGTACCGTTTAGACTGTCACGATGGAACTGTCTTTGTCTGACTAAGACTGCTAATTTGCCGGTTTTCTAATCAAAAATAAGTTAGAAACAGCTTAACATATCGATATGAATGAAGCAGAAGTAAAATGAAAATCTTCCCACGTTTAGAGCCATCCTATAACTGCACATCTTAGCCATATACGCACATCTCGTCTTAGGTTTATGTTAATGCAAATGTCACAAAGTCGCGGAAGCTGCACCATTCCCGTGATGTAACCCGTTGGGAATAATATGCTGATTGCAAGATATCACGGCAAAATAATCTGACAAGTTTTGCGATATATAAACGTACCGAGAGCAAAGGTTTCTTTATACGCACCTGAAATAAACAACCCTATTTTAATACGTTTTTTGTGAAATTTCGTTTAGCGGGTTGTAAATTCCTAGTGTGTATTTATGTTTATTTGGTAAAATATTGCAAGAAATATAATGGTTTAATGCAAATGATATTCATAAATGGTTTGTTTTTTCGTACAAATGGAGGCAATGGCTGAAATTCGGGATGAAGCCGATGAATCGACAAATAAAACTTAGCAATTTGGTACGTCAAAATTCACATTAATGTTATTATTGAGGTTTTGGTATAAATTTATGAAGCTGTACCGTCAAAATTACATCTTGGACAAGAACAAGTATAAAACTTATTTCGCAAATGATGTGCTGTAGAATTAGCAACAATAAATATTACTATTACTATATTACTATTACTTTTGAATTTTGAGAAAATTTCTTCAAATCAGCACAAAGTAGGCCGTATCATATCCCAGGCCAGTTGAAGTTCTTTTATGTTTTTTTTTAAATAACAAAGCTGGGGCAACCAAATTCCGTAGGCGGGTTTACGCCATAAAAGGTAAAGTATGTGTCAAAATTTAGATCTATAAATTAAAAGACAAAAAAGTTATAAGCATTTAAAGAAAACAATTGGGTGCCACTGATGACTAGATAAACGCCCAAAGGCACAATATTTTGTGTGGATAACAAATTCTATTGTATGTTACAAACAAAGCTTAAGTTTTTTAGCGCAAAAAGGTCAAAAAATACCAGAAAAAGTACTTTGAAAATTTGATAACTTTTCCTCTTATAAGATCAAAGTCGCTGTTTGAAACGTCTAAATTAGCAACTTTTAGGTAAAGAACCTAAAGCGAATACGAGATATGTAGAGAAAATGTCGCAATAAGTGTATTTTACCAGTCCTTAAGTTTCAGCTTCAACTGTCATTGCCCTTAATTTTACTAAAATGTTTGCAGAAAATTCGTTTCAAATAGACCTTCCTTTGGTGCTTTAGCAGTAGTTAGTTATAGTTAGTTATAGAGTTTATGGTTCAATTGTCTATAACCTTTAGCGAACTTTCGTAAAAAAATTCGCTGATGAGGAGAGCGCGACTTTTGAATTTTAAAAAGATTTTTTCAAATGAGCGTGAGCTTGGTCTCCTAGAACCCACATCCGGGGTTGGTTTCAGTTTATATTTGTTTACATATATACAGGCTGACGTATTTCTACCGTAAAGCTCAATTTTACAGTTATTATACAAGATACGAGAAGTAGTATCTAGTATATAGTAAATAGTATACCTTAATTATAGAGTATCTTGAGCTGCATCTTATAAAAATTATTTCGACAGAGGCGGCCCATAGGTCGTTGGCGCTGCAAATTTTCTTTGTTTAAATCAAAGTCCCATTATATTATTGCATATAGGCATTTTCCATCTAATTGTGATGCATGTTTGTTTTCGAGTGATTTCAATTGTTTTGCAACTTTTCACATTTTTGGCGCATATCAAAAAATATGATACGGCGTTTTCACCAATAAAAAATCTGAGTCCCATGCAAATCGCGCATTCAAAGAGGCTCTCGTTTATATTATTTCATGAAAAATAAAAAATCCAAATGCCATATACAGGGCGCTCTCAAATAATGAATGAATTAAAAAAATTAAACTGTCGTAACTTAATTGTTTCAAATAGAACACACTGTATTTTGTGTTTCAGAAGGGCATAATAACAAATGCTTAGTAAGTTGTTAAAAAAATATTTTCAGATTTTCGTGAAAAAATTGTTTGTAAATTTTTATGGAAAAATCTCTTTTGGGAGTTTTGTTGAAAAGCTTATTTGATGAACTACATTGTTTCTGTTATACCATGTGTCCCAAAACGGGTAGGAATGTATTGCTATCTCCGTTATTATTAGAGATAGGGAGACGGATAAATTAGTACTGTTTTGTAGAATTTCATGCTCGTTTCAAATATGACTTGTATTTTGCACTGCCTCTTTTCGATTTCGAGTTATTTTGGAAAAACCAAAATTTGTCGACCTCTTTTTCTTCAATATCTAAGTAGGCGTTAATCTGACATGTCTAAGACTTGCACATTATCAGAACACTTTTTAGAGAGTAATCTTTTTGTGCTATTATCAACTTTGGATTGTCATTTGTTTTTGAGCTACAGGTATCAAGGTTTGTTTTTATTATGGCAGCAATACTGGATTTTTTGCTCATGTGATAGCCTGTGAAAAGAGCTTTCCAATGATGTACAACATGCTTGAGAAATCTTGTAATTGCACTGACAATTTTGAGAAAAACCGTTTTGAGGATAGTAGGCTATGAAATCCAACACCAGAAAACAAATGACAGAAGAAGTGTTCAGAAAGCAGTAGGCCATGGAGTCTGGCAATAGGCTTCTACTTTTAACATAATCTTCCGTAATGATTCACGATAAAAAATAGGTACATGATTCACGATAAAAAATAGGTACTTTGAGCACACCAATGAATCGTCCCATTATTACAAATTATATTTTACATTACAACATTATCCTAAAAAATTGTTATAATTTAATTAAATAGGTAAACCTAGTAAATAACTAAACTTACTAACAGAACACAATAAAAAGCAGTTTAATGATTTATGAAGACGCCTTTGAAAATTATTTGATTTTTTAACGCAAGTCAACTAAAAAACAACACAAGAAAAGTTGCTATGGATATAACACCATATCGACAATTAAGAATACTATCATTCCTAATTGTCTGAACAATTTGAGGTGTATTAAACCCGTTGCTTAAAATTTTGTACTAAATAGTTTGTTTCCTGTTTATTTTAAATATTATTTAACAATATGTTCAGTAATGAAGAATATTTTGACATGTTGGAAAGTTATATTCGATCTAACCGAAATACTGAGCCAGCTGCAAATTCATATCAAAACAACTACCCAGAAAGACGACAACCAAACACCGAAATATTTCTCAGGATAGTGACCAGCCTATTGAACGACGGTAGCTTCCACGCAAATAAACTACCACTGCCTATAAATGAAGAAATAGATAATGCCGTCTTACAGGTTTCAAATGAAAACCCTCCGCAATCTGTTCGGTTTTATGGTGAACAAATTCCAAAAAGTACGGTACACCGTGTATTAAAACAAAGTCATTACCATCCATAGAAGCCTACAATCGTACAAGGCTTAAATGTTGACGATTACCCTAAGCGACTTCAATTCTGTAGATCGTATTAAGGACAATGTCAGTAAGATGAAAATTTTCATTTAAAAATTATATGGACTGATGAATCTAGATTTACAAATTATGGTGCGTATAATCGCCATAATAGGCATTATTGGGCAAACGAAAATCCCCATCTAAAGGAAGAAAGACGATTGCAAGACAGATTTCGTATTAATGTTTGGTGCGGCTTATTAGGTAAAAAACTACTACTTTACTCTGTAAAAAGTGTCCTGATAATGTGCAAGTCTTAGACATGTCAGATCGATGCCTACTTGGATATTGACAAATAAAGAAATCGACAAATTTTGGTTTTTACAAAATAACTCTAAAACGAAAAGAGGCAGGGCAAAATACAAGTCATATTTGGAACGAGCATGAAATTCTACAAAAAAGTACTAATTTAATACAATACATTCCCATCCAGTTTGGGACATACTGTAGTGTATATTGGTAACCAAATTTGACGCCTGCTTTCATTAAAATACTGCTGCAAATTAAATGATAACTTCCACATAGTTGTGATAATCTACTTTCCTCAAAAAGACATTCTCATGAAATGAATTTAAAGTCTATGACTTAATTACAAAGAAAATATTCATATTCCTGTACCGATAAACGTCTGAAACCTTGTATTATTCGGGTTTTAACGAAAACATGTCAATGTTCATCCAATCACCCCTCATTTATCCCATACCCACTGAAGCCATCTTACCCAAACACAATTCGAGGCGTTCCTTTGTCGGGTGCTAACTGGATACCAAACAATTAATTATTTTTGACAACTGTCAGAATATTATTTTCTGCGATGCCATACTATTTGTTTTTAGAATTTGAACCATCAACGTAGGCTTAGTATTTTTAAATTTTGTATTTCTACTCAGTTTTTAGTGAATCCTCTTAAAAAAATTCACTAATAAGTTGATCTGTGTTTATATATATATATATATATATATATATATATATATATATATATATATATATATATATATATATATATATATATATATATATATATATATAAACACCGATAACTCAAAAACGAATGGACCGATTTTGCTAAAATTTGTTAGGTGCCTTCCTTTTGGAAGTGGTTTGGACGAGTTCGTTATCCAGGAAAATCAGATCGGCTTTTCCTGGAAAATTTTGGGTTTCTTTCGCAAAATGTTTGTATCTCCGAAAGAAACAGAGCTATGGCAACCAAATTTGGTACTTAGGTTTACACTATTAAAATTACCTCACACGCCAAAATTCTGATCTCTAAGTTGAAGGGAATTATAGATATTTAAAATATATATTTTAGGTGCCACTGATGACCAGTGCAAATGCACAAAACCAAAATATTTTGTGTGGATAACAAGATCTATTGTATATTTTAGACAAATATTACGTTTTATTGACGCAAAACGGTAGAAATAAGAGAAAAAATACTTTGAAAATTTTATAGTTTTCTTCTTAAAATGTCAAAATCGCGATTTGAAACGTCAAAATTCTCAATGTTTAGACGGAGAACCTGAAGCAAATACGGGCTATGTAAAGCAAATGCCATAATAAATGTGTTTTATAAAGCATTTAGTTACAGCTTCAACCATCATTGTCAATCATTTTACTAAAATATTTGCAGAAAATTCATTTCAAATAAAGCCCTTTTGTAATGATTTAGAATTAGTTTCAGTTATAGAGTTTGTGGTTTAATAGTCTATATTTTTAGAGAATTTTCGTGGATAAAATCGTTATTGAGAAGACCGCGACTAAAATTTTAAAAATATTTCTTCAAAGGAGTACGAACTAGGCGCTTCCGGGGTCAATTTCAGCTTTTACCTGTTTAGATATATACAGGGTGGTGCATTTTTACTGTAAAGCTCAATATATCGGTTATTATACAAAATACAGGAAAATATTGTAAAAGTTATTTATAGGGTGTTTTGAGCTGCATCTTATAAAATTATGTTGACAATCGCAGGGTGGCCCATAAAACGTTGATGATACAAGTTTTCTTTTTTTTTTAATGGAGCAGCCCATTAATTGTAGCATTATTGCATTTTCCATCCAATTTTAATGCATGCTTGTAAGGAGTTCGAGTTATTTCAATTATTTTTCAACTTCTTACATTTTGGAACATATTAAAAATTGTAATACGGCGTTTTTACAATGAAAATCGGAGTCCATTGAAAATGACGCTTTTAGGGAGGTTTTGAATTATAGTTACCAATAGATAAGAGAGAAAGAATATTTTTTTGTGTTTGTAGAATTTTTGTGACATTTTGGTAATACATGTTTAGTAAGTTATTGTTAAAAAAATATTTTGCCATTTTCGTGAAAAAAGCTTTGCAGATTTTCATGAAATTTTTTTTTTGGGTGTTCCGTCGGACAGCCTTTTGTGAAAAATTATATCTTATATTTATGTGGGTAAATAGCTTGAGCAGGTTCGTTGGCCAGAAAAATCGGACCAGTTTTTTGGGGAATATCTTAAGTATATATTCGGGAATTTTTTGTACTCTCAAACAATAAAGTTATTTTGATGAAATATGGTACTTTGTTTTTACTATATAGGCTATACTGGTAACCAAATTTAATGTTTGCCTTTATTAAAAAATACATATTTTTTATTAATAATATTTTTATGAAAATTCACTACTATAACGCACTTCCTGCGTCCAGACTTTTCTTTTTGATCATCTTTTGGTAATACATTTTTTCGTATCTCCTAGAGAAAAGGTACTTTACTAGTGTGAAAAAATAGTTTTTGTAAATTTCTAAGACATATTTGATTTTTGGAAATGAAAATTATGACAAATTATTTTCTATTCAAGCCAGGCCAGGCTTTTTCCCAGAAAATCAAGTTTTAACTCAAAAAATTACAGTATTTTTCACCTATTCATGCCTCAATCCGGGGACACATTCTATATATACGTGTATATATATATATATATATATATATATATATATATATATATATATATATATATATATATATATATATATATATTCTGCAATTTAAACTTTTTCAATACATATAAATAGCATGTAAATAATTTTTTTGCGGGCATTGCAAAAACCATCATTGTATTATGGGTTTCTTTGAAATTCTTATTACTTAAACAATCGGAAGTCTCCCAAGACTAAGCGGAAAAATATACCTTTGGATTGCGGCAGTCCTCACACAACTAGACAATCCATTATGGTACTGACTGACAGATACAAGGCAAATATGGAACTATTGAAATTCCTTTACTGCGATTGTGTTTCCTTACTAGTCACTGAAGATTTATTACTTGTATTGTAATACAATTATACCATTTTTAACTTAATTCTAATTATCTACTCTCTTTTAATTACATTGCGAAAGATCTTTGCATACCTATTAGAATCTTAAATTGCTCAGTGGGTTTTTAAAATTACAGTTGAATAGTTTTTTTCTACCAGGATGTGTATAAAAGCAAACAAGTTCTTAGAAAATTATCGAATGATATATATATATATATATATATATATATATATATATATATATATATATATATATATATATATATATATATATATATATATATATATATATATATATATATATATATATATATATATATATATATATATATATATATATATATATATATTTACGTTCTACGGGGTTCTGGAATTTGTTGACTAACAAAACATAGCTTTTCCAACTACTATTTTATTATAACCAACTATTTTCCAACAACAGTATCAACTAAATTATTTCTCCTCTTACTAAATGTCCATAGAATTATATTCCACTATTCGCCTTCTATGATCGCTTCCTATATACCAACACTTGCTGACTCGCTTAATACTCTATGATCACTTATTTAACTTACTCTGCGCACCGCTCGTCTATTTGTACTGTCCATAGAAATTCTAGACCTTCTACACTATTCTACACCTGTCACTTCTGGTCCCTTCTAGAAATATAATTCCGAGTGTTCGCTCTTACCTTTATAAAAGACATCTGACCATAGAATAAACAAAGTCCATAAACCTAATTCTCATAGACAAATGTGACACTGCCCCCCTCTTATATTCGATCGTCCCGGTCGAATTCTGACATTTCTTGGAATGGCGTAAGTCGGTGCATATGGACCACCTTCATCTTGCTCTTCGGGCTCCTCTGAATTCGATAGACAACGTCATTGATCCTTTTGACCACCTTATAAGGACCTTTCCATAATTTCTGTAGTTTCGGTGACATTCCATTGCGCCGTACTGGATTGTAGAACCACACACGATCTCCTTCTTTAAAACCAGCTGAATTAGCTCGCACGTCACAACGGGTCTTCATGCGGTCGCTTTCTACTCGTATATGCATTCTGACAGCAGAGTGGATGGCTTCTATTCTTCTTTCCAAATCTTTTATGTATTCATCAGTTGACCGTGGAGCATTTGTGGGTTTTCCAAATGTGAGATCAGGAGGAGGTCTTAACTCTCGCCCAAAAACCACGCTTGCTGGTGTATGCCCGGAACTCTCATGTACAGACGAGCGGTATGCCAGTAGAAATAGTGGAATGTACCGGTCCCAATCCGTTTGGTGTTCATTGACAAATATTTTTAAATGGAACTCCAAAGTAGCATTGCATCTTTTCACCATTCCGTCAAATTGAGGGTGCATGGGTGTAGTTTTCGTTTTCCTGATTCCCATAAGCTCACAAACCTTCTGGAATACAGCCGACTCGAAGTTGCGTCCTTGGTCAGCATGGAGCTTTAGTGGTGCGCCAAATCTACAGAAAAACTCATTCACCAATACTTCTGCGACGGTGGTAGCCTCTTGATTCGGGACCGCAAAAACTTCTGGCCACTTGCTAAAATAATCCTTGGCTACAAGCAGATAGCGATTTCCTGCGTGTGTTCTAGGGAAATGACCAGCTATATCGATTGCAATTCTTTCGAAAGGGGCTCCCACGTTGTACTGCTTCATTCGCCCCCTGATTTTTGATTTAGGCCCCTTATTGGATGCGCACGCTTGACAGCTTTTGCACTATTCTCCACATCAGCTCTACATCGTAACCAGTAAAACCGTTCTCTGACCGTTTCCAAAGTTTTCTTTACGCCTAAATGGCCTCCACCTGCCCCGCCATGGATCTCCTCGATTACCTACCTTACTCTTGTCCGCGGAAGGATTATTTGCTTCAATATGCGGGTTCCATCCTCTGACTCCCAATTCTTGACCAGAAGATTACCTTCGATTTTAATGGAGTCTCACTGGGCCCAGTATCTTTTGGTGGCAACGCTTTTATCACTAACTTCTGACCAAGTGGGTCTCTCGTAGCAAGTCTCCTTCCATCTGTAAATTGGTTGGAGATCAGGATCTTCTTTTTGGTCCTCCATTAACCTCTGCGGGTCCCATCGGTTAACGGGTTGCACCGTTGTCCTCCTACACACTTCAAGATTCAATCCTTCTTTGTTTTCGACAGAGGTGCAATGCTTGCGTTTTGGTGGGCAAGGTCGCCTAGATAGGGCGTCGGCATTTCCATGCTGTCGTCCAGCGCCGTGTTCGATGGTAAAATTGTACTCTTGAAGGCGTTCAATCCACCTCGCCATCTACCCCTCTGGATTTTTAAATTGAAGAAGCCAGCGTATGGAAGCGTGGTCGGTTCTCAGGAGAAATTCTTGACCACAGATATATTTGTAAAAATGCTCCAACGTCTTGATAATGGCTAGAAGTTCTTTCCTCGTCACGTTCTTTTCTGCTTTGGAAAGGGCCTAGCTGAAATACCCTACAACCTTCTCTTGGCCTCCTTGTTCCTGCGAAAGAACACCTCCAATACCAACATTGCTCGCGTCCGTGTCCACAATAAACCTGTGACCAGGCTGGGGATATGTCAAAATCGGGGATGCACAGAGAGCCCGTTTTAGTGTCTCGAATGCTTCTTCACAATCATTGTTCCAAATGAAAGGTGTCTTTTCTTCCGTCAGTCTATGCAAAAGGTTTCGCGATGTCAGCGAACCCCTTTACAAAACGGCGATAATATGTGCAGAGGAACAGAAAGCTTCGCAGCTGATGTACATTGGTTGGAATGTTCCAGTTCATAATACAGTCTGCCTTCTCTGGGTCGGTTTTGACTCCATCTGGGGTGATAATGTGGCCTAAGTACTTTACTGCTGTTTGAAAGAGACAGCATTTCTTCGGATTTAATTTCAAATTGGCTCCCTTTAGTTTCTGAAACACTTGTTCGACATTCTTCCTGTGATCTTCGAACGACTTTCCTAAGATAATGACGTCATCTAGGTACATAAGGCATGTTTTCCAGTGTAGACCTCTTAGAACTCTCTCCATTAGACGCTTAAAAGTGGTTGGAGCATTACACAACCCAAATGGCATGACGTTGAACTGTCACAGTCCACTACCAGTGGTAAACGCAGTCTTTTCTTTGTCTTTGGGCTCAATCACGACTTGCCAGTAGCCACTTTTCAAGTCCAATGTCGAAAACCATCTTGTACCTGCCAATGTATCAAGTCTATCGTCAATTCTGGGGAGTGGATAGCTGTCTTTCTTAGTGACATCGTTTAACCGGCGGTAATCTACACAAAACCTCGTGGAGTCATCTTTATTTTTAACTTACACTACTGGAGAGGCCCAAGGACCTATAAGTCGTGCCTGCTCCAGCTCCCTTAGCATGGTGTCAACTTCTTGTTGTTTTGCCAATGGTACCTTTCGCGGTGGTTGCTTGATTGGTACACATGTCCCAGTCTCAATGCGATGGCCTACTAGGTCTGTTCTTCAAAAATCGTTCTTGTTGGTTACGAAAACGTTACGATATTTGGACAGAAATTTAGCCACTGCTTGCTTCTGTGGTGGAGAAACATTTTCACTAGCTTCTGTTAAGACATCGCGTATATGTTCATCCGGGATGGACGAGGCTGGGTTTTCTTGGTCGTGGCAACGCCGTATGATGGTTACTGGTGAGAATGTTCCGATTTCGGAACCTTTGGAGATCTTCTGATCAAAGCTCTTAAGGTTACCTATTCTGACAGCTGCCAGCTCTTTTGCTTGAATAAGAGTTTCATCGACTAGTAGAGCTTTCTTTAAAATATCGTTGCCTTCTGGTTCTATAATACCAACCACTTGTCCCGAAATGCCTCCAACTATCTTCACTGGGACAATGCTTTCACTCTGTGCTCTCACAATGACATCTTCTTTGGCCGTGACTTTTCGAATCGCAAGGTTATGGACAGTCGACATGACTACTTCGTCATCAAGATTTAAAATATTGTTCTCGAGATCTAACTTGACAGCGTGACCTGGTCCAAGTATAAAGGGGTCTGATATGATGGCAACAATAACTCGCTGTTTGGTTTTCCAAACTCCAATTTGTAGTTTGACGTCAGTCTCACCAAATAAATGAATCAGTTCGCTGCGGTCACTTTGTAGATTCTTTCTGGCTCTCTTACCCGCCATCTTGGTACCATATCACGACGGATAATCGTTCTGGATGCGCCAGTGTCTACAACCATTTGAGTCTTCTTGTCGCCGATGTACCCGTCTACGATGAGCGTGTTGCCAGAATCGTTGATCAGTAAAATAGTTGTCAACTTCGGGGCATTGTGGTGGGCAGCCAGCTCTCTCCCCCTAAAGCTAGCTGCATTTAGTTTTTCTGTGCGTTGGCTGAAGATGATCTTGGGGCCCGGCATTCACTCCTTATGTGTCCCACCTTGCCACAGTTCCAACAGCGTATGGCACTTGCACGATGAGCTTGCGTTGGCTCCTTATGAGGTGTGGGCTTCATCTGTTCTACTATCTTCTTTAGTAGCTGCATGACCTCGGATGAATCTGTTTTATTTTCTTCTTCTGAGACTTGGAGACTGCGAACCTTCACATTGCCTTTATAAACTTGCTTGGCAGCTTCAAATTCTAGCAAATGTGCCAAAGCATCGTTCAAGTTTTTTATGTCTCGCCATCCTCAGCGCCTGTTGAGTGTCGGTATCCCCGATGCCGTCAATGAATGTTTGCAGCGACAGCTGGTTCAAAAATGCCACCGGAGCTGCGGGGTTAGCTGATCGTGTTAGTCTGCCAACGGCGGCTTTAAATTGTTGCAGAGTTTTGCCCGATTTCTGACAGCGACTTTTTAACTGAGTTTGGTACAGCTGCTGGTCGCCAAATCTCATTTCTGGGTAATATCTAATGCTGTCAAAACTGTCCTGTTCTTCCCTGGGGATACCTTGGAGCACATCTAGGGCATCTCCTCTGAGACCCACAATTATCAAAGTCGCTTTCTCTCTCTTGCACTAACCATTTGCTGTAGCAGCGGCTTCAAATTGGCGTAGATAAATACCCCACGGGACTGAGCCATCAAATGTCGGGACCTTCCGACCGGGCTAACTTCGAGCCTGATGTTTCCTTTGGCAACGGTTTCATACTTTTTTTCTAGTGAATGCTTTTTCTGTTGTACTCCCGTCAGATTGTCATGTACATCGTCGCTGATACCCCTTACTCTGCTTTCTACTTGCTGGAAGATGTGGTCTTTTACCTGCTTCATACGTTCGTCGACACACGAAGTAATATTCTCAAGTCTACTGGCTTGTTCTCGCAGAATTTTCTTTGTTTCTTTATCTCTTCTTCTCATTTCTTCTTTGGCTTCTTCGTCTCTTTTTCTGGCCTCTTCATCTCTTTTTCTCATTTGTTCTTTGACTTCTTTTTCTCAGTCCCTCTCTTATCTCTCCGTCTCTTTTTCTCATTCCTTCTTTTGCTTCTTGGTCTCTTTTTCTAGCTTCTTCATCTCTTTTTCTGGATTCTTCTTTAGCTTCTTCGTCGCTTTTTCTCAGTTCCTCTCTTGTCTCTTCGTCTCTTTTTCTGACCTCTTCACATCTTTTTCTCAATTCTTCTTTGGCTTCTTCGCCTCGTTTTCTGGCCTCTTCATCTCTTTTTTCATTTCTTCTCAACATCTTAACATGTTTTCAAATAAATATTAAGTGGAAAATCGCAAATGAATCTTAAAACTTTAGCGTCTGTCAAACACAATAAACAATACCGGCGTTACGCCAGCTGCCGAAAGTTAGCAATTGTCAAATCACATGGCGTTCTATGACCAACTAATACAAATTATGTTAAAAGAATGTCTTTTAAGCGAATTTTTCGTAAGACGATGGTATGTTCCTTCCTTTTGTAAGTGGCTTGGCCAAGTTCGTTAGACAGGAAAATCGCACCAGTTTTTCCGGGAAAATTTTTGGATTTCTTTCGTAAATTTTTATACCTTCGAAGATAACAAAGCTACGACAACCAAATTTGACAAATACGTTTCCACTGTCAGACTTACCCCACACACCAAAAATCGAATCTCTAGGTTAAAAGAAAAGAAAGTTATAGGCATTTAAAGAAAAAAAATTGGGTGCCACTGGTGATCAGTGGAAAGCACAAGAACAAAATATTTTGTGTGATTAACAAAACTAATTGAATATTACATGCAACGGTTAAGTTTTGTTGGTGCAAAAAAGTCAAGAAATATCGGGAAAAATATTTTGAAAATATTATAATTTGTCTTCTTGAAACGTCAAAATCGCGATTTGAAACGTCAAAATTTGCAATTTCAGACAACGAATTTGAAGCAAATACGGATTTTCTCGAAAAAATTTCGTAATAGGTGTGTTTTACAAAGCCTTAAGTTTCAGCTTCAACCATCATTGTCCTTCATTTTACTAAAATGTTTTCGGAAAATCCATTTCAATAGACCCCCTTTCTTCGGCAGGAGTTTCCGCTATATAATTTATGGTTTAATAGTCTATATTTTAAAAAATTTTCGTAGAAAAAATTCGTTATTGAGAAGACCGCGACTTATGAAGTTTGAAAATATTTCTTCAAATGAACGCGAAATACGGGGTCAGCTTCAGTTTTTGCATATTTACACATATACAGGGTGACGCATTTCTGCGGTAAAGCTCAATATATCAGTTATTATACAAGATATGAGAAAAAAGTATATACGTTAATTATCGTGTATCTCGAGCTGTATCTTATGAACCTATTGTGACAATCACAGGGTGGCGCATAAGTCGTTGGTGATACATGCTTTATTTTTTTAATAAAAACACCCCTTATATTATTGCATATTTGTATTTTCCATCATATTATAATGCATGTTTGTAAGAGAAAAAAATCATATCTTTCATCGTTTTTCAGTTATTTCAATTGTTTTGCAACTTTTCACGTTTTTGTCACATTGCACAAACACATATTACAAATTGTAATAAGTCGTTTTTATCAATAGATAGCCCCTTGGAAATGCCGCATTCAGAGAGCTTTTTGTTTGTATTACTCTCTGAAAAAATGGAGCTGCCGTATACAGGCGCTTTCAAATAGTGGCTGAATTTGAAATGTTTTCGCTGAAATATTTTTAGTGTTTCCGTAGAAATCATTTTTCGTAAGATTTTTGTGATATGTTGGTAATGAATAATAAGTGTTTAGTAAGTTATTGTAAGAAAAAGTTGTTTTTGTGAAAAATATCGCTTAGTGTAACATTACTGCAGGCAATTTATGTAAAAATGTTGCATTTTGTAAAAGAAATGTTCACAAGTTTTTTTTTTCAATTTTGGTACTAAAGCTGTTTGTGAATAATTATATCTTGTCAGGTGTGTAAATAGCTTAAAGAGGTTCGTTGGCCAGGAAAACCGGACCAGTTTTTCTGGAACTTTTAAAGTTTGTTTTCGGAAAATGTTTGTACTTTTTGAAACAACAAAGCTATTTAAACGAAATATTGTACATTATTAGTATTATATAAGTTATACTGTCCTTGTAAAAAGAGGACATATTTGCCATTAAAAACATTTTTACGAAAATTCGCTACCATAATGCATTTTCTGCGTCCAGACTTATAATGATTATCGCGATTATTTCGAAAACTTAACGAGTACCACTATGGTACATCCACTTGGAGGAAATTTAATTGCCTTTTAGAATTTTAAATAATATACAGTCCTATTTGAGAAAATAAAATTTTAGCCTTTTTTGTGTGTCAAAATCATCAATTTCAAACCGCCCTGTATGACATGAAATGAAATTATTTAGGTAACTATTAAATACCAGTCTTTTGCAAAGAATGCTCAAAATTTCAGCCTTCTATGGGTTTAAATAGCAGCAAAATTAAAATTGAAGTGGTACCATTTTTCTGAGACAAAAATTAAATAAGTATTATCTCGAAAACCGGTGTAGATAGGTATAGGAAGCTATTTAGAAAAAATAATCATGGATAAATTGCAATTCTAATAATAAAATAATATACAGGTATCCTATTAAAAATAAAAAAACTCTGAACGCAGCAAGTGCGTTATGGTAGTGAATTTTCATAAAAATATTTTTAATGCAAATATGTGTGTTTTCTTTTTATTTAAGAAAGCAGGCATCAATTTTGGTTACCAGCATAACCTATATAGTAAAAACAATATGCCATGTTTCATAAAAAGAACTTTATTGTGTGAAAATGTACAAAAATTTCCAAAAGTAAACTTGAAGTGTTCCCGGAA
This sequence comes from Tillus elongatus, assembly GCA_964006375.1. NCBI lineage: Eukaryota > Metazoa > Arthropoda > Insecta > Coleoptera > Cleridae > Tillus > Tillus elongatus. Next base: position 27,894,463 of record OZ023263.1, on the reverse strand, counting down.
AAACTCGTTTCTTGGTCAACCTTATAGGTTAATAGCAAATTGGGCTATTCAAATGTGAAGCATTTTATCAAAATTCGCTACCATAACGCACTTGCTGCATCCAGAATTTCTTTTCTTACAAACATGCATTATATTTCAAAGGAAAATGCAATAACATAAGGCGTGTTTGATTTAAAAAAAAAGAAAATTTGTATCACCAACGACTTATGGGCCACTCTGTGATTATATAAACATTTTTTTAAGATGTAGCTCAAGACACCCTATAATTAATGTGTAAAGATTTTTTTCATATCTTGTATAATAATGGATATATTGAGCTTTATTGATTTTTTACGAAAATTCGACAAAAATTATATACCATTAAACGTTAAACTCTATAGCTAAGACTACTGCCAAGCATCAGAGAACAAGTCTATTTGAAATGAATCTTCTGGAAACATTTTAGTAAAATGAAGGACAATGACGGTTGAAACTGAGACTTCGGGGCTTGTAAAACATTCTTCTTGAGACATTTGATTCCCATAGCCCGTATTAGATTCAAGTTATTTGCCTAAATGTTGCCGATTTTGACGTTTAAATCGCAACTTTGACGTTTTGAGGAAAACCCCAATTTATTTTTCTTTAAATGCCTATAACTTTTTTGTGTTTTGACCTACATAGCTAAATTTTGGTAAGTAACTTAGTAAGGGTGTAAACCTGCGTACCAAATTTGGTTGCCCTTACTTTGTTAATTTTGGAGATATAAATTTTTTTCAAAAGAAAACACAAAATTTTCCGGGAAAACCTAGGCAGATTTTCCTGGCTAACGAACTTATTCACCAAATTTAATTAAAATCGGCCCATTATTTTTTGAGTTATCGGTGTGATATATATATATATATATATATATATATATATATATATATATATATATATATATATATATATATATATATATATATATATATATATATAAGTCGAAGACGCAGCAAGTGCGTTATGGTAGTGAATTTTCATAAAAATGATCTGGCACAAAATATTTTATTATAACTTTTTTTTCTTGTAACATAGAAATCTAAATTTTGGTGTATAGTTTACTTTTTATATCGTAAACGTACCTACCAAATTTGGTTATCATAGAGTTTTTATTTTTTAAGATAAAATTTTTTTTCAAATGAAAACTCAAAATTTTCCGGAAAACCTTGTCCGATTTTTCTGATTAACGAACTTATCAAAGACATTTACAAAAGGAAGGTACATGCCAAATTTTATCAACATAGGCCCATTATTCTTTGAGATAAAAATTTTTTTTGAATGAAAACTCAAAATTTTCCCGGAAAACCTCGTCCGATTTTCCTGGCTAACAAACTTATCAAGGCCATTTATAAAAGGAAGGTACATGGCAAATTTTTTAAAATCGTCTTATTACTTTTTGAGATAAGAATTTTTTTCGAATGAAAACTCAAAATTTTCCCGGAAAACCTCGTCCGATTTTCCTGACTAACAAACTTATCCAAGCTATTTACAAAAGAAACGTACATGCCAAATTTTATCAAAATCGGCCTATTAGTTTTTGAGTTATCGGTGTGATACATATATATATTATATATATATATATATATATATATATATATATATATATATATATATATATATATATATATATATATATATATATATATATATATATATATATATATATATATATATATATGTTATTACTTTTGAGTAGAAGCGGCAAGACCGCCAAAATTAAAATACTTTAGAAAGACAGGTCGTGCTTATTTATCGCAGTACCCAAATTATCAAATTAATCCTATATCTCGTTTTCCATAAACCTATAACCTACCATATACCATCAATGACCCTGTATATATATATATATATATATATATATATATATATATATATATATATATATATATATATATAAACTCGGCGTTTCTGCTTCAGTTTTGGAGTCTATTTCAAGAGGTTAAGGAAACATGAAAGGAAATTAATGTTAAGGCCTCGATCTGCCTACACTGTGGATAGGGCAAAGTTTGGTTATTGTAGCCCGATTACGGGGGCTCAGTCTGCCTATTCCCTAAATCTCACTGGATATCATATCAGGTCTCAGTGTGTGCAACCCTAGACTGGAGAGAGGAGATCAAGTCTAAACCATAAAACAGGTACTGTAATAATAATAATATTTATTTGGTCCTTTAGTTACAATTATTGTAAATCGGACAAATCAAAAAACTTACAAGATAAAAAAGATAAAAATTCGGGACGCAGCAAGTGCGTTATGGTAGTGAATTTTTATTAAATGCTTTAAATTTAAATAACTCAATTTTCTATAAACCTAGAGAGTTTAATTTTAATACGTAGTAAGGTTTTTCCTAGGGCAAGATATCCACAGAATTTCATTAAAATAACTTTGTAATTTTCGGAGAAAAACATTTTTTTCGTAAGAAAATTTAAAATTTGAATAACTCAATTTTCTCTAAACTTAGAAAGTTGAATTTTGGTACGTAGTAAGGTTGAGGCAACATATATAGTAAATTTAATTAAAACAGCTTTGTTACTTTCGGAGAAAAAATTTTTTTTCGAAAGAAAACTCAAAATTTTTCCGGAAAACCCCGTCTGATTTTCCTGGATAACGAACTCATCCAAGCCATTAATAAAAGACAGGCACTTGCCAAGTTTCATCGAAATCGGTTAATTATTTTTTGAGTTATCATATATATATATATATATATATATATATATATATATATATATATATATATATATATATATATATATATATATATATATAAATTAAACCTATTTACAAATGAACTTTAATAAGATATTATGCTGTGACAATACCTCTCTCAAGCACCCTAAAATATAATCAAAATGTGCACAGTTATATATGTTTTATTTCTTTTTCCCTTGTCTTAATACACTACATATTTTATGACAATCGATTTAATTTACTTAGTTGATTTCATAAATAGTCGGTTAATAGTGACTTGGAATGAAGTAGACACCACATCTTCAAACATATTAAGAGAATATGAGTAAATCAACAGCAACTGGGAATGAATTCGGTCAGTCCCCCCAGCCACGTGGTTAAAAAACACTGGCTGGATGAGTGGTTACAACTCTACCTCTAAATAAAAGGACTGTAACAGCGGCAGAAGCAGAAGACAATGGAAGCTGTGTGTATTCGGAAAGAAACTATTGACTATTAATAACAACAATTGACTAAAAACGCTGCGAGTTGTAAGGAAAAAAATAATTATACTACAGAGGTGATAAATGATAATAAATTACAATAGGGTTATATATAATCGTAAATGCTTCCAATGATTAACAATCAGTGAATTCAGTATTATTGACATTTCTCGGAAACTTAAAAATGAATTTCATGAGTCAATAAGAGAAGCATTGACTAACCAACAGCAACCACATACTTATGATTTAAACATAAATGTTTCAAATTTGAATAGCTCAATTTTCTGTAGCCATAGAAAGCTGAATTTTGGCACATAGTTAGGTATTTCCCAAAGCAACATGTAGACCAAATTTTATCGAAATTTTCGGAAAAAAAATTTTTTTTTGAAAGAAAACTCAAAATTTTCCCGGAAAACCCCGTCCTATTTTCCTGGCCAACGAACTCATCCAAGCCATTAATAAAAGAAAGGCACTTGCCAAGTTTCATCTAAATCGGTTAATTATTTTTTGAGTTATCAGACGGATACATACATATATATATATATATATATATATATATATATATATATATATATATATATATATATATATATATATATATATATATATATATATAAATTCAAACTGACCCCGGATATGGGTTCTAGGGGTCCTAATTCGCGCTCATTTGAAAGAATTTTTGCAAAGTCTCACCATCGATACCTCTCTATTAGTGAATTTTTTTTATAAAAATTCACTAAAAAACGTATCACAACTTATCAAAGATACGTGCCCAAAAATCTAAAATCTAACGAGCTTCACATCACAACAAAAAACATACGTTCAGAGTGCAGCGTGAATTCACTTAAACTATAAAAACTATGAGTAATTAAAGCAACCTTCAGTTGCTTTCTAAATTTTTTTTGTACAATTTGTGTCCTTCAGAGAACGAGGCAGCTGGTTGTACAAAAAGCAACCCGCATAACATGGCGACTTCTTAAAAAAAGAATGGTGACATTTATTCAGGTGAAAAGTAAATTTTTCGCGAGGGTTGTACCCAAAATCCGAGTTGATACCAAATTTTCTCTTGTTTTTATGAATGTAAGTTAACAGATGGAACTAATAAACTGATGTTAACGTCATAATGTTATTTTTCTTAAAGATGTCACGACAAGAGTGCCCATAAGGTAGATTGTATATTAATATATCAAATTCATCTAAATGGTCAATACTAACTTAATATTAATACACCCTCGTAATAGTAAAAATTATGAAGAAAAATCATGCAAGGTGACAAAAGTAAACAGAATGACTTTGTGTATGCATTGTGCAACATTTATATACACTAATTGGGTAAATAATCAGCATGGAAATTTAAAAGCCACGATAACAATTACATTCCTGATAAAGACACAATGCATATTACACATGTGAATATTTGTAATCGTGTGAACCAGCCCACTAATAATAAAATTCTACATATGAAACAAAAACAATTAAATGAGTAAGAGTGAAACTTTTCGAAACGAACCTAAATGTTCCCATACTGTTTCGTAGATTTTACATTATGAAATTTTATATATACACGCTGGCGCATTGAAAAGGAAACAGCCACTCAAATTGCCATCAAGAAAAATTGGTCTGATTAAACGCTCTCCAAAAATGCCAGTCCAGACATTCAATTTCTGTGGAGTTTGAGTGTGGACTTCGTGAAAATTTCTTGGATTATTATCTGCCCAATAACGACAATTATGACGATTGACTGTAGAGTTTAATAAAAACGCAGATTCGTCTGAAAAACAGATATTAAACAGAAAGTTCCAGTTATCAGCTATTTGTGCAGTCATAACTTCACAAAACTCCAGCCGCCGAACAAAATCATCTTCATGCAGTTGTTGCACAATATGAATTTTATACGTGTGAAATTTATGATGCTTCAATATTCGCTGCATAGTTCTTCTTTTGATGTTTGAAACAGTGGGCAATTTTCTCGTGCTCAAAGTTGGGTCTGCAGCAATTTGTCCTAAAACTTCAATCTCAGTAGTCTCATTTCTAACCGGAAATTCACGTTCAGGATCCCGTTTTTTGTTGGCTACTGAACCACTTTGTCGAAACTTTGCAACTAACTTAAAAATGTATTTCCTGTTAACATGTCTGTTCGGATGTCGTTCATTAAACAAATTTGCGGTACGGTTGGCACAGTCATCGTTGTATAGAAACTGCTTTTATACTGGTATTGTTTAGTTATTTTATTGTTATAACTGTTATCATAGTTATTGTAGGATAGTTCTATTTTTATATTAAATATTGACATACGGCACATATACATTTTGAAAGCCTCATCTGTCATCTGTGTTTCATTTTATTTTCAATTTGATAAATTTTTTGATCAAAACATCATATCATAACATAACAACAGATCTTTATTTGTAGTTGTCATGATTTCGTACTAATTCAATTTTTATCTGTCTGAGAATGCTGCCAAGCAGCGAAACTATAGTCACAGAAACGTTGAAGAACATCCTAGAACATCCAGAATTCGTAAGGGCCACTTGCTTCAGTTAGCTTACGTGCTGGCTACGTCCTTCACCTACAAAAACGAAAACCAACAGTGAAGCCAGAGAGGTAGTCTCCAAGTCTGTATGAGGTACATAAATGTTGACAAATATCCCTGGAGTTATGTGCTGAAGCACCTTCTTGTTAAAATCAGCAGTCGTGTATATCACCTAGAGGTAAATTATCTAATGCATCTTCCAAATCGTTAGTACGCTAGTTATTCACAGATAAATAAAAGCCCATTAGCAAAATTTGAATTTGCATAAACATAATTCATCGTTTTCATATTTCTTCCAATTCATTAAGCAAGCTGTTAATTTTATTTAATAGCATATAATTATATTGTGTGCTGTCTTAATAGCAGCAATGATCATATGGTAGTGATTAGGTACCATTTCAAGATAGTTTATGGTTGTCTGTTCATCTGCAAAGCGTTTAACTGACGGAACACTGTTATAATACCTGTGACTAGGTCACTCGAACTAGTGCAAATACCATAAAATTACAACTGTATTTCCTGTACAGGGCTGCCACAAAATTATTTCTCTATGGGACTAATAATATGTCAGAAAAAAGTGTATGTTATATAAAATGTGTCTCTGTAAAAAGTGCGAACGTATAAAAACTCTGTGGTGGTAAATTATAATAAAAATCTCTGGACGCAGCAAGGGCGTTATGGTAGTGAATTTTCATTAAAATGTTTTTAATAGGAAATATATATTTTTTTAAGAAAGCTTGCATCAAATTTGGTTACCAGTATAACCTATATAGGAGAAACAATGTACCATATTTCATCAAAATAAGTTTATTGTTTGATAGTATACAAAAATCTTCCGACAATAAACCTAAAATGTGCCCAAAAAACTGGTTTCCTGGCCAACGAATCTTAGCTTAATAGTAAATTAAGCCATCGAAAGAAACATTTTATGAAAAGTCGCTACCATTACGCAGTTGCTGAGTCCCGAATTTATTTTCTTACAAACATGCATTATCTTTCGATAGAAAATGCAAAAATTGTAATACTATAAGGCGTGTTCGATTAGGAAAAAAAATGCATCAGCAGCGACTTATGGGCCACCTGTGATGCAACTCCAGACATCGTATAATTAACATATAAATTTTTTGTCATATTTTCTATAATAATGGATATTTTGAGCTTTACCGTAGAAATGCGTCACGTATATATGGAAACAGATAAAAACTGAAACTAACCCGGATATGGGTTCTATGGGGCCTACTTCGCGCTCATTTAAAGAAATGTTTTTAAAATTCAAAAGTCACTAAAATTGTATCCAACTCTATGAGTAAAATTGTGATGGCCAAAAATAAATATGATTGTAAGAAGAAGGGCAGGTCTACATTTGTATTACAAATATCAGAAAACAAAATACTTATTTACATGTAACTTTGAAAGTAGATCTGACATTTATCAAAATATTTTGTCAGTTGAATATGACATGTATTGTTGCCGTGGACTATCATTATGCACTATTGTATTACGCATTATAAGAATCTGTTTTTAGTGAATTTTCTTAAAAAAAATTCACTAATGAGGAGATCCCGACTTTCGAATTTTGAAAAAAATTCTTGAAATGAGCGTTAATTAGGCCCCCCAGAACACATATCCGGGGTCGGTTTAAATTTTTATATGTTATATATATATATATATATATATATATATATATATATATATATATATATATATATATATATATATATATATATATATATATATATATATATATATATATATATATATATATATATATATATATATATATATATATATATATATATATATATATATATATGTATCACACCGATAAGTCAAAAAATAATGGGCCGATTTTGATTAAATTTGGTAAATAAATTCCTTTTGCAAATGGCTTGGATAAGTTCGTTAGCCAGGAAAATCAGTCCTGGTTTTCCCGGAAAATTTTGTGTTTTCTTTCAAAAAAAAAATATATCTCCGGAGTTAACAAAGTAAGGGCAACCAAATTTCATGTGCGGATTTATATCATTATAGGAAAGTTACCTACCAAAATTTACCTCCGTAGGTTAAAGGATAAAAAAGTTACAGGCATTCAAAGAAAAATAAATTTGGATTTTCCTCAAAACGTCAAAATTGCGACTTTAAACGTCAAAATTGGTGAGTACATTCCTTTCGCAAGTCGCTTGGATAATTTTGTTAGCCAGGAAAATCCGCCAAGGTTTTCCCGGAAAAATTTGTGTTTTCTTTCGAAAAATATTTATATCTCCAAAATTAACAAAGTAAGGGAAACCAAATTTGGTAAGCTGGTTTATATCGTTATAGGTGTGCCACCTACCAAAATTTAGCTCTGTAGGTCAAAAGACAAAAAAGTTATGGGCATTTAAAGAAAAATAAATTGGGGGTTTCCTCAAAACGTCAGTGACAATTGAAAACGTCAAAATTCGCAACATTTAGGCAAATAACTTGAATCTAATACGGGCTATGGAAAGAAAATGTCTCAAGAAGAATGTTTTACATACACCGAACTCTTAGTTTCAACCGTCATTGTCCTTCATTTTACTAAATTTTTCCAGAAAATTCATTTCTAATAGACCCTTTCTCTGATGCTTGGCAGTAGCCTTAGCTATAGAGTTTATTGTTTAATGGTATATAATTTTTGTCGAATTTTCGTAAAAAATCAATAAAGCTCAATATATTCGTTATTATACAAGATATAAAAAAATATTGTATACATTAATTATACGGTGTTTTGAGCTACATCTTAAAAAATTATTGCGACAATCACAGGGTGGCCCATAAGTCGTTGGTGATACAAATATTTTTTTTTGTCGAAAACGCCTTATTTTTTTGCATTTTCCATCGAAATATAATGCATGTTTGTAAGTTAAGAAATTCTGGAGGCAGCAAGTGCGTTGTGGTTGCGAATTTTGATTAAATGCTTCATATTTGAAAAGCTCAATTTGCTATTAACCTATAAGGTTGACCAAGAAACGGATTTTTTCAGTAACACTTTTGGTTTACTTTTGGAAATTTCTGTACGTTTTCAAACAATCAAGTTATTTTGATGAAACATGGCACATTGTTTTTACTATATATGTTATACTGGTAATCAAATTTGATGCCTGCTTTTTCTATATAGGTTATACTGGTAACCAAAATTGCTGTCTGCTTTCTTAAAAAGAAAACACACATATTTGCAATAAAAACATTTTTATGAAAATTCACTACCATAACGCACTTGCTGCGTCCCGAGATTTTTGGAATACGAAAGCTTATTTTACTGTTAAAACATTTTTCCATCCCTTAACCTGAAATGGTTTTCGTTTCATTTAACGTTGTTTCCTTATAGCGTCACAGTAGGTTTTAGAATCTAGAAATTATTCTGTGTTGTGTGAATTTTTTCGTTGCATACCTAGAACAAATTGTATTTTCCTTCAATTATAAATGATAATTTTAAGTTAATTCCTATATTTTCTGTGCCCAATGTGTTGAACGGATGCGAAACGGGAAAAGGAAATTTAATTTAAAGTTAAAATGACGAAGAGAACTTTATTCCAGGCACGAGCGTTGTTTCTATTTTTTTAATATTAATAACATTTCTAGGTAAATTAGCAGATTAGCGTATTGTTCGTTTAAAAAAATAATTCAGAAACATGCTTGGAGGAACCCCTTTATTTATTAACCATCGGACAAATGCTGTGATCTTAACTCCACAATACAGTTAAGAGACCTAAAGTCAATTTGAGGTTCTGTGCAAGGTAAACATGCTACAACGGAGCTAGAAATGCAAACTGTAAAAAACTAACCTTGCAGAAGTCCATAGAAAGGAGAAACTACTTACCAACACCGTTTCTCCATAAAAAACTTCCAGATTGCACAATTGAAAAAAAACTCTACATAACAAGCGTAATCTGATTCCTTAAAATTAAATAAATAACTAAAACTGCTACCAAAGCATCACATAAAGGGTCTATTTTAAATTAATTTTCTGCAAATAATTGAATAAAATAAAGAACAACGAAGATTGTAGCTGAAACTTAAGGCTTTTTAACTTATTTTATGACATTTACGCTGTATAGCCATTCTTGTAAGTTCTCTATCTAGAACATGTCAATTTTGACGTTTAGAATCGCGACTTTTTTGACGTTTTAAAAATAAAAACTTAAAAGCTTATAACTTTGTTTTATAACACTAAGTGAGTGGTGAACGTGTCGCCACCTAGTTCGGAACCAAGTACTATGTTGTCACGCCCGCTCCAAATAACACAGAGTGTTAAAAATAGAGACGGTATACAACTAACTAACAATTTAAAAAAATGTTAGCCCTGGCCCATTTCTACCCCAATATAGGGACAAAGTATGTAAGACTAGATGCATTCTCGCAACAATTAGAACCGTAGACCGGTTTCGCTCTCATTAGAGCTCTTCAGTACGGCATACTAATTGCAGCAAAAATGCACCAAAAATAACACGGCTATCGTATAGCCAGTCTTAAAACACTAAGTGAGTGGTGAACGTGTCGCCACCTAGTTCGGAACCAAGTACTATGTTGTCACGCCCGCTCCAAATAACACAGAGTGTTATTTGGAGCGGGGCGCGGTTTCGCTCTCATTAGAGCTCTTCAGTACGGCATACTAATTGCAGCAAAAATGCACCAAAAATAACACGGCTATCGTATAGCCAGTCTTAAAACACTAAGTGTGTGGTGAACGTGTCGCCACCTAGTTCGGAACCAAGTACTATGTTGTCACGCCCGACACGTTCACCACTCACTTAGTGTTTTAAGACTGGCTATACGATAGCCGTGTTATTTTTGGTGCATTTTTGCTGCAATTAGTATGCTGTACTGAAGAGCTCTAATAAGAGCGAAACCGGTCTACGGTTCTAATTGTTGCGAGAATGCATCTAGTCTTACATACTTTGTCCCTATATTGGGGTAGAAATGGGCCAGGGCTAACATTTTTTTAAATTGCTGGTTAGTTGTATACCGTCTCTATTTTTTAACACTCTGTGTTATTTGGAGCGGGCGTGACAACATAGTACTTGGTTCCGAACTAGGTGGCGACACGTTCACCACTCACTTAGTGTTTTAAGACTGGCTATACGATAGCCGTGTTATTTTTGGTGCATTTTTGCTGCAATTAGTATGCTGTACTGAAGAGCTCTAATGAGAGCGAAACCGGTCTTGCTGGTTAGTTGTATACCGTCTCTATTTTTAACACTCTGTGTTATTTGGAGCGGGCGTGACAACATAGTACTTGGTTCCGAACTAGGTGGCGACACGTTCACCACTCACTTAGTGTTTTAAGACTGGCTATACGATAGCCGTGTTATTTTTGGTGCCTTTTTGCTGCAATTAGTATGCCGTACTGAAGAGCTCTAATGAGAGCGAAACCGGTCTACGGTTCTAATTGTTGCGAGAATGCATCCAGTCTTACACTTTGTTTTATTTTAACGTAAAGATTCAAATTTTGGTGCATGGTTTTCTTTTTATGGTATACACCCTCGCACCCAATATAGTTGCCCTAACTTTGTTATTTCCGGAGATATAAAATTTTCCGAAAGAAAACGCAAAATTTTTCGGGAAAAACTAATCCGATTTTCCTGGCTAACGAACTTATCCAAGCCACTTATGAAATGAAGGTACTCACCAAATTTTATCAAAATCGGCGCATTATTTTTTGAGTTAGCGGTGTGACACATAAATATATAAACATAAGAAAACAATAAGAAAATTCACTAAAAACTCTGGACGCAGCAAGTGCGTTATGGTAGTGAATTTTCATAAAAATATTTTTAATAGTAAATATGTTTTTTTAAGAAAGCAGGCACCAAATTTGGTTACCAGTATAATCTATATGTTAGAAACAATGTACCATGTTTCATCAAAATAACTTTATTTTTGAAAATGTACAAAAATTTCCGAAAGTAAACTTAAATTGTTCCCGAAAAAACTGGTTTTCTGGTCAACCTTATAGGTTAACAGCAAATTGATTCAAAATTTGAAGCATTTAACGAAAATTCGCTACCATAACGCACTTGCTGCGTCCCGAATTTCCTTTCTTACAAAGGTGTATTATATTTCGATGGAAAATACAAAAATGCAATAACATACGGCTTGTTCGATTAAAAAAATTCACTAAAAAAAGAAAAAGAAAATTTGAATCACCAACGACTTATGGACCACCCTGTAATTGTGGAAATATTTTTTAAGATGTAGCTTAAGACACCCTACAATTAATGTATACTACTTTGTTTGTAAGTTGCATTATAACGGATATATTGCGCTTTAATGATTTTTTACGAAAATTCGACAAAAATTATATACCATTAAACGATAAACTCTATAGCCAACACTACTGCTAAAGCATCAGAGAAACGGTCTATTTGAAATGAATTTTCTGTGAATATTTTAGTAAAATGAAGGACAATGACGATTGAAACTAAGAGTTCAGGCTTAGTAAAACATTATTCTTCAGACAATTTCTTTCCATAGATCATATTAATTTCAGGTTCATTGCCTAAATATTAACAATTTTGACGTTTAAAATCGCGACTTTGACGTTTTGAGGAAAACCCAAATTTATTTTTATTTAAATGCCTGTAACTTTTTTGTCCTTTAACCTACAGCGCTAAATTTTAGTATGTAGCTTACCTATAATGATATAAACCGGTGTACCAAATTTCGTTGACCTGACTTTGTTAATTCTGGAGATATAAAAAAAATTCGATTTTTTTCGAAAGAAAACACAAAATTTTCCGGGAAAACCTCGGCAGATTTTCCTGGCTAACGAACTTATCCAAGCCACTCGCGAAAGCAAGGTACTCACCTAATTTTATCAAAATCGGTCCATTATTTTTTTAGTTATATGTGTGTCACATAAATATATAAACATATATATATATATATATATATATATATATATATATATATATATATATATATATATATATATATATATATATATATATATATATATATATATATATCGACGGCTAAGAAGCAATAGAACGTAACTACAAAAATACGATTTTACAGGAGGGGGAAAAAACATTATTTTACAGAAACATTCATTTTTTTTGACATAAGGATTTTATCACACGTTTTTTAGACATAATTACATCATCTGAAAGTAACCAGAATACAAAGTAACGTTTTGTTTGTTTTTTTGTCGCACATAGGTTTTATTGCTTTTGATTTAAGTGAGGTAATTTACGATGCGTTTTATTCTCACAAAACTTATTGATTGTTGGAAATTATAAGAATTATTGAATTTCCAACAATAACATTATTATAGCTGAGATTTTAGAAGCGGAAAGCAACATAAAACAATGTGCATGCTTTTAGCAATAACGGCACTACCTATATTTTACGAAAAAATGTGTCACAAAGAAATGAGACATAGATAAGAACAGTCGTGCTTATTGACAAATAGAAGCGTGCATATTTTATTTTAGTTTCATTTCATTGTCGCTCTCTGCATTTTTTATATCTCAACTACAAAAAAAAAAATTAAACATAAAGAAAACATAGATTTATTTTCTCATAATAAAGAAATATCAACTGGCTCTAAACGCAGTTAAATAACACATGTAAACTCAAAGTTCAAGTTAAGAAAAAAATAAACTTAAACTAGGTATCTACTAGTTTATAAAAAAATAATGAGTAAAATATGTTGGCCTATTAGACTAGACAAATAAATCAAAGAAGGCTATTCGTGTGGCAAGTGATCATAAAAGTAATGTGTATCAATGGGTAGCTCTTTTTTCAAAATTTGAAGGTTTTTCCACTTTTTCTCAGGAATTTTCAATTTGTCTGCGATCATAAAAGTAATGTGTATCAATGGGTAGCTCTTTTTTCAAAATTTGAAGGTTTTTCCACTTTTTCTCAGGAATTTTCAATTTGTCTGCATGTAGTTTTTTAAGCACAAATGGTTGATTAGTAGACAATTTTTTTTTCTTCCTACTAGGCAATTCTGTAAACTCATCATCAAAAGACAATTTATAACTTATACTTCCGTTTTCGTACTTCAAAACATGGATATCGGTTACTGTAGGGTCGTGGGCTTTTCTTCCTGGGCGAATTGATTCATACACCTTACACGAGTCATCGGCATAGTTTGAAAAAAAATCATGTGTTACGTATACAGCATCAAGAGGATATGGTTTTCTTCTTGCTTCTTCTGTTATGCGAATATAATCGCTAGGAAGATTAATCTTTCGGTTCTTCAGCTTCCTTTCAATTATACTATGGGTACTGTCGCATTCCATTTCTGTGTGACCTTTTTCCAGATACTTTTGAGTAATAACAACATTATTGGTCGTTGAATAGTGCAACAAAGCGTTTGCTAACACTAGGTTTCTATTTTGATAGCAGCAGCCATCTGAATACAATATAATTGGTAGACTCTTATTTAGGCAATGTTGGTTTAAGTGATTGATAATTAGTGATGCGAAACTTGAAGCTGATAGATCACCTTCTCCTTCATGCCACCAGTAGTTGGAACACTGATGAGTGGCCAAATTATAAATAGTGAAGTTGTGGACGGTTAATTTGGTTTTAAAATATAGTGCACTAGCAGGTAACACCGGGCATTGCTTCACAGCCTGCAGATCCATTGTGAAAATATAACAATTTTCATGAGTTATTGCACTTTGTTTGTCCGTTTCTTTTTCTGCTCGGGCTCTATCTTTTCTTGCAACATGTAGCTGATATTCAGCATCCGTTACTTGACCAACTTCATATGAGCAGCACAAATCGCATTGATCTTTTCTGGGTCGGTATAAAGCAAGATTTAGTTCGTGAAATGTTTCGTAAAATGTCCAATTGCTAAGTGGGGTATCACCAGATTCTTCGCGATTTTTGCAATATGCCCTATACACTTCAGCCTTTGATTGAAATTGCTGCTCGACATACTTTTTTGAGGTCTCCTTGCGGCAATAATGGGATTCCATAGTTGGAATGCTTCCTAGCCAGTCTTTTAAAATTTGTTTCCGGTTTGTTTCAGTTTTTTGATATCGCTTTTTGACCCATTTATCACTGCTGGCAATCATTTTACCGTTGTCTGTTTTATTCATCCATTCCGAACCATTGTTTCTTTGATGCCCAGGGTATGAAGAAACATTTTTTTGCACACTACCTTTTTGTCATTTTTATGATACAAGTAATACTCGCAAGAAAAATTTCTTCTCGAAGGTTCGTTAGAATTTGTAGAACTCCTCTTTTTTTCGCTTTGTTTTATCAAAGACATGGCGTAAATCCTTTTCTGGTCCCAGTTCATGGATTCCCAAAACGGCTTAAACAAACTATTTCTATCCTCCTCAGAGAATTCTTGGCAGTGCCTTTTTTTGGATTTGTAACACATCTTTGACTCACAAGTCGGTCCAATTTTCCTCGCCTGCCGTGGGATTCCTGATTTTATAACGCCTAGTCGGCTACGTGTGTAACCGGTATAGTTTTTCCCTTCCATTCTGTTCTTCTTCGTTTCATTTCTTTTCCACTGGCCAGGCTTCGCTTTTCTGTTCCTTCGCTTGTTTTCTTTAATTTCTTCTCTATCTTCATTATTGATTATTATCCCTTCATCTTCTGCACTATCACTCTCTTCACTGGAAGATTCTGGCAAATAATTATCATCATCTTCCTCACTATTATAAGGCTTACTAATACTGTCAGACTTTTCGTTATTACTTTTCTCAGGTACATTAATTACACTAGTAGATTTTTCTTGTGGTGCTGACGTTTCGAGGGTATCCTCATTTTCATTACTGCAAGGAACATTTTTTGCTTCGTTTTCAACTATGACGTTGAGTCGTTTTAGAACTGTATCACACTGAATCAAGATATTATTATCATCGAGAATAAGGTCTCTTGATTCCGGATCGGTGCACATTAGGGGTACTTCTAAATGACTTTCTAGATCAGAATAATCAATATTCAGTAGACTTTCTTCGTTGATTTCAGTCAATGGTAGAGGAAAACGAGAACTATTGTAGGAAGTACAACTTGATGGAAAGTTGTTCTCGATATCTGGCTCTGCCAAGGCCAAGGGTCTAGAATTATGCACTTCGTTTTCCTGCTGTCTAGAAGCTTTATGGTTAGCAGACACTGCCAAATCTAGTATCCTCTGTGTTCTACTCAACCGACTTATTGGATTCATCCTGAAATAAAAATCAACTTATCAGATAATATTGCTACGCAATAGAACCTATGTGCAAATTCACTACAGAATTCTTCAGTGCGAATACGACGTATCGTTAAAATAATGAACTCAGCGGGTCTAATTGTTAATTATTCACTAAAATACAAAATCGACAAATACTAAAACAAATTAATAACAACTTAGACAGCTTGTACTTACGTGAAGTAATGATTTAATGCTGTTATATAAATAAAAACAGTCAAACATGCATTACTACTGTTGTTCACACCACCTTGTTATGGCGGCATACTGAAGATACGTTCTATTACCTCTCAAAATATTCCATTCTTGATGTGTTCTATTGCGCACTCTGCAGATAAGCTTTATTACCTCATAAAGCATCTATTTTTAGATACGCTGTATTGCGCCTACTCGATTTAAACAGTTTTTATTGGCTAAAACGATACGTTCTATATGCTCAAACTGTGTGCCTATTGATAAAGAAGGCAATACAACGTAAAACGCAAAATCACAAAAATTGTAGTTACGTTCTATTGCTTCTTGGCCGTCGATATATATATATATATATATATATATATATATATATATATATATATATATATATATATATATATATATATATATATAAGTCTGAAACCGTCTTCGGATTTGGGTTCCAGGGATCCTAAATAGCGCCCATTTGAAGAAATTTTTTCAAAATTCAAAAGTCGAGATCTCCTCATTAGTGAATTTTTTTTAAGAAAATTCACTAAAAAGGTGTGCATTTCAGTTTACTTCACGGACAGTTTTACATAACTAAACTGATGTTAGATAAAGTTTGGCATCTTACATGCACGCAGACATTATTTTTACCTTTTGCTTCCTTGCCTTTGCTGATTTATTTACATTTAAACTTGTCAGCTGTCCTGATGTGATAAGCTAAAAATGATTTTTTCCATAGTTTGTCTATTTTCTCACTAGCTATGTTACATGCTCTTACCAAAAAAAGTGAGAACGCATTAAGCGCGTTATGGTAGCAAAATTTCATAAAAATCTTCCAAGCCTTATCTCAGTATGTTCACATTTCTTAGTCAATTTTCGTAGAAAAAATTCACTAATTAGGAGCTAGAGCAACTTTGTGAATCGTCGTAATTGTCATTATTGACCTCCCAGACTATTCTACGACATACATACGTAACACCCTTAAAAATTCAACCTTTGGGCTGAAATTTTTGGTGGCCATATTGTTGGTCCTTTAAGTGCGTTTTCTTTAGAAAAATTCACTAATGAGGAGACCCCGAATTTTGGATTTTGTATAAATTTCTTCTAATGAGCGCGAACTAGGCGCTTTATATGTTTATTATATATATATATATATATATATATATATATATATATATATATATATATATATATATATATATATATATAGGTGTCCCAATAGTGTGAAATTCCTCTATATATCCCTTATCCTAAGAGATAGCCAAAAAAACTTTCAACAAAATTTTCTTCTGATTATGTAAGCTATATTCAGAAAATATATTCAGCTTTGTGGAACTTCCGGTTGCACCGGAAAGAGCTATCAACTTCGTTATTTTAAATACAATGCTATACTTTTTATTGCATTTTTGGATATATATTAAAAAATAAGTGTGACTTTGTGTAGCATTTTTATAGCTATTTATAATATTTGTGAAAATATTACGACTTTTTTTTTAGCTCCGGTTTATACGTTAGTTAAAACGTATGCTGTGGGCTGAGCTTTGAGTTTCCCTGCCTTAAATTCTAAATATCAATAGACGACATTCAATTCTTTAAAATAGTTAAAGAATAATTTATTATCATTGTACAGGGTGTATTTCTTTTGGGTTACAACATACCCAACTTTAAAGTGGCATAACTTGTTATCTTCAAACGGAACATCCTATATTTTATGAATTGATCAGGTAGGTCATTCAATTGTGCATCGATGTAGTATGGGTTTTCCTATATTTATAGTTGATAGTTTTCGAGTAATAGTGGTTTGTTTTACTTTCGCTTGTAAAAACTGTATTCTGTCAGATACAGGAGGCACAGAGAACGTAACAACTGATATTTATTGCCAGATGATAGATAAACGTCACTTGGGGTTTTCTTTAAAACGTCAAAGTCGCTATTTGAAACGTCAAAATTGGCAACATTTAAGCAAAGAACCTGAAACCAATACGGTTTATGTAAAAAAAGTGTCGCAATAGGAGTCGTCTGCAAACCCTCAGGTTTCAGCTTCAGTCGCATTGTCCTTCATTTTACTAAAATGTTTGCAGAAAAATCATTTTAAATAAACCCTCTTTCTGATGATTTGGCAGTAGCGCCAATTACGAGTCACTTGATCGATTGCTTTGCTAAATAAAATTCCCACGTTTTCGGCACGTTTTACCGATAACATAAGTATACAGTTATTGCCGCCAAAGGAATCGTTGTTAATTTAGCTGTCGCTGAACTTTCTCAAAACTATTACAGATGGACACTTTTTAGATAAAGCAGTAGGGATGGCGCATAGACCTTGTCGGGCGATAAAAATACAATACACTTTGGAATTTGCCTACGAGTAGTGTCTCATCTCGGTTCAATCTCTTTACCTGAGATCCGGTATATAGGTTGATGTTAGTTTTTAAGTATTTGGAATGTTTCATCCTCTGATGACGCTAACTTGGTTAGTGAAACGATCTTCAGGTCTTTTAAAATGTGTTGTGGTGATTCGTTAATGACGAGACCGCGACCTTGGAATTTTAAAAAGATTTCTTCAAATGAGTGCAAACTATACCAACTAGAATCCATATCCGGATTTAGTTTCAATTTTTATATGTCTACATATATACAGCGTGACGCTTTTCAACTGTAAAGCTATATATAATTGTTATTATACAAGATACGAGAAAAAATTGTATACGTTAACACAATCACAGGATGGCCCATAAGTCGTTGGTGATACCTATAATTTATTTCGAAGATCCCTTATATTATTGTATTTTTGCATTTTTTATCATATGATGCATGTTTGTATTAAAAAAAATCTAGTCGCAGTTTTGATTCTTGATGTCTATGACTATTTGATGCTCTTATATTTTGTATTTTACTTGATATTTTACGCATTTCTGTTGTATGTATCTGCAACATATGTAGGGACTGTATCTTGCGTCTGATGTATGTGTGGTTGGTTGTTTGGTTTCTAGTTTTATTTAATTTGACGTTTTTAGCGAATTTTTATTTTAGAAAAATCGCTAGTAGAGGTATCGATGGTGAGAATTTGAGAAATCTTTCAAATGAGCGCGAAATTGGTTCCTAGACCCCGAAACCAACGTCCGTTTGAATTTTTATGTTTATATATATATATATATATATATATATATATATATATATATATATATATAAATATATAAATATATATATATATATATATATATATATATATATATATATATATATATATATATATATATATATATATATATATATATATATATATATATATATCCAAAGAATTAAAGCATATTAAGAACGTGGCCGAATATAACGGATACACTGATTGCTCAGTGGAGAAATTAATTAACAAACAGAAAACAAAGACAACGTTACCGGAATCAATAATTTATAAAACGTGCTACGTAACCCAAAAGTATGACCAAAATGTCGGGCAGTTATGAAATTAGTTGTGAATATTGTGATGTTAAATACGTCGGACAAACAAAAAGATCTATTGGAATTATATTCAAAGAATATTTGGCACAATTAAGATACGGTACTATAGATAGATCTTCCGCCGCCCTACATAATAATCACCACGTTAGTGAGCAGAATATAAAAAATGTTAGACAACCCGACAACCACAACCAGCTAAATGCCTTCGAAATTATATATATATATATATATATATATTGCTGAATATAGTTATAATAAGAAGTGTAAGAATCTCGCTTCGCCACCTATGGGTAGTCTCCTGATAGATTACTTTACAAAACAAATACCGGCATAATCACGTCTGATAGATAATAAAAGCATACAAATATTTCCGTCAAACGAAATATGTTCATTTTTGGTGTGGTTGAAACTTCCCAAATCGTTAGTGACCGACTACCGACAGAAGAAGATAAATAGAGTTTTGTGTGTGTGTGTGTGTGTGTTTTGTTTCTTTAACGTCGGCCTATTTCCGTGACTATGGCCAATCACCGACGCCAGCGAGCAGTTTCACCTCACTATCCTGGAAATGTTGCCGAACCCCAGCCACACATTCTTACCCCTGAACCACCGAGGTTCTTTAAATAGAGTTGTGGATATAAGTTATTTAGAATTATTCATCCTATGATAACGCACAACTTGGTTAGTGAAACGACCGTCGTTTTTTTTAAGTGTTGTGGTGATTTGGGTTCTCCAAATGTGCATATCGGTGCATATCATAGGTTCCAATCTCCACTTAGGTATGTCATTTTCGTACAGTTTCAGCTATTCAACAAGCGAGTAAACGTCCATCTTTTGGTAAAACAATCAAGTCCATGATGTTTTCGAGATATATACGCTGTCTTTTCATGAACTATTTTATAAAACAAAACAAAAAAATGTTAGGGACGCAGCACGTGCGTTATGGTAGTGAATTTTCATAAAAATGTTTTTAATAGCAAATATGTTTTTTTTAAGAAAGCAGGCATCAAATTTGGTTACCAGTATAACTTATATAGTAGAAAAAGTTTGCCATGTTTCATCAAAATAACTTCATTGTTTGAAAATGTACAAAAATTTCCGCAAGTAAACTTAAAGTGTTCCCGAAAAAACTGGTTTCTTGGTCAACCTTATAGGTTAATAGCAAATTGAGCTATTCAAATTTGAATCATTTAATGAAAATTCGCTACCATAACGCACTTGCTGCGTCCCGAATTTCTTTTCTTACAAACCTGTATTATATTTTGATCGAAAATGCAAAAATGCAATAACATAAGGCGTGTTCGATTAAAACAAACAAACCAATGACTTATGGGCCACCCTGTAATTGTAGAAATATTTTTTTAAGATGTAGCTCAAGACACCCTATAATTATTATTAATTTTTTTTCGTATCTTGCATAATAACGGATATATTGAGGTTTAAAATTCGACAAAAATGATATACCATTAACCGATAAACTCTATAGCCAACACTACTGCCAAAGCATGAGAGAAAGGGTCTATTTGAAATGAATGTTCTGGGTACATTTTAGTAAAATGAAGGACAACGACGATTGAAACTAAGACTTCAGACTTTGTAAAACCTTCCTCTTGAGACATTTTCCTTTCATAGCTCATATTAGTTTCAGGTTCATTGCCTAAATATTACCAAATTTGGCTTTTAAAATCGCGACTTTGGCGTTTTGTGGAAATTGATTTTTCTTTAAATGGCTGTAACTTTTTTATCCTTAAACCTACAAAGCTAAATTTTGGTACGCAACTTATATATAATGATATAAACCAGTGTACCAAATTTGCTTGCTCTTACTTTATCAATTTCGGAGATATAAAATTTTTCGTTTAAAATTTTGACGTTTAAAATTGCGAGTTTGACGTTTTGAGGAAAACTACAAAACGTGTTTATTTAACTGCCCATAACTTCTTCGTCTTTAAAACTAGAGACCTAAATTTTGGTACAGAGTTCACTCCTTATAACGCAAACACGTGTATTGCCCTTACTTTGTTATTCACGGAGATATGAATTTTTTTAGAAAGAAAACACAAAATTTTCCGGGAAAACCTCGGTGGATTTTTCTGGCTAACGAACTTATCCAAGCCACTTGCAAAAGGAAGGTACCCACCAAGTTTTATCAAAATCGGTCCATTATTTTTTAAGTTAGCGGTGTGACACATAAATATATAAACATATTATTATTATTATTATTATTATTATTATTATTATTATTATTATTATTATTATTATTATTATTATTATTATTATTATTATTATTATTATTATTATTATTATTATTATTATCATTATTACCTTTATTGCTTAAAATTATACATGTTTATTCAATAAGTCTAAGACTTGTGGTGAATATTAACATAATTTTATACATAGTTGCATCCAAAACTGCTTGACAACACTCCAAATTCAACAACCTTAAAATTTTGACATTCCAAAAAATTTCTTTCCTCTTCCATTTCGTTCTTCTAATGTTTCACCTGATACCTCCATTTACAATTAATACTAATCACTCCATAATACTTTTCCAACTGCAAACCTTTCTCAACTAACCATATTTTTGCCGAAATTGTAAATTTTGTACGAGACCAAAAATGACATTTTAATATATACAGGCTGTTTCAAAAAACATGCACCATCGCTCGTGGGGCAATTCCTTACTAAAAAATAAGAAAAAAAGTTCCTGTGCACATGGACCCGGAAACGCATAGTTTCCAATATACAGGGAGTTGAATTTTTTTTTTATTTTAATTTTTTATAAATAATTTCAAAACCACTGGATTGATTTTAATGAAACTTGGAGCTTGAAAGTGTATTATGAAAGTGCATATTTTCAAGTGAAAATCTGCTTACAACTGCGTCAGTGGCGTGCGTACGGGGTAACTGTAAAAATTCATTTGGGGAAAAAATATGTGCGCCACTGTCTTTTTCCAATTTTGATACATCAGTTATGAAGCTTATTACATAAGCCACAAAAGCTGCCTCTTGGTATTTTTTCGTTCAGGGTATCCCTTAGGAGATATGATTAATTTTATAAAAAGGGGCAAAGTACCGATTCGTTGGAGTAATGAAAACAGTAATCGTAAAGTGCCATGAAACTATAATTTTTGACAGTTCTCTAAATTCTACAATTTTGAAGTGCTTTGTAGGCGTCAAAAGAGTTTTCGTGCTATTCTTTAAATTTTGATACGGTGCAGTATTTTCGTTTTTAGTTTTTTGTTAATACTGAGCTGCTCATTAATATTATTTACTCCTCTCAAGAGGTAAGTACAAGTACACTTCAGCGGATTTGACTGATATGTTGTTAATTTATGGACAAACAAATCAAAATGCTAGACAAGCTGTGCGAGTTTATCAGGAAACTTATCCACAAAGAAGAATTCCTGACAAAAATATTTTCCCACGTATTGTAAAACATTTGAGAGAAACTGGTTCTTTAAAACCTTTAAAAGCTGACTCTGGACGCATAAGATACCGCCGAACTGTACGAGTTGAAGAGGCAATATTAAATAGAGTTGAACGTGATCCTAGTACAAGTACGAGAATTATTGCCACCGAACTGGGTAATATTTCGGCATCATCAGTTCACAGAACTCTGAAGGATCAAAGTTTATATCCCTATCATTTTACACGTGTCCAGGAACTTCTACCTAGAGACTTTCAACCAAGGGTAATGTTTTGTCAGTGGTTCTTAAACAAACTTAGGCACGACCAACATTTTTCTAAACGTGTACTATTTACTGATGAGGCGTCATTTACGCGAAAAGGTATCGTAAATTTTCACAATTTACATACATGGGCCGATGAAAACCCACACTCTCTAAGAGTTGCAAATTCGTAGTATCAATTTTCCATCAATATTTGGGCTGCTATTAGTGAAAATCACATAATTGGTCCTGTTGTTCTACCAAATCGTCTTTACCATGAATCATATTTAAACTTTTTACAAAATGATTTGCCGTTGTTACTACCGCTTTTATGAGAAATGGTACAATGTGGTTCCAGCATGATGGTGCGCCCGCACATTTTGCAGCAGTTGTAAGAACATATTTAGCCAACACATACGGTCACCGATGGATTGGTCGTGGAGGTCCGGTGTCATGGCCACCTCGATCTCCGGACCTGAATCCTCTCGATTTTTATTTGTGGGGTCATTTAAAAGAAATAGTGTATAAAACACCAGTAAATACACGAGAAGAATTGTTGGGAAGAATAGAATATGCATTTGACAGCATTAGAGAAGATCAAAATATTTGCAGAAGAGTAAGAAGATCTTTGCGCAGAAGGTTAAATAATTGTAAAGACGCTAATGGTGGTCACTTTCAACATTTTCTTTAGCTTTGTTATTAAAGTCAATTGAGTAATGTACAAAAAACAAGAGTTTGGAAAAATCATGGTGTCTTTACGATTACTTTGTTCATTTTTTATTTTTATTTTTTATTTATCATTTTTTATCAATGTTTGTAATATTCATTTCAATGTTTATCACCAATAAGTTTTACGTAGGTTAGTTATTTGCACCTTTATTGCTGTAATGTTTACTGTATGTTTTGTTTTTCATATTCTTATGGTTGCAGTAAACATATATTATTATTATTATTATTATTATTACGCCGACTACTTTGCCCCTTTTTATAAAATTGATCATATCTCCTAGGGGATACCCTGAACGAAAAAATACCAAGAGGTAGCTTTTGTGGTTTATGTAATAAGCTTCATAACTGATGTATCAAAATTGGAAAAAGACAGTGGCGCACATATTTTTTCCCCAAATGAATTTTTACAGTTACCCCGTACGCACGCCACTGACGCAGTTGTAAGCAGATTTTCACTTGAAAATATGCACTTTCATAATACACTTTCAAGTTCCAAGTTTCATTAAAATCAATCCAGTGGTTTTGAAATTATTTATAAAAAATAAAAAAAATTATTAAAATTCAACTCCCTGTATATTGGAAACTATGCGTTTCCGGGCCCATGTGCACAGGAACTTTTTTTCTTATTTTTTAGTAAGGAATTGCCCCACGAGCGATGGTGCATGTTTTTTGAAACAGCCTGTATATATATATATATATATATATATATATATATATATATATATATATATATATATATATATATATATATATATATATATATGTGTGTGTGTGTGTGTGTGTGTGTGTGTGTGTGTGTGTGTGTGTGTGTGTGTGTGTGTGTGTGTGTGTGAGTGTGTGTTTTTTTTATTTCTTTAACGTCGGTCTATTTCCGCGACTATAGCCAATCACCGACGCCAGGGAGCAGTTTCACCTCACTATCCTGGAAATTTTGCCGAACCCCTGTCTTTATGTAAGGAGGGTAGGGATCTTTAACGTGCCCAACATCGCATGGACACGGTGACCGACGGCTTTACGCCCCCTCCGAAGGGCGGAACGTGCAGACATTCAACTTGCTCAAATACAATGCCAGAACCTCGGTTGATGTTAATTTTACAGTTTCTACTGAAAAAGTGAAAGGAGTACCCCGGGATCGAACCCAGTACCCTTCGGTTCAGAGGCACACGTTCTTACCTCTGAACCACCGAAGTTCTATATATATATATATATATATATATATATATATATATATATATATATATATATATATATATATATATATATATATATATATATATATATATATATATATATATATATATATATATATATACAAACACATAGTCTGAAACCGACCTCGGATTTGGGTTCAAGGCGTCCTAAATAGCGCTCATTTGAATAAATTTTTTCAAAATTCAAAAGATTTAATCAATGTACCAGTATCAGCAGATAAGTTCTTTTACTAGACATTATAGCGGTTCACGTGTTACGAAAAATGAGGAAGAGATTAACTTAATTTGTAAACCAATCTGTACATAAAAAAAGAAGCGATGCTTCAAGGTTATCATATCCAAATCTACGTTTATAATGGTATTGTATTACATGATAGAAAGGACATAGAAATATTAGAGGTGTTAATTTTAAAAGAACCTTAACGGTACAGGCACAGGATTTGTTAACATTGTCCAATTAACGTATTACTCAATGTAAATGATACGCGATACTGCCATAAGAGAAAATGCACTCAAGATTCTTATCACTTCACAAATTATGTTGGAGATTATTAAAATATTAGTATTTCTAGATAAAGTAGACATGTAATAGAAATTTATCTCAATACATAACTGCATTCTTGATGGTTACAAAATCAACGCCTACGTAACTGACATTTTTACTGGTACTGTTATTGTTAATTTTATTTAATGCTTTAACTATATTATAAATCTGTTACTACGCAATACAAATAATATAGTTTGAATGTCCAAAAAAGCCAACGTAGGCAATAAAGAAAAGGAAATCTTGTTTTTGTATCTTCATAGTTTCAATATAATTCCTTGTACCAATTTTTCCGGTGAGTGATTTTTAAACGAACTATTAAATACACTGAATGTAAACAAACAATGTTAATGTTAATTCGATCCATTCTGTTGTCTAATAATTTGTGGTGTAGATAGTTACCTTATGGTATAATAAAAAAGTTCGAGACGCAGCAAGTGCATTATGGTAGTGAATTTTCATAAGAATTGCACACTATTAGGATGTGTGTGTGTTTCGGTTTACTGGCTGTGGCTTTGATCAGCCATTAGCAGAATATGATTATGACCCTCCTCTGCTACCCTTTCCTAAAGTCGTTAGATCACCTTTACACTTTTCTTTTTGTATATGAATATACATACTTGAATTTATTCTATGCTACTTCTAAATACAAGTATTCATCCTTGATTATATAGTTCTTTTTATTCATTTTTTTATTTATTTATTAATTTTTTAAATATTTTTTATGTATTTTTTTAAAACTGTTGTAATCTTTTATTTCTCTTAAGACTTTTTTTTCTTTTAGCGATTATTTTCTAAAATTCGCTAATGAGGAGATCTGTGTTTATATATATATATATATATATATATATATATATATATATATATATATATATATATATATATATATATATATATATATATATATATATATATATATATATATATATATATATATATTGGTGAGTACGTTCCTTTTGCAAGTGGCTTGGACAAGTTCGTTATCCAGGAAAATGGAACCAGGTTTTCCCGGAAAATTTTGTGTTTTCTTGCTAAAAAAAATCATATCTTTGTGAATAACAAAGTAAGCGCAACAAAATTTGGTACGCGTGTTTGCATTATAAAGCACCAAAATTTACGTCTATAGCTTTAAAGGCAAATAAGTTATGGGCAGTTAAATAAACACATCTTGAAGTTTTCCTCAAAACGTCAAACTCGCAATTTTAAACGTCAAAATTGGCAATGTTTAGGCAAAGAACGTGAAACAAATACCAATTGTGAAAACAAAATGTTGCAAGAAGAGTGTTCTGCAAACCCTTAAGTTTCAGAAATCAACCGACATTGCCCTTCATTTTACTAAAATATTTACAGAATATTCATTTCAAATAGACCCTTTCTCTGATGCTTTGGCTGTCGATTTAGTTAAGTTGAGGCTTCCGCTGTAGGTTTAGTGAAGTTTATGGTTGAACGGTCTATTTTTTTTTTCAGCTAATTTCGTAGAACAAATTCGATAATGCATTTTAGCATTTTTTGTCAAAATATGATGCGTTTGTAAGAAAAAAATCTGGACGCAGTAAGTGCGTTTTGGTAGCGAATTTTCGGTAAATTTGCAGTTTAGTTCCCGAACGGTTTTCAAAAAACTGTTTTCAGAAACCTGCCTAGGGCCCCCGCTGGATCCACGAACCCCAAGTAACATTTCTTGTTCACACCCCCCAAGGAAGTTACGGGACCAGGAGTAAAGAGGGGTGCTGGGCGGGGTAGGTAGTAAAAATAAAATATGAGCAGAAAATGCGAATAAAACGGGCTTGAAAGCTGTCCATTTTACATCCTGCCAACCCCGCACAGCACCCCTGTCCCCTTAGGTGCCGTAACTTCCTTGGCGGGTAGGAACAAGACATTTTTCTTGTGGTTTATGCAGCGAGGGTAGTTGTATGCACTCGAGGGGGAAGGAAAATCCCCACGACGAAGCAGCCACCTCACATCCCCCGCCCCTGTCGCAAGTCTTACGGGGGACAGGGGCCGGGGGGGGCGTGTCTGCTTCGTCGTAGGCATCTTCCTTCCCCCCTAGTGTGTATACAATCACCCTCGTTGCATAAACCACAAGAAAAACTTCTTGTTCATACCCCCCAAGGAAGTTACGTGACCTGGGGCAAATTGGGGTGCTGTGCGGGGTTGGCAGGATTTAATGGGAATATGGCTTCAAATAGACAGCTTTCAAGCACTTTTCTTCGCATTTTCTGCTCATATTTCCTTTTTACTACCTACCCCGCCCAACACCCCTATTCACTCCCAGTCCCGTAACTTCCTTGGGGGGTGTGAACAAGAAATTTTTCTTGTGGTTTGTGCATCCAGGTGGGGTCCTAGTAATGTTTTTAAAAACAATTTTTTGAAAAGCCTTCGGGACTAATCTGCAAATTTACCGAATTTTCATTAAATCCTTCAAATTTCAATAACTCAATTTGCTATTAACGTAAGCTTTGTTGGTTAGGAAGCCAACATTTAAGTTTATTTTCGGATTTTTGTTGTTGTATATTTTCAAACCATAAGTAATTTTGATAAAATATAGTACATTGTTTCTACTACATAGGCTATACCGGTAATCAGATTGATGCCTGCTCGCATTTGCTAGTAAAAACATGTTTATGGAAATTCACTTCCATAACACACTTGCTGCATCCAGACTTTTGAAAAATGTTTATATATTTTCAAACAATAAAGTTATTTCGATGAAATATGGTACATTGTTTCTACTATATAGGCAACCAAGCTTGATGCGTGCTTTCATCAAAGAAAGACATTTGCCATTAAAAATATTTTAAAGAAAATTCGCTACCATAACGCACTTGCTGCGTCCAGACTTTTTCTTTTCTCTTTTTTCTCTTTAGAGATTTTTTTTTATAAAAGGATTGTTAGGAAATGGTTGACTACAGGGATACGTATACGCTACTGGGACTCTTCAGAGCTTTCGACAGCACAGACTCAGCCACGATAAGAAAGGTTTCAAACATTAGCAAAGGCAAAGGAACCTATCAACTATTTAGAGGTAATATTCACTATTAACTAATTACAATTACACTTTACAGGCTTCACTTAAAAAGTATGTCAATTATTATTTGTATTAAATTTAAGAACAGAATTAAAAGTCGCTAAGTACTGGGACAAAGAAAATACTACCTCCAAATTTCGGAAAGTTGACGCTAGGTTTGTACTCTATACTTTGATTTTCATATTTTTGATATGTTTGTTTAAAGCTTTAAATATCTCTATATCTTTTGTGGCTAATAGTTGAGCTAGGTTAAAGGGTTTATTACCAGAAAGTTTTTGGACACTATTAGTAACGTATATTATTAAAAATAATTCTTTAAATTTAAATGAACCTTGGAGATCGGTTTTAGAGGTCCCAGTAAGCAATTACTTGAGAAAATTTCTATTTTATATGGAGATAGAAAATTAAAATTTCGTACATATATGCAAGCCACTTTAAAAAAGTTGTGGTACAAATTTCATTAAAGCTACAAAAGTTTTCCAGAAAAAAAAATATTTACAAGGGGGAATGTACCTGCCAAATTATAAACATAGTAGGTATTTTACCTTATTAATTGCCTGGATGGTTTTGTTTTAGTCAACTCAATCAAACTAGTTTTTGCAAACAAAATAAACAAAAACGGTTTTTCTAAACAAATTATTAGGGATTATTATTCCCGAAGCTTGTTATGTTACTTTTATAAAATTTAGTAGCTACGCTACGTTTTACTATGCCTCAAGATTAAAGATTCTAGCTTAATGGGAAATTGAGTTATCTAATTTGAAATATTTTTACGAAAACTCTCTACCAAATAACGTACTTGCTGCACCCAGATCCCTTTCAGCACTTATTTATTGTTGCTGTAGGTATCCATTTTTAATGATAAAATATTGTAGCTCTCTATGTGAGATTGACAAACAAGGCAACCTCAAATGCATTTTTGGAAAAATATTTTAAACAAATGAAATGAGGTAACAATTTAAACATAATTTAATAATCTTGATTCGCTGCTTCATCGCGGGGGTCCTTCTCCACCTTCTGCATGCCTACAACCACCCACAATGCATAAAAAGAACAAGACATATAGTTCGCTGTATTTTCCAAATAATCTCTAAATTTAATTTCGATAAGAACCGACCCATTTTATGCAGGTGTTTCTTGACGGCCATATGTCCCATCAAAATACCTGTTATGTTTCTGAGCTGTCCTCTGCTAATATTTAGCAGCTCCACAGCTCTCTTTGAACTGGGTTTGTCAATTATTTATTTCCCATGTCTAAGCCTTGGACAGTCTGCCCAGTGCACCTTGTGTTCGTTTCTGACCCAGGACTTAATGGCTCCCCTGGCCGTGCTCTTTGTCACGCCCAGAACAGGTTCTGGTCACATAAATGGTTCTGCTGACCCTATCTTCGCGAGATTTTTCATTGCCTTTGATCCCTGAGTGACCCGGCACCCAGATGAGGGTGACCTCATTCTGCCCAGCCAAGTCGCTCATCTCGTCTCGGCACTCACTTACCAGCCTGAAATTTACCCGTGGGCTACTTAGGGTCTTAATGGCTGCCTGGCTGTCTGTGGCTATGAGGATCCGCTTGTTGGTGTAGCCCATCCTCTTGTTCTGCCGCACACAGCCCAGGATGCCGTACATTTCGGTCTGCAAGACCGTTGCATGGGATCCGAGGGAAATATTATGACTTACCCTGCCCCTGTCCCACGCTACCCACCGGATCCACCCGTGAATCAGACGATCGCGTCCCGTGGTAAGCCCGGCGTCTCCTTCTGCCATGCCTCGCGGTCGGGGATTTCCACTTTAAATTGTTTTCCCTGCAGTGTCCTGCCCCCCCCCCCCTTCCCCAAGTGGCTTGGATAAATTGGATAGCCAGGAAAGCCCAGGTTTTTCCGGAAAATTAAGTGTTTTCTTTCGGAAAAAAATCGATGTCTCTGGAAATAACAAAGTAACGCCAACCAGATATGATGTGCGTGTTTGGATTATTAAGAGTGGACCATTTACCAAAAATTTATATCTGCTGGTTTAAAGACGAAAAGTTATAGGCAGTTGAAGAAAAAAAAATGGGGTGTCCTCAAAAAATCAAATTCGCGATTTGAAACGTCAAAATTTGCAACGTTTAGGCAATAAACCTGAAAGAAATACGGATTATGTAAAGAGTGTCGTGCAAACCCTTAAGGTTCAGCTTCAACCATCATTGCCTTTCAGTTTACTGAAATCTTTCCAGAAAATTCATTTCAAATAGACCCTTTCTCTGATGCTTTGGCAGTAGTTTTAGTTAAGTTTATGGTTTAACGGTCTATAATTTTTAGCTAATTTTCGTAGAAAGAATCCGTTAATGAGGAAATCGCGACTTTTGAATTCTAAAAAGCTTTCTTTAAATAAGCACAAACTAGCCCCCCTAGAATCCATATCCGTGTTTACTTTCTGTTTGCATATATGCAGAGTGGCGCATTTCCACGGTAAAGCTCAATATAATTGTTATTATACAAGCTACGAGAAAAAATTGTATACCTTACTTATAGGGTGGCTTGAGCTGCATCCTACAAAATTATTTTGACAATCACAGGGGGGCCCATAGGTCGTTGGTGTTACTACAAATATTTTTTTTTGAACATTCTTTACTGCAGTTTTGCATTTCTCATCGAAGTATGATGCATTTTTGTAAAAAAGTCTAGACGCAGTAAGTCCGTTTTGGTAGCAAATTTTCATTAAATACTTCAAAATTCAATAACTCAATTTGCTATTAACCTAAGGTTCGTCCGCTAGGAAACGAATTTTCTCGGAAACATTTTAAGTGTATTTTCGGAAAATGTTTGTACATTTTCAAACGATAAGTTATTTTGATAGAATATGGTACATTTTTTCTACTATATAGGTTATACCGGTGATCAAATTAATGCCTGCTTGCATTAAAGAGACATATTTGCCATTAAAAACATTTTTATGAAAATTCACTTCCATAACGCTTGCTGCGTCCAGACTTTTTCTCCATATTGTCATTATTTATCCGAGTTAAAACAGAGTAGTATAAAAATTTCATTGCAATTGGTCGAACGTTTTTTTTCTCCCTCAGGGCTCGTCCGCGGCTTTGCCGCCCCGATAGCACTGAAGCCCTTGGCGTATTGTGCATATTGTCGATCCTTACTGGTTGTTCGGATTGTTTGAAAAATCAATATATTTATGTATTTATATCATTTGTATTTTGTGAATTAATATTAAATTAATTGTGTAATTTTGGCTGCCAATTTTCTAATATTTAAACAGTGAACAACGCTTTTATCACGCTACGAAAGATGCTATCTTCTCTTAATAGCAGGAAAGCCTCTGGCCTTGTCGAAATCCCAGCAATGGTTTTCAAAAAATGCGCACCAGGACTTGCTCCTCTCCTGACTCGTCTGTTTCAGACATCTTACAATAGAGGCATATTCCCTAGTAACTGGAAAACTGCTCGAGTACAACACGTCCCCAAGAAAGTATCCAAAGCGCTTCCTAGCAACGACAGGCCCATTTCTCTCATTTCAGTGGTCTCTAAAGTGATGGAAAAGTATATAAACACCGAATTGCTAAAATTTCTCGAAAAAGACAGTCTAATCCACGACAGGCAGTACGGATTCCGTCAGTGCAGATCGACTGCCGACCTCCTTTCCTTTGTCACCCATTCTTGGAACAGGTCTATGGAACTACACGGTGAATCCCAGATTGTTGTTCTAGACATATCCAAAGCATTCGACCAGATCTGGAAAGCAGCGCTGCTTAATAAACCACCAAAACTCTGTACGTGGACAGCAAATATCCTCTTCAACCCGAGCATTTCTGTTATCGTAGATGGCCATTCCTCTAAACTGTTATCCGATTAATGCAGGAGTTCCTCGATGTTCAGCTTTAGCCCCTACTTTGTTTCTTCTCCACATCAATGACCTCCTCTCTAGCACATCCAACCCAGTTCACATTTACGCAGACGACAGCACCCTTCACTCAAATATACAATATTCTGAGCCTGTCTCTTTAGCCCAATTAGATGAGGATCGCTGACTCATTGAGGGTTCTTTCTCCGTGGATCTCCAGAAAGTATTAGACTGGGGAAGTAGAAATCTTGTACAATTCAACACCACCAAATCTCAGTTTTGTTTTCTTTCTCATAAGAGATACACAAGCCCTAGACCCATCAGAATGAACAACCAAGTTATTCAAAGTAATGAGTCCTTTTCTCTTGTTGGCATTTCTGTGGATCAAAATCTCAATTGGCACCAACATATCACATCAATTGCAGAAGCGGCTGCTAAGAAATTAGGTTTCCTCTTCTGGGCTCGCAAATACTTCTCACCAACTAATCTATAACCTTATATACTTCACAAATAAGGCCAAACCTGGAATACTGCTCCCACATCTGGGGTGCCGCTTCCGCTTCTACTCCCACTATCCCGGACTCCATTCAGAAGAGAGTTATACGTCTCATCGGTGACCCTGCCCGCACCCAAAGACTGCCATCCCTTGGCCACCGACGTGCCGTTGGTAACCTCGCTTTCTTTTACAGACATCTGCACGGGCACTGCTCAGAGGAGCTTTCTTCCATAGTTCCTCCACCTGCTGCCCCCAACAGATCTACCAGGGGAACAGAGCGAATGCACCCTTTACTGTCCAGGTCACCAGACATATAACTTTTTGTTATGCCCGCTCTTTTGTCCCGAGGACTTCCAAGTTGTGGAATTCCTTGCCGGCACGAGTTTTCCTTCCCCTCCGAATCTCCAAACCTTCAAGTCCAGAATTAACAAGTTGTCTCTTTCCTCCTTGCCGACACCCACGGTAAGAAAGTATTTAGGCTGTCAGCCCTCGTGGCGTGTTGTTGAAATAAGAAAAATCAATATATTTATGTATTTATATCATTTGTATTTTGTGAATTGATATTAAATGAATTGTTTAATTTTGGTTGCAAATTTTCGAATATTTTATCAGTGAACAACGCTTTTATCACGCATGTATGTATGTATAACATGTTACTTGCATATGTAGCATAGAGTAGCGATGTGTGACAACTTTGAGATACGAGAGTTAGCTATATAATGCCCTTCTCTAGTCTGTAAAAATCCTTGCTTGTGAATAGCAAGAAGTGAACACATCTGAAGGTCGAAACCAGCCGAAGTTTTTTATTATAAAGCTTACACAGTTTATTGTTATTTATTACCATATCTTCATTATGTACCATTATAATGTGGAAATCATCAAACAGCTACTTGCAATTTAATTTGACAGGGGCCATTAAAATAATTTAATACTATCTCATATTTAGTGCAGATAGACTTGTTAACTGGAGAATTCATTATTCCAATATCACATAATTATACGGTATGTTCGATTTAATGGTGCAATTCCATGTTTTCAGCAAAAATCGATACTATAAATAATAAATAAAAACAGGCATATTTTCTTACTGCTGAAACGGGGTACATGTTTATATAGGCGAGCCGGCGATCTCTGGTTATTGTTGAATTATATTCTTGTTCACTATTAATATAATCGAAAGAAGCATTTTATATTCACTACGGCCGCATATGCTATCGAGACGAAGGTCAGACATATTTTACCAAAGACGTCGGGTGCATCCAATGTGCGCTATTGTGGAAGGATTGGCTCTAGTGCTGCGGTACTATATATAAACCTAGCGTGGTTTTATTTTGCATCGGCTTGTAGATACAATAAAAGAATTTAGCAATTTATTGATTGGCCATCGGCCCATAAACAGTCTTCATATTATTATCAGGTGTCCGAGGGTTGTTATTATACATTATTTACGGCCACGTATCAATGACTCTTAAAATTATCTGTCGTATTACAGACCTGGGGGGCGCCGAGGTCGATACTGAATTATCATAGAGACAACCAGATGACTGATTAAGATTCCACAATTTGTTTATAATTAAGAAGTTGTATGACCATTTTTACCGGTTATTTGCTAAAATAATCACATACAGCATATTCTCAGAATGTTCTCACAATGTGAGACCATTCTTCTTTTTCAGAATGTTTGTTTCGGAATGTTGTAATAACATTTATGGAATTTCAAACTTCAATCCTGAATATTCTGAGTACATTCATTCAATCACATCCTAAGAAAATTCTTCATCAATATACTGAGAATATCTGAATAGATTATTATTTCTAATATTCGCTCAGTATGTGCTTGAGATGTCCTTATAATATTATATAACTTTAAAATTTAATTAAAAAGATAGATGATGATTACGGTATAGTGGTGAGAATTATAATAGTAACTATTTTGCATGTTTGATTCTGTTACCTGTCTATGGTAAACACATGGGAAAATTGTATATTTAGGCAATCCCTTCTTTAGGCAGAGAGCGCATGTCCATGCCGCCGGGAAGGGAAGATGGCAAATAGCAAGGTGGCCGCTAGACGTAAATGAAAATTAATGTCAACCTGAACGGTCTGTTGTCAATGTTGTATAAGATTATATTCTAACATAATTGATTAAAAATAATAATTTGACGTGAAGACGGAGAACAGTGTGTAATTGGAAACCTAGATCCAGAGTACAGAAGCAACTAAAACATGGTGTCACGTTATCCAAAACTAAAATTCACCCAGTAAACAAACAAGTTTTAAAGTATCTTCTGTAATTGAGACTGACGATGGTTTCGCCAATTTTGCTTAAGACTGGATCATCTTACGAATTGGGTACACCTACATTAATGATTGATGACTTTCAGTTGTAGTTTTGTATAAGTGCAAGTGAGTGTGATTTTGTGGCATGTTCTGTCCAATTTAGTTGTATTCTATAAAGGTGTAAGTACTATTATGTAATGCAATTCCTTTAATGCCACACTGAAAGCCTGTAAGATCAATGGTCTAGCCAAATTTCAAGTTACTTCAGTGAGGTAACCGCGATTATTCATCTCGGAAACTTTGTATTTGGCTATTTCATTTTCTGGCAACTCCAAGAATTGTATCTTTATTTATTTGATTTTTATATTATTTAAATTTTAATTGCTTTATTAATATGTGATTCAGACATTTATTTGTATTTGTTATAAGTACATACTTATTCTGAATAAATGTGCAATACTCGAATTGTTGACTTATTACGTATCTGAACTTGAGTTTATAGGTGTGTGTGCCACTGGAACAATATGGTAACCTACACAAGGGTGAGTGATTGAAGTTTAAATTCTAGCCTGTTGGGCTTGATTATACGAAAATATATAACAGGCCAGTTAAATGGTGGAAAATCAGTAAATTTTGAAAACAAATCCAATATTTCATATCTTTGCATTTTCTGAATTTCTGTATCATTCAAAAAATGTATACAGGGTGTTTCGCATAAGAACCGACACAGGGCAGTGGCATGTAGGTAAAAGTAAAATATGGTGATTTAATGCAACATACCCTTATATTAAGTTGCACCCCTGAGAAGTTATAGGCCTTCAAAGTGGGGTTTAAAATTTCGAAAAAAATCAATATCTCTGTAATACTTTAACTTAGAAAAACCAAATTTAGTACCCGTTTTGAGTGTAGCAAGAGCATTAGTTAATGGTAAGTAGAGTTTAATTAAAGCATTTGAAATGGGCGATGCACTCTTAAAATATCACAATTTTTTAACAGGCTGGTGGATTTAAGAAAACATTTCATTTTATGAGGATTAAACTCTAAAACTTTGTTACTCCTGTTATTTTCAAAAAACGTTGTTGTTTTCAAGATAAACACGAATAAGTAAAGAAACATATTTTATCAATCTTACGAAAAATCATAGAAAATTAAATATTTGCCAATAAACTTATGTATAGGTCAAATTTGACAATCAGGAAAAAAGTGTGAATAAGTATAATTTATTAGAAAACAGACAACTCAAACAACAGAAATGAAAAATTGCTATCGATAAGTTATAGAGATTCTTCAGCATCATAGTTTTACAGGCATCTATTGAATTTTTGATGATTTTAAATAACATTGATAATATATGTGTCTTTAGTTATTCCGGTTTTCCTGGAAAACCACAAGAGTAAAAAAGTTTTGTAATTTACTTTCCCATAATATGGAATAATAATTTTTTAGATCCGCCAATAGGTTAAAAAATTCTGTCACATTTTATGGGTGCATCACCACTATTCAACCCTTTGAAATGCTTCAATTGAACTCTACTTACCAACGATTAATGCTCTTGGTACACCCAAAACGTGCACCAAATTTAGTTTTTCTAAGTTTAACTATTACTGAGATATTGATTTTTTTCGAACTTTAAAACCTAACTTTGAAGGCCTATAACTTCTTAGGGATGCACTTTATTATAGGGGTAAGTTGCGTTAAATCACCATATTTTAGGTTGCCCTACATGCCCCTGATGTGTCGTTTCTTATGCGAAACACCCTGTATATCTTTTTAAGAAAGTCAATGTTCCCATGAGTATATGTACGAACATTTTGAGAAGATTCCTTGAATGTTCGTGGAACATTTTTAGAAGATACTAGGAGCTCCGACGAATATTATAAGTAGCATTCTAAGAACCTTATTAGTATGACAGAATCTGTCCAATTGTCATGTTCATAGAATGTTCTATGAATATATATTGTACCTTGTGAGAATGTTCTGGTGATATTTGAATATTCTTTCTAAACATTCCTGGTATATTCTCAGAATGTGTCTGTGCTGTCTGAGATGGGAATAGTATAAAATTCAATTACAAACAGTACATTCTAAGGCATAATTTGGACAGACGTGACCTATACATCACTCGCATGGGCCACTGCGTCCGACACACATATCAATACCCTTCAAATTGTCCAGAATAAAATTCTGAGAATGGTTACCGCCCATATAGCATAAGGCATTCTCAGAATGTTCTCACAATGTAAGAACATTGTTTTTTCAGAATATCTGTTTCGGAATGTTCTAATAGCATTTATGGAATTTCAAACTGCATCTCGAATATTCTGAGTACATTCATTCAATCACATCCTAAGAAAATTCTTCATCAATATACTGAGAATATATGAATAGATCATTATTCAGAATATTAGCTCAGAATGTGCTCGATGTCCTTATAATATTATATAACTTTAAAATTTAATGAAAAAGATAGATAATAATTACGGTATAGTGGTGAGAATTATAATAGTAACTATTTTGCATGTTTGATTCCGTTACTTGTTCTGTGCTAAACACATCCGAAGTTTGTATATTTAGGCAGAGAGCGCATGCCCATTCCAAAAGGAAGATGGCCGATAAACGTAAATGTAAATTAATGTCAACTTGAATAATGTTAGGTCATGCTATAAAAGCTTATATTGTAACATAAATAATTAAAAATAATATTGTGTCGTGAACATGGAGAACAGTGTGTAATTACAAACATAACACAGAGTACAGAAGCAACTAAAACATGGTGTCAGGTTATCAAGAACTAAAAGGCGCTCAGTAAAGAAACAAGTTTTAAAGCACTTCTTATAGTTGATTTTCTCGGTTGTTTTGATGAAGCTAACGACAAATGTTACTAAGAAAACGTGAAAATTTTAGACCTTTTATTAAAAACCAGACCATTTACTATTTTGTAACAGATCAGAAGGAGCAACCCGCTGGTTATGGATGAATCTGTATCATTATAAAAACCCATACACAGGTTGAACAATCAAAGATATAATAATTATGGGTTTCTACGACAAGAAATTATTATTAGGGAAACTGATATTACGCTATCAAAAGTGCAAGAATACTGCAAATCTATAGAATTGTGTACGTAACATCTGAGGCTTTTTACTAAGGTAGAAGAAGTTAATGCTGTAAGAAGTATCAGAAGAACAGAAAATCTGGACCTGAACATATAACCAGGTAGATGAGCTGTGTATAATAAAACCTGCAATCTATCAGATACACAATCACTTTGCCAAAGTATGTTTTCCCAACCAGAATATCTAATCTGTTGGTGACAAACATCTGAATATGGAAATATCTTTAGAAATCAAAATCAAGTCCGTGGGAGCAGAGCAGAGAGCAACCATACAAGTGAAGGGTCAATAGGTCTGCTCGATGACTTTTAGTTATAGTTTTTTCTAGGTGTAAGTGAGTGTGATTTTGTGGCATATTCTGTCCAATTTAGTTGTATTCTATAAAGGTATAAGTACTAACTCAACTAAACCTACAGCCAAATAATCAGAAAAATTCATTTCAAAAGACCCTATTTGAAATGAATTTTTTGTCAATATTTTAGTAAAATGAAGGACAATGGCGGTTGAAGCTGAAACTTAAGGGTTTGCAGAACACTCTTCTTGCGACATTTTCTTTACATAATGCGTATTTGTTTCAGGTTCTTTGCCTAAATCTTGCGAATTTTGACGTTTCCAATCGCGACTTTGACATTTTGAGGAAAACCCAAAATTTGTTTCCTTTAAATGCCTATAACTTTTTGTCTTTTAACTTACAAACTAAATTTTGTACGTGGCTCACTATATATAACACAAACAATCGTATCAAAATTGGTTGCCCTTACTTTGTTATCTCCGGAGATAACATAAAGAAAACACAAAATTTTCTGGGAAAACCTGCGCCGATTTTCCTCGCTAACAAACTTATCCAAGCCACTTGCAAAAGGAAGGTACTCACCAAAATCAAAATCGGCCCATTATTGTTTGAGTTATCGGTGTGATATATATATATATATATATATATATATATATATATATATATATATATATATATATATATATATATATATATATATATATATATATATATATATATATAAATAAACATATAAAGACTGAAACGGAGCCGGGATATAGGTTTTAGGGGTCCTAGTTTGCGCTCATTTGAAGAATTTTATTCAAAATTCAAAAGTTGGGATCTCCTCATTAGTGAGGTTTTAGTGAATTTTCTTAAAAAAAATTCACTAATGAGGAGATCCCGACTTTTGAATTTTGAAAAAATTTCTTCAAATGAGCACTAATTAGGCGCCTTAGAACACATATCCGGGGTCAGTTTTGGTTTTTATATGTTTATATATATATATATATATATATATATATATATATATATATATATATATATATATATATATATATATATATGTATCACACCATTAACTCAAAAACTAATAGGCCGATTTTGACAAAATTTTGTGAATACCGTCCTTTTGTAAGTGGCTTGAATAAGTTCGTTAGCCAGAAAAATCGGACGAGGGGTTCCCGGAAAATTTTGTATTTTCTTTAGAAAAAAATTCATATCTCCAGAAATAACAAAGTAAGGGCAACCAAATTTGGTACATCGTTTTATATCACTATAGGTAAATTACCTATAGTGATATATATTTATCGCTGTAGGTTAAAAGACAAAAAAGTTATGGTCATTTAAAAAAACATGGGGTTTTCCTCAAAACGTCAAAGTGACAATTTAAAACGTCAAAATTCGCAACATTTTGGCAAAGAACTTGAATCTAATACGAGCTATGGAAAGAAAATGTCTCAAGAAGAATGTTTTACAAACCCTGAAGTCTTAGTTTCAACCGTAATTGTCCTTCATTTTACTAAAATGTTTCCAGAAAATTCATTTCAAATAGACCCTTCTCTGATGCTTGGCAATAGACTTAGCTATAGAGTTGATCGTTTAATGGTATATAACTTTTGTCGAATTTTCATAAAAATCAATAAAGCTCAATATATCCGTTATTCTACAAGATATGAAAAAAAATGTATACATTAATTATAGGGTGTCTTGAGCTACATCTTAAAAAAATATTTCTACAATCACAGGGTGGCCCATAAGTCGTTGGTGATACAAATATATTTTTTTAGTCGAAAACGCCTTATGTTTTTGCATTTTCCATCGAAATATAATGCATGTTTGTAAGTAAAGAAATTCTGGGCGCAGCAACTGCGTTATGGTAGCGAGTTTTGATTAAAGGCTTCATATTTGAAAAGCTCAATTTGCTATTAACCTATAAGGTTGACCAAGAAACGGATTGTTTCGGTTACACTTTAAGTTTACTTTCAGAAATTTTTGTACGTTTTCAAACAATAAAGTTATTTTGATGAAACATGGCACATTGTTTTTATTATATATGTTATACTGGTAATCAAAGTAGATGCCTGCTTTCTGAAAAAAAAAAAACCACATATTTGCTATTAATTTTTTTTAATGAGAACTCACTACCATAACGCACTTTCTGCATCCAGAAATTTTTTCTAAATTCATTAAAAAGGGTAAAATTTTTGCAAGCGACGCTCTGAGTGTTTAGTAGTGTATAGCCAAGATTTAAGATTGATATTTTCACTACCTCTCTATATACTTCAAATAGGCCATCACTGTGAATCACACTGTATGAAAAAATCTGATATTGGTACTATCGTAACTATTTTTGGAATGCAATTTCACTTATCACAGAAAACATTTTATTGCCGAAAAGCTTTTTAATTTTCTAGCGGTTGGGCCATCAAATCAAGAGAAATTACGCCATATCTGATAAAAATATATTCAGTATGTGGGTATTAACTAAAATTTTATACCAATTAATAAGAAATATTAGAAGTTAATTCGTTCATGTAATTAATGATTTTATAATTACATTTGACTACCTATAAATATATCCTTTAGCAAACATAGTAAATTGCTCAGCTTTATTCATATAAAGATTTCAATAATTGTCGTTGCCCTTACTTAGTGAAACCATTCCATACTAAATACAGACGTAAAGACTATTTATCTGGCTTCACAAATGTTTGTTTTCTTCTCTGTAACCGGTTTCGCTGTTTGGTAACATCATCGGACAGGAAAAAATTAAATTCATTTAAACGAATTCATGACAATTAAAAACAAAAATCCGTTGCTACGTTATGTTTTTTTGAAGCTTTGAAATATAAAAATAAAATAAAAAAGTCTGCACGCAGCAAGTGCGTTATGG
The DNA here is from genome assembly GCA_964006375.1 of Tillus elongatus. Lineage (NCBI taxonomy): Eukaryota > Metazoa > Arthropoda > Insecta > Coleoptera > Cleridae > Tillus > Tillus elongatus. Next base: position 27,852,871 of record OZ023263.1, on the reverse strand, counting down.
CAGTGAATTTTCATAAAAACCTTTTTAATAGGAAATATGTCCCTTTAATGCAAGCAGGCGTCAATTTGCTCACCGGTATAACCTATATAGTAGAAACAATGTACCATATTTTATCAAATTAACTAAGGTACAAAAATTTTCCGAAAATAAACTTTAAATATTTCCGAGAAAACTGGTTTCGTAGCCAAAGAACTTTAGGTCAATAGCAAATTGAGTTATAAAAATTTGAAGTAATTAATGAAAATTCGCTACCAAAACGCACTTACTGCGTCTAGATTTTTTTAGTACAAACATGGATCACATTTCGATAAAAAATGTCAAAATGCAATAACATAAAGGATGTTCGAAAAAAGAATTGTAGGTGCCACCAACGACTTATCGGCCATCCTGTGATTGTAAAAATAATTTTATAAGATGCAGCGCAAGACACCCCATAATTAACGTATAAATTTTTTTCTCTTATCTTGTATAGTAATAATTATATTTAGCTTTACCGTAGAAATGCGACACCCTGTATATATGTAAACAGATAAAGATTAAAAATAAATCCGGATATAGTTGAATTCAGAATGGTTCATCAACTGATGATGCTAACTTGGTTGGTGAAACGATTGTCAGTTTTTTTAATGTGTTGTGGTGATTTGCGTCCTCAAAGGGTAGTTAACAGTGCTCATCACAGGTTCCAATCTTCACTTAGTGATTTTCAAAGTAATTTTTCTCGTACTTCTTGACCTTCTTGGGCTATGAAAAAATAAACGTCTGTAAGGTTTGATAGATTTTGTTTAACAATGTAATATTTTGGTATTGCGTCTGCTCTGACTTTTAGTGGCATTAAAACTTTGCTTCATTAAATGCCTGTAACTTTTTTTTGCTTTCAACTCAGAGATGTAAATTTTGGTGTATAGTTTTCGATGGTTTTACAATTTGCAATCTAAGCCCGCTTAGTAAATTTGGTTGCGATAGCTTTGTCAGTTGCGAACATATGAATTTTTTGCAAAATAAAACCTAAAAACTGGTCCGATTTACGTGGTTAATGAACTTCTCCAAGCCGCTTGCAAAGGAAAGTTAGTCACAAAATTTCATCAAAATCGGCACTTTATTCTTTTGAGTTATCGGTGCGATATACATGGGTATGACGCCAAGACCTTTAGTTAGCCGTTTCTCAATAACTACTCCGATTTGAAATTTGAAAATTTACACACATACGATTGAGACAAATTCCAGTTCAGTGAAAATAGTTTACTTTATGTCAGACTTCCGGTTTAACCGGAAGTGACTATCAACTTGCTTATTTTTTGCACCAACATTTTGAAGACAGGTGGATTGCCAATAGCATCTGGGGCTACATCAAAAATAAAGTTTACCACGAACCTACCACCACAAAAGAAGACGTGGTAGGTATAATTTTACGTGCCTTCAATTCACTGAATTCGAGACAAATCCGAAACGTTACGAACGATAACATGATGAGACGAATAACAAAATGCCTCCATGTCTCTTGGGGTAATTTTGTGCATTTGTTATAAGTTCCACAATTTTTTTATATGTTTTTGTGTTTTAGTTGTCCACTAGCTATTCGTTAAGTTCTGTACTCATTTATAATAAATAACTACTTACCTCGTTGAGTTATATTTTGATTTTACAAGTTAGTTGATAACACATTGATTTAACAGAACTAAGTAACGGGAATGCAGCGATTTGGATGCAAATACAAAGTGTTCTCTTTTTTGCTCGAGAAAGCCTAGAAAATGTTATGTTCGCATTTGCAAGAGGTGGTACTTGAGGTGTAGACGTCAACAAGCATATTATCAAGTTCCAAAGCCTGCTTTAAATCTACTGTGACATTTTGAATAAAGTGAATCCAATAAAATTGAAATATTTGGGAAACGGAGGTATTTGGGTATAGGGAATGCTAATACACGCTGAAAGGAAACCAGATGCGAATCTAAATAGCTCATAAAATATAGGGTGTTCCATTTGAAATAAGCGAAATGGCACGGCTAATTCTCATCACCCTGTATATTTAAAGAAACTCTATCAAACGAGTCATTTAGGTGCTAATCTGAGGGTCATCTGTACAAAACTGAGTCTTCTCAATTGTATTTCCACAGAGAGCTAGCGTGCAATGTTCACCTTGGTTTGGGCGAGAATTTTCAAAAAAATCGAAAACTTTCGAAAACGGTTGATTTTTCACATATGGTATATTAGTAATAATTTATCTCAAATTCAATGCAAAATTCAAAAATATAATGAAAAATACCATGTTGTTTTTAAAACAAGCAAGTGGATGGTCACTTCCGGTTAAACCGGAAGTCTGACATAAAGTAAGCTATTTTCGCTAAATTGGAATTTGTCTCAGTCTCAGTCATACGTGTGTCAATGAGACGCAACAAGTGCGTTATGGTAGTGAATTTTCATAAAAACGTTTTTAATAGCAAATATGTGTGTTTTTTTCAGAAAGCAGGCATCAAATTTGATTACCAGTATAACATATATAGTAAAAACAATGTGCCATGTTTCATCAAAATAACTTTATTGTTTGAAAACGTACAAAAATTTCCGAAAGAAAACTTAAAATGTAACCAAAAAATTCGTTTCTTGGTCAACCTTATGGGTTAATAGCAAATTGAGCTTTCAAATATGAAGCATTTAATCAAAATTCGCTACCATAACGCACTTGCTGCGTCCAGTATTTCCTTACTTACAAACATGCATTATATTTCGATGGAAAATGCAAAAATTCAATAACAAAAGGCATGTTCGACTAAAAAAAATATTTGTATCTCCAACGACTTATGGGCAAGCCTGTGATTGTAGAACCATTTTTTTAAGATGTACCTCAAGACACCATATAATTAATGTATACATTTTTTTCATATCTTGTATAATAACGGATATATTGAGCTTTATTAATTTTTAACGAAAATTCGACAAAAGTTAGATACCATTAAACGATAAACTACCATTAAACGACAAAAGTTATATACCATTAAACGATAAAAATAGCTAAGACTACTGCCAAGCATCAGAGATAGGGTCTATTTGAAACGAATTTTCTAAAAACATTTTAGTAACATGAAGGGCAATGACGTTTGAAACTAGGACTTCAGGGTTTGTAAAACATTCTTCTTGAGATATTTTCTTTCCATAGCCCGTATTAAATTCAAGTTCTTTGCCTAAATGTTGCCAATTTTGACGTTTTAAATTGTCACTTTGACGTTTTGAGGAAAACCCCAAATTATTTTTCTTTAAATGCCCATAACTTTTTTGTGTTTTAATCTACAGCGCTAAATTTTAGTAGGTAATTTGCATATAGTGATGTAAAACGATGTGCCAATTTTGGTTGCCCTTACTTTGTTATTTCCGGAGATATGAATTTTTTTCTAAAGAAAACAAAATATTCCAGGGAAACCTCGGCCGATTTTCCTGGATAACGAACTTAATATATATATATATATATATATTACGGGACCAGGAGTGAGTAGGGTGCTGGGCGGGGTAGGTAGTAATAAAGAAATATGAGCAGAAAATTCGAATAAAACGGGCTTGAAAGCTGTCTTTTTCACATCTTGAGGCTATATCCCTCTTAAAACCTACATACCCCGCACAGCACCCCTATCACCCCAGGTGCCGTAACTTTCTTGGCGGGTAGGAACAAGACATTTTTCTTGTGGTTTATGCAGCGAGGGTGGTTGTATGCACGCTAGGGGGAAGGAAAATCCCCACCACGAAGCAGTCACAGTCATAGACAGCTTTCAAGCACTTTTCTTCGCATGTTTTGCTCATATTTCCTTTTTACTACCTACCCCGACCAGCACCCCTATTCACTCCCAGTCCCGTAACTTCCTTGGGGGGGTGTGAACAAGAATTTTTTTTGTGGTTTGTGCATCCAGGTGGTGTCCTAGTAATGTTTCTGAAAATATTTTTTTGAAAAGCGTTCGGGAGCTAGTCTGCAAATTTACCGAATTTTCATTAAATCCTTTAAAATTCAATAACTCAATTTGCTATTAACTTAAGCTTTGTTGGTTAGGAAACCAACATTTAAGTTTATTTTCGGAAAATTTTTGTATATTTTCAAACCATAAGTAATTTTGATAAAACATAGTACATTGTTTCTACTACATAGGCTATAACGGTGATCAGATTGATACCTGCTAGCATTTGCTATTAAAAACATTTTTATGGAAATTCACTTCCATAACAGACTTGCTGCGTCCAGACTTTTGAAAAATGTTTATATATTTTCAAACAATAAAGTTATTTCGATGAAATATGGTACATTGTTTCCACTATATAGGCAACCAAGTTTGATGCCTGCTTTCATCAAAGAAAGACAGTTGCTATTAAAAATATTAAAAAAAAATTCGCTACCATAACGCACTTGCTGCGTCCAGACTTTTATATAACGTACAGTCGACACCTCCAGTTCAAATAATTTTATAGGTATTTCCATTTTCACCATACAAAGTGTTTCAATCGACCTGACAATATCAATATTTAAAGCGCAGACAGATAGCGGTTCACAAATGCATTACGTTTTTTTCTATTCAATATTCAAATGCGTGTGAAGAGCTTTCCTCCTCCACTTGATTTTATGATCCCACGAGCTTTAAGACACACATACATCCATGGTGAAATATATATTTTACACATGCTACAATAACTTGAATCTAAGATTATGTGACTATACCGGCAGTCATAGGAGTATACACCAGTGCAACAACATAAAAGAAATTTTATGAAACAACTCGCACCAATAAAGGCATTAACCTTTGGCTGGCCATCTGGCCTTCCGACCTTTTATATCTTCACTTCTGAGAGTGAACCTCTGTTGTGAATGTGAATAGGATTGGCGTGATAAAACGATAAGAGCCTCAAAGGAAATGCACAGCACACTGCAATGCATTTGACAGTCATAATTTTATCATTGAAATTTTATATTATACAGTGTGGAAGAGCCAAATGAAATAAATTCAGTATCTAAGTTATTGTGCCTACTTATAAAAAATCCCAAAACACGTCAATTTTATATAAAAAAATTCTGGACGCAGCAAGTGCGTTATGAAAGTGAATTTTCTTAAAAATGTTTTTAATAGCAAATATGTTTCTTTAATGCAGCAGGAATCAATTTGGTCACCGGTATAACCTATATAGGAGGAACAGTGTACCATATTTATCCAACATAACTTGTTTAAAAATGTACAAAAATTTTCCGAAAATAAACTTAAAACGTTTTCTAGAAAACTCGTTTCTGAAAATTCGCTACTAAAACGCACTTACTGCGTCTCAATTTTTTTTAACAAACATGCATCATATTTCGATGAAAAATGCAAAAATGCAATAAAGAATTTTCAAACAAAATGTAGGTATCCCCAACAACTTATGGGCCATCCTGTCGTTGTCAAAATAATTTTATAAGATGCAGCTCACAACACCCTATAGGTAACGTATACAATTTTTTCTCGTATCTTGCAAAATAACAATTATATTAAGCTTTACCGTAGAAATGCGTCACCCTGTATATATGTAAACAAAAAGTAAACCCGCATATGGATTCTAGGGGCCTAGTTTGCGCTCATTTGAAGAAATCTTTTTAGAATTTAAAAGCCGCGATTTCCTCATCAACGAATATTTTTTACGAAAATTAGCTAAAAATTATAGACCGTTAAACCATAAATTTAACTAAAACTACTTCCAAAGCATCAGAGAAAGTGTCTATTTGAAATGAATTTTCTGGAAATATTTTATTAAAATGAAGGGCAATGATGGTTGAAGCTGAAAGTTAAGGGTTTGCAGAACACTCTTTACGTAATCCATATTTCTTTTAGGTTCTTTGCCTAAATGTTGCCAATTTTGGCATTTCAAATAGCGACTTTCTAAGTTTTGAGGAAAACCCTTTTTTTTTTCTTTAAATGCCTCTAACTTTTTTGTCTTTAAACTTACAGACCTAAATTTTGGTAAATTGTTCACCCTTTATATATATATATATATATATATATATATATATATATATATATATATATATATATATATATATATATATATATATATATAATTGAAACTGACCCTTCACTAAAACAAGCACTTGTGAAGCCACGGGAAAAGTCTACGACTGTATTAAATATGGAACGTTTTCACTAAGTTAGGGCAAGTACAAACAACGAGATATGCTATTCAAATTGAATTAAGTCTTAAAACTTTCATCTCCTCTTTGTCTAATTATTTTTTATACAAAAACTCGCTAAAGTATTCATCGGAATAACAACAATCTAATTAGAAAACGGTAAAGTGAAATGACACTAAAAAAATAGAAAAAAGTAGTGTCACTAACTAGGATTCGAACTCGTCCTGCAGAAGTCAACTGAATTTGATTATGGCATGCACAGGGACTTAGACCACTGAGCTATACTCGACATATGTCTACTAGCAGCTATATCCCGTCATACATTTGTTCAATTTTTTAAAATTTACATAAAACTATTCCGATTTAGAATAGAGTTTTTTGCTCATATTAAAACGAAATCAGGGAAAATAACGACTTAGACACATATCTAGGAACTTGTTAGTCATTTATTGTAGTATTTTTCACTCTCATTCGTACTCAATCAATTTTTAGGTTTTAACATTCTCGAATCAGATTTAATTAATTAAAAATTAATTTACCTCTAAGTATATATATATATATATATATATATATATATATATATATATATATATATATATATATATATATATATATATATATATATATATATATATAAGGAGGCAAGCAAAAACAAATTCTGTTTTTTTTTTGACGGTATTAGTTAAAGAAGACCTAAAATATAATCAACATTTTTCATAGCTGGCAACGTTAGTTTTCTTTAACCTTCTGCCACTAGCGCGCGGACTCACACTCCGCAGACGTCTTTGTCTTTGATTTACTAGGAACTCCCCCACTTTTCGAATCGGTCGGTTACGGTCTTCGAGGTAGGTTCAATGGTCATTAGCTGAGAAAGAGACGCGTCTAGCTGTGGTTGTGTTAATTCTATAAGAGAGTAAGGAGAGAGAGTCCGCGGCCTGCCAAGAGTGTGCAAAGAGTAAATAAAAAACCAGGGGGCGAATGAAGCAGTACAACGTGGGAGCCCCACACGAAAAAATTTCAATCGACATAGCTGGTCCTTTCGCTATATGCTTGTAGCCACGGATTATTTTAGCAAGTGGCCAGAAGTGTTTCAAGATATGGAGCACCACTAGACCTCCATTCTGACCAAGGACACAACTTCGAGTCGGTTGTATTTCAGAAGGTTTGTGAGCTGATGGGACTCAGGAAAACGAGAACTACACCCATGCACCATCCATCTGACCGAATGGTTGAAAGATTCAATGCTACTTTGGAGTCCCACTTAAGAATAGTTGTCAATGAAAACCAAGCGGATTGGGACAGGCACATTCCACTATTTATACAACAATACCGCTCGGCTCTGCATGGCACTACCGGACACACCCCAGCCAGCGTGGTTTTTGGGTGGGAGTTAACACTTCGTCCTGATCTCATATTTGGAAAACACACAGATGCTCCACGTTCAACTGATGAATACATGAAAGATTCAGAAAGAAGAATAGAAGCCATCGACTCTGCTGCCAGAATGCATATACTAGTAGAAAGTGACCGCATGAAGACCTGTTATGATCATTAATTCATCTGGTTTTAAAGAAGGAGATCGTGTGTGTTTCTACAATCCAGAACGCGAAAGGGCCGGTAACCGAAACTACTGAAACTATGGGAAGGTCCTTATAAGGTGGTCACAAGGATCAATGACGTTGTTTATCGCATTCAGATGAGCCCGATGAGCACGAAATTATCCAAACTGACATGGAATTAGTTATTCTACGTACACAGAAAACCTCTTCAGCCACCCAAAAGCCCTAGTTCTCTAAATCCTGTGACAAGGCCAGACTTGAAAAGGTCAAAGCTCACCAAACGCTGCTACAGAATCCCAGTCAAGAAAACCGTTAAGCGTTAAACGACTCAAGAAACCGCTATGTCCACATTATTTCTGAGGCAAAAAACTCGTTTAATAACCACATCAAAAACAATGTCCTCTCAAGCTCCAACGGCAGCAAACCCTTCTGGACTCTTGCTAAATCTATTGGGAATAATTTCTGCAAGAGCACGTTCCCACCTCTAGTATCAGGGGATGAAATTGTTTCTACCGCCCTGGGCAAGGCTGAACTTTTTGGTCTCGTTGTTTTCCGGGAATTCTACTTTCAAGCCACATTCAAATGTTCAATTACCAATTAATACTAGGAAAGCCTCTGGCCTTGACGAGATCCCAGCAATTGTTCTAAAAAATGCGCACCAGAACTTGCTCCGGTCCTAACGCGTCTGTTTTAGACATCTTACAATAGAGGCATATTCCCTAGTAACTGGAAAACTGCTCTAGTACAACCCGTCCCCAAGAAAGGATCCAAAGCGCTTCCTAGCAACTACAGGCCTACTTCTCTCCTTTATGTCGTCTTTAAAGTGACAGAAAAGTATATAAACACCGAATTACTAACATTTCTTGAAAAACACAGTCTAATCCACGACATGCAGTATGGATTCCGTCAGCGCAAATCAACTGCCGACCTCCTTTCCTTTGTCACCCATTCTTGGAACAAGTCTATGAAACTACACGGTGAATCCCAGATTGTCGCTCTAGACATATACAAAACATTCGACCAGGTCTGGCACTTAGTTCCGGCCTATGGCCTACCACCAAAACTCTGTACCTGGACAGAAAATTTCCTCTCCAACCGGAGCATTTATGTTGTCATCGATGGCCATTCCTCTAAACTGTATCCAATTAATACAGGAGTCCCTCAAGGTTCAGCTTTAGCCCCTACTTTGTTTCTTCTCCACATCAATGACCTCCTCTCTCGCACATCCAACCCAGTTCACAGTTACGCAGACGACAGCACCCTCCAGTCAAATATACAATATTCTAAGCCTGTCTCTTTCACCCAATTAGATGAGGATCGCAGAGTCATGGAGGGTTCTGTCCCCGTGGATCTGCAAAAATATTAAACTGGGGAAGTAGAAATCTTGTACGTGATCCTAAGTGGAGGATTTAAGATTATTTATTAGAATATTTAATAATATTAACAAGAAACTCCTAATATGCGAACCAAATGCAATTTTGATAGCACAGTATTCAATTAAAATGTTGAGTGCCAAATCTGAATACAATGGAAATTCTAAATCGAATTAAAATTTATGTTCTGAAGCAATAATCGATTAGTAATTGAAAAAATCAAGCTGTTAGAAAATTAGTCACAAAATTCTTATAACATGATGCAATTAAAAAAATGCAATAAACTTATAAATGTGTTTTTCTAAATATTATGTTGTTTGTTCGAGACTACTATGACACTTTGAAATTTATTTACCTTTGAAAGTGTTAATGACTCTCAACAAAATTTTAATTGCCGTTTTATATTCATGTACAATAGCGGCGTTGATATGAGTTATGCATTTAATTTCTAACAATGTCGTTGATTTCTAAGAATTAACATTCGTTTTTATTTGTGTCATATTCAAATATTGTGATGGAAGTTTTGCAACATTGATTAAGCAAGTATAATGTGGTGAGCAAGTTTACTGCGAAAAACATGCTGGTATCAGCTAGGTAAATGCCTTTAGTAGCTAAAAAAAGTCTGGACGCAGCAAGTGCGTTATGGAAGTAAATTTTTATAAAAATGCTTTGAATAGCAAATATGTCTTTTTAATGCAAGCAGTCATCAATTTGGGTACCGGTATAACCTATATAGTAGAAACAATGTGCCATATTTTACCAAAATAACTTATTGTTTGAAAATGTACAAAAATTTTCCGACAATAAACTTTAAATGTTGGTTTCCTAGCCAACAAACCTTAGGTTAATAGCAAACTGGGTTATTAAAATTATAAGCATTTAATGAAAATTTGCTACCAAAACGCACTTACTGCGTCTTGATTTTTTTTCTCACAAACATATTTCGATAAATATTGCAATAAAATAATGGTGTTCGATAAAAATGTAAGGATCACCAACGACTTATGGGCCAGCCTGTGATTGTCAAAATAATTTTATAAGATGCAATATAAATGTTTCAAATTTGAATAGCTCATTTTTCTGTAAACCTAGAAAGCTCAATTTTGGTACATAGTTAAGTCTTTCCAAAGCAATATGTCCACCAAATTTCATCGAGATAGCTTTGTAATTTTTCGATTTTCCTGGCTAACGAACTGTCCATGCCATTTACAAAAGGAAGGCACTTACCAAATTTGATCAAAATCGGCCCATTATTTTTTGTGTTATCGGTGTGATACATATATATATATATATATATATATATATATATATATATATATATATATATATATATATATATATATATATATATATATAATTGAAACTGACAAGGGATATGGGTTTTAGGGGTCCTAGTTTGCGTTCATTTGAGGAAATTTTTTCAAAATTTAAAAGTCGGGATCTCCTCATTAGTGATTTTGTTAAAGAAAATGCACTAAAAACCAGTTCCTCGGAAAATTGACCTTGTAGAAAATATTGCTTGGCAGTATTTTAACAAAAATGAGATTGGCCTCTAAAACAAGGCGTTGAAATTCGGTTTGCAGTCCCAAAAAGACGAACTATTAGATGTCATTGCTAGTATTAAAACAGGAATTAAAAAAATACCCGAATCTTCAAAAAACTTTATTCGGGGAGCATTTAAAGATACAATCTGACAAAATTTGAAAGAAAATAAATCCACTCAAAACAAAAATTCTAATCAAATGAAAATAGTCAAACCATTGAGAGAGAAGGATTGTTTTTATGTTAAAACAGATGAAGATAAAGCCGACCATACACGTATCGGCCGGCCTGTCAGTTTCGCCTCAACTGTTTATGTATATATATATATATATATATATATATATATATATATATATATATATATATATATATATATATATATATATATATATATATATATATATATATATATATATATATATATGTATGTATCCGTCTGATAACTCAAAAAATAATTAACCGATTCCGATTAAACTTGGCAAGTGCCTATATTTTATTAATGGCTTGGATGAGTTCTTTAGCCAGAAAAATCTGACGGGGTTTTCCGGAAAAAATTTTAATTTTCTTTTGAAAAAATTTTTTTTGTCCGAAAGTAACAAAGCTGTTTTAATGAAATTTACTATATATGTTGCCTCAAGAGAGATGTTACTACGTGCCAAAATTCAACTTTCTAAGTTTAGAGTAAATTGAGTTATTAAAATTTTAAATTTTCTTTCGAAAAACATTTTTTTCTCCGAAAATTACAAAGTTATTTTAATGAAATTTTGTGGATATCTTTCCTTAGGAAAGACCTTACTACGTATTAAAATTAAACTATCTTAGTTTATAGAAAATTGAGTTATTTAAATTTGAAGCATTTAATAAAAAAATCACTACCATAACACACTTGCTGCGTCCCTAGTTTTATTAACATTCTACTTGATTCCGCAACGAGATGGCGACACGTGTAAAAAGCTTGTCTTACATCTCACTTACTTTTCGGAGGCTGGCTATCATGGCTGTATTACTTTATAGGTGTATTTTCTGTGCAATTAGTATGTGCTCTAATTAGGGCGAAACCAGTCTACGGTTCTAATTGTGGTCAGAATACATCTAGCCTTACAGAAACTTTCGTGTTTATATTGTTCTTGTTTATGCATTGAGGGTAGTTGTAGGCATATAGAAGGGGGAGGAGAATCCCCGTGATGTAACCGAGAACCAAGATTTTTTAATTTGCGTTTAAATTGTTACCTCATTTCATTTGTTTAAAATATTTTTCCAAAAATGAATTTGAGGTTGCCTTGTTTGTCTCATTTAAAAAAGTATGGGTATAGCAATAGTAAATAAGCAATGAAGCGGGCCTGGATGTAGCCAGTACGTTGTGGTAGAGAATTTTCGTAAAAATATTTTAAATGGGATGACTCAATTTCCCATTAAGCTATAATCTTCAATCTTGAGCCATAGTAAAACCTATGTAAAATACCTTTTTGGTTGTTTTGTTTGCAAAAACTAGTTCGATTGGGTTGACTAAAACAAAATCATCCAAGCAATTATTAAGGAAAAATACCTGCCATATTGATAATTTGGCAGGTACATTCCGTTTGTAAATAATTAATTTTTTTTTTTGAAAAACTTTTGTAACTAATGAAATTTGTAACACAATTTTTTAAAGCGTACTTGGATTATTTACATATATCGTCGTCCTCAGGACGTAGGGGCTTAACTGACAAAAAAGCGAAATTGAGTTAAACCCTGAAAAGTGAATGTTTCACCATGCTTTATGTTAGCACGAAAGGGCTTATCTGTGATCCTCAAAGTTAAGTTAGTAATGCAATATGATACTTGGACCTATCTTATATGTCTTAAAATATTGAATGGACGAAAGGGCTTATGCAATTAGGCCTTTCCGTGAAAAAATATATTCAGAGGACATTAGGAAAACATTAGTTTCACGAAGAGGCCTAATTAACGCTTTGCGTCTGCGCCTGTAGTTATATATAAGAATATAGCACAAACCACTCTTTTAAACATCGACATTCCTGATAAACACAAAATATCCAAACAAACCGAAAAATATATCATTAAGGGGGAATCAAGAGAGTATGTGTTAGAAAAAACAAAACAAAAATCAACACAAAAGAGATAGCAAATACTCTGCGCAGTTATGGTCTCCAATACAAGTCTCCGACCAAAAAACTGATTGTCCCTGAAAGCAAAATGGGTATCGGTTGCAATGCTGAATCTTTCAAGATAATCGGTTACAAATGTTTTTTGTTTAACGATGATATTCGGCAGCAAATTTTTAACAAATTTCATAATCTAGATGATTTGTAGTTGAAACGCGAATATGTAGTTCGTTTTATTAATGAGGAATATATTAAAAGAACCGCATCAGTCCAGTCGTTAAAATACTAAGCATTTTTTTCTTCCGTTGGAGGGAAAAAAAGAGATGATATGCAAAAGTATGTTTTTACATTAGGGGTTACTGATAAAGCCATACGTACTGCAGTTAAAAAAAATAAAGCAACGGTATAATTACTAAAGATGTGTGTGGAGGTCGCCAGCATTCGTATGCTTTAAAAGACAAAGCCTTACGAGTATATGTAATGAATCATATTAAACGATTTCCAAAAGTGGAGTCCCACTATCGCCGCAAGAGTTAAACAAGAAAATACCTATTTAGCGATTTATCTCTGCCGTAAATGTAGACACTGTATTTAGTACATTGTGCAGAAAATTGCATTGAGAAAGCGTCTTTTTCTTTATACAGTCAAAATTTTAAAAGTACGCAGCTGTCTTTTCACAGGCCTAAGAAGGACTATTGCAGTCTTTGCATGTCATATTTACAGGGATCTGATGAAATCAAGACAAATTTAAATGATCAATATCAAAAGCATATAAAAAAGAAAATGTTAGAGACATAAAACATATTTGCAAAGAAGAAGCCCAGCTTCATAAAATGTCTGTGGTTTGTGCTTCGTTTGACCTGCAACAGGTTATTCATGTACCTATATCAAACGATAACAAAATCTTCTACAAAAGAAGGCTAGGGGTTTTTAACTTTACAATATTCGATATTGGCTCTAGAGATTGTTTTTGTTTTACCTGGAGTGAGGAAAATGGTAAACGAGGTTCCTGTGAGATAGCGACAGCTTTGTATACTTTTTTTAGGTACATACTACAAAGATGGAACTAAGACAGTATACATATTCGCAAACGCACGTGGGAGGGGGAAAAATGAAAAATCAATTGTAGCCTCCACTCTACTGTATGTAATTAACAACAGCACGAATTTATAAGAGATATTCCTTAGATTCTTTTCCCCTCAAAATGGTCAAAACGAAGAAGACTAGGCCCACAGCGCGATTCCAAATGCTCCAAAAATTAGCTGGTGATATCATGGTTCCCACGCAACTCATTTCAGTATTTCGTCTGGCGAGAAGAAAGAATGCATATACTGTTGTCCCCTTAAGCTACACATACTTTTTAGATTTTAAGATGTTTTCTCAAAATCTTCGACCTCTCTTCGTACGTACAGATGATAGTAGTTCAGACAAAACCATAAAGTGGAATGAAATGGTTAAGTTTTCTGTAAAGAAAAGAGGGCCGATTAAGATTTATTTTAAGAATAACCATTTAGAAACTCAGTACACATCAATCAGTTTAAAAAGCCAAACATCTGCTTCTGTTATGCATTCAGTTATGCACAATAATATACCCAAGCTTTACAAAGAACCACCTCCAGTGGTGTAGCACCAGTTGTGAAAGAAAAAGAACACACGAAGAACTCACAAACTTTTAGCGCTCATTACCTCATTAGACAGCACATTTTCGTGTTGTCTGTAAAATATAACCTAATAAACACATTTCTTACTCAGTATGGTCTTTTTGCATTACATAATCGAATAATCTCAAAGCTATCTTATTAGTTTATAGTGGGCTTATTCCAAAAGTTTTTAATTTTCTAGCTCCATAGAAAATATAAATTTCTGAAAGTAATCGTTTGGGAATCACTGGGACCTCTAAAATCAAGCTCCAAGATCCGTTTACATTTAAAGAATTAGTTTTAATAATATACCTTACTAATTGTGTACAATTATTATGAAAATTCACTACAATAATGCACTTGCTGCGTCCTTAAATTTTTTTAATTTCAGTATTTGTGTTGTGTATTTCGGTAAAAATAAAGTTAGTAAACAACAAAGATGCCTTAACATCATACGTAATGAATAATAAATTTAGCCCTTGTAAACATTCAGTTATTTGTAAGGCTCATTGGTCGTCTATTTTGTTAACCACCTAAATTAACGGAACTGAATACCAACCGACCTCCTAGAGCACGCAGAACGCTGCTGCAGACCGCTGGCGCCCTTATCAGTCTTCTTGATTTGAATAAACCAGAGAATTGAGATTTTAACTCAAGCCAATTTCAATAGGTTATCATATGCAAGGTTTTCTCAGCACGTTGCTGTTTAATTAGGGATACTGAAACCTCTATACAAACTTTATGCAACTTAAATTTATCTTCACTTTCTTTGGGCCGTTCTTAATTCAATACAATTAATGAAAACTTCCTGTTAAAATTTTCCTAATGAAAATCAATTAATTGATTTTGTATGATCAATATTCTCAAATAATACTGTCTTGTATGAGGAAACATGTCTGGTCTTCAAACTATATAATTGAACTGATAAATGTCTTTTCCTAGTCATTTATGGTTGAAAAGATTTCAACCAAAAGGCATATAATAAATAATTTTGCGTTACGTAACTTATGTCCAGTATGTGGTTGAGTCTCTATCAGACTCGTGTAGTTATAGAAGTTGCATCTTAACCTTCGACAGTGGACATCGGTCATGAGGCATAAGGTAGAAAGCAAAAGATAAAAAGAGGTATCTTTTACGAGTCCTACGACCTCCAATTGTAGTCAAGATGGCTGGACGTAAATTGCATACGGACTTTACAGACCATCATTCATGTGATCATGTGCACCTCGAGACTTTTATAAGACCCACCATACATACAAGAGAACACTTGACTTGATTTATACCCCCGCGTTGTGCTGGCTGGTTTTTTCTGCGGACACAATTGTTCCAACACCATTTATATGGAATAAATTATAGTTTATTACTGACATTTGCGGACTATTATATTAGTCTAAGCGTGAGCGCACAATCGCCGCAGATAATGGTAAGTAAAGCTACAGTTATGTTCTGTGTTCAGGCTGCCGACACTCGTAATTCTCAATTATTCAATTACAGATAAAAGTAACTCTTTTAGCTGCTAGACATTGGCAAACCCAAAAGGAGCTTCTCTGTCTGAGCTTGAGATTTTAAATAAATAATTTACAATTAAAGTGTTACAAATAAACAATACAAAATATTCACTAAAAGTGCAATTGGTGGGTGGATTATGGGTTTTTGAACTTTAAACACTGCTACAAAAAATTGAATTTTTAAATTTTGAGTCAGCACAACAGTCAAGAATTGAATGCAATAAAATACACGTAGAGTAAAAATCACGAATCAACGCTGTATCACGCAGGACTCATCCCACTTAGTAAAGTGTTTTTAAACCGCGATACAGAATTTCATAATCGTACAAATCAGGTTGCCATGTAATAATGAAACGGATTCTGTAGTGTAAGATAATCAGCAGTATCTTACCGGCAGAATATGGGCTGTTCTAAGTCTAATCCACTGAGAGAAAACGTCGATTATGGTAAACTCTAGATAAACAAGTGCAAATAGTAAATGTATCCTCCTACTATGTCGAAAAGCATAACTATTGGACAATTGATAGTCCCTTTATTAATCCTATTTTTAAAGGGGTAGACATTGATCCAATCCAATCCATAGCAGGTGGTAGTGGAATTTTCCTTTACGTAATAGTAAAGGATTTTTTCACGCCCGAGGAAGTACCACCCCATACATCAAGGGCCGGTGAAGTCCTAACGGACGTTTCCGATTCTGGTCTATGAGTCGGTTTCCCTAATAAGCAAAAATGATGACTGCTCCTCCCTGTACAAAATATTCCGGAGGAAAAATACCCCTCCATTCAGATCTCCGGGAGAGGGGTGTACAGGGGGCGCCATCATCAAGATTTAACATATCCTTTTCGAATATATGTGGCCTAAATTCTAACCTGAACTCCGTTCACCATTTTCTCCAGGCTAACAGGCCCCAACTCCTCTTCCTCACCGAAACCCAAATCAGTGCCAAAACAGCCACTAATCACCTCAATTTCCCGGTGTATGAGCTCCTTACTTTCTTTAGATTGCATGGAGGCGTTTGCGCATACGTCCGTAGCAATCTACACTGCACCAGACTCCCCAATTTAGAAGCTGGAAGAAAAGACATACTATGGATAAAACTCTCTCTCGGGCCTGCAACTAAATTCATCTGTTGCATTTACCGGTCACCTTCTGACAACAACTTTGTCCAGCTCTTTGACTACCTTTCTGAAAAAACCGACTATCTGATTTCTGAATATCCTTCGTCCGAGGTCACTATTCTTGGTGACTTCAATGTCCATAATAAGGAATGGCTAGGATCTTCAAAAACCGATCCACAAGGGAGAGCAGCGGAAGCCTTTGCAGTCAGCAATTCTTTAGCCAATATGGTTCAGCAACCTACTTACTTTCCTCGTATCCCAACACACAGCTCAAATCCCTTGGATCTCCTTCTTACTACACAACCTCAATGCTATAATATATCAGTCACCGCCCCCCCTTGGTCGCTCAGATCAGGCATGGTCACTGCTTCCTGCGCAATGCAACCCGAGGTCACACAGTCATCAGACCCACGTATCGTTTGGCACTGCAACTCCGCAAACTGGGACGAAATGCGGAATTACTTTTCCTCATTTCCATGGGCGTCTGTCTGCTTCTCTCATCATGACCCCTCTGATATCTCACAAAACGTCACCGAAATTATCCAAGCTGGCATGACATTATTTATCCCACGTACACAGAAAACCTCTTCAGCCACTCAAAAGCCCTGGTTCTCTAAATCCTGTGACAAGGCCAGACTTGAAAAGGTCAAAGCTCACAAAACGCTTCTACACAATCCCAGTCAAGAAAATCGTCAAGCATTTAACGACGCAAGAAACCGCTATGTCCGCATTCTTTCTGAGGCAAAAAACTCGTTAAATAACCACATCAAGTCCTCTTAAGATCCAACGGCAGCACACCCTTCTGAACTCTTGCTAAATATATTGAAGATAATTTCTGCAAAAGCACGTTCCCACCTCTTGTCTCAGGGGATGAAATTGTTTCTACCGCCCTGGGCAAGGCTGAACTTTTTGCTTCGTTGTTCGCCGGCAATTCTACTCTCAACCCACCTCCAAATGTTCAACCACCAACAGTCCCCAATGTCGCGCATAAAATGACGGATATCATTTTCAAAACTAAAAAGGTACGAAAGATGCTCTCTTCTCTTAATACCAGGAAAGCCTCTGGCCTTGACGAGATCCCAGCAATTGTTCTCAAAAAATGCGCACCAGAGCTTGCTCCTGTCCTGACTCGTCTGTTTCAGATATCTTATAATAAAGGCATATTCCCTAGTAACTGGAAAACTGCTCGAGTACAACCCATCCCCAAGAAAGGATCCAAAGTGCTTCCTAGCAACTACAGGCCTATTTCTCTCCTTTCAGTCGTCTCTAAAGTGATGGAAAAGTATATAAACACCGAATTACTAAAATTTCTTGAAAAACACAGTCTAATCCACGACAGGCAGTATGGATTTCGTCAGCGCAGATCGACTGCCGACCTCCTTTCCTTTGTTACCCATTCTTGGAACAAGTCCATGGAACAACACGGTGAATCCCAGATTGTTGCTCTAGACATATCCAAAGCATTCGACCAGGTCTGGCACGCAGCGCTGTTTAATAAACTTCCGGCATATGGCCTACCACCAAAACTCTGTATGTGGACAGCAAATTTCCTCTCCAACAGGAGCATATCTGTTGTTGTGGATGGCCATTCCTCTAAACTGTATCCAATTAATGCAGGAGTTCCTCAAGGTTCAGCTTTAGTCCTACTTTGTTTCTTCTTCACATCAATGACCTCCTCTCTAGCACATCCAGCCCAGTTCACAGCTACGCGGACGACAGCACCCTCCATTCAAATATACAATATTCTAAGCCTGTCTCTTTAGCCCAATGAGATGAGGATCGCAGACTCATGGAGGGTTCTGTCTCCGTGGATCTCCAAAAAATATTAGACTGGGGAAGTAGAAATCTTGTACAATTCGACCGCACCAAAACTAAGTCTTGCTTTCTTTCTCACAAGAGATACACCAGCCTTAGACCCATCAAAATGAACAACCAAGTTATTCAAAGTAATGACCCCTTTTCTCTTGTTGGCATTTCTGTGGATCGAAATCTCAATTGGCACCAACATGTCACATCAATTGCAAAAGCGGCTGCTAAGAAATTAGGTTCCCTCTTCCGGGCTCGCAAATACTTTTTACCAGCTAATCTCTATACCTTATATACTTCACAAATAAGGCCAAACCTCGAACACTGCTCCCACATCTGGGGTGCCGCTGCCGCTTCTACACTCGCTATCCTGGACTCCATTCAAAAGAGAGCTATACGTCTCATCGGTGACCCTACCCTCACCCAAAGGCTGCCATCCCTTGCCCACCGGCGTGCCGTTGGTGACCTCTCTCTCTCTCTTATAGATATCTGCACGGGCACTGCTCAGAGGAGCTTTCCTCCATAGTTCCCCCACCTGCTGCCCCCAACAGATCTACCAGGGGAACAGAGCAAATGCACCCTTTTACTGTCCAGGTCACCAGACACAGAACATCTTGTTATGCCCGCTCTTTTGTCCCGAGGACTTCTAAGTTGTGGAATTCCTTGCCGGCACATGTTTTTCCTTCTCCTCCGAACCTCCAAACCTTCAAGTCCAGAATTAACAAGTTGCTTCTTTCCTCCTTGTCGACACCCACAGTACGATAGTATTTAGGCTATAAGCCCTCGTGGTGTGTTGTTGAAATTAGAATATATATATATATATATATATATATATATATATATATATATATATATATATATATATATATATATATATATATATATATATATATATATATTGTGTGAATAGAGAAACGCCAGATTTGACCCACAAAGAAGCCAAATTACGTGAAAACAAGGATAGCGGAATTTTAGTTAACGGACTTTTTGTAAGCATAAGCAGAAACATTTTTTTGTTGTCCTCCATTGGGGATGTTGTCGATTACCTGCACCTAACAAAATTACAAATTTAGTCCTTAATCGTTTAGATTATTCTTCCTCTAATGGCGCTAACCTTGTTTGTGAAATTATCGTAAAGTTTAAAATGATTTTCGTGTGAACTGGGTACTCCAATGTGTACTTATCAGTGATAATTATAGGCTGAACTCATTAATCTGTTTCAATTTTGACTTTTGGACCCCTTTGCCTAGAAAAATCTATGCTGCTCTGTGTATTATTGCATTAAGGATCTGCCTTTACATACAGCTGTCTCATGGTGACCACCCACTAGAATATTTCAGAGACTACTTCGCTTTGAAATTTCATAATTTGGGAAATCGGGTTTCCGGGCATGTCCTCCTCAAATAAAAAAAAGTCTGAACGCAGCAAGTGCGTTATAAATTTTCGTAAAAATCTTTTTATTGCCAAATATGTATTGTTTTTAAAAGGACACTTGGTTAGCAGCATAACCTATATAATAGTAACAATGTACCACATTTAATTAAAATAGCGTTGTTGTGTCAAAAAGTACAAATATTTTCCGAAAATAAAATAAAAAGTTCCAGAAAAAACTGGTCCGTTTTTGCTGGCCAAAGACCATTTTCAAGCTATTTACACACCTGCCAAGATATAATTATTGACAAACAGCTTTATGACTCAAATAAAAAAAAATTGCAAAATTTCTTTTACAAAAATTCACCATTTTTTTTGCCGGAATTGCCTTCAGAAATGTTATACTAAATTATGTTCTCTACTAGATTAAAAACATTTAATCTGTTGCGAGAATGGCTGTGGAATTCTTAGCCGAACTTCAAAATAGACAATTAATCTGTCAATACTTCTTTGTTGTCAGTCTAACACCCATAGTGGCGGTTTAATTAAGGATTGCTCATATTTTAAACATGAAAAATGAAAACACGTATTCAAATGCTGACATCCTAATTTAAAATAAGCAAGTTGATGGCGACTTCCTGTACAACCGGAAGTGTTTCGCGGACGCTATTATTTTATTTGAGGAGGACATGCCCGAAAACCAGCAACAATCCCAAATTTCAACACGAAGTAGTCCCTGAAATATTGTAACTGATGATCACTGTGAGAGACCTATATATATATATATATATATATATATATATATATATATATATATATATATATATATATATATATATATATATATATACAGGGTCGCTGATAAGTCTGGAAACGGTCGATTATCCGGGAAAATATACAAGGTGTCGAAAAAAGTTTTATACAAAAGTTTTTGGGTTCTTCAATGTCTACTAGGCGGTGATAATTTCATTTATACAGGGTTGGTCATACAGGCGTGGCACACCAATATTATTTTTTTTTAATGGAACACCCTATATATTATTCGATATTTCAATCCTTCTCTTAATTTTGAGCAACATTTATCAGAAGCATGATGTACATAAACTCAATCGTTTCCGGGTAAAAAAATAAATAAAAATAAACGCTATTGTTTTTAAAATCTATTGGATGAAGAACAAAAATAAATGAAAAGTAGAATATCTCTTGAAAACAATCTGTGAGTGTGAAAAGAACCGGTTGCGATGTTTTTAACATTGTTTGGAATCCTATTTTATAAGATGTTCAAAGTGTTCTCCATTGACCTCCTGACAATAATGAATTCGCTTAACAAAACATTGCACTGCATTTACAAGAGCGTTTTGAGGAATGTTATTAATTTCATGCACAATCCTTGCTTGCAACTCTTCAATATTCTGCGGTCTATTTTGGTAAATTAAATTTTTTACATGACCCCACAAAAAAAAGTCAAGCGGCGTCATGTCGGGAGACCTAGCTGGCCATTCAATAGTTCCCCTGCGCCCTATCCATCTGCCAGGAAAGGTTTGATTCAGATATTCCCGTACCTCAATTCCAAAATGAGGGGGTGCCCCATCCTGCTGAAACCATATTTCTTCCGCTGGTAGATTTGGGTCGTTATTGTTCGGAAATAATCGACTTACGTCTGGAACAATTGATTCTTGCAAAAGTGTCAAATATCGAGCAGAGTTCAAATTACCGTGTATAAAATAAGGTCCTATGATATGTCCACCAATAATAGCACACCAAACATTTACTTTTTGCGGTCTTTGGGTGTGAATTTGTTCCATCCAATGTGGGTTTTCGTCTGACCAGTACCTACAGTTGTGTCGGTTGACTTGTCCATTCAAACAAAATGTAGATTCGTCGGAAAACAAAATGTGGTTGGCAAAGTTAAAATTTTGGCGTAACTTCTCCATAATAAGTTCACAGAACTCGATTCTGCGATCAAAATCGTCTTCACTCAGTTCTTGCAATAAATGAATTTTATATGGACGGAACTTTTCCCGCTTCGTAATCTTTTGAATTGAATATCGACTCATATTGTGATTTAAAGCCAATTGCTGTGCCGAAGTTTTCGGATTTTCCACCACATCCAATATTACATTCAAAGAATTTTCTTCATTTATAACGGTTATTGGCCTTCCAGTACTAGGTTTATCCTTGATACCGCCAGTTTCGTGAAAACGATGCAAAGTTTTCGAAACTGTGGATTTGGAGATCGATTCCCGCTCAGGATGCAACTCATTGAACATAATCACCACTTGAGCAAAACTTCGTGTTCTATCACCGTACCCTATCATCATTAAAATTTCGATACGTTCGGTTTCACTTAAACTTGCCATTTTGCACAAAAACTGTTGACACTAAATTACTAATGTTTCAAAACTGTTGACACTGAATGAATGTTTGACATTCGTTGTCCTGGAAACATTTTAAAACAAAAGAATAATACTGCGTTTCTTATGGGCATCTTATCTTATCTTGGGATTCCAAACAATGTTAAAAACATCGCAACCGGTTCTTTTCACACTCACAGATTGTTTTCAAGAGATATTCTACTTTTCATTTATTTTTG
Organism: Tillus elongatus; assembly: GCA_964006375.1. Lineage (NCBI taxonomy): Eukaryota > Metazoa > Arthropoda > Insecta > Coleoptera > Cleridae > Tillus > Tillus elongatus. The sequence goes on along the minus strand of OZ023263.1, from coordinate 27,830,132 downwards.
TTCTTCATCCAATAGATTTTAAAAACAGTAGCGTTTATTTTTATTTATTTTTTTACCCGGAAACGATTGAGTTTAGGTACATTATGCTTCTCATAAATGTTGCTCAAAATTAAGAGAAGGATTGAAATATCGAATAATATATAGGGTGTTCCATAAAAAAAAATTAATATTGGTGTGCCACGCCTGTATGACCAACCCTGTATAAATAAAATTATCACCGCCTAGTAGACATTGAAGAACCCAAAAACTTTTGTATAAAACTTTTTTCGACACCTTGTATATTTTCCCGGATAATCGACCGTTTCCAGACTTATCAGCGACCCTGTATATATATATATATATATATATATATATATATATATATGTATGTATATATATATATATATATATATATATATATATATATATATATATATATATATATATATATATATATATATATATATATATATATATATATTTCTTTAAAGTGTAGATCTTGATCAACTGTATTTTTGGAGTAATAAGCACCATATTCTACAAAATCCAAGGCATACTTCGTTAGTTTTCAGGAGTAAAATTTTAAGAACCCTTATCAGGAATTTTTTTAAGAAATCTGTTCACGTCACTAGATTCACCATCCCCAAAATGTACTAAATTGCATCGGCAAATTCCGTGTAGGAAATATTTGTAGTCAAATTAAAAATGCATAAATAAATCGTTTCCATAAATTTATTCTGCCAAGTTGTCCACTAAAACCACTGATATACGATTAAACTGATAGTAACATGGTTTAAATATTCTTATGCATACTTTTGACAAATAATAAAAACCTAAAAGTAACAAAAAGAAATAAAAAATATATAATGCAGAAAATTCTTAGGAATTATATTCTCGTCACCTCTGCAAATCGACTCGAATTTTTTAATGAAATTTAATACAGGAATGTTTTGGAGGATGGTGAATCCAGTGGCGCGAACTAATTTATTATAAAAAAATTCTAATAAGGATTCTTCAAATTTTACTCCTTAAAACTGACGACCAAATCTTTAGATTTTGCAGAAATATGGCGCTATTGCTCCAAAATATTTTACAGGGTGACATATACATATACATATACATATACATATACATATACATATACATATACATATACATATACATATACATATACATATACATATACATATACATATACATATACATATACATATACATATACATATACATATACATATACATATACATATACATATACATATACATATACATATACATATACATATACATATACATATACATATACATATACATATACATATACATATACATATACATATACATATACATATACATATACATATACAAAATGGGAACAGCTTTCCGAGAAAAATTTGGGTTTTCTTTCGGGAACTTTTTGTATCTCGGAAAAGAACAGGGCTGTGACAACCAAATTTGGCATGTGCGTTTCTACTATGAAACTTACCCTACATGCCGAAATTTAGATCTCTAAGTTGAAAGAAAAATGTCATGGACATTTAAAGAAAACAATTTTGGGTGCCACTGGTGATCAGAAGAAAGCGCAAGAACAAAATATTTTGATAATTTTCTAATTTTTCTTCATAAACGTCAAAATCGCGATTTGGAACGCCAAAATTGGCAATTTTCAGACAAAGAATCTGAAGCAAATACGGATTATGTAGAATAAATGGCATACTAAGTATGTTTTACAAAGCCTTAAGCTTCAGCTTCAACCATCATTGTCCTTTATTTTACTAAAATATTTTCGGGAAATCTACATTAAATGGATTTAATTTTTAATAGTCTATATTTTACAAAACTTTCGTTAAAAAGTTGTTATTGTGACTTATGAATTTTAAAAAGATTTCTTCAAATGAGCGCTAACTAGAACCCGTAAAACCCACATACGGGATCCGTTTTAGTTTTTGTCTGTTTACATATATACAGGGTGACGCATTTCTACGGTAAAACTCAATATATCCGTTAATATACAAGATATGAGAAAAATATATATATATATACGTTAATTGTGGGATGTCTTGATCTGCATCTTATAAACGTATTTTGACACAGGGTAGCCCATAAGTCCTTGGTGATACGCACTTTCTTTTTTAAATTTTTTCGTTGAATTTTTGTATTTTCCATTGAATTATAATGCATGTCTGTAAGGAAAAATTGATATATTTCATTGTTCTTGAGTTAATTCAACTGTTTTGCAACTTTTAACGTTTTTGGCACATATCACAGATTGTGATACGGCGTTTTTACCAATAGATAGCGGATCCCTATGGAATTTACACATTCAGAAAGCTTTTTGTTTGTATTACTCGTCGAAAAAATCGTGCTGCTGTATACAGGCACTCTCAAATAGTGGATGAATTTGAAAAGTTTTTGCAGAAATGTCTTTTGTGTTTCCGTAGAAATCATTTTTTATGAGACATTTGTGATATGTTGGTAATAAATAATAAAAGTTATTGTAAAAAAAGTGATCTAATTTTTGTGAAAAATATAATTTGGCGTAACATTACTGAAGGCAATTTCTGTAAAAAAGAAGGGAAAATTGATGTAAAAGAAATGTTTGCAAATTTTCATATATATTTTTTTAAAATGTTGGCCCAAAGCTGTTAGTGAATAATTATATCTTGACAGGTGTGTAAATAGCTTGAGGAGGTGCGTTAGCCAGGAAAATCGGACCCGTTTTTTTCTTGAATTTGTAAGTTTATTTCCGGAAAATGTTTGTACTTTTTGAAACAACTAAGCTGTTTTAATGAAATATGGTACATTCTTAGTACTATATAGGTTGCATTGCCAACCAAAAAAGTCTTTCTTTTGAAAACAAGACATATTTGCCATTAAAAAGATTTTTACGAAAATTCGCTACCACAACGCACTTTCTGCCTCCAGACCTTTACTTTTTAACCATATACTAATGTATTTAATGTTCTAGCGTCTAGTTTCCATGCAATAATACAAGTATTGTTCAAAGTGGTTTCGAACGTTGCGAAGTATTTCAGGTGAAATTTGTTGACATTCAATGCTGATCCGTTGGCATACATCATCTACGCATACTGGTAGTGTAGTGTAAATCCTATTTTTCAGAAAGCCCCACAAAGGAGGTTAAAGGGTTTAAATCTGGTGATCTTGCAGGCCCTTATATTGCTCCTCTTTGACGAATCCATCTCAAAGGGAATATTGGTTCAGACAACGACGAACAGCAACGGTATAGTGTGGGACTGCTCTATTTTGCTGAGTTATAAATCCTTTTTGTTTGTAACGGTTAGTTTATATACAAATTTCTGTTAGCTCTAAAACAACAACATCTTCCAATAACTTTTATTACATTCTCCTAGGAGATACGGATTGGGCGAAGAAGAGCAATAGAATGGCCTGTAAGGTTGCCAGATTTAAATCCTTTAGCTTTTCTTCTGGACAACCTGAAAAATAAGATTTACGCCACATTGATAGAATGCGTAGATTAAATGGTACATGAGAACGACAGATTAGCGCCCCATACCCACCGATGGGCGGAAATTGCAGACATTCGACTTGCTAAAACAGAACGCCGCAATCTTGGTCGATGTTATTTTACACTGTGTACTGAAAAATAATTAGATGTTTCTACTGAGAATTAAACCCGGGACGCTTGGATCCAGTGCATGTAGCATCGTCAGGGCTTTATTCTGTACCAAAATTGTAGTTTCTCAGATGATGAAAAACTGTGTTATTAGAATTTTAAACATTTTTTTAAAATTCGATTCCGTAATTCCGTGACTGCGTCCGGGTTTTTTTGTTCCTAAAACCTAAAATGATGACAAGCATTTACAACACTTACAAGGTGCACAAAGTTTGAGTCATGAATTGTTCTCCAGTCTTATTTACTTCTTTCTCCGTGTAAGCGTAACCGAAGGCTAAGCAGAAGAGCTTGAGATGTTATTACGAGAAAACATCAATAATTGCACCATTCTTGTAACAGGCCAGACACTCTGCAATCAAATGGAGAAATTATCGCCTTCAGCTTTGTTGTTGGTTGTTGGCCGTCTGCATTCCCAACTGTGAGATACCAGGAAAGTGTTTGCTCCACCTATTAGGATCGTAATTCTAATACTTTGTATAATAGCGAAGAGCTTTTTGTTCATTATGCTTGTATGAATAATGTAAGTGTGCTCTGGGTAAAGCAGTAGTCCGCTTAATAACATAGTAGGTGTCATGAATAAACTGCATTCTACTGTTAAATGGTTAAATGCAGCTGTTCTGCTTGCGTATTCATTACATAAGTTTAACATTAAAATATACTTGTAACATACATAAGAACTGACTATTCATAGGTATATTCAAATGCAAATACAACTTTAAATTGCCTATTTAAAGTCTCGGTGTGGCACTGTTGTCAAAATATTACGTTATAAACACAATATATAAGCCCAGAGATTTGGAAACAAGTTTGAAAAATGGCTTTCCGTTTAAAATGTTAATTTCTGGTTACAAACTACATGAACATGAACTGAAAATTTTGTAGCGTAAAGTGCGTTTTTGGAGTCTCAAGTTAGTTAATAAGGTTTTTTAGTGTTACCGGTGTGTTTTAAAAAAGAAAACTCGGGACGCAGCAAGTGCGTTATGGTAGTGAATTTTTATTAAATGCTTCAAATTTTAATAACTCAATTTTCTATAAACTTAGAGAATTTAATTTTAATACGTAGTAAGGTCTTTCCTAAGGCAAGATATCCACAATATTTTATTAAAATCACTTTGTAATTTTCGAAGAAAAAAATTTTTTTCAAAAGAAAATTTAAAATTTGAATAACTCAATTTTCTCTTAACTTAGAAAGTTGAATTTTGGTAATAAGATCTCTACTGAGGCAACATATGTAGTGAATTTCATTTAAACAACTTTGTTACTTTCGGAGAAAAAAAATTTTTCGAAACAAAACTCAACATTTTTCCGGGAATATATATATATATATATATATATATATATATATATATATATATATATATATATATATATATATATATATATATATATATATATATATATATGTATATATATAAACATATAAAAATTAAACCTATTTACAAATGAACTTTAATAAGATATTATGCTGTGACAATACCTCTCTCAAGCAGTGGCGATTTCTCCTATTGAGCTAGGTGTGCGAAAATATAATCAAAATGTGCACAGTTATATATCTTTTATTTCTTTTTCTCTTAGTCTTAATACACTACATATTTTATGACAATCGATTTAATTTACTTATTTGATTTTATAAATAGTCGGTTAATAGTGACTTGGAATGAAGTAGATACCACGTTTCTAACATAGTTAGAGAATATGAGTAGATCAATAGCAACTGGGAATGAATTCGGTCAGTCCCCGACCCACGTGTTTAAAATAGTGAGGAAAATACCATTGATTTTAACACTGCAGTGAGCTATAAAAATTTGATTAACTCAGTTTTCTATAATCCTAGAAAGTTTGATTTTGGTAGGTAGTAAGGTATTTTCTAGGACAAGATATCCACAAAATTTCATTAAAATAACTTTGTAATTTTTGGAGAAAAAAAATTGTTTCAAAAGAAAATTTAAAATTTGAATAACTCAATTTTCTATAAACTGATAAAGTTGAATTTTGGTACTTAGTTAGTCCTCTCCCAAGGCAACATATATAGTAAGTTTCATTAAAACAGCTTTGTTATTTTCGGAGAAAAATTTTTTTTTGAAAGAAAACTCAATTTTCCCGGAAAAATCCGTCCGATTTTCCTGCCTAACGAACTCATCCAAGCTATTAATAAAAGAAAAGCACTTGCCGAGTTTCATTGAAATCGGTTAATTATTTTTTGAGTTATCAGACGGATACATATATATATATATATATATATATATATATATATATATATATATATATATATATATATATATATATATATATATATATATAAACATATAAAAATTGAAACTGACCCCGGATATGGGTTCTAGGGGTCCTAAATCGCGCTCATTTGAAAAATTTTTGCAAAGTCTCACCATCGATACCTCTCTATTAGTGAATTTTTTTAAATAAAAATTCACTAATAAAAAAAGTTCGTTATGGTAGTGAATTTTTATTAAATGCTTCAAATTTGAATAACTCAACTTTCTATAAACTTAGAAAGTTGAATTTTGGTACGTGGTAAGACCTTTCCCAAAAAACATATTCACCAAATTTCATTAAAATAAGTTTGTAATTTTCGGAGAATTTTTTTTGTCAAAAAAAAACTCAAAATTTGAATAACTCATTTTTCTATAAACCTAGAAAGTTGAATTTTGGTAGCTAGTATTACCCAAGACAACATATCCACAAAATTTCATTAAAATAGCTTTGTAATTTTTGGAGGAGGAGGGTGTGAACAAGAAATTTTTCTTGGGGGTTGTGGATCCAGGGGGTGCCCTTGCATGAGTCGATAGAATTAATTTTTTTATGTTTATTTTCAGGAAATCTTTTTAACTTGGCCATGGTGCATGTGTCTAATATTTTTCCTCTAACAGCCAGAGAAACAGAGCAATAAACCAGATAGAAAGACGGCTCTACGAGCACAAAGTAATCATCCACGAAGACAACTTTGTGGTCCCCGAAAATAGAGATGTGCACACCCAAAACAAAAAATTTATGGATGAGGGTCAAGAGAAAACTAAAGAGACAATTCGGAACATCCGAAAGCCTATTCCCCTCTTATCTCTGCGAATTCGTTTGGAGAAACAAATGCAAAAACAACATCTTTGGACATTTTTTAGTATCATTAAATCAACAATATCCGGTTTAACAGTATTAATTATTATTGCTTAGAGGTATTTTCCTCTACTTTATTATTTCAAGAATTAATTTTCCTTCAGTATAAATCGAAACAATTACATTACAATTACTGTTTCACATTTTCCGCGTAATTTGACGTAATTTGAGACATGCGCAGTTTGTCTGTACCCTAGATTAGACTAGATTAGATTAGATTTATTGTGAGTGGGCTATTCCAGTCCCTCCACCGCGACCTTAGGTCTATTGTGGCTCACGTCTAATTACTTAGATTTCACTCATCAATTCCAGCTCCCTGCGGGAGTCGATCTTTTCTTGAGGGTGGAAGTTTGTTTGGCAGCTGTACTGCCATTTAAGTCACTTGCCGCTTTTGAAGCTCAAATAGAGACAACCTCTCTCCGAGTTCGTCTGGACCAGACATCCGGCAGTGTTTGACTCGAGGCAGCATCATGAAGTTCCGCATCCGAGGAGCATCCAAGTAAGGTCGTTTGCCCATTTCGAAGCTCATAGAAGAGGCCTCAATCTCTAGTTATAATCCACCCTCTCTCCTCCGGGTTCGTCTAGACTCGACACCCATCAGTGGTAGACGCAAGGCGACATCCCATCGAGTCCCGCTCCCGAGCATCGCCCAAGCGAGGGCGTGCGTCCGTTTCGAAGCACACATTGGGGGCCTCAAACTCCGGGTGTATACCACTCATCAGAGATCTCAACCCCCTCCGGGTCGCATGGACACACGACACCAGCCAACACTCAACCCAAGGCGGTGTCATCTGGAATCCCGCTCTCGAGTAACAACCATGCGAGGTCAATTATCCATTTCTAAGCTCAGAGTGGAGGCCTCAAAATCCGGGTGCACACCACTCCCCAGAGATATTTGCCTCCCTCCAGGCCCAGCTGAACAAGACCCCCGACTGATTAGTCGCCTCTTACGACATGCAGGAGTTACTTTGGATCTGTTTTTTTAGTTGGTTCCCGGACCCACAGGGGACGTCTGTACCCTATATTCGACGTTTACCCAAAGATGTATGCTCAGCTCCTATATCTTCACATATAACAGAGAACAACATCGATTTTAGAGGTCTGGTTTTTATAAAGTTAACTACTGCAATAACTACTGTCAAAACCATATTTAGTCCAGGACTTAGCGATTTAGATGCTAAGACTTCCAGATGAATCATGTAGGTCGTCCAGATAATTTCTGAAGTTTCCTTTTTACCAGCGTTTGTAAACTGTTGTATTTACCAGACATGTCTTGGGCTCCATCGGTGCAAATCGCAACACAATTTTTCCAATGCAAATTTGCCTTAGTAATATCACATATTATATATTAACAACCTTTTCGACGATAATATACCCGATTTAGAGGTTACGGAGGACGCAGACCTGTCTGGACCCTCTATCACCAAAGAAGAAATTGTAAGAGAAATAAATACGTCAAAGTACAGAAAGGCAATTGGCCCGGACTGCATACTTGACGAACTACTAAAAATACTAGACGACAGGGGCATTTCCATACTGCACAGAATATTTAACAAAATATATAACACGGGGGAGTTCCCTGCCAAGTTGATTACATCACATTTTATCCTTCTGCCAAAAATAATAAGGCAACGAAGTGGAAGGACCATAGGCTGATCAGTCTAATAAGCCACACGTTAAAGATATTTCTCAAGATTCTTCACTACAGAATTTCCATAAAATGCGAAAGAGGGGTAGGGTCCACACAATTTGGATTTAAAGGGGACTAGGTACGAGAGAGGCTATAGTTGCAACTCAAGTATTGATCCAGAACTGCAACGACCAGAGGAAGGATGTGATGCTATGCGTCATCGACTACGAGAAAGCGTTTGACAGGGTCCAAGACCATAAACTCATTCAAATTTTGAGGAGGATGGATATAAACCAGAAGGATATCCGCTGCATAGAAAGCCTTTATTGGAACCAAACAGCCGTAGTCAAGGTTGGCAATGAACACACAGAACCGAGAAAGATCCTTAGATGGGTCAGACAGGGATGCGTTCTCTCTCCACTCATCTTCAACCTGTATTCTGAAAGCATCTTTTAGGAGGCGCTCGAAGAACGCGACCTAGGTATTAGGTGAATGGAGTGTGAATCAAGGAGGGTAGGGATCATTACGTTCCCAACATCGCATGGACACGGGACCGACGGCTTTAAGCCCACTCCGGAGGGCGGAACGTGCAGACATTCAACTGGCTCAAATATAATGCCAGAACGTCGGTTGATGTTAATTGTACAGTATGTACTGAAAAAGTGAAAGGAGAACGCTGGGATCGAACCCGATACCCTTCGGTTCAGAGGCACACGTTCTTACCACTGAACCACCGAGAATAATAAACGCCATGTATTCTACAATTGATAACTGATTATGAGTTGTGACTTGTCTTGCCTTTTTTGTTAAAAAAAAAACGAATGAAAGTTTATCAACATTTTATTTTGAGATAAGCCATTTTAAACGTAAATCATAACACTACATTATTCCAGCACCTTGCCATTAATGTCATGTTTCATAAGAATAGTTCAAAATTGCCTCCATCATGTGGAACACATAATCTTGCTCGCTTCGTCATATTCGTCATCATGCCCAGCAATTGGTTTCTGCTGATAAATCTGAACGCGGTAATAATATTTCTTTTTAAATGATCCAAAATAACTATTAGTTCTGTGTATACCCGGTATACCCGGAGGAGTTAAAACAGGCGACCGAGCAGGCCAGTGTTGGGTCCATTCGCCTAAATCCAAGTATCGAACATAACGTTCAAGTGGTCTCTAATTCTAGCTGTTCTATTTGGTTGGAGCATCATGCATCATGAACCAACAACATGCGGTACGAGTCCTAATTGCAGACAACATAAAATACTTGCAGGATCCTCTTAATGCTATAGACGACAGTAGCAAGAACTTGGGCCTTAATATAAACACCAAGAAGACGAAATTCATGATCGTTTATCGCAAGCCGGAAGAACATCAAAATGCAAGCCTAACACACAACAGATGCCCAGTAGAACGGGTATATAAATTTAAATATTTAGGCATGTAGCTATGTGAAAACTGGACGTCTGAAACGGAGATCAGATGCCGAATCAAAATGGCCCAAAACAAATTTATGAAATTCAGGAAAGTTCTTACCAACATTGACCTCAACCTAAGAATTAGATTTGTAAAATGTTACGTGTGGTCAGTGTTACTATAGGGTGTGGAGGGCTGGACGTTGAAAGTGAATACCGTGAATAAACTTGAATCCTTAGAAATGTGGACATACAGACGTATACTAAAAGTCCCATGGACGGCCAGAAAAACAAACGAGGTGATTCTAAGAACGGTTAAAAGAGAACGTGAACTGTTGAACACCATCAAGCGCAGAAAACAGCATATCTGGGCCACGTAATACGGAATGAAAGATACCAATTCCTACATTTAGTAATCGAAGGAAAGATCGAGGGGAAGAGAGGAGTCGGCAGGAAGAGGATGTCATCGCTCAGAAACGTGAGACAACGGACAGGACTAAAAACTGTAGGAGACCTATTCAGCGCCATCAAAAATAGGGAATAATGGGCACCTGTGATCGCGAATATCCATTAATGGATAAGCAATAGAAGAAGAAGAATATCATCATTTGTAGTCTTAAACAATTTGGTGGCTGTAGTTCCCTCTTCTTTTAGTTTACAAAACAATGAATCTACACATATTTTAGAACCTTGAGAAAATCTGATGTAGCAAAGCAAATGGGAATCATTACGGGAGCCAACTGCTTCGTGAAGTTGTATAGCAAGCAATTTTTCAGTAATCCCAGATTCAAGCTGCTGCTGAATATCAACTGATATATCGTTAATTCGTCGACAGATTGTATCATTTGACAGAGGCATATTTTCGCCAAACACTGTTTCTACAATGTCCTTGCAAACAGATAAAATAATTTGCTCTGAAATAGTGTAGGGTTTTTTACATTTAGCTTCTTTATAAGCCACTTTGTGCGATGCCAAGAGAGCTTTCTCATTTACTGCCAGTACTCTATGGACATTTGACATCTGTTTTTTGAACAATGTCAGTTTTTCCTTAAAAAAAAAAACGGAACGGGGTTGCCTGGCGCAAACTTGCAGAGAGCATTTCCGGCGCAAACTTTCCGACAGTACCTCCAACGCACTAGACTAGGCAATGTTGCCTAGTGTAATTTGCACTCCTACGGATTGGGTGAAGGCAGTGCATAATTGCTTGAGTTAAAACAAGATCCGCTAAGAACATAACTTTGAGAACCACTATTCTAGGGCATAAGGTATCAAAGTGTAAAATATTGTAGGATGTAATAGCATACATCTTTCATCACTACGAAAAACATATGTTTACCAATTTTCAGGACAATATGTCGAATCTTTTCTAGATATCAAGGAAAATCGAAATTCAATTTATCACTTTAAAACCCTGTATCTATTTTAATTTCGCCGTTTGGGCTGAGGTGGAAAGTCACCCTCATCTGCGTGCCTGGTCACTCGGGGGTCAAATGCAATGAAGAAGCTGACAGTCTCGCGAAGATAGGGTCAGCAGAACCATTTATGGGACCAGAACCGGCTTTGGGCGTGACAAAGAGTACTGCCAGGGGAGCCATTAAGTCCTGGGTCAGAAACCAACACAAGGTGTACTGTATAGACTGTCCAGGGCTCACACATGGGAAGTCAATTATTGACGAACCCAGTTCAAAGAGAGCTGTGGAGCTGCTAAATCTTAGCAGAGGACAGCTCAGAAACATAACAGGTCTCTTGACGGGACACATGGCCATTAAGAAACACCTGCATAAAATGGGTCGGTTCGAGAGGGACCTCGCATGCAGACTCCGTGGCAAGGGGGAGGAATCAGCCCAGCACATTTTGTGCGAGTGTAAAGCTCTGGACCGCAAAAGAAAACTGATCTACGGTCAGTTTAGACCGGAGACCGAGCAATCCAAAATTTCCAATCGCTGTGCAGACTAATTCAAGGCACAGTGATTTTGGAATGGGTGGAGTAAGACTAATGGCATGCACAATCAACGAAACGTTGCAGTGCTATCGGGGCGGCAAGGCTGCGGACGAGCCCTGAGGAAAAAAAGTGTGGCTAAATTGTAATATTTTAATGCCAAGAATCTATTGATGCTCTACATGCCATTACTTTGGGACCACCATGTATACTAGCTTGAACTATTTTAAATGCAAGATCATGTACTTCCTGTGTTTACTAGTATTTTTTCTAAACAATATTTTACCATTGGAAATGCACCAAATTGTAATTTATTGCCCCCTCGGTCAATATACACGTTTTACATGTGGTGAATATTTTATTTAATTGTGGGTGGCACAATATAAAAACAAAACAACACAAAATTATTTATTATTTGTATTCACATAAGTTCTCACATGTATTATTTTCACACAGGATCGAATGAATAATAAGTAGCTCAAACAATTAAAAGTATGGTAAACACTCACCTCAAGAAAGTTTGGTAAATAATTGAAGAGTGCTATATAAAGTTATTGTTGAAGAGTCCAAACGCAGCAATAATAATAGATTTAACTTCAAACTGACAGACCTAATAACCTAAGAATTTCTGACATGTCGTAAACTGCATGCTCTTCATTATAAAAAAAATTATATTTACTTTTAGTGAGAGGTGAACTGTCATTGCCATACAGTGTGTAACAGCCAAATGAAATAAATTCAGTATCAGATATTGCGCAAATTTATAAAAAAATCCCAAAACACGTCAATTTTGGATTTAAAAAAATCTGGACGCAGCAAGTGCGTTATGATAGCGAATTTTCTTTAAAATATTTTTAATAGCAAATGTCTTTCTTTGATGAAACCCGGCATCAAACTTGGTTGCCTATATATTTCATCGAAATAAATTTTTTGTTTGAAAATATATAAACATTTTTCACAAATCTGGATGCAGCAAATGTGTTATGGATGTGAATTTCCATAAAAAATGTTTTTAATAGCAAATGCGAGCAGGCATACATTATTATCGGTATAGCCTATGTAGTAAAAACAATGTACTATATTTTATCAAAATTACTTATGGTTTGAAAATATACAAAAATTTTCCAAAAATAAACTTAAATGTTGGTTTCCTAACCAAAAAAGCTTACGATAATAGCAAATTGAGTTATTGAAATTTGAAGGATTTAATGAAAATTCGGTAAACTTGCAAATTAGCTCCCGAACGCTTTTCCAAAAATTGTTTTCAGAAATATTACTAGGACCCCACTTGGATGCACAAACCACAAAAAAACTTTCTTGTTCACACCCCCCAGGGAAGTTACGGGACTGGGAGTGAATAGGGGTGCTGGGCGGGGTAGGTAGTAAAAAGGAAATATGAGCAGAAAAAGCAGAGAAAACTGCTTAAAAGCTATCTATTTGAAGCCATATCCCCATTGAACCCCGCCTACCCCGCCTACCTCGCACAGCACCCCTATTCGCCCTCAGGTCACGTAACCTCCTTGGGGGGTATAAACAAGAAGTTTTTCTTGTGGTTTATGCAACGAGGGTGGTTGTATGCACACGAGGGGGGAAGGAAAATGCCAAATGCCTGCGACGAAGCAGACCCCCCCCCCGCTTGACTAGTGGTAGGGTTGGGGGTGGCTGCTTCGTCGTGGGGATTTTCCTTCCCCCCTCGCGTGCATACAACCACCCTCGTTGCATAAACCACAAGAAAAATTTCTTGTTCATACCCGCCAAGGAAGTTACGGCACCTGGGGGAATAGGGGTGCTATGCGGGGTAAGCAGGATTTAAGGGGGATATGGCTTCAAGATGTGAAAAAGACAACTTTCAAGCCCGTTTTATTCGCATTTTCTGCTCATATTTCCTTTTTACTACCTACCCCGCTCAGCACCCCTATTCACTCCTGGTCCCATAACTTCCTTGGGGGGTGTGAACAAGAAATTGTTCTTGGGGTTTGTGGTTCCAGGGGTGTCCGTAGGCACGTTTCTGAAAACAGTTTTTTGAAAAGCGTTCGGGAGCTAATCTGCAAATTTAGCGAAAATTCACTACCAAAACGCACTTACTGCGTCCAGATTTTTTTCTTATAAACGCATCATATTTCGATAAAAAATGCAAAAATGCATTAACGAATTTGCTCTACGAAAATTAGCTAAAAAAATTATAGACCGTTCAACCATAAAATTCACTAAACCTACAGCGAAACCATAAACTTCACTAAACCTACAAATAAATATCCAAAAAAGCATCAACTTAACTAAACTGACAGCCAAAGCATCAGAGAAAGGGTCTATTTGAAATGAAAACTCCAAAATTTATTTCTTTAACTGCCCATAAGTTCTTTGTCTTTAAACCTAGGGACATAAATTTTGGTAGACTTCACCGTTTATAATACAAACACGAGTACCAAATTTGGTTGCCCTTACTTTGTTATTTACGAAGATATTAATTTTTTTAGAAAGAAAACACAAAATTTTCCGGGAAAACCTGGTTCGATTTTCCTGGCTAACGAACCTGTCCAAGCCACTTGCAAAGGAAGGTACTTACCAAATTTGATCAAGATCAGTCCATTATTTTTTGAGTTATCAGTCCGATATATATATATATATATATATATATATATATATATATATATATATATATATATATATATATATATATACAGATCTCCTCATTAGAGAATTAAAAAAAAATCGCTAAAAATGACATAATGCAACGTGAAAACTTCGTCTCTACATGTAATTCCCTTTGATGACAGTTGCAGGGTCCAAATTTTTAAATAGGAAGCTAGTAAGCTTGTGATATATATATATATATATATATATATATATATATATATATATATATATATATATATATATATATATATATATATATATACAGATCTCCTCATTAGAGAATTAAAAAAAAATCGCTAAAAATGACATAATGCAACGTGAAAACTTCGTCTCTACATGTAATTCCCTTTGATGACAGTTGCAGGGTCCAAATTTTTAAATAGGAAGCTAGGAAGCTTGTGATACCCCATTTGAAGATATCTTCATTCTCTTTTCAAAAATGCTATGGTTTTAAATTTTTTTGCAAAAGTTTAAAAAAAAGATATTCATCTCATTGGTGAACATCGCTACAACACACTAAAAAATTGAGAACTAATCGCGTTTGATTCTTGATAATTAGAAGGCCAGCAAAAGCAATTTCAGTGTCCTTTTTGGATGGTATCAATTAAAAAGAAGACATAAAAATATATCAAAATTCTTCATAGTTGGCAATGTTAGTTTTGTTTAAGACGCCTTAACAACCCAACTAGCAACTTTGTATTTTATTATAGTTGTAAAAACGTTTTCGATAAAAAACTTATAAAATAATCTCACTCTCTGAATTGTTACCATTTAGCACCATTTTATAAAATAATCCAGTCTCCGTAAATATACAGTGCTTTCATTTTAAAACTAGCCTCCCTTAATAATTGCTTTATCAAGGAAATCTGGTTGAAAAAAAAGTCAGTTGGGATATCGAGGGGCACGTTCAAAAACAGTATTTTTGGAATTTTACTTTTCACCCCCTAAGCCCCAGTTACCCCAGCTTTATAATTTTAAATGTCACCCCCTAGCTTGAGATACATCATTTTAAAGGTATTTAAAATCCTAATCATCAAATTCGGAATATTAAAAAAAAAAATAACAGTTTAAGACAAAAACCTACTTTATTAAGTGCTCAAAGTGCCCTCCGTTGTTAGCTAAACAATGAAATAGTCGATCGACGAATTCTTGTCTAACGTTTTGACATGTTTCTGTAGTAATTTGTCGGCAAGCTTGGGTGATCATATTTATTTTTATTTATTTATTTCTGACATAAATTTTACAAGGTAAAATACAAATAAGCTTAGGCTTGTGGCTGTATTAAATGTACAATTTTAAAGCTTAGTAACTAAAATAATATTTTCATCCAGTCGGGTTTAAAAACAAACAGAGTTCCAAAACAAATATAAACAAATTTTAATAGGTTCAATAGGAGACACCTCACAAATTTAAAACATTACACATTCAACTTAGTAGATGATCATTTTCTGATATTATTTAACCAAATTATTTTAATTACCTTAAATTTATATGACATTACATTCTAATCTAATTTGCCTTCTTTCATCTTGCTCGAAAATTCGTTTAAAATAAACGAAATTACGAATATTTCTTGTTTACTTTTTGTCGGTCTTTATGGCAAATTTTTGTCACTTTATATGTTTTAGAACCTGAATATTCTCCGGTGGAGGATTGTGGTACACAACTGATTTTAAATAACCTCCAAGGAAGAAGTCCAGTGGTGTTAAGTCCGGAGATCTGGCGGGACACTCCAGGGCGCCTCGTCTGCAAATCCATTGGTCGGGAAATCTTTGAAAAAGCCACTCGCTAACACGTAAGGCATAGTGTGGTGGTGCACCGTCCTGTTGATAGTGCAAATTTTGTTCATCCAGAGTGGGTGGCCTTCTTCATTAAGTTGGTTTTCTAAGGAGTCTGTTATGAGTGGGTCAATATAATTTTCCAAAAAATTTAAATACAAATCATCAGTAAAATTTTCTTCAATAAACAAAGGGCCTATTATTTCATTTCCAAGAATTCCCTCCCACACATTAATTTTTTGTGGAAACTGTGTATGACCCTCTACGAACGCTCGTGGATTTTAATTATCCCAATATGTACAGTTGTGCTTACTAACAAAACCATTGAGAAAGAACGTTGATTCATCACTAAAGCAAATATTCTTTACCAAATTCCTATCGTCTTGAATTCTGGCAGTCATTAATTCACAGAATTGAATCCTTCTGTCATGATCATCCTCGCCGAGTTAATGGAGAATGGTAAATTTATAAGGAAATAACTTGTAAAATTTTAAAACTTTATGTATGGAACCGACGGAAATATTCGTTAATGCAGCGACTTTTGAAATTGAAGTCGTAGGTTCAGCGGCCAAACATCCTAAAACCTCAATTTGTACAGCTTCGTTAAGAACTCGTGGTTGCTTATTTGCTTTGTTACATACTGAGCCAGTTTCTTCAAATTTTCGTGCAAGACTTAGCACATATTGGTGTCTCAAATTTTTTTCAGGATGCCTTTCGTTGAAAACTCGGCCGGTATTACGAGCACACCTATTCTGAGCACCATACAAGTAAATTATTTCAACTCTTTCTTGTGTAGTGTAAACCATGATTGTTAGTTTTATTTAAATTTAAAATTTTAAATTGAAATGATTTAAATGAGTTTGAAGTTTCCAAAATTCACAAATTTAATCACAACAGACTCGGTTTTAACTCGTTGCAATCGTCAAGAAATCGAACACTAAATACGAATAAGTATATATAAAGTTATCAAAAAAGTAAAACTGACTTATTTTATCTGAAATCTATCGTTAAATTAGACATGGGCGTTATCGTTCCCATATCACCTCGTACCAGGAAAATTGATAGCCGCAAATGACACCGGGGAGCTAAATTTGCAACAGCATTACGCTCAGAAAAATTACTGATACAAACAATTCAAATGTTAGAAAAAAATTCGACAGTCGACTATTTTATTGTTTAGCTAACAACGGAGGGTACTTTGAGCACTTAATAAAGTAGGTTTTTGTCTTAAACTATTCTTTTTAATATTCCACTTGCTCCAGTTAGCTCACGCGCTGGCTACGTCCTTCACCTACAAAAACCAACAGTGAAGCCAGAGAAGTAGTCTCCAAGTCTGTATGTAGTATGGATAAGTTTCACCAAGTAAGGGCAACAACAATCAATGAATTCCGAATTTGATGATGTTTTTTCTTCTAAATTCAAAAGTTGGCGGTGAATATAAATTTCGTGAACGCCGTTGGATTAGGATTTTAAATACCTTTAAAATGATGTATCTCAAGTGGTGTCATTTAAAATTATAAAGTTGGGGTGACTGGGGCTTAGGGGGTGAAAAGTAAAATTACGAAAATACTGTTTTTGAACGTGACCTCCCCCCCCCCAAAATTCAAATTAACCTGTTCTTTTTTAATCAGATTTCCTTGATAAAGAAATTATTAAGGGTGACTCAGACGCCCTCGTGGCGCAGGTGGCTAGGTGCCAGCCTGCTAAGCGAGAGGTCCCGGGTTCGATTCCCTGGCGAGCCAAGTTGACTCTGCCTGGAAAATTTTAAAAATGTATAGAATGATGGGAAATAATGTGCTAATGGCCTGAGATGCCGCAGCCAATAATATAAAAAAAAGGTGGCTAGTTTTGAAATGAAAGCACTGTATATTAAGCTTTTTGTAAACATTACAAAACAACTTTATTAACATTTTTGCAAAATGTTAACACTGACATTATAAAATAGTTGTATTACAGTTCTCATACTATGCGAAAAAATATACCCACTTGACTATTTGGTATACTATTCTTATAAATCAACTATACAACAGTTTTGTAAAAGCTAGTTTCTGGTTTACATTTTCAAGTTGAAATGCAACACGAAATAACAGCAATAAAATTAAAAGTTTTTTTTAGTAACTTTAAAAGTTGCAGTCAGAAATTTTATCTATAAACACCAGCGGACACAGACAGAAAATATAAATATCATAGCTAGGTATTAGGTATTACAATTTACAAGATGGCCATTTCAATAATGTCGTCTCTCACTTTAATATCTGTTTGAGACACTTTTTGTTATACGGTGTATAAAATTTTCCTGTAAATTAAATTTTATTGTGAAATATATAGCATAATATTAACAAGTTTTAAGTGCTCTCCCTATTTATGAATTTTTATAAGAAAAAAATGTATCATACCAAAATTAGTTTAGATGACTTGATTCCTTTTGCAAGAAAACATGTGCCAATTTGATCTAGGTTTTTTTATTTCAACAACACACCACGAGGGCCCACAGCCTAAATACTATCGTACCGTGGGTGTCGACAAGGAGGAAAGAGGCAACTTAATTCTGGACTTGAAGGTTTGGAGGTTCGGGGGAGAAGGAAAAACATGTGCCGGCATGGAATTCCACAACTTGGAAGTCCTCGGGACAAAAGAGCGGGCATAACAAGATGTTCTATATGTGGTGACCTGGACAGTAAACAGGTGAATTCGCTCTGTTCTCCTGGTAGATCTGTTGGGGCAGCAGGTGGAGGAATTATGGAAGAAAGCTCCCGTGCCCGTGCAGATATCTATAAAAGAGAGAGAGAGAGAGAGAGGGGTTACTAACGACACTTCGGTGGAAGGGATGGCAGCCTTTGGGTGAGGGTAGGGTCACCGATGAGATGTATAGATATCTTCTGAATAGAGTTAAGGATAGCGATTGTCGAAGCGGCAGCAGCACCCCAGATGTGGGAGCAATATTCGAGGTTTGGTCTTATTTGTGAAGTATATAAGGTATAGAGATTAGCTGGTGAAAAGTGTTTACGAGCCCGGAAGAGGAAACCTAATTTCTTAGCAGCCGCTTCTGCAATTGATGTGACATGTTGGTGCCAAT
The DNA here is from genome assembly GCA_964006375.1 of Tillus elongatus. Lineage (NCBI taxonomy): Eukaryota > Metazoa > Arthropoda > Insecta > Coleoptera > Cleridae > Tillus > Tillus elongatus. The sequence continues at coordinate 27,810,892 of OZ023263.1, read as the reverse complement.
TGAGATTTCGATCCACAGAAATGCCAACAAGTGAAAAGGACTCATTACTTTGAATAACTTGGTTGTTCATTGTGATGGGTCTAAGGCTGGTGTTTTTCTTATGAGAAAGGAAGCAAGACTGTGATTTGGTGGGGTTGAATTGTACAAGATTTCTACTTCCCCAGTCTAATATCTTTTGGAGATCCACGGAGACAGAACCCTCCATGAGTCTGCGATCCTCAAGTAGGGGCTAAAGCTTAACCTCGAGGAACTCCTGCATTAATTGGATACAGTTTAGAGGAATGGCCACCCACGACAACAGAAATGCTCCGGTTGGAGAGGAAATTTGCTGTCCAGGTACATAGTTTTGGTGGTAGGCCATAGGCCGGAAGTTTATTAAGCAGCGCTGCGTGCCAGACCTGGTCGAATGCCGAAGATAGGTCTAGAGCGACAATCTGGGATTAACCGTGTAGTTCCATAGACTTGTTCCAAGAATGGGTGACAAGGGAAAGAACGTCGGCAGTTGGTCTGCGCTGATGAAGTCCATACTGCCTGTCGTGGATTAGACTGTGCTTATCAAAAAAATTTAGTAATTCGGTGTTTATATACTTTTCCACCACCTTAGAGACGACTGAAAGGAGATAAATAGGCCTGTAGTTGCTAGGGTTGTACTCGAGCAGTTTTCCAGTTACTAGGGAATATGCCTCCATTGTAAGATGTCTTGAACGGACGAGTCAGGACAGGAGCAAGTTCTGGTGCGCATTTTTTGAGAACAATTGCTGGGATCTCGTCAAGGCCAGAGGCTTTCCTGGTATTAAGAGAAGAGATCATCTTTCGTACCTTTTTAGTTTTGAAAATGATATCCGTCATTTTGTGCGCGACATTGGGGACTGTTGGTGGTTGAACATTTGGAGATGGGTTGAGAGTAGAATTACCGGCGAACAACGAGGCAAAAAGTTCAGCCTTGCCCAGGGCGGTAGAAACAGTTTCATCCCCTGAGACAAGAGGCGAGAACATGCTCTTGCAGAAATTATTCCAAATAGAGGCCACAAGGGTTTGCTGTCGTTGTAGATTGATAGGACTTTGTGATGTGGTTCTTAAACGAGTTTTTTGCCTCAGAAAGAATCGGGACGTAGCGGTTTCTTGCGTCGTTAAATGCTTGACGGTTTTCTTGACTGGGATTGGGTAGAAGCGTTTTGTGAGCTCTGAACTTTTCAAGTCTGGCCTTGTCACAGGATTTAGAGAACCAGGGCTTTTGAGTGGGTGCATAGGTTTTCTGTGTAAGTGGAATAAATAATTCCATGCCAGCTTGGATACTTTCGGTGACGTTTTGTGAGATATCAGAGGGGTCAGGATGAGAGAAGACGCTCGTGGAAATGAGAAATAGTAATCTCGAATTTCGTCCCAGTTCGCGGAGTTGTAGTGCCAAACGATACGTGGGTGTGATGACTGTGTGACCTCAGGTTGCATTGCGCAGGAAGCAGTTACCATGCCGTAGTCTGAGCGACCAAAGGGGGGCGGTGACTGATATCTTATAGCGGTCAGGATTTGTAGTAAGAAAGATATCCAAGGGATTTGAGCTGTGTGTTGTGATGCGAGGAAAGTCAGCAGGCTGCTGAACCATATTGGCTAAAGAATTGCTGACTGCAAAGGCATGCGCTGCTCTCCCTTGTGGATCGGTTTGTGAGGATCCTAGCCATTCTTTATTATGGATATTGAAGTCACCAAGAATAGTGACCTCGGAGGAAGGATATTCGGCAATCAGATTGTCGGTTTTTTCAGAAAGGTAGTCAAAGAGCTGGACACAGTTGTTGTCAGAAGGTGACATGTTATAATGTTAAATTATTAAATAACTTTTTAACTGAAAAAGATAGCTATTCTTTTTATTTACATAATTTGTCCAGAAAAAATAGTTGTTTTTATATGTGCCAAAATATAGGTATGTTTCTGGGAAAAAAATTCGATGGCGTCAACTTCAGTTTCCAAATATCCAAAAATATGCAAATTTGGCTCAAAATGGACCTTACTCAATCCCATTTGAGAATCGCTTTTCAGATTTTTCTGTCGCTTTTAGTTTTCTTACAATAGAGCTGGGACATCGAGTTTCGCTCACCCTGTATATTCTCTTTTTGTGCTATTACGATCTGAAAATTTGTTTAATTATTTTCTGGTGAATACTCAATAAAGTCCTCCAGAAAGCGAAACCCCCGTTGCGTGTTGTCTTGAAATAAGATACAGCTTGATTAGCTTTAAATAAAGCCATATTTCAATTTCATGATTGTTTTAAGTAGGATAATTACAAGCTCGACGTGAGCTCACGTGACTGCAATTAATGAATAAACATGTTTTTTACTGTATCAATTATAAGATTTACACAACCGATCGAATTAATATTATCAACATGTCTGCAGTACTGAGCAGAAATTACAGCATGCACAGATGGAATAGTAAAGTAAGAGAAACACTACGAAAACCAGTAAAACGAGGTTTATAATTTCAGTACATATAACTTTGTAAAAGTGCTGAATATAACGCAATGGCTTTGCCAAAAAACTTAATCATTATTACAGTATACAGGGGATATCGCCTTGTCATTTCATCTCTTTGTCTTCAGCTCCATTTCATTGTAGGTTTCGAAATTTATCAATTGTACCACGTTTTCCAGAATTTTTTTACCTCTTTTTTTTCCGTGTTTGTGTCCTTCAAATATCCTTCAAGGCAATGTCATCTGGTCATCATAACCGTAACTTTATTTTCAGCAGTACTTTTTGTTTCACTGTAGTTTCATTATTTAGTCAATTGTGACAGGTTTTGAAGAGGTTTTCCTCTTTCGTCTTTTCCAATTATGTATTCTTCAAATATAGTCCAAAAGTTATCAATATGATCAACAAATATTGCCTTGCTGCTCTTAATTTCTTCCAGTAACATAGTTATGTTTGCCTCTGAGCCGAAGAGTACTAATTAACTAAACTAATTTAGAACTATCCGAACGACTAAACGAAAATCTCGCGCTAAACTAACTGAACGTATGAAACACAAACGAAAAACGATAACTGCCGAATAAAGGAAAAACAAACGAAAAAATACTTAAATTACACAGAAAAATTAGCGGATAACTTTTTGATTGAATAAAATGAAATAACGATACTCACAAACGAAATCAAAAATCAATGTCATTCATGTCAGAAATAGGTGTCAGTTGACATCAAATGTCGAAATCAGACATCCATTATCCACGGATTATACTGACGTATACAGCACTGAATGGAACGTCGGTGGTTCAGGGATAAGAACGTGTGCCTCTGAACCGAAGGGTACTGGGTTCGATCATAGGGTACTCCTTTCACTTTTTCAGTACAAACTGTAACATTAACATCAACCGAGGTTCTGGCATTGTATTTGAGCAAGTTGAACGTCTGCACGTTCCGCCCTTCGGAGGGGGCGTAAAGTCGTCGGTCCCGTGTCCATGGAATGTTGGACAGGTTAAAGATCCCTACCCTCCTTACAGAAAGGCAGGGGCTCGGCAAAATTGACAGGATAGTGAGGTGAAACTTTTCCCTGGCGTCTGTTATTAGCCGTAGTCGCGGAAATAGGCCGACGTTAAAGAAACAAAACACACACACAGCACTGAATAGATATAACTTATCATCCCGTCTCAAATAAAATACGTTTAATATTTTCACTGCGAGGTGTAGTACCTACATAGTGCGGAGGTGTAATTTTTGAGATATTTTGAAAATACAAAGAAATTATGGCAGACTCGCTTTTCGCGTGTTTTATATAACTAAAAGATAACCAAAATATACAGGTCCGGCAGAGCTCTGTAGCAGAAGATACCGCCGTTGATGTGGCAGATAGAGCAAAATGCTTCAGAGGTAATTCATTCCCTGCAAACAGTTTTATAACGGATTTTTTTTTTTTTGGTCAGGTGGCGATGGAATTTTTTGGTCATCTCTCATAGTAAATAATTTACAGAGGTGAGACACTTAAAAGAATCACAAACATTTTGAAATGTTGTGACGTCATGTCTCCGAAACGGCTCGACTCAGAAATGCGAGCGTGGCATCGGTGTACGCAGCTTTCGATTCTGTATCGACTGTATGTGTCTGAAGCCTATCGTTCTATTTAAGAAAATCAACGTTGGCCATGGATTACTATGAGGGCGATGTGCAATTGTTTCTCTGTCGCAATATTTGAACTCATCGCGTGGTAGTTTGTCAGATGACTTTGGAATTTTTTTGATTGGGGAGTTCTAAATAAAAGAAATTGAGTTGTAAGACATTCTTTCATATTTTTGGTTATATCGTAAAATGTTGTAGGTACTTTTTTTCTTCCTCAGGGCTCGTCCGCGGCATCGCTGCCCCGATAGCGCTGCAGTAGTAGATACTACTAAAATGTGACTTTATTTTCATTTTATGCACACTCTTTTTGCAATCCCATTTTTGTTCAAAAAGAAAATCTTTTGTATATAGTAAAATGTACTAAAATATATCTTTTGTTTTATCTTATGCGCATTCTTTTCTTGTCTATAGAACCGACGTCTAGGGATCAAAATTGAATGAATAGTATGTCGTTTAGAACACTCTACTTGGTCGCTGTCGGACGGTGGGATTAAAGGTTATATAATATGGATCATGGTATTTGGAGGAAAGGTATGTGACATGTGCTTTTTGCGGAAGAATCGAAATTTTAACTACTTAAATCTTCGTGTTTGTGTCGTTTTCCGCAAAATCTTATTTCACAGTTTTAAGAACATTCTTTTTTTTTTTTTGTACCAGATGGTGTCACTAACTCTTTTTTGCAGAAGAATCAAAATTTTAACTACTTAAATCTTCGCATTTGTGTCGTTTTTTGCAAAATCTTATTTGACAGTTTTAAGAACATTCTTTTTTGTGCTAGATGGTGTCACGAACTCTTTTTTGCAGAAGAATGAAAATTTTATCTACATAAAATCTTCTAGTTTGTGTCGTTTTTGCAAAATACTATTTGACAGTTTTAAGAACACCCTTTTTTTGTACTAGATGGTGTCACTAACTCTTTTTTGCAGAAGAATCAAAATTGTAACTGCTTAAATCTTCGCTGTTGCGTTGTTTTTTGCACAATCTTATTTGACAGCTTTAAGAACATTCTTTTTTTGTACTAGATGGTGTCACGAACTCTTTTTTGCAGAAGAATGAAAATTTTATCTACATAAAATCTTCTAGTTTGTGTCGTTTTTGCAAAATACTATTTGACAGTTTTAAGAACACCCTTTTTTTGTACTAGATGGTGTCACTAACTCTTTTTTGCAGAAGAATCAAAATTGTAACTGCTTAAATCTTCGCTGTTGCGTTGTTTTTTGCACAATCTTATTTGACAGCTTTAAGAACATTCTTTTTTTGTACTAGATGTTGTCACTAACTGTTTTTTGCGAAAGAATCGAAATTTTAACTACTTAAATCTTCGCATTTGTGTCGTTTTTGCAAAATCGTACTTGACAGTTTTAAGAACGTTCTTTTTTTTGTTCTAAATGATGTCACACTAACTCTATTTCGTTACATTTGGACTTACGCTGTTTTTGTAAAACTTGCCTCAATTATTTCCCCATTTGTATATATTATCGCATTGTATTTTTAAGAATGTAAAATGTAATTTTTTTATCATCCAATTGGCGCATACATGAAACCAGAACTTTATAGTGAAAATGTTAAATTATATAATAATTATATTACAAATATTGTATATGGTAGACACCGTATATATAATTCTATATATATAGCGGACCGTAAGCATATGTGATGATAGATTGCTTGGGTACATACATGCGTAAACTAGTTTTTTGATATTTAGTTTTAGTGTTGTAAATCTGACTCTAATTTTCTGTGCAAAGATTACCAACTGTTGTAGCGCAAATTAGTTACCCGACTAAGTAGGGGAGAACAGGAAAAGGGATAGTTAACATTCAAAAGTTTCTCATCACTTTGAATGTGCACAAAAGTGCCCGAGCTTCAAGCAAATAACATATATTATTGCCCACTGGAAGGTGCATGTAATCAGATGAATGTGTAATTTTTGTTTCCCGCGGCACGTCATTTTAAGTTGCCCTATCTAATCTAAAGTGAAATTTTAGAACAGGCAAAGTTAAATAATGAAATGGTTATAAAATAAACATAAATTTATTGATTTTCAAAAACAACCGTATGTACAGTCAACTCTCTCTAAGTCGAATTCCATCTGCCCACTCGAACTGTGTGAGTTAGAGAGGGTTCAAGTTTAAAGGGGGATAAATATAATATATATTTAATTGTATGTGCAATGAAACTGCATAGGTAGATATTTTATTGGAGAAATGAACAATTCACAGAAACGACAGGTAAGTTCGAGTAGCCTATCATTCCCGATGCTAGGTTTGGTAATAGGTTGTTCACAGTTACAGGGCAGTGAGGTTTGAGCACATCGTGTTCGACTTGGGCGACAATATTTTTATATAGAAGCTTCTTTTTGTTCGAATTCAAGAGAGTTCGATTTATGGAGTGAATTTCCAATGTGTAACCACTCTTGCCAGAAAAATTATTCGAGTTAAAGGGAAATTCGACTAAAAGGGATGCCGACTAGAGAGAGTTGACTCTCTTAATAAAGAACTTACAGTGGTGAGACACTTAAAAAAATCACCCTGTACATGAGCCACATTATTTGCGTGGTTCTGTATCACAACCTCGTATATGATGTAAGGTTAGATGCATTTTAATCATCTTTAGGAACACATACTCAGTGTTGGATTTACGCCCGGGCCTAGGGCGGCACGATTTGGAGAGCGGCAAACATTTCAGAACGCCAAAATTTTAGAGCCGAAATTTGTAATAAAAATTTATTTTAAAAATTGGTTCTTTTTTTTTTAATGAATTTACAGAAAGTTTTCTATGGAATATGATATTATTCATTTTTTAATTTACTTTTCAATTCGTAGGTGCATCTTTAATATTTTGCTAAATCAGTAAAAAAGGTAAAGGTAAGATGCTTACTGGCAATTAGGCCATCGCTGACCCTTTTTGCTCATCTAAACTAACCTACCCTCCACCTTGAGCTCGATCTCAACGACGACAGTGATTTGAAAAATCATCCGCCGCCGGTGAGTCTCGTATTGGAAAGTCTGAATCGACTTTCCCGCACGGCCACAGAGGCGCTAAGTAGTAGTAGTAGCAGTGGTGGGGAGGCCAACGCCAAGCAAGTAGGCCACAATGGGCCCTTTTTGCCAACCCCAGCAACCCAGCAACCATGCTCTACTCTTCCTCGGTTCCGTCGCCAAACCGCCTCGACCTCGAGATGAAGGCCATGACGGTCTTCAATTGGACGGTACTTTCCTGATTCCTCTGCAGAGTCCTTGATCCGAACAATTCTGCTCGAAGACTCCCAAAAGCCTCGCATTCACACAGGTAGTGGTAGGACGTTTCTTCATCCTCGCCACATTCCTGGCAAATGGGATCCCTCTCTACGCCTATCAATGTGAGGTGTCTTCTAAGGGCGCAGTGGCCTGTCAGCACCCCGAGGATGCGGCGAAGCGTAGGTCGACTCCTTCCGAGTAGCCAGACAGCTTTATCTCTGTCCGGCCCCTCCACGAAGTCCCTCGCCTGCCTGCAGCCAACAACCGACCCCCAGTGCCTCTCCATTGCTTCCTCGGTCCACCTGTCTAAGACGACAGAGACTGTCTTCCTACTTATGCCTATCGCAGGCTCCGGGCCACAGAACGGCCGCCGGGAACCGAGTTTTGCGAGATTATTCGCCTTCTCATTCCCCGCCACGCCACAGTGTCCCGGAACCCACACCAGTTGCACCTCCTTCGTCCTGGCTAGCCCTCTGAGGGCGTCAGCCCCCTCCTGAACCAGGGGTGACCTGATTCTGGCCGCGCAGACTGCCCGGAGGACCGCCTGGCTATCCGAGCAAATTCACACACATTTCTCGGGACTCATCTTTACATCCTGTCTATTGGCCACAGACAGGATAGCATACGCCTCTGTTTCGAATGCCGTGGTGTATGCGCTAAGAGCATAGCTCTCGCGCACCCCCAGGCCCTCGATGTATATTCCTGCCCCGGAGGATTGCTGGTCCTCCAGCCGCGATCCGTCGGTGAAACAGACCAGGCTTGCGGGCTAGAATGCAACCTCATTTTCCCTCCACTGATCCCTACTGGGGATCCTGAGGGTGTATGGCCTAGTCAACCTAATATCGTCCTCGGCATACCTCACCTTTATGGCGGAAATCGGAATTTCCTTTTCCACCTCCTTGGCGACTCTTGCATGCCCTATTACTGCTCCCTCTCCGCTCCAGTTACCTGAGTCCCGGATCCTAAGATGCGACGCCATAGCCTCCCTTCTGATACAGATGGGAAGCGGTGGCAGCATCAACAGGACCTCTAGCGCGGCTGAGGGTGTCGTCCTCATAGCGCCTGTGATACCCAGGATAGCCAGCCTTTGGAGTTTGGCCAGCTTCCTGCTGGTTGTTTGGTTCACACCACACCACCAGACCAACGCCCCATAGAGGATTCTCGGCCTGACGATCGCAGTGTAGATCCAATGAAGGATCCGGGGATTAACTCCCCACATCCTCCCTATCACACGACGCAGCTGCCAGAGGGTCGCTACTCCCTTCCTCACAACTCGTTCTATTTGCGACCCCCATGTTAGTTTCGGGTCCAGGATCACCCCCAGATATTTGACCTCCCGCACTAAAGCTAAAGGTTTTCCAAACATCACGGGCGCCCTGAACCCGAGGCGCTAATAAATCAGTAATAGTCTTTACCGAATAATGTTATTAATAAGGAATAATCGAATTGATAAGCTTCTTTGAGAAATACTAAATCTTTTTTACTTTTTGTGTCTTTATTGAAATTACTCTTACATATGTAAAGCTTTTAAAATTACTTGATTTTTCATTTTGTTTTCGGTGGTAAATAAAAACATGGTGGATTAGCATGTATGAATTAACTTCTGATATTCGTTTGAAATTCAAAATATTTTTTTGTTTATAAAAATAATTTTTTTATTCAAAATAAATCCTATTTATTCTATATAAAATTTTTCGAAAAATTAAAATTAATGATAAATCACGGGTCAATGAAAGAACACCTTTATCTGGACAAGAAAATTTTCGCACCAATGTGTGATACCGAATTTTAGATACTTTGAGTGTACAATTGGCAGGACGTAAAAGTGCTTATCAAAAGCTTTACGAAAATTTCAATTTTTTTGATAATTTATCTAAAACAGGTACAAATGAATTGAAAAATTTTGCAAATAAACTTGTTAATAATTATCCTGACGATTTGGAAGAGACTTTTGGGAATGAATGTATTCATTTACATTATCAACTCAAAGATTCCCTAGCAAATACGGAAGATGTACCTTCTGCACAAGAAATAGATAGATAGATAGATAGATAGATAGATAGATAGATAGATAGATAGATAATTTATTTTCGCCTTCTTGCCATAATACATGGATAAGCTTGTCACAATAGTTATAAAAAATATAACAAGAACACAAATATATAATACAGTACAGTATAAAAACAATTATGCTGTTTAGTTACAAAAAAAAAAAAACAAAGATAAAAGTGCACAATGTGAAAAATACAACGCTTGAAACAATGAGATAAAAACATCTGTATACACTTATATAGACCGCAATATAACAAAAATACACATGAACAATATTAAGCAACAAAACAATCAAGTACAAAAACATCAAAAAAGACTCCAGTTAAATCATCTGCCTCACAGAGCACGAAACAAACTCATCGACCGCATAAAATGATCGCTCACTTAAATATTTTTTTAGACCGGCTTTAAAAGTTCTTATGTTTCAAGTGGACTTTACACTTTCCGGAAGCAAATTGTACAAAACACTACCCGCATATACAAGTGATTTCTTGTACGCCATTCTTTGAAAATGGTTTAAATTAATGTGACTGCAGTGCCTAGTGGAATACGAATGATTGTCTGAATGTCTAGGCAACATATGTTTTTTGCCATGTATGAAACTCAGTACCTTATAAAGGTAAATTTCTACCAACGTCTTAACTTTCTTTTGCTTAAAAAGTTCTCGGCATAACTCAGAGTTGTGCATATTAAAAATTACCCTTAGTATTCTCTTTTGAAGCACAAAAACCCTGTTAACATCCATGGACTGACCCCAGACAACAATGCCGTATGACAGCAATGGATACACCTCCGAATAGTAGACAGAAAGCAAATGTTGGTCACTTAGAGAGTTCTTAAGATTGTATATCATAAAATAGGCCGACTTAAGCCTGCCACAGACGTAATTAACATGCGACCTCCAGGACAAGTGCTGATCAACCGTGACCCCAAGAAACCTTCCCTCCGCAGCACAGCAGTGCATTCCATCCTCAAGTTGCAGAATGAGAGGCAGTCGGTGGCAACTCCTGAACTCTACGAACGATGTTTTATCATGGTTTATGATTAGGTGGTTTGCTTTGCACCACTCACCAAACTGTCGCATTAAGGTGTTTACCTTTTGACTTACCTCGTCACCATCATGACCAGACACAGCCACGGTTGTGTCGTCCGCGTACATGAACACCCTACCCACCTTTATGTAGTCGGGCAGGTTATTCACATACAAAACAAACAGCAACGGACCCAAAATACTACCCTGCGGAGTGCCCAAATTTATCTCATATGAATCCGAAAATATGCAATGTATTGCATTCTCGGAATCTTCGAGATGTTTATCCGAATGTAGATATTGCTCTACATACTTTTTTGAGTATTCTCGCTACGAATTCAGGAGATAGATCTTTTTCCACCTTGAAAAGGGTGAAAACTTATTTACGCGCAAGTATGGGCGACGATAGTTTTAATGCTTTGGCATTACTGCCTATTGAAGCTCAACTACTTTAAGAAATTGATTATGACGACATAGTTGACGTTTTTGCACAGACGAAAGCCAGAAAGAAGAGATCTAAAAATTGAGCAATACATTATAATTTAAGAAAAATGCTTATTATTTATTTCGTTAGAGTTTATTAAATATTTATTTGTATTGTCTTGTAATTATATTTCAATAAAATAAAAAGTCTGGACGCAGCAAGTGCGTTATGGTAGTGAATTTTCATAGAAATGGTCTGACACGAAATATTTTTTATAACTTTTTTTTCTTTTAATATAGAAACATAAATTTTGGTATATAGCTTACTTTTAATATTGTAAACTTACTTACCAAATTTGGTTTCCATAGCTTTTCTACATTTTGAGATAAATTTTTTTTCGAAAGAAACCCAACATTTTCCCAAAAAACCTGGTTCGATTTTCCTGGTGTCCAAGCCACTTACAAAGGAAAGACACATGCTAAATTTTATCAAAATCGGTTCCTGATTTTTTGAGTTATCGGTGTGATACATATATATATATATATATATATATATATATATATATATATATATATATATATATATATATATATATATATATATATACAGGGTGTTTACGGAAATCGGGAACAATAGCTATCTTCGTTATTATTTGAGCTACAAAGTCGGTTAAATGGGCAAAGTTGATCAACTGAACATCCCGCTTCTGAATATGTCACGGATATCTGGATTTCACAACACCTGTCAAATCTGTTGACATAACCTCAATTTTTTTAAATGGAACGATACGAATATTTTGCGTTCAATCGACTCAGGGCAAGCGATTCTGTACGCACACATAATAGTATTTCCATCCCAGTACAATATTCCGAAGATAACTTGATCCCAAACGTTGCCAATTGTAGATGTTTACGGAAATCTGGAACAATAGCTATCTTCGTTATTATTTGAGTTACAAAGTCGGCTAAATAGGCAAAGTTGACCAACTGGACACCCCGCTTCTGGATATGTCACGGATATCTAGATTGCACAACACCTGTCAAATCTGTTGACATAACCTCAATTCTTTTAAATGGAACGATATGAATATTTTGCGTTCAATCGACTCAGGGAAAGCCGCTCTATACGCACACATAATAGTCTTTCCACCCCAGTACAATATTCCGAAGATAACTTGATCCCAACCGTTGCCAATGGTAGGTGTTTACGAAAATCGGGAACAATAGCTATCTTCGTTATTATTTGAGCTACAAAGTCGGCTAAATAGGCAAAGCTGACCAACTGAACATCACGCTTCTGAATATGTCATGGATATCTGGATTGCACAACACCTGTCAAATCTGTTGACATAACCTCAATTTTTTTAAATAGAACGATACGAATATTTTACGTTCAATCGACTCAGGGCAAGCCGTTCTATACGCACACATAATTGTCTTTCCATCCCAGTAACTAAAAAAAATAGTTCAATGATTTGGAACAAATTTGGGAATTACCCTTATTATGCTATTGGCTTGGATGAGTTTGTTCATCAAATCCTAACGGCCAATTTTTCTTAATAAAAAAGTAAAAAATATTTTTTAAAACGCAATATCTCTCAAATTTTCTAAGTGATTGAAACAAAAATTTACAACTGAAAATGACACAAACTTGTGTACCAATTTTCAAGTCGTTTGATCAAAGGAAAATAAAGTTATACGAAATTAATAATAAAACAATCCTCGACATCACTTCAGATTCTGTAATGCAATATCTACAATGTTGGACAAAGACAAATGACGTTATCTGTACCGCTATGATATTTAAATAGATCGTAGATAAAAATCTAAGCAATGGAAGTTATTGAAAAAGGTCACAGATTGTAAGAGATACGACAGGGACGCCATCTCGGCGCATGACCAGGTAATATGGTGTCACAACGTCTCTAGTTTGCACAAAATTTAATAAATAGCGTTGTGTAACTAACAATTTTGTAAAATGTCAGCCTTGGACCATTTCTTTAATAATACCAAGACAAAGTTTGCGTCCGAAGCGCTAAATATCAGCATGCGAATTTATACTAATAAATAAAAAAAATTAATAACGGTTATTCAATTTGTTTAAAAACAATCTAGACCGACGTTTCATTATGTATAAACATTAAGCTTCCCATTCTTCACGTTTACTGTATTTAAAATTAAAAGCCATCTCTCTTTCTCTCTCTCTCTCATAGTTTAATCTGACCACACGTATCCGTTTGTTACAGAGAATCGTTTACGCTCGCGCTCTGCCCATCGCATAAACTGGAAATTGACTCCGCTGGTCTTAATTAATTGTGCTAGCGTTGTAAATATTCGGATGATACGGATTCATATAAAATAATATTCGGAATGATCATCCGATTACGTTTTCAAATTAAGAACGGTATATTATATTTATATTTAGCGTGGTATGTGATGGAATCGTAGATGCCCTATAGTTTGTTTTTTCCCTCAGGGCTCGTCCGCGGCCTTGAAGAAGTAATAATAATAACGTACACGTGCTAAATATATTTTTGTTTTATTATACGTCATTCAGCTCATAGAGTTTGTATCGTACACATACACTCTGTTTCCTATATACGATTCCGTATTACGTATCATAAAGATTTTGTATCGTATATGTACACTCTATTTACTATATACGACTCGGTATTACGTAACACGCTGTCAGAGATATTCGGATTAATACGAACATTTCAATACTAGAACGACATTTCATTATGTATAAATATTAAGCTTCCCATTCTTCACGTTCACTGTATTTAAAATTAAAAGCCATCTCTCTCTCTCTCTCTCTCTCTCTCTCTCTCTCCTAGTTTAATCTGACGACACATAGCTATTTAAGATTTATAAATATTTATTCGTTTTTAGGAAATAAAATTTAGTTTTAAATATACATGTGTATTTGTACAGTGGCTCGCCCTGAGTCGATTGAACGCAAAATATTCGTATCGTTCTATTTAAAAAAATTGAGGTTATGTCAACAGATTTGACAGGTGTTGTGCAATCTAGATATCTGTGACACATTCAGAAGCGGACTGTTCAGTTGGTCAACCATGCCCATTTAAGCGACATCGTAGCTCAAATAATAACGAAGATAACTATTGTTCCCGATTTCCGTAAACACCTACAATTGGCAACGTTTGGGATCAAGTTATCTTCGGAATATTGTACTGGGATGAAAATACTAATATGTGTGCGTACAGAATGGCTTGCCCTGAGTCGATTGAACGCAAAATATTCATATCGTTCCATTTAAAAAAATTGAGGTTATGTCAACAGATTTGACAGGTGTTGTGCAATCCAGATATCCGTGACATATTCAGAAGCGTGATGTTCAGTTGGTCAACTTTGCCCATTTAACCGACTTTGTAGCTCAAATAATAACGAAGATAGCTATTGTTCCCGATTTCCGTAAACACCCTGTATATATATATATATATATATATATATATATATATATATATATATATATATATATATATATATATATATATATATATATATATATATATATATATATATATATATATATATATATATATATATATATATATATATATATATATATATATATATATATATATATATAAATTGAAACTGACCCCGGATATGGGTTCTAGGGGTTCTAGATTGCGCTCATTTGGAGAAATTTTTTCAAAATTCAAAAGTCGGGATCTTCTCATAGTGAATTTTTTCTATGAAAATTCACTAACAATTATATTTAAATAATAATATTGAATCAAAGTGAGTTGAATTTTGTTATTCAAAAAGGGCGGCGCATCAGACAGGGCCTAGGGCGGCAGCAAGCGTTAACGACTGCACATACTGATTTCGTTTTTATTAGAGCTCGTGAATTTGCTATTCTTCATGATCACTTTTAAGAGTGACAAAGTGTATAATATAACAAAGTAAGTCTAGTATTAGCACCGTGGCAGGTGGAATGTGTACTGTGACAAATCTCCCATACGGAAAGCTCAGCATTAACTATCTGCAATGTGCAGTTTCAGGTGCTCAATGTTCATTGCATTGTTTACAGTTTATCTTCAGCGGTGATCACGTACTTGTGGATTTTTACATTAGGCTTTCCATTGATATCCGCTGGTCTCGTGTGGTTGATTTAATGAGACTGGAAGCTGGAAACTCGGTTAAACGGTCAGATAAGTGGTAGATCAAAGAGACTGGCCATGTATCACTGTCCCGTCCCGACTAACTTCCAAGAAACCAGCCGGGCTCAGCTATGTCGTCGTGGTTGTGATCGTGGTCTCCGCGCTCGACACTCCAAATCTACAATCGCTAAAAACTCTCTGTGTCGTCTTCTTCTTGTAACATTACCGGTGATAAATCTACATACCGATTCGCAGTAAGAATTCGCATTCGCTATTTATCATTCACCAGACATTGTTGTCAGGTTAGGGGCTTTTTTGTTTCTTTGAATCAAAGGGGATTTACGTTTGTTTTTTAAGCCTTATTCCAGACATCGATGGAACGATGGTGCGACTTTGAGACAATTCTTCAACAGAGCACGAATTACCGCCGCCAGAACCCATACCTAAGGTCTGTTAAGTTTTATATATTTATATGAATGGGTATATATATATATATATATATATATATATATATATATATATATATATATATATATATATATATATATATATATATATATATATTGTTACGTTTTTCGGGGTTCTAGATTTGTGGACTAATAAAACACAGCTTTTTAAGCTACTAATTTATTATAACCAACTGCCTTACGCAGTATTTTTTGAACGTGACCATTTCAGGTTAGCTTAGAGTCCAATACGTTCCCAAGATATTTTACCTCCCTGTCCATTGGGATGCTTCTACCGTATAATGCGAGAATTATGTGGCTCTCCCACTTCCTCCTCCTCGTAAACCCTATGACGGTTGCTCTCTCGGAGCTCAACCCGAGCCCTTGGCCAACCGTCTACCTTTCCACCATTTTCAGTGCTGTCTGCATGCGCTCCCACATGCAACGATTACGTTTTTCTACCATCGTTACTACTTTGAGAACATATAGAAAACCCCAGGTAGCTTATCTCTGCAATACTTTTCAAATTTCAGTTTCAAAAATTATTTGTTGAAAAGTCGCCAATATCTGACTATCGTAAAGCCCTTACTGCATTCCGTTCATATGGGTTGAAATTTATATATCGAAGGGCGAAATATTTTATAAAGGAAAAGATCGTTAAAATTCTGGAACATTCTTGATCAAATGAGGTCATTGAAATACCAGAAAACAAGTGGACGCGTCCATTGAGGGGTGTCTTGAACATTGAAGGGTCACGCGCCACGTATCTATCGTGCCGTTACGCATGAAAAAGTAGTTCTGAGCATTTTCTCCATGTCACATGCCAACAGCTAGAAAAGGAGCACAATTAAAACGGTTGAAAATCCGCGCGAAAAGCCCGCGGAGGATTTCATTCAACACACTCCAGTCGAGAGAGTCTCTTGCCAGCGGCGATGCCGTGAGCATCTCTGAAAGTATCGGGGCACTTTTGTTACATTAAAAATGTGTAAAATTTTACTTTTCGTTCTTAATATCGTTTAATATGCTCATCAGTGTTTAGTAAAAGTGTTTTGAGTTCAATCTGAATAGAAATTTATAACTCTTTTTGGTAAAAATCGCGAAGTAATGGTGACGCTTTGTTCTATGATATTGTAACGTCTCTAATGTTATCACAAATGCTTATTTAAATCTTCTGAGCCCTGAGCTAAATAAGTTTTGAATCCGCCTACCTTTACTGGCATTAAAACCGTAAAGAAAGTTCCGATTAAATTACCTTAGGGGTGACATCATCACCGTAGCTGTCTGTTTAGAACACGATTTTACCGTCCATCTGGCAATGCAATGGTATGTACAATTTGCCTGCCTATAACATATGGAAGGCATTGCATTCTTCCCGATTTTCTTTCTCCTGTGAGAAATTGAAACCTGTGGCGAGCCCTAATGGTCAGTGTCTACATTGGAACATCATTGGCCAATCAACAGGTGACTGTGGGGTATTGAACTCCTCCATGTAGCACAATCTTGGTGAGTTTTCTTCTTGAGTTTATCTGTGTCTTGACTATCAAACTCTTTTTGCGGCATTTAAATTGTCGAACATTTGTATTATGAACTTTCAAGTCAACCTAACCAAATTAGAACTTTTTTCATATCAGTAGGATGTGTTTGAAAATTGCTGTAATTTAATATCTATTTCGTAAAATTTTGTCAGTAACTCAGATTCAGATGTATCACCTTGTAGTTTCACTTTAATTAATGTAACTTACCAATTATCTAAACAACAAAATATTTTGAGTATTTCACTAATAACCTGTAAATTAGAAATTTGACTTTACATTCTTTGAGCTTCACTCAGGGGTCTTTATTAGAAGAAGTAAATTAAGCTGGCCAGTCAAGTATCTAGGTACTTCATTTAAATTTAATTTAAAATCTCGAGAATATTAGGGGAACTGAAGGAAAAACGAAATTTATAACATTGAACGTTTATTTTCATGTTTGTAAAACATTAACTTGATTTAGTTCCATTCTATATGAAATATCTATGTTTTTTTGTAAATTAATATCTGCCATTTTATTCTGTCATTAGCAATAGTTAATTTATTTTCTGGACATGTAATATTTCCTTCGTTTTATTTTCTTTGGTGAAATGTTTATTTGAAACATACCGAAAGTATCACCTTAATTCAATCACAATTTTTATCAATAAATTTAAATATTTATTTTTCTACATATCTGTTTAATTGAAGAATAATTCCTCTCTGGACCTTTTGAATTTGATGATAACATGATTTAAAGTTCTACTTACGCTTACCTAGATATCTAAAAGAACAGAAATAACAGGGTACTGATCTGGGGATCCAACAAGTATAGGACTTCAGGCAGAACAAATCAAGGGAGAAAGTAAGTATTGAGCCATCTTAATATCTCCTGACCTAATGTAGCGTTTCTTATCCTGCTAATATAATCTGATAGATAGATACTTTTATGTTAGGGTTGATAGGCAATGTTGACCGGACTTGGATCCACTTGAGGACAATCACTACATATTACCTTTCCCTTAAATTATCGGAAGGTTACACACACTGACTGTGTAAATTTTCCTCGAACTACGATGACAAT
Organism: Tillus elongatus; assembly: GCA_964006375.1. Lineage (NCBI taxonomy): Eukaryota > Metazoa > Arthropoda > Insecta > Coleoptera > Cleridae > Tillus > Tillus elongatus. Next base: position 27,792,877 of record OZ023263.1, on the reverse strand, counting down.
GTTGTTTGCATATCCCTGTACCTCGTACCCTCCCCCCTCCCCGAGAGCCTCCCTAGCAGGCCGTCCAAAACTAGGCATCAGGGCAGGAGAGACAGAAAGCTCCCCTGCCAGCACCCTGCCGGGACCCCGCCAGCAGAGTCCCTCCCGCGAGTGAGGTGAACACCGCCCTGTCCCTGAGCATGGAACCGATTCACCTGCAACAGGTCTCCTCTATTCGCCGCTCCCTGACAGCTGCCAGTACCGATCCAAATGAGGTGTTTCTGAAGGCCCGCTTCATGTCTACGGGGGCAGCGCACTGTTATCCAGCGTATTCTTCAGTTTCGGCACCAGTTCGTGCAGTGCTGCTTCTGTTGAGACTCCTGCTCTGTATGCATATTGTCCGCAGTTTAGGGGATATTCTTCCAGCACACCGCCCCTAATGAGCCGGCCGAGCAATTTTTCCATTGTTTTTAGCAAGAAGGACATGAGACTTATTGGCCTTAGAAACTTTGCTTGGTCTGCTGGTCGCCCAGGTTTAGAAATGAATATATCCCTGGCCAGTCTCCATGCCCTCGAAACATACCCCAGAGCCAGGCTGGCCCTCATAATGGGGGTATGCGCCGGCGCCAGTATGTCTATACCCTGTTGGAGTATGATGAACATTATTCCATCGAATCCCGGGGATTTGAATGGCTTAAAGCTGTTAATGGCCCATCTAATTTTGCTCCAGGTAACCACCTCTTTAGTGACTGTCCAGTCTACTCTAGATGCCGGCCTATGGCGCCTCTATTTCTGAGTGTTTCCAGTCCGGAGGTGATTATTATTTATTATTGCTATATCTATTAGGAAACTATCATTAAGAAATGCACTAATAGAGAGGTAACGATGGTGAGACTATTGGAAATTTTTTTCAAATAATCTCGTCTTAGGGCCACTAGAAACCATATCCAAGTTCCGTTTAAATTTTTATATGTTGTCATATAGATATATACATATATGTGTGTGTATATATATATATATATATATATATATATATATATATATATATATATATATATATATATATATATATATATATATATATATATATATAGTTTTTGTGACAGTCATATTGTTATTTACTTAAAAAATTGTGGGAAAGTTGTCAGTTGCAAAATCAAAACTCTTTATTAAATGCCGAGCTTTCGGAAAAGTTTATTCCATTCTCGAGGATATAACGCGAGTTTTACTTTCACTAAATATGGAATAAAAACATGAAAAAAAACCTTTTTGTAAATATCACACTTTTCGACTTCAGTCAAATTTACAAAAATGTTTTTTTCATGTTTGTTATTCCATAATTAGTTAAAGTAAAACTCGCGTTATATCCTTGAGAATGGAATAAAGTTTTCCGAAAACTTGGCATTTAATAAAGAGTTTTGATTTTGCAACTGACGGCTTTCCCACATTTTGTTAAGTATATATATATATATATATATATATATATATATATATATATATATATATATATATATATATATATATACATATCCATATATATGTATCCGAGCGATACCTCAAAAAATACTCAACTGATTTGAACGAAACTTGGCACATGTCTTCGTTTTGTTACAATCGCGGACTAGTTCGTAAATAGCTATAACGGACATATTTTCCCCCAAAAATATACAAAAATATTTTTGAATATGCTTTATTTTTGAAAGTATTAGAATAACTGGAATGAGACTTTATACGTAGCTAGAGATAATGCATATAAACCTCTGTTGTCAATTTTAAGTTATTTGGTTCACAATATTTGGAGTTTTTTCCAAATTAAAAAGGAAATCTGAAAGACATAAATTGAAACAACTTAAGCGGTTAAAATCTAATGCCGAACAAAGACAGAGTAGTCAGTTGCCATGCGTATATTTATACATACCAGGCATACATCATAATGCAACGTTAGCCAGACAATACAAATAACACACGTAAAACGAGGTCGCCACAACAATCCTATTGTGGAACGAACGTACACACCCAAACTGTGGCTATTTTACCCAAATGATCACCTTCGGGAATATTCGGAAACTCGGATTTGGAAAATGTTCAAATATCCTAATCTGAAAGCCAGATGGAAATAAGGAAGTTTTATATTAGCTGTTTGGAGTAAGAAGCAGATGTGATAGTGTGTTTGTTTATTTCTTAAGGTTTGACAGTTCTGTTCCGAGGATAAGTAAATGATTGTATATGCTTATAAAATTGTAAACCAAAGAATATTGACGTGTTTTGTCTATTTATTATGGTTTAGCAGTTCTCTTTTGATGTTAAGTAAATCATTGTATAGGTATTATGCTTCCAAAATTGGAAAGCAAAGAATATTAATCTTTGGGTGATGAATAAAAAGGCATTTTCTTTCTAAACAAATATTTTATTCCTTGCCCCCAGGGACAAGGAATAAAAATATTTTTTGGAAAGGAAAGGCCTTTTTATTCATCACCCAAAGATGTCAACCCCAAACATTTTGACGTTTAGGAACAATAAAGAATATTAACGTTAATATTCGTTAATTAATTTTTCAAGTATGTAAATTATTTAAATAATGAATAGGTAACTAGCACTAAATAGGCCGTAGAGAAATCGCTTCGCTTAGTTATTGTTTACGGGACTCAAATATCTCTCGGATGTGAATATCTACTTTACAATAAATAGTTTTTAGTTTTTAATAAGTTAGCAGCTAAATTATTTAAAAAAAACTCTAACAAGGAGACAGAACGGTGTTTACCAAGTAGCGAATTTTCATAACTTTATATGAGGATATTTTCTTCGCTCATTTCCAATCAAAAAATCTCTGGACGCAGTAAGTGCGTTATGGTAGCGAATTTTCTTTTAAATATTTTTAATAGCAAATGTCTTTCTTTGATGAAAGCAGACATTGGTTGCCTATATAGTAGAAACAATGTACCATATTTCATCGAAATAAATTTATTGTTTCAAAATATATAAACATTATTCAAAAGTCTAGATGCAGCAAATGTGTTACGGAAGTGAATTTCCATAAAAATATTTTTAATAGCAAATGCGAGCAGGTATCAATCTGATAGCCTATGTAGTAGAAAAATGTACTATATTTTATCAAAATTACTTATGGTTTGAAAATATACAAAAAATTTCCGAAAATAAACTCAAATGTTGGTTTTCTAACCAACAAAGCTTACGTTAATAGCAAATTGAGTTATTGAAATTTGAAGGATTTAATGAAAATTCGGTAAATTTGCAGATTAGCTCCCGAATGCTTTTCAATCAATTGTTTTCAGAAACATTACTAGGACCCCACCTGGATGCACAAACCACAAGAACAATTTCTTGTTCACACCCACCAAGGAAGTTACGGGACTGGGAGTGAATAGTGGTGCTGTGTGGGATAGGCAGGGTTTAAGGGGGATATGGCTTCAAGGTGTGAAAAAGACAGTTTTCAAGCCCGCTTTATTCGAATTTTCTGCTCATATTTCCTGTTTACTACCTACCCCGCCCAGCACCCCTACTGACTCCTGGTCCCGTAACTTCCTTGGGGGGTGTGAACAAGAAATTTTTCTTGGGGTTTGTGGATGAGGGGGGGGGGCGAGGCAGGTTTCTGAAAACAGTTTTTTGAAAAGAGTTCGGGAGCTAAACTGCAAATTAACCGAAAATTCGCTACCATAACCCACTTACTGCGTCTAGATCTTTTTCTTACAAACGCATCATATTTCGATGAAAAATTCAAAAATGAATTAACGAATTTGTTCTACGAAAGTTAGCTAAAAAAAATTATACACCCCTACTCACTCCTGGTCCCGTAACTTCCTTGGGGAGTGTAAACAAGAAATTTTTTTGGGGCTCGTGGTTTGGGGAGGGGGGGGGGAGGTGCTGAGGGCGGTGGGCGTGTGTGTTAGGCAGGTTTGTGAAAACAGCTTTTTGAAAAGCGTTCGGAAGCTAAACTTCAAATTTACCGAAAATTCGCTACCAAAACGCACTTACTGCGTCCAGATTTTTTTCTTACAAACGCATCATATTTCGATAAAAAATGCAAAGATGCATTAACGAATTTGTTCTACGAAAATTACCTAAAAAAATTATAGACCGTTAAACCATAAACTTCACTATACTTACAGCAAAAGCATCGACTTAACTAAACCGACAGCCAAAGCATCAGAGAAAGGGCCTATTTGAAATGAATTTTCTGATAACATTCTAGTAAAATGAAGGGCAATGACGGTTGAATCTGAAACTTAAGGGTTTGCAGAACACTCTTCTTGCGACATTTTTTAACATCATCCGTATTTGTTTCAGGTTCTTTGTCTAAAAATTGCCAATTTTGATGTTTAAAATTGCGAGTTTGACGTTTTGAGGCAAACTCCAAAATTTGTTTCTTTAACTGCCCATAACTTCTTTGTCTTTAAAGCTAGAGACCTAAATTTTGGTACATAGTTTACTCCTTATAATACAAACACGCGTACCAAATTTGGCTGCCCTTACTTTGTTATTTCCAGATCTCCTCATTAACGAATTAAAAAAAAATCGCAAAGTATAGTAGCCATTGAAAATTTTCAAACAGTTGGCAAGATTGTTAGAACGTAAGCCGCCTTAAAAAGGCGAGCGTAACAACTCATAATATAATTTGACTGGGCCGAGAGTTTTTTCTAAAAAGCCGGTTCTTGCATTTTGAACGAATTTAATCATCACTTCACGAAATCACTGTACATAATTTAAGCTTAAAAGGGACATTCCTTATCACACTTTGTATTTGCTATCCAGTAATACCTTAACTAACAGCCAATTACGTAACTTGTGTCATGAATAAAGTCGCCAAGTAACGCGGCTTAAGCCTCACACACATACGCAACACATTCAGCTATCAGATAGGTATATTAAATTGATCATACTTCTTGCTCTGAGACATGGTGGCAATTTGTCATACTCACGTACTGTTGCTAACACACTTCTGGTTTAAGTTGATAAATAGTGGAATTACCGACTGGCTCCGTCTCTGATGACAAACTATGCTATGCGGCTTTGCCGTAGATATAATATGAGGAATTTCGTATCTCTCATATTACTTTAAAGATAAGTACTTATGGCTAAATTTATAATATACACATTTCTAATGCTAAAGTACTTATTCAAACATTTAGATGCTTTTTTACTTATGTCGCATTGTTAACGATAGCCAACACATACATGCATACGTGGTTATTGTTTTTTTATCTATAGAGGTCAGCATCGCTCGGAGATCATCCCCTACACATCTCAACCCCGCCACCGGTGTGTGGCGCGGGAGATTCATTAGGCATTAAGCATTAAGTCAGAACAACTAAATCAGTTAACACGTCTTTGGTTTTTACGAGGGCTCACAGCATAAATACTATCGTACCGTGGGTGCCGACAAGGAGGAAAGAGGCAATTTGTTAATTTTGGACTTGAAGGTTTGGTGGTTCGGAGGAGAAGGAAAAACGTGTGCCCGCAAGACATTCCACAACTTGGAAGTCCTCGGGACAAAAGAGCGGACATATCAAGATGTTCTATATCTGCTGACCTGGACAGTAAAATGATGCATTCACTCTGTTTCCCTGGTGGATCTGTTGGGGACAGCAGGTGGAGGAACTATGAAAGAAAGCTCCTCTGAGCAGTGCCCGTGTAGATATCTATAAAAGAGAGAGAGGTCACCAACGACATGTCGGTGGGCAAGGGATGGATGCCTTTGGGTGAGGGTAGGGTCATCGATGAGACGCATAGCTCTCTTCTGAATGGAGTCCAGGATAGCGAGTGTAGAAGCGGCAGCGGCACCCCAGATGTGGGAGCAGCATTGTATAAGATATAGGGATTAGCTAGTGAAACGTATTTGCGAGCCCGGAAGAGGAAACCTAATTTCTTAGCAGCCGCTTCTGCAATTGATATGACATGTTCGTGTCAATTGAGATTTCGATTTACAGAAATACCAACAAGTGAAAAGGACTCAATACTTTGAATAACTTGGTTGTTCATTGTGATGGGTCTAGGGCTGGTGTAACTTTTATGAGATAGAAAGCAAGACCGAAAATTGGTGAAGTTGAATTGTACAAGATTTCTACGTTCCCAATCTAATATCTTCTGGAGATCCAGAGAGACAGAACCCTCCATGAGTCTGCGATCCTCATCTAATTGGGCTAAAGAGACAGGCTTAGAATATTGTATATTTGAGTGAAGGACAGGAGCAAATTCTGGTGCCCGTTTTTTGAGAACAATTGCTGGGATCTCGTCAAGGCCAGAGGCTTTCGTGGTATTAAGAGAAGATAGTATCTTTCGTACCTTTTAGTGAATTTTCATTAAGAAAATTCACTAATAGAGAGGTATGGTGAGACTTTTGAAAAATTTCTTCAAATGAGCGCGAATTTGGTCCTCTAGAACCCATATCCAAGGTCGGTTTTGATTTTTATATGCTTATATATATATATATATATATATATATATATATATATATATATATATATATATATATATATATATATATATATATATATATGTATCCAACTGATAACTCAAAAAATACTTGACCGATCTTCACTAAATTTGGGGATTACCTTGATTTTGTTAATGGCTTGGATGAGTTCGAAGATGAGCACCGTAGGTTTAATTTTTTGTATAAAAAATGTAAAGGAAATTTTTAAAACGCAATATTTTTGTTTGTTTGAAGTACTGCAGTGATTCAAATGAAAATTTGCACATATAAGGGAGATGTCAAAATAAAGTTGGTAACCAAATTTCAACTTAAATGGTCCACGAGGAAAGAAGTTGTTCGAAATTAAAAAATGTGTAAGAAATAAATAATGTGTAAGGAATAAATAATCTACGACATCAGTTTGAATTGCATAGGCATTTCGCACATGCAACGTTGACAAGGATAGTTAGAGTATTAATGTGTTTTTTATTACTTTAGACCCGAAAAATGTAAATCGTGGAAGCCAGACAACGGTAGTTAAATATAAATAAGCAGGGTTGTCAGATATAATAAAAATTATGTTAGTATGAAAACATATGGACCTAACATATTTTTTTTAAAATTATTAATGACATAATTCAAACAATAATCGCGGTACAATAACCAAACATTTTGAATTACCAAATCCGTATCATATTTTAAATTAAAACGTATTTGTTACCAAACCGGATCATATTTTAAATTAAAACGTATTTGTAATTTACAACTTTTTTTTTATTTTCTTAAGTATAATTGAAGACGGGGATGTAAGATATATGCCCGGTTTCACAAACGCTGGTTAAAGTGCCGGTTAGTTAATCCTCCGTTAACGTTAATCAATGATTAAATATTGGCGAGCGTTTCACAAAGCATTTTTAACTCTCGGTTAGCTAACCGGCGATTAGCAGTTGATCCAACTTGGCAACAATGCAAATACGTCACTGCTTCGGTGTTTGACAGTTGAAAGACAGCATGACAGCATTATTTGTTATCGTTTGCGGTAACGGTGTTTTGTGAATTGTGTGATATTTGTGTGTTTAATTAATTAGTGATCAAAAAATGGATAATAAAGATAAGAAAAGGGGCAGGGGAACTAATTATTCTCCAGAGGAAAAAGAAATCCTGATGGATTTAGTGAAACTGTAAGTTTGAGTATCCTTACTACATTTATCACAGTAATTTGCCGCGAAATATAGTTGTTATATGTTATACTTTTATAATGTTTTATTCTGGCTTTGTTATTAGTTATTTATTCTAGTTTTTCCATCCTTCATATGTCCTACATCCTTTTTTCACACAAATTATAAGTTTAGAAAATGCCCTTAACCTTAAAATGTTGACCAGGATTTTATGAGGTTAAAATTAAATCTTTAGTTATCTTCTTACTTTTTCGAAAGTAACATTACCTCAAGTAAACTTTTCTGATCATAATGTTCTATATTAGCTTCCAGAAGTACCTAAAAGCTTTTTACTTATAGCACAAGCATTCCTGTGTATTATAATCATACAAGTGACAATTTCCATATAAAAATTATTTTAAATTAACCCACACCTTCATTTTCTGTATCACTATTAAAAAATAAAGGAATAAATGAATGTGTTGTAAATACTACACACAAATCAAAAATGTATTCCCTTCCTGTTAAACGTTTGATATCCATAATTCACCTCCTATCCTTTCCACATCCCTTATGTTTTTGTTTTAGCTACAATAACAAGATAGAAAATAAGAGGACAGACCTTGGAACCTGCAAAGAAAAAAGTGATGCCTGACAGCACATCACTGTCCAGTTTAATGCCCAGGTGAGAAGCGATAGCCGTTCTCAACAGCAGCTAAGGAACTTATATGACAACTTGAAAAGGAATGCTCGAAAGCAAATGGCTACAGAAAATGTAAGTCTATTTTCGGTACAGTTATCAACATATTTATTAATTACATTTTTTTTACTAACAGAGACAGCGCTATGAGGACCTAGGTGTGTCAAGAGAAGAAGTGGGAAAACTTCAAAAAGCAAGCTGCATTGGAGAAGGTAATTATATAACCTTTTTGAATAAAAAAGTATAGTAACTATGTAGTAGTTAGAGTTATTTTTGCTTATACTGTGGCATTCGATCATTGTTCGAATATAATTTTATGTTCAACCATATTTCATTATTTTTTATAATCATGCCTATATTTCTTAGATAAACACATAGGTGACATATACCCACTTACATAACACACGTGTGCTTATGGTTATAGATAAGCCATAACTAATTTATAATTTACTTGTAGAAAGAACGGCAAGAAACTGGTGGTGGTACCTGTTCTACCACTCTACCGGATGTTGGCAGTCAAGTATTGGGTTTGCTTGGGGACCAAGTAAAGCCTCTAACAAATCCTGCTGATAGTGCTGCAATATATTTTGGTAAGATCATTTGTATTCAAATGTAATATAAGTTGTTAGTAAGTAAATTATATTTTGATAAAAACCGATGTGGGATAAAAGCTTGAAGTTTTATTGTTTTTTCTAAAATAATAATCATATATACCTAATATACCTTAGAAATGTACTGTGAGATTTCCATACTTTAATGATTACATACAGTTTTTCTACTGTTCTAATTATTTTACTAGCAAGACAGGTCCTTACCTAGTTTCGTCAATAGTTGTTGATTTTATAGTTTCTAACAAAATTGTAATTTATCATCATAATACAAAACTTAAAAAAACAGCATATTATGGGCAAGAATATGTTTTTTTTTACAATGAATCAACAATAGCTAAAAGCCAATGTATTTTTGCTAATATGTAAAATGGAAGGTACCTTTGTTTTAAAATATCAAAACCACTTTTAAGGTCGGCTTTTTAGTAAATTTTTATTTTAAAAAATTCCTCAATAGAGGGGTATCGATGGTGAGATTTTGCAATAAATTTTCTAATGGGCGCGAGTAGATAGGGCGACACCTGGGCCCATCCCCTCCACTTTTTACTGCGCATGCGCGTGACGTCATGCGCATGCGCTGACCTGCGCAGACCTGTGACAGTTGACAGCTGACCTGTCAGATTTGACAGGTGTCAAATGTCACTGACCTGACAGCTGTCAGCTGTCAGCTAACCTGACAGCTGTCAACGTCCGCTGTCACCTGACCTGACATGTGTCAACGTCAAATGTCACCTGACCTGTCAGATGACGTCACAAGCATTCCAAGATGGCTGACCTGTCATAGACAGTCGCAAGCCGGGTTCTCTCTATGGAACTAACCTGAGATGACGTCACAAGCATTCCAAGATGGCTGACCTGTCATAGACAGTTGCAACTCCGGGGGTTCTCTCTATGGAACTAACCTGTGATGACGTCACAAGCGTTCCAAGATGTCTGACCTGTGTGTCCATAGATAGCCACAAGTCAGGTTAGGTATTAACTGTCTTGTGATGACGTAAGATGTTCCGTCTGACCTGTGTGTCCATAGATATCTACAAGTCAGGTCTCCATGTGTGTATTTGAAGAATACCATCTGTCTGTCTGATTGTTTATTAATTATTAAGGTTATGTATGTATTTGTTTATTAAGGTTAGGTGTTCGTATACACAGCTGTTTGGTTTGTTTATTGTGTTGTTGTTGTTGTTGTTAAGGTGTATTGAAGTTTGTTAGGGTATTTCGTTTTTGGCGGGAAATTTGAATTTGTTTGAAAATTTCTGTCTGTTGTGTCCAGAGATCTTACTCCTCAAGCTAGAGAACATTCTATTTGTAAAGTTGTAGAGTGTAGAGAATATTCTCTAGCTCGAGGGGAGACATCTGTTGGACACAGTCATTCGGTTTAGTCACACACACATACATATATGAGGAAGATATATTGAGCGGGTAATTTGAAATTTTGATTTTAATTTGAAATATGATTTTTGAAAGAAAAGCATTCGCCAGAAATTAGATTTGAACCCCCAACCATACAACTTACTAAGATATGCAAACGCCCCTAAACCGATCATGCTATTCAGACATACGATGAAAGTTTGTTATCAGTGGGTATATATATAAAACAAAAACCTGTTACATAAAACGAGTTTATGAGGGTGCTGAGTTTGTGTGTGTGGGCAAAGGTGGTATCTCTATTACATTCCAATTTGAATAATAGGAACTGTAATTTAAAAACAATTGTATATATTTTATAGTAAAAAAGATATTTTATAAGACGTTCCAATTTACCTATCTAATATCATTTTAATAACAAAAACGTTTGAAGTAAACTATATCAATAACAAAAACGTATTTACATGAAGCTATGTTAATGATTTGTTTTAATAGGGTAATAAAACTCGGGGACCTGGTTTTTATGTAGGCGTGTTTGTTTATGTTAGTGTTTTGAATGAATCTGAACTTATATAGGGAGTGATCAAAAACACACAAGTAACAAAACTCGATTTAAAACAACTAAACTAAACTTTTGATATACGAGGATTGTTTGATAAGTATTGTTTGTATGCAAACATAAATAATATAATAGTATACTTACATACAGCAAGAGACGTCATACATGTTTCACGGCTTAACACACACTGACGTCTGTTGAGGTCTTGAATGGGGGCCCTTATAGAAATAACACAGTTGTTTAATGACATCCACTTGAACCAAACAAAACATACAGACGCTGTTGTTGATTGTTAACACACACACGTCATGACAGCTCGAAGTCTTTGCTTAGACTGACAGAGCTGTGTAATAAAAGACAGACAGACAATTGATTGCCCAACAAGTATCATTGAACCAAACAAAACATACAGACGCTGTTGTTGATTGTTAACACACACACGTCATGACAGCTCGAAGTCTTTGCTTAGACTGACAGAGCTGTGTAATAAAAGACAGACAATTGATTGCCCAACAAGTATCATATAGAAACTTGTTTGAGCTTGTACAGCTGTTTAACAAACACGTCATGACAGCTCGAAGTCTTTGCTTAGACTGACAGACAGAAAGGGGTTAATAAAAATGCAACAAAATAAAAATAAAACAACTGTTTTACATACAATAAAAATTTATTAGGATTAATTAAGTTGTACATATTGATACATAAATGACATACAATTATTACATAATGGCTCTAACGATACCCGTTAGAGGTTTATATTCCATTACACTGTCATGAATAACCAGACAATAAACACGAGTATTTTTTGGGAAGTTGGCGTGACTCATAAACTCCACCTTAATGTCCACCGTTGAAGACTTGATTGACTCGTTCTGGTGCTGACAGTCAATCACAAATAGAGCTCTGTCTTTAAACTCGTCATAATTCAAGATAGGCTCCGACATGTTTTTATAACAGAAGCTTTTTTGAAAATCTGTATACATGTTATAGGCTTCTGCATATTTCGATTTCTCAAAATCCATATTCATAGATTCATAAGGGTAGCATTCTGAATTTAGAAACACTCGAAGGTCCATCATACCAATGTTATCGAAATAGTCTGACCTCTTCTTCACGTTATCCTTACGATCTGTTTGAAATGCTATAATCACATATCGAGGTCTTTCCAAGTTGGTTGCAGTTTTAACAGCCCACACATCTCTGTTGATATCTCTGAGTGCTGGTAACTCGTATATGTCCCATTTGCGGTAGGCGAGAAATATAGAGGTGTCTTTGGCTATTTTATCCATCAGTTCCAATTTCATTTTATCATTGGGAAATACATGTTTTACCTTTAAAAACATATTGGTTACGGTAATTTTTGCTCGTGCCGTACCTGTGCTGTAATAGCCATTGGAATCGTTTCGACTTCTTGTAAAGCGGAAAGTATGTTTGCCACAGAGAACTCCTTTGAAATGATGAAAGAAACTGAAGAGGAACCAGACAGGTATGAGCATGTGAAACTTGTTATCATTTAAGGTGATGTGCTCCGACGACACATTCAGACCGGCGTTGCTAAGAGATTGGGCTTCATTCTTACTGAACGATAGCAGACTTTTGATGATGGTTGTGGTGTATGGGTCTCGCACTCGTTCCACTTCCTTGTTATTTAACTCATAGGTCATTGATTCAAACAGAGCTGCTCCTCCATTATTTGACAGATAACAAGCACCAGTGGCATTTTGGACTGCTACAGGTTCCAGAGCACCTTCGATTATTAGAGCTGACTCGGCCAGACATACGAACGCATCTTGTTGGTTGATGGCTATTTCAATTTCATCGCTGTTACCAAACGATTTAGTTGGTGAATAGTAAGAGCGCAGCTCTTCTCGATCGATGCCATCATCAAACACGGGTTCTTTGAATATTTCTAGTTTTGACGACATGATAACCCAGGCTTTGCAGGAACTCAATATTATCGGGACGAAGCGTACCCTTTGACGTGTCTGACTCAACTGAATTTGATGTGGTAGATGCACTTGCTTTTATATCCTTGAAGACCAACATACTAAGCAACTTTTATAAGTTTCAAGCGAACAGACACCTCTTCACCTTGAAAGTTGACAGGAACTGAATCTTGGTCGACGATGTCGATGCTTATATTGGAAATCTCTTGCTTGTTCACCGGCAAGTAAATTAAATTTTTAGGTTCTATGTCGATTGCGTAGCCAGGATCAACCATCGGAGCAAACTCATACAGCGTATGTGAGGGTTGTCCGTTATAATAGGAACCAGACACGATATTGGTTTCGATGCGAATCTGTCTAACATCCACTATATCAACAGGTAAATCAGATTCATAAAAGGTGTCCGGCTGAAGAACTTGTTTTGAAAAGCCCAACATTCGCCCAATCGAACCATCAAATTCAAAACTGACATTTGTATAACACTTTAGTCTGCATTTGATGGTGTTCGGATTAGGTCTCAGAATCAGAGCCTGTTGCTTTTGTTCGTGTGTTGCTGTAGCACCAACAAGTTCATTTTGAAGTAACTCTTCCAAGTGTGTTATTTCATAAGCACCGGTGGGTATCGTGATGGTTCGCCAACCGGTTCCTTCTTTTACATGAAATTTGTTTTTACCTTCATAGATGTTGGGTATGTTGTTGTAGGTGTGAAAGCCTATCAAGGCAACAGCATAATTACCATCCAAAACAATTGGTGGATGGTAGTCTGACGACAGATGGGAGCTGCGGTCTTTCAACACAAAGGTGTGCGCCATGACTGATACACACAGGCTACTGTTTCAGTCTTTTATTGCATTGGTTTTTGCAGATACAACCCATAACCGTAGCGCTGTTTCTTGAGATACATGCCTTTGCCCAGTCTCTTGCATTTTGGCTTAAATTTCAAGCCACTCCCTCTCCTACCCATCGCGATGGCTTCCATTGTTTTGTTGTGTCGTTCTTCCTCCTCTAGTTTCTGTTTCGCAGACTTGGCATCGTTCACGGCTTTGGCAATACCTGCAGCACCGCCACCCAGAGCTCCTAGTGCTGACAGCCCACCAAATATAAGAGGCAACAACGGAAGGAAGCCTCCACTTTTAGGTATTGGAATAACTCGAGGTTTCTGCACATTCTTACGTCCACCAATGTTTCTAACAATTGTATGAGCTATATCAAACACGGCGTTCGCTGTTGGAATAAGGTTTCTATCTTTTATAACTTCCTCAATCAGACTTAGTATGTTTTTAAAGGGGACCTTCTTCTTTGGCTTCGAGTTGATTACATAAAACCCCTCATCAAGTTTTCTGTTAACTTTCATGGTGTTTGTAACGCCCCGCAACGTTTCAGCAAAACCTGTATCTGTCTTTGTTAATAACAACCCTCACTCTGTGACACCAACATGCATACTGACTGGGTGTCTCACTTGCATTCATTTATATATACACACCCAATAAAATATAGTTTAGTTTAAGTTAAGATGCGTACCAGCAAACACGCTTCTGCCTTACCCATTACAAATATAGACGATGTTGTTACGGACACAGCTCAACAACAACTGAGGCATGGTCCTCTCTTTCCAAACACCGTTCGCTGTATCATATGTGGTCCGAGTGGTTGTGGTAAAACTAATGTCATGCTGAGTTTGTTGTTTGAAGCAAACGGTTTAAAATTTGATAACGTGTATGTGTATTCAAAGTCTCTGTATCAACCGAAATACAAGATGTTAAAGGAGGTGATGAATGCAACAAAAGGTGTTGGTTACTATCCTTATAGAGAAAACGATGAAATATTAGATCCGGCAGATGCCAAGGACAACTCTGTGTTTATATTTGATGATGTAGCTTGTGACAAACAAGATAAAATAAGAGCATACTTCAGTATGGGCAGACATAAGAATATTGATTCATTCTATCTCTGTCAAACATATACACGAATACCCAAGCATCTGGTACGTGACAACACCAATGTTATTGTGTTATTCAAGCAAGATGAAACCAATTTAAAACATGTGTACGACGATCATGTAACCACCGATATGGACTTTAAACAATTTAAAACTATCTGCCACCAATGCTGGAAAGATAATAAGTATGGTGTGTTGGTGATTGTGAAGGAAAACGATGTACACAAAGGTCGATATAGAAAAGGATTCGATAGATATATATTATTCTAACAATGATAGACAGGACAGACAGCTGTCTAACACAGGTGTCTAACACAGATGTCATACAGGTGTCTAACACAGGTGTCTAACACAGCTGTCTAACACAGCTGTCTAACACAGCTGTCTAAGACAGCTGTCTAAGACAGCTGTCTAACACAGCTGTCTAAGACAGCTGTCTAACACAGCTGTCTAACACAGCTGTCTAAGACAGCTGTCTAACACAGCTGTCTAACACAGCTGTCTAAGACAGCTGTCTAACACAGCTGTCTAAGACAGCTGTCTAAGACAGCTGTCTAAGACAGCTGTCTAAGACAGCTGTCTAAGACAGCTGTCTAACACAGCTGTCTAACACAGCTGTCTAAGACAGCTGTCTAACACAGCTGTCTAAGACAGCTGTCTAACACAGCTGTCTAACACAGCTGTCTAAGACAGCTGTCTAAGACAGCTGTCTAACACAGCTGTCTAACACAGCTGTCTAACACAGCTGTCTAACACAGCTGTCTAACACAGCCAGACATCGTGATAAATAAGAAGGCATGTACCGTGACAGAGTCAGTATATGTTAAACCACCACACAACCTGTATCGCTCAAACAAATGATTAGACCGACTGGTAACACCAAAAACAGTTGTAGCACAATGGAAGTGTTGGGTAAGGAAGAGCGAAAAGTTAAGAGAAGGATTTTACAACTTGCTGACAATATTCGAAAAAAACATTTAATGCTTAAACTTAACAGAGCTGAGAATGATGATGCTCTGCAACGTTTATATAAACCACTTGTTGAGCCCCTAAGTGAAATATCTAAAAACACAGCAGCACTGCAGCAGCAACAGCCATCGCAACCACCAAAGGTTGAACAAATCAAAGACGAAGTCGATATACCAGAAACGAAACCCCAAGTACAGTTCCTTAAAGACCATGAAGTTTTTGAAGCTGAACCAAGGGAAGAGGCTGAGGCGACAAGTTCCGATGAGGACATCCCAACATTTGAAGAGCTTGAGGCAGACCTACAAACTGTCACAACCAACCCTGCATATCAAGAATTTTTGGAGCAATATCCTGAACGAGTTCGATATTATGTAGACAAGTATTTTACTGAACCACCGAGGCTTGCTACTATTGATCAAACGTATGGTGCTCGCTACGCTAAAGATACTGGTAGCTGGAGTCTTGGCAACAAACACTTGGACTTTACTGATGCTGAGATTCAACTGGGCCAAAGGAGATACCCGCAAACACAAGGTTTGCTAGAATTGATATTTATGAAAACACCTAGAGGGTATACCTATGATGATCTTCAACACTATAGAGATATTCTAGAAGCAACTAGTGTTCATAAAATGAACTATGATCCTAACGCACGAACCAAGGGTTGTTCCTCTGAAAAGTATCTGACTCTAATAAAACCAGTGATAAATCCACGAGGTCGTAGATCCTCAACACCTCAAGGTTTTGGTTACACCTACGAGGAAGACGATGACGACAGCACCGACAGACATCTTAACAAAAAACAAAAGACTGAACTTAAAACTCAGAGTGATAAGAGCAGCGATAGCAACGGCATGAGCCCTAACAACAACATCAGCACCAACAACTATATGATACAAAATAACAAACAAATAGCCTATGTGTATTGGAATGACATAAACGAGTTGGTTGACAGACTTAGACTTTTAGTGGCTTCCCAAGTTGCAGGTAATACTGCTCATAACAACGAAATTCAGTCAATCTTGGAAGAACTAAAAGAAGCTAGTGTTATCACCTAGTAAGCCCACAGCCATGAAGAGACACCGACGACAACAACAACAACAGCACCAACGCAACACTGAACCATCTAATGTTAATAATTCTATAAATGTATTCCAACAAAGAGTTTACATACTTGTACTTAGAATCAAATAAAAGTCTTTGTTAAAATTAATGTGTTTTTATTTTGTAATACAATTAAAAAGTATGTCTTAAAGCAATAATATCCTGAACAAACTTATCTTGTGGTACATCTGCTAAAATACATGGATGATGTCATACTTCTAACGACTGTATTCTAGACAAGCTCAAACACGAATAATGTGGGGTTATTGAACAGATATAACACAAGGTCATCAACTGACAGGTTGTTTACCTTTAAGAGGGCCTTTCTCTTGTGTATATTAAACAGATACACAGACAAGCTCAAACACGATCAAGGTTAACAACTGTAAAACGTTGTTTATCCTTTGTAAGACCTCTCTCTCTCTTACATCAGTTTGTTTCCTCAATACAAGAGACAGAGACACTTGTTCAGTATGTGTTAAGTCGTGAAACAAGGATGACGTCTCTTGCTGTATGTAAGTACACTCTTATTATTATGTCTGTTTGCATTCAAATAACAAATACAAACATAACCTTACTAAACAATCAGATGATTGGTAATCAACATGTATACAAACACCTAACCTCATATGTAAACAACAACTGGCTTTTGTTTTATATATACAACAGCGAACAAACTTTTAACGTGTGTGTCTGTGGAGCTATTGGTTTAGGGACAGTGTATATATGTAAAGCAAACAACGGCTGATTCGAGGTTCGTGGGTTCAAATCTAAGTTCAGGCGAATGCTTTTCTTTCAAATACACATGCATCTGTCAGTTTAAGCAAAGACTTTGAACTGTCATGACGTGTTTGTTAAACAGCATGTATAAGCTTCAACAATGGCAATCAGTTGTCTGTCTGTCTGTATCCTCAACACAGAAGACACCTGTTCAGTAGTGTGTGTATTAAGCTGTGAAAGAAGGCTGACGTCTCTTGTTGTATGTAAGTACAATCTTGTATTATCTCTGTTTGCATTCAAATAACAAATACATAACCTTAACAAACAATCATATGACTGGTAATCAACACGTGTGTGTGAACATAACCTTAATAAACAAATACAGACAGTAGTGTGTGTGTGTGTGTGTGTGTGTGTGTGCGAACATAACCTTAATCAACAAATACAAACATAACCTTAATAAACAATCAAAATGGTTTGGTAATCAGTCTGTATACGAACACCTAACCTTAATAAACAAATACATACATAACCTTAATAAACAAATACAAACATAACCTCAATAAACAATCAGATGGTGTGTACTAAGCATGTCATACAACACTTAACCTAAATAAACAATCAGACAGATGGTATTCTTCAAATACACACATGGAGACCTGACTTGTAGATATCTATGGACACACAGGTCAGACGGAACATCTTACGTCATCACAAGACAGTTAATACCTAACCTGACTTGTGGCTATCTATGGACACACAGGTCAGACATCTTGGAACGCTTGTGACGTCATCTCAGGTTAGTTCCATAGAGAGAACCCCCGGAGTTGCAACTGTCTATGACAGGTCAGCCATCTTGGAATGCTTGTGACGTCATCTCAGGTTAGTTCCATAGAGAGAGTTGCGACTGTCTATGACAGGTCAGCCATCTTGGAATGCTTGTGACGTCATCTCAGGTTAGTTCCATAGAGAGAACCCGGCTTGCGACTGTCTATGACAGGTCAGCCATCTTGGAATGCTTGTGACGTCATCTGACAGGTCAGGTGACATTTGACGTTGACACATGTCAGGTCAGGTGACAGCTGACGTTGACAGCTGTCAGGTTAGCTGACAGCTGTCAGGTCAGTGACATTTGACACCTGTCAAATCTGACAGGTCAGCTGTCAACTGTCACAGGTCTGCGCAGGTCAGCGCATGCGCATGACTCGCGCATGCGCAGTAAAAAGTGGAGGGGATGAGCCCAGGTGTCTCCCTATCTACTGGCGCGAATTAGAACCCATATCTGGGGTCAGTTTCCATTTTTATATGTTTATATATATCCAACTGATAACGCAAAAAATAATTAACCTATTTCGAAGAAACTCGACAGGTGCCTTTCTTTTATTTATGGCTTGGATGAGTTCGTTAGCTAGGAAAATCGGTCAAGGTTTTCCAGGAAAATTTTGAGTTTTCTTTCGAAACAAATTTTTTTCTTCGATAATTACAAAGCTCTTTTAATGAAATTTCGTTAATATCTTGCCTTGGAAAATACCTTACTACATACCAAAATTCAACTGTGTAAGTTTATAGAAAATTGAGTTATTCAAATTTTACTCTACATTATCAACCTCACCATTGCTACAGTACATAATAAACTGGACACTACACTTGCCCAGCTGCTGTAGATATCATTACATGATATGTCTATAATATTTTGACAAAGCAGGCTTTCAGAAAGCACATTTTCTTTAAGTTTACACATTTGTTTTAAATACACCTTTTTTTTTCAGATATTGATCTTCCACTATTTATTGAACCCACTCCCGAACCTTATACTATTCCTGATATCAGTACTCCTGAAACTTCTGTACCCAGAAAAAAGGCTCCAAAAAAGATACTAAAAAGAAAACACACGGCTGAAGAGCTAAATAAAAATTTATTTTCGTAAAAAAATTCAAAATGCTGACTTGCAAAGAAAGCAAATGCTGCAGCAGCATAAAATACAAATGAACATTTATAGGCTACAGTTACAAAAATTAAAGCAATAAAGTCTGCTTAGTTTTAAATATTTGTTTTCTTGAAAGATTGTTGATATTTATTTTTAATTTCCATTTATACATTTAACTTACAATAATGTGTATAACAATTTAATTTAACATTGATATGATGACACATAAATCCAACAACTCCTGTATGCCACCTTAGTTATGTATGGTATTATCATATTACATTATATGTTTTAATCAGAGAACACTTCTGAAGATAAAAAAATTATATATAAAGTAACTACAACTATATTAGATTAAATTGCAACTAAATTAGATTAAATTACAACATATTAAAGAAAAAAGAGCATGGTCTCACAAAAGCAGTAAAAACTAAGCACTGAAAGCAAAACCTATAGAATAGCAACACATTGTTTTATCTAGAAAATAAATCTTTTCCAGTATGTATTAGGCAGAGGACCCTAGAAATTGATTGTTTCACTTGATTTGAAGAAATTGAAAAACTAGCACATCATGTTGGAGTATATTATTTTATGAACTCAATTTATTAGCCTAATTTGCCCAATCGACTAATTTACCTTACGTAATGAAGAAAAGCGATCTTTCCCTTGGGAGGTGACAAACGTTTAATAAAAATAACCAAAACGCTTGGTATAACTTCACGCAAGTATACTTTGTTAGGTTGAAACACAGTGTTTCGGTCTCACAGTTATTATTGATGAACGTAAGATACCTATATATTAAAAAGTCTAGACACAGCAACATGATCTGACAGTAAACATTTTTTTAATTTAAAGCTTATAACTTTTGTTCTTGTAACATAAAGATCTAAATGTTGGTGTATAGTTAACTTTTTATATCGTAAACCTTAGTACCAAAATTGGTTGACATAGCTTTTTTCTTTCGGAGATACGAATTTTTTCTGAAAGAAAACCCAAAATTTTGTCAGAAAACCTGGTCCAATTTTTCTGGCTAACAAACTTATCCACGCCATTTACAAAAGGAAGAAAGGAAGGTACCTGCCAAATTCTTTCAAAATGGGCCCATATTTTTTTGAGTTATTGGCGTGATATATATATATATATATATATATATATATATATATATATATATATATATATATATATATATATATATATATATATATATATATATATATATACATGTATCAAAACTCAAAGGTCGTGATCTTCCCATTTGTAGATTTTTTATACAAAAATTCACTGAAATGAAGTGCATACTGAATTATTATGCACTGAAATCTCCAACTTAAATACAGATACATTTGTTCATCTTTAAAATAACCAAAAAATAGCTAGGAGACTTGAAATACTGAGACTGAGCTTAAAAGTTCAGTATATCCTATGAAATTTCATCGTGTTTCCATTATTTTTACTTGTCATACCTAACCCTGTAAGTACCTTGCTATTATATAATATTATATACCATATAACTAATTATTTTGAAACACGGTGTTTACAAGTGTTCTTCTTACAGAATCATTTTGGTGTGTTGTTGTTGTACTCTCCATGCCTTGATTGAAGACATCTTGAGCAGACACAGCTTCACCAAAGACATCCTCAGGCAGTTCTTCGTCATCAAAATCAATTGCCAAGTTATGGAAAATACAGCAGGCCACTATAACTCGTAACACCTTTTCTGTCTGTAAAGCCATACCATGCTGAAGGCAAGGAAAGCGACGTTTCAGTACTCCAAAACACCGTTCGATGGTATTCCTTGTTTTGATGTGAGCTGCATTATATGCTATCTCGGAATGGGTCTGTGGTCGCAATATGGGTGTTAATAAATATCTCCTACATGGGTATCCACTATCTCCGAGCAGGAAGTTGCTCCCATATAAACCCCTCTCAAAATCAGATGGCAGTGGAGAATCGTTAAATATAGTGCTGTCATGCACTGATCCAGGCCACCTAGCAATGACATGCATTATCTGTAAATTTTTATTTATTATTATTTGTGTATTTATAGAAAAAAAGCCTTTTCGGTTTCTGAACATTTCTGAAATGTCTCCCCCAGGTGATTGTATCTTAATGTGAGTACAGTCAACTGCACCTATTACACAGGGAAATCCCGCTATTGTAAAGAAATCCAGCACTGTTTTTTGAATTTCTTCTCCTTGTGGCATCTTTATAAATCTTTCACTCATAGAAGAAATTTTAATAGTAACTATTAACTATTCTGCATACTGTGGCCTTCGACACATTAAAAATGTCACCAATCACCTGCTGGAAGCTCCCTGTAGCATAAAACCGCAATGTAATGAGCATTTAATTCATTGCTGTCAATGCCTTATTCCTGTTAGTTGCTGGTTCTAGGTCAGGTCCAAAAATGTGAAGCAGCTCCATAGTGGCTTCTTTAGAAAAGCGAAAACGTTGCTTAAACTCAATATCATTATATATTTCAAAGGGATTAGTTCTTTCCCTTATAAAACGAATCCTTCTTGGCGATTTTCCATCAGAAAGTGATGACAAAGATGTATCAGGCATTCTAAAATATAAAAATATATAAATAATTGTAAGAAAATGCATATATTTTAGTTAAATATATATTTCTAATCATGTTTTGTTTCATTTTTATGTATATATTTATCGAATTTTGCTTAGAAACAGACATGAAATTTTGTAAAAAGAATCTGTCAAAATTGAGTCAAAAGTGTTTACTTTTGCAATTATTTTGGTATAATTATTCATTATGAACATAATTTGATATAATTTAAGCAATTACTTACCTTATTTCTTAAAAATATGTTAAAATTGCAATAAAATTGATATTTATGTTGAAAACAGCAAACCTCAAATGTCAAATAGCAAATGACATTGCCATAGAACAACTGCTAATCGATACTTAACCATCGATTAAAGTTAATCGACCGTTAAGCAAGTTTAACGGTCGATTAAGCCTTAATCGACCTTTGTGAAACACTTAACGGGGGATTTTGCATATTTAACGACCGATTAGTTAATCGACTGGTTAGTTAACTTTTGTTATCACTAATCGGGCTTTGTGAAATAGAAAATACATTTTAATCAGTCGATTAAGCCTTAACGGACCGTTAAATATTTAATCGAGCTTTGTGAAACTGGGCAATAATTTTCTCTGTTAGTGGCCTGGGCTGGAATAGTATACGCATGCTGGGAGAGTTTCGAACGGCATGGTATTCGTTGATATGTGGTTGGTTGCATAGGCTCGAGGTCCGTAGATAGAATCGTAAGAATCACGTTCAATTGATGTCTGGCAACAAGGTACGATCATGCTGTCACTTGTCACTTGCGATGTTTAAAATTCAACCTGTTGCCGTACAAGAAAATTCATTTCATTGCTTTTATTCGCATAATTGAGATAACTGTAAGAAATTGAGAGATATCCTACATAGATTGCATGGAATAGCCGCTTTGCTGGACTACAATAGGTTGAGTTAACAGGTAACCTATACAGGACTCACTCGACATCAGTAGTGTCTAATTAAATCGAGGCACGATAACCCTCAACAAGAGGTAATGTAGACTTGCGAATTTATTTTTTTATATCTCTATATCCGATGTTTCGCATTTTACAGGGATGTAGTGTTAGGCAATTGAAGTCCTTGCTTTCACCTAAAGCGGCGTGGTGTTTGGCAATATCTAGTGTTGTGTAAATAGAGGCAATTTCTATTGTTGGGTAGCCTCTGGATGTTTTATGGTGTGTATTTCATTGTTTCTGGTTTTAAATTAATGGTCCAATTACGTATGGTACAGAGTCACAAGCATGGTATGGTAAGGAGACCATCTTTGAATTCATTTGCAGGTCGTAGTGGTAATCGATTGTCATAGTTGTACTTCCAGACAGTCGAATGTCAACCGAGAGATCCAAGGCAGGATATAGAGTTTATGGTTCAGATAAGTTGTAGCCTGTATGCTTATAAAAGACATATTACTTTTGACCCTTTTAACGGCATTTATGAATATAATAGCTTCCTTTTGACTGGTCATTAGGGTGATTAGTAGATTACGTTGCTATTAACAGACAGATAAAGGTATCTTGAGAGTTTGCAATGCTTCATGTTTATTATTTGAGCTGTCTGAAGCTTACATTGATATAATTGGTCAGAATTTTGCGTAGGTGACTCAGTAATTATTAGGATATTTTTACCAAGGTGTACAGCTTGCTTCACATACTATACAGAGTGATAATATTATTTGAGCTAGATATAGGATCTTAATACTGATATTTTTAAAGCGTATGTGAACTACACATATACACGTTTTGTGGTAGCTTCTTGATTTTAATGTAGTGATACTTTTTGCTAACTAATTATACAGGTTGTCTTGTCATTGATATCCATATAATTGATAGTAGTTTTTTATAACTGGAAACCATACAATTAGTTACAGCGTAGGATATTTTGTTAACCAGATTGGTTACGGTAGCTTAGATGACTCTCAATTTGCTTGCCCTAATATTTGAAGGTGTATATATTCATCGTTGACTCATTGTGTGACCTATTATAGTATCTGATTGTGTTTTTAATACACCAGAATGTTATTATATTTCTTTTTTGTACTTTGTGTTATATTTAGTCTGCATTTACTCTCTCATCCCCGAATCAGTGATACTGTTTTAACTAGTGTGTATTTGCTGCTATATTAGCCCTGGGATATCGGACAAGCGAGCATAAGTTTATGTGTATGTGTCATATATTATTTAGGAGGATCTAATGGTTGCATATTTATGCCACTTACATGCACCCACGGGTACTTTCCTCTTTTAGGTTAATGTAAGTTACAACATTTTAATATCCAGTCCTGCAGAGTTTTTGTCATGGGTTTGACGTCCGACGTAGCTCCCAGGTTGGTTTTAGGTACAGCTACCAGTGCAGTTCAGCGAGTTCTTGATTATAGTTGGATTGCAGGTGATTAAGGAGAGGTATTGTGTGATAACATCTTACTTTAATATCCGGTACTGGGTGTAAAACAATCAAGTGGCGCCCCCTTTATCTTAACATCGTGTTTAAGGAACCCACGGCCATCTCCACTGTCTAAAGGCTGCCGGCCACCTAGAATACCGGTAACTTTACTCTATATTTCCAATAGATTATAACGTTGGTTGTGTTTGAAGTTTAATAGGTAGGTTATAGCCGAGAGGGATTATATAAACAATTTGGGCGGTCACAAAGTATGCAATGGCTGGAAATTATTTTGCGCTATGAGGAATGTCTCTGAATGTAACTCAAAGTTAGTAAGATGTTCACACTTTGAAAAGTGTTAATCGATAAAACACTAGAAATCAGGTTATATTTTTGTTCCATAATTACCTCAAATATTTTGTTTTTCTACCTAGTTCAAACTATTTTCTTCATTGATATCTTCTATTCCATCTCAAACAAATCGTTTCTGTGGAGTTCGAAGTGAAACATTTCTCTAGTTTGTTTACCTCTGTCTTGTAAAATATGTTTACATTTACTGATGAAATCCAATTTCCTTTTCCGAACTTACTTTTGCATTCCTTTATAGCATATGTTATAAAACCAATTGTATTTGCAGTAATTTATAAATGCTTCTCTTCTAACATATCTGATTACACAGATAACCATGATTACATAGAAATTAAATCTACTTTGCAAAGTATACAATGGCTAGCAATGATTTACCACTATATATCATATCTCTGAATATAACCCAAAGCTTAATAAAACTGTTTCAATTTTGAAAGGCATTAAATGACAAAATACTAGAAGTCCGATTATAGTGTTTCTTCATAATTAGTACCAATGTTTTACTTTTCTACCTGTTTCAAAATATTTTCTAACTTACAAATGCTTCTGTTATAGCTAATATGATAAATTATACGACAGTGATCACAGAAAAATATTTCCTCATACATACACATATGGTACCAGAACAGTTTCTAGGCGTGACAAACAGCTTTGCCAAGGGGTCCATTAAGTCCTGGATCAGAAACGAACATCAGGTGTACTGGGCAGACCAGGGCTCACACACGGGAAGTCAGTAATTGAGAAATCCAATTTAAAGAGAGCTGTGGAGCTGCTAAATCTTAGCAGAGGACAGCTCAGAAACACCACAAGACTCTTGACGGTACACATGGCCGTCAAGAAACACTTGCATAAAATGGGGCGCTTCCAGGGGGACCTCGCGTGCAGACACTCCCGCTAGGGGAAGGAACCAGCCCAGCACATCTTATGCGAGTGTAAAGCTCAGGACCGCAAAAGACTGCTCTACGATGAGTCTAGACCGGAGACAGGGCAATATAAAAATTCAGCTTGCCAATTACTGTGCAGACTAGTTCAAGGCGAAGTGATTTTTGGAATGTGTAAAGTAGAAAAGACAATGGGCATGCACAATAAACCAAAGGCTGCGGTGCTATGACGCAGACGACCCCTAAGGGAGAAAAAAATACATATACAACGTAGTGCATTTGACAAGGGTTTGAAAATACAAAATTCAGACTTTAATATAAATTATATCTTAACATATATTTTCCTAATTTGAAAACCATATTGCCACAGAAAACTGAAAATCATGTGGTAACACTTTTATATAGTTAGTAACAATGATCTGTTTTCTTAAATCAAAAATATTTCCTATTCTGAAAAACATAATGCCACAGAAAACTGAAAATCATGTGGTAACATTTTTAATATTTAGTAGCAATGATCTATCTGTTTTCTTAATTCAAAAATATTTAATTTATACATTATATTTGTTTTCTATGGATGTCAATATTTTGTTTATTTCATTACAACATGTGGTATAATTGCTGATGAATATTGTGCATAATTGACTGCTGAGGCCATAAAAAAATTTTTAGACGTAGTAGGCAAAGTAACACAATCCATATAATGCATATGTAATATATAAAAATTCACTAAAAATTGTTCGTGTAATATTTTATATGTTTATATATTCTTCTATAATAAAAAATAAAAATCCATGTTGTTAAAAAAAGATACAAGTAAATAATTTCAAGCATTTTAAAATACTTTGGTTGCTTGTTTAGTGTCACAAATAAACTGTTTAGCTGCTATAAAGGGTAATATCATTTGCATGTCCATTTTGAGTGTACTCTACATCATTAAGTAAGAAAACAGTATTGCAAATATAAAACTTAAAATTTTTGTACAGGAAAAAATGTAAACTGAAGAAAAAAAAGTTAATATCCATAAACTACATATTTAGAATAAAGATTAGCATAAAGTTTTCCAATAGTCCCTATTTCATTTTATAAATATTAACATATTTTTCGAAAGTAAAAATGTTTAAGAGATAAGAATTTTATAGAGCCTCGTTGATCCAGGGGTAAGAACGTGTGCCTCAGAACCAAAGGGTACTAGGTTTAATTATTATTTTTTTCGCTTTTCCACTCATATTTACAGTTCCTTTTCCTCGCCCTACACCCTTATCAACTCCTGGTCCTGTAACTTTTTTAGAGGTTGTTTATAAGAAATGTTTGTTGTGGGTTATGCACCTAGGAGAATCCTAAGCATGTTTCGGAAAAAAATTCTCAAAACCCTCCATGAGGTAAACTGCTAATTTACCAAATTTATTATATATATATATATATATATATATATATATATATATATATATATATATATATATATATATATATATATATATATATATATATATATATTCATTTTGTGCTGTTTAGACAAATTAAATTCCCGATTGTCACTTATTTTGTTTATTTTATTAAATTAACCCACTATAAAGATTTATCTAGAGATCTTGTATTTTATTTGTCCCTTTGGTAGTACCTTTCTTTTTATAAATCAAACATCTTAATCTTATGAAAATTCACTACCATAACGCACTTGCTGCGTCCCGAGTTTTTTAGTTTTAAAAATGATATCCGTCATTTTATGCGCGACATTGGGGACTGTCCGTGATTGAACATTTGGAGGTGGGTTGAGAGTAGAATTGGCAGCGAACAACGAGGCAAAATGTTCAGCCTTGTCCAGGGCGGTAGAAACAATTTCATCCCCTGAGACAAGAGGTGAGAACGTGCTCTTGCAGAAATTATTCCCAATAGATATAGCAAGAGTCGAGGAGGGTTTTCTGCCGCTGGAGCTTAAGAGGACTTTGTTTTTGATGTGATTATTAAATGAGTTTTTTGCCTCAGAAAGAATGCGGACATAGCGGTTTCTTAGGTCGTTAAATCTTTGACGGTTTCCTTGACTGGGATTGTGTAGAAGCGTTTTATGAGCTTTGACCTTTTCAAGTCTGGCTTTGTCACAGGATTTAGAGAACCAGGGCTTTTGACTGGCTGCAGAGGTTTTCTGTGTACGTGGAATAAATAATTCCTTGCCAGCTTGGATAATTTTGGTAACGTTTTGTGAGATATCAGAGGGGTCAGGATGAGAGAAGCAGACAGACGCCCATGGAAATGAGAAAAAGTAATCTCGTATTTCGTCCCAGTTCGCGGAGTTGTAGTGCCAAATGATACGTGGGTGTGATGATTGTGTGACCTCAGGTTGCATTACGGAGGAAGCAGTGGCCATGCCGTGGTCTGAGCGTCCAAGGGGGGCGGTGACTGATATCTTATAGCAGTCAGGATTTGTAGTAAGAAGGAGATCCAAGGGATTTGAGCTGTATGTTGGGATGCGAGGAAAGTAAGTAGGTTGCTGAACCATATCGGCTAAAGAATTGCTGACTGCAAAGGCCTTCGCTGCTCTTCCTTGTGGATCGGTTTTTGAAGATCCTAGCCATTCCTTATTATGGACATTGAAGTCACCAAGAATAGTGACCTCGTAGGAAGGATATTCAGAAATCAGGTGGTCGGTTTTTTCAAAAAGTTAGTCAAAGAGCTGGACAGAGTTGTTGTCAGAAGGTGACCGGTGAATGCAACAGATGAATTTAGTTGCAGCCCTGAGAGAGAGAGTTTTATCCATAGTATGTCTTTTCTTCCAGCTTCTAAATTGGGATGTCTGGTGCAGGGTAGATTGCTACGGACGTACGCGCATACGCCTCTATGCAATCTAAAGGAAGTAAGGAGCTCATTCCCCGGGGAATTAAGGTGATTAGTGACTGTTTTGGAACTGAGTTGAGTTTCGGTGAGGAAGAGGAGTTGGAGCCTATTGGCCTGGAGGAAATGGTGGACGGAGTTCAGGTTAGAATTTAGGCCACATATATTCGAGAAGGATATGTTAAATCTTGGTGCTGGCGCCCCCTGTACACCACACTCCCGGAGACCAGAATGGAGGTGTATTTTACCTCCGGAATCTTTTGTACAAGGAGGAGCCATCATCATTTTTGCTTATAAGGGAAACCGACTCATACACCAGAACCGGAAA
Organism: Tillus elongatus; assembly: GCA_964006375.1. Taxonomy (NCBI): domain Eukaryota; kingdom Metazoa; phylum Arthropoda; class Insecta; order Coleoptera; family Cleridae; genus Tillus; species Tillus elongatus. Next base: position 27,764,106 of record OZ023263.1, on the reverse strand, counting down.
CGTCCGTTGGGACTTCACCGGCCCGGCCCCTTGATGGTACCTCCTCGGGCGTGAAAAAAATCCTTTACTATCACGTAAAGGAAAAGTCCACTACCACCTACCATATTGCAAGTATACCACACCAGCCAACTATTAAAGAGCTGGCCAGCTCTCATAAATGAATTCATTAGTGAGGTTAAATATGTTAAATTGGTTGAAGGCCAGGTTTTGATGTAGCCTCTTTATTTCCTAGCGTGCCCAAGAAACAAGCGCTAACGTATTTAGAACAGTTGTTAAAATTGAACAAGATAAGTGAAGAAGTTTACAAAGATTATTATCTTTAACAAACCTTTGTATAGAACAAAATATTTTTCAATTCAACAATGAGTTTTTTTGGACAAACTGAAGGCACGGCAATGAGCAACCCACTCTCTTTGTTCGTTGCGGACCTTTTTATGAGTAGATTTGAGACGGATATAAAAAATGAAAATGAGTATTTTCCTAGAGTGTGGTTTCGTTATGTGGACGATACTTTTGCAGTGTTTAACGCAAATATATGCAAAGTAGATTATTTTATTAAAAAACTAAACTGTCAATTGGATTAAATAAAATTCCCCTACGAATTAGAAGTTAACAGTAAACTTCATTTTTTAGATGTACTCGTTATTAAAAATAGTCAATCTCTTGAACTCGATGTCCACAGGAATGAAACTACTACTCTAAGTTACATTCCAAGTGACTCACATCGTATTTTTGCCTATCACAAGGGGTCTCGAGAGCATTTTTGAGGAAGCCGATTTGCAGCTAGCTTTCTCGACAAAAAATAATTTAAGAAATTTGTTAGGTAATATGAAAGATAAAGATAAAGCCACTGTAATGTCGGGTATCTATAAGATGGGTTGTAAAGATTGTAATCTTAAATACTGTCTGCAGAGTAAGAGAACCATTGAGACTAGATTTCGTGTACATATGGCACAGCAGATCTCTGTCTTTGATGCAGATAAGCATTCCGAAGCCTCAGGTAAAAAAACCTCATCCAGCAATTAAAATACAATACACTGAAAAATTTTCCTGCGATTTAGTCTCCCTCCCGGTATCGTTCCTCTAAGATTCAGTATAAAAGGTGATGTTCGTAGCAAGTAGTTAGAATTTTTCATCCCCTGATGCCGTTAACAAATTCATTTTTTTTTCACCTAACACAAAAGTAAATTTTATGCTTTAATATACTTAATAGACATCAGAAATATAAACAGATGTAGATCTAAAAAAAACATACAAAAACACTTTTTTCTAAACAAATTGTTTAGTCTTATAATTTCTATTTAATATATCAATACATATGCTAATGCTACAGAGATGTTCTTATGTTCTGTCAGTCAGTTCATCAATAATCTATACGTATCTAATTGTCTCCAATGTCGATGTTCAACTGTTCACAGGATATCATAGCCCGCTCTGACAGCTCTCTTCATAACTGACAAGACAAGCTGACTCTCCTTGTCAGCTTCTTCTGAATTAATCAAGTAGACTGTATGTCATATCGTGGTACGAGGGTACGCCTTCCTACTCCTTCACTTAAAGTTCAACAATCGGACAATAAATTATTCATATGAGTTGAATATTACCATAATTCACTCACCAGACAGCGCTGCGTGAAGCTTTTTGCCAGTTATTGCAACTTAATCATTGTTATGGTATCTTTTTTCTTCAATAAAAAGTAAACCCTTACGTCAGATACAAAATTTTCTGGAAGGCGATGTTTGACAATATGTGTGTGCGTGTGTGTGTGTTATTTATTGAACGTCGGCCTATTTTTATGACTATAGCCAATCACAGACGCCAGACAGCAGTCTCTCGTTTCTCGAGGTTCTGTCTTTTGTAAGTAAGGTACAGATCATTTAGGTTCCTAACATCGAGCGGTACACAGGGTAGACGACCTAACGCCCCTCCGAAAAGCGGAACATTAAGGCATTCGACGTACTTTTAGGCACAATGCTACGTCTTTTCAGTATGTACTAGATAAATTATTAATCATTCTTAAACAAGTATTTGGCAGGTTGTCAGGTTTATAAAGAGTGACGCAGGTGGTGGTCAACATTTCGAACATCTAATACATTAGTATACTGGTAAAAGGTAATAAAAAAATAAGGCAAGAAGCTGGTTTGTTTTGTTTGGCAGACAACACTTTGAAATGCGTTTTCTCAAAAACGAATCAACCGATTTTCAAAAGCTGATACTTTTCAAAAAGAGCATTTAATTAGCTCTAAAGTGATGTCACTTAACAGCCCTTTCCATTTAAAATTTCGAGGGTGAAAGTCAACCCCGCTAGAGTGATGAACTGACAGTGTTGAAAATATCGGGAAAACGTGTCCGCCACAAAATAAAAAAGTCTGGACGCAGCAAGTGCGTTATGGTAGTGAATTTCCATTAAAATGCTTTTAATAGCGAATATGTATGTTCTCTTTTAAGAAAGCAGGCATCAAATTGGTTACCAGTATAACCTATATAGTAGAAACAATGTGCCATGTTTCATCAAACAACTTTATTGTTTGAAAATGTACAACAAATTCCAAAAGTAAACTTAAAGTGTTCCCAAAAAACTCGTTTCTTGGTCAACTTTAGAGGTTGTAACGAAAAAATTTATTAGCCCCACGTTGTGAGCCAGTGTAAAGAAAAAATAAATAACAAATATAATATAACATAAATTAACTCAGGGCTTGGGTTTAGGCACTTGCAGTTGGTAGGTTTCAAGATGCACAAATGAAAGTCAGGTGTTATGAGTAAAATCAGTTTATTATGCAGCAAATTTAATAAAAGAAAAGATATGAATTGATTACTTTAACATGGCATATAGCACTGTAAAAATGAGTATATAATATAATATAATATAATTATATACCATTAAATGATAAGCCCTATAGCTAAGACTACTGCCAAAGCACCAGAGAAAGAGTCTTGAAATGAATTTTCTGGAAATATTTTAGTAAAATGAAGAACAATGACGTTTCAAGCTAAGACTTCAGGGTTTGTGAAACATTCTTCTTGAGACAGTTTTCTTTCCATAGCCCGTATTAATTTCAGCTTCTTTTCCTAAATGTTGCCAATTTTGACGTTTTAAATCGCGACTTTGACGTTTTAAATCACGACTTTGACGTTTTAAATCGCGACTTTGACGTTTTGAGGAAAACCCAATTTATTTTTCTCTAAATGCCTATAACCTTTTTGTCTTTTAAGCTACCGAGCTAAATTTACGTATAACGATGTAAACCCACGTAGCAAATTTAGTTGCCCCCACTTTGTTATTTCCGGAGATATAAATTTTTTTTGGAAGCAAATGCAAAATTTTCCGGAAAAACCTGGGCCGACTTTCTTGGCTAACGAACTCATCCAAGCCACTTGCAAAAGGAAGGCACCTGCCAAATTTAATCAAAATCGGTATATTATTTTTTGAGTTACGGTACGATATATATATATATATATATATATATATATATATATATATATATATATATATATATATATATATATATATATATATATATATATATATATATATATATATATATATATATATATATATATATATATATATATATATATATATATACCCGGATCTCGTCATTTTTTCTTAAAAAAAATCACTAAAAATGCCTGGTGGGAGTGATTTCTTTTATCTATATAACATCAACATAACATCAAATCGTACTACGTCAAATGTGTTGAATTGACTGGACCCATGTCTGAATTCATCAAATTTTGTGAATTTAGTTTGCGGATTTCTAAACTTTCCAAAGCATCTGACTTCAAATCTGTGGTTACATTCAATAACTTAAGATCACTATTGCCTACCGTCTGTCCCGAATCAATTATATATTGGGCAACGTTAGGTTTTTCTGCTCTATTGAATCTGAAATGAGTTATGTGCTCTCTGAATATTGTTGCTATTGATGTCCGCGTTTGCCCAAAATAGATTTCCTCGCAATTACTACGAGATACTTGATAAATGCCCGATTTTTGTCGAACGTCAATAGTATACCTCGGTCCATCCAAAAGGCGCTTCAAATTAGCACATTTATAAACAACTTTGAGGTAATTATATTCGAATATGTCCTCTAACTGCTTTCTAAGAAAAGGATAGAAAGGAAGTACAGCGAACTTTTTGGGTGGATTCAAGCTTCAATGTCTTAATGTTACTATCGACTATTTCCACCCGTGCTTAGCAACTAATCTATTCACAATATCCGGAGAGAAACCGTTACAAATCACAATATCAATAATTTTGTTCATCTCTAAATTATATCGCTTACTGCACTAAGGAAAACTAAGTAACCTCCGAACAAGAATGCTGAAACTCGATTTGGTGACGAAATAATGATTTCAATGTGATGGTATGAAGCAATTTACAGAAGTTTTTTTCCTATACGTGTCAAATTCTAACCTATCTACATTTTTAATGAGAGTGTCAAGGAAGGGAAGTCGTTGTTCTCCGTTTCGTAAGTGAACTCGATTGAAGGGCAGTAATTTCCGAACAGGAATGCTCAAACTCGATTTTGTGACGAAAGAATGATTTGAGTCTCATGGTATGAAGCGATTTGCAGAAGTTTCCTTCCTATAAATGTCAAATTCTAACCTATCAATATATCTATATACCTAACTATATTTTTGATCAGGGTATCAAGGAAGGGCAATTGGTCGTTGTTCTCCATTTCGTAAGTCTACATGATTGAAGGGTATCTACTGTTCAACTTATTGACAAAATTATTAATGTTAAGGTCAAATATGTCAAAAAATATCGTCCAAAAGTCTTAAGTATACTCTCGGAAAATACTCCACAGTCCCATTCAAATCTGCATCATTACTAAAGCATTATCTATTTGCAAATTTTCTTGATGGAAATTTACTGATATATACTTATTGATCGTGAACTATAAGCACAAATAAAGTCACTTCTTATTATGTTTAGATCGGTTGACAGACGAAGTTGTATACTGCTTTCACAAGAAAAGTTGAATTTTATAACACTTTTATTGAGTGTATTCATACGACTGGTACAAACATTAAATCAACAAGAGGGCTAAAGTACTTTCAACGCCCTCTCTTCATCTTTGGTTTCTTTTGTTGCCAGATATGAATTATTCGCTAATCTCATTTCTTGTTTTTACCGGTGCTACTTGAACAGGGAATATTACAAACTAGAAAAAGTCTGCACGCAGCAAGTGCGTTATGGTAACGAAGTTATATAAAAGTTTCTTTAAATGTTAAAGTGCATTTTCCGTTAACTAAGAAACGTTTAACTTTGTAGAAAGTATAGTAATAACAATATCGAACCAGTCAACAATGCCCTATCAAAAGCGCCAACCAAAGATGAAACGATTGATTCAAAATGGTCGGTAAATGATGACCGCTCGTCAAAAATAACCCCCAATTTCTTCATTGTACGTTGCCTCTCTACTGTGATGGTTTTTTATTCAAAGGGAAAAATTATCTTCTTAATTTTCTTATTTTTTATAAGAAAGATCTTACATTTAGCATGCTTGAGGTCCACACAATCCATGCCACACCAATATGCACGCATGCGTTAACAGAATTGCAGATGTCGGCAAGCGATATGTGAGTTCACTCTACAAAAACCGTCACATCCTATCGTAAAAAAAGACATGTAGTGCTTGCCTTCTACAGGATGTCATTAGTATATATATATATATATATATATATATATATATATATATATATATATATATATATATATATATATATATATATATATATATATAGGGTGGCGCATTGAAAACGAAACAGACCGATTTGCGTCCAGAGATTTTTTTTTTAAGAAACGCTGAAACACGTCAATTTTAATATTGAGGGGGACATGTTTTGACATAAAACTCAACTTTGTTACATCAATCCCTTAAGGGTGGTGATAACAACCCTTATATTTTAAATAAGGAACATGGGCCGAGTATTACATCACTTGAAAGCTATTTCTTTTCTGAATTCAGCACACTAATTTTTTTGGAAGTTTTATCACCTCGTTTAAAAATTATTCACAGTTGAAGATGCAAAAACGCATTTCATTCATTCCGATAAGAAATGTACTGATAGTCAATGTTTTGTTGGTTTGTAAACAAAAAATTGACTATCAAAACATTTCTTATCGGAATGAGAGAAATGAGGTTTGTTATTTCAGTTTGTCGGTCGGTTTGATACTTGATAGTACTACCGAAAATTAATTTCACAATGGTGTATTCCGTAGAAGAAAGAGTTGAAACAATTACTCTTTTTTTCAAGAATGATGACTGTGCCAACCGTACCGCAAATTTGTTTAATGAACGACATCCGAACAGACATGTTAACAGAGAATGCATTTTTGAGACAGTTGCAAAGTTTCGACAAATTGGTTCAGTAGCCAACAAAAAATGGGATCCTGAACGTGAATTTCCGGTTACAAATGAAACTACTGAGATTGAAGTTTTAGAACAAATTGCTGCAGACCCAACTTTGAGCACAAGAAAATTGGCCACTGTTTCAAACATCAAAATAACTATTCACCGAATATTGAAGCATCATAAATTTCACCCGTATAAAATTCATCTTGTACAACTACTGAATTAAGATGATTTTGATCGGCGGCTGGAGTTTTGTGAAGTTATGACTGCACGAATAGCTGATAACGGGAACTTTCTGTTCAATATCTTTTTTTAAGACGAGTGTACGTTTTTATTAAACTCTACAGTCAATCGTCATAATTGTCGTTATTGGGCAGATAATAATCCAAGAAATTTTCACGAAGTCCACACTCCAACTCCACAGAGATTGAATGTCTGGACTGGCATTTTTGGAGACCGTTTAATCGGACCAATTTTTCTTGATGGCAATTTGAGTGGCGAAACGTATTTAGAGTTACTAGAAGATATCGTTTACCCTCTACTAATTGACATTGTTGAAAATGATGATCGCTATCAAGAAAATAAATTAGTGTTTCAACAAGATGAAGCTCTTCCGCATTTTTCACAACGTGTTAGAGAGTTTTTGAACAGAGAGTTTCCAGAGCAACGGATTGGGCGTAGAGGTGCTATTGAGTGGCACCATAGATCACCGGACTTAACTCCTTTAGATTTCATCCTATGGAGCCATTTAAAGAGTAGAATTTACACAACATAACCGGAGTCTCTGGAAGAATTACGACGACGCATTGTTGAAGAATGCCGTCTAATAACTCCACAAATGCTCCAGGATGTCAGAGCTCGTTTTGAACAAAATTTGTACTTTTGTATGGAAGCTGGTGGTCAACAATTTCAACACTTACTTAACTGAATAAACATTTTTGAACGTTTGCTTTTGTTTTCTTAGTTTTTTCAACGATTGACTAATTAGTGCATTTCTTACCACAATGAATGAAATACGTTCCTGCAATTCCAACTGTGAATAATTTTTAAATGAGTTGACAAAACTTTCAAAAAAATTAGTGTATTGAATTCAGAAAAGAAAGGGCTTTTAAATGATGTAACACTCGACCCATATTCCCTATTTGAAATATAAGGGTTGTTATCACCACCCTTAAGTGGTTGATGTGACAAAGTTGAGTTTTATGTCAAAACATGTCCCCCTCAATATTAAAATTGACATGTTTAATATATATATATATATATATATATATATATATATATATATATATATATATATATATATATATATATATATATATATATATATATATATATATATATATATATATATATATATATATATATATATATATATATGAGCATTATGCATCATTCAGACTGGATTTCCCGCTGGGCCTAAGGGAGCTGGTTTATAATCCAGACGTGTGGCCAAAAGGAGGTATATTTTCAAAAATTTTACGAAGGCAGAAGTGACGATGCTAAATACGTAGTGGAAGAAAAGGAAAAAAATGATTTATTTGCAGCGACTGACTTGAAGAAGTGTGTAACTGTAAATACAGTGACTATATTCTGAGTAACAGGTCTAATAATTATGTACGTTTAAATCTGGCCCATGTTAACGTGCAGTGTTTGCACAATAAGTTATATTTAGTTGATTTGTTCATCTTTAACTGTAATATAGAGATTCTCTGTGTCGGTGAGCACTGGGTGACTGATTATAGCCAGCTTAAGCTAATAGCGCCTACGGGCTTTAGACTTGTTTCTCAGTTTTGCAGGAGCAGCGGCAGTCACGGCAGTCAGAATTAGTAGAATTGCCATTGAATTGAAAAACAATCTAAGACTGCTTCGGTCTTGTATGACGTCTTATGTTTAAGTTTAAAGATAAAAGAAACTATTTTAGAATCATTTTTATAGACTTGACTTAATCTGGTTTACATTTATACTATATTATGCGACACCTTCAGTCTAAAACCACAGTATAATATATCTATGCTGCGCTAAAACTGTATTTGGGGACGTTCATAAAGCTAAAAATATAGTGTATTTTAATAATTGATTGAATCCCCCAGTTATAAAACAAACACATGGCAAAATTTAATTTCATCTCGTCTGTCATTTGACATAATTGCGGCCGCGATTTCACGATTGTTGGTTCGGGTAGTATGTTTTATGCGTGGTATTCATTTAGTTTGGTTACTGTTGATGTATGGTTTATACCTGTCATATGAATTAATCTACGCATGGCAGTTAACTACTCTATCTGTCAGGCATTGGACTTTAACCACTAAGACGTTTCAGCGCATGTCTTTGGTAGTTTATTTTTAATCTGGAAAAAACTATAAATATTGTGTACCAAATGACTTAAAATTCATAACATAGGTTTATTTACATCATTTCTGGCTGCATGTAAAGTCCCATTCCAGTTACTCTGATACTTACAAAAATAGAGCGTTTTCAAAAATATGTTTGTATATTTTTGGGGGGAAAATGTCTGTTATAGCTGATATACAAACTTGTCCGATGTCTTAATAGAATGAAGATATGTGCCAAGTTTCGTTCAATTAAGTGGCTTATTTTTTGAGTTATCGCTCGGATAACTATATATATATATATATATATATATATATATATATATATATATATATATATATATATATATATATATATATATATATATATATATATATATATATCTATATAAATTTTAACGGACCTTGGTTTTGGGTTCTGGGGACCCAAATTCGCGCTCATCTGAAAAAAAAAATTCAAAAGCTTTTCATTGTGACCTCTGTCAGTGAATTTTTCTTAATAAAAATTCGCAATAATAGAATAATATTCGGTTTTTCGTATCTACTTGAGAAGCCAGTGGTGCTAGATATGTCAAAACAACTGAACAACGAATACCGTACACGCAGCCGACCACTTTCACTATTTTAATAGTCCATCCAGGTCTTATACCTATACATTTACGCGTTAAATACCTGGACGTGTGAGAAATTGACTTTTTTATTGATCGTAATCTTCCTGTAATTTCTATTATTACTTTGAACGGTCGGCATCCAAGACATATATGGAGGATGATTCAAGAATAAATAAGATTAAAAAGGAATTTATATGAACAATATTATGAATAAATAAACAAATATATGTGTGAAACTGTATCAGTGGTTCTCAAACTAGCACATCTTACTTTTTATAATGGTAAAAGCTCGTTCTTTCTCTTTATATATCTTACCTTTATGATTTTGACTTTATTCATTATATTCTTTTTAGATCACATCACGTTTAATGCAAAATATAAGAATATTTAACTCTGCAAATATATTTTCGGGAAACAACTTCAAAACAGCAATGTTTATAACATGAAATTCATTTGTCAACATTTTATCAAATAATGAGCTTTATTGCCAGACACTAAAAGTGCCGTTTACATCGTGTGATTTATTACATTTTGTCATTTGTTTATGTAATAAGTATTAATTTCAAGTTCGCACTATGTGATTTAGTCACACAGAAGTAGTCATGTAGCAGTAGTACAGGGCTTTTATTAATTTCCCAACCCCACGTGACCGGATTCTGTCTCTCAGTGGAATATGATTTTATGAGTTGGCAGTCAAAAAGTAACCAAAAAAAAACCCACTAGCCTAGGGACCCTAAAGTTACTAAATCAATTGACAATTGACAGTTCAGTCCATTGGCGCTCAATTTTATTTTGGCGGTTATTTTGTATGTATATTGTGCATTTTCCAAGTTCGACCAGTGTTTACCTTCTTCAAATAATTTTCTATCTGTTGGACAATAAAAATAAATGGTTTTTATCAACACTTAGCATTTTCATTGCGTTTTTACGTAAGTTAAAAGTGTAGGTGTGTTAAGGTTATGTTGTTGACGATATTCGACATCGCATGGAACGAAGCCCTACCAAATCTGTTCGTCGGTTATCTGCCCAAACAGGTACATATTTGTTACATGTTACACAATACACCTTCCTAAAACCGTAAATTAGAAGTTTAAATAATCAGACCTCAATTTGTTTACGTACATTACAAAATTTTTATATCTATACAAAATAAAAGTAATATTTTAATATGTTTTTAATTTATTTTTTTAGCAATCAATAACAGTACACCATACATGAACAGACTTGCTGTCAAAAATACTAAATAGTAAATACATTTAAAACATGTACTGTTTCAACATATTATATTTTTTTATAAAACCCCAAAGGAAATATGAGACAACACTGGCATCTTAGAGATTTCATTAATTCAAGTTATACAACCGTGTAGGCCGGGTTGCCTAACTTGCGCGGTCACGTGGGGTTCGGAAATTAATGAAAGCCTTGTAGTAGCAGTGGTGGGCAGGCTAATGCCAGGCAAGTAGGCCACAATGGGCCCTTTTTTCCAACCCCAGCAACCCAGCAACCATGCTCTACTCTTCCTCGGTTCCGTCACCAAACTGCCTCGATCTCGAAATGGAGGCCATGGTGGTCTTCCATTGGACGGAACTTACCTGGTTTCTCTGCCAGAGTCCTCGAACCGAACATTTCTGTTCGAAGACTCCCAAAAGCCTCACATTCACACAGGTAGTGGTATGACGTATCTTCATTCTCGCCGCATTCCTGGCAAATGGGATCCTTCTCGACACATATCAATGTGAGGTGTCTTCTAAGAGCGCAGTGGTCTGTCAGCACCCCAATCATGCGGCGAAGCGCAGGTCAACTTCTACCGAGAAGGCAGACAGTCTTCTGTCTGTGCGGCCCCTCCACGAAGTCCCTCGCCTGCCTACAGCCACCGACCGACCTCCAGTGCGTCTCCATGGCTTCCTAAGTCCACCTGTCTAGAGCGACGTAGACCGCCTTCCTAATTACGCCTATTGAAGGCTCTGGGCCACAGAACGGCCGCCGGAAACCAAGCCTTGCGATATCATACGCCACCTCATTCACCGCTACGAAAGAGTGTCCCGGAACCCACACAATTTGCACCTCCTTTCTCCTGGCTAGTCCCGTAAGGTCGTCAGCGCACTCCTAAACCAGTGTTGACCTAATTCTGACCGCGCAGACTGCCCGGAGGACCACCTGGATATCCAATCAAATGTATACACATTTCTCAGGACTCATCCTCACATCCTGTCGATTGGCTACATACAGGATAGCGTGCACCTCCGGTTAAAATGCCGTGGTATATGCGCCCAGAGCATAACTCTCGCGCTGACCCAGGATCTCGATGTATATTCCAGTCTCGGAAGATTGCTGCTCCTCCAGCCGCGATCCGTCGGTAAAACAGACCAGGCCTGCGGGCTGGAATGCAACCTTATTTTCTCTCCACTGATCCCTATTGGGGATTCTGAGGGTATATGGCCTAGTCAATCTAATATTGTCCTCTGCATTCCGCACCTTGACGGTGGAAATCGGAATTTTCTTTTCCACCGCCTTGGCGACTCTTGCATGTCCTATGATATTCCCCTCTCCGCAACAGTTTCCAGAGTATCGCATTCTAAGATACGACGCCATAGCCTCTATTCTGATACAGATGGGAAGCGGTGGCAGCTTCAGCAAGACCTCTAGCGCGGCTGAGGGTGTCGTCGGTATAACGCCGGTGATACCCAGGAGTGCCAACCTTTGAAGTTTGGCCTGCTTCTGGGTAGCAGTTTGGTTCACACTACACCACAAGACCAACGCCTGACGATCTCAGTGCAAATCCAATGAAGAATCCAAGGATTAGGTCCCCAGGTCCTCCCTATCACTCGACGCAGCTGCCAGAGGGTCGGTACAAAGTTGAGTTTTATGTCAAAACATGTCCCCCTCAATATTAAAATTGGCCTGTTTCAGCGTTTCTTAAAAAAATTCTTTGGACGCCAATCGGTCTGTTTCGTTTTCAATGCGCCACCCTATATATATATATATATATATATATATATATATATATATATATATATATATATATATATATATATATATATATATATATATATATATATATATATATATAAATATATAAACATATAAAAATTCAAACAAACCTTGGATATGGGTTCTAGAGGCCCTAATTCGGCTCATTAATTTTTTTTCCGAAAGTCTCACCACCGTTACCTCTCCATTAGTGAATTTTCTTAATGAAAATTCACTAATATAAATAGCATATGTTTATGTATAAATAATTGCATATTATTTTGTAAACAAAATGGTGCAATTGTGTGTGTTCGTACGTGCGTGTCCGTATGTGAGAGAGAGATAGAGTTAGTGTGTGTACGTACGTGTGTAATTGTTACATAGCATGCGTGGATACATCTGAGGTAAACAACGTATTATTTTACTATATGTCTGTACATTGTGCCATTCTAAATTAAGTTTAAATTTGGTAGGTATTAAACACTTACTGTTTATCCAAATGTTACACCCCACCTATCCGTGGCCACTTGTGATCGTCAGGAAGCTGCCTTGAGAGGCCCCAAGGCATGAAGAGAAGTCTTCCTGTGTACTTACTTAGTTATTTTTGGCAATAATATATAAATGTATAATTATGTATAAAACAAAATACTGGCATGCACGGGCGGCTCCTCAATAAGTGCGCCCGTGCGCGCGCACTGCCGCCTGCCGAGGAAAAATACTATTTTTGCTATGCTATATTTTAATAAACTTTTATTTTTTTTACCTCCTGCATTATACACAAACAAAATTAGTATATCGAGGATCGCAGAGTCGGCAGCCATTAATACAGAATCAGAAGAAGTATATTATGTTAATGGTTTCCGACGTTATATACATCAATATACACAGTCCTGCGTCGCTGTGTATTCTTCGGCGCTCTACCTAAATGGGAAGCTTCAATACGAAATGATCGACTATCTTCGTCAAAAACGACCGAATAAGCAATCCCGTTATGCGCTTAAAAATTCCACACTTGCAGCACATAAGACCCAGCACTGAATCTTGTAAGGCGGCCCTTTGATGTTGTGAGAATACAGTATTTGACCTTGCCCACATCGCTCCAGCTTAACGGACCAGGGTGGGACTCGGCATACAGTTATGCTGTTCTCGAATCACAGGCGTATTATCGCCAGGACCGTATTATCTTTCTTAAATCAATGTTATTATTGATTTGTATACAGCAAAATAATACGTAATTGAAACAACGATAATAAAATACAGTCTAAAATATAGTGTTAATAGAAGGAATATAACTACGATACATTAGATCCTCGTGAACAGCATCTCACATTTAGACATTTTAAAGTATATTAAATTATTTATTTAAAACTTATAATAAGTTTGCGTCTATCAAGTACGGCGTTCTGCCGTATTTACATAAAGTTGATTTAACCTTAAAGTTAAAAAAAGTATATATATATATATATATATATATATATATATATATATATATATATATATATATATATATATATATATATATATATATATAGTAAAATTGAAAAGATACGTGCAGTATAAAACGACAAAAATCACATGTTGTCATGTTTTTATGTCAAACAAAATATTTGACATTATATAATGCTAACCAACATAGGCTTAGCCGTTTATAAATAAATAAATAAATAAATATATATATATATATATATATATATATATATATATATAAATATAATAAAATTGAAAAGATACGTGAAGTATAAAATGACAAAGATCACATATTGTCATGTCTTTATATCAAACAACACATTTAAAATTATATAGTTAGTTAGTAATTATAAAAGGAAAGGACTTTTTAACTACTATAGCCTATAACTAACTAGAGGAAAACTTGGTAAGTAGTTGATAATTATTAAGTTTAGTAAGTAGGTTTTTTTATAATAAATTTTCGGGGAAAAAATAGGGGAGCCCTTCATTTTTTTTCTTGCGCACCCCCAATGCATTAAAGCATGAGCCGCTACTGCTGCCATGTGTATAGATAACTACCTAATGACATAGTGCTTATGAAAACCAAGTAGCATGTAGGGATGGTTGTATTGAGGCAAACGCAAACAGGTAGAGGTCGGTATCGAGAAATTCATGAAAAAAGGACCATGACCGCATCAGTAAAAAATTCTCGAGGTGAAAAAAAGTGAGGGAAAAAATAAAATATTTGATAATTTTCTGTGATTCTAGGTGCCCTTTATCTATACTGTCTTATTTTGTGTATGTGCTGTTACATCGTCTTGCTGAAAATAGCAATGCCGAAATCCATTACGGCATAGTCGTTGAACTAAACCATTGTTTCTAAGCCACTCTGCATAGACAGTTCGCTTCGAACAATTCTTTACTATGCACCGTTATTATTTTGAAAGAAACATATTTTGCGGCTAGGTTGGTTGTCACAACATTATGCAAGACCACGAAAAGCACTTGATATGCTAAATTAATCTCTTATAATTTTCTTATATTCATGTGTCATATTCTTATGAAGATCATTGAGCCTATTATCTTTTGTAACATACAAACGAAAATTGATGGTATAGAATAACCGAAATGCCTCTCTTATCTTCTGTATCCTACGTGTCATAACTGTTTATTCTTGTTCGTGGTAAACTCAAAACCTGAAGGCAGGTATGTTGGTGCTCTTCGGGCATTCATTAATTGATAAAGAGAGTAGCGTATAATGTTTATGCGCTGCTCTTCCGCCTACTAAGCAGGTGTCACATAACGCACTTTGAAATCGAAAACACCGACGAAAAACGGTGCATTTGCTAACAGTATCAAAGTACAACAATACCAGAACACCTCAAAAGTTTTCTTTACTGGATCTTTTATCGAAAATATATTGTCTTTACATTGTATATGGTTAAGGTATATTTTCTTGACATTTATCTATTGGCCTTTCCTCTTCATCTCTTTGGCAATTACAATAATGGCTTTTAATACTGAAAATTTATTCCAGCGTGGCGAATTGCAGTCTGACATTTTAGGGATCTAGGGTGACTTGATTATTCCGATGCAAATTTTAATGATTAATGTGAATTTATAAAAGTTTTAATAATAAAGAAATGGGAAGAGGTAGTTTTGATTTTATTATATATATATATATATATATATATATATATATATATATATATATATATATATATATATATATATATATATATATATACAGTGTGAAACACGAAACACACTTGTAGAATAAAATTCATTATTCAGCAAAAAATAGTTATTGTGGAAAACGCTGAGACACGTGAAGTTTCATTTGTCGAACCTTGTCTTATAATCATAGTTAAATAATTAAACTCCCATCATTTTACCCCCACCACATTATCAATTTTTTCAAAATAGTAACCCCACATTTTTTCATCACACTTCGATGAATTTTTTCTGAATACGAAGATACCCCGTATGTATGGTCTAATATTACAGTTTTCAATTCAGGGTGGAAATTTAATACCGGAATATTAAAACTAAACAGTTTACCCTGCAATTCAAATTTCGAAAATAAACTTAATAAAAACGTCCCTTTCTTATAATAAATGATATATATATATATATATATATATATATATATATATATATATATATATATATATATATATATATATATATATATATATATATATATATATATATATATACAGTGTGAAACACGAAACACACTTGTAGAATAAAATTCATTATTCAGCAAAAAATAGTTATTGTGGAAAACGCTGAGACACGTGAAGTTTCATTTGTCGAACATTATCTTATAATCATAGTTAAATAATTAAACTCCCACCATTTTACCCCCACCACTTTATCAATTTTTTGAAAATAGTAACCCCACATTTTTTCATCACACTTCGATGGTTCACATTTTTCTGAATACGAAGATACCCCGTATGTATGGTCTAATATTACAGTTTTCAATTCAAGGTGGAAATTTCATACCGGAATATTAAAACTAAACAGTTTACCCTGAAATTCAAATTTCGAAAATAAACTTAATAAAAACGTCCCTTCCTTATAATAAATGTTCAAAATGTTCTCCATTCACTTGCACACAACGAAATAATCTGCTTTGGAATTCTTCCCTAACTCCCTTCAACATGTCAGGCGTTACGGTTCTAAAATCTGTTGTTATTTTCATTTTAAAAGCATCTAAATCAGCAGGTTGCGTTTTATGAACTCTGTTTTTAAGGCATCCCCATAAAAAGATATCAAGAGATGTAAGATCTATTGATCTAGCGGGCCATTCTACGAACGTTGTACAATAGTGGAAGTTTTAATAGAAATGATGGCGTAGTGATTTACATTAAGCGAGACGTTATTTGTTCTCAAGAAGTTATAGATCTTGATGACATATCATCATCATTAAATTCAAACATATCTGGCTGTAATGGCAGAAGTTTTTGCATTATAGGGATGTATAGACCGCCATAATATTGTCCTAATAGTTCCAATGAAAATTTGTACAACTTTCTGGAAAATTGTCGAACTGAGTGTGTTTATATGACTATTGCAGGTAATATAAATATTTCATTTCATTAAGAAAATTCACTAATAGAGAGGTATCGATGGTAAGATTTTTGGAGAATTTCTTCAAATGAGCGCGAATTAGATTCCCTAGAACCCAAATCCAAGATCCGTTGATATATATATATATATATATATATATATATATATATATATATATATATATATATATATATATATATATATATATCCAACCGATAACTCAAAAAATACTACACGAATCGAAATCAAATTTGGCAATTGCCTTCATTTTTTAATAGCTTGGATGAGTTCGTTAGACAGTTTTGACACTCAAATACTTTTAGAAAAAAATGCGAAACTGTTTGAAAACGCAATATCTTTTCAATTACTAGACGTATGATACTAAAGCTTTACACGCATGTAGATATGGTATAAGTGGTCCTCCTAACCAAATTTTAATTTAATCGGTTTAGTAAATTTTAAGTTATAACCAAATAAAAAATAAATAATTTACCATATAACCTGAAATTATCTTCGAATGGGTGCCTATAATGTTAGACAAGATCAGACAGATATATCAGGGTTACGCTGGTATTGCAAACAAATGCCCCAAATCACACTTCAAACGAACAGGCTACAAAAATATGTCACAATAAACAATCAGCGGGGTTGCCATTTGCCAAAATTCTCAAAATAGGCAACTCAAGATCAGAAAAATATATAGTAATAAATAAAAATGTTAATGAAAGTAATTAAATTTGTTTAAAAGCAATCTAGAATTACGTTTTATTGTGTGTAAATATTAAGCTTCCCATTCTTCAGGGTATTTAAAAGCCATCTCGACCTCCTAGTTAAGTCTGACCGCACCAATTACCTATTTCATTTGTTATTTTGCCAACTGACAGCAAGGGGGTAGTCGAATTCGAGGTTATCTTCTTCTTTGTTTACAGACGTCATAAACAAAGAAGAAGAAGAAGACAACCTCGAAACCGACTCCGCTGCCGCTAATACCTTATAATCTTAGTATAAGGTACTTATTGTTTACTTTTAGTTTTTATTCACTCTTCACCTCGTATATGAGAAAATTGAGGTAAATGAAACTACATAATATCATGCAGTGGTTAAAAGTATAAACAGATGTTCAGCGTAAATTAGTAAAATTTTAATTTCAAAATGTTGTACTGTTTATATTTATTTATTTCACTTTCAAAAAGTATGGATACAGCAATAGTAAATAAGTGTTGAAATTAGTTTAGGAAAAGCAAGCGCGTTACGGTAGCGAATTTTCGTTAAAATATTCCAAATTGTGATAATTCAATTTTATATTAAACTAGAATCTTCAGTTTTGATAAATACTAAAACCTATATAAAAGCAGCGTGGGTACTAAATTTAAAAAATAATACAATGAGCTTCACAGGCAACGACAAATTTGTTTTAGAAAACCATTTTTGTTATTTTGCTTGCAGAAACTGGTTTGTTTGATTTGTTTAAAACAGATTATCCAAGCGACTACTAAGGAAAAATTCCTTCCATGCTTATAATTTGGCAGGTACATTCGTTTTGTAAATAAAAATTGAATTTTCGGTAAATTTGCAAATTAGCACACGGGGGCTTTTTGGGAAAAAAATTCAGAAACAAGTTTAGATCTCCTTCTGGGTGCACAAACCAAAAGAAATATTTCTTGCAAACAGCCCCAAGAAAGAAAGAAAGAAAGATAAAAAGGAAATGTGAGTCCATTTTGCAGCTATACGTCCTTAAATGCTTGTTTATTCCGCACAGAACCCCTATATTTACCGCAGGTCTGATAACTTGCGGATTGTTCCCAAGAATTTTTTATTGTTCACATTGTTCATGTTTATGCATTGAGGGTGGTTGTAGGCATGCGCAAGGGGAAGGGGAACCCCTGCGATAAAGCAGCGAACCAAGATTGACAATTTATGTTAAAATTGTTACCCCATTTAATTTGTTTAAAATAGTTCCCAAAAATTAAATCTAGTTTGCCTTGTTTGTCAGTCTTAAATAGAAAGCTACAATATTTCATGATTTTCAAAAAGTGTGAATACAGCAACAGTAAATAAGTATTGACAAAGGTCTGGGTGCAGAAAATACATTATGGTAGAGAACTGTTTTACAAATATTTGAATTCAGACAACTCAATTTCCTATTAAGCTAGAATCTTCAATCTTGAACCATAGTAACACATATGTAAACGCAGCGTGGCTACTAAATTAAAGAAAAATAACATATTGAGCTTCGCGAATAACTACAAGTTAGTTTTAAGAAACCATTTATGTGGTTTTGTTCGCAAAAACTAGTTATATTGGGTTGACTAAAACAAAACCATCCAAGCAATTAAAGGGAAAATACCTGCCAGACTTATGATTTGGCAGGTAGATTCCCTTTGTAAATAAATAATTTTTTGCTTTTGTGACTTTAATGAGATTTGTAACACAATTTTTTCAAAGAGACTTGAAGTACTCATATATATCTCTACCAAATTATAATTTTCTAGCTCCATAGAAAATAAAGACTTTTTCAAATAATTGCTAACTTGGACCTCTAAAACTAGTGTCCCAAGTAGTGCTGGGAATTTATCCGTTTGTGTATTTGAATATTCGTTCCGAAAGCTTCACGACTCTTCGAATTATTCGAGTATTCGAATATTCGTGGAGTATTCGAATGTTCGTGGTGTATTCGAATATTCGTGGAGTATTCGAATATTCGAATATTCGTGGAGTATTCGAATATTCGTCGAGTATTAGAATATTCGCAGAGTATTCGAATATTCGCACAGTAAAAACACTCCCCTAAGCCCATGAATGTGTGTCGTTATCAATTTTTGAATCTGCCTCTATTTCTTAGAAAATTAGCTATTTAATTCTTAACTTTCAAATAATTCGGGAAATTTTTCATTGTTTATTTTTGAAAAATTAATGACGATTATAATGTTGGTATATTATATTATAATGTAGTTTGCAAGACGAACTTGTAATCATTGCCGTGCTGTTAGTATATCTAAGAATCTCTTGCATTTCTATTTTCGTATTTATGATCCTCTATGTGTTAAAGGGTAAATTCATGTTTGTTTTCATTGCATAATTCGAATGCGATATGGATAACCACCAGTCGATTTGTTACAACATACAATACAATAACTTTATCAGCATATTTTGGGTACATTTTGGTGTTTATGTACTTCTATGCGCCGCCTATGAGTTAAAGGACAAATACAGCTTTTAACTTACTCAAGTGTTTTCAACTAACTTTAAACAAACTATACCTCTATCTGTAAACCCAATAATTTATCGCTTTCAACTTGATAAAAGCGCACTACAATTCAAAGTTTCAAAATGTGTTGCGACATCTTCCGCTTAGTAATCCGACATATACTATTTCTCTGCAAATTTTTATTGGCTCATGAAGGCGTGAAGAAACGGAAAGATTCATAGAAATACTCGACAAACTTATATGGTTCTTAGAAATATTTAGTTAAAACCAAGCAAAGAGAGCCTGCAGTGAGAATACAGTGCAAAGCTTATAAATTATTCATAATCACTTATTTTGAAGGATCTACTTTTTTCTCCTAGTGCTCCCTGCGGTGAGTGCTTTTAAGAATCTCCTGGGGATCATTCCCAGCCATTATATACATACATATATATATATATATATATATATATATATATATATATATATATATATATATATATATATATATATATATATATATATACAGGGTGTTTAGGGAAATCGGGAACAATAGCTATCTTCGTTATTATTTGAGCTACAAAGTCGGTTAAATGGGCAAAGTTGATCAACTGAACATCCCGCTTCTGAATATGTCACGGATATCTGGATTTTACTACAACTGTCAAATCTGTTGACATAACCTCAATTTTTTTAAATGGAACGATACGAATATTTTGCGTTCAATCGACTTAGGACAAGCCGTTCTATACGCACACATAATAGTATTTCCATTCCAGTACAATATTCCGAAGATAACTTGATCCGAAACGTTGACAATTGCAGGTGTTTACGGAAATCGGGAACAATAGCTATCTTCGTTATTATTTGAGCTACAAAGTCGGTTAAATAGGAAAAGCTGACCAACTGAACATCCCCCTTCTGAATATGTCACGGATATCTGGATTGCACTACAATTGTCAAATCTGTTGACATAACCTCAATTTTTTTAAATAGAACGATACGAATATTTTACGTTCAATCGACTTAGGGCAAGCCGTTCTATACGCACACATAATAGTCTTTCCATCCCAGTACAATATTCCGAAGATAACTATTGTTCCCGATTTTCGTAAACACCTACAATTGGCAACGTTTGGGATCAAGTTATCTTCGGAATATTGTACTAGGATGTAAACACTATTATGTGTACGTATATAATGGCTTGCTCTGAATCGATTGAACGCAAAATATTCATATCGTTCCATTTAAAAAAATTGAGGTTATGTCAACAGATTTGACAGGTGTTGTGCAATCCAGATATCCATGACATATTCAGAAGCGCGATGTTCAGTTGGTCAACTTTGCCTATTTAAGCGACATCGTAGCTCAAATAATAACGAAGATAACTATTGTTCCCGATTTCCGTAAACACCTACAATTGGCAACGTTTGGGATCAAGTTATCTTCGGAATATTGTACTGGGATGGAAATAATATTATGTGTACGTATAGAACGGCTTGCCCTGAGTCGATTGAACGCAAAATATTCATATCGTTCCATTTAAAAGAATTGAGGTTATGTCAACAGATTTGACAGTTGTAGTAAAATCCAGATATCCGTGACATATTCAGAAGCGGGATGTTCAGTTGATCAACTTTGCCCATTTAACCTACTTTGTAGCTCAATTAATAACGAAAATAGCTATTGTTCCCGATTTCCGTAAACACCCTGTATATATATATATATATATATATATATATATATATATATATATATATATATATATATTCGAATATTCGAATACACTCTCATTGAAGTAATTCGTATTCGAATACTAGAATATTCGAACTATTCGTATTCGATTCCCAGCCCTAGTCCCATGTCCATTTTAATTTAAAGAGTTAGTTTTAATAATATACTTTACTAATAGGATACAATTCTTATGAAAATTCACTAATGTAATGCACTTGCTGCGTTCTGATCATTTTCAATAAATAAATAACTATACTCGTGTTGGAGGTGGTTGGCAATTCTGCATCGATCAATTTTTTTTAAAGGCTCTGACGCTAAAAAAACTTTCTGCTCCCAATTTTAATACCGACTGAAATTACAGCCATTATGCGGTCTTATTACAAGCAATATAGAAAAGTAAGAGGACTAGCAACAAATCTTGTCAAATAAATTCAATAAAAATAAACACCAAACGACTGTCTAAACCCTTGAATATCTCATGAGATTTTTTATATCAAAAAGTGAAGTGGAATCTGATACAGGGGTATTCGTATATTCTTTAAATAAAAAATAAAGGAATATACTCTGATACTACGAGTAAGGTACAAAAATGTCAGGAGAAAATACTCGTTCATTGATAATTTGTTTTTTTTTTTAATTTTAATTAATGACTGTGCCAGCTCTGTCCATTACCGCAATTGTCCGATCTTTATTTTCATTTTCCAGAGAAGGTCAACTTCTCGTTGGTCCGCCCATTGAATCGAACCTGGCACCTCTAGCTTTGCTTGCCGATGCCTAGCAATCTGCGCCGCGAGGGCGTCTATGATAATTTGGTTAAATTTATTAATAAGAGAGACTGTTAGCGCTATTAAGTAGGGTGTCCAAGCAAATGTAGTCTTAAATGTGATCCCAAGAATTCTCACGGTCTCTTGTTCAGAAGGCACCGCTCTAAAAGCCATTTGCTGAGTTTTAGCTCCATTCAGCTTAAAACCCTTTGCTGGTTAATTGATGAGATCTTCTAATTATGTATACACAGCCTTATTGATGGATACAGACTTCGCATGTGACAAAGTGTATTGACGGGCACATCATTTGCATACATTATAAACAGTAGAGGCCCAAGAATCGAACCCTGAGGCACACCCCGCTCACTGACCAATTTTTAACACAAAACGTTGCTCCTAACAACACTCTGCGTCCAGCCTGAGGGGTATTATCTAAGGATTGACAATGTACTACCCGGCACGGCATAGAATTGCATCTTCTGGAGAAGTATTGGTCTCGTAACACAGTCGAAAGCCTTACTTAGATCACATGATACGAGTTGGACTTCTTTACGTTCATCTTAAGCTTCTTTGCTGGAAAGAAAGGTACTCCCAGTATTTTCATTTTATAGTTTGCCGAGATGGGGTTTTAATGTCACGAGCTTTGTTTGTCAACCGTTGTGATTTAATACTGACATCTCAAATCGATATTGTTTGCAAGAAACCATGCACGTGCTTCACTTATTGTCTTGGTCTGGTTGAAGATATATTTATGGTTTAAAAACATTGGTAAATTCTTTCAACTGGTGTAAAAATTATAGTAAAATTATGTTATAAGTGTGGTCCATTCAAATAAAAATTTACATAAAAATTAAACTCACTTTAGATACATGTTTTTATAAGCCCTAGAACCGTTTTTCTATACTGTTAGCCTTAAGTGAACTGCACCATAGAGATGAATGATGTTAAGCCGGGCTTGTGAAGATTAATTGATAATTTATCTGGTGTTGACTTGTGACGTGATCTTACAATTTACATTTTATCATCAGGTGTCGTTTGTTAATGAAATAATGCAACAACCGGTCGGCGACTGTTCGATATCAATTATAATTGATTGATACATGATATTTGGAGACGGTCAATGCCCTATAAAACGTTGCCTTTTAGAGTATTACCACTTCATCGAAAAATAGTCTATTGAAGATTTAACTAGTTATGATACATATTTTTGCCCATTTAATAAGGATAAGAACATGTTCATATTAACAATATCACAAATTCTATAACATTTATGTCATATTCAAAGAAATATTAAGTAAGATGTATACGAGGGAGGGTCGATAAATCCGTGCCTTTTTGAATGAAACACAGGTTTAAAAAAATCATTTTATTTCTCAACATAATCTCCTTTGAGCGCTATACACTTCGTCCAACATTTCTCCAATTTTTTTATCCCTTCCAAAAAATAGGATTTGTCGAAGTCCTCAAAATAGGTATTTGTTTGTGAGATGATTTCATCATTGGAGTCAAATCTCTTTCCGCCCAGCCATTTCTTCAAGTTTAGAAACAAGAAATAGTCACTCGGGATTAAACCCGGTGAATAGGGCGGATGAGCGAGCAATTCGTAGCCCAATTTATGAAATTTCGCTATGGAGGCTACACATGTGTGCAGCCTTGCATTGTCTTGTTGGAAAAGAACTTTTTCTTGGCCAAATGCGGTCATTTTTTCTTCAAATCGTTATTGAATCACACCAATAAGTTAGTATAATATTCGCCATTGATTGTTCTCCCATTTTGAAGGTAATCATTGTGGATTATACCGCGTGCATTCCAAAAAACGGTCGCCATGACTTTATTGGCTGACAGACCCACCTTGGCCTTCTTCGGCGCTGATTCGCACGAAAAACCCAATGTTTTGACTGCTGCTTGGTCTCTGATGTGTTGTGGTGAACCCATGTTTCGTCCACGGTTACGAAACGGTGCAAAAACTTGTCTCTATTGCGGTTGAACAACACCAAATACTCCTTCGAAGTTGTCACACGATTGCGTTTGTAGTCAATTGTGAGCAAACGCGGCACCCATCTTGCTGATAGCTTTCTCATACCCAAATGATCATGCAAAATCGAAACCACTGAGCCACGTGATATGCCTATGGTTTCCGCAGTCTCCCGCACTTTCAATCTCCGACGGCCAACACCATATTGTAAATTTTTCAATTGTTTCGGGTGTAGCGACCTCAACTGTACAGGGACCTAGCCCACTGAGCTACGCACTACATGCATTTACCAGCAGGTATATCCCATTGTTTAAGGTTTTGCAATTTACGCAAAACCATTTTTATTTACAATGGATTGTTTGCTCATATTTTTACGAAATCAAAGAAAATAACGACTAGACACTTATCTAGGAGCCTGTTAGTCATTTCTTGTAGTATTTTTCACTCACATTCTGATCAATCAATTTTGACGTTTTAACTTTCTTGAATGAGATTTAATTAATTAAAAATTAATTTACCTCTATCTTTTTTCTTCCAAGATAAAGATTTAAATTTTGGTACATAGGATACACTTTATGGCAGAAACCAGATTACCAAATTTGGTTGCCCTAGCTCTGTTATTTATAGAGGTAAATTTTTTTCGAAAGATAACACAAAATTTTCTGGGAAAACCTGGGCCGATTTTTCTTACTAACGAACTTATCCAAGCCACTTGCAAAAGGAAGGTATGTGCTAAATTTGATCAAAATCTGACAATTATTTTTTTAATTATCGGTGTGATACACACACACAAATATATATATATATATATATATATATATATATATATATATATATATATATATATATATATATATATATATATATTTGTGTGTGTGTATATATATATATATATATATATATATATATATATATATATATATATATATATATATATATATATATATATATATAATTTAAACTGACCCTAGATATAGGTTCTAGGGGGCCTAGTTCGCGGATATTTGAAGAAATTTTTTCAAAATTCAAAAGTCGGGATCTCCTCATTAGTGATTTTTTTTTAAAGAAAAATAACTAAAATGCTGATATCGAATAAAGAAGTAAAGTAATACTTATCCCTAAAGTAAAATTTATAAAATTACCCACTGCCTATAAATATAAAGTTGTTATTGTAAAACAAGTTGTACATTAGATTGCTATAATTTATGCAAATTGATCAAACATCGTAACAACTTTCCTTCAATGTCAGGTCAATATAACTGCTGGACATAAATGCAGATAATCGATGTGTAGAAAGGCATGGAAAGGAAAAGAAAGACGAAGAGAAGACGGCTCTCGGCTTGGCGCGGCGGCTCCGGCGGCAAGAAGTGCATTTGCATACTGGTGCACGTGTGTCCAAATATCTGCATGGGTATACCGGGCCCGTGGGCTTGAATTCCTCACTGATCCGGAGATCGGAGAAGAGGTACATGTTGGTTCTTTCTGTTGTATCGTATCTCTGATATCGCAGTCTTAGCCACCCATCAACCGTCACCGCTGCCACCAATGAGGTCGACGACTCCACCAGCCGGTAATTTAATACTCGCCTTAGCCGCCCGTGCTCTGCCTTGTCATACGTGCATGCAGACAACGGACAAGATATCGACAGATATAACATGAGATCCTCAATAACAAGCCACAGTAAGAAGAGTGTACTTTGAGGGAGTCAGGTGTGAATAACTACAGGGTGTCAGGATTTCGTGGTTTTTGTGGGGTATCTCGGTAATGAATGGAGATAGAAGGCTGCGATTTTTACAATACTCTCCTTTTTTTTTTGTGAAACTAACGATGCAAAAATCAAAACTGACATGGCACTCTTTGTTCTTGCACTACAGGTGATTTTAAGAATTTGTCATTTTTAGGCACATCCTGTGTCTCTTTCATGTGATGGAATAATAAAAGTCTGAACGCAGCAAGTGCGTTATGGTAGCGAATTTTCGTTAAAATGTTTTTAATGGCAAATATGTCTTGTTTTTAAAAGGACATTTGGTTGGCAGTATAACCTATATAGTACTAACAATGTAGCATATTTAATTAAAGTAGCTTTGTTGTTTCAAAAAGTACAAACATTTTCCGAAAATCAAATTAAAAAGTTCCAGAAAAAACTGGTCCGATTTTCCTGGCGAACACACCTCTTCAAGCTATTTACGCATCTGCCAAGATATAATTATTCACAAACAGCTTTAGGACCAAAATCGAAAAAAAAAACTTTTCAAATTCAGCTACTATTTGAGAGCACTCTGTATACGGCATCTCTTTTTTTCGACCAGTAATACAAACAAAAAGCTCTCCAAATGTGTCATTTATATCCAATTTGTGATATGTGTTTGTGGTATGAGCCCAAAACGTTAAAAGTTGAAAAACAATTGAAATAACTCAAAAACAATATTTTTTTACCTTACAAACATTCATTATAATTCGATGCAAACTACAAAAATGCAATAAAACAAGGTGTGTTCTATTAAAAAAAGAAAGTGTGTATCACCAACGACTTATGGGCCAGCCTGTGATTGTCAAGATAGGCTTATAAGATGCACCTCAAAACACCCTATAACTAACGTATATAATTTTTTCTCATATCTTGTATAATAACGGATATATCGAGCTTTACCGTAGACATGCGTCACCCTGTATATGTGTAAACAGACAATGAAACTGACCCCGTGTATGGGTTTTAGGGGTTCTAGTTTGCGCTTATTTAAAGAAATCTTTTTAAATTTCATAAGTCGCAGTGTTCTCAATAACGAATTTTTTCTACGAAAATTTGCTAAAATATAGACTATTGAACCATAAACTCTATAGCTGAAACTACTGCCAAAGTATCAGAAAGAGGGTCTATTTAAAATGGATTTTTCGAAAATATTTTAGTAAAATGAAGGACAATGATAGTTGAAGCTGAAACTTAAGGCTTTGTAAAACACACCTATTACAAATTTTTTATACATAATTCGATTTTGTTTCACATTCGTTGTCTAAAAATTGCACATTCTGACGTTTCAAATCGCAGCATTGAGGTTTTAAGAAGAAAAATTATAAAATTTTAAAAATATTTTTTTGAAACTTCTTGACCTTTTTGCGTTAAGAAAACTTAACCATTGTATGTCATATTCAATTGGTTTGGTTAGTCACACAAAATATTTTGTTGACCTCTGATCACCAGTGGCAGCCAAAATATTTTTTAAATGCCTCTAACTTCTTTTACTTGCAACTTAGAGATCTCAATTTTGGCATGTAGGGTAGTTTGATAGTAAGAAAGGATGTGCCGAATTTGGTTGTCATAGCTCTATCATTTTCGGAAATATAAAAAATTTTCGAAAGAAAACCCAAAATTTTCCCGGAAAAACTCGTTCGATTTTCCTGGCTAACGAACTTGTCCAAGTCACTTACAAAAGAAAGTACGAGTCAAATTTTATCAAAATCGGACTATTCTTTTTTTTTGAGTTATCGATGTGATATATATATATATATATATATATATATATATATATATATATATATATATATATATATATATATATATATATATATATATATATATATATATATATATATATATATATATATATAAACACATATCTCCTCATTAGTTAATTTTTCGTTTTACGAAAAATGCGCTAAAAAATACGTGACGCAAGTGCATTATAGTAGTAGTGAATTTTCATAAAAATTGTACATTATTAAAAGTATATTATTAAAACTAACTCTTTAAATTTAAAGAGACCCTGGAGACCGGTTCTAGAGGTCCCAGGTAGCGATTATTTGATGAAATTCCTTTTTTCTATGGAGCTCAATTAGATGAGGATTGCAGACTCATGGAGGGTTCTGTCACCGTGGATCTCCAAAAAGTATTAGACTGGGGAAGTAGAAATCTTGTACAATTCAACCCCACCAAATCTCAGTTTTGCTCTCTATCTCATAAGAGATACACCAGCCCTAGACCTATCACAATGAACAACCAAGTTATTCAAAGTAATGAGTCCTTTTTACTTGTTGGCATTTCTGTGGATCGAAATCGCAATTGGCATCAACATGTCACATCAATTGCGGAAGCGGCTACTAAGAAATTAGGTTTTCTCTTTCGGACTCGCAAATACTTTTCACCAGCTAATCTCTATGCCCTAAATACTTCACAAATAAGGCCAAATCTCGAATACTACTCCTACATCTGGGGTGCCGCTATCGCTTCTACACTCGCTATCCTGGACTCCATTCAGAAGAGAGCTATGCGTCTCATCGGTGACCCTACCCTCACCCAAAGGCTGTCATCCTTTGTCCACCGACGTGCCGTTGGTAACCTCTCTGTCTCTCTTTTATAGATATCTGCACGGGCACTGCTCAGAGGAGCTTTCTTCCATAGTTCCTCCACCTGCTGCTCCCAACAGATCTACCAGGGGAACAAA
Organism: Tillus elongatus; assembly: GCA_964006375.1. Taxonomy (NCBI): domain Eukaryota; kingdom Metazoa; phylum Arthropoda; class Insecta; order Coleoptera; family Cleridae; genus Tillus; species Tillus elongatus. Next base: position 27,735,210 of record OZ023263.1, on the reverse strand, counting down.
GCAAATGCGCCCTTTTACTGTCCAGGTCACCAGACATAGAACATATTGTTATGCCCGCTCTTTTGTCCTGAGGACTGCCAAGTTGCGGAATTCCTTGCCGGAACATGTTTTTCCTTCTCCTCCGAACCTCCAAACCTTCAAGTCGAGAATTAACAAGTTGCCTCTTTCCTCGTTGTCGACAGCCACGGTACGATAGTATTTAGGCTGTAAGCCCTCGTGGTGTGTCGTTGAAATATAAAAAAAGCTAGAAATTTAAAAATTTGTAGATGTATGTAAATGGTGCAAGTCTCTTTATAGAAATTGTGTTACAAACTTATTTAAAATAACAAAAGCTTTTCAGAAAAAAAATATTTATTTACAAAGGGAATGTACCTGCCAAATTATAAATATGGCAGATACTTTTCTTTGTTAATTGCTTGGATAGGTTTGTTTTAGTCAACCAAATCGAACTAGTTTTTGTAACCGAAACAACAAAAAAGGTTTTTTAAAACAAAATTGTAGTTATCCGTGAAGTTCATCATTATGTTATTTTTATTCAATTTAGTACCCACGGTGCGTTTACATAGGTATTACTATGGTTCAAGATTGAATATTCTAGCTTACTGGGAAATTGACTTATCGAATATGAAATATTTCTATACCATAACGTACCTGCCGCACCCAGACCCTTTTCAACACTTATTTATTGTTGCTGCGTATACATACTTTTTGAGAATGACAAAATATTGTAGCTCTTTATGTGAGACTGACAAACAACACAACCCCAAATTCATTTTTGAAAAATAATTTAAACAAATGAAATCAGGTAACAATTTACACAAATTTAAAATCTTGGTTCGCGGCTTCATCGCGGAGGTTCTCCTTCTCCTTCTGCATGATAACAACCACGCTCAATGCATTAGCAAAAACAATGCAAACAAGAAAAATTTCTTGGGAACAACCCCCAAGAAAGTTACGGGACCTGCGGTGAATAGGGGTTCTGGGCGGGGTAAACAGGATTTTAAGGAGGTATAGCTGCAAAATAGGATAAAGGTAGCTTATAGAGGTTCAACTAAGCTGGTCTTTTGCTCTTTCCGCTCACATTTCCTTTTTATCTTCTTCCCCGCGCAACACCCCTGTTCACTCCTGGTCCCGTAACTTTCTTGAGGGCTGTTTCTCAGAAAAATGTTTGTGGTTTGTGCATTCAGAAAGGGTTCCAAGCATGTCTCTGAAAAAAAATATCTACAAACCATCATTGCGCTAATCTGCAAATTTACCGAAAATTGACTTTTTATTTACAAAAGGAATGACCTGCTAAATTATAAACGTGGCAGGTATTTTTCCTTATTAATCACCGGCACGATCCGTTTTAGTTAACTAAATCTAACCGGTTTCTGCAAACAACATGACAAAAAAGGTTTTTAAAAACACATTTGTAGTTATCTCAGAAGCTCATTGTGTTATTTTCTAAAATTTAGTAACCACACTGCTTTCATATAGGTTTTACTATGTATCGAGACTGAACATTATAGTTTAATGGAAAATTGAAATCATTTGAAATATTTTAAAGAAAATTCGCTACCATAACGCGCTTGCTGCACCTAAACTCTTTTTAACACTTATTTACCATTGTTGTATCTATAATGATTTAAAATGACATAAATATAAGCAATACAAAATTTTGAAATTAAACTGAACATATGATTATATAATTTCAACTACTTTATGAAAGTATGTACCTAGTTTCATTTACTTCAATGTTTACATACGCTAAATGAAGAGTAAAATAAAACTAAAAGTAAAAAAAAAAACAATAAGTACCTAGGTATTATAAGTACTTACTCTATTAGTTTGAGGTAGGTATATTTCTTCTTAAAATAATTTTGGTTCACTTTGGTTATACTAACACCGTACCTAACTACATGCATTGGTTAAGAATATGAATTCTGAATATGATGCACAAAGCTTGATTTACCGATTACTTTCTTATTTGTTTCATTGGATGTTAGAAGCATAATATAACACAGTCGAAGGCCGAGGGCATTTCTAAAAGTTAGGTTAAAATTAAAAGTTGGGTTCCTTTTTTTATATATATCAACAACACACCACGAGGGCTTAGAGCCTAAATATTCCCGTACCGTAGGTGTCGACAAGGAGGAAAGATGCAACTTGTTAATTCTGGACTTGAAGGCTTGGAGGTTCGAAGGAGAAGGAAAAACATGTGTCGGCAAGGAATTCCATAACTTGGAAGTCATCGGGACAAAAGAGCGGGCATAACAAGATGCTCCATGTCTGGTGACCTGGACAGTAAAAGGGTGCATTCGCTCTATTCCCCTGGTAGACCTGTTGGGGGTAGCAGGTGGAGGAACTATGGAAGAAAGCTCTTCTGGGCAGTACCCGTGCAGATATATTTAAAAGAGAGAGAGAGAGATAAAGAGAAATAAAGAGAGGTCACCAACGGCACGTCGGTGGGCATGAGATGGCAGGCTTTGAATAACTTGGTTGTTCATTGTGATGGGTCTAGGGCTGGTGTAACTCTTATGAGATAGAAAGTAAGACTGAGATTTGGTGGGGTTGAATTGTACAAGATTTCTACTTCCCCAGCCTAATCTTTTTGGAGATCCACGGAGACAGAACCCTCCATGAGTCTGTGATCCTCATCTAATTGGGCTCAAGAGACAGGCTTAGAATATTGTATATTTGAGTGGAGGGTGCTGTCGTCCGCGTAACTGTGAACTGGGTTGGATGTGCTAGAGAGGAGGTCATTGATGTGGAGAAGAAACAAAGCAGAGGCTAAAGGTGAACCTTGAGGAACTCCTGCATTAATTAGATACAGTTTAGAGGAATGGACATCCACGATAACAGAAATGCTCGGGTTGGAGAGGAAATTTGCTGTCCAGGTACAGAGTTTTGGTGGTAGGCCATAGGCTGGAAGTTTATTAAGCAGCGCTGCGTGCCAGACCTGGTCGAATGCTTTGGATATGTCTAGAGCTACAATCTGGGATTCACCGTGTAGTTCCATAGACTTGTTCCAAGAATGGGTGACAAAGGAAAGGAGGTCGGCAGTTGATTTGCGCTGACGGAATCCATACTGCATGTCGTGGATTAGACTGTGTTTTTCAAGAAATTTTAGTAATTAGGTGTTTATATACTTTTTCCTGTTAAAAAATGCCATGGTTTTAAAATTAGTTGCAAAAATTAACAGTAAAAAAAGAAACTCTTCTGATTGACGTACTTCACTACAACACAATAAAAAAAATGTTCGGGACGCAGCAAGTGCGTTATAGTAGTGAATTTTCATAATAATTGTACACTATTAGTAAGATATATTATTAAAACTCATTCTTTAAATTTAAGTATACCTTGGAGATCTATTTTAGAGTCCCAGTTAGCGATTATTTGAAAGAATGTATATTTCATATGGAGCTAAAAAATTAAAATTTGGTTTTAGATATAATATGTAAGTATTGCAAGCGTCTGTAAATAAATTGTGTTACTATTTTCATTAAAGTTACACAAGTTTTTCAAAAAAAATTTATTATTTACAAAGGGAATGTATCTGTCAAATTATAAATATGGCAGGTATTTTTCCTTATTAATTGCTTGGATGGTTTTGCTTTAGTTTTGTTTTAGTCAACCCGTTCAAGTTTTTGCAGACAACAAATTTTTGGTTATCCGCAAAGCTCATTATGTTATTTTTCTTTAATTTAGTACCCCCGGTGCGTTTACATAGGTGTTACTATGGTTCAAGATTGAAGTTTCTAGCTTATTTATAGGAAATTAATTGAGCTATCAGATTTGAAATATTTTTACGAAATTTTCTACCATAACATACTTGTTGCACCCATACCCTTTCCGACACTTATTTACGGTTGCTGTATCTATAATTTTTGAAAATGATAAAATATTGCAGCTTACTATGTAAGACTGACAAACAAGACAACCTCAAAGTCATATTTTAAAAAAAATGAAATGAGATAATACTTTAAACATAAATTGGAAATCTTGGTTCGGTGCTTCGCCGCGGGGACTCTCCTTCCTCTTCTGCATGCCTACAATCACCCTCAATGCATAAACAAGAACAATGCAAACAAGAAAAATTCCTTTGGAGCAACCCCTAAGAGAGTTACGGGACCTGCAATGAATATAGGGGTTCTGTGCGCGGTAAACAGGATTTTAAGGAGGTATAGCTGCAAAATGGGATGAAAGCAGCTTAAGGAGGTCCATCTAAGCTGTTTTATTCGCACTTTTCGCTCACATTTCCTTTTAATATTCTTCTCCGCCCAGCACCCCTATTCACAGGAAAGACCTCAAACTACCCTGCTCTGAGCTCCGAAACCCACATCACAGTATGTGGAGTGACCTCAAACCCATAACTCACAAGGAAACATGCTGTGTATGTATACATAATGTGTTGACAAAAGAGTGGATTTCAAAAAATCTTCCACAAGGCTCCGCAGAATATATAAACCTCTGTACATCTTTCGGGAGACGTAATTAAAGTGCTCATCCAAAACCAGCTTAGTGCCAATTATAACCTCCAAAACTTGACCGATTTTTTGCATCAGTACTGTTGCAAATCCTCAAGAAAAAATAAGAAATGTATCGATTTTGTGTTGTTCAAACCAAATTGATTCGCCGAAAGCCAGTCCTCTGCCACTGATATTAGTTTGATCAGATTTTACTTAACTTCACATATATCAGCATCAAAGCAAACAAGATTGATATCACCTGGAAAAAAGAAAAGACGAATTTAATTTTAGAATACTCGGGAGGTTGGTTTGGTGTGGTTTAAAGATGCTATTCATTGGCCACATACTTTTGAGTTATACAACGGAAAAATAGTAGTAGCTTTTACAATGATGTTACCACTCTCCCGCGTGACCCAACCTGACCTCCCGGTTAATATAAATAAGGTAAAGAATGGGTTCTAAAACTGAGCCCTGAGGCACACTTTATTTTAGAGCTAATGTTTTTGAGCGGGCATCGGCTGTTTCAACAAATTGTTGAATATGATGACAAAAGCAAACATCTACTCTCACTTAGACTGCAGTTGTCAGCCAAAATATTGTATTGCCCTATTAAGAGGGCTTGTTGTTTATTTTTGTTGATAGAACATAAAACACAACTACACTAGTCCTCACCGCCGACTCCAAATTTGACCTTATGAAAGTTGACTTTTAATGAATTTATTAATACTCTTTGGCGTAGGTAAATGAAAGTTGTAATACCTGGTTTGTCAGCAACTGTAATATTTGCCTAACCTAAATCAAATAGACATAGCAACCAAAGTTATTATATGAATAACTCTTGCTAAAGCCCTGTTAAACTTAACATAAAATAAGTAACTGTAAGTCGCAGCGATTAAGGCCATTTATCTTGGATTGTTATGAAATAAGGTGATATAATTCATCATAGAGGATTTTCAGTGTGTAGTTGTACGACTCTGCAGGTTGTTGGTCGTGATATACTATGAAATAATTAGAAGCATTAATCAGTCTGAGATGACTGGGGTCTCGACTTGTTGAGTTAATCAGCATCTCGGTCGGTATCAACTAACAAATTCTCATACTTTGTTCTGGTTTTGTTATTCCCGTGTTTCATTTTTTATGCAAGACAGAATCTTGGTATACAAGGTGCAACCAATTATAACAATAAGGATCCCTAACGCCACTTTTGGTACGAGGAATTGGAGAAATAGCGGCCACTTAAGTGAAATCGCCTGCAATGAACATAATTTTTTATTATGGATAATATATGGCTATTATGGATAATATATGGATATTAAGGATAATATATGGATATTTTTATTATGGATAATAAAAAAGATTATGGATAAAATACCCCTCCATTCAGATCTCCGGGAGAGGGGTGTACAGGCGACGCCAGCATCAAGATTTAACATATCCTTCTCGAATATATGTGGCCTAAATTCTAACCTGAACTCCGTCCACCATTTCCTCCAGGCTAATAGGCCCTAACTCCTCTTCCTCACCGAAACTCAAATCAGTGCCAAAACACCCAATAATCACCTTAATTTCCCGGGGTATGAGCTCCCACTTCCTTTAGATTGCATGAAGGCGTGTGCGCGTACGTCCGTAGCAATCTACCCAGCACCAGGCTCCCCAATTTAAAAGCTGGAAGAAAAGACATACTATGGATAAAACTCTCTCTTAGGGCTGCAACTAAATTCATCTGTTGCATTTACCGGTCACCTTCTGACAACAACTTTGTCCAGCTCTTTGACTACCTTTCTGAAAAAACCGACCATCTCATTTCTAAATATCCTTCCTCCGAGGTCACTATTCTTGGTGACTTCAATGTCCATAATAAGGAATGGCTAGGGTCTTCAAAAACCGATCCACAAGGAAGAGCAGCGGAGGGCTTTGCAGTCAGCAATTCTTTAGCCAATATGGTTCAGCAACCTACTTACTTTCCTCGCATCCCAACACACAGCTCAAATCCCTTGGATCTCCTTCTCACTACAAATCCTGATTGCTATAAGATATCAGTCACTGCCCCCCTGGGTAGCTCAGACCACGGCATGGTCACTGCTTCTTGTGTAATGCAACCCGAGGTCACACAGTCATCACACCCACGTATCGTTTGGCACTACAACTCCGCAAACTGGGACGAAATGCGAGATTCCTTTTCCTCATTTCCATGGGCGTTTGTCTGCTTCTCTCATCCTGACCCCTCTGACATCTCACAAAACGTCACCGCAATTATCCAAGCTGGCATGGAATTATTTATTCCACGTACACAGAAAACCTCTGCAGGTACTCAAAAGCCCTGGTTCCCTAAATCCCGTGAAGTCCTGAATTGAAAAGGTCAAAGCTCAAAAAAGCTTCTACACAATCCCAGTCAAGAAAACCGTCAAGCATTTAAAGACGCAAGAAACCGCTATGTCCGCATTCTTTCTGAGGCAAAAAACTCGTTTAATAACCACATCAAAAACAAAGTCCTCTCAAGCTCTAACGGCAGAAAACCCTTCTGGACTCTTGCTAAATCTATTGGGAATCCTTTCTGCAAGGACACGTTCCCACCTCTTGTTTTAGGGGATGAAATTGTTTCTACCGCCCTGGGCAAGACTGAACTTTTTGCTCGTTGTTCGCCGGCAATTATACTCTCAACCCACCTCCAAATATTCAACCACCAACAGTCCTCAATGACGCGCATAAATGACGGATATCACTTTCAAAGCTAAAAATGTACGAAAGATGCTCCCTTCTCTTAATACCAGTAAAGCCTCTGGCCTTGACGAGATGCCAGCAATTGTTCTAAAAAAATTCGCACCAGAACTTGCTTCTGTCCTGGCTCGTCTGTTTCAGGCATCTTACAATCGAGGCATATTCCATTGTAACTGGAAAACTGCTCGAGTATAACCCGTCCCCGAGGAATCCAAAGCGCTTCCTGGCAACTACAGTCCTATTTCCCTCCTTTCAGTCGTGTCTAACGTGATGGAAAAATATATAAACACAGAATTACTAAAATTTCTTGAAAAACACAGTCTAATCTACGACAGGCAGTATGGATTCCGTCAGCGCAGATCAACTGCCGACCTCCTTTCCTTTGTCACTCATTCTTTGAACAAGTCTATGGAACTACACGGTGAATCCCATATTGTCGCTCTAGACATATCCAAAGCATTCGACCAGGTCTGGCACGCAGCGCTGCTTAATCAACTTGCGGCCTATGGCCTACTACCAAAACTGTACCTGGACAGCAAATTTCCTCTCCAACCGGATCATTTCTGTTGTCGTGGATGGCCATTCCTCTAAACTGCATCTAATTAATGTATGAGGTCCTCAAGCTTCGGCTTTAGCCCCTATTTTGTTTCTTCTCCACATCAATGACCTCCTCTCTAGCACATCCAACCCAGTTCACAGTTACGCAGGCCACGGCACTCTCCACTCAAATATACAATATTCTAAGCCTGTCTCTTTAGCCCAATTAGATGATTGTACAATTCAACCCCACTAAATCACAGTCTTGCTTTCTTTCTCATAAGAGATACACCAGCCCTAGACCCATCACAATAAACAACCAAGTTATTCAAAGTAAAGAGTCATTTTCACTTGTTGGCATTTCTGTGGATCTAAATCTCAATTGGCACCAACATGTCACATCAATTGCAGAAGCGTCTGCTAAGAAATTAGGTTTCCTCTTCCGGGCTCGCAAATAATTTTTACCAGCTAATCTCTATACCTTATATACTTCACAAATAAGACCAAACCTCGAATATTGCTCCCACATCTGGGGTGCTGCTGCCGATTCTATACTCGCTATCCTGGACTCCATTCAGAAGAGAGCTATATGTCTCTTTGGTGACCCTACCCTCACCCAAACGCTGCCATCCCTTGCCCACCGACGTGCCGTTGGTGACCTCTCTTTCTTTTATAGATATATGCACGGGCACCGCACAGAAGAGCTTTCTTCCATAGTTCCTCCAGCTGCTACCCCCAACAGATCTACCAGGGGAACAGAGCGAATGCGTTCAGGTCACCAGACATAGAATGTCTTGTTATACCCGCTCTTTTGTTCCGAGCAATTCCAAGTTGTGGAATTCCTTGCCAGCACATGTTTTTTCTTCTCCCCCGAACCTCCAAACCCTCAAGTCCAGAATTAACAAGTTGCCTCTTTCCTCCTTGTCGACACCCACGGTATGATAGTATTTAGGCTGTAAGCCCTCGTGGTGTGTTGTTGAAAAAAAAAAGAAAATACACAGTGTAGTCCAAAAGTAATAGTTCAGTATATGGTTTTTGTGAGAAGATACAAAATAATACTATGTTCCAATCAAAACTCTCCTAGCAATGCTAAAAAGTTGAATGTTTTTAATGTTAAATATATTTTAGCATATAGCTAAACCCTCGTATATAAGCAGGTATACGCTAATAATTTTACCTAAATACAGGTCATACAAAGATTACCTAGTAAATGCTTCAAACTATATTTTCAGTTGATATATATATATATATATATATATATATATATATATATATATATATATATATATATATATATATATATATATATATATATATATAAGTTCAAAGCCAAGAATTTTAATGACAAAGCATAAGTAATGCCAGCGTAAACAGTAAAATTTAAAAAAATACATAAAATATGCAATTCATTGTCAACACAGTTATAAATTGAGTCAGAGGTAATAACGAAATCCATTTTCTGGTAAAAACTAAAACAAAAATAAATAGTATTAAAATCAAAGTTTAAATGACACATTGAGATAGATAAATATCCACACTCATCAGTTCAAAACAATTGTCTTTATATAGTCAAAAGTAATTGAGCAAATCTCATAGTTATTACGCCGGTGGTACTAAATTTAACACAACGAACCTAACAAATATTGTCTTCCGCACGGAGACAAACTATAAAAATGCCGCTACTGTTACTATTACTACATAATGTATTAGCTATTTCCTCCGGTTATACAATAATAATAATGTCTATGGGGGGTCCTGTTTACGTGGCTCAATTAAGAAACATTAAAAACCGAGTGTTAATGAATTGATTTACTAATATACTAATTTTCTATTTTACGCAAAATTGTATTGTTTTAAGTCATTAAAATGGACCAGAGCTGGACAATTTACAAAACTGTTAGTTGGTTGTACACATTTTGTGTTAACTAGAGTTGCCGCGACGACATGCTACCTGGTTCCACTCCGAGATCGCGTCCCTGTCGTACATTTCACAATGTTCTACATTCTGACATCTTGCAATGATTGTAACTTCCATTGTTTAGATTTTTTAACTACCATTTATTTAAATAGCTTAGCAGTACAGGTAACGCCATCTGTTTTTGTCCAACAGTGTAGATGTTGCATTACAGAATCTGAAGTGATGTGGAGGATTATTTTAATATTAATTTGGAATAACTTTATTCTTCTTTGCACAAAAGACTTGAAATATTGTACACAACCATGCCTGTCTATGTTGTTTTAACCTGTAAATTTTCGTTCCAATCACTTAGAGAATTTGGGAGCTATGGCGTTTTAAAAAATATTTTTGGCTAAAGAATTGCTGATTGCAAAGGCCTTCGCTGCTCTCCCTCGTGGATCGGTTTTTGAAGTTCCTAGTCATTCCTTATTATGGACATTGAAGTCACCAAGAATAGTGACCTCGGAGGAAGGATATTCAGAAATCAGATGGTCGGTTTTTTCACAAAGGTAGTCAAAGAGCTGGACAAAATTGTTGTCAGAAGGTGACCGGTAAATGAAACACATGAATTTAGTTGCAGCCCTGAGAGAGAGTTTTATCCGTACTATGTCTTTTCTTCCAGCTTCTAAATTGGGGAGTCTGGTGCAGGGTAGATTGCTACGGACGTATGCGCACACGCCTCCATGCAATCTAAACGAAGTAAGGAGCACATACCCCGGGAAAATAATGTAATTAGTGGCTGTTTTGGCACTGATTTGGGTTCGGTGAGGAAGAGGAGTTGGGGCGTATTAGCGTGGAGAAAATGGTGAAGCTATTGCGTTTTAAAAAAATGTTTTTTATGTTTTTGTTAAAAAAAATTAGGCGTTAAGATATGCTAAACAAACTCATCCAATCTATGAAAAAATAAGGGTAAATCCCAAATTTGGACCAAATCAGCGAGGCATATATATATATATATATATATATATATATATATATATATATATATATATATATATATATATATATATATATATATATATATATATATATATACGTTTGTTTAGCATATATGTATGTATGTATGTATATATACATATATACACTTTTTAACTGGCCATGGAAATGGTTCCCAGGGGTCATAATTCGCGCTTATTTGAAGTCTCTCCATCGATACCTCTCTATTAGTGAATCTTCTTAATGAAAAATTTCAGTAAAAAGAGAGACTAATTTCGGCTAAACTACCATTATCATTTTTTGATGTGAATCTACTTGATTGATTGCGGGATATTCCAATTATCGTTTTCATAATAATTGCATACAAATTTGGAAGGCCTAGAAAATTAAAGTCAGCAGAAAATATAAAGTTTTTTTTAATTTATTTTTATTTTTAATTACGTAATATTTCCAAATCTTAGCAATTTCTTACAAATAAATATAACCATTTTTAAAACAAATTTTTGTTTTATTTTGAAGATTTCTTAGATCAATATCAAAGATTTCATTATAATCAATTTATTGGTTTCCTTTCTGTTGTTTACAGGGCATATTTGCGTTTTCATTTACCACATGCAAAATTTGATTCCAGCAAAAATTTAACGTACCATAAATTTGGGAATTTGAAATTTAAATGTCCAAGTCATTGCCTCTTTGCTTCGACCTGTTGAAATCAAGTCCATTGTTTGGGAGTCACACCTGGTAAATACAGCAGTCTTCTGTCCCACTCTACCTATTCGCCACAATGAAAACCTGTTTTTTACAAATATTTATTGCGAACTAACGAACCCACACATCTGCACATTGAATTATATATTTTCGTACGGCTCACAGTTTTACAATTAATTAAAAGCATATGGAGAGATATATAATTACAAATTATTATACGCATTGCGATAAATTTTTCAATTTATTTATTCAAGTAATGTTCTCATTGAAAGAGCTAACATGAAAAAAAAACACGTATAAATGATTTATATAAATAGTAAGAAGTGCACGCTTTTAATCTAGACGTCTTATTTAAAATAAGTAACTTATGTGAATGCGTGTCCGGTAGAAAGTAATCTGTGCTTATTAGCGAATGTTTATCATTACAACTTGTTGCATGTCAAATGTACCACATAACAAAATTTTTAGCCTTTTGCTAAACGAGGACCTTCTTTTCTCTCACATCCTTTTTGGGAGAGATATTTAGTATAACCATCATTCAAACCCTTGTCGTCTCTTCATTGCCCTCCGGTTATGACAAGCAAAGCACGAGTTCAGCCTTGCCCAGGGCGGTAGAAACAATTTCATCCCCTGAAACAAGAGGTGGGAACGTGCTCTTGCAGAAATTATTCCCAATATATTTAGCAAGAGGCTACAAGGGTTTGCTGCCGTTGGATATTGATAGGACTTTGTTTGTGATGTGGTTCTTAAACGAGTTTTTTTCCTCAGAAAGAATCCGGATATAGCGGCTTCTTGCGTCGTTAAATGCTTGACGATTTTCTTGACTGGGATTGTGTAAAAGCGTTTTGTGAGCTTTGACCTTTTCAAGTCTGGCCTTGTAAAAGGTTTTAGAGAACCAGGGCTTTTGAGTGGCTGAAGAGGTTTTATTTGTACGTGGAATAAATTATTCCATGCCAGCTTGGATAATGTCGGTGACGTTTTGTGAGATATCATAGGGGTCAGGATGAGAGAAGCAGACAGACGCCCATGGAAATGTGGTAAAGTAATCCCACATTTCGTCCCAGTTCGTGGAGTTGTAGTGCCAAACGATACGTAGGTGTGATGACTGTGTGACCTCGGGTTGCATTGTGCAGGAAGCAGTGACCATGCCGTGGTCTGAGCGACCAAGTGACTGATATCTTATAGCATTCAGGTTTTGTATTAAGAAGGAGATCCAACTGATTTGAGCTGTGTGTTGGGATGCGAGGAAAATAAGTAGATTGCTGAACCATATTGGCTAAAGAATTGATGACTGCAAAGGCATCCGCTGCTCTCCCTTGTGGATCGGTTTTTGAAGATCCTAGCCATTCCTTATTATGGACCAAGAATAGTGACCTTGGAGGAAGGATATTCAGAAATCAGATGGTCCGCTTTTTCATAAAGGTAGTCCAAGAGCTGGACAAAATTGTTGTCAGAAGGTGACCGGTAAATGAAACACACGAATTTAGTTGCAGCTCTGAGAGATAGCTTTATCCAGAGTATGTCTTTTCTTCCAGCTTCTAAATTGGGGAGTTTGGTGCAGGGTAGATTGCGCACACGCCTCCATTCAATCTAAAGGAAGTAAGGAGCTCATACCCCCGAAAATAAGGTGATTAGTGGCTGTTTTGGCCCTGATTTGGGTTTCGGTGAGGAAGAGGAGTTGGGGCCTATTAGCCTGGAGGAAATGCTGGACCGAGTTCAGGTTAGAATTTAAATAGATCAATTTGCTATTATCTTAACGTTCGTTAGCTAGAAACCAGTTTTTAGGAAACATTTTGAGTTTATTTTTGAGAAATGTTTTACATGCTCAAACAATAAAGTTATTTTGATGAAATATGGTACATTATTTTTACTATATAGGTTATACTGGTAACCAAATGTAATGCTTGCTTTCTTTAAAATAAAAGACATATTTGCTATTAAAAACATTTTCATGAACATTTACTACCATAACGCACTTGCTGGGTCTAGACTTTTAGTTATACGTGGTTATAACAATCAAAGTCCTAGCAGATAATGCGTAGATATATGAATCACTCGATACGTTTTTACCAAAGGGTAAAACAGTCGTGTTTTGGTCCACTTTTCTTTTAATTAATGATTGTAATAAAGGCCCGCAGAATTCTAACAATCTACCATTGTTCCATCCATTAGTTCCATATAGGTATATACACAATCAATGAGTATCGTTTACTAGAAAGTGGTTGTAAATGGATCAAGTACAAGTTGCTGTGCGGCAATTTTGCAGTACATAATATGAATGACTGTAATAAATATATACCTTCTGGTATATAATTACAATGTTACACGGTTCTATGTATTATAGTAGAAGCTTTCTTTGTAACACTGACTTAGAAAATAGCAGATATAGCTGTCATTGATATACTTTAAAATCACATTAACTATATGGTCTTTTTATTAGCGAAATTTCTTGAAAAAAATTTTCAGTTGTCGAACAGCCAAATGGAATCAATTCATTATCTTAATTATTGTGCATAGTTATAAAAACTCTGGACGCAGCAAGTGCGTTATGGAAGTGAATTTTCATAAAAATGTTTTTAATTGCAAATATATCGCTCTAATGCGAGCAGGCATCAATTTGGTTACCGGTATAACCTATATAGTAGGAACAATGTATCATATTTTATCAAAATAATTATTTGAAAATGTACAAAACTTTTCGGAAAATAAACTTTAAATGTTTCTGAGAAAACTGGTCTCCTTGCCAATGAACCTTAGGTTAATAGCAAATGGAGTTATTGAAATTTGAAACATTTAATGAAAATTCGCAACCAAAACGCCCTTGCTGCGTTCATACAAAATTTTTCTGAAAATACAGTTAAATGTTGGTTTCCTAACCAACAAAACTTACGTTAATAGCAAATGAGTTATTGAAATTTGGAGGATTTAATGAAAATTTGCTACCAAAACCCACCTACTGTGTCCAGATTTTTTCTTACAAACATGCATCATATTTCGATAAAGAATGCTAAAATTCAGTAACGAATTTGTTCTACGAAAATTAGCTAAAAATTATAGACCGTTAAACCATAAACTTCACTAAACCTACAACGAAAGCATCAACTTAACTAAACCGACAGCCAAAACATCAGAGAAAAGGTCTATTTGAAATTAATTTTCTGGGAATATTTTAGTAAAATGAAGGACAATGACGATTGAAACTAAGACTTCAGGCTTTGTAAAACATTATTCTTGAGACATTTTCCTTCCATAGCTCATATTGGTTTCAGGTTCATTGCCTAAATATTACCAATTTTGACGTTTAAAATCGCGATTTTGACGTTTTGAGGAAAATCCCAAATTATTTTTCTTTGAATGCCTATAACTTTTTTGTCCTTTGACCTACGGAGCTAAATTTTGGTAAAAAAAACCTGCGTATGAAATTGGTTGCCCTTACTTTGTTAATTTTGGAGATATAATTTTTTTTCAAAATAAAGCACAACATTTTCCGGGAAAACCTCGGCGGATTTTCCTGGCTAACGAACTTATCCAAGCCACTTGCGAAAGGAAGGTACTTACCAATTTTGACGTTTAAAATCGCGATTTTGACGTTTTGAGGAAAACCCAAATTTGTTTTTTGAATGCCTGTAACTTTTTTCTCCTTTAACCTACGGAGCTTAATTTTAGTAGATAACTTGCCTATAATGATATAAACCCGCGTATGAAATTTGGTTGCCCTTACTTTGTTAATTTTGGAGATATAAATTTTTTTCGATTTTTTTAAAAAGGAAACACAAAATTTTCCGGAAAAACCTTGGCGGATTTTCCTCGCTAACGAACTTATCCAAGCAACTTGCAAAAGGAAGGTACTCACCAAGTTTTATCAAAATCGGTCCATTATTTTTTAAGTTATAGGTGTGACACATAAATATATATATATATTTATATATATATATATATATATATATATATATATATATATATATATATATATATATATATATATATAAACATATAAAGTCTGAAACTGACCTCGGATTTGGATTCCGGGAGTCCTAAATAGCGCTCATTTAAAGAAATTTTTTCAAAATTCAAAAGTCGGGATCTCCTCATTAGTGAATTTTTTAAAGAAAATTCACTAAAAAATGTTCGGGACGCAGCAAATGCATTATACTAGTGAATTTTCATATGAATTCTATACTATTAGTAAGGTATTTTACTGAAACTAATTCTTTAAATTTAAATGGACCTAGGAGACCGGTTTTAGAGGTACCAGTTAGCGATTATTTAATAAGTTTCTATTTTCTGTGGAGCTAGAAACATGTAGTTTGGTAGAGATATATGTAAGTACTGCAAGTCTCTTTAAAAAAATTGTGTTACAAATATTATTAAAGCCACAAAAGTTCTCTAGAAAGAATCTGAATATTTACAAAGGCAACGTACCTGCCAAATCATAAATATGGCAGGTATTTTTCCTTTTAATTGCTTGGATGCTTTTGTCTTAGTCAACCCAATCGAACTAGTTTTTGCAAACAAAACAACAAAAAATGTTTTTTAAAACCAACTTGTAGTTATCCCCGAAGCTCATTATGTTATTTTTCTTTTATTTAGTACCCAGACTGCGTTCACATAGGTGTTACTATGGTTCAAGATTGAAGTTTCTAGATTATTGGGCAATTGAGTTATCGGATTTCAAATATTTTTAGAAAAACTCTCCACCAGAATGTGTTTGCTGCATCCAGACCTTTTTCAACACTTACATACCGTTGTTGTATCCACACTTTTTGAAAATGATGAAATATTATACCTCTCTATGTAAGACTGACAAACAAGACAACCTAAATTTCATTTTTGGAAAAATATTCTAAACAAATGAAATGGGGTAACGATTTAAACATAAATTGAAAATCTTGATTCGCTCTTTGTCGCAGAGGCTCTCCTTCCCCTTTTGTTTGCATACAATCACCCTCAATGCATAAACAAGAACAATGTAAACAAGATTATTTTCTTGGTAACAACCCGTAAGAAGAGCTGCGGTAAATATAGAGGTTCTGGGCAGGATAAACATAATTTTCTTTTTACTTGCTTTTTATCTTATTTTCCGCCCAACACCCCTATTCACTTCTGGTCCCGGCTGGGGGCTATTTGCAAGAAATATTTCTTGTGGTTTGTGCATCCAGAAGATGTAAGCATGTTTCAGATTTTTTTTTCTAAAATGCCCCCATGTGCTAATCTCCAAATTTACCTAAAATTTAATTTTTATTTACAAAACGAATGCACCTTTCAAATTATAAACGTGGCAGATATCTTTCCTTATTAGTCGCTTGGATAATCCGTTTTAATCCACTCAATCGAAACGGTTTCTGCAAACAAAATAGCAAAAATGGTTTTCTAAAACAGATTTTTCTTTGCCTGTGAAGCTGATTGTGTTATTTTTTAAATTTAGTGCCCACGCTGCTTTTATATAGGTTTCAGGAAATACGAGACCCCTTCTGGCTGGGCGAGAGGTAAACTGGTGCTCAGTTCTATTAAGAGCTGACTGATCTTTTTGCTGACCATCCTGTCGACGATACTGACTGGATACTCGTTGTTGACTGCGAGCTGTTTGATGAGGTTTAGTTCTCTAACGAAACTCGTCCCCGACAGTGGGACTCTGAACAGTCTGTCGACCAGGAATCTGATTGAAGCTAACTTGTAAGAGATGTGGTGGCATGGCTTGAACGGAATAAGGTGATCTGTTTGAGTGGGTTTTCAAACAGATCACCTTATTCCGTTCAAGTCATGCCACCACATCTCTCACAAGTTAGCTTCAATCAGATTCCTGGTCGACAGACTATTCAGAGTCCCACTGTCGGGGACGAGTTTCATTAGAGAACTAAACCCCATCAAACAGCTCGCAGTTAACAACGAGTATCAAGTCAGTATCGTCGACAGGATGGTCAGCAAAAGGAGCCGTCGGCTCTTAATAGAATTGAGCACTAGTTTACCTCTCGCCCAGCCAGACGGAGTCTCGTATTTCCTCTTCACCTATTGTGGTCCTGTATCCGACACTATAGTTAAAGCCCTTAAGCGAGACAATGCGAAGTTTTCGTTTGAATCCACAAACACATTCAGTAATATGTTCAACCGTAACAAGGACCTTAAGAAGTCAGACCCTTAAGAAGTCAGGTGTTTATCGTTTAACATGTGGTGCCCCCGATTGAAATGCTATTTACATCGGGAGACCAGGAAGATCATTAAGCACCAGGGTGTCAGAACACCTTAGAAGTAGAAACCAGGTCAACAATGACATGTCAGTCTTTGGTAGTCATTTAAGAGAAAGTGGTCACTGCTTCAATAAGAACACTGATGCTAAGCTTTTACATCCATTAAGTTTTGGAACAGAACAGTTTATCTTAGAAGAAATTGAGATCTTCAAACATGTCAAATGCTCCAATAATGAAGTTTTGAACCTGTCAAACACCGACATATCAACCACTTTCCTTCACTGTACAACCATTTAGTGGGTCAGTGCTACCAGAAGTCTATGGTTTTCTATGGCCAGGTTATGATGCATATGAAAATGGCTATTCTGTGGCCCCTCCCCTTCACTTTTAGTCTTTGACATGTCCGCTATTCTGTCCTTGTTTTTAGTTCGCCGTCTTGCCGTCGAACCAGCGCCATCTGCTCCCTCGAGTCTTCATAATGGCCGATGTTCACTCTTGGCTTGTGGTTATATTACCGTTTTATATTGATTATATTACATCATGAATCGATTTTCCGGCACATTCGGGTGCATTGTTGTTTGGACCTCTAGTGCAGTAGATAAAAATTCAGCTTTGTCAACCTGTGTATAGTTCTGTATCAAATTTTTCAAGAATTAGGAAAAGTAAGTATGGATTCCATCTTGTTTCTCTTAATTCACATTATAAATTTTCAAACTCCTTAAGAGTTCTCATGGGGTTTCTGCTTAAATGTGTGGCCTCCTGTTACGTTTGCTCTGTCAGTTCACTCCACTGCTTTTTCAACTTTTCGGATTCCATTTTGCATTTGACTTTTGCAATTTGTTAATCAGCTTTGTTTGCTTTTATTCTGTTTTTAATAGTGCTAATTTTGACCTGCTTTGACTGTAATGTAGCTTATTTAGCTTGTTTTAACTGTAGCTTTTACCTTTAAAGTTTGGCATGACTGTTATTTTAACCTAGTTTACTGTTTGACTGTAGATTTTTTAACCTTGATGATGTCTGTAGAGTTTTACATTGTGCTTCAACTGGCACAATTGCCTACCAGAAAACAATGTTTTCTGACAGACCTTTTAATTATATTTTTAGATTTGCCCCTGAGGATGGCTACTAGGTCGCCGAAATGTGTAGGGTTTAACAATAAAAAAAATGCAGTCAGGATCAGAAACCTTTTATTTAGTATCTAATTATGTCTATCCCAGACCATGTGACGTTTAGGAATAAAATATTAGAAAAAAGATTAATGCACAAAAGACCCATTGGGATCATAGTGCTGAGAGGCTAAATGCCTATACGACTCATTGAATAATCTGGCGTGACAACATACTACTTGGTTCCGCAACTAGGTGGCGGCACGTCCACCACTCACTGAGTATTTTAAGGCTGACTATACTATAGCCGTATTACTTTTGATGCATTTTTGCTACAATTAGTATGCCGTACTGAAGAGCTCTAATAAGAGCGAAACCGGTCTACGGTTCTAATTGTTGCGAGAATGCATCTAGTCTTACATACTTTGTCCCTATGTGGAGGTAGAAATGGACCAGGGCTGACAATTATCTAAATTGATAGTTGGTTGTATACAGTGTCTATTTTTTTAACACTTTGTGTTATTTGGAGCTGGCGTGACAACATACTACTTGGTTCCGCAACTAGGTGGCGGCACGTCCACCACGCACTGAGTATTTTAAGGCTGGCTATACTATAGCCGTATTACTTTTGATGCATTTTTTCTACAATTAGTATGCCGTACTGAAGAGCTCTAATAAGAGCGAAACCGGTCTACGGTTCTAATTGTTGCGAGAATGCATCTAGTCTTACATACTTTGTCCCTATATTGGGGTAGAAATAGGCCAGGGCTGACAATTTTCTAAATTGTTAGTTAGTTGTATACAGTCTCTATTTTTTAACACTTTGTGTTATTTGGAGTGGCGTGACAACATACTACTTGGTTCCGCAACTAGGTGGCAGCACGTCCACCACTCACTGAGTATTTTAAGGAGCGTTTTGTTAAACAAATATTCAATACATTTTTCTTGATCCCTCAACTAGTCTGACTATATGTAAACATAGCTGTTATAAATAACGAGCCAAGATGGATAGACTCACACAAAGTTTAAGCGAACAAATATCTTTTTGAAGCTCTTGATTACAGACATGGCATTCAGTGATAAATCAAGTTATTAAATAAGTGAGAGAGCATTTTTCCCTGTCCACAACCCACCTGTAATAATGAAGAGTGTTTGCAGAATAGTAATTTATATGTCACCCGGGTAAAAATGTGATTTACAATGTTGGCTTATTGCTGAGTGCAGGATGCGCTCAATAAAATGATAATAATACATCTAGATGTGTATGTGTTTGTGTTGTACTAGAGACTATCAGCCCATCTTGCATAAACTATACGCTACATTTTATTATATGTGTAGGGTGCATTTAGTGCTGAAATATGCCTTATACTATTTAACAGTGAAGATACTTCTTAGTTTTATTAGCTTCAAGTTGATAAATCTGTTATTGTTGAATCATAAGTCATACGCAGGTCTGTAATAAAACTTATGTTAATCTAGCAAATAACTTTATTCAAGGAGTGTCCTTAATTATTTTTCATTCTCTGCGATAGCCTGCGATTTCTCCTGAAATACGTCCCGTTAAAATACAAAACAACTACAATACCACATTGTAGTAATCCTTATGTTATGCAGTTGACCATACTGTTAAACAACGAAAATTTGTCTATAATAGCATTATAAGGATTGCATGTTCATTCAGGTGGACCTAGATCGTAAATTCTCGCAGCACCGATTGAAACTGTTCAGAAAATCCTTCAAAAGCATACATTGTTTTCATTTAAATATAAGGTAATGGGTATGCGTAGGCTTTTGGCGAAGTACAGGGTTATGGGGACGACATTGTCATCATAGTCAGATGAATGGTTACAGATTTAGTCTGGGAGCATATGCGGACAGCACTGAAAGTGGTGGTGAACTGGACGGTTAGCCGAGGGCTCGGAGTTGGCACCGAGAAAGACACAGTCTCTATATGGTAGGAACATTCCTATGGCCAGGGAGGTAAAAGATCTTGGGGTAGTACCGGACTCCAAGTTAACCTGGAACGGCCACGTTAAAAAAATACTGAACAAGGCATTCATAGCCCTAGCCGTCACCAGGCGTCTATATGGGAAAACGCGCGGACCGAGACTTATATGGTCCACTGGATGTATACTAGGGTGGTCAGACCATCGATAGCTTACGCAGCACTGGTATGGTGGCCCAAGGTAATGCAATCCAGTACCAAACAAAAACTGGGCAAGATTCAAAGGACAGCTTGCCTAGGCATGACAGGGACCATGATCTCAACCCCAACAACCGCCATAGAGAGTGTAACGAGGTAAATAAATACACCTCGGTACAACTAAATTAATCATATATGTAACAAGTAAGTTCATAAACATAAAATTATTTCATACAATTAAATTTAAAGAACAAACACAAGATACCGAGAAAAAGTGGTTTCAGATAAATCAAGATACGTATTAATTAGGTGATAATGTCCTATCATCGGCTCTCTGCATTTTATTACTGACGGATGCATATAAAAGGAAGCCGAGTATTCAAGAAAAATCACCTAGACATCTTATTCGATACCAACCAATCCATAATAATTGCTGGCGATTTAAATTTGAAACACCCCAATCGGCATTCTCGAAATGCCAATTTAAATGGGAAAATCCTCCAAACCTATGTCGACAACCATGCAAATTGCATTCCACTCGAATATACAATATTCCAAGCCTGTCTCTTTAGCCCTATTAGGTGAGGTTCGCAGACTCATGGAGGGTTCTGTCTCTGTGGATCTCCAAAAAATATTAGACTGGGGAAGTAGAAATCTTGTACAATTCAACTCCACCAAATCTCAGTCTTGCTTTCTAGCTCATAAGAGATACACCAGCCCTAGACCCCATCACAATAAACAACCAAGTTATTAAAAGTAATGAGTCCTTTTCACTTGTTGGTATTTTTGTGGATCGAAATCTCAATTAACACCAACATGTCACATCAATTGCAGAAGCGGCTGCTAAGAAATTAGGTTTCCATTTCCGGGCTCGCAAATACTGTTCACCAGCTAATCTCTATACCTTATATACTTCACAAACAAGGCAAAACTTCGAATACTGCTCCCACATCTGGGGTACCGCTGCCGCTTCTACACTCGCTTTCCTGGACTCCATTCAAAAGATAGCTTTCTTCCATAGTTCCTCCACCTGCTGCCCCCAACAGATCCACCAGGGAAATAGAGCGAATGCACCCTTTTACTGTCCAGGTCACCAGACATAAAATATCTTGTTATGCCCGCTCTTTTGTCCCGAGGACTCCAATTTGTGGAATTCCTTACCGGCACATGTTTTTCCTTCTCCTCCGAACCTCCAAACCTTCAAGTCCAGAATTAACAAGATGCCTCTTTCCTCCTTGTCGACACCCACGGTACGATAGTACCTAGGCTGTAAGCCCTCGTGGTGTGTTGTTGAAAAGTAAAAAACAATGCAGCAAAAACAAACACAAAAACAAAGTTGGCTGGAGGATCAATTTTTTTTACATTACGGCAGTCAACGTGTTAATTAACTTCTTATAATCTCAATTACTCAACATCATTGCAACATCATTGTCTTACCCAAGCAACAAATTAAGGCATGTTAACCAGCACTCGAGTCCAAATAACTTAACCAAGTTGTAGTTTAGTAATAATTAACTAAAATGTTGCCTTGATTGTCATAATGACTACAAACTTGGAAATGCGGCTCCGAACTAGCTTATTTTTGACTATTAAAATTACTCCAAAGTCAGTAACTTACAAGTAACTAAATTGGGAAAAAATTGGTTTAATTTTACTCATAAAATATACTTGAATATACTTTTGTGTTTCAAGTCCAGAGTTGGTAATTTTTAGGTCGAAGTGTGCCCTAAATTGGACTGAAAATCAACTACCAAGTCCAGATGCCTGAACTACCTACTTTAAGGTAATTTATTACCTACTATTAACCTGCAATATGTCTCTGTGGTATAGTAAATTGGAGGTCTTCTTATGAAGTCCAGCTTACATATATATTACCAATTTCATTGCAATACAGCACAGGAAATATTTTGGGCACTGAGCTAACCTAAAATGGCTTTCTGATCGGCTATAAAGTCATAAATACTGCAGAAATGGTCTTCCAAGGCAAATTGCCTACCTTTAAGTTGAAAATACCCATAAAATCTGACTTGAAATAAAAATTCTCCTCAAAGTTCAAAGTTTACAGCAGTTTGTGAATCTTAAAGGTGTGTCAGTTGATAAACTTCATCAATAAAAGTTTATTCTTGTTGTTAATGTGCGTGCACCAGTAACAAATATAGTGTTACAATGCCCCCTTTGATACGAATAAAAGTTTACAGACATACTACAAACTATTATAGAGTAGTAAAGAATGCTCACAGAAAAATAGTGATAGATGCTGATCATTCAAAGTGGCTTACATCAAATGAAGAACTCATTTTTCAATGCTAAAAAAAGTATGACAACTTTATCGGCCACTACTACTAGGTATATGAAAGTAAAACTGAATTTCAATTATATGCTGGTATCAAATCAGCATGTTTCCCTCTTCAATATAATACATCGCTTTTCATGCCAAATGGAGTGAAGTATTGGCAACACGGTCAGATGTCATGTTTATGTTTATTTACTTATTTTATTTTGTTTCTATTTTCTATTAATGTTTATATATTATGGAATCCAAGACCAAAAACGCTGTATAATCATTCCTATATGTCTCCGCTGTGCACGGATATAAGTAATATATATTTCTATACACGAAAATGTTTTCTAATAAATTCAAACAAAATTCGTTTACCATATAGTTGAAATTCCCATAATAGGACAAAATGCCTTCAAAGTTTGGTTAGTTTGCCCTGTCATTAGGAATTGTGACTTATAGGTAAAAAAATAGAGCAAAATTAACTTTTAGGTCAATAATGTTAGAAGGGCAGCCATATTAAATTAATTTTGCGGTATCCATCTTGATTGTATTGAAAAATGAAAAATAATATTTTGTTGAATATAGTGTAATCAAATTTTAGTTCGAAAAAAACATTAAATAATAATTGTATACCATGACGACAAGATAGTTTTGTGTTGTTTACATTACCAATCCTCCAAAATCAGAATTTCAAGAATTTTGAATAATTCTTTATTTTCACTAATTTTATCTTTTACAAGGGCGCTCGAATTTTATCGAAGTATCATCATCATGTTAACAGAAAAAAACATAACCGCAGTGGTTTTTTTCTTTATACAGTGCGAATCACCTTTATCATTGTTGCAAATATTTGAAGTAAGTTCTTTGATCATTCAAGATATCATTTTTTAACAAAGATGGACAATATCTCTACTACTCTACTGTTTGTTTATACATACATAACCACAGATCCTGTAGAACCGAATAATGTCACATGCGTATGCGTAGTTCGTTGTTAAGAAGGTCACGGCACTCGGCGGCCGGCCCAGATGTCAGATTCAAGTAAAGCGTAGCACATATTTACCAATATATTACGTCCATTGGCCCAATGTTGAATGAAAATGCCCTAAATATAACTAAAACGCCTTGGTCGAAACGCCTTTTTGGACCTATTATCGACTTCCATATTACTTTGACTTTATTCCCCACATTGGTAATATACACTTAAATTTTACTTGAAAATGACCTGTGGTGATTTGGTCGCCGACCTATTGGTAGGGCGATTTTACGTCAATTTGACTTTAAATGTTGCTTGGGTAACTAGTTAAAAAACCATCAAGATATTCGGAAAAGCCGCTACAAAATCTTTATTTAAAAATGTACAATTTTGAATTAAATTTTAAATTGTTAACTTAATCATTAGCAGATGTTTTTAAAGTAACTGAAGTAGGGAATTACCTTGAAAGGGGGTCGGGACCAAGTCATCTCACGCCTTTGATCTTAACATTCGTTCATCATACGTACTACCTTGTAGGGTAGCTCTACCGTCTTAGCGTTCTAATGCGGCAGGTGAAAATTATGCAAAGCATGTTTAATTTGACGAAATTATCAACCTAATTTTTTACCAAAAACGCAGAGCTTGTCCCATTCTATATAATTTATTATTTAAAATCCATATCTCTATGTAAATGTTACTTAACAAATTTGTTTAGTGTCGCTTTTTTGATAATAAAAACAATTTATTGTTCCATTAATGTAACAAATGTATTCTTCACTGTAATATATTTTTTTGGATGATTTATTTTACACAAGCTTTTTTTATACATTTACATAAATTCTTTTAAAGTCAATACAATCTAATATTATTACCGACCAGCTAATCATATTCATATTTAAATTAGTCTGGCAGTATCTAGTAGCACATAAAAAACTGGATTATGTAAGAAAGTCATCGTCTCTTTGGTAGGGAATTTCCATGCGTGGTCCTAGTCACCTGATATACAAGTCTACCGTATGCAAATCGGTAAGAGCAGACATGGCTTGTCAAAATTTGTATAGGTGTGTATTTGTATTGAATTAATTGGGACCAGATGAAGAGGAAAAAACTTTAAGTGTTCGTAAAAGCATTTTTATAAGCACTTAAATCAATAAGACATGTGAAAATAATGTTAAATTACAGTAAAAAACTAACATTGCATAAAAAGTATACATAATAATTACCTTTAGAAGGCCATACGCAGTAAGTGCGTTATGGTAGAAAATTTACATACGTTTTAATTAATTTTCTTTTAAAAACTCACTAATGAGGCGATCTCGACCTCTTGGCTTTGGAAAACATTTCTCAAATGAGCGCAGGTCTGTTTGAATTTGTATGTGTTTATATATATATATATATATATATATATATATATATATATATATATATATATATATATATATATATATATATATACCCTCTGCGCTGCTATCAACTCATGGGCGGTACCAATATTGACATACTCTTTTGGAGTTGTCAAATGGTTTAACATCGACTTGGATGAACTGGACAGACTCACGAGAAGGCTTCTTACGAAATTCCGGTGCCTTCACACCAACTCATCTGCTAGAAGACTTTACACACCTCGGAAAGAAGGCGGCAGAGGATTAATCCATATAAAGAACCTCTGCTTTAAGCAAGACAGAAACATGCGACAACGTTTTCTTGCATCGCAGGATGAACTGATGAAGTTGGTGGTGTGCGAGGATAAGGATTATACTCCACTTAGGCTGGGTCAGCGCAACTATGAGTTGGACGTCCCAGCTGACCAGGACAGTGTAGTCCAGGCTATGCATGGAATGTACCCCAAACACCTGCAGGTAGATAATGTTGATAAAACCTCTTCGCTTATGTGGTTGGTTGGGGGGCAACTCTACACGGAGACAGAGGGTTTTGTGATGGCCATTCAGGATAGGGTTATAAAAACTAAAAACTACGAGAAGCATTGCCTAAAATTAGAAGTAGGGGATAAATGTCGAAAATGCGCATCTGTTGGAGAGACCATTCAACACGTCATGGCAGTATGTCCTGCCCTTTCAGACTCAGCTTACTTAGACAGACATAACCAGCTCGCCAAGATCATCCACCAACAAATCGCTTTGGAATACAGCCTCCTGAACCCGTCAACAACACCAGCCTACTACAAGTATTCTCCGGAGGCGGTACTGGAGTCGGCGGACTTTCTCCTGTACTGGGACCGACCCATGATAACCGACCACACTGTGGATTTTAATAGTCCAGACATTGTCCTGATAAACAAACAGATGAGGCTAGCTCTCCTCATAGATATTGCTGTACCGCTGTCCCATAACATTCAGAAAACTAAAATTGAAAAGATCACCAAGTATGAAAACTCGGCATATGCAATAAAAAACGTATGTAAACTCCAGAAGGTTGCTATATATCCTTTCGTAATGTCGGCGGAAGGAATAGTCACAAAAAATTTCATGGGGAATCTAAAGAAACTCGGATTACCAAATAACATCCTCAACATGGGACAGAGGGCGGTTCTGCTGCAAACATGTCACATAGTCCGAAAATTCCTCATAAGTGGCGACCTCAAACACGTCTGCTGTGTTGAAGCACCGGAAGTCAGACTATAATGATAATATCGGCATAATGGGATATGATGAATTTCATTTATTTAATAGCAATAAAATAATAATAATAATAGATGAGGTGCTATCAAGAGTCTGTTAATAAAAAAATTGTGGAGACATTTAGTTGTCAAATCAAAATGTCAAGATTCTTGTGTTGTAACTAATATCAGTATTTTGGAAAAAGCTTCTGTTTTAAGGGGAGAAATTATTGAAAAATAAAAGCTGAACATTTATAGTGGTAGTGCAACTGTTAGTGGCAGAAAGGGCGTTCAAAGTTATTGAATATTTAACAAAGTTAAAAATGTGACAATAGTAATATTAGGCAGTTCCCTTGATGCAAGTTATAAATCACAATTGTGTTTATTATTAAGCCTATTTGTGAAACATATTGTAAAATTATGTACTAGGTAATAGATATACTCATATACTAACATAATACATAATTTTGACCACCACGGATAATTGCATTTGTAGTGATACGCACTGTATTCGTAGTAATTTATTACTATTTTTTAAAACATTCGAATAAAACTCAAAAGCAAAGCTGGCGTTTAAACGTTTGTATGCTCTTTATGTATTACCGAAAGTTAACTGCAACGCTAAGTTGCTTCTGCTGTCTCTTTTGATTACGTATAATTATCTTCAGCCAGAAAGTGAACACTAACAGCATATTATAACGTGATTGGTGGTAAGTAGATGATTGATCACCGTTGAATTGCTGTAACATGCACAAAACTATAGACGTAGAAAAATACAGAGGTACCAAAGCAGTCAAATATTAGACAGCAGTTTTTGTATTGTAAAGTATAACTTTTTATACTGGCGTTAATCGAAAGTGATTGTATTTAATAGCAGCTACAAAAACGTACAAATTTCTGTTTATTACTTCAACAATTTATAATCTGGTTGGATTTTAATTTTGATTTTGAGAAAGACCTGATCAGGTGTAGGGTTGGACGCACTGATGCCTTAGAGACAATCTCCAGTGGGATTTGATGAGTAGGCAGGTCGAGGTCCTCAATGCAATTACAACCCCACCTACCCTCATCCACCGCACCCGAGTAGGCAGATTGGGGCCTTAGAGTTCTATATTTTTTATATTTCCTTAGCCTCTTAAAAATGGCTCCGTCCAAAAAAGGGCCGAAACGTCGAGTTTTGATAAATTCTGGACGCGTTTATTTGCTCAAGTTGTTGTCGGTTTTATATGCTGTTTAAAAAGTTTATAAAATCTTATGATACCTGACTACAATAAATGTTCAAAATGGCCACCCTTCACTTCAATACACTTTCGTATTCTGCGGAGCATACAACGTCGTACTCTGTGAAATATTTCTGGTGTATTTCTAATTTGGTCGCACCCAAGTAAAATTCTTTGCTGCAGATCATCAACATTTTCAACATTTGCTTCATAAACAATACTTTTGAGATGCTCTCATAAATAAAAGTCCATAGGATTTAGATCAGGGGATCGAGCCAGCCATGGCTGCGGTCCACCGCGTCCGATCCATCTGCGTCCAAAAGTATTGCTTAGGTAATTTCTGACATCTAGGGCATGCATAAACCACATGTTGTGTCTTATGTAAAGAGGTACATTTTCTAATAACCCATTTAGTTGGTTTGCAGGAATTCTAGATAAGTTGTAGCATTAAGTCTGTGAGGCAAAAAAATTGGTCCTATCAAATTACACCCTACAATTCCAGCCCATACATTTAAGGAAAATTTCGGTTGATGATGCCTTTCAAAAACTGCGTGGAGATTTTCGTCAGCCCAAATATGGCTGTTACGAAAATTGACGATCCCGTCGCGCCTAAATCTAGACTTGTCCGTGAATAATACAAAATTCAACAAGTTCTCTACATAATTATGTTAAAGAAACCATTGACAAAATTGTAGGCGAGGTATAAAATCTCTTTCAGGCGATAGTGCCTGCACACGTTGTATGTGATATGGACGCAATTGTTGCTCGTGAAGAACTCGCCATATCGTTGCATTGGATGCTCCCAGATGATTGGCCATTTCCCTAGTATTTATTTTTGGATTTTGTTCAATTTCATCCAGAACAACCTCTTCAAAATCAGGATTTCTTGCACTTCGTGGTCTCCCTCGATCATCAGTAATTTATTAAGGGTGCCTGGTAAAAAATATATATTCGAAAGAGACAGATCTATGGTTTGTTCAAAGTTTGTTATCATGGATTTTTATTTTATCTTCATGATTGTGTCTTGTCAGTTCTTTTTTCTGGTAAGATTTTAATATTTAACTGAGAATAAGAAAATTTAATTTATACATGCTGATAGCAATTAAAAGGTGAAAAATGTATTCCTATGATTAGTCGCACAATTAATTTTTGAGCGGCATCGACATACAAAAATTGAATTATCTCGAAAATGGTGTGTCTGAGAGATTTAAATCAAGTATACATTTTTTGCTCGCAATTGATAAGAGCTGCAACGTAGCTATACGGTAGGTCGATATTACTGGGTGTTAAAAAATTAAAGCCAGTTGAATGCAAGCAGTGTCTTACAGGTGGCGCCCTCTGTCAGCAGTGTTATTAACAAAAACATATTTAATTTTTTTGCCCTTGAAAACCCCCACATACCAATTTTCACTCCAAAATTTTATTTTGAGTCGGACTTATTCGTGAAAAACCAACAAAAACAAATAACTTTAACACGCTGTATTTAAAAAGCTAAGCATTTGCGGACCCAATTTATATGAAAAATAGTCTTATTTTTTTCGTGCTGAATGTGCACCTGTCACATGGACCATCATTTTTGAAACACCCTGTATATTATTATAAATTTGATCAAAAATTATAGTTAAGTACAATGGTAATAATACATTTACGCTTTGGAATTATTTACCTAAAATATGAAATAAATCGTCAGTATTACACAATACGTTTCCTGCATTAAAACAGAAAAAATTCGAAAAGTGGTACAGTATAGGCAACCTTAACCTACCAGCGTATGACACTACTCATGATTTATCCTCCCTCCACAATCAAACAAATAATTTCAAATTAAATTAATTAACTCTCTTCTGTTTTAATCGCTATAAAAGCTAAAGAAACACAGCACCGTCACCAGATTCTTATTTTATTGCCATATTTAAATCCAGAAGAGTTGCATATTTACGTCGAACATAGTGGCAAAAACGTAAAACGTATCGAATGTCAGCAATTCACAGAGTATACGATTTAGCAGTAATTGACGAATAATTTTTCAGGTTGACCGCAAGCATTGAGATTGGCTTAATCGTGAGAACCAGTCGTGCTTCTTCTTGAATGGGAAAGAAGTGACCAGTAACCAGACCAGACGGAGCATCAGAAATCAGAATCGGTAGATGGAGGAGACCAGTTGTTACGATCTCTAAATCTTAAAACATCGTTACAAATAAATCACATCCAGCTTGAGGACCTGTTCATTTCCATATCGTGTTCAATCACCCATAATTAAAATAGACCAAGAAAAAATACTCCAGGTCATTCACCTCTGCTTACTGCACGAATTAACAAGCAAATCATTTGATATCAGACAGATGATTTTGCAAATTTCTCTAACGATATTGCAATTGGTAATTGTTTAAATTATCTTTATAATGAGTACGCAAGAACTTGAGAGAAAAAACAGAAATTTTAATATAATAATTAGATTTAATTAAAGGATTGTTAATAAGATTGCAGATAACTATTATCGCAATAGGTAGTAGTGGACACGAAAGCTGATACAGCCTGTATACAGCTTGATCATAAAGTAACGGTAACCCAGCGCATCAGTATCCTTTAGTGAATTTTCTTTAAAAAAAATCACTAATGAGGAGATCCTGACTTTTGAATTTTGAAAAAATTTCTTCAAATGAGCGCTAATTAGGCCCCCCAGAACACATATCCGGGGTCAGTTTCAATTTATATATATATATATATATATATATATATATATATATATATATATATATATATATATATATATATATATATATATATATATATGTATGTATGTATGTATGTATGTATCACACCGATAACTCAAAAAATAATGGGCCGATTTTGATTAAATTTGGTGAATAAATTCCTTTTGCAAATGGATTGGATAAGTTCGTTAGCCAGGAAAATCTACCCAGGTTTTTCCGGATAATTTTCTGTTTCCTTTCTAAAAAAAATTATATCTCCGGAGTTAACAAAGTAAGGGCAACCAAATTTGGTACGCGGGTTTACATCCTCATAGATAAGTTACCTACCAAAATTTAGCTATTTAGGTCAAAAGACAAAAAAGTTATAGGCATTTAAAGAAAAATTAATTGGGGTTTTCCTCAAAACGTCAAAGTTGCGTTTTAAAACGTCAAAATTGGCAACACTTAGGCAAATAACTTGAACCTAATATGGGCTATGGAAATCAAATGTCTCAAGAAGAATGTTTTACAAACCATGAAGTCTTAGTTTCAGCCGTCATTGTCCTTCATTTTACTAAAATATTTCCAGAAAATTCATTTCAAATAGACCCTTTCTCTGATGCTTGGCAGTAGTCTTAGCTACAGAGTTTATCATTTAATGGTATATAATTTTTGACGAATTTTCGTGAAAAATCAATAAAGCTCAATATATTCGTTATTATACAAGATATGAAAATTCGGGACGCAGCAAGTGCGTTATGGTAGTGAATTTTCATAAAAATGTTTTTATTAGCAAATAACTTTTTTGTCTTTTGACCTACAGAGTTAAATTTTAGTAGATAGCTCACCTATAATGATATAAACCAGCGTACTAAATTTGGTTGCCCTTACTTTGTTAATTTTGGAGATATAATTTTTTTTTAAAAGAAAACACAAAATTTTCCGGGAAAACCTGGGCCGATTTTCCTGGATAACGAACTTATCCAAGCCATTTGTAAAAGGGAGGTATTCACCAAATTTAATCAAAATCGGCCCATTATTTTTTGAGTTATTGGTGTGATACATATATATATATATATATATATATATATATATATATATATATATATATATATATATATATATATATATATATATATATATATATATATATATATATATATATATATATATATATATATATATATATATATATATATATATATATATATATATATATATATATATATATATATATATATATATATATATATTTATATATATAAACATATAAAAATTGAAACTGACCCCGGATATGTGTTCTGGGGGGCCTAATTAGCGCTCATTTGAAGAAATTTTTTCAAAATTCAAAAGTCGGGATCTCCTCATTAGGGAATTTTTTTAAAGAAAATTCACTAAAATGAATGGTATATATTAATTATAGGGTGTCTTGAGCTACATCTTAAAAAAATATTTCTACAATCACAGGCTGGCCCATATGTCGTTGGTGATACAAATTATTATTTTTTAATCAAACACGCCTTATGTTATTGCATTTTTTCATTTTCCATCGAAATATAATATAATTTGTAAGAAAAGAAATTCTGGATGCAGCAAGTGCGTTATGGTAGCGAATTTTGATCAAATGCTTCATATTTGAATAGCCCAATTTGCTATTAACCTATAAAGTTGACCAAGAAACGAGTTTTTCCGGGAACACTTTAAGTTTACTTTTGGAAATTTTTGTACATTTTCACACAATAAAGTTATTTTTATGAAACACGACACATTGTTTTTACTATATAAGTGATACTGGTAACCAAAATTGATGCCTGCTTTCTTAAAAAGAAAACACACATATTTGCAATAAAAACATTTTAATGCAAATTCACTACCATAACCATAACGCACTTGCTGCGTCCAGAGTTTTTTGACATTACAATTACAATTAAGCTAAACTTGCGTTAATTCAAAAAGTCAAAATTAAAAGGGATACATTGTATTTAGGTTGGAAATTTAATTTCGATTTTCTACGGAATCTATAAAAGAAATACGGATTATGTAAAAAGTGTTCTGCAAACCCTTAAGTTTCAGCTTCATTTTAAAAAAATATTTCCAGAAAATTCATTTCAAATAGACCCTTTCTCTGATGCTTTGGTAGTAGTTTTAGTTAAGTTTATGGTTTAACGGTCTATAATTTTTAGCTAAAATTCGTCAATGAGAAGACCGCGGCTTTTGAATTCCAAATAGATTTTTTCAAATGAGCGCAAACCAGGCCCCCTAGAATCCATATTCGCGTCACCATATATATATATATATATATATATATATATATATATATATATATATATATATATATATATATATATATATATATATATATATGGTGACGCATTTCTACGGTAAAGCTCGTTATAATTGTTATTATGCAAGATACGAGAAAAAATTGTATACGTTACTTATATGGTGTCTTGAGCTGCATCTTATAAAATTATTTTGACAATCACAGGTTGGCCCATAAGTCATTGGTGATACCTACTTTTTCTTTTTGAACATTCCTTTATTACATTTTTGCATTTTTCATCGAAATATGATGCATGTTTGTAAAAACTATCGACGCAGTAAGTGCGTTTTGGTATCGAAGTTTCATTAGATGCTTCAAAATTAAATAACTTAATTTGCTATTGACTTAAGGTTCGTCGTCTAGGAAACGAGTTTTCTCGGAAACATTTAAAGTTTATTTTCTGAAAATGTTTGTACATTTTCAAACAAGTTCTTCTGATAAAATATGGTACTTTTGTCTACTATATAGGTTATACCGGTGACCAAATTAATGCCCGCTTGGATTAAAGACATATTTGCTATTAAAAACATTTTTATGAAAGTTCACTTCCATAACGCACTTGCTGCGTCCAGACTTTTAACATATTGAGTACTTAACAAAAGCGGAAGCTAAAGATGAGGCCTTGAGACGGTTCTAAACCTCTCTTAATATTTCTACCAGCTTGTTAACTTCCGGGGTGGAAAAGCGTAGTAAATATGGGGACATAATACTCACTTGTGAACACTCTGTAGATAACAGTTTGCATGTTTTGGTATATAAACAGTTGGTTTGTATTGCACACTTGTAAAACCTGGGAGAGGCACCAATTACACGACCACTTCTGTTGTAGCTTAAGGTTAAATACAAATAAACATCCCTCTTCATCTAAGTTCACTTGTAAAAATTAACCTAAGTCCAAAATAGTAAACAAATAAGTTGGAGGTTTTGTTTACATTTTTAATAAAAGCAATTGTCCTTAGCTTTGTACTGTCTCCTTCTCTCTTTTGATTATCCATGTTTGTCTATCTCCCTCTTCAGTGTATAGTGTCATCTTTATCATTCTCTCTCTTTCTACCAGATATAATTCTGAAAGTTAATAAAATTCACTTAAAATGAAATATCAACATCTCTCGTATCACTTCTTATCAAAAGGTTTTTTTGTTCTCTGAAAAATGATTAGTATCCACATGAAATGATAATTATATTAATAATCCTGTAACTAAACAGTAAAGTTGACTGCAGCTAGAAGCTGGATTTTGGGTAAGCTGTTATAGTTAACTAAATTTTCCTTACATTTATTCGGCCTAATAAAAACAAGAAAAATTAAAATACGTAGTACCTGCTAAGGAAACCATTTATTCATTGTAGGGTTTCTTGTCGGGGGGCTGAAATCTGGTGGTTTCCTACCTTTACTGGGTCAGTCACTCACACCTGCGGGCCCAATGACGTGGAAGGTAACGGATGTACACCCAGATAAGTCCACGAAGTTTTGTTTGTCTGTTCTGTATAACTGTTGCTGGTTTTCACCTACAATCAGCTGACTATAACGCCATACATGCTTTTAAGTTAATATTTGAACTTTTTTTCCATAATATTTGAACTTTGTAATTGTGTGTGTAAACTTGAACAGTCAACTGTACGGGGGGATCTCTGCATCTTTGTTAGATTAAGTGAAATTAACAATTATATTGGACACAGTATCACACTTTTTACCATCGCTGTCAGCCTAAAAAGACAACAGTTACTTAATGTAAACCATTCCATTTTTATAGTGTTGTAAATCCAGCGATTAAAATTTCACTTACCATTGTATTTATTTAGCTGTCGAATAATTTGTAAATCACTAACCCTAAAACTGTTCTTTTATATCTATTTCTGTTGCACGTTGCACCTGTCACTAGAAATAGGCAAATAGTCGTGACCGACCTTCGGAGCCGGGTACCAACTGCTGACGCTGAAGTTCCCAATTCCCGGGCGTAGCGTGAAACCATTCTCTATTCTTTCTATTTTACTCTTCCCTGTGGTTTGTTTAATTTTCGTTTCCATTTTTCTTTATTTTCCCCTTTTTCCTAAATTGTGACGGGCCAGAAGCCAAGCAAACTTTCATTATTCTATCAAGAAACAGCATAAATAATGCATTAATAAGCTAATTCCTGTTTGAATGTGTATATTGATCTTTGAATGTTCTGCAATATGCAATGTCTAAAACGTATTTAAATTCAAGAAACAAACCATAGAATCATTGACCTTTTCCATGGACAGTATTATTTAACAAGACAAATAATATCGAATACCTGTGACGATGATTGTGCAAAAGCTGTAATAAGCGATGAGCAATGAGTAAAGCGCAATGAGCGATGATCCCAACAATTGTATTAAGATCACCATCCTGATTATGGTCCGTTAACAGGCAAACACTTAATGGATTATAAAGCTATGTGGTTGTATTCTGAGAAAGCTCATCTGGCTCTCTATTATCTCAGTGCTGGATACTAAATGTGAATCATTTCGCAGACAATAACTGTCAGATACAATACGAGAAAATATACACTTTTATCTGCGTGCTTTTATAGTGGGAGTGGCCCCATAATGCATCCTCTAGGATTATACCACTGAATCTTAATAAGATAAACACAGCGATTGCCTTATTATACCTCTGGAACGTATAGTTCTAACAGAAATACAAATTGCCGACATCTCTTATTCTCTTGGGAATTATTAGTAAGACTACAGAAACATGCTGCAATGTTTAAGCAAAAATTTATTTTTTATCCTTTATAGCGAAGTTTTCTTCTGCAATGAGATCGCCAGAATTTATTGCAAAAAATAACAGTAAAAAAGAAAATAATTTGATTCACGAGGTTTGCTACGACACACTAAAAAATTAATAACTAATCGTGTTTCATTCTTGCTAATGAGAAAGCAAGTAAAAACAGTTTCAGTGTCCTTTTTGGACGATATCAATTAAAAAAGTTCGGGACGCAGCCAGTGCGTTATGGTAGTGAATTTTCATTAAAATGTTTTTAATAGCAAATATGTGTGTTTTTTAAGACAGCAGGCATCAAATTTGGTTACCAGTATCACATATATAGTAGAAACAATGTGCCTTGTTTCATCAAAATAAATTTATTGTTTGAAACCGTATAAAATTTCCGAAAGTAAACCTAAAGTGTAACCGAAAAAATCCGTTTCTTGGTCAACCTTATAGGTTAATAGCAAATTGAGATTTTCAAATATGAAGCATTTAATCAAAATTCGCTACCATAACGCACTTGCATAATTTCTTTATTTACAAACATGCATTATATTTCGATGGAAAATGCAAAAACATAAGGGGGTTTCGACTAGAAAAAATGCCACCCTGTGATTCTAGGAAATTTATAATAATAATTAATGTATAAAGATTTTTTTCATTTATTATCTAATAACGGATATATTGAGCTTTATTGATTTTTTACGAAAATTCGACGAAAATTATATACCATCAAACGATAAACTCTATAGCTAAAACTACTGCCAAGCATCAGAGAAAGGGTCTATTTAAAATGCATTTTCTGGAAACATTTTAGTAAAATGAAGGACAATGATGGTTGAAACTAAGACCTCAGGGTTTGTAAAACATCCTTCTTAAGACATTTTATTTCCATAGCCCGTATTAGATTTAAGTTATTTGCCTAAATGTTGCCGATTTTGACGTTTTAAATCGCAACATTGACGTTTTGAGGAAAACCCCAGTTTCTTTTTCTTTAAATGCCTATAACTTTTTTGTCTTTTGACCTTTTGTAGGTAACTTACCTATATGGATGTAAACCCGCGTACCAAATTTGGTTGCCCTTACTTTGTTAATTTCGGAGATATAAGTGTTTTTCGAAAGAAAACACAACATTTTCCGGGAAAACCTGGTCAGATTTTCCTGGCTAACAAACTTATCCAAGCTATTTGCAAAAGGAATGTATTCACCAAATTTAATCAAAATCTGCCCATTATTTTTTGAGTTATCGGTGTGATACATACATACAAATATATATATATATATATATATATATATATATATATATATATATATATATATATATATATATATATATGTATATGTATATATATATATATATATATATATATATATATATATATATATATATATATATATATATATATATATATATATATATATATATACATAAACATATAAAAATTGAAACTGACCCCGGATGTGTTCTGGGGGGCCTAATTAGCGCTCATTTGAAGATATTTTTTTTAAATTCAAAAGTCGGGATCTCCTCATTAGTGATTTTTTTAAAGAAAATTCACTAAAAAGAAAATCATTTGATTCACGAGCTTTGCTACAACACACTATAAAATTAATAACTAATCGTGTTTCATTCTTGCTAATGCGAAAGAAAGTAAAAACAGTTTCAGTGTCCTTTTTGAACGATATCAATTAAAAAGAATACAAACAGGTATCAACATTATCTATGGTTGTTGTTTCTGTGTTTGGTTGGCTTCGGACTGATAACCCAGTTCATATAGCCAAGGTCCTTTTGTAACATCAGATTCTAAAACAACTCGGGCACAGTATTACATTAATACTCAATTTATACAGCTGCACATGTAAGTGAGCGCTGATATATCCCGGATTGATATGTTTGCATACAAAATAACAAATATATATATATATATATATATATATATATATATATATATATATATATATATATATATATATATATATATATATATATATATATATATATATAGTTGGCGGTTGAACCGCGTCCAAAATTTATTGAAACTAAATTAAATAAAAATGTTAATTAAAATTAAATTTAAGGATCTCTCTGAGGCCTGGGTTAAACACATTGAGACATTGGAGACGATGTCCAGCGAGATTTGGGGAGTAGGCAGATTGGGGCCCCGTAGTCGAGAATCGAGCTACAACAACCCAACCCACCTTTGTCCACCGCTCTAAGGAGTAGGCAGATTGAGGTCTTAGAGTCTCCTTACATATTTCCTTTACCTCTTGAAAATGGCTCCAAAACAGGAGCCGAACGTCGAGTTTTAATCAATTCTGGACGCGGTTCAACCCGAGAACCAAGTATATCTCACATTAAAGACCGCGGAAATCTTTCCTAATATATATATATATATATATATATATATATATATATATATATATATATATATAATTAGGTTTTTTCGTAGCGATTGTCCGAAAAAAGTAATTTATTTATTTAAGTGGTACAATTATTTCAGTCTTAAAATGTATTATAAAATATGTGATTCAAAACAACATGTGAACAACTAGAGTTACAGCGATTGAATGAAATAATGTTCTACAGAACTAACATAAATGCAAACGTCTGCATCAGCATTCTTACACAGGTCACTAAACTGATGATGCATGGTTTCAGGATTCGTCGTATTTTGTATGATGTTGAGAATATACAGGGATGTAACTCCTCCACCCTTAAATCTTTAACACGTCCTCGTGTTCGGACACTTCTTCTGTTTGCGTTTGCCTGTTGGACTTGTATAGGATGCTTCGAATTTTTCTTCTTAAAAGAAACAGAAGAACAATGGTAACAGCGATGGATATTCCAATGGTAATGCCTAAGTGGGAATACTGCCTGGACGGTCGCAGATGAAATGGATGCTGTTGTATTTGAGACAATGCTTCTTTTATCCTTTTGTTTTCTTTTAGATGAATTGGCTTAAAATGGATATGATGTTGAGGTGTCGGTTGCAATTCTTCGACTTCTATGGGTTGTAGCGTCAAATTGGTAGCAACGTCTTCATACATTTCCTCATTGACCTTGACTTTGCAGGAATTGAGGGATGTTACTAGACCGTTTCCCTGGAAGATTTTTCGTTCTAACGATGTTTCGCAATTTTCGACAATAGTGGTTGCTGAGCTAGTGGATATTAAGATCTGACCATTCTGCAGCTGAGTTGATATTTCGTAGGGGTTCATTACTTTGGCAGAGGTGCAATTTTGTAAGGTGTCAAGCTGACAATGTTCTTCTCGTGGGCGATTATTGCATATAACCACGTCTTCTATAGAGGGGCACTTCTCTTGGGTCCATAAGTTTGAAGAGGGTGTTTCTAAATAGTATGAGCTGGGTGGTACCAGGAGAATATAATTTTGTGGTATAGGATAAACACGAAAATAAGAACCAGGATTGGGATGTAGGATAGGAACTTTTAAAAGGCATACAATCGTATCCTTAACCGATAATATATGAAATTTGGTAAATTCTACAACCTTAAAAACATGATTTTTGTCAAAGTCGATCAATTCATTTCTGTCATGACTTAACTTTAAGTGATCAATAATATTTAACAGATCACTAGTGGTAAAGAGCTCTATATTAGTAATTTCGTTAAAACTTAAGGAAATAGTTTTTTGAATTATCTCTATATTATGGAGTAATTTAACAGCTACGTGAATTTGGAAATGAATTTTACTCGACAATTCTCTTTCGCTATCTAAAGTGGAAAAAGTCTGATAAATATGATCTAGATTTTGATTAATAATTTTTTGGTCCTTTTCGTACCTTTGTGTGATTATATTAGCAAATGAATTTAAATTATCAATTTGGGTAATTATATCTTCTTGATTTTGGAAAAGGTTATCTAAATTTTTATTGATTTCTTTCAAGTCTTCTTGGTCGAGATTTCCTGTTATCATTTTAATTAAAGAGCCTGCTCCGTTTATTAATCCGCGTTTAGTTCTGTGCATTGATAGTTTTTGTAGTTCATTACTTAATCGTGACAAATGGTCATCTAAAATTAGTAAATATCGTTCGTTACTTGCAGACATTTGTCCAGTGTTTAAAAATTTAGAATTTTTTAATAATATGTTATAATTAATTTCTGTATCGGTAATATTAAAATAAAAATAAAATTTATGATAATGTTTGAGTATTTTTGCTATGCCTAAATACTCTTTAAAATATCCGTTAGTTTTTATCGGTGTTATTTGAAGTGGATGGACCAGGTTGAGGGTCATCGTTGTTTGTAGTAGTAGTAGTTTTGTCCTGTAACGAAAAAGTCTTTCTTACTCTTTTTATGTTAGAAACGTGAGCTTTTGCTTTTGGTTTAGAAAATGTAACAATGTTTTCTTTTTGTTTAGGATGTGATCGTAATTTATAAAGAGGATTTGTTTTTCTTACTTTTGGTACTCTAATAGCTAGTTGTGTCGTTTCTTGTAAATCTGGTGTCGTTTGTCTGTCCGCATTTGCTTTAGAAATTCTTTTGTCTCCACTTACTTTTTGTTTCTGATATACACTATCGAAGAAAGGCATTATTTCTTTGAGCCTATTGTTATTGTATTCTTCGTAAAGGGTAGTTTCAGGTGTGACTGTTGGTAAGTCGTCGTAGGGGCCGTATAGTAATGTAAAAGGTGAATACCCAGTTGTCGAATGAATAGACTGGTTGTAAATAAGGGTTGCTGTTATCATTAGGGTTGCAGGCCTCTCTTGTGGGTTTTGTAATTTAAGAATTCGCAATTTTTCTACAAGAGTTGAGTGCAGTCGCTCTACTGGTGAATTTGAGTTAGGATTTTGGGGGGTTGTTATGTGAAGATTAATATTAAATAAATTACAGTATTCTTTAAGGGTAGTATTCGAAAATTCTTTGCCAGCGTCAGCTACTATTTTTAGTGGATGATTATGATGGGAAAAATAGTGTCGAAGTTTATTTAACACGGTAATTGCGGATCCATCAGTTATATAATATGCTTGCGCATATTTGGAGAATAAATCTATGATGGTTAGGAATTTGCAATTATCGAAACTAAAGGTGTCAATGTGTATAACTTCAAAAGGGCGTTTAGCTAGAAGGGGCCCTGAAAATGGTGGTTTGTACGGATTTCTTTCGTATTTGGTCTGAAGGCAAATTGAGCATTTATTAATAAAAGCGTTTATATAATTTTTCATATTAGGCCAAAAATATTTTTGTTTTAAATGTTGATAAGTCTCGTTAATGCCATTGTGGTTTCTTGTGTGATATTCGTCTATAATTTGTTGTTGAGTTTCTGGTTTTTCAACGTCTTGTAAAAATTCGTTAGATTTTATTATTTTAACAGAACTATGAAATAATATTGAAGAAACAGCAGTGAAATATTTGAATAGTCTATCATGTTTACAGAAAATTCCGTACGTGAATTTTGGATCAATAAATTGTTTCAAGAAGTCATTTATTTGTCTCAATTCGTAATTGAGTTGAACCTTTACATGTATTGTTTCAAACTTAAATATTTTTAATTTACGTGTGTCATATTTTGGTCCGTAATCTAAAATTATTCGTCTGGAAAAATAATTGACTGGATTTTCTGATATAGGTATTTTGAAAATTGGATTTTCTGCAGACGAGTGTTGTGTCTGTGAGTCATTGCTTTCAGGTAGGTTATTAGTCGTGCTAGTAGAGGCATTGTTTGCGTCGTTTTCTAGTTCGTTAATAATTTCTCTTTCTCTGTCTTCGTCAGGGTCTACGTTATTAATTATTGATTCCAGGTCAAAGTCGTCTTCAATCGCGTTAATTTCGATTTGCGATAAGGCATCAGCCACTACGTTATCTTTGCCTTTCTTGTATTTTATCTCGTAATTAAATTCCTCTAATCTTAGTCGCCATTTAACTAGCCGTGAGTTTGGTTCCTTAATTGAAAATAGCCAAACAAGCGGTTTGTGGTCAGTTTCTATAACAAATTTTTGTCCAAAGAGATATGGTCTAAAATGTTTTGTATTTTCTACTATGGATAATAACTCTTTTTCAATGGTCGAATAATTTCTCTCGGCTGAATTTAGTGTTCTTGAGTAAAACGCAATTGGTTTATTATTTTGTGACAATACTCCACCTATAGCTATATTGCTTGCGTCAGTGGTTAAATGAAATTGTTTAGAAAAATCGGGGTAGGTCAGGACAGGAGAATTTGTAATTAATTCTTTTATTTTTTGAAATGCGTCAACATATTCCGGGTCGTGAATATTTATCTTTGTATCCTTTTTTAAATATTTATTGATGGGGAATACTACTTTAGCGTAATTTGGAATAAAGCGTCTATAATAGCCTGTTAATCCTAAAAATGCTCTTATTTCTTTACTTGTCTTTGGTATTGGATAATTCTGAATGGCAGTTATTTTTGATGGGTTCGGTTTGATCCCACGGACAGTGACCAGATGGCCTAGAAATTCGACCTCTTTACGCAAAAATTCTGACTTATCTAACTGAATTTTTAGATTACACTCTTTTAACTTATCAAATATATTTTTCACGTGACAAAGGTGTTCCTGAAGGGATTTCGAGAAGATAACAATATCGTCCATATATACGAAACAAAACTTGTATAAATATGGTCTTAATACATTATCCATTAGGCGTGAAAAGGTACTAGGAGCCCCCTTCAACCCGAACGGCATTCGGATCCATTCATAATGGGTATTATTTACAGAGAATGCTGTTTTTTCGACACTGCCAGGATCCATTTCAATTTGATGGAATCCTTGTGCTAGATCGAGAGTCGTGAAATAGGAGCAGCGTCCCAAATTATCTAAAATTTCTTCGATACGAGGTAATGGGTACTTTACGATAATCGATCACTAAGCGCCATTTCTTTTTTCCAGAAGCGTCTTGACGCTTCGGGACAATCCATATCGGACTTGAGTAGGGTGATATTGAGGGTCTAATTATTTTGTTGTCTAAGAGTTTTTGAATTTGGTTTTGGACTTCTTCACGTAAATGAAAAGGGTACCGGTATGATTTGGTGTGAACAACTTCATCGTATTTAGTTCTTATTTTATGTTTAATTGCATTGGTGAAAGAGAGATCTGAGTCTTCATGATAAAAAATATCATTATACTTTCGACACAAATTAATAAGTTTTTCATATTCTTCTGTATTTAAATGATCTGTTCTTAAAACTTTTGTTACATCAAAATGTTTTGAAATTTTAGGTAGTTCGTCAGAGTAATTTTGTAATGGATCGACATCTATTTGTTCCTGAAAATGTATTTCTACAAATTTTGAATTTGGATTTTTCTTTATTATGGGCACTCTGCAATATCCATCTTTTGCTTCAGCTATTGACTCGTAAATTAAAACATTTGTTTCTTCAATACGTGGTAAAACTACTGTGCCTTTTTCTATATTTACAGGGACTGATACATAGTTTTCACAAATTTGTTTGAAAGGTGTAAAATTCAGTGGATTTATTTCAAGGTAAAATGGTATTTTTTGGTTTCCTAGAGTTAAAATTTGTTTATTATAATCAATATTTCCCTTTAATTTTGTAAGATGAGCTGACCCTATAAGCGCGTCAAATCGATGGTGCCATTGCATGACACGCATTGGAAATTGGTAATTAATATTAAATTCTTCTAAAATAGGATACCTTACGTTGTCTTCACCATGGGTTATCTGGTTAACTTATTTCATTGAAAATGGTTCCTTATAAATAAATTTTTTAAATAACTCGTAAGCCGGTCCTGGATTTATGATACTATCTGACGCTCCGGAATCAATCAATACTTTTAAATTTAGACTTGGTATGACAAAAAACGGTAATTTAGGGGTATTAACAATATTATTTATATCTAAATAGATTAGTTTTCCGAGGCTGTTTCGTGAAAATCCCGATTTGGATTGGTGTTGTAATTTGTAAAAGTTTCAGTTGGTTCAGGAAATTCTAGTGGCTCTATATTTTCGTCAGAGGGTTGGTCGTCATAAGGGTATTCGTCAGAATGATCTAGTGGTAGGTCCTCTTGGTTAAAGAGTTCTTGATGTTGAAACGTGGGCCTAGATTGGGGTATAAAGTGATTTCTTTGGGGCATTTGTCGTGTATTTCTTAAGGGAGTTTGGTTGCTTATTGACATGGGTGTCGTTCCTCTACTCAATTGAGTTGGAGCGTGTTGTATATTTTTATTAAAATTTTGAACGGGTC
Organism: Tillus elongatus; assembly: GCA_964006375.1. NCBI lineage: Eukaryota > Metazoa > Arthropoda > Insecta > Coleoptera > Cleridae > Tillus > Tillus elongatus. The sequence goes on along the minus strand of OZ023263.1, from coordinate 27,691,444 downwards.
TTATGTTAGAAATCGGCTGAGAAGGAAACGGTTGCCTTTGTTGTGTGATTTGTTGTGGTTTGTTGTAAATTTGGGGAAATGCTGGAAATATTGGTTTTTGGGTATACGTCTGTCTATGTTGTAGAGGTGTGTTATGATTTGTTTTCGTATTATTTTTGTTTCTCAGGCTATTAATGAAATTCGACTGTATAATCTCGTTATCTATTCTATTACACTCTAACATAAGTGAATCAAGAGTATTAACACTAACTAATCTAAGATGTGAGAAGTAAGGTTCTATTACACCCGCTTTAAATGCTGCCACTGCATTTTGTTGATAAAATTCTTTCTTGTACGTTTTTACATCGTTTACTAAATCTTGTATATCTACATGTTCAATTAAAATCTTTAGCTTTTCTTTAATTACATTGAAATATTCCTGAATAGTTTGTGATTTAGTCATAAAGCTAGTATTTAAATCATTAAATAAAAGATTTTCTGAACGGGGGTCTGAAAACTGATTTTTTAAAGCAAATTTTATATTTTCCCATGTATGGTTTTCTAGACTAATTAACACGTCACGAGCGTTACCAGTGATTTTAGCTTTTATAAATTCAAGTAACATTCGATTTGCGTGTGTTTCGGCTTCTGGCCTTCTATAACTAGTAATATAAAGTTCGCATTGTTTAATAAAATAAGCAAGATGCTTCTGTCCACCGGAATATTCGGGGATCATGATAGCAGCTTGTGAAAATTCGGCAATGTGATTATTTGCCATTTCTAAATTATGTAAACTTAATTGATTAAAATTGTCTTCCTCTAATTCTAATATAGGTTCTCTTTTCCTAATAGGCGATATATCTCTTATCATTACACAACATACATGAACAAGTAATGGTTGTTAAGTATTACAGGGTGAATTGAAAAATAGAGCGCGAATAGGAATTATTGAACAAAATTATATAAGGTATAAATGTAAAATAGATACGATATGAATGCACAGATAAAAATATTGGAGGAAACTTACAGGAAGCTCATTGGTACTTCTGCTATTGGTTTCTCGCTGATTTCCCTCTGGCAGTGTGGACTGACTTGCACCGGTGTGGATGTTCGATGTTGCACATAAACTTTTAGAAAAAAGACCGAAACTAATTTTACGAAGATTTAAAGCTTGCCAAAATCAGGTTTCGATGTGCAATACTGTTCTATGCAGCGCCAATTAGGTTTTTTCGTAGCGATTGTCCGAAAAAAGTAATTTATTTATTTAAGTGGTACAATTATTTCAGTCTTAAAATGTATTATAAAATATGTGATTCAAAACAACATGTGAACAACTAGAGTTACAGCGATTGAATGAAATAATGTTCTACAGAACTAACATAAATGCAAACGTCTGCATCAGCATTCTTACACAGGTCACTAAACTGATGATGGATGGTTTCAGGATTCGTCGTATTTTGTATGATGTTGAGAATATACAGGGATGTAACTATATATATATATATATATATAGGGTGTTTAAAAAATATGGGGCAATATTTAAGGGGTTGATTTCTCAGGTCATTTTATGAAAAATATTTCCCATAAACATAGGTGCTAAAATGTATTGTTTTCAAGATACAAGGTGTTAAATTTTTTTGTAAAATAACGATTTTTTAAAAATAATTCAAATCTCTCCTCACCGATTATTTTGAAATTTGGCAGCGTTGTTTGTATTATCAATGGGCTGATTTGTCCCTAATTAGATACAGATTGTTAAGTCCATTGGCGTTAGGGGGGGCACCTCAAGAAAATTTAGTGACATAAAAATGTACGGCACTGACTGCAATATGATTTGTATGTTATTTTGAGATAAAGAAACTAAAACTACAAGTTTTTTGTATGAAATATCTCCGTATATTGAATCTTTTACACGATAAAAAATTAAAACCTTCTTATGGCATGTCCATTTACCATACAGAAAATCACAAACACGAACAATAATTTTTGTTGAGGTGTCCCCGCTAATGTCAATGGACTTAACAATCTTTATCTAATTAGGGTCAAATCAGCCCATTATTACTACAAACAACGCTGCCAAATTTCAAAACAATTGGTGAGGATATATTTGAATTATTTTTAAAAAATCGCCTTTTACCAAAAAAATCAACACCTTGTATCTTGGAAACAATGCATTTTAGCACCTATGTTTATGGGAGCTTTTTTTTCATAAAATAACCTGGGAATCAACCTCTTAAATATATATATATATATATATATATATATATATATATATATATATATATATATATATATATATATATATATATACATATATATACAATACAAGAATATATACATACATACACACATGCATATATAAAGTCAAAGAGAGTCAAATGAGCTGCCACAATTGTTAATTTTGACATACGCTTTGAGAATTTCTCGTTCAGCAAATGATCGTGTTCGTTTAGTCCTAACTGACACCCAATGCCACAGCCATCAACGGTCCAACTCCACTGAAAAACGACGTCTTATATCAGAATTTATAACAGACATCTACCAAATCGCTCTCACAGGAACCACTGAAAAACCGATATCAAATACACCAGCATGGCTTCAATTAAAAATAGACTGTAACACACCATTAATGTCACTTAAACAAGTCAAAACACCAAATGCAGCGATGCAGACAATATTTACAGAAACACTAAGGGAATATAATCCCGAACTGATAATGTACACCTAAGCCACCGCATGGGGTGGGTGGGGCGATAGTGACATTGTCCTCCTCTGAGCAGCTTATTAAATTACATGTGGACATCAGTATTGGTACAGCTGAACTTTTTACAATTCTGAAAGCCATAAAGAGTATAAAATACGTTTCCAACTGTCAAACGAAAATAGTCATCTGCACAGACTCTAAATTGGCATTAAATGAAATAAGTAGCCTATATACCAAGAACCATAGAGCAAGGGAAAAATACAAAATACTGCTCACGATCTTGAACGCCAATCCACACACATTACATTCGTTTGAATACCCTCACACTCCGGCATTATAGGCAATGAGCTGGCAGATACTGCTGCTAAAAGAGCGATCACGGAAGACACGACAGTAAGAATCCAATACCACAAACTATTAAGACCACACGTTAATGCAGTAAATTACGACAAATGGCAAATACACTGGAATAATCAAACCACCAAGCTGCACGAACCAGCACCAACCATTGAGGCATTCCAACCACCTATACTAAGTCGCAGATTCCTGGCCGTCCTCAGAAGACTCCGGATAGGACACACAGCACCCACACACAAGTACTTATTGGAACAACAAATTCCACCAGTTTATGATACCTGCAATGTGAGTCTTTCAGCAAGTCATATTGTTACATAGTGCACTAAACACATACTCCAAAGAAGGTTGTTTTAGGAGAACATATATCCATGGTAACCCTAGCCATAGCAACACCAGAAAACATAATAATTTTTTTTTAACTAGCGAACTATATAAACACGTATAACTGTAATCATTGTATTGTATAATTTATTGGTTCAGGAACACATATATTATTAATCAGGGGCGTCTCCTCAATAAGTGCGCCCGTGCGCGCGCAATGCCGCCTGTCGTGGAAAAAAAACAATATTTTTGCTATGCTATATTCTAATAAATTTTTATTTACTTTTTTTACCTCCTGCATTCAACAAACCAAATTATACATCAAGGATCGCAGAGAGTCGGCAGCCATTAATACAGAATACAGAATCAGAATAAGTATAGTGTTAATCATTGCAGACGTTATATACATCCATATCCATATAAAACAGGCGGGCGGCGGTGTGTATTTTTCGGCGCTCTCACGAAATGCGATACTTCAGTGCGAAATGATCGCCGAATCTTGATGATCTTCGTCGAAAACGATCAAATAAGCAATCTGTTGTGCGCTATAAAATTGCACACTTCCAGTTTGTACTGGACTTTCGTGGGTTGGGTTGTTGTAGCTCGATTACGGGGCCTCAATCTGCCTACTCCCCAAATCTCGCCGGAGATCGTCTGTGAAGTCTCAGTGTGTTCAACTCTAGGCCTCAGAGAGATCTGAGTAATTGTTTGAAAATTATTATGAAAGGTTTGGAATTTTTGTAAAAATGCTATTTGTGAATAATTACATCTTGGCAAGTGTGTAAATAGCTTAAAGACGTTCGTTGACCAGGTAATTTGCACCAGTTTTTTCGGAGACATTTTAAGTTTATTTTCGAAAATATTTTGTATTTTTCAAACAATAAAGTTATTTTGATGAAATGTGGTACATTCTTTCTACTACATAGGTTATACTGTTAATCAAATTGAAAAAACATAATTTCATTAAAAAAGACATGTTTGCCGTTAAAAACACACTTGGTGCCTCCATACTTTTTGTTATATTTTTTTGTCCTCATTGCTATTGCAATAGTTTCCGGATTTTTGAACGCAACCGTAAAATAGGTAAAGTCTGTCACATTTTTACGATCAGATATGCAGATACCTCAGATGCACATAGAGATTTTATATACTACGGCTATTAAATTTCACATGGTGTTTATTATTGTCTTCTAGTGGTTGGTTAATTGCGGACGAAGTGTCGATGCTTGATTAGCTGACGCTGTTAGATTGTGATCATGGTATGTTATGAGGGGAGGGGAGATTGTCATCAAGATTGCAGATATCCAGATCTTTGATTATTCCGCTGTCTGTCGGAGAGAGATTAAATCTTTTACCATCTTATACACTTCAGCCAAACTTGCGTGTCCACTATCTTGATTCGATATATGAAGAATTTCAAAAGTTCCGATGCTGCAAATGGTGCTACAAATGCAAAGTGATGATAAATTGATATATACAAAGTTATGATAAATTCATGCTCAAAACTCAAAATAAGGTTTTTAATAAAATATTTAAAAAAGTTGAAACTTACTTTATTTTAAAATAATTATGCAATGTATTAATAATAATAATAAAAATATTTATTTAGAGAAGTTATAAATCTCACAAGATAAAAACGTAGCACAGTCCATCACAAGGGTACTTACCAATAGTGTCCAAAGATCCAAAATATTACGATTTTAACATCACAACAAAATGCACAAGTTTACAGTGCCGCTGCATAAAATTCACTCAAACTATGAAAGATCTGGACGCAGCAAGTGCGTTATAGTAGTGGATTTTCATAAAAATGCTTTTAGTAGCAAATATCTCTTTTTTTAATGAAAGCAGGCAACAGATTAGGTTGCCAGTATAAACTATATAGGATGGCGCATAGAAAACGAAACGTACCGATTTGCGTCCAGAGAATTTTTTTTTAAGAAACGCTGAAACATGTCAGTTTTAATATTGAGGGGACATATTTTGACATAAAACTCAACTTTGTCACATCAACCCCTTAAAGGTGGTGATAACAACCCTTATATTTTAAATAGGGAGCATGGATCGAGTGTTACATCATTTGAAAGCTCTTTATTTTCTGAATTCAGCACACTCATTTTTTTTGGAGTTTTATCAACTCGTTTAAAAATTAATCACAGTTGAAGATGCACAAACTCATTTCACTTATTCCGATAAGAAATGTGCTGATAGTCAATGTTTTGTTGGTTTGTAAATAAAAAATTGACTATCAGAACACTTCTTATCGGAATGAGAGAAATGAGGTTTATTATTTCAGTTTATCGGTCGGTTTGATTTCACAATGGTGTATTCTGTAGAAGAAAGAGTTGAAATAATTACCCTTTTTTTCAAAAAGGATGACTTAGCCAACCGTACCGCAAATTTGTTTAATGAACGACATCCAAACAGACATGTTAACAGAAAATACATTTTGGAGTTAGTTGCAAAGTTTTAACCAAGTGGTTCAGTAGCCAACAAAAAAGGGGATCCTAAACGTTAATTTCCGGTTAGAAATGAGACTACTGAGATTAAAGTTTTAGGACAAATTGCTGCAGACCCCACTTTGAGCACGAGAAAATTGGCCACTGTTTCAAACATCATAAGAAGAACTATTCAGCGAATATTGAAGCATCATAAATTTCACCCGTATAAAATTCATCTTGTACAACAACTGAATGAAGATGATTTTGATCGGCGGCTGGAGTTTTGTGAAGTTATGACTGCACGAATAGCTGATAACGGGAACTTTCTGTTCAATATCTGTTTTTCAGACGAGTGTACGTTTTTATTAAACTCTACAGTCAATCGTCATAATTGTCGTTATTAGGCAGATAATAATCCAAGAAATTTTTACGAAGTCCACACTTAAACTCCACAGAAATTGAATGTCTTGACTGGCATTTTTGGAGACCGTTTAATCGGACCAATTTTTCTTGATGGCAATTTGAGTGGCGAAACGTATTTGGAGTTACTATAAGATATCATATACCCTCTACTAATTGACATTGAAAATTATGATCGCTATCAAGGAAATCAATTAGTGCTTCAACAAGATGGAGCTCCTCCGCATTTTTCACAACGTGTTAGGGAGTTTGTGAACAGAGAGTTTCCAGGACAATGGATTGGGCGTATAGGTGCTATTGAGTGACTCCCTAGATCACCGGATTTAACTCCTTTAGACTTCTTTCTATGGGGCCATTTAAAGAGTAATATTTACGCAACAGAACCGGAGTCTCTGGAAGAACTACGACGACGCATTGTTGAAGAATGCCGTCTAATAACTCCACAAATGCTCCAGAATGTCAGAGCTCGTTTTGAACAAAATTTGTACTTTTGTATGGAAACTGGTGGTCAACATTGGAACACTTACTTAACTGAATAAACATTCTTGAACGTTTGGTTTTGTTTTTTTTTAGTTCTTTTTAACGAAAAAATGACTAATTAGTGCATTTCTTATCACAATGAATAAAATACGTTCTTGCAACTTCAACTGTGAATAATTTTTGAACGAGTTGATAAAACATCCAAAAAAAGTAGTGAATTCAGAAAAGATAGAGCTTTCAAATGATGTAACACTCGACCCATGTTCCCTATATAAGGGTTGTTATCACCACCCTTAAGGGGTTGATGTGAAAAAGTTTAGTTTTATGTCAAAACATGCCCCCCTCAATATTAAAATTGACGTGTTTCAGCCTTTCTTAAAAAAAAATCTCTGGACCCAAATCGGTCTGTTTCGTTTTCAATGCGCCATCCTGTATAGTAGAAGCATCGTATCATATTTCATCAAAATAACTTTAGTAAAAGTATATATTTTTTTCGAAAATGAACTTAAAATTTTCCCGAAAAAACCGGTTTGATTTGCCTGGCCAACGAACATCTTCAAACTATTTAACCACCTACCAAGATATATTTATTCACACAAAAAGCTATTCGACGACACTACCAAAAAAATTTTCATGTTACTTTGCAATTTTTCGGAAATCTGAAACATTTTTCTTATTAAAACTTTATTACTAATTACCAAAATAACACAAATATTTTACAAACAATGATTTCTATGGAAACACAAAAAAATTATGTACGGCACCTAGATTTTTTCAAGAATAATATAAACGAAAACCTCCCTGAATGCGTAATTTTCATGGGACTTTGCTATGTATTGGTAAAACCGCCGTATCATAATTTTTGATATGTGCCAAAAATGTGAAACAATTTAAATAAATCGAGAATCTTTATTTTTAAACATGCGTTATAATTGGATGGAAAATGGAAAAATGTAATACTATGAGAGGTGTTCCATTTCAAAAAGGAAAATTTTTATCATCAACGACTTATGGGCCACCTTGTGATTGTAGAAATAATTTTATTAGATGTATGTATCACCTCATAATTAACGTATACAACTGCTTCTAGTATCTTGTATAAAACAGCAATATTGAGCTTTACCGTAGAAATCCGTCACCCTTTATATATATATATATATATATATATATATATATATATATATATATATATATATATATATATATATATATATAAACAGATAAAAAATGAAACTAACACCGCATATAGGTTCTAGGGGTTCTAGTTCGTGCTGCTCATTTAAAGAAATCTTTTCAAAATCCAAAAGTCGCGGGCCTCCCAGTACGAAATTCTTTCTACGAAAATTCGTTAAAAATTAGAGAGCATTAAACAATAAACTCTATAACTAAAACTACTGGCAAAGCACCAGAGAAAAGTTCTATTTGAAATCAATTTTCTGGAAACATTTTCGTAAAACGACGGACAATGACGGTTGAAGCTGAAACTAAAGGGTTTGTAAAATACACCTCTTGCGATATTTTCTTTACATAACGCGTATTTGTTTCAGGTTCTTTGCCAAAAGTTGCCAATTTTGACGGTTCAAATTGTGACTATGTCTATAGCTTTTTTTCTTTTAACTTACAGATCTAAATTTTGGTAGTAATAGCTTTGACTGCCTTAACTGTATTATTTCCGGAGTTATAAAAATTTTCCGAAAGAAAGCACAAAATTTTCCGCGAAAAACTAGGGATATTTTCCTGGCTAACAAACCTGTCCAAGCCATTTGTAAAAGGAAGGTACTCAGCAAATTTGATCGAAATTGTGCAATTGCTTTTTAAGCTATCAGTCTGATATATATATATATATATATATATATATATATATATATATATATATATATATATATATATATATATATATATAAATTGAAACTGACACCGGATATGGGTTCTAGTATGCGCTCATTTGAAGAAATTTTCTAAAAATTGAAAAGTCGCGATCCCCGCATTAGTTATTTTCCTTTAAGAAATTTCGTTAAAACAATTACTAATCAAAGCAACTGTTTGTCGTTTTCTAAAAAGTTTTTTTTTGACAATTTGATCCTCAGAGAACAAGGCAGCTGGTTGTACAAAAAACAACTGGCATAACTTGGTGACTTCTTAAAAAAGAATGCTGCCCGTATAAAGGGATAAACTGACAGGGTTCAAAATTTTGGCAAACGTTTACCCTTAGAAAATTGACGTGTACGAGCATTTTTCGCGAATTTTTCGTCAAACGAAAAATTCACTAATTAGGAGATCTGTGTTGTTTTGAGGAGTTTAAGTTTCTATTTATTATTGCCGGGTTTCGTTATTAAACTGTTTCACATAATATTACCTAGCATTATTACCTAATTAAGTATTGTAAATTAAATCGCAATATTTTTTATCGTGATTCATTACGGAAAATTATATTATGTTACAAGTAGAAGTCTATTATTAGACTTCATTGTCCACTGCTTTTGGAACACTTTTTTTGTCATTTGTTTTCTGGTATTTGATTTCATAGCCTACTATCCTCAAAACGGGTTTTCTCAAAATTGTCAGTGCAATTACAAGATTTCTCACGCATGTTTTACATCATTGGAAAGCTCTTCTCACATGAGTAAAAAATCCAATATGGCTGCCATGATAAAAACACACGTTGATTCCTGTAGCTCAAAAACAAATCACAATCCAAAGTTGAGAATAGCACAAAAAGATTACTCTGTAAAAAGTGTCCTGATAATGTGCAAGTATTAGACATGTCAGATCAACGCCTACTTAGATATTGAAGGAAAAAAATCGACAGATTTTGGTTTTTTCAAAATAACTCTAAAACGAAAAAAGGCAGAGCAAAAAACAAGTCACAGTTGGAACGAGCATGAAATTCTACAAAACATTGCTAATTTAACCGTCTCCCTATCTCTAATAATAACGGAGATAGCAATACATTCCCATCCACTTTGGGACACGTTGTATAGGTTATATTGTCAACCAAATGTCCTATTAAAAACAATATATATTTGACATTAAAAACATTTCTACTAATATTCGCTACAATAACGCACTTGCTTTGTCCAGCCTTTTTTTTTAAATAACAGAAAATATGAAACATTGTGTCTGCGCTACTCTCTATATAAACGTAATACATAATTTTAAGCTGAACCTTATTATAGGCTCTAGCGATCCTTGTTCGCGCTCTAATTGAGAATGTTTTTAAAATCAAAGGTCCCGTTAGATCAAAGAGAAAAGCTACGTTATCTACGAAAATTTGAAAAGTTATAAAATAAACGAAAGCAAAGAGTACGTCAATAACGATGGCATAAATAGTAACACTAAATGAGACAAAGTAAAATCTAAAAAACTAACGGGACGCACTAAGTGCGTTATGGTAGTGAATTTTTTATGAAATGCTTCAAATTAAAATAACTCAATTTTCTATAAACTTAGAAAGTTTAAATTTGGTGTGTAGTAATGTCTTTCCTAAGGCAAGATATCCACCAAATTTCATTAAAATAATTTTGTAATTTTCGGATAAAAAACCCCGTCCCATTTTCCTGACTAACGAACTCATCCAATCCATTAATAAAAGAAAGGCACTTGTCAAGTTTCATCGAAATCGGTTAATTATTTTTTGAGTTATCAGACGGATACCTATATATATATATATATATATATATATATATATATATATATATATATATATATATATATATATATATATATATATATATATATATATAACATATAAATATTCAAACTGACTCCGGATATGGGTTCTAGGGGTCCTAGTTTGCGCTCATTTGAAAATTTTTTTGCAAAGTCTCACCATCGATACCTCTCTATTAGTGATTTTTTAAAAATATAAATTCACTTAAAAGTTCGGGACGCAGCAAGTGAATTTTCATTAAAATGTTTTTAATAGCAAATACGACCAGGCATTAATCTGATTACCGGTATAGCCTATGTAGTAGAAATAATGTACCTACTATATTTTTTTCAACATTATTTATTGTTTGAAAATGTACAAAGATTTTCCGAAACTAAACTTAAATATTGGTTTCCTAGCCAACAAACCTTACGTTAATAGTAAATTGAGTTATGAAATTTGAAGGATTTAATGAAAATTCCCTACCAAAATGCACTTTCTGCGTCCTGATTTTTTCTTACAAACATGCATCATATTTCGATTTAAAAAAATGCAAAAATGCATTAACGAATTTGTTCTACGAAAATTAGCTATAAATTATAAACCGCTAAACCATAAACTTCACTAAACCTACAGCGAAAGCATCAACTTAACTAAACCGACAGCCAAACCATCAGAGAAAGGGTCTATTTGAAATTAATTTTCTGTAAACATTTTAGTAAAGTGAAGTGCAATGACCGTTGATGCTGAAACTTAAGGGTTCGCGGAACACTCTTCTTGCAACATTTTCTTTTCACAATCTGTATTTGTTTCACGTTCTTTGCCTAAACATTGCCAATTTTGACGTTTCAAATTTTTGAGGAAAACTCCAAATGTTTTTTCTTTGACTGCCCATATTTTTTTACGTTTAAACTTAAGAGTTATATGTGTTTTACATTGACATGAATATATTACCCGTCTCACTGGGAATCAATCCTACTGTCTGATCAGACGAGCGTCTCGCGACAGTAAAAACTTGGGTGAGTTTTTTGTTGTTTTAACGAAATAAAAGACCTCCCTAACGTGATGCTACACAAAATCCTACCAACTGACTTTTCTGACCTGCCCTGACATCAGTTTGTCTAATTAAAAGCTAAAAGGAGAAGGAAAATCAACCCTGCCATATATCAAGGTTATGTGAGCATAATGAACTTTTCCTTCCCCTTTTAACTTCTTTTAGCTTTTGGTTAGGCAAACTGATATCAGGGCAGGTAGGGAAGGTCAGTTGGGAGGATTGTGTTCACACAGCACTGTCAGGGGGGTCTTATATTTCGTTAAAACGACATAAAACTCATCAAAGCTTTTACTGTCGCGAGACGCTCGTCTAATTAGAAGAAAGCAATGTTTAATCTATTAATCACATATTATACATACAGTTTATCTTTATGCTCTCCTTGTTTATATGCACTTTAACTATGCTGAATATCACATTGCTTCGTGCGCGCAATGTGCTTAACAAGGGGTAGGTACAAAGTTTTTCTTCATGTATTATAACCCTATAGTTGAAACCACAGCTAAAGCATCAGAAAAAGGGTCTATTTAAAATTAATTTTCTGCAAATATTTAAGTGAAATGAAGGATAATGGTGGCTGAATCTGAAACTTAAGACTTTATAGAACACACTTCTTACAAAAGTTCTCCTACATCGCCCGTAATGTTAGTTTCAAGTTCTTTATTTAGAACATGTCAATTTTGACGTTTTGAATTGCGACTTTTTGACGTTTTAAGAAGCAAAACTATAATGCTTATAACTTCTTTTGCTTTTAACGTAGGGATCCAAATTTTGGTACGTGGCTTTATTTTTATGGCATAAATCCTCGTACCCAATACGGTTGCCCAAACATTGTTATTTTCGGAGATATAAAACTTTTCCGAAAGAAACGCAAAATTTTCCGGGAAAAACTAGTCCTATTTTCCTGGATAACGAACTTATCCAAGCCACTTGCGAAAGGAAGGTACTCACCAAGTTTTATCAAAATCGGTCCATTATGTTTTAAGTTAGCGGTGTGACACATAAATATATAAACATATATATATATATATATATATATATATATATATATATATATATATATATATATATATATATATATATAAACAAAGTCTGAAACCGACCTCGGATTTGAGTTCCAGTGGTCCTAAATAGCGCTCATTTGAAGAAATTTTTTCAAAATTCAAAAGTCGTGATCTCCTCATTATTGAATTTTTTAAAAGAAAATTCACTAACAAGTACAGGAATTTTAAGACCTCTAAAAATCATTAACATATTTCGGTTACTCCAACTATGACGAAATGTGAGCAGTAAATTAAAACATTAATTCATCAAGTATTTACGACCGTTTTATAGACCATCAAAAACGCGTTTTGAAGAAGTGTGCATTTCTCTTCTGGATTGTTTATAGTGTTAAGATGACGCAAGATAATAATTCGTTTAGTGTTTTAGGACAATAAATGTGCATTGTAAGGTGCAATTGGGTGGGAAAGACAAGGTAAGCGGCGAGCGGCGGCCAGTTTGACCATTGTTTGGGCTCGTGGTGTGACTAGAGGGCTGTGACCGCTTTCACTTGTCTACCCACGCTACTGAGTGGTGAGTGGCTTACAGACTCACAAGTCACAGCCGACCCTGATCCTTGCTACTTGCTTCGTTCGTATTACGAGGCTCACGCTGATAATTACGACACTCAAGTTGGCCTATTTCCACAAATATGGCCAATTGCGTCAACACCATAAAGCAGTGTCACTTCACTAACCTGAACTTTTGACGCGATATTCCGAAAATCTAAACGAATTAAACTTGTTCAAACATAAAAAGTCTGGAGTCAGCAAGTAGGTTAATGTAGACGATTTTCAGAAAACTATTTCTAATACCAAAAAAATTTTCTGAACGCAGCAAGTGCGTTATAGTAGCGAATTTTCATAAGAATTGTACATTATCATTATACGGCATATTAGTAAAGTTAATAATTTAAACTTACACAGACCTTGAAGATCAATTTTAGAGGTCCTAGTACGTGCACAATTGAATAATTCTTTCGAAACTGTTACCATCGATATCTCTCTATTATCAAAAAAAAAAAAAATCCTGCGTCCTAACTCCTTTTGAGAAAAATGCTCAAAACTCAATTTTCTATAAAGATAAAGAACAAAATGTTGCCATATCTGTAGATAATATCTGTAGATAAGTAAGATAAGTATAATCCTCGGATTCTTCAATGGATTTACACTGCGATCGTCAGGCCGAGAATCCTCTATAGGGCGTTGGTCTGGTGGTGTGGTGTGAACCAAACTACCAGCAGGAAGCTGGCCAAACTCCAAAGGCTGGCTATCCTGACAATTACAGGCGCTATGAGGACGACCCCCTCAGCCGCGCTAGAGATCTTGTTAATGCTGCCATCGCTTCCCATTTGTATCGGAAGGGAGGATATGCCGTCGCATCTTAGAATACGATACTATGGAAACTGGTGCGGAGAGGGAGCAGTAATAGGGTATGCAAGAGTCGCAGTGGAAAAGGAAATTCCGATTTCCGCCATCAAGGTGCGGGATGCCGACGACGATATTAGGTTGACTAGGCCATATACCCTCAGGATCCCCAGTAGGGATCAGTGGAGGGAAAATGAGGTTGCATTCCAGCCGCAAGCCTGGTCTGTTTCACCGACGGATCGCGGCTGGAGGATTAACAATCCTCCGGGACAGGAATATACATCAAGGGCCTGGGGGTGCGCGAGAGTTATGCTCTTGGCGCATATACCACGGCATTCGAAACAGAGGTGTACGCTATCCCCTCTGTGCCCAATAGAGAGTATGTGAGAAGGAGCCTCGAGAAATGTGTGTACATTTGCTCGGATAGCCAGGCGGGCCTCCAGGCAGTCTGCGCGGCCAGAAACAGGTCAACACTGGTTCAGGAATGCACTGACGCTCTCAAAGGACTAGCCAGGACAAAGGAGGTGCAACTGGTGTGGGTTCCGGAACACTGTGACGTATCGAGGAATAAGGTAGCGAATAATCTCGCAAGGCTTGGTTCCAGGCGGCCGTTGTGTGGCCCAGAGCCTGCGATAAGCATAAGTAGGAAGACGGTCTCTGTCGCATTAGACGGGTGGACTAAGGAAGCAATGGAGAGGCACTGGGGGTCGGTTGGTGGCTGTAGGCAGGCGAGGGACTTCGTGGAGGGCTCAGACAGAGATAAAGCTCTATCGCTACTCGGTGGGAGTCGACCTAAGCTTCGCCGCATCCTCAGGGTGCTGACAGGCTACTGCGCCCTTAGAAGATACCTCACATTGATAGGCGTAGAGAGGGATCCTGTGTGAATGCGAGGCTTTTGGGAGTCTTCGAGCAGAATTGTTCGAATCGAGGACTCTGGCAGAGGAATCAGGTAAGTACCGTCCAATTGAAGACCGTCACGGCCTTCATTTCGAGGTCAAGGCGGTTTGGTGACGGAACCGAGGAAGAGTAGAGCATAGTTACCGGGTTGCTGGGGTTGGCAAAAAGGGGCCCATTCTGGCCTACTTGCTTGGCGTTAGCCTCCCCACCACTGCTACTACTAAGTATCTTTAAAAGAAACTTGTATTACAAATTTCATTAAAGTTCTACAGAATATTTCGAGAAGGAAACTTAATTCATATTTAGAAAAGCAAAGTATCTGCCAAATTATAAACGTAGCAGTTATTTCCTTATTAATCGCCAGTATGATTTCGTGTTAATTAACCTAATCAAACGGGCTCAACAATAACAGTTATAATTTTAGACTCAAAGGTGACAAACTTATTTAGGCGTTTTAAACAAAAATGAGATCTTATTCAAAACGTATGAAATCTGTGCACTATTGTTTCTCCAAATGTCAAAATAAAATATTTAAAAAACATACTTCAATCGATCTGGATTCGATCGCGTAACCTTCTGCTCAGACGGCAAGGGCGATGCCCCCTGCGCCATCTAGGCACACGTCAACTAACGTTTTATTTGCGTGATACTTTAGATCGGCTTCATGCCCGGGATATTATATTCAAAGTATACGTAACAATTAGTTGCAGAATTAGTATAATTATCATTGAAACACATCCCACGACTGTTTCGGTCTTATATGACGTCTTATGTTTAAGTCTAAATATAAAAGAAACTATTTTAGAATCATTTTTATAGAAACTTGCCTTGCTTTTGTTTACATTTTTGCTATATTATGTGACAGCATAATATATCTATGCTGTGCTAAAACTGTATTTGGGGACGTTAATAAAGCTACAAATATAGTGTATTTTTATAATTGATTTAATCACCCACTTAAATAACAATCACTTTCCAAACTTAAAATTTCATGTCGTCTGTCATTTTTCATAATTGCAGTCGAGATTTCACGATTGTTGGTTCGGGTAGTATGTTTTATGCCTGGTATATATTTAGTTTTGTTACCGTTGATGTATGGTTTATACCTGTTGTATGAATCAATCTTACTTACAGATTTCAAACCCAACAGTGAAGCCAGAGAAGTAGTCTCCCAGTCTGTATGTAGTATGGACCAGTTTCACCAGGTAAGGGCAACAACAATCAATTAATTAAAGACGAGATAGTTTCAGCTATTCTATCTATGCAACTTTCTGCTCATACAGTAATGAGACGAGTGGAAGTAATGACCAATAATATTTTTTACAATTAAGAACTTACTTAGATAACTGAAAGAAACCAAATGATGAAGGAAAACGCCAGATTTAAAGCAAGTGAAACGCTTCATCACCATATAAACAGACAAATCTAAACTGTTTCTTTAATTGAGCAGGAAGGACTTGATAATAATCACAGAACACTCCCTAGTATGGTATCACCGTATCAATATGGGTAAGGCGCACAGTGAAAATTGCAGATACTGCACTGAACCAGCAGAAACAACAGATCATTTGCTATGCATGGCTCAGTTCTGCAAAAGGCTAAAATACCTTGGAGAGGTGACTTTAACTCCCCAGAAATAGTAAAGTAGCTCCCCAAAAAATAGTAGACTGCATGAAAAGTCTGAATTTTTTTCCCTTAATGCTCGCCCGCTTCTTAGCCGCCCCAATAGCACCGTAGTCTTTGGCTCATTGTGCATGCCCTTTGTCTTTTATACTCCACCCATTCCAAAATCACTGTGCCTTGAACTAGTCTGCACGGCAATTGGTAGGGTGAAGTTTTATATTGCTCTGTCACCGATCTAGGCTGTCCGTAGATCATTTGTCTTTTGCGGTCCAGAGCTTTACACTCGCAAAATATGTGCTGATTCCCACCTCCTCGCCGCATAGTCTGCATGCCAGGTCTCCCTCCAACTGCCCCATTTTACGCAGGTGGGTCATGATAGCCAAGAGTCCTGTTATGTTCCTGAGCTGCCCTCTGCTAAGATTTAGCAGCTCCACAGCTCTCTTTGAACTGGGTTCCTAAATTACCGACTTCCCATGTCTGAGCCCTGGACAGTTTGCTCAGTACACCTTGTGTTGGTTTCTGACCCAGGACTTAATGGATCCCTGGCAGTGCTCTACGTCACGCCCAGGACCGCTTCTGGTCGCATAAATGGTTCTGCTGACCCTCTCTTCGCGAGACTCTCTGCTTCTGCATTACCTTTGATCCCCGAGTGACCCGGCACCCAGATGAGGGTGACCTCCATACACGACTTGTCACACCTTGGGAAACACCCATCCGCTCAGCTGCCGCATTCTGCCGCATGCCCATTTGAAAAAGGCCTACCGCTCGTCTAAAGCCAAATGTCGCCGTTCCATGGTAAAACACAATATTTTAAATGGAGCTACTGAACAGAAACTGAAGAATGACTGAAGTCGAAACTAAATTCACCGGTATATATGAAAATTCTACTTTTATGATATATCGGGTTTATCAATTTTGATATCGTTTTAACTTTTTTTAACAGCATACGGTTTTATATTGAGTGATCGATTAAATACATACATCGTGTGTGCAATTTCACCGATTCCAAAATCAATTTGTTCCCTTTTTTGTATTATTTAAAAATCTGCCTAGACTTTTCCGATGTATATATATATATATATATATATATATATATATATATATATATATATATATATATATATATATATATATATATATATATATATATATATGTATGTATGTATCCATCCGATAACTCAAAAAATAATTAACCGATTTTTATGGAACTGGGCTAGTGCCTTTCTTTTATTAATGGCTTGGATGAGATCGTCATCCAGGAAAATCGGACAGGGTTTTGCGGGAAAATTTATAGTTTTATTTCGAAGAAAAATTTTTTCTCCGAAAATTAAAATTACAATTCTGTTTTAATGAAATTTACCACATATGTTTCCTTCGCAGAGACCTTAATACACACAAAAATTCCATTTTCTAAGTTTATAGAAAATTGAGTTATACAAATTTTGAATTTTATTTCGAAAATTTTTTTTTCTCCGAATATTACAAAGCTATTTTAATTAAATTCGGTGGATATCTTGCCTTAGGAAAGGCCTTACTACAAACTAAAATAAAACTTTCTATATTTATAGAAAATTGAGTTATTCAAGTTTTAAGCATTTAATAAAAATTCACTACCATAACGCACTTGCTGCGCCCCGGACATTTCTATTATTGAATAACAAAGGAGATATTGGACATGAACGCAATGTTGGACCACTCTGTATGTAAATGCAACCTTATCAATACTTACATCATATTTGTAAAAACGCATTTAAATGGGTTCTAACTTATCAACTGTTACCACAACCAAAAATATAAAAATAAAATTGCAATGCTAACGTTTCTTTTTTTCTAAATTTAAACCAGTAATAAATTACAAACTTATCTTTACAGCGAAATAATAAACAGACATGTTGGTTAGTAGATAGCGGACGGTACCTAATTACCATATACGATTATATTTATTTGTTTCCAATTTTGCAACCAGTAAATCGTCACCGTTTGTCAATAAAGGTTACAAATATAAAAATGAAAATTCTGATCCTTCTAATTGTCAGTTTTCTAGCATTAGACGAATCTTGGTGTAAAACATGGAAGATTGAGCGTAAGTAAGCAAGACATAGTATAGCTTCTCAAATTACAGATACAGTGTTAAACAGCCAGTTGGAATAAATTCTGTATTTCAATGAATGTCCATACTGATAAAAAAATCCAGAGACACAGTCAATTTTTGATTTAAAAATTACATCCTGACACGTAAAAACTTCACCACTACATTCAACCCCCTTCAAGTGACAGTTGCAAACTCCAAATTTCTCAATAGGAAGTAGTGACTTGCGATACCTAATTTGAAAGATCTCTTCATTTTCTATTCAAAACACTATCGTTTTTATTGTAACAATTAACAGTAAGAAAAAAGGAATTCACCTAATTGGCAAAGTTCGCTACAACACACTAAAAAATTAATAACTGATGGGGTTCCATTGTTAGTATCGAGAAAAATATAAGTCTGGACGCAGCAAGTGCGTTATGGAAGTGAATTTTCCTAAAAATCTTATTAACAGCAAATATGTCTTTAATGAAAGCAGGCACCAATTTGGTTACCGGCATAACATATATAGTAGAAACAATGTACCATATATAATCAAAATAATTTATTGTTTGAAAATGTATCAACATTTTTCGAAAATAAACTTCAACTGTTTCCGAGAAAGCCGGTTTCCCAGCCAACATATCTTAGGTTAATAGCAAATTAAGTTATTTAAATTTGAAGCTTTTTTTATTATTTTTGTTATTTCAACAACACAACACGAGGGTTTACAGCCTAAATACTATCGTACCGTGGGTGTCGACAAGGAAGAAAGAGGCAACTTGTTAAGTCTGGACTTAAAGGTTTGAAGGTTCGGGGAGAAGGAAAAACATGTGCCGGCAAGGAATTCCACGACTTGGTAGTCCTCGGGACAAAAGAGTGGGCATAACAAGATGTTCTGTGTCTCGTGACCTGGAGAGTAAAGGGGTGCATTAGCTCTGTTCCCCTGGTAGATCTGTTGGGGGCAGCATGTGGATGAACTATGGAAGAAAGCTCCTCTGAGCAGTGCCCGTGCAGATATCTATAAAAGAGAGAGGGGTCACCAACGGCACGTCGGTGGGCAAGGGATGGCAGCCTTTGGGTAAGGTTAAGATCACCGATGCGACGTATAGCTCTCTTCTAAATGGAGTCCAGGATAGCGAGTGTAGACGCGGCAGCAGCACACCAGATGTGGGAGCAGTATTCGAGATTTGGTCTTATTTGTAGAGTATATAAGGTCTAGAGATTAGCTGGTGAAAAGTATTTGCGACCACAAAGAGGAAACCTAATTTCTTAGCAGCCGCCTCTGCAATTGATGTGACATGTTCGTGCCAGTTGAGATTTCGATCCACAGAAATGCCAACAAGTGAAAAGGACTCATTACTTTGAATAACTTGGTTGTTTATTGTGATCGGTCTAGGGCTAGCGTATCTATTATGAGAAAGAAAGCAAGACTGTGATTTGGTGGGGTTGAATTGTACAAGATTTCTACTTCCCCGGTCTAATATTTTTTAGAGTTCCGCGGAGATAGAACCCTCCATGAGTCTGCGATCCTCATCTAATTGGGCTAAAGAAACAGGCTTAGAATATTATATATTTAAGTGGATGGTGCTGTCGTCTACGTAACTGTAAACTGGGTTGGATGTGCTAGAGAGGAGGTCATTGATGTGGAGAAGAAACAAAGTAGGGGCTAAAGCTGAACCTTGAGGAAATCCTGCATTAGTTGGATACAGTTTAGAGGAATGGCCATCCACGACAACCGAAACGCTCCGGTTGGCGGGGAAATTTTGGTGGTAGACCATAGGCCAGTAGTTTATTAAGCAGCGCTGCGTGCCAGACCTGGTCGAATGCCTTGGATATGTCTAGAGCGACAATCTGGGTTTCACCGCGTAGTTCCATAGACTTGTTTCAAGAATGGGTGACAAGGGAAAGGAGGTCGGCAGTTGATCTGCGCTGACGGAATCCATACTGCCTGTCGTGGATTAGACTGTTTCTTTCAAGAAGTTTTAGTAATTCGGTATTTATATACTTTTCCATCACTTTAGAGACGACTGAAAGGAGAGAAATAGGCCTGTAGTTGCTAGAAAACGCTTTGGATCCTTTCTTGGGGACGGGTTGTACTCGAGCAGTTTTCCAGTTGCTAGGGAATATGCCTCTATTGTAAGATGTCTGTAACAGACGAATCAGGACAGGACAAGTTCTGGTGCGCATTTTTTGAGAACAATTGCTGCGATCTCGTCAAGGTCAGAGGCTTTCCTGGTATTAAGAGAAGAAAGTATCTTTCGTACCTTTTTAGTTTTGAAAATAATATTCGTCATTTTATGCGCGACATTAGGGACTGTTGGTGGTTGAACATTTGCTGGTAGGTTGAGAGTAGGATTGCCGGCGAACAACAACGCAAAAAGTTCAGCTTTTCCCAGGACGGTAGAAACAATTTCATCCCTTGAGACAAGAGGCGGGAACGTGCTCTTGCAGAAATTATTCCCAATATATTTGGCAAGAGTCCAGAAGGGCTTGCTGCCGTTGGTGCTTGAGAGGAATTTGTTTTTGATGTGGTTATTAAACGAGTTTTATGCATCAGAAAGAATGCGGACACAGCGGTTTCTTGCGTCGTTAAATGCTTGACGGTTTTCTTGACTGGGATTGTCTAGAAGCTTTTTGTGAGCTTTGACCTTTTCAAGTCTGGCCTTGTCACAGGATTTAGAGAACCAGGGCTTTTGAGTGGCTGCAGAGGTTTTCTGTATACCTGGAATAAATAATTCCATCCCAGCTTGGATAATTTCGGTGACGTTTTGTGAGATATCAGAGGGGTCAGGATGAGAGAAGCAGGCAGGCGCTCATGGAAATGAGGAAAAGTAATCTCGCATTTCGTCCCAGTTCGCGGAGTTGTAGTGCCAAACGATACGTAGGTGTGATAACTGTGTGACCTCGGGTTGCATTGCGCAGGAAGCAGTGACCATGCCATGGTCTGAGCGACCCAGGGGGGCGGTGAATTATATCTTATAGCAGTCAGGATTTGTAGTAAAAAGGAGATCCAAGGGATTTGATCTGTGTAGAAAGTTAGTAGGTTGCTGAACCATGTTGGCTAAAGAATTGCTGACTGCAAAGACCTCCGCTGCTTTTCTTTGTGGATCGGTTTTTGAATATCCTAGCCATTCCTTATTATGGAGATTAAAGTCACTAAGAATAGTGACCTCGGAGGAAGGATAGTCAGAAATCAGATGGTCGGTTTTTTCAGAAAGGTAGTCAAAGAGCTGGACAAAGTTGTTGTCAGAAGGTGACCGGTAAATGCAACAAATGAATTTAGTTGCAGTCCTGAGAGAGAGTTTTGTCCATAGTATGTCTTTTCTTCCAGATTCTAAATTGGGGAGTCTGGTGCAGGGTAGATTGCTGCGGACGTACGCGCACACGCCTCCATGCAATCTAAAGGAAGTAAGATGCTTATACCCCGGGAAATTCGGGTGATTAGTGGCTGTTTTGGCACTGATTTGAGTTTCGGTGAGGAAGGGGAGTTGGGGCCTATTAGCCTGGGGGAAATGGTGGACGGAGTTTAGGTTAGAATTTAAGCCACATATATTCGAGAATGATATGTTAAATCTTGATGCCGGCGCCCCCTGCGCACTCCTCTCCCGGAGATCCGAATGGAGGGGTATTTTATCTCCGGAATCTTTTGTAAAAGGAGGAGCCATCATCATTTTTTCTTATAAGGGAAACCGACTCATACACCAGAACCGGAAACGTCCGTTGGGACTTCACCGGCCCCTTGATGCAAGGGGTGGTACCTCCTCGGGCGTGAAAAAAAATCCTTTACTATCACGTAAAGGAAAATTCCACTACCCCCTACCATATTGAAAGTATACCACACCAGCCAACTATTAAAGAGCTGACCAGCTCTAGAACATGCTCAATTTAATGAAAATTCGCTACCAAAACGCACTTGCTGCGCCTAGATATTTTTTTCTTAAAAACATGCATCATATTTCGATGAAAAAACCATAATGCACTTGCTGCGTCCATACTTTAGTAAACTTTACTAAAATATTTCCAAAAAATTCATTTCAAATAGACCTTTTTTCTGATGCTTTGGCAGTAGTTTTAGCTATAGTTTATGGTTGAATTATCTATAATTTTTAGCGAATTGTCGTAGAGAAAAATTCAATATATTCTTTACAAGATACAAGACAAAAATTGTATATGTTAATTATAGGTTGTCTTCAGCTGCATCTTATAAAATTTATTTTACAAAGAGCGTGGCCCATAAGTTGGTTGGTGATACAATTTTTTTAATGGAACACCTCTGATGTATTTTTAAATTTTCATCGAAATATAATACATGTTTGTGAGAGAAGATATTCAGAACGCTGCAAATGCGTTTTCGTTAGGGAATTTCTGTTAAATGCTTAAAATTTCAATAACTCAATTTGCTATAGCAACTTAAGGTTCGTTGGCTAGGAAACCAGTTTTTTCGGAAACATTTTAAGTTTATTTTTGGAAACTTTTTGTACATTTTCAAGTTATTCTAATGAAATATGGTACATTGTTTCAACCATAATATAGGTTATACTGCTAACCAAATTTGATATCTTCTTTAATTTAAAAAATACATATTTGCTATTAAAAACATTTTCCTGAAAACTGACTTCCATAACGCAGTTGCTGCGTCCAGACTTTTAATTATTGATACCATCCATAGCCTTTGTAATAGAGAATGAAGAGATCTTTCAAATTTAGTATCACAAAGGCCCTACTTCCTATTAGAAAATTTGGGGGTTACAACTATCACACAAAGGGGGTTTACTGTAGGAGTGAAGGTTTCACGTTGCAGGATTCAATTTTTTTTTTAATCTAAAATTGAGGAGTTTCGGGATTTTTTACAAATATGTACAATAATCGAAATACTGAATTTATTCCAATTGGCTGTTGTACAGGGTGAGTATTATAAATGCTAACCCCCTTTTATTTTCGTTATTTCTGGGCGATTTGATCCGTTCAAAAATTTCTTTTGAACAATTTTTAACGTAGTTTCTGAATCTGATATCGCTTTCAAGAATTTTGAAAAATGTACGAGGAGGAACAAATTTTTTTTAAATAGAGAACCCTGTTTTTTTTACATGTTATAATTTGTCGATTTTTTCTGATTACAAAAATATATAGTTATAGCACATTTGGATAAGCAGTTTTGTTTACGTATTACTCAATAATATACGAAGTAGCCTTTGGAAATAAAATTTTAACTTTGTATAAACGTCAAAAAGGTTAAGATTTATTAGTGCTTTTTTTATTAGGAATCTTTATTGTGTGCAAAAAAAGCTATCATGCCTTGTCATATTTTAGAGAATAGGCGTAGAATTGTAGAAATATTCTTATATTGTAATAAAAACATGACTGCTTCACAAAGGGAGTTCAGAAGACTGAATCCGAATGAGACTGTGCCTGGCAAAGGAACATTCAAGAAAATTTACAATACATTTTGTGACACGCATTCATTAAAGAATACAAATAGAAGAAAAACGAGGAATACTATTGGTGAGGAAATACAAATGAATATTTTATTATCGGTTATAGACGAGCCAAGTCGGTCTACTTATTTTGTAGCTAAAGATTTAAATGTAAGCCAAAGCAGCGTTATGCAACTTTTAAAAAGAAATAAGTACAAACCCTTTCACATTCTTCCTGTTCAACACTTAACCGAAAATGATCGTCGACAGAGAATACTGTTTTGCCAACAAATTAATGAAAAATATAATGAAAACAATTCTTTTTTGCGAAATGTGTTTTGGACTGATGAGTCTTCATTTTCTATAGCTGGTTTGTTTAATAGACATAACAAACATCATTGGGCTACAGAAAATCCACATATGGTAAAGCAATTAAAAAAAACAAGGAAGTAAAACTGTCAATTTGTGGTGTGAGATACATCAAAACAAAATAATTGGTCCATTTTTTTACATACAAATCTCACAGGTGTAGTTTATCTCCATTTGTTACAAGAGCAAGTTGAGGAATATTTGGATGACTTGCCAGTTATTCTACATTTAAGAGCAATCTGCCAGCAAGACAGAGCTCCCTCACATAACGTTAGACCTGTGACGAACTACTTAAACCAAAAATATGACCTCTGGATGGGAAAAAATGGTCCCACCCATTGGCCGGCTAAAAGCCCCGATTTAAATCCGCTAAATTTTTTCCTTTGGGGTGCTCCCAAGAACAATATTTATAGTGAAGAACTGTAGGGGGACACTGTATAATTAAAACACCTTATACGACGAGAACTAAATCCTTTTAAAGAAAATGCAGAGGTATTTGAAGATGTGCCATCAAATTTTTGAAATGCTTAGAAAACAACGGAAGTTATGTAGAAGATACAATGTAAATCTTTATATTGTTTTTTAATTTTTGTAAGTTTGATACTTTTATTTTATTTGTTTCCTTGTGTATGGTTTCGTTATATATTTTGTTGTGACAATCATTGAATAGATATCTTAGCTAGTTTTGTATAATAATTAACTAATTATTGACAAATCATATTTTTAGTATAAACTAATAGTTTGACGTTTGTATACAAAATTAAAATTTTGTTTCCAAAGGCTACTTCGTATATTATTGAGTAATACGTAAACAGATTTGTCGTTTTACATATTTCATCATAACTTAAAAACTGCTTATCCAAATATACTACAACTATATAGTTTTGTAATCAGAAAAAATCTACAAATTATAATATGTAAAAAAATATAGGGTGTTCTATTTAAAAAATATATATTTTTTGTTCCATCTCGTACATTTTTCAAAATTCTCAAAAAGCGTTAGCAGATTCAGAAACTAGGTTAAAAATTGTTCAAAATAAGCTTCCGAACGAATCAATTCGCCTAGAAATAAGGAAAATAAAAGGGGATTATCATTTATAATACTCACCCTGTACACTCTATATCGGCTGTTGTACACTCTACAGTTTAAATTGGCTACAACTACTATTGGCACTACTAAATAATACTACCTTGCCACTTGTTTACCTTTGGTTATAAAATATTAAGCTCCAAAAACTATCATATTTGTTATAGAGAGTGACTGCGTTATAGGAAAAACCACGTTGGAAAACAGCAATGGAGTGCCAAGGAACAACAAGTAGACATCTATTTCTAGTTTGGAGGTTATTAATGTTTTCAAATCTTATTAGTTTGTTAGATATACAGGCTGTCACAATAGTCTGTAATTCCTCTATATATCCCTTACCCTAAGAGCTAGCCAAAAATTTTTTTCCAGCGAATGTCTAAGCTATATATCGAGAAAATATATTCAGCTTTGTGTAACGTCCGGTTATACCGGAAGTAGCTATCAACTTCGTTATTTCAAATGGCATGTTATACTTTTAGTGAATTTTCATTAGGAAAATTCACTAATAGAGAAGTATCGATGGTGCGACTTTTGGAAAATTTCTTCAAATGAGCGCGAATTAGGGCCCCTATAACCCAAATCCAAGGTCAGTTAAAAAGTTTATACAATATATATATATATATATATATATATATATATATATATATATATATATATATATATATATATATATATATATATATATATATATATTTGTGTGTGTGTGTATGTATCCAACCGAAAGCTCAAAAATAACTAAGAATAATTCACCAATCGAAACCAAGTTTGGCAATTCCCTTCATTTCGTTAATAGCTTGGATAAGTTCGTTAAATAGTTTTGACACTCAAATACTTTTAGAAAAAAGTGATAATTACTAGAAATATTGAACTTAAACTTGACAAGCACGTAAACATTGTACAGGTGGTCCTACCTACCAAATATGAGCTTAGTTGGTTAAGTACATCTTGAGTTATCACTAAATAAAAAATCAATTATCTACGGTATGACCTGAAATCACCTCTAAATGGATGCCTATAATGTTAGACAAGATCAGACAGATAAATCAGGGTTCCGCTG
This sequence comes from Tillus elongatus, assembly GCA_964006375.1. Taxonomy (NCBI): domain Eukaryota; kingdom Metazoa; phylum Arthropoda; class Insecta; order Coleoptera; family Cleridae; genus Tillus; species Tillus elongatus. The sequence goes on along the minus strand of OZ023263.1, from coordinate 27,665,116 downwards.
CCATTGCAAACAATATATCCAAATTTAGCTTTAAACGGTTAGGCTACGAAAGTATGTCACAATAAGACAATCAGCGGGGTTGTCATTTGCGACAACTATCATCTGAATCTCAAGATATAAAAATGTTAATAAATAAAAATTTCAATGAAAGTGATTCAATTTGTTAACAATCAATTTAGAACTACGTTTTATTATGTATACATATTAACCTTCCTATTTTCACGGTATTTAAAAACCATCTCCATCTCTCTAGTTTAATCTGGCGACACTATTTGTCATTTGTTAACTGACAGGAGTCATGAGAGAACCGCGTATGTTCTGCGCATTACCTCCAAATCGACTCCGCTAATACCTTAACATCTCAGAATGTAAAAAAACTGCCTAGAATACAAATAATATTTAAATAATAACCCAACTTTTAATTTTAGCATAACTTTAACAAATGCCTTCCACTGTGACTGTAGTATATTATGATTCTAACATCCAATCAAACAAATAAGAAAATGGTTGTGTACATCAGATTCAGGTTCTTAATCAATGCATGTAGGTACTGTATTACCAAAATGAAACAAAATTATTTCAAGAAGAAATATACTTACCGAAAACTAATATAAGTATAATACCTAGGTTACGTAGGTACTTATGGTTTTCTTTACTCTTAGCTGTTACTAGTAGGTAATGCGGCACTTTGAGCAGACAGTGACGTCACAGGAAGTGACGTCACGGCGCCGGCACCTAGCCACGCCCCTGGCGCCTGCCCTGGCGCCGGCGCCACGCCCTGGCGCCACGCCCTGGCGCCGGCGCCGGCGCCTAGCCACGCCCTGGCGCCGGCGCCTGCCCCAGCCCCGGCGCCTAGCCACGCCCCGGCGCCAGCCCCGGCGCCGGCGCCCAGCCACGCCCTGGGCCAGACAGTCACATTTACATTTAGTCTTGTTATGTAAACATTCTAAGGTCATTGACCTGTCTAGGAAACTGTGACGTCACACGACTTGTGCCAGACAATCACATAAGTGTCTAACCTATTACTTCAAATTATTATATTTTGAAAAAAACCATTTGGTGCAGGTGAGTTTCGAACCCGGGGCATTCAGATGGGAGGCAACGATGCTACCCGTTAAGCTAAGCAGACGCTTGTTAATTTATTGTTTTAGGTTGGTATATATATATATACGACTTTTAATTACAAACCATACATGTAATATAATTAAAGTTTATTATTAGACAAATGGATGATTTACAAAATAATGTTTAATATTAGAGGCGGAACCAAAACGGAAGAACCAAAATGGCGGAATGAAAGATGGAAGCCTGTGATACCTTAAGCTGACATTATAAAAAATGGCGGCTTTCTTTCTTAAAGATGGTGCCTTTCGCTTGATGGTTGAAGACTTATTTAAAAATAACACACAGAGGTCGTTAGCAAACAAAAGAAGGAAGTTCAGAAACATACTGTAGGGGGCCCCTTGATGGGTAAATGGTATTCGTGTTTGAGCTTGTCTAGAATACAGCCGTTAGAAGTATGACATCATCCACAAACCTGTTCCACAAACCTGTTTGAGTTTTGTCTGTACGATTGTTATCTAGTGTAATTTCCGTTGAATGACATCACCCCATTATTTGTGTTTGAACTTGTCTGTGTATCTGTTTAATATACGCAAGAGAGAGGCCCGCTTAGGGTAAATAACGTGTCAGTTGATGACTTTGGTGAATGTTATCTTGTGTTATATCTGTTCAATCACCCCCATTACTCGTGTTTGAGCTTGTCTAGTACGTCTAGTACAAACCGAAAGGATGACATCATCCATGTAAATTGTTCACTACACACTGTTAAACTCATTCAAAATTTAGTTATCGTAGAGGTAAGACGTGCTTCAGTTAACTCTAACGTATCCAAGTGCTCAGTAGTGTGTTTAAAATGGCTACATTAAATGATGTGTGCTACCAGCAAATTAAAGACAACTTCTGGTATGGTTTATTTGCAGACTTTCAATTAATTATTGATAAAAACACTGGTTATTTTAATGCGACTAAGCTGTGTAAAGATGGTGAGAAAAGATTCAGACATTGGTTGGAAAATAAGAAAACTAAAGAGTTGATTACCTATTACAACGGTCAGGCGAAGAAACATTTAGGTAGCCAGAATACCGATTACCTTAATATTTCAACCGAAGATGTCCACTTAGAGTCACATCTAGGGGGCCGGAATTCCGGCCCCCTAGATGTGCTGGAAGCAACATCTCAACTAACACCTACAACCGCTACATACTTGGTGGACTTTGGTGGAACACAGACTGAAAACAACTTGATATCTGGTACATATGTCTGTAAAGATTTGATATTAAATTTGGCTTGTTGGATATCCAATAGTTTCTATGAAAAGTGCAACCAAATTATTTTTGATTTTTTCGTAAGTGAATTTAATCAAAAATACAAGGATAACCTCAAAGAAATTGAAGTGAAATTAATGGAGATAGATGATGAAGTGCAGCGTATGCGAGAAACAAATGCTAAAATCACAGAACATTTAGAAGATATATCTCCAAAACCAAGCAACCCTGGAAAACTTTGTGTTTTTGGTTTGCTTTCAAGAAATGAGAAGGATACTACCTATCCATATCATGCTGTAAGGACTCAGAAGAAAAGTTTTAAAAGAGCTGTCAAGAACTTTAAAAATAAACACCCTGATTCCGAAGTAGTTTTAAACATGTTGTATGATCCAAATTCTGTAAATCTCTTTAACAGAATAAAGACCGAAGTCGAATACCTCAAGGCGAAGAGAAACGATCTACAGATAGCAGATGTACCTCAGGAGAAGTTTATTCAGGATATTATTGATTTACGATATAAATTGTAATTGTTCACTTAGCTTAATTGTATGTAACCAGATGAAAAAATAAAATAACATTATTTTAATAAAGACTTTTATTTTATTCTAAGTACATTAATACATTAAATATATAAGCTTATTTAACATCATCTGAATTTATCCAAGAATTCTGAGATTTATCAAAACCCAGCCATTTTACATAGAGCTGCTTGCCTTTCTTCCTCAAGATGCGTTCAACCAGATAGATGTCTGTTTGTTTCATGGCGATGTTGGATTTAAAAGTATCCACTTATCATGTAAATCTTTTAGTTTGCTGTCTATTTCTCCCAGCTTATTCTTTAGCTTATTATTCTTTAATACATCAACATCTTTTAAAACTTGAGCAGTTATGTTCTTAGCTAAAATTTTCAATTTATTTTCAAATTCGTTTTTTAAATCTTCCAACTCAGGTTTGTGTACAGCTTCAAGTAGTATGGCAATGATTCTTTGTGTTACCTCATCTTTGTTCTTCTGATAGTCGTCTATCCATACATCAACAAATTTTTTATTTACACCATCTGTTGCATCGACTGGATCAGCTATGTTACACAATCTATGGCTTTGCAAATCAAAATCACCACTAGTAGTTCTTGGGAAAATCTCTCTTTCAATAATTTTAAACTTAGAACCTTTATTGGATTGGGAACGTCCGAACTTATCGATAGACATTTTTATACTAAGCACTAAGGTAGGTATATCTTTGATATATGTAGGTATACTAGGCGATAACACCAACCTCCTTCAGTTCTTCAATGATTGACTGAATTTCATTGTTATGAGCATTATTACCAGCAGCCTGGGAAGCTACTAAAAGTCTAAGTCTATCAACCAGCTCATTTATGTCATCCCAATAGACATATTCTATTTGTTTGTTATTTTGTAGCATATAGTTGTTAGTGTTGCTGCTTACATTCTGAGCTCTAGGTTCAGTTTTTTGTTCTGCGTTATGATGTGTGTCGTAACCAAAACCTTGAGGAGTTGAGGATCTACGACCTCGTGGATTTATCACCGGTTTTATTAGAGTCAGGTACTTTTCAGAGGAACAACCCTTGGTTCGTGCGTTAGGATCATAGTTCATTTTATGCACACTAGTTGCTTCTAGAATATCTCTATAGTGTTGAAGATCGTCATAGGTATACCCTCTAGGTGTTTTCATAAATATCAATTCTAGCAGACCTTGTGTTTGCGGATATCTCCGTTGACCTAGTCGAATGTCATTATCAGTAAAATCCAAGTGTTTATTGCCAAGACTCCAGCTACCGGTATCTTTAGCGTAGCGAGCACCATACGTTTGATCAATGGTAGCGAGCCTTGGTGGTTCAGTAAAATACTTGTCTACATAATATCGAACTCGTTCAGGATATTGCTCCAAAAATTCTTGATATGCAGGGTTGGATGTGACAGTTTGTAGATCTGCCTCAAGCTCTTCAAATGTTGGGATATCCTCATCGGAACTTGTCTCCTCAGCCTCTTCCCTAGGTTCAGCTTCAAAAACTTCATGGTCTTTAAGGAACTGTACTTGGGGTTTCGTTTCTGGTACCACTTCTTCTTTGATTTGTTCAGCCTTTGGTTGTTGCTGGGGCTGCTGCTGCTGCTGTGCTGCTGTGTTTTTAGATATTTCACTTAGGGGCTCAACAAGTGGTTTATATAAACGTTGCAGAGCATCATCATTCTCGGCTCTGTTAAGTTTAAGCATTAAATGTTTTTTTCGAATATTGTCAGCAAGTTGTAAAATCCTTTTCTTAACTTTTCGCTCTTCCTTACCCAACACTTCCATTGTGCTACAACTGGTCGGTATTACCAGCTGGTCTAATAATTTGTTTGAGCGATACAGGTTGTGTGGTGGTTTAACATATACTGACTCCTTCATGGTACATGCCTTCTTATTTATCACGATGTCTGGCTGTCTTGTTAGACAGCTGTGTTAGACAGCTGTGTTAGACAGCTGTGTTAGACAGCTGTGTTAGACAGCTGTGTTAGACAGCTGTGTTAGACAGCTGTGTTAGACAGCTGTGTTAGACAGCTGTATGACAGCTGTATGACAGCTGTGTTAGACACTTGTATGACATCTGTGTTAGACACCTGTGTTAGACAGCTGACTGTCCTGTCTATCATCGTTTGTTAGAATAATATATATCTATCGAATCCTTTTCTATATCGACCTTTGTGTACATCGTTTTCCTTCACAATCACCAACACACCATACTTATTATCTTTCCAGCATTGGTGGCAGATAGTTTTAAATTGTTTAAAGTCCATATCGGTGGTCACATGATCGTCGTACACATGTTTTAAATTGGTTTCATCTTGCTTGAATAACACAATAACATTGGTGTTGTCACGTACCAGATGTTTGGGTATTCGTGTATATGTTTGACAGAGATAGAATGAATCAATATTCTTATGTCTGCCCATACTGAAGTATGCTCTTATTTTATCTTGTTTGTCACAAGCTACATCATCAAATATAAACACAGAGTTGTCCTTGGCATCTTCCGGATCTAATATTTCATCGTTTTCTCGATAAGGATAGTAACCAACACCTTTTGTGGCATTCATCACCTCCTTTAACATCTTGTATTTCGGTTGATACAGAGACTTTGAATACACATACACGTTATCAAATTTTAAACCGTTTGCTTCAAACAACAAACTCAGCATGACATTAGTTTTACCACACCCACTGGGACCACATATGATACAGCGAACGGTGTTTGGAAAGAGAGGACCATGCCTCAGTTGTTGTTGAGCTGTGTCCGTAACAACATCGTCTATATTTGTAATGGGTAAGGCAGAAGCGTGTTTGCTGGTACGCATCTTAACTTAAACTAAACTATATTTTATTTGGGTGTGTATATATATGAATGCAAGTGAGACACCCAGTCAGTATGCATGTTGGTGTCACAGAGTGAGGGCTGTTATTAACAAAGACAGATACAGGTTTTGCTGAAACGTTGCGGGGCGTTACAAACACCATGAAAGTTAACAGAAAACTTAATGAGGGGTTTTATGTAATCAACTCGAAGCCAAAGAAGAAGGTTCCCTTTAAAAACATACTAAGTCTGATTGAGGAAGTTATAAAAGATAGAAATCTTATTCCAACAGCGAACGCCGTATTTGATATAGCTCATACAATCGTTAGAAACATTGGTGGGCGTAAGAATGTGCAGAAACCTCGAGTTATTCCAATACCTAAAAGTGGAGGCTTCCTTCCGCTGTTGCCTCTGATATTTGGTGGGCTGTCAGCACTAGGAGCTCTGGGTGGTGGTGCTGCAGGTATTGCCAAAGCCGTGAACGATGCCAAGTCTGCGAAACAGAAACTAGAGGAGGAAGAACGGCACAACAAAACAATGGAAGCCATCGCGATGGGTAGGAGAGGGAGTGGCTTGAAATTTAAGCCAAAATGCAAGAGACTGGGCACAGGCATGTATCTCAAGAAACAGCGCTCCGGTTATGGGTTGTATCTGCAGAAACCAAAAAACGAGTAAGATGTTTACCAGCAAGACCTCTAACAAATGAAGACCTTGTGAAATTTGCTGGTAAAATGAAAATTCCATATTTTAGAGGTGTATACATGCGAGATACTTTGCCATCGAATGGGCCACGCAAGAATGAATCACTTATCATGAATTTGCAAACAAACAAGGAACCTGGCAGTCATTGGGTTGCAGTTAAGAAACGTGGTGACACAGCCGTGTACTTTGACTCATATGGAAACTTGAAACCACCAGTTGAGCTGCAGCGTTACCTTAAAAACTCTACTTTAATGTACAATCATGATGTGTATCAGAAATATAATACTTATAATTGTGGTCACTTATGTTTAAAATTTTTAAATAAAAGCCTTAAACAGTAGCCTGTGTGTATCAGTCATGGCGCACACCTTTGTGTTGAAAGACCGCAGCTCCCATCTGTCGTCAGACTACCATCCACCAATTGTTTTGGATGGTAATTATGCTGTTGCCTTGATAGGCTTTCACACCTACAACAACATACCCAACATCTATGAAGGTAAAAACAAATTTCATGTAAAAGAAGGAACCGGTTGGCGAACCATCACGATACCCACCGGTGCTTATGAAATAACACACTTGGAAGAGTTACTTCAAAATGAACTTGTTGGTGCTACAGCAACACACGAACAAAAGCAACAGGCTCTGCTTCTGAGACCTAATCCGAACACCATCAAATGTAGACTAAAGTGTTATACAAATGTCAGTTTTGAATTTGATGGTTCGATTGGGCGAATGTTGGGCTTTTCAAAACAAGTTCTTCAGCCGGACACCTTTTATGAATCTGATTTACCTGTTGATATAGTGGATGTTAGACAGATTCGCATCGAAACCAATATTGTGTCTGGTTCCTATTATAACGGACAACCCTCACATACGCTGTATGAGTTTGCTCCGATGGTTGATCCTGGCTACGCAATCGACATAGAACCTAACAATTTAATTTACTTGCCGGTGAACAAGCAAGAGATTTCCAATATAAGCATCGACATCGTCGACCAAGATTCAGTTCCTGTCAACTTTCAAGGTGAAGAGGTGTCTGTTCGCTTAAAACTTATAAAAGTTGCTTAGTATGTTGGTCTTCAAGGATATAAAATCAAGTGCATCTACCACATCAAATTCAGTTGAGTCAGACACGTCAAAGGGTACGCTTCGTCCCGATAATATTGAGTTCCTGCAAAGCCTGGGTTATCATGTCGTCAAAACTAGAAATATTCAAAGAACCCGTGTTTGATGATGGCATCGATCGAGAAGAGCTGCGTTCTTACTATTCACCAACTAAATCGTTTGGTAACAGCGATGAAATTGAAATAGCCATCAACCAACAAGATGCGTTCGTATGTCTGGCCGAGTCAGCTCTAATAATCGAAGGTGCTCTGGAACCTGTAGCAATCCAAAATGCCACTGGTGCTTGTTATCTGTCAAATAATGGAGGAGCAGCTCTGTTTGAATCAATGACCTATGAGTTAAATAACAAGGAAGTGGAACGAGTGCGAGACCCATACACCACAACCATCATCAAAAGTCTGCTATCGTTCAGTAAGAATGAAGCCCAATCTCTTAGCAACGCCGGTCTGAATGTGTCGTCGGAGCACATCACCTTAAATGATAACAAGTTTCACATGCTCATACCTGTCTGGTTCCTCTTCAGTTTCTTTCATCATTTCAAAGGAGTTCTCTGTGGCAAACATACTTTCCGCTTTACAAGAAGTCGAAACGATTCCAACGGCTATTACAGCACAGGTACGGCACGAGCAAAAATTACCGTAACCAATATGTTTTTAAAGGTAAAACATGTATTTCCCAATGATAAAATGAAATTGGAACTGATGGATAAAATAGCCAAAGACACCTCTATATTTCTCGCATACCGCAAATGGGACATATATGAGTTACCAGCACTCAGAGATATCAACAGAGATGTGTGGGCTGTTAAAACTGCAACCAACTTGGAAAGACCTCGATATGTGATTATAGCATTTCAAACAGATCGTAAGGATAACGTGAAGAAGAGGTCAGACTATTTCGATAACATTGGTATGTTGGACCTCAGAGTGTTTCTAAATTCAGAATGCTACCCTTATGAATCTATGAATATGGATTTTGAGAAATCGAAATATGCAGAAGCCTATAACATGTATACAGATTTTCAAAAAAACTTCTGTTATAAAAACATGTCGGAGCCTATCTTGAATTATGACGAGTTTAAAGACAGAGCTCTATTTGTGATTGACTGTCAGTACCAGAACGAGTCAATCAAGTCTTCAACGGTGGACATTAAGGTGGAGTTCATGAGTCACGCCAACTTCCCAAAAAATACTCGTGTTTATTGTTTGGTTATTCATGACAGTGTAATGGAATATAAACCTCTAACGGGTATCGTTAGAGCCATTATGTAATAATAGTATGTCATTTATGTATGTCATTTATGTATCAATATGTACAACTTAATTAATCCTAATAAATTTTTATTGTATGTAAATCAGTTGTTTTATTTTTATTTTGTTGCATTTTTATTAACCCCTTTCTGTAAGGTTAACAACTGTAAAAAACGTTGTTTATCCTTTGTAAGACCCCCTCTCTCTTACATCAGTTTGTTTCCTCAATACAAGAGAGAGAGACACTTGTTCAGTATGTGTTAAGTCGTGAAACAAGGATGACGTCTCTTGCTGTATGTAAGTACACTCTTCTTATTATGTCTGTTTGTATTCAAATAACAAATACAAACATAACCTTACTAACAATTGGATGGCAGGGTAATCAGCCTGTACAAGAGAGTGTGTGTTGGTTTTAGGTGTTAATACAGCTTGTTCTAACTTACTTAAATATTATATTTCTTCTGTTCAACAAGACGATTATTTTGATGTGTCACACATGTATGTAGCTCTAAGAATAGCTATACCGGAAGTGTCTACCGGAAGTAACATTTTTATTGAATATGCTTATAGAGTTTGCTTTGCTGAACAGCGTGTATGTATTGGTTCTATCGTACATCTCACGGATCTTCCGCGATAAGGGTTTGAAGTTTTTTTATCTCAGTTTCTTGTAGAGCTTGTTACGAAACATACATTTTTGAAGATAGTTCCTTTCTATCACTTTCCGTTGAAAAGATATAACGATTTAAAGTTTAGACCGGAAGTGGCCATTTTATTGTATATTCCAATTTGATTTGGCCTCCTTAACACCGTGCATGTGTTGGTTCTATCGTACATCTCACGGATGTTCCGCGATAAGGGTTTAAAGTTTTTTATCTCAGTTTCTTGTAGATCTTGTTACGAAACATACATTTTTGAAGTCGGTTCATTTCTATCACTTGTCGTTGAAAAGATATAACGATTTAAAGTTTAGACCGGAAGTGGCCATTTTATTGTATATTCCAATTTGATTTGGCCTCCTTAACACCGTGCATGTGTTGGTTCTCTCGTACATCTCACGGATCTTCCGCGATAAGGGTTTAAAGTTTTTTATCTCATTTTCTTGTAGAGCTTGTTATGAAACGATATATTTTTGAAGTCAGTTCATTTCTATCACTTGTCGTTGAAAAGATACAAGGATTTAAAGTTTAGACCGGAAGTGGCCATTTTATTGTATATTCCAATTTGATTTGGCCTCCTTAACACCGTGCATGTGTTGGTTCCAGCGTACATCTCACGGATCTTCCGCGATAAGGGTTTAAAGTTTTTTATCTCATTTTCTTGTAGAGCTTGTTATGAAACGATATATTTTTAAAGTCAGTTCCTTTCTATCACTTGTCCTTCAAAAGATACAAGGATTTAAAGTTTAGACCGGAAGTGGTCATTTTATTGTATATTCCAATTTGATTTGGCCTCCTTAACACCGTGCATGTGTTGGTTCCAGCGTACATCTCACGGATCTTCCGCGATAAGGGTTTAAAGTTTTTTATCTCATTTTCTTGTAGACCTTGTTACGAAACATACATTTTTGAAGTCAGTTCCTTTCTATCACTTGTCCTTCAAAAGATATAACGATTTAAAGTTTAGACCGGAAGTGGCCATTTTATTGTATATTCCAATTTGATTTGGCCTCCTTAACACCGTGCATGTATTGGTTCCATCGTACATCTCACGGTTGAACCTGTTGTCTATTTTGTTTCTGAACTTCCTTCTTTTGTTTTGCCAGCGACCTCTGTGTGTTATTTTTAGAACCTACCCATATAACAATTGTGACGTTCTAGTCTGTCTAATATTAAACATATTAATTATTATGTCTTATGTCTACACTCTCATTTGTCGGCTAGGTTGGAGTGACGTATCTTTAAATAAGTCTTCAACCATCCTTGCACCATCTTTATCAACGAAAGCCGCCATTTTTTATAATGTCAGCTTAAGGTATCACAGGCTTCCATCTTTCATTCCGCCATTTTCCTCCGTTTTGGTTCAGCAGCCTCTAATATTAAACATTATTTTGTAAATCATCCATTTGTCTAATAATAAACTTTAATTATGTTACATGTATGGTTTGTTTGTAGTCGTATATATATATACCAACCTAAAACAATAAATTAATAAGCGTCTGCTTAGCTCAACGGGTAGCATCGTTGCCTCCCATCTGAATGCCCCGGGTTCGAAACTCACCTGCACCAAATGGTTTTTTTCAAAATATAATAATTTGAAGTAATAGGTTAGACACTTTTGAAATGTTTGCATGTGACTGTCTGGCCCAAGTCGTGTGACGTCACAGTTTCCTAGACAGGCCAATGACCTTAGAATGCAGAATAACACGGATGTGACTGTCTGGCCCAGGGCGTGGCTGGGCGCCGGCGCCGGGGCTTGGCGCCGGGGGCCGGGGCGTGGCTAGGCGCCGGGGCCGGGGCAGGCGCCGGGGCAGGCGCCAGTGCAGGCGCCGGCGCCAGGGCGTGGCTAGGCGCCGGCGCCGGGGCTGGCGCCAGGGCGTGGCGCCAGGGCGTGGCTAGGCGCCAGGGCGTGGCGCCGGCGCCAGGGCAGGCGCCAGGGCGTGGCGCCGGCGCCAGGGCGTGGCGCCGGCGCCGTGACGTCACTTCCTGTGACGTCACTGTCTGCTCAAAGTGCCGCATTACCTACTGTTACTCTTTATGGAATATTTTAATTAAATGAAACTACATAATATCATAAAGCAGTTGAGTTTACATATATATATATATATATATATATATATATATATATATATATATATATATATATATATATATATATATATATATATATATAATCCGATGTACAATGTAAATTATTAAATTTTTAACTTCAAAATTTTGTATTATTTATATTTATTTCATTTCAAAAAGTATGGATACAGTAATAGTAAATAAGTGTTGAAAAGGGTTTAGGTGCAGCACGTGCGTTATGGTAGCGATTTTTTTTAATATTTCAAATAGTGTTAACTCAATTTCCCATTAAACTAGAATCTTCAGTTTTGATACATAGTAAAACCCATATAAAGGCAGTGTGGGTACTAGATTTGAAAAATAACTACAAAGTTCTTTTAAAAAACCTTTTTTGTTACTTTGTTTGCAGAAACTGGTTCGATTGAGTAGACTAAAATGGCTCATCCAAGCGACTAATAAGGAAAAATACCTGCCACGTTTATAATTTGGCAGGTCAATTCCTTTTGGAGATAAAAATTAAATTTTCGGTAAATTTGCAGTTTAGCACACGGGGGACTTTTAGAAAAAAATGTTAGAAACATGCTTAGAACCCTTTCTGGATGCACATACCACACGAAAAATTTCTTGCAAACGGCCCCTAGAAAAGTTACAGGATTAGAAGTAAATAGGGTTGCTGCGCGGGATAAAACATAAAAAGGACATGTGTGTGGAAAGTTCGAAAAAACCAGCCTAGTTGGACCTCTATAAGCTACCTTTTACCCATTTTGCAGCTATACTTCCTTAAAATCCTGTTTATTTCGCCCAGAACCCCTATTCACCGCAGGTCCCGCAACTTTCTGGGGGGTTGTTCCGAAGAAAGTTTTCGTGTTTATATTGTTATTTTTTATGCATTTATGGTATTTGCAGGCATGTAAAAAGGGGAGGGGAACCCCCGTGACGAAGCCGAGAACCAAGATTTTTAATTTACGTTTAAATTGTTACCTGATTTCATTTGATTAAAATATTTTTCCAAAAATAAATTTGAGGTTGCCTTCTTTGTCAGTCTCAAATAGAGATCTATAACATTTTATCATTTAGAAAAATATGGATACAGTAACAGTAAATAAGCGATGAACAGGGTCTGGGTGCAGCAAGTACGTTGTGGTAGCGAATTTTTGTAAAAAGATTTCAAATCCGATAACTCAATTTCCCATTAAGAGAAGCGTCATCGATATTAGTTTAGGTCCACCATTAAAGCCAGAAAAAATAATGTGTAAAATCGAAAAATCAAAAATTTTCAAAATACCTCAAAAACCAAAAAAAATTTCGGAGATGTCTAACCGCCAATTATTGGGCTTTTAAGGGCGCAACTTTTCTCCCATTTAATCAAGTGTGTATCTGCTACCGTTTTGAAGATCACCATAGTAGCCCTCCTTATCTTGGACACACTCTATATATATATATATATATATATATATATATATATATATATATATATATATATATATATATATATATATATATATATATGACCCCAGATATGTGTTCTAGGGGTGCTGGTTCACGCTCGTTTTAAGAATTTTTTTCAAAAGTCGCCATCTCCTCATTAGTGAATTTGTTTTATGAAAATCGCCAAAAAGTACTTTGTTTATTTTTAAATTACCGATATCTCAAAGGAAAAAATATGTAGATAATTTTGACCCAATCCTAATTTTTTGTGTTTTTTTTGTTAAATGCATTTTTGTTTTTAAATAAATTGATTTTGAAAAAAATATATTTTAAACAAGTACTTACGTACCAGCTAGTGACATCTTCACATGTACATGTATAATTTAATTTCAAAAGATTACAGTTGTCTAGTCTCTAAGCCTTCTAGTTTAAAAAATCATTTATATAGTCACATTTGTTTACAGATATTGGTAACTGTTTTAACCACAACTGTCCAGAAACAACAATAGCATGCCGAAAACATTCAAAACTGAGTAAAGATAAACAGCACATTAATGACAAAATCAGTTGCTTGGGAATAAGAGGTAATACAATTGTACTTTTTAGGATATATGAGTGCTTTAATAGTATAAATTTTTAGGCGAACCTTTAGCTGAGTTTGAGGAACAAAGGAAACTTGATTTTGATAATTCCAAAATGAATCTATCAGAGTACGAGCAAGTTACTTACGAAGGTGTTCTTATTTTTGGAATACCAGACAAAGGCCCAGAAGAAATCACTCTGGTTACCGATACTCCAAAAATTCAGTAACTCAGCATTTCTCAGAATATTTGCGTGAAGAACTTAAAAGTATTAGCTTGAATAATGTACTTAGTATCTGTTGTCTAATAGCTTGTACGTATATTATAGTTTTATATTTTTCATGCTTTTATTATAAATAGTGTAGCAGAGCTAAAGATTATATTAAAACGATCAGAAGAGCAGCTGTTTAATATTAAATCCGAGGGTTTATATTTCTGGATTGGGCAAACCTAGTGCTGCCATTTACCAACTGACGCCGTTATTGTAAAGATCGACATTTTTGACGTTATATTTACTCAGAACGTTTTGACGTACGTGCGCTATTTGAATTGTTTACAGTAACTTGAAAAGTTCATATCGGACAAAAAATGGAATTAAATCGTGAACATTTTTGTGCGATTATTCTTTTCACAATTTTCGACGTGGATTAACTCAACAACAGTGCATTGATGAACTTAATTCTACTGTTGTAATGAAGCGCCATCAAGGACCAGTGATTATCGACGGTGTATTGAATTCAGTCAATGCTGTATTTGGCTCAAGGACTCAAGGACGAATTTCGTCAGCGACTCTCAAACTGTGGGGCGCGAGTGCTAGGGGGGCGTGATAAAACTGAGCGGGCGAGCATATCTATCTATCTATATATATATATATATATATATATATATATATATATATATATATATATATATATATATATATATATATATATATATATATCTACACTTATGTAGGAGTTTGTTAAGGGAGGACTACACGCTGGCCAAGGCGTACAGGCTAATCAGTCTTACATCATTCCTGCTTGAGGCGTTAGAAAAGATAGTAGATAGGTTTATGTTGGGAGAGATTCTAAATGATCATCCCCTCCATAAAGGTCAGCACGCGTACCAGCGTGGGAAGTCAACGGAAACGGCGCTCCATGCTTTGACGCGAAAGGTGGAAAGGGCCCAACACTACGCGGAGAGCACATTAGCTGTGTTCTTCGATGTGGAGGGGGCCTTTGGTAAGGGAAGCACGGATACGTTTTGTACCGCCCTACAGGATAGGGGAATGCCGAGGTCCCTAATAAGCTGGGTGGCGAGCATGCTGAAGGACAGGAGAGTTTCGCTGACCTTGGGGGGCCGGGGGCTGCACGTCGGGGTGACGGGTGGCTACCCTCAGAAAAGCTGCCTTTCGCCCCATTTATGGTGTCTGGTCATGGACGGCCTCTTGGAGCGGCTCTCCGAGAACGGCTTCTACGCCCAGGCGTACGCTGATGATGGACTGGTCACCGGCAAATTCCTCGGCGTCGTCTGTGAGTGCATGCAAGCTGCCTGTAGCATAATCGAAAGGTGGTGTGGTGAGCTGGGACTCTCCGTGAACCCGGCGAAGACGGAGATGATCCTATTTACCAAGAAGAGGAAGGTAGAGGGGTTTAGGGCGCCCGTGATGTGTGGAAAACCTTTAACTTTAGGGCGGGAGGTCAAATATCTCGAGATGATCCTGGACTCCAAACTACCATGGGGATCGCAAATAGAACGAGTAGTGAGGTAGGGAGTAGCGAGTCTCTGGCAGATGGGTCAAGTGATAGGGAGGACCTGGGGACTTAATTCTCGGATCCTTCACTGGATTTACACTGCGATCGTCAGGCCGAGAATCCTCTATGGGGGGTTGGTCTGGTGGTGTGGTGTGAACCAAACTACCAGCAGGCAGCTGGCCAAACTCCAAAGGCTGGCAATCCTGGGTATCACAGGCGCTATGAGGACGACACCTTCAGCCGCGCTAGAGGTTCTGTTGATGCTGCCACCGCTTCCCATCTGTGTCAGGAGGGAGGCAATGACGACGCATCTCAGAATGCGAGGCGCAGGAAACTTGTGCGGAAAGGCAGCAGTAATAGGGCATGCAAGAGTCGCCAAGGAGGTGGAAAAGGAAATTCCGATTTCCGCCATAAAGGTGCGGGATGCCGAGGATGATGCTAGGTTGACTAGGCGATACACCCTCAGGATCCCCAGTAGGGATCCGTGGAGGGAAAATGAGGTTGAATTCCAGCCCGCAAGCCTGCTCTGTTTCACCTACGGATCACGACTGGAGGACCAACAATCCTCCGGAGCAGGAATACACATCGAGGGCCTGGGGGTGCGCGAGAATTATGCTCTTGGCGCATATACCACGGCATTCGAAACAGAGGTGTACGCTATCCTGTCTGCGGCCAACAGACAGGATATAAAGAGAAGCCCCGTGAAATGTGTGTACATCTGCTCGCATAGTCAGGCAGTCCTCCGGGCAGTATGCGCGGTCAGAATCAGGTCTACACTGGTTCAGGAGTGCGCTGACGCCCTCAAAGGACTAGCCAGGACAAAGGAGGTACAACTAGTTTGGGTTTCGGGACACTGTAGCGTAGCGGGGAATGAGATGGCGACTAATTTCGCAAGGCTCGGTTTCCGGCGGTCGTTCTGTGGCTCGGAGCCGGCGATAAGTATAAGTAGGAAAACAGTCTCTGTCGCCTTAGACAGGTGGACCGAGGAAGCAATGAAGAGGCACTGGGGGTCTGTTGGTGGCTGCAGGCAGGCGAGGGACTTCGTGGAGGGGCCGGACAGAGATAAAGCTATCTGGATACTGGGAAGGAGTCGACCTATGCTTCGCCGCATCCTTGGGGTGCTAACAGGCCACTGCGCCCTTAGAAGACACCTTACATTGATAGGCGTAGATAAGGACCCCATTTGCCAGGAATGCGGCGAGGATGAGGAAACGTCCTACCACTACCTGTGCGAATGCGAAGCTTTTGGGAGTCTTCGAGCAGAATTGTTCGCATCGAGGACTCTGCAGAGGAATCAGGTAAATACCGTCCAATTGAAGACCATCACGGCCTTCATCTCGAGGTCGAGGCGGTTTGGCGACGGAACCGAGGAGGAATAGAGCATGGTTACTGGGTTGCTGGGGTTGGCAAAAAGGGCCCATTGTGGCCCACTTGCTTGGCGTTAGCCTCCCCACCACTGCTACTACTACATGTAGGAGTTTTATTTAATTTAATGAATATAAGACTGTATCAGTATTGCACACCCTTTTTAATAATTAACTTGTCAATAATAAATTAGAAATAAGTTTGACAATTATTAGTGACTCCCTTGGGCTTGTCTTGCAGTGCAAAGTTTTCCGAAAGAAGGTATAATATTATAAATAAGCACTCTAAGCTCTTTTTCTATATATATATATATATATATATATATATATATATATATATATATATATATATATATATATATATATATATAGATATATATATATATATATATATATATATATATATATATATATATATATATATATATCTGATATCTATATTTTATCTTCAAAGCAACCACCGCAAAAAATTCCGGTTTAGCAAAACTAGGATATTGAAAATGGCAATAGTATATGAAATTATATTGTTTTTAGTGCAGAAAAGTTATCATCCAACCCTGCCCAAAATTCAAAGAGTGATTTATTACTAAATTGTCTTTTTATTTCACCACTTTCCGTAAAGTTGATGAATATTTCTTCTTCGGCAGTTGAGAGACTTTCGGGAGTGAAATGGGTTATCTAACCCACTCGTAACTTGCTTTCAACTTGAAGTCAATAAGAAAATATTTTTTGTAATTCTTTGCCAGCTTGCCTAAATAATTTTCAATGGTTACAAAAACAACTTCCACATGCTGTTTTTCAGCCTGGTTTTAAAACATTTACTCACATTTGCGCACATTTCTAGATTTTTACTTTACATTTCTGCTCTATAATTCCAGTTTTATACAAAACGGCATTAACTTTATCACTCGTATCCAGTGTCCCCGGATGACTGAACAAGAGGGAAAACATGTTAAAAAATAGAGACTGTATACAACCAACTAACAATTTGGTAAATTCTCAGCCTTGGCCCATTTTTCCTCAATATAGGGACAAAGTATGTAAGGCTAGATGCATTCTCAACACAATTAAAACCGTAGACCGGTTTCGCTCTAATTAGAGCTCGTCAGTACGGCATACTAACTGCAGCGAAAGTACACATGTAAAGTAATACGACCCATAACTCGTTGGTGATGCAGCAAGTGACCAACTTATCAGCAGTAACCGTCACAAAACTTCTAGTTCATAACAAAATCTACAAAACACAGAAATGGATGACAAATGTTGCATCCTCTTATGACGCCAACTTGGTTAGTGAAAAGATCGTTTTTCGAAAACTTTTAAAATGTGTTGTGGTGATTTTGGTTCTTCAATTGTACTTATCTGATGCTGTAGGTACAAGAGATGACATTAAAGGGTTTAGTAATTATTATTTGAATCGATCAACCCATGAGTTAAAGATCTGTGTATCTTGCTTTGTACCTTGTGCCGTGCGAGTGTTGGATTTTTAATTTTTAAAATAATCTAGCAATCGGTATTTACCTTATATTGTAGCCCTATGCTTTTGCTCGTCACTAAAAAATATACCGAATACCTTACACGAGACAACTTTAAGACGCCGTTAGATTTATATAGGTACCTACAATTCTTAAGACTTATATGGCATGCAGAATGAAGTTTATTATCTAAACGTGATTGACTGTGAACGTAAATAAAGTAACATCTGCGGAAGAAATCAATTATTTAAAGAATTCTATAGGTAATTAATATTAATTGACTAATCAATTAACAAGCACTACGTAGATGCTTTCCACAAGCGTACAAAAATGTAACTTGTTATAGATTCATTAATACAGGAGAAGATATATATGACCTGATCATCATTTATAGAAATTTCTTCAAGTAATCGCTTTCTGGGACCTCTAAAGCAAATCTCCAAGGTCCATTTAAATTTAAAGAATTAGTTTTAATAATATATCTTACTAATAGTCTACAATTCTTATAAAAATTCACTACTATAATGCACTTGCTGCGCCCCGAACATTTCTAGTGAATTTTTATTAAGAAAATTCACTAATAGAGATCGATGGTAAGACTTTTGGAAAAAAAATTCAAATGAGCGCGAATTAGGGCCTCTAGAACCCATATCCGGGGTCAGTTTCAATTTTTAAATGTTTATATATATATATATATATATATATATATATATATATATATATATATATATATATATATATATATATATATATATATATATATATATATATGTATGTATGTATCCAACCGCTAACTCAAAAAATACTTCACCGATTTCGACCAAATTTGGGAATTAACTTGATTTTGTTAATGGCTTCGATGAGTTCGTAGATGGGCGCCGTGCGTCTAATTTTTCTTAGAAAAAATGTAAAGAAACTTTTGTAAACGCAATATTTTTTGAAATATTAAAGTGTTTCAAATGAAAATTTGCACATATATAGTAAACGTTACAATACAGCTGTTAACCAAATTTCAAATTAAATGGCATACGAGGACAGGAGTTATTAAAAAATCAAAATTATAAATAAACAAAGAGTCTAAGATATCAGTTCAAAGTTGATACAGCATTTCCCACCTTCAATGTTAATAAGGATGATTAGACTGTGAATGTGTCATTTTAAGTAGATAATTCAAATAGAAACAGTCACCTGACATTTAAATATAAAGGAGCCGGGTTGTCAGATTTAATAAAATTCATTTGAATCTTAAAATCTAAAACATATACTAATAACACATATTGGTACTTATTCAAACAATTGACAAATAAAAGTTCGTCAAAAATTAATCCATCCAATAAATGTGGCTTAATATTAATAAATGTTGAGTTACCAATAATTTCTCATTGGATTCATCATTAATTCTAATTTACTTAATCTGACACCGCTGTGGTAGGCCAACTGTCATCGCGAAACGGGAGCCGCCGATTGCCGACGCCGAAACGCGCGACACTCAACGTGTTTTTGCGTTTATTAAAACTGCAATGTTTTGTTATTACTATTACAGAATATACCAAATAGAAGTTTCACTTCAATGAAATGGTTTAAAACTATAAGTTCAGCACTAATTTTCGACGCTTCAGCGCCAGTAGCATTATAATCCATAATCCAGAAATATATTCAGTTTTAAATATCAATCTAACCTCAAAACATTCGAAGATTCGTTATTATTGTTTATGGTTTTATTTTGCAAAGCATCCTTTCCTTACATGAAGTGTTAGCGACTAGCCACGCTTGTTGTTATAAAGCTCTTTATTATTATATATCTACATATTATGTTAGAATAGTTATTAAAAAGTGTTCTTTTGATTTGGTCGCAAAGTTTCTGACAAAATTGTTGATCAAATGTAAGTAGCACATGCTTATCCTTATTTGTGTTCTTCAATATTTTTAATAACCTGGCAAGTGAAACAAATACTAACTTATACTTATTGGTTGCAGTATCATAAA
Organism: Tillus elongatus; assembly: GCA_964006375.1. Lineage (NCBI taxonomy): Eukaryota > Metazoa > Arthropoda > Insecta > Coleoptera > Cleridae > Tillus > Tillus elongatus. Next base: position 27,645,064 of record OZ023263.1, on the reverse strand, counting down.
AATTTCGGGACGCAGCAAGTACATTATGGTAGTGCATTTTCATAATAATTGTACACAATTAGTAAGATATATTATTAAAACTAATTCTTTAAATTTGAATGGACCTATGAGATCAGTTTTAGAGTCCTAGTTGGCGATTATTTGAAAAAAATTATGTTTCATATGGAGCTACTAAATTCAAATTTGGTCTTAGATATTATAGGTAAATACTGCAAGTGTCTTTAAAAAAATTGTGTTACAAATTTCATTAAAGTTACAAAAGTTTTTCAGAAAACAATTAATTATTTACAAAGGGAATGAACCTGTCAAATTATAAATATGACAGGTAATTTTCCTTGATAATTGTTTGGATGGTTTTGTTTTAGTCAACCCATCCAGTTTTTGCAAACAATAAACAACAAAAAAGGTTTTTTAAAACAAAACGAAGCTCAATATGTTATTTTTCTTTAATTTATTACCCACGTGCGTTTACATAGATGTTACTAAGGTTCAAGATTGAAGATTCTGGCTTAATGGGAAATTTATTGAGCTATCGGATTTGAAATATTTTTACGATAATTTTCTACCATAACATAAAAAACTTTTTTTGTTGTTTATTGTTTGCAAAAACTGATGGGTTGACTAAAACAAAACCATCCAAGCAATTAATATGGAAAAATACCTGTCATATTTATAATTCGACAGGTATATTCCCTTTGTAAATAATTATTTTTTTCTAAAAAGCGTTTGTAACTTTAATGAAATTTCTAACACAATTTTTTTTAAGACACTTGGAGTAGTTACATATATTTTTTATAATCCGACAGGTACATTCCCTTTGTAAATCTTTTTTTTTTTTTTGAAAAACGTTTGTAATTTTAATGAAATTTGTAACACAATTTTTTTAAAAGACACTTGCAGTACTTACATATTATATCTAAGACCAAATTTTAATTTAGTAGCTCCATATAAAATATAAATTTTTTCAAATAATCGCTAACTGGGACTCTAAAACCGATCTCCAAGGTCCATTTAAATTTAAAGAATTAGTTTTAATAATATATCTTACTAATTGTGTACAATTCTTATGAAAATTCACTACCATAATGTAATTGCTGCGTCCAGAGTTTTTCTTATTCGAAAAGTAAACTTTATCTATTTAGTTGCAAAATAGTAAACGATAATGAAAATTCATAACCTGCATAATTCCAGCCTTGAAATGATTCCATGTTATCGCTAAAGTTTGTTCTAGAACACATTATCATCAACAATTAGTGTACGTAGCTACTTAAAATAAATAATTAAATTCGTTCATTATCACCTATTAGTGAATTTTCGAAGACAAAATTCACTAATGGGGAGATCTCGACTTTTGAACTTTGGAAAATTTTTTGCAAATGAGTGCGAACTAGGACCCCTAGAACCAATATCCTGGGTCAGTTTCAAGTTTTATATGTTTATATTATATATATATATATATATATATATATATATATATATATATATATATATATATATATATATATATATATATATATATCACATCGATAACTTATCCAAGCCACTTACAAAAGGAAGATACGTGCCAAATTTTATCAAAACAGGACTATTATTTTTTGAGTTATCGGTGTGATATATATATATATATATATATATATATATATATATATATATATATATATATATATATATATATATATATATTAGCCAGAAGAATCGGACAAGTTTTCCGAGAAAATTTTGAGTTCTCATTTGAAAAAAATTTTTAGCTCAAAAAATAAAACATCTATGATAACCAAATTTGAAAGGCACGTTAACGATAAAAAAATTAAACTATACACCAAAATTTAGATTTCTACGTTACAAGTAAAAAAAGTTATAATAAAATATTTTGTGCCAAATCATTTCTATGAAAATTCACTACCATAATGCACTTGCCGCGTCCAGGATTTTATAACATTCACAGTTGCTTTTTTGATAAAACGTATATTTCACCTATTCCTATAGGGCATTTGGCTAAATAAGTCTTTCCGGTGAAATTTGGCCCACAAATAACCTTTGTTGAGACTCTAGCATATAAGAAATTTCAAGTGTCTGGCTTTACGAGAAAATGTGTTATAGGCATTTAAAGAAAAAAGTCCAGATGAAGCAAGTGCGTTATGCCAGTGGATTTTCATAAAAATGCTTTTAATAGCAAATATGTCTTTTTTATCGAAAGCAGGTGACGAGTTTGGTTACTGGTATAATTTATAAAGTATAAATAATGCAGGTATCATATTTAATCAAAACAATTTGATTATTTGCAAAAGTACAAAAAATTTCCGAAAATAAACATAAAATGTTCCCGAAAAAACTGGTAAACAAATCTCTTCAAGGTATTTACTCACCTGCCATGGTATAATTATCCACAAAAAGCTTTTTGACTAAACTTAAAAAACCTTGGGTATGTGTCCTAGAGGGGCTAGTTTCCGCTCATTTGAAGGAATATTTTCAAAATTCAAAAGTCGCGATCTTCCCGTTACTGAATTTTTTCTACTAACATTCACTAAAAAGAGAACATTTGTATCATCAGCCACTCATGCGCCACCATTGTCAAAATAATTTTATAAGATGCAGCTCAAGACACCCTATAATTGAAGTATATAATTTTTGTTGTATCGTGTATAGTTATCCGTTACTATACAATACCGTAGAAATTCGTCACCCTGTATTTATTTTAACGGATAATGCTGAAACCAACTCCGAATATGGGTTCTAGAGGTCTAGGTCGCGCTTATCTGAAGAAATAGGGAGAAATCTGAAGAAGTATGGCAGGTGGTAGTTTCACACCCGAGGAGGTACCACCCCTTATATCAAGGGGCCGGTGAAGTCCCAACGGACGTTTCCAGTTCTGGTGTATGAGTCGGTTTCCCTTATAAACAAAAATGATGATGGCTTCTCCTTGTACAAAAGACTCCGGAGATAAAATACCCCTCCATTCGGATGTCCGGGAGAAGGGTGTGCAGGGGGCGCGGGAATCAAGATTTAACATATCCTTCTCGAATATATGTAGCCTAAATTCTAGCCTGAACTCCGTCCACCATTTTCTTTAGGTTAATAGACCCCAACTCCTCTTCCTCACCGAAACCCAAATCAGTGCCAAAAGAGCCACTAATCACCTTAATTTCCCGGGGCATGAGCTCCTTACTTCCTTTAGATTGCATGGAGGCGTGTGCACATACATCCGTAGCAGTCTACACTGCACCAGACTCCCCAATCCAGGAGCTAGAAGAGAAGACATACTTTGAATGAAACTCTCTCTCAGGGATGCAACTAAATTCATCTGTTGCATTTACCGGTCAACTTCTGAAAACAACTTTGTCCAGATCTTCGACTACCTTTCTGAAAAAACCAACCATCTAATTTCTGAATATCCTTCCTCCGATGTCACTATTTTTAGTAACTTCAATGTCCATAATAAGGAATAGCTAGGATCTTCCAAAACCGATCCACAAGGGAGAGCAGCGGAAGTCTTTGCAGTCAGCAATTCTTTAGCCAATATGGCTCAGTAACCTACGTAATTTCCTCGCATCCCAACACCACTACTATATAGATTATACCACTAACCAAATGTCCTTCTTTTAAAAACAAGACATATTTGCAATAAAATATATTTTTACGAAAAATCGCTACCATAACCCACTTGCTCCGTTTAAGCTTTTTTTATGGCTACGGTATAATTTCTATTTTCTAAAAAATTTAGCCCATTTTCCAGGAAAAATTAATTTCTCGTTTACCAGGTTGGGAATCGCACCCGGAAGCTTAGTTGATAGACTGAAGTCTAGCTAACATACACCACAAGACCATTAGATAGAGTATGCCATATGTTTGTCAGTATAATATAACTAGTTGTCGCTATGGGCACAGCTATTTTTACGTAGCAGATCAAAACTTAAACAAATCGTTTAATACCTTGAAGTAGGTTATGGCAGTTCACTATGATAGTTATTTTCGATCCTCATGACAGTTTATTATAAACTGAGAAATATCAGCAACCTCATCATTATAATCTTGACAAACTTAATAATTGAATATGACTTGTTTCCCGGGATGATAAGTACCCAAGTCGCTCATTTCACAATAATTCTTCTCATACCAAATTACAGGCTAGCTAACTCTAAGCTGACAGTATCCTTGTTAGATCCTCATGTTGTACATTATTGAAAAATTACTGTAAATAAAGACCAATATTAGCGTTATACCGCTATATATTATGCACTTTACTATTATAATTGACGACAGGCATTGAACTATCATCCTGAGGTTATTGTTAGTTATCCATCTTACCTTTAATTCAATAGTGTTATACAATAAAGAACCACAAATAGCATAGGGTGTTAAGTATAATAATAATATTACACACAAAGAACCATCTGAGACAACTCCTTATTAAAATCGTGGAAGCGTTTTCAAGAGATGTTAACAAGCAATTCAGGCTTAACAAATGTCGCACCTTATATGTAAACAGAGGAAAGGTATAACCAGGTGCATATTAAATGCAGAATATTCAGAAAATGTCCTTAATGAATGTAGAAGAATTTTATAAATATCTGAGAATGCAGCCGAAGAAGAAAATAAAACACTCAGTAATAAAGATCGTTCCTTCCATAAAGGTTAGCACGCGTACCAGCGGGGGAAATAGACGAAGACGGCGCTCCACGCTGTGACGCGACAGGTGGAAAGGGCCCTACACAACGGGGAGAGCACATTAGCTGTGTTCTTCGATATGGAGGGGGCCTCTGATAGAGCAAGGACGGATACGGCCTGTGCCGCCCTATGGGATAGGGGATCGCCTAGGTCCCTAATAAGCTGGGTGGCGAGCATGCTGGAGGACAGGAGAGTCTCGCTGACCTTGAGGGGCCGGGGACTGGACGTTGGGGTGACGGGCGGCTGCCCTCAGGGCAACTGCCTTTCGTCTCATCTATGGTGTCTGGTAATGGACGGTCTCTTGGAGCGGCTCTCCGAGAATGGCTTCTACGCCCAGGCGTACGCTAATGATGGGCTGGTCTTAGTCGCCGGCAAATACCTCGGCGTCGTCTGTGAGTGCATGCAAGCTGCTTGTAGCATAATTGAAAGGTGGTGTGGTGAACTGGAACTCTCCGTAAACCCGGCGAAAACGAAAATGACCCTATTCACCAAGAAGAGGAATATATAGGGGTTCAGGGCGCCCGTGATGTTTGGAAAACCTTTAGCTTTAGTGCGGGAGGTCAAATATCTGTAGGTGGTCCGGGACCCCAAACTAACATGAGAGTCGCAAATATAACGAGTAGTGAGGAAGGGAGTAGCGATCATCTGGCAGCTGCTTCGAGTGATAGGGAGGACCTGGGGACTTAACGCTCGGATCATTTCATTGGATTTAAACTGCGATCGTCAGGCCGAGGATCCCCTATAAGGCGTTGGCCTGGTAGTGTGGTGTGAACCAAACTACTACCAGGAAGCTGGTCAAACTCCAAAGGCAAGAAATCCTGGGTATCACAGGCGCTATGCGGACAACACCATCAGCCGTGCTACAGGTCTTGCTGACGCTCCCACCGCTTCCCATCTGTATCAGAGGGAAGGCTATGACGTCGCATCTTAGAATGCGAGACTCCGTAAACTGGTGCGGAGAGGGCATGCAAGAGTAGCCAAGGAGGTGGAAAAGGAAATTCCGATTTGCGCCATCAAGATACGGAATGCAGAGGACGATATTAGGTTGACTAGGCCATATACCCTCAGGATCCCCAGTAGGGATCACTGGAGGGAAAATGTGGTTACATTCCAGTCCGCAAGCCTGGTCTGTTTTACCGACGGATCGCGGCTGGAGGATCAACAACCCTTTGGCGCAGGAATATACATCGAGAGCCTGGGATGCGCGAAGGTTATACTCTGGGCGCATATACCACGGCATTCTAAACGGAGGTGTACGCTATCCTGTCTGTGGCCAATAGACAGGATATAAGGATGAGCCCCCTCGTATACATTTGCTCGGATAGTCAGGCAGTTCTCCGGACAGTCTGCGCGGCCAGAATTAGATCAACACTGGTTCAGAAGTGCGCTGACGCCCTTAAAGGACTATCCAGGATAAAGGAGGTGCAACTGGTGTGGGTTCCGGGACACTGTGGCGTAGCGAGGAATGAGATGGCGAATGATCTCGCAAGGCTTGGTTCCCAGCGGCCGTTCTGTGACCCGGAGCCTGCGTTAGGCATAAGTAGAAAGACGATCTCTGTCGCCTTACACAGGTGAACTGAGAAGGCCATTGAGAGGCACTGGGGGTCGGTTAGTGGCTGTAGGAAGGCGAGAGACTTCGTGGAGGAGCCGGACAGAGATAAAACTGTCTGGCTACTCGGTGGGAGTCGACCTACGCTTCTCCGCATCCTTGTGATGCAGAGAGGCCACTTCGACCTTAGAAGACACCTCATATTGATAGGCGAAGAGAGGGATCCCATTTGCCAGGAATGCGGCGAGGATAAGGAAACGTCTTACCACTACTTGTGTGAATGCGAGGCTTTTGGAAGTCTTCGAGCAGAATTGTTCGGTTTGAGGACTCTGCAGAGGAATCAGGTAAGTACCGTCCAACGAAAGAACGTCACGGCCTTCATTTCAAGGTCAAGGCGGTTTGGCGACGGAACCGAGGAAGTGTAGAGCATGGTTGCTGGGTTGCCAGAGTTGGCAAAAAGGACTTATTGTGGCCTACTTGCTTGGTGTTAGCCTCCCCACCAATGCTACTACTACTACTAAAGATCGAACTGATAAATTAGTTTACGAAGTGAAACAGGTGGTGCGAGCACATGTTAACAGCAAGGAACCGATTAAAGTTCTTAATAGCTATGCATTCCGCATTCAGTTGTTCATTTGGGATTGTGAGCTGAAGTAAAAGGGCATTTAAAATCCACAATGGAATGCGAAAAGTCCCAGCAAAATCAAAAAGCACTACCCTCGTAGTGCCATCAAAAGACTAAGTTGGAAGTGCATTTTAAAGTTGGTAAACATTTTGATTAACTGATCTTGAACCTGCAGGCACATGCTTTCGAGCCACACCATACTCTATGTGAATAAGCAGATGATTTAACACCGTTACAATTAAGGAAAAGTCAAATACAAAGTCACCACGGACTAATCAAGACAACTTGCAATCCTGGTCACAGAAGCATGTCCACGAATGACATCTAGATGAAACCTACCAGGCACTTGTCGACAAATCAACGTCAAACTACCGGTTGGTGCCAGGACAGTCATTTCCAGAGACAGTGGGGTTTTTACTGGCTACCCATACAGCACAAGATATTCTCACAATCTGAGAACATTCTATTTTCAGAATATTTGTTTTGGAATGTTCTAATAAGATTTATGGAATTTCAAACTGCATCTTGAATATTCTGAGTACATTCATTCAATCACATCATAAGAAAATTCTTCATCAGTATACTGAGAATATTTGAATAGATTATTATTCCGAATATTCGCTCAGTATGTGCTTGAAATGTTTATATATAATATTATATAACTTTAAAAGTTAATGAAAAATATAGATGATGATTACGGTATAGTGGTGAGAATTATAATAGTAACTACTTTGCATGTTTGATTCTGTTACCTGTTCTATGTTATCACATCCAAAAAATTGTACATTTAGGCACTCCCTTCTTTAGGCATGGAGCGCATGTCCATGCCGCCGAGAAGGTAAGATGACAAGATGGCCGATAGACCAAAATGGAAATTAATGTCAATATGAATGGTACGTGGTCAACGTTGTATAAGGTTATATTCTAACATAATTAATTAAAAATAATAAGGTGAAGTGAACACGGAGAACAGTGAGGTATTGGAAACATAGATCCAGAGTACAGAAGCAACTAAAACATGGTGTCAGGTTATCAAGAACTAAAACGCACCCAGTAAAGAACAAGTTTTAAAGCATCGCCTGTAGTTGGCACTGACGAAGGGTTCGGCAATTTAGCTTGAGACTGGATCATCTTACGAATTAGGTACATACATCTACATTGTATAATATATAATTAAAAAATTGTGTTATGTTGCAGTAGATAAGACAAATAAGCTTAAAGTTGTTCTCGGTTGTTTTGATGAAGTCAAAGACAAATATTAATATGAAAACGTTAAAATTTTATAACTTCTATTAAAAAGAAAACCAGACCATTTACTCTTTTGTACCGAAACTTGACAAGCAACCTGCTGCTTATGGATGTATCTATATAATTATAAAACTCCATATGCAGATTGAACGATCAAAGATAAATTAATTCTGGGCCTTTACGACAAGCAAGTACAACAAAGGATTATTAGGGAAACTGATATTACGCTATCAAAAGTGCAAGAATACTGCAAATCTATAGAATTGTCTAAGCAATACCTCAGGCTTTTTACTCCTGTGGAAGAAGTTATGCTGTGAGAAGTACCAGTATAAAGTGCAGAAAATGTGAACCTGAACATATGAAAGGAAGATGAATGTACAATAAAACTTGTAATTTATGAGATACGCGATCACTTTGCCAAAGTATGCCTTCACAACCAGAATATCCGAGCTGTTGGTGACACACATCGGGCATCAGGATATAGAAATAGCTTTAGAAGTCAAAATCAAGTCCTCGAGAGCAGAACAGAAAGCAACCATACAAGGGAAGGGTAAAACGGTCTGATCGGTGCCTTTTAGTTGTAGTTTTGTGTAAGTGTAAGCGAGTGTGATTTTGTGGCATGTTCTGACCAATTTAGTTATATTCTATAAAGGTGTAAGTACTATTATGTAATTCAATTCCTTTAATGCCACACTGAAAGCCTGTAGGATCAATAATCTAGCCGAATTTTAAGTTACTTCAGTGGGGTAGCCGCAAATATTCATCTCGAAAACTTTGTATCACTTTTTCTGGCAACTCCATGAACTGTATCTTAATTTATTTTATTTTTATGTTATAGAACCTCGGTGGTTCAGGGGTAAGAACGTGTGCCTCTGAACCGAAGGGTACTGGGTTCGATCCCAGGGTACTCCTTTCACTTTTTCAGTACAAACTGTAACATTAACATCAGCCGAGGTTCTGGCATTGTATTTGAGCAAGTTGAATGTTTACATGTTCCGCCATTCGGAGGGGGCGTAAAGCCGTCGGTCCCGTATCCATGCGATGTTGGGCACGTTAAATATCCCTACCCTCCTTAAGGAAAGGCGGGGGTTCGGCAAAATTTCCAGGATAGTGAGGTGAAACTGCTCCCTGGCGTCGGTGATTGGCCATAGTCGCGGAAATAGGCCGACGTTAAAGAAACAAAACACACACACACACAAACACATTTTTATGTTATTGAAATTTTAATTTTTTTATTAATATTTTATTCAGACATTTCTTTGTATTTATTATAAGTACATACTTAATCTGAATAGATGCGGAATACTCGAATTGTTGACTTATTAGGTATCTGAACTTGAGTTTACAGGTGTGTGTAGCCACTGGAACAATATGGTAACCTACACAAGGTTGAGTGATTGAAGTTCAAATTCTAGCATAATGGTATGTTGGGCTTGCATATACGAAAATATATAAAAGGCCATAACTGGGACCGGATGGTGCTTACGGACCAACGAGTTTCCCAGAAAAGATATGAGAATAGTGGATAAGTCTTGCAAAGAAGTGGTGCTGATTGATGGGGTCATTCCGAATGCAGATAATTTGGAGACAACGTAGAACTAGAAGATCATCAAGTACGGAGACTTCGAGATGCAAGTGAGGACACAGCCTTTAGCATCCGACTCATCTCGACAGTCATGTCATCAACTGGTGTGGTATCCAAGAGTCTTCTAGAAAAAATTAAGAGACTGGGCCTTGGAGAGAACTTTTATAAGGCCATGCGGAAAGCGGCATTGAACTGCCCGTACTGTGTATATATTTCTGAGAAATGAGGAAGTCCGAGCACCTTCAACAATTTGAGCTGAATCCCTTTGGTTTCTGAGATACCTGTTATAAGTGAACGTTGCCCTTTGTGGAAGTGTTAAAGCCCTTCAGGCTAAGTCTATTTGAATTATAATAAAAATAAGAATAACAATTTATTAAGCAACTAAAAATGTACCCAACAAAAAATATATACAGCCTTAGCTTAAATTAGAGACTTGTTGCCGACATATCCTATAAACATCTCGAGGACACAATAATGTACATATTTAAATGGATTTAAGATAAATTGACATAACACCATGTAATAACTACAACAAATGAAGCGGCAGAAGTGGCGATTCTTGGTCATGTACCGAGTACGAGGCAACTGGCAAGTGAATCTGGTTTTGGGCGAACTACTATTCAAAAATTTGCACACAAACTAAATGAAGATAACTTTGACCGCGACTTTTGTGAAGTGATAAGTGAACGAGTGGTAAATGATCCGAATTCTCTTTTTAATGCCGGTTTTTCAGAGGAGTGTTCGTCTTTCCTAAACGATACTGTGAATCGTCATAATTGTCGCTGTTGGGCCGATTCTAATCCCAGATTATTTCACGGCATTCATATAGGACACCCGGAAAGACTCAATGTTTGAGCTGGAATTTTTCGTGACCATATTGTTGATCCTTTTTTCTTACCTGTTAATCTGACTGGAGATATGTACTTGGAGTTCTTGGAAAACACTATTGCTCCAATGTTTACTGATATTATCGAGAATGATGAGCATTATCTCGAAGACCAGTGGGTGTTTTAGAAGGATGAAGCTCCTCCGTACTACGCTTTGCCTGTTCGACAATATCTCGACCACAAAATTCCAAATCGGTGGGTTGGGAGAAGAGGTTTTATAGAATGGTCCGCACGATCGCTAGATTTATCACCCCTAGATTTCTTTTTTGGGGTCACATAAAAATTAAAATGTATTGTACCGATTCCTTAAAAAATTTAAGCTAGGGTATTGTAAACGAATGCCGCCAAATCACTTCAGACATATTACAGAATGTCCGCCGACGTTTTGAACAAAACTTCTTCCATTGTATGGAGGCTCGTAGTCAAAGTTTTGACCATTTGATAAACTGACATGTAAGTTTTTGATAAATAAATTACTCACCGTTAGAAGTCAATTTCTCAGAACTCACTGCCTTGAATTTTTAAAATAAGGTGTCACTGAAAAAAAGATTTAGACCAGCAATAAAATCATTTTATACTTGACCCCCCTTGTCATTTAAGATTTTAGGGGTGAATCGCACCAGCGCCTAAGGGTCGGCGTTGAATGCAAGATTTACTTATTTGACCAACTTTCAACAAAATCGCGATATGTACCTAAAACGCGCCTGTTTCGTTTTAGAGTGGTCACCTGTATATATGCTGGTATCTTTAATTATACAGGCTGATTCTTTACGAGTTCCTATTAGACGTTTTGGAGAAAATAGACTGATCTGGATTTTGAAAATTTGTAGTATGAGATTTACCAATATGTCCAATCCATCTAAAATATTTAGAACATCCCGCGACTTCCGGTTATACCGGAAGTGAACACTAACTCGCTTATTTTAAATGGAACGCCCTGTATATTATTACAGATTCGGATACAGCTGATCTTGACGATTCTCCCAATATACAGTTTTGCTACTTTATACTGAGTTTTTCACCAGATATGGTCGTTTATTACAAAACTATGTCTCCTTCAACGCTCTGTATCTTATTAATGGATGCAAATTGGAAGTTATGTGTTATGCATAATTTTTTTCATTATTGTATATTTTAACTTAGTACACACAATCTTCCGACAAATTGATTGTTGTCTACGGGGTAATTAAAAACGCATATGCGCATATATCTCATTTTTTTCAAATAGATCACCCTGTATATTATAATGCCATTGGCAAGATAATTTACTACTCTTCGAATTTTGTTAATCATTATCTGTATCCAAACCGTACGGTTTTTGAGATATTCAGCTTCGAAATATGCAAGATGGGTATGGAAAATAGCAAACTAACTAAATTTTCAGTTTGACAGTTATGTTTTGAGTTGAGTAATACAACTAAGTGAACTTTACTTCTCTGCACAAAAACTCAGTTTGATCGCAAAAAAGCAATGGCAAGATATCGATACTCAAATCAGGATTTTATCAATCTGCTACTAATTCACAGAGAATGCCGCCGGATGTCAGCAAGAACACGTCGTGTATTTGCAGAACGATATCCAGATTTACCTCCACCTTCCCATAAAACTATTGATGCCGTTATTAGAAACTTACAACAACATGGATCATTTACAGCAAAAAATGTCAGAGCAAAACGTGAAGTTGATAATGAAGAGAATGAGGTGATTCTTTTAGCGTTTCTGACTGCGTATCCTAATGCCTCTATAAGAGAATTAATGCGTCATTTGCGACTCTCATTTTCAACGATTCAAAGAATTTTGAAAAAACATAAATGGAGACCTTACTGCTACAGCACAGTACATGCCCTGGTAAGCACTGATTTGGAAAAAAAGTCAACTTTTGTGGGTGGCTTATAATGCAGAAAGATGAGGATGAGAATTTTTTGAATAATGTCATTTGGGTTGATGAGGCGAAATTCACGAATCAGACATGGTACCAGCAAGATGGCGCGTCACCGCACATTACCAGATCTGTTAGTGATGCACTGGAACGGATGTTTTCTGGCAGGTGGATAACAAATAGAGGTCCTTACGTCTGGCCCCCACTTTCTCCGGACTTTTCACTCCTAGACTACTTCATTTGGGGCTTCATAAAAAATGTAGGATATGGACACCCGGTTACGACTAAGGAAGACATGATCAGACGAGTTCGAGATGCTTTTGCGTTGCTGACATCGAACCAGATGGAGCAGGCCATCACTGAAAGAGTTCAACGAGCAAATAAGTTTTGCAACAGCAGGGGGATGTCTTTGAGCATTTATTATAGTATGTATACATATAATTTTCTCATATTTCAGTGTTCAATTGGTTGAATTTTATTTTTAATTTGTTTCGTTGTTTAGTTCAGTTAGTTAGTTTGTTTGTTGACGTAACTGGTTCACAGTGTGGTAAGTTTCTAATAACGGCATCAACAGTTTCGTGGGAAGATGTAGGCAAGTCTACATATGTTTCTGCAAATACACATGTTCTTGCTAACATTTGTCAGAATTCTTCGTGAACTAGTAGCAGATTAATAAAATCCCAATTTGAGTACACCATATTGTTTTTTGAGATCAAAGTGAATTTTTATGCAGAGAAGTAAAGTTCACTTAGTTGTATTATTCAACTCAAAACATAACTGTCAAACTGAAAATTTAGTTACTGTTTGCTATTTTCCATGACACTCTACAGGAATCATAATACATACCCATCTTGCATATTTCGAAGCTAAATATCTCAAAAACCGTACGGTTTGGGTACAGATAATGATTAACAAAATTCTAAGAGTAGCAAATCATCTTGCCAATGGCATTATAATATACACGGTGATCTATTTGAAAAAAATGAGATATATGCGCATATGCGTTTTTAATTACCCCGTAGACAACAATCAATTTGTCGGAAGATTGTGTGTACTAAGTTAAAATATACAATAATGAAAAAAATTTATGCATAACAAAGAACTTCCAATTTGCATCTATTGGGCGTTGAAGGAGACATATTTTTGTAATAAATACGGCCATATCTCGTGAAACACCCAGTATAAAGTAGCAAAACGGTATATTGGGAGAATCGTCAAGATCAGCTGTATCCGAATCTGTAATAATATACAGGGCGTTCCATTTAAAATAAGCGAGTTAGTGCCCACTTCCGGTATAACCGGAAGTCGCAGGATGTTCTAAATATTTTAGATGGATTGGACATATTGGTAAACCTCATTCTACAAATTTTCAGAATCCAAATCAGTTTATCTTCTCCAAAACGTCTAATAGGAACTCGTAAAGAATCATCCTGTATTATATCCCATTAAAATTGTGAGTAAATAACTTTTCCCTTTAAGTTACCAGGCAGTATATCTATATATACACTGTCATACCATTACCGTTGGTCAGATCCACAAAAACCACAATGATACACCCATTTAAATTAAACATACCACGTAGGTAACATGTGCTCGTATATCAATGCATATAAAAAGCAAGGGGCTTTGTTTAGGTCAATTTATTTCAAGCTTCAAATTTCAATTAAAATTATGATTCCATAGCAGCAAAAAGCAATATGAATCATTATTTTGGTTATGTAATACACAAGATTAACACGCAATGTGTCGGGACCATTGTTTTCAATGTTACCTGAAAATTAGCCCGAAAAAATCGACAGTGATTGGAAAAACGTTCATGGTCAATTCGCAAACTTTCAAGAACAAAGGACTTTTGTCACGTATGTTGTTGCTACTGTACGAAGTGGAATATTATTGCAGTTTAAATACAACAAGATACTGGGTTCTTTATTTCAGATTTAAAAGTCGATGCTAGTTTTAGGGAATTTTCATAAAAAATATTTCCCCTTTGGTTTGGACTGTGCACCGTCGCGTATGTTAGCGAATTTTTTTTATCGCTTAAAGAGAGGTATCGATGATGAGACTGCAAACATTTTTTCAAATGAGTGCGAATTTGGGCCCCTAGAACACTTTTTTTTTTAATATTTCAACAACACGCCACGAGGGCTTACAGCCTAAATACTATCGTACCGTGGGTGTCGATAAGGAGGAAAGAGGCAACTTGTTAATTCTGGACTTGAAGGTTTAGAGGTTTGGAGGAGAAGGAAAACATGTGCTGGCAAGGAATTCCAAAACTTGGAAGTCTTCGGGACAAAAGAGCGGGCATAATAAGATGTTCTATGTCTGGTGACCTGGACAGTAAAAGGGTGCATTCGCTTTGTTCCCCTGGTAGATCTGTTGGGGGCAGCAGGTGGAGGAACTATGGAGGAAAGCTGTTCTGAGCAGTGCCCGTGCAGATATCTATTAAAGAGAGTGGGAGGTCACCAACGGCATGTCGGTGGGCAAGGGATGGCAGCGTTTGGGTTTACCGATGAGACGTATTGCTCTCTTCTGAATGGAGTCCATGATAGCAAGTGTAGAAGTGGCAGCGGTACCCAAAATGTGGTAGCTGTATTCGAGGTTTGGCCTTATTTGTGAAGTATATAAGGTATAGAGATTAGCTGGTGAAGAGTATTTGCGAGCCCGGAAGAAGAAACCTAATCTCTAAGCCGTTTCTGCAACTCATGTGACATGTTGGTGCCAATTGGGATTTCGATCCACAGAAATGCCAACAAGTGAAAAGGACTCATTACTTTGAATAACTTGGTTGTTCATTTTGATGTGTCTAGGGCTGGTGTATCTCTTACGAGAAAGAAAGCAAGACTGAGATTTGGTGGAGTCGAATTGTACAAGATTTCTACTTCCCCAGTTTAATATTTTTTGAGATCCACGGAGACAGAAATTTTCTTTAAAAAATATCACTAATGACGAGATCCGTGTTTATATATATATATATATATATATATATATATATATATATATATATATATATATATATATATATATATATATATATATATACATATATATATATATATATATATATATATATATATATATATATATATATATATATATATATAGTATCGATAACTCAAAGAATAATGAACCGATTTTCATGAAATTCGGTAGGTGCCTTCCTTTTGCAAGTGACTTGGACAAGTTTTTAAGCTCGGAAAATCGGACCAGTGTTTCCTGGAAGATTTTGGGTTTTCTTTCGGAAAAATTTTGTATCTCCGAAAATAACAAAGCTATGGCAACCAAATTTGGCACTTAGGTTTACGCTGTTAAACTTACACTACATGCCAAATTTCAGATCTCTGTCTCGAAAGGAAACAAATTATAGACGTTTAAAAACATTTTGGGTGCCACTGATGACCAGAGAAATGCACAAAACCAAAATATTTTGTGTGGATAACAAGATCTATTGTATAACCCAGACAAAGATTATGTTTTCTTGACGCAAAAAGGTCAAAAAATAACAGAAAAATTACTTTGAAAATTTTATAGTTTTTCTTCTTTAAATGTCAGAGTCGCGATTTAAAACGTCAAAATGTGCAATTTTTAGACGAAGAACCTAAAACAAATACGGTCTATGTAAAGGAAATTTCATAATAAATGTGCTTTACAAGGCCTTAAGTTACAGCTTCAACCATCATTGTCATTCGTTTTACTAAAATATTTGATGATTTGGCAGTAGTTTTTAGTAAATACAGTGGTTCACTAACATCACTAAAATAAATTAGTTCAAACAGGCTAAATTTCAGTAACTTTTTTCCATAATACAGAAATTTTAATATATACAAATACCTATTTTGCAAAAACACTATTTATTAGGTGTGCCTCTAAATAAGGATTTCAGTTTAATCAAATTCAAAATGCTTTGCGGTATTGGGACATTTTAGCATGTTACTCTACGTAATACATAACTTTAACAAAAATCTCGGGACGCAGCAAGTGCGTTATGGTAGTGAATGTTTATTAATTGATTCAAATTTGAATAACTCAATTTTCTATAAACTTAGAGAGTTTAATTTTGGTGTGTTGTAAGGCCTTTCCTAAGGCAAAATATCCACCAAATATCATTAAAATAAATTTGTAATTTTCGGAGAAAAAAATATTTTTCAAAAGAAAACTTTAAATTTGACTAACTCAATTTTCTATAAACTTAGAAAGTTGAATTTTGGTAGATAATAAGATCTCTCCAGAAGAAACATATGTAGTAAATTTCATTAAAACAACTTTGTTACTTTCGAGGAAAAAATTTTTTTTCGAAAGAAAACTCAAAATTTTTTCGGAAAACCCCGTGTGATTTTTCTGGCTAACGAACTCATCCAAGCCGTTAATAAAAGAAAGGTACTTGCCAAGTTTCATTGAAATCGGTTAATTATTTTTTGAGTTATCAGACGGATATATATATATATATATATATATATATATATATATATATATATATATATATATATATATATATATATATATATATATATTATATATTATATATAAAAATTGAAACTGACCCCGGATATGGGTTCTAGAGGTCCTAGTTCGCGCTCATTTGAAAAAATTTTTGCAAAATCTCACCATCGATACCCCTCTATTAGTGAATTTTTTTTAATACAAATTCACTAAAAAGAAAAATTCGGGACGCAGCAAGTGCGTTATTGTAGCGAATTTTCAGGAAAATCAGATCAATTCAAGTAGATTAAACAATGCTTTGCTTTAATTAGATAGTCGGAGTCCCCCGGTCCGTACCAGTTCTGAGCTGATTTTTAATGTACTGAATTTCGACCACAAAATTATAATGCATGTTTGTAAGAAAAGAAATTCGGGACGTAACAAGTGCGTTATGGTAGTGAATTTTTAATAAATGCTTCAAATTTGAATAGCTCAATTTACTATTAACCTATAAGGTTCGTTGGCCGGGAAACTAGTTTTAATAAACCATTTTAAGTTTGTTTTCGAAAATTTTTTACACTTTCAAACAATCAAGTTATTTTGATGACATATGGTACATTGTTTCTACTATATAAGTAATACTGGTAACCAAATTTGATCCATGCTTTCTTTAAAAAAACACATGTTTGATATTTAAAATGTTTTTATGAAAATTCACTACCATAACTCACTTGGTGCGTCCAGACTTTTTAATTTTCGTTTTAAGCTGGTTGTTTACTACTGGTTTTTCTGAATTTCATTTATATGTTTATTCTTTACATATTATTGTTTTGTTTTGCTGCTGTTAAGATGTACAAAATAAAGTGTGGAGGAAAATATACTTTTATCGATTTTTATTAATAATATAATAATAATAATAACAGTTTATTGGGCAATAATTACAATAAATCAGACTACAAATAATGTGCAGTTAATAAAACAATCAAGAATCCAATAAACAAATCCTCCCACAAAAGTATTTTTATACTTGTGCGTGGGTTGACAGTACATGAATATTACTAGACTGCAAACTAAACATTGCTACATCATATCACAATCTATACATACACATGCATACACTGAGGTACACCTCCATCCATACCCACCCACATGCACGCACACACACACACATCCACACAATCCCAAACACTCGCACACACACATCTGTGCATACCTACCCATACTTTACTGACCTCTTATATATCCTCACAGGCGCATGACCACATGTACACCTATCTGCGCTTACACACCTGCACCTCCTCATCGCATATACGCACACGCGCTCACACACACACACACTCACACACACACGCGCGCGCACACCTCTTTTCACCCACTGAGAAATGCTGTCTGTGTACCGAGACACTACCCAAGCAAGTGAAACAGCAAACATTCTCCAACAAATGCAGTGGCAGGCCATTTACAAGTCACTGTTGGTCACTCTGTGTTGTACCAGTTTTTGAAGTCCACCATTTGATGTGCTCTCAATCTGGGCATTTCTCCAATCCAACTCGCCACTCCCTTAGCAAACAAAGCCCTTGACATATTTGTCCGCTTCAGGTGCCTGGGCACCTCGTTAAATATCCTGGGACCTAGATAAACAAAACTGCGCTGGCCTATTGTCTTTGCACATTTGGGTACATATGCGCCTTCATCTCTACTTCTCGTCGCGTATTCGTGGTTTATGGGAGGTAGCAAATAAGAACATTTTGAGCAAAACACCAGCAACCACTTCACAAAGAGTTGCCGACAATCAAAAATCCCAGACTCTTTAAAAAGAAGATCTGTAGGATAGGTTATTTCCCTGTTAAAGATTACCTTTATCAGCCACTTCTGAACTATCTCTAGCTGCGTGTAATAATTTTTCGTAACTCCACCCCAGGCTATTATTCCGTATGCTAACAGGGGCTGAACTAATGCATCATACATAACTAACAATTGTCGCCTGCTAACCAAATCTCTGAAAAATTTAAATGTTGGTATCAGCGATCTGAGTTTTTTCTTCAGCGTTTCTGTATGTCTGTTCCACCTCAAACCAGAGTCTATCTCTATTCCTAAGTATTTCACCGAATTTGTCGCTTTTATTTCTATAACCTGGTCTTGTGTTTCCACCACTATCCCATTATAATTTGGTCCGTATCTTTCAAAGTGCCTGAAAAACATAATACTGGTTTTCTCAAAATTTATTGTCATATTTCTTCGCTAATGAGAAGATATGTGTTTATATATATATATATATATATATATATATATATATATATATATATATATATATATATATATATATATATATATATATATATATATATATATATATATATATATACCGACCGATAACTCAAAAAATAATACACCAATCTTCATTAAATTTGGTGAGTACCTTCCTTTTGCAAGTGGCTTGGATAAGTTCGTTAGCCAGGAAAAGCGAACCAGATTTTCCCGGAAAATTTTGTGTTTTCCTTGTAAAAAAATTCATATCTCCAAAAAAAAACAATGTAAGGGTAACCAAATTTGATACGCGTGTTTGTATTATAAAGAGTCGACTCTGTACCAAAATTTGGTCTCTAGCTTTAAATACAAAGAAGTTATGGGCAGTTAAAGCAACAAATTTTGGAGTTTTCCTCAAAACGTCAAACTCGCAATTTTAAACGTCAAAATTTTTAATGTTTAGGCAAAGAACGTGAAACAAATACCGATTGTGAATAGAAAATATTGCAAGAAGAGTGTTCTGCAAACCCTTAAGTTTCATATTCAACCGTCATTGCCCTTCATTTTACTAAAATATTTACAAAATATCCATTTCTAATAGACCCTTTCTTTGATGCTTTGGCTGTCAATTTGGTTAAGTTGATGCTTTTTTGGATATTTATTTGTAGGGTTAGGGAAGTTTATGGTTTAACGGTTTATAATTGTTTTTAAGCTAATTTTCGTAGAACAAATTCGTTAATGCATTTTTGCATTTTTTATCGAAATATGCGTTTGTAAGAAAAAAATCTGAACGCAGTAAGTGCTTTTTGGTAGTGAATTTTCGGTAAATTTGCAGTTTAGCTCCCGAGCGCTTTTCAAAAAACTGTTTTCAGAAACCGACCTAGACCACCCCTAGATCCACAAACCCCAAGAAAAATTTCTTGTTCACACTCCCCAAGGAAGTTACGGGACCAGGAGTGAGTAGGGGTGTATAGTTTTTTTAGCTAATTTTCGTAGAACAAATTCGTTAATGCATTTTTGAATTTTTTATCGAAATATGCGTTTGTAAGAAAAAAATCTGTACGCACTAAGTGCGTTTTGGTAGCGAATTTTCGGTAAATTTGCAGTTTAGCTCCCGAACGCTTTTCAAAAAACTGTTTTCAGAAACCTGCCTAGGCTCCCCCCTGGATCCACAAACCCCAAGAAAAATTTCTTGTTCACACTCCCCAAGGAAGTTATGGGACCAGGAGTTAGTAGGGGTGTAAAATTTTTTAAGCTAATTTTCGTAGAATAAATTCGTTAATGCATTTTTGCATTTTTTATCGAAATATGATGCGTTTGTAAGAAAAAATTTGGACGCAGTAAGTGCGTTTTGGTAGCGAATTTTCGGTAAATTTGCAGTTTAGCTCCCGAACGCCTTTAAAAAAACTATTTTCAGAAACCTGCCTAGACACCCCCCCCTGGATCCACAAACCCCAAGAAAAATTTCTTGTTCACAACCCCTCAAGGAAGTTACGGGACCAGGAGTGAGTGGGTGTGCTGGGCGGGGTAGGTAGTAAAAATAAAATATGTGCAGAAAATTCGAATAAAACGGGCTTGAAAGCTGTCTTTTTCACATCTTGAAACTATATACCCCTTAAACCCTGCGTACCCTGCACAGCACCCCTATTCCCCGAGATGCCGTAACTTCCTTGGCAGGTAGGAACAAGACATTTTTCTTGTGGCTTATGCAGCGAGGGTGGTTGTATGCACGCGAGGGGGAAGGAAAATCCCCACGACGAAGCATCCACCCTCCAACCCCTGCCACAAGTTGAACCGGGGGGGGGGGGTCCTGCTTCATAGTATTTCGACTAAATATGGTACATTGTTTCTACTATATATGCAACCAAGTTTGATGCCTGCTTTCATCAAAGAAAGACATTTGCTATTAAAAATATTTTAAAGAAAAATCGCTACCATAACGCACTTGCTGCGTCCAGAGATTTTTTTTAGTATCATTATCTAAAGAAAGTTTTTCGCACATTTTTCTAATAATAATAATAAATAAAAAAAATTAATCGTTAATAGTGGTACTGCTGGGCCCAGACCGTATTTAACTGAAAGAATTCATTTTTCCTAATATTTTCTAAATAAAAGGGTACTTTTATCCGTAACTAAACATTGATGATGCATTACCTGAAAATGACTATTTTTTAGTATTATTATCTAAAGAAAGTTTTTCGCACATTTTTCTAATAAAATCGTAATTTGTTAATAATGGTACTGCTGGGTCCATACCGTATTTAACTGAAAGAATTCATTTTTCCTAATATTTTCTAAATAAAAGGGTACTTTTATCCGTAATTAAACATTGATGATGCATTACCTGAAAATTACTATTTTGTGTGTGTGAAGGAATCATCAGAAGAAAATTGTGCAATCGTCTGTTAGCTTTCCCTAGCCTAGTCCACTTTTCAGTGCCCACCAAGTATTTAAGTTTTTGTTACTTTAGATGTCTACATATTTTTACGTTTAACATTTAATTAGAAAAAGAAATTATCTTCCTAAAGCTTATACTATTAAAATGCCTGTTATAGTTGGAGTAATTGAGTAATATACTGCAGCGTGTCGAGTGTTCTAGTTGCCGATTATGGTAAAATAGGAAAAAACAAAGTCGTAAATAGCGGCACATCCCTGGTGTATCAGTCTTTTATCGCCAGTGAAGTAGTTTTAGATTCGTAATTTACCGATTTCGCTTCCATGTGTAGATACTTGTACGTGTCACAAGATCACTTAGCTACCTATTCTTATACTCTTAAATCAGTCTCGCAAAGGATTCCGTTCTAACGTACAAATTATTTGCTATTGTGTGTGTGTTTTGTTTATTTAACGTCGGCCTATTTCCGCGACTAAGGCCAATCACGGACGCCAGGAAGCAGTTTCACCTCACTATCCTGGAAATTTTGCCAAACTCATGTCTTTCTGTAAGGAGGGTAGGGATCTTTAACGTGCCTAACATCGCATGGACACGGGACCGGCGGCTTTACGCCCCCTCCGAAGGGCGAAACGTGCAGACATTCAACTTGCTCAAATACAATGCCAGAACCTCGGTTGATGTTAATGTTACAGTTTGTACTGAAAAAATGAAAGGAGAACGCCGGGATCGAACCCAGTATTCTTAGGTTCAGGGACACACGTTCTTACCTCTGAATTTGCTATTAAAATTGATATTTAATCTTTTAATTGAATTCACGTGGAACACATTCGTTATTGAGGAGATCGCGACTTTGAAATCTAAAACCAATTTCAACAAATTAGCACGAACTAGGCCACCTGGAAACTACTGTTAAGTTTGAAGTATAATTTCATTGGAAACTATTGAATTTTCAGTTATTTTAAGTAGCGTTTATAAAATACGCATCTTTGGTTGTTCTTGTTGTTGTTTTTCTTGAAAATGACAGTGTTTTAAAAAATAACTCGCGTAAGAAGAGTTCCAGAGTTAAATTCGCCATAAAAGAAAATATATTTTTTTTAATCTGCCAGCAGGGTAAAACGTTTATTCCTCGGATCCTTCATTGGATCTACACTGCGATTGTCAGGCCGAGAATCCTGTATGGGGCGTTGGTCTGGTGGTGTGGTGTAAAACAAACTACCAGCAGGAAGTTGGCTCCAAAGGCTTGCGTCGCATCTTAGAATGCGAGACTCAGGAAACTGGTGCGGAGAGGGAGCAGTAATAGGGCATGCAAGAGTCGCCAAGGAGGTGGAAAAGGAAATTCCGATTTCCGCCATAAAGGTGCGGGATGCCGAGGAGGATATTAGGCTTACTAGACCATACACCCTCAGGATCCCCAGTAGGGATCAGTGGAGGGAAAATGAGGTTGCATTCCAGCCCGAAAACCTGGTCTGTTTCACCGATGGATCGCGGCTGGAGGACCAACAATCCTCCTGGGCAGGAATATACATCGAGGGCCTGGGGGTGCGCGAGAGCTATGCTCTTGGCGCATATACCACGGCATTCGAAAGAGCGGTGTATGCTATCTTGTCTGTGGCCAATAGACAGGATGTGAAGAGGAGTCCCGAGAAATGTGTGTACATCTGCTCGGATAGCCAGGCGGTACTCCGGGCAGTCTGCGCGGCCAGGAGTGCGCTGACGCCCTCAGAGGACTAGCCAGGACGAAGGAGGTGTAACTGGTGTGGGTTCCGGGACACTGTGGCGTAGCGGGGAATGAGGTGGCGAATAATCTCGCAAGACTCCGTTCCCGGCGGCCGTTCTGTGGCCCGGAGCCTGCGATAGGCATAAGTAGGAAGACTCTATCTATCTATCTATCGCCTTAGACAGGTGGACCGAGGAAGCAATGTGGAGGCACTGGGGTCGGTTGGTGGCTGCAGGCAGGCGAGGGACTTCCTGGAGGGGCCGGACAGAGAAAAAGATGTCTGACTACTCGGAAGAAGTCCACCTACGCTTCGTCGCATCCTTGGGGTGCTGACAGGCCACTGCGTCCTCAGAAGACACCTCACATTGATAGGCGTAGAGAGGGATCCCATTTGCCAGGAATGCGGTGAGGATGAAGAAACGTCCTACCACTACCTGTGTGAATGCGAGGCTTTTGGGAGTCTTCGAGAAGAATTGTTTGGATCGAGGACTCTGCAGAGGAATCAGGTAAGTACGGTCCAATTGAAGACCGTCACGGCCTTCATCTCGAGGTCGAAGCGGTTTGGCGATGGAACCGAGGAAGAGTAGGGCATGGTTGCTGGGTTGCTGGGGTTGGCAAAAAAGGCCCATTGTGGCCTACTTGCTTGGCGTTGGCCTCCCCACCACTGTTACTACTACTACTAGGGTAAAACATTCTGTGACATTTTAAGGGTTCTTCCTAAGCCGCCGTATCCTCACGAAGGTTGGCGAGCCAAATGGCCAAGACAGTCTTGGATACTGCAGCTCTAATAATGTCTATTGACGAGCATCCAAACCATCTTCTGAGATCCTTTAACCATGAATTTTGACGTCTGCTGATTGATCTTTTTCGAGATCTTTTGCCATCGATTATTAATCTCTTAAATTCATATTTGTCACCTATAAGTACAATTTGGAGAACCCAAATCATCACAATAGTATTTTGACCCGACGATCGTTTCGCTTAGCGGCATCAAGGGGATAAACTCATCCCTTTGATGACGCTAACAAAACTCATCCCCTTGATGACGCTAACAAAACTCATCCCCTTGATGACTCTAACTTTGTTAGCGAACCGATCGTCTGGTCAAAAAACTGCATTATGATGAATTGGGTTTTCCAAATTGTACTTACAAATGCTCATCACAGTTTCCAATCTTCACTCATTGTATTTGTCATCTCTCATTACAAGACCTATATATCTCGTTTTTCGTTGTTTTATTGTTGTTTTACAGTAATAATGTTTTCTCATACGCCTGATTACCTTTTCACTTGTTGCTCTTTGCATCTATGATATGCGGAGCATTCTTCTATACAAATACATTTCGAAAGCCTCCACATTCCTCTCTAGACTAAGGTTAAGAGTCCAGCTCTCACAACCGTAGAGCAGAAATTAGAAGATGTAGCACCTGACCATACGGATTCAAAGTTCCAAACCAAGATCTGATCTCGTTAAGAAAGTTTTCATTTGTGTGAACACTTGTCTAGCTAGTTCTATTTTAGATCTTACTTCTTTTCTCGGGTCGATCTGAATTTATGCTTCTGCCCAAATATTTGAAAGACGATACCTGTTGTAATATATTCCCTTCAAAATTTGCTTTTAGATATCAATACGCCTGGTCTGTTTCTCCTTCTTAATATATATAAAGCGTTTCATTTTGAACTCCATTACAAGTTGTAACCTTCTTCAAATAAGTCTTATTGCTATCAATAATATTATATGCAATAATATAGTATAATATAGTAAGCGGAAAAGCTGTTATCTAAAGATTGACCTCAAGTTGATCTAAATCCGGTTGGTAGTGAGGTCACCATTACATGTTAAACCCCAACCTAGTGTATCTATCTATCAGATTTTATTATTTGCAAGATGAGAAATACTGGTAGGGTCAGAAGATGTTAAAAAAAGCTTACTACTTACTTAGTTCTAGGTTGTTCTGTCTGAAGTCCCATATTTGCTGGATCTCCTGATCAGAACCTGGTTACTTTTAAGTTGTAGATATCTCGGTAAGCAATAATCGGAATTAGTATTTGCGTTGCCATCAAATGTGGGAAATATTGGTTAGGAATTGATTTTCAATTAAACAGGTATGTTAATGTTAACAACAATAATAAATTTATTGATATAAATTAATTTGTAATAGTAAACAAAATTAAATCAACATGGTTGGTAAATTTCAAATGAACATAAACTCATACACAAACAAAAATCAAATAAACAGCAAGAATTTCAAGAAAAAGAAATTATCATTTCACATGGCATATGACAAAACAATAAGATAAAATGGTTGTATGTTATCAAAATATTAACATTACCTCCTTAAGGTATGTCAAAGGTCAAATGCTGTATTTTACAGCTCAAAAGCAAACACAAATTATTATGTAAATTATTTGACGTTTGTCAATCAGTTCCGTTGATTTTTCAATGACTTAACTGGCCAGTCCTTCGAGTGAGGCTCCATTTAGGAAAAATGTTCTTATGTGAAGTTTCTAATTTAATGATGGAAAATGAAATATATTAAAAAAAGTACAGGTTAAATGTTTTACAAACAAAATCTGCTGATTACAATTTCAAGAACTATGTATTTAAATTCACAATATTGACAAAATTCTAAAGACTAAACAGGAAGTTTACAGTTGCCCTTTTTTTAGACACCTCTCTGACACTATGGAAGTTCAAATTTGATCATGTTACTTTGAAAATTTAAATTGTAAAGGTTCAAATAATAGGCTGCTGCAAGAAAGGTTTGGTTGTTCCACACAAAATAAAGTTTAATCGACTCACCGAGTCCTGACACCTGGAGTTACCTGCTGAACCTTTGAAGATGCCCTCCAAGTAGAGTCAACCATCAGAGCCTAGTATAGGCTTACCAATTCCAATACGAGAGGGAAGGTTGGAGAGAATACCTCCCATAAACGGGTATTGGGCAGGTGGATCTTGTTGCTCCAATACTGTGGGAGACAAGTTGGCCTCTATGGCGATATTCTGAATTAATTTGACGAGATTTTTTTTACAGCAATTAAAATCTAAATTGGCTAAAGTGAAATTCACAATGCCAATTGATTCAAAATTCGGTAATACTCAGAAACTTTGTGTGATTAACTTGCGGGATTCACCAGGTCGGTGAACAAAGAATCACTGCTTAACTCGCGTTTTTCTGTTAAACACGTTGTTAATTTAAATTCAAATACCGATCAAATGATATTAGACAATAACTGATAACTTTTATTAGATGGTATCGATAGCGAAAAGAATTTTATCACCTATTTTAAGATCATTTTTTAAGCCACCGTAACTAGAACGATGTCAACTTGTCAAGAGCCCAGCTCACTCTCCTCGAGGTAACGTCTTGTGCGTTGAGGTCTGACTTCATTCCCCCTTTAGCACATACGTCCCTCGCCTATAGTTCAGGGCCTTCAAGGTTAATTTCGTGACTGAATTGCAGATATAGCCCCGACTTCCCCTTAATATTGAAAATGGACTGTTCTACCCTCAAGGTTCTTTTAACATTGTCAACAGATTTTTAAGATAAAATAATATTTTGTTCTAGAATATTCTTCACGTATATTTTGTTTACTCTAACCCCCTTCCAGGAATAATGCGACACATCATTTACTAACAAAGCTACATTGCGTCTTCAGATGTTTAAAGTTTTAACGTTATTTTCTAGCCTGCAGCACGGGGTTTAGGGTAGTTAAATTTTGGCGACTTTTCATCAAATATTTTTTAAAATTAAAACATGAACTGTTCTACAGATATTGGATTGTCGGCTTTTAATTATCTTACGGGCTCATTTTGAATATTTAAAGTAGTAACGAAACGCAATCGTTACAAAGTGGATTGTATTCGCTGTTGATATCCGCTCCTAGGTGTGTTTTCACCGATTTTATGTAATTTTTGAGCTCGAGGTTCGCTAAGATAAAATCAATTTGGTTGCGTACTATGTTATTCTTTATATCTGTCGGTGACTTCCAGGTGCATAGCCGCCTTGGGTAGTATTAGTAGAATGTATTGGTGGACAGTAAATTATTTTCTGTGGAAAATTGCACTAACGTGTCGGCCATGGTATTCCTTACACCAATATCAAATATGCCCACGTATTCTCCTTCTTCGCCATGTCCTACCTTAGCGTCAAAGTCGCCCACAACCAGGGTTATTTCCCTTTTCTTCGTAAAGGACAGGGTTTTTTCTAAGTTGTTATAAAACTCTTCTATTTTAACATCTAGCTTATCACGTGTTGAAGCCTAGACCTGTATGATGTTTAAGGAACGGTATGATGTCATTATTCTCAGTAACATGACACGGTCACTTACGGGCACAAAATCTGTTACGCCTTTGTCGATATAATCGGAAACTACCACTGCAATTCCGTACTGATGTTTTAGATCTGTTCTTCCTGAGTAGTAGATACGTCCTTTACTTGTCTTTTGTTTTCCTGATCCAGGCTAGCTTCACTAATGCCCAGGATACCAATCTTCGGTCTACTCATATCGACCTCCACATTCGCTAGCATTCCAAGCATGAATAAACTCCACATGTTCCAGGTAGAAATGCGCACAACGTTGTTAAAAACTGATCTTACTATGTGTTGGCTGTGTTTTAAGGGTGCATCACCCTTATTCTACCCTTGAAAATGTCTTAATACAATTCTACAAAAAATGCGCTTTGTACACTTAGTACGTGTAAAGAATTTGGTTATTCTAACTTGAAGTTTTATTGAGATATTGATTTTTTTCGAAATCTGAAACCCCACTCTGAAGGCCTCACTTCTCAGGGATGCAACTTAGTGTGTGTGTGTGTGTGTGTGTGCGTGTTTGGGATGACCTCGGAAACTTAAGTCCATTGGCCACAGACTTTTGAAGATTGTTGTTTGTTTGTTTTCGGGGATACAATCATATGGATTTATTTTTGTGGCTTTTAATGGCTTTCAGTGAGCCTCCTACTTCATCATAGCTTTACAAATTGATAGTACTTAAATATAATGTAAATTAAAATAACGGAAGTGTTTTTTTTTGGTTTGTTTGCATTTTTTTTTAAATTGTATTATTTTTTATTTATTTATTTTTTTTTTTTATTTTTTTTTTTCCCTTTTTTTTTGGTTAGGGATCAAAACGAGGACACTGTCGCCTAGGGGCTCGTCAAGGCTAACAGACAAACAAGATTAAGCCACGGATAGGTGGGGAAAACAATAGGACAGACATTAGGATATTTAAAATTAATTTACATAATTCTCTATAGGCCATATTCACATACATACATTACTATATAATTACAACTAATGTAACACGTTGCGTGGTAGAAATTTACTATTTATAAGTATTATTTACAGGGTTTGATTTCATAAAACTAAGTTTATATTTCTAAAAAATTTATACAATGCCATCTTGACTTCAATATAATGCAACTTAGTATAAGGGTAAGTTGCGTTAAATGACCGTATTTTAGGTTCCCTAACAATAATAACCTTTATTGGTCTTTTTGCTACAAAATAGAGTAGATAAGACTTGTCAGGATTAGATAAAAATACAAGAATACAAGAAAACAAACACAGATATCATAGACTACAAAAATTAAAACCATAATCTTATAATGTCCAAAATTTTCAAACATCTAACAACAATCTTTTCATAAAATTCTAACCTGAACTCCGTCCACCATTTCCTCCAGGCTAATAGGCCCCAACTCCTATTCCTCACAGAAACTCAAATCAGTGCCAAAACGGCCAGTAATCACCTTAATTTCCCGGGGTATGAGCTCCTTACTTCGTTTAGATTGCGTGGAGGCGTGTGCGCGTACGTTCGTAGCAATCTACCCCGCACCAAACTCCCCAATTTAGAAGCTGCAAGAAAACACATACTATGGATAAAACTCTCTCTCAGGCTGCAACTTAAATTCATCTGTTGCGTTTACCGGTCACCTTCTGACAACAACTTTGTCCAGCTCTTTGACTACCTTTCTGAAAAAAGCGACCATCTGATTTCTGAATATCCTTCCTCCGAGGTCACTATTCTTGGTGACTTCAATGTCCATAATAAGGAATGGCTAGGATCTTCAAAAACCGATACACAAGGAAGAGTAGCGGAGGCCTTAGCAGTCAGCAATTCTTTAGCCAATATGGTTCAGCAACCTACTTACTTTCCTCGCATCCCAACACACAGCTCAAATCCATTGGATCTCCTTCCTACTACAAATCCTTACTGCTATAAGATATCAGTCACCTGGGTCGCTCAAACCACGGCAAGGTTACTGCTTCCTCTGCAATGTAACCCGAGGTCATCACACCCACGTATCGTTTGGCACTACAACTCCGCGAACTGGGACGAAATGCGAGATTACTTTTCCTCATTTCCATGGGCGTCTGTCTGCTTCTCTCATCCTGACCCCTCTGATATCTCACAAAACGTCACCGAAATTATCCAAGCTGGCATGGAATTATTTATTCCACGTACACAGAAAACCTCTGCAGCCACTCAAAAGCCCTGGTTATCTAAATCATGTGACAAGGCCAGACTTCAAAAGGTCAAAGCTCACAAAAAGCTTCTATACAATCCCAGTCAAGAAAACCGTCAAGCATTTAACGACGCAAGAAACCGCTATGTCCGCATTCTTTCTGAGGCAAAAAACTCGTTTAATAGCCACGTCAAAAACAAAGTCTTCTTACGCTCTAGCGGCAGCAAACCCTTCCGGACTCTTGCTAAATCTATTGAGAATAATTTCTGCAAGAGCACGTTCCCACCTCTTGTCTCAGGGGATGAAATTGTTTCTACCGCCCTGGGCAAAGCTGAACTTTTTGCCTCGTTGTTCGCCGGTAATTCTACTCTCAACCCACCTCCAAATGCTCAACCACCAACAGAGCCCAATGTCGCACATAGAATGACGGATATCACTTTCAAAACTAAAAAGGTACGAAATATGATATATTCTCTTAATGCCAGGAAAGCCTCTGGCCTTGACGAGATCCCAGCAATTGTTCTCAAAAAATGCGCACCAGAACTTGCTCCTACCCTGACTCGTCTGTTTCAGACATCTTACAATAAAGGCATATTCCCCAGTAACTGGAAAACTGCTCGAGTACAACCCGTTCCCAAGAAAGGATCCAAAGCGCTTCCTAGCAACTACAGGCCTATTTCTCTCCTTTCAGTGTTCTCTAAAGTGATGGAAAAGTATATAAACAACGATTTACTAAAATTTCTTGAAAAACACAGTCTAATTCATGACAGGCAGTATGGATTCCGTCAGCGCAGATCAAGTGCCGATCTCCTTTCCTTTGTCACCCATTCTTGAAACAAGTCTATGGAACTACACGGTGAATCCCAGATTGTCGCTCTAGATATATCCAAAGCATTCGACCAGGTCTCGCACGCAGCGCTGCTTAATAAACGACCGGCCTATGGCCTACCACCAATACTCTGTACGTGGACAGCAAATTTCCTCTCCAACTGGAGCATTTCTGTTGCCGTGGATGGCCATTCCTCTAAACTGCCTGTCTCTTTAGCCCAATTAGATGAGGATCGCAAACTCATAAAGGGTTCTGTCTCCGTGGACCTCCAAAAAATATTAGACTGGGGAAGTAGAAATCTTGTACAATTCAACCCCACCAAATCTCAGTCTTGCTTTCTTTCTCATAAGAGATACACCAGCCCTAGACCCATCACAATAAACAACCAAGTTATTCAAAGTAATGAGTCATTTTCACTTGTTGGCATTTCTGTGGATTGAAATCTCAATTGGCACCAACATGTTACATCAATTGCAGAAGCAGCTGCTAAGAATTTAGGTTTCCTCTTCCGGGCTCGCAAATACTTTTCACCAGCTATTCTCTATACCTTATATACTTCACAAATAAGATCAAACCTCAAATACTCTCATACATCTGGGGTGCTGCTGCCGCTTCTACACTCGCTATCCTGGACTCCATTCAGAAGAGAGCTATACGTCTCATCGGTGACCCTACCGTCACTTAAAGACTGCCATCTCTTGCCCACCGACGTGCCGTTGGTGACCTCTCTCCGCTTTATAGATATCTGCACGGGCACTGCTCAGAGGAGCTTTCTTCCATAGCTCATCCACCTGCTGCCCCCAACAGATCTACCAGGCGAACAGAGCGAATGCACCCTTTTACTGTCCAGGTCACCAGACATAGAACGTCTTGATATGCCCGCTCTTTTGTCCCGAGGACTTCCAAGTTGTGGAATTCCTTGCCGGCACATTTTTTTCCTTCTCCCCCGAACCTCCAAACTTCTAAGTCCAGAATTAACAAGTTGCCTCTTTCCTCCTTGTCGACACCCACGATATGATAGTATTTAGGCTGTAACCCCTTGTGGTGTGGTTGAAAAAGAAAAGCTAAAACACTCTAAAATACAATTTAAAAAGTTCAAGTTCATATAATTATAAAATGAACTCATCAAAATATCTCAGAGATATACTCTAAAAAATCTGAAACATTCAAATGAGAACTTTAAAATAGCCACACAGACATACATAATATATACAAGTCTAAAATAAATGTAAAAAACAAAACACACAACCAGAAATAAACATAACATAAATACAGATACAATTATTTTCCGTTTATTATCGATAAAAATTCATTGATACTATAAAAATAATGTTTCAGTAGATAGCTCTTCAAACTTTTTCTAAACCAATCTAACGAGTCTCCTTCAAGATTCTCTGGTCATCTGTTATAAAGATAACAGCCAGAGTAAACTGGTGACTTCTTGTAAAATTCATACCCAGGAAGTTTTAAGTGAAACGTCCCTTCTCTTCTAGTGTGATAGGAATGCACATTATAATTTTTTATATATGAGTCTCTGTTTGTATGTATATACGTTAGTAAACGTAGCAAATATATAGATGCCAGAGTCAGAATGCGATTCTTTTTAAAAATATCACGACATGACTGGCTGTATGGCAGACTAAATATTACCCTCATAATCCGCTTCTGAATAACGAAGACTCTATGTACATTGGTTGCCTGACCCCAGACCACTATGTTGTAGGACAGACGAGAATATACCATTGCATTATATATATATATATATATATATATATATATATATATATATATATATATATATATATATATATATATATTTAATAGGTTTGTTGTGTTAAGGCTGTTTTTAAGATTAATAATTACATAAAAGGCCCCATTGGGTTTCTTACATAAGTTGTCTATATGGTAACTGAATGTCATCCTACTGTCAACATCTATGCCCAAAAATTTTACACAGCTTTCGTTTCTTATAACTTCATTATTTATCTGCAGATTAATACTTTTGAGCTTCTCATTAGAGTGTACGTTATGTGTTTCCATATAGACCGTCTTTTGATAATTGACGATTAATCTGTTTTTATAACACCATTCTTGAAAGCAGTGCAATACCGTGTTTGCTTTTTGCTCAACGTCCACCACAGTTCTACCACTCACAACAATCGAAGTGTCGTTAGCATACATAAATACCCTACCACCATTTATGTGGTTTGGAAGATAGTTAACATATAAAAGGAATACAAGTGGGCCAACGACACTTCCCTGTGGACTACCAAGAGGCAAGTTATACGCATCTGATTCTGCCTCTCCAACTTTGACATATAATTGTCTGTCCGTGAGATAGGTGGTTATAAGGCTATTTACTACCCCACGTATACCCAGCATCTCCAGCTTATCAGAAACAAACTTTATATCAACGGTGTCGAATGCACGTGATAGGTCAAAAAACAGTTTTACGACGCTGCAACGTATATTGTAATTAATGTCATCATTAGCAGAAAAATACCTACCTCTAACTACTCGTTTAAATAACAATTAGTTACATTAAATGAAACACCAGTAATCTTAAAGAAAAGAAGCAGAGAATATGTAAGACACTCCGAAAAGATATAATTTACTAATGTTATAGTATGTTAACAGTATGTGATACCATCTCTCATACGTTGGCTTTGCCAAGCTATGACGTTATTTCCCAAATGCCCTTTTAAGAGGACGGTAAATTTAAATGGGTTTTAAGGTTTTACTACATACAGACTTGGAGACTACTTCTCAGGCTTCACTGTTGGTTTTTGTAGGTGAAGGACGTAGCCAGCGCGTGAGCTAACTGGAGCAAGTGGCCCTTTGAATTCTGGAAGTTCTAGGATGTTCTTCAATGCTTCTGTGACTATAGTTTCGCTGCTTGACAGCATTTTCAGACAGATTAAAATTGAATTAGTACGAAATCATGACAACTACAAATAAATATCTGTTGCTGTGTTATGATATGATGTTTTGATCAAAAAATTTTATCAAATTGAAAATAAAATGAAACACAGATGACAGATGAGGTTTTCAAAATGTCTATGTGATGTATGTCATTATTTAACATAAAAACTAAAACTAGCCTATAGTAACTATGATAACAGTTACAACAATAAAAGAACTAAACAATAACAGTATAAAAGTAGTCTCTATACAACGAAAATATCGACATACATCAACTCATTATTTTATTACAACTTTTTTGAAATAATAGTTAAATTTATTTTCTTTCACATATTTAATTAGAAAGAAGAATATTAGCTCACGCGCTGGCTACGTCCTTCACCTACAAAAACCAACAGTGAAGCCAGAGAAGTAGTCTCCAAGTCTGTATGTAGTATGGACAAGTTTCACCAAGTAAGGGCAACAACAATCAATGAATTTTAAGGTTTTGTTTATTTACGCAATACACAATTGCTTTCCCACCACATCACTCCCACATATTTTTACTCCAGCGTATTTTAGATTACCATGCAGGTTAACGCATTATGCTATGCGCAAACCACGGCCTCTTCATATAATACTGTTTATAAACATATATAAACGTGGGTCTAACAGCGGCTGACCAGCAATCGTTCGATGTTTGCGGTTTCTTAACCACTATGTTTCTAAATATAACCACTATCCACAAACTCTAAACGCTTCCCCTTTCATCAAATACAGAATCGATCATGATTTGATATGACAATACGGTACTCACATACCACAGAATACAAATATGATGGTAAATCACTGCGGAATATATATAATGTAAAAGAAAGTAAATTCATTTGGGTTTTTCCAGAACAACGTGTTTTAGATGAAATAGAAAACGTCTGGACGCAGCAAGTGCGTTATAGCAGTGAACTTTTATAAAAATGTTTTTAATAGCAAATATGTCTTTTTATAATGAAGGCAGGTATCACATTTGGTTACCGGTACAGTGTGTCCCAAACTGAATGGGAATGTATTGCTATCCCCGCTATTATTGGAGATAGGGAGACGGTTAAATTGGCAATGTTTTGTAGACTTTCATGATCGTTCCAAATATGACTTGTAATTTGCGCTGTCTCTTTTCGTTTTCGAGTTATTTTGAAAAGAACAAAATTTGTCAATTTATTTTTTCATCAATATCTAAGTAGACGTTAATCTGACATGTCTAAGACTTGCACATTATCAGGACACATTTTACAGAGTAATCTTTTTGTGCTATTCTCAACTTTGGATTGTCATTTGTTTTTGAGCTACAGGAATCAACGTTTGTTTTTATTATGGCAGCCATATTGGATTTTTCACTCATGTGATAACCTGTGAAAAGAGCTTTCGAATTATGTACAACATGCTTGAGAAATCTTGTAATTGCACTGACAATTTTGAGAAAAACCGTTTTGAGGATAGTAGGCTATGAAATCCAATGCCAGAAAACAAATGACAAAAAAAGTGTTCAAATAGTAGTAGGCCATGAAGTCTAACAATAAACTTTTAACATAATTTTCTGTATAATATTCTGTAATGATTCACGACAAAAAAAATAGGAACTTTGAATACACCAATGAATTGGCCCATTATTACAGATGATATTTTACATTACAACATTACCGTAATTATTATTATAATCTAATTAAATAGGTAAATAGATATATATATATATATATATATATATATATATATATATATATATATATATATATGTCTGTCGGTCGGTCTGTGGGTCCACCCAACAAAGGAACGCTTTGAGTTGTTTTTGGGTAAGATCGCTTCAGGGGGTAGGGGATAGATGAGGGGTAATTTGGTGAAAATTGACTTTTTTCACACAAAAATCGAGTAATATAACATTGTCAAAGTTTATGGGTGCAGAAATATAAATACTTTCTTTGTGGTCTAGCCATGGATCCTAAATTCATTCCATGAGAATTTCTTTTTGAAGAGAAGAAATTATCACAGCTATTTGGAGGTTATGACTCAATTTGCAGCGCTATTTTTTTAATGAAAGCAGCCATCAAATTTGGCTACCAGTGTAACCTATATAGTAAAAACAATGTACCATATTTCATTAAAATAACTTTATTGTTTGAAAAAGTACACAAATTTCCCGAAAATAAACTTAAGATGTTCCCTAAAAACTGGTCCGATTTTTCTGGCCAATAAACCTGTACAAGCTATTTACCGACCTAGCAAGATATACCTGATTATTCACAAAAAGCTTTCCGAGGGAACCCCCAAAAAAAATTATATGAAAATTTACAAAAAGAAAATTCACGAAAATCCGAAAAAAAAACAAATTATGGTAATTTATTAAAAATTTATTACCAAAATGTCATAAACATTTTACAAACAACGATTTCTACGGAAACACACAAAATTTCCTGCAAAAATTGACTATTTTTTTACAAAAAATTTGCCTAAAGAATACATAAAACTTAAATTATTTACCTAATCTGTAACCAAGTTTAAAAAATAGGAAAATATAAAAAATATTTCCAGAACTAGAGTTTATAGGTATAGGGAGTTGTTAAAATTGGAAAAAATGAGTTACGACAGTTCGAATGTTGCAAAATTCTTCTACTACTTCTTCTACTACTTGGCTCCGCAACTAGGTGGCGGCACGTCCACCACTCACTGAGTGTTGAAAGTCTGGCTAGTTTAGCCGTATTACTTTATAGGCTGCAATTAGTATGGCGTACTGAGCTCTCTAATGAGAGCGAAACCGGTCTACGGTTCTAATTGTTGCGAGGATGCATCTAGCCATTCATTAGAGAAACATCAGATCCCAGGGAAAACCCTACAGTGATGCGCTCTTGATTATGATGCCACACTTAATATATTTCACATATCTTGAGTTAGGGGAGAGTGGTCGAAGATGACGCATATAAGCAGATTACCCTTTATTTATAAGTAACAATAAATTTAAGTACTTTGAATGTGATAGGTCTTTAACTAGTGCCTTTGTGCAACCATTTGTTGAGTTTGTATTTAAATTCGATAAACTGCAGTACACTTTACACGAGTTTTAAAAAAATACCCATTTGCGTCATCTTCCCCTCCACCGAAGAAAGATGACGCACGGTTGTGGCTAGATGACGCATGTATGGAAGTCACAAAATAAGTGATTTAAGATGAAAATAATTATAATTATTGTAAGATATGTTTAATAGAATGATGAACAACTAAAATACTAAGATAATTAGAATATTACAGTTAAAATTTATACATTGGGAACAAAAATCGCAAACGTAATTTTCAGAGCTTTCGGCACCACTGCTAACCTTTATAAACCCAACGTCCATAACTTGTACATCTAAATTATATTTCGGTTTTTTTGCCAAAGTATTCCCATATTATGCATATATAAGATTATAATAAACATTGTCGCTTGGACATGAGGAAGAGGTTCATCAAGTCATAGGTATATAGTTTTACATTGTATGAATCCAAAAGCTGGGCGTCTGCTAAAAAAAGGTACGAAGATAATAGAGCTTTTGAAATGGGGACATTTAGAGAGATGACAAAGACAAGGTTCACCCATACAAAAACGAGCAAAATTGTGCTGGGAGAGGTGACAGAAGAAAAATGCTTCCTGGAAGAAATTTAGAGGACAAAGGAATAATTTCTTGAAATGCATTCTGAGATATAACTTTTTGACGTTATTCAAAAAAAACACATACTCGAAGAAAGAGAAGAGTCACACCAAGAGAGAAAGATCTGGAAAATCTGGCACAGTTGCTGAAATGCGGAAACTACAATAAATGAAAACAGTTGCTGGAGACAGAGAATCATGGTTGCGACGACAAAGCGACATTGCTTTGCTACTCTGATGACGTAAGTAAATATGTATTTTTAGTCAAATTATTTTAACATTATTAGTGAATTTTGAAAATAATGGACCGATTTTTATAAAATTTGGTAGGTGCCTTACTTTTGCAAGTGGCTTGGATAAGGTCGTTAACCACTTAAATCGGACCAGCTTTTTCTCCAAAATTTTGGGTTTTCTCTCGGAAATTTATTGTATCTCCAAAAAAAAAAAACAAAGTTTTGACAACCAAATTTGGCACTTAGGTTTACTCTAATAAACTTACCCTACACGCCAAAAGTCAGATCTCTAATTAGAAAGGAAAAAAATTATAGTCATTTAAAAAAAATAATTTCGGCTGCCACTGATGACCAGAGAAATGCACAAAAGCAAAATATTTTGTGTGGATAACAAGATCTATTGTATATTACAGAAATTAGGTTTTCTTGACGCAGAAAGGTCAAGAAATAATAGAAAAATTACTTTGAAAATTTTATAATTTTACTTCTTAAAATGTCAAAGTCGCGATTTGAAACGTCAAAATGTGCAACTTTTAGACAAAGAACCTGAAACAAATACGGGCTAGGTAAAGCAAATGTCATAATAAATCTGTTTTACGAAGCACTAAGTTAGCTTCAACCATCATTGTTCTTCATTTTACTAAAACATTTCCAGAAAATTCACTTCAAATAGACCCCTTCTCCGATAATTTGGCAGCAGTTTCAGTTACAGAGTTTGTGGTTTAATAGTCTATACTTTTTCGCGAATTTTCGTTAAAAAAAATCGTTATTGAGAACACCGCGACTTTAAAATTTTAAAAATATTTCTTCAAAGGAATTCGAACTAGGCTCCTGCGGGGTCAATTTCAGTTTTTACATGTTTGGACATATACAGGGTATTGCATTTTTACTGTAAAGCTCAATATATCGGTTATTATACAAGATACAGGAAAATATTATAAAAGTTATTTATAGGGTGTTTTGAGATACTTTTTATAAAATATATAAAAACAATCACAGGGTGGCCCATAAGACGTTGGTGATACAAGTTTTCTTTTTTTTTAAGGGGACAGCCCATTTATTGTAGAGAAAACATTTATATCCCCCATCGTTTTCGAGTTATTTCAATTGTTTTTCAACTTTTTAAATTCTGGAACATATAAAAAATTGTGATACGGCGTTTACCAATGGAAATGGGAGTCCCATGAAAATGACGCATTGGGGGAGGTTTTCAATTATATTTATCAATAGATAGGAGAGCCTCATGAAAGTGACGCATTTAGAGAGTTTTTCGTTTAGAATTATTTGCCAAAAAAATCGAGATGCTGTATACAGACCACTCCCCTTAGTCAGCCCTGGCCCATTTATATCCTAGTATGCCGTACTGAAGAGGTCTAATGAGAGCGTAACCGGTCTACGGTTATAATTATTGCGAGGATGCATATAGCCGTACATACTTTGTCCCTATATTGGGGTAAATATGGGCCAGGGCTGACAATTTACTAAATTGTTAGTTGGTTGTATACAGTCTCTATTTTTTTAATACTGCGTTATTTGGAGCTGGCGTGACAACATACTACTTGGTTTCGTAACTAGGTGGCGGCACGTCCACCACTCACTGAGTGTTGAAAGCCGGGCTACTATAGCCGTATTACCTTATATGTGTATTTTCGCTGCAATTAGTATGCCGTACTGAAGAGCTCTAATGAGAGCGAAACCGGTCTAGGGTTCTAATTGTTGCGATGATGCATCTAGCCTTCCATACTTTGTCTCTATATTAGGGTAGAAATGGGCCAGGGCTGACAATTCACTAAATTGTTAGTTGGTTGTATACAGTCTCTATTTTTTTAACACTGTGTTATTTGGAGCTGGCGTGACAACATACTACTTGGTTCCGCAACCAGGTGGCGGCACGTCCACCACTCACTGAGTGTTTCTCTAATGATTTCAAACTGTTGCTATATGAATTTTTA
Source organism: Tillus elongatus (assembly GCA_964006375.1). Taxonomy (NCBI): domain Eukaryota; kingdom Metazoa; phylum Arthropoda; class Insecta; order Coleoptera; family Cleridae; genus Tillus; species Tillus elongatus. The sequence continues at coordinate 27,605,795 of OZ023263.1, read as the reverse complement.
GGTTGATTATTTTACCATGAATCTGTAGTCAGGCAAAGTTTTTCAAAATCCCTTGTCATGAATGTTAATTGAGAAAATAAGCAAGCGACCAGCTAAGTATGGTTAAACACAATTTACAATAATTTTACTAAACCAAACAGGCTACAATAATTTACTTAATAATTATTTTTCAAGTTCGCTTCAACATTGTATGAAACTGGTTGTGTATGAATTAGTGTATTAGCTAAAGAGTCATTTTAAGTTTGCATAACCATTTAACGAAGAATAAAGGAGTAAAGACATATGCCAAGAACCACGTGTGGTATACCAAGAATGGCTCTCTCGGAAATCGTAAAAAGGTGAACCAACTGGCGGGAATTCAAAAACTACACTTTGTCAATTCACGGAACACATAAACATATGCATTTTAACTTTCAGGGCTGTTGTACGCATTACTATTTATCGAATCGTTCTTTAATAAAGTTTACCAAACAGATTACAGTAATTAAATTTTGATTAGACGATTCAGAGTAATAATTTGCGTTGTTTGCTGGCGATTATCGCATTAAACATATAGTAATAGGCGAACTCGTCAGAATTTACAATGAATATATATTATGCATTGTTTTACAATAACAACACTTATTTTATGGTCTGACGACTTTATGTTTCTTACATTGAATGCCCGAGTCAAATATATTTGCAGTGCTCAAAACTTCTAATGGCGGGTTTCCACCAAACTAATTAACTTTTAGAAAATATAGCACATTCAAGGTATTTTTACTGTGATCCATACGGCACACAAAAGAAGAACCTCAACGCAGCAAGTGCGCTATGGTTGCAAAGTTTTTCATATGTTCCAAAAGTTGATTATTGTACGGTTGTATTTATATTTTTATTTAGATTTTGTACTGACCAATCAAACCAGGTACCAGCAGCATGTAAAGAGCGAAGATGACAAAAGCAATGGTTTAAACATATGGCATCTGAACGCACGCCATTAACAGCCAACTCATGGGGGGCTGTTCAGGCTTACGAGGGTTTTGCTTGTCTACTGTAACTCTGCTCCCATTACTCCCGTTATGGTGTCTTACAATCAGGAAAAAGTCTTCATAAGTTTATATATAAACTGATTATCGTAATGGATTACTAATTCCTAGATATGTAATTGTACATGCGTCGCGGACTAATGCTCCTTGAAGTGTCCACTATCTATGTAAGGCTAGATGCATTCTCACCACAATTAGAACCGTAGACCGGTTTCGCTCTCATTAGAGCTCGTTAATACGGCATATTAATTGCAGCGAAAATACACCTATAAAGTAATACAGCTATGGTAACCAGCCTTCCAACACTAAGTGAGATATAAGAAGCGAAGCACGTGACGCCTCCTCGTTGCGGAACCAAGTACTATGTTGTCACGGCAGCTCCAAATAACACAAAGTGTTAAATATTAGAGACTGTACGCAACCAACTAACAATTTAGAAATTGCGAGCCCTGGCCCATTTCTACCCTAATATAGGGACAAAGTTTGTAATGCTGGATGCATTCTCACCAGAATTAGAACAGTAGACCTAGCCTGCACTGAACCTAAACATATTAAACAGTCTGGACGCAGCAAGTGCGTTATTGTAATAAATTTTCATAAAAATGTTTTTAATAGCAATTACTTCTATATCGTCACAATGCGTGAAAGTATCGCATCGGTGGAAAAAAAATCAATTTTTTTTCGCTTAAACCTCGTGAAAAGTATCAAAACATATATAAAACATGATTTGGGAACGACAATTTTCTAGTCTGTCGGTCTGTTGGTCTGGCGATCTGTTGGTCCGTCAGACTGTCGGTCTGTCGGTCTGGCGATCCGTCGGTCCGTCCGTCCGTTGGTCTATCGGTCGGTCGGTCTATCGGTCGGTCGGTATATCGGCCTGTCGGTCCGTCGGTCTGTCGGTTTATCGATCTGTCGGCCTGTTGGTATGTCTGTCTGTCGGTCTGCCGATTTGTCGGTCTGTCGGTCTCTATATCTGTCTGCTTGCAGCCACGATAATTTCAGAATGAATTGACATATCGTCTTCAAATTTGGTATACAGTTACCACTCGACTAACGAAAGGTTCGGATTGTTTTTGGGTGAAATCGCTTTAGGGGGTAGGAGATGAATGGGTGGTGATTTGGTGAAAATTTACATTTTTTCGTTAAAACACGAGTAATATAACGTTTTAGGGTTATTTATTATAAAACTTTGGTTTCATCAAACATTTGGTATTCTGTGCTGAAATTGAATCAGGGGTTGAATGTGTGGGGGTGGAATATTGTTGACAAAAATTTCGATTTTTTTTTGTTGCTAAAAACGCCTAAAAGTCTCAAAACATATAGAAAACTTGATTCTGGAACGAAATTTTTTTTTGTCTGTCGGTCGGTCGGTCTGCCGATCGGTCGGTCGGTCTGTCTGTCTGTCGGCATATACGTATGTCTCTCAATAGGCTCAATAACTTTCGAACGAATTGAGATATCATCTTCAAATTTGGTATCCAATTAGCACCCAACAAAGGAACGCTTTAAGTGAAGATTGGAACCTGTGATGAGCACTGACAAGTACACTTGGAGAACCCAAATCACCACAACACATTTAAAAAACCTGACGATCGTTTCACTAAACAAGTTAGCGTCATCAGAGGATGAAAAATTCTAACTACTTTAAAAACTAACATCACCTTATATACCGGATCTTAGGTAAAGAGAACTAACTAAAAATAAACACGCAGACAAACTCTGCAGTGTATTGTATTTTTATCGCCGGACGAGGTTTTTGCACTTTTTTTTAAAATGTGTTTTGGTGATTTGGGTTCTCCAACTGTACTTGAAAGGAACGCCTTGAATTGTTTTTGAGTAAGATCGCTTCAGGGGGTAGGGAATAAATAAGGGGTAATTTGGTGAAAATTGACATTTTTTCAACAAAAAAAAATCGAGTAATATAACGTTGAAAAAGTTTATGGTTGCAAAAATACAAATATTTTCTTTGTGGTCTAGCCATGGACCCTAAATTCATTCCATGAGAATTTCTTTTTGAAGAGAAGAAATTATCGCAGCTATTTGGAGTTTATGACTCAATTTGCAGCGCTATTTTTTTAATGTAAGCAGGCATCAAATTTCGTTACCAGTCTAACCTATATAAAAACAATGTACCATATTTCACCAAAATAGCTTTATTGTTTGAAAAAGTACCAAAATACAACAATTATATATATATATATATATATATATATATATATATATATATATATATATATATATATATATAATTCTAAGTCTTTTTAAAATTAAAACATTATTAAAATACACATTAAACATTGATAAATCATATGATCTATTTGTTATTACATCTAACTATACAAAAAATAAGTATGTAACAGTTCTTCTCTAATGAGTATGTTAGACTAAGGCACATTATTCAACTTATTGTAAAAGATTGTATCCAAACCACCTAATACTAAACAAATGATAGGAATTGATTGCGACTAGTAATCAGCAATTAATCGTCTTCTAACGCGTGTTCAAATCTCAGTGGTGACTGAACATTTTTTATTTTATTCAGTATCATTCATTCCATTTTAACATTATCTAATAATAACATTATATATATATATATATATATATATATATATATATATATATATATATATATATATATATATATATATATATATATATATATACAGGGTCGCTGATAAGTCTGGAAACGGTCGATTATCCGGGAAAATATACAAGGTGTCGAAAAAAGTTTTATACAAAAGTTTTTGGGTTCTTCAATGTCTACTAGGCGGTGATAATTTTATTTATACAGGGTTGGTCATACAGGCGTGGCACACCAATATTATTATTTTTTTAATGGAACACCCTATATATTATTCGATATTTCAATCCTTCTCTTAATTTTGAGCAACATTTATGAGAAGCATAATGTACCTAAACTCAATCGTTTCCGGGTAAAAAAAAAATATAAATAAACGCTACTGTTTTTAAAATCTATTGGATGAAGAACAAAAATAAATGAAAAGTAGAATATCTCTTGAAAACAATCTGTGAGTGTGAAAAGAACCGGTTGCGATGTTTTTAACATTGTTTGGAATCCCAAGATAAGGTAAGATGCCCATAAGAAACGCAGTATTATTCTTTTGTTTTAAAATGTTTCCATGACAACGAATGTCAAACATTCATTCAGTGTCAACAGTTTTGAAACATTAGTAATTTAGTGTCAACAGTTTTTGTGCAAAATGGCAAGTTTAAGTGAAACCGAACGTATCGAAATTTTAATGATGATAGGGTACGGTGATAGAACACGAAGTTTTGCTCAAGTGGTGATTATGTTCAATGAGTTGCATCCTGAGCGGGAATCGATCTCCAAATCCACAGTTTCGAAAACTTTGCATCGTTTTCACGAAACTGGCGGTATCAAGGATAAACCTAGAACTGGAAGGCCAGTAACCGTTACAAATGAAGAAAATTCTTTGAATGTAATATTGGATGTGGTGGAAAATCCGAAAACTTCGGCACAGCAATTGGCTTTAAATCACAATATGAGTCGATATTCAATTCAAAAGATTACGAAGCGGGAAAAGTTCCGTCCATATAAAATTCATTTATTGCAAGAACTGAGTGAAGACGATTTTGATCGCAGAATCGAGTTCTGTGAACTTATTATGGAGAAGTTACGCCAAAATTTTAACTTTGCCAACCACATTTTGTTTTCCGACGAATCTACATTTTGTTTGAATGGACAAGTCAACCGACACAACTGTAGGTACTGGTCAGACGAAAACCCACATTGGATGGAACAAATTCACACCCAAAGACCGCAAAAAGTAAATGTTTGGTGTGCTATTATTGGTGGACATATCATAGGACCTTATTTTATACACGGTAATTTGAACTCTGCTCGATATTTGACACTTTTGCAAGAATCAATTGTTCCAGACGTTAGTCGATTATTTCCGAACAATAACGACCCAAATCTACCAGCGGAAGAAATATGGTTTCAGCAGGATGGGGCACCCCCTCATTTTGGAATTGAGGTACGGGAATATCTGAATCAAACCTTTCCTGGCAGATGGATAGGGCGCAGGGGAACTATTGAATGGCCAGCTAGGTCTCCCGACATGACGCCGCTTGACTTTTTTTTGTGGGGTCATGTAAAAAATTTAATTTACCAAAATAGACCGCAGAATATTGAAGAGTTGGAAGCAAGGATTGTGCATGAAATTAATAACATTCCTCAAAACGCTCTTGTAAATGCAGTGCAATGTTTTGTTAAGCGAATTCATTATTGTCAGGAGGTCAATGGAGAACACTTTGAACATCTTATAAAATAGGATTTCAAACAATGTTAAAAACATCGCAACCGGTTCTTTTCACACTCACAGATTGTTTTCAAGAGATATTCTACTTTTCATTTATTTTTGTTCTTCATCCAATAGATTTTAAAAACAATAGCGTTTATTTTTATTTATTTTTTTACCCGGAAACGATTGAGTTTATGTACATCATGCTTTTGATAAATGTTGCTCAAAATTAAGAGAAGGATTGAAATATCGAATAATATATAGGGTGTTCCATTAAAAAAAATTAATATTGGTGTGCCACGCCTGTATGACCAACCCTGTATAAATGAAATTATCACCGCCTAGTAGACATTGAAGAACCCAAAAACTTTTGTATAAAACTTTTTTCGACACCTTGTATATTTTCCCGGATAATCGACCGTTTCCAGACTTATCAGCGACCCTGTATATATATATATATATATATATATATATATATATATATATATATATATATATATATATATATATTGTGCTGAGAATTGCAAAGGCCATATAAAGTTATAAAAACAAAAATGAAAACCCTTACGGAAACTACTATGATAATGTTAAATTCTGATTATTGATTAAAAAATTGGGTGACCAGATTAGTAATGGGGGGTAGTAGTAGTACCACTGGTCAGTAGTAAGTAAAATACTTACGGTTTACACGTAATGCATATGGGTTATCTGTATATTGTATACATATCCACATCGTTCGACATATTTTACTGTACACTAAAACAGAAAACAAAATAATAACATTAAAATACAAGCACGATCACTATTATTGTTAGTCAGTGTTATTTGGAGAAGCAATGAAAGATATATAGCCATAATTTGTTGAAATGATCATTAAATGAGTCTTTAAAAAGTATAAATAGCAATTTGGAAAATATCTCAGTTAAAGTGAAATTAAAAGAGCCAAAAATCTATATGTAGATAGATTGAAATATTAAGCATGAAATACATACCAAAGAATTATGTTATAAAATCAATTACCTGAAGGTAATGAACAAAACAAACCCCTGTATGATGTTTTCAATATGTAAATTTAGTTTTATTTATGTGAACAATGAACTGAAATGTACCCATATATGTGTCTGTGTTTGTAAAAACAATGAACTGGAAGTTACTAAAAAACAGTGTTAAGTGTTCTGGAACTTTTAAATCAAGATTACAGCAAAATAAAATAAATGAATTAATGTTAGAAAATTATTGTTGGTTATGTTATGTAGAAATAAGGTTAGGTCAGATGTCAATTTTAAGAATAGAATATTCAACTTACTCGACGGTTTCCAAGGAGAATATCTGTCAAACATGTATTAATTAATTGGAAGAGAGAATGCTCTGATCAGGCAGGAAACACCAAATGTTAGATGAATTTGGGCAACATTTCCGCTTTTGTTATGATTTATTGTTGGTTGTTGATGAAATTGAGATGCCAGAGAGCGTCATTCTTGCTTCTCATTTAAAAAATAAAATATTTTAAAGTATAAATTGTGCAAGGAAAGTTCAATTTGCCGCTAAAACAAAGAAGAGACGTTACATCAAGTTTTTAACGTAAGAAAGTACGAGATAAGCAGTAAATATATGAAGAATACTTACATTTGAGGATACCCACTACCATTAGCGAGGAAGCCAAGGTTAGAGATTTATTTTGTTTAATGTATATCAGCTCAACAAGACAAATATTTCAATAAAAGGACAGCCCATTCTGTCAAATATCATTTTAAGCAAATGTGTTTATGGGAAATTAAGATTTAAATGCATAAAATATAAATCTTATAGGATAATTTAACCATAGTTCAACATTGCGAATACAGAGGGAGTGCAGGTCAAGGATCCATATTTGAATGACAGCCGAAAATTCGGGTACTAAGATTAATCATTGTAAATTGATAATTTTAGTTTGACAAATTATAACAACGGATCCGTTTAGATTTTAAATTTGAAATTGTGCCAATAAAATTTGTTTACGAATTTTGAAACATAATTCTTTGAAACAAAATAAGATAAAATAAGGTTACTATAAATATTTGCAGGCTATTTTTTTCCCTATTTTAGCAGAACTCACCACTGAGATAGCGTAAGTATATTAAAATATTTGAATACAATTTATTTGACATAGATATATATATATATATAGTAGAAGGATAGGCAACCCAAATAACCCTGAGATAGCTTAAATCACAATTAATACAAGAGTCATAAAACATTTTATTCAGATAAAGTTTCACATTATAAAATATACAGAGTCACCCATAACACATGGTGTAATATCATTTTTTTTTTAAATATCACTATTCCATATAAATATAATATACATATAATATTAAATAAAATAAAAAGTCAAGCCAAGAATTGTATAATATATATATATATATATATATATATATATATATATATATATATATATATATATATATATATATATATATTGATCATAATTATAGAATATAAACAAGCTTGGCATGTGCTTGTATAAAACACAATTTCTATAAAGGATCCGTTCTAAATAAAACTGTCAAAAACGATTAACGTAAGTGTCACTATGCGTTTTCTTATATTTAATCTGTTTGTGTAATTCAAATAGTTTTTTAGCGATCTGTGGTAGAAAAAAATAACTAATAATGAGGTGAAGCACATATCAACTTTTAGTTCAATTTAAAAAGTCTGGACGCAGCAGGTCTATTATGGAAATGAAATGAAAAAAACGTGTTTTTAATAGCAAGTAAGGCATTTTAAATGCAAGCAGGCAGCAAATTTGGTTACGCGTATAACTTATATAGTATAAACAAAGTACCATATATTATCAAAATAACATTATTGTTTGAAAATGTAAACAAATTTTCTGAAAATAAACCTAAAATGTTCCGGAGAAAACTGATTTCCTAGCCAACGAACCTTAGATTAATAGCGAATTGATTGATTTATTGAAACCTGAAGCGTTTAATAAAAATTCACCACCAAAACGCACAACTGCGTGTCGAATTTTTTTTTACAAACATGCATTACATTTCTATCAAAAATAAAGAAATGCAATAATATAAGGGATGTTCCAAAAAAAATTTATCACTTATGGGCCAGCCTGTGATTGTAAAAATAATTTTATAAGATGCAGCTCAAAACACCCTATAATTAACGTATACAACTTTTCCTCGTGTCTTGTATAATAACGAATACATTGAGCTTTACCGTAGAAATGCGTCACCCTGTATACAGTGTGTCCTGAATACACTTCAAAAAATTGGGGTGTGAATTGGCCTTGAAAAAATAGTGGGGTTAGTTCTTATATTATTTTTCATTTTAAGGTCGTGATACTGAGATACTGGGTGTTAAAGTTGTTACGCTTAAAGCGATTTTCCTTAATTATCTTTAAAACGGCTAAAGATAAGATTTTGAAAATTTGTACACGACTAAATATTAAGAGCATATAAATCAAAAGTTCGGGACGCAGCAAGTGCGTTATGGAAGTGAATTTCATAAAAAAGTTTTTAATTACAAAGATATCGCTCTAATGCGAGCAGGCATTAATTTGGTTACCGGTATAACCTATATAGTAGGAACAATGTACCATATTTTATCAAAATAATTATTTAAAAATGTACAAAAATTTTCCGAAAATAAACTTTAAATGTTTCCGAGAAAACTGGTCTCCTAGCCAATGGACCTTAGGTTAATAGCAAATTGAGTTATTTAAAATTGACACATTTAATGAAAATTCGCTACCAAAACTCCCTTGCTGCGTTCATACAAAAATTTTTCGAAAATAAAGGTAAATATTGGTTTCCTAACCAACAAAACTTATGTTAATAGCAAATTGAGTTATTTAAATTTGAAGGATTTAATGAAAATTCGCTACCAAAACGCACTTACTGCGTCCAGATTTTTTTTCTTACAAACATGCATAATATTTCGATAAAAAATGCTAAAATGCACTAACGAATTTGTTCTACGAAAATTAGCTAAAAATTACCGTTAAACCAGAAGCATCACTACGAAAGCATCAACTTAACTAAACTGACAGCCAAAGCATCAGAGAAAGGGTCTGTTTGTAATGAATATTCTGTAAACATTTTAGTGGAATGAAAGGCAGTGACGGTTGAAGCTGAAACTTAAGGGTTCGCAGAACACTCTTCTTGTAACATTTTCTTTTCACAATCCGTATTTTTTTCACGTTTTTTGCCTAAACATTGGCAATTTTGACGTTTTAAATTGCGAGTTTGACGTTTTGGGGAAAACTCCAAAATTTGTTTCTTTAGCTGTCCGTAACTTTTTGTCCTTAAACTTAGACACCTAAATTTTGGTGCGTGATTCACTCTTTATAGTACAAATGCGTGTACCAAATTTGGCTGCCCCCACTTTGTTATTTCCGGAGATATTAATTTTTTTAGAAAGAAAAAAAAAATTTCCGGGAAAACCTTGTGCGATTTTCCTGGCTAAGAACATATCCAAGCCACTTGCAAAAAGAAGATACTCACCAAATTTGATCAAGATCGGTCTATTATTTTTCGAGTTATCGGTACTATATATATATATATATATATATATATATATATATATATATATATATATATATATATATATATATATATATATATATATATATATATATACGGATCTCACCATTAGTGATTTTTTTAAAGAAAATTCACTAAAAAATTAAATTTGAATCACCAATGACTTATGGGCCAGCCTGTAATTGTAGAAATATTTTTAATATGTTGCTCAAGACACCCTATAATTATTGTATACATTTTTTTTCGTCTCATGCATAATAACGGATATATTGGGCTTTAAAGATTTTTTACGAAAATTCGACAAAAATGATATACCATTAACCGATAAACTCTATAGCTAAGACTACTGCCAAAGTATCAGGGTCAAGGGTCTATTTGAAATGAATTTTCTGGGAAAATTTTAGTTAAACGAAGGACAATGACGATTGAAACTAAGACTTCAGGCTTTGTAAAACATTCTTCTTGAGACATTTTCCTTTCATAGCTCATATCATTTTCAGGTTCATTGCCTAAATATTACCAATTTTGTGTTTTAAATCGCGACTTTAAGGTTTTGAGCAAAACCCAAATTTATTTTTCTTTAAATGCCTGTACCTTTTTGTCCTTTAACCTACAGCGCTAAATCTTAGTAGGTAACTTACCTATAATGATATAAACCAGTGTACCAAATTTGGTTGCCTTTGCTTTGTTAATTCCGGAGATATAAATTTTTTTCGAAAGAAAACACAAAATTTTCCGAGAAAGTCCAGGCGGATTGTCCTGGCTAACGAACTTATCCAAGCCACTTGCGAAAGGAAGGTACTCACCAAGTTTTATCAAAATCGGTCCATTATTTTTTTAGTTATAGGTGTGACACATAAATATATAAACAGGGGCCCTAAATAGCGCTCATTTGAAGTAATATTTTCACAATTCAAAAGCCGAGATCTCATTAGTGAATTTTTTTGAGAAAATTCACTAAAAACGCAAAATCCGATTTATTATGTAAATATATAGTTAAGAAAAAATATGTTAAAAGCCAAAATTTCTGCAATTTTCCAACGCTTTCAAAAAATTCAAACTAATACAAAAATAAGGTATACTGGCAGAAATTCCATAGAATGTACAGTTTTCGAGAAACATTGTGTTACCATTGTTTGTTCACTAAAGACGCACAAGTATTAATTTAGATTTTTAATTGGAAAGTTTACGTTACTATGGAGACAGCAAAAGTTGTCCACACCAGTTTAAATTGTTTTATCTTTCTATTGAACTCTTATTATAATAGATAGACAACTCATAATACAGTTATCTGCTTTGCCAGTTTCATAGGTTTCAACTTTCATTCTAATTTCCAATTATAAAATATACCTAGCGAATTCTTATAAGTAAAAATCGACCATTGATCACGACTTACAATTTTTTTTTTGCAATTACTGCAAATTAGAGCCCCTAGAACCCATATTAGAAGTCCGCTAATATTATCGTGAATTATCTTTTCAAAATTCATTAATGAGGAGACCGCGACTTTTGAATTTTGAAAATTTTCTTCAAATGGGTGCGAACTTGGCCCACTAGAACACATATTCGGGGTCAGTTTATATATATATATATATATATATATATATATATATATATATATATATATATATATATATATATATATATATATATATATATATATATATATATATATATGTATGTATGTATGTATGTATGTATGTATGTATGTATCACACTGAAATGATAACTGAAAAAATAATCGGTCGATTTTGATAAAATTAAGTAAGTACCTTCCTTTTGCAAGTGGCTTGGTTGAGTTCATCGTTAACCAGGAAAATCGGCCCAGCTTTTCCCGAAAGATTTTGTGTTTCCTTTCGGAAAATTTTTATATGTCTGGAAGGAACAAAGTAATGGCAATTAAATTTGGTACACGTGTTTGTCTTATAGGTAAACCCAAAATTTACGCCTGTAAGTTAAAAGACAAAAACTCTGGACGCAGCAAGTGCGTTATGGTAGTGAATTTTTATTAAATGCTTCAAATTTGAATAACTCGGTTTCCTATAAACTTAGAAAGTTTAATTTTGGTACGTAGTAAGGTCTTTTCTAGGGAAAGATATTCACCGAATTTCATTGAAATAGCTTCGTAATTTTTAGAGAAAAAAATTTTTTCGAAAGAAAATTTAAAATTTGAATAACTCAATTTTCTATAAACCTAGAAAGTAAAAAGAAAGTAAATTTTGGTACGTAGTATTTCTCTCCCAAGGGAACATATATAGTAAATTTCATTAAAACATCTTTGTTATTTTCGGAGAAAAAATTTTTTTTTGAAAGGAAACTCCAAATTTTTCCGGAACACCCCGTTCGATTTTCCTGGCTTACGAACTCATCCAAGCCATTAATAAAAGAAAGGCACTTGCCGAGTTTCATTGAAATCGGTTAATTATTTGTTGAGTTATCATACGGATATATATATATATATATATATATATATATATATATATATATATATATATATATATATATATATATATATATATATATATATATATATATATATATATATATATATATATATATATATATAAACATATAAAAATTGAAACTGACCCCGGATATGGGTTCTAGGGGTCCTAGTTCGCGCTCATTTGAAAAAATGTTTGCAAAGTCTCACCATCGATACCTCTCTATTAGTGAATTTTTTTAATAAAAATTCACTAAAAGTTATAGGCATTTAAAGAAACAAAATGGGGTTTTCCTCAAAACGTCAAGTCGCGATTTGAAACGTCAAAATTGGCAACATTTAAGCAAAGAGCCTGAAACGAATACTGATTATGTAGAGAAAATGTCACAAGAAGACTGTTCTACAAACCCTTGAGTTTCGGCTTCAACCGTCATTTTCCTTCATTTCACTAAAATATTTCCCGAAAATTCATTGCAAATAGATCCTTTCTCTGATGCTGTGGCAGTAGTTTTAGTTGAGTTTATGGTTTAACGGTCTATAATTTTTAACTAATTTTCGTAGAAAACATTCGTTAAAGAGAGATTGCGACTTTTGAATTTTAAAAACATTTCTTCAAGCGAGTGCAAACTACGATGTCTAGAAACCATATCCAGGTTTAGTTTTAGTTTTTATCTGTTTACATATATACAGGGTGACGCATTTGTACGGCAAAGCTCAGTGTAATAATTGTTATTATACAACATACAAGAAAAAATCGTATGCGTTAATTATTTCTTGATAATGAAAAAGATTAATTATATATCATCTTGAGCTGCAGCTTGTAAAATTATTTTTACAATAACAGGATGGTCCATAAGTCATTCGTGATACCTATAAATTTTTTTTCGCACATCCCTTATATTATTGCATTTTTATATTTTTACCGAAATATGGAGAATCTATAGCCGAGGCCTATTATTTCGGCTATAGATTCTCAAATATATCATTTGGCAAAGTGGTTGTCAAACGAGTTTAAAAGTCTACCTATTAAACAGAGAAGTTGTTCGGTGCTAAATTCTCTTGATTTTATTGATAAAATTAAAGATGTTAAATTATTGAAAGGTGAGATTTTTATGTCATTCAACGTAGCGTCATTATTTCCTAGTGTACCCACAAAACAAACGTTGGAGTATTTGGAACAATTGTTAAAATTGAACAATATAAGTGAAGACGTCTGCAAAGAATATTTAACTCTAACTAGCCTTTGTATAAAACAAAATATTTTCCAATTTAACAATGAGTTTTTTGAATAAACTGAAGGCACAGCAATGGGCAATCCATTATCTCCTTTTATTGCACACTTGTTTATGAGACGTATTTAAAAAAAATAAAAATGGGTATTTCCCTAGAGTTTGGTTTCGTTATGTCGGCGATATTTTTGCAGTGTTTGACACAAATATAGGTAAGGTTGAAGAATTTACTGAAAAATTAAGTAGTCAATTTGATCCAATAAAATTTACCCACGAAATAGAAATCAACAATAAACTTTCGTTCCTAGATGTACTAGTTATTAAAAATAAAAATAGTGGCTCGCTTGAATTCGATGTCTATAGGAAGGAAACGGATACTATTAGTTATATTCCTAACGACTCACATCATACGTTTGCACAAAGAACGGCTAGTTTAAATTTCCAAGTAAACAGATTGATTAAATTTCCGTTAAGTAAAAATAGATTTAATACGAAATTAAAATACATAAAAAATGTGGCGAGATATAACGGTTACTCGGATGGTTTAATAGACAAATTGGTTAACAAACACAGAACAAAGAACATGATATCTAAATGTACGACATTTAAGAAAGATAAAATAGAGAAAAAAAAAATTGTGTTTACCTTATGAACCACGAATCACAAAGGGTTTGAAAGGTATTTTTAAGAAAGCCGATTTACATTTGACTTTTCCGACGAAAAGTAATTTAAAAAAAATGTTGGGTAGTACGAAAGATAAAGACAAAGTTACTGAAATGTCCGGTATTTGTGAGATTAGTTGCAAAGATTGCAATCTTAAATACGTGGGTCAAACTAGGAGAAACATAGCCAACAGATTTCGTGAACATCTCGCACATTTACGATATGCTACGGTGGACAAATCGTGTGTGGTACAACATATATGGAATAATAATCACCACATTGACAAAGAAAATTTGAAACTTTTCAAAAATGTTAGACATCAAACTATGCTTTATTCATTAGAAAGTATTTTTATATCAAGGTCGATTAAGAACAAAACTTCATTGAATCGTGCGGCACCTTTAATTTCAAGCCCTTTATTTTCACTTTGCATTTGACCACTTAAACACTCCTAATTTGTCAGGTAGAATAATAAAGTACTGTCAATAACTCGGCCGGTCTATACATATACTAATCTCTACGCTTGTCTCGACTTAAAGACTCTTTCGTTTTCTGTGTATCTATGAAGTCAATATAAATACTGTTTACGAAGAATTAAAATCAATATAAGTATATTTTTCATGTAGTATTTTAGTTGAATTATTTATCATTTGTTAGAGTTAACAATGTGAGCCAAACACCCTGGTTTAGTTTCTATATAAAAAAGATGAGCGGAGGTTATTGTGTTTCTCTCGCCAGATGTGGTTGTCGGCTAGCTCTAATATCCAATATCCTCCAATAGTACATTTCTAGATCGAAAGGGAACGTACAGATTCCTAAAACAACTCGGTACCGTTCCTTTTAAACCTATTATATTTATATTAGATAAGGGCTCATAAAGTTGTCGACCAGAAGATTAAAGTAGGTGTTCGACCTCGTAGTTTCACTCACAATAAACAAACGATGGGTCGTCGGACTAGTTCGTTTACCTAGACGCGATATAAATACACGGTAAGTAGTAGTTTAATTTTTAGAATTTTTCTCCCTCTGAAGATGATACTTTTTACGACGTTTAAGCGAAAAAGCGATACTTCCACACGTTGTGACGGTGTAAAATTATAGACCGTTAAATCATGAACTTAACTAAAACTATTACCAAAGAATCAGAGAAAAGGTCTACTTGAAATGAATTTTCTGGAAATATTTTAGTAAACTGAAGAACAGTGAGGGCTGAAGCTGAAACTTAAGGGTTTGCATAGCACACCTCTTGCGACAGTTTCTTTACATATTTAGGTATTGGTTTCAGGTTATTTGCCTAAGTTTGGTCAATTTTGGCGTTTTACATCGCAACTTTGACGTTTTGAGGAAAACCACAATTTTTTGTTGTTTAAATGTCTATAACTTTTTTGCCTTTAAACTTACAGAGCTAAGTTCTAATACCCACTAATTGTAAATCAAACACGCTTAGCAAATTTGTTTGCCCTTACTTAGTTATTTCCGGAGATATACATTTTTGCGAAAGGAAAAACAAAATATATAAAAATGTAGACTGGCCCTGGATGTGGGTTCTAGGGGCCTACTTCGCGTACATCGAAGAAATGTTTTAAAAATTCAAAAGTCGGGATAACCTCATTAGTGATTTTTTTTTAAAGAAAATTCACTAAAAAGAAAACCAAACAATATAATGTACAATTGCGTGTTTAAACTTGAAATTATAAATACTTTCACTTTGTGGCCGCTCTAGGCGGTCATACTAAATAACTCTTCTTTTGTAAGTCAAATTTTTATATTAATTTATTTGCTGATCCAAGCACTTGTTTTTATTTCAATATTTAAAACAATATTGTGATTAAACAGCATAATTACTTAAACATATTATAAACCTATACGTAAATTTTGGCGTGATAACCTTTTGTGTCTCTGTTTAATGATTACATACAGAAACTGCAAATTTTTTTGTATAACTAATTATTGTTGGCGTGTGTGTAGCTACGATTTATAAAATAGCCTTGAACTTCACGATAACTCTCTTAACAACGACGTAAAATAATCATTTTGTTTATGGTAAATTCAAAGTAACTTTTAGCTACAAATTAGCACATTTTAATTGTTTTTGTCTTCCTTAGGACAGTTTTTGGGGTTCTCCAAAACTGTAGCAGCTACAGACTTGGTTAAATTGGAGAAAAGTTGTGCACTCAGAAGCCCAACAAAATGGCGGTTAGACATCTTCGAAAATTGGTTTGGTTTTTGAGATATTTTGAAAATTTGGATTTTTCGATTTTACATGTCTCTTAGCAAAATTTTCCTACAGAACCAGATCTGAGGAGTTTTGTACTGTTTTACAGCTTTAAAAATAATAACCGATATCAAACGTAAATACTTTATTTTTCTATCAATCTGACACTTGTCAATTCGACCGTTGCCTGGTTGCCCAGAGCTTACTAAATATAATGACCAGAATGATCTGTACATACCTGGCGGCCTTGAAAGTCTTAGGACTTTTAATAATCTTATTTAAATAACAGACAGGGTTAAACGTAAACATGAATTAACATTTCACAAAGTGAATAACTGTTCACTTTGATTCCTCGTCTGGGTGAGTGTGATGTTCTGAAATGGGTAACGGGCAAAGTTTTGAAAACGAATGCCGCACAACACCACACTGAGTTTTTACACCTGCCACACGTGCTATGCCATCAACGCCAGGAAATAATTCAATGATTCGTCCTAGTCTCCACAGAAGAGGGGGCAAGTGATCTTCCTTGTTGATGACTAATGTTCCAATTTTGAGTGTATCTTGGTTAACGGTCAACTTTTAGCGTTCTTGTAACTCGGAGATATACTCCTTTGACCATCGTTGCCAGTAATACTGCTGGGGCGACTGTAGGCATTGAAAATTAGTTAATATATTTTCAGGTATCGCACTCACGTCTGGATCGGGGGTTGGGACCAATTTTCTTCCAATGAGAAAATTGGGATGAAGTGAGAGCTTCCAGGTCACATGGATCGGAAGAGAGCGGAAGAATTGGACGAGAGTTGAGGATAGCTTTTATCTGGGTAAGTATAGTGGATAAGTCTTCATATGTTACTAATGCATTACCCAATACTCGTCTTAAGTGATGCTTGGCAGACTTGACACCAGCTTCCCATAATCCGCCTTGATGAGGAGAAAAGGGGGAATAAAATGCCACGAAATTCCATCTTTGGGCATCGTTTCAGAAAGTCGTTCATGTTCATGTAATATTTGATAAAACCTTTTGAGTTCTTTGCTACCACGAACAAAATTAGTTCCGTTATCTGAATACACGTGTGTCGGTTTTCCGCGTCTTGAACAGAATCTTCGAAAACAAGCAAAAAACGCTTGGCGAGTCAACTCTGTGACTGTTTCGAGATAGATTGCCTTAGTGGAAAAGCAAACATAAAGACAAATAAAGCACTTGATAGGCTGACTACCGCGACCCTTTTTATTTTTGATAAGGTGTGGTCCTGCAAAATTAATACCAGTATTGGTAAAAGGTAAGCTAGGCATGACACGACCTCGTGGGAGAGATCCCGTTTAAGGATGTAACTGAGAGGGCTTTGAGCGGAAACACCTAACGCACTGATGTACAAGAGCTCTAGCTAGTGATCGACCAGATGTGGGCCAATATCACTCAGGAATTGTTGATAACAATAGCTGCGGTGGAGTATTAAAAGTCGAATGTGTTCTTCTGCAAAAAGTAATGTTGTGAAAGAATGTTTTGATGAGAGAACAATTGGATGTCGTTTAGTAAATGGAAATTGCGATTGTAGTAGACGGCACCCACACGCAGAATACCTTGCTCATCAATAAATGGATTAAGTCTTTTTAGGTACCCCTTGATTTTAGATGATTTATTATTTTTGAGAAGAACAATTTCCTTGTTGAATGTTGCTGATTGATATAACTTTACTAGACAAGTTACAGAGCTTTCAAGTTAAAACATTGTCAAAGGACCAGTTTCTCGGTGGTGTGCAGGTTGCTTAGTGTTCTCAACAAATCGTAGAACATAAATATGCTATAACTCTTTTCAATCTGTTAAAACGTGAAAATTGATCAAACGCAGACGATTCATCATAAGTCAAGGTAAAAGACTTTATGACTGCCTTCATTTCAGTAGGTTCTGTGTCAAAGATTTGCATGGATTGTGGCCATGTTTCTTTATTGTAACTTAACCATAGAGGTCCGTTCCACCATAATGAATTTTCTGAGAGTTCTGTTGGATTTACTCCTTGTGAAGCAAGATCTGCAGGGTTTTCTTCACTTCTTATATGATTCCAATTATTTACATTCGTCAAAATTTGAATTTTTGCGACTAGGTTAGCCACAAATGTTTGTAAAATATTTGGGGGTGTCCTAATCCAGTGTAATACAATGCTGTAATCTGACCATAATTGAATTGAATCGAATAATAGTTTTAATGAATTGTTAACTTTCTTAACTAGTTCTGCCAGTAACAATGCTGCGCAAAATTTAAGCCTCGGTATAGTGAGTTGTTTAAGTGGAGCAACCTTTGCCTTCGACCATAGTAGAGTAACTAGAATTTTATTGTTTTCTTGGGATCGGAGATAAATACAGGCAGCGTATGCATATATATATATATATATATATATATATATATATATATATATATATATATATATATATATATATATATATATATATACATATATACACACACACACACACACATATATATATATATATATAAGTTTTACTTTTCACATATTTAAAAAAAAATTATAACCCTCAGAATGCACCCATGCACGCCACTGTATGTATGTATGTGTATACATTTGTTTATATGTATTTGTAAATTATTATGTAACATTTCGATACTAAATATTTGAAAGCAAAAGCTAAAAGCAAGCTCGCGTGACATGCCGGCGTCCCGGGTTCGATTCCCACCTGATGCATGTTTTGTTTTGTTTAGTGTCTGGTAAAAACAATAGTGTTCAGATTGCCTACGTTTGCACCAAAATCTTGTTTGTTCTTCAATACGCCTGGATAACGTTATCACCTTTCAATCACCCCTGTGGGTCCGGGGACAAACTAAAAGAATATACCCAAGGTAACTCCTGCCTGTCGTAATAGATGACTAATCGGAGCAGGTAGGTGGTAGTGGACTTTTCCTTTACGTGATAGTAAAGGATTTCGCCGGCATCAAGATTTAACATATCTTTCTCGAATATATGTGGCCTAAATTCTATCCTGAATTCCACCATTTCCTCCAGGCTAATAGGCCCCAACTCCTCTTCCTCACCGAAACCCAAATCAGTGCCAAAACAGCCACTAATCGCCTTAATTTCCCAGGATATGAGCTCCTTACTTCCTTTAGATGGTATGGAGGTGCGTGCGCGTACGTCTTCAGCAATCTACTCTGCGCCAAACTCCTCAATTGGGAAGCTGGAATAAAAGACATACTTTGGATGAAACTCTCTCTCAGGGCTGCAACTAAACTCATCTGTTGCATTTACCGGTCACCTTTTGACAACAACTTTGTGCAGATCTTTGACTACCTTTCTGAAAAAAACGACCATCTGATTTCTGAATATCCTTCCTCCGAGGTCACTATTCTTGGTGACTTCAATGTCCATAATAAGGAACGGCTAGGATCTTCAAAATCTGATCCAAAAGGGAGGGCAGCGGAGGCCTTTGCAGTCAGCAATTTTTTAGCCAATAGGGTTCAGCAACCTACTTACTTTCCTCTCATCCCAACACACAGATCAAATCCCTTGGATCTCCTTCTTATTACAAAACCTAAATGCTATAAGACATCAGTCACCGCCCCCCTTGGTCTCTCAGACCACGGCATGGTCACTGCTTCCTGCGCAATGCAACCCGAGGCCACACAGTCGGGATTACTTTTCCTCATTTCCATGGGCGTCTGATTGCTTCTCTCATCCTAACCCCACCGATATGTCACAAAAAATCACCAAAATCACCCAAGCTGGCATGGAATTATTTATTCTACGTACACAGAAAACCTCTTCAGCCACTCAAAAGCCCTGGTTCTCTAAATCCTGTGACAAGGCCACACTTGAAAAGGTCAAAGCTCACAAAACGCTTCTAAACAATCCCAGTCAAGAAAACCGTCAAGCATTTAACGGCGCAAGAAACCACTATGTCCGCATTCTTTCTGAGACCAAAAACCCGTTTAATAACCATATCAAAAACAAAGTCCTCTCAATCTCCAACGGCACCAAACCCTTCTGGACTCTTGCTAAATCTATTGGGCATAATTTCTACAAGAGCATGTTCCCACCTCTTGTTTCAGGGGATGAAATTGTTTCTACCGCAAGGCTGAACTTTTCCCTTGTTGTTCGCCGGCAATTCTACTCTAAACCCACCTCCAAATGTTCAATCACCAACAGTCTCCAATGTCGCGCATAAAATGACGGATATAATTTACAAAACTAAAAAGGTAAGAAAGATGCTTTCTTCTCTTAATACCAGGAAAGCCTCTGGCCTTGACGAGATCCCAGCAATTGTTCTCAAAAAACTGGAAAACTGCTCGAGTGCAACCCGTCCCCAAGAAAGGATCCATAGCTTCCTAGCAACTACAGACCTATTTCTCTCCTTTATGTCATCTCTAAAGTGATGGAAAAGTATATAAACACCAAATTACTAAAATTTCTTGAAAAACACAGTCTGATTCACAACAGGCAGTATGGATTCCGTCAGCGCAGATCAACAACCTCCTTTCTTTGTCACCCATTCTTGGAGCAAGTCTCCAAAGCATTCTACCAGGTCTGGCACGCAGCCCTGCTTAATAAACTTCCGGCCTTTTGCCTACCACCAAAACTCTGTACCTGGACAGCGAATTTCCTCTCTAACCGGAGCGCTTCTATTGTCGTCGATGGCCATTTCTCTAAACTTTAACCAATTAATGCGGGAGTCCCTCAAGGTTCAGCTTTAGCCCCTACTTTGTTTCTTCCCTACATCAGTCTCCTCCTCTCTAGCACATCTAACCTAGTTCACAGTTACGCGGATGACAGCACCCTCCACACACATATACAATATTCTTAACCTGTCTCTTTAGCTCAATTAGATGAGGATCGCAGACTCATGGAGGGTTCTGTCTCTGTGCGTCTCCAAAAAATATTAGACTGGGGAAGAGAAATCTTGTACAATTCAACTTCACCAAATGTCAGTCCTAGTTTCTATCTCACAAGAGATACACCAGCCCTGAATCCATCACAATGAACAACCAAGTTATTCAAAGTAATGAGTCCTTTTCACTTGTTGGTATTTCTGTGGAGCGAAATCTCAATTGGCACTAACATGTCACATCAATTGCAGAATCGGCTTCTAAGAAATTGGGTTTCCTTTTCCGGGCTCGCAAATACTTTTCACCAGCTAAATCTGTATACCTTATATGCTTCACAAATAACGCCAAACCTCGAATACTGCTACCACATCTGGGGTGCCGCTGCGGTTTCTACACTCACTATCCTGGACTCTATTCAGAAGAGAGCTATACGTTTCATTGGTGACGCTACCTTCACCCAAAGGCTGCCATCCCTTGCACACAGACGTGCCGTTGGTGACCTCTCTCTCTCTCTCTCTCTCTTTTATAGATATCTGCACGGGCACTGCTCAGAGGAGCTTCCTTCCATAGTTCCTCCACCTGCTGCCCCCAACAGATTTACCAGGGGAACAAAGCGAATGCACCCTTTCACTGTCCAGGTCACCACACATATAACATCTTGTTATGCCCGCTCTTTTGTCCCTAGGACTTCCAAGTTCTGGAAGACCTTGCCGAAACATGTTTTTTCTTCTCCTCCTAACCTCCAAACCTTCAAGTCCAGAATTAACAAGTTGCCTCTTTCCTCCCTGTCGGCAACCACGGTACGATAGTACTTAGGCTGTGAGCCCTTGTGGTGTGTTGTTGAAATTTAAACAAAATTATAACTTTCAGCAGGCACTTTTTTATTATTGATATTAGTGATTTTTGTTAAAAAAATCACTAATAGAGAATTTGTTATAAAAAATGGTTTTAATTGTTTGAAAAAACGGTTCCATTAGGTTGAATAAAACGAAATCATCCATGCGATTAATAAGGAAAAATACCTGCCACGTTTATGATTTGACAGATACATTCGTTTTCTAAATGGGAATTAGGTTTTCTTCTGTAAACCTTTGTAACTTTGATAAAATTTATAATAAAAGGGACTTACAGTACCAAGCACATATATCAAATTTTGATTTTCTAGCTTCATAGAAAATTGAGTTTTGCGTAGTTCAAGTGTTTTTTCCTCAAAGGGAGCTAGAACACAAGATTAAAATATTTTTATGATAATAGAGCTAAAGCGATGGTAGCACTATCGAAAATATTCTTCATATGAGCGCGTATTGTGACTAAAACCTACCCTCAAGGCCTGTTTAAATTTAAAAGTATTAATTTTAGTAATATATGCCGTACTAACAGTGTATAATTCGTATTATATATCACTATTATAACGTACTTGATGCGTCCCGAACATTTTTCTTTATGTATCGAACCTCCACGTTTGAGCAACGAATAGATTTTGATGAAAGAAACAATTCTGAAGAAATAAATAATTTTATGCTAAATTTTCTCCCTGATTCTCATTACCGTTGATTAATTTTATGGCATCGTTAAAACATTTCTGATTACAGACACCTACTGAGACTTTGAATCGTGAATAGCTATTTTCCGAAAACATTCAGAAAATTTATTCTCTTCGTTTTTCCCGCATGGTAACTAAAATACCATACAAATTAGCAGGTAAATTTGATTGAACCTTTTTATGTTTTTTAATCACGTAATTTTCCAGTGCCAAATAAATATGATTAATCCATTAGGTATAGTTTTTTTATTTTCTAAATTATGTAAATTTTTAATTTTTTGTGTGACTTTAAATGGTTTAGTGTTGTAGAATGTAGATTGTTTTGATGAGTCATATAGGCTTTTGGTCTCTCAGCACCGCAATGGGTCTTTTTTGTGGCTCTTTTTGATAATAGTTACCCAGAAATTTCAGACTTTTTATGAAGTATACTATCATTTTGGGGGATATTTTACCTATTTCATGAGATGTTAAGGTCACCCCTTCAAGGTCTTTGAGCTTTATGCAAAACTGGGCTTTTGTATGCGTGTTTCATTAAATAACCTTAGAAATTAAGGGTGTCCCGGAATTCAATGTACAACCGACCTACCACAGATTTTTCAGCCGCCAGAAGGCTTTAAAATTATTTATTTATTTTTTCTATTTTTTTTTTTACCTATTTACTAAACAGGTAATCTGATTATATTCAAATTTCACAGAAATATTGTAATGAGCAAGTGGTTTAGTAGTTATGAGAACTAGTGCAACAGTGTAAACTACCCCCACCCCTAGATTTTTTATCGTATTAGCGAATTTTTTTTTTAATTCGCTAATGAGGAGATCTTTGTTTATATATATATATATATATATATATATATATATATATATATATATATATATATATATATATATATATATATATATATATACGTCTGATAACTCAAAAAATAATTAACCGATTTCAATGAAACTCGGAAAGTGCCTTTCTTTTATTAATGGCTTGGAAGAGTTCGTTAGCCAGGAAAATCAGACGGGGTTTTCCGGAAAAATTTTGAGTTTTATTTCAAACAAAAAAATTTTCTCCGAAAATAACGAAGCTGTTTTAATGAAATTTATTATGTATATTGCCTTACGAGAGGCCTTACTAAGTACCAAAATTCAAGTTTCTAAGTTTATAGAAAATTGAGTTATTCAAATTTTAAATTTTCTTTCGAAAAATTTTTTTCTCCAAAATTTACAAAGTTATTTAAATGAAATTTGGTGGATATCTTGCCCTAGGTAAGACCTTACTACATACCAAAACTTAACTTTCTAAATCTATAGAAAACTGAGTTATTCACATTTGAAACATTTAATAAAAATTGACTACCATAACGCACGTGCTGCGTCCAGAGTTTTTTTGGATATTTATCTGTAGGTTTAGTGAAGTTTATGGTTTAACGATCTATAATTTTTTTTAGCTAATTTTCGTAGAACAAATTTGTTAATGCATTTTTGCATTTTTTATCGAAATATGATGCGTTTATAAGAAAAAAATCTGGACGCAGTAAGTGCGTTTTGGTAGCGAATTTTCGGTAAATTTGCAGACTAGCTCCCGGACGCTTTTCAAAAAACTGTTTTCAGAAACCTGCCTAGGGACCTCCCTGGATCCACAAAACCCAAGAAAAATTTCTTGTTCACACCCCCCAAGGAAGTTACGGGACCAGGAGTGAATAGGGGTGCTGGGCGGGGTAGGTAGTAAAAAGGAAATATAAGCAGAAAATGCGAATAAAACGGGCTTGAAAGCTGTCTTTTTCACATATTGAAGCCATACCCCCCTTAAACCCTGCCTACCCCGCACAGCACCCCTATTCCCCCCCAAAAAAATCTTGTTTACACTCCCCAAGGAAGTTATGGGACCAGGAGTGATTAGGGGTGTATAATTTTTTTAGCTAATTTTCGTAGAACAAATTCGTTAATGCATTTTTGAATTTTTTATCGAAATATGATGCGTTTGTAAGAAAAAAAACTGGACGCAGTAAGTGCGTTTTGGTAGTGAATTTTAGGTAAATTTACAGTTTAGCTCCCGAACTCTTTTCAAAAAACTGTTTTCAGAAACCTGCCTAGACCCCCCCCCCCTGAATGCACAAACCCCAAGAAACATTTCTTGTTCACACACCCCAAGGAAGTTATGGAACCAGGAGTGAGTAGGGGTACATAATTTTTTTTTTGCTAAATTTCGTCGAACAAATTCGTTAGTGCATTTTTGCATTTTTCATCGATATATGATGCGTTTGTAAGAAAAAATCTGGGCGCAGTAAGTGCGTTTTGGTAGCGAATTTTCGGTAAATTTGCAGTTTAGCTCCCGAACGCTTTACAAAAAACTGTTTTCAGAAACCCGCCTAGCCCCTAGCCCCCCCCCCCCCCCTGGATCTACAAACCCCAAGGAAAATTTCTTGTTCACACTCCCCAAGGAAGTTACGGGACCAGGAGTGAGTTGGGGTGTATAATTTTTTTTTGCTAATATTCGTAGAACAAATTCGTTAATGCATTTTTGCATTTTTATGGAAATATGATGCGTTTGTAAGAAAAAAATCTGGACGCAGTAAGTGCGTTTTGGTAGCGAATTTTGGGTAAATTTTCAGTTTAGCTCCCGAACGTTTTTCAAAAAACTGTTTTCAGAAACCTGCCTAGACCCCCCCCCCCCTAGATCCACAAACCCCAAGAAAAATTTCTTGTTCACACACCCCCGAGGAAGTTACGGGATCAGAAGTGAGTAGGGGTGCTGAGCGGGGTAGGTAGTAAAAAGGAAATATGAGCAGAAAATTCGAATAAAGCGGGCTTGAAAGCTGTCTTTTTTACATCTTAAAGCCATAACCCCCTTAAACCCTGCCTACCCCGCACATCACCCCTATTCACTCCCAGTCCCATAACTTCCTTGGGGGGTGTAAACAAAAAATTTTTCTTGTGGTTTGTGCATCCAGGTGGGGTCCTAGTAATGTTTCTGAAAACAATTTGTCGAAAAGCGTTCGGGAGCTAATCTGCAAATTTACCGAATTTTCATTAAATCCTTCAAATTTCAATAACTCAATTTGCTATTAACGTAAGCTTTGTTGGTTAGAAAACCAACATTTAAGTTTATTTTCGGAAATTTTTTGTATATTTTCAAACCATAAGTAATTTGGATAAAATATAGTACATTGTTTCTACTACATAGGCTATACGGGTAATCAGATTGATGCCTGCTCGCATTTGCTATTAAAAACATTTTTATGGAAATTCACTTCCATAACACATTTGCTGCATCTAGACTTTTAAAATTTTTTATATATTTTCAAACAATAAAGTTATTTCGATGAAATATGGTACATTGTTTCTACTATATAGGCAACCAAGTTTGATGCCTGCTTTCATTAAAGAAAAACATTTGCTATTAAAAATATTTTAAAGAAAATTCGCTACCATAACGCACTTGCTGCGTCCAGAGATTTTTATTTCTCTGGCTGTCGTCTCAGCTGGTTCATTCCAACATTAATTTTTTTACATGCTTTGCTTGGCACACCCAACTTGCAAACCCGTATATAAAAGTCGGTACCAGTACGCTGTTATACCACTTTGGCCTCTTTAGATATACATTCACTCCTAGCTACAGTGCCCATAGCTCCCAGCACCTTTCTGTCTCCATTTACATTACTTTACAGCTCACCACCTATTCTTCTGTCGTTTGAAAACAGTCTTCCTAAATACCTAAATTGCTTCACTACTAGGTTACCACACCATACACATTTACTTTCTCCACTAGATTGCCTTTCAAGTCCAGTCATTAGTGACTTTGTTCTACGAAAATTAACTAGTGACTGGACTAAAGTTTCAACCTATCATTTGAGATTATCAATAAGCGAAACAAAACATTGACATAGTGTCAAAACTGACGTTCTTACACCTTGCAAAAAACACATAAAAGTGACTCATGGCTTTATCTGCCATATATATTTTAGATTTAGAAGGTAAACTACTTATTCAAAGACACTACCGAGGTATTCAAGACAATGAAATCGATATGTTCATGCCAATTCTGAATAAGCTTACAGATGAGAACGGCGTTGTACCAGTTTTCAATACTTCAACCGTAAGTTTTGCATTTATGAAAGTAAACGATCTGTATATTGTGGCCAGCATGCAGAAAAATGTTAACATAATGA
Source organism: Tillus elongatus (assembly GCA_964006375.1). Classification (NCBI taxonomy): domain Eukaryota; kingdom Metazoa; phylum Arthropoda; class Insecta; order Coleoptera; family Cleridae; genus Tillus; species Tillus elongatus. Next base: position 27,578,856 of record OZ023263.1, on the reverse strand, counting down.
TGGTCTTCTTCATAATGAAAAGAATTACCGATGTTCTGACAGATTACGTTAAAAGATTAGAAGAGGAAAGCATACAAGATAACTTTGTGATAATCTACGAACTACTAGATGAAATGATTGACTTTGGTTACCCGCAAATCACAGATAACTTAAAGCAATATATAACTCAAAACTCTCACAAACTAGAAAAAAACAAACGCTTTCCAATCTCACTTACAAACAGCATATCTTGGAGACCTTTTGGTATATTTTATAGAAAGAACGAAGTGTTTGTAGACGTTGTTGAGTCTCTTGATGTCACTGCAAACTCAACTGGCAGTATTTTAAGAAGTGAAGTTAACGGTGCCATTAGAATGAAAGTTAAACTTTCTGGTATGCCTCAATTAAGGCTAGGTCTCAATGACAAGTGTTTACTAGAAACAGAAGACGCTGAAAAATATTCTTCACTCTGTCTTAATGATATAAAGTTTCATCAGTGTGTTCAACTAGCAAGATATAACAATGACAAAACCATAAGTTTTATACCGCCCGATGGAGAGTTCGAGCTTGTATCGTATCGCATGGATACGAGTATTAAACCTCTGATATCGATTATTCCTCTGATTCAATATCATCCTCTTAGTCGAATTGATTATAATATTGTTGCAACGGCTCAGTTCAGAAAGACGTCAACGGCGTATAACGTAGAAATACGTATTCCCGTGCCATCTGATGTAGATTCTCCTGACCTTAACCCTAATAATGGTGTTGCAAAATACCACCCTGAAAGTAGCACGCTAATTTGGTCTATAAAGTCTTTCCAAGGAGGAAAAGAATATTCCTTAAAAGCTACGTTGCGTTTACCCACGGTAGCTTCAGAAGAAACGAAGCGACAAACTCCGATTGAAGTCAGTTTTGTTATTCCATACTTTACGATAACTGGTCTCCAAGTAAAATATTTGAAGATTGTAGAGAAGAATCCATATCAAGCTCTTACATGGGTGAGGTACATAACACAAAATGGACAGTTTCAGATAAGGCTGCCATAAAAATCGTTTGTTATTCATCATTTTGCTCGCTGATGTTACGGAATCTGCAGGCATTCAACTTATGATTGTTTAAGATTATGTGTATTTCAGCAAGTACATACATTGTTGTATTTAATATATTTTTTCACGTAATTAATTTTAGTTACGGAAAGTTCTTGACTTCCTTGCGTAACTTTATTTTATCAAAGTTAAATATTACCGATTCAGAACATCAGAATTACGCCAAAAATCACAAAATTATAAAAGCGCGTCATGGGCTAGATTCATATTCGACAACGAAGATATATTCCTCAGTAGCTGTCACCAACTATCGACAAAAAATTATCTTATTTATATAGGTACGTAAACTACTCATGATGCAATCACTGGATAACGCTAACGCAACCTCATGAAATATGCGCATATATATGCGGGAAATTTGAAAAAAATATGCACCAACTTGAATAAAATATGCACAAAAATATCGATATATGCAATGCATAAATAATCCTAGTAAACCAATAAAACAAGTTTTTAAACGTCTAAGCTATTAATTTTATTCAGAATCAACACCACATAGGACCCTAATTATATTATTAATTAATTATTTATTTTTTTATTTAATATTATTGGCTGCGGCATCTCAGGCCATTAGCACATTTTTCCCATCATTAAATATTTTTTAAAATTTGCCAGACAGAGTCAAATTGGCTCGCCCGGGAATCGAACCCGGGACCTCTCGCTTTGCAGGCTGGTACCTAGCCACCTGCGCCACGAGGGCATCTTAATTAATTATTCATTTATATTATTTGCATTTATTACTATTAACAGATATTATTAAGTAGCGCTCTAAATTATCTATTTTGAAAGATTGCCTTCTCTCAGTTAGTAAGTTTTATACGAAGAAAAACTCCGTTCTACGTCGACTGAGGTAATTGGAGCATATTTTAAGCTTGGCAATATGGTAGGGTCTACATTGTTTAAATCGTCTGGAAAATCTCCATCCAGAGCTTTTGCAATCTGCATTAACTTGGTAAAACCCTAATTTTTTGTGAGTGTTTCTGATATTTTTTTGTAATTTGGTTTGCAATAGGCCCATTTGCTTTATCAATAGTTTCTTTGAAATGTTCTATTAGTTTAACTGACTCAGTTAGCAAAACATTTTGCTGCTAATTTTTTTTATAGTTTCTGTAACTATTTTATAAAAATTATAATTATAATTATAAAACATAATTGCTGGCTCAATTTTGGGGGTCCACTGAAATAATTTTTGCTTGTTTCACTGACGCACCTGCGTCATCTGCAAATTCAAGCATTACCTCCGTGATTTCTCTAAAATGTTCAAAATAAAATAAGGCTGCCTCGATCCAGGTTCCCCATCGCGTGATTACAGGTCTAGGAGGTAATGGTACCCCAGACAGAACTTCTCTTGAACTCTTAAAGGAGTTTTAACGAACACTTTTAAATGAATTCCAACTATTCGATGTATGAAGCAGCATCGGTAAGCAGTAATAAAACTTTATCAACTGTTACAACATTTGGTAAAAACACGTTCGACAGAGCCTCTTGAATAAATCTTGTTATAGTAATATTATTTGTTTTTTCCAATTCTTTGACTGCAATTAAATAAGGTCTAGATAAAAAAATTTCAGTTAAGGTGCCTATCATTAAATTAGCAATATATCTACCACGAACATCTTGAGTTTTATCTACTACAACGTAACAAAAAATATTTTTTATAAGACTTTCTGCTTCTGAAAAAGTTTCTAAATGGCATTTTTTAACCATATTTTATTCTCAAAGTACTTTCATCTGGTATAGACTGTTTACAATATTTTTCCAAAAATGACTTCAAGATAGTGTTATTTAATTTATTCGGTGGAATGTTAGAAGCAACCATTGCCTTGCATAAGTCAAATTTAAAAGTATCCTCTTCCGCTTTCTTTGTTTAGTTTCCCAAATATTCTCGTATTGATGCTTGGGATGCATTATTTGAATTTCATTTTTCACAATTTCTTTGATACATAGGTGTCTTACAGTGTTGGTCTAAGAGATATTTCCTTGCGCTTGGAATCTGTTAAAAAAAATCAATATTACTACAGGCATCTACATTTTTTTCGGATAAATAGAAATTTAGTATTGTTTTTAATAAAAATAAAATAGTATATTTTTTATTTGTATTTCAGTAATTTTTTTTAAGAACTGCAAGGTATTTTTTAATACTTTATTTAATTTTTTGTTTCGATTGAATTTTATGCTATGTGAAAACTGGAACCTGTGATGAGCACCGATAAGCACATTTGGAGAACCCAAATCACCACAACACATATTTCAGAGACCTTACGATCGTTTTGTTGACCATGTCAGCGTCTTCAGAGGAAGAAAAATTCTAAAATTTTCTAGAATTTTTCTTTCTCTGAAGACGTTGACATGGTCAACGAAACGATCGTAAGCTCTCTAAAATATGTGTTGTGATTTGGGTGTTCTCCAAGTGTAATTATTAGTGCTTAGGGTTAATATCATTATAAGTAAATTACCTACCAAAATTTGGCTCTGTAGGTTAAAACATAAAGTTATGGGCATTTAAAGAAACATTAATTAAGGGTTTCCTCAAAACGTTAAAGTCGCGATTTAAAACGTCAAAATTGGCAACATTTAGGCAAAGAACCTGAAACTAATAGGAGCGATGGAAAGAAAATGTCTTAAGAAGAATGTTTTACAAAGCCTGAAGTTTTAAATTCAACCATCATTGTCTTCATTTTACTAAAATATTTCCAGAAAATTCATTTCAAATAGACCCTTTCTCTGATGTTTTGGCAGTAGCCTTAGCTATTAGAGTTTATCGTTTAATGGTATATAATTTTTGTCGAATTTTCGTAAAAAATCAATAAAGTTCAATATACCCGTTATAAGATACGAAAAAAAAAAGTTATACATTAATTATAGGGTGTCTTGAACTACATCTTAAAGAGAAATTCTACAATCACAGGGTGGCTCATAAGCCGTTGGTGATATAAATTCTCTTTTTTTTAATCGAACACGCCTTATTGAATTTTTGCATTTTCCATCGAAATATAATGCATGTTTGTAAGAAAAGAAATTCGGGACGCAGCAAGTGCGTTATGATAGCGCATTTTCATTAAATGCTTCAAATTTGAATAGCTCAATTTGCTATTAACCTATAAGGTTGACCAAGAATCCAGACATGGCACATTGTTTCTACTATATAGGTTATACTGGTATCCAAATTTGATGCCTGCTTTCTTTAAAAAACACACATATTTGCTATTAAATTTTTTTAATGCAAATTCGCTACCATAACGCGCTTGCTACGTCCAGACTTTTTTCAATCTCGATTGCTTCGCGGATAATTCTCATTTTGAAGTTGTAAACCTGTGCTATTGTTTTGGCATTATCGAAGTCTATTTTGTGCCCTGTATGAAAATGATGCATGGCCAGCGCCGATGAGGGGTCGGATTTTCTAACTGCGAGGGTGTGTTCGTATATTCTATTGTGGATACGTCTTTTTGTTTGTCCTACCTAAGTTCGGAAACAGTCAGAACAAGAAATTTCGTAAACTCCGTGGGATTCGTTTGGAATTGTATTCTTTGAGAGTTTTTATCATATTTGACAGTTTTTGCTCTGTTGTGAATACGGTTTTGATATTATGGGTTCTAAAAATTCGGCTGATTTTGTTGGTGACACCTTTAATAGTGAAAACACTGTGTGTTGTTGTGTAGACTCTGTTTGTTCTTGTTGTGGTGTAGTGGTTTGTTGTTGTGCGTTTCTAATGTTTTGTAGTATGTGATTGTTGTCTTATTGCCACAACTTGGAAGTCCTCGGGACAAAAGAGCGGGCATAACAAGAAGTTCTTTGTCTGGTGACCTGGACAGTAAAAGGGTGCATTCGCTATGTTCCCCTGGTAAATCTGATGGGGGCAGCAGGTGGAGGAACAATGGAAGAAAGCTCCTCTGACCAGTGCCCGTGCAGATATCTATAGATGAGAGAGAGAGGTCACCAACGGCACGTCGGTGTGCAAGTGATGGCAACCTTTGGGTGAGGGTCGGGTCACCGTTGAGACGTATAGCTCTCTTCAAAATGTAGTCCAGGATAGCGAGTGTAGAAGCGGCAGCGGCACCCCAGATGTGGGATCACTATTCGAGGTTTGGCCTTATTTTTGACGTATATAAGGTATAGAGATTAGCTGGTCAAAAGTATTTGCGAACCCGGAAGAGGGAACCTAATTTCTTAGCAGCCGCTTCTGCAATTGATGTGACATGTTGGTGCCAATTAAGATTTCGATCCACAGAAATGCCAATAAGTGAAAAGGACTCATTACTTTCGATAACTTAGTTGTTCATTGTGATGGGCCTAGGGCTGGTGCATCTCTTATCAGATAGAAAGCAAGACTAAGATGTGGTGGCGTTGAATTGTATAAGATTTCTACCTTCCCAGTCTAATATTTTTTGGAGATCCACAGAGACAGAACCCTCCATGAGTCTGTTATCCTCATCTAATTGGGCTAAAGAGACATGCTTAGAATATTGTATATTTGAGTGGATGCTGCTGTCATCCGCGTAACTGTGAACTGGGTTGTATGTGCTAGAGAGGAGGTCAATGATGTGGAGAAGAAACAAGGTAGGGGCTAAGGCTGAACCTTGAGGGATTCCTGCATTAATTGGATACAGTTTAGAGGAATGGCTATCCACGACAACATAAATGCTCCGGCTGGAGAGGAAATTTGCTGTCCAGGTACATAGTTTTCGTGGTAGGCCATAGACCAGAAGTTTATTCAGCAGCGCTGCGTGCCAGACCTGGTCGAATGCTTTGGATATGTCTAAAGCGACAATCTGCGATTCACCGTGTAGTTCCATAGACTTGTTCCAAGAATGGGTGACAAAGGAAAGGAGGTCGGCGGTTGATCTGCGCTGACGGAATCCATACTGCCTGGGGTGAATTAGACTGTGTTTTTCAAGAAATTTTAGTAATTCGGTGTTTATATAATTTTCCATCACTTTAGAGACGACTGAAAGGAGAGAAATAGGCCTTTAGTTTCTAGGAAGCGCTTTGTATGCTTTCTCGGGGACGGGTTGTACTCGAGCAGTTTTCCAGTACCAATTTCTCTTCTTTTTACGAAAATTCGCTAACAATAAAGAACAACTATAAATTCTACCGACAAATGTAATGAAACTTTTGGATGGAAAATCATCAGGCTTACATCAAATGCTTTTAATGGTTAAAAATATCATCAAATTGGTAAGTGTTTAATTAGAGGTTTTTACTTTGTGAGTGATCTTGACGACACTAATGTGATAAAACACTAAATCTGTTCGAAATATTATGATAATGGTTTGACCGAACCAATTAACTTTTCAATTGCAATAACCTGTCCTCCTGCAAGTTTATGCAAAATCTGCTTAGAGCTTAACATCTGTGAAAACGTTTTACGTCAAGTTCGATAATTAAAGGTAAAGAAACAATAGATTCAATCTTCTGATAAGGTTTTAATTTTTGAAACTAGTGTTTTGTGGGAACTGAAATCAATATTAGTCATATACTTCTGTTATAAGGTCCTCATTCATCATTATTGCGCCAAACGAGTAATAATCGCTCCAGTGAAGTCGCTAAAATGAAGAAGTTCTTAGTGATTGTGCTCGTAACAACCTTTTCGTCCGTATCTTATGCAGGTGAGTATAAATATAATTAATAATTTTAAGCTTTTATCAGTCTACATATGTTTTTGTCTGGATTTACATGCTCAGATTTTATTTACAATCAAAGAAACTATACACACTATGTAGGTAATATTCCATCAAGCTTGCAGAATCATTTTCAAAGAAAGTGTGAGTTTTATAGATAATTTACAGAAAGCCTCCTGGAACTTTAATGTAGTAAATTGTTACAAAGTTTCGTTATACTTATGAATGTTAACTTACAGAAAATTAAAATTTTAAAAGCGTTTTGCAAAGTTGCAAATTTCATTGCAACTTACAATAATAATAACAATAACAATAATACTAATGCTTTATTGTCACCAAAACACATAGACCAACAATAAGTAATTGGTAGATTTATACTATACAGTTTGTAAAAGAAGTGTGGAATATTGGCAATATTTAGAAAACTACTGAACATATTTTTTGACATTTGGTATATTGATGTACTTAAATTGAATACTCTGTTGACAATTAAAAAGTTCGGGACGCAGCAAGTGCGTTATGATTATGAACTTTCATTAAATGTTTCAAATTTGAATAACTCGATTTTATATAAACTTAGAAAGTTTAATATGGGTATGCAATAAGGTTTTTCCCAAGGAAACATATCCGCCAAATTTCATTAAAATAGCTTTGTAATTTTCGGAAACAATTTTTTTTTTCGAAAGAAAACTCAAAATTTTCCTGGAAAACCTTGTCCGATTTTCCTCGTTAACGAACTCATCCAAGCCATTAATAAAATAAAGGCACTTGCGGAATTTCATCCAAGTCGGTTAATTATTTTTTGAGATATCGGTTGTATACACACCCACCACACAAATATATATATATATATATATATATATATATATATATATATATATATATATATATATATATATATATATATATATATATATATAAAACATGTACAAGAAAGTCCGGGAGGTTGCTGGCTTGTATAACAAGAAAACTACTAACATACTAGAGGATAGCACGGGAAAAGCTATTATTGATGAAAGTGAAATTCTTGAAGTATGGAGTAAATATGTGTTTGAATTGTTTAAAGAAGACAGGCCAAACATGCAGGGTAATGCAAATCTAGACGAAGGGCCAGAAATTTTAAAATCCGAAGTTCTCCATGCCATAAAATCAGCCAAAACCAAGAAAGCAACTGATCCAGACGACATCCAAGCAGAGCTCTAACACATGATCCACGAAGACCACATCAGTGCTCTGGTTAAGTTTTTTAACAGTATATATACTACTGGTGAAATACCCGAAGAATGGTTGAAGTCTGTTTTTATAGCACTTCCGAAGAAACAGCGAGCAAAGAAGTGCGACGAATATAGATTAATTAGCCTGATGAGTCATACATTAAAGGTGTTTCTTCGCATAATACATGGAAGGATGAGAAGTCGGTGCGAGGGGGACCTGGATGGGACGGAGTTTGGCTTTAGGAATGCACTAGGCACCCGGGAAACACTTTTTGCCCTAAATAGACTTCTTCAGAAGTGTAGTGACCAACGCAAGGATATTTATGTGTGTTTCATACACTATGAAAAAGCCTTCGATAGGGTTCAGCATGAAACACTTTTAAACATACTAAGAACTTTGGGAATCGATGAGAGAGATCTGAAAATTATAGAGAACTTATATTGGAAGCAGAAAGCAGTGGTCCGAATCGATGGAAGACTAACCGATGAATGTCGCATTCAACAAGGCGTCAGACAGGGATGCATTCTCTCCCCGATATTGTTCAACATCTACTCGGATACATTCTTTAAGAAGGCTTTGCAAGACAAAGACCTTGGAGTGAAGATTAACGGTGAACTGATTAATAACATTCGATATGCCGACGATACGGTCATCTTGTGCGATAGTGTCCGGGGCCTTCAAGAGTTGTTGGGTAGTGTAAACACGACAGAAAGGAAAATGGGTTTGAAAATAAATGTCAATAAGACAAAATTTATGATATTCAGTCGCCAACCGCACGCCGATGCTTCCCTACAGTTAGACCAACAAAACATTGAGAGAGTTACCCAATTCAAATACCTTGGTTGTTACAGAACATCTAGACCCTGATAAAGAGATAAAGTGCAGAATCAGATCAAAGAATGATCAAATGTTACATTTGGTCCGTGTTGTTGTATGGAGGTGAGACCTGGACTCTGAGGGCTGCTACGATCAGTCGACTTGAAGCGTTTGAGATGTTGTTGCACAGAAGAATTCTTCAAATACCCTGGACAGCTATGCAGACCAACGAAGCAGTATTAAATAGAGCGAAAGCCGTCCGTGAATTATTTGTCACTATTAAGGTGCGAAAGATATCATACCTGGAACATGTTCTTAGAGGAGACCGATGCAAGGTGCTCCAGCTTATAATGAAAAGTAAAATTGAAGGCATCCGAGGAATTGGAAGGAAACAGATGTCATGGCTAAAGAACATTCGCGATTGGATTGGAATACGCAGTGCCGAATAACTATTCAGATTAACCGAAAACCGCGAATAACTCGCCAATGTAATTGCCAACGTTAGGGGGACCTGATACGGCACCGAAAGAAGATGATATATATATATATATATATATATATATATATATATATATATATATATATATATATATATATATATATATATATATATATATATATATATATGAACATATAAAAATTGAAACTGACACCGGATATGGGTTCTAGGAGTTCTAGTTCGCGCTGGTTTGCATAAATGTTTGCAAAGTCTCACCATCGATACCTCTTTATTATTGAATTTTTTTTAAAATAAAAACTCACTAAAAGGTATGTGTAACTATACAGGTGACTCAAAAATAATACCAACATTTTTATTTCAAGTGGAACATCCTGTATGTTTTTGCGTTTCCTTAATTTACATCTAATTTAAGGTCTAATTATATTTGAAGTTTTTTTCCTATCTCCATTCACTACTGAAAAAAATGGCTATTAAAAATCAAACAAAAGAATTTCAGGACGCAGCAAATGCGTTATAGTAGCGAATTTTCATAAAAATTGTACACTACTATTATTATACGGCATATTAGTAAAGTTAACACTTTAAACTTATACAGACCTTGAAGATTGATTTTAGAGGTCCTAGTACGCAAACATTTGAAGAATTATTGCGAAAGTGTTACGATCGATATCTCTCTATTTTCAAAAGAATCTTGGATGCTAACTTCTTTTGAGAAAAATGCTTAAAACTCAATTTTCTATGAAGCTAAAGAACTAAATTCTGCTATATCTGTAGATAGTGTAAGTCTTTTTAAAAGAAACTTGTATTGCAAATTTTATTAAAAGTATACAAAAGATTTCCAGAAGGAACCTTAATTCATATTTAGAAAAGTAGAGTATCTGCCAAATTATAAACGTAGCAATTTCGCTTTAGTCAACCTAATCAATCCGGTTTTTTCAATATCAACAATAACAAAATTATAGTTTCAGACTCAAAGGTGATAAACTTATTTAGGGGTTTTAAACAAAAATTAGATCTTGTTCAAAACGTATGAAATCTGTGCACTTTTGTTTCCCCAAATGTCAAAATAAAACATAAAAAACATACATTTATCGAACTGGATTCGATCGCGTAACCTTATGCTTATGAGCAAGCGAGACGCCTCTGATCCATCTGGGTATACGTGAAAAAACGTTTTGTTTAGGTGATACATTAGATCGGCTTCATGTCCGGGATATTATATTGAAAGTGTACGTAACAATTAGTAGAATTACCATTGGCACACATCTCACGACTGTTTCGGTCTCATGTCACGTCTTATGTTTAAGTTTAAAGATTGATTTTTATACTTAGTTGGCTTGATTTTATTTACATTCGTATGCTGCACAAAAACTCTATTTGAGGTCGTTCATAAAGCTACAAATATAGTGTCTTTTGATAATTGGTTAGATCCCCCAGTTAAACAACAACTACTTTGCAAATTTTTAATTTCATGTCGGTTATCGTTTTCCATAATTGCGGCTGAGCTTTTACGATTGTTGGCTCGGGTTATTCCTGGTATACGAGTATATTTAGTTTGGTTACCGTTGATGTATGGTTTATACCTGTTGTATGAATCAATCCACGCCCGGCAGTTAACTACTCTGTCTCTCAGGCATTGGACTTTAAGCACTAAGTCGTCTCAACGCATGTCTTTGGGATTTTATTTTCACTTTAGAAGAAAATATATATATATATACTGTGTACCACATTTCTTAAAATTTACAACCTAGGTTTATTTGCACTATTTCTAGCCACACGTAAAGTCTCATTTCAGTTATCCTGATATTTACAGCAATATAGCGTTTTCAAAAAGATTTTCCCGATTTTTCACCGGAAAAACTTGAGCATAAAGGCTGATTAACGAACTCAACCTCGGTTCGATTTTTTCCAAGTTTGATTGAAATTAGTTTAGTATGTTTTTAGTTATCGCTCGGATACATCCATATATATATATATATATATATATATATATATATATATATATATATATATATATATATATATATATATATAATATTAGCTGCTTTAAACATAGATTAAAATTATTTTTGGTTGAAAATTCTTTTTATCATATCAGTGAATTTACTGAAAGGTGTACCCTGAGCAACGGAGAGAATGACCGTTGTAACTGTATATTTAGGTTTAATGTAAAATGATTGTATATTTTTGTAGTTGGTTCTGTATGTAAAGTGCTGTTGTTATTTTTTGACTTCTGTTTTTGTATATATTTAAGACTGACATTTTAGGTTTTTCTAATTCTTTGACGTGCCTGTAGTATGTATGTACTTGATCAAAGGCTAATAAAGTTATCTATCTATCTATCTATCTATCTATCTATCTATATATATATATATATATATATATATATATATATATATATATATATATATATATATATATACATTTTAACGGACCTAGGTTTTGGGTTCTAAGGACCCAAATTTGCGCTCATCTGAAGAAATTTTTTCAAATGGTTTTCATCGTGACTTCTCTATTCTTCTCTATTTTTCTTAAACTAAAACTACAAAGCATATTTTTTGAGACTTGGTATATTTATGCATTTAAGTTCAATACACTTTTGACAAGTTAAAAGGTATGTGTAACTATACAGGGTGGCCAAGAAATAAAACCAACTTTGTTATTTTAAATGGTACACCTGTATATTTTGCAGATTCTAATAAGTATTTAAGAGATAAATTCAATGATGTAAGTTTTAAGTTGATTATCAGTACGTCAGTAAATAATATTCTAAGAGCAGTGCTAATACTCGGTTTTAAAGTTTATCAATCGAAAACAGGACCCCATAGCCATTATTATTATTGTATAACCGGGAGAAATAACTAATGTATCGTGTAGTGATAGTAACAGTATGGGCATTTTAGCTAATTTTTATTTAAAAAATTAACTATAAGAGAGGTATCGGTGGTGAGACTCTGCAAATTCTTTTCTCAAATAAACGCGAACCAGGACCTCCAGCACCCATATCCGGGGTAAGTTTCTATATATATATATATATATATATATATATATATATATATATATATATATATATATATATATATATATATATATATATATATATATATATATCTGTGTATGTGTGTGTGTGTGACCAACCGATAACAAAAAAGTAATAAACCGGTTTGGATGAAACTCAGCAGGTACCTTTCTTTTATTAATAGCTTGGACGAGTTCGTTAGCCAGGAAAATCAGACAAGGTTTTCCGCGAAAATTTTGAGTTTTTGTTCGAAAAAAAAATTTATCTCTGAAAGTTACAAAGCTATTTGAATGAAAGTTGGTGAATATGTTTCCTTGGGGGACACCTTACTATATGCCGAAATTGAATTTTCTACTTTTATAGGAAATTGAGTTATTCAAATTTGAAACATTTAATGAAAATTCACTACCATAACGCACTTGCTGCGTCCTGAACTTTTTTAGGTTATTGTTAACAGTCGCACCTTATTTTAAATTGATCTATCTGTCGCAAAAATTTATAACTGTATTATTTCTTTACAGATGTCACATGTGAAGGCATGCCTTGTCCTTCACAAACCACAAGCTGCAAAACACGTTCGAAAAGCAGTTTTGATAAAAGTCATATTGTTAAAACTGTTACCTGTCTCAATGCACACCGTAAGTAATTATTTGGATAGTTTTGTTTAATGTTAGTGATCATAACTAGCTTCTGGTAATAATAAAAAGTGTAATCAATTATTCTTAAAAACCGGTGCATCGTATCAACAACAAACAGTTAGGTGCCCTCTGTCAACAAAAAATTAAGCTTTTAAATTTGATAGTGTCACACCTGTCTCTATGGTAATTAAGTTTATGTACTCTGTTTCTTCTATGGTCACAGGCAGCTTATAAAAGTGTGTTGGTAAGAGCGAACACTCTGGAATTATATTTCTAGAACGAACCACAAGTGACAGGAACGATGTAGAAAGGTCTAGAATCTTTATGGACAGTATAAATAGGCGAGCCGCACATAGAGTAAGTCAGTTAACAGTGGGTTAGTGTTGATGTGTAATAAGCGATCATAGACAGAAATATTTTAGGTGATAGTGGTGTTGGAAAATAGTTGGCTCTAATAAATTAGTAGTTTGAAAAGCTATGTTTTATTAGTGAACCAATCCAGAATCCCGAAGAACGTAAAAACTGGTGTCAGAACTGAGATATTTGAAGCTGTTAGAAGATATTTTCCAGAATATTCGTTGAGCAACGTGTAAATTTCTGAATTATTGAGAAAATTACTGACAGAAGTAACCAACTACTTGTATTTTTGATCCAGAACAAAGTGTGTGCCAGCTTTAAGTATGACCAAGCCACGTAGCGCAGCAGCCAATATGGACACCCAGCTATTAGAGTTGATTAAAGAAATGAAAGGAGAAGCGAGAAAAGAAGATGAAGAAGCGAGAAAAAGATATGAAGAAGCCAGAAAAGGGGATGAAGAGGCGAAAGAAGAGTTGAGAAAAGACACGAAACCCAGAAAGAAAGAAAATTCTACAAGAACAAGCCAGCAGAATAGTGAATATTACTTCATGTGTGGACGAGCGTATAAAGCAGGTAAAAGACCACATCTTCCAACAAGCATAAAGTGGAGTAAGAAGTGTCAGGACGATGTACATGACAAGCTGACGACTATGCAAGAGGTACAAGCGAAAGTACAGCACAAAATGCAAACACTAGAAAAGAAGTGTAACACCCTGGTCAAAGGAAACATCAGACTCGAAGATAGCCCCCTAGCAAAAATTTAGGTTATCACAGTTGATGGCTCAGTCCCATGGAGTATTTATCCACGCCAGTTCGAAGCTGCTACTACAGCAAATGATTGGGCCGAGAGGGAGAGGGAGAGAGAGAGAGAGAGAGAGAAAACGACCTTGTTAATTGTAGCTCTCAGAGGAGATACCCTAGATGTGCTCCAAGGTATTCCCAGGGAAGAACCGTTGAGTTTTGACAGCGTTAGACATCAATTAGAGATGAAGTTTGGCGACTACAATTTACAACAGCTGTATCGATTCCAGTTGAAAAATCATTGTAAAAAATCGGGCGAAAGTCTCCAACATCCCAACGCCGACGTTGTCAGACTGACACGATTAGCCTACCCCATAGCTTCGATGGAGTTTTTAAACCAGCTGTCGCTGCACACCTTCATTGGCGGCATCAGAGATACCGACACCCAACAGTCGCTGAGGATGGCGAGACACAAAAACTTGATCGATGCTTTGGCACATTCCTTAGAGTTTCAAGCAAGCGTTAGAAAGTCATGTAAAGATTCCCAGTGTCCAAGTCTGAGAACAAAATAAAAAGATTCATCCCAGGTCATGTAGCTACTAGAGAATATAGCAGAACAGATAAGGCATACGTCTCATGAGCACCCAATAAGAGCTCACCGTGCAAATGCCTTGCGTTGCTGGAACTGCGGTAAGTGAGTTAGTGTTGGTGTATAATAAACGATTATAGAAGGCGTATAGTGAAATATAGTTCTATGGTAATGGTAATAGAAAGAAATATTTTAGTTGATGGTGGTGCTGGAAAATAGTTGGTTACAATAAATTATCGTCAGAAAGCCATGTGAAAATTCGCAGTCTCCAAGTCCGAGAAGAAAAAACAGATTCATCCAAGGTCATGCAGGTACTAGAGAAAATAGCAGAACAAATAAGGCATATTTCTCATGGGCACCCAATTTGCTCCTCACCGTGCAAATGCCTTGCGTTGCTGAAACTGCGGCAAGGTGGAATATATACGAGGCGAATGTTGGGCTCTAAGATCAGCCGCATGGGAAAAAGTGAAGCTAAGGCCGGTAACTGTTTCTCAGACTAGCAATTCTGGCAGCGCTCTGGTCGTACATGGATACGTAAGCGGCAATAATACCCAGATGGTCGTCGACACTGGCGCACCTAGGACGATTATTCGCTGCGACATGGTACCAAGATGGCGAGTAAGAGAGCCAAACATAGTGTACAGAGTAAATGAATCACGTTTTTAAGAAACCCCACAGAAAAAACGAAAAAACAACTGTTATGCAAAATGACATCATACTACTGAAAATATACTTTTAGGGTTTGTGAAGGTATGTGAATACGTTAAAAAATTCGCACAAATTTAAATGTACAGCTTCTACTGCATCAGTAAAAGCATAAAATGGCGATTAGACATGTGTGGTTTCTAAAATACAAGTTTTTTTGACGAGAATTTTTTTAGTAATTAATTTTTATTTGATCAGCAACTTATTTTAATAGGTACATGATTAGGTAAATGTTTAATATTCAACAACGTCTTCAGCTTCTCCACCCACTATTGGCCAGGAAAATATTTCTTAATAAAAATTTCTTATCAGTTCGTCTTGGTCCCGAGTAAATCGCTCAAGTTTCTTTTTTGGCACTAATTGTTACCTTGACGTCTGGATAGGCAACTTCGTCGGGAAATGATGTGATTTGCTTAGATGTGTTGAGTTTAAATTCATGTTCAATGAGACCATCATTGTAGTTGCGAGCAAAGACATAACATTTCTTGTCTTCGGTATGAGTGAACTGCATAAAAGTTGAAATACTGAAGGAAACTTTCTCACCTTTTGGTATCCCTCTACTTAAGAAAGCTGTAGAGAAGCAATTTTTTTATAGAATTAGGGCCACCATTTTTTGTAATCTTTTATAACGCTGTTTTCTTCATCCAACAAATAACGGGAAAAACGTCTTTTGGGGTTTGACGTGATGATTAGTTCAGTATATCCTTTCAATAAAAAAAATCTGTCATTTTTCCTTATCTTTTTTTGAACCACAGCGAAGTTCCTATCACAAGGCATGAAGGAGTGCCCTCTTATAGGAAAATACTGGCTAACAGTCATAAAACGTCCAAGATCTACAAGCGCTCTACACATCCTTTTTCGCCACATCCGTCGGAAAAAATATGAAAATGTCTGATAGTTTCAGGAATTTCTCGCCTCATGTAGTCCATGATAAAAGCACAAACCTCGTTGGGCCCTTTTTTGCCCACACCTTAATGATAGATGCAAAAGAGCGACGCATCCGTTTTTAAATTATGGATATTAAAGACGTTCACTGTAAGCTGGTGTAAATAAAATGTGTCCTGGACAGGAATCGAGGGAAAAGAGAGATTTTGCATGTAGTCAATACATATCCCTCCAACCGATGGATCGTTTCGGCATAACTCTTGGATTGGCTCCATTTTCGTAAAAACCTTCTTTGCTCTTCTCTGATGGACTATCTTTTCAGCAACAGTAACCCTTTTTGCAACATCGTTTAAAGACTTCAATTTAATCTTGTTGGTAAATTCCTCGCACGTACAGCATGTATCCACTTGGGGCCTTCCAAAAGATAAACTAAATTTTTATCGAAAAATTCGTCTATAAAAACTGTATTTTACAGAACATTCTCAAGCTCTGTATCTAGTTTCTCTAAAATATTGGTAGTCACGGTTAGTGTAATGAGTGCGTTTAACAGGAAAGGATATAATATGATCTTCTATCAATCTTATGACTTTTCCAGATATGGCACTTCCAGAAGTTTGTTTTCCTCGATAGTCTCTAGGAGATTTTCTCTGAGAAATTATATTTGACAAACTCCGGACACGATCAATGGTTATGGCATGTAGATTGATAAATGCGGCCTTCCATACTGCAAACTTACCAGAACTTGACGATACAAAGTATGCGATTTAGGTTTCGCACCCTCTGGATATACTCGTGGACATTTTCTTGCCACTGGATTACATTCTATCAAAGCCTGGAGATACGCATCCTGATCATTTTTTGTAGTAAAATAATACAACTTCTTGCAGATTTCAGCACGATCACCTTCAGGTATTTTTGAAAAACAGTTTCTCCAAAAAATATATCATCAAATTTATTATTAGGAAGTTAGTTCTATGGACATATAGTAACATAGAGAAATATTTTAGTTGATGGTGGTGTTGGAAAATAATTGGTTATGGTAAATTAATAGTTTAAAAAGTTGTGTTTTGTTAGTCAACGAATCCAGAACCCCGAAGAACGTAGCAACCTGTGTCAGAAGTGGGATTTTCAAGCTGCCAGCGGAAATATTTTCCAGAATATTTGTTGAACAACGTGGAAATTTCTAGAATGTCTGGAAGATCAATGTCAGCGGTAATTCACAACTGGGTGTGTTTTTGAAACAGAATAAACTGTGTACCAGCTTTACGTTTGTCTCTGCATAAGACACGTAACGCAACAGCCAGTATGGACACCCAGCTATTGGAAACGATTTTTAAAAATGGACGAAGAAGCTAAATTAGCACTAGAAGAAGCTAGCAAAATGGGTGAAGAAGCAAAAGAATAAATTAGAAAATGGACGGAGACGTCAGAAGGATGGATGAAAGGGCAAAAGAAGAAATGATACGAAATGATAAAGAGGCAAGAGAAGAAATGAAATAAGAGATGAAGAAGCAAATCAATAAATGAGACGAAGAGACGAAGAAGCCAAAAAGAAAGATGAAGAAACAAAGATATTTCTACAAGAACACGCTAGTAGAATTGAGGATATTACTTCATGTGTGGACGAACGTATCAGCAGGTAAAAGACATCTTTCAGCAAGTAGACAGCCGATTAAGGGGTATCAGCGACGATATACATGACAAGCTGATTAGTGCACAAGAGGCACAAGGGGAAGTACAGCAGCAGAAGCAATCACTAGAAAAGAAGTATGCTACCCTAGCCAAAGGGAACCTCAGACTCGCAGATAGCTCCATCGTTATAATTAAGGTTCCCACATGTGGTGGCTCAGCCACATGGGGTATTTATCTACGCCAGTTCAGAAGCGCTGCTATAGCAAATAGTTGGGGTGGGAAAGAGAAAGCGACTTCGTTAATTGTAGCTCTCAGAGGAGATGCCCCAGTTGTGCTCCAAGGTATTCCCAGGGAAGAATCGATGAGTTTTGACAGCATTAGACATCAATTAGAGATGAAGTTTGGCGACGAGCATTTACAACAGCTGTATCGATTCCAGATAAAAAATAGTTGTCAGAAATCGGACGAAAGTCTCCAACATCTCCACGCCGACGTCGTCAGGCTGACATGATTAGCGTATCTCATAGCTGCGATAGAGTTTTTAAACAAGTTGTCGCCGCAACCATTCATTGACGGCATCAGGGATACCGACACGCAACAGGCGCTGAGGATAGCGAGACATAAAAACTTGAGCGATGCTTTGGCACATTCCTTGGAGTTTGAATCGGCAAAGCAAACGTTAAAAAGTCCTCTAAAGGTTTGCAGTGTCAAAGTCCGAGAAGAAAATAAAAAGATGTATCCAAGGTCATGCAGCTAGTAGAGAAGATAGCAGAACAGATAAGGCCTAGGTCTCATGAGCACCTAATAAGAGTTCACCGTGCAAATGCCTTGCGTTGTTGGAGCTGCGGCAAGTGAGTTAGTGTTGGTGTATAATAAGCGATCATAGAAGGCATATAGTGCAATATAGTTCTATGGACATATGGTAATAGAGAATATTTTAGTTGATGGTGGTGTTGGGAAATAGTTTGTGAATTAGTAGTTTGAAAGCTGTGTTTTGTTAGTCAGCAAATACAGAACCCCAAAAAACGTAACAATATAATATACGCACATCAGAAAAGTCTAGGGATATTGTTTAAATTCACGTATTTTTTTCTTGATATGATTCAAGAAGAAAACAAAAAATATATGGTATATGTAAGTGTTTAATATTACATAAAATCAAATATTTTATTTTAAAAAAACCTAGAGGATTGTAAATAAATATATATATATATATATATATATATATATATATATATATATATATATATATATATATATATATATATATATATATATATATATATATATATATATATATATATATATATATCCTGAAACACACTATTTTAAGAATTTTTCAAAAACTTCCGAGCAAGTAAGGAAAAATTTAATACAAAGTATGACCTCCACTTTGAGTAATTACAGCTCTACATCTATTGCTCATGGACAAAATGAGATTGTCAAGATCGCCTTGTGGTGAGCGTACCCACTCTGCTGTCAGAAGCTCCTGGAATGTAAACGCATTGTTGATGTTACCCATTTGTGGAGTAATTTCTCGTTGAAGCATATCCCAGACATGCTCTATCGGACTCAGATCCGGGGATTGTGCTGGCCATGGTAAAACCCCAATTCCTGCGTTATCCAACCAGTTGGTTACGATGCCTGCGGTATGTGGACGGGCATTATCATGTATTAGGTGGAAGTTGTGGCCAACAGAGCCTGCAAATAGATGCAAGATGGGTTGAAGAATGGTTTTAAGATATAGCCGAGCTGCTAGGAAGCGATTTGGAAATACGAGTTCAGTTCTGCCGCCAATAATTATTCCGCCCCATGCAATTATTTTACCACTTCTGTATATGTACACTTCCTGAATATGTCTTAAGCGTTCTGCTTTTCCAGATCGTCTCCACACCCTTATTCGACGAGAATCCGGATGGAAACCAAACCTAGATTCGTCTGTGAATAAAACTATACCCCACTTATCTGCAGTCCAATTCATATAATTTTGACACCAGTCCAATCTTGCAGCGCGATTCCCTCTGGAATCTGAGTGGTCGTCTACTAGAAAGGTTTGCTTCGTGAAGACGATTTCTTACAGTACCTCGGCTAATGGTTACATTATCCGCCCTTTGCAGAGTCGTAACCAATTCAGATGCCGTAATGTTAGGCTGCCTTCTGGAAGTTAAACATAAAAATCTATCCTGACCTGCCGTCGTAGAGCGTCCTCGTCCTGGATGTTGCTCGGGCGGACTGCCAGTTTCCCTAAAACGGTTCCATAAACGACTTATCACACTTTGTAAAACCCAATCCGCTCAGCTACTTCATTCTGTCGCATGTCCGCTTGAAGAAGGCCTACCACTCGATTCATTTCGTCTCAAGCCAAATGTCGCCGTTCTATGGTAAAACACAATATTTTATATGCAGTTACTAAACAACAACTGAGGAATAACTGAATTTAAAACTAAATTCAACGGTACATATGAAAATTCTACTTTTATCATATATCGGGTTCATCAATTTTAGTATCATTTTAACTTTATTTTAACAACATGTCGTTATATATTGAGTGATTTATTAAATAAAAACACTGTGAGTGCAATTTGATCGATTCCAAAATCAATTTGTTTCCTTTTTTGTATTATTTAAAAATATCCCTAGACTTTTCGATGTGTATATTTAAAATGACTACTATTGGAAAACCCATTATATGGTATATGTAAAATGATCCCTAGTATTAGAAAACCCATAATATGATATATGTACAATGACCCCTAATATTGGAAAACCCATTATATGATATATTTAAAATGACACCTACTATCATAAAACCCATAGTATGTGTAATTAAAATATTATATTATAACCCATTATATGGTATATTTAAAATGACTCATTTATTGTAAAACCCATTATATGACATAACAGCCAAATATATGTTTCAGGTGCACCACTCAGACAGCATGTGGTGAAAGTGGCCAATCCCTATGGAGCTGCCAACGTTGACTCGACATCCTACTCCAAGAGCCAAGGAGGCGGCTACTACAAGGACGCAAATAATTACATGTTAGGTGCCAACAGGGGAGGATTTACTGGTGGAGAATATTCGTTTGCCGGACCCCGTTCCGCTGGCAAAGGATACAACTATGGTGGCGGCGATAATCATGACGTCAGCTATAGCACAACCTACGATACTGGTTTTGGGAAAGGTGTTAAAAAAGTAAAGAGCTCCTCGAGCTCCAGTTCGTTCAGCAGTGGTGGAGTCAGTTTCTCCAGGTTCTAGGGTTTTAACTAAAACATTACTTTAAAGTTCTATTGTGTTATTATTTTTATTATTTGAGTTAATTTATAATTTATATCATATTAGTTTCATTCTTACTAACAGTCTATTAGACAACTGAATTCTAATATTAGATACAAATGGTATATCTTAGCTTCCCTTTAAATATTTTGTGCTAATTTACCTTAGACTATTGATTATTATAAATTAAAAATATTGGACCAATCGATTTATTTTTTAACACTGCATGTATTTATAATAAACTATTTTGTAAGTTTTTGTTTTATTTTATGGGAAACAGGATGGCTATTTCATTATTCCCGCAATTTTTATTTTTACGATTAGGTGTGTGTCATTGTGTCATACTGTGAGTTTATTTTATTACACAACATACGCCTAATCAGCTCAATGTATCAAAGCGTCTATCAGTGAATTTTCTTTAACAAAAAATCACTAATGAGGAGATCGCGACTTTTGAATTTTGAAAAAGTTCCTTCAAATGAGCACTAATTAAGCCCCCGAGAACACTTATCCGAGGTCAGTTTCAATTATATATATATATATATATATATATATATATATATATATATATATATATATATATATATATATATTAGTGATGGGTCGTTATTTAACTGTCAGTTATTTTTAAACGGTTACCGAGCCGTAACGGTAACCACCAGTTATGGACTTATAAAAATAACAGCTTAAAAAATAACGCTTTTTACACTAAACTAGAATTCGGAGTCGTGTCTGTTTCAGTTCCACTGCAACTAGGTTTGATGAATAAACATCGGTTTTCATCGGCAACTGTTATTTAATCATTTAACGGGATGAATAGCCTTGAGATTGGGAATGCTAAATATGTATGGGTATACAGTATAGAGCGGACTGTACTTCATAACATTATTATTTATACTAGTGTGCTCGCTCTCGCTCACAGCTTTAGGGACTTAGGATCTTCGGTACAATAAAACGGTTTAATTTTAATTTTAACCGGTTGTTGATGGGGATACGGCATACGGACACTACTACACAGAGTTATTCTGTTAAACTGAGAAGCTGTTATTTTTTAAACAGTTGAGTTTCCCACTAGTATTTAAAGCCAAATATTTAATAATAAAAAATGTTGGGTGAAAAGATGAATTTCTGTAAAAACGTGTTATTACTTTCACTATAGACAACGCCAAATAGGGTTATTTCACGTGAAATTAAAGTACTTATTTATTTAAATTTATATACATTACCTAAGAAAACAGTTAACACGTCATTTTCGTTTGTCTGATAATAGTTATCAAATTGATAAAACAATATAATGATACAACATTTTTTAATATCTATATACATTTAAATATAAAAAATTAAATGAATATTATATATATATATATATATATATATATATATATATATATATATATATATATATATATATAGGGTGTTTCCAAATTGATGCGAAAAATTTTACAGGGTGATTCTTTGGCGAAAAATAAGGGGTGTCTTTTTATTAAGTTTTTCTTGAAACCCCTTCTCCAAGTTACAGCCCTTTGAAATTTTTGAAACTAATTTTAAAACAACGAATATTAAAATAAGTAAATAAACAATTAATACTATATATCTTCCAATTTTTTTAAAAACTCAAACTCAATTTTTTATACTGTTGGCTGTTGTTTGCACAGTTTTTAAAAGTGGACTGATAAAGATGACCAGTGAACCGAAAATGTAACTAGAGATAGAGATCTTTCTAAGAAAGAATAAAAGCATAATGTAATAACAAACCATATGTACAGAATAAAGGCAAATTTCTTTACCGAAATTTTATGAGCTGCGTTATGTTATGGAGTTCTTAGAATCACTCCCTGTGTAGCAATAAAAGTTCTAACGTCTAACGTCCCAAGACGTGATAAATAATGATATTTATTGATTCTTGCTGTGGCATTGACATTTACGTAAAGACCCCTCATAAAATAAATTTGTTAGAAATGACTAGTTTATAATTCCTAAAACATCTAAGTAAATACTAATATAAGACTCCTTTCTGAGTTCTAAAAGTTTCACTTCAGAGTGGCAAAAGATTTACGACACGCTTATTATAATTTCTTAACCCTTTGTTTCCTTTTCATATCGACAAAATTTGAGATTTATACACTACGTGAAATAACGGGGTAAAAATGCAATGCATTTATACGAGTGTGCTCGCTCTCGCTCACAGCTTTGGGAATGTAGGATACTATCGATCGACTATCCAGTTTAAAATAACAGATAAATAACTGAAGCGGTATTTTCAACGGTTATTATTAAATAACGTTAACGGCTTCAACTGTTAACAGAAAATGACCGTTTTTCCCATCACTAATATATATATATATATATATATATATATATATATATATATATATATATATATATATATATATATATATATGTATGTATGTATGTATGTATGTATGTATCACACTGATAACTCAAAAAATAATAGGGTGATTTTGATCAAGTTTGGTAAGTGCCTTCCTCTTGCAAGTGGTTTCGATAAGTTTGTTAGCCAGGAAAATCTACTCATTTTAAATAGATTAAACAATGCACTGTTTTAATTACAGAGACGGATTCCCCCCGTCAATGACAGTTCTGAGCTGACCTTAAATGTATGGAATTTTGACCACGAAAATATAATGCATGTTTGTAAGAAAATAAATTCTGGACTCAGCAAGTGCGTTATGGTAGTGAATTTTTAGTAAATGCTTCAAATTTAAATAGCTCAATTTGCTATTAACTTATAAGGTTCGTTGGACAGGAAACTAGTTTTTTCAGGAACATTTAAAGTTTATTTTTGAAAAATTTTTGTACATTATCGAAAAATAAAGTTATTTTGATGATATATTATAACAACATTTATTTATTATGCCCTAGGTATTCATTAAAAAAAAATATGAATCACCTTTAATTTGGATACTCAGTCGGGGCACAAAGATCATATAAATTAACACAAGGCGTGGGCCTTAGCACTTGCGGTCGGTGGGTTTAAAGATGCACAAATAAAAGTCAAGAGTTAGAAGTAAAATCGGTTTACTAAAGGTGATTGCAGTTATATAATGCAGCTCGATTTAATTAAGCAGATTTAACTAAACGAAAAACATAGATTAACTACTTTAAATTGGCATATAACACTGTCGAAATGAGTTGTGGAGCATACACTACTTTTTAAAAAAATTGAAGATAAATGTGATGTACTTAACTCGAGATTCAGACTGCTACCTCCGGAGTGATGATCGTATCCGTCCAGCCTAGGATGCTGGAGGTGCCTCATTGTACAGATGCGACTTCCTGGGGAAACGGCTTCGTGGTTCGGCACACAGGGTTGATCTTAGGCAGGGTGCAATTTAGCGGTTCCATTTAGCAGGGTGTCATTTAGCGGTCCCATTTAGCAGGGTGTCATTTAGCAAGGTGTCATTTACGCAGGGTGCAATTTAGCGGAGTGCTATCTCGCGAAGTGCTATCTAGCAGGTTGCTATAAAATTTCAGGTGGATTAGTGTTGGTTCAGGGCTTTATGGTCTACATGAGGAGGCAGGTAGCACGTTGTATTTAAATACAAAACTTATCTGTGTTAATAATCAAAAATAACATAACGTAAATGAAACAAAATATAAATGATCTCTTTTAAAGTGCAATTAGGACAGCACAATAGCAAGTAATTACTGAATTAAGGCTACCACAAGCCACCGTTTAACAATATATAGTTTATAATAAAGAGATCAGTTATCGAAAGCGGATTTAGTACGGTATACAGCAGCAAGCAATCTCATATTAATTTCAACTAAAGAAATGTTCAACCAACTAGAAAATAAGCGGGTATTTAAGTATAAAACTTACCCATTTAGGCATGCTGTTTTTCCCGATTTAAAATTTTACTATACGATAACATTTTCAGGTTGACTTATTGAAATAGAAAAGAACGTGTCACGTATTCCAACCGTTTATAAAGACTTTTTTATCTTGACATGTCATCAAGCTGTCGCGTCTGCAGGCGTATTCCATTGAGTTGTGATGCGGTAGAGTAAACGACCGCCGAGTCTGATGTCACTAGAGGGACTCAGACTCTGACGTCACTAAAGGGACTGATTCACAAGCTTTATTGTAGAGAAATATAAGGCGTTGACGCGTGTCACATTTATGTTAAATACATGCGACATGTTACAATATGGTACATTGTTTGTACTATATAGGTTATACTGGTAACCAAATTTGATGCCTTCTTTCTTTAAAAAACACACACACATATATATATATATATATATATATATATATATATATATATATATATATAGATAATGTACATATTTCTAATGTATCAAATGCTAATTTATAACAAATTAACCTGCACATGATTAACGAAAAAAGCTTGTAGCGTAGCAGAACAAAAATGTGACAAGATTAGAGAGCACTAATCAACATACAAAACAGGTTTTGTACCCACTTTCTTTTATGGATGCTAATCAGCAATAAATTACCGTGCACGTGATAAACGAACTAAAATAAACTTGTAGCCTAACAGATA
Source organism: Tillus elongatus (assembly GCA_964006375.1). NCBI lineage: Eukaryota > Metazoa > Arthropoda > Insecta > Coleoptera > Cleridae > Tillus > Tillus elongatus. The sequence continues at coordinate 27,553,284 of OZ023263.1, read as the reverse complement.
TAGAAAATCAACAAGATTAGGGAGCAGAAATCAAAATATGAAATTGGAAATACAATAGGTAATATACCCACTTATATTAATTAATGCTAATGAACAATAAATTACGCTGCATTGTTAACGAAAAAAACTTGTAGCGTAACAGATCTTCAAAATTAATAAGATTAGAGAACAGAAATCAATGTATCAAATGTGTTACCTGTTATGTACAGGTTGGCGCATTGAAAACGAAACATCCCCATTTGCATCCAGAGAAATTTTTTTAAGAAACGCTGATACGCGTCAATTTTATTATTGAGGGGGGCATATTTTGATATAAAACTCAACTTTGTCACATCAACCCCCCTTTTTTTTAATTTCATGTTATTGGCTGCGGCATCTCAGGCTATTAGCACATTCATTTCCAATCCTTCACTATTTTTACTAATTTTCCAGGCAAAGTCAACTTCTCGTTGGCTCGCCCAGGAATCGAACCCGGCACCCCTCGCTTAGCAGGCCGGCACCTAGCAACCTGGGCCACGAGGGCGTCCATCAACCCCTTAAAGGTGGCGATATAAACCCTTATATTTTCAATAGGGAACATGGGTCATTTGAAAGCTTTTTATTTTCTGAATTCAGTACATTAATTTTTTGGGAAGTTTTATCAACTCGTTTAAAAATTATTCATAGTTGGAATTGCAAGAACGTATTTCATTCATTGTGATAAGAAATGCACTAATTAGTTAATTTTTCGTTAAAAAAAACTAAAAAACAAAACAAAACATTTAGTTAAGTAAGTGTTCAAATTGTTGACCAGCAGCTTCCATATAAAAGTACAAATTTTGTTCAAAACCAGTTCTGACATTCTGGAGCATTTGCGGAGTTATTAGACGGCATTCTGCAACAATGTGTCGTCGTCATTCTTCCGGAGACTCTGGGTCTGTTGCGTAAATACTACTCTTTAAATGGCCCCATAGAAAGAAGTCTAAAGGAGTTAAATCCGGTGATCTGGGGGCCACTCAATAGCACCTCTACGCCCAATCTATTGTCCTGGAAACTATCTGTTCAGAAACTCCCTAACACGTTGTGAAAAATGCGGTGGAGCTCCATCTTGTTGAAACACTAATTGATTTTCTTGATAGCGATCATCATTTTCAACAATGTCAATTAGTAGAGGGTAAACGATATCTTCTAGTAACTCCAAATACGTTTCGCCACTCAAATTGCCATCAAGAAAAATTGGTTTGATTAAACGGTCTCCAAAAATGCCAGTCCAGACATTCAATTTCTGTGGATGAGTGTGGACTTCGTGAAAGTTTCTTGGATTATTATCTGCCCAATAAAGACAATTATGACGATTGACTGTAGAGTTTAATAAAAACATACACTGGTCTGAAAAACAGATATTGAACAGAAAGTTCCCGTTATTCGTGAAGTCATAACTTCACAAAACTCCAGCCGCCGATCAAAATCATCTTCATTCAGTTGTTGTACAATTTTATACGGGTGAAGTTTATGATACTTCAATATTCGCTGAATAGTTCGCCTTTGGAGGTTTGAAACAGTAGCCAATTTTCTCGTGCTCAAGGTTGGGTCTGCAGCAATTTGTCCTAAAACTTCAATCTCAGTAGTCTCATTTCTAACCTGAAATTCACGTTCAGGATCCCGTTTTTTGTTGGCTACTGACCCACTTTGTTAAGACTGCAACTAACTCCAAAATGTATTTTCTGTTCGGATGTCGTCCATTAAACAAATTTGCGGTACGGTTGGCACAGTCATCGTTTTTGAAAAAAAGAGTAATTATTTCAACTCTTTCTTCTACAGAATACACTATTGTGAAATTAATTTTCGGTAGTACTATCAAGTATCAAACCGACCGATAAACTAAAATAATAAACCACATTTCTCTCATTCCGATAAGAAATGTTCTGATAGTCAATTTTTTGTTTACAAACCAACAAAACATTGACTATCAGCACATTTCTTATCGGAATGAGTGAAATGCGTTTTTGAATCTTCAACTGTGAATAATTTTTAAACGAGTTGATAAAACTTCCAAAAAAATAGTGTGCTGAATTCAGAAAAGAGAGATCTTTCAAATGATGTAACACTCGACCCATGTTCCCTATTTAAAATATAAGGGTTGTTATCACCACACTTAAGGGGTTGATGTGACAAAGTTGAGTTTTATGTCAAAACATGTTCCCCTCAATATTAAAATCGACGTGTTTCAGAGTTTCTTAAAAAAAACTTCTCGGTCTGTTTCGTTTTCAATGCGCTATCCTATATAACAGGTAATGTACTCACTTCCGTTTAGCGATGCTAATACTAATGAGCAGATCTAGCAAATTAACAAGATTAGAGAGCACAAACCAAAATACAAAATTGTAAATATAACAGGTGATGTACTCACTCCTATTGGGTAAAGCTAATTAACAAATAAATAACCCTGCACATTATTAACGAAAGAAACGTGTAGGGTAACAGATCTACAAAATTAACAAGATTGGAAAGCATAAATAATAATAACATGCTTTTATTGACAATTAAGCTACATGTCAAATGGCAGAGTTCAGAAATATTTCTGTTCTTCCACCCAACCGATCCTTAATATAACACAATTAAATGGTGGTAGTGACTATTTACAAACTCCTGAAATAAACAAACAAAAGAGAAAACAAAAAAAGATGACATAAAAGAACCTACCTAATATTAACAAATAACCTAACAAATTAAGAAATAACCGAACTAATATTAACAAATAAAAAATAAATACATGTTAATAACTATAATTAGCAGGAAAAAGTAAAAATAAAAATAGAAAAGAGAGAAAAGAAAACAAAACAAAAACATGGTAGAATTACATAGGTACACAATTATTATATCTACACTATAAACAGCAGACATCCAGGCAACATACAAAGACTGCAGCCACAGAAAATTATAAGCTTCCCTCCAGAAGCAACCCCTTCAACCTTCATTTAAAGGCAACAACTGATAGTGACTTGTAACAATCGGGAGCCTTGTTATGAAGATTCGCTACATTATAAGAAAAAGACTGTGACAACTCGGTTTTATGCTGTGGAATTGTCAGCGTTCCCTTAATTCGGATGTTGAGACTGTGGATGTCAGTACTAAATTTAATTTTATCATAAAGATATGGGGGGGTCCGATCTTGTATTACCTTGTGATAAAGACACACACAATGAAGATTTCTTCGCTTTTGGAGTGACAAAATGTTCAAGTCTTTAAAGCTACTAGAGATATGCTGAAACTTGCGCAATCCGCACACCAGCCTATCAAAATCAATAAACATTTGTAGATATAATACGTAATGTACCTACTTCTATTTATAATTGCGAATTTACAATATTTTATTATGCACACGAGGAACAAGATAAATATGTAGGGTAACAGATCTACAAAATTAACAAGGTTAGAGAGCAGAAATCAACATACAACATTTATGGGTATAATTGGTAATGTACCTACTTATATTTATCAATGCTGATTTACGATAAATTACCCTAAATATGACCAACGATTTTTTTTGCGCAGCAGATCCAGAAAATTAATAAGATCAGAGAGCATAAATCAACATACAAAAGTTGTGAATAGAATAGATAATGTAGCCACTTCTATTTACCAATGCTAATTAACATTAAATTACTCTGCAGATGCGTAATGAAAAAAATTGTAGGGTAACAAATCTATAAAATTTACAAGATTACAGAGCAAAAATCAACATACAACATTTATGGATATAATAGGTAATGTACATAGTTCTATTCATCAATGCTAATTTACAAAAAGTTTTCCTAGACATTTTTTGACACTTCTAACAGCCTTTTAAAGGGGCAGGTATAGTCATTTTGGGATGATCACTTTTTTTAGCGGCCACGAATAAAACTAGCAGGCTTTGATAGTACCTCATACAAAATATGTAATAGTGGTAAAAAATATTTCAAAAGTGCACCGGACCAGAGATATACAGGGTGATTTATTAGATGAGCGCCATTCATATCTCGGTAACTATGGCAACTAGAGTTTCGAGAAAAAAATAGCCGAAAAGTTATTTTAAGTATAATTCATGAAATAACTATCACCAGATGGCGCTTTTTCAGATGAAACTTTTCGACGGCTGTTATCACAAATAATTCCTATTGCAACGTTATCTTCTTTTAGTGAATTTTCTTAAAAAAAAATTCACTAATGAGGAGATCCCGACTTTTGAATTTTGAAAAAATTTCTTCAAATGAGCGCTGGGCCCCCTAGAACACATATCCGGGGTCAGTTTCAATTTTTATATGTTATAATGGGCAGATTTTGACTAAATTTGGTGAATACCTTCCTTTTGTAAGTGGCTTGGATAAGTTCGTTATCCAGGAAAATCGGCTGAGGTTTTCCCGGAAAATTTTGGGTTTCCTTTAGAAAAAAAATCATATCTCCGGAGATAACAAAGTAAGGGCAACCAAATTTGGCACATCGTTTTATATCACTATAGGTAAATTACCTGCCAAAATTTAGCGCTATAGGTCAAAAGACAAAAAAGTTATGGGCATTTAAAACAAATTTGGGGCTTTCCTCAAAACGTCAAAGTGACAATTTAAAACGTCAAAATTCGCAACATTTAGGCAAAGAACTTGAATCTAATATGGGCTATGGAAAGAAAATGTCTCAAGAGGAATGTTTTACAAACCCTGAAGTCTTAGTTTCAACCGTCGTTGTCCTTCATTTTACTAAAATGTTTCCAGAAAATTCATTTCAAATAGACCCTTTCTCTGATGCTTGGCAGTAGCCTTAGCTATAGAGTTTATCGTTTAATGGTATATAACTTTTGTCGATTTTTCGTAAAAAATCAATAAAGCTCAATATATCCGTTATTATACAAGATATGAAAATTGTATACGTTAATTATAGGGTGTCTTGATTTACATCTTAAACAATATTTGTACAATTACAGGTGGCCCATAAGTCGTTGGTGATACAAATAATTTTTTTTTAGTCGAAAACGCCTTATGTTTTTGCATTTCCCATCGAAATATAATGCATGTTTGTAAGTAAAGAAAATCTGGACGCAGCAAGTGCGTTATGGTAGCGAATTTTGATTAAAGGCTTCATATTTGAAAAGCTCAATTTGCTATTAACCTATAAGGTTGACCAAGAAACGGATTTTTTCGGTTACACTTTAAATTTACTTTCGGAATTTTTTTTACGTTTTCAAACAATAAAGTTATTTTGATGAAAGATGGCACATTGTTTTTAATATATATGTTATACTGGTAATCAAATTTAATGCCTGCTTTCTTAAAAAAAAACACACATATTTGCTATTAAAAACATGTTTATGAAAATTCACTACCATAAAGCACTTGCTGCGTCCAGAATTTTTTTACTTTTTCTGAAATCCCTTTTCTTGTTCCATAGTTTTTGTTCAAGTTACGGCCCTATTATACAAGGTGTTCACGGGAATCGTTTAGAATAGCTATATCCCTTATTATTGGAGCTACAATGCGGTTCGAATGGAGAGAGTTATTCAACTTTTCACAAGCATCTCGATTCTGACGTCAAAAACACAATTGCGCATCGAATTGCTGATATTGACATATCAAGTTTTCTTAGTTGAACGCTAGGTAGTTTTTAGGCTACTTAAACTGTAGGTTCGACTGTTCATCTTATAAGGCTAACACGTTCTAGTCGATTCTGCATAGTTCCAGAGATATCTAGATCTGGATATGCTCGTTCACGTTTACAATAGTCATCTCCGTTATTGTTGGAGCTACAATGTGGGTCAAATGGGGAAAGTTGTATAACTTTTCACAAAATGTACATCGGGTTTTGGGATGATCACTTTTTTTAGCGGCCACAAATAAAACGAGCATGACTTGATAGTACCTCATACAACATATGTAATAGCGATAAAAACATTCATTAGCTGAGCGACATTCATATCTCGGTAACCATGGCAACTGGAACTTCAGGAAAAACATTCAAAAGGTTTTGAGCCAAACACTCGGTTTGTTTTTTAAAAAAGATGAGCGGCTGCTATTGGTCTGTTCGCCAGATGTCGGCATTCTTTAATTGTTCCAATATTCACATAGTGAAAATTTCTAGATAAAAAAGAACATGTAGCTTCCCTAAATATTTCGGTACCTTTCATTTTAAGCCCATTATCATCAACTTAGATAAAAGTTCATAAATTTGTCAACCAGAAGATTAGAGTAGTTCGTCGACCTCGTCCGTTCAATATTGACACAATAGACCAATTTTCAATTCGGATTAGTTCGTTAGCTAGGTGCGGTATAAATACACTGTAGCTGTTGATTTTAATTTTAGAATTTTTCATCGTCTGATGAGGCTGACGTTGTCAGCAAAACGATCGTAAGGTCTTTGAAATATGTGTTGTGGTAATTTGGGTTCTCCAAGTGTACTTATTCCAACATAGGATTTACTAATGTGTGACAGGGTATTGTAAAATTTGTCTGTTTATTTTTACCTGTCTTTTTTTTGTTTCAGTTTTAATTTGTTTATATGGCATATTTTGTATGTGTACCATTTTAACGTAGTATTAAGTATTCTTGAATCTCTGTTTTACTGTATTTTTGTAACTAGTACATTTTTGACCTGGCCTGCTTACTATTGTGATTATTGGCTAAATACAGATTATTACTATTATTGTTATCATCAAGGCAGTACTCACGATTGTGAAGTCATTTAAATGGCCGACAAACAATAACCTAACCAACAGAAGTGTATTCTACCAGCTCAGGGTAACGGGACAAGAGGGTAACTTTTCTGGTCCATCACCAAGACAAGACCATAGGCAGGTGGTCGGGGTCAACACGAGGCCTATACGACTCAATATGTTTACTAAGTGAAGATTGGAACCTGTGATGAGCACTGATAAGTACACTTGGAGAGCCCAAATCACCACAACACATTTTAAAAAAACCTGACGATCGTTTCACTAACCAAGTTAGCGTCATCAGAGGATGAAACATTCTAAATACTTAAAAAACTAACATCAACTTATATACCTGATCTCAGGTAAAGAGATCGAACCGAGATGAGACACTAGTCGTAGGCAAATTCCACAGTGTATTGTATTTTTATCGCCTGACCAGGTCGTTGCGCTATCCTTATTGCTTTATCTAAAAGTGTCCATATGTAATAGTCTTGAGAAAGTTCAACGACCGCTAAAATAACAACGGTTCCTTTGGCGGCAATAACTGTATACTTGTTATCGGTAAAAACGTGCCGAAAACGTGGGAATTTTATTTAGCAAAGTAATCTATCAAGTGACTCGTAATTGGCGCTGGTGCACTGTTCATACATTTTTTGTTGCAACTATATTTCGCAATATATACGCTCTCAAACCCATTCAGCTGACCTGGTTTTCTAACATTTTTTATTAATTTCAGATTTTCTTTATCAACGTGATGATTACTATCCCAAATATGTCGGGCGACGGCAGACTTATCTACAGTACCGTAACGTAATTGGGATATGTGTTCTTTGAATCTGATTCCAATCGATCTTTTTGTTTGTCCGACGTATTTAAGATTACAATCTTTACAACTTATTTCATAATTCCTGACATTTTTTCCGCGCTATCCTTGTCTTTTGGATTACCTAGCAAGTTTTTTAAAGTATTTGTTGTTGAAAATGCTACCTGTAAGTCGACTTTTTTAAAAATGTTGTCTAGACCCCTCGTGATTCTAGGTTCAAATGGTAAGCAAACAAAAGTAGATATACCAAAGAATTAAATTATATTAGGAACGTGGCCGAATATAACGGATACACTGCTGGCTTAGTGGAAAAATTAATCAACAAACAGAAAACAAAGAAAATGGTGACGGAATCAATGACGTTCAGAAGAGAAAAATCGGAAAAAAACTTTGTTTGCTTACCATTTGAACCAAGAATCACGAGGGGTCTAGACAACATTTTAAAAAAAGTCGACTTACAGGTAGCATTTTCAACAACAAATACTTTAAAAAACTTGCTAGGTAATCCAAAAGACAAGGATAGCGCGGAAAAAATGTCGGGAATTTATGAAATAAGTTGTAAAGATTGTAATCTTAAATAGGTCGGACAAACAAAAAGATCGATTGGAATCAGATTCAAAGAACACATATCCCAATTACGTTACGGTACTGTAGATAAGTCTGCCGTCGCCCGACATATTTGGGATAGTAATCATCACGTTGATAAACAAAATCTGAAATTAATAAAAAATGTTAGAAAACCAGGTCAGCTGAATGGGTTTGAGAGCGTATATATTGCGAAATATAGTTGCAACAAAGAATGTATGAACAGTGCACCAGCGCCAATTACGAGTCACTTGATAGATTACTTTGCTAAATAAAATTCCCACGTTTTCGGCACGTTTTTACCGATAACAAGTATACAGTTATTGCCGCCAAAGGAACCGTTATTAATTTAGCGGTCGTTGAACTTTCTCAAGACTATTACAGATGGACACTTTTAGATAAAGCAATAAGGATAGCGCAAAGACCTGGTCAGGCGATAAAAATACAATACACTGTGGAATTTGCCTACGACTAGTGTCTCATCTCGGTTCGATCTCTTTACCTGAGATCCGGTATATAAGTTGATGTTAGTTTTTTAAGTATTAAGAATGTTTCATCCTCTGATGACGCTAACTTGGTTAGTGAAACGATCGTCAGGTTTTTTTAAAATGTGTTGTGGTGATTTGGGCTCTACAAGTGTACTTATCAATATGTTTGTTAAGAAGAGCTGCTGGTGACAGAAATCGTGGTTGTAACTACAAGGCAACATCTATTGCCTTTAGACTGTGATATTGATGATAATATGAAGCAACCGAATTTCTTAATTACTAGATTAATTAAAAAGTGAAAGCTTACTCAACATTAGACAGCTGACGTAATAAAGTAATATAAAAATCGAAGGCGATTAGGCACAAGATTTGTATTTTATTTAATTACCTTTGTTATAAATTGTTAATAGAAACTTTACAAAGCCTTACGCAAATAAAATATATCAATAAAGCGTGAAACCTAAATATATTAACGCCCATTTAGATGCGCCAATTATAAAAATCATCCAATTTTCTGATAAGCTTTATTGATATAATAAAATCAAACTAATAGGTACATATATTGCCCATATGCCCGCCTTCTTTAGTTGAAGAAGTCCGTGGTCACCACTATCTATTATAATCTCTTCGACTAGTCACTAAGAAGTTGTCAAAATGGGGATTATTTTATTATTTGCGTTAATTTTGACTATTACAACTTTGTCTTATGGCGGTAAGTGAACCAATGTTACTTTTTCCAAATGGGTCTAGACGCGTGCAGTAATTACACCACACCTGGCATAATACATTGTGCGCCCCAATTAAGGCATGAATTAAGTAAAAGTGAAATAAAAATAGTTTGGTGATAATTCTCGAACACGTCGACTTTATTTGATACAAATACACATTTTTTGCGTTTAAAGTGTTTTTCCACCATCCTGTGTTTTAGAGTATGAGATGATAATGTATATTAGGGGCCAACTAGTTTTAGATGAATCGACTGCTGATAGATGAAGTTTACTACCTTATATGCACTCTGATATTATTAATGAATTTTCTTTTGAAAAATTACTAATGAGGAGATCGCGATTTTCGAATTTTCAAAAAATGTCTTTAAATGAGCGCGAACTAGGCCTCCTAAAACATATATCCTGTGTCAGTTTCATATTATATATATATATATATATATATATATATATATATATATATATATATATATATATATATATATATATATATATATATATATATATATATATATATATATTTATGTGTCACACAGATAACTTAAAAAATAATGTACCGATTTTCATAAAATTCTGTTGTTACCTTCCTTTTGCAAATAGCAAAATTTTCTGAAAATAAACTTAAAATGTTTCCGAGAAAACTGCTTTTCTAGCCAACAAACCTTAGGTTAATAGCAAATTGAGTTGTCGAAATTTGAAGGATTTAATGAAAATTCGCTGCTAACACGCACTGCGTTTCGGTTTTTTTTCTTACAAACATGCATCATATTTCGATAAAAAATGCACAAATTCAATAAAGGTGTTTGAAAAATCAATTTTAGGGATCACCAACGACTTATGGACCAGCCTGTGATTGTCAAAATAGTTTTACAAAATGCAGCTTAAGACAGCCTATAATTAACGTGTAGAATTTTTTCTCGTATCTTGTATAATAACAATTATATTGAGCTTTACAGTAGAAATGCGTCACCTTGTATATATGCAAACAGATAAAAACTGAAAGTAAACCCGTATATGGATTCTAGAGGGCCTAGTTTACGCTCATTTGAAAAAATATTTAAAAAAATGGAAAGTCACGTTCTCCTCATTAACGAATTTTTTCTACGAAAATTTGCTAAAAATCATAGACCGTTAAACCATAAACTTAACTAAACCTACAGCCAAAGCATCACCTTAACTAAACGTACAGTCAAAGTACCAGAGAAATGGTCTATTTGAAATGAATTTTCTGTAAATATTTTAGTAAAATGAATGACAATGGCGGTTGAAGCTAAAACGTAAGGGTTTGCAGAACACTCTTCTTGCGACATTTTCTTTACATAATCCGTATTTGTTTCAGGTTCTTTGCCTAACTGTTGCAAATTTTGATGTTTAAATTCGCGACTTTAACGTTTTAGGGAAAACCCCAAATTTTTTTCTTTAAATTTATAATGTTTTAAATTTTTTACTTGAAAAGTCCACCAGTACACGTATATGCCCCCTTTGACATTGACCTGACCTATTTACTCGATCTGGCTGTTTATTTTGAAATTAACTGTTACAAAACGTACTTATCAACTATGACGCTTGATGGCATCTCACTTTTTTATTTTTTTATTTTACACGGTACTTTATAATCACATATATGGTTTGACAACCTATTTGGACCTGGTTTGTCCTAATTTTTATACTATTTTCATTATTTTCCGGAACAACCCACTATGGCGTCTCGTTCATCTAACAACCAAAATTACCAGAGCGAGTTTGTTTTTATTTTTTCTCAAATAAATCACAAACGTTATTTTCCAGAGCATTACGTTAATTCAAATTCCTTATTATGTCAACTGTCATTTAGAATAGCGCGTGACCACGGAAATTTAGCCGTCATTTTATTCATAGTGCAAAACGCATAATGATTATGTCATATTTGGCGTCTTTAATAAAGTTCAACTTAACCATAACTTTTGAATACATTTTAAAACTCGTGACTTGAATGAAATTTTTAGAAGAATTCATTTAAAATACTGGTCTTATATGCCTGAAGTACAAAGAAAATTTATTATAATACAAACACGCGTGCCATATTTGATTGCCCTTACTTTGTTATCTCCGGAGCTATAATTTTTTTCCGAAAGAACACACAAAATCTTCCGGGAAAACCTGTTCCGGTTTTCCTGGCTGACGAACTTGTCCAAGCCACTTTCAAAAGGAAGCTACTCACCAAATTTGATCAAAACCGGCCCATTGTTTTTTGAGTTATCGGTGTGATACATACATACATACATACATACATACATACATACATACATACATACATACATACACTCACACACACACACACACACACACACACACACACACACACACACACACACACATATATATATATATATATATATATATATATATATATATATATATATATATATATATATATATATATATATATATTAAGTTTTTGTGACGGTAATAGTGTTATTTATCAAAAAAATGTGGGAAAGCCGTCAGTTGCAAAATAAAACTCTTTACTATATGCCGAGCTTTCGGAAAAATTTATTCCATTCTCAAGGACGTGAGTTCTACTAAACTAAATATTCAATAACAAACATAAAAAAACCTTTTTATAAATTTGACTGAAGTCGAAAAGTGCCCTTAGTAGAACTTACGTTATATCCTTGAGAATGTAATAAATTTTTCCGAAAGCTCGACCTATAATAAAGAGTTTTATTTTGCAACTGACGGCTTTCCCACAATTTTTTGATATATATATATATATATATATATATATATATATATATATATATATATATATATATATATATATATATATATATATAAACATATAAAAATTGAAATTGACCCCTTGATATAGATACTAGGGGTCCTAGTTTGCAATCTTTTGAAGAAATTTTTTTTAATTTAAAAGTCGGGATTCCCATTAGTGAATTTTCTAAAGAAAATTGACTAATAATTGGCAAAGATGTTTATTTAATCTTCTCTTCTTTTTTAGATGTCACATGTGACGGCATGCCCTGTCCTTCACAGACTGCTGCTTGTCAAACACGTATGAAGAGCTCTCATGACAAAAAACGAATAGTAAAAATCGTCACTTGTCTAGATGCCTACGGTAAGTAGTTGCAACATTCCTCATATTGATGTGTTATCAATTCAGCTTCAGACCTATATTGACAATTTTAACAATATCCTTATAGTTCAGTCAAAGTAAACCAATTTTCGGAAAATTAAAACATTAATCGGTAAAGATCTGAATTTTGGTATACATGCTTATAACGGCTTCTCATTAAACATACTAAAAATCCCCGTCAAAATCTGTTGTGCTAGAGCCGCCATCTTGTAAAAATGGTCAATGGAAATGGAAACATAGCTTGTAATGAGCTATAAAATATTAAAAATATATTTGTCGCGGGAAAATTAGCACATGTTACAAAAGGGGATGTTCTGAAGGCAATGAATGCCCTTAAGTCAACTAGTTCTGCGGGGCCAAACGAGGTGTCATGTATATTGCTTAAACGCTGCAAGTTAGTTGTTTCCTTACCACTGTAACATATACACAGGGTGATTCATTTAGGGTGGCGACCGGCTGTAACTCGGAATATGATATCCAAACTAATAAAAAAAGTCTGTGATCAATGGAATGTAGGTTCTAAAGCCATCCTACAACATTCTCCGTACCGTGAGAATACATTTATCCTTACATACAATTTCTCTGTATTAGGGAAAAAATGGGTCAGGGCTGACAATTTACAAAATTGTTACTTGGTTGTACACAGTCTCCATCTATAACATTTTGTGTTAACTAGTGCTGCCGTGACAACATACTACCTGGTTCCACACCGAGATGGCGACCCTGTCGTACATCTCACAATATTCTAAGAGGCTGGTTACCATAGCCGTATTACCTTATAGGTGTGTTCTCGCTGTAATTAGTATACCGTGCTGACGAGCTCTAATTAGAGCGAAACCGGTCTGCATTTCTAATTACGATGAGAAGACATCTAGCCCTATATACATTGTCCCTGTATTAGGGAAGAATTGGGTCAGGGCTGACAATTTACAAAACTGTTAGTTGGTTGTACACAGTCTCTATCTATAATATTTGGTTCCTCACCGAGACGGCGAGCCTGTCGTACATCTCACAATGTTCCAGGAAGCTGGCTACCATAGCCGTATTACTTTATAGGTGTGTTCTCGCTGTGATTAGTATACCGCACTGACGAGCTTTAATTACAGCGAAACCGGTCTGTGTCTCTCATTACGGTGAGAACACATATAGCGTTACCTTGTAAAGTCATATTGACCGATACCACCATATACAGTATGAAAGAGCCAAATAAAATAAATTCAGTGTTTCAGTTAAATATTGCGTATGTTTATAAAAAAAAAAATCCTGAGACACGTCTATTTTTGATTGAAAAATAATAGCTCACAGCTCCATCTGTGATGTTGTGACGATTCTAGGCTCTCACAGAAGCTTCTACGTACAACAAGTACTGCAAAAAGTAACCTGTGAGAAGAAAACTAGCCACCATCACTTCAGTCCTACCAAAACTTGCGCTAATATGTATAACAGGAAACACAGACCGGTTTCGTCCTTCTTGGGACTCCTCAATAGGCCATACCTAAAGCGTGTTAAGGCTAAACTTACCATTGGCCCTGACCGAGTTCCATCGTTTATAGCAAAAGATTGTGCTGCCGTGCTGAGTCAACTCTTATATTTATTTATTTTTAATTTTGAAAACACAACCATATCCTGATGTATGGAAGATAGCTAGAGTAATTCCGATAGTTAAGTCAGATTGTCAATCCAAGATTGAGAATTATAGGCTCATATCGATTCTTTCAATATTTTCAAAAGTATTGTAGTGTATGCTTTATGGTTATATATATATATATATATATATATATATATATATATATATATATATATATATATATATATATATATATATACATATATATATATATATATATAAGTAAATGCCGCTTATCGGGGACTTTTTAATCGACGAAAGCCTCTTTTTGGAGACTTTTGCGCTTTTCGAGGACTGTCTTCAAAAAGCGCAAGATTTCATGACCTCAGTTTGAAGACTTTTTCTCGAATGTCCTCGAAGTCAGCAAATAAATTTTATAATATAATTATGCGCCTAAATGGGGACATCGCCTACTAATTATAAAAATGGTATATTAAGATTGGCTGGTAGACTCAATATATAAGTACTTAACATAAGCGTAAGCCAATTGCTCTCCTTTTATACTAATGCTGGTCTACATATTTTAACAACAAAAATTAAAATAGTGAGGTTAGAAAGTGAAAATTTTTAAATTCGGATATTGTGATTATTATACTTAACCGTTAAGGATTCCTTGGCAGCAAGATATAATACAAAAAGAGGTACAATATTTTTGTTGTTATAAATTAGAAGTACTCAATGTTGGTCACTGATATACACAGCTATGCGCTATATGAACAGGGAGTCAATAAAATGAGGTAGCCCGTATGATTCACGTAGCCCGTTCGTTAGAAAATTTTTGATTTCCCGAAATCGTATAATTATGAAATTTGACAGCCGGCTAGAATCGACTGCTGCAAGGCTAAATGAAATATTTACAAAATGGCGGCACTTACAGAAATACCGTAAATCGGCGCCATGTTTTTTTATTGGGAATACCCAATTTTGATTCCATGTCTGGATTCTACATTAAATTATGAGTTCAGAACATCCCAGTTGTCAACACTTATGTGTCATAGTTTTTGACATATGTCACATTTTTCGCAAAAAATTGAAGTTGCAGGGGTCCAGTAAGAAATTCATAACTCCTGAACCATTGAAAGGAAATAGTGGATTTTTTTATTCGGATCACAAAGGTTTCGCCAATATTTTTCATCATTACCGATACTTTTGTTATGTTACATGCGATTTTTCAAAGTTGACAATCAAAAAATGTCAAAAACTTAATTTTTTCAAAAGGCACCTACCATTTTTGATGCCAGAAATCAATGTAGAATTAAATTTTAGTGTCACTTTTATTAACACTATACATGCTTATCTTTAGCCGTTTTTGAGTTATTGTCATTTTTTTAATAAATTTATTATTTTCTTCTCAAGGTTTGTATGATTTGGAAAAATATCAAATGTCAAACCTAGTCACAGTCCTGTCATTATTATCTTAGTGTTTCAATTAATTAGTGAAATTTATCATGGAGCATTATCTGAATGATGTTGTCTTTGATTTATTTGTAATTTATGGGCAAAATAACAGAATAGTTGACAGAACATTTCCCGCGTTCAACATCAAATATGCACATCTACCGCAAATTACTAAAGAAAAATTTCTAAGACTTAAAAATATTTTTTTTATCATAGGAAGGTAGCTAAGCCTGTTATGCAAACTAAATTTATAACAAGAAATGGAGTGGTTGAAATTAATGCCTTGGGATATTTTGGAGCATTCACGTGCTTCACAGCATCTGCCGATTTGGCCATTTCTTGTTCCTCGTTGCAAAGGATTTTTTGTTGTCACAAATTACATCCATATGCATTTTTAATGCTACAAAAACTACATCCCAGAGACTACGTACGCAGGATCAACTTTTGCGAAGAATTTTTGGTAAAAATTCATGTGGATCGTAATTTTTTACAAATCATTATCTAGACAGGCGAAGCAAAATTTTGTCAGCCATGGATAATTAATCGAACAAATCAACATTTTTTGGCTGACCAAAATCGTCATATTGTAATGGAGGTCGAAAATCAAACTCAATTCGTATACATGTTTTCTGCCTGTTAATGGAGAGTCAGGTACAATATTTCGTATACGATAGAAATTCGAATGACGATGGTTATTTGATAATTTTAAGAGAAGTTGTGGAAAATTATCTGGATGACATGCCGTTCAATCGATGTTTCAATCGTTGGTATCAAGTGGATGGAGCTCCAGCACATTAAACTGGAGCCGTAGATGCCAAATGAACGGTATTCTTTGAAGATCGTTGGTGGGGAAATAGGGGTCCATTACTTTGGATTGCCCGATCTCGGGATCTTACACCTTTAGATTTTTATTTATAGGGTGGGGTCAAAGAATTAGTGTACGAAAATCCTGTTTTTAATTACGAAGACTTAAGAATAAGGATAGCTGGAGCTTTTAATCATTTGGATCCTTCCGAAATTCAGAGAGCAACGCAGTCTGTTCAGAAGCGTCTCAATGAAAACGATGCACACATTAGGCATTTCTATTGAAATCATTATTTTGTTAATTTGCCTATTTGTTGTTATTTTGTTGCAATTGATTATTATTGTAGTAAAGTGGTGGAATAATAACTTAACTGAAACGATCGTTTCCAAAGCCCCTAAGGAAAAAATAATATTTATCTAATAAAACAGGCCAATAACTCAAAAATGACTGCAGATAAGCACGCATAATGTTAATAAAAGTTGCCCCTAAATTTAATTTCATATTGATTTCTGGCATCAGAAATGGTAAGTTCTATTTGAAAAAATGAAGTTTTTGACATTTTTTGATTGTCAACTTTAGTTCCCGCGATAACTTTTTGAGGGGTTGAGCTATCGATTTTAAATGTTGTATATAGGTAGCAGTCCATCAACAAACGGTTCAGTTTGTTTTTGAGTGAAATCGCTAGAGTATAAGGGCGATATATACAGGTGGTTAATTAATTGAAATTAGTACTTTAACTTCGAAAATCGAGTAACGTGTTGCTTCATGAGACTATTTGAGAACACAAATTCAAATCTTACGACGGACCTGACACTTTCTCATTAAATTCAAGTATATATTGATCATGTAGTGGTGAAAGTTAAAATTATTTAGTAATTGAGCTATAGAAATCAAATTTGGAACACAAGTAGCCGTTCACAAGCGGATTCTTTGTGAGTGAAATCACTTCAGGAAAAAGATATAAAATAGGGGGTTGATTATGGAAAATTAACTTTGCCATTAAAAATCAAGTAATATATCATTCCAAGTCTATAAGTACAGATATACAAATATCACTTTGAACCACTTAGACGGCATCTATCTCAGATTTTCGATTTTCGTTGAATATTATCTTGTTAATATATTAAAGAACATTAAAAATTTCGCATGCAACTGCCTTTTCATTTTTAACAGCCGGTTTTTTAAACTTTGACGGTAATTTTAAACTACTTAAACGGCGTGTACTACATTCACGTTAGGTATTATATTGTTAACTAGCTGACCTTACAGATGTTGTTCTGTCCAGATTTCAATAAATTTGTTTGTGATTGAATCATAATTTGACAATCAGCTGTCAAACGACATTTGCGCACGTATAGCGAAATAAATCGGAGAAAAAAGCGCATTTAGTTTTTCCCGAGTTTTCAGGGCAGCATTTCCAATTTTCTTTCCCTAGAATCCCGTTCGGACTATTACGATCGTTTTTAAAATAAAATTAGCCAAATCAGTCCAGCCATTCTCACGTCATGCGCTTATCAACGAAAAGCACTTAATTTTTATTTATCTGGATATGTTGAAGAATATTATAAAATTAGCCTGTACTAAGCTTTTTAATTTATCTCGCCAGCCGCCGGTTGCTAAATCTTTAGCGGTGACTTTGAAGCACTTAGGCGGAATGTATCATTTTTGCTGGATTAAAGAATATATAAAATAGTGCTGCAAATTTAGTCATAACAAAGTTGTGATCTACTTTTCGCAGACAGATTTTTTTATGAAATTGATTTAATAATAATCACTTGACTACAAAGAAAACAAGGTGACCATCAGATAGCCAGAAAAAATTACTGGAGCTCTTGTCTGGAACTTTTTTCTCCGCTTATCTGCACTATTTTCGTCACATAGTTAAACATTCTGATAGCTGGCTTTATAAGACTTTAAGACAAAAATTTAGTTTATTTATATATTGTGATAGACAATTTTGCAGTGTGTAACTGCATATAAGCTTAACACTGTGGATGTACACTTACACAATTTATATTTAGCTCCCAAACTTTGACAAGGTCAGAATGTAATTTTGACATTTCTAAAATAACCACCTCTAATTTTTGCCATGACTTGCTTCATCTAAAATTTACAACTATATCCATTTCGTTTTCAGCCACCTACGTTATTTAACCCTCTTCAACAACAACATATTTCTTTTCACAATCTTTTGATTAACTAGCTTTGTACGAGCAAACTGAACTATGGTAATTTAAAACTATTATATATATTTGACATTGTCAAAGTAGATGATATATTGTAATGGGGAATTTATCATAAAATCAAAAAACTATTACCAAATATATAATTTGCCACCCTTTACAAAAGTGAAGAAAATGCATATAAACATGGAAAGGGCAATTAAGCCGTTTTCCAAATATGCATTATTTTTTCGCAATTGCAGTTAATGTGCCAAAACCAAAAAAACTAAACAACATTATCAAGGCCCTAATGTACAATAGCACATGCTGATTATTTTTGTCATTCTTTGCACAAGTGAAAAAAATCGTTACCTCTCTATAGGTGATTTTTTTAAATGAAAATTCGCTAATAGAAAATTATTACCAAGCTGTAGGGCTTTATTAAAAAACCTAAATATTTTTTGTTACCCCTCACAATAGTAAAACAAATGCTTCTGAACACAGGAATTACTAATAACATGTTTTAGAAACATGTAAAAGTTTTTCTTATAATAATTTGTCAGAAACCAGGGTTAATACCTATACACTGTATTTTGTCTGCCGATAAACATTACTCCAACAGAGTGACTATAAGTAGTATAAATTATAAAAGTAATATACACATACATCTATATAATGTATGCTACATTGCTATAGTCAGGTAACAAGGTCGGTGGTATGACTGCACAAAAACTATATTATAAAATCCCTCAAAATTTTGACATTAATCAGTTGAATATAGTATTAACATAGCATAGATATATAGTCTTAATAAACTTTAAAATTTTTCGTTAACTCTTAAATAGATACACAGCATAGACGATGCTGTGATAGATACTTGCTAATAAATAAGTGACAGATTAAGCACGTTAGTCATCAATGACGAATTGCTGATAATTAATTATAAATAACCTTATCTAGCAATTCCTAATAAATTTATGACTTTAACCTCTGTTATCTATTATGCAAATGTAGTAGGAAGTAAGAGACTATAAATATGAGTTCTTTTGGATTATAACACTTGTTGTGTAGCTATCGTGTAATAAACATCGTCAATTAACGCACATAGTGTATTATTGAAGGGATAGTTCCAACCCCTTTACTCCCGGGAATAAAGGAAAGCCTTTTTTAAAAAGGTACTTCACGGGATAAGGTCTTTGTCTGGCGCAGTTGGTGACGGATGATTTCCCGCCCTTTTGGCACCCTTAGCTCAAAAAGTCGAGAAAAGTAACGCTCGTGAGTCTAGTGTCGCGTGGAAGGTCCGTACGAATCAAGCTCTCAACCATATGAGCATACAAGGAGCAACCCCAGGAAAACAGTAGCGTATACAGCGCCCACTGAGGTCTCCAGAAAGAACTAGAAGCAACCCCAGAACAACAGTAGCGTCTACACGCCCGCTGAGGTCTTCAAACAATTACGAAGCAACCACAGGAACAACAGTAACGTCCAAGCAGTCGAGAGCCATCCACTGAGGTCTTCCGTACAACCCGAGAAGCAACCCCAGGACAACAGAGATACTCTACCCGACGACGACGTCCACTGAGGTCTTCAATACCAGTAACGTAAGAAACAAACAATTTGTTACATGCATTTTTATATGTTTTTGAAATTTTAAAGTATTCCATTGTGAATATATGTATTTATTGATATTTTTTCGATATATTGCAATTTTTGTGGTAATCCCAGTGAAACTAATTTTATATGTCGATTCTTTTAATTTTTAGTGAATGTTTATGTTATGAACGTATTTTCCTATAATTTTATGCATTTATAAGTAATTTATGAATTCACCTAACTCTCTTGACGAAAATAGAGTACAGATAATTGATCTAGAAGATCTAAACAATTCATTTAATTCCCTGTCAATTTCGGAATTTTTCGATACTCAAAGTATTACAAAAGGTGTCAGTAGCATTACAATGAGCACTCCTGTTCACACACAAACCAGTTCGCAGTCGTTAACCACCGAACAATGGATTTCGACAGCGAAAACTTATGGTGAAATAATCCCAAAATTCGATGGTAGACCCATCGCTCTAGAATCATTTATAGTAAAGGTAGATAATTTTCATCAGAAATATGGTAACTCAACAGACCTTACTCTAAATAATTATGTATATTGTTTAATTTGTAGCAAACTTATTGGCGAAGCCGAAAACTTTGTTATTTGCCGACCTGATCTAACAGATTGGCCTTCCTTGAAGGAAGCATTACGCAATAAATTCGGAGACTTAACTGACAGAAAAATTCTAGCCCATCAATTTAAAAATTTAAAGTTACGACAAAATGAAAATCTTAGCGATTTCATAGAACGACTGAAAACATTACTAACCCAGTTAAATATTAAAATTATTAGTGATGATCACCTAAGTGTCTCACAAAAGGCTGTACATGAGGAAATTAACGAACAGACGGCGATTGAAGTAATTTATAATAATTGTCCCCCTATGTTACAAACTATTTTAGACGTTAAGGATCACCAAACATTACCTGCTACTACCAGTACCGTACTCAACTATATTTCTAAGCATCCATTAGAAAAACCTAAATTTATAAATCCAAGACCGGTTTCGACCCCAGTTTTTACTCCGAAACCAAATTTTAACAGGCAATATACAGCCAATCGTCCGGCACAATTCTTCCAACAAAATATGGCCAATCGTCCGGCACAATTTTTCCCAAATTATAGAAATTTGCCTAGATTTAATCCAGGTCCCCGACCTACTATGTCTGCACCCCAGCAGACAAATCCAAATCAAAACTATAATAACAATAATTTTAATACCTCTAGACCATCACATAATTTCAGAACAAATAATAATAATCCTGCTAATAAGTCTGGACAGACTAATTATCAGAGAACTGCTTTTCGCAATTGGCGACAACCAAATATAAATTTGTCCGAATTAAATCCACCTATGGATATTCCTGAAAATACACCTGAATCCGACGACTATCGGGAAAATTGGTACGAAAATAACCCTCTAGAAGAGGAAGTCGCTTCCAATATCAACAATCTATCACTAGATCCAATTAACTACCCTTCAGACCAAGATGAGAACGACGGTCCTACATACGACCAAACAGAATTCGATCCGTATCATGCAGTAGAAAATTTTCGTCTACCTGCCTCGGACGAAACGACAGAGAAAGTACACTACCCTGTCTAGTCATTTCAGACCCCCCAATGAAAATATTGATAGACACCGGAGCCACTAATTCCTTAATAAATTCCAACATAGCTCATAAATATTTTTCTGATTATTTACAAGACGAGACTTTTGTGTTAAAAACCATAACGACTCAAACACAACATACAGAAAGCGTACAAGTTGATTTATTTGCAGAAAATCAATTCTTAAAATTCTTTGTGGTAGATTTTCACGAACATTTTGACGCATTGCTAGGAGCTGATAGCTTAGAAACTATGAACGCTCTACTAAATTTTAGCAATGGCACCTTGTTTTTAAATAACCTGCCTTATGAATTAATTAAATATGATAGCCTGGCAGTAAACCATGCTGAGGTCAAGACTAAAGCAATTTTTCCTATCAAAATTAAGAAAGGACCTATATTAATTCCAAAGCAATCAATTCAAGGTATACATATTCCGGAAACTATAACAGTAGCTAATAATTACCATTGCGAAGTTCCTATAGTGACCCGCAAGGGCAACACCTTAATATATAACCCAATTATCAAGGCAAAACACATTAATAATGCGGAAATAGACTTGTGTAATTTATCCATTAGACAAAATAATAATCAACCTAACATTGACCTTAGTCATCTTGACGCAATAAAACGCAACGCATTACTTAACACATTTAATGAGTATAGTGACGTATTCTATAAGGAAGGAGACATTCTCACCTTCACGAATACTAGTAAACATCACATTCCTTTAAATTCTGATATACCGATATTTTCGAAGCCATATCGCTTCCCCCAAATACAACGAGAGGAAATCGACCGACAAGTCGAGGAACTCAGGAGACAAAACATAATTGAGGAAAGTGAGAGTCCATATAACGCCCCTGTATTCCTTGTACCCAAAAAACCTGATAAATTTGGCAATAAGTCATGGCGCATGGTAGTCGATTTTCGTAAGTTAAACGAAAAAACTATCGAAGACAAATATCCAATACCTAATATAGCTAATATCTTAGATTTATTAGGCGACTCTCAATACTTTTCGAAATTGGACTTAAAAAGTGGTTACCACCAGATAGAAATTAAACCAGAAGACAGACATAAGACTGCCTTTTCAACACAACAAAATCATTACCAGTTCCTCCGTATGCCCTTTGGTTTACGAAGTGCTCCCGCTTGCTTTGTCCGAACCATGAATAACGTCTTAAAGGGCCTATTAAATAAAATATGTCTTGTATACCTAGATGACATAATCATCTTAGGAAAAAATTTCGAGGATCATTTGAACAACTTAAGAACAGTTTTACAAAGACTTCGGGATCATAGGTTTAAAATCCAAACCGATAAATCAGAATTTTGCCTCACTGAGATTGAATATCTTGGGCATCTGATAACGATAGACGGCGTAAAGCCCAATCCGAAGCTAGTAGCTAAAATCAAAGGTATTCCATTACCTACAACACCTAAACAAATAAAAGCATTCCTCGGATTATCTGGATATTACCGTAAATTTATAAAAAACTATGCGACAATCACGAAACCACTAACCATTTGCCTAAAAAAGAATAGTAAAATCATACACACACCAGAGTTCATTAACGCCTTTAATTCTGTAAAACGCATAATCTCTAATCCACCCGTATTAGCCTACCCTGATTTCAATAAAACATTTAACGTAACTACAGACGCCTCAAACGTAGGTGTAGGAGCAGTCTTGTCACAAGGTCCCATTGGTAAGGACAACCCTATAATGTTTGTCAGTAGAACACTAAATAAAAATGAATTAAACTATTCCACCATTGAAAAAGAATGTCTTGCCATTATATGGGCAACGAAGATGTTTCGTCCCTATATTTACGGTAGACAGTTTAATATTATTAGCGATCACAAACCCTTACAATGGTTATTTAATTTAAAGGAACCGAATGCCAAACTTATTCGCTGGCGACTCAAGCTAGAAGAATTTGACTATAAAATCATATACAAGAAAGGCAAAAATAATCTAAATGCAGATTTTCTTTCACGTTTGGAAGCCTACCCTTTAGAAACCGCAGACGATCTCTTATCTATGTTTAACAACCCTGGAGACATTTGTCAGAGAGATCCGCTGGAAATAACTGACATTGATGCCATTCTTAATATCCCTCAGACAGAAATTCAGGTTACTAGAACTGAATCACCCAAAATTAAAATTTTATCGGATATAAGAGTAGATCAGCTAAAAGCACCACCTTCAGTTACTCAGCATTCACAAGCTGAAAACACCAGTGCATCCCTGCCTATAACAGATAAACCATTAAATATGTTCAAAAATCAATTCGTTTTCACATTTTACAGCAAACCTACGGTCAATACAACTAACCCTTTTGGTAGACGTAAATACCTGGTTAACATAACAGAAGGTAACTACGAAAATGAAATACTAAATATCCTTAGGGAATATGCAAACCCAAATTTATGTAACGCTATTTTCATTAAAAGACCAGAGTTTTATGAAACAATGGCTACCTTGATTAATAACACCTTCGACAATTCAATTAAATTTGTATATACAAGTAAAATGCTAGAAGACGTGACAGACGTAACGACGCAACAACATTTATTGCGACACTTGCATTATCCTGACCATCGAGGAGCGCAAGAATTAAACGCGCAAATCAGTAGAAAATATTATTGGCCTAGCAGTACACTAGATTGCCAAAAATTTGTCGATGACTGTTCAATTTGTCAACAGGCAAAATATGAACGACACCCCGTAAAATATAAATTAAATCTAACCCCTACAGCTAAAGAACCCTTTAACACAGTGTTTATGGACATTTTCTCACTCGCAAAACAAAAGTACTTAACGGCAGTCGATTCATTTTCAAAGTATGTCATGTATCAACCCTTAGTGTCAATGAATATTCCTGATATAGTAGAAGCATATATAAATCTTTTCTCCAAATATAAAATGCCAAAATTACTAATTACCGACAATCAGTTCGATCACCCACTATTTAAAGAAATGCTAAAAATGCACCGGGTAGAACATCACCTGACTACCCCGACTCATCCTAATAGTAATGGTCCTATTGAACGTGTGCATGGTACACTTTTGGAAATCGTTAAAACAATAACGGTATCGAAAAATAAGATTCTGTTAATGAACCTTTTTGAAAATGCTATTATAATTTATAATAGAAGTATACATTCACAAACAGGTTTCAAACCCATAGAATTGTTATTTGGACACCTAGAATCGAACGACATGTTAGATGTCTTTGACATAAATCATTACCATGAATGCACTAGCGAATTATATGACCGAATTAAAGCATTATACGAGTTAGTAAAGACACGACAAACAGAAAATAAAGAAAAACATACAACATACCAAAACACTAAAAGAACAGAATTTCCTTTTATACCACCTGATACTCCTGTTTATCGAGATCAGAGACCTCGAGACAAGAGAGCACCTAGATACAAACAAGAAACGGTAGCTCAAGACTTAAAAGATAAAATCGCTACCCAAAGACGAGCAATTTACCATAAACAAGAAATTAAACCGTTAAGGAAATCACAAGTAACTAAAACCTTTGTTACAGATGAGACTACACACCTTAACATTGATTCTTTACCTAGTACTAGTAAATAACAGTGAAGTCAACCCGCAGAGAGTAGAAATAAAGGACTTACATAACAACCCGGGAATATTACCATTTAAACTTGGAACAGTGCGTATACAAAAGACACACCATACATTCCTACATAATTTTAATCTAGAACCCTTAGGTATACATTTTAGAAAATTAGAACAAAATATTGAGACAATTAGCAACTTATCTAATTTTAAGAAATTCAGTAAAGCAATAGAATTAGGTTTTATTACACTACAAGCGGAACGTCTAAAACAGCAACTCCTAACAATACACCCCGATATTTTAGAGACAAATAAAAGGCCAAAGAGAGGTTTAGTTAATGCTTTAGGATCAATCTTCAAATTTGTATCCGGTACCCTAGACGCAGATGATGGCGTAAGGTATGATAATGCTCTAAGAGAGTTACAAGGCAACCAGGAAAACATTATAAACCATTTTAATAAACAATTATCCATTAATAAACAATTAATTGTTAGTTACGAACACACCATCCAAAACATTACGGAAAACTTTAAGGAAGTAGCAAAATTACTACTTAACATACAAAACGAACAAATAGCTAATAATGCCATTAATCTAGTCAGATTAGCCATTTTAGACTTAGAATATCTAGTCAGCAATTTGCAAACAGCCATAGGCTTTGCTACAATGAACTTACTTCATTTAAATATAATTACTGAAAACCAGATTACTGAAATGAAACAAATGCTGTTGAAATATCATGATGCTGATTCTTTTTATAGTACGGATAATATCCTATTCACTCAAACAATTCAGGTAGAATATTATGTTACACCAGAACATATAGTTTTTCTCTTACACGTCCCTATTTTGGATAAAATCAATTTTAATTTGTATCATTTATATTCCATACCCACAGTACAAAATACGGTAATTATTGCACCTACCTCGTACGTTGCAATGTACGAAGACAACATTTACTACTTGAAAAGAAAATGCAAATATTTGCAGCAGCAATATTTCTGTTCACTTACTGAGATCGAAAAGAACTATCAACAGGACACCTGTATTAAAAATTTATTGCAAGTAAAGAAAAATCCAGAATGTAGACATGTGCCTGTAAATGTAACTGACTCTTTAGTAGAAATGATCAATGACGAAAAGTATCTTCTGGTAATGCCAAAAGAGACTCTAGTTCACGAAAAGTGCAGTAGCGAAGAGGTACACCGTTTAAAAGGAGTTTACCTATTTACTGTACCATATTCTTGTTCATTTATAACAAAAGATTTTCTATACGAAAACTTGGTAGACACACTCAGAGAAGAGCCTGTTCACCTACCACCTTTAAACATAAATATAGCTGATATTAAACCACTTCAATTAAATTTAAAATCAATAAATCTTGATCAATTATCTAAGCTAACCTTAGACAGCAACCCTTTGTCATATATAAGAACCCCTAACTATTGGACTCATGGTCACACCTTCTTAATTTGTATAATTGTAGTAATAATAATAATTTTAATTTTATGTAACTTCAAAAGACTTAATGCAATTTGTACTAACAAAAATAATAAGAAAAATCATACTCCTATAGACGCGGCTGAAATGCAAGCTTTTCCCTTGCCTGAAACTAAATCTTAATGTAATTCTAAATTTGTAATAATGATGTATTATCCATTCTTTATATGGTTCTTTGAAATATGTTACCTTTATAAGTTTTACCTTTTGTAAATGAAAATTTATGCTACCCCATAAATTTCCATCTGATAGGGGAGGAGTCATCAATGACGAATTGCTGATAATTAATTATAAATAACCTTATCTAGCAATTCCTAATAAATTTATGACTTTAACCTCTGTTATCTATTATGCAAATGTAGTAGGAAGTAAGAGACTATAAATATGAGTTCTTTTGGATTATAACACTTGTTGTGTAGCTATCGTGTAATAAACATCGTCAATTAACGCACATAGTGTATTATTGAAGGGATAGTTCCAACCCCTTTACTCCCGGGAATAAAGGAAAGCCTTTTTTAAAAAGGTACTTCACGGGATAAGGTCTTTGTCTCGTTTAGGGTATTGTTAATATACCGCCTTTGTGGTGACGACAATGATGCAGCATATTTTATGGTTCACTTCCTTTTTCCCAAATGTGGAACCGTTCTGGCCCCATTGAGTGATAGAACATATGTTTGGCTAAATGTAAAGCACAATGTAGGTTTCAGTTAAAAATTCTAAACTTAAAAATAAGACATACATTTTAAAGGCATATTTATTCGTAAGTGGACGATTTACCCCAGCAACATTTATAAAAGTGTTCTGGTTTTTTAATTTTTGAAATGGACGAAACCTATAATAAGTTATTACTTATTCCATACTTCTACAATTATTCTAGGTAAACACTGCTTTCTTAGCGAATTTTCGTATAATGTGTGTTATTTTGGATGGTGTTAAAGACTTCAAATAAAAGTGCTTAAAAGAAATTTATTTTTAATGATGCATGTTTTTGAGAAAAAAATCAAGACGCAGTAAGTGCGTTTTGGTAGCTTAAAATTTCAGTAGCTCAATTTGCTAATAATCTAAGGTTTGTTCGCTAGGAAACCTGTTTTCTCGAAAACGTTTTAAGTTGATTTTCCGAAAATTGTTTTACATTTTCAAACAATAAGTTATTTTAATAAAATATGGTACATTTTTTCTACTATATATGTTATACCGGTAACCAAATTGATGCCTGCTTGCATTAAAAATACATATTTGCTATTAAAAACATTTCTATGAAAATTCACTTCAATAACGCACCTATTGCGGCCAGACTCTTTTTTCAGCAAAATGTTCAGTCTCTTACATTTTAGTGATACTATTTACTTTGTATGTCTTACAAAACATATTATGAAAAACACTAGGAAACAAAGTAATGTGGTTAGGTGGTCAGATGGCATGTTCCATGAAGCATCGGTATGAACTAAGTCTAAAGAAAGAAGTATGGACATGGAGGATATATGCTTTAATTTAAGCAGCAAAACTCCAAGCAATTATCCTGGGAATTTTGCCGACCCCTATCCTTTCTGGGTATGGATCTTTAACGTGCTCAACATCGCCTGGTACACGGGACCGACGGTATAACGCCCCCTCCATAGGGCGAAAGAGGCAGATATTCAACTTGCTCAAGCACAATATCACAACCTCGATCGATCTTAATTTACAGTATGTAGGTACTGAAAAATAATTTCACGCTTGTGTTGGGAATCGAACCCAGAAACTTTGGGTGCAGAGTCAATCAATCAACAAAAGTTTTATTGACATAAAGACATATTTACAAAAATATATACATATACATATTCTTGCTACAATACAAGTAATAATGTGAAACTTCTATAATTACAATATATTTTCACCTTATGTTTATTTGGTTGGTGTGCTAAAACTACACTTAAACTAATTATTCAACAAGGTAGTACTGCTAGGGTTGTGAATTATAACTTTTCTTTGTCTTTCCCAGAAAATGTAGCGGCTGGAAAATCTGATTCTGAGCTGTTTTTCAAATTCATAGATAGAACATGCAGTCGCTTAGTTTAGTTGTTTTATTTGTATGAGTATTTGTAATCGCTATCATTTATTTTATTTTTTATTTTAATTGTGTTCTGTTTCATTGAAAAGTTGCAAATGTTGGTAAATTAATCTGTGTTTGAACCTAAAATCACTGTTGTGTCTTACGGGGGTTAGATTTTCAGTCAATTTGTTATTTATGATTAACAATCTGTAAAATTGATCAGATGTTTTGTTTAAATGTTCTCTAAGTGTTGTAATGTTTGTTAAATAGTGCAGAGTACTGATGCGTGTATACCTGTTACGACCAGTGAGTAATCTGAGGCATGTTTTAAGGGTCTTCAGAGTGCGGCTTCTGCGTCACGGTTATAAGCGAAAAATTTAACCTTAATAGGAATTTGCCGCAGGTGATTATCATTTTTGCTCAACGAGTCAGAGCGGTAGAGATAATATAATGAAAAGAAAGTAAAAATATTAGGATGAATAAAAAAATGCAGAATGAACAACATATTTTATATTTCTTTGAGAAGGATTAAATAAGAAGCATTCTATAAATTGTTTGTCAGGTGTGATAAGTAAGCTAATATAGAGTGTGGAAAACGGTGTAAACTGTAAATGGCATCTTATTTAAAACGTCTGATTTATTGAGGCTACAAGTTACACATTTACACAATATACTTTTTACCTTTTACAAAACTCCACCTCCACAAATTTCCCAGATTGATATCATTAAATGGCCCTAGAAGAGGCCCTACAACTGCAGCAAAGAATATAGATTATTACCGTAAGTCATTGACGTCTATAAATTTTATGCGCGGAGAACGGAGAAAGCAACCCAACATGTATACACCTTTTTTTTTATTTTTAGCTTTAGAAAAATAGGTTTCAACCTACTTTTTTATTTTCGATTAAAATTTGTGATAGATGATGTAAGCAAATGTTAAGGTAGAATTTATGAAAATTTGCAATATAAGATAAGAGCACACTGTATACTTTATCTTTAAAAGAGAAGCTAAATAGAATTTGGTTACAGCAAGATTTTGATACTCAAAATTACGGAGCTGGGGTAAGGCAACAGAAATTATGTACAGTAATTCTTACATATTACAAACTTTTTAATTACCTACCCCTCTGAACCTAAATAAGGTTTTATGTTGAACTAAGCATATTTTACGAGAAAACTATAGTATAGGAAATATTAAACCTAACAGTATGCAAAAACTTTGTAGTAAATATGTAAATGCTTTCAAGGCGGAGCCTCCCAGTTAACAGTCTATGTATGACAAATGCATCTGCAAATCTTGTTATTTTGTAATAATGGTTAGAGTTTTTCCATTTTAGAGGTTCTATCTCGGAAAACGTTACATTACTATTTGTATAGTTGGTTAGTTATGGTTATACAGGTTGAACTCTTGATTTTATTAGAAATCTTGCTCTTTATAGTGAACTAACTATTCATGCAGAAAACTAAAAAATAAAAAGGTGCTATTTAACAGTCACTCAGGGCTAGGCACCTCTAATTCAAAACAGGTTTCCACAAAGTTGGTAATACATACATCATTACACGATTGTAATACTTTTTTGCACCTATACAGGGTTAGTAAAGGCACTAGCATTTTCTGAGATATTCGTTATTCAAACAAAAAAAATTATAACAAAAGTTTTTCGACATATTTTTTTGCTACAAACTTGACGATATCAATTTTGGTCGGTTACAGAACCAATTTAGTGACCCCTTCAATATTTTCTCACAGTTTAATAATTATAACTTAAAATAAAAAAGTTTACACATTGGTCCTCAAAAAGATGTGCTCATCAACTGAGAGGTATAAATTTATACCCAGAGACAAATACTTTTAGTCCCCAAAAAGCTGCACTCACTGATTGAATCTGTATAAATTTATACACGGTATACTTTTATACACTTTTATACGTCCCCGAAAAGCGGCAAATACGTATATATATATATATATATATATATATATATATATATATATATATATATATATATATATATATATTGCTATGGTATTTTTAGCACTTTTAATTGTTGAGCATGAGAATTTTAATTATAATTGGTTTTCCTTTTTATTCTAAAACACTTATTTTTATTAAAGTATCAACATTGATGAAAATGAAATTATGCCAATATTTCTTTACTTAAATCTGCACATTTATAATTACAATATTCACAAGATTGACTTACTGCTTAATGTATCTAATTGGTTCTTCATTGAGATTTGTACTATTCGCCATTGAATCACCTATTTGGATTTTATTACTGCCACCATTTTATTGAGGCAATTAATTGATATCGAGCTTATTTTGGATAACCCTTTGTGTGGAAAATTTTCTTCTATCTATTATTGATCAAATCTACTGATGCTTTTCACTATTTTTCCTACTCATAACCCTGCCAACTTATATTACGGCAGTTAAAAAAATCGAATGCTAATTACACTAATGCGTTTCACTGTCGCAGTTCCACAGTTAATGTCTTTTACCTCACATCACCGTAGTTTATAATCTAATGTCCCTTTACTCACATTGCCGCAGTTTATCATGGAATGCCTCCTATAATTCCCTGTTTTGTTTAAATATCTATCCTTCTCTCAAAAAAACTCTCCTTTTGTATACATGCTGTGCAATACAGAGTTCATTAGCCCTGCATCTTACCATTGTCCAACTTATTATTAGTTACACTTATAGAGAAAACGTCCCCGCGTTTCACTGCTAACATGTGTGTGTCTTTTGCTAATTTACTGACAATATTTTTTTACCTTAAATACAATGTGTCTATACCTACTTTACATTTACTTATTCACTAGAACCAAATAAAAATAATTTTCTTTCAGAAAAACACTATAAATAAAAACAAAGCATTGTTCTATGTTCTTTATATTATAACGATCTTTACTAGTCAACCAAAACAATACAAGTAGAAACAAAGCATTCTTCTGTATTCTTTCAATTCTCATGATATTTACTATTTAACCCAAAATATTCAACACTCTTTTAAATATAGAAGGCATTTAAATATTAGGATGCATAAATTAAATATACATAGCTCGTTTTTTTCCGCAATAAAAGGTACCTATTTTATGGCATATTTGCTATTTATAGCAATATATATATATATATATATATATATATATATATATATATATATATATATATATATATATATATATATATATATATATATATATATAATAACTTAAAGATAAGTTAGCAACCAAACAGGTTTTGTTACTAAGCGCTCAACTGTGTCAAACTTATTATTGTTCACTCAGTATATAGCAGAGTGAACTGGCGCAGGTAAACAGTCGGATGTTATATAGACGGATATATCTAAGGCATTTTACAGAGTTGACCACTTTATTATATTGTCTAAGTTGTTAGAAATTGGTTTTGCTGAGGAGCTGGTACAACTTTTTGCTCTTACTTAATCAACCGTGCACATTATGTAAAATATATGGGTATTAAATCCAAAAAATATACTTCTGTATCAGGCTTCCACAAGGTTCGAACTTAGGTCCTCTACTTTTTATTCTTTACGTTAATGACCTCTGTGATTGTATATCTTGTGAATGTTTATTGTATGCTAACGACTTAAAACTTTTTCGTCGGATAGACACCCTGCGGGACTGTTCTTTGTTGTAGGATGATTTGACTGCTCTCCAGAACTGGTAACGCGATAATCTACTATTACTCAATATAGGTAAATGTACTGTATTGTCCTATTCTAAGAGAGTTACCAACATCAATTTTAATTATACATTACACGGGAGTGGGAGTGTTTTGCATAGGAGTGATAACAGGAGAGATTTGGGTGTTGCTTTAACCGAAAGCTTTGTTTTGGCCTCCACATTCAAGGATCAGTGTCAGATGCTACAAGGTCTTTAGGTTTTATCATCAGAGTCTGTAAGGATTTCAGTGAAACCTATTGCATAGAAGTATTGTAATTGTATAACACATTAGAGAGATCTAAATTGGAATACGCTAGTCAAGTTTGGTCCCCTATATATCACTGTTAGAAAATGCCATAGAAAGGGTTCAGAAAAAATACCTAAAGCATATTTCTTACAGGTTGGATGGTGTCTATTCATCGTGGGGCACACCTTATCAGGAATTTCTTGACAGATTTAACAGAGCTTTTCTGGAAGCCAGAAGGGTTCGCTCTCTGATAGGTTTTCTTTAGAATTTGTTATGCAACAGGATTCATTCGCCTGAGCTTGCATTCACAGATTAATTTGAGAGTGTCGGCTGTGTTGATTAGGAACAATAACTTTCTTGCATGGAGGCGTGTGCGCATACGTCCGTAGCAATCTACCCTGCACCAGACTCCCCAATTTAGAAGCTGGAAGAAAATAAATACTTTGGATGAAACTCTCTCTCTCAGGGCTGCAACTAAATTCATCTGTTGCATTTACCGGCCACCTTCTGACAACAACTTTGTCCAGCTTTTCGACTACCTTTCTGAAAAAACCTGATCTGATTTCTGAATATGCTTTCTCCGAAGCCACTATGCTTGGTGACTTCAATGTCCATAATAAGGAATGGCTAGGATCTTAAAAACCGA
Organism: Tillus elongatus; assembly: GCA_964006375.1. Taxonomy (NCBI): domain Eukaryota; kingdom Metazoa; phylum Arthropoda; class Insecta; order Coleoptera; family Cleridae; genus Tillus; species Tillus elongatus. Next base: position 27,519,958 of record OZ023263.1, on the reverse strand, counting down.
TCCACAAGGGAGAGCAGCGGAGGCCATTGCAGTCAGCGATTATTTAGCCAATATGGTTCAGCAACCTACTTACTTTCTTCGCATCCCAACACACAACTCAAATCCCTTGGATCTCCTTCTTACTATAAAAACTGAATGCTATAAGACATCAGTCACCGCCCCCCTTGGTCACTCAGCCCACGGCATGGTCACAGCTTCCTGCTCAATGCAACCCGAGGTCTGTCTGCTTCTCTCATACTGACTCCTCTGATATCTCACAAAACATCACCGAAATTATCCAAGCTGACATGGACTTATTTATTTCACGTACACAGAAAGCCTCTTCAGCCACTCAAAAGCCCTGGTTCTCTAAATCCTGCGACAAGGCCGGACTTAAAAAGGTCAAAGCTCACAAAACGCTTCTACACAATCCCAGTCAAGAAAACCGTCAAGCATTTAACGACGCAAGAAACCGCTATGTCCGCATTCTTTCTGAGGCAAAAAACTCGTTTCATAACCACATCAAAAACAAAGTCCTCTCAATATCCAACGGCAGCAAACCCTTCTAGACTCATGCTAAATTTATTGGGAATAATTTCTGCAACAGCACGTTCCCACCTCTTCTTTCATGATGAAATTGTTTCTACCGCCCTGGGCAAGGCTGAACTTTTTGCCTCGTTCGCCGGAAATTCTACTCTCAACCCACCTCCAAATGTTTAACCACCAACAGTCTCCAATGTCGCGCATAAAATGACGGATATAATTTTCAAAAATAAAAAGGTACGAAAGATGCCCTCTTCTCTTAATCGCTGGAAAGCCTATGGCCTTGACGAGGTCCCAGCAATTGTTCTAAAAATGCATTCGACCAGGTCTGGCACGCAGCGCTGCTTAATAAACTTCCGGCCTATGGCCTAGGTTGTAATTAACTAAAATTAAATTGAATTAAATACTTGCGCTCCAAAAGTCGGCCTTAAGGTAGGCAGTGCTTTAATATGCAATGGAGAATAACGATTTTCTTCCCATTTTTCAGGACAACCTCTACATCAACACAATATTGCCATGTACAATCCCTATGCACCTATGGATATCGACGCAATCTCCATGACCCAGAATGGTGGTTACTATAAGGATCCAGGAAATTATCAACTGAGACGTCAGTTAGGCGCCGGAGGCGGATTCACTTTTGCCATTCCAAATGCAGCAGGTGGATATTCGTTAGGTAAAGGATTTGGTTACGGAGGAGGCGAAGAAGCTGACACTGGTTACACCACAAGCTACGACACTGCCTACGGAAAAGGCAATTCAGCATTCAAAAGCTCCAAATCATTCCGCAGTGGTGGTGTCGTCTATTCTAGTTGATAACATACCTCTCTAAAGATTATTGTGGCATGTTTTACAATAAATAATACTGCATCCGTTATTTTTTTTTCATTTATTTTTAGACATAATTCAATAAGTTTTATATACCTTTGATCTGCTTGTTTGTTTTAGTGAATTTTCTTTTTTAAAAAAATCACTAAAGAGGACATCGCGACTTTTGAATTTTGAAAACACACCGACAACTCAAAAAATAATGGTCAGATTTTGATCAGATTTGGCACATGCCTTCTTTTTGCAAGTGGCTTGGGTAGGTTCGTTAGTCAGGAAGATCGGTTCAGGTTTTCCCGAAAAATTTTGTGTTTTCTTTCGAAAAAAAATTATATCTTTGAAAATAACCAAGTAAGGGCAATCATTTTTGTTACGCTGATATCTGCTATAAGGAGTATCCTATATAACAAAATTCAGATCGCTATCTTAAAAGACAAAAAGTTAGAGGTAAATTACTTTTTAATTAGTTAAATCTGATTCAAGAAAGTTAAACTGTCAATATTGACTGAGTACGAATGTGAGCAAAAAATGCTACAATAAATGACTAACAAGCTCCTAAATATGTGTCTTAGTCGTTATTTATCTTGATTTCGTTAAAATATGAGCAAAAATCCATTGTAAATCAAAATGGTTTTGTGTAAATTGTAAAACATTGAACAATTAACATATATTATGAGAAAAAGGTGCTAGTACGTACATGTCGAGCGTAGCTCAGTGGGCTAAGTCCCTGTACATCGGATAATCGACTTCTACATGACGAGTTCTAATTCTAGTTAATGACTCTGCTTTTTTTAGTGAATTTTTATTAAAAAAATTCACTAATAGAGAGGTATCGATGGTGAGACTTTGCAAAAATTCTTTCAAATGAGCGCGAATTAGGACCCCTAGAACCCATATCCGGGGTAAGTTTGAATTTTTATATGCCTATATATATATATATATATATATATATATATATATATATATATATATATATATATATATATATATATATATATATATATATATATATATATATATATATATATATATATATGTATCCGTCTGATAACTCAAAAAATAATTAACCGATTTAGATAAAACTCGGCAAGTGCCTTTCTTTTATTAATGGCTTGGATGAGTTCGTTGGCCAGGAAAATCGGACGGGGTTTTCCAGGAAAATTTTGAGTTTTCTTTAAAAAAAAAATTTTTTCCGAAAATTTTGATAAAATTTGGTCTACATATTGCTTTGGGAAATACCTAACTATGTGCCAAAATTCAGCTTTCTAGGGTTACAGAAAATTGAGCTATTCAAATTTGAAACATTTATGTTTAAATCATAAGTATGTGGTTGCTGTTGGTTAGTCAATGCTTTTCTTATTGACTCATGAAATTCATTTGTAAGTTTCCGAGAAATGTCAATAATACTGAATTCACTGATTGTTAATCATTGGAAGCATTTACGATTATATATAACCCTATTGTAATGTATTATCATTTATCACCTCTGTAGTATAATTATTTTTGCCTTACAACTCGCAGCGTTTTTAGTCAATTGTTGTTATTAATAGTCAATAGTTTCTTTCCGAATACACAAACCTTCCATTGACTTCTGCTTCTGCCGCTGTTACAGTCCTTTTATTTAGAGCTAGAGTTCTAACCACTCATACAAACAGTGTTTTTTAACCACGTGGCTGGGCGACTGACCGAATTCATTCCCAGTTGCTGTTGATTTACTCATATTCTCTTAATATGTTTGAAGATGTGGTGTCTACTTCATTCCAAGTCACTATTAACCGACTATTTATGAAATCAAATAAGTAAATTAAATCGATTGTCATAAAATATGTATTGTATTAAGACAAGGGAAAAAGAAATAAAACATATATAACTGTGCACATTTTGATTATATTTTAGGGTGCTTGAGAGAGGTATTGTCACAGCATAATATCTTATTAAAGTTCATTTGTAAATAGGTTTAATTTTTATATGTTATATATATATATATATATATATATATATATATATATATATATATATATATATATATATATATATATATATATATATATATATATATATATGATAACTCAAAAAATAATTAACCGATTTCGATGAAACTTGGCAAGTGCCTGTCTTTTATTAATAGCTTGGATGAGTTCGTTATCCAGAAAAATCAGACGGGGTTTTCCGGAAAATTTTTGAGTTTTCTTTCGAAAAATTTTTTTCTCCGAAAGTAACAAAGCTGTTTCAATGAAATTTACTATATATGTTGCCTCAACCTTACTACGTATCAAAATTCAACTTTCTAAGTTTAGAGAAAATTGAGTTATTCAAATTTTAAATTTTCTTTCGAAAAAAATTTTTTTCTCCGAAAATTACAAAGTTATTTTAATGAAATTTTGTGGATATCTTGGCTTAGGAAAAACCTTACTACGTATTGAAATTAAACTCTCTAAGTTTATAGAAAATTGAGTTATTTAAATTTGAAGCATTTAATAAAAATTCACTACCATAACGCACTTGCTGCGTCCCGAGTTTTTATCATTTTTTTAGTCTCATTTCACTTTACCGTTACCCAATCAGATTGTTATTATTCCGATGAATTTTTTGCGAGTTTTTGTATAAAAAATAATTTGATAAAGAGAATATGAAAGTTTTAAGGCTGAATTCAATTCGAATAGCATATCTGCTTGATTGTTCTTGCCCTCACTTAGCGAAACCGTTCCATATGTAATAGTCGTAGACTTTTCCCGTGGCTTCACAAGTGCTTGTTTTAATAAATTTTCTTAAAAAAAATTTACAAACGAGGGGATCCCGACTTTTGAATTTAGAAAAAATTTCTTCAAATGAGCACGAACTAGGCCCCCTAGAACCCATATCCAGCGTCAGTTTCATATATATATATATATATATATATATATATATATATATATATATATATATATATATATATATATATATATATATATATATATATATATATATATATATATATATATATATAAATATAAAGGGTGAACAATTTACCACAATTTAGGTCTGTAAGTTTAAAGACAAAAAGTTAGAGGCATTTACAGAAAAAATTGGGTTTTCCTCAAAACGTAAGCAGTAGCGATTTGGAACGTCAAAATTGGCAACATTTAGGCAATGAACCTGAAAGAAATACGGATTATGTAAAGTGTGTTCTGCAAACCGATAACTTTCAGCTTCAACCATCATTTCCCTTCATTTGAATCAAATATTTCCAGATAATTTATTTCAAATAGATACTTTCTCTGATGCTTCGGGAAGTAGTTTCAGTTAAGTTTATGGTTTAACGGTCTATAATTTTTAGCTAATCGTAGAAAAGAATCGTTAATGAGGAGACCGCGGCTTTTGAATTCTAAAAATATTTCTTCAAATGAGCGCAACATAGGCCCCTTAGAATCCATATCCGGGTTTACTTTCTGTTTACATATATACAAGGCGACGCATTTCTACGGTAAAGCTCAATATAACTGTTATTATGCAAGATACGACAAAAATTTTTATACGTTACCTATAGGGTGTCTTGAGCTGCATCTGATAAAATTATTTTGACAATCACAGGATGGCCCACAAGTCGTTGGTGATACATACTTTTTTTTTAACATTCCTTATTGAATTTTTGCATGTTTCATCGAAATATGATGCATGTTTGTAAAAAAGTCGAGACGCAGTAAGTGCGTTTTGGTAGCGAATTTGCATTAAACGCTTCAAAATTCAATAACGCAATTTGCTATTAACCTAAGGTTCGTCAGCTAGGAGACGAGTTTTCCCGGAAACGTCTTAAGTTTATTTTCGGAAAATTTTTGTACATTTTCAAATAAATCATTTTGATAAAATATCGTACATTGTTTCTACTATATAGGTTATACCGGTGACCAAATTGATGCTTGCTTGCATTAAAGAGACATATTTGCTGTTAAAAACGTTTTTATGAAAATTCACTTCCATAACGCACTTGCTGCGTCCAGACTTTTTTGTATGTTTAACTGCTTGATAGTTTCTCTTAATAAGATGTTGCTTTTTGGCAGGTATTTTTGTACATTTTTCTTGCGAATTTCTAAAAAATCATTTAACTTCTAATAATTTAATTGCAAAATAAGCTATATTTTACGGCATTCAATGAACGGGCACGTTTTACAGAAAGTATCACACTCTGCCGATTTAACAGCGTAGTTTTAAAAGAAGACCCCTTTGTTTCATACAGACCTCCCCCACCCCCACCACCCTCCTGTCCAAGAGAGTGATTACGCCAGAAGATAACACACTAAACAGGGTGCCAGCGCCAGAAGCTAATTGTGGCTAATGACAATTCTGTCGAGGCCATACCACCTTTTTCACTACCACCACCACCAGAAGCTAATTCCGTTCAAAAAGGACCCATCAGACCTGGCGAATTTATTACGATCAAGAGGCCAGTGCCTAGGTCATATCAAATTAGTAGAAGTTTCGTCAGCTCTGAGTGGTTACCTCACCTTGGAAATCAAGACTTCGGTGCATTATCCCCATAGCAGAAACGAACGATTAGTAAAATATGCTTAATTTAATTGATTTTCTTCAAATATTTTTTCAATTTTTGTTTCAATTTTGAAAATAGTAGTTGTGTGTGTGTGTTTTGTTTCTACGTTTTATTATGTATAAATATTAAGCTTTCCATTCTTCAAGGTATGAAAAACCCATCGCCCCCTCGTAGTTAAATCTGACAAGGCTAGCTAGCTATTTGACAATGTCATTTGTATTTTGCAAACTGACAGCAGGGGGGAGTCGAATTCGAGGTTTTCTTCTTCTTCTCTGTTTACAGACGTCATAAACAAATAATAAGAAGATAATAACCTCGAAATCGACTCAGCTAATACCTTAGAGTCTTAGAATAATGTACTTATTGTTTACTTTTAGTTTTTGGTGAATTTTCATCATTTTATTTTTTATTTTCATTTTTAGTGAATTTTCTTAAAAAAATTCACTAATGAGGAGATCCCGACTTTCGAATTTTGAAAAAATTTCTTCAAATGAGCGCTATTTAGGACCCCCGGAACCCAAATCCGACGTCAGTTTCAGACTTTATATGTTTATATATATATATATATATATATATATATATATATATATATATATATATATATATATATATATATATATATATATATATATATATATATATATATGTATGTGTCACACCTATAACTTAAAAAATAATGGACCGATTTTGATAAAATTTGGCACATACCTTCCTTTCGCAAGTGGCTTGGATAAGTTCGTTAGCCAGGAAAATCCGCCGAGGTTTTCCCAGAAAATTTTGTATTTTCTTTTGAAAAAAATCGAAAAAAAATTATATCTACAAAATTAACAAAGTAAGGGCAACCAAATTTCATACGCGGGTTTATATAACTAGAAGCAAGTTACCTACCAAAATTTAGCTCCGTAGGTTAAAGGACAAAAAAGTTACAGACATTAAAAAAAAAAAAATTTGGGTTCTCCTCAAAACGTCAAAATCGCGATTTTAAACGTCAAAATTGGTGAGTACCTTCCTTTTGCAAGTGGATTGGATAAGTTCGTTAGCCAGGAAAATTCGACGAGGATTTCCCGGAAAATTTTGTGTTTTCTTTCGAAAAAAATTTATATCTCCAAAATTAACAAAGTAAGGGCAACCAAATTTTATACGCGGGTTTATATCATTATAGGCAAGTTACATACTAAAATTTAGCTCTGTAGCTCAAAGAACAAAAAAGTTATAGGCATTTAAACAAAAATAAATTGAGGTTTTTCACAAAACGTCAAAGTTGCGATTTAAACGTCAAAATTGGCAACATTTAGGAAAAGAACTTGAATCTAATACGGGCTATGGAAATAAAATGTCTCAAGAAGAATGTTTTACAAACCCTGAAGTCTTAGTGTCAACCGTCATTGTCCTTCATTTTAATAAAATGTTTCCAGAAAATTCATTTCAAATAGACCCTTTCTCTGATGCTTGGCAGTAGCCTTAGCTATATAGTTTATCGTTAATAGTATATAATTTTTGTAGAATTTTCGTAAAAAAAATCAATACAGCTCAATATATCTGTTATTATGTTATTGCATTTTTGCATTTTCCATCGAAATATAATGCATGTTTGTAAGAACAAAAATTCTGGACGCAGTAAATGCGTTATGGTAGCGAATTTTGATCAAATGCTTAATATTTGAATAGCTCAATTTGCTATTAACCTATAAGGTTGACCAAAAAAACAAGTTTTTTTATATAAATAAATGATTAAACATTAATTATGACTAAAATAATTAAAACGCCCCCTGGAATACGACATTAAAACAAAACTCCAACAACTGACTCGTTGGTCTAGAGGTATGATTTCCGCTTCGAGTGCGGGAGCTCCCAGGTTCAAATCCCGGACAAGCCCAAATACCTTTTATTTGCTTTTTTTTAACCGACTTCAAACAAGGACGAGGTTCTCGATTCGCCTGTATGTTTTTAGTGAATTTTCTTAAAAAAAATTCACTAATGAGGAGATCTCGACTTTTGAATTTTGAAAAAATTTCTTCAAATGAGCGCTATTTAGGACCCCTGGAACCCAAATCGGGGGTCGGTTTCAGACTTTATATGTTTATATATATATATATATATATATATATATATATATATATATATATATATATATATATATATATATATATATATATATATATATATATATATATATATATATATATATATATATATATATATATATATATATATATATATATATATGTTTATATATTTATGTGTCACACCTATAACTAAAAAAATAATGGACCGATTTTGATAAAATTAGGTGAGTACCTTCCTTTCGCGAGTGGCTTGGATAAGTTCGTTAGCCAGGAAAATCCGCCGAGGTTTTCCCGGAAAATTTTGTGTTTTCCTTCGAAAAAAATTCATATCTCCGGAATTAACAAAGTAAGGGCAACGAAATTTTGTACACGGGTTTATATCATTATAGGTAAATTGCCTACCAAAATTTAGCGCTGTAGGTTAAAGGACAAAAAAGTTACAGGCTTTTAAAGAAAAATAAATTTGGGTTTTCCTCAAAACGTCAAAGTCGCGATTTTAAACGTCAAAATTGTTAATGTTTAGGCAATGAACCTGAAATTAATATGATCTATGGAAGGAAAATGTCTCAAGAATAATGTTTTACAAAGCCTGAACTCTTAGTTTCAATCGTCATTGTCCTTCATTTTACTAAAATATTCCCAGAAAATTCATTGCAAATAGACCCTTTCTCTGATGTTTTAGCAGTAGTGTTGGCTATAGAGTTTATCGTTTAATGGTATATCATTTTTGTCGAATTTTCGTAAAAAATCATTAAAGCGCAATATATCCGTTATTATGCAAGTTACAAAAAAAAGTTGTATACATTAATTGTAGGGTGTCTTAAGCTACATCTTAAAAAATATTTCCACAATTACAGGTGGCCCATAAGTCGTTGGTGATTCAAATTTTTTTTTGTGATTTTTTTAATCGAACACGCCCTATGTTATTGCATTTTTGTATTTTCCATCGAAATATAATACATCTTTGTAAGAAAAGAAATTCGGGACGCAGCAAGTGCGTTATGGTAGCGAATTTTCATTAAATGCTTCAAATTTTGAATCAATTTGCTATTAACCTATAAGGTTGACCATAAAACCAGTTTTTTCGGGAACAATTTAAGTTTACTTTCGGAAATTTTTATACATTTTGAAACAATAAAGTTATTTTGATGAAACATGGCACATTGTTTCTAATATATAGATTATACTGGTAACCAAATTTTGTGCCTGCTTTTTTAAAAAACATATTTGCTATTTAAAAAAACATTTTTATGAAAATTCACTACCATAACGCACTTGCTGCGTCCAGAGTTTTTTACTTTTCATGTCGTATATGAAAAATTTTAGGTAAATGAAACTACATATAATCGTGCAGTAGTTTAATCCATACCTATAAACATATGTTCAGTATAAATTATTAAAATTTTAATTTCACAATTTTGTATTGCTTATATTTCTTTATTTCATTTTGAAAAAGTATGGATACAGCAATAGTAAATAAGTGATGAAAAGAGTCTAGGTGCAGGAAATCCGTCTTGAACACACTGTATAACGAGCCAACGATTTTTAAATTACCAGCTCTGTTACTTCCTTCCCTAATACGGGAACAATAAATGTAAGGCTAGACACATTCTGACCATCATAGAAACACATACCGGTTTTGCTCTCATTAGATAATCGTCAGTGTGCTATACTACTGACAACCAAAATAAATCCAAAATAACTCGGCTAAAGGTAGCCGGACTCGGAGAACATTCTGGATGGGGATTTTGTCGTTGAGCTCACAATGGTATTTGATGCTAGCTACTTTTAACCCAGTTACTTTGAGGTGTTTTAATTGTCGGTAGTATAGCACACTAGCGATCACGAACGAGAGCAGAACCGATACGTGTTTTTAATATAGGTCATAATGCATCTAGATTTATTTCCACTGGATCTTATCAAATTTAAAATATTGCTTACAATGTACATCATCATATGGATAAATTTGTGCTGTATCGGTAGTGACAACGACACAACGATAAAACTAGATCACATTTGGATTGTGATAAACAAAGTTAAATACTAAAAAGTAATAATGAAAATGAAATCGCTAGCAATATTTATGTTTTTACAAAGTCCTGTAGGTGTATCATTAAATTATAACTACTTCTTAGTCATCCAAATAATTGAAATTCTGTTGATACGACAGTTGCGTAGGCGCTTCCATCATAGTAACTACTTTGCTGATTACCTAGAAACATTTTTAAAATTATGATGAAAACAAGTTCAACTTAATTGACGTAGTTGTTGTAATCACATTATTGACAAAAAAAGGCTGGATGCAGCAAGTGCGTTATGGTAGCGAATTTTCGTAACAATGTTTTTAATAGCAAATAGGTCTTGTTTTTAAAAGGACATTTGGTTGGCAGTATAACCTATATAGTACTAACAATGTACCATGTTTCATTAAAATAGCTTTGTTGTTCCAAAAAGTACAAACATTTTCCGAAAATCAACTTAAAAAGTTCCAGATAAGACTGGTTCGATTTTCCTGGCGAACACACCTCTTCATGCTATTTACGCACCTGCCAAGATATAATTATTCACAAACAGCTTTAGGACCAAAATCGAAAAAAAATTCTGAAAATTGCCAAAAATTTCTTTTATGAAAATGCACCATTTATTTTTACAGAAATTTCCTTCAATAATGTTACACTAAATTATATTTTTCACAAAAATTCGACAAATATTTTTTAACAATAACTTACTAAACATTTATTATTAATTACCAATATATCAAAAAAATCTTACAAAATATTATTTCTACGGAAACACTAAAAACATTTCTGCGAAAACTTTTCAAGTTCAGTCACTATTTGAGAGCGGCCTGTATGAGGCATCTAGATTTTTTCGACAAGTAATACAAACTAAAAGCTCTCCGAATGGTCATTACCATGGGGCTCTGCTATCTATGAGTCAAAAAAAGTCTTGACGCAGCAAGTGCGTTATGGTAGTGAATTTTCATTAAAATGTTTTTAATAGCAAATATGTGTGTTTTTGTTAAGAAAGCGGGCATCAAATTTGGTTACCAGTATAACCTATATAGTAAAAATAATGTGCCATGTTTCATCAAATAACTTTATTGTTTGAAAATGTACAAAAATTTCCGAAACTAAACTTAAAGTGTTCCCGAAAAAACTCGTTTCTTGGTCAACCTTATAGGTTAATAGCAAATTGGGCTATTCAAATATAAGGCATTTGATAAAAATTGGCTACCATAACACACTTGCTGCGTCCAGAATGTCTTTTCTTACAAACATGCATTATATTTCGATGGGAAATGCAAAAATGCAATAACATAAGGCTTGTTTGATTAAAAAAAAAAGAAAATTTGTATCACCAACGACTTATGGGCCAACCTGTGATTGTAGAAATAACTTTTTAAGATGTAGCTCAAGACACCCTATAATCAATATATAAAATTTTTTTCATATCTTGTATAATAACGGATATATTGAGCTTTATTGGTTTTTGGGGAAAATTCAACAAAAATTATATACCATTAAACGATAAACTCTATAGCTAAGGCTACTGCCAAGCATCAGAGAAGGGGAAATATTTTAGTAAAATAAAGGACAATGACGGTTGAAACTAAGACTTCAGCGTTTGTAAAATATTCTTCTTGAGACATTTTATTTCCATAGCCCTTAGATTCAAGTTCATTGCCTAAATGTTGCCAATTTTTACGTTTTATATCACAACTTTGACGTTTTGAGGAAAACCCCAATTTATGTTTCTTTAAATGCCTATAACTTTTTGTTCTTTTGACCTACGAAGCTAAATTAAAGTAACTTATCTATAAGGATATAAACCCCCGTACCAAATTTAGTTGCCTTTACTTTGTTAATTCCGGAGATATAATTTTTTCGAAAGAAAACACAAAACTTTCCGGGAAAACCTGGAGCGATTTTCCTGGCTAACGAACTTATCCAAGCCATTTGCAAAAGGAAGGTACTCACTAAATTTAATCAAAATCGGCCCATTATTTTTTGAGTTATCGGTGTGATACATACATACATACATACATATATATATATATATATATATATATATATATATATATATATATATATATATATATATATATATATGAGACATGCTTGGTTCTCGGGTTAAACCGCGTCCAGAATTTATGGAAACTCGACGTTTCGGCTCCTGTTTTGGAGCTATTTTCAAGAGGTAAAGGAAATATGTAAGGAAACTCTAAGGCCTCAATCTGCCCACTCCTCAGAGTGATGGACAAAGGTGGGTAAAAGAAATATGTAAGGACACTCTCAGGCCTCAATCTGCCTACTTGTTAGAGTGGTGGACAAAGGTGGGTAAAGGAAATATGTAAGGACACTCTAAGGCCTCAATCTGCCTATTCCTTAGAGTGGTGGACAAAGGTGGGTAAAGGAAATATGTAAGGACACTCTAAGGCCTCAATCTGCCTACTCCTTAGAGTGGTGGACAAAGGTAGGTAAAGGAAATATGTAAGGACACTCTAAGGCCTCAATCTGCCTACTCCTTAGAGCGGTGGATAAAGGTAGGTTGGGTTGTTGTAGCTCGATTACGGGGCCTCAATCTGCCTAAATCCCGCCGGAGATCGTCTGTGAGGTCTCAGTGTGTTCAACCCTAGGCCTCAGAGAGATCTGGCAGTTCGTTGCAAGTCTTGTCTTATATATGTCGTTCCGTCTACCTGTTTCGTCATCAGTGAAAGTAGTGGGGTCACCGTCAATTAAGTGGTGGTCACGGTATTTAGAGGAGGATTAAGAGGGTCACCGGCATTTGTTGAAGCAGATAATGATGCAATAAAATTGTCTGTGGAATTTATTTCCTTTTTAACCCGAGAACCAAGCATGTCTCACATTAAAGACCGCGGAAATCTTTCTGAACATTTATTTATATATATATATATATATATATATATATATATATATATATATATATATATATATATATATATATATATATATATATATATATATATATATACATATAAAAATTGAAACTGATCCCGGATATGTGTTCTGGGGGCCTAATTAGCGCTCATTTGAAGAAATTTTTTCAAAATTCAAAAGTCGGGATCTCCTTATTAGTACATTTTTATTAAGAAAATTCACTAAAATGCCCTATCACAATTTGTGATATGTTTTTGTGGTATGAGCCCAAAACGTGAAAAGTTGCAAAACAATTGAAATAACTCAAAAACAATATTTTTTTACCTTACAAACATTTATTATAATTCGATGGAAACTACAAAAATGCAATAGCGCAAGGTGTGTTCTATTAACAAAAGAAAGTGTGTATCACCAACGACTTGTGGGCTACCCTGTGTTCGTCAAAATAGGTTTATAAGATACACCTCGAAACACCCTATAATGAACGTATATAATGTTTTCTTATATCTTGTATAATAACGGATATATTGAGCTTTACCGTAGAAATGCGACACCCTGTATATGTGTAAACAGACAAAAATGAAACTGACCCTGTATATGGGTTTTAGGGGTTCAAGTTCGCGCTTATTTTAAGAAATCTTTTTAAAATTCATAAGTCGCGGAGTTCTAAATAACGAATTCTTTCTACGAAAATTTGCAAAAATATAGACTATTAAACCATAAACTCTATAGCTGAAACTACTGCCAAAGTATCAGATAGAGGGTCTATTTGAAATGGATTTTTCGAAAATATTTTTGTAAAATGAAGGACAATGATTGTTGAAGCTGAAACTTAAGGCTTTATAAAACACACTTACTACAAGATTTTTTATACATAATTCGTATTTGTTTCCGATTCTTTGTCTGAAAATTGCAAATTCTGACGTTTCAAATCGCAGCTTTGACGTTTTAAGAAGAAAAATTATAAAATTTTCAAAATATTTTTTCTGATACTTTTTGGCCTTTTTACGTTAAGAAACCATAACCATTGTATGTAATATCCAATTGGTTTGATTAGTCACACAAAATATTTTGTTCCTGTGCTGTCCTCTGATCACCAGTGGCAGCCAAAATATTTTCCTTTAAATACACAGATCTCCTCATTAGTGACCCTAGTTAGTGACTTCACTTTTTATTTTAAAAAAAAGTCTCATTTCATTTTACCGTTATTTGATCAGATTGTAATTATTCCGATGAATTTTTTAGCGACTTTTTGTACAAAAAATAATTTAATAAAGAGGAGATGAAAGTTTTAAGACTTGATTCAATTTGAATAGCATATCTGCTTGTTTGTTCTTACCCTAACTTAGTGAAACCGTTCCATATTTAATACAGTCGTACACTTTTCCCGTGGCTTCACAAGTGTTTATTTTAGTGAATTTTCTTTTAAAAAAATCAGTGATCAATATAATTGTTATTATGCAAGATACGAGAAAAAATGTATACGTTACTTATAGGGTGTCTTGAGCTACATCTTATAAAATTATTTTGACAATCACAGGGCGGCCCATAATTCGTTGGTGATACCTACAATTTTTTTGAACATTCCTTATTGCATTTTTGCATTTTTCATCGAAGTAGAATGCATGTTTGTAAAAAAAATCTGGACGCAGTAAGTGCGTTTTGGTATCGAATTTTCATGAAATGCTTCAAAATTCAATAACTCAATTTGCTATTAACCTAAGGTTCGTCGACTAGGAAACGAGTTTTCTCGGAAACATTTTAGGTTTATTTGCGGAAATTTGTGTACATTTTCAAAAAATTTATTTTGATAAAACATGGTACATTCTTTCTACTATATATTTATATATTGTTAACCACGGTTTCTATGCAGACGGTACACAATGAACAGGATTATGATAAGAAGTATCATCAAATTAGACATAACACGATTTCATACGTGACCTATATGGCAAAAAAATAAATAACATTCCAATAACAGTAATAATTATAATCATAAATAATACAGAATTGTACATTTCAAAGTAAAGCCTTATCAACAACGATTGTGTCATATAAATATTCCATATTTTACACTAACGTCTAGATTTATTAATTCACTGCGAAGAAAGGAGCAAACAAGTGGCAAATAATGAAGTTTCTATCTTTGTGTTTTGTGATTGTGGTTGTTGCAATTGCAACTTCTTCAGCAGGTAATTAAAATTTAGGTTAAAAAGGTACAATATAGAGCATCGCGTAAAAAACAGTCTTAAATGTTATTTCTTTCATTGTTGTTGTCTTTACTTGGTGAAACTATTTTATGCGAAATACAGATGCAGAAGTTACTTCTCTGACTCGACGCAAGTGTTTTTATTCTCTGTAATATTTTTGAGGATGCTGTAAAACGGCAAAACCAGTTACAGAAAAGAAAGGTAATACTTGTGAAGCCAGAGAAGTAGTCTATTTATCTGTACTTGTCATTTAAATATTCTCCTTTAGATTTGTCCATATGTATTCCTTGCGTAAATGTTGTAGAAGTTGAGCTGCATGTTCGTGGATCCGCAGATTATACGGGTTTAATATTTTTTATATACCACCTGATATTTCCAAGAACGATTTCGACATATTTTTTGACATATTCGATAATTATGTTCTGGATGAGGTAAATGTGATTGCTGTAGGCGATGTTCCTTTCCTTGCTTCCTCTACCTTTATGCAAGGCCACAATGATACTGTTATTTCACTCCATTTGTATTGCCTCACTGTTATGCCTACGTTGGATAGATCACGTAGCCGAACGCCACATCTTCGAGTCTACACTTTAACATTTCGTCATGAATTTTATCAACACCAGCTGCTTTTTCGTTCTTCAATTTCTGGATCGCTATGCCAAGCTCATCCACTTCAACCATGTCACATTATGTCTCACTTGCAATCGGCAGAGGGTTCTGATAATTCTTATTGCTTCCATACAGCTTCTCAAAATATTATTGGCAGCATTCCCTCAGACCTTCTTCGTCACATACCATGTACTGTTAGATTCGAGACCCCGTCTTAAGTTGATAGAAAAATGATACTCTATTTGGGGAACAATTTTGACTAAAAGCTCATATTCTTCAGACCTTCAGTGCAATTTTTTTAATGAAAGCTAACGGTAATGATTAACTTAGCTATCTAGATAACGGTACGATTCTGTATGTTTTTCCGCTTAGGGTTCGTCCGCATCTTTGCCGCCCCAATGTCACCGCACCCTTTCGATTATTGTGCATGCCCTTTGTCTTTTCTACTCTACCCATTCCAAAATCACTGTGCCTTGAACTAGTCTGCACAGCAATTGGTAGGGTGAAGTTTTATATTGCTGTGTCTCCGGTCTAGATTGTCCGTAGATCAGTTGTCTTTTGCGGTCCAGAGCTTTACACTCGCGCAAGATGTGCTGGGCTGATTCCTCCCCCTCACCGCAGAGTCTGCATGCCAGGTCCCACCCGATCCGCACCATTTTATGCAGGTATTTCTTGACGGCCATGTGCCCCATCAAGAGACCTGTTATGTTCCTGAGCTGTCCTATGCTAAGAATTAGCAGCTCCACAGCTCGCTTTGAACAGGGATCCCCATTAGTACCCTGGACAATCTGCCCAGTATGCCTTATGCTGGTCCCTGGCCCAGGAGTTGATGGTTCCCCTGGCCCTGACTTTCGATACGCCCAGGACCGGTTCTGGTTCCATAAATTTTTCTGCTGATACTCTCTTCGCGAGACTGTCAGCTTCTTCATTGCCTTTGACCCCCCCAGTGACATGGCACCCAGTTGATGGTGACCTCATTCTGCCCAGCCAGAGCGCTCGTCTCGTCTCGACATTCACTAACGAGCTTGGAATTTACCCGTGGGTTACTTAGGGCCTTAAGGGCTGCCTGACTGTCTGTGGCTATTAGGATCCGCTTGTTGGAGTAGCCCCTCCTCTTGTTCTCTCGCACGCAGTGCAATATTGCGTACATTTCGGCCTGAAATACCGTTGCACGAGCCCCGAGTGAAATACTGTGACTCCGTTCGTGAACCAGACAAGCGCGTCCCGTGGTAGACCCGGCATCTCCCCCCGCCATGCCTCGCGGTCAGGGATTACCATTGTAAACTTATTTTCCCTACAGATTCGCGGGCTCATTTCATGTGTATGTTTTCAACGTGGCCATTCCAGGTTAGCTTAGAGTCCAATACGACGCCAAGATATTTTACCTCCCTGGCCATCGGGATGTTTCTACCATATAGAGTGCGAGTTCTGTGGCCCTCACACTTCCTCCTCGTAAATGGTATGACGATGGCTTTCTCAGGGCTCACCCCGAGCCTTTGGCTAACCGTTCACCTTTCCACCACTTTCAGTTCTGTCTGCATGCGCTCCCACACGGACTGTGTAACCTTTTCTCGGACTATGATGGCAATGTGGTTTGCATAGCCCTGTACCCCGTACCCCCTCGTGAGAGCCTCCTTAGCAGGCCGTCCACGACTAGGCACTAGAGCAGGGGAGACAAAATGATCCCCTGAAGGTGAAACCGCGAAAGGCTCATTTAATCAGTAATGGTTCCTTAGATCGGACGCACATTTACTTGGATAACTGTGATAATTCTAGAGCTAATACGTGCTAATAGATCTCCGCCCTGAGAAGGGAGGAGCGCTTTTATTAGATCAAAACCAATCGGTGTCCGGTTCGCCTGTCATCGTATCAATTGCTGACTCTGAATAAAGGAACCTAAGTCCCATCAACCACCGGTTGCTTCCCCAGTGGGCGAAGACGTGAGACCTCCAGAGTCCGCGGACGCTGTCGCCCCCTAATTCGTCTCCGTTTCTGGAATAGACCCGACGCACGAGTCTGTAGCCGGAGCCACTCCTCGAGTCTCATTTGTTTTGATCTTATTTTCATCCTTCTCCATGTTGTTCTCACGAGAATGGGGGAAATAACTGTCCACACCATCAGAACTCCCTGTGTGATGCAAGGCGGGTTACTCTGGAGGGTTGCCCGGTACTCCAAAGGTTCCGTTCACAACACCATCACCCTGGTGTTATCCATCCCTAGACACGGGTCACAACACTGTGGATTGGGTGAGTTTTATTGACCTCCACGTCTAGATCCGTCATGTTTAGTTATCAGCAGGGTCACCTCGGGCAGGATGCGCCTCTTCACCGCGCATGAAGGTTTTGGGGAAAGCTTCATTGAAAGGTCATGTTGTTGTTTTCACTTCCTCAGCTTACCCCCTGGAGTCCTTTGACCCCCGACTCCTCGACCCCATTCTGTATGTTGTTAATACCAAAAAGAAAAGTGGGCTGGGAATCTGTTTCAATGACGAGCAACAGCAAAACACAACAATATTTTTTATTAATCACATAAAAACATAAACAGTAATAAAAAGGTTATTCGAGTGAAAAAAAAAGGTCAATCGGTAATCAAAGCAGTAAAATTCAAGAGCATCTTATCGTAAACGAAAAATTCTTAAAAATAACCTTAAATAAGTTTTTGATCTGACCAGATAGTTTAAATTATTTTTAGATTAATGCCCTACTCGAAACAATTCAGATTTCTAGCTGAAAGCTCTTCATTCACTTTTATTTTCTTATCTAAATTTGATGGGCAAAAATCACTAGAATATCCTGTATTTCTCTGAGATAAAACAGGAAAATATTATGAGTCTGTAGTTAGGCTTGCAAGAAAAATCACACAAAAGTTATGATAATTATTTTAAAAATAGATTCTGATTTTAAACGGGCAGCATTTCATATTAGCAAAAATGTTACTTTGGTTTTGAGATAATTTCACACAATTATTAATGATGATTTAAGCAAAATAAACTTAGGTTTTTATTTTTATGTGTAAAAATGTCAACAATGTTACTAGAGAAAGGTAACAATAAAAATATAATTCACTAGGAAAAATTGTGAAAGTGGAACGGTCTTTTTACTTGGTTCAGTTTCTATCTAGCAGATCTTTAGATGTAAAAGAAGTTGATAAATTTCAATTTCCATCACGAAAAACTTACGTGTTCCTTTGTCTTTAATTATCACTTCTCCTTAGGGATGAATGTTGGGCCTGACGTGAATTTTTCTATTCCAAAATCAATTGGCAGGACTCTTCCAACCGAAAACCAAAATACATAAAACAGGTTGACTGATCGACACGGCAACTGTTTGCCCGATCATAATTTATTAGCCAATTAAAAGGAAAACCATAACTTTAAACCAACATAAAGTTAAGGTTATTTTTAAAAAGTAAGCTTAGAAGTGGACTTAATTCTCAGGGGTAGACAGACAGGTAGACTTTTTAGTAAACTTTTGTCCACAAGAGTAGACGTATGAGTGGGTGCCCACAAAAATGTATAAGTCCCAAGGAGGTAGAGGTATAAGTAGACCCCTGCGATTTAATAGAAAAGTGCCCTGTAATTTATGAAATGATAAAATAAGCCAAGTTTCATTCTTACCGTTCGCACCGGGGGAGATTTGTAACACAAAACAATCAACTTAACTGAAAACACCGCTAATCGAGGCCTTAATTAATATGACCTGACTTGTTGTGATGTAAATAAATAGCAATTGAAACTTTTCTTTGTACTTAGAGAGTGATTATTTGCGCTCGCTTGAGGATCTGCTTCTCTGCCGCTGTTCTAACTTATATTTACCACCTCGCTCTCTATGTCTCTCAACTGAAAATCCTACAAAGGACGCGTGTGGCTGCCTAAGGCCCTTAAAGAGACGTGCACTGTGTGTACTGCTCATCGGAAAAGTACCAGCGCCGTTTGAAAGTTGCAACGCTTTCCTGCTTCGTAGAAATTGTATTTCAGAGGTGAAACATTTATTTAGATGTCTCAAGTTGATAAAAAAATGATCCCTGAATATTCAACTGCGCCTAATATTTAGATATTTTCAAATAAATAACCCGTTGTATTAGTATTCGACTTAAGGAAATTCACTTGCGTTGTTTGCTATTCATGCCCTTAAGACTGAGAATATTTTTATTTCCAACAGTCTTCTCGGTATGAAATATTCCAACAGTTAAATGCGTCAGCGATCGTCAAATAATATTTCCTTTAAAGGAATTTAGTATGGGGTCAGATGTGTGTTACCAAAGATAGCGACTTTTCATAGTTCTTTATGACAATAGCTTGTTCGCTTTTTATTTAAAAAAAAAGAAAACCATAGAAAATTTTCAAGCATTTAGTAAGATAATTAAATACAAACCAACAAAGAAAAAGAACACACGAATTCCACAGATCAAAATTCGATTCATCGGAGGGTGTCTTGGGGCGACATGCTTTATCTCCAAGTGTTCAATATTTATGTCAGGAAATGTCTCCGTGGGCTGAAGCTGCAATTGGTCGGCAGGAATTATTTTGACTGAGCAGCAGGTGTTGATTTACCCAAGTTCGATTTAAATTCCATACATCCCTCAAAGCTTATGAGAAAGGCAAACAGACTAAAAAACGAACGTAGCAGTTCTTATTCTTTGTTTTCACCCCAATTATATTGGCCGAGTTTACCAGGCGCCAACATTTGCCAACGGTTGAATAGTTGTGTCAGCTTATGCGTTCACCAATCCCGAAAAGTTTCTG
The DNA here is from genome assembly GCA_964006375.1 of Tillus elongatus. Lineage (NCBI taxonomy): Eukaryota > Metazoa > Arthropoda > Insecta > Coleoptera > Cleridae > Tillus > Tillus elongatus. Next base: position 27,499,556 of record OZ023263.1, on the reverse strand, counting down.
CTTAAACTCAACGGTTTCCAATTTGTCGAAGCGAAATGACAGACAAACGTCACAAAGTGGGGCTTGAAGTCAACAGTGCGTTCATCAATCTCCAATTGCTGAGACCTCCTTGAGCACACTATGTATATGTAGCACACTGATAACTAAGAAAATAATTGTCCAATTTTGATCAAATTTGGCAGATACCTTTCTTTTATAAGTCGTTTAGGTACGTTCGTTAGCCAGGAAAATCGATCCAGTTTTTTTTTTAACATTATGGGTTCTCTTACGGAAAATGTTTCTATCTCCAAAAATATCAAAGCTTTGTCAACCAATTCATATACCAATTCATACTGGAAACCTCCGAAGAGGAGACAAGACCAAAATATTTGTTGGCTATACAAAATCTATTAAAAAAATTTCTTCAAGATTTAGTCGTTTAGCTTTATATCCATTTTTACCCTCACTACTTTTGTTTGCATCATATTGATTTTTACTCCAAATCTTCTTAACACCACCATATGCAGTACAGTGAGCATCATTAACAATTATTCTAATTTTCTCCTATCAGAGGCACCTACCTCATGTTAATGGAAACGTTATCCATTAAGCAAATATTTAAAATGTTTGGTTGTTTATAAAACAAAAAACTACTTATTGACTTATACTGGCCCCCAATGATTATCACGAGCTCTCAAATTATACATTATAAGATGCAAACAAAATTGTAATGTTCGAGTAGTTACGTGAGATATGTATAAACACGTTTTCCGTCAATAAGTTTCTTCAGTTCTTACTATTCGGTTTGCTAAAACAGAATCATAATTTTTGGCAAGCGATTTGTTAGCTAACAATGATATTTTGAACAAATGTTTGTTTTACTAAGCCATAATCTCATTCTCATTTACTTGGCATATTTTAAGAATGTTGTAAAAACGTGACCTTCTGGTCCCGTCAAGATGTAACTTTTACATTTTAATATCTCTAACCCTTGAACTTGAACTAATTTCGCATGTTAGCTTGTATAATATATATTATTAGAGAATAATCTTGGATTCACAACTGACCTGATATTGTAGTTTGTCACACAACCTTGTAACATTATGCCCAAGAAATGTTATTTCTGAGATTAGTAATTATTGACATACTTACTAATAATAATAATAATAACGTTTCTTGACAAAAATTTAAAAAATCTGTACGCAGCAAGTGCGTTATGGTAATTTTCATAAAAATGTTTTTAATAGCAAATTAATATATCTTTTTGTAATGATAGCAGGCATCGAATTTGGTTATCATTATAATCTATATAGTAGAAACAGTAATGTATCATATTTCATCAAAATATATTTATTGCTTGATAAAGTACAAAAACTGTTTAAACACATAGGCGACTTTAAAAAAATCAGAAACATGCTTAGAACCGTTTCTGGATGCACATACCATAAGAAAAATTTCTTGCAGACGGCCCCTAAGAAAGTTACAGGACCAGGAGTGAATAGGGGTGCTGGGCAAGGGAAGAAGATAAAAAGGAAATGTGAGCGGAAAGTTCGAAAAACCAGCTTAGCTAGACCTCTATAAGCTACCTTTTACCCATTTTGCAGCTATACTGCCTTAAAATCCTGTTTACTTCGCACAGAAGCCTTGTTCACCGCAGGTCTCTCAAATTTCTTGGGGGTTGTTCCGAAGACAATTTACTTGTTTATATTGTTCTTGTTTATGCATTGAGGGTGGGTGTAGGCTTGTACCAGGGAAAGAGGAAGTCCCGTGACGAAGCCGCGAACCAAGATTTTCAATTTATGTTTAAATTGTTACCCCATTTCATTTGTTTAAAATATTTTTCCAAAAATGAATTTGAGGTTGCCTTGTTTGTCAGTCTCACATAGAGAGCTACAATACTTTATCATTTAAAAAAGTATGTATACAGCAACAGTTAATAAGCGGTGAATAGCGTCTGGGTGCAGCAAGTACGTTGTGGTAGAGAATTTTCTTAAAAAGATTTCAAATCCGATAACTCAATTTCCCATTAAGCTATAATTTTCAATCTTGAGCCATATTAAAACCTATGTAAAATACCTTCTTGGTTGTTTTGTTTGCAAAAACTAGTTCGATTAGGTTGACTAAACAAAACCATCCAAGCAATTAATAACAAAATATCTGCCATGTTGATAATTGAGCATGTACATTCTGTTTGTAAATAATTAATTTGTTTGGAAAACTTTTGTAACTAATGACATTTGCAACACAATTTTTTTAAGCGACTTGCAGTATTTACATATATATATATATATATATATATATATATATATATATATATATATATATATATATATATATATATATATATATATATATATATATATATATATATATATATATACCAAATTTTAATTTTCTAGCTCCATCGAAAATAGAAATTTCCTGAGACCTCTAAAACCAATCTCCAAGATCCATTTACATTTAAAGAATTAGTTTTAATAATTTACCTTACTCATAGTGTACGTATATATAAATAACTTATGTTCTTATATTATCCCACGCTAATTTGCTCAAACTTCAAAACTCAGCAGCTGGCAATCGCCACAATTACCTCTACGGTTCTGATTGGCTACTATCTATTCCATGCTGGAAGTAATGGGTATCTAAATTCTCGCATGATAAAGATCTAACTGCCAGCTCTATATCGTACTGCAATAAAACAAGATTTATGCTTCAGTCATTACTAGCGTAATCTTAAACATTGTCATATGTGCTGCAATAACGCCATCTCATTTGTGTCTAGGAACTATGTTCTCTGAACATCCATAATAAAAATAGAATCGTATACGTATATAACTACCCTAACGATTTTGAAATCGCTTTACTCGAACACGAAGGTCAATTTACAAATTTGTAAGGCCAGATGCATATATCCTTACAAATCAAATTAATAACATCATCTTACATAAATCCGCGAGCACTAATCATAAACTGCTATAAAATACTTATGTCGTATTTACTGAACCGTTAACTTTTTATGGTAAAGCCAAAGATTTTTTTCTGGTTATAAATAGTTGCTACCTTAACGCACTTCTTGTATAAGGATTTTTAATTTGTATTTATGATATCAATTTTTTTGTTTTCAGATAAAATGTGCAAAGATTACGTATGCCCTCCAAACACGACAGGCTGTAAAATCGTAACAAAAACAAGCACAGATAAACGACACCTAGATCAAACGATCTCCTGTTTGGATGAAACGAGTAAGTATGTTATCCTTAAGCAGGTAAAACAAAACAAAAATATTATTTTATTGGAAAAATATTAATAATATTCACACTTACAAAAAACTAGGCGGAGATTGGCTTGTCCTAAGGGTTGTCATGCGACCTGGATTCTGGCAAACCTTTCGCGCCTGTAAGCGTCTTATTCTGGATTGTCTAGATACTAGATAGTTCAGTCGACCTGTAGTTTCAGATAGAAAAAGGTCGGAAGTTAATGAAACTTTGGGAAGTTTTTTTAAAAGGATGGTTAATAAACATTTTCTCATGTTTTGGACCTCGGGGACCCTGTGCGAAAAAAGGGGGAACTACAACATTTTCGACCTTTCTCCGGTTTTTCCTTAATAACTTTTTTCCCTTACATACTACGGCAAAAACATCTGAGACTGTTTTATAGAGCCTTAAATTTCCTTCTATTTCGACTAGTCATGTTTGTATGTCAAATCTTTACCGAGATATGGCGCTTCGAAGAAAACTTAATTTATCAAAATTCGCTAAAAAATGCCGAAGAATGCAGAATGCCACCTTATTTCTTCTGTCATACCCGAATTATTGTGAAATGTTGTTGTCATTATGATTTCTGATTACAACCGCCAACTTCGGAAACCCCCATCCACCCCCGCTCTCCCCTTCGCCACCCAACCCCAAATCACAAAAGCTAATTGTCTTCTCTGATGAAATTCAACCATACTCACTCCATATTGGTATTGATATTTATTACTTTTTGAATTGATAACCCCCCCCCCTACACAATTATCCCAAGGTGGGCAAAAAAGACGTAGTCCTTTCGTGAAAAAAAATGTAATTAACAATATTAAGGTATTCACAAGGAAACATTATATGAAATAGAATGATACTCATATATACATGTACAAATCATAGTAGGTATTCATTACAGTTCCTGTCGAGATTTCTTAGCCGTTGGTTCTACTTCTAACAGCTCGTCGTCCTCCTGAGCGATCAGGCTGTTAATAATGTCCTCGCCGTCGTCGTATTCGTCGACTATGTCTGGTGAGTCCTCCTCGTTCAAATCAGTTGCGGAAGCGTTTTCGCAGGTGGCCTGTGCAGTACTTGCACATTGCTAAGCACCTAAGGTCTGCTTTCTTTTAGCTGCAAGCTCCAGTACTACAGCCTTTGCTGCACTTGCATGAAACAATCTGGAGGATGTTATCCGGCGCAGCATTTATGGTTGTGGGGATTGGTAGTACCCCTTGCGTGGTTAGGCTCCAGCTCGAAGCTGATGGGCGAAGTTTATTGCCTAACCACGCCTGTACTTGCTGGTAAGTGCGGAGGAAGTGGTACTTGGCCGCGTCCCTTGTTGGTGGTAGGCGGGCCAGTTGCAATTTAGCCTCAGTCACTGATCGTGTAAATAATCGGTACCGCAGGTCGTCGAGGTTGTCATTGTCAATGTCGCCTCCATAAATTGCTACCAAGAACTTTTCTCCAGCGTCGCTGATCTGCTGATGAGTAGCGTTTGGTGTGAGAAACGGAGCCGGTGCTGCAGAGAGTGAGATATTCTTCAGGTAAGTGCTGAAAACTTTTTTTCCCCAATCCATACGGTGCTGACGTGGTATCACAACCACTCACTGCGTGGAGGAAAAGTGTGTCCTTGGGGGAAAAAGAGCAGGTAACTTGGCGATTGGAGGACACTGTGATCACTGCCTCTTCCACTTTTTTGAAGATAGATGTTCTTTGTGGAAGTACCTAATGCTGTCAACAGAATAAGTATGTCCACATTTTCAGCAGTAATGATGACACTGTCAAATTTGCTGGCCTTGGATATGGCGGTGTTGACGATCATCACGTCGGTGTCCTCATATGCCTGCTTCACTTCGATGCTTGCATCTGCCATTCGTGTCATCAACATCGAAATGAATGCGCTCTTATTGTGATAGTTTGCCCAAGAACTTTTCTTGTACAATGGTCACCTTGGTAGATGAGGAGAACACGAATTTGGTTGCTGCTTGTAATGCAGAACGGCGAGCTAGTTCTGCGGCTTTGGTGCTTTGATATCGATCGGAAGAATAACTAATATCAATACAAACATGGAGTGAGTATGGTTGGATATCATCAGAGAAGAAAATTAGCTTTTGTGAATGGGGATTGTGCGGGGAAGGGGGGAGCGGGGTTGGGTGTGGGTTTCCGAAGGTTGCGGTTGTAACCAGACATCATAATGACACCAACATTTCACAATAATTCCGGTATTACAGAAGAAATAAGGTGGAATTCTGCTTTCTTCGGCATTTTTTAGCGAATTTTGATAAATTAATTTATTTTCGAAGCGCCATATCTCGGTAACGATTTGACATACAAACATGTTTGAGTTAAAATAGTAGGAAATTTAACGCTCTACAAAAAAGTCTGAGATGTTTTTGCCGTAGTATGTAAGAGAAAAAAGTTATTAAGGAAAAACCGGAGAAAGGTCGAAAATTTTGCAGTACCACCCAACACCCCCCCCCCCCTCTTTTTTCGTACAGGGTCCTCGAGGTACAAAAGTTGATAAAATGTTAGTTAACCACCTCTGAACAACATCCTAAAGTTTCATTAACTTCCGACCTAACCCCACTTTTTCCAACCTGTCGACTAGACTAAGACTAGAAGACTAAAACTAAAACAGAATGGAAACATTCATACCCAAAAAAGTCATTGTGTGTAATTCTTTCCGACGGAGGTATGGACTAAGGTCCGATACTCCCAGGAAGGGGGTTTTAGTGAGTACAGTCTCACAGTACCTCGATATCCCACGGAACCTACGGGGCCGTGAATGGGGTCTGCATGAGCATTTCCCCCTCCTGCACCAAAAAAAAAACTAGAAGATTGGGATTTTTGTATGCGGCAAAGTAAATAGCGCTATCGTTAGTACCAACCAACGACAGTTTGAGACAATACTCAGGAAAAGTCACATGTTCCAAAATTTTCATATATGAGCTTAGAAATTTTTGAGATCCCCGTCATAACCAAATGACCGGTTATGACCAGGTACAAATTTCAGACTTCTAGAATGCCTGGTTTTTAAGCTATTAATGAATAAAGAAATTGCCAGAATCTAGTTTATATGTGCATATCTAGTTACCTATGAATTTTTTAAACCTAAAAATACTTCTAAAATGCCTCTATTATTGTGCGACTATTGTCTAGCGTAACAAACTTGAAACATATTTTATGAACATGTGTTTGTCCCTTTTTCCTGTTGTGAACTGTCACGGCTTATTTCTGTGACAATTGTTCTTTCTGGGCTGAGTATATCTGACAAAGTAGGTATACTATTTACAGGTGGCTCTGGTTACAATTGACACAAAGCGCCGGTAGATTTTCTTCCTTGTTACACTTTAACATCACGTGATTAGCAGCGCAATTGAGACAGGCAAGCACCGAGTAACAATTGAACGTCGCATGCTCCCAATCTGGACCTCGATGGCACTGGACCATCTGTTTGTTGTTTAGGTATCTTGCCAAAAAAAAAGTGCTGGTGGTACTTATTATTGTATTAGAGTTTTGAAGATGTTTTTAATTTAACAAAGAATATGTGATAACCGGTTTAACTTCTTAACCTTGAAAATATTTTTGATAAGAATTCGACTCATTTAGTGAAGTTTCTCTTAAAAAAAGCACTAATGAGGAGATCACGACTTTTGAATTGTGAAAAAAATTCTTTAAATGAGCGCTAACAAGGGGGACTTTAGCTTGAAGGGCTTTCACACTCCCTCAAAGGCGAACATTCACTCATCGCAAGTATCTCAGATACCGAAGGGACCGAGTTGAAATGGGCAACCACATTTGGTGCCAGGGTTTATATTACAAAAAGTAAACTATGTACTAAAATTTAGATCTGTAAGCTTAAAGACAAAAAGGTTAAAGCCATTTAAAAAATGAGGTTTTCCTCTTAGAACGTCAAATTCGTGATTTCAAACGTAATTCATTCCCAAGTCATTGAAGTTGTGACTTTTGCCATATTTGGATAACAATTTTTACCTCTTATACTCACAAACTTTTGAAAAATAATTGTATAGTCCGTAACTGGCACTATGATAGCTCAAATACTGATAAAACGGTCGCGTAGCAAACTGAAGGTCAACAAAAGTTCTAGTTGAAGTATGGCGTCGCTAACCCTATATGACAGTTCGCCAATCAAAATTATAATGAACGTATGACCACACTGGCTTTTACAGACACGGTACTTGAAATTGTAAAGGTGCGCCATCTATTATATAGTAGCTGCACCATATTCTAATCATACTACAATACCATAGTATCTTTGTTGCATCACACCTTAGATGTCGCTAGGTATATTTAGCTTTTCAAAACGAATTATTTCTAAGATAAGACCTGCCTAGATCGATTTATTACACCACCAACCACCACCCCTCACCCCCGCCCCTCCTAAACCACGGTACACCAAATAATTGCATCAAAATCTTTGGAGTCATTTTCGTGAACGCAATTACATATCTTTACAAACATTGCTCGTTTAATGGTATTAGATATGGTTGTAATAATTACTATTTTAATTTTCAGATGGTGTTTTGACAGATCATTTCTCCCAGAAACCTAACCCTTACGGACCATATTCTAGGTTTGAGAGCACATCCTATTCCAATACTCATACGACTACAGTTTTCACAGGTGACCACAGAAACAACTACCCCGTTATTAACAATAATGTTTACAACAATAATATCAATGAAGATTACCCAGATCTAGAACAACTGAGGTAGTTGTGTAGCACCTGCCTCATTAATCTTTATTTATAATTCGTTTTTAATTTTGTAAATATACAGTTAGGAAAAATAAAAAGAGAGTCAAAACTTAAGGCATTTTGTATTTTGTTTTTAATGATTCAACATTGGACAACTTATTATGGTGAATTCGTTAAGTTCAGATGAGAACCTGTGACGAGCACTAATAAGTACACTTGGAGAACCCAAATCACCATTACACATTTTTTTAAAGACCTGACGATCGTTTCACTAACAAAGTTATCGTCATCAGAGGATGAAAGAGTTGTTCATCCTCCGATGACGCTAACTTTGTTAGTGAAACGATCGTCAGGTCTTTAAAAAGATGTGTTGTGGTAATTAGGGTTTTCCAAGTGTACTTATTATGGTAAAAAAAATCTACGTTGAAAGTATATGTATAGTACCCAAATTGTGTTTAAAGTAAATTCATGTTCATCCCAAATTGAAGAATAAAATACAAATTTTCTAGCAAATTTTTGCAGAAAAGAAAAAGAAAAACATTGTTTATGACAAAAAAACAAGCGACCACGATCGAAATCTATACCGGAAGGGAGACACTTCAAAACACTGGATGTGGGCCTACCTAGAAGGACGATATCACAATATCACGGAGAGGAAACTGAATTGTGAAGAAGAGTACATATAAGAGACAGGGAACATAAAACCATATGATCTGTGTCCGCCCATTTCAAGAGAAAAACTTTAAAATTGCCTTAGAGACAAGGAAAGAGTCCGGATGGAGAAGAATTACCGCAGCAAAACATTTAAAAATTTCTCATAAGAAAAATTAAAGAAAGCGCTTTTTCAACTGAAAGCGGAAGAGCTTATTTTAGGTGTGTGAAATGCGACCGCAGTGTGCAAAATGTCAGTGCTCAGATATATATTATATATATTTATGTAAGGCTAGATGCATTCTCGCAACAATTAGAACCGTAGACCGGTTTCGCTCTCATTAGAGCTCTTCAGCACGGCATATTAATTGTAGCATAAATGCACCAAAAATAACACGGCTATCGTATAGCCAGTCTTAAAACACTAAGTGAGTGGTGAACGTGTCGCCACCTAGTTCGGAACCAAGTACTATGTTGTCACGCCCGCTCCAAATAACAGAGTGTTAATAAATAGAGACTGTATACAACTAACTAACAATTTAGAAAATTGTCAGTCCTGGCCCATTTCTACCCCAATACAGGGACAAAGTATGTAAGGCTAGATGCATTCTCGCAACAATTAGAACCGTAGACCGAGAATTGCGAGAATGCATCTAGCCTTACATAGGTACTTTGTCCCTATATTGGGGTAGAAATGGGCCAGGGCTGACAATTTTCTAAATTGTTAGTTAGTTTGTATAGTCTCTATTAGTGAATTTTCTTAAAAAAAATTCACTAATGAGGAGATCTCGACTTTTGAGTTTTGAAAAAATTTCTTCAAATGAGCGCTAATTAGGCCCCCCAGAACACATATCCGGGGTCAGTTTCAATTTTTATATGTTTATATATATATATATATATATATATATATATATATATATATATATATATATATATATATATATATATATATATATATATATGTATCACACCGATAACTCAAAAAATATTGGGCCGATTTTGATTAAATTTGGTGAATACCTTCCTTTTGCAAATGGCTTGGATAAGTTCGTTAGTCAGGAAAATCAGCCCAGGCTTTCCCGGAAAATTTTGGATTTTTCTTCAAAAAAAATTTATATCTCCGGAATTAACAAAGTAAGGGCAACCAAATTTGGTACGCTGGTTTATGTCATTATAGGTGAGGTGCCTACCAAAGTTATGGGCATTTAAAGAAAAATAAATTGGGGTTTTCCTCAAAACGTCAAAGTGACAATTGAAAACGTCAAAATTCTCAACATTTAGGCAAAGAACTTGAATCTAATACGGGCTCTGGAAAGAAAATGTCTTAAGAAGAATGTTTTACAAACCCTGAAGTCTTAGTTTCAACCGTCATCGTCCTTCATTTTACTAAAATATTTCCAGAAAATTCATTTCAAATAGACCCTTTCTCTGATGCTTGGCCGTAGCCTTAACTATAGAATTTATCGTTTAATGGTATATAATTTTTGTAGAATTTTCGTAAAAAATCAATAAAGCTCAATATATCCGTTATTATACAAGATATGAAAAAATCTTGTATACATTAATTATACGGTGTCTTGAGCTACACCTTAAAAAATTATTGCTACCATCACAGGGTGGCCCATAAGTCGTTGGTGATACAAATAATTATTTTTTTTTAGTGGAAAACGCCTTATGTTTTTGCATTTTCCTTCGAAATATAATGCATGTTTGTAAGTTAAGAAATTCTGGACGCAGCAAGTGCGTTATGGTAGCGAATTTTGATTAAATGCTTCATATTTGAAAAGCTCAATTTGCTATTAACCTATAAGGTTGACCAAGAAACGGATTTTTTCGGTTACATTTTAAGTTTACTTTCGGAAATTTCTGTACGTTTTCAAACAATAAAGTTATTTTGATGAAACATGGCACATTGTTTTTACTATATAGGTCATACTGGTAACCAAATTTGATGCCTGCTTTCTGAAGAAGAAAAAAACATATTTGCTATTAAAAACATTTTTATGAAAATTCACTACCATAACGCACCTGCTGCGTCCAGACTTTTTTTTTATCACTCTGTGTTATTTGGAGCTGGCGTGACAACATACTACTTGGTTCCGTAACTAGGTGGCGGCACGTCCACCACTCACTTAGTATATATATTTATATTTATATTTATAAACATGTAAAAATTTTATTTTGTTGACCCTTGAACGAATGCGATGCAAGAATTGATGGAAGTCAGGGACTATGTTAAAATAAAGACCATACGTTTGCAGGGTCTCCTGATCAGTGTTTATTGTTTACGGAAACATTTATTAAATGTGCGTCTGGTTGAGGCTGATTATACGATTATTTGTTTTGGGTTCTAGGGACCCAAATTCGCGCTCATCTGAAGAAATATTTTCAAAAGCTTTTTATCGTGACCTGATGTTTGATTTTTCCGAATGAAAATTCGCCAATACAGGCGATATAATGTGGACCAACCTCATATTTCTACATCATAGGAATTTAGTAAATATGTTGGCTGTCATGCCTCAGCCTGCTGTCAATTTTGAAATCTGAAATGTCAAAGTCAAACGTGAAGTTTAAGAGAGAGGAATTTCAGATTCAGATTAGAAAATTAGTGTCATTTCAATTTATTTCTTGTTGATCTTAATTAACAAATGTTCTACATTGAACAGTAATGTGGTAAAAAAACGCGCACAACTTATTTGTTTAGACTGTTTTATCCAGCAAGTGGTGTCTTAACCGTAAACATCAAGTTAACCTACAAATATGGAAAACTTAAGGTGAGAAAATTTTTTAAAATGTTTACTTTTAGAAAACACACCCAGACATGCATAATTTTTTGTGTAATCTCTATAATAGGTTGTATTGTGCTACATATAATGTGGGTACAAGCTCTCCTGATCAAGAACTACATGATTTAATGGGACTGTCTGTGGATCGAAAAAATGAGAAAGTTTACCCAGACTTCTACATTATCAGTCTGCAGGAGGTAAAGGCTATGCCTCAGAACATACTAATGGATGCTTTGTTCGTTGACCCTTGGACGAATGCGATGCAAGAATTGATGGAAGTCAGGGACTATGTTAAAATAAAAACCATACGTTTGCAGGGTCTCCTGATCAGTGTTTATTGTTTACGGAAACATTTATTAAATGTGCGTCTGGTCGAGGCTGATTATACGAGGACTGGGCTATCAGGCATGTGGGTAAGTTTCGCTGTGTAATTTAAGCACACAAAGTAGAATTTATAAAGTTTAACATGCACTATTTTTTCCTATTAGTTATGTACAAATATTTGAGGTATAACAGACTGCCTTGCTCTACTAACTCTGAATGTGCGAGATTGACTCCAGACTATGGCAATTTCTTTTTCTATGTGTTAAGTCTATATTTGTTGTCTGTTTTGAATATGAGGGTTTTGTTTTTGAAACATTCATACATTTTTTGTATCTGTGGACGAGATGACAGTACTTGTAAATTAGTTCATTGGCCACTGGGGTCTGTTTCCGCATATGGAGAAATTTTGCCAGACACACACAACAACACTGACTGATTTTCCTGATAATGCAGTTAAGTTATTAAGTCCTTTTTTATTATATCCATGCAGATATCTAGTGTATCACCAAGTTTAGTAGAATATGTGTAAATGAAATAATTTGTAAAAAAAAAATAATGCTGCAAATCGAATCATAACTTATCTGTGCCTAACATAGTTGTGATAATCCCCTCTCCTCAAAAAGACATTTTCATGCAATGAATTTAAGGTCCATGACTTGACCACAAAGAAAATATTCAGATTCCTGTACCTATTAGGTTAGGTTTAATTGTGAGTCGGCCATACCGGTCCCTCCACCGCGACCATTATCACGCCTAATAGTCTATATTTCACCCAACAAAGCCAGCCTCCTGCAGAGGTCGATAACCTTTGTGGGCAAAAGTTGATCCAGATCCTCCGGAGCAAGCTTTATCTTGCCAAAGAGCAGGTATCTAGTCCCGTCCGCTGCCAGACAGGAACACAGTACGTGCTCTGCTGTCTCGTCACTCTCCATACACAGCCGGCATTCGGTCTCCTGACCGACTCCAATACAGTGCATGTGGTGACGCAAGCGGCAGTGTCCTATATACAGGCCGACTAGAGTACTCAGTTGTTGTCTGTTTAACTCTAGAAGTTTTTTAGCCCTTGACTCAGACAGGCCATTTATGAAGGCCTTAGAGTGAGCTAATCCTGGAAGATTTTGCCAATACTGGATTGTCATTCTTTCTGTCCAGGTCTTTAAGTTGCGTTTTGCTGTGCATGATGTTATCCCCAGCACCGGTTCTGGTCCGACACCTCTCCTGACAAGCGTGTCGGCCGCAACATTGCCATCATGGTCCGAGTGACCCGGTATCCAGACCAGCGACACCTCATTACAGCTGCCCAGTTCGTTGAGGGCAGACTTACAACTCCATACCGTTTTTGAATTACACCGGTAGGAACCAAGCGCTTTTATTGCAGCTTGGCTATCTGCATATATCTTTATCGATTTGTGTATGCACTGGTTTTTTATACTTTCCCTTGCACACATCTCGAATGCATACACTTCTGGTGTATGGTTGCGTACTTGCTGAGGCTAGCTGATAGTCTAGCATCGGTGCTGCCCCCATATGTGCCGGCTCCTACTCCCATATTGGTTTTGGAGCCGTCAGAGTACCAGCAGAGATCAGCTCTCAATAGGGTCGTTTGATTTTGCTCCCAGTCCTCCCTTTCCGGGAGGACGGTCTTGAAGGACAAACCTCTACTGATCTTTGTAGGCATCAAGTCTGAGATCATTCCCAGAATCCCGTGACCCTCAATGTCATCGAGGAGTCCGGACCCTCCCAGACTGATTTCCTTCGGCATACTGTCGGCCGTTTGTTTTAGTCTGTACGTTGTCCACCTCGCCACCCTCTCCAACCATATGTAAAGAGATGGAATATTAAGGAGGACCTCCAGAGCGGCTGATGGTGCGGTACTTATCACTCCCGTTATCATCAGACAAGATTGTCTCTGTAGATGAGCCAGTTTGGCCCTCACGATACCACGAAGTGCCTTAGGCCACCAAACTATGGCTCCATATGTTATCATTGGTCTGATAACCACTACATAGAGCCAGTACATCTGTTGGGGGTTTGTTCCCCAGTTGTTTCCATAGATTCTCCGGCATGTCCACAGGGACAGTTTAGCCCTGCGGATTACATTCTCTAACTGTATGTCCCAGTTGAGCTTCTTATCTAGGGTAACCCCCAGATATTTTGCTTGTTCTGAAAATGGAATTGTTTCCCCCATTAGAATAGGTGGTTTTAATTTGTCCAACCTTCTTCTTCTGGTAAATGGAACAATGATCGTTTTGCGGGGGGTTCACAGACATCTGTTTCCTCCGGCACCAATCATTCACTACATTTAGTGTCTCCTGACGAGTACTTGCTAGTTCCTCCTCATATTTGCCACTAACCATTATGACTAGATCATCAGCATACGCCTGGACCTCAACCTCCCACAGTCCGAGGATAGCCAGTAAATCGTCCACAAAGAGAGACCACAGCAGGGGGGATAGAACTGCCCCCTGAGGGCAGCCCTGAAGCCGACCACCTCCCCCTGCAGCGAGGTAATAACGGTCCGATTGTGGAGCATGCTTCCGATCCAGCCACTAATGGTAGGTTTAACCCCTTTAGCTATAGTGGCTTCGTAGAGGAAGATAGGTAATGCATTGTTGAATGCTCCTTCAATGTCAAGAAATGCAGCCACCACCACCTCCCCGTTATCCAGGGAGTGTGTGATCTTCTCGACGAGGTTATTGAGTGCTAACTCAGTAGATTTGCCAGTTTGATAGGCATACTGGTGGGTATTAAGGGGGTACCTATAAACTTCTGAAACGTTATATTGTTTGAGCTTTATCGAAAAAATGTGAATTTTCACCAATATACCCCTCATTTATCCCTACCCCCTGAAGCCATCTTACCCAAAAACTGCCATACTTCCACACATATTGACGATGTGGAAGTAATTAATACATGGAACAAGTTTTGTGTAATGTCTAAATTTCACGAAATTAGACCTGACATAATAGTATTTTCTTTGCAGGGTAACAAAGGAGCAGTTAGTGTAAGATTAAGTATTTATGGTGTGTCTTTATGTTTTATTAATTCACACCTGAGTGCCCATGATAACAAATTGCAAGACAGGATAGATGATTATAACAGTATTATCAAAGACCAAGGGTTCCATGTTGCTGAACATACAGAGATATTCTATCACGAGTAAGTCATATCAATTTCCTTCTTTATTATTTGTTACTTTTTATACATTAATTATCAATATTTAAATACACAGCTTAACCCTGGAATGCTTAGTGGAGTTGTCGGTAACCGCAGACAAAATTAAGAACTTAGTAAGGTTCTTGCGGTGCAGCTTATAGTTCTGCGGCGCCAGCTATGTTGATTTAAGGTTATGTTTTCTGTCTCCAGCGCTTACTTGTTATTTCATTAAGCTTTTGGTCACATGTAGTAGTAGTAGCAGTAGTGGGGAGGCCAACGCCAAGCAAGTAGGCCACAATGGGCCCTTTTTGCCAACCCCAGCAACCATGCTCTACTCTTCCTCGGTTCCGTCGCCAATCCACCTCGACCTCGAGATGAAGGCTGTGATGGTCTTCAATTAGGACGGTACTTACCTTTGCAGAGTCCTCGATCCTAACAATTCTGCTCGAAGACTCCCAAAAGCCTCACATTCGCACAGGTAGTGGTAGGACGTTTCTTCATCCTCGCCGCATTCCTTGCAAATGGGATCCCTCTCTACGCCTATCAATGTGAGGTGTCTTCTAAGGGCGCAGTGGCCTGTCAGCACCCCAAGGATGCGGCGAAGCGTAGGTCGACTCCTTCCGAGTAGCCAGACAGCTGTATCTCTGTCCGGCCCCTCCACGAAGTCCCTCGCCTGCCTGCAGCCACCAACCGACCCCCAGTGCCTCTCTATTGCTTCCTCGGTCCACCTGTCTAAGGCGACAGAGACCGTCTTCCTACTTATGCCTATCGCAGGCTCCGGTCCACAGAACGGCCGCCGGGAACCGAGTCTTGCGAGATTATTCTCCACCTCATTCCCTGCTACGCCAGTGAATGATTGGTGTCGGAGGGAGCAGATATCTGTGAACCCCCACAAAACCATCATTGTTCCTTCTATCAGAAGAAGAAGGTTTTTTCACAAATTAAAATCACTTATTCCTATGGGGGAGACAATTCCATTAATGGAACGGGTTAAATGCCTGGTGGCTACTCTAGATAAGAAGCCCCGCGGGAACATACAAT
This sequence comes from Tillus elongatus, assembly GCA_964006375.1. Classification (NCBI taxonomy): domain Eukaryota; kingdom Metazoa; phylum Arthropoda; class Insecta; order Coleoptera; family Cleridae; genus Tillus; species Tillus elongatus. The sequence continues at coordinate 27,483,663 of OZ023263.1, read as the reverse complement.
TAGAGAATGTAATCCGCAGGGTCAAACTGTCCCTGTGGACATACCAAAGAATTTGTGAAAATAACTGGCGAACTAACCCACCACAGATGTACTGGCTCTATGTAGTGATTATTAGACCGATGATAACCTATGGAGCTATAGTTTGATGGCCTAAGGCTTTTCGTGGTATCGCGAGGGCCAATCTGGCACAGCTACAGAGACAAGCTTGTCTGATGATAACAGGCAATGTCTTAGCAGAAGCTAGTGGAAATGTTTCCCCACAACAGAAGCAAGCAGTGGCTAAATTGCTGTCCAAATATCGCAACGTTTTCATAACTGACAAGAACGATTTTGGAAGAACAGACCTAGTACGCCCTCACATTGAGACTGGGACATCTGTACCAATCAAGCAACCACCGCGAAGGGTACCATTGGCGAAACAACACGAAGTTGACACCATGCTAAGGGAGATGAAGCAGGCACAAAGCTCTTGGGCCTCTCAAGTTGTGTTAGTTAAAAAGAAAGATGGCTCCACAAGGTTTTGTGTAGATTACCGCCGGTTAAACGATGTCACTAAGAAAGACAGCTATCCACTTCCCAGAATTGATGATACACTTGATACACTGGTAGGTGCCAGATGGTTTTCGACAACGGACTTGAAAAGTGGCTACTGGCAAGTCGAGATTGAGCCCAAAGACAAAGAAAAGACTGCGTTTACCACTGGTAGTGGACTGTGGCAGTTCAACCTCATGCCATTTGGGTTGTGTAATGCTCCAGCCACTTTTAAGCGTCTAATGGAGACAGTTTTAAGAGGTCTACACTGGAAAACACCCCTCGTGTACCTAGATGACGTCATTATCTTAGGAAAGTCGTTCGAAGATCACATGAAGAATGTCGAACAAGTGTTTCAGAAACTAAAGGGAGCCAATTTGAAATTTAATCCGAAGAAATGCTGTCTCTTTCAAACAGCAGTCAAGTACTTAGGCCACATTATCACCCTGGATGGAGTCAAAACCAACCCAGAGAAGACAGACTGTATTATGAACTGGAACATTCCAACCAATGTACATCAGCTGCGAAGCTTTCGGGGCCTCTGCACATAATACCGCCGTTTTGTAAAGGGGTTTTCTAACATCGCGAAACCTTTGCACAAACTGACGGATAAAAAGACACCCTTCATTTGGACCAATGATTGTGAAAAAGCATTCGAGACACTAAAACGGGCTCTCTGTTCATCCCCGATTCTGACCTATCCCCAGCCTGGTCACAGGTTTATCGTGGACACGGACGCGAATAATGTTGGTATTGGAGGTGTTCTTTCGCAGGAACAGGAAGGCCAAGAGAAGGTTGTGGGGTATTTCAGCAAGGCCCTTTGCAAAGCAGAAAAGAACTATTGCGTGACGAGGAAAGAACTTCTAGCCATTATCAAGACGTTGGAGCATTTTCACAAATATCTATATGGTCAAGAATTTCTCCTGAGAACCGACCACGCTTCCCTACGCTGGTTTATTCAATTTTAAAATCCAGAGGGGCAGATGGCGAGGTGGCTTGAACGCCTTCAAGAGTACAATTTTACCATCGAACACCGCCCTGGACGACAGCACGGCAATGCCGACTCCCTATCTAGGAGACCTTGCCCATCAAAATGCAAGCATTGCACCTCTGCCGAAAACAAAGAAGGACTGAATCTCTAAGTGTGTAGGAGGACAACCATGCAACCCGTTATTCGATGGGACCCGCAGAGATTAATGGAGGAGCAAAAAGAAGACCCTGATATCCAACCAATCTACAGATGGAAGGAGACTTGCCACGAAAGACTCACTTGGTCAGAAGTTAGTGATAAAAGTGTTGCCGCCAAAAGTTACTGGGCCCAGTGGGACTCCATTGAAATTGAAGGTAATCTTCTGGTCAGGAATTGAGAGTCGGAGGATGGAACCTGCATATTGAAGCAAATAATCCTTCTGCGGCCAAGAGTTAGGGAGGTAATCGAGGAGATCCATGGCGGGGCAGGTGGAGGCCATTTAGGGGTAAAGAAAACTTTGGAAAAGGTCAGAGAACGTTTTTATTGGTTATGATGTAGAGCTGATGTGGAAGAATGGTGCAAAACCTGCCAAGCATGTGTCTTCAGTAAGGGACCTAAATCAAAAACGCGGGGGCGAATGAAGCCGTACAACGTGGGAGCCCCTATCGAAAGAATTGCAATCGACATAGCTGGTCCTTTCCCTATAACAGACGCAGGAAATCGCTATATGCTTGTAGCCATGGATTATTTTAGCAAGTGGTCAGAAGTGTTTGCGGTCCCGAATCAAGAGGCCACCACTGTCGCAGAAGTATTGGTGAATGAGTTTTTCTGTATATTTGGCGCACCACTAGAGCTCAATTCAGACCAAGGGCGCAACTTCGAGTCGGCTGTATTCCAGAAGGTTTGTGAGCTTATGAGAATCAGGAAAACGAGAACTACACCCATGCACCCTCAATCTGACGGAATGGTGTAAAGATTCAATGCTACTTTGGAGTCCCACTTAAAAATATTTGTCAATGAACATCAAACGGATGGGACCGGCACATTCCACTATTTCTACTGGCATACCGCTCGACTGTACATGAGACTACCGGACATACACCAGCCAGCGTGGTTTTTGGGCGAGAGTTAAGACTTCCTCCTGATCTTGTATTTGGAAAACCTACAGATGCTCCCCGGTCAACTGATGAATACATAAAAGATTTGGAAAGAAGAATAGAAGCCATCCACTCTGCTGTCAGAATGCATATATCAGTAGAAAGCGACCACATGAAGACCTGTTATAATGTGCAAGATAATTCAGCTGGTTTTAAAGAAGGAGATCGTGTGTGGTACAATCCAGTGCGACACAAGGGACAGTCACTGAAACTACAGAAATTATGGGAAGGTCCTTATAAGGTGGTCAAAAGGATCAATGATGTTGTCTATCGAATTCAGAGGAGCCCAAAGAGCAAGATGAAGGTGGTCCATATGCACAGACTTACGCCATTCCAATGTCAGAATTCGACCGGGACGATCGAATATAAGAGGGGGGCAGTGTCACATTTGTCTATGAGAATTACGGTTATGGACTTTGTTATTCTATGGTCAGATGTCGGTTATAAAGTGTGTTGGTAAGAGCGAACACTCTGGAATTATATTTCTAGAATGGACCAGAAGTGACAGGTATAGAATAGTGTAGAAGGTCTAGAATCTCTATGGACAGTATAAATAGACGAGCGGTGCACAGAGTAAGTTAGTTCAGTATTAAGTCGGTGTGGTGTAGAATAGTGATCATAGAGTATTAAGCGAGTCAGCAGTAAGTGTTGGTGTTTAAGAGACGAACATAGAAGGCGAATAGTGGAATATAGTTCTATGGACATTTAATAATAGAGAGAAATATCTTAGTTGATGCTGTGTTGGAAAATAGTTGCTTATAATAAAGCAGTAGTTTGAAAAGCTGTGTTTTGTTAGTCGACGAATCCAGAAACCCGTAGAAGGTAACAGTATGTTTTAGGAAAATTCGCTGCCATAACGCACTTGCTGCGGCCACACTTTTTTCTTGTTATGGACAAACCTTATTAAGGCGCTTTTTATTAATTTTTTCAAATATATCAGAATAAATGTGTGCTTTTGTAAAAGCGTGACTTTATATGCATCAAGATTATTCAAGATTCTAACTGAATGGGAAACTCACTTATTAAGATTTAAAATGTTTTTATAACTCTTTGCAACAAAGCAGTTGCTGCATGTAGACTTTTTTTACAAGGTGGCGAAGATATTTAAATTTTTCGAAAAAGACAATCTTTAGTTTTTGCTAGAGATATTTTGAATTTCGATACAGCATCTGTTTGGGCTCGGAATAGCACTTGTTTGCCATTTAACCAAAATTGTATCTCTTACCGTTTCCGAAATCACCTTGTAGTTACTTGTATCTGGGACACATGTATAGTGCGAAGGGGCATAATTCCCCAAATGGATAGTAAAGTGCGGCTAAAGCCCTAGATACGCGCCCCTTGATATGGCGAACCTGGCTCGTCAATCGGCGTACCAGAGACCGTGTAACCAGCTACACGTACCGTGTAGCCAGGATGAATTGTGCTGGTTCGCGGACCGGGATATTACGAGCCTGGGATCCACCAGTCTGTCGATAAAGTTGTACATCGTCAAAGGAACTAAAAAAACTCGGCAAGTCAGTTATCTGTCTATCATCTAGATTTTTTTAAAGTATTAAATGTACGCTTATCTCTGAAAAGATTCACTACATACTACTGACTTGCAGCAATACGTAGTTTTTTTTCCTTTGGCGTTGTACAACTTTATTGACAGAGTGGTGGACATAGGCTCGTGATATCCCAGTCCGCGAGTCACCCTGGCTACACGATCCGTGAACTAGCTACACGATTTGTAGTACGCCGGTCGACCGGCCACGCTCGCCACATCTAGGACCGTGTATCTGGGGATTTACAGTGCCAACTCCCACAATGAACCGAACCACTTTCTTTGGAGCTTCGTGATTTCTGTAACGTTTGATGAGTCGCCCCATAAATGAGTGCCATATGATAGGGGATCATGAAATAGGGCGAAATAGGCTATGGATTTCCTGTAATCCAATTTCTTTGACTCCCCATCACACAAATTGAGGAAAATATGATGACGCCACTTAAGAGCTCCATCTAAATTAATGCCTCCTAGACTAGAAAAATTTTAATGATACCTTACAAAAGTTAGAAGCCCGATGGTTCCAAATTGTGTTGATTTTTAACATGAAGCCTGGAACACATTTTCACTTAAAACTAGCCTTAATCAGTAGCCGCGAGGCTAGTGCTAAATACGTGCATTTTATAGGTAAAAGCATGAAACTTTCCAGTCTTGTAACGTAGACGACAAGAGTCCTTTTGAGCGTTGTAGGCATCGCCGGAAGTCCCTAGGAGCCGCCATATTGGATTTCGACCGGAATAACTTCCGGGTGCACTTTGACCACACGTAACTTTTGAAGGAACAGTCCGATTTCAGTTTTCTTTTTTTGTTTTTGTTTGAAAGCTCTTTTTAAAGCAAGTAAAATCTATTCCAAGCATTTTACTCGTAAGTCTTACGGTTTTTGCAAAATTTACAAAAGCCGTAAATTGTAATTGTAATTTTTTTACTTTTACGCAATTACAACGACAAACAATCTGAATAAAAATAAAAAGAGGTTTTATTAGCATTTGGTAGAAGGTAGTTAATTTATTTTATGATACCGTTACAACAAATGCATATTTTGTGGTGAACAAAGGGCAAAAAGCACGGATTAAGCGTATGGTTCCATTCCACGGTTACATTTTCAATGTTTTAAAACGAGTCCTGATCACAGCCATCACACGAACAAAGATGAGTACATGGTAAATCAGCTTTTACGTATTTGCACCTCCGCGAACAAGAAACTTTGCACTTGCACCTGATAAATTCTCGCGATTCTTCGCCAGCTGGAGGTTGTGTGATCCATAGTGGTTCGCATGAATCAGAATCCGAACTCCGCGTCCATTAAACATTCGCAAATCAGGAAGTTGAGGTGATGCTTCAAGAGCTCGACCCCAAACGTGGCCGGCTGGGTACGCGGCCCTAAGGACATGCTGTTTTAAGGCATCTTCAGTAGGTGGAATATTGTCCATGTCACGGTTCTTTTGCGCAAACAACGCAAGCCTGGACTTATTTACCTCAGTTTCATCACTGCATCTGTCGTATAACAAAGTACAACAAATCTTTCGATCTGAGGCATCACAGCGTCGACATCTTCGGGCGTTGGGGAACAGGAAAGAACACACAGAGCTGGAGTTACTTCCGGATAGCTAGTCTATGTTGCCCAGCAGATGACTTTGCCTCTTCCAGCGAATTCCGACGTCGTGTCGCAACCGGTTAGTGCGTGGAACGATAGGATAGGTTTACACTTTTCTTTGCCTAGTTCGTTTGCAATTTTGGCGATGTTGATTGTTCGAAACATTACCCCTGTACCGAAAGCGACCTAAAAACTGCAGTCCAGGATAGCGGAGCCGTGAACGGCTAGTGCTACAACATTCATATTCACACTTCTAATAAGAATCTTCCTGTAGCCTTGACTGACTCCATGAGATGCATGCAGGAAAATTCGAGAGTCAGCCTCCTCTTGCATGCAGGGCGCTGGTTCATCCAAACTGGTAGACGGTAAAGAGGTTGATGAAGAACGCAGAACTTTTGCACCGGATGTTACTACGACGTCTCACTTGTAAGATACTGATACAATTTGCGTGGCCAATATAAGGAAAAGTTCTTCTTTATTCTGGCACTCCTTTAAAAAGTCTGTCTAGTTTTTTTGGCACTTTCTTGGTGAGTTCAACCCGACGACGTGTCCCTTTTCCTCTTTTTGCACGAGTGCCCGATTTAAGACTATCCGACTTGTAAACATCGAACACGATGTCTACTCTCCTTACATTAGGTTTTCGAAACTGAGCTTCAATGTAATTAATAACTTTTTGACAGTATCCCAAGAAAGTGTCGTTCTCAGGCAAAAGCATATGTAATAAAGTCGGACCATCGACGATCAGCATGTCAATGTCAGGGTCGTTGATTGGTTTGTCTTCCTGTGCCTCTGTTGAGTCCAAAGCCTCCAAGCATTTCATGAGATCAGCTTTTCCTTTACAGTTTAAAGATCCATTCTCCGATAAGGAAGGGGGATAAATATCGTTTTCGTGCTGGAAAAAATCTCCTATGTTCCCATCTCGAATCTGGCATGCTATATAGAGTTTCAAAAACAAACTCCGGTATTTCTTTAGACTCTTCACTTTTGTCTTAGCATCACTGCTTTGGGCCCTTTTCGACGTGGAGTTAAACAGCGGGAATTTGTTTGGTTTAATTGGCGAGTCCATAGGTTTATTTTGGTCGACTAGTCTTTATTCGAAAAAAGTTTCATTTAAAGTTATACCGGTACTCTTGAGTGTCTTCAGTGAACCAGCTACTTCACTTGCCACTATCTCTCTTGTGTTGAGGATAAGCAGGTCTTCACTCGTATCACCAAAAGGATTTCTCATTTCCCGTATAGCTCTTCTAAGCATTCGCACTCTTGTCGCAAACTTCGTCTGCCTTTCCACTGTTTCATCATAATGCTTATCTGTGACGTTTTCGATTTTATGTTGGATTTGCTTTCTGAAATCTTCGATAGTACGTGCTACTTTCGGTCCGCACACCATCCACCGTGGGAGCGCGTCTGGATTTTCAGTAAGACCGATAACTCCCCCAGTGCCTTTAACCAGTGCATTGTTTTGTTCGTGAGCTCGTGAGCTTCGTCGATAGGCATACAAGAAAACTGTCGAACCGGTTTTGTTGACTGTAAACTTGCCTTTTAGAAATTCTTCATGTACATCAGGATGATCGTTCTTCAGAGTGAGCATATCAGGCAGGTGAACAGCGACACATCTGGCGTAGTTCTGGTGATCTAGAGCGTGACAAAGCCATTGCAGATTCTGTAAGGTGCAAACATACTTTTCGAAATCCGCCTCGTAAACTGCTTTGTCCCACGCAAAAATATCGAGTTCAGTTTGGAGGATGACGTTCCAGAGACGAAATTGAGGCAGCAAGTTTCCTATGCATTTCAGGAGTGACATTTTGATGTGTAGCTCACCCAGCGAGGTCGTTTCATCGTTTCGAGCCACACAATGTAGGCAACTTCAGTTGCATCTCACCCCTAAAGATCTCAGCCACCTCCGGATTCGTTTGGACTCAACACCCGTCAGCGCTTGATACAAAGCGGTATCACTTGGAATCCGCTCCCGAGTAACATCAAAGCGAGGTCGCTTGTGCGTTTTGAAGATCACAGTGTAGGCCTTAACCTCCGGGTGTAAATCACTCCCTAGAGATCTAAGCCTCCTTTCGGGTTAGACTACTAGGAGACCCGCCAATGTTTGACTCCAGTTAGTCGCCTCTTACGACAGGCAGGAGGACATTGACCTATTTTGCCACCGGACTCACAGGGGACCAGACTTACGATAACTCAGCGAGAGGTGTTCAGAAACAATAGCTTGCCAAAATGGCCATTCTAATTGTATTTCTAAAAGCATTGAATTACAACAGAAATGACAAATAATTATTAATCTTTGTCACTGAATTAAGACAAGGTCGATGTCTATGCATTTTAGCATTGTGTAAAAGATGTGCTAAATCGGCTAGTTTGCAGTTGTTTGTTGTTTTGTATCTTTAACGTCGGTCTATTTCCGCGACCATGGCCAATCACCGACGCCAGTGAGCAGCTTCACCTCACTATCCTAGAAATTTTTTCGAACCACTGCCTTTCTGTAAGGAGGGTAGGGATCTTTAACGTGCCCAACATCGCAATGACATAACAGCGACGGCTTTATGCCCCCACCAAAGGGCGGAACGTGCAGGCATTCAACTTGCTCAAATACAATGCCACCACCTTGGTTGATGTTAATGTTACAGTATGTACTGAAAAAGTGAAAGGATGATCCTGGGATCAAACCCCGTACCCCACTGTTAAGAGGCATACATTCTTACCACTGAAGTACCAAGGCCCTCAAGTTAGCAGTTGTATTTGCTTGCATTATTATTGTTTTGAGATTGCACCTTTCTCAAGCAATCTTTTTTGTTTGTTTGTTTAGAAACTTAAACAAGACTTCAATAACGATTGCATCTTACTTCCACATCGTAAATACGTGTGGAAGTATGGCATCGGCGACAAAAATTTCAACAAATTTTTTTCGCTTAAACGTCGTCAAAAGTTTCAAAACGTATAGAAAACATGATTTGGGATCAAACATTTTGTGTGCGTCTGTCTGTCGATCTGTATGTCTGTCTGTTTGTAACCACGATAACTTTAGAACGAATTGAGATATCGTCTTCAAATTTGGTATACAGTTAGCACCCCATAAATTAACGGTTCTGATTGATTTTGGGTAAAATCGCTCTAGAGGGTAGAGGCTGAATAGTGGGTGATTTGGTGAAAATTGACATTTTTTCGTTAAAACTCGAGTAATATAACGTTTTAGGGTTTGTTTATTAGAAAATTTTCAATTTCAATAAACATCTGGTATTCTATGCTGAAATTAAATTTGGGGTTAAATGTGTGGGGGTCGAATATCGATGACAGAAGTTTCGATTTTATTTTTGCTAAAACGGCGTAAATCGTCTTAAAACATATAGAAAACTTAATTTTGGGACGGAAATTTTTTGTCTGTCGGTCGCTCTGTCGGCCTGTCAGTCTATCTGCTAGTAGGCGCACTAACTTTTGAAATAATTGAGATACCATCTTCAAATTTGGTGTCCAGTTAGCACCCGACAAGGGAATGCCTCGAATTGTTTTAGGGTAAGAATGCTTCAGGCTGTAGGGGATAAATTAGGGGTGATTTGGTGAAAATTGACATTTTTTCATTAAAACATGAGTACTATAACGTTTCAGAAGTTTAAGGGTAGAGAAATACGAATATTTTCTTTGTGGTCAAGTCATGGCCGACCCTAAATTCATTTCATGAGAATGTCTTTCTGTAGAGAGTAGGTTATCACAGCTATGTGGAAATTATGATTTAATTTGCAGCGCTATTTTCTATGTGTAACTAGATGTGCCCTAAAAAGGTTTTGTATACGCTCGACCTTATTTTTAGAGATGAGAATGTTTAATTAATCACTTAAAGTATTTTTTTTTAATATTTCAACCACACACCACGAGGGCTTATAGCCTAAATACTATCGTACCGTGGGTGTCGACAAGAAGGAAAGGGGCAACTTGTTTTTTCTATACTTGAAGGTTTGGAGGAGAAGGAAAAACATGTGCCGGCAAGGAATTCCACAACTTGGAAATCCTCGAGACAAAAGAGCGGGCATAACAAGATGTTCTATGTCTGGTGACCTTGACAGTAAAAGGGTGCATTCGCTCTGTTCCCCTGGTAGATCTCTTGGGGGCAGCAGGTGGAGGAACTATGGAAGACAGCTCCTCTGAGAAGTGCCCGTGCAGATATCTATAAAATAGAGAGGTCACGTCGGTGGTCAAGGGATGGAAGCCTTTGGGTGAGGATAGGGTCACCGATGAGACGTATGGAGTTCAGAATAGCGAGTGTAGAACCGGCAGCGACACCCCAGATGTGGGAGCAGTATTCGAGGTTCGGCCTTATTTGTGAAGTATATAAGGTATAGAAATTAGCTGGTGAAAAGTATTTGCGAGCCCGGAAGAGGAAACCTTTTTTTTTAGCAGCCGCTTCTGCAATTGATGTGACATGTTGGATTTCGATGCACAGAAATGCCAACACGTGAAAAGGACGCATTCCTTTGAATAACTTGGTTGTTCATTGTGATGGGTCTAGGGCTGGTATATCTCTTATAAGATATAATGCTAGGCTGAGATTTGGTGGAGTTGAATTGTTCAAGATTTCTACTTCCCCAGTCTAATATTTTTTGGAGATCCACAGAGACAGAACCCTCCATGAGTCTGCGATCCTCATCTAATTGGGCTAAAGAGACAGGCTTAGAATATTGTATATTTGAGTAGAGGGTGCTGTCGTCCGCGTAACTGTGAACTGGGTTGGATGTGCTAGAGAGGAGGTCATTGATGTGGAGAAGAAACAAAGTAGGGGCTAAAGCTGAACCTTGAGGGACTCCTGCATTAATTGGATATAGTTTAGAGGAATGGCCATCCACGACAACAGAAATGCTCCGGTTGGAGAGGAAATTTGCTGTACAGGTACAGAGTTTTGGTGGTAGGCCTTAGGATGGAAGTTTATTAAGCAGCGCTGCGTGCCAGACCTGGTCGAATGCTTTGGATATGTCTAGAGCGACAATCTGGGATTCACCGTGTAGTTCCATAGACTTGTTCCAAGAATGAGTGACAAAGGAAAGGAGGTCGGCAGTTGACGAATCCATACTGCCTGTCGTGGATTAGACTGTCTTTTTCAAGAAATTTTAGTAATTCGGTGTTTATATATTTTTCCATCACTTTAGAGACGACTGAATGGAGAGAAATGGGCCTGTAGTTGCTAGGAAGCGCTCTGGATCCTTTCTTGGGGACGGGTTGTACTCGAGCAGTTTTCCAGTTACTAGGGAATATTCCACTATTGTAAGATGTCTGAAACAGACGACTCAGGACAGGAGCAAGTTCTGGTGCGCATTTTTTGAGAAGAATTGCTAGGATCTCGTCAAGGGCAGAGGCTTTCCTGGTATTAAGAGAAGAGAGCATCTTTTGTACCTTGTTAGTTTTGAAAATGATATCCGTCATTTTATGCGCGACATTGGGGACTGTTGGTGATTGAACATTTGGAGGTGGGTTGAGAGTAGAATTGCCGGCGAACAACGAGGCAAAAAGTTTTGCCCAGGGCGGTAGAAACAATTTCATCCCCTGAAACAAGAGGTGGGCACGTGCTCTTGCAGAAATTATTCCCGATAGATTTAGCAAGAGTCCAGAAGGGTTTGCTGCCGTTGGAGCTTAAAATGACTTTGTTTTTGATGTGGTTATTAAACGAGTTTTTTGCCTCAGAAATAATGCGGACATAGCGGTTTCTTGCGTCGTTAAATGCTTGACAGTTTTCTTGACTGAGATTGTGTAGAAGAGTTTTGTGAGCTTTGACCTTTTCAATTCTGGCCTTGGCACAGGATTTAGAGAACCAGGGCTTTTGAGTGGCTGAAGAGGTTTTCTGTGTACGTGGAATAAATAATTTCAGGACAGCTTGAATCATTTCTGTGACGTTTTGTGAGATATCAGAGCGGTCCGGATGAGAGAAGCAGACGCCCATGGAAATGATGAAAGGTAATTCCGCATTTCGTCCCAGTTCGCGGAGTTGTAGTGCCAAACGATACGTGGTTGTGATGACTGTGTGACCTCGGGCTGCATTGCGCAGGAAGCAGTGACCATGCCGTGGTCTGAGCGACCAAGGGTGGCGGTGACTGATGTCTTAGAGCATTCAGGTTTTGTAGTAAGAAGGAGATCCAAGGGATTTGAGCTGTGTGTTGGGATGCGAGGAAAGTAAGTAGGTTGCTGAACCATATTAGCTAACGATCTGCTGACTGCAAAGGCCTCCGCTGCTCTTCCTTGTGGATTTGCCTTTGAATATCCTAGCCATCCCTTATCATGAACATTGAAGTCACTAAGAATAGTGACCTCGGAGAAAGGATATTCAGAAGTCAGATGCTCGGTTTTTTCAGAAAGGTAGTCGAAGAGCTGGACAAAGTTGTTGTCAGAAGGTGACCAGTTAATGCAATGTAGTTCTTCCGTGTTGTTAAATTAAGTTCTTTTCATTGAAGTAAGTTTGTTAGTAACCTGTCGTCCAGTCACTAATATACAGTGTGTTAGAAAATTCCCAAGCCTTATTTCTCCTACCTTCCTAAAACAGCAGGTAAACAAAATCGTCAAATTTTCATTCCTTTTTGACTTGCGGTATGTACAATTAACACATTACAACACATAACGCTGATAGACTTTTTTATACCCATTGTAAAAATGCTACAGTTCCAAGAATAAAGTAATAATCAGAAAAATCTGAAAGTGAGATATTAAATCATTGGCAGTATCTTAGTGGCTTGTTTTGTAGCTGATAATTTATTGTAAATATTTGAAGAATGGGTATATACGCGTGGGTGTTTGTATGAACTAGATTCCAAAGAATGTTTAGTCAACATCTAGTTAATATTAGAGAGGTTTTATTGCTTATTCATGACACTGGTATTGATTTTCTATTTTTATACGAGTACATCAATCATGTATTACAAATTGATCTAATATATCTACCCTTATTCTATTTTCTATCCCTTAGAGGCAAATGCACAGCTAGCTTATGTTTAATGTAGAAGTTGTTTTTATGTGTTATTTCTTAACATGTTATGTCATAAATATCAAAATTTTCAAATTTTATTTTTCAATAAACAAAAATGATTTTCATTTCATTAAACATTGCACGTAAGGTCTATTTCAATTGCCTTTTTTTTACAAATATTTTAATCAACTAAAGGAGAATAACAGTCGAAATATAAATCTATAATAATATAATAAAATACCTTGCTAAAGACATATCATGCAATATTTGCCACTCACAGACCCCTATAAGTTCCAAAATCTTTGAATTACCAATTTTGACCTTGCGAATCGTCACTGAACATTTTAAGGAAAAAACTATAAGCGTTTCTAAGTATTTTTTCTCTTGCATCTTAATCTTTTTGCACCAATAAAAGTTAATTTTAGCGAATTTTCATTAAGAAAAATTCGCTAATGAGAGGTCAGGATGAAAAGCTTTTGAAAAGGTTTCTTCATATGAGCGCGAATTTGGGTCCCTAGAACCCAAAACCAAGGTTAATTAAAATTAGTTAAATTAAAATTCTTATATGTTTATATATGTGGGTGCGTGCGTGCGTACGTACGTGCGTGCGTGCGTGCGTGCGTGCGTGCGTGCGTGTGTGTTGTGTATGTATGTATGTATCCGAGCGATAACACAAAAAATACTAAACTGATTTTACTCAAACTTGACAAAAATCTTGTCTGGGCGAAAACCGAGGTCTTCGAGTTCGTTAATCAGCCTTTATGCTCAAGTTTTTCCGGTGGAAAATCGGGGAAAACGTTTTGAAAACGCGATATTTTTTTATAAGTATCAGAGTAACTGGAACGAGACTTTACATGTGCCTAGAAATAGTGCAAATAAACCTACGTTGTAATATTTAAGTAATTTGGTACACAATATTTAGAGTTTATTCTAAATTAAAAATAAAATCCCAAAGACATGCGTTGAGACGACTTAGTGGTTAAAGTCCAAGCCTGACAGACATAATATTTAACTGCCACGCGTAGATTAATTCATATAACAGGTATAAACCATAAAGCAACGGTAACCAAACTAAATATATACCAGGCATAAAACATACTACCCGAGCCAACAATCGTGAAATCTCGGCCGCAGTTATGGAAAGTGACAGACGACATGAAATTAAAAGTTTGCAAATTGAGTGTTATTTAACTGAGGGATTCAATCAAGTGCGTGATGGTAGCGAATTTTCATTAAATGTTTCAAATTTGTTTAACTCAATTTTATATAAACCTAGATTTTGATATGTAGTAAGGCATTTACGGGGGCAATATATCAACCAAATTTCATCAAAATCACTTTGCTATTTTTTGAGATACAATTTTTTTTTTCGGAAAAACCATTAAAAAAAACTAGTCCGATAGGACTGGCTAGCAAACTTATCCAAGCTATTAATAAAAGAAAGATTCTTGCCGGGCTTTAGCAAAATCGGTTAATAACTTTTTGAGTTATCGGTTGGACACAGACAGATATTATATATATATATATATATATATATATATATATATATATATATATATATATATATATATATATATATATATATATATATATATATATCTGGTCCTGGGGGCCCAAATTCGCGCTCATTTGAAACAGTTTTTGTCTCACCATCGATACCTCTTTAATAGCGAATTTTTTTTTAATAAAAATTCGCTAAAATGTCTGCTGAAAATTATAATTTCCGATTCAAAGATGACAAAGTTATTTAGGCTTTTCAAACAAAAATGAGATCTTGTTCGAACCATATGAAATCTGTGCACCATTGTCTCTCCAAATGTCAAAATAAAATAAAAAGCCTGGACGCAGCAAGTGCGTTATGGTAGTGAATTTTCATAGAAATGATCTGGCACAAAATATTTTATTATACATTTTTTTTCTTGTAACATAGAAATCTAAATTTTGGTGTATAGTGTACCTTTTATATCGTAAACCTACCTACCAAATTTGGTTATCATAGATTTTTTTATTTTTTAAGAAAATTTTTTTTTTCAAATGAAAACTGAAATTTTTCCCGGAAAACCTCGTCCGATTTTTCTGATTAACGAACTTTTCAAAGCCATTTACAAAAGGAATGTACATGTCAATTTTTATCAAAATCGACCTATTATTCTCTGAGATAAAAATTTTTTTAGAATGAAAACTCAACATTTTCCCGGAAAACCTCGTCCGATTTTCCTGACTAACAAACTTGTCAAAGTCATTTACAAAAGGAAGGTACATGCCAAATTTTATTAAAATCGGCCCATTATTTTTTGAGTTATCGGTGTGATATATATATATATATATATATATATATATATATATATATATATATATATATATATATATATATATATATATATATATATATATATATATATATATATATATATATATATACATATATATATACATATATATATATATATATATATATATATATATATATATATATATATATATATATATATATATATATATATATATATATATATATAAATTTAAACTGACCCCAGATATGGGTTCTAGGGGTCCTAGTTCGCGCTCATTTGCAAATTTTTTTTTTCAAAATCAAAAGTCGGAATCTCCTCATTAGTGATTTTTTTTCTACGAAAATTCACTAAAAAGCATACATTTATCGAGCTGGAATCGATCGCGTAACTTTCTGCTTAGCAGACAACCACGCTGTCTCTGCCCCATCTAAGCACACGTTAACTAACGTTTTGTTTACATGATACGCCAGGTCGGCTTCATGCCCGGGATATTATAATCAAAGCATACGTAACAACTAATTACAGAATTAGTAGAATTACCATTGAAACACATCCCACGACTGTTTCGGTCTTATATGACGTCTTATGTTTAAGTTTAAAGATAAAATAAACGATTTTAGAATCATTTTTATAGAGACTTTGTTTGATTTCTACGACATTATGCTACACTTTCACTCGAAACCCACAGCATAATATATCTACGCTGTGCTAAAACTGTGTTTGAGGCCGTATTCAAGCTACAAATATATTGTATTTTAAAATTTGATCGAATCCCCCAGTTAAATAACAATCACTTGGCACTCACTCACTCACTCACTCACCCACTGGGTGGGTGATTGAGTGAGTGAGTGAGTGAGCGATCGAGCTAGCGAACGTGTGTGCGTGTGTCTGTGTGTGTGCGTGCGCGCGGGTGTGTGTGTGTGTGTGTGTCACGACGATAAATAAAAAAATAATGGTTTGATTTTGATATTTGGCACGTACCTTCCTTTTTAAGTGGCTTGGATAAGTTCGTTAGCCAGGAAAATCGAACCAGGTTTTTCGGGAGTTTTCTTTCTAAAAACATTTTTATCTCAAAAAAAGCTATGGTAATCAAATTTGGTACACAAGTTTACCACATTAAAAGGAAACTGTATACCAAAATTTAGATTTCTATTTTACAAGAAAAAAAAGTTATAATAAAATATTTGGTGCAACATCATTTCTATGAAAATCCACTACCATAACGCACTTGCTGCGTCCAGGCTTTTAATTAATTTTTTGGGAGATTCATTAGTGATATTTCAAAACTCCATATCTTCTAAACGAATAGACCTAATTTCAATAATAAAGAGGCAATGTATAGGGAATCAAAAGCTCTTTTCAAGGAGCTATCACGTGACCCATACTCCCATTTGAAAAAATTTCAGGGATGACACCCCGGCTTAGGAGCGTAAAGTTTGGTCTATACTTTTTGCGTCAAAAGTTGTCCTCCTCACAAGAAAACTTGACGTGTTTCAGTTTTTTTTTTTTTCGACAAAATACTTTCCTGGCAGTGATCGCTGCCAGCTCGTTTCCAATAAAAATTTATATCGTAGGCAACATTGAATAATAATTACAGACATTTAAAGTGTGTAAAATATATTCTGCTTACAATTAATTTTAATTATTTAAAAACTTAGAAACATCCTTTACCTACTGGACTCTGAACTTAGAACCATTTTTTGTGGAGCGCCTTGTTAATAACTAGGTATCTACTTTTTATAGGTGACACAAATATATTGATAAGTCATATTACAAATAATACATTAATAACATTATTTTAATGTAATTGTTAACATTGATTGATGGTCAACTATTCCAATATAAACCGAACTGTGATTAAAATGTTATCAAAGTCATCTGTTGAAATAAATGGTAGCTTGGAAAATTTCAATTGCATTAATTTGCCCTTGAAATGGGAATAATGTAATCTAAACATAGTACATGAGCATACACCATGAGCTCAAAATAGTTTACAGGTTAATTCTAACAGTTGTGGCGTACTTTATGTGAACATAGTCTAATTTTGTTACACACTGACATTGCTAATTTGGTTTGTTAAATAATTGATTTTATGTATTCGATTAACCAAACCAAAATCATCATTCGAACTATAGTAGAAGCAAAATTTCAAAAAATCATTGAAAATGACAACTAAATGAATTTGATAATTGAATATTTGGAAAATATTTTACAAAATATGTGTAATATGCATAGCTGTATTGTAAGACATTGTGGGTAATTGCAAACGCAAACTTGATAGTAAAGGATTTTTTCAACGCCGAGGAGGTACCACCCCTTACATCAAGGGGCCGATTAAGTCCCAACGGACGTTTCCGGTTCTGGTGTATGAGTCGGTTTTTCTTGTAAACAAAAATATGATGGCTCCTCCTTGTACAAAAGATTCTTGAGATAAAATACCCCTCCATTCGGATCTCCGGAAGAGGGGTGTGCGCCAGCATCAAGATTTAACATATCCTTCTCGAATATATGTGGCCTAAATTCTAACCTAACAGGCTAATAGGCCCCAACTCCTCTTCCTTACCGAGACCCAAATTAGTCCCAAAACAGCCACTAATCACCTTAATTTCCCGGGGTATGAACTCCTTACTTCCTTTAGATTGCATGGAGGTGTGTGCGCATACGTCAGTAGCAATCTACCCTGCACCAGACTCCCCAATTTAGAAGCTGGAAGAAAATACATACTTTGGATGAAACTCTCTCTCAGGGCTGCAACTAAATTCATCTGTTGCATTTACCGGTCACCTTCTGACAACAACTTTGTCCAGCTCTTCGACTACCTTTCTGAAAAAACCGACCATCTGATTTCTGAATATCCTTCCTCCGAGGTCACTATTCTTGGTATCTCCAATGTCCATAATAAGGAATGGCTAGGATCTTCAAAAACCGATCCAGAAGGGAGAGCAGCGGAGGCCTTCGCAGTCAGCAATTATGAAGCCAATATGGTTCAGCAACCTACTTACTTTCCTCGCATCCCAACACACAGCTCAAATCCCGTGGATCTCCTTACTACAAAACCTGATTGCTATAAAACATCAGTCACCACCCCCCTTGGTCGCGCTGACCACGGCATGGCCACTGCTTCCTGCGCAATGCAACCCGAGGTCACACAGTCATCACATCCACGTATCCTTTGGCACTACAACTCCGCGAACGGGGACGAAATGCGGGATTACTTTTCCTCATTTCCATGGGCGCCTGTCTGCTTCTCTCATCCTGGCCCCTCTGATATCTCACAAAACGTCACCGAAATCATCCAAGCTGGCATGGAATTATTTATTCCACGTCCACAGAAAACCTCTTCAGCCATTCAAAAGCCCTTGTTCTCTAAATCCTGTGACAAGGCCAGACTTGAAAAGGTCAAAGCTCACAAAACGCTTCTATACAATCTCAGTCAAGCAAACCGTTAAGCATTTAACGACGCAAGAAACCGCTATGTCCGCATTCTTTCTGAGGCAAAAAACTCGTTTCATAACCACATCAAAAACAAAGTCCACTCAAGCTCCAACGGCAGCTAACCCTTCTGGACTCTTGCTAAATCTATTGAGAATAATTTCTGCAAGAGCACGTTCCCATCTCTTGTTTCAGGGGATTAAATTGTTTCTACTGCCCTGGGCAAGGCTGAACTTTTTGCCTCGCTGGTCGCCGGGAATTCTACTCTCAACCCACCTCCAAATGTTCAACCACCAACAGTCCCCAATGTCGCGGATAAAATGAGTGACATCATTTTCAAAACTAAAAAGGTACGAAAGATGCTCTCTTCTCTTAATACCAGGAAAGCCTCCGGCCTTGACGAGATCGCAGCAATTCTACTCAAAAAATGCGCACCAGAACTTGCTCATGTCCTGACTCGTCTGTTTCACACATCTTACAATAGAGGCATATTCCCTAGTAACTGGAAAACTGCTCGAGTACAACCCGTCCCCGAGAATAGATCTAAAGCGCTTCCTAGCAACTACAGGCACATTTCTCAGTCGTCTCTAAAGTGATGGAAAAGTATATAAACACCGAATTACTAAAATTTCTTAAAAACAGTCTAATCCACGACAGGCAGTATGTATACCGTCAGCACAGATCAACTGCCGACCTCCTTTCCTTTGTCACCCATTCTTGGAACAAGTCTATGGAACTACACGGTGAATCCCAGATTGTCGCTCTAGACATATCGAAAGCATTCGACCAGGTCTGGAACGCAGCGCTGCTTAATAAACTTCCGGCCTATGGCCTACCACCAACACTCTGTACCTGGATAGCAAATTTCTTCTCCAGCCGGAGCATTTCTGTTGTCGTGGATGGCTATTCTTCTAAACTGTATCCAATTAATGAAAGAGTCGCTCAAGGTTCAGCTTTAGCCGCTACTTTGTTTCTTCTCCGAATCAATGACCTCCTCTCTAGTACATCCAACCCAGTTCACAGTTACGCGGACGATAGCACCCTCCACTCAAATATACAATATTCTAAGCCTGTCTCTTTATCCCAATTAGATAAGGATCGCAGACTCATGGAGGGTTCTGTTTCTGTGGATCTCCAAAAAATATTAGACTGGGCAAGTAGAAATCTTGTACAATTCAACTCCACCAAATCTCAGTCTTGCTGCCCTAGACCCATCAAAATGAACAACCAAGTTATTCAAAGTAATGAGTCCTTTTCAGTTGTTGGCATTTCTGTAGATCGAAATCTCAATTGACACCGACATGTCACATCAATTGCAGAAGTTACTGCTAATAAATTAGGTTTCCTCTTCCGGGCTCGCAAATACTTTTCACCAGCTAATCTCTATACCTTATATACTTCACAAATAAGGCCAAACCTCGAATACTGCTCCCACATCTGGGGTGCCGCTGCCGCTTGTACACTCGCTATCCTGGACTCCATTCAGAAAATAGCTATACGTCTCATTGGTGACCCTACCCTTAACCAAAGGCTTCCACTTTATAGATATCTGCACGGGCACTGCTCAGAGGATCTTTCTTCCATAGTTCCTCCACCTGCTGCCCCCAACAGATCTACCAGGGGAACAGAGCGAATGCACTATTTTACTGTCCAGGTCACCAGACATAGAACATCTTGTTATGCCGGCACGTGTTTTTCCTTCTCCTCCGAACCCCCAAACCTTCAAGTCCAGAATTAACAAGTTGCCTCTTTCCTCCTTGTCGACACCCACGGTACGATAGTATTTAGGCTGTAAGCCCTCATGGTGTGTTGTTGAAATAAAAAAAACATCTACAGAATTGAAGTTGCTTAGGGTAATCGTCAACATTTAAGCCTTGTACGATTGTAGGTTTGTATGGTTGGTAATGACTTTGTTTTAATACAGGGTGTACCGTACTTTTACAGATTACGGGGGGTTTTCGTTTGAAACCTGTAAGACGCCATTATTTCTTTCTTCATTTCTAGGCATTTGTGGTTTCTTTGCGTGGAAGCTACCGTCGTTCAATAGATTGGTCACTATCCTGCGAAATATTTTGGTGTTTGGTTGTCGTCTTTCTGGGTAGTTGTTTTGATATAAATTTGCAGCTGCCTCAGTATTTCGGTTAGAACGAATGTAATATTCCAACATGTCCTAATCTTCTTCATTACTGAACATATTATTGAATAATATTTAAAACAAACAAGAAACAAACTATTTGGTACAAAATTTTGAGAAACGTGTTAAATACACCTAAAAGTGTTCAAATAATTAAGAATGACAGTATTCTTAATTGTCGCGATAGTGCTATATCCATAGGAACCTTTGTGTTTTCTTTCGAAAAAAAAATTATATCTCCGGAATTAATAAAGTAAGGGCAGGTTGTGCGCAGGTTTATATCCTTATAGGTAAGTTACCTACCAAAATTTAGCTATGTAGGTCAAAAGACAAAAAAGTTATAGGCATTTAAAGAAAAATAAATTGGGGTTTTCCTCAAAACGTCAAAGTGGCGATTTAAAATGTCAAAATTGGCAACATTTAGGCACACAACTTGAATCTAATACGGGCTATAAAAATAAAATGTCTCAAGAAGGATGTTTTACAAACCCTAAAGTCTTAGTTTCAACCATCCTTAATTTTACTAAAATATTTGCAGAAAATTCATTTCAAATAGACCCTTTCTCTGATGCTTGGCAGTAGCCTTAGCTATAGAGTTTATCGTTTAATGGTATATAATTTTTGTCGAATTTTCGTAAAAAATCAATAAAGTTCAATATATCCGTTATTATATAAGATATGAAAAAAATTTGTATATATTAATTATAGGGTGTCTTGAGCTACATCTTAAAATAATATTTCTACAATCACAGGCTGGCCCATAAGTCGTTGGTGATACAAATTTCCTTTTTTTTTTAAATCAAACACGCCTTATGTTATTGCATTTTTGCATTTTCCATCGAAATATAATGCATGCTTGTAAGAAAAGAGATTCTGGACGCAGCAAGTGCGTTATGGTAGCGAATTTTGATCAAATGTTTCATATTTGAACAGCTCAATTTGCTATTATCCTATAAGGTTGACCAAGAAACGTGTTATTTCGGGAACACTTTAAGTTTACTTTTGGAAATTTTTGTACATTTTCACACAATAAAGTTATTTTGATGAAACATGGCACATTGTTTTTAGTGAATTTTCTTAAAAAAAAATTCACTAATGAGGAGATCTCGACTTTTGAATTTTGAAAAAATTTCTTCAAATGAGCGCTATTTAGGACCCCTGGAACCCAAATCCGAGGTCGGTTTCAGACTTTATATGTTTATATATATATATATATATATATATATATATATATATATATATATATATATATATATATATATATATATATATATATATATATATATATATATATATATATATATATATATATATATATATATGTTTATATATTTATGTGTCACACCTATAACTAAAAAAATAATGGACCGATTTTGATAAAATTTGGTGAGTACCTTCCTTTCGCGAGTGGCTTGGATAAGTTCGTTAGCCAGGAAAATCCGCCGAAGTTTTCCCGGAAAATTTTGTGTTTTCTTTCGAAAAAAATCGAAAAAAATTTATATCTCCGGAATTAACAAAGTAAGGGCAACGAAATTTGGTACACGGGTTTATATCGTTATATGTAAGCTACCCACCAAAATTTAGCGCTGTCGGTTAAAGGACAAAAAAGTTACAGGCATTTAAAGAAAAATAAATTTGGGTTTTCCTCAAAACGTCAAAGTCGCGATTTTAAACGTCAAAATTGTTAATATTTAGGCAATGAACCTGAAATTAATATGATCTATGGAAGGAAAATGTCTCAAGAATAATGTTTTACAAAGCCTGAGCTCTTAGTTTCAATCGTCATTGTCCTTCATTTTACTAAAATATTCCCAGAAAATTCATTTCAAATAGACCCTTTCTCTGATACTTTAGCAGTAGTGTTGGCTATAGAGTTTATCGTTTAATGGTCAATATCATTTTTGTCGAATTATCGTAAAAAATCATTAAAGCGCAATATATCCGTTATTATGCAAGTTACGAAAAAAAGTTGTATACATTAATTGTAGGGTGTCTTAAGCTACAGCTTAAAAAATATTTCCACAATTACAGGGTGGCCCATAAGTCGTTGGTGATTCAAATTTTCTTTTTTTTAGTGAATTTTTTTAATCGAACACGCCCTATGTTATTGCATTTTTGTATTTTCCATCGAAATATAATACATCTTTGTAAGAAAAGAAATTCGGGATGCAGCAAGTGCGTTATGGTAGCGAATTTTCATTAAATGCTTCAAATTTTGAATCAATTTGCTATTAACCTATAAGGTTGACCAGAAAACCAGTTTTTTCGGGAACAATTTAAGTTTACTTTCGGAAATTTTTGTACATTTTCAAACAATAAAGTTGTTTTGATGAAACATGGTACATTGTTTTCACTATATAGGTTATACTGGTAACTAAATTTGATGCCTGCTTTCTTTAAAAAAACACACATATTTGCTATTTAAAAATATTTTTATGAAAATTCACTGCCATAACGCACTTGCTGCGTCCAGAGGTTTTTACTATATAGGTTATACTGGTAACAAAATTTGATGCCTGCTTTCTTAAAAAAAACACACATGTTTGTTATTAAAAACATTTTTATGAAAATTCACTACCATAACGCACTTGCTGCGTCCAGAATTTTTTTATCGTGAATCATTACGGAAAATTATGTTAAAAGTAGAAGTCCATTGTTAGACTCCAAGGTCTACTGCTGTTTGAACACTTTTTTTGTCATTTGTTTTCTGGTAGTGGATTACATAACCTACTATCCTCAAAACGGTTTTTCTCAAAATTGTCCGTACAATTACAAGATTTCTCAAGCATGTTGTACATCATTGGAAAGCTCTTTTCACAGGCTATCACATGAGCAAAAAATCCAATTTGGCTTCCATAATAAAAACAAACGTTGATACCTGTAGCTCAAAAACAAATGACAATCCAAAGTTGAGAATAGCACAAAAAGATTAATCTGTAAAAAGTGTCCTGATAATGTGCAAGTATTAGACATGTCAGATCAACGCCTACTTAGATATTGAAGAAAAAAGAAATCGACAATTTTTATTTTTTTTAATAACTCGAAAACGAAAAGAGGCAGGGCAAAATACAAGTCATATTTGGAACGAGCATGAAATTTTACAAAACATTGCTAATTTAACCGTCTCCCTATCTCTAATAATAACGAAGATAGCAATACATTCCCATCCAGTTTGGGACACACTGTATATGTTTTTGGGCATTCTCATGCATGTAATAATATGCTATGTATGCAAAACTATTAGGTAAATGTTAAATTCATGTAATGGAAAATCCATGCAAATTGTATATTATTCGCTTTTGTGTTTTTATCACGAAAATCTGCATCGTTGCAGATTTATTACTTTTACTACCGTTTTGCAGCTATGTGTTTTGGATGGGTGATTTAAATTTCCGTATACGAGAAGAATATGATAAAACTCCGGAGGAAATAGACCGAATGATAGCAAAGCAAGATCTGAAACCTCTGTTAGAGCAGGATCAACTGAAATATGTCATGAGAAAAGGAGAGGCATTTAGTGAACTAACTGAACAGGACCCTGATTTTCCACCTACATTTAAATTTGAAGTAGGAACTTCACATTATGATTACAAGTAAGTACTCTTTTTTCCTGGGTAAATAAATATAATAGATGCTGATGCTGTTTTTTTAATAGGCATTATTTATGAACTCAAAGCAGTACTTTGTACTGGTAACAAGTTCTACAATTAATTACCAAATATGACATTTTCCTGAGGTTTGGGATAATAACAAGAATATACTAACATTAAGTACTCTGAAACAGTATTTTACACACAGATAACAAACAAATAAATCTCCCTCCTTTTAGTGAATTTTCTTTTAAAAAAGTCACTAATGAGGAGATCTCGACCTTTGAATTTTGAAAAAAAATCTTCAAATGAGCGTTAATTAGGCCCCCTAGAACACATATCCGGGGTCAATTTCGATTTTTATATGTTTATATATATATATATATATATATATATATATATATATATATATATATATATATATATATATATATATGTATGTATCACACCGATAACTCAAAAAATAATGGGCCGATTTTGACTAAATTTGTTTGGTGAATACCTTCCTTTTGCCAGTGGCTTGGATAAGTTCGTTATCCAGGAAAATCGGTCGAGGTTTTCTCGAAAAATTTTGTGTTTTCTTTCGAAAAAAATTATATCTCAAAGTAAGGGCAACCAAATTTTGTACGCGTGTTTGTATTATAAAGAGCAAACGCTCTAGCAAAACTTAGGTCTCTAAGTTTAAATATAAAAAAGTTACAGGCAGTTAAAGAAGAAAAAAATGAGTTTTCCTCAAAACGCCAAACTCGCAACTTTAAACGTCAAAATTGGCAATGTTTAGCAAAAGAACTTGACACAAATACAGTACACGGGTTTATATCGCTAGCGGTAAATGACCTACCAAAATTTAGCTCTGTAGGTCAAAAAAGTTACAGGCATTTAAAGAAAAATAAATTGGGGTTTCTTCAAAACGTCAAAGTCGCGATTTAAAAGGTCAAAATTGGCAACATTTAGGCAAAGAACTTGAATCTAATGCGGGCTATGGAAAGAAAATGTCTCAAGAAGAATGTTTTACAAACCCTGAAGTTTTAGTTTCAACCGTCATTGTCATTCATTTTACTTAAATATTTCCAGAAAATTCATTTCAAATAGACCCTTTCTCTGATGCTTGGCAGTAGTCTTAGCTATAGAGTTTCTCGTTTAATGGTACATAATTTTTGTCGAATTTGCGTTAAAAAAAATCAATAAAGCTCAATATATCCGTTATTATACAAGATAGGAAAAAAATTGTATACATTAATTATAGGGTGTCTTGAGCTACATCTTAAAAAAATATTACTACAATCACAGGCTGGCCCATAAGTCGTTGGTGATACAATTTTTCTTTTCTTTTTTTCAGTCGAAAGCCTTATGTTATCGCATTTTTGCATTTTCCATCGAAATATAATGCATCTTTGTAGGAAAATAAATTCTAGATGCAGCAAGTGCGTTATGGTAGTGAATTTTGATTAAATGCTTCATATTTGAAAAGCTCCATTTGCTATTAACCTATAAGGTTGACCAAGAAACGGTTTTTTTTTTCGGGAACACTTTAAGTTTACTTTCGGAAATTTTTGTTCCTTTTTTAAACAAAAAAGTTATTTTGATGAAACATGGCACATTGTTTTTACTATATGGGTTATAATGGTAACCAAATTTGATGCCTGCTTTCTTTAAAAAAAACACAAATATATGCTATTAAAAGCATTTTTATGAAAATTCACTACCATAACGCACTTACTGCGTCCAGAATTTTTACATTTCTCTATGTGTCATTTTATAGGACAAGCACACTTGGATAACCCAAATCACCACAACACATTTTAATAGACCTAACTATCGTTTCTCTAACCAAGTTAGCGTCATCGGAGGATGAAAATATTCTAATTGATTTCTACTTCTACACATATTTATTTAGACTTTCAGGTAAAAGACCGAAAACGAGAGTAGAATTTTGAAGTGGCAGACGCAACCTTTGTGTATTAAATCCTCAATTGCCGGAAGAGGTTATTGAACTTTCCTTTATTACACCAGTTGACAGCTAAGTGATCCCTTGCTGATATTTTCGTTTGTCAGAAATATATGTATTGTTTCCTTATCTCTCGGACGCGCTTTTGTCGGTATTTATACATTCTTTACAAAGCTCTCTATCAAATGATTGGAGATGGGAAGTGGTGCCAGATTCATACATTTTTTATTATTATATTTAGCGATATATATATATATATATATATATATATATATATATATATATATATATATATATATATATATATATATATATATATATATATATATATATATATATATGTATATGTATATACTTTCGAAGGCGTTCAATTGTCCTGGTTTTCTAACGTTTTAAATTAATTTTAGATTCTCCTCATTAACGTGGTGATTATTATCTCAGATATGTCGGGCGACGGTAGATCTGTCTATAGTCACGTATTTTAATTGGGCTAAGTGTTCTTTGAATCTACTTGCAATAGATCTTTTTGTTTGCCCGACGTATTTAAGATTACAATCTCTACAACTTATTTCAGAAATTCCCGACATTTTGGCTGCACTATCCCTCTCTTTTGGGTTACCTAGCAGGTTTTTAAAAGTATTTTTGTCGAAAATGTTAATTGCAAGTTGGCTTTTTTTAAAATGCTATCTAGACGCCCTCGTGATTCGAGGTGCAAAAGGTAAGCAGACAAAGGTTTTTTCCGGGTTCTATCTTATAAACGTAGTTGATTCTGCTAACATTTTCTTTGTTTTCTGTTTGTTAATTAATTTCTTCACTAGACAAGCAGTGTATCCGTTATATTACTACAATTATATTACCCCAAGTTCTAGAGCTGGTCAACTCTTTAATAGTTGGCTGGTGTGGTAAACTTGCAATATGGTAGATGGTAGGGGAATTTTCCTTTACGCGATAGTAGAGGATTTTTTCACGCCCGAGTAGGTACCACCCCTTACATCAAGTGGCCGGTGAAGTCCCAACGGACGTTTCCGGGTCTGGTGTATGAGTCGGTTTCCCTTATAAGCAATAATGATGATGGCTCCTCCTTGTACAAAAGATTCCGGAGGTAAAATACCCCTCCATTCGGATCTCCGGGAGAAGGGTGTACAGAGGGCGCCAGCATCAAGATTTAACATATGCTTCTCGAATATATGTGTCCTAAATTCTAACCTGC
The DNA here is from genome assembly GCA_964006375.1 of Tillus elongatus. Classification (NCBI taxonomy): domain Eukaryota; kingdom Metazoa; phylum Arthropoda; class Insecta; order Coleoptera; family Cleridae; genus Tillus; species Tillus elongatus. Next base: position 27,456,314 of record OZ023263.1, on the reverse strand, counting down.
ACTCCGTCCACCATTTCCTCCAGGCTAATAGGCCCCAACTTCTCTTTCTCACCGAAACTCCAATCAGTGCCAAAACAGCCACTAATCACCTTAATTTCCCGTGGTATGAGCTCCTTACTTCCTTTAAATTGCATGGAGGCGTGTGCGCGTACGTCCGTAGCAATCTACCCTGCACCAGACTCCCCAATTTAGAAGCTGGAAGAAAATACATACTATAGATAAAACTCTCTCTCTCAGGGCTGCAACTGGGACGAAGTGCGAGATTACTTTTCCTCATTTCCATGGGAGTCTGTATGCTTGTCTCATTATCCAAGCTGGCATGGAATTATTTATTCCACGTACACAGAAAACCTCTGCAGCCACTCAAAAGCCCTGGTTCTCTAAATCCTGTGACAAGGCCAGACTTGAAAAGGTCAAAGCTCACAAAAAGCTTCTACACAATCCCAGTCAAGAAAACCATCAAGCTTTTAACGACGCAAGAATCCGCTATGTCCGCATTCTTTCTGAGGCAAAAAACTCGTTTAATAACCGCATCAAAAAGAAAGTCATATTTAGCTCCAGCGGCAGCAAACCCTTCTGGACTCTTGCTAAATCTATTGGGAATAATTTCTGCAAGGGCACGTTCCCACCTCTTATCTCAGGGGATGAAATTGTTTCTACCGCCCTGGGCAAGGCTGAACTTTTTGCCCCGTTGTTCGCCGGCAATTCTACTCTCAACACACCTCCAAATGTTCAACCACCAACAGTCCCCAATGTCGCGCATAAAATGACGGATATCATTTTCAAAACTAAAAAGGAACCAAAGATGCTCTATTCTCTTGATACCACGAAAGCCTCTGGCCTTGACGAGATCCCAGCAATTGTTCTCAAAAAATGCGCACCAGAACTTGCTCCTGTCCTGACTCGTCTGTTTCAGACATCTTACAATAGAGGCATATTCCCTAGTAACTGGAAAACTGCTCGAGTACAGTCCGCCCCCAAGAAAGGATCCAAAGCGCTTCCTAGCAACTACAGGCCTATTTCTCTCCTTTCAGTCGTCTCTAAAGTGATGGAAAAGTATATAAACACCGAATTACTAAAATTTCTTGAAAAACACAGTCAAATCCACGACAGGCAGTATGGATTCCGTCAGCACAGATCAACTGCCGACCTCCTTTCCTTTGTCACCCATTCTTGGAACAAGTCTATGGAACTACACGGTGAATCCAAGATTGTCGCTCTAGACATATCCAAAGCATTCGACCAGGTCTGGCACGCAGTGCTGCTTAATAAACTTCCGGCCTATGGCCTACCACCAAAACTCTGTACGTCGACAGCAAATTTCCTCTCCAACCGGAGCAGTTCTGTTGTCGTGGATGGCCATTCCTCTAAACTGTATCCAATTAATGCAGGAGTTCCTCAAGGTTCAGCTTTAGCCCCTACTTTGTTTCTTCTCCACATCAATGACCTCCTCTCTAGCAGATCCAACCCAGTTCACAGTTACGCGGACGACAGCACCCTCCAGTCAAATATACAATAGTCTAAGCCTGTCTATTTAGCACAATTAGATGAGGATCCCAGACTCATGGAGGGTTCTCTCTCCGTAGATCTCCAAAAAATATTAGACTGGGTAAGTAGAAATCTTGTACAATTCAACCCCACCAAATCACAGTCTTGCTTTCTTGCTCATAAGAGATACACCAGCCCTAGACCCATCACAATAAACAACCAAGTTATTCAAAGTAATGAGTCCTTTTCACTTCTTGGCATTTCTGTGGCTCGAAATCTCAATTGGCACCAACATGTCACATCAATTGCAGAAGCGGCCGCTAAGAAATTAGGTTTCCTCTTCTGGGCTCGCAAATACTTTTCACCAGCTCATCTCTATACCTTATATACTTCACAAATAAGAACAAACCTCGAATACTGCTCCCACATCGTGATTCGAGGTTCGAAAGGTAAGCAAACAAAGGTTTTTCCGCTTTCTCTCTTATAAACGTAGTTGATTCTGCTTTCTTTGTTTTCTGTTTGTTAATTAATTTCTCCACTAGACAGGCAGTGTATCCGTTATGTTCGGCCACGTTCTTAATATAATTTATTTCTTTGGTATATCTACTTTTACTTAAAGGAAACACCTGTTTACTAAAAAATCTAGGCTGGTCCCTTTTGTGTGTCATTCGGAATGTAGCTTAGAGTGGTGGTTTCTTTTCTATGGACATCGAATTCTATGGTGTCTTTATTCTTAATATCTAGTACATCTAGAAAGGGTAATTTATTATTATTTTCTAGTTGTGGGTAAATTTTATGGAATCAAATTTATTGTTCAAGTTGGCGATAAATTCTTCTATTCTGCAAATTTTTGTGTTAAACACTGCGAAAATATCGTCCAAGTAACGGAACAACACTCTAGGAAAATATTCACTTTAATTTGCAAGATCTGTTTCAAATTTACTCATGAAAAGGTCCGCCATAAATGGCGATAGCGGATTGCTCATTGCCGTGCCTTGGGTTTGTTAAAAAAATGCATTTTTGAATTGAAAAATATTTCGTATAATACAAAGGTCAGTTAAGGTTAAATGTTATTTGCAGGTATTTTCATTTATGTTAGTCATTTTTAGCAAATCTTCTAAATACGTATACGTTTGCTCCGTGAGATCGCTAGGAAACAATGAGGTTACATCGAATGAAACTAAAACCTCGCCTTCAATCAATTTAACCTCTTTAATTTTATTAGTAAATTCAAGTGATTTTGTTGCTGAAAAATTTGTCTGTTTGACGGGCAAGCTTTTTAAACTCATTTGTCAACCACTTCGTTAACGTATTTAGAAGATTTGCTAAAAATCAATAACATAAATGAAAATGCATGCAAAGAATATTTAACCTTAACTAACCTTTGTATTAAACAAAATATTTTCCAATTCAATAATGAATTTTTTAAGTAAAAGTAGATATACCGAAGAATTAAATTATATTAAGAACGTGACCGAATTTTTTTATTTTATTTTATTTCAACACACACCACGAGGGCTTAGAGCCTAAATACTATCGTACCGTGGGTGTCGACAAGGGGGAAAGAGGCAACTTGTTAATTCTGGAGTTTGTTGGAGGTTTGGCGGTTCGGAGGAGAAGGAAAAACATGCGCCGGCAAGGAATTCCACAGCTTGGAAGTCCTCGGGACAAAAGAGCGGGCATAACAAGATGTTCTATGTCTGGTGACCTGGACAGTAACAGGGTGCATTCGCTCTGTTCCCCTGGTAGATCTGTTTGGGGCAGCAGGTGGAGGGATTATGGAAGAAAGCACCTCTGAGCAGCGCCCGTGCAGATATCTATAAGAGAGAGAGAGAGAGAGAGAGAGAGAGAGAGAGAGAGAGAGAGGGAGAGAGAGAGAGGGGGGGGGGTCACCAACGGCACGTCGGATGGCAAGGGATGGCAGCCTTTGGGTGAGGGTAGGGTCACCGATGAGACGTATAGCTCTCTTCTGAATGGAGTCCAGGATAGCGAGTGTAGAAACGGCAGCGAGACCCCAGATGTGAGAGCAGTATTTGAGGTTTGGCCTTATTTGTGAAGTATATAAGGTATAGAGATTCGCTGGTGAAAAGTATTTGCGAGCCCGGAAGAGGAAACCTAATTTCTTAACAGCCGCTTCTGCAATTGATGAGACATGTTGGTGCCAATTGAGATTTAGATCCACAGAAATGCCAAGAAGTGAAAAGGACTCATGATTTTGAATAACTTGGTTGTTCATTGTGATGGGTCTAGGGCTGGTGTATCTCATATTAGATAGAAAGCAAGACTGATATATATATATATATATATATATATATATATATATATATATATATATATATATATATATATATATAATAATAAAAATTGAAACCAACCCCGGATATGGGTTCTAGAAGCCCTAGTTCGCGCTCATTTGAAAAAAATTTTCAAAATTCAAAAGTCAGGATCTCCCCATTAGGAAATTTTTTCTGCGAAAATTCACTAAAATGAAGACATTAAAATCCAAATTCAATGTTAAAATTAAAAAAAAAGTACATATCAAAAATGAACTAAATTTCAAAGCTTCTTGGATGGCAAATAAAATTTCTGTAAATTTCAATTTTAAATTACTAATTTCATTAGAAATTTCACTCACTTTCAAAACAATACAACTAAAACGTGTCTTTAGAGGTTTTCTGTAAATATTTCTACCAGCAAAGAAATTTTTTCCCTACAACATGATTTTGATTATTTCTATTAATTGGATTAGCATTTGCAAATACTTGGTAAATGGTTCCAATCAGAAATCAATAAAAATGTTGATGAATCGGAAAATTGTTAACTTTTGTGCGAGTTTGAATTTTTCACGCTTCTGTATTTAATGATTATATTGTACCATGTTCTAGTTGTAATTTTCTACGCTTTAATATTTCATGGTGTTGTAAGATAAGATTGTATTGTGTATAGGTCACAAGATTTGCACATTTAAATATGCAATGTTATTGTTACTGATTGTAAAATAGTAGTAGTAGTTGTATAGTATATTCATCTACCTTAAGTATGCGTTTAAATAAAATAATTAAGAAAAAATTATAAAAATTAGTTGATAAATGACAAAGTTGTATTCTTCTAAATTTTCAAAATTTGAACAAAACAGTTGTAACGCGATTTATCCTGACAGCCGACAGTTGTGGAGCAAACATGGAAAAAAAACCGATGAATCCGTATTTATTGATTTAGAGCTATTGACAAAAACTTATAAAACGGAATCCCCTGAATATTTCAAAACTGCTATGATTGAAAATCGTGGCATGGCGTTCGGCCGACAGATCGTAAAGTCGACACTACAATAGAGCGGCGATTCGACCGAGAATACTGCTTTTTCCAGTATTTGTCTGGCCGACTGGCTGAAGCCTAATATTGATATCTGCTTCATATTTAGTTGCAAAACATGACATATAAGCGAAATTGAAATAAAAATGCCAATTTATATGCGGGGCAATACGCACTCTTTATACGTTTAAAGTGGCTTACATAATAAAGTTATTTGTATAAAAAAATATGTTGAGTTATTAGATTACAAATAAACATACTTATAGGTAATTAATTAATTGTTATATATGTAAATATATATGAAACTCAATCCTGACTCACCTTAATGAAAAGGTCATTTTCTAATAAAAAAAAAATCGATTGATATAAGATTTATTCCATATTTTATTTACAAAAATGTGATTTAAAGTGAAGCCACATATTATTAAGTATTTATTTTCAAGAAAGTTATTTTTAATGGCATCTACTTTTTCACATTTTATAATGCATAGTTGCACAATTGTTTGAACATTTATGGTTGAGGGCAGAAGGTTAAGTACTTCTTTTTTATATATGTATATAGGCAATGAAGAAAAAATCATTGGAAATTGAATATGTGGTCATGCCATTAAGTTATTTGTGTAAAAAAATATATTGAGTTAGATATAGAAATATAGGTACCTTATGGATAAATCGTTGTTTTTGAAGAAGATGTAAATAGTTGTAAGACTGAATTACAATGTCCACACTCAAAGAAACTATGGAGAATGACAGGCAGTTCTGTTATTGTCGTAAAATAATCGAGTGATAATTCGATTTTTTCATTAAAACAATTTAATTTAAAGAAAAAGTTCGGGACGCAGCAAGTGCGTTCGTTATGGTAGTGAATTTTTATTAAATGCTTCAAACTTGGATAACTTAATTTTCGATAAACTTAGAAAGTTGAATTTTGGTGTGTAGTAAGACCTTTTCCGAAGCAACATGTCCGCCAAAGGTCATTAAAATAGTTTTGTAATTTTCGGAGAACAAAAAAAGGTTTTCAAAAGAAAACTCAAAATTTGAAAAACTCAATTTTATATAAACTTAAAAAGTTGAATTTTGGTTTGTAATAAGGCCTTTCCCAAGGCAACGTATCTACCAAATTTCATTGAAATAGCTTTGTAATTTTCGGAGAAAAAAAAATTTCGAAAGAAAACTCAACATTTTCCCGGAAAACCTTGTCCGATTTTCCTGGCTAACGAACCCATCTAAGCCATTAATAAAAGAAAGTCACTTGCCGAGTTTCATCGAAATCGGTTAATTATTTTTCGAGTTATCGGTTGGATATATATATATATATATATATATATATATATATATATATATATATATATATATATATATATATATATATATATATATATATATATATATATATATATATATATATATTTGAAATCATTTGAAAATTTTTTTGCAGTCTCACCATCGATACCTCTATTAGTTAATTTTTTAAAATAAAAATTCACTAAAAACCAGATTTTCATAAACTTCTATTTTCTTCTTTTATTGCCAAATATTTTCAAAAAAAGCTGTCTTACATTATTTTGTAATGCCTTTATTGGCGGCAAATTTATTTTTCAAAAGTTATTATGTATTTTTTTTTAAATAATGAACAAAATAAACAAGGAAAAAGCTGTCTTTTATATTATTTTTTTAATGCTCATTCGCTGTAATATATATATATATATATATATATATATATATATATATATATATATATATATATATATATATATATATATATATATATATATATATATATATATATATATATATCGTATCGCTAACTCAAAAAAATAATGGACCGATTTTAATGAAATATGGTACGAACCTTCCTTTTGCAAGTGGCTTGGATAAGTTCGTTAGCCAGGAAAATCGGACCAGTTTTTCCGGGAAAATTTTGGGTTTTCCTTCGGAAAATTTTTGTATCTCAGAAAATAACAGAGCTATGACAACTAAATTTGGCATGTACGTTTCTACTATCTAACTTACTCGAGCTGCGAAAATTCAGATCTCTAAATTAAAAGGAAAAAAAAAGTTATAGGCATTTAAAAAAAATGGGTGCCACTGGTGATCAAAGGAAAACAGAAGAACAAAATATTTTGTGTGATTAACAAAGCCAATTGAATATTACATACAACGGTTAAGTTTTCTCGACGCAAAAACGTCAAGAAGTAGCAGAAAAAATATTTTGAAAATTTGATCATTTTTCTTCTTGAAACGTCAAAGTCGCGATATGAAACGTCAAAATTTGCAATTTTCAGACAACGAATTTAAAGCAAATACGGATTATGTCAAAAATATGTCGTAAAAAATGTGTTTTACAAAGCCTTGAGTTTCAGCTTCAACCATCATTTTCCTTCATTTTACTAAAATATTGTCAGAAAATGCATTTCATATAGACCCTCTTTCTGATACTTCGGCAGTAGTTTCAGCTATAGACTTAGACGTTTAATAGTCCATATTTTAGCAAATTTTCGTAGAAAAAATTCGTTATTGACAAGACCGCGACTAATGAATTTTAAAAAGATTTCTTCAAATGAGCGCGAACTAAAACCCAAAAAACCCATATACGGGGTCAGTTTCAGTTGTTGTCTGTTTACACATATACAGGGTGACGCTTTTCTACGGCAAAGCTCAATATATCTGTTATTATACAAGATATGACAAAAAAGTATATACGTTAATTATAGGGTATCTCGAGCTGCATCTTAAAAAATTATTTTGACAGTCACAGGCTGGCCCATAAGTCGTTGGTGATACACAATTTCTTTTTTTAATAGAACACCACCTTATTTTATTGCATTTTTGTGTTTTCCATTGAATTATAATGCATCTTTGTGAGGAAAAAAAATTGATATCGTTCATGGTTTTTGAGTTATTTCAATTGTTTTGCAACTTTTCATGTTTTTGGCACATATTTCAAACACACAACACAAATTGTGAAACGGCGTTTTTATTAATAGATATCGGAGCCCCATGGAAATTACGCATTTAGAGGGCTTTTTGTTTGCATTACTCGTCGAAAAAATCGAGCTGCCGTATACGGGCACGCTCAAATAATGGCTGAATTTTAAAAGTTTTCACAGAAATGTTTTTAGTGTTTCTGTGGAACTTATTTTTGTGATATGTTGGTAATTAATAATAAATGTTTAGTACGTTATTGTAAAAAAAAAGTTGTCGAATTTTTGTGAAAAATAAAATTTTGTGTGACATTACTGAAATCAATTTCTGTAAAAGAAATTTCTGCAAATTTGCAGATTTTTTTATTCAATTTTGGTCCTAAAGTTGTTTGTAAATAGTTATATCCTGGCAGGTGTGTAAACAGCTTAAAGAGGTTCGTTGGCCAGGAAAATCGGACCAGTTTTTTTCTGGAACTTTTAATGTGTATTTTCGGAAAATGTTTGTACTTTTTGAAACAACTAAGCTATTTTAATGGAATATGGTACATATGGTACTATACATATGGTACTATATAGGTTATACTGCTAACCAAATGTCCATTTAAAAACAATACATATTTGACATACATTAAAAACATTTTTACGAAAATTCGCTACCATAACGCACTTGCTGCATCCAGACTCGTCGTAGGCATTTTCCTTTCCCCGCTCGTGTGCATACAACCACCCTCGTTGCATAAACCACAAGAAAACTTCTTGTCCATACCCCCCAAGGAAGTTACGTAACCTGGGGCAAATAGGGGTGCTGTGCGGGGTAGGCAGTGTTTAATGGGGATATGGCTTTAAATATACAGCTTTCAAGCAGTTTTCTTCGCATTTTCTGCTCATATTTCCTTTTTACTACCTACCCCGCCCAGCTTGCCTTTTCACTCTCAGTCCTGTAACTTCCTCGGAGGGTGTGAACAAGAAATTTTTCTTGTGGTTTGTGCATCTAGGTGGGGTCCTAGTAATGTTTCTGAAAACAATTTTTTGAAAAGCGTTCGGGAGCTAATCTGAAAATTTACTGAATTTTCATTAAATAGTTCAAATTTCAATAACTCAATTTGCTATTAACCTAAGCTTTGTTGGTAGGCACTAAGTAGCCCACGGATAAATTCCTGGCTGGTGAGTGAGTGCCGAGACGAGACGAGCGACCTGGCTGGGCAGAATGAGGTGACCCTCATCTGGGTGCCGGGTCACTCGGGGGTTAAAGGCAATGAAGAAGCTGACAGTCTCGCGAAGAGAGGGTCAGCAGAACCATTTATGGGACCAGAACCGGCTCTGGGCGGGTCAAAGAGCACTGCCAGGGGAGCAATTAAGTCCTGGGTCAGAAACCAACACAAGGTGTACTGGGCGGACTGTCCAGGGCTCAGACATGGGAAGTCAATAATTGACGGACCCAGTTCAAAGAGAGCTGTGGAGCTGCTAAACCTTAGCAGAGGACAGCTCAGAAACACAACAGGTCTCTTGACGGGACACATGGCCGTCAAGAAACACCTGCATAAAATGGGGCGGTTCGAAGGGGACCTCGCATGCAGACTCTGCGGCGAGGGGGAGGAATCAGCCCAGCACATCTTGTGTGAGTGTATAGCTCTGGACCGGAAAAGACAACTGATCTACGGTCACTCTAGACCGGAGACAGAGCAATATAAAACTTCACCCTACCAATCGCTGTGCAGACTAGTTCAAGGCACAGTGATCTTGGAATGGGTGGAGTAAGACTAAGGGTATGCACAATCAACCAAGGGTTGCGGTGCTATCGGGGCGGCAAGGCCACGGACGAGCCCTGAGGGAACAAAAAAAAAAGCTTTGTTGGTTAGGAAACCAACATTTAAGTTTATTTTCGGAAAATTTTTGTATCTTTTCAAACCATAAATGGTTTTGATATAATATAGCACATTGTTTCTACTACATAGGCTATACCAGTAATCAGATTGATGCTCGCATTTGCTATACTTTTTTTTAATGAAATTCACTTCCATAACACACTTGCTGCATCCAGACCTTTCAAAAATGTTTATATATTTTCAAACAATAAAGTTATTTCGATGAAATATGGTACATTGTTTCTACTATATAGGCAACCAAGTTTGATGCCTGCTTCCATCAAAGAAAGACATTTGCTATTAAACATATTTAAAAAAATATATATTCGCCACCATAACGCACTTGCTGCGTCCAGACTTTTTTTTATAGACTTGCCATATATTTCGTTTATTTGTAGTTTATATGCTGTTTGTTGGGGTGTGTGCGCTGGTGCATTTTATGTATATTTTAACTGTGTTCAGTTTGACTATTTTTAAGTGACTATTAATAATCATGTTATTTTGACATATTTGTCCTTTATAGGGTCATGTTTTATATTATTTTGACTGTATATTTCTGTGTTGTATTTGTTGACGTATTCAATAGCGTCTGTTATAAGTGGATTAATATTAGTTCAGTGCTCCGACACGGAGCATCAAGTAGTTGCTGTCTGTCCTCGCGTGATAGACCGTCGAGTTAATACAGAAAATGGCAGATACTGCCGTTCAATCTTCTCCAGCCGCAGAAGCTCCGGCTAAAAGTGCGAAAGCGAAGAAGGAAAAGAAAGTGAAAACCCCCAAGGCGAAACCGTCGCATCCTCCGACCTCCGAGATGGTGGGCAAGGCGATCAAGGACTTGAAAGAACGCGGCCGCCGATAAGCCGGCGCCGTTTATCAGGAAATACCTGAAATCGGTCGTCGCCTCCGGCTCTCTGGTACATACGAAGGGCAAGGAAGCGTCCGGTTCCTTCAGACTGGCTTCGGGCTCCGTGCAGGTGGGGGGCGGCGACAAGAAACCCGCCGCCAATAAGGTGAGGAAAGCCGACGCCGAGGATAAACCGAAGGCGGTGGAGGCAGCCAAGAAACCCGCGACGAAACCGAGAAAGGTCACTTCCAGCCCCAAGGCGAAGAAACCGGTCGGCGCCGGTGCCAGAAAGAAGCCCGCCTCCGCCGCGGCCAAACCCAAGTCGCCGTCCAAAGCGAAAAAAGCCAAAGCCGGTCCCACAAAGAAGCCGAAGGCACCCAAACCGAAGACAGCCAAGAAGAAGGCGGCGGCTTCACCCAAGAAAAAGTAAACGTTGTACGGTATCCTTGTTTACATGTGAAAGTTGCGACGGGTGCGAGACGTTTAACGAAGAAGAAAAAATCAAAACAAAAAAATTATTCACCAGATGCGACTGATCGGCGGCCCCCGTGTGGGTGCAGTTAAACCAATAATTATTATTATTAAATGTAAATTCGCCAAGTCATTACACAAATTTTATAAATCAGATATGGGTCCAATTAACACTTTTTGCTAATAGTTATTAGATTGAGTGACCTGGCATAAGGTACATCATCGGGTATTGCATCACTAGTATTGCATCTTGCGTAGTTTAGATATATGAATAAGGCAATTTGGCTCATACCGTTAGTTTAATGACAGCTACTCATGATGACAATGTTCGTTATCGAAATAAGTATATATGGCATAACTCTGTTATTATTCTTATGGTTTTAGGTTTGATTCTGCTTTTGTTTCGTCACATTGATCTTTATTTGAAAGACTACCCTATAAATTTGTATTAAATTTTGTAGGAGACGTCCTGCCTGGTGTGACAGAATTTTATACAGAGTGAATCCGCACAATTATGAGAATGTAACTCTTCAAGTAGAACAGTTGTCTTACAAGAACCATCCTGCCTACCTTCTCAGTGACCATAAACCAGTCACAGCTGAATTTAACATCAAGGTGAGTATTTGCACGATGTTTTCCATAGCTGGGTGCATGTGCTTTCACTTTGTCTTGCTGCAAAATCACTAATGTTCAACCAATTTTTTTTACGAGTTACTGCTTGAAAACTAGTATATTAAATGAAAAATATAACTGTGATCAGATCCAACTTTATGTATAGTACTCCTATAAAAAAAGTAGATGCTTTGTCTAAAATATTTGATCTTTACTAAAATGTTTAGCAAAATAGTAACATCCAAATTTGTATTCTTCTTGGGTAGCAGGCTTTTGGCCTCCTATTAAAATTTCTCCTTTTATTACACAATAAAGTCACAGTGTACCCTAAATACAGATGTAAAGCCTTTTTTCTGGTTTTACAAGTGCCGTAAAAGGCAATACCTGTTGTATAGAAGAAAACAAGCACTTGTAAAGCCAGAGAAATGTGTCTACAGCTGGTTTATGTATGGAATGATTTCACCAAGTGATGGCAGCAACAATGAATGAATTCGACAGTGAATTCCTTGCACAGTTTTGCAGCCGATAACACATTTCACAGCTTTTGCCCAGTTTCACAAAGCTTGATTAAATATTTAACGGCCCGGTTAGTTAATCGAGTTTTAATACAACCAATCACAGCTTCAAAATATTTGGTTTCCATGGCAAAAACCATAATCATAGTCTGTGATTGGTCATCTGAAGCCTTGATTAACTAATCGTCCGTTAAATATTTAACTGAGCTTTGTGAAACTGGGCAAAATGCCAGATTACAGTATTTTTTAACTACCGGATAAAGTTAAATTTAAAAAATGTTTTCTTTATTATCAGAAGTTGTGAAAATTATTTACCTGACAGCAGCTTGTATCTTTTGTTAATTTAAAGTTTAGCCACTGTTTAAAAATATGGCTCCCATATTTAGGCAGCTGTGCTTCTAACAACTTACTATCGTTAACTCTATTCTTAAATGTGCCCCTCGCTCCATAGGTGACCGTAAAATCACTTGAGGAAGACTAGAATTTTTAAATTTGACCATAACATGCATGGTTTTGTAGCCAAAGGTGAAATAAATGAATTAAACACTAGTGCATTCATAAAATTTAGACTGCTGCATGTTTGTATTTTTGAGCTATATCTCGTCTTTAAATGTATAACTAACAACATCAGCCATGCTTTTACTGCACCAGAATTAATATCTGTAAAAATTTGTTTTATCAAAATATCATTTTCAAAACAATGTAAAAAGGTATATAGACAAATTTCATGTTATGGTGAGGGTCTGTGTTTTGCTTCATTGATAAAACTGCATCAGAACATCATTAACAATAAATATAAATTTGTAGGTTAATGTCTGTGTTGTGTGCGTTTTGTTTGTTTAACGCCTGTCTATTTCCGCGACTATGGCCAATCATCAACGCCAAGAAGCAGTTTCACCTTACCACCCTGCAAATTTTGCCAAAGCATTTTGTTTCTATAAGGAGGGTAGTAATCTTTCATTGCATGAAACACAGGAATAGGGGATTTATGCCCCCTCCGAAGGGGGGAACGTGCAGACATTCAACTTGCTTAACACAATGCCACAACCTCGGTTGATGTTAATTTTACAGTATGTACTGAAAAAGTGAAATGACACTTCTACTGGGGATCGAGCCTAGGACCCTTGGGTTCAGAGACACATGTTGTTACCACTTTGGTCACTAAGGCTGCTAATTAACTAATAACTATTTATTGTTCACTTTAGTACAATTGGTGTATTTAGTAGCTATTGGTGCTTATCGTTAGCAATATCTTGTAAATAATTTTCGATTTTGACAGGATGTCGTATTTCAAGGGCTCCCTCCTGATTTGCTAATGAGTTCCCTCTGTTGTGCCAAGGTTTTTTTTTTCTTTTTATTTCAACAACACACAACGAGGGCTTACAGCCTATATACTATCGTACCGTGGGTGTCGACAAGGAGGAAAGAGAAACTTGTTAATTCTGGACTTGAAGGTTTGGAGGTTTGTAGGAGAAGGAAAACATGTGCCGGCAAGGAATTCCACAACTTGGAAGTCCTCGGGACAAAAGAGTGGGCATAACAAGATGTTCTTGGTCTGGTGACCTGGACAGTAAAAGGGTGCATTCGCTCTGTTCCCCTGGTAGATCTGTTGGGGGCAGCAGGTGGGGGTACTATAGCAGTGCCCGTGCAGATATCTATAAAAGAGAGAGAGGTCACCAACGGCATGTCAGTGGGCAAGGGATGGCAGCCTTTGGGTGAGGGTAGGGTCACTGATGAGACGTATAGCTCTCTTCTGAATGGAGTCCAGGATAGCGAGTGTAGAAGCGGCAGCGGCACCCCAGATGTGGGAGCAGTATTCGAGGTTTGGCCTTATTTGCGAAGTATATAAGGTATAGAGATTAGCTGGTGAAAAGTATTTGCGAGCCCAGAAGAGGAAACCTAATTTCTTACCAGCCGCTTCTGCAATTGATGTGACATGTTGGTGCCAATTGAGATTTCGATCCACAGAAATGCCAACAAGTGAAAAGGACTCATTACTTTGAATAACTTGGTTGCTCATTGTAATGGGTCTAGGGCTGGTGTATCTCTTATGAGATAGAAAGCAAGACTGAGATTTGGTGGAGTTGAATTGTACAAGATTTCTACTTCCCCAGTCTAATATTTTCTGAAGATCCACAGAAGCAGAACCCTCCATGAGTCTGCTATCCTCATCTAATTGGGCTAAAGAGACAGGCTTAGAATATTATATATTTGAGTGGAGGGTGCTGTCGTCCGCGTAACTGTGAACTGGGTTGGATGTGATAGATAGGAGGTCATTGATGTGGAGAAGAAACAAAGTAGGGGCTAAAGCTGATCGTTGAGGGACTCCTGCATTCATTGGATACAGTTTAGAGGAATAGCCATCCACGACAACAGAAATTCTCCGGTTGGAGAGGAAATTTGCTCTCCAGGTACAGAGTTTTGGTGGTAGGCCATAGGCCGGAAGTTTATTAAACAGCGCTGCGTGCAAGACCTGGTCAAATGCTTTGGATGTGTCTAGAGCTACAATCTGGGATTCACTGTGTAGTTCCATAGACTTGTTCCAAGAATGGGTGACAAAGGAAAGGAGGTCGGTAGTTGATCTGCGCTGATGGAATCCATACACTCTGTCGTAAATTAGACTGTGTTTTTCAAGAAATTTTAGTAATTCGGTGTTTATATACTTTTCCATCACTTTAGAGACGAGTGAAAGAAGAGAAATAGGCCAGTAGTTGCTAGGAAGTGCTTTGGATCCTTTCTTGGGGACGGGTTGTACTCGAGCAGTTTTCCAGTTACTAGGGTATATGCCTCTATTGTAAGGTGTCTGAAATAGACGAGTCAGGACAGGAGCAAGTTCTGGTGCGCATTTTTTGAGAACAATTGCTGGGATCTCCTCAAGGCCAGGGGCTTTCCTGATATTAAGAGAAGAGGGCATTTTTCGTACCTTTTTCATTTTGAAAATGATATCTGTTATTTTATGCGTGACATTGGGGACTGTTGGTGGTTGAACATTTGGAGGTGGCTTGAGAGTAGAATTGCCGGCGAACAACGAGGCAAAAAGTTCAGCCTTGCCCAGGGCGGTAGAAACAATTTCATCCCCTGAAACAAGAGGTGGAAATGTGCTCTTGCAGAAATTATTCCCAATAGATTTAGCAAGAGTCCAGAAGGGATTACTGCCGTTGAGCTTGAGAGGACTTTGGTTTTGATGTGGTTATTAAACGAGATTTTTGCCTCAGAAAGAATGCGGACATAGCGGTTTCTTGCATTGTTAAATGCTTCGTCCGGGTGTGATTGGTTTATTGTGTTACAGCTGGGGAAGTGCGTCTGGAGTAAAACTTCAATAGTTTCCGGCCCCAAGCTTGTAAAGCCTCCCGTGGATGTTCTAAATGGCCTATGTTGGTCTGAGTGCCCTTGGACAGGATCTTGTGTAGTCGAGCGCTCCTGGATGTGTTCTCCACTTCTTCACAATGCCTCCTCCATGACTCCTCCCTGGCGTACCTCAGTCTTTTGTTATAGGTCGTTAGGGCATGTCTATATTCATCCCATGCTCCCGACCTTTTGGCAAATATGTTGGCTCAAACGTCAAACCCAGCTAATGGTATGTCTTTAGATTTACACTCAAGTTGCAACCTGTTTAGATATTAAAATCAAACTTTTAACTCACTGAATTTTTTTAAAATGTGAATATATCATGTTCTTCGATAAAAAATCCAGATGCAATATTTGGTATCTGAAAGATCCCTATTCTTTTTATAAAAGGCAGAGGTTTGACAAAATTTGCAGATTGGTTGGGTGAAAAGGCTTCCGGTGCTGGTATTAGATGAGAAAATGGCTCAACATTGATTGAGAAATTATGCAATATTTGCTATCTGAAAGATCCCTATTCTTGTTATAAAAGGCAGAGGTTTGACAACATTTGCAGATTGGTTGGGTAAAAAGGCTTCTGGTGCTGGTATTAGATGAGAAAATGGGTCAACATTGATTGAGAAATACACCTAAAAAGGTGGACTGTAATGTGAATGTATGAGTTTTATGGCACATTGCAAAACAAATTATGTATAACCTTGTATTGCCAGAAGGCAATATGCAATTACTGTCATAACTGGTCACTGACAAATGATTACAGAATTAGAATCAAGTCAGACCTTATATAAGACGGATGTTGAGAAGAGAAGAAAACTCATCTACACATAATGTGCCACTGTGAGTCATTGACAGAAGCACGGCGCTGGTTGCCAGAAGCTGAAAAGTGATAAGTACAATTTGGAGAACCCAATTCATCACAATACAGTTTTAGACCTGACGATCATTTCAATACCAAAGTTAGCGTCATCGCAGGGATGAATAAACTAGTTTCAGTCCCTCTGATGACGCTAACTCTGTTAGCGAAACGATCGTCAGGTCTAAAAACTGTATTGTGGTGAATTGGGTTCTTCAAATTGTACTTATCAGTGCTCACCACAGGTTCCAATCTTCACTCGTTGAAAAGTGAATTGGTTACCCGAAGGTATCAAGGATTGTTTCTAGTTTATTTATTTTTCATAAGTCACTTTTACCCCCTCTTTCTTATTTCTTGCCGTTGCCTTTGATTCTTCCCAAGTTATGTTCTTTTCTTTGAGTGTCTCTGCTATTACATTGTCCCATGTCTTCCCCTCTTATTCTTTGCCACTACTCGAATTTTCCACGCTTTTTTAACTGGTCTTTTATCGCCCATTCTCACAAGGTGCCGGAACCACTTAAGCTGTTGTCTCTTAATAGTTTATATAACTGGTTCCACTTGTAGTTCTTCTCTTACACTATTGTTTCTTATCCTGTCCGAACATGTAATCCCCTTCACCCTGTGTAAGAACTTCACTTCCGTAAGTCAGCACCGGGCAAAATACTGATTTGTATACACTAGTTTTCGTTTTTGTCGATTCTTCCCTTCTTCATATAAATGAATGACTCAATGCTTGGTATATCCTTACTGCTGACCCTATTCTTTCGTTAATTTCCGCATCTTGCCTACCATTTGCCTGTAGCTGAACTCCCAGGTACTTGAAAGATGTAACCTGTTGTAACTCTTTACCTTGCACTGTCACCTTAACGTGCTTGTCATCGTTTCCGATCACCATGACCTTAGTTTTCTCTGTGTTGACCTTCATATTCCTCTTCTCTAAAGCCTTCTTCCATAGCTCCAAATTTTTTTGCAGATCGTCTTCACTTTTGACGTAGATCACTAGATCGGCAGCAAACATGCACTTTGTAATACCCACTGCCTGCAAATTTCGATATCCTATCTGCAATTGTTTTGTTTCTGACCTTACTTCCTTGATGACGTCGTCCATAATCATTATGAATAATAAGGGGCTGAGCACTCCACCTTGTCTTAGACCTTCTGAAAAGTGAACTTAGCAACATTAAAGAATATTCACGACAAGAGAAACTGCACTTTGTAAGGGAAATGGATATTTTGCGGGAGTAAATGTAGGTCTGAGGGGCACAATAGGCCAGAAGGAGGCAGTGCAGAGACTCAATTTCAATAAGGGGACCGATGACGAGTTTAAAGGACCACTACCGAGTTCAAAGGGCTATTGATGAGTTAATGGGGCCAATATCGAGTTAGAATTTCACCAGCTCTGGAAGCTAAAGTGCCTATAAGGTTTAATTTCGAACAATTTTTGAGCAACGAAGAACTTCAAACTATTTTGCAGACATATATTTCGAACTTCGAATTATTATAACCTTACCTACTGCGTACAATTTTTCAAACTGAAGATTCAGTTGGATTTAGTACAGAAATTCGAATCTTCGCACACCCCACACAATTAAATTATTATTTTTTTCTTTGAGAAACTCTATGAAGAACTTTCTACCAATGTAAATAACAAATATCTGGCCTTCAACCTTTCCATATTTTCCTCCTACTTTTAATTATAATAATAATAATAACACTTTAATTTTATATTCTACATTTTTAGTAACGCAAAGTGAATAACTAAACAAAACAATTCATTCATTACTTTAATATATTTTGGCCATATTTAATTCGCTTACTAACATGAGCTAACTTGAGAAAAATATAAAAAGAGATATCATGAGGGTGGCTAAACATGGCAATGTTGTTAGATGCCTGCATATAGTTTGGTGGACTTACCAGAGGGTCTGCCTGGTTACCAGGTGTTTGCAGATTATGCCGAACGTATCGTCAAGTTCGACAAGATCGCCAAGTGGTTGCAAGAAGAGGAGAACAAGGTCATCTATAAGATTACAAAAGAGGACTTCCCTAAAACGACTGAAGACTGGATTGGGATGTTTAAGGTAGTGTTGTTTTGTATTCAGTAGATTATTTAAAACCATTACTTTATTACTTTACCTACCTCCATATTTCAGATATTTCCATCTAAAAGCAAATACCACTTATACGTAATTTTAATCATAGTTTCTTTTGCACATTTGTATTTTTTTTATTCATACACTTTTTAGTGAATTTTCGTAGAAAAAATTCACCAATGGGGAGATCCCGACTTTTGAATTTTAAAAATTTTTTTGCAAATGAGCGCGAACTAGGACCCCTAGAACCCATATCCCGTGTCAGTTTCAATTTTTATATGTTTATATATATATATATATATATATATATATATATATATATATATATATATATATATATATATATATATATATATATATATATATATATATATATATATATATATATATATATATATATATATATATATATATATATATATATATATATATATATATATATGTATGTATGTATGTATGTATGTATCACACCGATAACTCAAAAAATAATGGGCTGATTTTGATAAAATTTGGCATGTACCTTCTTTTTGTAAGTGGCTTGGATAAGTTCGTTAGTCAGGAAAATTGGACGAGGTTTTCCGAGACAATTTTGAGTTTTCATTCGAAAAAAAATTTTATCTCAAAAAATAAAGAACCTATGATTACCAAATTTGGTAGGTAGGTTTACGATATAAAAAGTAAACTATACACAAAATTTAGGTTTCTATGTTGCAAGAAAAAAAAGTTATAATAAAATATTTGGTGCCAGATCATTTCTATGAAAATTCACTATAATAATAATAATAAATGTTTATTTACCCACGTAAAGTACAGTTTTAGTAATAATCACAATTTTAACAATTACAGATCTTAACATGATTATGTAAAGTACTAGTTACTAACATCCGAAGGCAAATTAAACATAAGAGAGAGAGAAAGACCCGCAAAGGCGAACCTGCATGCGGGCTATTATATCTCCTTATACTTTTATAAACAAAAATTTGCACACAACGTGCCACAAAAAACCTATATATAAAATAATTATACGCAACCTAAAGTATCGCACACTTACACGTTCTCAAATCTCAGGTGTAACTCAGACCAGCACAATTATAGCTACACACTAACACATTTGAACAACATACGTACCCCCTGACACACGTTCGGGAAACAAAAGCAGTAATGAATACAATAAGTAACAGAGAACACATATCAGACGCACACTTATACAAACTGACATACCTATGTACCGCAACTAGGAAATCTGTGATAAAGAGTTGAAATAAAGTCCAGTATCTATCAATCGGTGGGCCTCTTGTCTGGTCATTTGAACAATCCACAACTTAATTTTACGTTTGAAAAGAGGAAGAGAGTTCAACTTTTTTAAATATTCTGGCAGAACATTGTATATTTTTGGAGCAAGGTAAGTATAAGACCGCTGTCCAATAGTCTTCTGCATAGTGGGAACATTGAGGCAACTTACTTTATGCCTCGTTCCATAGACATGGTCTATGCGAATGGAAGCATTAACATTTTTTCTAGTATGGATCAGAAGCGCTAGGATGTAAGTCTGTCTAGGATCTATAATTCCTGACTCCCTAAAAAGCGCATCACTAGGGTAAACAAAGCACCTGTTGTAGACAATTTTCAGTATCCACTTCTGGATCACTTCCAGCCTCTTATAGAAACAGTCTGCCACACCACCCCAGGCAATAATCCCATAGTTAATATGAGTGTGCACCAATGCATAGTATAAGCTCCTCAGATGATCCAAGTCAAGGAATTTTCTTAAGTATTTAAATTTGTAAGTTAAACACCTCAACTTACCAACCAATTCGTTAACATGGGCATCCCATTTCATGTGGCTGTCCATGATCACCCCAAGGTATTTAATCGCTGAACTGGAGGACAGCGTCATGCCACAGCCATTATATCTAAACGATATGTCTGTAAAGTCCGGCAGGTGAGATCTGTAACTAGCATACGGTGAAAATTTTGTTTTATCCATGTTGATTGTCAAAAGCTTTTCACTGAAATAATCCAGCAAAATGGGAAGTTCACGTTGTATTGTGTTTCTCAAAGTTGTGCAACTACTACCCCTGTAAAACACGACGGTATCATCAGCGAAACTGGTAAGTTCACCTGATATTGGTAGTTCGAATAAAGAATTTATGTATATAACAAACAATAACGGTCCCAAAACTGTCCCCTGCGGCACCCCGAAACGTACAGGTCTCATCCCACTCATCGTACCATCTATGAGCACACACTGCTCTCTATCAGATAGGTAACTGTCAAACAATCTAAGAGCAGTGCCTCTTATTCCAACGCTTTTCAAGGTCTCTAACAGATCTGGATGACTGACCGTATCGAACGCCTTGGCTAAATCAATGTAGATGCATATCGATGGTTCTGCTTCATCCATGGCTTTGTAAATTTTACCTGCTAAATCTGCAATTGCATCTTGCGTAGAGCGACCCTCTTGAAAACCAAACTGACTTTCTGATATTAATTTGTACTTATGGACAAAACTATACAACCTTTTTTTTTATAATTTTTTCAATGATCTTAGCTATATTTGAGATCAGCGAAATTGGTCTGTAGTTGGAAATATCCAACCTATCTCCAGATTTGAAAACTGGTTTAATTACCGCTGTTTTCAGAATTTTGGGGAAAACACCACTCTCCAGAACCAAACCAGCTATATATGTCATTGGCTCTACCAGATGATTAGAACAAGTTTTGATGGTATATGCACCAATACGGTCATTTCCGGGAGATTTGTTAGTTTTTAGTCCCCCTATTATTTCTTCAAGCTCCTTCTTCTCTGGTTTATTCAAATATATACTGTTTTTGATAGATTTGTGTGTTGCTTTTTTTCCTGATCTATTAATTCGTTGGGCCAGCTTTATACCCACTTCGGCAAAATAACTGTTAAATGTTTCAGAGATAATATCTCTTTCTTTGATGATTCTTCCATTCACTTTAATTTCCCTTATCTCGGTGACTTTGTTCTTCGATGCGATACTATTAACAAACTTCCACATCTGTTTAGAACAATTTTTGTTTTTGTTGATTTCGTGCTTATAGAAATCACATTTGGCTTTCTTTATCAGATCACCGAGAACATTTCTATACGTTCTAAACTCTGTTTGCAGCGCGAAGTCGAAAGGTCTTTTCTGAAGGGCTTTATACATCTTGTTTTTTGTCTCTACGGACTGTATTAAACCTTCAGTTATCCAAGGATTTCTTTTTATGTTCACTTTCTTAATTTCTATTTTTCGGGTGCAACCCTCAATTCTCTGCCTCAATTTGTTAACAAAAGACTCTGTAGCACAATTTGGATCCTGACTACAGTAAACGTCAAGCCAACTCTCACGCTTCAGTTCATCTTTTAACTTCTTATAGTCAATAAACGACTTAAACGACCTTACCTGGCTATCATGTTCCCTAGCAGTCTGAAAGTCCCATCCAAGAAGAACAGAATAATAATCGGTCAATGTTGTCCGACATACTATGGGTCGAAAACATTTCAAGGGTTTCATAGCGCACTTGCTGCGTCTTCGCATTTTTTATTTATTTATGTTGGTTGTATTGTTTTTTAAAGGTAAGATTAAAGCAGCAGAAACAACAGAACACTTACTATGCCACTGCATGGCTCAGTTTTGCAAAAGGCTCAATAACCTGGGAGGGGTGACTCTAGCTCCCCAGGAAATAGATAAAATAGCCCCAAAAAATAGTAGACTATATGAAGTCTTAAAATTTTGGGCAACTATTAAGATAAAGACACCCATTGGGGTCGCAGCGCTGAGAGGCCAAAGGCATATACGACACATCAAACAATCTACATTTATATTATATTAAAAAGTCCAAGAAGTCAATTTCAGTATGTGATTCAGTGGCGGATACACTTTTTTTTTTCATTTATTTAAAAAATTGGTGCCTCAACATAAATTGTCATTGGCACCTATAAAATGCACCGTATTGGAGTCGGTCAGGAGACCGAGTGCCGGCTGTGTATGGAGAGTGACGAGACAGCAGAGCACGTGCTGTGTTCCTGTCCGGCGGCGGACAGGACTAGATACCTGCTCTTTGGCAAGACAAAGCTTGCTCCGGAAGATCTGGGTCAACTTTCGCCCACAAAGATTATCGACCTCTGCAGGAGGCTGGCTTTGTTGCGCGAAATATAGACCATTAGGCGTGAGTCACAATAGACCTTATGGTCACGGTGGAGGGACCAGTATGGCCCACTCACATTCAAACCTAACCTAACCTAACCTACAAAATTTAGTAATGTAGTAAATTGTTTAGCAAAGATAAATTAAAGCTTATTATAAAGTCCAGATGATATAAAAAAAGTCTGGACGCAGCAAGTGCGTTATGGAAGTGAATTTTCATTTAAATGTTTTTAATAGCAAATATGTTTATCTAATGCAAGCAGGCATCAATCTGGTTAATGGTATAGCCTATATAGTAAAAACAATGTATCATATTTTATCAAAACATTGTTTGTATAAAAATTTTCCGAAAATAAACTTCAAATGTTTCTGAAAAAACTGGTTTCCTAGCCAACAAACCTTAGGTTAATAGCAAATTGAGTTATTGAAATTTGAAGCATTTAATGAAAATTCGCTACCAAAACGCACTTACTGCATCTTAATTATTTTTTTTTAAACGCATCATATTTCGATAAAAAATGCAATAAGGGTGTTCGAAAAAAAAATTTTGGGATCACCACCGACTTATGGACCACCCTGTGATTCTCAAAATATTTTTATAAGATGCTGCTTAATATATTGAGCTTTACCGCAGAAATGCGTCACCTTGTATATATGTAAACTGAAAGTAAACCCAGGTATGGATTCCAGGCGGCCTAGTTTGCGCTCATTTTAAGAAATCTTTTTAAAATTGAAAAGTCGCGGTCTGCTTAATAACGATTTGTTTTTACGAAAATTAGCTACAAATTATAGACTGTTAAACCATAAAACTTAACTAAACCTACAGTCAAAGCATCAACTTAACTGAACTTACAGCCAAAGCATCAGAGAAAGGGTCTATTTGAAATAAATTTTCTGTACATATTTTAGTAAAATGAAGGATAATGGCGGCTGAAGCTGAAACTTAAGGGTTTGCAAAACACTCTTCTTGCGACATTTTCTTTACATAATCCGTATTTGTTTCAGGTTCTTTGCCTAAATGTTGCGATTTTTCGCGTTTCAAATTACGACTTTGACGTTTTGAGGAACACCCCACATTTTTTTTCTTTAAATGCCTATAACTTTTTTGTCTTTCAACTTACAGACCTAGATTTTGGTACGTGAGTTACTATTTATAATACAAACACGCGTACTAAATTTGGTTGCCCCTACTTTGTTATCTCCGGTGATATAAATTGTTTCTGAAAGAAAACACAAAATTCTATGGGAAAACCTGGTCCGATTTTCCTGGCTGACAACTGAATGATTATATATGAGCAAGGTCTGCATTTTTTGACATATCAATGACAGCTTTAGATGTCAAGGTGACAGCTGTGCTCGCTTTTGGAATATTTTTTTAAATGGAAACGGGGGTCGAGGAATACCTCATTTTGAAGGTCTTTTTATGCTCAGAACATTCTCCAGTTTTGAAAAGATTTGGTTCGATATTTTTCAAATAAGAATCAATAATATCAGTTTCTACGTTATGACTACCCTTGTGTATAACACAATTTTTTTACCTATTAGATGTCATTATTGATTGTTCCTGTTTCCCCAGTAAAGTACACATAGATTATTGTAAATTATTTATGTTTCAAAATAAAACACAATTTAACAGTAAACAAATAACAACTAATTAACCCTAACTGGAAAAATTGAAAAATAATTCAAATAAAATCTAAAGGCACAAACTATTGATGTGGTTACTTCAACAAATGTTGAAAATGACCACCATGGACCTCCTGACAAATAAATATTCTACGGGTAAATTATTCTTTGACATTATGAAGCGTCTGTGGCATTATTCTTGAACAAACATCTGTAATTTGTTGTCTAAGTTCATCTAATGAGCCGGGAGCCGTTTTATAAACCTCAGATTTAACGTATCCCCAAAGAAAAAAATCTAGAGGCGTGAGGTCTGGGGATCGAGTTGGCCATTTCGTAGGACCTCGACGACCAATCCACCTATTTTCATAACTCTCATCCAGGTAATTTCTGACTTGTCTAAAATAGTGAGGTGGGGCTCCGTCTTATTGAAATATAACCTCTTGAAACTCATGTGGATTTTGGGCAACAACATCATCGATAAGTGGAGTAATTGTATTTTGCAACATATCTTGATATCTGGGGCCATTAAGATTTTCTTCCTCAAAAATGGGACCTATGATGTGATTACCCAAAATGCCCGCCCAAACGTTTATTTTCTGGGGGAACTGTGTGTGTCCCTCCCGGAAAACATGGGGGTTTTCATCACTTCAGTACCTACAGTTTTGGGTATTAACTTTCCCATGTAAAAAAAAGTACTCTCGTCACTGAAACATATATTCCGCAAGTAGTTATGATTCCCTACGATTTTTCCTGACATAATTTCGCAAAATTCGAGTCGTCTATAAGGGTCGTCTTCTGTTATTTCGTGTATAATTTTCATTTTATATGGGTGAAACTTATGGCTTTTCAAAATTCTTTTAACAGAAGTATGCGAAATATTACATGCCTCAGCAACGTGCTTTGTTGGCTGTTGGGGATTCACAATGATTTCAGCTAAGACCTGGACTTTTACATCTTCCACAATTTTAGGCCTCCCAGACCTTGGAGCCTCTTTCACCGTACCCATTTCTTGAAAATGTGAAATTAGTTTTCGTAAAAATTTTCTGCATATTTGGCGTTCCGGATAGCGTACATTGAACATACGAACAGCATCACGGTAATTTCGCCAAAAATAATAACCGCTTCAAATTTATCTTGTAAAGAACGAGTCATTTTAAAAAATTTCGAACTAATACTTTCTGTCAACACTAAATCGAGATATTAAAAAACAGTATGACAGGAACAATCAATAATGACATGTAATAGGTAGAGAAGTGTAGATAATGGAGAAACCACAGATGAACTAAATAGCCTCTGTGGTTCTCCAAACAACATGCAAATGTGTGCATAATTTGCTACTGATGAATAGTAGTAATCTTTTTTAGAAAAATTGTGTTATAAACAAGGGTAGTCATAACGCAGAAACTGATATTATTGATTCTTATTTGGAAAATACTGAGCCAAATGTTTTCAAAACTGGAGAATGTTCTGAGCATAAAAAGATCTTCAAAACGAGGTATCACTCGACCCCCATTTCCATTTAAAAAAATATTCTTAAGGCGCGCGCAGCTGTCACCTTGACATCTAAAGCTGTCATTTATATGTCAAAAAATGCAGACCTTGCTCATATATTATCATTCCAAATTTCATCACAATGTACTGGACGGTTCAGAAATTATGGGGGGGGGGTACTTTAGGTCCTCACTATATATATATATATATATATATATATATATATATATATATATATATATATATATATATATATATATATATAAATCGAAACTGACCCCGAATATGGATTAGGGGTTCTAGTTTGCGCCCATTTGAAGAAATTTTTTCAAAATTCAGAAGTCGGGATCTCTAGTGAATTTTTTTAAAGAAAATTCACTAAAACCAATGACATGCTCTATGTTGATTTCTTTAAGCTCTAGTTCCTTCGTAGTTATCGAACTAGACATATTTCTAAGTTTCCTTACTTGTTCAGTTTTGATTGTCTTCATTAATATTAATTTCTTTTAGGAATGCAAATGATGGGTTTATTAATATTGTTATTATGATTTCAGGAAAACTTTGGTAGTTTAGATGATTATGTATGCTACGAGTATGTGTCGAAGAGTGAATTCGTCAGTAAAACAGATGATGAGACGAACAAATCAGTGGAGAAATACGAAATCACATTTTCTGAGTTACCGAGCAGATGCAAGGGTAAATACAGACTGGTTTATTTTGGCCAGTCTGAAGATAAGGTGTTCAGTGTACTAGGTATAAGTGATTCATTCCCTATAGTTCAAGAAGGTAGCGATTGAATTAAAAGTTTTTCAATAGGTATGAAAAATATTTAGCTTGTGAGATTATATACATATATAAAACAATTTTATTATATAAATCAATATAGTTGGTTTAGAGTAGTAGGCAATTGATTCAGTAGTATAATGGATATATTTTTTTATTCTGCCATATTTTATATTATTTATTTAATAGGAATTCCCGGTTTTTTATAAATATCTTTTAAGGATGTTCTTTACTAAAACTATTTTTTTTACTTTGGATTTCTTGTGGCAGTACTTACTTTTGTAAATCTATATCGAAAAGAAATTTGAGTGTTATTATTGTTCGTGAATTTTCACTTAAAAAACTTGAATCAGTGAAGATTGGAACCTGTGATGAGCACCGAGAAGTACAATTTGAAGAATCCACTTCATTACAATACAGTTTTTAGACCTAACGAACAAAGTTAGCGTCATCAGAACGATGAATAAACTAAGTGAATAAAGACTAGATATTCTGCGTTCGATGAGACCAAAAGTGAATTTTTTGAGCCACCCGTTTCCGTAAAATTCCACCTTAAAGTTTGACCAACTATTGCAGACCCTAATGCGCTCGTTGAAAAGTACCAGAGGGCTCAGTCATGGTCGCGGCATTTCAGACAGTATTCTGAATAGATGGATTCTGACCACGCAAACTATTACTACAGTGACCTAGCAACTTGAATAGTTTTATGGAGTATCACTCACTACTTTGGAGCAACAAGTTGATGTGAGTGATGCTAGAGGGTAGCATGACAATGCTGACCTTCAAAAGTTTATTGACGCATCAAAGTGGCAGTGGCACAGGCTCACTCGTCTGTCTGATGCTTATAAGCGTCAGCAGCAGTGAACGCTTTAAGAGAGAGTTTACCATGTGCCAAAATTGAAGTTGTTAAGTTAATATTAAACTGAGTCATTACATTTAGTAAATTTAAGTGGAATTTCGCTACCATAACGTACTTGCTGCATTTGAAATTTTTATCTATAAATGAATTATTTTTTTGTGTCAAACTGACTATTTCTATTCAGGTTTCTAAGGAATTAATTTTTAATTGGTTCAATTGGACTGGTAAAATTAAAATTGGCATTACCTTGTCTACTCTAAACCAGAAATGTTGCAAAATTGATATAATTATAAAAGGAAATGATAAATTTATTTATATGTAGTTGTAATTGAACACTATTAGCTTTTCAACTGTTTATCTGAATATGTAAGACATTAATTATTCTATTTCTCATTATTATTGTCTTAAAATTTTGAATGCACCTAAATCTATTTTTTTAACGTATTCTTTCATAATAATTAGACTATAGAAACCCATATTTTTTCCAGTAGAAGTATGAAAGAAACCAAGCAAATACGTTGGCTCAAAATATAAGAAATATAATTTCGAAAAATTTTATTTTGCTAAAGTGATCGAAATAGTTTGTAGCGAATTTTCTCATTATTTTTTTAAGCCTTGAGGAAACATTTACTGAGGCATCTAGACATTTATGAAAAATAATTATACGGAGTCTTCGATCAATGCTGGCATTAGCTAGATTTAAACTGGGATCTTGTAATTATCTGGACCTAAGAAATAGTCTGTGCAGGATATCATGGGTCAGGCTGCAAAACCTCGTATATGCATTTTACATAATTTTAGAGAGAGCACAATAGTTTTGTCTTAGTGAAATCCAGACACTAATACATGAATAAATGTTGTCTGGATTAAGTCCGAAAAGCTGTAATTTTTCATAGTGTACGTTTATTTTGGACTAATAATACGGATTTGTATTGGTAGTTTATACTGATATCAGTGCATTGAATAATATAACAAATTTAGAAAACAACATAAACTAAATATATTTTACTTCCACATCTTCACAATCTCTGGAAGTATTGCATCGGCGACAAAAATTTCAAAAATTCTTTTTCACTTAAACGTCGTAAAAAGTATGAAAACATATATAAAACATGAGTCACAATAACTTTAGAACGAATTGAGATATCGTTTTGAAATTTGGTATACAGTTAGCACTCGACAAACAAACAGTTCGAATTATTTGTGGGTAAAATCGCTTTGGGGAGTAGGGGATGAATGTGGGGTGATTTGGTGAAAATTGATATTTTTTTGTTAAAACTCTAGTAATATAACATTTTAGGGTTTATTTATTAGAAAACGTTTTATTTCATCAAACATCTGATTTTCTGTGCTGAAATTAAATTAGGGGTTGAATGTGTGAGAGTGGAATATTGTTGACAAAAATTTCGAAATTGCTTTTCGCTAAAACGGCATAAAGTCTCAAAACACATAGAAAACTTGATTCTGGAGCGAAATTTTTTTTATCTGTCGGTCAGTCTGTTAATAGGCGCAATAACTTTCGAAAAAATTGAGACATCATCTTTAAATTTGGTATGCAGTTAGCACCCGACAAAGGAACGCTTCGAATTGTTTTTGGGTGAGATCGCTTCAGGGGGTAGGGAATAAATAAGGGGTGATTTTGTGAAAAATAACATTTTTTCAATAAAACTAGTAATATGACGTTTCAAAAGTTTATCGGCACAGGAATACAATTTTTTTCTTTGTGGTCAAGTCATGGCCCCAAAATTAATTCCATGAGAATGTCTTTCTGAAGATAATAAATTATCACAGCTATGTGGAAGTTATAATTCAATTTGCAGAACTATTTTAAGAGACCTCCACAAAAATGTAAAGTACCATAAACTAAACAAAAATATGCAGTAAAAGTGAACAAAACAAAAAATAACATTTACATAACGAATGATATAATTCAGTTTTATTCAACGAGGAAGACTGTCAAAAAGCCTTATAAGTCAAAAAGCCTTCTAAAGCAAAGACCAGAGAACTTAAAAAAAAAAAAGAAGTGTGAAATGAAAATCAGTTTGGCTACAGAAAATCCAAGTCAACCATATCTGCACTTTCACGGGTACTTACAGACATACTGGATAGTTTTGAAAAAAATAAAGTGGAAATAACATATCTTGACTTAAGTAATTCCTTCGATTCTGTGTTTCACAGCATCCTTCTTTATAAACTTTCCTGTTATTGCATGAGGGGTTTAACAAATGATCTGCTCAAATGATACATATGTAATAGAACACAGGTGGTCAAGTAGAACAAGAAAGTCCAATAATGTGTGCCTGGGGTACCACAAGGGTCTACCTTGGGTCTCATCCTCTTTGTAATTTATGTTAACTACTTATTTCCAGATATTGAAACATATGGAACCTACATGTTTGCAGATGGTACAGGCTTCATCAACGGAGCAAGAAGTGACCAAGAAGTCCATATACATACTTAAAATAGCGTCATCCATCAGAGGAAGAAATTGTTGTGTTGTAATGTACTGCAGCTGAATGATAAGACTAGAGTCATGAAGTTTAGCATAAGAAATAAAGGTTATGAAGTTTGTGGAGTTTCTGGGAGTCATAATTGATAACTCTACAGTGGTTTTAGCATGTAGACGATTTATGTTCTAAACTGTTGAGGGTGGTATATGCGATTGAGAAACTTATGAGGTGTTCAACTTACCTAGCAGCTAGAGTAGCATATTTTGCAAATTTTCATTATATTGCAGTCTATGGGATTCTAGTCTGAGGCTCATCCAGTAAACTTCAGAGAGTCCTTCTTGAACAAAAAAGTGTGGGTAGTAAATTTTCATAGAAACGATCTACTCAATTTTTTTTTACGAAAATTATATATGCGCCGAAAAAATTAAAATTTTCCTATAATATTTAATTTTATAACTCAGTAAATACTCAATCACCTCCCACTCGTTTTGTTATTAATTCATTTCTGTATAGGTTGTTGACTTAGTACTTTAAAAGGTTATGGAGGAAACGAGATCACAATGAATAAAAATTTGTTATGAAGATCAATATCTAATATAATGGTTTCTCAATTCAGATAAACATTGAAGGAGTGTCCTTATTAGATGTAACACGTCAAATGTTTAATATGACCCTGTATATGATCTATATTTTTATTATAGTTGTTGTATAATGTAGCAAATATATTAGAGAAAGAACTAAATTTAGATGCATACAAAAACAAATGTTTAAAGTCATGTTAATTTAAAAACAAGTAATTATTTCCTATGTTTTAGTATTTCCTGCTGCATTTTCAAGGTTTGTTGTAAAAGTAAGGTAAATTTAACTTATTTTTCTTAGCACTAAAATACCATTGCAGGCTAGTAAGTAACACCGTATAACATAATAATGTGCATAAATGGTTTGTGCATAAGTATTTTTAGAAAATCCGGTCATCAATGCCATCTCTTGGTTGGAGTTGTAATATAAGATTGATAGGGGTCGTCTAAATTTATTGAAAAATTTAGTTCTCAAAGTTTAATAACAAATATTTAAAAAAATGTTGTTATATGTGACGTTTGGATGAACCAATCTATCTATAGTCAGTGTCCAAAATAATAGAAATAGCAGAAAATAACTTCCTCCTGTCTCATGTACCCTCAAAGTTAGTGAACCACAGCTCAGCAAAGCAAGTCGCCTCTCCAATTGAGTCAGTTATATCGATAGTATTCTTGCGCGAACAGAAAAATAAAAATAAGAGTGGTGTCGTCAGCATAGCTGATAGTCTTAAATAGCATCATGTAATAACACAGATCATTAATGTAAATAATGAATAAATGTGTTGACTAAACTGAGCCCTAAGGCACACTATGCCCGGCCATCCTAAATTCCGTGCTTTCCCCATTTGCCATCCGAACAACCTGCCGCTCTGACTAAGATATGACTCAAAAAATCTAATAGAACCTCCCGAAACTCCATAGAATTCCAACTTCTTCAACAGTATTGAGTGAGACACACAATTGAAAGCCTTAAAGAAATCGCACAACAGCATAGCTGAATGCTCTCGTCTCTCAAGACTACCCACCAAGTCCTCCACCACCTTCAGTACAGCATAAGTTGTAGAATGACTGCCACGAAAACCAAACTAGTTAAGATTGAGCAAAGAATTTCTCTTGAAGTAATCAGCAAGCCTGTCCTTGATAATGATCTCCATCACTTTGGCTAACACAGTTGACTTTAAATATTTAAAAACCTCGTGAAAAATACCCCTCTCAAAACAAACATCCACCAACAATGTCAATAGCTCCACAAGATAATCTGTTGAGAACTTTATCAACCTGCTATTATCATCATACACATCTATGCAGTTTGAATTACTCAAACTTAGTATCGCTTCATGTACTTGCCCTTCAAAAACCAGCCCAAGCTCAAAACGGCATTGAGGTTTAGGAGCGCAATTTAAAAAGTCTGTGAAATCGACAGCGAAAATGGAGGAAGGAGTTGACAATCCTGTCGGCTATGCAACTAAAGAAAACATTGAAAGCAGTGGCCATAATTGTAGTAGGCAAGGAATGACGATTTTCTCTGTTACTCTCTGTTACCGGAACGCAATATATAGCTATCGTAACTGAGTTTCTTTTTTTCAATTATTCTCTTTCTTAGTTATTCCTAGCCACTCTATAGGCCTCAAAATCCTGAGTATTTTTAGTTACCTCAAAAATCAGTTTGATATACACAGTTCTTGTCTTAAGAGTTTTCACTTCACTATCAAACCAACACATAGGTGCCCCTCTCCATAAACCAACCTTTATAAATGGAAAACACGATTCTATCAGTTGTCTAGAGGTATCAATAAGAAAGGGCGCCATTGCGCCCGGATCACAATAGCTAGCAAAAACCAAAATCGACCCTACTCAAACACTCCCTGAACCGAGCAACTCTGTAGCTGGAATACTTGACTATTATCCCTTTCACAAAACTGCCTTCACCGTCAATGCATCAAATGACTATTACGATCAGAGAGACAAGGTTCTATGACACCCGAATAATACAATTCATAATCCCAGTTAGTTGGAATGTTATCTATGCAGGTTGACGAAATTTCAGTAATTCTCGTGTGCTCATCAATAGTCACAGATAAACCATATGATGACGCTAAATTGACCAACTAAGATAAATTGTTGGATGACTTTTTAAAATCTGTATTAAAATTGCCAACAAGGAACAACTTTTTTTTTTCAAATGTAATTCTCGTAAAAGTCCTTCAAACAGTTGTAAAAATGAAAACAATTCCAGCACAAGACTGATATGATGTAACTATCACGGTCCTGATTATATGTATCTTAACTGCACAGAACTCGGAATCAAATTCCCGACAAAATTGTGTCACATTCAAAGATTTGTAGTCAACATCCAATTTGACAAAAATGACGACTCCACTGTGAATTCCCACTGACCTGCAAAACTGGGCAGTCTATAACCCTTTAAGTTGACAGAATCAAGTTGTGTTACGTTCAGCCAGTGTTCTGACAGACATACAATCTTTAATCCTTATCACTTATAAAAGACAACAATTCCTCAATTTTATTGGACAGACATTGTATATTAATATGGAAAACTTTCAAATCATCCTTTACAAAAATGCTTATGTTATCCAGTACACTTTTTAGATTCTGAACGTTTTGATGAATCACTGAAAACCAACCCAAACTATCTTCACCTTGTCCAAGATTAGCGGGCTGATTTGACCCTTTTTGCACGAAAGTACCTCTTTCCATCACTGAACAAAATGTTGTGTTGTGCCCGGATTTTTATATTATCATGATATCAATGTATCGAAAGATCTATAAAACAAAACAGTTGTGATGCAACGCCACTGACTTGTGCTGATTATCAAGTACAAGTATGCTACAGAAGGAAATTCACTTCAGTTAGAAATCACTACTTTACCTGCGTTCGACGTTGTTCGCACTTGTCGGAACGGCCGATCTGCACAAGTTGTGCGTGTGTTAATTTATAACCTAACGTGATCCCTCCTTTCAGCAACAGTAATAGTAAAATTTGTTAGTTTACATACTGACACATTAATATTTGTTTACTGATTACTTGGTGATAATGTACGGAGAGTATCATCTATTATTTTGGTCACAGACTATAGAAGAGAAAACTGCATTACAAAACCGCAAATTCGAATTGTTAATCACCAGCTTTTCGTGAATACATGAGCCTTGCCTCAGATCACTGTTAGCTGAGTAAGTTGTAAGTACTACATATTGTATCTTAAACTATTTGATACAATGCAAGTTTTAAATAAATTGGAATTTGAAAGGCTCTTAATTTACCAACCTGATACTACAACTCTAGCCAGTAGATGGCGCTGTTGACGAGATTTTTAAAAGATACATAAGTTGTGTGTGTGTTACCATGTCTTTAATATTTGGTAATACACACTTTGATAGACAGTGTAAGATAGAGTGTAGAAATGAAAGCTTGCACAATGTTTAAAGAACTGTTAATATATATTCTTCCTCTATGTAGTTAACTACAGGACAATTTTAGGTTTTTTCAGTCCATGTTATGTATCAGATCATTATAGGAAATTTCAGAACGCTTTAAAAACATGTACTAATACCACCACTAGTTTTGAACTTTAAAATTATAGGGTAGGTATAGCTTTTACATATGTTATTATAATTGCAGATGTGAGATGTAATAATATTTAAATTTTCAAAGAGCACATGTAGAAAGGTTGTTTTTGTGAGTTTAGATTACTATGTTGAACGTTTTTCTGGTATTGTCTTTTTTTCTTCTTTAATGAAATAAACCATTCGGGACACTGCAAGTGTGTTATAATAGTGAATTTTTATAAGAGTTTGACACTGTTAGTATGGTATATTACTAAAAGTAATACTTTTAATTTAAACAAACGTCGAAGATCTGGTTTAGAGGTCCTAATACAAGCACATTTGAGGAATTTTTCTCTTTCTGTTATCATAAAAAAATATTCAAATCTTGTGTTCTAGCTCGTTTTAGGGAAAAAACTTTGAACGTTCAAAACTCAATTTTCTATGATGCTACAAAATTAAAATTTGGTGAATCTAGGTAGTGTAGTCTCTTTAAAAGAAACTTGTATTACAAATTTCATTAAACTTACAAAGCTTATCAGAAGGAAACCTAATTCATACCCAACAAGTCAATTCATTATTCAAATAACTTACCTACTTGGACAATTAACAATGAAATATTAAACATTGTTATTCTTTAGTTTCCCATTTTAAAAGCAATATACATTACATATTTGGGTCCACATTCAGTCAAGTGTTATTTGCTAAGTAGTGTCGTAGGTCAATTGCTGCTTCACTCACTAACCAGAATGTAATGAAAGCAAGACCTGTGCGTTTTTTCTGTACTTACACAATTATTTCTCCATGCTTAGGATGCTGCTTCTGATTATGTTTGATTTTGCAAGGCTACATCTGATTCTGTCGATTATGATTCAGGTTTTCTAGTCCACGGTATTTTCAAGCAGGCTCTCTTGAGATAGGGGATAGTTAGATGGTGGATCTATTGATATATTGGGTGCATTTAATAATCGACCTGAACGATTCATGTACTCTAATGCAGAATTGGGCGTTTAAAAACTGTTCAAAAATCCACTCTCCGCCATTTGATAACTGTTCTAACTGCACAAACAAGTGCTCAAACCGCTTTTTCAGGCAGCGGGTTTAAAGTTGGTACATTAGAGCCGTTTTAATTCTTACCTAACAAATTTGAAAAGCCAGTCATTTTTTTTTATTTAATTATTTTAAATGTAAAGCATAATATGATTACATAGATGATAGATGTATAGTTTACAGTAGCCTATGCTGTGATAAATGTAATTACTGCAATTTCACCATAAATTGCAATATCGAAAACTATTGGGACATATAATTAAATTGTGGTTGCTTTCGCAGTAAAACTTAAATATTTTTTATTTAGTCTCTATTATTATTGAATAACATTTACCTGGTAGACCTTGTTTTAACGGAGACACCTGGTTTGGTTTGGTTTGAATGTGAGTGGTCCATATCGGTCCCTCCACCGCGACCATAAGGTCTATTGTGGCTCACGCCTAATGTCTATATTTCGCCCAACAAATCCAGCCTCCTACAGATGTCGATAACCTTTGTGGGCGAAAGTTGAGCCAGATCCTCTGGACCAAGCTTTACCTTGCCAAAGAGCAGGTGTCTAGTCCTGTCCGCTGCCAGACAGTAACACAGCACGTGCTCTGCTGTCTCGTCATTCTCCATACACAGCCGGCACTCGGTCTCCTGACCGACCCCAATACGGTGCATGTGATGCCCCAAGCGGCAGTGTCCTGCATACAGGCCGACTAGAGTACTCAGTTGTCTGTTCATCTCTAGAAGTTTCTTAGCCCTTGACTCAGACAGGCCATTTATGAAGGCCTTAGAGTGAGCTAATTCTGGAAGATTTTGCCAATATTGGATTGTCATTCTTTCTGTCCAGGTCTTTAAGGTGCGTTTTGCTGTGCAAGATGTTATTCCCAGCACCGGTTCTGGTCCGACAAAGTCACTCTGGGCACCATTCTTGGCAAGGGCGTCGGCCGCAACGTTGCCATCATGGTCCGAGTAACCCGGTATCCAGACCAGCGACACCTCATTACAGCTGCCCAATTCGTTCAGGGCAGATTTACAACTCCATACCGTCCTTGAATTACACCGGTAGGAACCAAGAGCCTTTATTGCAGCTTGGCTATCTGCATATATCTTTATCTATTTGTTTGTGCACAGGTTTTGTATACTTTCCCTTGCACACATCTCGATGGCATACACTTCTGCCTGGTGTATGGTTGCGCACTTGCTGAGGCTAGCTGATAGTCTAGCATCGGTGCTGCCCCCATATGCGCCGGCTCCTACTCCCAAATTGGTTTTGGATCCGTCAGAGTACCAGCAGAGGTCCGCTCTCAACAGGGTCGATTGGTTCCGGTCCCAGTCCTCCCTTTCCGGGAGGACGATCTTGAAAGACAGATCTCTGCTGATTTTTGTAGGCATCAAGTCTGAGACCATTCCCAGAATCCTGTGACAATCACTGTCATCAAGGAGACCGGACCTTCTCAGACTGACTTCCCTCAGCATGTTATCTGCCGTTTGTTTTAGTCTGTACGTTGTCCACCTCGCCACCCTCTCCAACCATATGTGAAGTGGGGGAATATTGAGGAGGACCTCCAGAGCGGCTGATGGTGCGGTGCTTATCGCTCCCGTTATCATCAGACAAGCTTGTCTCTGTAGATGAGCCAGTTTGGCCCTCGCGATACCACGAAGTACCTTAGGCCACCAAACTATGGCTCCATATGTTATCATTGGCCTCATAACCACTACATAGAGCCAGTACATCTGTTGGGGGTTTGTTCCTCAGTTGTTACCACAGATTCTCCGGCAGGTCCACAGGGACATTTTAGCCCTGCATATAACATTTTCTAACTGTATGTCCCAGTTGAGCTTCTTATCTAGGGTAACTCCCAGATATTTTGCTTGGTCCGAAAATGGAATGGTTTCCCCCATAAGAATAGGTGGTTTTAATTTGTCCAACCTTCTTCTTCTGGTAAAAGGAACAATGAACGTTTTGCGGGGGTTCACAGACATCTGTTCCCTCCGGCACCAATCATTGATTACATTTAGTGCCTCTTGAAGAGTACTTGCCAGTTCCTCCTCAGATTTGCCTCTAACCATTATGACAAGATCATCAGCATACGCCTGGACCTCAACCTCCCAGAGTCCGAGGATAGCCAGCAAATCGTCCACAAAGAGGGACCACAGCAGGGGGATAGTACGCCCCCTGAGGACACCCCCTCGCAGCCCTGACGCCGACCACCTCTCCCCGCAACGAGGTAATAATGGTCCGATTGTGCAGCATTTTTCCGATCCAGCCACAGATGGTAGGTTCCACCTGACAAATAAACTAGCAGGGGAAGGAAAACCAGTGAGAAAATAGTGGCTCCGCTGAAACGAAGCTTAGCCATCCCCCCTAGTTATATAAAGCAACGTTCTTCTTTCAAAATGGAAAACATAATTATTATAATTATAAAGCAAACTTGCAATTTTGCTGTTTAACTGAATTGATAGTGTTACATATGACTTCGAAGGACCGTAAATAAATTATGTTTGTTAATTTAAAGTTGTTATGAATGACTTTATTGACTGTTGCGTTGATTGGGTTAATTAATTTGTAACACCGTTGTTAAGGGTAGGTGACTTATTAATTGATACGCCGAAGTACACTATATACACTTATATTAACTGTACACAATATACATCTATCTCCACTGAGACATTTAATGCAACATCTTTAAGTTGCGAGCTTAAGAACTAGAAGTAAATTGTTAAATGTGAATACAGAAAGAATGAATGTAATTGAATGAATACTATTCTGATGCAACAGAATGAGCTTATATGCTTGGGGGTGGTAGCTTACAGCGTTGTCACGTTGAGCAATACAGAACAGATAGGATTATGCCAATTGAAATTGACAACTTGTTCTAATCCCGTGCTGGCGTTTAAAAATCAATAGTATTCGAACAAGTACTCAAGGGAAAATCTCTGCTCGAGCACAATATACTCGAGCAAGTTGATACAATTATTAAGCACAGCTCTTATCTAAAATCTTGATTAGGGCATTTTAGTCGTTCTGCATTACAAGGGACACTGTGTTTCTCAAAATCCTGTTTAAGTTTGCAATTGCACAACAAATAACATAACATTCCATTTATTGGTTCATTATATTCTGTTCCTTCAGAATCATTTTCTTGATGTCGGGACGTGTTGGTCCAGTTTGATTATTCAGCAAAATCATATTTTTATCCAATAGTTTTTTAGTTTTTCAAATGCTGTACTGGTTTTATTTGATATGAAATAGAGGTGACTGATATTTTGATTAAATTTTCTCGTAAAAAATAACTCTGTCTCTGCTTTTTCTGGTACTGTTTGGCAACAATGCAATGCAGTGGTTTTCTGTTGCCTTCCATAGATGACATTTCATATAGTTTTTTCTTGGAGTTGAAATTGTTACACCTTACATACAAATATATTAGACATGTGTAGCTTAGCAAAATTCTTTGCGTTAACTCAGGCGCAGTTTACAGCTCTGGCTCATTGCATTAACTCAAAATTGCATCATGGCGCACAAAATGAAACACACTGCGTGAGCAGCAAAACGCAATATAAAAATATAAATTGTTATATATTATGGTAATATTTATTTTTATTAAACTAAATAAATATTTCATAATTCATCATTCAACCTCTATTTTATATTTATTAGGTATGTAGCATATTCTATCTTAATATCTAATAGGTATGCAGTTAAAAAGTTTAGTGCTGTCAGTTTGTATAATATTTTTCACGTAAGATAAGTACTATGACAGTTCTAAGTGTCGAAGGAAATCGTTCAGAATAATTATCATATAAGCAAGAATGTAAAAATGGCATCACCGCATTCACCCGACAACAATGCCTGCTCTAAAAGGAATTGGTATCGAGCTCTCCGACGCTCTCTAAAATGAAGTCATCACGCGAGCTAGTGCATTTACTGGTGCTTAATTTGTTTCTTAGTTTCTAGTTTATGTTATTAAATGTGGTTAATCTAACAGTCTTATTTATTAACGAACCATAATTACGCAACAGAAATTAATCTTTAATTCAATGGTATTAAGGCATAAAACCATAGTCAATTATAGAAATAGGTAATGCCTCTTATTGCCATTGAATAAAGTATAATTCTCTTTGACACTTAGAACTGTCACAGTACCCATCTTACATGAAAAATACTATAATCCATGTTACAACCGTGATTAGTAATAATCGATTACTCAGTAATTATAAATAGATAATGCTTAAAAAAAATGACTACTACCTCTTGTTTGAAGCTCTCGAGTCCCTGTGCATAAAATATATTCGTGAGACACTCTTAGTTGGTGACTTTAACATTCCTGAATATGCTTCTTGTCGTCAGAACAACCCCTCCGCTCGTGTGTCTGCTTTTCAAAATTTCTGTAATCTGCCACTCCTTGGACAGTTTAATCATGTTGAGAATATTAACAACAGGATTCTTGACATGGTTTTATTTACAGACACTTGCTTGGTGGGGGAGGCTTTTGATTCACCAGTGATTCCTGATGGTCATCATCCCCCTTAATCATAGAGTTTCCGGTCAGGGGTTCAATGGTCTCTTCCCCTGTTGGTAACGCTAGGCAGAGATCATATAATTTTCGAAAATGTGATTTTGTCAGATTGTATGCGGAGCTTGGCGGCTTGTGCTGGGATGGCATGGATGGGCTTCAGGATGTTGATTTTATGCTAGACATTTTCTATTCCAGAATTTACGACTTGCTTGATCTGTATGTTCCATGACTGCTCCAAGAGCATGTAATAGGTATCCCCCGTGGTTCTCTAAAGAAATTAAGGTTAGTATCAAATATAAATATTCATTATGGTGTAAGTTTAAGAAGTCTGGAAACGTGGACTTTCTGGATAAATTTTGGGAGCTGAGACAAAAACTTAAGAGAGACATTTATCTTTCTTGAGTAAACTACTTTCAGAGGGTTGAAAGAGAGATTAGGTCTAATCCTAAAAAATTCTGGAACTGCTCTTCTCGGTGCCGTCAAAACTTTTCTATTGGGAATTCATCTAACCAGCAACAGGCAGTGGACAGTTTTGCTTCTTATTTTCCAGGATGTTCTGGTTCCACCTCCACCTCATCACCTACAGCCGCCAGCCTGGCTTCAGGAGACATCACAGTGTTTTTTGTTGATGACTTTACAGATGATGAAATTATTACAGCTGTCAAGAGAATTAAGGCTAACATGTCCTGTGGACCTGATCTAGTTTCTGGCTTCTTGGTGCGCGACTGCTTATAAGCTTTCTTGACTACACTTAAGAAAATTTTTAAATTGATTCTTAGATCTGGAACATTCCCCACGATTTGGAAGCTGTCATGAGTTCTCCCTGTCTTCAAGGCGGGGGATAGTGGTGATCCATCAAACTATCGACCAATAGCCATACTATGTGTCTTCTGTAAGATTTTCGAGGCCTGCCTTTTTCGGTGAATACTGTTTTACATCAAAAACAGACTCTCTACTTCTCAGCATGGTTTCATTCCAGGGAGATCAACTGTAACGAATTTAGTTGATGTTACACAGTTCATTGCGTCCACTCTCGACCGCTCTTTACAGGTTGATGTTGTGTATACTGATCTATCTAGGGCCTTCGATTGTCTAAATCATTCTGTTCTAATTGACAGGATGGGGGCTATCGGATTCTCCGAGGGCTTGCTTGGCTTGTTCAGATCTTACCTGTATGGAAGGGGCAGTTTGTTGAGGTTGGGGGCTTCAAGTCTGAGACCTGTCACATGGCTTCGGGAGTGCCGCAGGGTTCCATACTCGCTCCATTACTGTTTAATATATTTATTGACACAGTTAAACACGTTTTGCATGTTCCTTATTTAATGTATGCAGATGATATTAAGATTTTCGCAAATATTTCGAGTGTTCGTGACTTTTTGCAGCTCCAGAACAGTCTTCAGATCCTTGTCGAAGTGGTCTTTCTGTGAATGTTTCCAAGTGTTGTGTGATGCCCTTTACTCGAAATAAGCACGCAATTACTTTCGGGTACAATATAAGAGGGCTTCCACTTGATCGCCCCGTGACAGTTAGGGACCTTGGAATTGTTTTTGATGGTACTCTATCTTTTAAACCACACTATGAGCAGATTGTCAGTTCTGTTTACAAAACTCTTGGGTTTTTGATAAGAAATAGCAAAAATTTCTCACAAACTGACACCCTCCTCCTGCTCTTTTGTTATTTGGTTAGGTCCCGACTTGAATATGGCTCAGTTGTGTGGGCTCCTACTTATGAGATACATGTGGCAAGTCTAGAATCAGTGCAAAGGAAATTTCTCAAATTTCTTAGCTTTCGTGAAGATGGTCGATATCCTTCTATTGCTTTTCCTCAGGAAGGTTTACTTCTTAGCTTTGGTCTGCAGAGTTTGTCGATGCGCAGGAAGTGCAGTTTCATTACATTTTTATACAAACTGGTTAATTCTGTGTTCGATTGCCCTAATCTGCTTCAGCGACTTAATTTCAATGTGCCTCGTATTTCAGCACGTTTTCCAGGCACATTCTATCTCCCGACTGCTCATACGCGATTGCTGCGATCGTCTCCAATTTTCCAGATGTGCAATGATTACTCTGTATTGCAGGACAGTCTAGATATCTTCTCATGTAATAATCAGAGATAAAAAAGTTTTTCAAAGCGATCTAATTTGTGACTCTCTTTTGTGTAGTTTGTTTGATTATTGCTTGTTTTGTGTATCAGCTCATCCTTAATTTGGCTTTAAACTGTTGAATGGTGTATGAATAAATAAAAGTAGGTGATATATTTTTAATGAATTGTTATATTTATATTATGTGTATTTTTCAAAGTGATGCCTGGCATCAATTTTCTGGTCCTGCATTGTGCGCTACCATATTTTGAAGAAGTGAGTTGACACATCCGGCGCAGTGAACTGAGTTGGCGAAATTGCGCTACGCGGCGCAGTGTTACACATGTCTAAAATATATGGCTTAATGTTTTTGTGTTAATTGTATCCTGGCTAACATAATAATTAACTACAATTAACTATTAACTAGATAATAGTATATGTGATATTATATCTGCTATTCCTGCTTATTGTAATTATTTTAACTAAGTGGGTGTGCCTTGTTGTATAGGACTCTGGGGAATGATTTACTTCAGCCTTGAACTGTTTTTAGATTACATAGATTATTGAAGATAGAAGATTTAGTCCAAAATATAATATAATTATGTCTGTTAACAAATGTCGCTTGATTTTTTAAATGTACATTTTTAGTTACTTGATTGGTTTTTTAAACCTTGTTTGTAATTTTGCTTGTCATCACATCGATTTTTGCCAGGATGTTGCTCTTAACTTTTTTTATCTACAATTATTGTTTATTAGTATATTCCACAGCCAGTATCAGTTATTTTGGTGCGTAAATTTCATATTAAAAGCTGTTGTAGACGCTTTTGCTATTCTTGTTAGTCTGAAGTGTCTTTGAAATTGAACATTCAGACACCAAAAATGCAAAATAGAAAGTAAGAAACTATAATTTCTTATACTTCAACTAATTCGTGAAAGGACTAACATAGACGACAATTCATTTGTACTATTAAAAAAAAATGACAGACAAAGTACAGCAGATGGAACACTGGTTGAAAGTCTGTTTAAGTTTTTATATTTCACTGAGACAGTTAAAAAAATTACACTATCTGCGATGTAAACTCATGTTGAAACAGATATGCCAAAGTTTACAACTCAATGTTAGTTGCTTTAACGACAGAGCCTCGTGGGCCCTTTTGTTGATCTTAAGAATACAGTGTAAATGATTTTCTTGGCCAATGATCTTAGTTATTGCAGGGGTTCTTAATAGTTATTTATGTACCAAGGGTATAAATAGATGTTTATGCCCTGAGAGCGACGATTTTACAAACCCGAGGGCCTCCGGCCCGAGGGTTTGTAAGTCGCTCGAGGGCATACACCTCTATTTATACCAGCGGTGCATACAAACTTTTATGTCACACTAGTCATACCCAAACAATGAAACATGAATCACTGTTTGCTGAATGCAACCTATAACTATCACCGGATCTTTTCAGAACTGTCAATTTTATGTTAATTCGACTAAATAATGTCAATTAAATATTTACATATTACCATTATTCCATTATCTGTAATTTCATTAATAAAGGTTATTAAAGAAGTCAAACAAAAATTATTTGTTTTTACGTGCATGCGGGCCATAAAGTGTATGTTTTGCCCGCGCTGGCCATAAAGTACACTTTATGGTCCATGGGCATAAAGTACACCATTATGTAGTCGGTAACTAAGCAATAAAAACACAATAATGAACTAGTATGACATAAAATAAAATAAATACCTTCTTTCAACAGCTTGATGCCTGTGACTTGGTGTTGGGCCAACAAGACGTACGTACTGTGACAAAATTTTTAATTGTAAAACCCCTCTCCTTCTCTTATCACTAAAAGTTTTGATAATAATGTCAATATATTTAAAATAGTTTTTGTCTTCTACAAAATGTGGTTTTATTTTATCCAGGTTTACTACTAGATATATTTAGTTTTTGTTCACAAGTGTGCACATTTTCATTTATTCTAGCAACTACTAATTAGTGTTAGTTCCAAAGTCTTGTATAAAATGCTTTAGTCTTTATAAAAACATTGTCTGTTGTATAAAATGCCCAAAGAAACTTTATTTTATTATGTAACATATAGTTTTGTAAATTTGTTTTTATACTTATATTGCTAAGAAAAACTGAATATTATGTCTTTACTGTTAAATCTTATTTATTGATTGTTATATACTGTTTTCCATATTATTGGTTAAGGTGCAATGTACTTCATTTGCAATATATTTTCTTCACTTTTAATGTGGTTTTATTGCTGATGAGTTTCTTATAAAACAATACACAAGGTTTTTATGGATGTTAATTACATATTGCACTTGTTGATCTTGATTACCTGGGATGGTGATATTAAATCCAAAGGTAAACA
The DNA here is from genome assembly GCA_964006375.1 of Tillus elongatus. NCBI lineage: Eukaryota > Metazoa > Arthropoda > Insecta > Coleoptera > Cleridae > Tillus > Tillus elongatus. The sequence continues at coordinate 27,412,483 of OZ023263.1, read as the reverse complement.
TTTAACATAACTTTATTATTACACAAATTGATTAAACTTTATGCACTAAATATCTACACGTGATACACTATACATGACTCGAAAAGAGTGTGAACAGATAAAGCTTGCCAGTGAGTTGTTTTGATCAGGTTAACTCTGAGAAGAGAGAAATCGCCTGGTGTTTCTTAGTTGCCGTAGCTCTTGACAGCTGGCTGTCGCAGAACATAACTTTCAACTGTCAAGAGTATTTACGCAGAAACACAGAGTAGTGTTGGCGGAAACACTGCGGTTGGAACCACCGCCACAGTGTTTAATAATTCCTTTAATTATACACAAGCTGTAGTAACAATAACAATATGTATATTCACGTTACAATGTAGGACCTATGCTTGAAGTGTATTGGACCAGCGTGGTCTGGGGAGGATGTCGTTGGGCTGCCATCATGGTCAGTACTTGACATGCGCACTTGGACTGTTGTAACCGCAGTCGCACTAACACATCAATTACCAAACTATATATAATACTTTTAGTTAGATGGATATAGTTATCAAATCTTGAAAAAATTTCTTTCGTGGAAGCTTAGGATATTAGTAAAACAAAGTAGGTTGATGCAGGTAGATGCTATGTCTTCAGTCTTAACCTATATATGTAATAACCTGAGTGATGTGCTTTTTGATGAATCTGGATTGCTGTATCCTACCGGAATTAATTGTTATGCTTTAGTTACACATACGTAAATATGAACTAGATAAACTATGAACTTAGCAATCCAATAAAACAAGAAGATACAAAGTAAAGTACTTGCATACACGTTCATTTGAAGAATTTTGGTATTTTGAAAGGGTTATCATCTCATTCTTATGGGTTTGCTATATTATCTGGGGTGCCTCAAGGCTCAATCCTAGGCCCTGTCCTTTTCAATATATTCAGCAATGATCTTGATAGCATATTTGTTCCAAAACTATTATATGCCGACAATTTAAAAATATATCTTCCTGTAAATTGTAACGGCTGTCACCTTCCTTAAAACAACATTAATCTTATTAAAATCTGGTATCTTCATAACGGCCTATCACTTAATATTTCCAAATGTAAAGAAATGTCTATCACGAATAAAGCCGTACCACTTGAGCTTAGATTAGATTAGATTTATTGTGAGTGGGCTATTTCAGTCCCTCCACCGTGACCTTAGGTCTATTGTGGCTCACATCTAATTATTTATAATCCACTCACCAATTCCAGCTCCCTGTGGTAGTCTATCTTTTCTTAAGGGTGAAAGTCTGTTTGGCAGGTGTACTGCAGGCTCGTCTAAACCCAACTTCCAAGAGTGTCAGACTCAAGGCAACATCCCATAGAGTCCCGCTCCCAAGTATCACCCAAGCAAGGCCGTCCGTCCGTTTAATAGCACACAGTGGGGGCCCCAAACTCCGCGTGTATACCACTCATCGGAGACCACAGTCCCCTCCGGGTCGTCTGGAAATACGACACCCGCCAGCGCTCAGCCCAGGGCGGTATCATCTGGAACCCCGCTTCCGAGTAACAACCAAGCGAGGCAAATTGTCCATTTCTAAGCCCACAGTGGAGGTGTTAAATTCCGGTGCATATCACTCCCCAGAGATATCTGCCTCGCTCCAGGCACACCTGTACCAGACCACCGCGAGTGTTTCATTGACTTGATGCAGTATCATGAAGTCCCGCCCTCGAGAAGCATCCAAGCGAGATCGTTAGTCCGTTTCAAAGCTCACAGAGTGGGCGTAAGTCTCCAGGTGTAATCCACCCCCAGAGATCTCAGCCCCCCTCTGGGTTCGCCAGGCCCAACACCTGCCAGTGTTAGCTTAAATTTCACTCAACAAATCTAGCTTCCTGCAGGAGAAGATATTCGTGAGGTGAAACTTTGTTTGACAGATGTACTGCCATTTCAAAGCTCTAAGAGAGATAACCTCTCTCCGAGTTCGTCTTGACCAGACATCCGTCAGTGTTTGACTCGAGGCAGTATCATGAAGTCCCGCATCCAAGTGAGGTCGTTTGCCGGTTTAGAAGCTCACAGAAGAGGCCCCTATGTCTAGTTGTAATCCACCCCTAAAGATCTCAGATATCCTCTGGGTTTGTCTAGACTCGACACCCACCAGTGCTAGACTCCGGAGCATCGCCCAAGCGAGGCCGTCCGTCTGTTTCGAAGCACACAGTCGGCGCCTAAAACTCCGGTGTATACCACTCATTAGAGATCTCAACCCCCTCCGAATGATACCACGGCAGTATCATCTGGAACCCCGCTCCCGAGTAACAGCCATGTGAGGTCAATTGTCCATTTCTAAGGCCAGAGTGGGGGCCTCAAAATCCGGGTGCACATCACTCCCCAGAGATATCCACCTCCCTCCATAGGCCCACCTGGACAAGACCCCCGCCAGTGTTTGACTCCGATTAATCGCCTCTTACAACAGGCAGGAGTTACCTTAGGCCTATTCTTTTAGTTAGTTCCCGGATCCACAGGGGACTTAAGCCTAATTAACTACCATGTAAATAATACCATTATTTGTCGAGTCTTAGCTATTCTAGACTTGGGAGTAACCTTTGTTTCTCAGCTTTGGTTCAGCATGTAAGTAATATTTTGTCATCATCAGTGAAATGGCTGGATTTTCTAAACAGAAACAGCAAATTCATTTCTGATGATGCTAGGATACTGATCGAGGAAACCCACAATTTCCAGCGAATGTGGTATGGTTTCAGCAGGATAGAGCACCAGCACCTTACCAAATCAATATCTGGGAGTACCTCGATGTAGTATTTCTAGTATTTCCAAATCGGTAGATAGGGAGGTGAGGATTGTTACCCTATATTAGACTTCTTATGGGGATATGTGAAAGGTATGGTATACAAAACTAAACCACGCGATTTAAATGACTTAAGAAAAATAAGGATTGCGATTAGGTCAGTCACGCCTCAGATGTTGATTAACGTTAGAAGACACTTTTATTTGTGCTGCCAATGCGTTCAAGTAGGAATTTTGAACATCTCCTACATTAAGATTGGTGATTTTTTTTTGCATCAAGAATTTCTTCTAGGAAATTTCATTAAAAGCCCTATAAATTAGTTTATATTCATGCCTTATATCAACTTGAATCTGGCTATACTATCTATATACTTACCAAACTATGTTGTTTTTAAATAGTACTAAAAAGGCTATAGATACTTATGGAGCTTTCAGATAGTCTCAAGGTTTTAAGTTTTTTAAAGGGACTCCTCGCTTTTAAATGATACACACATAGTTCGCATATATTTTATTAAAGAAATTTAAAAATAATGCTACAAAAGTCGTACAAAATATAACCATATCTTACTTAACCTAACTTAAAAGATAATAACTTAACTACTGCCTTAAATTATAAAAGGGAGTGAAATGTTACATCCGCCCTTTAACTTATTGTACCCACTAAAAATTAAAAAGTGTATTTCATTGTGGTTTCCTTGATTTTTAAAAGATCAAATTTAAAATGGCTGATGGCAAGGAGAGTATACATATTATTTTGCAATGAGAGACCTCACCTTATGTGAGCATTTGAAAAGTTCAACAAAACTACTAGTAATACATTACTTTTTCAATTTTAGATAGTGATAAGTTAGGAAAGGGGAATGACAACACTAACAGTACGTAATATATTTGGTAAAACACGCGAGGTTATAGTATCACAGTGTAACAAATAGCTGGACTATGGCATAAAATAAATACCTAAACCTCTCACTTATCTTTGCATCTTCTCTTGCAGGATTTTATAATTCTAGATCAAGCATAATTATGTGATTAATCAATGAAGCAAATTGTCAAAACATTTAAAAGTAATTTCGAGTTATACTGAAACTGTTTTTGTTATATTATTTATTGTTATTTCTTACTAACTATTATCTAGATATCTAAATTTCTATGTAACCCAGCGCTAGTCTGAAGAGCGCATAAATATAGGACTCTGGGCAGTGCGAAGCAAACAAATGAAGAGAATGTGAGTATCAAGCTACGTCCAGATGTCAACCTCCTAAAAAGTGCTGCTATCTTAATAAATTTGATACTCTAATAGATAGCTACTTTAGGGTAGGGTGTTATAGGCAATTGTGACCTCACCATTGAGCAGACCTATATCCACCTGAGGTCAATCACCATATACCACGGTTCTTGTGCGTAAAGCTTTTGTTTGAAGGAGATAACACTGGCATCCCTGGTGGGGATCAATCATGAGTGCCTGACACAGATTCCAGACTCCAATAAGAGCGGAAAGACTGGGGAAACGACTGGGACTTCCCATCAGATATTATTGGGCCGGTTGATGTTATTGCTCCCATACTACAAGACCATTTGACACATATGTCGATGTTCTGAATTCGCTTGATGGAAACTTTGCGAATCGCAATTAAAACGTGAATTTGCTTAAGTAAAATTCACTACCAATTTACTTAAGGTTCGATAATAACCAGGAATTCTTTCTGATTACGGTAAGAGATCAACAGGTCGGAACAAGGAACCATGACTTAACTCCCGTCTTTAGGCTGAATACTATGTTTATTTAAACTCGAAAATCGTTTAAATTACTCCGAACAATCACTGACAATAATTATTAGGTAGTGCAGATAACAGAAAGAACATTACAACCCCGTTTTAAGATAATTTAATAGCCACCGAAACTGACGGTGTTCACTCTATGAACGCTCAGCAGAGAGTCCCCGCTAATGTCTCGGATTCGGCAATTGCTAGTCGCTGCACGCAAAAATTCTTACTGTGACGGTTGGTGGCTGTGCGCGAGCTCTTTCTAGCCTCCATTCTTCGAATGAGATAAAACGATACCTCCAATCGGTGGTGAAGTCAGGACGACTTACCTCCCGTGTCGGCAATTCTCTGCAACCGTCGCCCGTGACGTCATACGGAAAATTACAGAGCCGGTAGCAACGATATTTATTTCTTGGAAATATTCCTTCCGCAAAATGCGACGCATCATTTACTAACAAAGCCATATTGCGTCTAGATATTTGACTTTTAACCTACACATTTAAAATGCAGTACGGTGTTCAGGATAGTTAAACATTGGCGACTTTTCATAAAACAATCTTGAAATCTAAACATGAATTGGATTGTCGGCTATTAATGAAGTATCTTACGGATTTATTTTGAATAATTAAAGCAGTAACGAAACGTTACACCCCATGGGTGACTCGCTTTTTTTTTAATCTTAGACGAAATTTTAACGTAGGAAACTGACCATTCCATACTGTAAACATAGAGACTATTTCTTTGGCTTCGCAAAAGTAAGTTTTCTTCTCTGTAACCGGTTTCGCTGCTTGATGATGCAGTCAAAGAGCAGTGTATGCACCTCTTGTAACAAGCTGCAATTCACACAATTTGCTACAATTTTTTTCCAAAAACTAGACATACATGGCAATTACAATGAAAATGCAATATAAAACTTCCGAAGCCACACTATTAAAAGAAAGTGTTCCTAACTCTAGCTTATAGATAATACCGAGAAAGCCCGTGGTTGGTTCGGACTAACAACGCCGGAGGTAGTTGCCAATGCAACAATGTTCAATGGCTTAATTGCGGGACTTGGGTCCATGATACTTATTGCTGTTACCACTGAAGGGTTAAAAATGAAAATATATGTGTTACTATCTTTGAGACATCAGTATGGGCATCATAATCTATAAAGCGAGAGGTCTCTTGCCCCATTCCTTGATCAACCACCATAGTCTATTGATAATGTATGTAGTGTGAATGTAGTTGCAAATGCTTTTAATAATAATCATGTGCTTTAAGATACTAAATTGTATCACACAATGTGGATTGACATATGTAGTCATTCTATTACATGTCCTAACAGGAGCTAATTCTCGAAACACTTTATCCATATTGTATATCACCTACCCTATGTGTTATCGGAAGAGACAAGACTTGTAAATGCGGCGCCTCGAAGTTTACACTCCACGGGCTCTGGTGGCGTCGCATCTGCTCTGCTTTGTCTTCACACTATTGTGAAGATATATGTATGTGCTGTGCTGTGTTATGCTACTAAATCATTTCCAGGTATAAAACCCCACCCAAACTTTTATTTAATCATACAATTCTACACAAGGGTGTCTTAAGGGTCGCAAGGTATATGATACGGTAGTATTTATAGTAAAATTTGGATTTGAATTAAATTTCCCATGCTCTACCGTATCATTCCACATAACTAACATAGACCACAATTTTTTATTATTTTTTATTTCAACAACACACCACGAGGGCTTACAACCTAAATACTATCGTACCGTGGGTGTCGACAAGGAGGAAAGAGGCAACTTGTTAATTCTGGACTTAAAGATTTGGAGGTTCGAGGGAGAAGAAAAAACATGTGCCGGCAAGGAATTCCACAACTTGGAACTCCTCGGGACAAAAGAGCGGGCATAACAAGATGTTCTATGTTTGGTGACCTGGACACTAAAAGGGTGCATTCGCTCTGTTCCCCTGGTAGATCTGTTGGGGGCAGAAGGTGGAGGAACTATGGAAGAAAGCTCATCTGAGCAGTGCCCGTGCAAATATCTATAAAAGAGAGAGAGAGAGAGAGAAAGGTCACCAACGGCACGTTGGTGGGCAAGGGATGGCAGTCTTTCGGTGAGGGTAGGTTCACCGATGAGACATATAGCTATCTTCTGAAGGGAGTCCAGGATAGCGAGTGTAGAAGCGGCAGCAGCACCCCAGATGTGGGAGCAGTATTCGAGGTTTGGTCTTATTTGTGAAGTATATAAGGTATAGAGATTAGCTGGTGAAAAGTATTTGCGAGTCCGGAAGAGGAACCCTAATTTCTTAGCAGCCGCTTCTGCAATTGATGTGACATGTTGGTGCCAATTGATATTACGATCCACAGAAAAGCCAACAAGTGAAAAGGACTCATTACTTTGAATAACTTGGTTGTTTATTGTGATGGGTCTAGGGCTAGTGTATCTCTCATGAGAAAGAAAGCAAATGATTTGGTGGGGTTGAATTGTAGAAGATTTCTACTTCCCCAGTCTAATATTTTTTGGAGGTCCACGGAGATAGAGTCCTCCATGAGTCTGCGATCCTCACCTAATTGGGCTAAAAAGACTTAGAATATTGTATATTTGAGTGGATGAAGCTGTCGTCCGCGTAACTATGAACTGGGTTGGATGTGCTAGAGACGAGGTCATTGATGTGGAGAAGAAACAAAGTAGGGGCTAAAGCTGAACCTTGATAAACTCCTGCATTAATTGGATACAGTTTGGAGGAATGGCCATCCACGACAACAGAAATGCTCCGGTTGGAGAGGAAATTTGCTGTCCACGTACAGAGTTTTGGTGGTAGGCCATAGGCCGGTAGTTTATTACGCAGCGCTGCGTGCCAGACCTGGTCGAATGCTTTGGATATGTCTAGAGCGACAATCTGCGATTCACCGTGTAGTTCCATAGACTTGTTCCAAGAATGGGTGACAAAGGAAAGGAGGTCGGCAGTTGATCTGCGCTGACGGAATCCATACTGCCTGTCATGGATTAGACTGTGTTTTTTAAGAAATTTTAGTAATTAGGTGTTTATATACTTTTCCATCACTCTAGAGACGACTGAAAGGACAGAATTAGGCCTGGAGTTGCTAGGAAACGCTTCGGATCCTTTCTTGGGGGCGGGTTGTACTCGAGCAGTTTTCCAGTTACTAGGGAATATGCCTCTATTGTAAGATGTCTGAAACAGACGAGTCAGGACAGGAGCAAGTTCTGGTGCGCAATTTTTGAGAACAATTGCTGGGATCTGGTCAAGGCCAGAGGCTTTCCTGGTATTAAAAGAAGAGAGCATCTTTCGTACCTTTTTAGTTTTGAAAATGAATCCGTCATTTTATGCGCGACATTGGGGACTGTTAGTGGTTGAACATTTGGAGGTGGGTTGAGGGTAGAATTGCCGGCGAACAAGGAGGCAAAAAGTTCAGCCTTGCCCAGGGCGGTAGAAACAATTTCATCCCCTGAGACAAAAAGTGAGAACGTACTCTTGCAGAAATTATTCCCAATAGATTTAGCAAGAGTCCAGAAGGAGTTGAATCCGCTGGAGCTTGAGAGGACTTTGTTTTTGATGTGGATATTAAACGAGTTTTTTTGTCTCAGAAAGAATGCGGACATAGCGGTTTCTTGCGTCGTTAAATGCTTGACGGTTTTCTTGTCTAAGATTGTGTAGAAGCTTTTTGTGAGCTTTGAGCTTTTCAAGTCTGGCCTTGTCACAGGATTTAGAGAACCAGGGCTTTTGAGTGGCTGCAGAGGTTTTCTGTGAACGTGGAATAAATAATTCCATGCCAGCTTGGATAATTTCGATGACGTTTTGTGAGATATCAGAGGGGTCAGGATGAGAGAAGCAGACAGCCGCCAATGGAAATGAGGAAAAGTAATCTCGCATTTCGTCCGAGTTCGCGGAGTTGTAGTGCCAAACGATACGTGGGTGTGATGACTGTGTGACCTCGGTTGCATTGCGCAGGGAGCAGTAACCATGCCGTGGTCTGAGCGACCCAGGGAGGCGATGACTGATATCTTATAGCAGTCAGGATTTGTAGTAAGAGGGAGATCCAAGGGATTTGAGCTGTGTGTTGGGATGCGAGGAAAGTAAGTAGGTTGCTGAACCATATTGGCTAAAGAATTGCTTGAGGGTCGTTTAAAAGAATATTTTTCTTTCAATATAACAGGGGTAGTTTTTCTCTCAAACACGTCCTGCCGTTCGGACGCTGTCAAATTATATGAATAAATAGATATTTAACCAATAATGCCCATGTTATGCTCAAATTTATAAAAAGAGTTATTTACATAAATTTAAGTGTTGAGGTTGAAACCCGCCCCGTTACACCAGTCTAATGGCCTTTTAAGAAAGGTCACAATCGGTCTATCACTTATACGATAAAAAAATTAATTGAGCAACAGTGTTTATTCTAAAAAGTTCATTTAACCTCACCTGGCACGTATAGAACTATGAACAGTTAACAGGAAAGGGATTTTAGCATTTTGATAACTTGCTTCAGAAAGCCTGATTTCAATAATTTTACTATTTACACCTAAGTCTAAATAACTATACAATTATCACATTTTTTGTTATTTCTTTACTGTATCAATTTCAACCCAACGCACAAATAATTTGTTTGTATCTTTTTAAAATACAGTGTCCCAATCTTAGACAATGAAATTCCATTGTCCAAGGTCCCAATACAATAAGAAAACCTTTTAGATGGATGGCTGTAAAATTAAGCTTTTCTAAAAATTTTGAAGAAATCGGTAGGTCTGTTTTTGCGGGGTAAAATCTAAAGTTTTATGATTAACGTACATACTCCACACGCCACTGTGTTATAAAATCAAGTTTCCAATTCATAGAAAATATTGCAAAGTGAAAGTATTAAAAGTTGATCATAAGTTATGGCGTTGAAGGGTCTTGATGTGTGTTGCGGTCGCGGTGACCTATGCAAGCGATGCATAGGTCAAGGCTGGCAGGATGACGACTTTGTACATGAGCAATTTATTGTTCATTGACAATTTGGAATTTCTATTTAGAAGTCATGTCGAAGCTGTTCCCACTTCTAAACAGAAATTCCAAATTGTCCATGAACAATAAATTTCTCATGTACAAAGTCGTCATCAGGCCAGCCTTGGCCTATGCATCCCCTGCATGGGCCACCGCAGCCGCAACACACATTAAGACCCTTCAAATCATCCAGAATAAAATTCTGAGAATGGTTACCGGAGCGCCATGGTTTGTCAGAAACAGTTAGATTCACTCTGATCAGGAAATGCCTTCAATACTTGAGTTTATAACTCAACTATCCACAACTCAGTTCGCAAAAGCCGCTTCTCACCCAAATGCTCTTCTCCGTAGTGCCACTGACTACGATGAGCAACTTCCATATAAGCATAAACGTCCAAAGCTTATGCATACCCGCTAACGCTCTCGCGGCAAAATCAGAATGAAAACATTCAAACCCAAAAGTTATTGTGTGTATTCTTTCCGACGGAGGTATGGACTAAGGTCCGCTACTCCTAGGGAAGGAGTTTTAGTGAGTAGGTGTACTAAGAGTACGAGTCTCACAGTATCTCGATATCCCACGGCACTACGGTGTCGTGAATGAGGTCTGCATGAGGCATCTCTCCATCCCCGTTGAAAGATATTTGATATACTGGTTTTAAGTTGTTATGGTAAAAAAAGTGATCGTCTTATATAATAATGACATAGCAAGAAGACTATGCAGAACTTTGGTATCATGTGGGCAGAATTTGAGTAATATGGGCACCTTTGTTTCGAGAGCTTGAGTTTGCGGGCGTACGAAAAATGCAGAAAGCCACGAAATGAAGCTCCTCAACCTAAATGCCGTCAAATAAAATCCTGGTATCAACAGGGGAAAATTTGCCGTTCAGTTCAATACCACTAAATCTAAGGTTTTGATGATAACTCGAAGGCTGCATCCTTATCACGTACAACATATGCAAGCCCTATCGACCACAAGGAGTTCTACCAGTGAACAGTGAATGGTCGATGGAATCACAAAAGGTATAGGGTTTTTGCGATATGTTGTTTTCACCTTTGAGGCAGCATTAAACAGGGATGGTATTTTCAACCAATATCATATGCACGTTTGATCCAATTAAAACCCTGATGCCGTGAGATAAACGGTCTGCCAAGATATTTTATTGCTTTTCACTGATGAGGCCGCACTAAAGAGGGTCAGTATTTTCAATCAACTTAATACGCACGTTTGGTCAAATAAAAACCCAAATGCCGTAAAAGAAACGATCTACCAAAAGGTTTTACATAAATGTTTGTGGTTATATTGTAGATGGTTGCCTCATTGAACCACACATTTTGCAGCTTCATTTAACAGCAGCGAAATGCTTAAATTTTCTAAATAAGATTTCATCAAAACTGCTGGAACAAGTGCCGCAAAATGTTTGACAATACATGTAGCACGTATCATCAGCAATTGGTTCGATGAGCATTCCTCTAGTAGATGGATTGGAAGATACCAGATAGTGGCTTGGCTTTCGCGTTTCGCTGTATTGAACCCGCGTGATTTCTCTTGATGGCGCCATACGAAACAACTGGCATATGTTACTCTCGTCAACACAGTATAAGTAATAGTACTTAAGCAAGGGTTCAAAATGCAGCAGAACAAATCAGGTTGCGACAAAGTCGGACGCTGCAGCGAGCTAGGGTGATCTATGCAAAAAAGACTATGAAGTTTGTCTTGATACCGACAGTCAGCATTTTGAACAGTTCCCTCAATGTACTTATGTTTACTACGCTATGTGTGTGTGACCTAATAATTTCGTGTAATCCAATGTAGGCTTCAATATCTACATGCAAATTAGTGTTCAGTTTCATTGTTTGTTTACATTTTGAAACATAATGCCAGCTGATTGTATTTATGTTTTTCATTGTTTATGATTTTAAAATAATCTGTACTATTTTGATACCACATAGAACCCATGATTCTCCAACTTGTTTATAACATCGCGTATTAGGTACAATTTTCTGGAGAACCCAATTCACAACAATACAGTTTTTAGACCTGACGATCGTTTCGCTAACAAAGTTAGCATCATCAGAGGGATGAATAAAGTTTATTTATCTCTCTGATGACACTAACTTTGTTAGCGAAACGATCATCAGATCTAAAAACTGTATTGTGATTATGTGTGTTCTCCAAATTGTATTTATCAGTGCTCATCACAGGTTCCAATCTTCACTCATATCGCTTGTTTCTGTGCACATCGCCGTCGGTAGCTGGATATCTGGGATCTGGGCTTTGAAAAAAATTGCCCTACAAAACTGGAACTTTCAAAGTACGCTCTCGGTTCAGGATTTTCAGGTTTTCCTTATTGTATTTTTGGGACACCTCGACAATATGTAAATACAAGTTTATACTAAATTGTCGTTTACCTATTTACACAGTGTCATAAAAGTATAAAATATATTGTCTATAAGTAATTAACAACAGTGAAATTAAAATTCCAGTTATAGCTTCGATGACATTTAAGACTGCAGATATATTATTGATACCAAAAATAGCTGAAGCTGATTCATCCACCAACCGAATACCAGCCAGCATTATAAGGTAAATGTAAAGCCTCCACCTATCAAATACAAATACAAGTTATAAACATAGAAAAAGTCAACAGGATTAAGCAAAATATATTTATATGAGGCATGGTTTATAGATTATGTAAGTTGTCCGCTAACTGTGAGGGGAGAGACGGGAGAAGAGGGCAATACGTCATGTCTATTCCAGATGCGGATATTTCCTATCGTTTCAGATTGCGTTTTGGTGTTTTAAATAACATTTATTAGAAATTTGTGTAACTTTTAAAGTGTTTGCTGAAAAAAATTCGAATACGATCAGTTACAGGTTTATTTTAATGTCTATTTTGTATGAAATAGCAGTTATGTATAAACTACTGTCTTAAAGACAATATTTTATTTTTTGAGGTGTTGTGTTGTAAACATAACTGCACAGTGATTCAACGGTATTACAAATTGGACGTTACTTATTCAAGATTATTTTTATATACAACAATTAAATCGGTGAATCGTAATAAAGGTGCATGTGTTTAATGTACAAGAACTCAATAAATATAACTTAACCTTGTTTATAGTACATTAAGATTCAAAAATAATGGTAAAAAGGCAATGGAAAGTGAAGATAAACTCCTTCTTTTCTTTTCCAAAAGAAGTAAAAATAAAGTATAAGGTAAATTTCCAGATGAGCTCGCAGAGTTTTGCTTTTAGAAAGAACTTTCAGCAACATGCTTAGAACCCCCCATGGATGAAAAACCATAAGAAAGATTTCGTGCAAACAACCCCCAAGAAGGTTTACGGTACACGGAGTGAATAGGGGGTGCTTGGCGAAGAAGATAAGAAGGAAGTATATATAACAAAAATGCGATAAAACAGCTTAGCCGGACCTAGATATGTAAGCTAAGTTTATCCATTTTTGCAGCTGCACCTCCTTAAAATCCCGTTAAGCACGCACAAAACCCCTAGTCGCCATAGGTCCCGTAACTTCCTTGGGGCTTGCTCCCAAGAAATTTTTCTTGCGGCTTATGCATTGAGGGTGGTTTTAGGCGTGCAGAAGGCGAAGGAGAACCCCCCCAGCATTTGGTGGTGTTAGGCGAGATGCGGCAAGGGTGGGGATGGGTTGGGTGCTTCGTACTTGGGGGTTTTCCTTCCCCTTCTGCATGCATACAACCACACTTAATGCGCAAACCACAACAAACCTTTCTTGGGAACAACCCCCAAGGAGGACCTGGGGTGAATAGGGGTTCTGTTCGGGGTAATCGGGATTTTAAGGAGGTACAGCTGCAAAATGGAATAAAGGTAACTTATGCAGTGTCGAATTTTCCCCCTAAGTACGCCATGTTTTCATGTTGGGGAATAGAAATAAGTAGCATAGAGCTAGGTCAGGCGAGTACGGTGGGTCGGCAGCAATTCGTAGTGGAGTTCATACAATTTGGCCTCGACAATTCCGGATGTATCTGCTGGTGCGTTATCGTGGTAAAACGGCACATTTTTCCTACCCAAATGGGCCTGTGTCTCCTTCAATTACTCATAGAATTGGTCCAATAATTAACTGTAGTATTGCCCCGTAATCGGTCTTCCTTTCTGAAAAAAGTTCATGAGGATTATTTCCTTCGAACGCCAGAAAATCCTGGCCATGACCTTTGCGGCCGATGAAACTGTGTTTGTCTTCTTTGAAGGGTATTCACCTGGATAGTAGTAGCAATGGTGGAGAGGCTAGCGCTAGACAAGTTGGCCTTACCGGGCCTTTTTCGCCAACCCCGGCGACTCAGGAACCATTACCTACTCTCCTCCGTTTGGTCATCATTTCATTTGGATGGCACTTACCTGGCTCCTCTGTAGAGTCCTCGAACCAGGCAATTATGTTTGAAGACTCCCAAAAGCCTCGGATTCACGCAAGTAGTGATAAGACGTTCCTTCAGTCTCGCCGAATTCCTGGCAAATGGGACCTATTTCGACACCTACCAATGCTAGGTGTCTTCTGAGAGTACAGTGGCCTGTTAGCAACTCAATGATGCAGCGAAGCGCAGAAAAGGGAATTCCTGCTACCAGGAAGCCATACAGTCTTCTTTGTATCCGGCCTCTCCACGAAAACTCTCGCCTGCCTACAGCCAGTGACCGACCTCCAGTGCTTCATAGCCTCCTCAGTCCATTTAGCTAAGGCGTCAGAAACCACCTTCCTACTAATCCCTATAACAGACTCCAGGCCACAGAGGGCCGCCGGGAACCAAGACTTCACAGGTCAATCACGCACCCCCAGCTTATCCTAGTATATTTCCGCCCCGGAGGAGTGCTGCTGCTCCAGTCGTGATCCGTCGGTCAAACAGACCAAGCTAGCAGGCATTTTCCCTCCATTGATCCTTGCAGGAGATTCTGAGGCTATATGTTCTAGTCAGCCTAATCTCCGCATGTCGTACCTCGAAATTAGATTTTTCCTTTTCCACCTCTTTGGCAACTTTTGCATAGCCTGCTCCCTCACCGCACCAGTTTCCACAGTCTCGCATTCTGAGATGCGACGCCATACCCTCCCCTCTGATACAGATGGAAAGCGGTGGCAGCATCAGCAAGACCTCTAGCGCGGCTGAGGGTGTCGTCTTCATATCGTCGGTGATACCCACACTTACCAACCTTTGAAGTTTGACTAGTTTCTGGGTAACAGTTTGGTGCACACCACACCACCAGACCCCTGCCCTATACAGGACCATCTACCTGGCAATCACAGTGTAAATCCAGTAAAGGACTCGAGGATTAAGTCCCCAGGTTCTCCCTATTACACGGCGCAACTGCCCGAGGGTCGCTGCTCCCTTCCTCACTACTCGTCCTATTTGTGACCCCCCGTGATAATTTGGATTCCAGGACTACCCTCAGATATTTGACCTCCCGCATTAAAGCCAACGGTTTTCAAAAAATCACTGGCGCCCTGAAATCCTCCAGATTTCTCTTCTTGGTGAACAGGATCATTTTCGCCTTCGCTGTGTTTACGGAGAGTCCCAGCTCACCACACATCCGTTCCATTATACTGCAGGCTGTTTGTTTGCATTCACATATGACGCTAAGGAATTTGCAGGTGACTCAGACCAGCCCATCATCAGCATATGCCTGGGCAAAGAAGCCATTCTCGGAGAGCCGTTCCATGAGGCCATCCATAACCAGACACCATAGATGAGGTGGACGGCAGCTGCCCTAGGGACAGCCGCCGGCCATTCCAACGTCCATCCCACGGCTTCTTAAGGTCAGTGAAACTCTCCATAAAAAAACAGCTAATGTGCTCTCCCCATAGTTTCGGGCGTCCGGCTTCGTCCGGCAATGAGTTAACTTCCACACAGTACGCACGCCAACCGGATCATTTACTCCGTCGTAATTCCTCCTTAAACTCCCTTCTGGCAGTTTTATAAACTCGTTCCAAGCCGCCTGACCAGATTCTCGGACGGCATGATTTAGGGCCCTTCCTGTCCGCCTGCGTAATTCGGCGAGATTCCGATTTCACCATAGAAATTTGATGGCCGGTTTCCCCCTGAGTGGTGACGCAGCCTCATAAGCTGCCATCATTGTACCCTCTAAGGCCTCGGCCTCGCTGTCTACTAATTCTATAGAGTCCTCTCTCACGTGCGCTCCTTAGCCACCCACCAAGACCTATTACATAGGTATCCCAGTCGATATTCTTGGATTTCTCCTGGAGGGAGGACTCTCACACTCCACATCCAGTTTAAAGCTGATCCGTTGCCCGCCAATTAGATATACCCTCTGTAATTCCTCTGCTCACCAAAGTGATGTCAATTACCTGAATAAATCAATTGTTGTGATTCTCGCTTGGTCTCTGGCGTATAATAATGTAGGTATTCAGGTTTCGTAAAGGTGAGGACTCGAAGCAAAACCTCCTGCAAATTTAGCTTAATTACCAGCCGTATTCGCTCGTTGTCCACCGTGAGCAATCAGCAGACCCATCGGGCCGACGTCTTTCTCATACTTAACTTATGTAAAATATTGATTGCCGTTCCGTACGACACGCCTACGGTCTCTGCTACTTTGCGCACTTTAGTAAGGCGATCAGCAAGGATCATGTCGTAGACCTTTTCAAAGAGTTCCTCGATAAGCACGTCTGTCGGTCGGCCCGGCCGCTCCTAATCAAAAGCAGATGTACCACCACCTTTAGATTCAGTGTACCAATATCTCACGATTGTCTAAGATGGTAAACGGTAACCATCAGGCAGCATCTAACTTCGCTTTTATTTCTTTGCATGTTTTTCATCAATCGAAAAAATAAAAAGCGAATTACGGATCGATATTGCACTTTTTCCTAATTATTAAGAAATACGAAAAACGTGTGATACAACTGACTGCCAAATAAAAACTAGCCAATAAATCAGTCTGGAATTTAGTATGGTGTCGTTTGACAGATGACGGTAAGCCAACTTCCCTCAGCAACGCCACCTGCTTTCAAATGCGGCTACTTATTCATCGGCCATGATACATGCCAATTAATACATTGCTATGTTCGGACATTGCACTGGTCTTTTCTTGTGCTGATTACTGCCTTCCAGCATGGCTAAATAGTCTCATAGTAAGTGAGTGATACACACGAAGCAACGTGCCGCCACCTAGTTGCGGAACCAAGTAGTATGTTGTCACGCCAGCTCCAAATAACACAAAGTGTTAAAAAATAAAGACTGTATACAACCAACTAACAATTCAGTAAATTGTCAGCCCTGACCCATTTCTACCCTCATATAGGGACAAATAGTCTCATGGTAAAATAATTTAAGGTTAGATAAGTAAAGATGTTTGCTATATAGGTATCTAGCATAATACGCTTTAATTTCTTCTATTGGTTATTCACTCCATGAGGTATGGAACCGTGCAAAAAAGACAAAAAATAATGGAAACCCATAATAAGAACAAATTATAGGGGAAGGTGGGAGAATGGCGCTCATTTATTGAAATATGTAGATTTCAATCGAAAATAACAAACAGCCTTCTCGAAAAAAATGTCATGATCTATTCACTTTGGGTCATATACAGAACAAAACTCAAAAAATAACTTCTTAAAACAAAACAAAAAATAATTGAGTCCACTATGCGGTGAGCGGTATTTCCCCGAGGTCCGGTAAAAAAGGCAAAGCTGTGAATATTTAAGACAACACGGGTATTAAAAACTCCGGAAAAAAGAGTGAACCAAATATAAAAAATGTGACCAAGAAAATAAGGATATGTTCTGTCCTGGGTATTTTCCTGCCTGTTTTACTTTGAACCTCTTTTTAGCTTTCTTTGCTTTGTTCTTACTTAGGGGAAGGTGGGGTAATGACGCTCACATGGGGAATGGCGCTCACTGTAATTGACCTTGAGAAAATGAATTTGGACACAATTCGACAACGTAGCGTACTAGGCGGTGTTAGTGAAGAAGCGAATACCATAAAACAGTTCGATTTTGGCATACACTGCCAACCTCGTTTCCTTTGTCATCCATTCTTGGAACAAGTCTATGGAACTACACGGTGAATCCCAGATTGTCGCTCTAGGCATATCCATAGCATTCGACCAGGTCTGGCACGCAGCGCTGCTTAATAAACTTCCTACCTGTGGCCTACCACCAAAACTCTGTACCTTGCCAGCAAATTTCCTTTCCAACCGGAGCATATCTCTTGTCGTGGATGGCCATTCCTCTAAACTGTATCCAATTAGTGCAGGAGTCCCTCGAGGTTCAGCTTTAGCCCCTACTTTGTTTCTTCTCCACGTCAATGACCTCCCCTCCAGTAGATCCAACCCAGTTCACAGTTACGCGGACGACAGCACCCTCCACTCAAATATACAATATTCTAAGCCTGTCTCTTTAGCGAAATTAGATGAAGATCGCAGACTCATGGAGGGTTCTGTCTCTGTGGATCTCCAAAAAATATTAGACTGGGGAAGTAGAAATTTTGTACAATTCAACTCCACCAAATCTCAGTCTTGCTTTCTATCTCATAAAAGATACACCAGCCCATCACAATGAACAACCAAGTTATTCAAAGTAATGAGTCCTTTTCACTTGTTGGCGTTTCTGTGGATTGAAATATCAATTGGCACCAACATGTCACATCAATTGCTATACGTCTCATCGGTGACCCTACCCTCACCCAAAGGCTGCCATCCCTTGGCCACCGACGTGCCGTTGGTGACCTCTCTCTCTCTCTCTCTCTCTCTCTCTTTTATAGATATCTGCACGGGCACTGCTCAGAGGAGCTTTCTTCCATAGTTTCTCCACCTGCTGCCCCCAACATATCTACCAGGGGAACAGAGCAAATGCACCCCTTTACTCTCCAGGTCATAGAGTATCTTGTTACGCCCGCTCTTTTGTCCCGAGGACTTCCATGTTGTGGAACTCCTTGCCGGCACATGTTTTTCCTTCTCCTCCGAACCTCCAAACCTTTAGGTCCAGAATTAACAAGTTGCCTCTTTCCTCCTTGTCGACACTCACGGTACCATAGTATTTAGGCTGTGAGTCCTCGTTGTGTGTTGTTGAAATAAAAAAAATAAAAAAATTCAAAACGCTATGAAGATCCTTTCAAAGAACTGTGGATGAACGGCAATCTCTGCCGGTGGTGGAGGCGTAGGAGTTGCACAACTTATTCAGCTGTAATTTTTTAAGATGTTTGTAGTTGTCAGCTTTTGTAACAACTATTATGTCCTTTGCAGTAACTGGGTTACAAAAGTCCCTATTTGCAATATTTTTAAACGATATTTATTTAAGTCTCTATCTAAATTTTAAATTATATTACACAATAAATAACTTCCAACAATTTGCAGATTCTTTTAATTTAAAATATTCAATGAATTTAACGACATCCTGGAATTTATTGTATAAAGCCACTAACCGTGTACTCCCACACGAAAAGCAATTAGTTTTATGATCAAACAATTACTGAATCCTGATTTAAGGACAATTTAAAAATATTATGTGAAGGTGTTTTGCTGTTTTGTACCAAGGACAAGGATTCGTCGAATGAGTAAAAAATTAAATCTGGTTGGTTTTCTTTTCCACTGGATCATCAACACGCTCAGCTTATGCAAACCGTTACTAAATCCTTTTGCAGACAAATAAATGTTGACTAAAATTCTTACCCATAATCATTATCATTAGGATGGTGTATGGTTCTCGTTGAGCATTTGCATCTCAGCAGTTCCATTATTTCTCTCATAAAGCTCTTTTCTCTTTCCTATTTTCAGCTTGTCCCTGTATTTATATAATAAAAAAGTTATGCATAAGAAAACTCCTTGTAGTAGTTCCACTATGCCTCCAGCAATAGCCGCTCCACTGAAGGGATCTACCGTGAACGATAAAAAATGTGGAATGAGGCATAATGATGCAATCACCCAACACATTATCGACTGCTTGAACCTGTAAATACAACAAAATTCTTATGCCGTAGTAGATTTCTAAATGAAGAATTCTGATATTACCAACATAAAACGCTGAACATCTTATCTGTACATTATGTACAACACCAAGCAAGAAAAAACATGAAAGGACAACTACAAAGCGAATAACATTATATAAACTATAATTTACCTAAACTAAATATCTAAATAATTAAAAAATGTGTTTTTAATGCAAGTAGGCATCATTTTGGTTACCGGTATAATATATAGTAGAAACAATGTACCATATTTTATCAAAATAACTTATTGTTTGAAAATCTACAAAAATTTTCCGAAAATAAACTTGAAAAGTTTCCGCGAAAACTGGTTCTCTAGCCAACTAACCTTAAGTTAATAGCAAATTGTGTTATTGAAATTTGAAGCATTTAATGAAATTCTCTATCAAAACGCAGTTGCTGCGTCTCATTTTTTTTACAAACATGCATCACATTTCGAAAAAAAAATGCAAAAATGCAATAATATAAGGAATGTTCGAAAAAATTTTTGTAGGTATCACCAACACTTATGGGTCACCTGTGATTATCAAAATAATTTTATAAGATGCAGCTCAAGACACCCTATAATTAACGTATACATTTTTTTCTCGTATCTTGCATAATAACAATTATATTGATCGTTTCCGTAGAAATGCGTCACCCTGTATATATGTAAACAGATAAAAATTGAAACTAACTCCAGACATGGATTCTAGGGGCCTAGTTTACACTCATTTAACGAAAAATTTTTAAAATTCATAAGTCTTCTCATAACGAATTTTTTCTACGAAAATAAGCTAAAAATTATTATATATTACCGTTAAACCATAAACTTAACTAAAACTACTGTCAACGCATCAGAGAAAGGGTCTATTTGAAATGAATTTTCTGGAAACATTTTAGTAAAATGAAGGTAAATGACGGTTCACCTTTTATTAAATATTTCTTATACCTATAAATCAGTTTTCCAGAAGTTTTAATGTTTGCGCCTACATCTTTTCATGTTATAAGTAGGTATGTTGTCAGAAAGTTGCTTTGTTTTTGAATATTTCCAACAAATTTAGCTCTTAGATCTGTGTTTATATATATATATATATATATATATATATATATATATATATATATATATATATATATATATATATATATATATATATATATATATATATATATATACACATATAAAGATTTTAACAGACTTTGGTTTTGGGTTCTAGGGGCCCAAATTCGCGCTCATCGAAGAAATTTTGTAAAAGCTGTTCATCGTGACCTCTCTATTAGCGAGTTTTGAAAATTCGCTAAGAATATGGTTATGTAAAAAATCCTTAACATATCACTTTAATTTGTTTAATTTCATTTTTATAAATGTACGTCCAAATTCAACACCAACAGTTCTGTGGACTCCTGTAAATCCATTCTTCATTTTGTAAAAAGTGGGCTTTCTTATTTAGCATTTGCATCGTAAAAACTATGGTCACATCACCCTTTTACCTGTCATTTTAATTTGTTTATTCAAATCTTATTTTACAATATGGCTTTGAATTTAGTTAGTCAATTTGTTAATATGTTTTATACTCGTGATATAATATGGTGTATTGTCTGATATTTAGGTTTGCAGGAGAGGGTGTAACTTTGTAACGATGTAATACGCTCTTTGCCTAGAAAATATTTCGTTTTAATAGTGTTAAGGCTCACGTAAAAGTACCTTATAGGTACTTCTGTGAGTCAACTTTGTGTATTACTTTTATCCTCTTATGTTTTGCTTTGCATCTCTTTTTCTGCAATGCTGGCGGTAACAGACATATATTATTATTACTATTATTATATTATTCTCTGCTAACAGGTCTGTGACCGCTTGTAACACTATTCTTCATTTTATGAAAAGAAGGCTTTCTTATTTGCCTTAAATCTTAAAAAATATGGTCATCTCAAAAATCCTTTAACATGTCACTTTAATTTGTCTACTTTTATTTTTATAAATGAACGTCCAAATGTTTTGCCAACAGTTCTATGACCGCTTGTAAATCCATTCTTAATTTTGTAAAAAAAGGCTCTCTAATTTACCGCTTCAAGCGTAAAACATATGGTCACGTCAAAATTCCTTTAACATGCCACTTGAGTTTCTTTATTTTCATTTCCATAAATGTACGTCCAAACTCTCCACCAACCGTTCTGTGGGCGCTTATAAATCCATTATTAATTTTGCAAAAAAAAGACATTCTCATTTACCACTTAAATCATAAAAAATGTGGTCATCTCAAAAATCCTTTAACATGTCACTTTAATTTGTCTACTTTAATTTTTGTAAATGAACGTCCAAATGCTTCACCAGCAGTTTTATGACCGCTTGTAAATCCATTATTAATTTTTTAAAAAAGGCTTCATCATTTACCACTTAAATCATAAAAAATGTGGTCATCTCAAAAATCCTTTAACATATCACTTTAATTTGTCTACTTTTATTTTTATAAATGATCGTTCAAATGCTTCGCCAACAGTTCTATGACCGCTTGTAAATTCATTATTAATTTTGTAAAAAAAGACTTTATCATTTACCACTTTAATCATAAAAAATGTGGTCATCTTAAAAATCCTTTAACATGTCACTTTAATTCGTCTACTTTCCTTTTTAGAAATGAACGTTCAAATGCTTCGCCAACACTTCTATGACCGCTTGTAAATCCATTATTAATTTTAAAAAAAGGCTTTAACATTTACCACTTAAATCATAAAAAATGTGGTTATCTCAAAAATCCTTTAACATATCACTTTAATTTGTCTACTTTCATTTTTGTAAATGAACGTCCAAATATTCGCCAACAGTTCTATGACCGCTTGTAAATCCATTATTAATTTTGTAAAAAAAAAGGCTTTATCATTTACCACTTAAATCATAAAAAATGTGGTCATTTCAAAAATCCTTTAACATATCACTTTAATTTGTCTACTTTTATTTTTATAAATGAACGTCCAAATGCTTCGCCAACAGTTCTATGACCGCTTGTAAATTCATTATTAATTTTGTAAAAAAAGATTTTCTCATTTACCACTTAAATCATAAAAAATGTGGTCATCTCAAAAATCCTTTAACATGTCACTTTAATTTGTCTACTTTCATTTTTGTAAATGAACGTCCAAATGCTGCGCCAACAGTTCTTTGACCGCTTGTAAATCCATTATTAATTTTTTTTAAAGGCTTTAACATTTACCACTTAAATCATAAAAAATGTGGTCATCTCAAAAATCCTTTAACATATCACTTTAATTTGTCTACTTTTATTTTTATAAATGATCGTCCAAATGCTTTGCCAACAGTTCTATGACCGCTTGTAAATTCATTATTAATTTTGTTAAAAAAAGACTTTATTATTTACCACTTTAATCATAAAAAATGTGGTCATCTTAAAAATCCTTTAACATGTCACTTTAATTCGTCTACTTTCCTTTTTAGAAATGAACGTTCAAATGCTTCGCCAACAGTTCTATGACCGCTTGTAAATTCATTATTAATTTTGTTAAAAAAAGACTTTATTATTTACCACTTTAATCATAAAAAATGTGGTCATCTCAAAAATCCTTTAACATGTCACTTTAATTTGTCTACTTTTATTTTTATAAATGATCGTCCAAATGCTTCGCCAACAGTTCTATGACCGCTTGTAAATTCATTATTAATTTTGTAAAAAAAAGACTTTCTCATTTACCACTTAAATCATAAAAAATGTGGTCATCTCAAAAATCATTTAACATGTCACTTTAATTTGTCTACTTTTATTTTTATAAATGAACGTCCAAATGCTTCGCCAACAGTTCTTTGACCGCATGTAAATCCATTATTAATTTTTAAAAAAAGCTTTAACATTTACCACTTGAATCATAAAAAATGTGGTCATCTCAAAAATCCTTTAACATATCACTTTAATTTGTCTACTTTTATTTTTATAAATGATCGTCCAAATCCTTCGCCAACAGTTCTATGACCGCATGTAAATTCATTATTAATTTTGTAAAAAAAGACTTTATCATTTACCACTTTAATCATAAAAAATGTGGTCATCTTAAAAATCCTTTAACATGTCACTTTAATTCGTCTACTTTCCTTTTTAGAAATGAACGTTCAAATGCTTTGCCAACAGTTCTAAGACCGCTTGTAAATCCATTACTAATTTTGTAAAAAAATGCTTTCTCATTTGCCACTGAAATCATAAAAAATATGGTCATCTCAAAAATCCTTTGACATGTCACTTTAATTTGTCTACTTTCATTTTTATAAATGATCGTCCAAATGCTTCGCCAACAGTTCTATGACCGCTTGTTAATCCATTATCAATGTTGTGAAAATAGCTTTCTCATTTACCGCTTAAATCGTAAAAAATATGGTCATGTCAAAAATCCTTTAACATGTCAGTTAAGTTTGTTTATTTTCATTTCCATAAATGTACGTTCAAACCCTCCACCAACAGTTCTGTGAACGCTTGGACATCCATTTTTTTTTTTTGTAAAGAAATACGTTCTTATTTACGACTTAAATCATAAAAAATGTTGTCATCTCAAAAATCCTTTAACATGTGGCTGTAATTTGTCTACTTTCATTTTTATAAATAAACGTCCAAATGCTTCGTCAACAATTCTATTACTGCTTGTAAATCCATTCCTAATTTTGTAAAAAAAAGGCTTTCTTATTTACCGCTTAAATCGTAAAAAATATGGTCACGTCAAAAATCCTTTACCATGTCACTTGAGTTTCTTTATTTTCATTTTCATAAATGTACGTCCAAACTCTCCACCAACCGTTCTGTGGGCGCTTATAAATCCATTATTAATTTTGCAAAAAAAAGACATTCTCATTTACCACTTAAATCATAAAAAATGTGGTCATCTCAAAAATCCTTAAACATGTCACTTTAATTTGTCTACTTTCATTTTTGTAAATGAACGTCCAAATGCTTCGCCAACAGTTCTATGACCGCTTGTAAATCCATTATTAATTTTTTTTAAAAGGCTTTATCATTTATCACTTAAATCATAAAAAATGTGGTCATCTCAAAAATCCTTTAACATATCACTTTAATTTGTCTACTTTTATTTTTATAAATGATCGTCCAAATGCTTCGCCAACAGTTCTATGACCGCTTGTAAATTCATTATTAATTTTGTAAAAAAAGACTTTCTCATTACCACTTTAATCATAAAAAATGTGGTCATCTTAAAAATCCTTTAACACGTCACTTTAATTCGTCTACTTTCCTTTTTAGAAATGAACGTTCAAATGCTTCGCCAACAGTTCTATGACCGGTTGTAAATCCATTATTAATTTTGTAAAAAAATGCTTTCTCATTTGCCACTGAAATCATAAAAAATATGGTCATCTCAAAAATCCTTTGAAATGTCACTTTAATTTGTCTACTTTCATTTTTTATAAATGAACGTCCAAATGCTTCGCCAACAGTTCTATGATCGCTTGTAAATCCATTATAAATGTTGTAAAAAAAAGGCTTTCTCATTTACCGCTTAAATCCTAAAAAATATGGTCACGTCAAAAATCCTTTACCATGTCACTTGAGTTTCTTTATTTTTATTTTCATAAATGTACGTCCAAACTCTCCACCAACAGTTCTGTGAACGCTTGGACATCCATTTTTAATTTTGTAAAGAAATAGTTTCTTATTTACCACTTAAATCATAAAAAAATGTGGTCATCTCAAAAATCCTTTAACATGTCACTTTAATTTGTTAATTTTCATTTAAAAAAATGTACGTTCAAATTCTTCACTAACAGTACTGTTACCGCTTGCAAATCTATTCTCCATTTTATGAAAAAATGCTTTCTTATTCACCACTCCAATAAAAAGTATGGTCATGTGAAAAATCCTTTAACATGTCGCTTTAATTTGTTTATGTTCATTTCATAAATGTACATCCCAATTCTTTATCAGCAGTTGGCAGTTATATGAACGCTTATAATCCATTCTTCATTTGGTAAAAAGAACGGTTTTATTATTTACCACTTTAATCAAAGAAAAGTATAGTCATATCAAAAAACCTTTAATATGTTGCTTTAACTTGTCTATTTAAATTTTTATAAATATATATCTACTCTTTATTTGATTAAAAAACTACTGGAAAGATAGGGTTATGGTTATAACGACAAGGCGGCGTCGCCTTTGGTACTGGGATGATGACGAGAGTAAATATATGTTAGAAAAAAATAAGCCGCATCAAAGTTATGCTCGTCATTAACAACAAAATAACGTTAAATGATATTTTGGTACCATGGGATACCCACTCGAGCTAATATAAAGAAATCTGTATTCCCAGACAAATCCTAGATATTCTGTAGAGTACCAGTACACGCGAATCCTTATATTTTTTATAAAAAACAAGGCCTTGGCGCCTATAGTGAATTGTCTTTCATAATCTAATGTGGTTTTGACTGTTTTATAACTGTGAATCACACTTTTCAAAAGGCAAAACGATACAACATTTAGACATGGACAAATATATACATACATGAATTACGACACTGTAGGCAAATAGTGATAATAAATACTTACATGTTTTTATATTTGCTCTTTTCGGATAACCATTGATAATTGATATTGATATCAGCGTTCTGTTCGTAGCTACGAAATACTACGTACACTAAAATAAGGGAAGTCAGTTCCACACACATTGCCACACCAACTGGAATATAGAACAGAGATTGGACTCTCTCCTTATCTGAAATAAATGATTTTTTGGAGAGAACAGACTAATAAATATATATTACTCATAATGAAAAATCTCTGGACGCAGCAAGTGCGTTATGGTAGCGAATTTTCCTTAAAATATATTTTTTTTAATAGCAAATATCTTTCTTTGATGAAAGCAGGCATCAAACTTGGTTGCCTATATAGTGAAAAAAGTTTTTTGAAAAGCTTTCGGGAGCTAAACAGCAAATTTATCGAAAATTCGCTACCAAAACGCAACTTACTGCGTCCAGTTTTTTTTCTTACTAACGCATCATATTTCTATAAAAAATGCAAAAATGCATTAACGAATTTGTTCTACAAAAATTAGTTAAAAAAAAATTATACACCCCTACTCACTCTCGGTCCCGGGCTAGGCAGGTTTCTGAAAACAGTGTTTTGAAAAGCGTTCGGGAGATAAACTGCAAATTTACCAAAAATTCGCTACCAAAACGCACTTACTGCGTCTAGATCTTTTTCTTACAAACGCGTCATATTTCGATAAAAAATTCAAAAATGCATTAACGAATTTGTTCTACGAAAATTAGCTAAAAAAATTATATATCCCCTACTCACTCCTGGTCCCGTAACTTCCTTGGGGAGTGTAAACAAGACATTTTTTGGGGGAATAGGGGTGCGGTGCGGGGTAGGCAGGGTTTAAGGGGGATATGGCTTCAAGCTGTGAAAAAGACAACTTTCAAGCCCGTTTTATACGCATTTTCGGCTCATATTTCCTTTTTACTACCTACCCCACCCAGCACCCCTATTCACTCCTGGTCCCGTAACTTCCTTGGGGGATGTGAACAAGACATTTCTTTTGGGTTTTGTGGATCCATGGGGGGGGGGTCTAGGCAGGATTCTGAAAACAGTTTTTTGAAAAACGTTTGGGAGCGAATCTGTAAATTTACCGAAAATTCGCTACCAAAACACACCTACTGCTTCCAGATTTTTTTCTTATAAACGTATCATATTTCGAGAAACAATGCAAAAATGCATTAATAAATTTGTTCTACGAAAATTAGCTAAAAAAATTATAGACCGTTAAACTATAAACTTCACTAAACCCATAAATAAATATCCAAAAAGGCACCAACTTAACTAAACTGACAGCCAAAGCATCAAAGAAAGGGTCTATTTGAAATTGATATTTTGTAAACATTTTAGTAAAATGGAGGGCAATGACGGTTGAATCTGAAACTTAAGGGTTTGCAGAACACTCTTCTTGCAACGTTTTCTTTTCACAATCGGTATGTGTTTTACATTCTTTGCCTAAACATTGCCAATTTTGACATTTAAAATTGCGAGTTTGAGGTTTTGAGGAAAACTCCAAAATTTGTTTCTTTAACTGCCCATAACTTCGTTGTCACTGCTGGAAAAGGCGAGGCCCTGACACAACGGTGCTACGGTGATTTTTACGGATGATCACTGTTGGAAAAGGTGAAGCGCTAACCTGACTATTAGCCGCCATGACAAAAGTAGTTGCAGCCGGGAAGCAGAACCCGACTAGACTTGATAGGCCCCCGGTGAGCTGGCTGGTAATGGGCGTTCAGATACCATGAGGTGTATTGATTGTCTCTCTTTACATGTCGAGGGTGGCGCTGATGTTCCATGCCAGTCCAGGGATCCGAAGACTAAAACGGTAACTCCGTTTAAGTGGTGACTATTAACCCAATAAAAAGAAACCTTGAACCACAAAAATGGCCTCCTACACGTAAAACCCTAATTCAATCGTCATCCATGTCATTAGTCAGCGGTTTTTCTGGAATAATCTTATTTTCAAAAAAATGTTGTGTTACCTATGTAAATAAATGTTGCTATACATATTGCATTTAGAGACCTTTGGCACACTAAGTGAGTGGCGAACGTGTCGCCACCTAGTTTGGAACCAAGTACTATGTTGTCACGCCCGCTCCAAATAACACAGAGTATTAAAAATAGAGACGGTATACAACTAACTAACAATTTAAAAAATTGTTAGCCCTGGCCCATTTCTACCCCAATATAGGGACAAAGTATGTAAGACTAGATGCACTCCCGCAACAATTAGAACCGTAGACCGGTTTCGCTCTCATTAGAGCTCTTCAGTACGGCATACTAATTGCAGCAAAAATGCACCAAAAATAACACGGCTATCGTATAGCCAGTCTTAAAACACTAAGTGAGTGGCGAACGTGTCGCCACCTAGTTCGGAACCAAGTACTATGTTGTCACGCCAGCTCCAAATAACACAAAGTGTTAAAAAAATAGAGACTGTATACAACTAACAATTTAGAAAATTGTCAGCCTGACCCATTTCTACCCCAATATGGGGACAAAGTATGTAAGGCTAGATGTATTCCCGCCACAGTTAGAACCGTAGACCGGTTTCGCTCTCATTAGAGCTCTTCAGTACGGCATACTAATTGCAGCAAAAATGCACCAAAAATAACACGGATATCGTATAGCCAGTCTTAAAACACTAAGTGTGTTAGTGTTTGAAGACTGGCTTTACGATAGCCGTGTTATTTTTGGTGCATTTTTGCTGCAATTAGTATGCCGTACTGAAGAGCTCTAATGAGAGCGAAACCGGTCTACGGTTCTAATTGTTGCGAGAGTGCATCTAGTCTTACATACTTTGTCCCTATATTGGGGTAGAAATGGGCCAGGGCTAACAATTTTTTAAATTGTTAGTTAGTTGTATACCGTCTCTATTTTTAATACTCTGTGTTATTTGGAGCAGGCGTGACAACATAGTACTTGGTTCCGAACTAGGTGGCGACACGTTCGCCACTCACTTAGTGTTTTAAGACTGGCTTTACGATAGCCGTGTTATTTTTGGTGCATTTTTGCTGCAATTAGTATGCCGTACTGAAGAGCTCTAATGAGAGCGAAACCGGTCTACGGTTCTAATTGTTGCGAGAGTGCATCTAGTCTTACATACTTTGTCCCTATATTGGGGTAGAAATGGGCCAGGGCTAACAATTTTTTAAATTGTTAGTTAGTTGTATACCGTCTCTATTTTTAATACTCTGTGTTATTTGGAGCGGGCGTGACAACATAGTACTTGGTTCCGAACTAGGTGGCGACACGTTCGCCACTCACTTAGTGTTTTAAGACTGGCTATATGATAGCCGTGTTATTTTTGGTGCATTTTTGCTGCAATTAGTATGCCGTACTGAAGAGCTCTAATGAGAGCGAAACCGGTCTACGGTTCTAATTGTTGCGAGAGTGCATCTAGTCTTAGACCTTTGGCAGTTATTTTCAAATTCTACTGCTCTTTGTTGTTTTGGATTTGAAGTGTGCAAAATATTGTGCTTTAAATACGATGTGCAGTACTTATGAAAATTCGCGGCAGGGGAACCCCGCTCTGACTCTAAAAGTGTTTACAAACTTATAGATTACTTGAATAATATCTAGCAGCGTAAAATACGTCGTCGAAATATCGCTTTATAACTAAGATACTATTTCCTACATAATAGTTTGTGGCTCAGACAAATACGTATTTAAATAGGGATGATTTATGACAGATTTCGTCATCAAAGTGGTGACAAAGAAAATCCGTTGACAGAGTTTTCATAAACATTTTTTTTATTGCCAGCCGTTAAGGAACAGCGGGTGCAGCCTGAGTCGAGACGACTGGTGATATGTACGCTCTTTCCAATAAAAAATGCGCTTTGCGTTTTAAAAGGAGACACGACAAAGCACACCAGCGAACTGAGAGTCGACTGTGCACCCTGAGCGAGCAAACAGCAATTAGAAGTCAGTGGTCTGGTAACTTTGCGAGAAACAACATATGTCGGCTGAGCACTTTGCTAGAGAGAAGAACGTGATTCGGCTGGCACCAACAAGAACGATAACGTCGTTACAAATTTAAGGTACGCACCAATTTCTTCTTTTTTCTTTAATATCGGTCTATTTCCGCGACTATGGCCAATCACCGAAGCCAGGGAGCAGTTTCGTTTCACCATCTCGGAAATTTTGTCGAACCCCTGCCTTTCTGTGTGGCGGGAACTTTAACGTGACCCGAAGACTTTACGCCCCCTCCGAAGGGCGAAACGTGTAGACATTTAACTTGCTCAAATACAATGCCAGAACCTCGTTTGATATTAATGTTGCAGTATGTACTGAAAAAGTGAATAGAGAACGCTGGGATCGAATCCGGTACCCTTCGGTTCAGAGGCACACGTTATAACCACTGAACCACCGAAGCTATGTCCGCATCTTAAGCGATGAGGTTTTTAGTTTTGGGTTTCAATTAATTTATAACTTTTAGATTTTTAAGTTTTGAGCTTAAGTTTATGAGATTTCGGCTGTTGGTATGTGGCTCTTGAATTTTGGTCTTAAATGGGAAGGAAGAAGTTTGAGAGAAATTTTCTTGGAGGCAAATCAACTGGTTACAAATAGCGGCCGAATCATGTATCAACCTTTTGAAACTGAATTTGTTTCGTTATATTTTTTACCTTTACAATGTGTTTTTGGCAACCTGATCGAACAAATATGTTGTGAATTTTAAGTAATTTGGAGTACATTGTTTAGAGTTTTTTCCAAATTAAAAAGAAAATCTTAAAGACTTGCATTGAAACGACTTAGTGGTTAAAGTCTAATGCCTGACAGACAGAGTCGTCACCTGCCACGCGTAGATTGATTCATACAACATGTATAAACCATACATCAACGCTAACCAAACTAAATAAATAACAGGAATAAAACATACTACGCGAACCAACCATCGTAAAAGCTCGGCCACAAATATGGAAAGTGGCAGACGACATGCAACTAAAAATTTGCCAAGTGTTTGTTATTTAACTGGGGATTTAATCAATTTTTAAAATACACTATATTTGTAGCTTGATGAGCGGTTCCAAATACAGTTTTAGCACATCATAAATATATTATGCTATAGTTTTGGACTGAAAGTGTAGCATAATATAGTAGAAATCAAGTCAAGTCTCTATAAGGTGGAGGGTAGGTTAGTTTAGATGAGCAAAAAGGATCAGAATTGGCCTAATTGGCAGTAAGCATCCTACCTTTTTTCTTTTATCTTTAAACTTAAACATAAGACCTCATATAAGACCGAAACAGTCGTGGAATGTGTTTCAATAGTAATTCTACTAATTCTGTAATTAATTGTTACGTATACTTTGAATATAATATCCTGGGCATGAAGACTATCTGAAGTATCATGTAAACAAAACGTTAGTTAACGTATGCTTAGATGGCTCAGGGACACCGTGCTTGTCTTTTAAGTAGAAGGTTACGTGATCGATTCCATCTCGATGAATGTATGCCTTTTTTATTTTATTTTGACATTTGGAGAAACAATAGTGCACAGATTTCATACGTATTGAACAATATCTAATTTTTGTTTAAAACACCTTAATAACTTTCTCACCTTCGAGTCTGAAATTATAATTTTCAGCAAACATTATAGCGAATTTTTATTAAACGAAAATTCGCTAATAGGGAGTGATCGATGGTTAGACTTTGCAAAAAAAATTTAAAATGAGCGCGAATTTGGACCCGATATATATATACACACACACACACACACACACACATACATGTGCTCGTATGTTTGCAGGGACACACGAAAACACACCAACTTGTGGGATCTTAATGTTTGAGATGAGTCGTGGATGTAGATGTATCTCCAGATGTGGATAATTCGCGCCAAAATACTATACACACGCTCGTTTAGAAAATATTTACAAATAAAGTGAGGTCCCGCAATTATGTTTAATGCACACGTTGTGTGAAGACCCCTTAAATATGGATTATGTTTGAAGTGTGTATAAGACCCCATAAACCATACTGTTTTTTTTCTACAAACATAACTGTGTTTCTGAATTACACATGGCAACAAAAAAACCAGTTTAAAAAAACTGTCTGGCTTGTGTGCGTGTAAGGACCGACAAATATAAGGGGAAGGGTTTGTTTATTAAATGCTGTGTGGAGGCATTGTATAGTTGATCACATTGACCTTGTGCAGTTATTCTGAAATATATTATAACATATATCTTTTAGTGAATTTTCCTACACTTTTGAATTTTAAAACAATTCGCGAACTAGTACCTCTAGAACCCATGTATGTGGTCAGTTACTATCTTGATATATATATATATATATATATATATATATATATATATATATATATATATATATATATGTATATATATATATATATATATATATATATATATATATATATATTTCTGTGTGTGTGTGTATCACCCCGGTAACTTAAAAAATAATGGGCCACCAAATTGGGTATGTGGCTATAGGTTATAAAAAGTCTGGACGCAGCGAGTGCGTTATGGAAGTTAATTTCCATAAAATGTTTTTAATTCAAGCAGGCATCAATTTAGTTACCGGTATAACCTATATAGTAAAAACAATTTACCATATTTTACTAAAATACCGTATTGTTTGAAAATGTACAAAAATTTTCAGCAAATAACTTTAACTTTAACTTTAAATACTTCTGAGAAAACTGGTTTCCTAGCATTTAATGAAAACACGCTACCAAAACACACTTACTGCGTCTCGATTTTTTTTACGAACATGCATCATATTTCTATTAAAAATGCAACATAATAGGAATGTTCGAAAAAAAAATTGCAGTTATCACCTACGAATTATGGGCCACGCTGTGATTTTCAAAATAATTTTATAAGATACAGCTCAAGACGTTATAATTAACGTATACAATTTTTCTCGTATCTTGCATAATAACAATTATATTGAGCTTTACCGTAGAAATGCGTCACCCTGTATATATGTAAACAGATAAAAACTGAAAGTAAACCCGGAATATTTTAGTAAAATAAAGGTCGATGAAGGCTTAAGTTGAAACTTAAGAGCACTCTTCTTGAAACATTTTTTTTACGTAACCGGTAATTATTTCATGTTCTTGCCTAAATGTTGCCAATTTTTACGTTTCAAATCGCGACCTGGGCGTTTTGAGGAAATCCCCATTTTTTTTTCTTCAAATGCCTATAACTTTTTTGACTTTTAACTTACAGATGAAAATTTTGGTACGTCGTTCACTTTTTATAATACAGACATACGTACCATATTTGGTTGGCCCTACTTTCTTATTCCCGAAAGAAATCACAATCCATTCCGGGAAAACCGGGCCGCATTTCCTGGCTAAGCAACTTATCCATAAAATGCTTACAAAATTTGATCAAAATCGTCCCATTATTTTTTGACTTTATATATATATATATATATATATATATATATATATATATATATATATATATATATATATATATATATATATATATATATAAATCGAAACAGACCCCAGATATGTGTTCTAGGCGCCTAGTTTTCGCTCATTTGAAGCAATATGTTAATTTGAAGTATAATTGCATATTAGAAAATGCTTATAACTATCGACATATAATTATTTGCGTTTATACTAGTTTTTAGTGAATTCAGTTAAGCACACGATATTTCATCAGTATACATACCTATATTATAGTTTATCTTTTTTTCGATTTACGTCGGATTATTTCTGCGACTGTGGTAAATCACCGACGCCAGGGGACAGTTTATCTGCAGTGTCCTGGAACTTTGGCCAAAGTCTTCTTTCCGTAAGGAGGGTAGGGATCTTTAACGTGCCGGATATCAGATGGTACATCAGTTGACGGCTCTACGTCG
Source organism: Tillus elongatus (assembly GCA_964006375.1). Lineage (NCBI taxonomy): Eukaryota > Metazoa > Arthropoda > Insecta > Coleoptera > Cleridae > Tillus > Tillus elongatus. Next base: position 27,378,674 of record OZ023263.1, on the reverse strand, counting down.
CTTCGGAAGGGAGGAATGTGCAGGCATCAAATTTCAAACACAATGCCACAACCTCGGTTAATCTTAATTTACAGTATGTACGGAGAAATAGAAATGTTTACCTACTGGACCACCAAGGATGCTTATATTATATTATGTAGTTGAAACTGGTAAACTAGTAAAAACTTTCTTTCTTTTTAGTAAATTTTATAATTTGGGAAAGGATCAGTTTAACATTTTTTAAGTAAATAGTTTTGTTAATGACCGCAAAGGGAAATTTTAAAATCCTAATAAATATACAAGGTGATTCAAATTCGAGCCTCACCAGGGGGATGTCGCGTATTATGAAAGATCGACGATAGGTTTAGATGCTGCAAAGTTGCGACATTTCGTGCCCTTTAATATCTCGCAGAGAAAGCCAAGTTTTGCAACTGTCGTTAAAAAAATTGTCAAAAAACTGAAAAAATGCAATTTTCAATTTTCGCCTCTCATTTATTTAAACTTGTATAAAGAAACGAAAAACCCATTCTTAAGTCATTTCAATATATATATATATATATATATATATATATATATATATATATATATATATATATATATATATATATATATATATATATATATATATATATATATAGGGTGTATATAGAGTAGAAATACTTGTTAGTGTTTAAAGTTTACGCCAGTAAATCAGCTAAACGTACAGGGATTAAATTGGTCGAGTTCACTAGGCGCCAACAGTTGAATAGGTGTGTAAACGTATGCGTTCATCAGCCCCGCTGAGCTTTTGTTGGAACTTAACTGTTGTCAATTTGTCAAAACGGAATGACAGACACAAGTTACACAATAGTGCTTGGAGTCAACTGTACGTTCATCAGTTTCTAACTGCTGAAATGTCTCGATAGTCAGCAGATGGGCAATTAACTCAGATCTTGGCGCCTGGTAAACTCTATGTTTAGAAAATTTATATAAGTTCAAACCTGTAAGAATAAAGAAAGTAGAAAAATTCACTATACAAATAAGCGCAAATACTTTGTTACGGTGATGTCACATATTTAGATAACACATGAAGAGTTTTAAAATCAAGATAGGTACCGAGACGAAATAAAACGTCACTAAACAAAAACTTAACAAAAATGTAGCCTCTATTCATCATGAGCACCATTTTAGATCAAATATATTCTAATAGGCCTTTCGATTTATGTAATTTTGATTACAAAATTCCATGCTTTGCAATATAGATAAAGATTAGAGCACGTCACTAAATATGTTTTGATTTAAATACAACTTAAGCGAATAATAAATAAACTTAACTCTCTACAAAATAATTAAATAATTCTGTAGACATGTGACAGTGTTAAATAAATTTTAAGATAACTAACCTGTTGCATATCAGCTCTTTTTGTAAAACTTTGGCCCTTTTTAGCTGGTCGAAAAGCATCACAAACACTGTTTAGTCACCCACTAACACTAATAAAGTCGTAAAGAATAATTTGCACTTGTATATTTAAATTCCCAAACAACACACTACTTTATACGTAGAAGATACAGAGTATCCCACGACGAACTCCCGCGATCCATTTCTCGGAAAATAGCCTTTGGAAAATTTCGAAAATTAGGCAGTTTACTGAAGTCGATGGGGGCAACTCGGCTAAAGTATTCTTAAGATTGTGGCACTTCCGATTATGCACGGTGTTGATGTTAACTTGCTTATTTTAAATAGGATAATCTATATATTGTTACATTTTTAACTTCTCCGTGAAATTTTAGACACATTCTATGTATAATGTCCTATACCGGAGTCCAACCGTTTTTGACATATCTCAAATTTTATGTCAAGAATGACGTTTGCAGGTCTAAACATAACTATCAGTTTATCCAATATGAAAGCCTTTATCATTTAATATAGGTTGGTTTCCTTGTAGAAGCTGATTTACTTTATTATTTTGATAATAAATCAATACAGGAAAATCAAAAACTCATATTGAAAATTGTATTGAAAAAATCGTTGAAACTCTTTTTTCACAAATAGAAATCCCCCGTTTTGATCATACTATCTTATTTGGCATTAAAAAGAGGGTAACTTTGTATATGGCTGGCTATGCCAAAAATTTGTGGTTTTAGAAATATTGGCAATTTAACATTTTATTATTGTAAAAATGTTATACGGCTTTCAAGTTTTGTTGTTAGTTGGCCATGACGGCTCAAAATAAAACTTTAGAGCACTACAGACACATCACTATTGGTTGTCATTTGACAAATACTTATTGCTAATAATCATGGCGGTGCGATTAAATTATACGCACTAGGATTATTTTTAAGGTGTAAATATTTAGGCGGAATGCAACAAATTTCGATCAAGAACAGAAACCGAATAGTGTTAAACGAATAATGGAAAATTACAAAACTTTTGACATCGCCAAGACAAAAATCTATAGAAGAAAACCAATTTATCCTACTAAAAGAAAACAATACCTACACAGGGTAACAACTTATTTTAATAAATGTTCAAAATTTCCATTTTGAACTTCCAAACATTTTTTTCCTCTTCGAGTTAGTTCTTCATGTAAGGCCGCTCTAATTGAATTTGGAGATGAGCTTTCGAACGCGCCATTCACCCTTGCCATACAGTCCCCCATCGTTTTCACTGGATTGAAAAAACGATGTTTATTATCGTTCCCCAGGTAAAGTAATCCAACACAGTCAAATAAGGAGAACGAGAAGGCCAGAGACAAGGCCAGTAGTTGGCAATCTACTTGTCATCAAATGTTCTTAGTAAACGAAACCGTTCTGTGGGGTAGGGCGCCATCACGTTGTTAAAAAATTTGCTTGTGTTCCTCTAGAGGTAAATTGCTCAAATATTGATGATTCATCTCTTCCAGAATATTTAAATATGTATATCTTAAAAAAGTTAATACATAATTTAGAATGGGGAAATAATTTGCAATGTATGGTTAATGACTTACCATTCAAGTTTTCTTAATAAATTATATTATATTATATTCTATCAGTTTTTACAGCACAAAAGACTAGCTAGCTATTTTGAAAATTCCGGGTTCTTACTGCATGACGATTTGAATTACTCCAAAAATAAGAATTTTGTGTGTTAAAAAGAACATTTTTCATAGATTTCGCTTCATCAGTCCTAATTATGCTGTCAAAAAAATCGAGAGTCGTCTTGTATCATCGTTCAAATGAATTTACAAAACTCTTTTCTGCGTATCCATTTCTCTCAGATGTTGAACCAAAGATATTGAATAAGGGTGGAAGTTGTGCTTTAACGGAATTCTGTGTATCAAGCTCTTCGAAAGTCCTCTCTGCAGAGCCACTTGTCTTAAGGATGGTATTTCTTTTATGAATTTTTGCCTTCACGGTGCCAAAAGTTTTGTAAGTTTCTATTATTCGCCGAACACTCCTCCGCGACGGTTTTTGTTTATCTCGATATCAGCAAATATTTGGCACGTTCTTGATAAAACGTGGTTACATTCACCATAATAATAAATAAATTTTAATAATCTTTGTGACTGTAATTCAGTCGCCTCGGCATCATTTTTATAAATAATTGTCAAATGACAACAAATATTGAGATTTTTGTAGTTCTCGATAGTTTTTTTTTTGAGAGACGTCGCCGTCATGATTATATAACGGGGTCAATTTGAATTTATTTATATATATATATATATATATATATATATATATATATATATATATATATATATATATGTATATATATATATATATATATAAATATATATATATATATATATATATATATATATATATATATATATATATATATATATATATATATATTATTGCGTTTATTGAATTAAATTATACAATATACAATACACAATAAGTCTATGACATGTGCTGTGTTTTTACAAAATTTAACGGGTTCATCCAAAAAATCATTGGCAATTGTGGACCAAGTTCACTATACTTCAAATTTTGACATTCTAAATGGAAAATATTTCTTACTTTAACTTCCTCCTCTCAATTGTTCTATTGTTACCTCCATTTACCAAAGTTCTTGACATCGTTATACTTATTTTTCAACCACGGGTCAACCTTAATAGCCCATATTTTTTTCAAAAATAATAAAATATTCTATGCCGAATGACATCGCTTTGACAGTAATATATGTATATGTCATACCGATAACTCAAAAAGTAATGGGCCGATTTTGATCAAATTTGGTGAGTACCTTCCTTTTGCAAGTGGTTTGGATAAGTTCGGTACCCAAGAAAATCGGCCCAGGTTTTGCTGGAAAATTTTGTGTTTTCTTTCTAAAAAAAATAATATCTCCGGAAATAACAGAGTAAGGGCAACGAAATTCGGTACGCGAGATAACAAGTATCATAATGCACACCATCACTTCTCACGAATGTCCGTTACATCTAACACGGACAACATATCAGATTACAGCGTAGTCAACATGCAGATAAGCACGTTCCTTGCATAAGTGCAATCTGACTATTCAGCAGGAACCGTGGAATCAGCAGAGTAGCACGTTGCATTCCGTGAATAGAGCCATGGGAACAGCAACCGTCGTCACCTTCCCAGGCTTAGTTTTAGTATAAATAAGATGTAATATAAATTAATTAATTCATTCTATTATAAGTTTCATAGCTGTTACTATGTTAGTTTAAGTTGTCAAATAAATATTTTTTAAAAAGTAAAGTGATGTGCAACAGTTGTTAATTGGCGCATTAGGTAGGATACAGCTGAGAAGTCAAGAGAATATTGGTTTCTGGTGTATCAACACTTAGCAGAAGAACCACGGATGTTCGTGCTCATTCTGATCTTCTTGTAAGTTGCTCATCCTTTACATTATCCTTTATATATATTTTTGTATGTCTGACATAGAAGAGTTAATTGAACAATTTGAAAATTCATTTGTGCTAGAACAGTCTAGTCCACAAACTAACATTAATAACGACAATAACCTAAACTCTAGTATTAGTAGAATCAGAGGAAATTATATTCGCCCAAGTAATTTAAATCTAAATATGGCAAATTTTAGCGATTTTTATTTACGTGTGATTCCAGAGTTCGATGGTGAGCCCGCAAACGTTAGCGGTTTTCTTAAAGCATGTGACATGATTATGAATCAGTTTTACACAATAGATGATCCTACTTTATATTTAAACCATTTTCTGCTTAATTTTATTCAGTCAAAGTTAGTTGGGCAAGCTAGATTAATAATTAGTACCAAGGTTATTAATACATGGCCTGAATTAAGAACCGTAATTGTACAGAATTTTACTGACCAGCGTGATGAAACCAGCCTTTTAAGTGAACTCTTAACATATAAACAAAAGCATAATGAAGACGCTCTTACTTTTAGTAACCGGTGTAGGCAGATTGAACAGCTTTTAATTTCAAATTTAACGTGTAATGAAGCTAATGATCAAATAAGGGCTCTAAAAGCTATTATTTATTCACAGCAGACACTTAAAGCATTTTTAGGTGGTTTACGCAACCCCTTAGGCATGGTGGTTCGATCTAGGTCACCCGAATCAATCGAAGCCGCCCTTAAATTTATTATCGAGGAAGAAAATTACGATTATCGTGATAAAATGTTTCAAAAACAAAACAATCAAATACCTAAAACCAATTCACAAAACAATTATAGACCACAAACATTTAGGCCGCCCATTCCACCAATCAATACCACACAATTTCAAAGGCCATTCCAATCGAACACTAATTCAAACAACCCATCGACTTCTAGATATGTTCCGCCCCCGTTCCCTTATCAATCTAATATTCCGAGAACACCACACCCTAGATTCCAACAACAAAATTTTCAAAATAGGAATAATTCCGAAAGAACGGACAATGCTAGCGGTCTGACGAGAAACACACGACAGAGTACGTTCCAAAATAGACGGTTCCCAGAACCAATGGATACTTCCAGCGGACTGACTAGGAATACAAGACCATTCTTAAACCAACCACGTAACACATTCCCATTTCAGGGAAATAAACCGAGCGTAATAGTGGAAGAGCTATTTAATCATGATGCTGAACCAAATAATTTAGAAAATGAACAGCCTCTGTTCGAAAATCATGAACATGAAAATTACGAATACGAACACTAGGAACATGAAAATTTTCAGGAAACGGGCCTCACAAACAAAAGCACATAATAGAATTGTATAACTTAAATTTGTGCCAGCTTCCGTATATAAAATTACCAGAATTAGATGGTTTAATTCTGATTGATTCCGGCAGTAGTACAAGTATTTTAAACCCAGACATAGCTAAATTACAATATTCAGATAATATATACAAAAAATCTTTCGAAATAAGAACCGCACACGGAAACTCAACCCATAAATATAGAGCAAATATTTTACTGAAGTCACTTGCAGATGAACCTCAAGAATTTTGCTTGTTTGATTTTAATAAAAAATACGTGGGTTTAATAGGTGCAGATTTTTTAATTAGGAATAGAGCTAAGATAGATTTTAATAATAAAAAGTTATACCTCAGTAATAAAATTATGGATATATTTTTCCCTTATGAATATAAATTGGAGCCTTATACTGAAACAAAAATTATTGTACCTGTCGACAAGCCCCAAGGAATCGGACTTATAGACGAGGTATCTGTAAACAACGCAACAATTTCAGAGTGCTTAGTAGAGTCCTCAGAAGGACAGGCTTTTGTAAATATAAGAAACCTTAGTAATAATTTAGTTAATGTTAGATTTAACAAGCCACTGAATGTAAAAGAAGTAAATAATTACGAGTCTGATAGCAACCAAGGTTTTAATCATTATAATAATCACGATAACGACTGGATGTCTCAGTTGAGGACATCACACCTCAATACTGAAGAACGCGAAGAGCTCACCCGATTATGTCAAAAGTACTCTGACATATTCGCGAAGGAAAACGAGGCGCTAACATCAACACATCTTGTTAAACACCGAATTCGTACAAAAGATGACATTCCAGTTTATTCCAAATTATACAGATACCCTGCAGTACACAAGGAAGAAGTAGAAAAGCAGGTAGATAAAATGTTAAGCCAAAACATTATTAGGCATAGTCATTCACCTTGGTGTTCTCCTATCTGGGTGGTGCCAAAAAAGGAAGATGCCAGCGAAAAGAAAAAGTGGCGAATCGTCGTTGACTATAGGAAACTCAATGAGAAGACTATCCCGGATAGATACCCAATACCAAAGATCGAGGAAATATTAGATAAGATTGGCAGAGCTCAGTATTTCTCCACTATAGATCTAATTTCTGGCTTTCATCAGATCGAAATTCACCCGGATGACATAGAGAAAACTGCCTTCTCCACTGACTCTGGACATTACGAGTATTTGCGCATGCCATTTGGCTTAAATAACGCTCCGGCGACCTTTCAAAGACTAATGAACAATGTCCTTTATGGCCTTATAGGTAAAATATGTCTAGTCTATATGGATGATGTAATTATATTCTCCACCTCTCTTCAAGAACACTTGGAGAAACTATCACAAGTATTTGACAGGTTCAGAAGATGTCAGTTGAAAATTCAACTCGACAAGAGCGAGTTTCTGAGAAAGGAAGCTGAATTCCTGGGCCACGTAGTGACGCCAGAAGGTATCAAGCCCAATCCACGTAAACTCGAAGCCATCAAAAAATACCCAATACCAAAAACAACTAAAGAGATAAAAGCATTTTTGGTACTAATTGGATATTACAGAAAGTTTGTTAAAGACTTCGCAAAGGTAACCAAACCGCTTACAAAATGTCTGAAAAAGGGCGCTACAATTAATCCTAATAACGACGAATACAAGGAATCCTTTGAAATGTGCAAACAACTTCTAATGAATAGTCCGATACTTCAACCTCCCGATTTTTCAAAGCCCTTCATACTCACTACGGATGCTTCGAATGTCGCACTAGGTGCCATCTTGAGTCAAGGGCCACCAAAAAAGGACCGACCCATTGCATACGCTAGTAGGACCCTTAACGAAACAGAGTGTCGATACAGCACGATTGAGAAAGAGTTGCTAGCCATTGTATGGGCAGTAAACTACTTTAGGCCTTATATATATGGAACGAAATTTACCATTGCGACCGATCATAAGCCTTTAAAATGGCTTTTTTCTCTCAAGGAGCCGAATTCAAAATTAGTCAGGTGGCGATTGAAATTGGAGGAATATGAATACGATATCGAATATAAGAAGGGTGTAAATAATAATGCGGACGCTTTATCTCGAATTGAAATTCACCCATTGGAAACTGATAATCAGTCGATTGCAAACAACGTAGACGAAAACGAGTGGTCTCAACGAGAGGAAACAAATAATGAAAATATCGACGAAGACGACAACGAAACTCACGACGACAACACTATAAATTCCAATCACGACTCATATTCAGCACCGGGCATTCCTATATTAGAGGAAGAAATTATTAATAACAAAACTAACCAAATTTTCTTTCAAAATAGCCTAGAGCCTGAAATCTCTTCCTTGCGCAAGGGCAGAAGAAATATGATATACGCAAAATTAAACCTAGAAGACCCAGAACAAATAACTGAATTTATTAAGCAATACTGCCTCCCACAACGGAAATATTACTGTCTTTTTGTCAGAGAAAGAGATTACGAGACGGTCAGTTCAGCTATTAATCAAAAATTCAATAATGAACAATCGCCATTATTCTTTAGGTGTGATAAGTTTTAGATGAAATTCGTAATGAAGACGAACTCGTAAAAATTATAAAACAATACCATGAAGGGACCACGAATCACAGAGGCACAGATGAAATTTATTTAGAAATAAAACATAAATACTATTACCCGAACCTGAAAGCAAAAATTGACGAATTCACACAAAACTGCGAACTTTGTAAAACCGCAAAATACAGTCGACATCCTATCAAAATTGCTTTAGAACATACCCCATCACCATCACGCCCTTTAGAACTAATCCACGTTGATACTTTTCAAATAGAATCCGCCCAATTTTTAACCATTGTAGATCCGTTTAGCAAATTTGGACAAGCATATCCTATAAAAAGCAAGAATGCAATTGAAATATCCAAGACATTAATAACGTTCTTTTCTCAATACAGCAACCCCAGGGTGGTAATTACAGACGCTGGGACTGAATTTACGAATGAAACTGTAAAAGAACTACTTAAATCATACCAAATACAGCTACATACAACCACACCACATAACCCCAACTCGAACGGTCCTGTGGAAAGATTTCACAGCACCCTAATCGAACACTACAGACTTTTTAAAATCAAGTTTCCTCAATTAAAGCCTAACGATATTATTCCATACTGCATTCTAGCATATAATTCCACAATTCACTCTCAAACGCTCAAACCCCCATTCGGATTGATTTTTGGATTTATTCCGGAAGTTTTTAATTACGATACGGAAGTAATTGTGACTCAAGACTTTAATGAAAGACACAAAAATTTTATGGATATTGTCTATCAAGTAGTTAGAGACAGAATCGAAATTTCCAAAGAAAGGATGCTCAACAGAAACAATAAAAATGTAAATCAACCTTTCAAAGACGGCGATGTAGTATATAAAAAGATAAGCCCGGGGTTTCACAAGAAACATCAAAACCCATTTACTGGCCCTTATTCTATAATATCCTTACTAGACCATAACAGAGCATTGATACTCAACCACAAAACCGATGAACAAAGTATAACGCACTTACGAAACCTTCGACTTTCAGGTGACCAGGCGGAGCCCAGCCGCAACTAGAAGAATTACGTAACAACCCTGGGTTCCTGCCCAGAAAACTTGGGACAGCACTTTCACAAAATGACAAGTGGACTTTAATACATATACATGACATGAAACCAGTATACGACGAATACAACAAACTCAAAGAACACTACGATATCATTACTAAATCTCTAAATGAGGAATTTAGAAAAGAATACCATAATTATCTTATAACCATCAACTACACGATACGTAACACCGATCAAACATTTGCTAGAATCTTTCCACAAACAGACAGACACAAAAGAGGCCTAATTAACGGATTAGGATCCGCTTTTAAATTTGTCACCGGCAATCTAGATGCGGAGGATGGAGAAAGAATTAATAAAGCGCTGGACGTGTTAGCAAACGATCAGAACGAAATGCATGAGTTAATGAGAGAACAAACCTCACTCACGATCGACGCCATAAACGAATTTAACAACACATTAACATCACTGGTTCATAATCAAAATCAAATAGCAGATAAAATCAATAAACTTCAGTATGCGACAAGAATGTTAATCGCTGACCAGTTGTCGGCTTACAATCGCTCTCAACTTCTGGAATTATTTACTCAGATAGGAATATTAATTAGCAATATAGAATCAATAATACTAACAACAGAAAATGCAATAACTTTTGCTAAATTAGACACGTATCACACATCTATACTAAACCCTAAATTTATAAAAAGAGAACTGGAAGCAATAGTTAAATATATAATATCCTCTGATTCAAGATTGATCACTCAGAACGATATAATTCTTTACGAAAAATGTTTCAAAATTAAATGCGTTCAGAACGATTACAAAATTATTTTCCAAATTGAAATTCCATTAATAGAAAAGTCAGACTATACATTCTACCAAATGTATTCCGTACCTGTACCAAACCAACAAAATTCCTACTCAATGATTATCCCACATTCAAAGTACCTTCTCCTCAACGAGCAGCTATATGCATTCAGAAGTCAACCATGCCAAGAGCTACAGAATCAACTTTACTTCTGCGAAGACGATATGAAGACCAGCGTAGACGACAATAGTCCATGTGAAGTCCGACTCATCACTCTACGAAAACCAATCGAAAGCTGTGTTCAAGAACCAGTCAAAATTGCGAAAACATCTGTTGCAAGATATGGAAATTCACAGTACATAGTAATCACACCAGACGATGCCAAAGTCAATCTAAAATGTCCGGACCGTGAAGAAAATAAGATACTTAAAGGAACTTATATAGTCACCCTTAAAAGCAAATGTCTACTTATGGTAAATGGACGGATATACAAACCAGGTCCAGGACCCACAGAAACACAACACACATTCGATATGCCAGTTCCAGAGCTACCCCAAACAGCACATACAATTCAGGTCGAACTTCCAAACCTGAAACTAGAGAACGTACCGCTTCATGATCTGGAAACCATCAAGGCACAACTTCAAGCTGAAAAGCAGAAGATTCCAACCGCCATCCATTTCCCGATGTATCATACAAGCGTCTGGACCATTATCATTTACGTCGGCGTGGCATTCATCGCCATCGTCTTGATAATCAAGTGCCTCAGGAGTCGTCTTTCAAGAAAACACGAAGAACAGAAGCCCACAGACATCCCCTTGCGAATCATCGGACCACAAGGCTCCGTCTCCTAATAGGGGGAGGAGATAACAAGTATCATAATGCACACCATCACTTCTCACGAATGTCCGTTACATCTAACACGGACAACATATCAGATTACAGCGTAGTCAACATGCAGATAAGCACGTTCCTTGCATAAGTGCAATCTGACTATTCAGCAGGAACCGTGGAATCAGCAGAGTAGCACGTTGCATTCCGTGAATAGAGCCATGGGAACAGCAACCGTCGTCACCTTCCCAGGCTTAGTTTTAGTATAAATAAGATGTAATATAAATTAATTAATTCATTCTATTATAAGTTTCATAGCTGTTACTATGTTAGTTTAAGTTGTCAAATAAATATTTTTTTAAAAGTAAAGTGATGTGCAACAGTTGTTAATTCGCGTGTTTGTAATATAAAGAGTGAACCATGTCCCATAATTTGCATTTCTAAATTTAAAGAGATAAAAGTTATGGGCAGTTAAAAAAAATTGGAGTTTTCCTCAAAACATGTGTTCTGCGAACCCTTAAGTCATTGCCCTTCATTTTACTAAAATATTTACAGAAAATTCATTTCAAATAGACCCTCTCTCTGATGCTTTGGCCGTCGGTTTAGTTAAGTTGATGCTTTCGCTGTACGTTTAGTTAAGTTTATGGTTTAACGGTCTATAATTTTTGGCTAATTTTCGTAGAACAAATTCGTTAATGCATTTTTGCATTTTTTATCGAAATATGATGCATAGAACCGAAGTTGGAAGAGAGTGCAAGCATAGATGTCATATGGGGAGAAATGGAGGAAGCCTTGATAAGGGTCGCAGAAGGTGAACTAGGTCATAAGCGGAAAACACAGAAACACAGTTGGATGACAGCAGAAATCATGGCGCTTTTCGAAGAAAGGAGAAGATGCATAAGTCAAGGATATCCAGAGAGCTATAAACACATCCAAAGACTTATTAGGTGGAAAATAAGAGCGGCAAATAATGACTGGTTAAAGAAGCAATGCGAGGATATAGAACAACTACAAGAGCTGCACGATGAATTTAACATACACAGAAGATAAAAGAGGTGTCCGGAGTTTACCGGAAGAGATACTTTTCTAATGTAGAAAACGAACATGGGGAAATTGCACAAGACGATCGGCAGCGAAGAGTTATTTGGGAGGAATATATTAACAACCTTTTCGACGATAATAGACCTGACATAGAGGTTGCGGAGGACGTAGACCTGTCTGGACCCCCTATCACCAAAGAAGAAATTGTAAGAACAATAAATACGTCAAAGGCCAGAAAGGCAGTTGGCCCGAACTGCATACCTGTCAAACTACTAAAAATACTAGACGACAGGGGAATTTCCGTACTGCACAGAATATTTAACAAGATATATAACATGGGGGAGTTCCCTGCCAAGTGGATTACATCACATTTTATCCCCCTGCCAAAAAAAGAGTAACGCAACGAAGTGCGAGGACCATAGGCTGATCAGTCTAGTAAGCCACACGTTAAATATATTCCTCAAGATTATTTACTACACAATTTCCATAAAATGCGAAAGAGAGGTAGGGTCCACACAATTTGGATTTAGAAGGGGACTAGGTACGTGAGAGGCTAAGAATTAGTAAAATGTTACGTGTGGTCAGTGTTACTATATGGTGTGGAGGGCTGGACGCTGAAGGTGAATACCATGAATAGACTTGAAACCTTTGAAATGTGGACATACAGACGTATACTAAAAGTCTCATGGACGGCCAGAAAAACAATCGAAGAGATCCTAAGAACGGTTAAAAGAGAACGTGAACTGGTGAACACCATCAAGCGCAGAAAAACAGCATATCTGGGTCACGTAATACGGAATGAAAGATACCAATTCCTACAATTAGTAATCGAAGGAAAGATCGAGGGGAAGAGAGGAGTCGGAAGTAAGAGGATGTCATGGCTCAGAAACGTGAGAGAATGGACAGGACTAAAAACTGTAGGAGACCTATTCAGCTCCATCAGAAATAGGGAAGAATGGGCACATGTGATCGCGAATATCCATTAATGGATAAGCAATAGAAGTAGAAGAAGATGCATGTTTGTAAGAAAAAAATCTGGACGCAGTAAGTGCGTTTTGGTAGCGAACTTTAATGAAATCCTTTAAATTTCAATAACTCAATTTGCTATTAACCTAAGGTTTGTTGGATAGGAAACCAACTGAAGTTTATTTTCGGAAAATTTTTGAACATTTTTAAACAATAAGTAGTTTTGATAAAATATGGTAGATTGTTTCTACTGCATAGGCTATACCAGTAATCAGATTGATGCCTGCTCGCATTTGCTATTAAAAACATTTTAATGAAAATTCAGTTCCATAACGCACTTGCTGCGTTTAGACTTTTTTAAATATAAAGTATAGTACTATTCTAGGAATAATTTTTGCTTTTGAAAAAAGCAGCAGCGTATTGTATTTTCATTTCAAATAGTACGCCAAGGTCATATTTATGTGGGTGCGGCTGGTTAAATGTAAAAATGTTTTTTTCCTCCTCAAATATGTGTATATAGCCCTAATTTAGACACACCAAATTTCATAAAAATAGATAATCTAGATCTTTTTTTAAATAGCAAGATATGATTTTTTTGCACTCACGGAAAGCACATCTCCTTCTTAGCAACGGCACTATGAAAATGTAATCGGGATTAATAAGAAAAAATCGCAAAAAAAGTTTCTTAAAAATTACCTTCAGTTGGATTTCATTAATCAATTTCTTATCAAGTTACCAATTGAAAAATTGTGATAGTATTTGCAGCTGCCAATTTTAAGCATTGTTTTCTGTCAGTTATATGTAGTTTGTAATACTTTAGAGAGCTTCATATTGGAAAATACAGAATTTATAGAAATGAATTATTATTATTATTATGGCAGAATTGAGCAAAAAGCTAAGAATTGATATATTAGTGATGTTGGGCTACGGTGACAGCAAGCTTTGTAAAGAAATGTGCATGTTTTTTCATGAGTCTGGCCACAAATTAATGAAGTGTATGTGTCTAGAACACTGAAAAAAATTAACGAAACTGGTAGTGTCAATGATAAGCCAAGAATAGGAAGACCAAAAACGGCTGTAGCTGGTAATAACGCATTAGATATATTGTTGTCTTTTTATTAAACCCACCATGTGTCTACAAATTAAGTTACTACATTACACAGCCTTTCAGGAAAATCTGTGGTAACTTTGCTAAAAAGGAAAAGAAAGAATTTCACCCATATAAAGTACAGCTAGTACAGGAACTTGAAGTTGGCGATTTTTAGAGGCGTGTTGAATTTTGTTACATTATGGCAAATTTAATGAGAAGCCGGACTTTAGTAGAAATTATCGTTATTGGTCTCAGCAGAATCGACATTGGATGCTGGAGGCTCAAACCCAACGACCACAAAAAAATTATGTATGGACGGGTATACTAGACAGTAGTAATATTGGGCGGTTATTTATTGAGGGAAATCTAACATCTGAAAAGTATTAAATTTTTTTAAGAGAAGAAATTATACCACAGTGGTTGCAGTGAGCCCAGTCAATGAAGTTTGGTTTGATAAATATGGAGCTCACAATCATTTTGGCAGACGCGTGCGGCAAAATTGGATGAAGTTTTTAGAGAAAATTGAATCAGGCGCTGTGATGCACTTAAATGAACTGCTCGCCCTCTTGACTTGACGCCATGTGGTTGTTTTTTTAGGGTCACTTGAGGAATGTTCTCTACAGAGACAGACCATTAAATCTGGAAGACCTGAAAGCTATAATTGTTGGCCAAACAAGATGGATTGTGTATTCCAGGTTAATTAGTTTAATAAATTTCTTTGAAACGCGAGTTCAATTATTTATTGATAATGGACAGCATTTTGAACATTGAGTTAGTTGACAAATATTATTGCTGTTTTGTTTTAGTTTTGTTTTGTCAGTCTCTTTTAGAATTAAAGTTAATAATTAAAGCTAGTTGGCCTATCATCTGCAGTGAGTGATTTTACAGCATTTGTTATGTTGCTTATGCGTACAGGGTTGGTTTTAAGCGTGCTTCTGTTGAAAAAAACATTTTTGCGATCATCTGCATAATTACATTAGTTTTTTCTAATTGAACCTCATTACATTTTTATAGTGGCGTATCAAGAACTAGACGCTATTTCCGAAATCGCGAAAAAATCATATCTTGCTATTTAAAAAGAAAGATTTAGTTGCCATAGCAACGAAATTGTTTACGCTATGATAAATTGAAGATCGTCACTTTGTAGCAAAAAATATGTCGAAAAGCTTTTAAGTTTTTTTTTTTTTGAATAAGGAATATTTCTGTAAATACAAATCCATCCTATACTAACCCTATAAATATATATATATATATATATATATATATATATATATATATATATATATATATATATATATATATATATATATATATATATACATACATACATACATACATACATACATAAATATGTGTATGTAAAATAATATATAAACTAATGTTTCCATCCCAAATATGAGTTCTGTTTCGTTTGAAGAATAGAGTAAATGTTTTCTATGAAATTTCCCTAATAAATAAATTTAACAATATCTCAATATTCTTTGAAATATAACATACTACATAAAACCCACCGCTATCTGCTTTAGGGCCCAAGGAAAAATGATGTACCGTTATTCCCCGTCAACAACCCTTGCAGATGAAGCAGTAAAAAATAACAACAAAGACGCTATTTATAAAACCAGGGACAAGTCACTTGAAAACAGATCACTTACTACCTGCACGGGGTAAAAAAAAATTATATTTATCGGGACTTACACAAATTTTACCAAACAGTTGTCGGGCCTTACACACAATTACGTCTGTTTCAAAAATTGACCACGGAGGTCGCTTTTATCAGTCACTTTTATAGGGCCCGACAGTTTTAGTAACACGAACTGAAAAATACACACATGCATATAGTATGTATATCAGGACATCGTCAGAAAATTAGTTATTTATACTATTTAAGAGGTGGAGAATCCGAAAAACCACGTCTCTAAATTGTCGGGACGCGTGTATGGCCCGACAAGTTGGGAAGACCCGACAAGTCACGTCCATGCATGTGGTTTGTCCTCATAATTATACGGGCACAAACACACACACACACACACACACAAACATATATATATATATATATATATATATATATATATATATATATATATATATATATATATATATATATATATTATGGAATAGCAGAGATTTATGGTAAATGAAGGTGATGGTTGAAGGGTTTTCACAATAAACAATAATATATATATATATATATATATATATATATATATATATATATATATATATATATATATATATATATATATATATATATATATATATATATATATATATATATATATATATATATATATATATATATATATATATATCCCACTGATAACTCAAAAAGTTATTAACCGATTTTGATGAAACTCAGCAGGAATCTTTCGTTTATTAATAGCTTGCATGAGTTTGTTAGCCAGCCCTATCGGACCAGTTTTTCGAAAAAAAGTTTGTATCTCAAAAATAACAAAGTTATTAAATTAAAATGGGGTGATATATTTCACCCGTAAATACCTTACTACATATCAAAATTCAACTTTCTAGGTATACAGAAAATTGAGTTGTACAAATTTGAAGCATGTAATGAAAATAAGGCATTTGTTGCGCACCGAAATTATATTTTTCATTCAATATGCCTACATGTCTGTATTTTGTAGCATATTTGTTATGAGTTTAAATATACTTACCATTAAACGTGCATAGACCTGAATGGTAGTCTCCTTTAAAGAAAGAGTTTGGTACTGCAGGATTGCCATCGTGTACCAAACATATCAAGGAAAGTAGAGGAACCAATATGGTTATTGCTGCATAAACATATTTGCGTCTTCCGTCTCTCATATCTGAAGAGTAGAAACTGTAAAAAAGTATTAGTAAATCGTTAAAAACCAAAACTACCTCAGTGTAAAATTTTCAAATCTGTTTGAGCACTAATAAGTACATTTTGATAAAATACCACTACACAGCAACCATCTTTTGGCAATTTTTTCAAGTTCACTTATGGACCGGTAACGATTGTGAGAATTTAACAAAATGTTATTTAATCAGCGGCTTCTAGAACACCAAGAACCCATATTTATGTATACAGGATGCCTCATATAAAACGAAACACCCTCAATATTTCACTCCACGTTCATTTTTTTTTAAATCAAAGAAACACGAGATGTCAGGGGGCGCACTTTTTATGATCAATTTCAACACTATAACTTGAACCCACTAGCGATGGCGAGACTCAGCCCAAAAGTTTTAAATAGAATATATAAGTGGAGTGCCAGCTCTTTTAAAAGGGCGTTGAATTACCTTGAAATTTGCACCCCGTTCGGAAAATTCGGTCTGGTAATTTCCAAGATTTTTTTTGTCTTATTGTCTACCAGCATTTGAACTGTGAATATTTGTAGGCTTATTCACACAGTGTTTTTGAATTTATTTTATTAGCTGGTAACTTACACAGATTTTTGAAGTGTCACCACTGACTGCCATGTAATCATGAAGGTCCTGTTTAAATTTTTTACGAACAGCCAACATTGTTCGATAATTATCTTCCATAAATCTTCTTAATCCTAGGGCTTTGTTACATAAACTTTGGTTTACATACATTTTGTGTTAACTGTCGTGACAACCTACTACCTGGTTCCGCAACGAGACGGCGACCCTGTCGTACATCTCACAATGTTCTAGGAGGCTGGCTACCATAGCCGTATTCTTTATAGGTGTGTTCTCGCTGTGATTAGTATAGTGCACTGACCAGTTCTAATTAGAGCGAAACGGGTCTGCGTAGAAACGCAACGTCATTAGAAAATTACGGTGAGACTACATCTAGCGTTACAATTTTAATGGGGTTAAATCTGTAGACCAAGCTGGCCACTAAATGGATCCCTCCGACCAATCCATCTTCCAGAAAACTATTTAAGTATTTTTACTCGCACATGATAATGTGCAGGAGCCCCATCCTCAAGCAGGTTGTCTCTTCTTCTAACACCCTGACGGTATATAAGATATAATAAATCACGATAAATATCCAGTCAAGTAATGAAAGTAGGACATATTTAATGGTTTATAAAATTGCCCGCACACACATTCAATTTTTGCGGTCTCTTGGAATAATGTACCCTGTGAAGATGCGGGTTTTCGTCGGACTAATACCTGCAACTACTAAAGGAATTGAAATAAAAATAAATCAATAATTACTTTGCTTCTTACCAGCAATTATGTTTATTGACTGCCCCGAAAAGGCTGAGTCCGCATTCATCAGAGAAACAGATGTTATAGAGGATACAGGAATATTCTAGGAAGTGTGACATACGTTCGCAAACAGTCATAGTAATCTTCGCTAAGCTCGTGGACAAGCTCGATTTTACGTATAATGATATAATTTTTTAAGTTTTATTATTATGTTTTTTTAATATTTCAACAATACACCACAAGGGCTTACAGCCTAAAGACTATCGTACCGTGGGTGTCGACAAGAAGTAAAGATGCAACTGGTTAATTCTGGACTTGAAGGTTCAGAGGTTCGGAGGAGAAGGAAAAATATGTGCCGACAAGGAATTCCACAACTTGGAAGTCCTCGGAACAAAAGAACGGGCAAAACAAGATGTTCTATGTCTGGTGAACTGAACAGTAAAAGGGTGCATTCGCTCTGTTCTCCTGGTAGATCTGTTGGGGGCAGCAGGTGGAGGAACTATGGAAGAAAGCTCCTCTGAGCAGTGCCCGTGCAGATATCTATAAAAGAGAGGTCACCAACGGCACGTCGGTGGGCAAGGGATGCCAGCCTTTGAGGGAGAGTAGGGTCACCGATGAGACGTATAGTTCTCTTCCGAATGGAGTCCGGGATAGCAAGTGTAGAAGCGGCAGCGGCACCATATATGTGTGAGCAGTATTCGAGTTTTGGCCTTATTTGTGAAGTTTATAAGGTATACAGATTAGCTGGTGAAAAGTATTTGCGATCCCGGAAGAGGAAACCTAATTTCTTAGCAGCAGCTTCTGCAATTAATGTGACATGTTGGTGCCAATTGAGATTTCGATCCACAGAAATGCCAACAAGTGAAAAGGACTCATTACTTTGAATAACTTGGTTGTGCATTGTGATTGGTCTAGGGCTGGTGTATCTCTTATGAGATAGAAAGCAAGAGTGAGATTTGGTGGAGTTGAATTGTACAATATTTCCACTTCCCCAGTCCAATATTTTTTGGTGATCCACAGGGACAGAACCCTCCATGAGTCTGCGATCATCATCTAATTGGGCTAAAGAGGCAGGCTTGGAATACTGTATATCTGAGTGGAGGGTGCTATCGTCTGGGTAACTGTGAACTGGGTTAGATGTGCTAGAGAGGAGGTCATTGATGTGGAGAAGAAAGAAAGTAGGGGCTAAGGCTGAACCTTGCATTAATTGGATACAGTTTAGAGGAATGGCCATCCACGGCAACAGAAATGCTCCGGTTGGAGAGGAAATTTGCTATCCAGGTACAGAGTTTTGGTGGTAGGCCATAGGCCGGAAGTTTATTAAGCAGCGCTGCGCGCCAGACCTGGTCGAATGCTTTGGATATGTCTAGAGCGACAATTTGGGATTCACCGTGTAGTTCCATAGACTTGTTCCAAGAACGGGTGACAAAGGAAAGGAGGTCGGCAGTTGATCTGCGCTGACGGAATCCATACTGCCTGTCGTGGATTAGACTGTGTTTTTCAAGAAATTTTAGTAATTCGGTGTTTATAAACTTTTCCATCACTTTAGAGACGACTGAAAGGCGAGAATTAGGCCTGTAGTTTCTAGGAAGTGCTTTGGATACTTTCTTGGGGGCGGGTTGTACTCGAGCAGTTTCCCAGTTACTAGGGAATATGCCTCTATTGTAAGATGTCTGAAACAGACGAGTCAGGAGAGGAGCAAGTTCTGGTGAGCATTTTTTGAGAACAATTGCTGGGATCTCGTCAAGGCCAGAGGCTTTCCTGGTATTAGGAGAAGGGAGCATCTTTCGTGCCTGTTTAGTTTTGAAAGTGATATCCGTCATTTTATGCGTGACACTGGGGACCGTTAGTGGTTGAACATTTGGAGGTGCGTTGAGAGTAGAATTGCCGGCGAACAACGAGGCAAAAAGTTCAGCCTTGCCCAGGGCGATAGAAACAATTTCATCCCCTGAAACAGGAGGTGGTAACGTGCTCTTTTAGAAATTATTAGCAAGAGTCCAGCAGGGTTTGCTGCCGTTGGAGCTTGAGAGGACTGTGGTATTAAACGAGTTTTTTGCCTCAGAAGAATGCGGACATAGCTGTTTCTTGCGTCGTTAAATGTTTGACGGTTTTTTTTTGAGTGGGATTGTGTAGAAGCGTTTTCTGAGCTTTGACCTTTTCAAGTCTGGCCTTGTCACAGGATTTAGAGAAACAGGGCTTTTGAGTGGCTGAAGAGGTTTTCTGTTTACGTGGAATAAATCATTCCATGCTAGCTTGGATAATTTCGGTGACGTTTTGTAAGATATCAGAGGGGTCAGGATGAGAGAAGCAGACAGACACCCATGGAAATGAGGAAAAGTAATCCCGCAATCCGTCCCAGTTCGAGGAGTTGTAGTGCCAAACAATACGTGGATGTGATAACTGTGTGACCTCGCGTTGAATTGCGCAGGAAGCAGTGACCATGCCGTGGTCTGAGCGACCAAGGGGGGCGGTGACTGATGTCTTATAGCATTCAGGTTTTGTAGTAAGAAGGAGATCCAAGGGATTTGAGCTGTGTGTTGGGATGCGAGAAAAGTAAGTAGGTTGCTGAACCATATTGGCTAAAGAATTGCTGACTGCAAAGGCCTCCAAGAAGTAGGCAGATTGAGGCCTTAGAATTCATTTACTTTTATCTTCCCTTAAGCTTTTGAAAATGGCTCCAAAACAGGAGCCGAAGACTGTAGAGTGTAGACAGAAAACGAAACGTCGAGTTGTAATAAGTTTTGGACGCGGTTCAACCCGAAAATCAAGTATATCTTTATATTCAAAAATGTTAAGGTTTTTAAATTTTTTGCAAAAATTATTAGTAAAAAAATTCATCTGATGGCCGAACTTCGCTACAACAAACTAAAAACTAAATAACTAATCGCGTTTTATTCCTGATAATCAGCAAAAGCACATCAATTTTTTTGTAGGAGATGTTTAAAATACATGGCTTAAATGTGTTGGCAGCATCCTAATCGTAAATAAAATGTTTTCTAACGTTAATCAACATATGAGGCGTGACTGACCTAATCCAATCGTTTTCTTTTTCTTAAGCCAGTTAAGTCGCGTGGTTTTGTTTTGTATACCATAGTTTTCACATATCCCCATAAGGAGAAGTCTAATAGCGTAAGATCGGATGATCGTGCTGGCCATTCTAATAATCCTTGCCTCCCTATCCACCGATTTGGAAATATTAAGTCAAGGTACTGCTGGACATTGATTTGGTAATGTGCTGGTGCTCCATTCTACTGGAACCATATCACATTCGCTAAAACTTGTAGGTTTTCCCACTCAGGATATAAGTTTGCTAAAGTTAGCACGATATTGTTTTAGAGCAGTGCTAAATAAATAACTCCATTCAAATTGCCATTCATGCAAAATGGACCAACGACATGGTTTCCAACTATTCCTGCCAAAACATGAACCTTTTCAGGATATTGCGTATGCTCTTATGCCGTCACCCAGTTTATTTTCTTTATTCTAGAGTAGCGACAATTTTAACAATTAGCATGACCTTGGAGTGTAAAACTGCACTCATCAGAATTGCTGGATAACCTTGTTATCTAACATTCCCATCATTTGTTCACAGCATGACGTTCTTCCATTAAAATCGTCTTTCTTGAGCTCCTGAGTTCGTATCTATTTATAGAGATGCATTTTGTTTTCCTTTAATATTCGAATAATCGACGAATGGCTAACATCCAATGTTGTGGCTGCTTGTTGACTCGAAGTATATGGATTTCTTCAAACACAAGCATCAAATTTGGTGTCATTACTCAGTGCATTAAAAGGTGTTTTTTTTTGTATTTGCTTTACAAGTCAAGGTTCGTGAAATTGCTTTTCATTTTAACTAATTGTCCCACGGGGTATAGGCGGCAGATCGGGAAATTTTTGATCAAATAGGAGAGCAGCAACTTTGATCTTTGATGGTGTTTTATCTCCTTAACCAATCATCTGTAGAATTGTTATTATATGCGTTTCTGTTAATTACACATAGTTCTGGATTGCAGTTAACAACTGACAACTACTGTCATGCAGCAAGTTGATAAGGAGTTTTAAACAAAAATAAGCTTGACAACTATGAAGAATGTTGATAACTTTTTCTGTATTCTTTTTAATTGATGTCAACTACTGTCATGCAGCAAGTTGATAAGGTGTTTTAAACAAAAATAAGCTTGACAACTATGAAGAATGTTGATAACTTTTTCTGTATTCTTTTTAATTGATGTCGTCCAAAAACGGCAATGTTACTCGAAGGGGGTTAAATGTAGAGGTTAACTTTGTGTTTATATATATATATATATATATATATATATATATATATATATATATATATATATATATATATATATATATATATATATATATATATATACAGATCTTTCTGAGGAATAGGGTTGAAGATTTGTAGGCAGATTGAGGCCTTAGAGTGTTCTTATATATTTCCTTTACTTCTTGAAATTGGCTCCAACACAGGAGCCGAAACGTCGAGTTTTAATAAATTCTGGACGCGGTTCAACCAGAGAACCAAGTATATCTCATATATATATATATATATATATATATATATATATATATATATATATATATATATATATATATATATATATATATATATATATATATATATATATATGAGATATACTTATATATACCGATAACTCAAAAAATAATGGGCAGATTTTGATGAAATTTGGCAGGTACCTTGCAGTACCGGTACATTTGTAAGTGGCTTGGATAAGTTCGTTAGCCAGGAAAACTAGACTAGCTTTTCCGGGAAAATTTTGGTTTTCTTTCGAATTTTTTCTCTGAAAATAACAAAGCTATGACAACCAAATTTGGCATATGTGTTTCTACTATCAAACTTATCCTCCGTACCGAAATTCAGATCTTTGCGTTAAAAGGAAAAAGT
This sequence comes from Tillus elongatus, assembly GCA_964006375.1. Taxonomy (NCBI): domain Eukaryota; kingdom Metazoa; phylum Arthropoda; class Insecta; order Coleoptera; family Cleridae; genus Tillus; species Tillus elongatus. The sequence continues at coordinate 27,355,149 of OZ023263.1, read as the reverse complement.
TATAAGCGTTTAAAGAAAAAAATGTTGGGTGCCACTAGTGATCAAAGGAAAGCACAAAAACAAAATATTTTGTGTGATTATCAAAACCAATTGAATATTACATAAAACGGTTAAGTTTCCTTGGCGCAAAAAGGTCAAGAAGTAGCAGAAAAAATATTTTGAAAATTTTATAATTTTTGTTTTTGAAACGTCAAAGTCGCGATTTGAAACGTTAAAATTTGCTATTTTCAGACAAATAACCTGAAGCAAATAGGGATTGTGTAGCAAAAATATCATAAGTGTGTTTTACATAGCCTTAGGTTTCAGCTTCAACCATCATTGTCCTTCATTTTACTAAAATATTATCGGAAAATCCATTTCAAATAGACTCCCTTTCTGACGCTTTGGCAGTAGTTTCAGCTATAGAGTCTATAGTTTATTAGTCTTTAGCAAATTGCCTTAGACTTATGAGTTATGATAAGATTTCTTCAAATGAGCGCGAACTAGAACCCCTAAGACCCATATACGCGGTAAGTTTCAGTTTTTGTCTGTTTACGCATATACACAGGTGGCGCATTTCTACGGCAAAACGCAATATATAAAAGTGTATTTGTTTATATACCAGATACGAGAAAAATTGTATACGTTAATTATAGGGTGTTTTGAGCTGCATCTTATAAAATTATTTTGATGATTACAGGCTGGCCCATAATAAGTCGTTGGTAATACACACTTTCTTTTTTTAATAGAAAACGTCTAATGTTATTGCATGTTTGCATTTTGCATTGAATTATAATGCATGTTTGTGAGGGAAAAAAATTGATATCGTTCATCGTTTTTGCGTTATTACAATTGTTTTGTCACATTGCAAAAACACATATCACAAATTATAAAAAGGCGTTTGTACCAATAGAGAGCTGAGCCCCGTGGAAATAATGGATTCAGAGAGCTTTTGGTTTGTATCACTCGTCGAAAAAATCGAGCTGTCGTATACAGCCACTCTCAAATAGTCACTGAATTTGAAAAGTTTTCGCAGAAATGTTTTTAGTGTTTCCGTAGAAATCATTTTTTGTAGCATTTTTATGAAATGTTGGTAATTAATAATAAATGTTGTAAATAAAAGTTGTCGATTTTTTTTAAAAATAATATATAACTTTTTTAATTTATTTTCGGAAAATGTTTGTACTTTTCGAAATAACAAAGCTATTTTAATGGAATGTGGTACATTGTTACTACTATATAGGTTATACTGCCAACCAAATGTCATTTTAAAACGAATACATATTTGACATTAAACAGATTTTTACGAAAATTCGCTAAGATAACGCACTTGCTGGGTCCAGACTTTTTAAATCTAAAATTGACATCGGAAACCAGTTCCAAAGGCTCTAAACTGCGCGCATTTAAAAAATAATTTCGAAAATTTGAAAGGCAAAATAACAACGATGTCTGATTTAACATGTGTACACACATAGTTCGGTTTAGTAAGATAAATGCAACCAAGAATTACTGAAACCTTACTGTTACGGTTACAAAGGCTACTTCAGACAATTATTATTAATTACACGGGAAACATTATTAATAGTTGCTTTGAAAAACTAAATATATTTGCTGATAGTACAGTCAAATAAAGCGAAAAAAGGCCGGATCTCGGAATGAAAGATATAACGCTGAAAATTTGCACAGACCTTCCTCTTGACATACTTTAAATTCCTTCAAACGTCTTATATAATCTCATGTACGCGTTTTGAGATATTTAAGGTCAAATGTTGCGAAAATCAGTTTCTTGCAAAGATCTCGTGTCCTATGCGTTTTTGAAGTTATTATAAAATTTGTGGAGCATAAAATTCCCTACAACGTGCGTCTTTACACTTTTTTGATCACTAACTGTTTTTGAGATGTCGCGCATATGACCATTAATATCTCAAAACGCTAGACGAGATAATATGAGACTTTTGAGGGAGTATTAAGAATGTCAACGGGAAGGTCTGTACAAATTTTCAGCTTATCATTCATTTTGAGGTTGGATCCTTATTTTATTGGACTATGACTAAAATAATGCTAAATACACATACTTACTACATCATGAAAAGTAAATCGAAGCACAAAATTGCTAGTAGACAGTGTGATGAAATGTATGCCAGTTGAAACAGGGTTCCTAAAAAAAAACAATGTCAGATTAAATTAGAAAGCTAAGTGTACAGGGTATCCCAAATTCAACGCTTTTATTGAGTATCTCAGTAATCAATAACTAGTTGAAAATAAGCATAGTCAAGTCATTTATGTTTATAAGAAATTCAACGGTATTGCTGAAAAGGGAATATTCATTACATTTAAATATTAACTAACCATAAGAGTCACTGTTTAGGTATAATATATTGTTACAAGGGCGTACCCAGCGAGGGGTATGGGTGGCAGCTGCCCCCCCCCCCTCCCGGAAGCCTGGAAGCAAAAAAAATCCTTATAAAAAAATAAACCACAAACAAATAGGATAATTATCGTACATCTCGCAAAGCTTTACACTGATCTAGAGCCATCTAGCGACTGGTAGCGAAATCTGTCAGCCAGTTAGTGGGATTCGAGAAAGACTGAGAGATCGCTAGAGTCTACAGGCGGCAGCCAATGAGAGAAAAGGAAATCTTCTAGAAAAGTCTCCGCCTTCCTCTTCGATCTAGAGAGTTCCGCATGTCCGCATCACTATATAAACTGACCCGCCCGCCGCTACTTGATCAGTATTTGTATGTTAGTTGAACTGTTGGTGTTTACTACTAAGTATTTTTTTAAACAACGAATTATTATAGTTTATTAGTTTACCTTCTTACTTACGTTTGGAGAACACCGAGGCTGCCTAAATGGATATAAGAAACTGGTTTCAAAAAGGTATGTTAAGTAATATCCCAATTTATGTAGAAAATAAAATTTTAAATTAAATTTATCATATAATATAACGAAAATTACTTCAAAATGAGATTTACACTTTATCAAAATTATGATTTTCATTCCTGAAATGAGTCGCGTAATGTGAAATACCATTATCCAAATCAAAACTTCTTTTGTGCTCTGAAATACGAGTTTAAAAAGTTTTTCCGATATAAAATTTATCGCAACTGCCGCAATTTAGTTGATAGACACATGATTTATTTTCTTTCAAACTCCTTGTTTTATTGTTCTTAATGTATTCATTGAGATTATTGTTTGTTCTGAACGCAATATTTAAATTAAAATTTGATAAAAATGATTTCAATCTATTGCTGGATTTATTGATATAGGTTAAAGCAGTGAATTTCGTATTGTCTTCAACTAACGGATAAGCCTGTTTTATTGAAATTTGAATTATGTCAAATTCTTTTATTTTCAGGCAGAAAACCTCTCAAACGGAAAAAGGATCAAGTTGACAGTAGTGGAAGTGGAAGCAGTGATGGTGATGAAGATGGAATTAAACTGACCGAATCATCGGATTCTGTGTCTATTATGGAACAAGGGTCTAGTAATTTTTTACGTCTACACGTAGCTGTTCCTGGGACATCTAAAACGATTGAAGAATACGATGGCTACCATGAAAATGACTTGGTCGTGCCCTTAAGTTGCCATCAGAAAAAGAAGGATTTGCTTACAAATACCTGGGTTCCACCATCAAATTACGATTTTGGTTCTGATGCCAGACATTTGAAAAGAAAATTTAACCGCCGCTGGTTAGATCAATATACTCCTTGGTTGGTGTACTCAAGTCGTTTGAAAGGTGCTCTATGTATGCACTGTGTTCTTTTTCCTCCTAGTATTGCTACAAGGAGTTTTGGGGTCATTCATGGTATGGTCATACGTGAAGTTTAAAGATATACATGAAGATTGTAGAAAACACGTCGGCAGTCACTACCACAAAACTTTAACAGCTGCTGCAAAAGCGTCCCTTGAAAATGTTCCAGTTGATGTACAGTTGCAAAGTGGTCACCAGAAGATGATTGAAGAAAACAAACAAATATTGTCATCAATTATTTCTTGTATCATATTTTGTGGAACTCATGATTTGCCACTTAGAGGAAAGGAAGGAGATGAGGGTGTTTTCTTTGACTTTTTAAATTTGAGAATTGACTGTGGTGATGTGAAGCCAGAGAATCATTTGGATACATGTCGAAAAAATGCAGTCTACTCTTCACCAAAAATTCAAAATGAGATTATTAGATTATGTGGTGAAGTTGTCAAAGAAAGAATTATTGAAGATTGTAAGCAAGCAAAAGCTTACGCTGTAATGGCCGATGAAACAGGAGATATCGCTGGAAAAGAACAGCTTTCTATGGGATTGCGGTTTTATGATGAGAATCAAGAAAAAATCAGAGAGGAATTTGTAGGCTATGTTGAGCTGAAATCTCAAGATGCCCCTACAATCGCTAGCACAATTCAGAGTTTTTTAGTTGATCAGAATCTTTTAGCAGAGAATTGTGTTGGATTTGGATTTGACGGATGTTCTACTATGGCTGGAAAAGAAGGTGGTGTACAGGTCATTTTGAAGAAAAAGTACAATAAATCTTTATTTTTCCATTGCTCAAGCCACAAACTAAATCATGTGGCCAATGATGATAGCAAACTACCGGAAATAAGAAACTTAATTGCAACACTTAAGGATACAATATCCTTCTTTCGTAAGTCGCCAGCCCGCAGGAATTCGGCTCCTAATCTATCAAGGCTCAGTGAGACCAGATGGTCTGAGAAATACAAGAGCATTAGAAAGTTTTCAGGCAGCTTCCATGAAATCGTCAATGCCGTAGAACATCTCTCGATCGAAGGAAACTATGCTACAAGAAAATTTGCCTATCAATTGCACTGTGCAGTTACTAAACCAATTTTCATCGTAGGTTTAGTCATGATTGCAAAGTACTCTGCGATTTTGAAACCCGTTGTGAACGTTCTACAAAGTAAAAATATGGATTTGATTATGGTGAGGAAACATATTGGTGCAATCCCTGATGTCATCAAGAAGGATCGACAAGAAATTGAACATGTTTCTGATGAATTACTTGAAAAATCACATGATATCACGGAGAAAGTCGGCGTTGAGTTAACAGTCCCACGAATTGTTCAAAAGCAAATACACAGAAGTAATCCGCCATCTGAAACTGCGACTGAATATTGGAGACGGTCATTGATCATCCCTTATCTTGACTCTTTAACTTCATCATTGAATGTTAGATTCTCACACGAAAATACACCTGCTTTTTCCTTATCCCATCTTCATCCTTCATACATGCTAAAAATGACTTCAAAAGATTTGGAGAAAAATGCAAAATCTTTCATGGAGTTTTATAAGTTGGGTGATATCTCTGCAGAATTAGATTTGTGGTACAATCTGTGGAAAAAGAAGGATTTAGCAGGAAACAAATTAAAGGATATTGAAGTGGCTGCACTTTTAGAGGAGGCTAATATTTTTTTTCCCTGCAACAAGGCATGCACTCCTCATTTTAAGTGCTTTCCCATCAACTACGGCTACTGTTGAACGATCTTTCAGTACCCTTCGAAGGGTAAAGACCTGGCTGAGAAGTACAATAGGAGAAGACAGACTGACTGGGTTGTGTTTGATGAACGACCATGCCCCCCCCCCAGTTTTGATCCTGAATACGCGCTTGTATTGTTAGTTTATGGTAAATAAGAAATATGTGCAGTAGCTACGCGAATTAGTCAATGATCGTGGAATAGGCGGAGCATAACAGTGGGGTATACGCTTATGTATACCAGGCAAATTAGATACTTGATTTGGTATCGGGTCTATTGAACCTACAAACACTTAATGATTACTTTGTAATGAATATAATGTAACGAGTAGTGGATCCGAAAGTAACGATTACACACGAGTATTGACAAGTAACGACGATGTCCATCACTAGCAAAAATGTGAATTATTTTAGATAGATTATAATAGCTTACATATGCAGTCAAATGTGAGATTAATGTCAGTAGTAGGTAATTCTGTATACAAGAAAGTACTTCGTGTTACTCCATTTCAAAATATCTTAATTAAGTTTTCAAGTCTTAAATCATTTCAAAAAATGTTACTTAACAGTTGAAGGTGTTATAGTTTAACTTGGCTTACCTAAGGCTTTACAAGTTGAGATAGTAGGCCTAGTTGAGGAAAGGATAGCAACCAAAAATAGGAATGTCATAGCTGTCATGGAACAATAAGCTACCTTACAGTACTTGTGGATACCGTATACTTTATCATTTATAAACAAGAACATCACATCAGTTCCAATCAGACAGAGAAGCGACACTATGGAAACTGAAATTGAGTTAAATGTTAAATTAGGTATATATTTTCTACAGTTATATTAAGATGTATTAAAAAGTACTTAGCCTACAACAAAAGATATTTTTGTTAAACAATGTTAAGGAAGCGGAGGATAAATTATAGAATAAAATCGACGAACTAGGCAAATATAGACATAGGTAACGGTATAATTTTAACTATATTAAACTCACAAAAATTAACATTATTAAATAACAAATGAATGAACTTATGTAGATTGTGACATGCTGAATTTTAATTCAACAGTCGTTTATGTTTACATGATTAAATTACAAGTATCGCGCCGTTACATCTGAAGTCTACATTGTAAAAACTTATTTAACTACCTCATTCTTGATATTAACTGAAATTAATCTCTTTTATATTTACAAACAATAATACTTATATTGATTCTTAATTAGTTTTACGACCTTCCGAATTGCTGACTGCAACATTCCTGCATATCTTGCAAATTTACTTGTTTACTGTTTACATACTGTGATATTTTCAATGTTAATCAATACGCAATATTTACATTCCTTGCTGTAAAGAATTAAAATGAACTACTTTTAATTATTATTTTAGTGTTTTTAACAATTATGTTTCTAGGGCTGTTACGGCCCTTCTGAAGACCTATCCTGTTCTCTGAACAAACAAAAACAATTTTGTTCAACGTCGTCTCTTTCATGTTTTAGTTACACATGTTGCAGAACCTTTCTCGTATAAAGGTATTCCAAACCATTAAAAAAAATTTTACCTTAGTCTTCAAAGCATCCCTTAATGACAAATGTGGTATGGAGATGGTCCAGCATGGCTATGAGGAGCTGGATAAGGGTCTCCGAAGCATCCCTCAATGACAAATGTGGTATCGAGATGGTCCAGCATGGCTATGAGGAGCTAGTTAAGGGTCGATATATTGTAGGCATGATGTTTGACCTGTCCCGTACATTCGATACGTCCTAAATTTGTAAGCGAGAAATTGTAGATAGAATGTAGAAAAGTTGGTCTCTGTCAATAACAAGTTTTCCGACTTATTTGGTGCAAAACTAGGTACACCAGAAGGAAGTATCCTGGAGCCACTCCTTTTCGCCCTGTATGTAAACGATCTCTGAGTTCAGGTCTCTTTCAGGTCTAGAGATGAACACACTAAGAGCTTCGGCGAAGTTTCTGAAGTAATCAGATTGAGGTTCCGTAATCGAGCTACAGCAATCCAACCTAACCTTATCCACCGCTGTAAGAATTAAGCAGATTGATGCCTGAGTGTTCATTTCCTTTCACAATTTCCTTAACCTCTTAAAAAACCGAAACAGGAGCCATAATGTCGAGATTTAATAAATTCTGGACACGATTCAACCCAAGACACAAATATATCTCATATATATATATATATATATATATATATATATATATATATATATATATATATATATATATATATATATATATATATACATATATATATATATATATATATATATATATATATATATATATATATATATATATATATATATTGACCCATAGAAAACGAGCCGACAGACATAACTGCCAGGAAAAGATTTTGTGGAAAAAGACCTGAAACACGTCAAGTTTGCTTGGGAGGGGGAAAACCTCCAAAACTTCAAGTCCAGAATTAACAAGTTGCCTCTTTCCACCTTGTCGACACCCACGGTACGATAGTATTTAGGCTGTAAGCCCTCGTGGGTGTTGTTGAAATAAAGAAAAAAAGATTAATAAACTTATAAATGTACCACTTTTGTCGAATTTAACTGACTTCTTATCTTTTATACAGCCCTATAGCCCACCTTTAAATAATGCTCGTGGTTTCAAACTATTTCTAAAACGATGAGAGGTAACGAAGTTTTAGATATTAATAGTGGCATCGCTTTACGAAGTAAGGCCTCGTTGCTTCTTTAGTAAAAAAAAAACGGAAAGTAAACAAAATAACAATTTAAAAAAATAGAAAAGCGACTTCACTAGGGATAACTGAAAAATGCATATACCGCTGCCACCATTTGCTAACGTGTTATCGGAGGTAAATTAAGGATAACTCAAAAACTACTGGTCAGGTCTTGTTCAAATTTATATGGGACCACACGAGAAACACAGGATTTCAAATAAAAACAGAATCATCAAAATCTGTTTACCTATAAAAAAGTTCTGAGGTAACAAACATAAAAAATACAGTCGAATTGAATACCTCCTCCCTTTTTTTGAAAATAAATGCAGATAACACTTTCTTTCGTTGTATCTAAGTAATCAATAATCCATTAAAAATACTAACAGGCAAGGTAGAAATAATATGCTTTACTAATTTCAAATGGAATGCACATCAAAATTCTACTGTGCTCATAATAGGTACCATTAAATTTTATCGTTTCTACACAAAATTCATCTGATGAATATATTTCACCTATCAGTCCCACTATAAGAGAACCATTTTTTAGCAAGGCAAAATTGTCTTCTTCCTCCAGAGCAAACCTAAAAGGCAAAAAATATTATTAAAGATTAGATTAGATTAGATTTATTTATTGATCTAGTCGACAATCAAAATGTTCGGGACGTACCAAGGGCATTATACAAATTTTCAAAATAATGAGGAATTTGCATATTTATTTATTCTCCTCTTATTTAATTCCGCACATTGTATAAAATCAATTGCCATATAAAATTTAAATTTTTAACTAACAGTTTTCCTGTACAAAAATATAGAAAATCAAAATAATTGTCTCCGCGCCAAAACGCAGCCGAAAACAAAGACGGCCTATTGTGACGTCACGATCCGGTATCGGCCAAAAGAGTCTCGCTTACTCACACAGAGATCCTCATCTCACCATTAGTGTTTATGCGACTTACGTGTGCCGGGTAGTTATTGTTATCAACTTATATTATTGTTAATATCTATATACTCGTATTAATTATTTTAAAAACTGTACAGTCTTATAGTATGGCTACAGAAGTTGGATTTGTTCAAGGACAATCTTAGAATTTACCAAAAATTTATGTACTTACTAGCAATGTTTGCGTTTTTAGGAAACAACCCGAATTTCATGGGTGCTGAGCTAAAAGGAGTGAAAGCTGGGAGGTATGTGTCTGATATGAACCTTATTTTATCCTCTAAATACCTTTGTTGGATGTAGCAATTTCTTATAAAATATAATGTAAATAAAAGCATAACCTCAAAATGTTCTCCACTCAAATAATATACAAGAAAAATATACACCATTTCTTCCTGATTTTCTCATCCTTAGGTACATTAAAGAATAATTTGTTGGGGGTAGTGCTTGTTGTGGAAGTACATTTGGGCACTATCCAGCACTTATAATATTTATATCCAGGCACTGTTATGTCTTTCTAATTCTCGTATTGTGATTCTGAATCTGCTGACGCCATCACACAGTCACGCACTAAACTAGATTAAAGACGACTTACTACCTTTGAACCTATATTATACACTAAACACCAAAACTACTTAAAGTTGTGATAAAACTGCTCACAATTCGATGCAAACACAAACTAAAACAAGACAACGTTAAATGGTGATGCCCGCGTAAAACTCAGATGTACCGGATCGTGACGTCACAAACCTCTTCACCAATCAGATCGCGTTTTCGCCCACCCTGTCTTTTTGAATTATATTCAATATTTCAATTACTAATTATTGGGTAACTTTAAGAGGAGTTTACTTGTAGACATATATTTTTAGAGTATTTTACTGTACTTTAAATACGTTTTTCATCAAAAGTAAATTATATGCAACTTCCTCATTGTACACTATTAGTAAGCTATATTATTAAAACTAATTCTTTAAATTCAAATGAACCTGGCAGACCGATTTTAGAGGTCCCAGTTAGAGACTATTTAAATAAGTTTCTGTTTTTAATGGAGCTAGAAAATTATAGTTTAGTAGAGACTAGTGATGGGAAAAACTGTTATATTCCTATAACAGGTCGCACCTGTTACTGTTATTTAGAAATAACAGTTAAATATAACAGGTTGAAAATAACAGTATGAACTATGAATTATTAAGAATTCCACGTAGACGTAGTAACAGTAGCTGAACCCGTCCGGTGGTGTAGTTGGGTAATGTTTAAAATAAAAAATATTATTGTATTATGTTTAAAACAATTAATAAATATTTTATTAAAAAAATGATGGAGGTTTTTTTGGGTATTCATCACTAATAAGAATTTGGTAAAAAATTCAACAATGCAGAATTTCTTTCGAATTTTCTTAACTAATTAAGTATTAGTTAAGCATTGAGCTTGAAAACCTCTATAGCCATCTTTTCCTTGAAAATGAGAGCTATATGAAATAAATGAATTATTGTAAGCAAAAAATAAAATAAATAATTTTTTTTAAATTAAAACTAATTTTTTCTCTCTCTACCTATAGGGCGAAGTGTGTCTGGTTTCAACTATACCGGGTACAGGGAATATTTTTATAATTTCATTAAAATTGGTACTGTTTCTGAGATTTTTTAAGTTTCAGGGATTTTTTATTTTGCAGTAGTAATAAAAAAAGAGGTTTAAAATCGGACCTATTTCTTAGATTTCCAAAGTGAAAAGTAAAAAGGAATATTGATTTATTAGTTACATAAGGCAAATAAGAATGAGCAAAAAACTACCTAATATAATATAATACCTAAGGACTCACGTTAAAGCACAACTGTACGTTTGTATACATATCAGTTTTTTCTTAAAACAAAAATGCCATCAGCATATCGAGTTATCTAATGAAGATTGAGTTTACGTCAACGACTATGTGATTATTTTTTTATATACGCGGTGACCTGATTTTATTTTTACAGTGATATAGTTCATTTTTAATAATTTTCACTTGCTACATATACAGCCTTTTTATTTACATTTTTCATATTTTGTGTTTGTTTATAAATTGTAAATATATGTGTGTGTCTTGCGTGAATGAACAACCTGTCAAAAGTTAACAGTTTCATTGTACCGACGATCCTACGTTCCCAAAGCTGTGAGCACACTAGTATAAAGTAGTATGTTATGAAGTAAAGTCCGCTCTATACTCTATACCCCATTCCCAGTCTCATGTCCATTCATCCTGTTATAACAGTTGCGGATGAAAACAGTATTATGTTATGAAGTAAAGTCCGCTCTATACCCCATTCCCAGTCTCATGTCCATTCATTCGGTTATAACAGTTGCGGATGAAAACAGAAGTTGCTTCATCGTAGCAGTGCAACAGAAACAGATACGACAACAGAAACAGATACGACTCCGAGTTCTAGTGTAAAGCGCAACAGCATCCCCTCCACTGTGCCTGTTATTTGTAAATATCCATAACAGGTTGTTACTGTTGCGGCTCGACAACAGTTAAAATATAACAGACTGTTAAATAACAACCCATCACTAGTAGAGACATATGTAAGTACTGCAAGTCTCGTTAAAAAAATTGTCTTACAAATTTCATTGAGGTCACAAACGTTTTCTAGAAAAAAATTAATTATTTACAAAGGGAATGTACCTGTCAAATAATAAGTATGGCAGGTATTTGTCCTTCTAATTGCTTGGATGGTTTTGTTTTAGTCAACCCAATCGAACTAGTTTTTGCAAACAAAACAACAAAAAAGGTTTTTTAAAACCAACTGGTAGTTATTCGCGAAGCTCATTATGTTATTTTTCTTTGATCTGGTACCCCCGCTGCGTTTACATAGGTGTTACCATGGTTCCAGATTGAAGATTTTACCTTAATAGGAAATTGAGTTATCGGATTTCAAATATTTGTAAAAAATTCTCTACCATAATGGATTTGCTGCACCCAGACCTTTTTAACACTTATTTACTGTTGCTGTATCCAAACTTTTTGAAAATGATGAAATATTGTGGCTTCCCCCTCTGCTGCATACAACTGCATACAACTCTCAATGCATAAATAAGAACAACCTAAACAAGAAAGGTTTCTTGGGAACAACCCGCAAGAAAGTTACGGGACCTGTGGTAAATACAGAGTGTTTAAAAAAGACGGGACAATATTTAAGGGGTTGATTTTCCAGGTCATTTTATGAAAAAAAGTTCCCATAAACATATGTGCTAAAATGTATTGTTTCCAAGATACAAGGTGTTAATTTTTTTTGTAACATAACGATTTTTTTTAAATAGTTCAAATATCTTCCCACCGATTGTTTTGAAATTTGGCAGCGTTGTTTGTAGTAATAATGGTCTGATTTGACCCTAATTAGATTAATATTGTTAAGTCCATTGGCATTATGGGGGACACCGCAACAAAAATTATTGTTCGAGTTTGTGATTTTCTGTATGATAAATGGACATTCCATAAGAAAATTTTTATTTTCTATCGTGTAAACGATTCAAGATACGGAGAAATTTCAAGAGACAAAAAACTTGTAGTTTTAGTTTCTTTATCTCAAAATAATATACAAATCATATTGCAGTCAGTGGCGTACATTTTTATGTCACGAAATTTTGTTGTGGTGAACCCCCCCTAACGTCAATGGACTTAACAATCTGTATCTAATTAGGGCCAAATCAGCCCATTAATAATACAAACAACGCTCCCAAATTTCAAAACAATCGGTGAGGATATATTTAAATTATTTTTTAAAAATCGTTATTTTACAAAAAAATGTAACACCTTGTATCTTGGAAACAATGCATTTAAGCACCTATGTTTATGGGAACTTTTTTTCATAAAATGACCTGGGAAATCAACCCCTTAAATATTGCCCCATCTTTTTTAAACACCCTGTATAGGGGTTCCGGGCGGGATAAACAGAATTGTAAGGAGGTATAGCTGCAAAATGGGATAAAGGCAACTTATAGAGTTCTAAATAAGCTGATTTTTCGCACTTTTCGCTGACATTTACTTTCTATCTTCTTCCCCGCCCAACACCTACATTCACTCCTGTTCCTGTAACTTTCTTGGGGGCTGTTTGCAAGAAATATTTCTTGTGGTTTGTGCATCCAGAAGATTTTCTTTCTAAGAAACCTCCGTTTGATAATCTGCAAATTTACCGAAAATTTAATTTTTATTTACAAAACGAATGTACCTGCCAAATTATAAACGTGGCAGGTATTTTGCCTTATTCGTCGCTTGGATGATCCGTATTAGTCCACTCAATCGAAACAGTTTCTGCAAAGAAAATAACAAACATGGTTTTCTAAAACAACTTTATCGTTTCTTGTGAAGCTCATTGTGTTATTTTTTAAATTTAGTACCCACGCTGCTCTTCTATAGGTTTTGGTATGTCTCAAAACTGAAGATTCTAGTTTAATGGGAAATTGAATTATCACCATTTGGAATATTACGAAAATTCACTACCATAACGCACTTGCTGCACCTAAACCCTTTTCAGCATTTATTTACTATTGCTGTATCCATACTTTTTGAAAATGAAATCAATAAATATAAACAATAAAAAAATTTGGAATTAAAATTTTTATAATTTACACAACATCTGTTTATTGGCATAATTTAAACTACTGCATGATATTATGTAGTTTCATTTACCTCAAATTTTCCATATTCGACATGAGGAGTAAATAATAATGAAAATTCACTAAAAACTAAAAGTAAACAATGAATACCTTATTTCAAGATTCTAAGGTATTAGCTGAGTCTTATTATTTGTTTATGACGTCTGTAAACAAAGAAAAAGAAGAAGATAACCTCGAATTCGACTTCTCTCCCAAATATCAGTTTGCAAAGTAACAAATGACAATGACAAATAGCTAACTGGCGTTGTCAGATTTAACTAGGAGAGGAAGATGGGTTTTAAATACCTTGAAGAATGGGAAGCTTAATATTTATACATAATAAAACGTTGTTCTAGATTGCATTTAAACAAATTGATTAACTTTCATTAAAAAATTTATTTATTAATATATATTTTCCTGATATCTTCAAATTCACATGACAGTTTTGGCAAATGGCAACCCCGCTGATTGTTTAATGTCACATATTTTTCTAACCTGTTCGTTTGAAGTTTAACTTGGAGCATTTGTTTGCAATAACAGCGTAACCCTGATATATCTGTCTGACCTTGTCTAACATTATAGACATCCATTCTGAGGTAATTTCAAGTTGTATCGTAAATTATTTACTATTTATTTGATTATAACTCAGAATTTACTGAACCGATTAAGTTTGAATTTGGTAGAGAGGACCACTGGTACGATATCTACGTGCGTGTAAAGTTTTAGTGTCATACTTCTAGTAATTTTGAAGATATTACGTTTTCTGACAGTTTTCAATTTTTTTTTCCTGAAAGTATGTGAATGTCAAAACTGTCCAGCAAACTCATCCAGGCTATTAACAAAGTGAAGGGAATTGCCAAATTTGATTTCGATTGGTAAAGTATTTTTTGAATTATCGGTTGGATACATATATATATATATATATATATATATATATATATATATATATATATATATATATATATCCGTCAGTCCAGTGCAGCTTCATTTCTGGGAGTAACTAATAGATAGCAGGCTGAGATGGGACCATCATGTCGATGTCGATGTCGATATATATATTATCGACATCGACATGATGGTCCCGTCTCAGCCTGCTATCTATTAGTTACTCCCAGAAATGAAGCTGCACTGGACTGACGGATACTTTTGCCATTCACCCTAACAAGAATCACTTTCAACTCTTCTTGCATTAAAACCGATCATAATTGATTTTTGCTATTTAGAAACCAATCACTGTCTCCAAAATATTATGCAAGCTGATTAGCTCGTCCAGTTGCAGACACTGAAAGCTCACCAGCATCAGCCACATGTAAAAGGAAATTAGTCATCCCCAGGAATATCACTTGTAAAAATAATATACAGTAACGGACCCAAAGCAGAGCCCTGGGGAACTCCACCGGATAATGTCACTGGCAAAGATCGAACACCACCAAGCTCAACAACTTACTGTCGCAAAGAAAGAAAACTCTGAAACCACTGCAGCAATGCAGCCCTAATTTTATAGCTACTCAGTTTAATGATCAAAATCTGATGGTTTACCAGGTCAAAAGCCGTACTAAGGTTAAGAAACACGTTAAGGCATGTTTCACTGCTCTCTAAGCATTTGATTAAGAGATTGGCAAACTCAATGATCGCTGTTTCTGTTTAATGTCCCTTCCTGAAACCATGCTGATGTTTGTTAAAAAGATTGAAACCAACAAGAAAAACTACAAGCTGCTTAGGAACAACTCTCTCATATATCTTTAAAAATACGCTTGTGATGGACAGGAGTCTCTAGTTCTCTAAAGCGGATGTAGAACCATTGTTATGTAGCGGTATCCCTTTTGACAATTTCAGCTATGAAGGAAACCCACTAGAGTCAAGGGAATTATTTATCAAGATGGTAAAAGGTATACAAACCTCAGTTTTACACCTCTTGAGGAGCACAGAATTTATGCCATCGAAACCAGAAGAAAACGTGGCTCTCAACCCCACTATTTCATCAAGAACCTCTTTTTCAATGACAGGAGCAAAGAATATAGATGAACTGTTAGAGGGGAAAGATTTGAAAACTTTAGGATACCCAGCAGTACCATACATCTCCCGGATTGAGCCAAAAAGCAATTAAATGCATTTGCACATTTCACTGTATCATAAAATGATATCATTCACCGACAAATTTATTTTGTCTCTTTTGCTAGCATTTTTATTTCCACCACCAATGACACTACAGACTGCTTTGTTTTTATTTTTGGTGTCTCTGAGATCAAGTTTTCGTGGTACAAGTTTTTAGCAGCCACAAGAACACGCCTGTAATTTTGTTTGTATTTCTTGTAATAATCACTAAAGACACCGTTAGCTTGTTGATTAATAATGTATAAATCTTGGCTTTTTACTGGATGTTTTAATACCCGATGTAATCCAATGCACTTGCTGAAGTGATATCCCTAGTAAATTTGTACCTTACAGGGGAGGATGATCCAAAAATTCTACAATCCTCTTTCCCCAAGCACATCTTACCAAGGCACAGAGGCTTTTAAAACCCGATATACATACTATGGATAAAACTTTCTCTCAGGGCTGCTACTAAATTCATCTGTTGCATTTACCGGTCACCTTCTGACAAGAACTTTGTCCAGCTCTTTGACTACCTTTCTGAAAAACCGACTATCTGATTTCTGAATATCCTTCCTCCGAGGTCACTATTCTTGGTGACTTCAATGTCCATAATAAGGAATGGCTAGGATCTTCAAAAACCGATCCACAAGGGAGAGCAGCGGATGCCTTCGTAGTCAGCAATTCTTTAGCCAATATAGTTCAGCAACCTACTTACTTTCCTCGTATCCCAACACACAGCTCAAATCCCTTGGATCTCCTTCTTACTACAAAACCTGAATGCTATAAGATATCAGTCACCGCCTCCCTTGGTCGCTCAGACCACGGCATGGTCACTGATTCCTGCGCAATTCAACCCGAGGTCACACAGTCATCACACACACGTATCGTGTGGCACTACAACTCCGCAAACTGGGACGAAATGTGGGATTACTTTTCCTCATTTCCATGGGCGTCTGCCTGCTTCTCTCATCCTGACCCCTCTGATATCTCACAAAACGTCACCGAAATTATCGAAGCTGGCATGGAATTGTTTATTCCACGTACACGGAAAACCTCTTCAGCCACTCAAAAGCCCTGGTTCTCTAAATCCTGTGACAAGGCCAGACTTGAAAAGGTCAAGGCTTATAAAACACTTCTACACAATCCCAGTCAAGAAAATCGTCAAGCATTTAACGACGCAAGAAACCGCTATGTCCGCATTCTTTCTGAGGCAAAAAACTCGTTTAATAGCCACATCAAAACCAAAGTCCTCTTAAGCTCCAACGGCGGCAAACCCTTCTGGACTCTTGCTAAATCTATTGGGAATAATTTCTGCAAGAGCACGTTCCCACCTCTTATCTCAGGGGATGAAATTGTTTCTACCACCCTGGGCAAGGCTGAACTTTTTGCTTCTTGTTCGCCGGCAATTCTACTCTCAACCCACCTCCAAATGTTCAACCATCAACAGTCCCCAATGTCGCGCATAAAATGACGGATATTATTTTCAAAACTAAAAAGGTACGAAAGATACTCTCTTCTCTTAATACCAGGAAAGCTTCTGGCCTTGACGAGATCCCAGCAATTGTTCTCAAAAAAAGCGCATCAGAACTTGCTCCTGTCCTGACTCGTCTGTTTCAGATATCTTACAATAAAGGCATATTCCCTAGTAACTGGAACACTGCTCGAGTACAACCCATCTCCAAGAAAGGATTCAAAGCGCTCGCTAGCAACTACAGGCCTATTTCTCTCCTTTCAGTCGTCTTTAAAGTGATGCAAAAGTATATAAACACCGAATTACTAAAATTTCTTGAAAAACACAGTATAATCCACGACGGGCAGTATGGATTCCGTCAGCGCAGATCGACTGCCGACCTCCTTTCCTTTGTCTCCCATTCTTGGAACAAGTCTATGGAACTACACGGTGAATGTTGCTCTAGACATATCCAAAGCATTCGACCAGGTCTGGCACGCAGAACTGCTTAATAAACTTCCGGCCCATGGCCTACCAACAAAACTTTGTACCTGGACAGCAAATTTCCTCTCCAACAGGAGAATTTCTGTTGTTGTGGATGGTCATTCCTCTAAACTGTATCCACTTAATGCAGGAGTTCCTCAAGGTTCAGCTTTAGCCTCTACTTTGTTTCTTCTCCACATCAATGACCTTCTCTCTAGAACATCCAACCCAGTTCACAGTTACGCAGACAACAGCACCCTCCACTCAAATATACAATATTCTAAGCCTGTCTCTTTAGCCCAATAAGATGAGGATCGCAGGCTCATGGAGGGTTCTGTCTCCGTGGATCTCCAAAAAATATTAGACTGGGGAAGTAGAAATCTTGTACAATTCAACCCCACCAAATCTCAGTCTTGCTTTCTTTCTCATAAGAGATACACCAGCCCTAGACCCATCACAATGAACAGCCAAGTTATTCAAAGTAATTGTTGGCGTTTCTGTGGATCGAAATCTTAATTGGCACCAAAATGTCACATTAATTGCAGAGGCGGCTGCTAAGAAATTAGGTTTTCTCTTCCGGGCTCGCAAATACTTTTCACCAGCTAATCTCTATACCTTATATACTTCACAAATAAGGCCAAACCTCGAATACTATTCCCACATTTGGGGTGCAGCAGCCGCTTCTACACTCGTTATCCTGGACTCCATTCAAAAGAGAGCTATACGTCTCATCTGTGACGCCACCCTCACCCAAAGGCTGCAATCCTTTACACACCGATGTGCCGTTGGTAACCTCTCTCTATTTTATAGATATCTGCACGGGCACTGCTCAGAGGAGCTTTCCTTCATAGTTCCCCCACCTGCTGCTTCCAACAGATCTACCAGGGGAACAGAGCGAATGCACCTTTTTACTGTCCAGGTCACCAGACATAGAATATCTTGTTACGCCCGCTCTTTTGTCCCGAGGACTTCCAAGTTGTGGATTTCCTTGCCGGCAAATGTTTTTCCTTCTCCTCCGAACCTCCAAACCTTCAAGTCCAGAATTAACAAGTTGCCTCTTACCTCCTTGTCAACACCTACGATACGATAGTATTTAGGCTGTAAGCCCTCGTGGTGTATTGTTGAAATTAAAAACATTGCTCAACTGACGGAATGGCTTATTAATTTTGCTTACACTTCTACCCTCACAATATACAGACAAATATTGACCACTGTAATCGGATGTACGATTATAGATGACTCCAGCTGCGTGTGTAAGAGAACGAATGCTAGTTTTATTTGTGGCCGCTAAAAAAAGTGATCATCCCAAGACCAAATGTAAAATAACCATACCTTTTTCGAGATTTCTCTGTCAAAATCTTTTTTGATGTCAGAATAGAGATGCTCGTGAAAAGTTAAACAACTTTCCCTATTTGAACCACATTGTAGCTGCAATAATAACGAAGATGACTATTCTCAACAATTCCCGTGAACAAGCATATCCAGATATAGATATATCTCGACCAATGCAGCATTGACTAGAACGTGTTAGCTTTATAAGATGGACAATCGACTTTGCAGTTCAACTAGCCGGGAAAATACCTAGTGTTCACTAATCAACAATTCGATGCTCACTTGTTTTTTGACATCAGAATCGAGATCCTTGTGAAAAGTTAAATAACTTTCCTCATTTGAACCACATTGTAGCTCCAATAATAACGGAGATAGCTATCCTAAACGGTTTGCGTGAACAGCCTGTATAATAGAGGCGTAGGTCAGACCAAAAATATGAAAGTTTAGGGGTTTCAGGAAAGTAAACAGAAGATAACAGTGTAATAGGAATATTTTGAGATAACAGCCCTCGAAAAATTTCATCCGAAAAAGCGCCATCTCGTGGCAAGAATAAGAAAATATAAAAAAATATTTCCTGAATTACATTTGAAATAACTTTTCGAAGAGTTTTTTCCGAAGCTCTAGTTGCCATAGTTACTGATATATGAAAATCGCCCACCTAATGAATCACCCTGTATATCTGAGCTCCGATGCACCTTTGAAATATTTTTTTACTACTGTTACATATGTTGTATGAGGTACTATCAAAGCATGATAGTTTTATTCGTGGCCGCTAAAAAAAGTGATCATCCCAAAATGACCATACCCCTTTGGTATACACTTAGCACCCGACAAACGAACGACTCAGATTGTTTTTGGGTAGAATCGCTCCAGGGGGTAGGGAAAAAATGGATATTGATTTGGTGAAAATTGATATTTTCTTCGTTAAAGCTCGAGTAATATAACGTTTATGCACAATAAGCCAAAGTCTGCAGTGCTATCAGGGCGGCAAAGACGCGGACGAGCCCTGAAGGAGAATATATATATATATATATATATATATATATATATATATATATATATATATATATATATATATATATATATATATATAACGTTTTAGGGTTTGTTTATTTCATCAAACATCTGGTATTCTGTGCTGAAATTAAGTTAAATTAAATGAATGTGTGGGGGTGGAATATCGATGATAGAAATTTCGAATTTTTTCTCTGACAAAACGGCGTAGAAAGACTGAAAACATATAGAAAGCTTGATTCTGGAACAAATTTTGTTTTTCTGTCGGTCGGTCGGTCTGTACGTCTGTCTTTTAGTAGGCGCAATAACTTTCGAACAAACTGAGATATCATCTTTAAATTTGGTATCCAGTTGGCACCCTACAAAGAAACGCTTTGAATTGTTTTTGGGTAAGATCGCTTAAGTCGGTAGGGAATACATAAGGGGTGATTTGATGGAAATTGGCATTTGTTCGTTAAAGCTCTAGTAATGTAACGTTTCAGAAGTTTAAGGGTACAGGAAAACGAATATTTTCTTTGCGGTCAATTCATGGACAATAAATTCATTTCATGAGAATGCCTTTTTTTTTCAACAACACACCACGGGGGCTTACAGCCTAAATACTATCGTACCGTGGGTGTTGACAAGGAGGAAAGAGGCAGCTTGTTAATTTTGGACTTGAAGGTTTGGAGGTTCGGAGGAGAAGGGAAAACATGTGCCGGCAAGGAATTCCACAACTTGGAAGTCCTCGGGACAAAAGAGCAGGCAAAACAAGATGTTCTATGTCTGGTGACCTGGACAGTAAAAAGGTGCATTCACTCTGTTCCCCTGGTAGATCTGTTGGGGACAGCAGGTGGGGGAACTATGGAGGAAAGCTCCTCTGAGCAGTGCCCGTGCAGATATCTATAAAAGAGAGAAAGGTCACCAACGGCACGTCGGTGGGCAAGGGAAGGCAGCCTCTTTTGAATGAAGTCCAGGATAGCGAGTGTAGAAGCGGCAGCTGCACCCCAGATGTGGGAGCAGTATTCGAGGTTTGGCCTTATTTGTGAAGTATATAAGGTATAGAGATTAGCTGGTGAAAAGTATTTGCGAGCCCGGAAGAGGGAACCTAACATGTGACATGTTGGTGCCAATTAAGATTTCGATTCACAGAAATGCCAACAAGAGAAAAGGACTCATTACTTTGAATAACTTGGTTGTTCATTGTGATGGGTCTAGGGCTGGTGTATCTCTTGTGAGAAAGAAAGCAAGACTTAGTTTTGGTGGGATTGAATTGTACAAGATTTCTACTTCCCTTATATACTTCTTCAATCTAATATTCTAAGGTGAGTAGATTATCACGCTATGTGGAAGTTATGATTCAATTTAAAGCACTATTTTTCTAAGTATCCACCTCTCATTGTTACCCACTGCTATGTTATAATTTTTTTAGGTCGCTAAATTGAGGAAAATGTATGTTTTTACCTCTTTTTTGAATCTGTAATGCTTGTAGTTTTTAAAATTTTTTGGAAGTCCATTAAACAGTTTACCTTCGACAATTCAGAGGCTGATGGTATGTATGAACATTGATAGAACTCAAATCAATAGGTGTATCATCCAGGTGAGTCTCATTGTTATCGAGGACATCTATTTCAAACTGAAATTTTGAATCGTCCTTTTTACAGGATTCATCTATAATATAACCATCCTCGCAACATTTTGGTACACGCAGATCTATCTTATCCTGGAACAAAAAGTGAATTTAGATAAACAAACAAATTGATTACATTACTTTATTGTATGTATAATAGCAGTTTCGCTGAGGTTCTCAGCTTTGTCAAATACAGAATAAAAGTACGATTTTTTATTTTTTTATTTCTACAACACAAGGCACGGGCTTACAGCCTAAATACTATGGTAACGTGAGTGTCGACAAGGAGGAAAGGGGCAACTTGTTAATTCTGAACTTGAAGGTTTGGAGATTCGGTGGAGAAGGTAAAACATGTACCGGCAAGGAATTCCGCAACTTAGAAATCCTCGAGACAAAAGAGCGGGCATAACAAGATGTTCTATGTCTGGTGACCTGGACAATAAAAGGGTGCATTCGCTCTGTTCCCCTGGTAGATCTCTTGAGGGGCAGCAGGTGGAGAAACTATGCAAGAAAGCTCCTCTGAGCAGTGCCCGTGCAGATATCTATAAAAGATAGAGGGGTCACCAACGGCACGTCGGTCGGCAAGGGATGGCAGCCTTTGGGTGAGGGTAGGCTCACCGGTGAGACGTATAGCTCTCTTCTGAATAGAATCCAGGATAGCGAGTGTAGAAGCGGCAGCTGCACCACAGATGTGGGAGCAGTATTTGAGATTTGGCCTTATTTGTGAAGTATATAAGGTATAGAGATTGGCGGGTGAAAAGTATTTGCGAGGCCGGAAGAGGAAACCTAATTTCTTAGCAGCCGCTTCTGTAATTGATGTAACATGTTGGTGTCAATTGAGATTTCGATCCACAGAAATGCCAACAAGTGAAAAGGACTCATTACTTTGAATAACTTGGTTGTTCATTGTGATGGGTCTGGAGATGGTATACGTCTTATGAGAAAGAGAGCAAGACTGAGATTTTGTGGGGTTGAATTGTACAAGATTTCTACTTCCGCAGTCTACCGGTAAATTCAACAGATGAATTTAGTTGCAGCCCTGAGAGAGAGTTTTATCCATAGTATGTCTTTTCTTCCACCTTCTAATCTAAAAGAAGTAAGGAGCTCATACCCCGGGAAATTAAGGTGATTAGTGGCTGTTTTGGCACTGATTTGAGTTTCGGTCAGGAAGAGGAGTTGGGGCCTATTAGCCTGGAGGAAATGGTGGACAGAGTTCAGGTTAGAATTTAGGCCACATATATTCGAGAAGGATATTGTAAATCTCGATGCTGGCGCCCCCTGTACACCCCTCTCCCGGAAATCCGAATGGAGGGGTATTTTGCCTCCGGAATCTTTTGTACAAGGAGGAGCCATCATCATTTTTGCTTATAAGGAAAACCGACTCATACACCAGAACCGGAGACGTCCGTTGGGACTTCACCGGGGGTGGTCTCTCCTCGGGCGTGAAAATAATCCTTTACTATCACGTAAAGGAAAATTCCACTACAACCTACCATATTGCAAGTATAGCACACCAGCCAACTATTAACGAGCTGACCAGCTCTAGAACTTGATTCTAGGGGTCCTAGTTTTCGCTCATTTGAAATTTTTTTCCGAAAGTCTCACCATCGTTACCTTTCGATTAGTGTATTTGCTTAACGAAAATTCACCAACTTGTAATGAAACCTTGACTATCGTAAATATGGATTCTCCGTATCGAATTAGCATGTGCTATAAATATTTGGCGCAACTAAATCTCCAACCGGAGACAGTATTATGCTATTTGCGGCAATAAATTTAAAGAGTTATCAAATAATTAGGAATCATTACTCAAATTCCCTGCTATATATGACACTTTGTGTACATAATATAAACGACACACAAGAGGTCATAAAGAAAATATATATAGTGATCACCTTTTTGATAATAAAATCATCTAACTTGACCGCTCAACTAATTGATTATAAATTAATTAGAAACATACAATGTAATATATATGTACCAACTAAAGATGTATACTCTGTCTTCCACGCAACTTGTTCGTTAGACTTTAAGGTGGTTGCAGTTTCAAAGGTTTCTGACATTTTCATTTGGCCATTCATATCCAAGATTGTATTGTTAACATAAAGCTTTTATGTATGATACACTCTATAATTTATTTGCCAGAAATATATTACTATTGCTATGAACTGTTAGGTACCCAGCAGCAAGCCCCGAGCTAAGGAGGGCATGCCGGGCAAACGCCCAGAGCGGCAAAAATGAGAGGCGGCAAGATTGAGGGCGGTTACGCGGAGAGAGAGATCTTATAAAAATGACAGTGCTCAATACTGTAGAATTTTTATGTTCTGTAATAATTTGGTCCGAAACTTTGAATGGGATAAATCCTGTCAGTAAATTAATGCAAAGCAAAGATTTTGACTTAGTTTCTGTCATTAGATTACTAAAATTTCGGGACGCAGCAAGTGCGTTATGGTAGTGAATTTTCATTAAATGCTTCAAATTTGAATAACTAAATTTTCTATAAACATCAATATATCCATCAAATTTCATCAAAATGGCTTTGTTATTTTCGGAGATAAAAAAGTTTTTCGGAAGAAAACTCAAAATTTTCTCGGAAAATCTTGTCCGATTTACCTGGCTAACGAACTCATCCAAGCGATTAATAAAAAAATATTCTTGCCGAGTTTCATCAAAATCGGTTATTAACTTTTTGAGTTATCCTGCGGACACATACACACACATATATATATATATATATATATATATATATATATATATATATATATATATATATATATATATATATATATATATATATATATATATATATATATATATATGTATATATATATATATATTGATAAGTTTCTATTGTGGCCATTTTTATAATTATGTGGGGACCTTTTTAAGTAGCTCCACAATTGGGTGACAATTGATACGTTTTTACTGGGTATTAAAGTGTTTTATGTATTTAATTATGTATCAATATGTGTGATTTTAAATTCAAGTATTTTGTTTATACAAAGTGTATCTTATATATTATATCGATGTAATTAAATATAAATTGTTGGGCGCCTTAAATTTATATATATATATATATATATATATATATATATATATATATATATATATATATATATATATATAATTATGTTTTCTTTATTTAAAATTATCAATTCTGTTTAAAATTGTCAATAATTATTATTATAATTAAGTTCTACTCTAAGAAATGTACTTACTGTTACTGAAATTTATGTTTAATATGGATATTTTGAACAAATATTTACCTTTATCTGTTTATTTTATTTATTTCTTATTTTCCACGGCTATTTTGACCCCTTTTCTACAGGTATATGTATAGTTTGAACTTTTTGCCTCGTTGTTCGCCGGCAATTCTACTCTCAACCCACCTCCAAATGTTCAACTGACTGATATCATTTTCAAAACTAGAAAGGTACCAAAGATGCTCTCTTGTCTTAATACCAGGAAAGCCTCTGGCCTTGACGAAATCCCAGCAATTGTTCTCAAAAAATTCGCCTCAGAACTTGCTTCTGTCCTGACTCGTCTGTTTCAGACATCTTACAATAGAGGCATATTCCCTAGTAATTGGAACACTGCTCGAGTACAACCCGTCCCCAATAAAGGATCGAAAGCACTTCCTAGCAACTACAGGCCTATTTCTCTCCTTTCAGTCATCTCTAAAGTGATGGAAAAGTATGGTTATTCCTCTAAACTGTATCCAATTAATGCAGGAGTTCCTCAAAGTTCAGCTTTAGCCCCTACTTTGTTTCTTCTCCACATCAATGACCTCCTCTCTAGCACATCCAACCCAGTTCACAGTTACGCAGACGACAGCACCCTCCACTCCAATATACAATATTCTAAGCCTGTATCTTTAGCCCAACTAGATGAGGATCGCAGACTCCTGGGGCTTCTATCTCAGTGGATCTCCAAAAAATATTAGACTGGGGAAGTAGAAATCTTGTACTATTCAACCCCACCAAATCACAGTCTTGCTTTCTTTCTCATAAGAGATACACCAGTCCTAGACTCATCACAATGAACAGCCAAGTTATTCAAAGCAATGAGTCCTTTTCACTTGTTGGCATTTCTGTGGATTGAAATCTCAATTGGAACCAACATGTCACATCAATTGCAGAAGCGGTGCTAAGAAATTAGGCTTTCTCTTCCGGGCTCGCAAATACTTTTCACCAGCTAATCTCTATACTTTATATACTTCACAAATAATACCAAACCTCGAATACTGCTGCCACATCTGGGGTGCTACTGCCACTTCTACACTCGCTATCCTGGATTCCATTCAGAAGAGAGCTATATATCTCATCGGTGACCCTACTGTCACCCAAAGGCTACCATCCCTTGCCCACCGACGTGCCGTTGGTGACCTCTCTCTCTCTCTCTTTTATATATATCTGCACGGGCACTGCCCAGAGGAGCTTTCTTCCATAGTTCCTCCACCTGCTACCACCAACAGATCTACCAGGGGAACAAAGCGAATGCACCCTTTTACTGTCCAGGTCACCAGACATAGAACATCTTGTTATGCCCGCTCTTTTGTCCCGAGGACTTCCAAGTTGTGGAACTCCTTCCCGGCACATGTTTTTCCTTCTCCCCCGAGTCTCCAAACCTTTAAGTCCAGAATTAACAAGTTGCCTCTTTCCTCATTGTCGGCACCCACGGTACGATAGTATTTAGGCTGTAAGCCCTCGTGGTGTGTTGTTGAAATAAAAAATAGTTTGGGTTCCTATTGAAAATTCTTACCTCGTATTACCCACAAACCAAATTTTATGAAAAATTCTGATATTTACCTTTTGCACTACATTTTATATAAAGATTTTTTTCATGTTTGTCATTGAATAATTAGTTTAGTAAAACTCACGTTATATCCTTGAGAATGGAATATATTTTTGCGAAAGCTCGGCTTATTAATAAAGAGTTTTATTTTGCAACTGACGGCTTTCCCACAATTTTTTGAGTTAATAACACTATTACCGTCACTAAAACTTAATACTGAAAAGAAGAATGGGTTTTTTCAAGAAATTATAATACAATATGGTCTTTCTGCAGCAATATATATATATATATATATATATATATATATATATATATATATATATATATATATATATATATGTATATATATATATATATATATATATATATATATATATATATATATATATATATATATATATATATATATATAGGTGTCACACCGATAACTCATAAAATAATGTACCGATGTCGATCAAATTTGGTGAGTGTCTTCCTTTTGTAAATGGCTTGCACAGCTTCGTTAGCCAGGAAAATAGGATAAGGTTTTCCAGGAAAATTTTGAGTTTTCTTTTCAAAAAAAATTCATATCTCCGATAATTAATAAGTTATGGTAACCAAATTTGGCACGCTGATTTCTGTCATAAATGGTATCCTTTGTACCAAAATTCAGATCTCTAAGTTAAATGACAAAGAAATTACCAGCCTCTGATAAAAAAAGTTTGAAACGCCAAAATTGATAATTCTAGTAGACGTACATTAGTGCGCGTTAGCGCGTTGTTAGTTAAAAATACGGCTTGAAATGACTAACAAGCTCCTAGATCTGTGTCTCAGCCGTCATTTTCCTTCATTTCGTTAAAATAAGAGAAAAAAAACAATTTTAAACAAAAATTGTATGGTGTAAATAATCAAGACGTTAGAAAAGTAATATACTAGAGTATATACCTGTTAGTAGATACATCTGTCAGTTCAAGAATGGCCGAGAGGTAAAGGCAGCATGTTGATTGCATTTTATTTTTTAGTCTTATTTCATTTTACCGTTATCTGATCAGATTGTATAATTCCGTTTAATTTTTGAGCAAGTTTTTGTATGACAAATTCAATTACGACGAGATGAAAACTTTTAAGACTCAATTCAATTTAAATAGCACATGTTTGTTATTGCCCTAACTTAGTGAAACCGTTCCATACTTAATACAGCCGTAGACTTTTCCCGTGGCTTCACAAGTGCTTGTTCTTTTCTGCAACCGATTTCAATGTAAACTGGACGCAGCAAGTGCGTTATGGTAGGGAATTTTCATCAAAGTTTCAAATTTCGATAGCTCAATTTGCTATTAAACTAACGTTCGTTGGCCAGGAACCAGTTTTTTCGGGAACATTTTAAGTTTGATTTCGGAAAATTTTTGTACATTTTCAAGCAATAAAGCCATCTTGATGAAATATGGTATATTGTTTCTACTATATAGGTTATACTGATAACCCAATTTCATGCCTGCTTGCTTTAGGAAAAAAAAGACATATTTGTTATTAAAAACATTTTAATGAAATTTCACCACCATAACGCACTTGCTACGTCTAGACTTTTAATATCGTAAACTCACGTACCAAATTTGGTTACCATAGCTTATCTATCTTTTGAACTAAAAAATTTTTACGAAAGAAAACCGAAAATTTTTCCGGTAAACCTCGTTCGATTTTCCTGGCTACGAACTTATCCAAGCCACTTACAAAAGGTACATGTTAAATTTTATCAAAATCGGACAATTATTTTTTGAGTTATCACTGTGATATATATATATATATATATATATATATATATATATATATATATATATATATATATATATATATATATATATATAAAAGGCAACTGCTCCCGGATCTGGGTTCTAGAGGCCTAGTTCGGGATCATTTGAAGAAAATTTTTCAAAATTCAAAAGTCGGGATCTCCCTGTTAGTGAATTTTTTCTCAGAAAATTCACTAAAGTAAACCCCATTTTACAGCACAGCTTTATCCAGCCAATAGCTGTGTGTGTGTGGTGTTTTGTTTGTTTATCGTCGGCCTATTTCCGCGACGACGGCCAATCATCAACGCCAGGGAGCAGTTTCACCTCACCATCCTGATAATTTTGCCGAACCCCTGCCTTTCTGTAAGGAGGGTAGGGATCTTTAACGTGCCCAACATCGCATGGACACGGGACAGTTAATAGCTAGAATGCATTTTCCAGTTAATACATTCAAGGAAGAACATTCCAAGTGAGATGACCGAATGATACAATGAGATAGACAAAGATGGCGCTATATTTATATTGGTGAATGATGTGACATGAGCTGCATTGATTGACGGTTTTAATTGATATACCTTAGAACAGCCACGTTGTTATCAGATATATTTCTCTGGGTAGGAGGAAACGATGTACGAAAAAAATTAATACATAATATATAAAATAAAAAATAATTTTAACTGCATTAAGAAAATTCTGGTTTATGGAAGTATTTATGATTGTTAAGTACTTTATATGATCTTACGTTGTTAAATTGAATAATTTAAATTAAACTGAATGTAAAATATTCTTCGAAACATACTTATCAGTTATTTTTAAGTTAATTCTGTACAATTTTTATTTAGTACAGAATAATTATCATTTATTTTGCCGCTTAAGGTTATGACCTCATATTTAAATGCTATTGTTTGTTATAATATTACTAGCATATCGTCAATACGTGTGGAAGTATTGCATTAGCGACAAAAATTTCAATCATTTTGTGCTTAAAAGTCCTAAATAGTGTCAAAACATATAGAAAACATCATTTGAAAACGATTTTTTTTGTCTGTATGTCTCTCTGTTAGTAGCCACGATAACTGTAGCAGGGATCGGGATATCGTCTTTAATATTAGTATACAGTTAGCATCCGACAAATGAACGGTTCGGGTTGTTCTTGGGTAAAATCTCTTTAGGGGGTAAGGGATGAATGGGGGATGATTTGGTGAAAATTGACATTTTTTTGCGAAAACTCAAGTAATATAACATTTTAGGGTTTGTTTATTAAAAAACTTTCGTTTTCATCAAACATTTGGCATTCTGTGCTGAAATTGAATTAGAAGTTGAATGTGTGGGGGTGAAATGCCGGTGACATAAATTTCGAATTTTTTTTTTGCTTAAACGGCCTTAAAAGTTTCAAAACGTATTCTAGAAATTTCGACTTCACTAAAAATATTGACGTTAGTATGGGACTTCCGGTTATACCGGAAGTAGACGTCAACTTTCTTATTTTAAATGGAAGATGGTGTTTCTAATTACAGGTCTAGATTGCTCGTCAAATTTTCGTGGTAAGTTTTACTAATATGTTATGTGATTTTTCTCAACCATTTTCGAAATATCTGACTTTTTTCAAAAATTTCTTAAAAAACACTGTCACATTTACACACCTGTATCTCTCTTATTTTTCAACCTGAAGAGTTCAAATTTTTAAATACAAATTCTGAAATGCCACAAAATATACGGATTTTACTAAAATTAGTACCAGTTAGACATACTGTCCGAAATAGACGGTCAATCGTGACAACTTTAAAACCTAATAACTCTCTTATTTTAAATAGAACACCATATATTTTATAACGTTAGTTCATGTACTTTTTATTGTTCTTTCGAATGGTATTAGCATTCCCTATACCTAAGTCCCACCGATTTGAAGATATTTAAACATTATTTGCGATAAGAAATAACTATTAGTCAATTTATTAGGTTGCCTAGGAGATGAAAATTTTAAACGTCATCTCCCGACATAAGTAAAATATACGACGAGTTTTGAATATAACTTTTATTTACGAGGAGTATAATCGAATTGTTAACAGAAGATGTCGTGTGGTTGCAAAGAGATGTCCACATAAACACAGATCATCTCGTTACATGATCAGAATACTACTAAAAAATTTATAGGAATGGAGTGTTTCGTCCAAAATTTCATAAGAGTAAAGCATTATTAGGGAACAAAAAGATTTGTGTGTTATCACTTCACAATAAATGTTCGAAATTTGTACCGTTCACTTCGAGGCATATTTGCGATAAGAAATAATTATCAGTCAGTTTATCAGGTTGCCTAGGAGATGAAAATTTAAAACGTTATCTTCCGACAGTAAACTTAATGGTTGTACTGTAAAGTACGTTTGTCAACTGTCTTTTAATAAAAGAGAGTATTTTCCTCAATAATGGCCACTTCAATTACTCAAACGATGACTTTTTGAATTTAATTATTATTTACGGTGTAAAAAGTGTAATCGAATTGTTAGCAGAACATGTCGCGTGTTTGCAGAGAGATTTCCAGATAGACATAGACCAACTCCTGACATGATCAGAAGACTAGTGAAAAATTTTTCTGAGAATAAAACGTTTCATTCAGAAGGCGATAAAAATTAATCGCTATTGGACAATGAAGAGACACAAATAAATGTTTTAGCATTTTTGACTGCTTATCCGCATGCGTCAATCAGAGACTGCAGTAAAAATTTGAATCTTTAAAGAGGGACTATTCACAGAATTCTAAAAATTAACAAATGGACACCATTTTCGTTCACTTTAATACACCATTTAGAACCCGGGTATTTTTCCCGGCGTATAGAATTCTGTGAATGGAATCTTTTGAAAACTCAAGAAGATAAAAATTTCCTAAGACAAATTATATGGTGCGATGAGTCAAAATTTTCAAAGAGGGGCATGTTCAATCATCACAACAGTCACTATTGGTCGGACGAAAATCCTTACATTACTAGACAACGAAATTTCCAGGACTGTTGGGGTTTCAATGTATTTTGCGCGGTAAAATACAATTGAATTTTTGCCCTTAACATTTATGATGAGAACTTAACAGGTTGGTACTAATAATACTAAGCAATACTGAATTGTATTTGCGTATTAGTACATTATGTTACTAAAATATTTATTATACTCACTGAAACTAAATTTGAGAATATGACCCTTTTATTCATATCAGTATAATAGTAAAATTTAAAAAAAAAGGTAAGAGCGAATTCTAAACGTGCAGTATTCACAGGTCCTGGATGTTGTCGCATTCTGCAGCAAGTAATAACACCAGCGCTGAACTCCTTGCATGAACACGAAGCTGCAGAAGTTTGGTATCAACAAGATGGAGCTCCACCACACAACTCACAGATAGTAAGCGGCCTACTCCAGGAAACATTTGAAGACAAATGGATAGCTAACAGTGGTCCTCATCGTTGGCCGGCCCGCTCACCAGACTTGACTTCACTAGATGTTAGTATATGGGCGTGCATTAAGAACAAAGTTTACCAGGAACCACCTACTACAAAACAAGATATGATAACTAAAGTATTAGAGGCCTTCAACGCAATGGAGCAAGTTTACCTTTCTCGAGCCACAGGTGCCATCATTAAAAGAGCCACCAAATGCCTCGAAGTGAACGGTGCAAATTTCGAACATTTATTTCGAAGTGATAACACACAAATCTTTTTGTTCCCTAATAATGCTTTACTCTTATGAAATTTTGGACGAAACACTCCATTCTTAGAATTTCTTTAGTAGTATTCTGATCATGTAACGAGTTGATCTGTATTTATGTGGAAATCTTTTTGCAACCACACGGCATCTTCTGTTAATAATTCGATTATACTCCTCGTAAATAAAACTTATATTCAAAAGTCGCCGCATATTTTACTTATGTCTGAAGATGACGTTTAAAATTTTCATACCCTAGGCAACCTGATAAACTGACTAATTATTATTTCTTCTCGCAAATAATGTTTAAATATCTTCAAATCGGTGGGACTTAGGTATAGGGAATGCTGATACCAATCGAAAGAACAATAAAAAGTACATGAACTAACGTTATAAAATATAGGGTGTTCTATTTAAAATAAGAGAATTATTAGGTTTTACGATTTATTAAGTTGTCACGATTGACCGGTCTATTTCGGACACCCTGTCTAACTTGTACTGGTTTTAGTAAATTCCGAATATTTTCTGATATTTAAGAATTTGCATTTTAAAATATTAACTCTTTAGGTTGAAAAATAAGAGAGATACAGGTGTGTGAATGTGAAATTTTTGAAAAAAGTCAAATTTCTCGAAAATGGTTGAGAAAAATGACATAATATGTTAGTGAAACCTACCATAAAATTTAACGAGCAATCTAGATCTGTAATTAAAAAAATACTATCTTCTATTTAAAATACAAAAGTTGACATCTACTTCCGGTATAGCCGGAAGTCCCATACCAACGTCAATATTTTCAGTGAACTAGAAATTTCAAGAAACCCACGTGCGCGAATTTTCAGAATTCAATTGTGAGCCGTACTCCAGAAACGGCTAATAGAAGGTCTACGTGGGACGCCCTGTATAGAAAACTTGATTCTGAAACGAAATTTTTTTGTCTGTCGGTCGGTTGTTCTGTCGGCCTGTACTTCTGTCTGTTATTAGGGTATATACATGGTGTTTAAAAAAGACGCGGCAATATTTAAGGGGTTGATTTCCCAGGTCATTTTATAAAAAAAAGTTTTGATAAACATGGATGCTAAAATGCATTGTTTCCACGATACAAAGTGTTAAATTTTTTTTAGAATAACGATTTTTTTTAATAATTCAAATATCTCCTCACCGATTGTTTTGAAATTTGGCAGCGTTGTTTGTAGTAATAATGGGCTGATTTGGCATTAATTATATAGAGATTGTTAAGTCCATTGGCGTTATGGGGGGCAACTCAACAAAATTTAGTGACATAAAAATGTACGCCACTGACTGAAATATGATTTGTATATTATTTTGAGATAACGAAACTAAAACCACATTTTTTTTGTCTCTTGAAATTTCCCTCTATCTTGAATCGTTTACACGATAGAACATAAAAACCTTCTTATCGCATGTCCATTTATCATACAGAAAATCACAAACACGAACAATAGATAAGTGCACATCAATTTAAATAAAAAGCCTGGACGCAGCAAGTGCGTTATGGTAGTGACTTTTCATAGAAGTGATCTGGCACAAAATATTTTATTACAACTTTATTTTCTTGTAAATGTATTTCATCTAAATTTTGGTGTATAGTTTACTTTTTATATGGTAAACCTACATACAAAATTTCGTTATCATAGCTTTTTTTATTTTTTGAGATAAATTTTTTTTTTGAATGAAAAGTGAAAATTTTCCCGAAAAACCTCGTCCGATTTTCCTCACTAACGAGCCTATCCAAACCATTCACAAAAGGAAGGTACATGCCGAATTTTTGTTAGATGGGCCTATTAGTTTTTGAGTTATCGGTGTGATACATATATATATATATATATATATATATATATATATATATATATATATATATATATATATATATATATATATATGTATATGTTTATATATATATATATATATATATATATATATATATATATATATATGTATATGTATATATATATATATATATATATATATATATATATATATATATATATATATATATATATATATATATATACGAGGACTCTGCAGAGGAATCAGGTAAGTACCGTCGAATTGAAGACTGTCACGGCCTTCATTCCGAGGTTGAGGCGGTTTGACGATGGCACCGAGGAAGGGTGGAGCATGGTTGCTGGGTTGCTGGGGTTGGCAAAAAGGGCCTATTGTGGCCTACTTGCTAGGCGTTAGCCTCCCCACCACTGCTACTACTACTACTATTACTACTAAGCTGAAATATGTTCCGACAATTTTCTAAGTTCACATACTGTGAGTACCTACATATTACTGACATTGACATTGGGCCACCTGTACATTATGTGTAGTGAGACTCAAAACATTTAGAATAGTGCTGCAAATCGAATCACAACTGCCGTGTGATAATTACTCTCTTGGGAAAGGCATTCTCATGAAATGAGTGTAGGGTTCATAGTTTGACTACAAAGAAAATATTTGTATTCCTGTACCCATAAACATGTGAAACGTTATATTACTCGAGTTTTAAAAAAAGGCATATATTAATATATATATATATATATATATATATATATATATATATATATATATATATATATATATATATATATATATATATTTACAGGGTGTTTAAAAAAGACGCGGCAATATTTAAGGGGTTGATCTCCCAGGTCATTTTATGAAAAAAAAAGTTCCCATAAACATGGATGCTAAAATGCATTGTTTCCAAGATACAATGTGTTAATTTTTTTTGTAAAATAACGATTTTTTAAAAATAATTAAAATATCTTCTCACCGATTGTTTTGAATTTTGGCAGCGTTGTTTGTAGTAATAATGGGCTGATTTGGCACTAATTATATAAGGATTGGTAAGTCCATTGGCGTTAGGGGAGGCACCTCAACAAAAATTAGTGTCATAAAAATGTACGCCACTGACTGCAATATGATTTGTGTATTATTTTCTGATAAAGAAACTAAAACTACAAGTATTTTGTCACTTGTAATTTCCCCGTTTCTTGAATCGTTTACACGATAAAAAATAAAAACCTTTTGATTACACGTCCATTTATTATACAAAAACTCTTGAAAATGCAGGAATACAATCGTCTCCTCATTGACTGGCGAACTCTCTCAAAAACACCAGTGTCAAATCTAACTGAGTTACATGCAGCAATGATTCGATTTCTTAGGTCTTCCAAATTTTTCGGTGGAGTAGTGTAAACCATGGACTTCAGGTGACCCCAGAGGAAAAAATCCAGTGGGTTTCATTCCGAGAATTATGTGAGGTCCACCTCGGCCAATCCAGCGATTTTCGTATTTGTGTTAAAAACTCACGTGCAACCTGACTAAAATGAGCTGATGCGCCATTGTGCATAAGCCACATTGTATTTCTTATTGACAATGGTATATCAGCCGGAAATTCATGGAGCGTGTGTTCCAAAAAGTTGCGGTTTACCTCTCCGGTAAGTCTTCGTGGTAGAAATACCGGTCCAATTAGGCAGTCACCCACAATTCCCATCCAAACGTTCAACGAGAATTGGTGTTGAAAACGGTCTTCAAATATTTCATGTGGATTTTAATGACACCATATATGGTTATTATGAAAATTCCTTATTGCAGTTCGTGAAAAACTCGCTTCATCTGTGATCAGAATCTCCATAAGTACTTGAGGGATTTGAACGATTTACCATTACTTACATTCAAAGCCTTAGCAGTTTTTCGAGTAGACGTACCTGGATATTCTTCAATCTGGTGCAGCACATCCTCTTCCAGCTCCACAGTTCTTGCGGTCCTTGGCCTTTCTGATCCTCCACTTCGTCATAATGTGCCAGTCTCATGGAGGCGCCGATGAATGCTTTCAAAAATTTTTCTATACGGAACAATACTCTCAGGAAATCTTTCAATGTACAACCGCCTAGCTTTTAATGCATTGCCATCAGCAAGTCCATAAAGGTTGTGCGCATCGCTCATCTCGGCATTCGTATAGCGATACATGATATGGGACATCAATCAATTTGACAGATAAACAATGATTGACACATTCAAATAACATCAACGTTATTGCTTTTAGTGAATTTTCGTAGAAAAAATTTACTAATGGGGAGATCCCAACTTTTGAATTTTGAAAAATTTTTTGCAAATGAGCGCGAACTAGAACCCCTAGAACCCATATCCGGAGTCAGTTTCAATTTTTATATGTTTATATATATATATATATATATATATATATATATATATATATATATATATATATATATATACATATATATATATATATATATATATATATATATATATATATATATATATATATATATATATATATACAGTGTGGAACAGCCAAATGGAATAAATTCGATAACGGATAAATGAGGACGTGTTGGGAAAAACGCTTGGACACGTCGATTTGTATTTTTAACTGCGCATCTTTTTCAAGAAAAAAAAATTATATAGGGTGCGTCATGTGACAGTGGCCAATACCAACTTTCTTATTTTAAATACAAGCCCCTGTATATTATTAATTTTTTGGATTCTTCAGAAAATTCTAGACATAATTCATGTACAATGTCCTATACCTATCTTCAACTGTTTCGGAAATATTAAGTATTTTCAGATTTATTACAAAAATTAACATTAAAAATAGAAAATTATTTTATTTCACAAATTCTAATAAGAAATACTGATTATTTCTTAATAATTTAAAAAAACAAAAAAAAATTAATGTCAATGTAGTAAATGTTCAAAATGCTCGCCACGAACATCTTGGCAACATGCTAATCTGGTATAGAAATGTCTTCTAACATTACTCAACATCTCAGGCGTGACTGATCTAATCGCAAGCGTGATTCGTCTTTTTAAGTCATCTAAGTTGAGGGGCTTAGTTTTGTATACAATACTTTTAACATATCCCCACAAAAAGTAGTCTAATAGCGACAGATCAGGAGATCGTGCTGGCCATTCTATCGATCCGCGCCTCCCTATCCACCGATTTGGAAAAATTTGGTTCAGGTACTGCCGGACATTGATTTGGTAATGGGGCGGTGCTCCATCTTGCTGAAACCATATTTTATTGGCAGGAACTTGTGGGTTTGCTGGATCTGGATATAAGTTTGTCAAAGTTGGCACGACATTATTTTGGAGCAGTTCTAAATATTTATCCCCATTCAAGTTGCCATCAATGAAAAAGGGACCTACGATATGATTTCCAACAATTCCTGCCCAAACATTAACTTTTTCAGGATATTGCGTATGTTCCTCTCTTATCCAATGAGGATTCTCATTAGACCAATAGCGGCAATTTTGACGATTAACATGACCGTGAAGTGTAAATGTGCTCTCATCGGAAAACAAAACATCTTCTAATTGGATCACATTGTTATCTAACATTGCCATCATTTGTTCACAAAAATACGTTCTCCTATCGAAATCGTCCTCCATGAGCTCCTGAGTTGGTATCATTTTATAGGGATGCATTTTACTTTCCTTTAATGTTCGAAAAATTGCTGTGTGGCTAACGTTGAATAGTTGGGCTGCTTGTCGACCAGAAGTATGTGGGTTTTCTTGAAACTCAAGCGTAATATCCAATTTCGTATCATCACTTACTGCATTGGCAGCTACTTTTTTTATCTGTCTCACATGACCAAGCTCGCGAAACTGCTTTTCTATTTTGCTAATTGTTCCTTGGGATACAGGCGGGAAATTTGGAAATTTTTCGTGAAATAAGCGAGACACTTCCATCTGTGTCCGTGTGTTATCTCCATAACCAATCATTTGTAGAATGGTTATTTTGTGCATTTCTGTTAAATGAACCATTTTTCTGATATTATTACGTACAGTTAACGAAATTCAAACGACAATAGCACTGACACTAATCACTACTGTCATGCAGGCAGACAACAAGTTGCTAAGGCTACGAGTTTTATACGAACAGAAAGAAAACTGTTTTTGTTTTTGTTTCATTTCATATCAGTAAAAAGAAACGCAGGAATGGTTTTTGTTTACTTTCTCATTATCAAGAGCTGAATGGGAAATAAGTATTGAATGCAATGTAGCGAATTTGTGAAATAAAATAATTTTCTATTTTTAATGTTAATTTTTGTAATAAATCTGAAAATACTTAATATTTCCGAAACAGTTGAAGATAGGTATAGAACATTGTACATGAATTATGTCTAGAATTTTCTGAAGAATCCAAAAAATTAATAATATACAGGGGCTTGTATTTAAAATAAGAAAGTTGGTATTGGCCACTGTCACATGACGCACCCTATATATTTTTTTTTTCTTGAAAAAGATGCGCAGTTAAAAATACAAATCGACGTGTCCAAGCGTTTTTCCCAACACGCCCTCATTTATCCGTTATCAAATTTATTCCATTTGGCTGTTCCACACTGTATATATATATATATATATATATATATATATATATATATATATATATATATATATATATATATATATATATATATATATATATATATATATGTATATGTATATGTATATATATATATATATATATATATATATATATATATATATATATATATATAAACATATAAAAATTGAAACTGACTCCGGATATGGGTTCTAGGGGTTCTAGTTCGCGCTCATTTGCAAAAAATTTTTCAAAATTCAAAAGTTGGGATCTCCCCATTAGTAAATTTTTTCTACGAAAATTCACTAAAAGCAATAACGTTGATGTTATTTGAATGTGTCAATCATTGTTTATCTGTCAAATTGATTGATGTCCCATATCATGTATCGCTATACGAATGCCGAGATGAGCGATGCGCACAACCTTTATGGACTTGCTGATGGCAATGCATTAAAAGCTAGGCGGTTGTACATTGAAAGATTTCCTGAGAGTATTGTTCCGTATAGAAAAATTTTTGAAAGCATTCATCGGCGCCTCCATGAGACTGGCACATTATGACGAAGTGGAGGATCAGAAAGGCCAAGGACCGCAAGAACTGTGGAGCTGGAAGAGGATGTGCTGCACCAGATTGAAGAATATCCAGGTACGTCTACTCGAAAAACTGCTAAGGCTTTGAATGTAAGTAATGGTAAATCGTTCAAATCTCTCAAGTACTTATGGAGATTCTGATCACAGATGAAGCGAGTTTTTCACGAACTGCAATAAGGAATTTTCATAATAACCATATATGGTGTCATTAAAATCCACATGAAATATTTGAAGACCGTTTTCAACACCAATTCTCGTTGAACGTTTGGATGGGAATTGTGGGTGACTGCCTAATTGGACCGGTATTTCTACCACGAAGACTTACCGGAGAGGTAAACCGCAACTTTTTGGAACACACGCTCCATGAATTTCCGGCTGATATACCATTGTCAATAAGAAATACAATGTGGCTTATGCACAATGGCGCATCAGCTCATTTTAGTCAGGTTGCACGTGAGTTTTTAACACAAATACGAAAATCGCTGGATTGGCCGAGGTGGACCTCACATAATTCTCGGAATGAAACCCACTGGATTTTTTCCTCTGGGGTCACCTGAAGTCCATGGTTTACACTACTCCACCGAAAAATTTGGAAGACCTAAGAAATCGAATCATTGCTGCATGTAACTCAGTTAGATTTGACACTGGTGTTTTTGAGAGAGTTCGCCAGTCAATGAGGAGACGATTGTATTCCTGCATTTTCAAGAGTTTTTGTATAATAAATGGACGTGTAATCAAAAGGTTTTTATTTTTTATCGTGTAAACGATTCAAGAAACGGGGAAATTACAAGTGACAAAATACTTGTAGTTTTAGTTTCTTTATCAGAAAATAATACACAAATCATATTGCAGTCAGTGGCGTACATTTTTATGACACTAATTTTTGTTGAGGTGCCTCCCCTAACGCCAATGGACTTACCAATCCTTATATAATTAGTGCCAAATCAGCCCATTATTACTACAAACAACGCTGCCAAAATTCAAAACAATCGGTGAGAAGATATTTTAATTATTTTTAAAAAATCGTTATTTTACAAAAAAAATTAACACATTGTATCTTGGAAACAATGCATTTTAGCATCCATGTTTATGGGAACTTTTTTTTTCATAAAATGACCTGGGAGATCAACCCCTTAAATATTGCCGCGTCTTTTTTAAACACCCTGTAAATATATATATATATATATATATATATATATATATATATATATATATATATATATATATATATATATATGCCTTTTTTTAAAACTCGAGTAATATAACGTTTCACATGTTTATGGGTACAGGAATACAAATATTTTCTTTGTAGTCAAACTATGAACCCTACACTCATTTCATGAGAATGCCTTTCCCAAGAGAGTAATTATCACACGGCAGTTGTGATTCGATTTGCAGCACTATTCTAAATGTTTTGAGTCTCACTACACATAATGTACAGGTGGCCCAATGTCAATGTCAGTAATATGTAGGTACTCACAGTATGTGAACTTAGAAAATTGTCGGAACATATTTCAGCTTAGTAGTAATAGTAGTAGTAGTAGCAGTGGTGGGGAGGCTAACGCCTAGCAAGTAGGCCACAATAGGCCCTTTTTGCCAACCCCAGCAACCCAGCAACCATGCTCCACCCTTCCTCGGTGCCATCGTCAAACCGCCTCAACCTCGAAATGAAGGCCGTGACAGTCTTCAATTCGACGGTACTTACCTGATTCCTCTGCAGAGTCCTCGAACGGAATAATTCTGCTCGAAGACTCACAAAAGTCTCGCATTCACACAGGTAGTGGTAAGACGTTTCTTCATCCTCGCCGCATTCCTGGCAAAGGGGATCCCTCTCTACGCCTATCAATGTGAGGTATCTTCTAAGGGCGCAGTGGCCTGTCAGCACCACAAGGATGCGGCGAAGCGCAGGTCGATTCCTACCGAGTAGCCAGACAGTTTTGTCTCTGTCCGCCCCCTCCACGAAGTCTCTCGCTGCCTACAGCCACCAACCGACCCCCAGTGCCTCTCCATGGCCTCCTCAGTCCACCTGTCTAAGGCGACAGAGACCGGCTTCCTACTTATACCTATCGCAGGATACGGGCCACAGAACCGCCGTCGTGAACCAGGCTTGCGAAATCATTCGCTACCTCATTCCCCGCTACGCCACAATGTCCCGGAACCCACCCCCGTTTGCCCTCCTCTGTCCTGGCTAGTCCCTTGAGGACGTCATCGCACTCCTGTACCAGTGTTGACATGATTCTGGCCGCGCATGCTGCCCGGAGGACCACCTGGCTATCCGAGAAAATGTATACACACTTCTAGGGGCTCATCCTCACATCCTATCTATTGGACACGGACAGGATAGCGTACACCTCCGTTTTGAATGCCGTGGTATATGCGCCCAGATTACTCTTAAAGAAACATTCAATACAACTAATGGATTGGCACTGTTTTATTTGGTGCCAAAAAGCTGATTTTCGAACCCTTGTAATTTCTAATTTTATGCCTAACATTTTCATTCTCGTAGATAACTGAACTTTGTAAAACCACACCTTTTTTAGAAGAATTCAGAGGTGCACTCATATTTTTCATTGCGGTTCAAACTTTTACAAATATCGCAGCAATTTTGTTTCAGACACATAGTTAATAACGAATCACACAGTTAATAGACCAAATATATCAGTTCGCGAAGCGAGTAACCTCTAGAATTCAGACTATGAGGTCGCGGGTTCGAGTCCTGTATTCAGACAGTTGGTTTTTTTGACTCGAATGTGGAAAGAATTTTTTTTAAATAAAATATGCAACCGTCTGAGGCTCCGACATACTCTGATGTCCATCCAACGTCGTAACACCCGTGCCCTTGCTCCGGTCCATCCGTAGTAACTGAGCACGGGGCGGGAAATCATTAATGCAGGTTCAGAGAACGGAGGAGACGTAAAGGAACCAAGGACGACAGATTTCTGCATCCTGCAAGCTAGTGAATATTTTTTCTGCAGCATCGTAGTGGGTACACCCCCCAGACAGCCAATAATCAGAACGACGACTCGTTCATTGTGTCCCGGATAAAGCTGCCCAAGCTCAAACATAAGGTCTCTATACTTGGTCTGTTTTCCCCTCTCCTTTATACTAACGTTAGCCTCAGCTGGAGCCGAGAACTCCATAACAAACAGGATTTTCTTTGGTTTTCGAGAAGGATAATGCCAGGCCTTATCGGCTACTGGCCTGACAGTAGAGACCGAGAAATTCCAGTATATACGGCATCTTTCGTTCTCCACCACGGACTCAATATCCCCCGGTTGGTGAGGCAGCACTGGTGTTTGGTCTATCCCCTACAAATGTTGAAGATGGTAACACAACACTCGAAGGGCCGCATTATGCCGATACACGTAATTGGCAGACTCCATCACCGGACATACACTCGAGAGATGCATAAGAGTCTCCAGCGATTGATGACAGTTTCTACAGTTGTCATCTGCCACGTCCACCCGCATCACGCGCTTGCGGTAGACCAAGGTGTTTATAACACCATCTTGGCAGGCCACGATGAACCCTTCAGTGTCCGATCGGAGCCCCGCTGATTTTAAAAAAGAAAACGTCAGCCTCGTTGACAAGTCGTAAGAACATTCCGTGCAAAGGCTTGTCAACATGCTGCCCCAATAGGTGTTTTTGTAGGGCATCTCTAATTTTAGCTCCTAGGGTCGGAATGTTTTTTATGTTTATTATTATTATTATTATTATTATTAGTGAATTTTCTTAAAAAAAAATTCACTAATGAGGAGATCCCGACTTTTGAATTTTGAAAAAAATTTCTTCAAATGAGCGCTAATTAGGCCCCCCAGAAAACATATCCGGGGTCAGTTTCAATTTTTATATGTTTATATATATATATATATATATATATATATATATATATATATATATATATATATATATATATATATATATATATATATATATATATATATATATATATATATATATTTATATATATATATATATATATATATATATATATATATATATATATATATATATATATATATATATATATATATATATATATATATATATATATATATATATATATTTATATATATATATATATGTATCACACCGATAACTCAAAAAATAATGGGCCGATTTTGATTAAATTTGGTGAAAAAATTCCTTTTGGAAATGGCTTGGATGAGTTCGTTAAGCAGGAAAATCTGCCTAGGTTTTTCCGGAAAATTTTGTGTTTTCTTTCGAAAAAAATTTATATCTCCGGAATTAACAACGTAAGGGCAACCAAATTTGGTACGCTGGTTTATATCCTTATAAGTAAGCTACCTACCAAAATTTAGCTATGTAAGTCGAAAGACAAAAAAGTTATAGGCATTTTAAGAAAAATAAATTGGGGTTTTCCTCAAAACGTCAAAGTGGCGATTTAAAATGTCAAAATTGGCAACATTTAGGCAAATAACTTGAATCTAATACGGGCTATAGAAATAAAATGTCTCAAGAAGAATGTTTTACAAACCCTAAAGTCTTAATTTCAACCGTCATTGTCCTTCATTTTACTAAAATATTTGCAGAAAATTCATTTCAAATAGAGCCTTTTTTCTGATGCTTGGCAGTAGCCTTAGCTATAGAGTTTATCGTTTAATGGTATATAATTTTTGTCGAATTTTCGTAAAAAATCAATAAAGCTCAATATATCCGTTATTATATAAGATATGAAAAAATTTGTATATATTAATTATAGGGTGTCTAGAGCTACATCTTAAAATAATATTTCTACAATCACAGGGTGGCCCATAAGTCATTGGTGATACAAATTTCCTTTTTTTTTTTAATCAAACACGCCTTATGTTATTGCATTTTTGCATTTTCCATCGAGATATAATGCATGTTTGTAAGAAAAGAAATTCTAGACGCAGCAAGTGCGTTATGGTAGCGAATTTTGATCAAATGTTTCATATTTGAACAGCTCAATTTGCTATTAACCTATAAGGTTGACCAAGAAACGTGTTTTTTCGGGAACACTTTAAGTTTACTTTTGGAAAATTTTGTACATTTTCACACAATAAAGTTATTTTGATGAAACATGGCACATTGTTAATAATAATATATAGATTATACTGGTAACCAAATTTGATGCCTGCTTTCTTAAAAAAACACACA
Organism: Tillus elongatus; assembly: GCA_964006375.1. Taxonomy (NCBI): domain Eukaryota; kingdom Metazoa; phylum Arthropoda; class Insecta; order Coleoptera; family Cleridae; genus Tillus; species Tillus elongatus. Next base: position 27,311,107 of record OZ023263.1, on the reverse strand, counting down.
TATTTGTTATTAAAAACATTTTTATAAAAATTCACTACCATAACGCACTTGCTGCGTCCAGAATTTTATTATTATTATTATTATTATTATTATTATTATTATTATTATTATTATTATTATTATTATTATTATTATTATTATTATTATTATTATTATTATTATTATTATTATTATTGAATTATTACTGGTTTGAAAAGAGTTTTTCAGGCCTTATTGGCATAACGTTAATAAGGTTAACAGAAATAGTTTTCATTCATAAAAAGTTTTACATTTATCAATTTCGTCATTAGAAATCTAGTAGACTTATGCCAAATTTCCACCAGCACAACATTTCAAGTCACGTCAGTTAGATTTCGGTCACTTTATCTTTTTTTTTTAATATTCTATTAGATTGATTCAGATTCATCAGACGAGGCACTCTTAATCCGGACTATATTTACTCAAATTATTTTGAATGGCGATAACAAGTATGGCACACTGATGGGCTCCAATAAGATCTAAACCGGTCTGTATCTCTTATGAGGGCCATAATTTATCTTACAAACACTCTTACATGAGAAGTACAGTTTGACGGAACATTATTAGTGAATTTTTTTTAAAAAAATTCACTAATGAGGAGATCCCGACTTTTGAATTTTGAAAAAATTTCTTCAAATGAGCGCTAATTAGGCCCCCTAGAACACATATCCGGGGTCGGTTTAAATTTTTATATGTTTATATATATATATATATATATATATATATATATATATATATATATATATATATATATATATATATATATATATATATATATATATATATATATATATATATATATATATATATATATATATATATATATATATATATATATATATATATATATATATGTATGTATCACACCGATAACTCAAAAAATAATGGGCCGATTTTGATTAAATTTGGTGAATAAATTCCTTTTGCAAATGGCTTGGATAAGTTCGTTAGCCAGGAAAATCGATCCAGGTTTTCCCGCAAAATTTTGTGTTTTCTTTCGAAAAAAATTTATATCTCCGGAATTAACAAAGTAACGGCAACCAAATTTCATATGCGGATTTATTTCATTATAGGCAAGTTACCTACCAAAATTTAGCTCCGTAGGTTAAAGAATAAAAAAGTTACAGGCATTCAAAGAAAAATAAATTTGGATTTTCCTCAAAACGTCAAAATTGCGATTTTAAACGTCAAAATTGGTGAGTACATTCCTTTCGCAAGTCGCTTGGATAATTTTGTTAGCCAGGAAAATCCGCCGAGGTTTTCCCGGAAAAATTTGTGTTTTCTTTCGCCAAATATTTATATCTCAAAATTAACAAAGTAAGGGCAACCAAATTTGGTAAGCCGGTTTATATCGTTATAGGTGTGCCACCTACCAAAATTTAGCTCTGTAGGTCAAAAGACAAAAAAGTTATGGGCATTTAAAGAAAAATAAATTGGGGGTTTCCTCAAAACGTCAAAGTGACAATTCAAAACGTCAAAATTCGGAACATTTAGGCAAATAACTTGAATCTAATACGATCTATGGAAAGAAAATGTCTCAAGAAGAATGTTTTACCTACACCGAACTCTTATTTTCAACCGTCATTGTCCTTCATTTTACTGAAATATTTCCAGAAAATTCATTTCTAATAGACCCTTTCTCTGATGCTTGGCAGTAGCCTTAGCTATAGAGTTTATTGTTTAATGGTATATAATTTTTGTCGAATTTTCGTAAAAAATCAATAAAGCTCAATATATTCGTTATTATACAAGATATGAAAAAATATTGTATACATTAATTATACGGTGTTTTGAGCTACATCTTAAAAAATTATTGCGACAATCACAGGGTGGCCCATAAGTCGTTGGTGATACAAATAATTTTTTTTGTCGAAAACGCCTTATTTTTTTGCATTTTCCATCGAAATATAATGCATGTTTGTAAGTTAAGAAATTCTGGAGGCAGCAAGTGCGTTGTGGTTGCGAATTTTGATTAAATGCTTCATATTTGAAAAGCTCAATTTGCTATTAACCTATAAGGTAGACCAGGAAACGGATTTTTTCAGTAACACTTTTGGTTTACTTTTGGAAATTTCTGTACGTTTTCAAACAATCAAGTTATTTTGATGAAACATGGCACATTGTTTTTACTATATATGTTATACTGGTAATCAAATTTGATGCCTACTTTTAGTGAATTTTCTTAAAAAAAATTCACTAATGAGGAGATCTCGACTTTTGAATTTTGAAAAAATTTCTTCAAATGAGCGCTATTTAGGACCCCTGGAACCCAAATCCGAGGTCGGTTTCAGACTTTATATGTTTATATATATATATATATATATATATATATATATATATATATATATATATATATATATATATATATATATATATATATATATATATATATATATATATGTTTATATATTTATGTGTCACACCTATAACTAAAAAAATAATGGACCGATTTTGATAAAATTGGTGAGTACCTTCCTTTCGCGAGTCGCTTGGATAAGTTCGTTATCCAGGAAAATCCGCCGAGGTTTTCCCGGAAAATTTTGTGTTTTTTTTCGAAAAAAATCGAAAAAAATTTATATCTCCGGAATTAACAAAGTAAGGGCAACGAAATTTGGTACACGGGTTTATATCGTTATATGTAAGCTACCTACCAAAATTTAGCGCTGTCGGTTAAAGGACAAAAAAGTTACAGGCATTTAAAGAAAAATAAATTTGGGTTTTCCTCAAAACGTCAAAGTCGCGATTTTAAACGTCAAAATTGTTAATATTTAGGCAATGAACCTGAAATTAATATGATCTATGGAAGGAAAATGTCTCAAGAATAATGTTTTACAAAGCCTGAGCTCTTAGTTTCAATCGTCATTGTCCTTCATTTTACTAAAATATTCCCAGAAAATTCATTTCAAATAGACCCTTTCTCTGATACTTTAGCAGTAGTGTTGGCTATAATAGAGTTTATCGTTTAATGGTATATCATTTTTGTCGAATTATCTTAAAAAATCATTAAAGCGCAATATTTCCGTTATTATTCAAGTTACGAAAAAAAGTTGTATACATTAATTGTAGGGTCTCTTAAGCTACATCTTAAAAAATATTTCCACAATTACAGGGTGGCCCATAAGTCGTTGGTGATTCAAATTTTCTTTTTTTTTTAGTGAATTTTTTTAATCGAACACGCCCTATGTTATTGCATATTGCATTTTTGTATTTTCCATCGAAATATAATACATCTTTGTAAAAAAAGAAATTCGGGACGCAGCAAGTGCGTTATGGTAGCGAATTTTCATTAAATGCTTCAAATTGTGAATCAATTTGCTATTAACCTATAAGGTTGACCAGAAAACCAGTTTTTTCGGGAAAAATTTCAGTTTACTTTCGGAAATTTTTGTACATTTTGAAACAATAAAGTTATTTTGATGAAATATGGTACATTGTTTCTAATATATAAATTATACTGGTAACCAAATTTGGTGCCTGCTTTCTTAAAAAACATATTTGCTATTAGAAACATTTTTATGAAAATTCACTACCATAACGCACTTGCTGCGTCCAGAGTTTTTTCTATATAGGTTATACTGGTAACCAAAATTGATGTCTGCTTTCTTAAAAAGAAAACACACATATTTGCAATAAAAACATTTTTATGAAAATTCACTACCATAACGCACTTGCTGCGTCCCGAGATTTTTATAAATTTGGCACAATCTCGCTTTATTAACCTCTTGACTTCAGCTCGCATTTGACAATAATTCTGATAGAGGTCTTTATTATCAAAGTGTACCTCGTATACCTAGGAGTCAAGGTAACCACGTGGAGCATACTTTTTTGAATGTCCGATATATTTATAATCAAATAATAATTACCTTTAAATGTTTGAAAGGTGGACCTGACGTAACATTATTAATGATGCCAGACGCGGTATAACTATTTTGAGAACACTGACCGCTGATCAAAACACTTAACACATACAAAAGTACAGCAAACATGCTGTAATCTGGGAACTAATAATGCGTTTTACTGCGATACGATCGCTACCAAACCAAATCACATTCCACACTGCACACTGCTTCCAGATTAAAGATATTTATCACCGAAATCTAGATGGTGTTTGGTTAATACGGTAGATTGGATGACACAATCATTTTAATAAAAATTCTCCAAATATTAGCGTGATTCATTTCCCGAACCAGCGAAAAGTACCTAGTATAGCACATGCAGACTGACGCGCCTTCCAAACTGACTTTTATGTAGTATTAAAATAAAGATATATGTTTTTAGATTGTAAGTTATCGCCTTAAGTAATTATTATTAAGTAATCTAATCGTTATCTAATGTTTTTATTTAGTCACCAGTCAAATAGAACGTGATTGTTGTAAAATGCAAACGACTGAAACAGACGTGAAAACTAGCGTTTAATTGATATGGTATAGGCATTGCGATTCAAATTTGTTTTTGCAATATTACAGGTTGACATCATCGTTGAGAAAACTTGTAGTAGAAGAAAAGATTATCTTCCAGAGGAGAACGAAACCTCAAGGTATAATACCTGTTAAAATATAGAAAATCTATGTCTAGTAACTTTCTTCTAAACTTAAAGAAATAGTGTATAACGATCTAATTAAACCAACTATATTTAACGATTTCTGAACTCTCAAACAAGTTTGTTGAACGAGCGTGAACTAGAGCCATTAGACCTCATACTTAGAGACAGTTATATATATATATATATATATATATATATATATATATATATATATATATATATATATATAGGGTGGCGCATTGAAAACAAAACAAACCGATTTGCGTCCAGAGAGTTTTTTTTAAGAAACGCTGAAACACGTCAATTTTAATATTGGGGACATGTTTTGACATAAAACTCAACTTTGTCACATCAACCACCTAAGGGTGGTGATAACAACCCTTATATTCTAAATAGGAAACATCATTTGAAAGCTCTTTCCTTTCTGAATTGACCAGACTAATTTTTTTGGAAGTTTCATCAACTCGTTTAAAAATTATTCACAGTTGGAGTTGCAAGAACGTATTTCATTCATTGTGATAAGAAATGCACTGATTAGTCAATTTTTCGTTAAAAAAAACTAAAAAACAAACCCAAACGTTTAAAAATGTTTATTCGGTTAAGTAAGTGTTCAAATTGTTGACCACCAGCTTCCATACAAAAGTACAAATTTTGTTCAAAACGAGCTCTGACATTCTGGAGCATTTGCGTCGTCGTAATTCTTCCAGAGACTCCGGTTCTGTTGAGAAAATTCTACTCTTTAAATGGCCCCATAGAAAGAAGTGTAAAGGAGTTAAATCCGGTGATCTGGGGGGCCTCTCAATAGCACCTCTACGCCCAATCCATTGCTCTGGAAACTCTCTCAAAAACACGTTGTAAAAAATGCGAAAAAGCTCCATCTTGTTGCAACACTAATTGATTTTCTTGATAGCGATCATCGTTTTCAACAATGTCAATTAGTAGAGGGTAAACGATATCATCTAGTAACTCCAAATACGTTTCGCCACTCAAATTGCCATCAAGAAAAATTGGTCCGATTAAACGGTCTCCAAAAATGCCAGTCCAGACATTCAATTTCTGTGGACTTTTAGTGTGGACTTCGTGAAAATTTCTTGGACTATTATCTGCCCAATAACGACAATTATGATGATTGATTGTAGAGTTTAATAAAAACGTACACTCGTCTGAATAACAGAGATTGAACAGAAAGTTCCCGTTACCAGCTATTCGTACAGTCATAACTTCACAAAACTCCAGCCACCGATCAAAATCATCCTCATTCAGTTGTTGTACAAGATGAATTTTATACGGGTGAAATTTATTATGCTTCAATATTCGCTGAATAGTTCTTCTTTTGATGTTTGAAACAGTGGCCAATTTTTTCGTGCTCAAAGTTGGGTCTGCAGCAATTTGTCCTCAAACTTCAATCTCAGTAGTCTCATTTCTAACCGGAAATTCACGTTCAGGATCCCGTTTTTTGTTGGCTACTGAACCACTGTCGAAACTTTGCAACTAACTCCAAAATGTATTTTCTGTTAACATGTCTGTTCGGATGTCGTTCATTAAACAAATTTGCGGTACGGTTGGCACAATCATCGTTTTTGAAAAAAAGAGTAATTATTTCAACTCTTTCTTCCACAGAATACAACATTGTGCAATTAATTTTCGGTAGTACTATCAAGTATCAAACCGACCGATAAACTAAAATAAAAAACCGCATTTCTCTCATTCCGATAAGAAATATTCTGATAGTCAATTTTTTGTTTACGAACCAACAAAACATTGACTATGAGCACATTTCTTATCGGAATGAGTTAAATGCGTTTTTGCATCTTCAACTGTGAATAATTTTTAAACGAGTTGACAAATCTTCCAAAAAAATTTGTGTGCTGAATTCAGAAAAGAAAAAGCTTTCAAATGATGTAACACTCGACCCATATTCCTCATTTAAAATATAAGAGTTGTTATCACCACTCTTAAGAGGTTGATGTGACAAAGTTGAGTTTTATGTCATAACATGTCCACCTCAATATTAAAATTGACGTTTTTCAGCCTTTTTTAGAATATTCTTTGGACGCAAATCGGTCTGTTTCGTTTTCCATGCGCCACCCTATATATATATATATATATATATATATATATATATATATATATATATATATATATATATATATATATATATATTGGAATGTTGCACTACACTGTAATCATTTTAAAATATAAACTTAATTTGTTTGCTGTACGTTTTGTGATTTTTTATTAGTTTACGTGGACTGCATTTTCGAACCGTCCCATAGAATTAGCGCATAAATTAGAAAACATGAATATAAACAAGAACACAAGACTCCCCTCATTCGACATAATAAATATGTACACCAATATACCAATTAACGAAACCACAAATATAATCGAAAATAAAATCCAAAATAAGAACAAAAAGCAAAAAATCAACGAAATATTAAACATCATATTAAAACAAAATTACTTTGAATTCAACGGAGAATACTACATCCAAGAAGACAGACTACCAATGGGATGTCCACTATCAAGCATCGTGGCAGAAATACACATACAACAGTTAGAAGATAAAATCAACACCATCATAAAAGAAACAGACCCAAACATCAGATGGATAAGATACGTCGATGATATATTAGTAATGTATGACAATCAAAAACCAACATAGACAATATCCCCGAAAAAAAAAAACCAAATCAACAACATAAAATTTACAATAGAAAAAGAATCAACCGACACCATAAACTTCCTAGACTTAACACTAATCAGATAAGAAAATCAGATTGAACACAAAATAAAGAGAAAACCTACACAAACAGACATCACTATACCTAACACACACAAAATGGCCGTATACAGATACTTCATAAACAGAATGCTAAATGTACCACTCCATAATGACTAACGAGAAAAGGAATACAACATCATAATACAAATGGCACAATACAACAAGAAAACAATAGAAAATCTAGTAAAACAAAACAAAAACAAACACATTAACAAAACCGAAAACAAAACACCAGAAACAAACACAAAATACACAACATTCACTTATAACCACCACATCGAAAAAATAACACAAACACTCAAACAATATGACCTAAAAGTGAGCTACAAAACCAATAGTAAAATAATAAACAAAATAAATAAAAAACAGGAACACAGCCCAGATTAATTAAACGGAATATATGTATGTAACACATGCAATAAAAAATATATAAGAATAACAAAAAATCAATAGAAACAAGATTCAAGGAACATATAACCGCATTAGATAAAATACACATACCTAGTTACAAATCAAACGTAGCTACGCACATTCACAACAGAAAACACCAAAAACCAGATATCAACCAATTACAACTGATGAAACATATTAAAGACAACAAAAAAAATGGAAATCTGGGAACAATACTACATTCAACAAACAAACAATAAGAAACAATTAATGCCTAACACATCCAAATCCAAACATTTAAACACAACATAATAAAATCCATACAAATAAACAAATTATCAAACCACAATGATCAAGACAGGAGACCGATACACACGACAGAGTCAGAGAACACAACCAACCAGAGAGCAGTAAACCGACCAATAGAGGCTCAACACGTAGGCGCCGCGTACAGTCTCAGACATAGAACGCACAGGAACGATTACAGTCAGTAGCGTGCTGATGATGAACCGGGACGGTTCGAAACTGCAGTCCACGTAAACTAATAAAAAAATCACAAAACGTACAGCAAACAAATAAGGTATATATATATATATATATATATATATATATATATATATATATATATATATATATATATATATATATATATATATATATATATATATATATATATATATAAAACTTTGCGTAGGTAATAAAACGTCAATTAGATTATGGTGCCCAAAAAAAAAAAACAGCAATAACTATCTAGAATGCTGTCTAGAATTTTTCATCCTCTGATGACGCTAACTTTGTTAGTGAAACGTCTTTAAAAAGATGTGATTTGGGTTCTCCAACTGTACTTATCAGTGCATATCACAGGTTCCAACTTTCACTTAGTAAAATATATCTTGTGATAACCCATTCTTGATCTTGCGATAACGCATTCTTGATAGCAACTTTTTGTGCCTACATGTGAATTGAAGTAACTCGATCGATGAAAAATTAAGTAGTGATTATTGCTTCACATTGCTGAGTGGATTTTTATAATCAGTCATTATGGTGTATTCAATTGCCGAAAGAGTCGAAATTGTGCGCATTTTTTTAAACGTATGAAAACGTAAACAAAACAGCCCGTGAATTTAATAACCTGCATTCTGATAGGCATCTTCGTCATAAGTACGTGCTAAAATTGCAGAAACTGGATCAGTAGCTAATAAGAAACTAAATCCTGAACGTGCATTTCTTATGGTAAATGAGTCCGCAAGCCTGGAAGTGATAGGTCAAGTTAGTGCAGATCCAACATCAAGTACACGAAAATTTGCTGAGATCACTAATCTACGTAGAACGACAATTCAGCGAATTCTGATACAAATTAAGTTTCATACATATAAAATCAAGCTATTTCAGGAATTTAATGAAGATGATGATGACCGGCGCTTGGAGTTTTGCGAAAATATTTCTCAAAGAATAATTGACAGCGGGCAATTTCTTTTTAACACTTGTTTTTCCCACGAGAGATCTTTGTTTCTGATACTGTACATCATCATAATTGCCGACTCTGGTCAGATGTAAACCTTCGTGTTTCCATGAAATCGACACTCACACTCCACAGAAAAATCAATGTTGGGCCGGGTATTTTTGGTGATCACATCGTTGGACCAACCTTCATAGCCCACACTTTGACGGGAGAACGGTATTTGAAAATAGTGCAAGGATTGGTTTACCCTATGTTTATTAACATTGTTGAGAACGATGAGAGATACTCGGAACAATATTTATTTTTCCAACAAGGTGGTGCTCCACCGCATTATGCCGTTACTGTTAGGGAGTTCTTGGAGAAACACTTTTCCGGTCAATGGATAGGTTGAGGAGGTGCTGTAGAATGGCCAGCCCGATCTCCAGATCTGTCCCCCTTAGACTTTTTTGTTGGTGCATTTAAAATCAATAGTTTATGCTACCGAGTACGATTTATTGAAAGAGTTACGAGTCAGGGCATTATTGATAAATGCCGGAGAATGACTCCTGAAACGCTTGTAAATGTTAGGCAAAAATTTGAATAAAATGTATGCAATTGTATGAAAGTTGGTGGTGCTCTATTTGAACATTTATTGGATTAGTTTAATTCGTTGGTATGTTGGTTTAATAGTATGATTGGTCCTGATTAATTTTGGACATTTGCTTCAATACTATGCTAGGTTTTTAATTAAAACGATTTAGTTTTTAATTTCTCAGCAAATTCATTAGTGATATGTCAAAACTCCATTGCCCAGTTTCACAAAGCGATTAAATATTTAACGGACGGTTAGTTAATCAAGACTTCAGACGACCAATCACAGACTATGATTCGGGTTTTTACCATGGTAACCAAATATTTTGAATCTGTGATTGGTTGTTTTCTACGAAATATCACATGACCCCTATTCCCATTTGAAAAAAACCATAATGCACTTGTTTATGTATAATCTAGTGGCATAGTCAGTTTTTTCCCAAATATTACTGTTTTTGGAATATTGATCATTGCTTCTCAAAAATATATAACTTTATGGGTCTATTTTAATAAACAACGAAAAAAATCCGAATTTCTTTCTCTTATTGCGTTTCCTAAATCTGGAATATTATCATAATTAACTTTGTAAACTTTATTCTCCAGATATCTCTGTGGAAAGAAATTCCATATAGACAAGTCTGGGGACCTAGAGAGCCATAATATATATATATATATAATATATATATATATATATATATATATATATATATATATATATATATATATATATATATATATGAGACATGCTTGGTTCTCGGGTTAAACCGCGTCCAGAATTTATGGAAACTCGACGTTTCGACTCCTGTTTTGGAGCCATTTTCCAGATGTAAAGGAAATATGTAAGGACACTCTAAGGCCTCAATTTACCTACTCCTTAGAGTGATGGACAAAGGTGGGTAAAGGAAATATGTAAGGACACTCTAAGGCCTCAATCTGCCTACTCCTTAGAGTGGTGGACAAAGGTGGGTAAAGGAAATATGTAAGGACACTCTAAGGCCTCAATCTGCCTATTCCTTAGAGCGGTGGACAAAAGTAGGTAAAGGAAATATGTAAGGACACTCTAAGGCCTCAATCTGCCTACTCCTTAGAGCGGTGGATAAAGGTAGGTTGGGTTGTTGTAGCTCGATTACGGGGCCTCAATCTGCCTACTCCCCAAATCTCGCCGGAGATCGTCTGTGAGGTCTCAGTGTGTTCAACCCTAGGCCTCAGAGAGATCTGGCAGTTCGTTGCAAGTCTTGTCTCATATATGTCGTTCCGTCTACCTGTTGCGTCATCAGTGAAAGTAGTGGGGTCACCGTCAATTAAGTGGGGGGCTGTGGTCACGGTATGTAGAGGAGGATTAAGAGAGTCACCGGCATTTGTTAAGGCAGATAATGATGCAATAGAATTGTCTGTGGAATTTATTTCCTTTTTGTGTGTTTGTAAAGAAGATATGATAGGTTTCCAAGTAGTCGGAAGGCGAAGACCATCATCTCTCTTATTTAAACAATCGGGACGTTTTTCAATCTCGATTGCTTCGCGGATAATTCTCGTTTTGAAATTGTAAACCGGTGCTATTGTTTTGGCATTATCGAAGTCTATTTTGTGCCCTGTATGAATATGATGCATGGCCAGCGCCGTATATAAGTACCTCGGTGGTTCAGCGAGTTCAACCGGGGTTCTGGCATTGTATTTGAGCAAGTTGAATGTCTGCACGTTCCGCCCTTCGGAGGGGGCGTAAAGCGGTCTGCACGTTGAAGATCCCTACCCTCTTTACAGAAAGGCAGGGGTTCGGCAAAATTTCCAGGATAGTGAGGTAAAACTGCTCCCTGGCGTCGGTGATTGGCCATAGTCGCGGAAATAGGCCGACGTTAAAGCAAGTGCGTTATAGTAGTGAATTTTCATAAGAATTGTACATTATTAGTGAGATATACTATCAAAACTAGTTATTTAAATTTAAATGGACCTTGGAGATCGGTTTTAGGGTCCCAGTTAGCGATTATTTGAACAAATTTATATTTTATATGGAGTTAAAAAATTAAAAATTGGTCTTAGATATAATATGTATCTGAAAGTGTCATTAAAAAAAATGTGTTGCAAATTTCATTAGTTACAAAAAATTTTCAGAAAAAAAAATGTACAAAGGGAATGTACCTGTCAAATTATAAATATGACAGGTATTTTTCCATATGAATTGCTTGGACGGTTTTGTTTTAGTCAACCCATCCAGTTTTTGCAAACAATAAACAACAAAGAAGGTTTTTTTAGGACAAATTTGTAGTTATCCGCGAAGCTCATTATGTTATTTTTCTTTAATTTACCCACGTACGTTTACATAGGTGTTACTATGGTTCAAGATTGAAGATTCTGGCTTAAGGGCAAATTTATTGAGCTATCGGATTTGAAATATTTTTACGAAAATTTTCTACCACAATTTTTATATGTTTATATATATATATATATATATATATATATATATATATATATATATATATATATATATATATATATATATATATATATATATATATATACAGTGTGTCCGAAACTGGATGGGAATGTATTGCTATCTACGTTATTATTAGAGATAAGGAGACGGTTAAATAAGCAATGTTTTGCAGAATTTAATGCTCGTTCCAAATATGTATTGTATTTTGCCCTACCATTTTTCGTTTTCAAGTTATTTTGAAAAAACAAAATTTTCTTTTTTCTTCAATATCTAAGTAGGCGTTGATCTGACATGTCTAAGACTTGCACATTATCAGGACACATTTTAGAGAGTAATCTTTTTGTGCTATTCTCAACTTTGGATTGTCATTTGTTTTTGAGCTACAGGTATCAACGTTTGTTTTTATTATGGCAGCCATATTGGGTTTTTTGCTCATGTGATAAGAGCTTTCCAATTATGTACAATATGCTTGAGAAATCTTGTAATTGCACTGACAATTTTGAGAAAAACTGTTTTGAGGATAGTAGGCTATGAAATCCAATACCAGAAAACAAATGACAAAAAAAGTGTTAAAAAAAAGCAGTAGGCCATGGAGTCTATTAATAAACTTCTACTTTTAACATAAATTTCCGTAATGTATCACGAAAAAAAAATCTTGTAATATAATTTACAATACTTATTTAGGTAATAATGCTAGGTAATATGTGAAACAGTTTAATAACGAAACCCGACAATAACAAATAGAAACTTAAAAACTCCACAAAACAACACAATTAGAAACGGAGCTCAACCAATAATTAAAAAAATTGTTTTTTTTTAATCGAACACACTTATATTTTTACATTTTGCATCGAAATATAATGCATGTTTGTAAGAAAATTAATTCTGGACGCAGCAAGTGCGTTATGGTAGCGAATATTCATTATATATTTCAAACTTCAATAGCTCAATTTGCTATTAACTTAACGTTTGTTGGCTAGGAACCAGTTTTATCAGGAACATTTTTTATTATTTTAGAATTTTTTTTTACATTTCAAACAATAAAGTTATTTTTATAAAATATGGTACATTGTTTCTACTATACAGGTTATACTGGTAACCAAATTTCATGCCTGCTTTCTTTAAAAGAAAAGACATATTTCCTATTAAAAACATTGGTAAATTTGCAGATTAACTCCCGAACGCTTTTCAAATTTTTTGTTTGAGAAACATGCCTAGACCACTAACACCCCACCACCCCCCGAATGCACAAACCACGTGGACATTTTCTTCTTCACAACCCCCAAGGAAGTTACAGGACCAGGGGTGAATAGGGGTGCTGGGCGGGGTAGGTAGTGAAAAGGAAATATGAGCAGAAAATGCGAAGAAAACGGCTTGAAAGCTGTCTTTTTCACATCCTGAAGTCATATAACCCCCACACCCTGCCTACCCTGCACAGCACCCCTATTCGTGCCAGGTCCCGTAACTCCCTTAGTGGGTAAGGCTACATGCATTCTCACAACAATTAGAACCGTATAAGTAAAACAATTAGAACCGTAGACCGGTTTCGCTCTAATTAAAGCTCGTCAGTACGGCATACTAATTGCTGCGAAAATACACTTATAAAGTAATACGGCTATGGTAGACAGCCTCCTAACACTAAGTGAGTGGTGAGACACGAACTAACGTGCCGCCACCTAGTTGCGGAACCAAGTAGTATGTTGTCACGCCAGCTCCAAATAACACAAAGTGTTAAAAAATAGAGACTTTATACAACCCACTAACAATTTAGTAAATTAGCATTAGGGGGTATGTAGGTGTACACACGTGAGAGGGGATGGAAAATCCCTGCGGCGAAGCAACACGTACCCGTAGTAGCGCCCTACTGAATGCTGTGATAAACTGTCAGTTATAATGGCGATGGCCCATGAGACTAGAATGTTCAAGGGCTTCCAAAAAATTAAGTGAACTTTACGTGAAATGTAATGTTTAGGAGGGGAAGGGGTGCACGAGGCAGGACCGTACTGGGAATTTATAAAAAAAGTGTGCAATGTGTAAGGAGCTTTAAATCTCAATAACTGAGAAGAACAAAAGGTAAGAATAGTGTTACCGTGCATGTATGTTAGCAAATTTCATCTATCAGCAGTCGATGTTTTTAAAATCATTCGGGAGTTAATCTGCAAATTCACCAAAACATTTTTATGAAAATTCACTACCGTAAAGCACTTTTATAAAATTAAATCGTAGTGTTCGAGGATTTTTCCCAAAAAGATTTTATTTGGATTTTACTTAATTTCTTCCATATTTTAGGCACATACTGTAAAGAGCTAAGGACGGCACTCATGACTTATCAGAAACCGGCTATTTCACGTTCGGTTGAAGAAAAAGCACTATCAATACGGAACTCGAACCGCCACTTCGGCTACTTGCCCTATAAGTGAATTTTTATTTAAAAAAATTCACTAATAGAGAGGTATCGATGGTGAGACTTTGCAAATATTTTTGAAAATGAGTGCGAATTTGGGCCCCTAGAACCCATACCCGGGGTCAGTTTCGATTTTTATATGTTTATATATATATATATATATATATATATATATATATATATATATATATATATATATATATATATATATATATATATATATATATATATATATATATATATATATATATATATATATATATATATATATATATATATATATATATATATATATATATCCAACCGATAACTCAAAAAACAAAAAATAATTAACCGATTTTGATAAAACTCGACAAGTGCCTTTCTTTTATTAATAGCTTGGATGAGTTCGTTAGCCAGAAAAATCGGACACGCTTTTCCGGGAAGATGTTGAGTTTTCTTTCGAAAAAAATTTTTTCTCCGAAAATTACAAAGATATTTCGATAAAATTTGGTGTGCATATTGCGTTGGGAAAGACCTAACAATGCGCCAAAATTCAGCTTTCTAGGATTACAGAAAATTGAGCTATTCAAATTTGAAACAATTGTGTTTAATATGACCGCCTTTCATTGTCAATAACTTATACGAGATCTAGTATGTTGTTGCCGTGGTAACGGACCATTTGATATTATTGCGCAGGTCTGTTAGACGCTGTAACTGACATTTACCGTATGATATGAGATCGAGATCGTTTATATGTTTATTTGTTTGAGTCGACGAATTATCTGTGTCATTTGGGAAATTTTTATAAACAAGTGCAAATTATTCCTTTATTAATATTAGTGGGTGGATTAAACAGTGTTTGTTATGTTTTATCCACACATATAAAGAATCGAAGTTTTACAGAAGGGCTGATATTATACAGGGTGACGCGTTTCTACGGTAAAGCTGAATATAATTATTATTATACAAGAGACGAGAAAAAATTGTATAAGTTAATTATAGGATGTCTTGAGCTGCATCTTATAAAATTATTTTGACAATCACCGGCTGGCCCACAAGTCGATCGTTGGTGATCAATACTTTTTTTTTCGAACAGCCTTCTTTTATTGTATTTTTTATCTAAATATGTTTGTAAGAAAAAAAATCAAGAGGCAATAAGTGCGTTTTGGTAAGAAATTTTCATTAAATGCTTCAATAAGTCAATTTGCTATTAACCTAAGATTTGTTGGTTAGAAAACCAACGTTTAAGGTATATTGTCGGAAAATTTTTGTACATTTTCAAACAATAAGTTATTTTGATAAAATATGGCACATTGTTTCTACTATATAGGTTATACCGGTAACCAAATTGATGACTGCTTGCATTAAAAAGGCATATTTGATATTCAAAGCATTTTTATAAAAATTCACTGCCATAACGCACTTGCTGCGTCCAGAGTTTTTTTTTTTGTTATTAGGGAGTACTGTAAAAAAAACTTTTCTAATTGCGAAATGAAACTAAGAAGTCATCTGTACATGTTTTGTGTGTGATGACTACTGTATTGCCTCGGAAGCCAGGTCCATTAGTCACAAACTGTTGCATTAGACAGACGAGATGTAAGCAGAGCGCCAATTTAGTGAATAGAGCAAGAGCAGGTAGAAGCTAGGAGTTTACGCCTTACAAAATGAATCTTACCTAAATAAAATCATATCTATATTACACAATATTTGTTTTATACATTCATTTATGTACATGTTTTCATGTGTCCAATTTTAGGTATTTTATATAACCCAATCGATAAAAATTAGAATAAATCACCATAACCTACATTAAAAAATATTGTAATATCGATTGCATAAGAATAAATAATTAATCCATTAATGCACAAAATAGCGTATTAGATTTGAAAAACTATACATGCTTCTCTACCAGTAACAATATATTGATTAGTATCTATTAATTGAATGGTAAAAAATACAGTATAAAACGTACTCTGTAATTTCTCACATGACCAGCGGAATTCCCACGGCCTTCAGCTGCTTCGCATAATCCATGTGGAATAATCGTAACCAAAATTTGATGAACACAAAACAATATTAAACATTGCTTGAAAATGATCATGTTTTCATTCCTTATTATAATGTGTAGGTTTGGCACGCACTCTACGATACTCGTATTAAATCACTACGATATTGGGCAGGTTAACTCTGAGCTATTCTTCTCTTTCCGTTATATTTAAAGCATAATAAGATGGCTTTGCTCGCCGAACGACTACTGACGACCAGTCATGTTTTCATGTTTCTTCCTATAACAAATGACGTTCAGTCAACAAACTACTATTATTGTATGCGGTTAGGTATAATACCCACTTTCCAACATCTTATTATTTAATTGTAGCATTGTTGCTCAATCATAAAAAGTACCAGCGCAGCAAGTGCATTATGGTAACGAATTTTTATAAAATGTGACCTTTCACAACATTAGTCATTTGCTTAATCGACTACAGAGATAAAAAAAGTCTGGATGCAGCAAGTGCGCCATGGAAGTGAATGTTCATAAAATGTTTTTTAACGCAAGCAGGCATGAATCTGAAATTATTGATATAGCCTATATAGTAGAAACAATCTACCATATTTAAAAAAATTACTTATTGTTTAAAAATGTACAAACATTTTCTGACAACAAACTTAAAATGTTGGTTTCCTAGGCAACAAACCTTAGGTTAATAGCAAATAGAGTTATTGAAATTTAAAGGATTTAATGAAAATTCGCTACCAAAACGCACTTACTACGTCTTGATTTTTTCTTACAAACATGCATTATATTTGAATTTAAAAAATGCAAAAATGCAATAATATAAGGGTGTTCGAAAAAAACAATTGTAGGTATCACCAACGACTTATGGACCACCCTGTTGTCAAAATATTTTTATAAGATGCAGCTTAAGATGCCCTATAATTAACGTATACAATTTTTTCTTGCATCTTGTATAATCACAATTGTATTGAGATTTACCGTAGAAATACGGCACCCTGTATATATGTAAACACATAAGAACTGAAAGTCGCGGTCTCCGCATTAACGAATTTTTTCTACGAAAATTATCTAAAAAAGATAGACCGTTAAACCATAAACTTAACTAAACCTACAGTCAAAGCATCAACTTAACTAAACCTACAGCCAAAACATCAGAGAAATGGTCTATTTGAAATGAATTTCCTGTAAATATTTTTGTAAAATGAAGGAAAATGACAGTTGAAGCTGAAACTTAAGAATGTGCAGAACACTGCTCTTACGACATTGTCTACATAATCCGCATTTCTTTCAGGTTCTTTGCCTAAATGTTTCGAATTTTGACGTTTCAAATCGCGACTTTGACGTTTTGAGGAAAACCACAATTTTTTATTTCTCTCCTTTCAGTCGTCTCTAATGTGATGGAAAAGTATATAAACACCGAATTACTAAAATCTCTTGAAAAACACAGTCTAATGCACGACAGGCAGTATGGATTCCGTCACCGCAGATCAACTAGCGGCCTCCTTTCCTTTGTCACCCATTCTTTGAACAAGTCTATGGAACTACACGGTGAATCCCAGATTGTCGCTCTGAACATATCCAAAGCATTCGACCAGGTCTGGCACGCAGCGCTGCTTAATAAACTTCTGGCCTATGGCCTACCACCAAAACTCTGTACTTGGACGGCCAATTTCCTCTCCAACCGGAGCATTTCTGTTGTCGTGGATGGCCATTCCTCTAAACTGTATCCAGTTAATGCAGGAGTCCCTCAAGGTTCAGCTTTAGCCCCTACTTTGTTTCTTCTCCACATCAATGACCTCCTCTCTAGCACATCCAACCCGGTTCACAGTTACGCGGATGACAGCACCCTCCACTCAAATATACAATATTCTAAACATGTCTATTTAGCCCAATTAGATGAGGATCTCAAACTCATGGAGGGTTCTGTCTCTGTGGATCTCCAAAAAAATATTAGACTGGGGAAGTGGAAATCTTGTACAATTCAACTCCACCAAATCTGTCTTGCTTTCTATCTCATAAGAGATATACCAGCTCTAGACCTATCACAATGAACAACCAAGTTATTCAAAGTAATGAGTCCTTTTCACTTGTTGGCATTTCTGTGGATCGAAATCTCAATTGCCACCAACATGTCACATCAATTGCAGAAGCGGCTGCTAAGAAATTAGGTTTCCTCTTCCGGACTCGCAAATATTTTACACTAGCTAATCTCTATACCTTATATGCTTTACAAATAAGGCCAAACCTCCAATACTGCTCCCACATCTGGGGCGCCACTGCCGCTCCTACACTCGCTATCCTGAACTCCATTCAAAAGAGAGCTATAAGTCTCATCGGTGACCCTACCCAAAGGCTGCCATCCCTTGCCCACCGACGTGCCGTTGGTGACCTCTCCCTCTCTCTCTCTCTCTCTCTCTTTTATAGATATCCTCACGGGCACTGCTCAGAGGAGCTTTCTTCTATAGTTTCTCCACCTGCTGCCCGCAATAGATCTACCAGAGGAACAGAGCTAATGCACCCTTTTACTGTCCAGGTCACCAGACATAGAACATATTGTTATGCCCGCTCTTTTGTCTCGAGGACTTCCAAATTTTGGGATTCCTGGCCGGCACATGTTTTTCCTTCTACTCCGAACCTCCAAACCTTCAAGTCCAGAATTAACAAGTTGCCTCTTTCCTTCTTGATGACACCCACGGTACGATAGTATTTAGGCTGTAAGCCCTCGTGGTGTGTTGTTGAAATATATAAAGCGGATAGTAGACATATGTTTACTACATGACTTGCTCATTTCATTCGTCTTTCAACGGAACATAAGTCCTAGCTTATTTCACGCAAACATTAATTATACAGACTATAAACATTATCTTTTTGTAATAATTGAGTACTTTGATGTTGTTAGTGGTTTATTAACATTAAAATCTTAAAGACTATACTGAAACAAATGACAACAAAAGTTAACTGAATGTGGTTGGAACTAATACTGGGAATTCCCACCATCTCTCTGTAAACATCCAAAGAACTAGCATTCAGATGTTTAACTTGTTCATTGGTAAGCCAGTTCAGGTTTCTGAAGTGCCTCATTGTATCAGGTTGAAGTCCACGGGCCGCCTCGGGTTGGATACATTCGATAGCTTCCTTAATCAAGTGGGTTACGAGAAGACCAAGATGACGAACAGTGTGCTCAGTCCAAATTCTTGTATCACCATAGCATTTCGCTTGTATTGCTATTTTTAGTAATATCTGCAAAACAACAAAAATAATAACAACAATAACAATAATAATTATAATAAAAACGGTCTTACATATGCCAACACAAGAAATAGAATAAGGTTTGCCAACAGGCCCTTTATTTCTACAACCAGATGTTAAGTTAACGCTAAGACCAAAACAATATAATAATAATGATAATATTGTATGGCTCCTAAGAATCCCCGAAAACACAATAAGAGACTGGGCCTTGGAGACCACTTTTATAAGGCTATGCAGAAAGCGGTAATAGTTGCAATTGCCCATGTCGTGCGGATATTTCTGAAGAACGTGGCGTTTTCGCTTAAGGCGCAACAGCTTGTAAAATACCCTATTTAATCCATTTCTTTCGTATCTAAGGTACCTGGGATAAGTGAGTACCCAGGCATCAAGGCATTGAAGGAAATGAGGAAGTACATATCCTTGCAAAAAGGTCAGTAGCAACACCATTCTCTGGTCTAATCTATTGTGGATTAACAAGCACTACCTTTGTTAGTATACTCTGTATAATGAATAACTACACTTGGAGAACCCAAATCACCACAACACATATTTCAGAGACCTTACGATCGTTTCGTTGACCATGTCAACATCTTCAGGGGAAGAAAAATTCTAAAATTAAACTACTAGCTACCGTGTATTTATATCGCGTCTAGGTAAACGAACTTGGATGGTTTAATAGACAAATTGGTTAACAAACACAGAACAAAGAAAATTATATCTGAATGTACGACATTTAAGAAAGATAAAATAGAGAAAAACTTTATGTGTTTACCTTATGAACCACGAATCACAAAGGGTTTGGAAAGGATTTTTAAGAAAGCCGATTTACTTTTGACTTTTTCGACAAAAAGTAATTTAAAAAATTTGTTGGGTAATACGAAAGATAAAGACAAAGTTACTGAAATGTCCGGTATTTATGAGATTAGTTGCAAAGATTGCAATCTTAAATACGTGAGTCAAACTAGGAGAAACATAGCCACCAGATTTCGTGTAGATCTCGCACATTTACGATATGGTACGGTGGATAAATCGTATGTGGCATAACATATATGGGATAATAATCACCACATCTACAAAGTAAATTTGAAACTTGTCAAAAATGTTAGACATCAAACCATGGTTGATTCATTAGAAAGTATTTTTATATCAAGGTCGGTTAAGAACAAAACTTCATTGAATCGTGCGACACCTTTAATTTCAAGCCCTTTATTTTCACTTTGCATTTAACCACTTAAACACTCCTAATTTGTCACGTAGAATAATAAATTACTGTCAATAACTCGGCCGGTCTATACATATACTAATCTCTACGCTTTCTCGACTTAGAGACCCTTTCGTTTTCTCTGTATCTATGAAGTCAATATAAATACTGTTTACGAAGAATTAAAACCCAATATAAATATAGTTTTTATGTAGTATTTTAGTTGAATTATTTATCCTCTGTTAGAGTTAACATTGTGAGTCAAAAGCCCGGGTTTAGTTTTCTATATAAAAGAGATGAGCGGAGGTTATGGTGTTTGTCTCGCCAGATGTGCTTGTCGGCTTGCTCCAATATCCACATAGTAAATTTCTAGATCAAAATGGAACGTGCAGATTCCTTAACTAACTCGGTACCTTTCCTTTTAAGCCTATTATCCTTATATTAGATAAGGGCTGATAAAGTTGTCGACCAGAAGATTAAAGCAGGTCTTCGACGTCGTAGTTTCACTACACAATAAACAAACGATGGGTCTTCGACGACAACTTTACTTCGGACTAGTTCGTTTACCTAGACGCGATATAAATACACTGTAGCTAGTAGTTTAATTTAAGAATTTTCCTTCCTCTGAAGATGTTGACATGGTCAACGAAACGATCGTAGTCTCTGAAATATGTGTTGTGGTGATTTGGGTTCTTTAAGTGTACTTATTAGTGCTCATCACAGGTTCCAGTTTTCACATACTGTATAATGAATGTTTTCGTGTGAGTCATAATCAATAACCATATGATTCGAATTAGTTCAAGGTCACTGGTTACTTGAGCGCCGTGTGTAAGAAAAAATGATAAATGTTTTTGAACTTTTATTTATTACCTGATCCATTATCAATATAAAATAAACAAACTTAAAAAAATTAAACCGGTTTTAAAATAGGCACTAAAAAGCGAAAAATAACTGGATTACAGGTCTAATTCAAAAGACAAAAATTAATTTAAACGAAATATTATTATACGCGGTACCTACTTATCTGTTTGAAGTCGGTGCCAAGCCAATTAGGTAGTAGGTAGCTAGATCCACTACCGCCACATCGCAAGTTTCTCCGCGCACGCGACGGAATGCGTGAGCGTGAGTTGGTCTTTGATCATTAACAACATATTTAGGTAATTCATTAGAATTATAATTAGTTATTAATAAAGGTTTTTATTATCGTGTTTCGGGCTTGGCACCGACTTCGAACAGATAAGTAGAAAGCACATATACTTCATTTTAATTAATTTTTGTCTTTTGTATTAAACCTGTAATCCAGTTTTTTTTCGTTTTTTAGTGCCTATCTTCAAATCGGTTTAGTTTTTTTAAGTTTATTTTTCCATTTTTAGTGTCAATATACGTATGTAGTGACTACGGCATTAGCAAACTCTTATATAGATTATTGGAGTGCCATATTTCAGTAGAACTTTAAATTACATTGATTTTTTTGTTACAACACATGCCTAGTTATTTGTTTTTTCATTGTTACCACACTAACATATGACACATAACATACTCCCTTATAAGTATCTAATGTAGGTATTATTCTTTATCTCAAATTAGCTTCTAAATTAATACCATCGGTAAATTTAACTTCTATCCACTACATTATAACAAACTCTCCTATTATTATTCAAAGTAGTATTCCCCATCTCAAAATACACTTCCAAAGTAATACCAATTGTAAGTTTAACCTATATCCAATACACTATATCAAACTCTTTTATAAGCACTTATACTAGTATTCGTTATCCCATATTTTTATTTATTTTTTATTTTATTATTTATTTATATGCATTAAAATTATACAGTGCATCTTACATAGAAGTTACAAACTTGTGATTGTAATTGATGCGATTTGGTTCAAATATTAAACTGAAACATATCAAAATCATATTGCTATATTGACATTTCTTGCTATAAAATTTCGGTATTTCAAATTTACAATTTATTTAACCAATATTCAGTTATTAGCACCTCCAATATTTTGTCTACATCCTTTGAACTTCCCAACCATTTTACACTCCAAAATAGTTTTCTTTCAACTTTAGTTTAATAATATTTTCAAACATTTTAGGACCTAAAATTGCAAGTTGTCACTGTGACATATACAAATGATAATAATCCTCTAAATCAATACTAACGTTGATTTTAACTTATAATAATAATAATAATAATAATAAGATAGTCTTTATTTACACAGGAAAAGAAAAAAACTCTGGACGCAGCAAGTGCGTTATGGTAGTGAATTTTCATAAAAATGTTTTTTATAACAAATATGTCTTTTTTTTAAAGAAAAGCAGGCATCAAATTTGGTTACCCGTATAACCTCTATAGTAGGAACAATGTACCACATTTTATCAAAATAACTTTGTTGTTGGAAAAAGGGCAAATATTTTTCGAAAACTAACTTAAAATATGCCCGAAAAACTGGCCCGATTTTCCTGGCCAACGAACTTCCTCAAGGTATTTAGCCCCTACCAAGATATAATTATTTACAAAAAGCTTTTCGACAAAACTTACAAAAAAAATTGTAAACAACTTTTTTGCGAAAATCCAAAAACATTTTTTTACAATAACTTATTAAACATTAGGTACTAATTACCAAAATTGTACAAAAATTTCACAAACAATGATTTCTACATAAACAAATAAAGTTCGCTACCATAATGCACTTGCTGCGTCCAGATTTTTTTCTTACAAACATGCAATATATTTCGATGAAAAATGCAAAAATGCAATAACATAAGGCGTGTTTAATTTAAAAAAAAAAAATTGTATCACCAACGACTTATGGGCCACCTGTGATTGTAGAAATATTTTTTTAAGATGTAGCTCAAGACACCCTATATTTAATATATACAATTTTTTTTCATATCTTGTATAATAACGGATATATTGAGCTTTATTGATTTTTTACAAAAATTCGACAAAAATTATATACCATTAAACGTTAAACTCTATAGCTAAGACTACTGCCAAGCATCAGAGAGAGGATCTATTTGAAATGAATTTTCTGGAAACATTTTAGTAAAATGAAGGACAATGACGGTTGAAACTAAGACTTTAGGGTTTGCAAAACATCCTTCTTGAGACATTTTCTTTCCATAGCCCGTATTAGATTCAAGTTATTTGCCTAAATGTTGCCAATTTTGACATTTTAAATCGCAACTTTGACGTTTTGAGGAAAACCCTAATTTATTTTTCTTTAATTGCCTATAACTTTTTTGTCTTTTGAGCTACATGGCTAAATTTTGGTAGGTAACTTACGTATAAGAACGTAAAACCGTGCCCTTACTTTGTTAATTCCGGAGATATAAATTTTTTTCGAAAGAAAATACAAAATTTTCCGGGGAAAACTCGGCAGATTTTCCTGGCTAACAAACTTATCCAAGCCATTTGCAAAAGGAATTTATTCACCAAAGTTAATCAAAATCGGTCAATTATTTTTTGAGTTATCGGTGTAATACATATACATATATATATATATATATATATATATATATATATATATATATATATATATATATATATATATATATATATATATATATATATATTGTGACGGTGGTTTTGTCACACGTGGGTTCTGGTAAGCCGTGGTAGTTAATGAAATCGGTGTATTATTATTGTGATTTTTATTAACACTAAACTTAACATTTCAATACGGGAAAATAACGAAACTAATTAATACTTCTGAATAATAGGACATGAAAAGAAAACAGAACATTGTTCAATATAGAAAATAACGTCTTTTCGACATCTTGAGTTTTTGCCGAACCTCACACAGCTGACTTCTAACTTCTACCACTTTTACCGGCGGCAGCTCATGCGCTTCCGGCTTCATCTAGAGATCTCCCTCTGGCGGAGATTGGGTTTCCAGTGGCGTGTCCGGCGTCGGGCTGAGGATCTGGTTATAATATATATATATATATATATATATATATATATATATATATATATATATATATATATATATATATATATATATATATATATATTTAAACATATAAAAATTGAAACTGACCCCGGATATGTGTTCTGGGGGGTCTAATTAGCGCTCATTTGAAGAAATTTTTTCAAAATTCAAAAGTCGGGATCTTCTCATTAGTGAATTTTTTCTACGAAAATTCACTAAAAGACACAAAATTTTATTCCCAGAAATATACAAAATAAATTAATTGAAACTAAAAATACTAATTCATTCTATCATTAACCTGTGCAACTAAGGGCGAAGTTCAGATGAATGGTATACCATTCCCTGCTCTTCCACTTGGCCCAAAATACATAAAAGCACCGATTTGCTGAAAATGATGTGTGAGCAAGGCAAGCGAAGCATCACACAACAACAACAAAAAACGAAAAAAAAATCCAAAAGAATTCTCGCAAGCAAAGCACATCAATTATATTGGACGCATTTCCTAACAGACTATTTAGTAGGACCCAAGATAATAGATCTCTACGGTTGGCGTTGAAAGAGTACTTTTTGTACTTTTCGACTTTATTCTCTCTACTATGAAGGCTTTTTTTCCGTTCTTACAGTAAGAGTAACCGAATTGCGTAGCTCTTTATAGTACTTCCAGGTGGTTTCGTTAGGATTTTTTCCAAACTTAATCCTGACCTGATCCCTAAGCCTCATCATCAGTCTTGTATTTTCCGAAATCCAAGAAGTATAGGGTTTGGTTGTCCTATATGTACTAACAGGTGCGTGCCTATTGAACAGGTTAATTAGAGTTGTGTTAAAGATTTCTACCTTCTTATCGACATCCGAACAATGGAAGATACGTTCCATATCAGAATCCAGCAAACCCCTCTGGAAGTCATCAATATCCAGCGTTCTAAAGTCTCTATAAGTAATATATGCCGACTCTGGTCTCGGTCACTTGACATTTAGAACACCAAAGATTATATCATGATCGGACAAGTCACACGCAATAACTCCTACCTGCTGACTGAAGCTATCCTTAGAGGTCAAAAAGTGATCAAGCAGAGTACCCTGCCTTGTGGGCTCCTGTATTAGTTGGTTTAACCCCAGTTCGCATACCCTTTGGTTGTATAAAATAGTCTTAGCATCTCCCTCATTGATTACATTTATGTTTATGTCACCCAATATGACCAGGCTGTCGGAAAAGGCTAAACTACAACCCACGGTATTCTCCAACTCATCAAGAAATATATATATATATATATATATATATATATATATATATATATATATATATATATATATATATATATATATATATATATATAACTAGATATACTATGTTTATTGTCTCCATTTGGCACATGTACAATTATTCTGTTTGGCTGTAGTATTCTATGATTTTGTTCTTTGCTTTATAATATTTGGTTTCACTCCTTATTGCGTCCGGTAGATTATTATTATAAATTTCGGTTGCTCTCAGGAGAGGGTTATTAAGTCCTATATTCGTTTCGATTGAAAATTTGTGTATATTATCTTTAGTTCTAGTATTGTATCTATGAATCTCGTTAGAGCTTTGATGCTTTGCATTACACTTTTGCTCTTGGTGTGTTATTTTATACATTAACTTACTCTGCTCTATTTTCAGTATCTTATCTATTGTATGTACCTTGGTTGTAATAGGAATTCCCTCGATTTCACTGAGATCCCATCATCAGATCCTGAATTGATAACAATGGGACCACCTCAGGAGAATTTCCTGGTACGGTTCTTAAGTCTAATTCTGGAGGATCACTGTAAGTTTCTTGACACCCTGGACAGATTCCGTCACCTTTCTGCTATTGCTTCTTCTTCTTTGCGAATATAGCGCTTTTTGCAGGTTTGGTATCGCTACATGTAGGCGTTTTTGTTACATTTTCTGCCTTAGCAAGTATTTCATTTATCAATGACGAACTGGTGACTATTTCAGACTTCTTTCCTTTTCTTTTTCTTTTTTGCTCATCTCTGACTGCCTTGGGAATAGGAAAGATTTCCACTGGTGGTACCTCAGCTAATACGATCGAAGTGCTGGGTACTACTGGGTACTGCGACAGTTTATTCATCAACATTGCGTCAATTTCAATTTCTATATGTGTTAAAGGTGTCTGGGTAGTCAGAACACGTTGATCAATGGGGCGGATATTATTTTTTGAAATAAAACATTCTGCTGCTTCACCTTCCTTGTCCAATTCTGCATTTGTGTCTACGTTCATCAAGTTAGGGTCTCCCTCTACTCTGTCTGCTTGGCATTCGATCGCATTGGCATAAAGTCTTCATCGCCAAATACCTCCGTATTTAAAGGCCATATACCCGTAGCAGAAAAATATTTTTGCGTGTTACTTATGGACGCAACACGACCATATGCTTAACCAAAGACGGCAGGAACTTGAAACTGACTTAAATATCTACCAGGGTGGTTGCAAATCCACTTATCGGCCTCTTGACTATAAGCTGTCTTTTGTGGGCCATAGAATCCTACGTCAAGAGGCTGCAGTTTATGACTACAGTATGGAGGCAAGCTTATTACGTGGATACCATTTTCGCGGCAAAATTCAATAGATGGTATGCTTATATGGGAACTGTGATTACCCAGTAATAATAATACGGGATCTTCTCGGTTTGATTTTACAGACTTATGAAAGTGCTGCAGCCACTGAAGAAATAAATCTGTGTTGATAAAACCAGAGTCTGAGACCATCAAAATTGATCCGGGAGATGCTTCATCCAGCAACTCTTGCTTTTCTCTCTTCCTAGTAAATATAAGTGCTGGGGGTATGTAATAACCTGCAGCACTAAAACAGCATACACCCGTTGCTAATTGACCCCTCTTAGCAGATACTATTTTTCCTATATTTTTCTTGCCTTTAGGAGTTAATATTTTGGTACTTTGTTTGGAACCGTCAATATGGGTGTTTCATCCATGTTACATATATTAAAGGCTTCAAAGTCATATTGTTCATAAGAAATCTTTAGGTTTTCAAAAAAACGAGAAACTTGTATTTTGTTAAAACCAGTGGCTCTGGCAATACTGTTTTTTTTTCAGGCTGTCTGGTGGATAAATTATGTTTCTTACAAAAATCTATTACGCAATCTTTACCAGGCATTGCTTTATCTTTGTTGAACGGGTGCGTTAATTTATGTTTTACTGCATATTCATATGCAATGATTTGCAAGGTTTTGAATGAAATACCATAACTAATTAAAGAATATGTCATCGTGGGGAAAATGAACAGCAAGGCGGCAAATCTGAGTATTCTCTCTGGTTACGGAGTCGTTCTGACAGATCCTAATATGATTGCTGATAGTTACAATGCGCACTTTGTCGACTCTGTTAAGTAATTGACAAAAAACTGTGATCTAAATTGTGCATTGAAAAATAGCTCTAATCCCTATTCTATCTTTTTATACCCTGTCTCAGATAACGACGTATTAGAGATCATAAAATTAGTTACAGTTAAAAATTCACCAGGAATAGATGAAATACCATGTAGTCTTCTCGGTAGGGTTGCTCATCTTGTGGTGGCTCCACTAACTTACCTTATAAATGTGTCGTTTGAAATCGGTTGTTTTCCTGATCGTCTGAAGGCGGCCATTGTCGTCTCTCTCTCTCTTTAAGAAGGGAGATCCACGTCTTATGGACAACTACAGGGCGATTGCGCTGCTTTCGGTTTTTTCTTAGATCTTTGAGAAGGCATTTCTGCTAAGACTCTGGTCGTTTTTGGAGACATACAATTTGCTGTCTCCGTACCAATTTGGCTTTTGTAGGCAGCTGTCAACTCAGGATGCTGTGCTTAGCACTTACCTGACAGTCTTGGATTACATAAATAGTGGGTCCAAATCCGCCGGGCTGTTCTTCGACATTTCGAAAGCGTTTGATGCGGTCAACCATTCCCTTTTATTGAAAAAATTGGAGCATTATGGCATAAGAGGAAATGCATATTTATGGCTAAAAAGCTACCTGTCTGGGAGAAGTCAGGCTGTCAGGATACGACAGGCAGGTAAAAACTATATGTCTGGATTTTCAGCCGTGTCGAGCGGCGTGCCGCAAGGCAGCATATTGGGCCCTGTTTTGTTTACAATTTTTCTTAACGATATTGTTTATGATCTCCAACAATACCACTTAACTTTGTACGCAGATGACACCACTGCTGCAATATCAGGGGAAAGTTTTGAAGAGCTTGGTGCTGCAGCTAATGTGTGTGTGTGTCTCAGGTGTCGGCCTGGTGTTCGCGAAATGGTCTGGTTCTTAACACGCGGAAAACTGAAATGATTCTTTTTCTCCGGTGGGTGTGCATCCGAATCTGAGCCTATATGTGAGATCTGATAACGGTTCAATAAGACAGCGCACGTCTGTAAAGTTTTTGGGGCTCCATTTTGATTCTAACTTATCATGGGATGTCCATGTTGACCATATGGTGGCCTCTCTTGTATATAGGAATTACGCGTTGCTGCAGCTGCGGGATTCCTTGAGTACTCAGGTGTTGTTGACATGCTACTATGGTAGTTACTATGGTAGTGTCAACTGTCTCCTGACATATGGTTTACTGTGTTGGGGCGGCTGTGTGCCTCTGGGGAGGGTTCTGTTGATGCAGAAGAGAAATGTTCGCACCATGTTTGGCCTGTCGTCTTCCGCATCTTGTAGACCATTATTTATACGGTATGGCAGTTTAACAGTGCGTGCCTATATATGCTTGAGGCGCTTTGTTATGTCAGAAAAAATATTGAAGTTTTTAGTACCTGCGGTGATATTACAGCGTATGAAACAAGATAGGCTAAAGATTTGTATGTTCCCCCATATAGGACCGAACAGATTAACCGGGCACCTAGCAACACTGCAATACGCTTATATAATCATTTACCTGACAGCGTCAAAAATTTGAGCAGCCTCAGGCAATTTAAGCTTGCTTCAAAATCGTTTTTTAGATAGCATTATTTTTATTCTGTGGACGAATATTTTAATTCTAAATTTCAGCGTTGATAAGTTGTTTTTTGTGTTGTGACTTTTTCCGATATCTTCTAGAGATCTATGGAACAGTTTTAATAAATAAATAAATAAATAACAAAAAGCATCTAGTTTTCTTATATGGTCTGCTAGTTGGTTTTCCATAGCGTCGCTGAAAACTTTTTTGAATCGTCCAAGTGGAACAAGGATTGTACCACTTTTTAACCTTTTCCTCATTGTACTTTCAGGTGTATATAGAGATCTGGCTATACTCCTTTGTGATTTACCTTTTCTTGCTCTATCTCTGATTTCACTTAAGAGCTGTTCTGTAAATCGTAGAGTCCTTTGCAATTTTCGTTTGTATCGGTCCATTTCTGAAAAAATTATATGGGTAATTATATAAAAGGATATGATTACCAAACTAATATTTGTATGTATGATATACTCTTGGGTTATATATATATATATATATATATATATATATATATATATATATATATATATATATATATATATATATATATATATATATACATATATATATATATATATATATATATATATATATATATATATATATATATATATATATATATATATATGGTGGCGCATTGAAAACCAAACAGACCGATTTGCGTCCAGAGAATTTTTTTTAAGAAACACTGAAACATGTCAATTTTAATATTGAGGGAGACATGTTTTGACATAAAACTCAACTTTGTCAGATTAATCCCTTAAGGGTGGTGATAACAACCCTTATAGTTTAAATATGGAACATGGGTCGAGTGTTACATCATTTGAAAACTCTTTCTTTTCTGAATTCAGCACACTAATTTTCTTTGAAATTTATCAACTCGTTTAAAAATTATTCACAGTTGGAGTTGCAAGAACGTATTTCATTCATTGTGATAAGAAATGCAGTAATTAGTTAATTTTTCGTTAAAAAGAACTAAAAAACAAAACCAAATGTTTGAAAATGTTTATTCAGTTAAGTAAGTGTTCAAATTGTTGACTACCAGCTTCCATACAAAAGTACAAATTTTGTTTAAAACGAGCTCTGACATTCTGGAGCACTTGTGGAGTTATTAGACGGTATTCTTCAACAATGCGTCGTCGTAATTCTACCAGACTCCGGTTCTGTTGCAAAATTCTACTCTTTAAATGGCCCCATAGAAAGAAGTCTAAATGAGTTAAATCCGGTGATCTAGAGGGCCACTCAATAGCACCTCTACGCCCAATCCATTGCTCTGGAAACTCTTTGTTCAAAAACTCCCTAACACGTTGTGCGGAGGAGCTCCATCTTGTTGAAACACTAATTGATTTTCTTGATAGCGATCATCATTTTCAACAATGTCAATTAGTAGAGGGTAAACGATATCTTCTAGTAACTCCAAATACGTTTCGCTACTCAAATTTCCATCAAGAAAAATTGGTTCGATTAAACGGTCTCCAAAAATGCCAGTCCAGACATTCTATTTCTATGAAGTTTGAGCGTGGACTTCGTGAAAATTTCTTGGATTATTATCTGCCCAATAAGGACAATTATGACGATTGACTGTAGAGTTTAATAAAAACGTACACTCGTCTGAAAAACAGATATTGAACAAAAAGTTCCCATTATGAGCTATTCGTGCAGTCATAACTTCACAAAACTCCAGCCGACGATCAAAATCATCTTCATTCTTCATTGTACAAGATGAATTTTATGCGGGTGAAATTTATGATGATTTAATATTCGCTGAATAGTTCTTCTTTTGATGTTTGAAACAGTGGCCAATTTTCTCGTGCTCAAAGTTGGGTCTGCAGCAATTTGTCCTAAAACTTCAATCTCAGTAGTCTAATTTCTAAGCGGAAATTCACGTTCAGGATCCCGTTTTTTATTGGCTACTGAACCACTTTGTCAAAACTTTGCAACTAATTCCAAAATGTATTTTCTGTGAACATGTCTGTTCGGATGTCGTTCATGAAACAAATTTGCGGTACGGTTGCCACAGTCATCATTTTAAAAAAAAAAGAGGAATTATTTCAACTCTTTCTACAGAATACACCATTGTGAAATTAATTTTCGATAGTACTATCAAGTATCAAACCGACCGATAAACTGAAATAATAAAGCGCATTTCTCTCATTCCGATAGGAAATGTTCTGATAGTAATTTTTTTGTTTACAAACCAACAAAACATTGACTATCAGCACATTTCTTATCGGAGTGACTGAAATGCGTTTTTGCAATTTCAACTATGAATAATTTTTTAATGAGTTGATAAAACTTGCAAAAAAATTAGTGTGCAGAATTCAGAAAAGAAAGAGCTTTCAAATGATGTAACACTCGACCCATGTTCCCTATTTAAAATATAAGGGTTGTTATCACCACCCTTGTGACAAAGTTGAGTTTTATGTCAAAATATGTCCCACTCAATATTGAAATTGACCTGTTTCACCGTTTCTTAAAAAAAAAATTCCTATTTTTATATTTTCACCGTTTAAAAAAAATTATCTGGTTGCAAATCGGTCTGTTTCGTTTTCAATGCGCGACCCTATATATATATATATATATATATATATATATATATATATATATATATATATATATATATATATATATATATATATATATAAAGGATGGCGCATTGAAAACGAAACAGACCGATTTGCGTCCAGAAAATTTTTTTTAAGATATATATATATATATATATATATATATATATATATATATATATATATATATATATAACTGTCTTTATTATTAATCTATCACTCTTCAAGTGAAGTATATCGTTCAAGAGTACGCAGCGCACTCTTGGACGCTTCACGTGTGCGTTCTCTTGGACACACTGCACCGAACATTCAGAATAAGTATATTTTCTCAATCATAGATGTCTCCACGTGCTTCTGGTGATCAAACGACACCTAGATAACCTACAAAACTAAGGTGTGCTATAATGTTTTACCATCAGAAGAAATAAGCACTTTACAAATAAAAAATATGCTAACAAATTAGATCAATCAGTATCGTAATAAAGACTTACCGATAGTAACTGTGTTAAGCCAGACAACACGAGGAAAATTCACACACAATCAAGAAAGAGTTTGTATGTTCACAACACTACCAGGAAGAACTGACATTTTGGCGGTAACACCGTAAATATCAACACCGCGTACTCTTAGACGGTGCGCACTCTTGGCCAACTCTCCCGTATGATTGTTTTCACGCACTTACAATTTATATCCAAGTACCTAACTCGTAAGTGGAATAATGAAAAAGTGGCACAAAGCAGTGATTCCAAATTAAAATCACATAGCGCCTGTTGAAAATTGTTACACGCGTTCTTGGAACCTGTTGGACAGGAAGCCATGAGATGTTCTTTATAAAGGATGGTGTGATTATCTGAGTTAAGATAAGACTTGAGTTGCTTTCCAAACAACCATGACGCATGCATCTTACCTTGCCTTGTTTGTCGGAACACCCATGTAAATTTTCGAAGACTTCTTCTTTTATTTCAAGAAATTCTTCTGCTGTAATTTGTTCCAGCACTGAAGGGTTTAATCCGCATAATATGCCCAACAAATGGTTGATGTAGGATGAGTTTTTTAGCTGATCTCTGCCGTAGACTCTCTCCAGACCACCAGCTATTATACCTGTAGTAAATAACAGCAATAACTAGCTAGTTTGTACATATACAGACTTTCTACATATACAGGCTTGCGCATAAGTAATTCGACAAGGCCATAAAGTGGGAAAGGCATCGGACTCAAACATTGTAGGATTGCTTGACAGATTATGTACGATTATTTGGTGGCATTATCGAAATTTTTTGAAGCACCCCCTTTTTGTAGGGTGGCAACTCTTTAATTTCTCAAATAGCAACATGGGTAATGTGATACATTTGGGGAAAGCGCATCAGCGTACTTTGTAATGGTATTAATTTTTAGCGAATTTTCATTAAGGAAAATTCTCTAATAGAGAGGTCACGATGAAAAGCTTTTGAAAAAAGTTCTTCAGATGGGCGCGAATTGGGGCCCTAGAACCCAACACGAAGGTGCGTTGAAATTTTTATATGTTATATGCTCAAGTTTTTCCGATGCAAAATCGGGGAAATCTTTTTGAAAACGCTATATTTTTTTAAATATTAAAGTGCGTGGAATGGAATTTTTCACATATATAGATCATTCAAAGATCTTCTCACATATTAATTTTGAAGCGTTTCTCTCAACGCACATTTAAATTATTCTGAATTCAAGAAATCTAAAAGCTACGACATGCTGCTAAAAGTTTATTAAGGCGTTGTGTAATGTGCGTGAGAGAGGTTGACATAACGGATGTCTTAGTTGGTTTTCTTTGAATGTTGGAAAGCTACAAAATGTTCCTAATAAAATGAAACAGCCACAGTTGTCAGTTTCAAAATTTTATTACACAAACTTGGGAAGTTTGCGTCGTTAGGAAAATTAGAGGTAATATTTATTTCTAGAATTGATTTCTTACTCAAAAAGCTATATGGTAAAATCGGCAGCTAAAGAGTTTAAGCCTGATTTTAAGTTGTGATCCAAACACTAGGTAAATAAAAACCTTGCAAGGTGAATAAAACTTTTACAATTAAAACATTTTTTGTGAATTTAGTCTAGGGATTTTTTATGTTACTTTTGGCAAGAAAGAAAAAATGAGGCTTTGCATGAACTCTATAGATTTGGCATTCTGAAATGACCAACAACACGATTCTTGGTCACGTGGTCACAAATTAAATTGATGTTGGTTTGTTCTGTTATTTGCATTCTTATTGCAAATTGGCGCGGTTTATGTAGCGTCATATGTCCTATCAACTTATTTTTATTTTAGGTTAATGAAAGAATAGGTTGTTTTTCGATTAATAATTTTAATTTATATAAAAAGCTTGTGAATTAAATCATTCCCGAAAACAACAAAGTTCTTTTATCATATTTCGAAGTAAGTAAGTTGTCCCAGACCCTAACCTATAAAATAAGTTATGTTAAATTCTTCACACAGGAACAGTACGTATGCAATCAGGACTGTTAAAAATTGTGTATATATTGCAAAATCTGAAAATAAATTAATTCTTTATTTAGAATCGAAACTTAAAAGTTAATAGCGCATATATAAACATTGGATTAATAATCACTTCAAGCGAACAGCTAAACGATTCTCGTGCGATCACCGAAGTTAAGCAACCTCGCGCATGGTCAGTGCTTGGATGGGTGACCGCCTGAGAGCATCATGTACTATTACCTCTTTTTTTTTAGGTAGTAACATTTCTCTTTTGTTCTTATTAGCGAATTTTTAATTTAAAAAAATTAACCGATTTTTATTTTTAAAAATTCGCTAACAGGGAGGTATCGCTGACGAGACTTTAAAAATTAAAAAAATTTGTGTCACCAAAAAAATAACCAAGTTATTTTTATGAAATTTGGTTGGTATGTTGCCCTTGTAAATACCTTACTTCACCAACACTCAACTTTCTAGGCTTATAGAGAATCAAGTTATACAAATTTGAAGCATTTAATGAAAATTCGCTACCACAACGCACTTTCTGCGTCCCGAATTTTTTATGTTACTTATGGCAAGAAAGAAAACAATCGGCTTTTCTTGAAAATAAATTATGTAAAATAAATACTTATAAGGCTATATGTATTATCACCATAATTAGAACCGCAGACCGGTTTTGCTCTAATTAGAGCTCACCAGTACGGTATACTAATAACAGCCAGAACACACCTATAAAGTAATACGGCTATAGTAAGCACCCTCTTAGAACATTCTGAGATGTACGACAGGGTCGCCATCTCGGTGCGGAGCCAAATAATAATAATAAATGAATAATATTCAAGTAATTTTATACATGTCCAAAAAAGTCTAAATACATGGCCTTATCAGACATATAATTTATTTAAGCGATAATACAGTCTACACCTGAATAACTTCACCCAAAAAATAAGTTTTGTTAACATTCTTAGCCTGATCGTCCACAGTGGCAATCGTTTTGGTTTGTGGATGAAGACATCAGTGTTTTTAGCGATTTTTTAAATTTATATATATATATATATATATATATATATATATATATATATATATATATATATATATATATATATATATATCCGACCGATAGCTCAAAAAATAATGAACCGATCTTGATTATATTTGCAGAGTACCTTCCTTTTGCAAGTGGCTTGGATAAGTTCGTTAGCCAGGAAAATCTGACCCGGTTTTTCTGGAAAATTTTGTGTTTTATTTATAAAAAAATTCATATCTCCGGAAATAACAAAGTAAGTTCAACCAAATTTGGTACGCGTGTTTGTATTATAAAGAGTGAACAAATTTTGGAGTTTTCCTCAAAACGTCAAACTCGCAGTTTTAAACGTCAAAACTGGCAATGTTTAGGCAAAGAATGTGAAACAAATACCGTTTGTGAAAAGAAAATGTTGCAAGACGAGTGTTCTACAAACACTTAAGTTTCGGATTCAACCGTCACTGCCCTTCATTTTACTAAACTATTTACAGAATATCCATTTCAAATAGACCCTTTCTCTGATGCTTGTAGCTTTTTGGATATTTATTTGTAGGTTTAGTGAAGTTTGTGGTTTAACGGTCTATAATTTTTTTAGCTAATTATCATAGAACAAATTTGTTAATGCATTTTTGCATTTTTTTATCGAAATATGATGCGTTTATAAGAAAAAAATCTGGACGCAGCAAGTGCGTTTTGGTAGCGAATTTTCGGTAAATTTGCAGAATATCTCCCGAACGCTTTTCAAACAACTGTTTTCAGAAATCTGCCTAAGGCCCCCCTGGATCCACAAAACCCAAGAAAAATTTCTTGTTCACACCCCCCAAGGAAGTTACGGGACTAGGAGTGAATAGGGGTGCTGGGCGGGGTGGGTAGAAAAAAGGAAATATGAGCAGAAAATGCGAATAAAATGGGCTTGAAAGTTGTCTTTTTCACATCTTGAAGCCATATCCCCCTTAAACCCTGCCTACGCCGTACAGCACTCCTATTCTCCCAAAACATTTCTTGGTTGCACTCCCCAAGGAAGTTACGGGACCAGGAGTGAGTAGGGGTGTATAATTTTTTTTGCTAATTTTCGTAGAACAAATTCGTTAATGCATTTTTGAATTTTTTATCGAAATACGATGCGTTTGTAAAAAAAGGTATAGACGCAGTAAGTGCGTTTTGGTAGCGAATTTTCGGTAATTTTGCAGTTTAGCTCCCGAACGTTTTTCAAAACACTGTTTTCAGAAACCTGCCTAGACCCCCCCCCTGGATCCACAAACCCCACGAAAAATGTCTTGTTCACACTCACCAAGGAAGTACCAGGAGTGAGTAGGGGTGCATAATTTTTTTTTAGCTAATTTTTGTAGAACAAATTCGTTAATGCATTTTTGCATTTGTTATCGAAATATGATGCGTTCGTGAGAAAAAAATCTGGCCGCAGTAAGTGCGTTTTGGTAGCGAATTTTCGGTAAATTTGCAGTTTAGCTCCCAAACGTTTTTCAAAAAACTGATTTCAGAAACCTGTCCCATAAACCCCCCCTGGATCCACAAACCCCAAGAAAATATACCAGTAATCAGATTGATGCCTGCTCGCATTTGCTATTAAAAACATTTTTATGGAAATTCACTTCCATAATTCCACATTTGCTGCATCTAAACTTTTGAAAAATGTTTATATATTTTCAAACAATAAATTTATTTCAATGAAATCTGGTACATTGTTTCTATTATATAGGCAACCAAGTTTGATGCCTGCTTTCATGAAAGAAAGACATTTGCTATTAAAAATATTTTAAAGAAAATTCGCTACCATAATGAGATTTTATTAACTTACTTCATTTACTTTTTGTGATATCGCTCACCTAAGTGAACAAGAACGCGTCGAAGTTTTGATGATGATCGGTTATGGTGATCGTTTAAAGACCTAAGATGACGTTTTTAGTGAATTTTCTTTAAATAAATCACTAATGAGGAGATTCCGACTTCTCAATTTTGAAAAAATGTCATCAAGTGAGCGCGAACGAATATACATATATATATATATATATATATATATATATATATATATATATATATATATATATATATATATATATAGTGTGTGTGTGTGTGTGTGTGTGTGTGTGTGTGTGTGTGTGTGTGTGTGTGTGTGTGTGTGTGTAATATGCCCATACTTACCATTCTGACGCCTACTTAATTGAACAGTACCAAGAAAATTTATAACTTTCCAATCCTTATAATCAATTTTATCCAAATCTTGATCTGAAATTCCCTCCGCAATATTTCCTAGCTCCCTAAATTCCTTAGCTGACATTGCAGATGCACGTCTTTTTCCTAAAATGTAATTAAAACATTTAGTACATAAAATAACATCTAATAAAAAAAAATCATGATTGAAATCACTCCAGTATGCATAAGCAAGAAGAAAATGTTGTGGAAACAGCCCTTCTAACAGTTACGTGCCCCGGAGTGAACAGGGGTGCTGAAGGGAAGAAAATAAAAAAGTCTGGACGCAGCAAGTGCGTTCTGGAAGCGAATTTTCATTAAAAAAGTTTTTAATAGAAAATATGTCTTTTTTTCATGAAAGCAGGCATCCAATTTGGTTACTAGTATAACCTATATAGTGGAAACAATGTACCATATTTCGTCAAAATTACTTTATTGTTTGGGAAAGTACAGATGGTTTCCAAAAACAAACTTAAAATGTTCCCGAAAAAGCTGGTCCGATTTTCCTGGCCAACGAACTTCTTCAGGCTATTTACCCACCTACCAACATATGATTATTCACACAAAGCTTTTCGATAAAACTCTTTTTTTGCAATAACTTATTGAATATTCATTATTAACACCAAAATTTTACAAACAATGATTTTTACGGAAACAAAAAAAATATATACGGGACCTCGATTTTTTTCACGAGTAATATACACGAAACCTCTCTGAATGCATCATTTTCAAGGGACTCTGTTATATATTGGTAAAAAGGCCGTATTATAAGTTTTTATATGTGCCGAAAATGTGAAACAATTGAAATAACTCGAAAACGATAAACGCTATCTTTTTTTACAAACATGCATCATAATTCTATGGAAAATGCAAAAATGCAGCGGAGCTCAATTTGTTAGTAAACAATTTTTTCTGGTAACGGCAATATTGAGTTTTTCCGTAGAAATGCGTCACCCTGTATATATGTGAATAGATAAAAATTAACACTGCATATGTGTTCTAGGGTTCTAGGGGTGCTAGTTTGCGGTCCTTTGAAGAAATCTTTTTAAAATCCAAGAGTGGCGGTCTCTTTATTAGCGATTTTTTCTACGAAAACTCGCTAAAAATTATAGAGTATTAAACCATACTAGTAAATCTGTGCAATGGTCGAAATTTGACTGTCATTCATTAAATTTTTAAGTTTGAACGCCGTTAATATTTTTATTTTGCCATAGAGTATACCCTATCCCTATTATCCCCATGCGACTGTTGACCACAAAGTATTTGTTTGACATTTCACGTAGCAATTAATGGTCAGCTTAGAACTGGGAAATCCGACTGTCTAATTAAAACAAAGCATTGTTTAATCTATACACATTATATGCATACATTTTATCTTTTTGCACTCCTCCATATGAACCTTAGCTATGCCAAATCTCACACTCCTCCATGTGCGTAATGTGCTTAAAAAGGGGAAAATGTTTTGTCTTCACTCAATAACTGAAACTACTGCCAAAGCATCAAAGAAAGGTTCTATTTTAAGTTAATTTTCTGGAAATATTTTAGTAAAATGCAGAACAATGACGCTTGAAGCTGAAACATAAGTGTTTATAAAACACAGTTCTTGAGACATTCTCTCTACATAACGCGGATTCGTTCCGGGTTCTTTACCTTAAAGTTGCAAATTATGAATGACTTTTTTCAAATCGCGACTTTAACGTTTTAAGAGGAAAAACTATAAAACTCTCAAGGTTTTTTTTGCCATTTCTTGACCTTTTTGTGCCAAAAAAACTTACTCTTTCTCTGTAATACACAATACATTGTTATACACACAAAATATATTGTTTTTGTGCGTTTCTGTAGTCATCAGTGGCACCCAAAAAATTTTTAATACCTATAACTTTTTTTTTTCTAACTTATAGATATAAATTTTTGTACATAATTGACTTTTTATGACGTAAATCGGCACATCAAATTTGGTTGTCATAGCTTTGTTATTTCCGGAGATATAAAAGTTTTCCGGAAAAAACTGGGCAGACTTATCCATGGAATTTGCAGAGGTAAGGTACTCACCAAATTTTATTGAAATCGGCCAAGTTTTTGCTCTATCCACATATTGTTTCAAAATTATTTTTGTCTTTTTATTCAAATTAATCACCTTCACAACTCAGGCCGGATCAACTGATAGTTACATCACCCGGGGATTGAACCCCTGTAGCAGCGAATCTCCTTTACCCAACTACACCACCGAACGGGTTCAGCTACTATTACTACGTCTACGTGGAATTCTTAATAATTCATAGTTCATACTGTTATTTTGGACCTGTTATATTTAACTGTTATTTCTAAATAACAGTAACTGTTGCGACCTGTTAAAGCAATATAACAGTTTTTCCCATGACTACTGCTGACTGGCGTATGGCCGGCGTACGCGTTTGCCTCTCTCACTCGGCTATACCCCCCAACGATTCTTCCGGGCGCGCGCGCGCGCAATTGACCCGCCCGCGCTGCGTGCTGCGTCTATGTGTGTAAAATGTGTATGCCAATTGTTATATAGTAAGACATTTCAGGTTAAGTAGTTACAAACCCATCTTGGCTGACAAAGACTCCAAAAATAACATTAATTTTACATTATATGATCCTAATAATTGGATTGTCTTTTAAGCAGTCTACACATATATTTAAAACTTTCTGCTTAGGTGAACTCTAAATAAATATTTTGATAATTATCTGTTAGTCATCGGTATGTGTGGAGTTAGAGGTTAAGTTTAAGTGGGTACCTACATTCTTGCGTGGTAAATGCATTGATCGTACATTGAGTGGAAAAATAAGTTGATTGTAAGTTGTAGACAGAAGAATACGCAATTATTTTTCACTTTTTAGTGCAATTTTTGTTTTAGAATATTTTTTTGTGAAGTCAGTTTTCCATGTTGTTAAAATTTTTGTTTATGTTATGTCTAGGTCTTAGTACTATTGGGCTTTGTGCACTGGTGTCAGTGTCTACATTGAGATTTTAAGTATTGCTTCCATTAACTGGACTATGAATTACATTTTCTGTGCTAGTGGAAGCTTCTAAATTTTCATTATTATTTACATTAAGTATCAATGATAGTAATTTTCGTATCTGATTAATATGTCGTTTTCACCTTAAATTCAGTTCACATACTTCATCTACAAATGTACATTTACCAGTATGTTTTCTAATAACAGCTTTAATCCCATTTGTCTTTGGTAAATAACGATACAGTTTTACTAATACTATCTCATCTACTACAAAATTAACCTGCCTATTACCCTTATAATTTTTCCTTTGTTATTGGTGTTACCTATTAACCTTGTCACTAATAGACTGAGAACTTTCATGAGCAACATGTGTCTGATTTTCCCTATTCTTTGGCATTAATATGTCAAATCTAGTTCGTAAGTTTCTACCTAACATAAACATCGATGGACTCATAAGTACACTTGGAGAACACCCAAATCACCACAGCACATATTTCAGAGACCTTACGATCGTTTCGTTGACAATGTCAACATCTTCAGAGGAAGAAAAAAAATTTATGGAATTTTTTACGGAATTTTAGAATTTTCTTCCTCTGAATATGTTGACATTGTCAACGAAACGATCGTAAGGTCTCTGAAAGATGTGTTGTGGTGATTTGGGTGTTCTCCAAGTGTACTTATTAGTGCTCATCACGGGTTCCAGTTTTCACATGTCGATGGACTCACTGCAGTGGTACAGTGGGGGCTATTTCGGTGGTCAAATAGAAATCTACAAAGTATCAGGTTTTTATTCTGTGACGTACAAGACTGCAGAGCCTTTTTCATCGCCAGTTTCACCGTTTTTACGGAATTTTCCGCCGCTCCATTCGATGGCGGACGGAAAGGGGAACTAGCTATATGCCTAATATTATTTAATTTTAGAAAGTTCTGGAACTCACAAGAAGTAAAAGATCGAGCATTATCTGAAACAATCGTATTTGGTAACCAAATCGAGCAAACAGATTTCTCAATATTGAGATGGTACTGGCTGAGCCAATAGTGGAATACTTCAAGCCATTTACTATATGCATCATAGTTATAACTAAATAGAAAAAAAATCAAAAGGGTCCAGAAAATCTATATCAATATCTGGTTGTTTTGTTCTTGCCCTAAGTTATTGAAACCGTTCCGTATTCAATGCAGTCGTAGACTTTCCCGTGGCTTCACAAGTGCTTGTTTTAGCGAATTTTCCTTAAAAAAATCACTAATGAGGAGACCCCGACTTTTGAATTTAGAAAAAAATTTCTTCAAATGACCGCGAACTAGGCCCCCTAGAACCCATATCCAGCGTCGGTTTCAATTTATATATATATATATATATATATATATATATATATATATATATATATATATATATATATATATATATATATATACAGGGTGATTCATAAGTGGTGACCAAAAATGAAACCCCATGTTCTTTGAATAATTTAGAGAGGTTATGTCCTATAAAAATTTTTCCTATAATGCTTCATTAAACAGATAAAATTTCCCAATTTTTAAAAAGTAGCACATATATTTTGCTGAAACTTTGCATGCTTAGGCTGTTATAGAAGGCGTATTCTACCATAACAATTAAATCGGCTGATCCAGCAGTGGCGCGCGTACCCACATGTCATTGGTTATCCCTCAAGAAAAAAACGGGTACGCCAATGAGTTTTTTTAATATTTTATTTTTTGAATCTTGCTTTCATTCGTGAACAAAATTACTCCCTTGATAATTTTCCGTACGACGCTTATTTGTCGAGTATGCAATGAATCAGGTAAGTGTTTTAGAGCACAGTTCATGATTTTTAATCAGTCGTTGTTTGGTATAAAATAGCAATGATACACTTTTATGCCTCCATTGGCCTGAATACATGCACGACATCTTTTTAATATGGAAAATTTAATGTCTTGATAATTTTTTGTACGACGATTATCTTTGTTGTATTTTAGTAAGTAGTAGTCTAGTTTGCCAAAGTTGTCATTAAGTGTCACTTGACGTTTAGGTTAACAAGTTATTATTTTGAATGGGTGTAAGTGGTAAACTTTATAAAATTGCAAAATTTTCTACTCTTTTACTTCTTATAATGGAGTACACCTCAGAAGAGTATGCAGATATAATTTTTATCTACGGCTATGCTGATGGAAATGCTCTAGCTGCTTGTCGGGAATATCAACGTAGGTTTCCCACTCGCCGTAAACCTACACCAAGGGTGTTTTCTCGATCGTTTTCAAGACTTCGGCAGTGCGGTATTGGACAACGTCCTGACGCTAGAGCTAATGGTAGAAGACAACATCAAGTTGAAGACGAAGAGAGAGTGGTGGATGCAGTGATGTATCAACCTTCTACAAATACTCGGAGGATTGCCACGTAGTTACAATATTCTCAAAGCTTTGTTTGGAGAACTTTACATCGAGAAGCCTTACATCCATATCATCGACAGAATGTTCATTGCCTTCTACCTGGAGATAATGTGCATCGACGAGTCTTTTGTGAATGGATGTTGGAAATGAACAATCAAAATATCTTATTCCCTAATCTAATATTCTGGTCTGACGAATCAACATTTACAAGAAATCGTATTTATAATTCTCATAATGAGCATGTCTGGTCATTGGAAAATCCGCATGCAACAAGGACTCGCACATTTCAACATAGATTTTCCATTAATTTATGGTGTGGTATTTTTAACGGCTCACTGTTCATGGAAGTCCTGCCACAACATTTAAATGGATCTTCGTACTTAGTGCTCCTAGAAAACCGTGTAGAAAACATTCTAGATGACATTCCACTAGCAACAAGACGTATAATGTGGTACCAGCATGACGGTGCACCAGCGCATCATAGTCGAAACGTTGTTACATGGCTACATGAACATTATAATGAAAGATGGATTGGCAGAACTGGACAAATACATTGGCCTGCAAGATCACCGGACTTAAACCCACTTGACTTCTATCTTTGGGGTGATTTTAAGCGACTGGTCCACAGTGAACAAATAAATACATCAGAGCAGCTACAACAACTGATAAATAATGTTTTTCGTCATATTCAAGCAACAATGAATCCTCAAGACATTAAATTTTCCATATTAAAAAGATGTCGTGCGTGTATTCAGGCCAATGGAGGCATTTTTGAACATTTATTGTAATAAATAAATTACTCTAAGCCTGATAAAAGTGTATCATTGCGATTTTCTACCAAACAACGACTGATTAAAAATCATGAACTGTGCTCTAAAACACTTACCTGATTCATTGCTCACTCGTAAAATAAGCGTCGTACAGAAAATTATCAAGAGAGTCATTTTGTTCACGAATGAAAGTAAGATTCAAAAAATGAAAAATAAAGAAAAATATCATTGGCT
Source organism: Tillus elongatus (assembly GCA_964006375.1). Taxonomy (NCBI): domain Eukaryota; kingdom Metazoa; phylum Arthropoda; class Insecta; order Coleoptera; family Cleridae; genus Tillus; species Tillus elongatus. Next base: position 27,266,523 of record OZ023263.1, on the reverse strand, counting down.
TACCTGTTTTTTTCTTGAGAGATAACCAATGACATGTGGGTACGCGCGCCACTGCTGGATTAGCCGATTCAATTGTTATGGTAGAATACGCGCCTTACATAGCAGCCTACACATGCGAAGTTTCAGCAAAATATATGTGCTACTTTTTAAAAAATTGGGAAATTTTATTTTTTGAATTTCAATTTCAACACCCTGTATCTTTTTAATGAAGCATTATAGGAAAAATTTTTATAGAACATACCCTCTCTAAAATTGTTCAAAGAATATGGGGTTTAATTTTTGGTCACCACTTATGAATCAGCCTGTATATATATATATATATATATATATATATATATATATATATATATATATATATATATATATATATATATATATATATATATATACAGGGTAATTCATAAGTGGTGACCAAAAATATGTATCTCAGCGATAACATAAAAGATAATGGACCCAGTTTGATCAAATTTGCTGAGTACCTTCCTTTTGTAAGTGGCTTGGATTCTTTCGTTCGTTATCCAGGAAAATTTTTCCACTATATAGGTTATCCCGGTGACAAAATTGATGCCTGCTTGCATTAAAGGGACATAGTTACTATTAAAAACATTTTAATGCAAATTCACTTCTATAACTCACTTGCTGCGTCCAGACTTTTTTTTAATCGAACACGCCTTATGATGTTATTTTTTTTGTATGTTCGGGCTTCGAGGTTAACTCATTCAGTCACCTTATATTATTTCATTTTCCATCGAAATATAAGGCATGTTTGTAAGAGAATAGATTCGGGACGCAGCACGTGCGTTATGGTAGCGAATTTCCATTAAATGCTTCAAATTTGAATAGCTGCAATTTGAGCGGCATCTTATAAAACTTATAATAAAACTAACATTTGTGGCCATAACTCGTTGACGATATAAATTTTCTTTTTTAAATCGAACACCACTTATGTTATTATATTTTTGCATTTTCCATCTAATTGCAATGCATGTTTGTTTTCGAGTTATTTCAATTGTTTTGCAACTTTCCACATTTTCGGCGCATATCAAAAATGTGATACGGCGTTCTTACTAACAAAAATCAGAGTCTAATGCAAATTACGCATTCTAAGAGGTTTTCGTTTATCTTTTTTTCATGAAAAAACAAGATGGCGTATACAAGGCGCTCTCAAATAGTGACTGAATTAAAATAAAAAAAACTCTCGTAACTTGATTGTTTCAAGTAGAACAGTCTGTATTTTGTGTTTGAGAAGCGAAGGGCATAATAATAAATGTTTAATAAGTTATTAAAATATTTTTTTATTTTCGTGAAAAAAATATTTGTAAACTTTTATGCATAGAACTTTTTTGGAGTTTTGTCGAAAGGTTTGTTTGATGAAATATGGTACATTTCTTTCTACTATTTTGATGCCTGCTTTCATTAAGAAAGGACCTATTAGCTATAAAAAACATTTTTATGAACATTCACTATCATAACGTACTTGCTGCGTCCATACCTTTTATTGTGATTTTGGTCATCTACACACTAACACGTCTGTATACAAAATTTCATAACAAATGTGCGAAAAGTAAATAATTAGCCCTTTTTGCACTAAAGTAGTATATATTTAATACAAAAAAAAATCTATTAGTTATCTACTTAAGGTTGGATTCCGTTACCTTTGTATATACTAAACAATATCTGTTTTGTATGTTGCGGTAAACTAAATTTGTTAAGTTCTTTTGTAATGTTTATCAATGCTGGTTTACTAATTTTCATCATGTCTTCTATAGAACCATCGAGAATTATTTTAATTGGATCTTTAGATATGGTTGCTGAAACAGTAAATAAAATAAGATATAAATCCAAAGTGTAAGTATACCGAAAATATTTATTATTCTAGTTTGCCTTAAGAGTGATTGCTAACCTTTAAAGAACAGTATAAGTATAAATAAAAAGGTTTTTTCAACTTTTGTTAAGCAATTCATATCTTTCCCATACTAAGTTTTTACATCGAGCTTGACGATTCATAATTTACGTGTCATCATTACTTTTACCCACTAGAATAAAATAAGTGAGTACAAGGGTTGCGTTCGAAAACGTCGCTATCCGTGTAATACGAGGTCTGGCAATGACATAACGGATGCGCGCGCAGATGGCACCCCAGAGGGGAAGTGGGGGAAACCAATGCAGCGTTGGATAGCTAGAAGCAGGGTTGTCAACTGTACGGTAATTACCGTACCTGTACGGTAATCTTAGCCGAGATACGGTATACGGGTATACGGTCCAAACTTGTTACCATACACAGAAAGTACCGTAATTTGGGAATCCAGTATTTCTTGAATAAATAAAAATTTTAACAAAATGGAAAACCGACTTCACAAAAAAATATTCTAAAACAAAAAATGCACTAAAAAGTAAAAAATAATTGCGTATTCTTCTGTCTACAACTTACAATCAACTTATTTTTTCCACCCAATGTACGATCAATGCATTTACCACGCAAGAATGTAGGTACCCACTTAAACTTAACCTCTAACTCAACACATAACTATGACTAACAAACAATTATCAAAACATTTATTTAGAGTTCACCTAAGCAGAAAGTTTTAAATATGTGTGTAGACTGTTAAAAGACAATCAAATTATTAGGTTCATATAATGTAAAATTATTGTTATTTTTGGAGTCGGTGTCAGCTAAGATGGGTTTGTAACTACTTAAACGTGAAATGTCTTACTATATAACACTTGGCATACACACTTTACACACATAGACGCAGCACGCGGCGCCGGCGAGTCGATTGCGCGCGCGCGCCCGGAAGAATGGTTGGAGGGATATAACCGAGTGAGCGAGGCAAACGCGTACGCCGGCCATACGCCAGTCAGTCAAGAGATGATGAGAAGCGATAGGAGTTAGTTGATTATAAACCGATAGCGATTCTTTTTCATTCTACACCGTCTTTCTTAAGATAATTCTTTATGTTTATTATTATAGCTACACTTTTGTATCAATGTTGCTTGATATTGTCGTATTAAATTTCATTTGTAAATAGGCTGAATTAGGTAATGGTACTTTGTCTTGAGAGAGGTATTGTCACAGCATAATATCTTATTTAAGTTCATTTGTAAATAGGTTTAATTAGGTATTGGTATATTGTCGTTCCAAGGTCTCAGGATATTGTCACAGTATATTGTATAAAATTTCATTTGTAAAATAGATTTCATAAGGTATTCTCGTATTATTAATGTAAGGTATATTGTCGTATTTCCTTGGCTGACACCGACTCCAAAAATAACAATAATTTTACATTATATAAATCTAATAATTTGATTGTCTTTTAACAGTCTACACATATATTTAAAACTTTCTGCTTAGGTGAACTCTAAATAAATGTTTTGATAATTGTTTGTTAGTCATAGTTATGTGTTGAGTTAGAGGTTAAGTTTAAGTGGGTACCTACATTCTTGCGTGGTAAATGCATAGATCGTACATTGGGTGGAAAAAATAAGTTGATTGTAAGTTGTAGACAGAAGAATACGCAATTATTTTTTACTTTTTAGTGCATTTTTTGTTTTAGAATATTTTTTTGTGAAGTCGGTTTTCCATTTTGTTAAAATTTTTATTTATTTCTTTATTTTTAGTGAATCTGAAGCTTTATATTTGTTTTAAATAGTCCCAATATGAGTAGACCTACTAAACGCGCTGCTCATATGAGAGCGCAGTTTAAATGAGACCAATGGAGAAGAGGAGAAACGCCTATCTCAAAATAGGAAATCCACCTCCAGGGCCATTTAAAAAGAGACTTGTGGAGAGCGCAAAAATAGACTTTCGAAAATGCAGGCTTACATGAAAAAAGTTTTGAACAAGGAAAATTTCCAAAAACGTACTCAACGTCTCGGCTTGACCCAGGACCGTCAATCGAATGAGACGAAAGCGCAACGTGCCCACCGCCTCGGCGTGATCCACAATCGTCTATCCAATGAGACGGAAGCGCAACGTGCCCACCGCCTCGGTGTGATCAACAATCATCATCAATGTAGTGGAAGTCAATTAAATACGCATTATTAAGGATAACTGAAACACTATTGGTCAGATCTTGATCACATTTATATGAGACCACACGAGAAGCACCAGCTCTCAAATAAAAGAAGAATCATCAAAATCGTTTCAACTAGAAAAAAGTTCTGAGATAACACACAAGAACATCATCAATGTAGTCGAAGTCAATTAAATACGCATTATTAAGGATAACTCAAAAACTAGATCAGATCCTGATCACATTTATATGGGACCACACGACAAGCACCAGCTTTCAAATAAATAAAAAACTCTGGACGCAGAAAGTGCGTTATGGTAGTGAATTTTCATAAAAATATTTTTAATAGGATATTTTTTTAAAGAAAGCTTGCATGAAATTTGGTTACCAGTATAACCTATATAGTAGGAACAATGTACCATATTTTATCAAAATAATTATTTGAAAATGCACAAACATTTTCCGAAAATAAACTTTAAATATTTCCGAAAAAAACTGGTCTCCTAGCCAATGACCCTTAGGTTAATAGCCAATTGAGTTATTGAAATTTTAAACGTTTAATGAAAATTCGCAAACAAAACGCCCTTGCTGCGTTCATACAAAAATTTTCCGAGAATAAAGTTAAATGTTGGTTTCCTAACCAACAAACTTACGTTAATAGCCAAATGAGTTATTGAAATTTGAAGGATTTAACGAAAATTCGCTACCAAAACGCACTTACTGCGTCCAGATTTGTTTCTTACAAACATACATCATATTTCGATAAAAAATGCAAAAATGAATTAACGAATTTGTTGTATGAAAATTAGCTAAAAATTATAGACCGTTTAACCATAAACTTCACTAAACCTACAGCGAAAGCATCAACTTAACTAAACCGACAGCCAAAGCATCGGAGAAAGGGTCTACTTGAAATGTATTTTCTGTAAATATTTTAGTAAAATGAAGGCCAATGACGGTTGTATCTGAAACTTAAGGGTTCGCAGAACACTCTTCTGGCATCATTTTCTTTTCACAATCCGTATTTGTTTAACGTTCTTTGCGTAAACATTGCCAATTTTGACGTTTTGAGGAAAAGTCCAAAATTTGTTTCTTCAGCTGCCCGTAACTTTTTTGTCCTTAAACTTAGAGACTTGTACATGGTTTACTCTTTATAATACAAATACGCGTACCAAATTTGGTTGCCCTGACTTTGTTATTTCCGGAGATATGAATTTTTTTAGAAAGAAAACACAAAATTTTCCGGGAAAACCTTATCCGATTTTCCTGGCTAACGAACATATCCAACCCACTTACAAAAAGAAGGTACTCAACAAATTTGCCCAAAATCGGTCTATTATTTTTTGAGTTGTCGGTACGATATATATATATATATATATATATATATATATATATATATATATATATATATATATATATATATATATATATATACGGATCTCCCCATTAGTGAATTTTTTAAAGAAAATTTGAATCACCAACGACTTATGGGCCAGCCTGTAATTGTAGAAATATTTTTTTAAGATGTAGCTGAAGACACCTTATAATTAATGTATACAATTTTTTTCCGTATCTTGCATAATAACGGATATATTGGTCTTTAAAGATTTTTTACGAAAATTCGACAAAAATGATATACCTTTAACCGATAAACTCTATAGCCAACACTACTGTGAAAATATCAGAGAAAGGGTCTACTTGAAATGAATTTTCTGGGAATATTTTATTAAAATGAAGGACAATGACGATTGAAACTAAGACTTCAGGCTTTGTAAAACATTGTCCTTGAGACATTTTCCTTCCATAGCTCATATTATTTTCAGGTTCATTGCCTAAATATTACCAATTTTGACGTTTAAAATAGCGACTTTGACGTTTTGAGGAAAATCCAAATTTATTTTTCTTGAAATACCTGTAAGTTTTTTGTCCTTTAACTTACAGACCTAAATTTTGGTAGGTAACTTACCTATAATGATGTAAATGCGCGTATGAAATTTGGTTGCCCTTACTTTGTTAATTCCGGAGATATAACTTTTTTTCGATTTTTTTCGAAAAAAAACACCTAATTTTCCAGGAAAACCTCGGTGGATTTTCCTGACTAACGAACTTATCCAAGCCACTCGCAAAAGGAAGGTACTCACCTAATCTTATCAAAATCGGTCCATTATTTTTTTAGTTATAGGTGTGACACATAAGTATATAAACATATGTATATGTATATATATATATATATATATATATATATATATATATATATATATATATATATATATATATATATATATATATGTATATATATATATATATATATATATATATATATATATATATATATATATATATATATATATATATATATAAAGTCTGAAACCGACCTCGGATTTGGGTTCCAGGGGTCCTAAATAGCGCTCATTTGAAGAAATTTTTTCAAAATTCAAAAGTCGAGATCTCTTCATTAGTGCATTCTTTTTAAAGAAAATTCACTAAAAGAATCATCAAAATGGGTTTACCTAGAAAAAAGTTCTGAGGTAACACACATAAAAAACTCGGGACGCAGCAAGTGCGTTATGGTAGTGAATTTTTATTAAATGCTTCAAATTTAAATAACTCAATTTTCTATAAACTTAGAGAGTTTAATTTTTATGTAGTAAGGTATTTCCTAAGGCAAGATATCCACAAAATTTAATTAAAATAACTTTGTAATTTTCGGAGGAAAAATTTTTTTTCGAAAGAAAATTTAAAATTTGAATAACTCAATTTTCTTTAAACTTAGACAGTTGAATTTTGGTACGCAGTACAATCTCTCCTGAGGCAACATATATACTAAATTTCATTAAAACAGCTTTGTTACTTTTGGAGAAAAAATTTTTTTCGAAAGAAAACTCAAAATTTTCCCGGAAAACCCCGTCCGATTTTTCTGACTAACGAACTCATAAAACTTGAAACTGACCCTGGATATGGGTTCTAGGGGTCCTAGTTCGCACTCATTTGAAAGAATTTTTGCAAAGTCTCACCATCGATACCTCTCTAATAGTGAATTTTTTTTAATAAAAATTCACTAAAAACATACAGGCGAATTGAGAATCTTCACCTTGTTTGAAGTCGGTTAAAAAAAGCAAATAAAAGGTATTTGGAATCGTCCGGGATTTGAACCTGGGAGCTCCCGCACTCTAAGCGGAGATCATACCTCTGGACCATCGAGTTAGTTGCTGGAACTTTGTTTTAATGTCGTATTCCAGCGGGCGTTGTAGTCATTTTAGTCATAATTAATGTTTAATGATTTATATAAAGAGTATAATGTTTAATGATTTATATAAAGATTATAAATTAGTATCTAGTTATTAAATTAAATACTGAAATCTCGGATAAGTTTTATTTCCGCGGAAACACTGTTTCTTTCTCAACAGAATGACTGAATCGTTGGTTATGATGCACAATCATCATCAATGTAGGTAGTCGAAGCCAATTAAATACGCATTATTAAGGATAACTCAAAAACTACTGTTCAGATCCTGATTACATTTATACGGGACCACACGAGGAGCACCAGCTTTCAAATAAAAAAAGAATCATCAAAATCGGTTCACCTAGAAAAAAGTTCTGAGGTAACACACATAAAAAAAAAACATACAGGCGAATTGAGAACCTCCTCCTTTTTTGAAGTCGGTTAAAAGCCGACAAATTACTGATTTAGTTTAACAGAAAATTCTAATTTGTTCATTTGTGCATTACTATATGCTGAAACCTATGAATGAGGAGTAGTAGATATATATATATATATATATATATATATATATATATATATATATATATATATATATATATATATATATATATATATATATATATATATATATATATATATATATATATATATATATATATATATATATATATATAACAGTACAATAACCCAAAGAACTTTGCATGCGTATCCATTTCATAAATGACTTGGATCATTTCGTTATAAAGAAAAATCAACTCAGGTTTTTTTGGGAATATTTTTGATGCCCTTTTGTGCGTCTGTAATTTGATTGCAATATTATTTTGCTGGAGCCCGGCGATGTGTCGAGTACCAATAAATTCATACACAAAGCAAAGAACTTCACTATATAACTTCCTACTCTAAAAATATCCAGCGTTTGCGTCTAGCGTTGGGTTCTAGTTTCTAGTCGCTGTCTGACGTTTATTACGATCTACTAGTACTTCTTTTATTTCACGTTGCATAAATGGTAATGTATTAATAAAACTATAAAACGTGAATTTCAGGTCCAATATATGAGTGACAGCGATAGTGACAGTGATATCGAATCTAAAGTATTGAAAAGAAAGCAAAAGTCTGTCTACTGAGAATTTTTTCTTATTTATCTAACAAAGATGTGAAAATTTGATTTAAGTTACCTGTATATAGGTATACATATGCGTGTGTTGTCTTCTTTCATGACTGCGGTCGTCAGACCATTCGCACATTTTTTACATATAGAAACAGGAATACAGGGTGTTTCTAAATTGATGCGAAAAATGTTAGAGGGTGATTCTTTGGCGAAAAATAAGGAGTGTCTTTTTATAAAGTTTTCCTTGAAACCCCTTCTCCTCCAAGTTACAGCCCTTTGAAATTTTGGCAAAAAAAAGTTTTTATTAAATTTCTCCGTTATGGAATAATTTAACAAACGAAATTTTGCAGCTGCATAAGGCTAACAAAATGGCAGTTTTAAAAGAATTTTATAACCCTATAATATTATCACAAGAGGGTGAAAAAACCTACCCTTACATTCTTTTTTATCACTACTTTTTATTGTGTGTACAGTTTTCTATTTAAAAAAAGTGATTTAGAAAGAAGGATTCATTTAGCAACTTTTTAATGTCTTGAGATTTTCTCATAAAATTGTTAGTTTCATCACAAAAAAAAATATTACTCAGATCGATGTCACATAAATTTACAGAGTGGTTGTTATTTGTTGAAAAATCAAGTACGTGGTAGGCTGTCAAATAACGACAACAAATGTGGTACATGCACGACGGGGCTCCGGCTCATTTTAGTATAAACGCTCGTAACTACTTGAACGAAGTTTACCCAAATCGGTGGATAGATCGAGGAGGCCCACAGAATTGGCCTGCCCGATCTCCTGAATTAAATGCGTTGGATTTTTGCCTGTTGGGTTTTCTGAAAATCTCAGTTTATTCAACTCCTGTTGAAAACATCGATGGCCTAAGAAATCGTATTATCGCATCATTTGATATTATAAGACACACACCCGGTATTTTTCATAGAATACGAAGTTCAACGAGAAACAGACTAGTCATGCGTTCTCTCCGAAGGGGGGCATTTTCAACATTTATTATGATGATACGTACTGACATTTTGTTAATATTTCTTTTTGTTTCTTAGTTTGTTAATTATTAATTATAAAATAGTAGTACAAGAGTTGTTTCTTATTATGAATTTTTGGGAATTAGTAAAAGCCAGAACAATAGATATTAACATATTGGTGTAATTATGACGTTATTTGACAGCCTACCACGTACTTGATTTTTCAGCAAATAACCACTCAGTAAATTCATGTGACATCGATCTAAGTAATATTTTATTTTTTTGTGATGAACCTAACAATTTTATGAAAAAATGTCAAGATATAAAAAAGTTGCTAAATGAATCCTTCTTTCTAAATCACTTTTTTTAAATAGAAAACTGTACACACAATAAAAAGTACTGATAAAAAATAATGTAAGAGTAGGTTTTTTCACCCTCTTGTGATAACATTATAGGGTTATAAAATCCTTTTAAAACTGCCATTTTGTTAGCCTTATGCATCTGCAAAATTTCGTTTTTTTAAATTATTCCATAACGGAGAAATTTAATGAAAAGTTTTTTTTGCCAAAATTTCAAAGGGCTGTAACTTGGAGGAGAATGGGTTTCAAGAAAAACTTTATAAAAAAGACATCCCTTATTTTTTGCCAAAGAATCACCCTGTAACATTTTTCGCATCAATTTAGAAACACCCTGTATAAGTATTCTCTTATTGTATAGTATTGTAAAGATATGGTTTTGTATCTTGAAAAACTTCATTTCATGACCTGGCCTGACCCCTGCCCTGAATTTTCCAGTTATTCTGCTCATAACGAGTTCAATTCTAACGAAAAAAAATTGTATATTATGATTTTTTTCAAACAGTTTGTGCACTGTGTACTCCATGAAAATTTAACATCAGAAAATAATTTTCTACGTACTTAATTTATTTTCTAAAACTAGTAAACAAACGAACCTAAAGATAACTATCATAAACATAATAATACAGTATTGCGTTTTCCGCAGTCTTCTAACGATCGAATTTTTTCATCGTCTAATGTATGGTAATTAGTGAATTTTTATTAAAAAAATTCACTAATAGAGAGGTATCGATGGTGAGACTTTGCAAAAATTCTTTCAAATGAGCGCGAATTAGGACCCCTAGAACCCATATCCGGGGTCAGTTTGAATTTTTATATGCTTATATATATATATATATATATATATATATATATATATATATATATATATATATATATATATATATATATATATATAAGCATATAAAAATTCAAACTGACCCCGGATATGGGTTCTAGGGGTCCTAATTCGCGCTCATTTGAAAGAATTTTTGCAAAGTCTCACCATCGATACCTCTCTATTAGTGAATTTTTTTAATAAAAATTCACTAATTACCATACATTAGACGATGAAAAAATTCGATCGTTAGAAGACTGCGGAAAACGCAATACTGTATTATTATGTTTATGATAGTTATCTTTAGGTTCGTTTGTTTACTAGTTTTAGAAAATAAATTAAGTACGTAGAAAATTATTTTCTGATGTTAAATTTTCATGGAGTACACAGTGCACAAACTGTTTGAAAAAAATCATAATATACAATTTTTTTTCGTTAGAATTGAACTCGTTATGAGCAGAATAACTGGAAAATTCAGGGCAGGGGTCAGGCCAGGTCATGAAATGAAGTTTTTCAAGATACAAAACCATATTTTGAGTTTTCTTTCAAAAAAAAAATTTTTTTTCCGAAAATTTTGATAAAATTTGGTCTACATATTGCTTTGGGAAATACCTAACTATGTGCCAAAATTCAGCTTTCTAGGGTTACAGAAAATTGAGCTATTCAAATTTGAAACATGTTTAAATCATAAGTATGTGGTTGCTGTTGGTTAGTCAATGCTTTTCTTATTGACTCATGAGATTCATTCATCAACCTTCCATTGACTTCTGCTTCTGCCGCTGTTACAGTCCTTTTATTTAGAGGAAGAGTTGTAACGACTCATACAAACAGTGTTTTTTAACCACGTGGCTGGGCGACTGACCGAATTCATTCCCAGTTGCTGTTGATTTACTCATATTCTCTTAATATGTTTGAAGATGTGGTGTCTACTTCATTCCAAGTCACTATTAACCGACTATTTATGAAATCAAATAAGTAAATTAAATCGATTGTCATAAAATATGTAGTGTATTAAGACAAGGGAAAAAGAAATAAAACATATATAACTGTGCACATTTTGATTATATTTTAGGGTGCTTGAGAGAGGTATTGTCACAGCATAATATCTTATTAAAGTTCATTTGTAAATAGGTTTAATTTATATATATATATATATATATATATATATATATATATATATATATATATATATATATATATATATATATATATATATATATATATATATATATATATATATATATATATATATATATATATATATATATATATATATATATATGATAACTCAAAAAATAATTAACCGATTTCGATAAAACTTGGCAAGTGCCTGTCTTTTATTAATGGCTTGGATGAGTTCGTTATCCAGAAAAATCAGACGGGGTTTTCCGGAAAAATTTTGAGCTTTCTTTCGAAAAAATTTTTTTTCTCCGAAAGTAACAAAGCTGTTTCAATGAAATTTACTATATATGTTGCCTCAACCTTACTACGTACCAAAATTCAACTTTCTAAGTTTAGAGAAAATTGAGTTACTCAAATTTTTAATTTTCTTTCGAAAAAAATTTTTTGCTCCGAAAATTACAAAGTTATTTTAATGAAATTTTGTGGATATCTTGCCTTAGGAAAAACCTTACTACGTATTGAAATTAAACTCTCTAAGTTTATAGAAAATTGAGTTATTTAAATTTGAAGCATTTAATAAAAATTCACTACCATAACGCACTTGCTGCGTCCCGAGTTTTTTAGCTCAAATACAGTAATTTGAAATGCGCGGCAGGGTAATTTCGACTCCAGTTGTTGGCAACCCTGGCTGGAAGTGTCTACAAATACTATATAATGACAATACGGGACACTCATATGCTTTAGGATTGATGATATTTGTGACAAGTACACTAGCGCCACCTCGCGTGAAGTACTGACAACTGAGCGGGTAATTTGAATTGTATATTTACCTGCATATTCTTAATTTAGACAATTGGTTTATTATAGATGAATATAAAAACTAGTACATAACAAAACAGTGAGAATTTTCTGATTATATATTTATAAATAGAATTTGTATCAACAATCAGCTTGAAACCTAAATGAATTCAGGATGAATAATTCTGCAAATTTCTCTTACCCATAATCTTATTTCATCATCATTTAAAGTTCTACCTTGAAATCGTCGTTAAGCTACTATTTCAAGGGTAGGTATAGAAATATACTGAAAGCTGTTTCTGAGGATATTAAGTTACAATCTGTACTTACCTATAAATAATTGTTCTAGGTACAAATGGTAGCACAGTACTCAATTTGCTATATCTCTACATGAAAACTGTCTTATTAATCTAATATTTTAAAATATGTAACTGATATACTTAGTACATAATTAAGAAACTGTGCAGATAAAAGGTGAGACTAACTCTTACTTTCGTGAATAAATCTATTATAGGGCTGAATCTGCTATTTCTACTTGTTTCTTTAAAAACTTGTCCTGGGAAGATATATAAAAGCCTTTACCAAGTAACATAATTTTAAATGTGATAATTTATGCCATTCTGAAATAAAAAAGGACACAGAAGAATATAGAAAAACAGTTTTCCTATATAATTTATTTTTAATGCAAAACTTTTTTGCCTTGATATTTCTTTTTTTTTTGATGCACTGGAAGACAAATTATGATTGAAGCCTTTCAACCATCCATTTACGAAGTTTATTTATAAATAGGTACATGATGGTAAATATTATATAATAAATTATCTTCTACGAACTGTACATATTGGCATAAAAGTGATTCTGAGTTTGTCTTCTGCTTCAAATCATATTCAAGTTTCGCCATCCTTTGGAAACCTATGAAATGTCTTTTTATTTAGCACGTTATAATTCGAACAATTATAGATTGCACACACCCAACCACTAACATTCATTGTAAAAAACACAGCTCAAACTTAATTATACACAGTTAAACACCAGCAATTGCTAGTGTTGCACGTTTTCGAACGACGTAACATCAGTACTATCCGCTAGGGGCGCTGATATTCTTTAAACACGAAATCAGCCGGAGTGTTCTGTATTGTCATTATATAGTATTTGGTGTCTACTATCCCAGTACGAAAATACGTTTTAGTCGCTGTAGTAATATTCTTTCTATAGAGGTTAGAAACGAACGTGTTTTTTTCTCGTGCCGATAACAATGTATGACGAGAAACACGAGCAACGGATCAATGCGAAATTTCTCGTTCAATTAAAAAAAAAACACCGATTGAGTGCTATAAGAAGCCTATGGCGAGAATTCTCTATCTCGTGCGCGTGTTTTCGAATGGTATAAACAGTTTTCTGAAGGCCGAGACAGCACCGAAGATGACCAACGTACAGGTCGACCTGTCTGTTTCAACTACGCAAACAGTGACCAAAATCAATGAAATTGTGCGCGGAGATCATCGTGTGAGCATTCGGATGATTTCTGAGACGGCAAACGCCGATAAAGAAGCTGTCAGAAAAATTTTTCATGACGAATTGAACATGAAGAAAGTCTGTACGAAGTTGGTTCCGAAACATTTGACCCCTGTTCAAAAGCTCGTCCGTCAACCGATCTGCTCAGATTTTCTTGATAGGTTAGATGAAGAGCCTGACTTGATGGAAAACATCATCACTTGCGATGAAACCTGGATATTCCAATACGATTTTGAAACTAAGCAGCAATCCATGCATTGAAAAACTCGCCACGAATGAAAAAAGCAAAGATGTCTAAATCCAAATTTGAAGCCATGCTAATCGGTTGTTTTTTTCGACATTAACGGCATCGTGATGACTGAATAAGTTCCAGAGTGTCAAACTGTAAACCAAACTTACTATTTGTAAGTTTTGGCAACACCGCTAGAGCGAGTAAGAATCGGCCGGACATGTGGAAAAACAAGTCGTGGATCTTTCACCAGGACAACGCACTAGCCCATAACGCATTGTCTGTGAAGCGTTATTTAGCCGCTAGAGGCAGTCCAGTGATCGTACAAGCGCCGTACTCGCCTGATTTAGCGCCCTGTGACTTTCTCCTGTTTCCGAAGATCAAGTCCGACTTAAGAGGAACCCGGTTTGAGTCGATGGAAGAGGTGAAGCGAAAATCGGCGGGGCTCCTAAATGCTCTTACAAAAGAAGACTTCCCGCATTGCTTTGGCCAATGGAAAAAACGAATGGAACGGCGTGTAGTGAGGGGAGGGGAGAGTACATTGAAGGGGAGCATTCGATTGTAGAATAATTTTCAAAATAAAACTCTTGTTCGTAAGCAGTCTCGTTATTTAATAGCCAGGCCTCGTAATATTCACTCAAGCTGAAATTAACTAACGGGAGGATTGGTGTGGCGATCCCATCAACTTGTTTCCGAACGGCATCAAAGCAAAATACTTTTTTTAATGAAAGGCATCAAATTTGTTTAACAGTATAACTTATACGGGGTGAACCACCGGGAACTGCACCATATGATTATGGGAAAACCATCAGGAAAAATTTCGAACTTTGGTGCTGTACTAATGCAAATAGGGGACAATCAGCCAGAATATTTCTAGGCTAGTGGTATTTCCAGTTATACCGCAAATATATTTCAACTTCCTTATTTCAAATTGGACACCCAGTATATTATGACATTTTCAGGTTCTTCGTAAAATTCGGAATTCCTTTTGTATTCACCGTCATATACCTAAGTACTAAGGGAGTGGTAAGACACGAAGCAACGTGCCGCCACCTAGTTCCGGAACCAAGTAGTACTTGTTCACGCCGGTTCCAAATAACAAAAAGTATTAAAAAATTGAGGATGTATACAACCAACTAACAATTTAGTAAATTGCCAGCCCTGGCCCATTTCTACCCTAATTTAGGGACAAAATATGTAAGACTAGATGTATTCTCGCCACAATTAGAACCGTAAACCGGTTTCGCTTTAATTAGAGCTCGTCAGTACGGCATACTAATTGTAGCGAAACTACACCTATAAAGTAATACGGCTATGGTAGCCAGCCTTCCAACACTAAGTGAGTGGTAAGACACGAAGCAACTTGCCGCCACCTAGTTGCGGAACCAAGTAGTATGTTGTCATGCCAGCTCCAAATAACAAAAAGTGTTAAGTGACGAGAATACATATAGCCTTACATACTTCATCCCTAAACTAGGGTAGAAATGGGCCAGAGCTGACAATTTACTAAATTGTTGGTTGTATACAGTCTCTATTTCTTAACACTTTATAATATATATATATATATATATATATATATATATATATATATATATATATATATATATATATATGCGTGTGTGTGTGTGTGTGTGTGTGTGTGTGTGTGTGTCATACCGATAACTCAAAAACTAATAGCACGATTTTGATCCAATTTGGTGAGTACCTTCCTTTTGCAAATGGCTTAGGCAAGCTCGTTAGCTAAGAAAATCGCCCCGGTCTTTTCCGGAAAATTTTTATATCTCCAGGAATAACAAAGTTATGGCAACCAAGTTTGGTACTCGGGTTTAAAGGAAACTATGCAGTAAAATTGAGATCTGTAAGTTAAAAGACATAAAAGTAATAGGCATTTAAAAAAAAATTGGGATTTCTTTCTTAAAACATCAAGTTTGATTTGTAACGTCAAAATTGACAAGATTTAGGCAAAGATCCTGTAACGAGTACGAGTATTTCTTTCAGGTTCTTTGCCTAAATGTTGCCAATTTTGACGTTTCAAATCGCGACTTTTTACGTTTTGAGCAAAACCCCATTTTTTTTCTTTAATTGCCTCTAACTTTTTTGCCTTTAAACTTACAGACAGATATATATATATATATATATATATATATATATATATATATATATATATATATATATATATATATATATATATATATATATATATATATATATATATATATATATGTCCACGCATTGAGTGTGGGTAAAGTATAAGTGACAAAAAAATTTCGAATTAGATTATGATATTCTGGGAATCGCTCCTGCTTTGTCTTGAACTGAGATGTTGAGAAAATGAACAAAATCAATTAATATACAGGGTGCTTTATAACTGATGTAATGAAATGTATTAGGAGTAAACTACCTTCGTTTATAAAGATACCGCAAAAAGTTATTAACAAAAATTTTTTAGAATTAAAATTTATGACAGGCTCTCAATTTTCAAACAGATCAGCCTACTAGGATTTTTTTTTAGCTGCGACTTTATTTAAATGACGTTGGACGGCTTCTGTGATTAGGTGTACTTTAAAAAATACTTGAAACTGTATTAAAAAAAGTCTTTACCATAATTAAACTTCGGGTAGGTTTGCTTTCATCTCAACCAATAAAAAAAAGTAAAGTAAACGCACAATTGGACATTCGAAGCAAAAATTGGCGAGTTGCATGACTACTTGAGCTCTGCCTTGTTGTTCGTTTCCCGGGATACTACTTATTTAGAAAATTGAAACGTCAGTTTTATTTGTCACGAACGGCAAGCTTCTGTATTTAAAAATGTTAACAACAGAACAAAAAGTGTTTATTGTGCAGTGCTATGGTTTGGGTGAAGAACATTCTTATCAGGGAGGGAAATAGAAAATTCCTTGAACGCTGGCCAAATTATTCGGTTTCCGCTACTGGTGTAAAAAAAGTTGTTGCAAAATTTATGCGTACTGAGAGTATTTTAAATGTTAAGAAGACAAAATACGACCTATATGAGGATGACAATGCTGCAGCTGCATTAGCTATGGATTCTGCGGCGTTTTCCTAAATTATCATTAAGAAGAAGGGCATTAGAAATTGGCAATATTAGCAAAACACATTTGCAACAAATTTATCGTACCAACAAGGTCAAACCTTTCAAAGCAAAACTTATACACACTTTGGAAGAAAATGACGAAACAAAACGATTACATTTTTGTTTGTGGTACAGCGAGCAATATCTACAAAATTGCAATTTTGGCAGAAGTATTATTTTTTCGGACTAATCCACTTTCACCACTAATGGGGTGGTAAATTCCTAAAATTCACGACATTGGTCTATGGAGAATCCAAATTATAGAGTTAATTGCAGAAGACAATGCCATAAAAAAGTAAATGTGTGGTGTGCTGTTTCTTACACTGGAATAATTGGGCCATATTTTTTTGAGCGGAATATGAACCAGTACAGTTATCTGGAAATGCTGAAAAATATTCTTCAAGACCATTTGCATAACATGTAACTAGAAGATAGACAAACAGCATACTTTCAGCAAGACGGCCACCCAGCACATGCAACAGGAATCGTTCGAGAATGGTTAGATTGCGAATTTCCTGCGCGGTGGATTGGTCGATATGGGCCAAAACCTTGGCCTCCCAGAAGTCCCGATCTTACCTTAATTGACTTTTATTTATGGGGCTATCTCAAACAGAAAGTCTACGCGGCTCCATTAAACAACGATCTTGTATTCAAACTGAGGTTGAGAGAGGCAATTGACGGTATTCCAATTCAGCATATTCAAAATGCCTACAAAGCATTTACTAAACGGGCTGAGTTATGTGTATCGGTTGGTGGCAGCACATTTGAATAATTTCTTTATTTTTCGTTGTTCGTTTTGATTTTTGTTAGCAATAAGCGTTTTGTATTTTACGAATAAATTATCATTTAACATTGCATGGCTACTTATTTTGCGCACCTGCGTTCAGAAAACCACAGGTAAAAAGCTCCATGTTGATAGGGAAAAAATGTTAATAATTTACTTGAAAATTCAAAGTAGGCTGATCTGGCTGAAAATTGAGAGCCTTATATAAATTTTAATTCTAAACAAGTTTTGTTTATAACTTTTTGCGGTATCTTTATAAACGAAGGTAGTTTACTCTTAACACATTTAATTAAATCAATTCTAAACCACAGTGTATATTAATTGATTTTGTTCATTTCCTCAACATCTTAGTTTAAGACAAAGTAGGAGCAATGTCCAGAATATCATAATTTAATTCAACTATTTTTTGTCACTTATACCTTACCTACATTCAATCCGTGGACACACTCTATATGTATATATATATATATATATATATATATATATATATATATATATATATATATATATATATTATATATATATATATATATATATATATATATATATATATATATATATATATATATATATATATATATAAAATGGAAACTGACTCTGGATATGGGTTCTAGGGAGCCTAGTTCTCGCTCATTTGAAGAAATTTTTTTTAAATAAAATTCACTAAAACATGGACTTGTGAAGCCACGGAAAAAGTCTACGACTGTGTAAAATATAGAACGGTTTCACTAAGTTAGGACAAGAATAAACAACCAGATATGCTATTCAAATTGAATTAAGTCTTAAACTTTAATCTCATCTTAATCAAATTATGTTTTATACAACAAGTCGCTAAAAAATTCATCAGAATAACAACAATCTGATTAGATAACGGTAAAGTGAAATGAGACTACAGAAAAAAATTGATAAAAAGTAAAGTCCCTAACTAGGATTAGGGCTCGTCATGTAGGAGTCGATTATCCGATGTACAGAGACTCAGCCCACTGAGCTACGCTCTATATGTGTGTACTAGTAGGATATCCCATAATACATGTTAATTGTTCAACGTTTTACAATTTACCCAAAACCATTTTGATTTACAATTGATTTTTTGCTCATATTTTAAGAAAATCAATGAAAATAGCGGCTTAGACACATATCTGGAAGTCTGTTAGTCATTTCTTGCAGTATTTTTCACACATTTGTACTCAATCAATTTTGACGATTGAACTTTCTTGAATCAGATTTAATTAGTTAAAAATTAATTTACCTCTAACTTTTTTGTCTTTTGAGACAGATATCTGAATTTTGGTACATAGGATAGATACTCTTTATGACAAAAACCAGCGTATCAAATTTGGTTGCCCTTATTTTGTTATTTCCGGAGATATAATTGTTTTTCAAAAGAAAACACAAAATTTTCCGGGAAAACCTGGGCCGATTTTCCTGACTAACTTATCCAAGCCACTTGCAAAAGGAAAGTAGGAGCCAAATTTGATCCAATATATATATATATATATATATATATATATATATATATATATATATATATATATATATATATATATATATATATATATGTATATATATATATATATGTATATATATATATATATATATATATATATATATATATATATATATATATATATATATATATATATATATATATATATATATATATATATATATATATATATATATATATATATATATACAGGCTGTTTCAAAAAACATGCACCATCGCTCGTGGGGCAATTCCTTACTAAAAAATAAGAAAAAAAGTTACTGTGCACATGGACCCGGAAACGCATAGTTTCCAATATACAGGGAGTTGAATTTTTTTTTATTTTTTTTTTATAAATAATTTCAAAACCACTGGATTGATTTTAATGAAACTTGGAACTTGAAAGTGTATTATGAAAGTGCATATTTTCAAGTGAAAATCTACTTACAACTGCGTCAGTGGCGTGCGTACGGGGTAACTGTAAAAATTCATTTGGGGAAAAAATATGTGCGCCACTGTCTTTTTCCAATTTTGATACATCAGTTATGAAGCTTATTACATAAGCCACAAAAGCTACCTCTTGGTATTTTTTCGTTCAGGGTATCCCCTAGGAGATATGATTAATTTTATAAAAAGGGGCAAAGTACCGATTAGTCGGCGTAATAATAATAATAATAATAATAATAATAATATATGTTTACTGCAACCATAAGAATATGAAAAACAAAACATACAGTAAACATTACAGCAATAAACGTGCAAATAACTAACCTACGTAAAACTTATTGGTGATAAACATTGAAATGAATATTACAAACATTGATAAAAAATTAAAAATAAAAAAATAAAAATAAAAAATGAAAAAAGTAATCGTAAAGAGACCATGATTTTTCCAAACTCTTGTTTTTTGTACATTACTCAATTGACTTTAATAACAAAGCTAAAGAAAATGTTGAAAGTGACCACCATTAGCGTCGTTACAATTATTTAACCTTCTGCGCAAAGATCTTCTTACTCTTCTGCAAATATTTTGATCTTCTCTAATGCTGTCAAATGCATATTCTATTCTTCCCAACAATTCTTCTCGTGTATTTACTGGTGTTTTATACACTATTTCTTTTAAATGACCCCACAAATAAAAATCGAGAGGATTCAGGTCCGGAGATCGAGGTGGCCATGACACCGGACCTCCACGACCAATCCATCGGTGACCGTATGTGTTGGCTAAATATGTTCTTAAAACTGCTGCAAAATGTGCGGGCGCACCATCATGCTGGAACCACATTGTACCATTTCTCATAAAAAGCGGTAGTAACAACGGCAAATCATTTTGTAAAAAGTTTAAATATGATTAATGGTCAAGACGATTCGGTAGAACAACAGGACCAATTATGTGATTTTCAATAATAGCAGCCCAAATATTGATGGAAAATTGATACTGCGAATTTGCAACTCTTAGAGAGTGTGGGTTTTCATCGGCCCATGTATGTAAATTCTGAAAATTTACGATACCTTTTCGCGTAAATGACGCCTCATCAGTAAATAGTACACGTTTAGAAAAATGTTGGTCGTGCCTAAGTTTGTTTAAGAACCACTGACAAAACATTACCCTTGGTTGAAAGTCTCTAGGTAGAAGTTCCTGGACACGTGTAAAATGATAGGGATATAAACTTTGATCCTTCAGAGTTCTGTGAACTGATGATGCCGAAATATTACCCAGTTCGGTGGCAATAATTCTCGTACTTGTACTAGGATCACGTTTAACTCTATTTAATATTGCCTCTTCAACTCGTACAGTTCGGCGGTATCTTCTGCGTCCAGACTCAGCTTTTAAAGGTGTTAAAGAACCAGTTTCTCTCAAATGTCTTACAATACGTGGGAAAATAATTTTGTCAGGAATTCTTCTTTGCGGATAAGTTTCCTGATAAACTCGCACAGCTTGTCTAGCATTTTGATATTAGTCAAATCCGCTGAAGTGTACTTAATGAAAACCATCTTGAGAGGAGGAAATAATATTAATGAGCAGCTCAGTATCAACAAATAACTAAAAACGAAAATACTGCACCGTATCAAAATTTAAAGAATAGCACGAAAACTCTTTTGACGCCTACAAAGCACTTCAAAATTGTAGAATTTAGAGAACTGTCAAAAATTATAGTTTCATGGCACTTTACGATTACTGTTTTCATTACTCCAACGAATCGGTACTTTGCCCCTTTTTATAAAATTAATCATATCTCCTAGGGGATACCCTGAACGAAAAAATACCAAGAGGTAGCTTTTGTGGCTTATGTAATAAGCTTCATAACTGATGTATCAAAATTGTAAAAAGACAGTAGCGCACATATTTTTTCCCCAAATGAATTTTTACAGTTACCCCGTACGCACGCCACTGACGCAGTTGTAAGTAGATTTTCACTTGAAAATATGCACTTTCATAATACACTTTCAAGTGCCAAGTTTCATTAAAATCAATCCAGTGGTTTTGAAATTATTTATAAAAAAATTTAAAAAAATTAAAATTCAACTCCCTGTATATTGGAAACTATGCGTTTCCGGGCCCATGTGCACAGGAACTTTTTTTCTTTTTTTTTAGTAAGGAATTGCCCCACGAGCGATGGTGCATGTTTTTTGAAACAGCCTGTATATATATATATATATATATATATATATATATATATATATATATATATATATATATATATATATATATATATATATATATATATATATAAATTGAAACTGACCCTGGATATAGGTTTTAGGGGGCATTTGAAGAAATTTTTTTGAAAATTCAAAAGTCGGGATCTCCCCATTAGTGAATTTTTTTAAAGAAAATTTACTAAAAGACATGTTTGCTATTAAACACACTTTTTCAAAAATTCACCGCCATAACGCGCTTGCTGCGTCCGGACATGTTTTTCCTGTCGTTGGTCTTATAATGAGAAACGTCAAAAAGTGTCAAAGAAGCAGACGTTTATGAAAATCTCATATGATGATTTCATTATACTTGTATTTAGTTTTTACATTGTCAGCAACCGAAATTCTATGTACTTTGAGCTCTTTATTGTTAATCTTAACTATAAATAAAATATTATGTGGTTACAGGCCAGAGATCGTCTCATGAAGTACTTAAAATAATCTTAGACAAAGGCATAGAGGACATACTCGCTTTGGAGAAGTCAGAGGTGTTAGAATGGATAGATTATTTAGAAGCAGCCAAAATAACTAAAGCCAAACGAAATGCTATTTGGAAAGTTGTCACAAGTAAGTCAAAATTAAATGAAATTTTGTCTCTATCTAAAATTTGCTGAGTCTACAAGTTTAGAAAATTGACGAACTACTAGGTTGATGATGAAGGGTAACAAGACAAAACAAAAAGCTTTGCCTTTGACCCCTTTTGTGAACTGCTTAGTTAAAAAATATTTTAAAAAATCAGGGTGTAAAAGAAATCTAATTTCTAAATGTAAATCATACCACGTAAGAATTTAATTTGGTAGTTATTTTCTTTACGACCATAGGTACAACCGATTCTTATGAAATTTTCTACACAAGCGTGTTTTAGGGTGTAGATGACAAAAATCACAATAAAAATGAGGACAGAAGCAAACTTTTTGAGTTATTTGGATTTTTTTAGGAAAGGCTCAGGCTGTACTCACTTTAGCGACATGTTTTTGTCATATTCTTCACATTTTCGGAAAACGTTTGGTTTATAGACATCATACAGTACATACCTATATGCGACATAACTCATCAATATTTATTCATTTAGTTTCAGATTTTCCAACGTTATTTGCTAAAAATGCTGTACTGTAATAAAAAATCTCTGGATGCAGCAAGTGCTTTATGGTAGCGAATTTTCTTTAAAATATTTTTAATAGCAATGGGGGGCAGGTTTCTGAAAACAGTTTTTGAAAAACGTTCGGATTTTTTTCTTACAAACGCATCCTATTTCGATAAAAAATGCAAAAACGCATTAAGGAATTTGTTCTACGAAAATTAGCTTCAAAAAAATTATACACCCCTACTCACTCCTGGTCCCGTAACTTCCTTGGGGAGTGTGAACAAGAAATTCTTCTTGGGATTTGTGGATCCAGGGGGAGCCCTAGGCAGGTTTCTGAAAACAGTGTTTTGAAAAGCGTTCGGGAGCTAAACTGTAAATTTACCGAAAATTCGCTACCAAAACGCACTTACTGCGTCTAGATCTTTTTCTTACAAACGCATCATATTTCGATAAAAAATTCAAAAATTCATTAACGAATTTGTTCTACGAAAATTAGCTAAAAAAAATTATACACCCCTACTCACTCCTGGTCCCGTAAGTTTCTTGGGGAGTGTAAACAAGAAATGTTTTGGGGGAATAGGGGTGCTGTGCGGGGTAGGCAGGGTTAAAGGGGGATATGGCTTCAAGATGTGAAAAAGACAACTTTCAAGCCCGTTTTATTCGCATTTTCTGCTCATATTTCCTTTTTACTACCTGCCCCGCCCAGCACCCCTATTCACTCCTGGTCCCGTAACTTCCTTGGGGGGTGTGAACAAGACATTTTTCTTGGGTTTTGTGGACCCAGAGGGCAGGTTTCTGAAAACAGTTTTTTGAAAAGCGTTCGGGAGCTAATCTGCAAATTTACCGAAAATTCGCTACCAAAACACACTTACTGCTTCCAGATTTTTTTTTCTTATAAACGTATCATATTTCGAGAAATAATGCAAAAATGCATTAACAAATTTGTTCTACGATAATTAGCTAAAAAAAATATAGACCGTTAAACCATAAACTTCACTAAACCTACATATAAACATCCAAAAAGGCACCAACTTAACTAAACTGACAGCCAGAGCATCAAAGAAAGGGTATATTTGAAATGGACATTTTGTAAATATTTTAGTTAAATGAAGGGCAATGACGGTTGAATCTGAAACTTAAGGGTTTGCAGAACACTCTTCTTGCAACATTTTCTTTTCACATTCGGTATTTGTTTCACATTCTTTGCCTAAACATTGCCAATTTTGACGTTTAAAATTGCGAGTTTGACGTTTTGAGGAAAACTCCAAAATTTATTTATTTAACTGCCGATAACTTCGTTGTCTTTGAAGCTAGAGATCTAAATTTTGGTGCAGAGGTCACTCTTTATAATAGAAACACGCGTACCAATTTGGTTACCCTTGGTTTGTTATTTACGGAGATATTAATTTTTTTAGAATAAAAACACAAAATTTTCCAGGAAAACCTGGTCTGATTTTTCTGGCTAACGAACTTATCCAAGCCACTTGCAAGAGGAAGGTACTCACCAAATTTGATCAAGATCGGTCCATTATTTTTTGAGTTATCGGTCGAATATATATGTATGTATGTATGTACATACTCCGTTAGTGTATTTTTGCGTTTATAATAACAAAATAAACACCACAAAGATAGCTAACTAAGCTCTGTTTATTATGGTTTCAGGTGGTAAGCCTTTGTACGATTTGAAATTAGAAGATCTAATGCCATTTGAGAACATACTGTACGCCATTACAGAGAACGATATGTTTGGATTGAATTACAATGATAAGCAAATAATAAATTTCTTTGCTACTTCAAAGAAGATAACGCGGAGGCAAGCAGGCATGTCCTTTTAAAAATTCTATGGTAATGATTTTGCTTCATACATTTCTCAAATACCTACTTGTATTTCTAGGTATAATTGCAGCCGCCTGTAGAAAAGTCATCACTTATGAACTCGCAGGAGATGTTAGTAGTATAGATCTATTGAAAGGATTAATATGCGGCTTACCACCTCAAGAATTAAAGACAATAGAACCCGGAGAGTTTGTACATATACAAGATGATGTTTTTGAATATGCTTTTGCCTGTACCCCATCGCAGACTAAGGTAACTCTCATTAGAGATATTGCTGTAATTTTAAGGCTTCTAGAGAATCAACTTTGTATGTGTTGTAATTAATTACTGCCCAAAAAAAAAATCCAAGTAATAGGATTCTTAATAAGTACACTTGGAGAACACCCAAATCACCACAATACATTTCAGAGACCTTACGATCGTTTCGTTGACCATGTCAACATATTCAGAGGAAGAAAAATTCAGAAAAATTCATAATTTTTATTCCTCTGAAGATGTTGACATGGTCAACGAAACGATCGTAAGGTCTTTGAAATATGTGTTGTGGTGATTTGGGTGTTCTCCAAGTGTACTTATTAGTGCTCATCACAGGTTCCAGTTTTCACATAGGATTCTTAACATATACCAGTAGTTACATAGGATAACTGATCCAGAAAGAAGCACACTTATACCCCAGTCAAATAAGACATTGACCAGAACATTAAAAAAAAATCTGGAGGCAACAAGTGCGTTATGGTAGTGAATTTTCATGAAAATGTTTTGAATAGCTAACATGTTTTTTTTTAAAGAAAGCAGGCATCAATCTACATAGTATAAACAATATGCCATGTTTCATCAAAATAACTTTATTGTTTGAAAATGTACAAAAATTTCCGAAAGTAAACTTAAATTGTTCCCGAAAAAACTGGTTTCCTGGTCAACCTTATAGATTAATAGCAAATTGAGCTATACAAATTTGAAGCAATTAATGAAAATTCGCTACCATAACGCACTTGCTGCGTCCCTAATTTCTTTTCTTACAAAGATGTATTATATTTCGATGGAAAATGCAAAAATGCAATAAGATAGGGCGTGTTCGATTAAAAAAAAAAGAAAATTTGAATCACCAACGACTTATGGGCCAGCCTGTAATTGTGGAAATATTTTTTAAGGTGTAGCTCAAGACACCCTATAATTAATGTATACAATTTTTTTCGTAACTTGCATAATAACGGATATATTGAGCTTTAATGATTTTTTTACGAAAATTTGACAAAAATGATATACCATTAAACGATAAACTCTATAGCCAACACTACTGCCAAAGCATCAGAGAAAGGGTCTATTTTAAATTAATATTCTGGGAATATTTTAGTAAAATCAAGGACAACGACGATTGAAACTAAGAGTTCAGGCTTTGTAAAGCATTCTTCTTGAGACATTTTATTTCCATAGCTGATATTAATTTCAGGTTCATTGCCTATCATCAATTTTGACGTTTTAAATCGCGACTTTGACGTTTTGAGGAAAACCCAAATTTATTTTTCTTTAAATGCCTGTAACTTTTTTGTCCTTTAACCTACAGAGCTAGTAGGTAGCTTACCTATGATGATATCAACCCACGTACGAAATTTGGTTGCCGTTACTTTGTTAATTCCGGAGATATAATTTTTTTCGAATGAAAACTCAAAATTTTCCCGGAAAACCTCGTCCTATTTTCCTGACTAACGAACTTATCCAAGCCATTTACAAAAGGAAGGTATGTGCCAAATTTTATCAAAATCGGCCCATTATTTTTTGAGTAATCGGTGTGATACCTATATATATATATATATATATATATATATATATATATATATATATATATATATATATATATATATATATATATATATATATATATATATATATATATATATATATATATATACAGTGTGGAACAGCCAAATGGAATAAATTCGATAACGGATAAATGAGGACGTGTTGGGAAAAACGCTTGGACACGTCGATTTGTATTTTTAACTGCGCATCTTTTTCAAGAAAAAAAAATTATATAGGGTGCGTCATGTGACAGTGGCCAATACCAACTTTCTTATTTTAAATACAAGCCCCTGTATATTATTAATTTTTTGGATTCTTCAGAAAATTCTAGACATAATTCATGTACAATGTCCTATACCTATCTTCAACTGTTTCGGAAATATTAAGTATTTTCAGATTTATTACAAAAATTAACATTAAAAATAGAAAATTATTTTATTTCACAAATTCTAATAAGAAATACTGATTATTTCTTAATAATTTAAAAAAACAAAAAAAAATTAATGTCAATGTAGTAAATGTTCAAAATGCTCGCCACGAACATCTTGGCAACATGCTAATCTGGTATAGAAATGTCTTCTAACATTACTCAACATCTCAGGCGTGACTGATCTAATCGCAAGCGTGATTCGTCTTTTTAAGTCATCTAAGTTGAGGGGCTTAGTTTTGTATACAATACTTTTGACATATCCCCACAAAAAGTAGTCTAATAGCGACAGATCAGGAGATCGTGCTGGCCATTCTATCGATCCGCGCCTCCCTATCCACCGATTTGGAAAAATTTGGTTCAGGTACTGCCGGACATTGATTTGGTAATGGGGCGGTGCTCCATCTTGCTGAAACCATATTTTATTGGCAGGAACTTGTGGGTTTGCTGGATCTGGATATAAGTTTGTCAAAGTTGGCACGACATTATTTTGGAGCAGTTCTAAATATTTATCCCCATTCAAGTTGCCATCAATGAAAAAGGGGCCTACGATATGATTTCCAACAATTCCTGCCCAAACATTAACTTTTTCAGGATATTGCGTATGTTCCTCTCTCATCCAATGAGGATTCTCATTAGACCAATAGCGGCAATTTTGACGATTAACATGACCGTGAAGTATAAATGTGCTCTCATCAGAAAACAAAACATCTTCTAATTGGATCACATTGTTATCTAACATTGCCATCATTTGTTCACAAAAATACGTTCTCCTATCGAAATCGTCCTCCATGAGCTCCTGAGTTGGTATCATTTTATAGGGATGCATTTTACTTTCCTTTAATGTTCGAAAAATTGCTGTGTGGCTAACGTTGAATAGTTGGGCTGCTTGTCGACCAGAAGTATGTGGGTTTTCTTGAAACTCAAGCGTAATATCCAATTTCGTATCATCACTTACTGCATTGGCAGCTACTTTTTTTATCTGTCTCACATGACCAAGCTCGCGAAACTGCTTTTCTATTTTGCTAATTGTTCCTTGGGATACAGGCGGCAAATTTGGAAATTTTTCGTGAAATAAGCGAGACACTTCCATCTGTGTCCGTGTGTTATCTCCATAACCAATCATTTGTAGAATGGTTATTTTGTGCATTTCTGTTAAATGAACCATTTTTCTGATATTATTACGTACAGTTAACGAAATTCAAACGACAATAGCACTGACACTAATCACTACTGTCATGCAGGCAGACAACAAGTTGCTAAGGCTACGAGTTTTATACGAACAGAAAGAAAACTGTTTTTTTTTTCATTTCATATCAGTAAAAAGAAACGCAGGAATGGTTTTTGTTTACTTTCTCATTATCAAGAGCTGAATGGGAAATAAGTATTGAATGCAATGTAGCGAATTTGTGAAATAAAATAATTTTCTATTTTTAATGTTAATTTTTGTAATAAATCTGAAAATACTTAATATTTCCGAAACAGTTGAAGATAGGTATAGGACATTGTACATGAATTATGTCTAGAATTTTCTGAAGAATCCAAAAAATTAATAATATACAGGGGCTTGTATTTAAAATAAGAAAGTTGGTATTGGCCACTGTCACATGACGCACCCTATATAATTTTTTTTTCTTGAAAAAGATGCGCAGTTAAAAATACAAATCGACGTGTCCAAGCGTTTTTCCCAACACTCCCTCATTTATCCGTTATCGAATTTATTCCATTTGGCTGTTCCACACTGTATATATATATATATATATATATATATATATATATATATATATATATATACAAGCACAAGCACAGCTTCTTTGTAAGGCCTAATGTATAATTTTGACCAGTAATAAATGAGTAATAAGTAATGAGTATAACATATATAAACATAAAAATTAAAACTGACCCCGGATATGGGTTCTAGGGGTCCTAGTTCGCGCTCATTTGCAAAAAAAATTTCAAAATTCAAAAGTCGGGATCTCCCCATTAGTGAATTTTTTCTACGAAAATTCACTAAAAAGCTGAAAATTGCTAGAGATGTTGACGATGATGTCCTAATTGAAAACGTGAAAGTCGCAAACAATTTCACTTAGGGAAAATCCACCAGCTTGAAGAAACCGCTGACCTCTTGCATTTTCGAGTTTTGAGAATAGCGACTGAACCATTTTGTACGCCTTTGCATCAGATTCCTTAGTTTAGTGTCCTTTTTCTTCTAAGGCACTAAATATATGAAATATTGTTCATTTTTTCAGCAAACAAAATAAAATAATATTTTTTGAGAAAGTGCATTTTTGCCTAAAATGTTTGCATTTTTGGTCATAGTTAATATTACGTTAGATGTACCGTTTCTGTGGCAACACGTCAGCCAAATCTTTGACGTCGTCATTGGTCGGAGTCAGCCACTTTCGTGCGATTTACATATCCATGCCCAGCGCAGTAACTGCACATAACTGTGCAACTCTGACCGCTGTATCCTCTTCAGTCTGGATGGGTTTTAGCTGACCTACATGCGCCATCCATCCCAATCTTTTTCCGGCAAGCGATCTTCCATCCATATTTTAAGCTAAATTTAAATATACGAAACTAGCGTACTAAGAGTTTTTAAACCAAAGGAAATGGCGGAGTTTGGCTCTTACCTAGTGGTAAATTAGTCATACTGCCTTGACGGACCGTTTAGCAGCCGTCACCCGATACAGCCAACGCCTAGCGTTGTTTAAACTCTCTTTAATAACATAGACGTACAGCGCGAGAAGAAAATATTCTCCCGGTTCTGCGATTTCCTCGTGTCTAGCGTTCGGTTGATTGATTGCAGACATTGTATCCCATAAACAAGCGTCGTTTTGGAGCTTCTTGGAGGAATCCTCTTAGTGAATTTTCATTTAATTTAATATGGTTAGACTTTGCACAAATTTTTTCATATGAGCGTGAACTAGGCCCCTAGAACCCATATCCGGGGTCAGTTTCAATTTTTATATGTTTATATATATATATATATATATATATATATATATATATATATATATATATATATATATATATATATATATATATATATATATATATATATATATATATATATTGAAAACGAAAGAGACCGATTTGCGTTCAGAGATTTTTTTTTAAGAAACGCTGAAACACGTCAATTTTAATATTGAGGGGGACATGTTTTGACATAAAACTCAACTTTGTCACATCAACCCCTTAAGAATGGTGATAACGACCCTTATATTTTAAATAGGGAACATGGATTGAGTGTTACATCGTTTGAAGGCTATTTATTTTCTGAGTTCAACACACTTTTTTTAAAGTTTTATCAACTCGTTTAAAAATTATTCACAGTTGGAGTTGCAAGAACGTATTTCATTAATTGTGATAAGAAATGAACTAGTTAGTCACTTTTTCGTTAAAAAAGTAAAAAACAGAACCAAACGTTCAAAAATGTTTATTCAGTTAAGTAAGTGTTCATATTTTTGACCACCAAGTTCCATACAAAAGTACACATTTCGTTCAAAACGAGCTCTGACATTCTGGAGTATTTGAGGAGTTATTAGACGGCATTCTTCAACAATGCGTCGTCGTAATTCTTCCAGAGACTCCGGTTCTGTTGCGTAAATTCTACTCTTTAAATGGCCCCATAGAAAGAAGTCTAAAAGAATTAAATCCGGTGATCTAGGGGGCCACTCAATACCACCTCTACGCCCAATCCATTGCTCTGGAAAGTCTCTGTTAAAAAACTCCCTAATATGTTGTGAAAAATGAGGATGAGCTCCATCTTGTTGAAACACTAATTGATTTTCTTGATAGCGATCATCATTTTCAACAATGTCAATTGGTATAGGGTAAACGATATCTGCTAGTAACTCCAAATACGTTTCCAACTCAAATTGCCATCAAGAAAAATTGGTCCGATTAAACGGTCTTCAAAAATGCCAGTCCACACATTAAATTTCTGTGGAGTTTGAGTGTGGACTTTGTGAAAATTTCTTGGATTATTATCTGCCCAATAACCACAATTATAACTATTGACTGTAGAGTTTAATAAAAACGTCCCAATAATCTTGCTGAGTTTGTTTTGTAGGTAAGCCTCTCATTATTGTCAGATGGCCGTTGTATAATATGTGGCCTCTGCCCATTTTAGCTCGTACCTGAATCTGACCTGCATACTCCACTACAGTGTGTTTATATACCTGGGTGGTTGTACTTCTTATTGTTCTTAATTTACCCATCAACTGTTTCGCTATTTCTTTCTTGGAAGCATCGGTCAAACCATGAATTCTTACTTTTGATGTTGTTGCTGTTTCTTCCCACCTTGATATTATTATTATTCCATTAATTATCGGACTAACCTGAATACCTGTCTTCTGCCTGGTAGCGGGTACTACTTCGTCCAACCTTGGTATTGCTATTCCATTGATTATCGGACTAACCTGAATACCTCTTTTCTGCCTGGTAGTGGGTACTACCTCATCCCACCTTGGTTGATTCATCCATAGTTGGGGAATTTTCAGCTTGGCTTCTATTACCACCGGGTCAAATAACTTGGCTATTGACGATAATATTTCCCTTATTATTACCATTTCTGCATATTTTACGTCTATTTTCCATTTGACTGTATATTCCCTTGGTGCCCTGTAGGTACCAAGCGATTTGTCTGCACCATTAGCTGGCAGCTGTAACCCCTTTTCTTTCTGCACTTCTTTCGGCAATTTTGCAATACTCTGTAATTTGTTGCTGGACAATTTACTTATATTTAACCCACCTGATCTAATCGTTTCGTTGAATTCTGTCTGTACTAATTTTGTTTGTTGCTTTGATTCCGTTCCAGATTGAATATTCTCCACATAAAAATATTCCTTCTCTATCTTCGGTTCTATTGGAATTTTTTCTGTTTGTACTAATGCTTGTTCTACCTTTTGTACCCCCTTCTTTACTTTTCTCATTGATGTCTCAAAAATTGATAAATTGTTTTGTTCACTTACATTTGTTTTAATCTCCGCCGCTGATTCGGCTCCAGATATAAGATAATCTGGATAAATTTTTAAATTAAATCTTTCCTGCTGGTTTCTGGCTTCTTCTACCTCTGGTACCTCTTTACTTAAATTTAAATTAAATCTTTCTCGTCTGTGGCTTCTTCTACCTCTGGTACTTCGTTTTCGAATGGAACTTTTAAATTAAATTTTTCATGATTGCTTCTTGACGCTGTTCTGGTGTAGAATTCCTCAACTGTTGAGTCTATTGCCTTCTGGACTAGCTGTTGGAATGCTGTCCGTTCCTTGTACTTGCATGTGAAGATTGGTATTGGTAGCTTGAGTAAGGGTAACCTAACCCCTGAATCGTGGTGTGTTTGTTTCTTAATTTCTCTTTTCAGCTTGACCATGGCGTTATCGTGCCATTGGCTTAGCGTCAAATGAGCTTCATCTAGATTTTCTGATTCTGTTATTCTATTTATTTCCATTATGTTGTCTTCTAGTTTTTTCCATTGCATACCTAATATTTCTATCATGACTTCATAGCTGACAAGTATATCGTTATCGTCCATCATTTCTGCTTCTTCTAATTTTTTGATAAAATAGTTTACCCATAATTTTAGTTGTCTCGAACGTCTTGTGATGGTTATTTTTAGTTCCTCCATTGCGATTCCTTAATTTTATTTGATTTAATGATTATTCGTAGTTTTTTGTTACCTTGTCTGATGCCTAGTTCTTTTTTGATTTGGTTTATTGGTCGCTTGTGACCTATTTTTTGCCTTTAACCCTGTATTGGTGCTTTTTGTGGACGCTTGTGTCCTTGATTCTTTTGACTTTGACCCTGTATCGGTGCTCGATTTGGAACTGACCTTATATTGGTTCTTTCCTGGACGCTTGTGTCCTTATTTGACCCTGTATAGGTGCTTGATTTGGAACTGACCTTATATTGGTCCTTTCCTGGACTCTTGTGTCCTTATTTGCTTTGGATTTGGACGCTTCTGTCCTATATTTTCTTTGAATTTGAACGCTTCTGTCCTATATTTGCTTTTACCTAAAATAAAAAATGTATTTGGAGACTTGGGTTAAAGGATGTTTTATAAGGATTTTAGTGAGCACTATATTTCCAATTGCACTGATAACTTTTTCGCCGAAGGACCATGTTTAACGAGCGGAGGATAATAAGGGAATAACTTTTATATAACTAGGATAATATGGACTTGGTAACGATGTAATTTGTAATAAAATTTTATAACAATAAAAAGAATTAACAACTTTTTAAAACTCACTTAACCGAATAAAATTTCAAACCAAATCTGTACATAATTAAATTAAAAAGACTCGCGTCTTTACATTTTAAGAATGTAATCAAAAATGTCTGATATTAGTCTCTACATTTTCAAAGCAAAAGTCAAAAGTCAAAGATCTTTTAATGTATATCAACAATGCTACTTATAACCTTGCTTGGTCTACATAATTCACAAATTGCAAACCTAATCAGTCAGCATTCCTTATACTGTACTCTGCAATTCGAACTTGTTTATTATTTATCTAAACATGTAATATGAGCACTTCCAGGTCAATAATTATAATTTCTATGCGACCTACTTAATTATAAAAGATATTACTTGGATTTATGCTAGCGAATTTTCGTATAACTATTATAATATAAAATTAATATAAAATATATTTTCACGATTAGTAATGCCCTCTTGGATAGTTTTCTGTTTCATGAACATACTGCCGAGTCGAAAGGAATGACGTCTCTCTGGATAGCTCTGACCTGAATGTTTAATTTACCTTGACCTAAGTTTGGACTAACTATAATAATTGAAAGAATATTAATATGTATACTACCCTAGGATGATAATTGAAATAATATTAATATGTATACAACTCTAGGATGATGATAGAAATAATATTAATGTGTATACGACCCTAGGATGATAATAAAAGTAATAATAATTTAAATGATCTAATAATATATGCCCATTTTGTCTCGAGGATACAGTCTTGGGAGATGGATATTCTGCCATACTGCTTCACCATAACTTCTTCCATCTGGCCTTAACATGTGATTGCAATTCTAGATTCTCGTGGGTTGATGAACATCCATGGGTTTCTAGTGTAACGTTGTTTCCAGATTGTCGACTTGACTTTCTGGTGATGGATTGGACACGTAATTTTGTCTTCCCTCTGGCATATCTCCTCCATTATGCAGTTGTGGTTGCTTTCCATGCTTCTTAC
Organism: Tillus elongatus; assembly: GCA_964006375.1. Lineage (NCBI taxonomy): Eukaryota > Metazoa > Arthropoda > Insecta > Coleoptera > Cleridae > Tillus > Tillus elongatus. The sequence continues at coordinate 27,231,946 of OZ023263.1, read as the reverse complement.
CATGACTGGGGAACACATATAGATTTTTGGAGATTGGGATGCTGCTTGTGAATTCCTTGTCTGTTACCTCTGTCATTGTGAAGTAACTGTACAGATGATTTGAAGAATTGTCTCTGCTTTGCTTGCAGAGCTCTTCTAACTCCACAAAATCCAGTCTCGCCGACCCTGAGTCCTTTTGGAGTATTTTTTTTCTTTAAATTTGACCTCATTTAACCACGCAACGGCCATTGTTTCGTTGATACCCTGTGCCCTGCGTGTACTTTATCCTTCTTAAATTTCCATTTAAACATATGCTTCCATTGGCGAAATTTTAAACTTGACTTGACTTGACTGCGCAGCGGCCATTGTTTTGTTAATACCCTGTGCCCTGCGTGTACTCTCTCCTTCTTGACTTTCCATTTAAACCTATGCTTCCATTGGCGAACATTTACCTTATACCCAGCGTCCCAATAATCTTGCTGAGTTTGTTTTGTAGGTAAGCCTCTCATTATTGTCGGATGGCCGTTGTACAATATGTGGCTTCTGCCCATTTTATCTCGTATCTGAATCTGACCTGCATACTCCACTACAGTATGTGTATATACCTGGGTGGTTGTACTTCTTGTTGTTCCTAATTTACCCATCAACTGTTTCGCTATTTCTGTCTTGGAAGCATCGGTCAAATCATAAATTCTTACTTTTGATGTTGTTGCTGTTTCTTCCCACCTTGGTATTATTATTCCATTAATTATCGGACTAACCTGAATACCTGTCTTCTGCCTGGTAGCGGGTACTACTTCGTCCCACCTTGGTAATGCTATTCCATTGATTATCGGACTAACCTGAATACCTCTTTTCTGCCTGGTAGTGGGTACTACCTCATCCCACCTTGGTTGATTCATCCATAGTTTGGGAATTTTCAGCTGCGCTTCGATTACCACCGGCGATAGCCCTAATGGGTCAAATAACTTGGCTATTGACGATAATATTTCCCTTATTATTACCATTTCTGCATATTTTACGTCTAGTTTCCATTTGACTGTATATTCCCTTGGTGCCCCGTATTTACCAAGCGATTTGTCTGCCCCATTGGCTGGCAGCTGCAACCCCTTTTCTTTCTACACTTCTTTCGGCAATTTTGCAATACTCTGTGATTTGTTTCTGGACAATTTACTTAAATTGAACCAACCTGATCTGATCGTTTCGTTGGGTTCTATCTGTACTAATTTTGTTTGTTGCTTTGATTCCGTTCCAGATTGAATATTCCCCATATAAAAATATTCCTTCCCTACCTTCGTTTCTGTTTGTACTAACGCTTGTTCTACCTCTTGTACCCCCTTCTTTAGTTTTGTCATTGATGTCTCAAAAATTGGTAAATTGTTTTGTTCACTTACATTTGTTTTAATCTCTGCCGCTGATTCGGCTCCAGATATAAGATTATCTGGATAAATTTTTAAATTAAATATTTCCTGCTCATCTCTGGCTTCTTCTACCTCTGGTACCTCTTTACATAAATTTAAATTAAATCTGTCTTGCTCGTCTGTGGCTTCTGCTACCTCTGGTACTTCGTTTTCGAATGGAACTTCAACTTTTAAATTAAATTTTTCGTGATTGCTTCTTGACGCTGTTCTGGTGTAGAATTCCTCAACTGTTGAGTCTATTGCCTTCTGGACTAGCTCTTGGAATGCTGTCCGTTCCTTGTACTTGCATGTGAAGATTGGTATTGGTAGCTTGAGTAAGGGTAACCTAACCCCTGAATCGTGGTGTGTTTGTTTCATAATTGCTCTTTTCAGCTTGACCATGGCGTTATCGTACCATTGGCTTAGCGTCAAATGAGCTTCATCTAGATTTTCTTATTCTGTTATTCTATTTATTTCCATTATGTTGTCTTCTAGTTTTTTCCATTGCATACCTAATATTTCTATCATGACTTCATAGCTGACAAGTATATCGTTATCGTCCATCATTTCTGCTTCTAATTTTTTGATAAAATAGTTTACCCATAATTTTAGTTGTCTCGAACGTCTTGTGATTGTTATTTTTAGTTCCTCCATTGCGATCCCTTAATTTTATTTTATTTAATGATTATTCGTAGTTTTTTATTACCTTGTCTGATGCCTAGTCCTTTTTGGATTTGGTTTATTGGTCGCTTGTGACCTATTTTTTGCCTTTAACCCTGTATTGGTGCTTTTTGTGGACGCTTGTGTCCTTGATTCTTTTGACTTTGACTCTGTATCGGTGCTCGATTTGGAACTGATCTTATTTGGGTACTTTCCTGGACGCTTGTGTCCTTATTTGCTTTGGATTTGGACGCTTCTGTCCTTTATTTGCTTTGGATTTGGACGCTTCTGTCCTATATTTGCTTTTACCTAAAATAAAAAAGGTATTTGGAGACTTGGGTTAGAGGATGTTTGATAAGGATAATTGATTTTAGTGAGCACTATATTTCCAATTGGGCTGGTTATTTTTTCGACGAAGGACCATGTTTAACGAGCGGGGGATAATAACCCAGTAAACACATGTTCGTTAATTAAACGTTTAAGAGGAAACTGCTACCTTACGTTTAATTTTGGTAAAAATGTCGCCCGAATAAACATATAATTAAACCAATATAAAAACGTTTTTTATACACGTATGTTTTAACGTTTAAATATACGCTTTTCTTACATGTTTATTAACAAGGATTTTACAACGTTAATTTAACCATCATCTGTAATGGAGAATATACGTTTATAATTACTGTTTATCAACGGGAATTTGTAACGTTAAACTATTTGCCGTTAATAACGTAAAATATACATTTTTTATACATGTTTATTAACAAGGGTTTTGCAACGTTGATTTAACCATCATCTGTCATGAAGAATATACGTTTATAATTAATGTCACGTTAAACTGCTTGTATTAACGACGTATAATAAACGTTTGAATTACAACTAATACATACCTACAAAATTGTAGTTTTTCAACCCAGCTGACAGCAGAAGATGAGTACGATTAATTTTTTGACGATGGCAACTTATAGGACAAACGATCATTAGGTGTAGAAGTGTCAAACTGGACTCCATTGCGGTGTAGATACTTACTTTAAGTGTTCATTGCTCTTCAAAACTTGCTACTCTGCTAAATTTTATAAACCTACCATTGACAAATTATTATTTATGTTTACAATTTTAAATGGGCTTTATAAAAATGGATTAGATCACAAGTTAAATGTCAAATAAAAATAACTTTATTTAAAAAACAAAAATATATTTCAAAAAACTTACATTTCATTATCAAAAAACTAAAACAATTAATACCACATTCTAAAAATATAACAAACTTCTTCAATTATAGCGTCTTAATCATGAAATAAAAAATATATTTCCTAATTTTTTTGTCAACTTCCCAACCAAAAAAAAAAAGTATTGCTCCATTAGCTTTTTGCTCTGGACATTCTCGAAGTAGCTAATTTCAACCAATCCTTAACAGCACAAAAGATTGCTCTGTCGCTTCTTTCACGGTGGGGAAAATTTAGCTTTGCAGCATCTAAAATTATAAACTAATAAATAGAAATAAATAGGTCATGAAATTGCGATTACCATATACTACTGCCATTAGTCTCGTGGGTTCGAATGATGTATCGTGCAAATTAAATTAAACTGGGGAAAATAAACAAATACATCAGAATTTATAAATGCTAAACTCATAGCTAACCATTATTACTCTCATTCGAAAGTTTGATTCACGAACAATCAAAATACAGGAAAAAAAAGTGTATTCATAAACGTTAAATATACGTCTAATGTCTCAATAAAATTAAACTTTAAAATATGAGAAAGCAACCAACATGGCCGATTTTAAACACGCCGGCTAAATTCATAAGTCCCAATTATTTATTCTACCTAATAACGCTATATAGCAATCAAAATACAAGAGATGTGATTACCTTCGACAACTTTTGAAGACAATTATTACATATTGTGACACAACTTACCTTGACCCAACTTCAAGATATAAAACTTGACACTTTGAGCTGCACTAACTGTACCTATTTCCAAAACTTTTTAGGGAAATCGCTACAGGATGATAATCATTCTTTGTGAATGTGTATAAAACAATTATAAATTATAGAACTGACCACTATTCACCATAACATACAAGTGTCACGTACTGAATATAATATTTAATAACATCTAATTCTAAACACCATGTTTACCTACTGCACGCCATCACATCACCTGTTCTGTTTCTATTTCCATTCGTTGTTCGTTCTCGTTGAGCATGCGCACAAACACTTACTAATTTACAAGGCCATAATATTAAATCTGTTTTATGTATTACACAGTGGAATAGAAAAGACAAAATAGATCCTTTTAAAACATACCCGCATTGTCGAATACCTCTCAGATTGATTATGTGACAAAAAAAAAATTGAAAAGCCAGGAAAAAATATAACCTATACCTATAGGTACATAATATAAAATATATCACATAAGATATCTCACTCTTAAAAAATATCTAGTAGGATACGTATATTTTATGTATAAATCCCTACTTCATGTATGTTTTTTGTAGGCGAACCTTGTTGAAACCATGTCTAAATATTATGTTTAAAAACACTTAATTAATAACGTCTTTTACAACGATAAATTGTTAAGTACTTTGCTTTTTTAACAAAAATTAGAAAAATAGTGGATTTAAATATATCGTTTATATCACATAAAATATCTCTCGCTTAAAAAATGTCCGGTAATATACGTATATTTTATGTATGAATCCCTTACTTCATGCGTGTGTTTGATAGGCGAACTGTGATGAAACAACCTTTAAATATTATGTTTTAAAACACCTAATTATTAACGTCTTTAACAATGACAAATTGTTTCGTTGCTTTTTTTTACAAAAATTAGGAAAACAGTTGTTTTAAATATAACGTTTATATCACATAAATATCTCTCACTTATAAAATATCTGATAAAATACGTGTATTTTATGTATGCATCCAAACTTCATGTAGGTTTTTGGTAGGCGAACTGTGTTGAAACAACGTTTAAATATTATACTCTTCATCAATTAGATCTTCACAACGAGAAACTTTTTATGCTTTTTTTTCACAAAAATTAGGTAAATACCTGTTTTACATATAACGTTTATACCACACAAAATATCTTTCGCTTATAAAATGTTTAATAAAATACATATATTCAACGTATTAATCTCAACTAAACGTAGTTTTTTGATAGGCTAAATGTGTTGAAATAACGTTTAAATATTATGTCTACAAACTCTTCATAATTAACGTCTTTACAACGAAGAAATGGTAACGTTGCCTTTTTAGCCTGGAATTCAACGTTAATTTTTATAATTGATAACGTTTTTTCAACGGTCTTTACGTAAAATAGACGTTTATTAAACGCACGTGTGTTTATTGGGAAGGGAATAACTTTTTTATAACTAGGATAATATGGACTTGGTAACGATGTAATTTGTAATAAAATTTAATAACAATAAAAAGAATTAACAACTTTTTAAAACTAACTTAACCGAATAAAATTTCAAACCAAATCTGTACATAATTAAATTAAAAAGACTCGCGTCTTTACCTTTTTAGAATGTAATAAAAAATGTCTGATATTAGTCTCTACATTTTCAAAGCAAAAGTCAAAAGTCAAAGATCTCTTAATGTATATCAACAATGCTATTTATAACCTTGCTTGGTCTACATAATTCACAAATTGCAAACCTCATCAGTCAGCATTCCTTATACTGTACTCTGCAATTCGAACTTGTTTATTATTTATCTAAACATGTAATATGAGCACTTCCAGGTCAATAATTATAATTTCTATGCGACCTACTTATTTATAATAGATATTACTTGGATTTATGCTAGCGAATTTTCGTATAACAATTATAATATAAAATTAATATTAAATATATTTTCACGATTAGGAATGCCATCTTGGATAGTTTTATGTTCTATGAACAATAGTGCATATGTAGGGGAAAGTTACCTAAAATGAGATACTGTGGTAAAATGGGATACCTTAATTATTTTGTAGTACATGCAACGCCATCTATTGAGGAATAGACCTAATACTCCCTATTAGTGTATTAGTAATCGTGACGGGAGCAACGTCGCTAGGTAAGTTTTTAAGATTTTAACATATTTATTGTCAAACTTTAGATCTGCAAACATAAGCTTTTTGTCTTTGTGGCCAATGAGATAAGGGCGTTAATTTTTTTAGCAGTTGCTAGGATATAAACGACTACTTAACGTATGAAATTGCAAGGTTATATTCTTACATGGAAAACGTACAGGCATTGTTTGTTTACATGTTGATGTGTTGATAAAATGGGACGTGGCATGTGCTTCTAAAACGGGATGTATCCCATTTTAGAAACACAATGCTCATATTCTGTTTTAATTTGAATTTGAATACTCTTGCGGTGGACATTATTTGTAGGTATTTTTTGTTTTTCAGAATCAAGTTATTCTTAGCAAATATGGCACCTCGGAAAACAACTCGTCAGTCTTGGTCCGAAGAAGCAATGGCGAAAGCAATTAGATCGGTTTCAAGTGGCAAATATGGTTACTTAAAAGCGGCAAAAAATTTTTCGGTACCAAAAAGCACCCTTGAGCGGAGAGTGAAAAACTTGAACAAACGAATTACCGGGCATGATAAAGGTTTGGGAAGCAGACAACGAATTTTTTCGCGCGAAATGGAACAACAACTAGTTGACTACGTAAAAACTATGGAGAGTATGCTTTTTGGATTAACGGCTACAGATGTGCGTAGGTTGGCGTTTCAGTTAGCGGCCAGGAACAATTTGAAACACTATTTTAATGAAAATAAAAAAATGGCTGGCTGGGTTTGGCTCCGATCATTTATGAAAAGAAATCACCTGTCCCTAAGGAAACCTGAAGCAACATCGGCTGCTCGCGCTAGGGGCTTCAATAGATCTGCGGTGAACAAATTTTTTGATTTGCTGGAGCCCCTGCAAGATAGATACGCGTATACACCATCTAGAATATTCAACGTCGATGAGACGGGCTTAACAACTGTACAGGGACGTCCATCCAAGGTGATTGCAATGAAAGGTAGAAAGCAAGTAGGAACGTTAATTTCAACAGAACGGGGAACACTATGCACTGAGGTAATATGCATGAATGCTGCAGGGACATATGTTCCACCCATGGTCATTTTCCCACGAGTTCGGTTCAAGGAAGAGTTTTCGATTGGGCTACCACCCGAATCCATAGTTGCCTGCCATCCATCTGGTTGGATGCAATTGAATCTCTTTGCAACCGCTTGATGTTTCTTTTATGGCACCTTTGTCGACATTCTACAGTCAAGAGGTTGAAATATTTCTAAGAAACAATCCAGGTAGAGTCGTTACAATTTACCAAATAGGCAGATTATTTGGAAAGGCCTTTCTAAGGGCAGCAACACCCAATAATGCAATTAATGGTTTTGAGAAAACTGGCTTATTTCCCGTTAATCGGCACGTTTTCACTAACGATATGTTTATAGCTGCTGATCCCACTGATCAACCAGAGAATGAATCACGTCCAACGGAAGAGGGCTCACCAGAAAGAGAATCACCATTTCCAATCCGGCACCAAACACCACCTCCATCAACTTCGACCCACACACAATCACAAGCAAAATCAACTAGTCCTCGTGAGTCAGATGACAACTTTTCGAGTGATGATGAACAACCTCTGGCCAATATTCTTGAAGATAGTGTTTCACCAGAAATGATTCAACCATACCCAAAAGCATTAAGGCCTGTCAAAACTGCAAACAGAGGTAAAACTGCCATATTAACGAGCACACCTTATAAGGATGAATTGAATGCCAGTATAGAGGCCAAACGACGTAAAGTGCCAACCAATAAATTGCCATCTTTGAAGGGAAAGGGACTATCAAATGGAAAATCAGTAAAGAAAATCTCCAAACCGCAAAAAAATAGTTCGACCGAAAAGAAGACTGATGAAGCAACAAACAAGACTAGAGACCAAAAAGATGTGAATGGGAAAAACAAGACCAAAGACAAAAATACCGATGAAGAAAATCCCGTGTGCTTTTATTGTGAAGCAGATTTTCGAAGCAGCAAACCTGGTGACCAGTGGATTCAATGCAGTTTCTGTCATAGATGGGTCCACGAAGGTTGCGGTGTACCAGACAACGAAGCCATTGATTTCACATGCGATCTGTGCCTGCAAATATAGTCCCATTTTAGAAACACTACTGATCCCGTTTTAGATATATATGTTCCTAAAATGGTAAATTTGACTCGCTCAAAATAATTATTTTTTTTTGTTCATGTTTAATACGTTTCATATGTTATGTTTAGTTTATGAATAAAGTTATGTTTGGTATATCCATTACGAGGGTTGTCCGTGATTTTGTACGTAAACTTTTTTTGAAACCAGGTCCAAACACTAAGTATCCCATTTTAGATAACTTTCCCCTACATAATAAGTATACATACACACTTATACCTAATATGTACACATGTTACATACATAACACACGTGAAAGTATTTCTTTGTGTTTGCAATTGCATATTTAAGTTTTTGTTAATTTATTGTATAAGATTTATGTTCACTAGAAATAAATTTTGTTTTATTTTAATTTGAAACAGATATTTCACTTTTGTGTGCCTCAAGAATACAAATTTGCAATAAAAGTCATACCCCCATTAGTGTGAACACATTGGTTAGGTTGAACACCCCTGGTTTTTTTCTGTTCACGTTATTGAACTTCTACTGTATGTATGATATATTTTGCAAATTATCCTCCAGTTTATTACACTTTCGGGACACCTAATATGTTTTCTTTCTTTTGTACTGTCTGCAAAAATAATTCTTGCAGGTATTACTGGAGATTGCCCAGATGCCAACAGCGTATGGAGAGCCTGAGGTTTGGAACTCAACCGTTGTGGCAAAGCTTGGGGTATTGATAACAGATCTAGATGAGGAGAAGTTCAGCTACATCGACGCAGATGCCATGCAAGGTGTTAAACCTGACACTTTGAAAAAGATGGAACGTAATCTTGACTGGCTATCACTTGAACAAATCGATAAGTTGACGAGCGTTGCAACCTTAGTCTATAGGAGATACCACGGATTGAGAAGCATCGACCACTGTCCAGTTCAGTGCCCGATAGATTTAAGAATACTGATACTTTCAGTTACTGGTTTGTTGACAATATATAATGTAAATATCTTTTAATTTTGCGTTGAAAATAAAGCTAAACATTAAATTTGTAACGCTCCACCTTTACAGCTAGTTTAATTGTCTGAAATTATATCATATAATTGTGTGATCTAATATCTAATATGGCGCTAAGAAGTTCTAAAAAACTAAATTCCGTAGTGAAAATCTCGTTACAGAAGTGTATGAAAATTCACTAACCATACATTAGGTTAATAAATCGTTTTGAAAAGAACGTCACAAGTATTATGTAAACATTCATTGGTAAATTTCCGTGACCATTAGATACTAAATAATTTTCAACAAGCTCGAGCCTGATGTTTTTACAGCATAAATACATAGGGAATAATATACCTTTTAAGGTGAGTTCTATTAGCGAATTTTCATTAAGAAAAATTCGCTATTATAGAGGCCACAATAGAAAGCTTTTGAAAAAAATTCTTCAGATGAGCGAGAATTTGGATCCCTAGAACCCAAAACAAGTCCGTTAAAGTTTATATTTTCTTTTGACGCCCTCTTCAAGGGGCTGTATCTGAACAAGGGATGCTCAAATTGAATTTTTTCATATGAAAGACCCCCCTATTTTTCGACAAGGAATCACCCCTTGAATTTTTTCGCACTTATTTATTTACACCCTGTATATATATATATATATATATATATATATATATATATATATATATATATATATATATATATATATATATATATATATATATAAGGGAGAGTGGGGGAATCGTGTGCGTCGGGTAATCGTGCGCATCAATTTTTTTCATACTCCGTGGCCTTTCAAGCGCAACCGACTAGTGTTGCCCTCTCTCCTGCCTAATGTAAATCACCGACGCCATTATGCACACCACTTGTCTACGTTTGCACGGAACAAGCTTCGTTTATTTGAAATTCAACCAGTTCTTGTAATTTTCTGATATCGGAAAATAAGAGGGTGAGTCCTTTTCATTTTCCTAATCTATAAGATATATTTATTTCATGGAAGAGTGCGATCTTGTGCATCTATTGATGCTTGTCTTACATAGTTAGGTTAAGTAGTTTGCTAACTGTATTAAAGATTGTCAGTCAATATCTGAAGGGGTAATGATGCGCGCTTATGCGCACCATTCCCCACATGCAATATAATTTTAACTATTTTTCTTCAGATGCCGAGAAATTATACAAGGAAAACTACTATTCTGTCATATACGGCAGAAAATTTACGAGACGCGTTATTTGCAATAAGAAATGACGGCAGAATAATAAGGGACGCAGGAAGGGCCTTCAATATTGCGTCTAGGAACTACATCCCTCCCATGATGATATATCCTAGAAAAAGGATGCCGAAAACTCTTGAGAAAAATGGTCCAATTTTATTCAGTGGCTGGCCACTTTCAGAGGCATGCCAAGCCCTCTGTTACTGATCCTGTCCTTCTGGTCCTGGATAATCATTCTAGCCACATATCAATTGCAACTTATGATTTCTGCAAAGAAAATAACATCCACATGGTCTCGCTTCCTCCACGCACATCTGATAACCTTCAGGCTTTGGATCTGATCCCCTGAAAATTGCACTATTCAGGGAATATGATCTCTACTTATCAAGTACCGGACATGAGTAAATAACTGAATATGATGTATCCGAACTTTTGAATAAAGCCTTCATGAAAGTGACTACAATGGAAAAAGCAGTTTCTGGGTTTCGGGCAGCTGGAATATTTCCATTGAACCCCGACAAATTTAGCGATGCTGATTTTGAACCTAGCCAGCATGTAGCAGAACTTACAGTAAAAGCAACACTACCTGAACTTGGAACTTCATCCAGCCAAGAGGATGCAGTCATTCTACTAGATAATCACCCAGATCTACAACATCGGAGAGGTCCAAGCCCCCAGCCATCTACGTCTAACCATAATACTTTCTTTGCTGTGGCTCCAATACCAAAAGCAAAGGTTAACCAGGCCACGAAAAGAAAATCTAGGAACAAGCAGAAACAGAAATGCTTACGAGCACTCCCATAAGAACAAAACTAGAAGAAGCTGAGGTAAAAAAGAAACAACGAGAAGAGGCAATCAAAACCAAAGAGAAATTGAGAAACAAGAATAATAAAGGAGTCATTCGTAAATGTTTTGATGATGAATTTTCAATTCCATCGACTTCAAAGAAATAGAAAATCAAACAAAAAAAGACCACCAGTGCCTGAATCATCTGATTCATCAGAAGATGATATGTCGGATATTTGTGACGACGAATTGGATGACGTCGAAGATGATGTTGGGCTAAGCTTCATACCGCCACCTTTGAATCAGCTAGCGAAAGCGAAGGAACTTTGTGGTATTTGCGGAGAATTTGGCAAACAAGGAGAATTATGGTACAGATGTGTCCTTTGTTCAACTTGGAACCATGCCAAGTGTACTGGCTCAGATACGCCGAAAAATTATATATGTGACTTATGCTCAAATTAAGAGTTATTGTAATGTTTTTTCTTTGTTCAACAATTTCAATAGATGTTTTCAAAGTCAGGGTTGGTTTTATTTAGCAATAAGTACTTTCAATGCGCACCATTCCCCAACATGTGTGCATCATTACCCGCAAGGGTGGGGAATTGTGCGCCAGAGCTCTTTTGTACTTTCAGCAATATTGTGCTTCAAATACATTATTTTGCCCTAAAATTGATTCACATGCTGAAAATAACGTAAATAACGCTTCCGTTTTTGAATTGACATTTAAATTATTTACAATGTTATCAGTGCTATAACGATTTTCGCTTAAGTGCGCACAATTCCCCAACTCCCCCTAGAGTCAGGAAGACACTATGTCAACGAGCGTTTTCTTATCTTGGCCCAAAGATTTATAATACAATACCGAGCAAATATAAGAGAATAAATGGAATTAACTTGTTTAAGGCAAAAATCACAGAGTGGATCAAGGCTAAATCCAGAATGGAGATTCACAGTATCATAGATATAAAAAATGTTTACTATTCTCAGGAAAAATAGATATATTGGTGTATTTTATTGGGAAAATCAGTTTGCGTACGGTTAATAAATGATTAAGCGTCGGTATTTGAATATATGTGTGTGAATGGCCGGTGAATATGACTGATCGTGTGTGTGTGTGTGTATTAGTGTGTGGAATATAAGTATACAATTGGGCGAGTGAATGCGTTTGTGGATGTGTGTGTGTGTGCGTGCGTGCGTGCGCGGGCGTGTTTGTGAGAGAGTAAGTGAGGCGTGCAAGTATATGGGTGAGTATATACGTATGGATGTGTGTTCGGGATGTTAATTTATAAAATGTGCTAGTCTTGTAGTTATAAGTTTGGAATTAGGCTTAATACGTCCTTTTGGTGGTGATAAACTGTGGTTCGCTAGTCTTGGGGCAGTGTAGGCGACTGTTTCGCAAGAAAGAGAGGGAGAAAGGTGAATTGTGGTCCTGGGGATGGGGGGCATACAAGCATTGCTTTATAAGACCTTCAATCCCGGGGATTATACTACATGCCAGGATTATGCGTCTGGTTTTATATGTGTGTGTATATATGGCATATTTTCTTCGCATCACGCGTAGTTTTTTGTTTTGTTTTAATGTGTTCTTTGTTTAATGTGTGCACAAGTCACAGACTTAGCACAGTTTTGTAATTTATTTATTTGTCCATTTTCTGATGTATGCTTAGTCTAAAAAGTTGTTTTGTGATATCTTTACTATTTTGTACAGAGGAGTGAGCAAATAAATATTATTATATATATATATATATATATATATATATATATATATATATATATATATATATATATATATATAAATTAAAATTATACTGTCAAATCTGACAGTTTTTAAACACTACTTTCGATGAAAACATTATTTTAGATACTATGCTTTAAAATTGTACATTTAATAGAGCCACAAGCCTAAGCTTATTTGTATTGTACCTTGTAAAATTTATCATAAGAAAATAAATAAAATAAAATAAATAAATATATAAACACAGATCTAAGAGCTAAATTTGTTGGAAATATTCAAAAACAAAGCAACTTTCTGACAACATACCTACTTATAACAAGAAAATATGTAGGCGCAAAGATTAAAACTTCTGGAAAACCTAGCTTAAACTGATTTATAGGTATAAGAAAGAAATATTTAATAAAAGGTGAAATAATTTAATTGAATATTTGGACAGAAATGTGTGATGATACATTTCATGTTATATGCTAGGCAACCAACAAAACATGTAATAAAATGAGTTGCTCTACTTTATGGTAGGGGTATGCATTAGAGTATAATAATTCGATAATGGTTTTAGTATTGTTGTGAAGAAATTAAAGTCAACATATAATTGAGCAACGTCTGTTTTTTTATTTGGTTCTGACTTATAAATCATTTACATGAATCCATACCACTTTTGCATATACACATTTACTGAGATCGATTTTTTAAACTGATTTATATAAAAAATATGTAATGAAAGTAATCGAGTTTCATTAAATACTGGGAGAAAAAATGTAATAATACTATAATTAAAAATTTGGACCGAAAATGTGTGAAGATGAATTTCTTGGTAAGGATATGGTAGGCAAGCAACAAAATCGTTTATAGAATTAGTTGCCTCACTTTCAAATATATCTATTTATATTTAAGGAATTGATTTTATATCAAGACCTTAACTCCTTACTATTATCCACGTTTTGTATTTTCTAATTAGTTTTCAGTTATAAATCATTTACCTCAATCAATAACAAATTTATTTTTAGACTTTTACTAAAATCGACTTTTGAAACTAATTTGTTTACAACATATTTAATAAAAGGTTATCAAATTGCCATACGCGGAAATATGGTTTAATTTAATTGAATATTTGGATAGAAAATCTGCCATGAAAAATGTATCGTATACTTGTGTTAGGCAACCAACATATCAAGTTAGGGAGTTTCTCCACTTAAAGGCGCTATCTACCTATATGAATCAGATAATTTATTTGAGTTTTCATATTAAGAAATTACAACCTGCACATAACTGAGCCGAGTTTATGTTTTTTAATCAGTTATAACCATTTTCATCAATCAAGACAAAATATAACATAATTATCTTCATGCATAGGTGTATCTGCGGGTATTATTCCAATTATTTACAACGGCGCCGTGGCTTAGTTGGTTAAAGCGCCTGTCTAGTAAACAGGAGATCGAGGGTTCGAATCCCTCCGGGGCCTCAAGTACAAGGTGCAGAGTACTTGTGAAGTTTTTTATTACAATAAAATGTCTTATGTACAGTTTTATTTAAAATCATAATTTATCGAACATATTTATAGAATAGGCCAAAATAAAAACACATATAAGTACATGTACATATACAAATTGTGTGTACACTTATTATGGCAAATACACAGCTTGTTACTTTATTAAATGAAGGCAGAAAATATTTATTTAATTTCATATACACTGGTCGCATTCTTCTATTAGTTGTTTATAGAAAGACAACGAAATTAAAATCCTAAAAAAATTTAATGGAGGATTTCAAAAAAGCCTGTTTTATTTAAAATACTTTTATTGACGCTGACATTGCTCTCGGGTTATACCAGGTCTTGCCATCAATTTCCTCATTTTAAATGTGATTGTATTTTTGGTTACTTAGTGAATTTTCATTAACAAAATTCACAATTGGAGAGGTATCGATGGTGAGACTTTCGGAAGATTTCTTCAAATGAGCAGGAACTGGGGCCCCTGGAACCCATTTTCATGGCCAGTTAATAAATTTATATACCTATAAACCTATATATATATATATATATATATATATATATATATATATATATATATATATATATATATATATATATATATATATATATATATATATATATATATATATATATATATATATATATATATATATATATATATATATATATATATATATATATATATATATATATACAGTTGTCAACGGATTGAGTGTGGTAAGGAATCGCTCCTGCTTTGTCTTAAACTAAGATGTTAAGATGTTGAGGAAATGAACAAAATCAATTAATATACAGGGTGGTTGAACTGATTTAATTAAATGTGTTAAGAGTAAACTACCTTCGTTTATAAAGATACCGCAAAAAATTATTAACAAAACTTGTTTAGAATTAAAATTTATGACAGGCTCTCAATTTTTAGCCAGATCAGCCTACTTTGAATTTTCAAGTAAATTATTAACATTTTTTCCCTATCAACATTGAGCTTTTTACCTGTGGTTTTTTGAACGCAGGTGCGCAAAGTAAGTAACCATGCAATGTTAAATAATAATTTATTAGTAACATACAAAACGCTTATTGCTAACAAAAATCAAAACGAACAACGAAAAATATAGAAATTATTCAAATGTGCTGCCACCAACCGATACACATAACTCAGCCCGTTTAGTAAATGCTTTGTAGGCATTTTGAATATGTTGGATTGTAATACTGCCTCTCTCAACCTCAGTTTCAACAAATCAAGTTCGTTGTTTAATGGAGCCGCGTACACTTTCTGTTAGATAGAGCCATAAATAAAAGTCCATTGGGGTAAGATCAGGACTTCTGGGAGGCCAAAGTATTGGCCCATATCGACCAATCCACCGCCCAGGAAATTCGCGATCTAACCATTCTCGAACGACTCCTGTTGCATGTGCTGGGTGGCCGTCATGCTGAAAGTATGCTGTTTGTCTATCTTCTAGTGACATGTTATGCAAATGGTCTTGAAGAATATTTTACAGCATTTCCAGATAACTGTACTGATTCATATTCCGCTCAAAAAAATACCCAATTATCCCAGTGTAAGAAACAATGGGAATTTACCACCCCATTAGTAGTGAAAGTGGATTCCTTCGAAAAAATAATATTTCTGCCAAAATTGCGATTTTGTAGATATTGCTCGCCGTACCATAAACAAAAATCTAATCGTTTTGACTCGTCATTTTCTTCCAAAGTGTGTATAAGTTTTGCTTTGAAAGGTTTCACCTTGTTGGTACGATAAATTTGTTGCAAATGCGTTTTGCTAATATTGCCAATTTCTAATGCCCTTCTTCTTAATGATAATTTCGGGAAACGCCTAACAGAATCCATAACTAATGCAACTGCAGCATTGTCTTCTTCATTTAGGTCGGATTTTGTCTTCTTAACATTTAAAACACTCCCAGTACGCATAAATTTTGTAACAACTTTTTTTACACCAGTAGCAGAAACCGAATAATTTGGCCAGTGTTCAAGGAATTTTCTTATCACTCCCTGATAAGAATGTTCTTCACCCAAACGATAGCACTGCACAATAAACACTTTTTGTTCTGTTGTTAACATTTTTAAATACAGAAGCTTGCCGTTCGTGACAAATAAAATAGACGTTTCAATTTTCCAAATAAGTAGTATCCCGGGAAACGAACAACAAGGCAGAGTTCAAGTAGCCATGCAACTCGCCAATTATTGCTTCGAATGTCCAATTGTGCGTTTACTTTACTTTTTTATTGGTTGAGATGAAAGCAAACCTACCCCAAGTTTAATTATGGTAAAGACTTTTTTAATACAGTTTTAAGTATTTTTTAAAGTACACCTAATCAGAGAAGCCGTCGAACGTCATTTAAATAAAGTCGCAGCTAAAAAAATTCACAGTAGGCTGATCTGTTTGAAAATTGAGGGCCTGTCATAAATTTTAATTTCAAACAATTTATTTTAATAACTTTTTGCGGTATCTTCATAAACGAAGGTAGTTTACTCTTAATACATTTCATTACATCAGTTATAAATCACCCTGTATATTAATTGATTTTGTTCATTTTCTTAACATCTCAGTTTAAGACGAAGCAGGAGCGATTCCCAGAATATCATAATCTAATTCGAAATTTTTTTTTGTCACTTATACCTTACCCACACTCAATCCGTGGACACACTCTATATACAGGTGTTCCAGGAGTTGTGTGAACAAATTGACCCACTGATAGAACATCGAAAAATAAGTGTTTTTTTTTAATAAACATGTGTCCGCCGATGCTTCATTGCGGAGATACAACCCCTCAAAGGGGTGGCTTGTAAATATTTGTTTGGTCATAACTTCCAAATGCCTCATTCGATTTTGATGAAGAGTTTAGTCAGGTAACCACAATACACGTCCCAAATAAGAAAAATCAAAAATATCTTAATTTTAAAAGTTGTTTTCTAGAGGGTGGGGGTGTTTTTTCACCCACAACTTTTTTGGGGGTGGATATTTGAAACTCTGGATAAAAGCATTGAATTCTATTTAGGAAACTGAATAAAAAAGGTATACTTAGTAAATTACAATAAAATGCACAGTTTGTGAGTTATTTCATTTTGAATATTTTGGCTACAAGACCCCCTATTGTGACATCTCTTCTTTTAAATAAGTTTTAGTTGAAAATGGGAAAGAAATCGTCAACAGACATATAAACATTATTTTTGTAATATTTTACTAGGAATATATCTGGCCGGTTGGTTGCTTGCTTCATTGACTTGTTTAAGGGATGGGGGTGAAAACTACCCCCACCCGTAGAAAACAACTCTTAAAAGCATCCGAGGACACATTTTTATCAACAAAACCCCACTTATTTTTCGATCAGTGGGTGAATTTGTGCACACAACTCCTGGAACACCCTGTATATATACATACATATATATCCAACCGATCACTCAACAAATATTTTACTGATTTGGACCACATTTGGGAATTGTCCTTATTTTGTTAATGGCTTGGATGAGTTCGTTCATCAGATCTTAACGCCCAATTTTCCTTAACAAAAAATTAAAGAACATGCTTTAAAACGCAATATCTCTCAAAGTCTTTAAGTGATTGAAACGAAAATTTACAACTTAAAAGAACATAGATAGACACCATGCACCATGTTTCAAGTCTTGATCAAGGAAAAATAAATTTATTCGAAATTAATATGAAAATAATCTTCGACATCACTTCAGATTCTGTAATGCAATATCTACAATATTGGACAAAGTCAAATGGTGTTACCTGTACTGCTATCATATTTAAATAAATGGTAGATAAAAATTGAAACAATAGGAGTTACAATCATTGCAGGATGTCAGAATGTAGAACATTGTGAAATATACGACAGGGACGCCATCTCGGTGCAGAATCAGGTATTATGTCGTCACGACAGCTCTAGTTAATACAAAATGTTATAGATAGAGACTGTGTACAACCAACTAAGAATTTTGTAAATTGTCAGCCCTGGCCAGTTTCTTTCCTAATACCGGGACAATATTTGCGTCCAAAAGCGCTTAATTTTAGCATGCGACGTGATAGCTGGTTAACGTTGGACGACACCGCTGATTTTTAACAGCAGCAAGTTGCAAGCTCATTATTTCTACGCTACGTCGCTTGCACTTGTTATGTAGCGTTGTTGACATTTTACAACTGACTAACTAGCCTAGAATATTTAAAACATGGATATAAATAGTGAACATAAATATTGGACGATGGTTCTAAATGAAAATTGTGAGTTAATGACTTAAAACAATACAATTTTGCGTAAAATAGAACATCAGTATGTCAGTAAATTATATTCTAAGATCAGTGTTAACACTCGGTGTTTACTGTTTCTTAATTGAGCCACGAAAACAGGACCCCATAGACTGTATTATTATTGTACAACCAGGAAATAACTAATGCATTATGTAGTGATAGTAACAGTATCGGCATTTTAATAGTTTGTTTCCGTGCGAAAGACAATATTTGTTAGGTTCGTTGTGTTAAATTTAGTACCACGGGCGTCAATGTTCTTTGCAAGTATCTAAATCTGCTGACAAAGTGGGAACGGTACTGATAGATAAGTTACTATATCCATCATTTTTATTATCGATGATTTCGCAGATTAGTTGGTCAATATTTTTTTAATAAATAGCACCTTCAAGCGTATTTCTGTATTTCTCATATTGTATGTTTCAAACAGGTACAGTCTCCCGCTTAAAATTAAGCATACTTACCTACGTTTGTTAACCGTCCAAGCCTATCGGCCTTAATTTAGAAGCTGCTTGCTTGCAGTTGACCGGATTTCAGTGTAGTCTTGGACAAAAGCTATTCATACACTCGCGACTAAACTTTACGGTTAAGACGTTTTAATTTTTAAAACAATTTATTATGACTTTAAACTATTAAGACATATAATATAAATTTAATACAAAATAAGATATCGACATACATGTGATATAAACTAAATTAGCAAGCGATGTGCAGAGTCTCTAACTCGGAATAAGACTGCTGGTCTGAGCCTGCATACTCGCAGGTGCCTCCAATCCTACTGCTGACTCGGCTGTCCTGACTGTGGGAAGGTTACTTTGTACCATAAAGGTCCATTGTTGGGGCTCCATTTATCTCGCGAATTCCAAAATAGCCGCGAAACATATTCCTATTGGTTTATTCAAAATAATATCCTAAAAATGTTGCTTTTTATTAGATTTTCTAAATTTATTTTACTTACTTACTTTTGGTGTGCAATCTAAATGTCCTCTAGTTTTAAGTGTGTATAGACCCAATGTTAATAAGTGGGTATAATAAGACCCCCCCCCCCTTTTATATACCCACTTACCTTTGCTTATATATGTAATATAAAAATAAAAAAGAAGTTAGACAGCAAGTAAATTTATTTGCTTTAGCACTATATTCGATATTATCTGAAAAAGACATTATAGTCGACGAAGTGGAATGTAATTTCGGTAAATTTTTAGTTTACTGCATAAAGCGTTTTTAGAATTATTTTTTTCAGAAATATGCTTAGAACCCTCCTTGGATGCACAAGCCAGAAGTGAAATTTCTTGCAAACACCACCCAAGAAAGTTAAAAGGCCAAGAATGAATAGGGGTGGAGAAAATATGAGCGGGAAACGCTAAAAAAACAGTTAGTCGGACTTTGAAAAATGCGTTTTTCACATTTTGCAGCAATATTTCCTTTAAACCCTGTCTACCCCGCACAACACCCATATTCGCCCAAATCCAGTAACTTTCTTAAGGGTTGCTCCTAAGACATTTTTCTTGTGCTTTATGCTTTAAATGTAGTTGTATGCATGCACAAGGGGAAGGAGAATCCCCTGTGTTTTTGGTTGAGGGTGCAGAAACCATATTCGTCCTGGGGGTTTTTCTTTCCCTTCTGCACGCATACAATCACCCCCAATGCATGAACCACGGGATTTTTTAAGGTTCAGCTTTCTGGTGTATTTTTTGTTGAGTATATTTCCTGTTTTTGTTTGAGTTTTGTATCCAAATTACTGTATAAATATTTATGTTAGAAATCATGTTTTTGCTTGCCCTTCTTTACCCTATTTTTTACCGCTCCTAATTAAATAAAGTAATATTTTATAACTTTAAATATAAGGCTAGATCACTATAATATATTATACCTATGAAAATTGCGTCCCGAACATTTCTTGACTTATTTAACGTTCCCTATATAAATTGTTAACTATTTAAGATATATTCAACCATTTTGTTTTCAATATAGTGTGCTTTCTAGAAACACGTTATAAGCAATTTTTGTTTAAGTCTTAATTTTTTCAAACATCTCTTTTGCGTTTTAATTTTCTTATTTTTACTACCTATTGATGTTATTTCCTACTCAGCCACTAGAATAACACAAATTGCTTATAAGTGTACAGTCTGTTAAAGATACGGCTAAAAGTGTTTTCCGTAGAGGTATTATGGAACTGTTTAATAAACATTTTTCATCCGATCCAAAGTTTGCATTTGCTGTTAATCTCCAACTAAAAAGTGGTCAGTTACCTAAGCAGAGCTAAATTGATAAAATTACACATTCAACATGCATTTAAAATTCCACGGTATGTCATTTCATCAACACCAGATAATATTAAGTGTCTTTGTGCCAAATTTGTTCGATTAATTCAGTGTTTAGTTGTCCTTTATTGGTATAGTTGGGCGATACACAAGAACAACGATTCCGCAATCATGGTCTGCAGAGTCCATGGAACAGGCGATCGCTGCAGTAATTGCGAAGCAAATGGGATGGCTAAAGGCCTCTAAAACGTTCAATATGCCACAGGCTATTTTGAGACGCAGAGCAAGCAATACAAATATCAGAGCTAAAAGTGCCATTAAAACTTTAGGTCGTTTCAGCACAACTTTCTATCATGATACCGGGTTAAAGATGGTTGAACATTTGAAGCTATTAGAAAACCTATTCTTCGGTTACCTGCATGAAGCTGAGGGAACTCGCGAACATTATGGACGAGAGTGGCCTCTCGACAGTCCAAAAACTCCCAAAGAGTCTTGCCTACACTGAACGAAAGCAAGTAGGTCTCCTCACCAGTGCAGAAAGGGTCCAAAATATTACGGCAGCTTGCTCCATGAGTTCTACGGGAAACTTGGTCCTAGGAGCGTTAATATTTTCACGTAATAGAGCGAAACCAGAACTCATTGATTCCGCTCCGCTTAGCACCTTGGAAAGATATAATAAGTCAGGATGGATGACCATTGAATCTTTTTTTAAATGGTTGAAACATTTTACGAATTATGTCAAACAAATAAGATAATTTTACTTTTAGATGGCCACATTAGCCATAAATTCTTGTAAGCGGTTAACTTTGCCAGTGATCATGTGCTTTCCACCTCGCTGCACCCACAGAATGCAGCCTCTTGATATGTTTCTTTGGACCCCTGGAAGTATCGTGTAAACAAAACCTTAGTTGACGTATTACCAGACAGCTTAGTGGAAGCGTGCTAGTCTAGTACGCAGAAGGTTGTATCATCGAATCCAGCTCGATGAATGTATTTTTTTTTTACATTTGGAGAAACAATAGTGCACAGATTTCATACGTTTTGAACAAGATCTCATTTTTCTTTAAAAAGCCTGAATAAGTGTGTCACCTTTGAGTGAAATTATAAATTTCAGCAGACATTTTGTTATTGTTGATATTGAAAAAACCGGTTTGATTAGGTTGACTAAAACTGAATCATACTGGCGATTAATAAGCAAAAATAACTGCTATGTTTATAATTTAGCAGATACTTTACTTTTCTAAATATGAATTAAGTTTCCTTCTGGATATATATATATATATATATATATATATATATATATATATATATATATATATATATATATATATAACTTTAATGAAATTTTTAATACAAGTTTCTTTTAAAGAGAATTACATTATCTACAGATATAGCAAAATTTAGTTCATTGATTGTTGTTGCCCTTACTTGGTGAAACTTGTCCATATTACATGCAGACTTGGAGACTACTTCTCTGGCTTCACTGTTGGTTTTCGTTTTTGTAGGTGAAGGACGTAGCCAGTTATTTAGCTTCATAGAAAATTTAGTCTTGGGCATTTCTCTCAAAAGGAGTTAGAACGCAAAATTTTTTGATAATAGAGAGATATCGACACTTTCGAAAGAATTCTTCAAATGTGCGCGTACTAGGACCTCTAAAATCGATCTTCCAACGTCTGTGTAAGTTTAAACTTTACTAATATGCTGTATATTAATAGTGTACAATTCTTATGAAAATACGCTACTATAACGCACTTGCTGTGAATAGGTACTAGGTGAATAAAAACCTACACCTATATGTCATTTTATAAATAGGTGTTGATAAAATGACATATTTGGCACCTGAACAAAAATGAGTAGTATTTTAATAGTATACAGAAAGAATCGTAAACTGTTAATATAAAATGTTGGCATATTGCGTTTCCTACAGCTCATCCAAAATTTTTACGAGAAATCTTAGTACATATTTTGGAAAATATATTTTTTTTACCCTGCCATTTTAGGATAGTCTCCCGTTTCCCCTAGTTAGTTCAAGTCTAGCAGACCTTTGAAAATTCTTTTTGTTGAAAAATGTATATTAGTCTAATTAGCTGAATAAACTTCGACAGAGTTGCTTTGTGGGGAAAGATGAATTTGCAGTTTCTCTGTGGTTGGCGTTACACAAAGCTTATCTTAATTAGCGGAGCAGGTCTGTCCCGCTTTCATTATTACGCCAATTAAATTAGTGTTGCCAGTTGACTAAGAACCATTACTTCTAACCCCGTTATATGTACATACAAATTAGTAATCTAACCCAAACTATAGCATATTGAAGACGAAGATCGATTTGTTTCTCAATTTGACTGTCTCTCCAAATTATGCCATTTACTCCATGTACAGTGGCACTCAATAAAACATACAAGCATATCAACATTTTAAAATATTTGATTTGCGGCCATTACAAATAATAACGAGGGGCGTAAGAACAATCGGAATTTCTTGTTCGAGGTTTTGACAATAATAACTTTTTTCCTTGTTGCCATGGTGACTCAAAGCATACTATTATAGAAAAATCCTAATTCAAATTGTTGCTTTGTTGTGAAAATTAACTAATTTAGAAAGGCCCAAGAAAATGGCTATCAAAAGAGGTAAAAATACCGTTTCTTTCCATAAGGAGCAATGTTGTGTTGCATTATCCCAGGGGCTGCTCCTCAATAAGTGCGCCCGTGTGCGCGCACTGCCGCCTGCCGGGGAAAAGTAATATTTTTGCTATGCTATATTTTAATAAATTTTTATTTTTTTACCTCCTACATTCTACACAAACAAAATTAGTATATCGCGTATCGCAGAGTAGGCAGCCGTTCATACAGAATCAGAAGAAGTATAGTGTGTTAATGGTTGCCGACGTTATATACATCCATATACACTGAGTCCTTTGTGGGTGTGTATTCTTCGGCGATCTACCTAAATGGGAAACTTTAATGTGAAATGATCGACGATCTTCGTCGAAAACGACCGAATAAGCAATCCCGTCGTGCGATTTCAAATTCCACACTTGCAGCACAGCATAATAACACCCAGGACTGAATATTTTTGGGCGGCCTTTGATGTTGTGAGAATAGAATATTTGACCGTGCCCACATCGCTAAAGCTTAACGGACCAGGGTGGGACTCGGCATAGAGTTATACTGTTATCGAATCACAGGCGTAATCGCTGATTTTATCGCCAAGACCGAATTATCTTTCTTAAAGCAATGTTATTATTCATTTGTATACAGCAAAATATTACGTAAACGAAACAACGATAATTAAATATAGTCTAAAATATAGTGTTAGTAGAGAGAATATAACTACGACAGATTAGCATCTCACATTTAGACATTTTAAAGTATATTAAATTATTTAGTCAAAATTTATAATAAGTTTGCGTCTATCAAGTACGACATTCATGCATATTTTCATTTTATATATATATATATATATATATATATATATATATATATATATATATATATATATATATATATATATATATATATATATATATATATATTTCATTTCTGAACGTCACACCGTCTGGGATTACCATAATTAAAACGTTGAATGTAGCGACTTCTCCTCCAGACATCAAAGTTTACTTCAGATTTCTCTTATTCCCGACGCGTTTCGACACTCCAAGAGGTCATCTTCAGGGGATAAATCTACAAACATAAACAAGACAGGTCTGTCAGAAAAACATGAGTTTTTCTGGTAGGCAATTGTGCATGTCCGAGCACAATGATGACAAGATGATCCTCACAGAAAATCCAAAGGTCACAAGTCACACAGAAGAGGGCCGACCAACAGTCGAGTCAAAATCTAAAAATCTAAAAACTACAGATACAGTAACAACAGTTAAAATGTTAAACATGCAAACTACGTTAACAAAGTTAAAAGCATCAAGTAACTAAAAAGCACTGAAAGATACAAAACTGTCAAAGTATAATAAGTGATATTTTTTGAACACTAAAATAAGCAAGTCTATTGTTGAGGCAAAAAGCAAAGCCAATGAGTGAAACTGACAGGTTACACAACACAACAGGCAGGCAAAGTTAAGCAAGAAACCCAATGAGAACCAACAGGTCAAAGAAAACCGTGAAAAAACAAGTGAAAAATAAATGAGCCATACTAACTTGAACAATTCTCAAAAAATTGAAGTCGAAACTATACATGAAGGTTTTAACAGGTCACAACTTCATCCATTGTGCCAGGGTCCGTGCAACACTACATCTGCATAAAGCCAGAAAATTGTCTTCAAGAACAAACATCAATGCAAAAGATCAGCGATTTTTTAACAAACATGATGAAGGGCGGCCATTATGTGAACTTGAAACGGACAGGGTGCACCGGCGCAGGTGCGAAAGAAGTGTCAGAAGTGAAATGTCAACGACAAAAGAGCAAGGAATGGTAGGAGAGCCATAGAGCAGCCATCTTAAAAACAATGTTCATGGTCATGTAGAAAAACCATAGAGTTTAGCAGCACTAATTACACCAATTGGCTATAGAATAAAGGAAAGTTCGTTAAATCCGTGTTGGACAAGTTCAAAACTTCACTGGTTTGACACTTAGAATGTTTGAAAATCTCAATTTTTTCTAAGACGAATTGTTCTACGCCAAAGCTTGAAGGGTGCAAGATTACAGCATCTGTATTTTTGTTGAAGCTGTGGCTACTCTCCTTCAAATGGCAACCAAATACTAATGTATCATTGTTGAGCTGGTTTCTGCTCCTAAGGTATTCCGTGACTCTGGATGCATTAAGGCACGAGACGCTACTGCATTATCCGTTAGTTTGTCTTCTTGTAACATTGCACGTTATAGAAAATAACAGTTTCTAATTAATTTTTCGGAAAGTAGTAAAGATCAATATGTCAAACCTCACTTCGTTGGAATCGCCTTAATTAGAGCTACTAAAATAGCTAACAATATATAGGTGTCCCATAAAAAAGTCTGGACGCATCAAGTGCGTTATGGTAATGAATTTCTGCAAAGATTTTAATTAAACGAAGAAAAGTAACTGCTGTAACAGAAATGTTTAACCCTGTAAAACACATTTAATGCAGCATTTGTGCTTTACAGACTGCATTAGAGCTGGAATATTTGTTTAAAAATCCCCAATGTTGACCTTTATTTATGATAAATTCAAGGTTGACTTTTTGCCTTGTGATTGGTCAATACCCATAAACCGGCCGACTGTTTTAGAGTCCATTAATCCATTATCGTTTCTATTTAAAATATTGATCTTAAGACGAATTTAATTCAAACTCTAACAACTTATTTTTCTGTTAAGATGGAAATATTAATTTTGTTATGTAGATTATTTTCTACAAAAGTCACATGTGTACGAAATTTCATCACAACAGCTTTATCATATTCGGAAATATACTTTTTTCTTTCGGAAGAAAACTTTTTTTTTTGGTGAAAAACTGGTCCGATCGGGCTGATTAACGACCTGGTCCAAGAAATGTACAAAATAAACAGAATTGCCAAGTTTGATACAAATGGGTTATTGATCGATCGTATATTATATATTTGCGCAGTCATTAATGTGAAATTCCCTTGGTTCTCGGGTTGAACCGCGTCCAGAATTTATTAAAACTCGACGTCGCTAAACGTCGGTTCTTTAGCCACAGCTACTGATGAAGACAACTTCTTTGTCGAAATACGTATCTAGCGCATAAAGTTTAGCGACAGCTACTGATGAATACAACTTCGTTGTCGAAATACGTATCTAGCTATAACTCTGTTACTGAACATTGTGGAATTTACGACAGGGTTGCCATCTCGGTGCGGAACCAGGTAGTATGTTGTCACACAGCTCCAGTTAACACAAAATGTTATAAATAGAGATTGTGCACAACCAACCAACAATTTTGTAAATTGTCAGCCCTGTCCCATTTTATTTCCTAATACCTGGACAATGTCTATTTTTATTTTGTGGTTTTGGGGTGATGCTGCTTTTTGGTAAGGTTTTGTTTACAATAATATTTAAGAAGACGGAAAATATGTACCAAGGAAAGCTTGGAGAAGCTGAACCGATTGAGATGATATGCACGATCTACAAGAAACCAAAAAGAACTGATGAAGACAGAGGCTCATAGTTGCAGCCAAAATACGACATCGCCTGTAAACTGTAATAGTGGTAACTTGTTTAAAAAATGTTAATAAACAAGGTTTTCCGCGCCAAAAAAATATTGTGTGTTTGTTCTCTGACGTTTAAGAACAACCTTTCCACGTTATGACCTTGTTTCACTTTTAGTGAATTTTCTTTAAAAAAAAACTAATGAGAAGATCCCGACTTTTGAATTTTGAAAAAATTTCTTCAAATGAGCGATATATATATATATATATATATATATATATATATATATATATATATATATATATATAATCTGTGTGTGTGTCACACCTATAACTAAAAAAATAATGGACCGATTTTCATAAAACTTGGTAAGTACCTTCCTTTCGCAAATGGCTTGGATAAGTTTGTTAGCCAGGAAAATACGCCAAGGTTTTCCAGGAAAATTTTGTATTTTCTTTCGAAAAAAATGTATATCTCCGGAACTAATAAAGTGAGGGAAACCAAATTTGGTGCGCGGGTTTATATCATTATAGGTAAGTTACCTACTAAAATTTAGCTGTGTAGGTTTAAGTACAAACAAGTTACAGGCATTAAAAAAATTAAATTTGGGTTTTCCTCAAAACGTCAAAGTCGCGATTTAAATCGTCAAAATTGGTATGATTTAGGCAATAAACCTGAAAATAATATGAGCTATGGAAGGAAAATGTCTCAAGAAGAATGTTTTACAAGGCCTGAAGTCTTAGTTTCAATCGTTATTGTCCTTCATTTTACTAAAATATTACCAGAAAATTCATTTCAAATAGACCCTTTCTCTGATAATGTGGTAGTAGTGTTGGCTATAGAGTTTATCGGTTAATGGTATATCATTTTTGTCGAATTTTCGTAAAAAATCTTTAAAGGTCAATATATCCGTTATTATGCAAGATACGAAAAAAAAAATGTCTACATTAATTATATAATGTCTTGAGCTACATCTTAAAAAATATTTCTCCAATTACAGGCTGACCCATAAGTCCTTGGTGATTCTAATTTTCTTTTTTAGGGAATTTTCTTTAAAAAACACTAATGGGGAGATCCGTGTTTGTTTATATATATATATATATATATATATATATATATATATATATATATATATATATATATATATATATATATATATATATATATATATATATATATATATATATATATATATATATATATCAAAAAATAATAGACCGATCATAATCAAATTTGGTGAGTACCTTCCTTTTGCAAGTGGCTTGGATGAGTTCGTAGCCAGGAAAATCGGACCAGGTTTTCCCGGAAAATTTTGTGTTTTCTTTCTAAACAAATTTATATTTCCGGATATAACAAAGTGGGGGCAACCAAATTTGGTACGCCTATTTGTATTATAAAGATTCAACCATGTACCAAAATGTAGGTCTCTAAAGTTTAAGGACAACAAAGTTACGGCAGCTAAAGAAACAAATTTTGGAGTTTTCCTCAAAAAGTCAAACTCGCAATTTAATACGTCAAAATAGGCAAAGAACGTGAAACAAATACAGATTGTGAAAAGAAAATCTTGCAAGAAGAGTGTTCTGCGAACCCTTAAGTTTCAGATTCAACCGTCATTGCCCTTTATTTTACTAAAATATTTACAGAAAATTCATTTCAAATAGACCCTTTCTCTGATGCTTTGGCTGTCAGTTTAGTTAAGTGGATCCTTTCGCTGTAGGTTTAGTGAAGTTTATGGTTTAACGGTCTATAATTTTTAGCTAATTTTCCTAGAACAAATTCGTTACTGCATTTTAACGATTTGGACGCAGTATGTGCATTTTGATGGCAAATTTTCATTAAATCCTTTAAATTTCAATAACTGAATTTGCTATTAACGTAAGTTTTGTTGGTTAGGAAACCAACATTTAACTTTATTTACGGAAAATGTTTGTATGAACGCAGCAATGGCGTTTTGGTTGCGAATTTTCATTAAATGTTTCAAATTTCAATAACTCAATTTGCTATTAACCTAAGGTTCATTGGCTAGGAGACCAGATTTCTCAGAAACATTTAAAGCTTATTTTCGGAAGATTTTTGTACATTTTCATATAATTATTTTGATAAAATATGGTACATTGTTCCTACTATATAGGTTATACCGGTAACCAAATTGATGCCTGATCGCATTAGAGCGATATATTTGTAATTAAAAACATTTTAATGAAAATTCACTTCCATAACGCACTTTAGTACAGATATCTTACACTTTTCTGTTATTCAATATAAGAGATAGAATATAAGAGTGGTTCCGTCGTATGCGATAAGAATGTTAATAAAAATTTGAATGTCGTATAAAAATCAAGTCAGTCTAGTATCAGAGATTTGGTGGGGTATTTTATACAGTAGTAGAGGGATCAAGGGAGATAACAGAGAACACCGACTGCATAGACCGATTAGAAGGTAATTGAATGTCAGTATCACAGCAACACACTCAGCACGTACGCACACACACACACGTTCCTCGTGGAGTGTGGGTGGATGCAGAGGAGTTTTGCCACCCACTCACCCTCCGGTTCTTCAGATAGGTGCACCACAGGACGTAGGGGTGAAGGGGAGTAGCTAACCCGACAGCATCATCATCATGTGTACGTGTATCCCTAAGTGCGTTCATTAAATGCCGTCGGTGTATTTGCTTATTAAAGTAGGCACTGGGCCACCCCCTTGGACCCCCCGGCAGGAACTAAGGGGAGCTACTACACGTCCTGATAACATCGACGGCCGTCGCTCTGCTAGCAGATAGACAAGCGGCGCCCGACGTCGAGATGCATTTCTCACCACCTTGAATTTATGTTGGTTTGTATGTGCGTCGTTTTCCTACGTCACAGGTCTACATTATAATCTATTCCAATTTCTTGTTACTTACACTTCTACTCTGTTCCAAATAGTATATCCGTAACTTAATCCAGCTTAACTACATTCTTGGTCAATCAGAGATGAAACACAGAAAAAATAATTTAATCTGGTATAGACCTAACCTGACCTGGGTCAAATTCTCGTTAGCACATCCGGAACCTATCGCTTCATAGACTATCCTCTTAGCAAAACTCACACGAGTTTATCTTTATTTCCAGTTCAGTAAAATATAAATGAGAGACTCGGTGGTCCAGTCATAAGAGCGTGTGCCTCTGAACCGAAGGGAACCGGGTTCAATCCCAGCGTTCTCCTTTCGCCTTTTTAAGTACATACTGTAACATTAACATTGACCGAGGTTCTGGCATTGAATTTGAGCAAGTTAAATGTCTTAACGTTCCGCCCTTCGGAGGGCGCGTAAAGCCGTCTGTCCCGTGTCCATGTGATGTTGGGCACGTTAAAGATCCCTACCCTCCTTACAGAAAGGTAGGGTGTCGGCAAAATTTCCACGATAGTGAGGCGAGACTGCTCCCTGGCGTCGGTGATTGTCCATAGTTGGAAAAATAGATCGACGTTAAGGAAAGAAAGAGAAAAAAATTTTGGGACGCAGCAAGTGCGTTACAGTAGCGAATTTTCACAGGAATTATACACTATTATTACACGGCATATTAGTAAAGTTAATACTTTAAACTTACACAGACGTTGAAGATCGATTTTAGAGGTCCTAGTACGCGCACATTTGAAGAATTCTTTCGAAAATGTTACCATCGCTATCTTTCTATTATCAAAAAATCTTGCGTTCTAACTCCTTTTGAGAAAAATGCCCAAAATTCAATTTTCTATGATGCTAAAGAGCTAAATTTTGCCATATATGTAGATAATGTAAGTCTCTTTGGAAGAAGCTTGTATTACAAATCTCATTAAAGTTATACAAAAGATTTCCAGAAGAAAACTTAATTCATATTTAGAAAAGTTAAAATTAAAATTTCAGACTCAAAGGTGACAAACGTATTTAGGCGTTTTAAACAAAAATGAGATCTTGTTCAAAACGTATGAAATCTGTGCACTATTGTTTCTCCACATGTCAAAATAAAACATAAAAATACATACATTAATCGAGCTGGATTCTATCGGGTAACTTTTTGCTTCTGAGGCAAGCGCGACGCTTCTCAGCTATCTGGGCGTACATCAACGGTACAAACGGTTTTATAAATGCGATTAAAATTTAGAATTTAAAAAATTGCATAATAAACCCTTGGCATAATTTTTTTATAGATTTCTATGCAAAGTACATAAAATAGAGAAAATTTTGAAAAAAAGAGTTCCAATTTCGACCATTATTAAAGAAGTTATGAACAAAAAACCGTAAAACCAGCTTTTTTTTGAAAATTCGATAGATTTTAAATGAGTTATCAAAAAAATTTCAAATTTTGCCAGAAAGGGTTTTTCTATGGGCAGTAAAAAATGTCAAAGAATTGAGGAAATAAGAAATCCAAAGTTGTAGAACTATCCGATTTGGCGTGGAATGCCCTATATATATATATATATATATATATATATATATATATATATATATATATATATATATATATATATATATATATATATATATATATATATATATATATATATATATATATATATATATGGTTTTTTTACTTCTTTAATTTATATAAATGAAAGAGATTTAAAGTCCTTAATTGCCCACGGTTTATCCTCATCTGGTCTATTTTGTTTTTCAAATATTTCTTCTGAACGATTAAATTCTCGTAGTATTTATTTAAATAAAGTTTACTAAATATTATTCCTAGAATTATTCTTCATGGTGATTTTTATTATGCTCATCAAATATAACAGCTCCACTTTAAATTTAATAGGTGAAATTATGTTAATTAATAGATTAGTTTCTTGGAGTTGATTAGGGTGTGATACACATACACACACCTATATATATATATATATATATATATATATATATATATATATATATATATATATATATATATATATATATATATATATATACATATATTTCAAACGTCAAAATTACCAACATTTAGGCAAAGAACCTGAAACAAGTACGGGTTATGTAAAGAAAATGTCGCAAGAAGAGTTTTCTGCAAACTCTTAAGTTACAGCGTCAACTGTCATTGCCCTTCAGTTTACAAGAACATTTCCAGAAAATTCCATTCAAATAGACCCTGTCTCTGATGCTTTGGCTGTAGTTTTAGTTAAGTTTATAGTTTAACGGTCTATAATTTTTAGCTAATTTGAAAAAAAAATCGTTAATGAGGAGACTGAGAACATATTTCTTGAAATGAGTGCAAACTAGGACCCCTAGAATCCATATCCGGGTTTAGTTTCAGTTTTTAGTGAATTTTCTTAAAAAAAATTCACTAATGAGGAGATCTCGACTTTTGAATTTTGAAAAAATTTCTTCAAATGAGCGCTAATTAGGCCCCCCAGAAAACATATCCGGGGTCAGTTTCAATTTTTATATGTTTATATATACATATATATATTTATATATATATATATATTTATATATATATATATGTATCACACCGATAACTCAAAAAATAATGGGCCGATTTTGATTAAATTTGGTGAAAAAATTCCTTTTGCAAATGGCTTGGATAAGTTCGTTAGCCAGGAAAATCTGCCTAGGTTTTCCCGGAAAATTATGTATTTTCTTTCGAAAAAAATTTATATCTCCGGAATTAACAAAGTAAGGACAACCAAATTTGGTACACAGGTTTATATCCTTATAAGTAAGTTACCTACCAAAATTTAGCTATGTAGCTCAAAAGACAAAAAAGTTATGAGCATTAAAAAAAAAAAAATTGGGGTTTTCCTCAAAACGTCAAAGTGGCGATTTAAAATGTCAAAATTGGCAACATTTAGACAAGTAACTTGAATCTAATACGGGCTATAGAAATAAAATGTCTCAAGAAGGATGTTTTACAAACCCTAAAGTCTTAGTTTCAACCGTCATTGTCCTTCATTTTACTAAAATATTTGCAGAAAATTCATTTCAAATAGACCCTTTCGCTGATGCTTGGCAGTAGCCTTAGCTATAGAGTTTACCGTTTAATGGTATATAATTTTTGTCGAATTTTCGTAGAAAATCAATAAAGCTCAATATATCCGTTATTATATAAGATATGAAAAAAAATTGTATATATTGATTATAGGGTGTCTTGAGCTACATCTTAAAATAATATTTGTACAATCACAGGTGGCCCATAAGTCGTTGGTGATACAAATTTCCTTTTTTTTTTAATCAAACATGCCTTATGTTATTGCATTTTTGCTTTTTCTATCGAAATATAATGCATGTTTGTAAGAAAAGAAATTCTGGACGCAGCAAGTGCGTTATGGTAGCGAATTTTTATCAAATGTTTGATATTTGAACAGCTCAATTTGCTATTAACCTATAAGGTTGACCAAGAAACGTGTTTTTTTAGGAACACTTTTAGTTTACTTTTGGAAATGTTTGTACATTTTCACACAATAAAGTTATTTTGATGAAACATGCCACATTGTTTTTAATATATAGGTTACACTGGTAACCAAATTTGATGCCTGCTTTCTTAAAAAAACACACATATTTGTTATTAAAAACATTTTAATGAAATTTTTTTTAATCAAACACGCCTTATGTTATTGCATTTTTGTATTTTCCATCGAAATATAATGCATGTTTGTAAGAACAAAAATTCTGGACGCAGTAAGTGCGTTATCGTAGCCAATTTTGATCAAATGCTTAATATTTGAATTGCTCAATTTGCTATTAACCTATAAGGTTGACCAAAAAACGAGTTTTTTCGGGAACACTAAGTTTACTTTCGGAATTTTTTTTACATTTTCAAACAATAAAGTTATTTTGATGAAACATGGCACATTGTTTTTACTATATAGATTATACTGGTAACCAAATTTGATGCCTGCTTTCTTAAAAAAACACACATTATTGCTATTAAAAAATAGTTTTATGAAAATTCACTACCATAACGCACTTGCTGCGTCCCGAGATTTTTTTATCTGTTTACAGATATACAGGGTGACGCATTTCTACGGAAAAGCAAAATATAATTGTTATTGTACATGATACGAGAAATGGTATACGTTAAATATAGGGTGTTTTGAGCTGCATCTTATAAAATTATTTTGACAGTCACAGGATGGTCCATAGGTCGTTGGTGATACCTACAATTGTTTTCGAACATTCGTTATATTATTGCATTTTTGCATTTTTTTTAACGAAATATGATGGACGTTTGTAAGAAAAAAAATCGAGACGCAGTAAGTGCGTTTTGGTAGCGAAAATTCATTAAATGCTTCAAATTTCACAACTAAATTTGCTATTAATCTAAGGTTCGTTGGCTACGAAACTAGTTTTCTAGGCAACATTTTGTGTATTTTTGGAACATTGTTGTACATCTTCAAACAATAAGTCACTTTGATAAAATATGGTACATTGTTTCTACTATATAGGTTATACCGGTAACCAAATTCATACCTACTTGCATTAAAGAGATATATTTGCTATTAAAAACATTTTTATGAAAATTTACTTCCATTACGCACTTGCTGCATCCAGAATTTTTTGTTATTTTCCGGTATATGAAATATTTTTATGAAAATTTGCTCTCATAACGCACTTGCTGCATCCAGACTTTTCGTAAATTACTTGATAACCTTTTAAGTTTAATTTTAATGTGAGTCAATATGTGCTAAGAGAAATTGTACTTCATAGCTAAATTTTCCCATTTGATTCAATTATATACCGACATTCCAAAAAATCCCAACAACCAGTAAGAGTCGACCAGTTGCAATTAAATTTTCTATACGACTCTATTTTGTTTCTGATAAGAAATGATAACAATATTGACAAAAGAAATTCACATATGTACAATTTTAGTGAATTTTCTTTAAAAAAAATTCACTAATGGGGAGATCCCGACTTTCAAATTTTGAAAAAATGTCTTCAAATGAGCGCTATTTAGGACCCCTGGAACCCAAATCCGAGATCGGTTTCAGACTTTATATGTTATATATATATATATATATATATATATATATATATATATATATATATATATATATATATATATATATATATATATATATATATATATATTTATGTGTCACACCTATAACTTAAAAAATAATAGACCGATTTAAAAACTTGGTGAGTACCTTCCTTTTACAAGTGGCTTAGATAAGTTCGTGAGCCAGGAAAATCCGCCGAGGTTTTCCCGGAAAATTTTGTGTTTTCTTTCGAAAAAAATGAAAAAAAAATTATATCTCCGGAATTAACAAAGTAAGGGCAACTAAATTTAATGCGCTGGTTTATATCATTACCTACCAAAATTTAGCTCCGTAGGTTAAAGGACAAAAAAGTTACAGGCATTTAAAGAAAAATAAATTTGGGTTTTCCTCAAAACGTCAAAAGTCGCGATTTTAAACGTCAAAATTGGTAATATTTAGGCAATGAACCTGAAACTTATATGAGCTATGGAAGGAAAATGTCTCAAGAATAATGTTTTACCAAGCTTGAAGTCTTAGTTTCAATCGTCATTGTCCTTCATTTTACTAAAATGTTCCCAGAAAATTCATTTCAAATAGACCCTTTCTTTGATGCTTTAGCTGTCGGTTTAGTTAAGTTGATGCTTTCGCTGCAGGTTTAGTGAAGTTTATGGTTTAACGGTCTATAATTTTTAGCTAATTTTCGTACAACAAATTCGTTACTGCATTTTAGCATTTTTCATCGAAATATGATGCATGTTTGTAAGAAAAAATCTGCACGCAGTAAGTGGGTTTTGGTAGCAAATTTTCATTAAATCCTCCAAATTTCAATAACTCATTTGCTATTAACGTAAGTTTTGTTGGTTAGGAAACCAACATTTAACTGTATTTTCGGAAAATTTTTGTATAAACGCAGCAAGGGCGTTTTGGTTGCGAATTTTCATTAAATGTTTCAAATTTCAATAACTCAATTTGCTTTTAACCTAAGGTTCATTAGCTATGAGACCAGTTTTCTCAGAAACATTTAAAGTTTATTTTCCGAAAAGGTTTGTACATTTTCAAATAATTGTTTTCATAAAATATGATACATTGTTCCTACTATATAGGTTATACCGGTAACCAAATTGATGCCTGCTCGCATTAGAGCGATATATTTGTAATTAAAACCATTTTTATGAAAATTCACTTCCATAACGCACCTGCTGCGTCCAGAGTTTTTTACTTTTGTGTTATCAAAAAATCACCTCTTTATATTTGCATTTCCTCAGTTTGAAGCAATGTTTCGTAGTCATTTGTTCCCAGCTTATTAAGTAATTAAATCATTATGCCTAGGATACCTACAATCAGATCTCCGACCGCATAGGACGTATGGTCTGTCAACAGTATTACAGTGTTGGTCCAGGTGGTCTAAAGAAGTAATCCAATACCATCGTCATGTATCCGGACGACCCCCAGCAACTTCAGCACGGGATGATTGTTATTTGAGGAATGCGGCTTTTGTCTCTTTCCACAACACGGTCGATTGGAAATCGTTGGTTGGGACTTTTACAACAAGGAGTCTCTATGGCAACGATATATTGCAGAAAACGCGGTTTTGGGCTTCATTCGTATACACCATTTTTATGTATCCCATTGACACCTCGACATCGTGCTGCTCGGTTTGAGTGGTGTAACGGCAGATCAAATTGGGATGCTGAATGAAATCGTGTTGTATTTTCTAGTGAGTTCCGATTCTGTCTTTGGGTCCACGATGGTCACAGTAGAGTAAGACGATTACGTGGAGAAATCAAAAATTTAGAATTTGCTGTGGAATGGCATACGACCCTGTTTTTCCCTTAGGGCTCGTCCTATTCTTTGCCACCCCGTTAGCACCGCAGCCTTAGGCTTATTTGCATACCCTTTGTCTTTTCTACCCCACTCATTCCAAAATCACTGAGCCTTGAACTAGTCTGCAAAGCAATTGGTAGGGTGAATTTTTATATTGTTCTGTCTCCGGCCTAGACTGTCCGTAGATTAGTTGTCTTTTGCGGTCCAGAACACAAGATGTGCTGGGCTGATTCCTCCCCCTCGCCGCAGAGTCTGCATACCAGGTCCCCCTCGAACCGCCCCATTTTATGGAGGTGTTTCTTGACGGCCATGTGTCTCGTCAAGCGTCCTGTTATGTTCCTAAGCTGTCCTCTGCTAAGAGTTAGCAGATACACAGTTCTCTTTGAACTGGGTTCCTGAATTACTGACATCCCCTGTCTGAGCCCTGGCCAATCTGCCTAGTACATCTTATGTTAGTTTGTGACCCAGGACTTAATGGATCCCATGGCAGTGCTCTTCGTTAGGCCAAAGGCCGGTTCTGGTCCCATAAATGGTTCTGCTGACCCTCTCTTCGCGAGACTGTCAGCTTCTTCATTACTTGTGAACCGGCACCCAGATGAGGTTGACCTCATTCTGCCCAGCCAGTTCGTTCGTCTCGTCTCGGTAGCCTGGAATTTACCCGTGGGCTACTTAGAGCCTTAAAGACTGCCTGGCTGTCTGTGGCTATGAGGATCCGCTTGTTGCTGTAGCCCCTCCTCTTGTTCTCTCGCAACGGCCTAAAAGACCGTTGCATGAGCTCAGAGGGAAATACTGTGACTTATCCTCGGTCCTTCCGAATAAACACTTGCTCCCATCTCACGCTCCTCGCCAGATCCGTCCGTGAACCAGAGGAGCGCGTCCCGTGGTAGACCCAGTTTCTCCCCCCGACATGCCTTGCGGTCAGGGATTTTCACTATGAACTTGTTTTCCCTGCAGATTCGCGGGCTCGCGAAGTCTGACCGAATTTCAAGCATGGGCTCCTTCACGATCTCCTGAATTTTACAGTGGCCCCTGCAACCTGGGTTGATCTCCAGTCTATAATTGCAGGCTAGTCTGTATAGTCCTATCCTGGCCTCCCTCATGATAAGTGCAGGGGGGCGGATCCAGCAACACCTGCATGACGGCTGTTGGGGTTGAAATAATGGCCCCTGTGATGCCGAGGCAAACCATCCTTTGGATCTTGCCTAGTTTTTGTTTAGCACTTGATTGTGTCACCTTAGACCACCAGACCAGTGCCGCATATGTAAACGATGGTCTGACAATCCTTGTGTACAGCCAATGGGCCATACTAGGTCTGAGTCCCCACGTTTTTCCATATAGCCGTGTAGTGACGGCTAGGGTCATAACTGCCTTATGCAGTATTTTTTCAACGTGACCATTCCAGGTTAGCTTGGAGATCAATACGACCCCAAGATATTTTACCTCTCTGGCCATTGGGATGTTTCTACCCTACAGCCCTTACACGGGGAAGGTTGATCATATGGGGTGCAATAGCAGACGGTAGCAAATCGCCTCTAGTTTTTATTGACATATTTGAATGCAAAACATTACATATAAAACGTACTGTAGCCTGTTGCACTGCCATACCTAAGAGGGCTAATTCAACCCCTTTTCGAGCAAGGGTGACTACAAGGTCCTTACAAGAAAATAAGCTCCCCAGACTTGTTGCCAATCGAATATGTGTGGGATAAGATTGGCAATCGACTGGGTAATTTCCCCCAACCACCAAATAACCTAGTTGACCTTCGTCACCGAATTCAAGAAGCCTGCGATGACATTCCTCAGGATTCCAGAATTTCATTTAACTTCAAGCATGCCTCGTTATCGAATACAAAAGAAACCTCGGTGGACCCACTCATTATTAAATAACTTTATTTTTTAATAAGTATTTTAATTTGGAAATGCAATCATTTGTTTTAGTTTTATTAAAAACACATTAGGTATAAATTGTATTCAAATTGGTCGACTCGGATTTTTTTGAACGTCAGTATATTTTCCCTCCTTATAAACATTGCGTTTTACTTTTACGCTTATATCTACGTCACCATTTTACATACCTTACACTACTGTACCATGTTCCTCAGTGCTGCAATTATTTTTCCTACAAAAGGCTGCCTCATTATTATTGGCTTTTTCTGTTTTACGTGAAAACGGAAAACACAGACGACGTTTTATAGCTGTGCTGATGTTTCTCTCTTAATTGCTAATCGATAAAGGACACATTACTTATAATTTAAGTGTTATTACTGACGGGAATGTTGGTAAACAATGAAAACAGCTATTACTTGCCAGTCGATGTTTTTAGTTTTATATTTTGCGGATATATTTTCAAGCTTTAGAAAAAGTCACTAATTAAGAAATCCCGACTTTTGAGTTTTGAAAAATTTTCTTCAAATAAGCGCTAAGAACCGTAGGATCCATGTCCTGGGTCAGTTTAAGTTTTTATATGTTTAAATATATATATACAGTGTCTAAAAGCCAAATGGAATAAATTCATTATTTCGGTTACTGTGCATTCTTATAAAAAATCCCGAAACACGTCAAATTTAAATTATAAATTGACATTTTTAACCTGAAAATGCGATCGCTACCTTCACCCCCTTCGAATGACAGGTACAACCCCCAATTTTTTAAAGGTGAAGTATAGGCTTGTGATATGTCGTTTGAAAGGTCTGTTCATTCTCTATTCAAAAATGTTATCTTTTTCAGGTTTATTGCAACAATTAAGACAGAATAAAATAAAATCATGTGGTTACCGAAATTCGCTACAATACAATAAAAAATTAAAATGTAATGCAAAATGTAATAAAATGTAAAACACTAAAAAGAACTATGAATGTCAATGAAGTAGATGTTCAAAATGTTCACCGAGAACTTTTTGGCAACACCCCAATCTTAAATAAAACTGTCTTCTAACATTATTTAACATATCAGGCGTGATCGACCTAATCGCAAGCGTTATTAGTTCTTTTAAGTCATATAAATAAGAATGTTTAGTTTTTTACACAATGCTCTTCACATATCCCTATAAAAATAAATCTAATAAGGTAAGATCAGGTGATCGCGCTGGCCATTCTGTCGATCCTCGCCTCCCTATCCACCGATTGGGAAATATTGCATCAAGGTTCTGCCGGACATTGAGTTGGTAATGTGGTGGTGCTCCATCCTGCTGAAACCATATCGTATTCACTGGAACTTGAGGGTTTCCTGGATCAGGATCTAAATTTGCCAAAGTTGGAATGACATCATTTTGAAGTAGTGCCAAATAATTATCGCCATTCAATTTATCCTCAATGAAAAAGGGACCAATGATATGGTTTCCAACAATTCCTGCCCAAACATTAACCTTCTGAGGGTATTGCGTGTGTTCTTCTCTCATCCAGTGAGAATTTGGTCGTTACCCAGTAGCGACAATTTTGCCGATTAGCATGACCGTTAAGTGAAAAAGTACACTCATCAGAAAACATATCCTCTTCTAATTGGATAATATTGTTATCCAACATGTCCTTCATTCGCTCACCAAAATAAGTTCTCCTATCAAAATCGTCTTCCATGAGCTCCTGAGTAGGTATCATTTTATAAGGATGCATTTTATTTTCTTTTAATATGTTAACTATCGATGCATGGCTAAGATTAAATGTAGTGGATGCCTGTCTAGCCAATTTATGTGGGTTTTCCACAAATTCAAGGATCACATCTAATTTGATTTCATCATTCAGTGCATTGGCTACTTTTTTATCTGCCTTACATGACCAAACTCGCGAAATTGCTTCTTTATTTTACTAATTCATCCTTGGGATATAGGCGGTAAATCAGGAAATTTCTCATGAAATTGTGTTGTGTTCGGGTTATATCTCCGTTTACCAATCATTTGTATAACTATTATTTTATGCATTTCCCTTAATCTAACCATTTGTCACAATTGAAGTTAACGAAATTCAAACTAAAATTATAATACTTACAATTTAAATGACATCTATAATTACAAAACAATTTGCTTAGGCGTTTTAAACAAACTAACATTGCCTCGGAATCTCTTTAATGTATTTTTAATGGATACAATGTAAAAAGCAGATTACTATGGTTTTTGCTTACTTTCTTATTTTCAAGACCTAAATGGAAAATAAGTTTTGAGTATACTAATTACAATATTGTAATAAGTTTTGAGCATTATATAGCGAATTTCGGTAACCACACGATTTTTTTTAGTCTATCTTGACTGTTGCAATAAACTTGAAAACGATAACATTTTTGAATAGGGAATGAACAGACCTTTCAAACGACATATCACAAGCCTATACTTCCCCTTTAAAAAATTGGGGGTTGTACCTGTTATTCAAAGGGGGATGAAGGTAGGGATCGCATTTTCACGTTGAAAAATGTCAATTTATAATTTAAATTTGACGTGTTTGGGGATTTTTTATAAGAATGTACAGTAACCGAAATAATGAATTTATTCCATTTGGCTTTTACACTCTCTCTCTCTCTATATATATATATATATATATATATATATATATATATATATATATATATATATATATATATATATATATATATATATATATATATACATATATATATATATATATATATATATATATATATATATATATATATATATATATATATATATATATATATATATATATATATATGTGTATGTAACTATCACACCGATAAATCTAAAAATAATGGGCCGATTTTGATGAAATTTGGTACCTTCCTTCTGGATAAATTGTGTTTATTTTGTTGTTTGTGTTCTGTTTCTTTAATGTCGGTCTATTTCCGTGACTAGCACCAATCGTCGACGCCAGGGAGCAATTTGACCTCACCATGCTGTAGATTTTGCGATACTCCTGCCTTTCTGTGAGGGGGGTAGAGATCCCGAGTTTTTTTAGAAAAGTCTGGTAAAAAAAAATTGCTAATCGCGAGATCACTACTTTGAAATTTTCGAAAAATGTCTTTAAATAAGCGGGAACCAGGAGCACAAGCATCCATATCCGTGGTCAGTTACAATTTTTATTTGTATATAATTATGTGAAATACCTGGATCTCGGGTTGAACCGACTCCGGAATTTGTTGAAACTCGACCAATCGGCTAGTGTCTTCGAGCCATTTTCAGGAGGAAGTGTTAAATGAAAGCAACTTCAAGAGCCCAATCTGCCTACACACACGCGTGCATGCACGCACACTCACACGCACACTTGCACACACAGGCACGCGCGCACGCGCTCGTACGCATGCATACACGCACAAACTCACACCCGCGCGCACACATGACTCTTTCTTTTCTCCCTTCGGGCTCGTCCGCGTCTTTACCGCCCCAATAGCACCGCAGCCTTTGACTTATTGTGCATGCCCCTTGTCTTTTCTATTCCATCTAGAGATGGGATGAGCACATAAACAATCAGGTGTACAAAATACGATTTTTGAGCAGCAGGTTTAAAATGTACCGAGATATGTTTGACCTAAAGCATTTAAAGATCATATATAAATCTCTGGTTGAGACACATCTGCAGTACGCTAATATCATCTGGGGAGGAGCTGCAAGATGTTATATAAAAAGACTGGAAGTCTCTCAGAAGTGGATTCTAAAAATAATTGGGAACAGATGTTATACTTACCCAAGTGATGACCTTTATGCGGAAATGCGTGTCCCGGATCTCTCTCAGATTTACCTTGGGTCTGTGGGTATTTGTCAACAAAAGAATAGAGGAAGACTCACTGGGGCATCCCATGGCTATCAGACTCGATCGATTGGGAGTGCCAGTATGATCCCGAGGTTTAATAAATCTCAGACCCGGCGATGTCATGTTCAAATGGGACCAAGACTACGCAACTTCTTGCCACCGAATGTACAATCTGTATATGACATGCGATTGTTTAAGGTACTGCTAAAGGCTTGGATACTCGACTGGCCAAGACTGAATGCTCGTAAGATAATTCACGGGTAATGCCTGTTTTGCTGAAGCTATGCCATGTGAGCATGTGTTTTGTGAGAAAGTGAGTGAGGAATGAGCAAGTAAGTCATTGAGTGAGTGAGCAAGTGAGTAAGTGAGTGAGTGAGTGAGTGAGCAAGTATGTGTGAGTGTGATTGTTTCTAATTTTGTACTGTATTTTATTTGTTTTGTCTTCGATCTTAAATTGTTACCATTTTAATTGGATTACTTATTGCAACAGTTAGGATTGTTTAGTTTTGTAAGTAAAGTTTATATAGTGTAAATGTAATATGTCTTGTAATCTTCCTTGTAGCCATGCGCTGTCTGTATTCTTGAGATAGATATGTTGCGCTGGATTGAGGATTGTTAAATGTTTATATTCCAGACCCACGCACAAGTCTTTGACTTTTGTTGGATAGTTCGGATTTATTCCCCCTCTGTTGGTATTTTGTATAATCATTGTAACTGTCTATTTATGTGAATAAATCTATATTATTATTATTATTATTCCAAAATCACTGTGCCTTGAACTAGCCTGCACAGCAATTGGTAGGGTGAAGTTTTATATTGCTCTGTCTCCTGGTCTAGACAAATCGTAGATCAGTTGTCTTTTGCGGTCCAGAGCTTTACACTCGCACAAGATGTGCTGGTCTGATTCCTCCCCCACGACGAGTCTGCATGCCAGGTACCCCTCGAACCGCCCCATTTTATGCAGGTGTTTCTTGACAGCCATGTGTCCCGTTAAGAGTCCTGTTATGATCCTGAGCTGTCCTCTGGTAACATTTGGCAGCTCCACAGCTCTCTTTGAACTGGGTTCCTCAATTACTGACTTCCCATGTCTGAGCCCTGGACAGTCTGCCCAGTACACTTTATGTTCGTTTCTATTAATGGATCTCCTGGCAGTGCTCTACGTCACGCCCAGGACCGATTCTGGTCCCATAAATGGTTCTGCTGATCCTCTCTTCGCGAGACTGTCAGCTTCTTAATTGTCTTTGACTCCGGAGTGACCCGGCACGCAGATGAGGGTGAGCTCATTCTGCCCAGCCAGGTCGATCGTCTCGTCTCAGCATTCGCTTAGCAGCCTGGAATTCACCCGTGGGCTACTTACGGCCTTAAGGGCTGCCTGGCTGCCTATAGCTATGAGGATCCGCTTGTTGGTGTAGCCCCTCCTCTTGCTCTCTCGCACCAAGTGGAAGATGGCGTACATTTCGGCCTGAAAGACCATTGCATGGGCCCCAAGGGAAATACTGTGACTTACCCTCGGTCTTTC
This sequence comes from Tillus elongatus, assembly GCA_964006375.1. Taxonomy (NCBI): domain Eukaryota; kingdom Metazoa; phylum Arthropoda; class Insecta; order Coleoptera; family Cleridae; genus Tillus; species Tillus elongatus. Next base: position 27,187,941 of record OZ023263.1, on the reverse strand, counting down.
TGAATAAACACCTGCCTCCGTCTCACGCTCCCCGCCGGATCCATCCTAGAACCAGACGAGAACGTCCCGTGGTAGGCCCGTCGTCTTCCCCCGCCATGCCTCGCGGTCGCGGATTACCACTGTAAACTTGTCGTTCCTGCAGATTGGAGAACTCGCAAAGTCTGACCTCATTTCAAGCATGGGCTCCTTCACCATCTCCTGAATTTTGCAGTGGCCCCTGCATCATGGGTTTGCCTTCAGTCTATCATTGCAGGCTAGTCTCTATAGTCCTAGCCTGGCCTCCCCCATGATAACGAAGTGTAAGGGAGGCAGATCCAACAACACCTCTATGGCGGCTGTTGGGGTTGAAGTCATGGCTCCTGTGATGCTGGGGCAATCCATCCTTTTTGGATCTTGCCTAGTTTTTGTATGGCACTGGATTGTGTCAACTTAGCCCACTAGACCAATGTTGTATATGTTAACGATGGTCTGACCACCCTTGTGTACAGCAACTAGTTCATACTAGGTCTTAGTGTCCACGTTTTTCCATATAGCCACCTAGTGACAGCTAGGGTCATAACTGCCTTACGCAGTATTTTTTCAACGTGACCATTTCAGGTGAGCATAGAGGCTAATACTACCCGAAGACATTTTACCTCCCTGGCCATTGGGATGTTTCTACCGAATAGAAAGAAAGTTCTGTGGCTCTCCCACTTCCTCTTCCTCGTAAACGGTATGACGGTTGCTTTCTCGGGGCTCAGCCCGAGCCCTTAGCCAACCGTCCACCTTTTCACCACTTTCAGTGCTGTCTGCATGCGCTCCCACACTGACTGTGTAACCTTTCCTCGGACATGACTCTTAGAACTGGACAATTATTTTCCAGTTTAATGACAAAACCGAAAGTCTCTAGGTGGCGTACAAGCCTCGCAAACCATGTTGTGTAATATGTACAACATGGCTTGCGAAGATTGTACGCCACCTATAAACTTCCCTTTTTTTTTCATTAAACGAGAAATTTATTGGCCACTCCGAAATCTCAATTGGCACCAACATGTCACATCAATTACAGAAGCGGCTGCTAAGAAATTAGGTTTCCTCTTCCGGGCTCGCAAATACTTTTTACCAGCTAATCTCTATACCTTATATACTTCACAAATAAGGCCAAACCTCGAATACTGCTCTCACATCTGGGGTGCCGCTGCCGCTTCTACACTCGCTATCCTGGACTCCATTTAGAAGAGAGCTATACGTCTAATCGGTGACCCTACCCTCACCGAAAGGCTGCCCTTCCTTTGCCCACCGACGTGCTGTTGGTGGCCTCTCTCTCTCTCTCTCTCTCTCTCTCTCTTATAGATATCTGCACGGACACTGCTCAGAGGAGCTTTCTTCCATGGTTCCTCCACCTGCTGCCCCCAACAGATCTACCAGGGGAACATAGTGAATGCACCCTTTTACTGTCCAGGTAACCAGACGTAGAACATCTTGTTATACCCGCTCTTTTATCCCGAGGACAAGTTGTGGAACTCCTTGCCGGCACATGTTTTTCCTTCTCCTCCGAACCTCCAAACCTGAAAGTCCAGAACCAACAAGTTGCCTCCTTGTCGATACCCACGGTACGATAGTATTTAGGCTGTAAGCCCTCGTGGTGTGTTGCTGAAATAAAACAAAAAAAAGTCATGTTTTTCCATGAAGAATTGCACATTCTCTTCTCGAAAATGCTATAATTTTGAAACTCGTCAATATATTTTTACGAAATATAATATAATATATTGCGATCAAATTACAGACGCAGAAAAGGGCACCCAAAATATTCCCAAAAAACCTGAGTTAATTTTTTTGGATAACGAAGTGATCCAAGTCATTTAGTAAATGTATACGCATGCAAAGTTCTTTGGGTTATTGTACTGTTATATATATATATATATATATATATATATATATATATATATAAAGTCTGAGACTGACCTCGAAAATTGGTTCTAGGTGCTCTAATATTCACGTTAAGTCGTTAACTCTCTATGTGCAGAATTTGTTTGCCAAAATTCGCTAAAAATTAGTAAAGGTTCTTAATTGTTGAAGTAATGTCATCAGATACTACAGCCATTAAAAAAATACAAAACTAAACAAATGTCAAATATCTACGGACATTTATTGTTACAGTGACTTGGCAAAACTTGACCTCGCTTTATAAGTTTTTTCAAATCACTCTTTGGAGACTCATAGACCTATGGTACGACATAACAAATAATTCTCAGCTTATAATTTGAAAACGAGATACTAATAAAAAATTTCGAGAGATGTTTTCTAATCTAAGCGGCGGACCCTCCGTTCGTTCTCTTCGGGATATATGCTTCCTGTTTAACAGATCCTGTGGGTATTAAAATGTATTAGTTCAACTGGCGCCTCCCTTTTAAGCTAGGGGTACTGGTGTAATCCCCCAGTTGGTATCAAATTCCACCAGTGCCACCTGTGTCAGAATAAGCAAAGTAATTCTACACTTGTTACAAAATAATCTATAGAAAGTTAATGTTATATTTTTTAACCAACTTTACGTTTTCATCGTCACAGTTTAAGAGCGATGTCGCCTTCTAATCTCCTTCTAACAGGAGATCTCTTCATTTCGTTGTAGCTTCCAACAGGGGCGGCTACTCAATAAGTGCGTCGGTACGCGCGCACTGCCGCCTGCCGTGGAAAAAAATAATATTTTTGCTATGCTATATTTCAATAAATTTTTATTTACTTTTTTACCTCCTGCATTCAACAAACAAAATTAGTATATCGAGGATCGGGGATCGCAGAGTCGGCCGCCATTAATACAGAATCAGGATAAGTATAGTGTTAATGGTTGCACGTTATATACATATATATCCATATACATCAGTCACGCGGCGGTGTGTATTTTTCGGCGCTCTGACGAAATGCGATACTTCAATGCGAAATGATCGACTATCTTCGTCGAAAACGACCGAATAAGCAATCTGATTGTGCGCTTTAAAATTCCAGACTTGCAGTCTGCAGTGGGCTTATCGCAGAGCGTGTGTAGTAGTTTTCGTGTAGTGCTTCGCGTCGGATTGATTTTAATTATATCATTTCGTTGTTCTTTACATGTTCTTTATCAAAAATAGACGTATGGATTTTTCGTTTAAGGAATGAATATAAGTCTGTTATGTTAAAGGAAAGGAGTTTTGAACTACTATAACCTATAACTAACTGAGGAAAAAGTAGTTAATAATTTTTAAGTTTAGTTAGTTTAGTAAGTAGGTTTCTTTATAATAGATTTTCGGGGAAAAAAGAGGCGAGCACTTCACTTTTAGTGAATTTTTATTTTAAAAAATTCACTAATAGAGAGGTATCGATGGAGAGACTTTGCCAAAATTTTTTCAAATGAGCATGAACTAGGACCCCTAGAACCCATCTCCGGGGTCCGTTTCAATTTTTATATGTTTATATATATATATATATATATATATATATATATATATATATATATATATATATATATATATATATATATATATATGTATGTATCCAACCGATAACTCAAAAAATAAGCAACTGATTTCGATGAAACTCGGGAAGTGTCTTTCTTTTATTAATGCCTAAGATGAGTTCGTTAGTCAGGAAAATCGGATAAGGTTTTCCGGAAAAATTTTGAGTTTTGTTTAAAAAAAATATAGTTTTCTCCGAAAATTACAAGGCTATTTTAATGAAATTTGGTGGATATGTTGCTTTTTAAAAGACCTTACTACGCACTAAAATTCAACGTTCTGCATTTTTAGAAAATTAAGTTATTCAAATTTTGAGTTTTCTTTTGACAAATATTTTTTTCTCCCAAAATACAAAGCATTTTGATGAAATTTGATGCATATGTTGCCCTGGATAAGACTTTACTATACACCAAAATTCAACTTTCTAAGTTTGTAGAAACTTGAGTTATTCAAATTTGAAGCATTTCAATTTTTATATGTTTATATATATATATATATATATATATATATATATATATATATATATATATATATATATATATATATATATATATATATATATATATATATATATATATATATATATATATGTCACACCGATAACTCACAAACTAATGGGCCCATTTTGATTAAATTTGGTGAATACCTTCCTTTTGTAAGTGGCTTAGATAAGTTTGTTAGCCAGGAAAATCCGCCAAGGTTTTCCCGGAAAATTTTATGTTTACTTTCGAAAAAAATGTATAACTCCGGAACTAACAACGTAAGGGCAATCAAATTTGGTACGCGGGTTTATATCATTATAGGTAAGTTACACCAAAATTTAGCTCTGTAGGTTAAAGGCCAAAAAAGGTACAGGCATTTAAAAAAAAAGGGTTTTCCTCAAAACGTCACAGTCGAGATTTAAAACGTCAAAATTGGTAATATGTAGGCAATGAACCTGAAACTAATATGAGCTATGGAAAGAAAATGCTTTATGAAGAATGTTTTACAAAGCCTGAAGTCTTGGTTTCAATCGTCATTGTCCTTCATTTTACTAAAATGTTCCCAGAAAATTCATTTCTCTGATGCTTTGGCAGTAGTGTTGGCTATAGAGTTTATCGTTTAATGGTATATCATCTTTGTAGAATTTTCGTAAAAAATCATTAAAGCTCAATATATCCGTTATTATGCAAGATACGAAAAAAATTGTATACATTAATTATAAGGTGTCTTCAGCTACATCTTAAGAAATATTTCTACAATTACAGGCTGACCCATAAGTCGTTGGTGATTCAAATTTTCTTTTTTTTTTAATCGAATACGCCTTATGTTATTGGATTTTTGCATTTTCCATCGAAAGATAATGCATGTTTGTAAGAAAAGAAATTCGGGACGTAGCAATTGCGTTATGGTAGCGAATTTTCATTAAATGCTTCAAATTTGAATAGCTTAATTTGCTATTAACCTATAAGGTTGACCAAGAAACCAGTTTTTTCGGGAACACTTTAAGTTTCCTTTCAAAAATTTTTGTACATTTTCAAACAATAAATTTATTTTGATGAAACATGGCACATTGTTTCTACTATATAGGTTATACTGGTAACCAAATTTGATGCCTGCGTTCTTTTAAAAAAAAACATATCTGCTATTAAAAATATTTTTATGAAAATTCACTACCATAACGCACTTGCTGCGTCCAGACTTTTTATATGTGTGGTAGCGTGCAGTAATTTTGTTGTCCTGGTTAGATGTGTTAATTAAGCAAAAATGTTTTTGTTAGAATGTATTTACTACACGTTGTAAAATTATTATTCCTCAATAAATAGTATTACAGGTATAAATAACAGTTGCAAATCCTAAACTAACAAATCGCAGCAAAAATTGTTTGTGTTACGTTAATCACTGGACAAAAACCAAGAAAAATTCAAGCTGGACACACAGACAAAAAATAATTTGTTCGTCAATCGAATGGCTTTTGCATGCAGAAAGGGTGAACTGACGACTTGAATCCGTTTTACTCAAGTATCATTAAATAAGGATTTTTTCTATACTGGGCATGGATATTTTTAGTGCATGTTTTTTCCTATTACAGGATTGAATCAAAATTGCACAACCGAATAGAGGAATGCACAGTTAGCGCATCGTTGAAGGACGGTAACAACGTCAGTGTTTGATAGGGTTGTCGAGAGAAAACTGGGGGACAAGCATAATTAGGACTAAGCGTTAAAGCCGAGGGGAGACGTCTGGCATTGTGTGTGGGTTGCATAAACAGCTATTACACCCATACCACATTCACTATCCGATACCCCTTACTGCCATGTACTGTACCATTCCATCCATAGACTGTGCATGTAGAGTGTATACACACACCAGGCATATGCACTGAGTCCATCTAAAGCTGCGTAGAGCCATTAAAGATAAGATAGTTCAGACGCAGAATTTTTATAATCATGGGTTTTCAGCAAAACATTCAAGCCAAGTAATTGTTTGAAGTTTAAGAAGTTTAATAAATGTTTGTAGTAAAAAGTAAACATATGAAAAAAAGCATGCATCGTTGTTCGCCGGCAATTCTACTCTCAACCCACCTTCAAATGTTCAACCACCAACAGTCCTCAATGTCGCGCATAAAATGACGGATATCTTCTGTTAATATCAGGAAAGCCTCTGGCCTTGACGAAATCCCAGCAATTGTTCTCAAAAATGCGCACCAGAACTTTCTCCTGTCCTGACCCTGACTCGTCTGTTTCAGACATCTTACAATAGAGGCATATTCCCTAGTAACTGGAAAACATCTCGAGTACAACCCGTCCCTAAGAAAAGAACCAAAGCGCTTCCTAGCAACTACAGGCCTATTTCTCTCCTTTCAGTCGTCTCTAAAGTGGTGGAAAAGTATGTAAACAGCGAATTACTAAAATTTCTTCAAAAACACAGTCTAATGCACGAGAGGCAGTATGGATTCCGTCAGCCCAGATCAACTGCCGACCTCCTTTCCTTTGTCACCTATTCTTGGAACAAGTCTATGGAACTACATGGTGAATCCCAGATTGTCCAAAGCATTCGACCAGGTCTGACACGCAGCGCTGCTTAATAAACTTCCAGCCTATGGCCTACCACCAAAGCTCTGTACCTGGACAGCAAATTTCCTCTCTAACCGGAGCGTTTCTGTTGTCGTGGATGGCCATTCCTCTAAACTGTATCCAATTAATGCAGGAATTCCTCAACTTTCAGCTTTAGCCCCTACTTTGTTTTTCCTCCACATCAATGACCTCCTCTCTAGCACATCCAACCCAGTTTACAGTTACGCGTACGACAGCACCTTCCACTAAAATATACAATATTCTAAGCCTGTCTCTTTAGCCCAATTAGATGAGGATAGCAAACTCATGGAGGGTTCTGTCTCCGTGGATCTCCAGAAAATATTAGACTGGGGAAGTAGAAATCTTGTACAATTCAACCCCACCAAATCTCAGTCTTGCTTTGTATCTCATAAGAGATACACCAGCCCTAGACCCATCACAATTAACAACCAAGTTATTCAAAGTAATGAGTCCCTTTCACTTGTTGGCATTTCTGTGGATCGAAATCTCAATTCGCACCAACATGTCACATCAATTTCAGAATCGGCTGTTAAGAAATTAGATTTCCTCTTCCGGGCTGGCAAATACTTTTCATCAACTAATCTCTATACCTTATATACTTCCCAAATCAGGCCAAACCTCGAATACTGCTCCAAAATCTGGGGTGCCGCTGCCGCTTCTACGCTCGGTATCCTGAACTCCATTCAGAAGAGAGCTATACATCTCATCGGTGACCCTATCCTCACCCAAAGGCTGCCATCGCTTGCCCACCGGCGTGCCGTTAGTGACCTTGGTGACATGTCTCTCTTTTATAGATATCTGCACGGGCACTGCTCAGAGGAGCGCTCTGCCATAGTTCCTCCACCTGCTGCCCCCAACATATCTACCAGGGGAACAGAGCGAATGCACCCTTTTACTGTCCAGGTCACCAGACATAGAACATCTTGTTATGCCCGCTCTTTTGTCCCGAGGACTTCCAAGTTGTGGAATTCCTTGCCGGCACATGTTTTTCCTTCTCCTTCGAACCTCCAAACCTTCAAGTCCAGAATTAACAAGTTGCCCCTTTTCTCCTTGTCGACACCCACGGTATGATAGTATTTAGGCTGTAAGCCATCGTGGTGTGTTGTTGAAATAAAATAATAATAAAAAATGCGGTATGCCAGAAATTCACCAATACAACACTGACGAATGCAAGTGGTTGTCCTCAGAGAGGAGTGCTATCACCTATGCTGTGGTCGCTCGTTGTTGATAAACTTATCACTACATAGAGCGGAGCTGGATTCATAGTCCAAGGATTCGCAGATGATATTTTCGTAAGAGTAAAGGGCAAGCGTGATACTGCAATATACAACCTCGTGCAAATAGCCCTAAATATAGGAAGGAAGTGGTGTGAGATAGAGAGGCTTAATGTGAATCCTCAGATCAATCTAAAAAGAAGTAGAACGGCGAGCTCCCTCAAAGGGCAGGTAGCCCACGAAATAAAATCAGATATTATGCTGATCAGCGTGCAATACGATGACATCAGAGGACCGGGTTGGTTCAGGGACTCATCGGGCACCGTGGCAATATGAGTGGTAAATCGACTCGGAATCCCAATAGAAGCATGCCGAGCAGGGCCCGGATATACTTGGATCAAAAGCAAAAAGGTGACCTACGTCAGCTACTAACTAACACCAAACGAATCCATGACAGACTTTTAGTAGAAGCTGGCCGGTATCGAAGATGAGGTAGAAATGTTAGAGGAAAGGTGCTCGTCTCAAGAGACTTTAACGCCAAGGCAATAAAATGGGAATGCAATCCACTGATGGTAGAGGACGAAGGGTGACAGAAATGGCAACCAGACTCGGGCTGGTCATTATGAACCGAGGAGAGGTATCAACATTCACAAGAACGGTATACAGAGGTATCATACCAAACACTCGCAACAGAGATAAGGGAATGACAGTTGCTGGAGGACTATTCAACCAGCGATCATCAGTATATACAGTTTTAAATAGGAAGCAGCTCACACGGGCTAGCGGCGACTCCCCCTCCACGTTGGAACGTGGAGAGACTGGATAGGGATCTCTTCGACACCATGGTTGACATTCGCTATGGCGCTCTATAAGAAATCAAGCGAAGGGCATCAGAAAAGTCCATTGCGGCGATACTGGTGACAGCGACGATGGAGCTTCTGACCAGGGCATCTGAGGCATCCATGCCCAAAAAAAAAGGCAATGCGGGACCGCCGCCTTGTCTACTGGTGGAACCAGGAAATCGCTCAGCTGAGGAAGAAGTGTTTACGACACAGGAGGCTGTCTCCATATGCTGGACGAGCCTCTGCGGAGTCCCAGACAACAGCGCAGCAATATAAGTACACAAGAAGAGCCCTAAAGAGAGCAATCTGTAGGAGCAAAGGCTAGAAATGCAAAGAAGTGTGCGAGGACGTCGAAAGCGGTCTCGATGGAAACACCTCCGAAGCGACCTGGTTAGCGAAGTAGAAGTTTTCACCCCCGAAAATCAAAATCATAAACAAGAAGGAGACCTGGAATGTCACCACAAAGTTTGTCTTCGCCGTTCGAAAAGCAAAAGGGGCTAATCGAGACTGAGAAGGAGAATTAAAGAGAAGAGGTTGAGAGGCGAATAAGGGACTGACCTGAAGTATTACTGGAAAAGTAGTACCGGGACAGTCTACTATAGGAAGCGGGAAGGGTGTTTTGGTCGGTATGTCCAAATGGAAGATTCCGACACAAAGGACGAACAGAAGGAAACTACATTTAAAAGCTCCCACTCTGAACGAAACAGAGATATAATATTCCAATGAAGTTAAATATTTGGGGATCTTCTCGGACAAAAACTGAACTGGAACACACACTTGGAAAACCCCTTTCAAGGGCAACAATGGCGATCTGGACTTGCCATAGACTCGCAAAAAGGACATGGGGGTTGAATCCCAGGATGATATATTGGATATATAAAACTGTGGTCAGACCCATGGACGCATATGCATCTGTATTTGGGTGGCCAAAAACGGAACAATACTCAACAAAAGCAAATTGGAAAAATTGCAGAGGCTGATCTATCTTGGAATAACGGGAGCTAATGCATCGTACTCTACAGCTGCAATAAAGGCTTGATAAAGTTGCAGTTTTTGATGTTGACAACATACATCCATACATACATCTTTATATCATAATATACAGTGTGTCCCAAACTGGATGGGAATGTATTGCTATCTCCCTTATTATTAGAGATAGGGAGACGGTTAAATTAGCAACGTTTTGTAGAATTTCATGCTCGTTATCAGGACACATTTTACAGAGTAATCTTTTTGTGATGTTCTCAACTTTGAATTGTCATTTGTTTTCTGGTATTGGATTTCATAGCCTGCTATCCTCAAAACGGTTTTTCTCAAAATTGTCAGTGCAATTACAAGATTTCTCAAGCATGTTGTACATCATTGGAGATCTCTGTTCACAGGATATCACATGAGCAAAAAATCCAATACGGCTGCTATAATAATACAAAACATTGATACATATAGCTCAAAAACAAATGGCAATCCAAAGTTGAGAATAGCACAAAAAGATTACTCTGTAAAAAGTGTCCTGATAATGTGCAAGTCTTAGACATCACAGATCAACGCCTACTTAGATATTGAAGGAAAAAGAAATCGGCAGACTTTGTTTTTTTCAATATAACTCGAAAACGAAAAGAAACAGGGCAAAATACAAGTCATATTTGGAACTAGCATGAAATTCTACAAAACATTGCTAATTTAACCGTCTCGCTGTCTCTAATAATAACGGAGATAGCAATTCATTCCCATCCAGTTTGGGACACACTGTATGGTACAATACATGTATGCTTGGAAGGGTCCATAGAATTTATCATAAAAGAAGGATATAGTACAGGAAAGAGATATTAAAATAATGTGTGATACCGACAAATATATTGTAATGTATATTTATTTCAACTGCAAGCCATCCTACCGAAATGTGATTGTACGGGATATGGGTACTAACTTCTTCCACTCGTAATATCGGAAAGATCTATTACAGGCAAAATTCTATCACAATATTTTCTAGGCAGAGAAAGATACACTAAATGCGTTCGATTGTAAACAGATAATACGAGAGAAAAACAGATGTAGTACAGCATAGGATGTAACGGAAGTTGTATCGAGAAATTCCTAGTACACTAATTTTACATTACAGGAATAAAGCATCAAGCATCCTTTCATATTACAGCCCAACTGAACATTCAACAATCCAATGGCACTCCGCTCTGTTGCCACTGTTCATAATTTTTACCGGCCATGGAAAATATTTTACTCCCTGTAACTTTATATGTTTAAGTAATATGTATAATATTAAGCAAAATGTATTCGCACCACCAGTTCTAATATAATGATTATTAAATATTACTTAAAAAAGCTATAGTTATAAAAATGGTAATTGGATATTTCAGGAAACTTTATATATGTATGATAAATAATGTAATCTCCAAAAGAGATATCATAGATAATATCGGGTAGTACATGTTCACATATGCACAATAAGCCAAAGGCTGCGGTGCTATCGGGGCGGCAAAGACGCGGACGAGCCCTAAGGGAAAAAAACCTGTTTACATAAAATCAATGAAAATGTGTACAAAGAGATACCCAGCGTCATTTTTTATTATACTTACTATAATGTGAATTTACTGTACTATGTCCTTCCTTTAGGATAAAGTACGCACCCCTGCTTGGACTAGTTGTTCCATAATTCTAGTTAAACTATGGCAGGATTTAGATTCGGAATTCACGATTTCTTTGAAGTCAGGTGTGTAAGTCAATTATTGATTGAGTACATCTAGTTAGATCATGGACAAATCGCAGCCCATAAAAATTAAGAATGTAACGTTCGAATTGGCCTTCTAATAGTGCCATATTTTTGCGAACGTATTTGTGGGTAAACGAAGAGATATTTAGAAGTAAGGTAGCTCTATTGAGAAAACGATCAAAGTTGCCTTTAGAAAGTGAAGAAATATTTAATTAGGGATTAGTTGTTGGAAATAAATTTCTGCTGGTTGACTACATATGACAATTGTTTGTGTTCACATATGTGGATGGTCCATAATAAGGGGGAATGCAGCGGGAGCACAGTTCGAGTCCAATTATAAAGTGATTGCGTTTACGGGACAACAAACAACTACACTCGTTATACCTCCTTTCCGCATCAGCGATCACCCAGTCGATGATGCTGAAGTGCTCTCCTGTTGACTGTTGAGTGTTCATAGCGATAATCTCATTGCTAAGTGAAACGAAAATAAACTACCTAATACTCTTAACACAATGGTAATAAGTATTGCTCACTATTGCGTGATCAATTAAAATCATCTAGATCAGGTTCTAACTTTGTTTGAGAGGCGCAATAACAAATAATATGTGCTGTTTGGAATGTTTGCGTGTTGAAAAGCATAACCTCAAAATGTTTTCCATTCAAATGATATACAAGAAAAATATACACCATATCTTCCTGATTTTTTCATCCTTAGGTACATTAAAGAATAATTTGTTGGGGGTAGTCATTGTTGTGGAAGTACATTTGGGCACTATCCAGCACTTATAATATTTATGTCCAGGCACTGTTATGTCTTTCGCATTCTCGTATTGTGATTCTGAATCTGCTGAAGTCATCACACAGTCACGCACTAAACTAGATTAAACACAACTTACTACCTTTGAACCTATATTATACACTAAACACCAAAACAACTTAAAATTATGATAAAACTGCTCAGAATTCGATGTAAACACAAACGAAAACAAGACAGGGTTAAATGTCAATGCCCGCGTAAAACGCAGATGTACCGGATAGTGACGTCACAAACCTCTTCACCAATCAGATCGCGTTTTCGCCCACCCTGTCTTTTTGAATTATATTCAATATTTCAATAACTAATTACTAATTAGTGGTTCGCTTTAAGGGGGATTTACTTGTAGACATATATTTTTAGAGTATTTTGCTGTACTTTAAATACGTTTTTCATCAAAAGTAAATTATATGCAACTTCGTCATTATCCTCATAATTATTTTCTGCAGCAAGAACAGCTGCACTGTTTGACTATCACTACCTCAACACAAAATACCATATCTCAGCCGGGATTGAATAAAGGCATGGTAGAAAGACAGTGGAATGGGCATACTCACAAAGACGCAGAGTTTATAAACAACAAAACAAAGTGGTGACAAATAGGCAGATAACTTTGCAATAGAGGTTTTCAAGGATTAGTTAGAGTCAAAATAAATACCCAAACATTTAGCAGATTTTTGCTGCTATAGATATTTTCCAGAACCTCCCCAAAATGCTATAGTCGCTATCATTTACGACGCTGTTAAAAACTATTATCGCTGATTTCCTCTGATCCAAGATCAGTCCATTTCTTGAGCACCAAGTCTGCATGGTATCCACCGATGTCTGAACACCACCTCGTAATCCATTACACTCCACGCTACGAATAATAGCAGAAGAATCGTCAGCGAAAAGAATCAATTTATCACTTCCAACACATAGAGCCAAGTCGTTAACAAATTGGAGAAGATGCTACCCTGCGGCACTTCAGAATGCACTGCCAGAGCCGGAGAACAAAATTTAGTACCATCGATAGCATAAGTAACTGACTGGGTGCGATTTGTTAAATAGACTCAATTTAGTGAAAGGATGCACCTCTTATGCCATATCGTTGGAGTTTTTCCAAAAGCAATGAGTGATTGACTACGTAGAATGTCTTTGTCAGATCATACAAAACTGAAGCTGTTTTAAATCTGCAGTCAATGCTATCCACGACAAACGAATATAGGGCAACAAGTGTATCCTGCGAATGAAAACCATACTGATCAGGGATAAGGATTTTATATTTTTCAACAAACTCTTTTATACATTTTTCAAATAATTACTTCCACATCGTCAATACGTGTGGAAGTATGGCATAGGCGAAAATTTATTAAACATTTTTTTGGCTTAAACGTGAATGTCTGTCTGTTTGTAGCCACGATAACTTTAAAACGAATTGATATATCGTCTTCAAATTTCTTATACAGTTAGCACCCGACAAAATTACGGTTCGGATTGCTTTTGAGTAAGATTGCTTCAGGGGGTAGGGGATGAATGGGCGGTGATTTGGTGCAAATTGGCATTTTTTCGTTAAAACTCGAGTAATGTAACGTTCTAGGGTTTGTTTTTTGTAAAATTTTCAGTTTCATCAAACATCTGGTATTCTGTGCTGAAATTAAATTAAGTGTTAATTGTGTGGGGTGACAGAAATTTCGAATTTTTTTTGGTAAAACGGCGTAAAAAGTCTCAAAACGTGATGAAAACTTGATCCTGGACCGAATTTTTTTGTCTGGCGGAAGGTAGACCTGTGTGTCTGTCTGTTAGTAGACGCAATAAGTTTCTAACGAATTGAGGTATCATTTTCAAATATGGTATCCAGTTAGAGCCCGACAAAAGAACGCTTTGAAATGTTGTTTAGTAAGATCGTTTCAGAGGGTCGAGGATACATGAGATGTGATTTTTTTGCTAAAACGGCGTAAAAAGTCTCAAAACGTGATGAAAACTTGATCCTGGACCGAATTTTTTTGTCTGTCGGTCGGTAGGCCTGTATGTCTGTCTGTTAGTAGACGCAATAAGTTTCTAACGAATTGAGGTATCATTTTCAAATTTGGTATCCAGTTAGAGCCCGACAAAAGAACGCTTTGAAATGTTGTTTAGTAAGATCGTTTCAGAGGGTCGAGGATACATGAGATGTGATTTGGTGAAAAATTGACATTTTTTTGTTAAAACTCAAGTAATATGATATTTCAAAAGTTTATGGGTACAGGAGTATGAATATTTTTTGTGGTCATGGTCATGGTCGTGGATCCTAAATTCATTTCATGAGAATATATTTCTGCGGAGAGTAGATTATCACAGCTATGTGGAAGTTATGATTCAATTTTCAGCACTATTTTTGGTATATTTTAGAGAAAACCGAAAAGAGAAAAATTGGCCTACAGTTAAAAAGTTTGAGAGGCAGCAAGTGAATTCTAGTAGTGAATTTCCATAAGAGTTGTACACTATTAGTAAGGCATATTATTGAAACTAATTCTTTAAATTTAAATGGACCTTGGAGATCCGCTTTAGAGGTCCCAGTTAGTGATTATTTAAAAAAACTTATATTTTCTATAGAGCTAGAAAATTTAAATTTAGCAGATAGATGTAAGTACTGCGAGTCTCTTTAAAAAATTGTGTTACAAGTTGCGATAATATTACAAAAGGTTTCCAGGAAAAGATTAATTATTTACCAAGGGAATGTACCTGCCAAATTATGAATATGGCAGGTATTTCTCCTTGCTAATTGCTTGGGCGGTTTTGTTTTAGTCAATCCATTCTAACTAGTTTTTGCAAACAAAACAACAGAAAAGGTTTTTTAAAACAAATTTGTAGTTATCCTCGACGCTCATTATGTTATTTTTCTTTAATTTAGTACCCACGTTGCGTTTATATAGGTTTTACAATGGTTCAAGATTGAATATTCTAGCTTAATGGGAAATTTAGTATCGGATTTGAAATATTTTACGAAAATTCTCTACCATAACGTACCTCTTGCACTTACTTATTGTTGCTGTATCCATACTTTTTTTAAATGATAAAATATTGTAGCTCTCGATGTGAGCCTGACAAATAAGGCAACCTCAAATTGATTTTTGGAAAAATATTTTAAACAAATGAAATGAGGTAACAATTTAAACACAAATTGAAAATGTTGGTTCGATGCTTTGTCGCGGGGGTTCTTCTCACCCTTATACATGCCTACAACCATCCCAATGCATAAACAAAAAAATGTCTTGGGAACGACCCCTAAAAAACTTACAGGACCTACGGTGAATAGGGTCGGAGTAAATAGGATTTTAAGGAAGTATAGCTGCAAAATGGGATGAAGGCTGCTTACAAAGGTCCAACTAAGCTGTTTTTTCGCACTTTCCGCTCACATCTCCTTTTTATTTTCATCGCCCATCACCTCTATTCACTCCTGGTCACGTAACTTTGCAAGAAATTTTTCTTAGAGCGATGGACAAAGGTGGATTGGGAAGCTACAACAACCCAACCCACCTTTGTCCATCGCTCTAAGGAGTAGGCAGATTGAGGCCTTAGAGTGCCCTTACATATTTCCTTTACCTCTTGAAAATGGCTCCAAAACAGGAGCCGAAACGTCGAGTTTTCATAAATTCTGGACGCGGTTCAACCCCAGAACCAAGTATGTCTCACATTAAAGACCGCGGAAATCTTTCTGAACATATATATATATATATATATATATATATATATATATATATATATATATATATATATATATATATATATATATATATATATATATATATATATATATATATATCACACCGATAACTCAAAAAATAATGAGCCAATTATAATCAAATTTGGTACCTACCTTCCTTTTGCAAGTGGCTTTGACAAGTTGGTTAGTCAGGAAAATCTGCCAAGATTTTCCCGGAAAATTTTGTGTTTCCTTTCGAAAAAAAATTATATCTCCAGAAATAACAAAGTAAGGCCAACCAAATTTGGTATGCTCATTTCTGTCATAAATGTGCCATCCCATGTACCACCCATGTACCAAAATTCAGATCTTTATGTAAAAAAAAACAAAAAAGTCAGGGGTAAATTAATTTTTAATTAATTAAATCTGATTCAAAAAAGTTAAAACGTCAAAATGGATAATTATGGTAGAGATACGAATGTGAGTGAAATATACGACACTAAATGACTAACACGCTCCTAGATATGTGTCTAAGTAGTTATTTTCCTTCACTTCGTTAAAATATAAACAAAAAATCCATTTTAAATCAAAATTGTTTTGTGTAACTAGTAAAGACGTTAGACAATTAACATCTACTACGGGATATAACTGCTAGCACATACATTTCGAGCGTAGCCAAGCGGCTAAGCCCTGTACATCGGATAATCGACTCCTACATGACGAGTTCTAATCCTAGTTAGTAACTTTACTTTTTATCAATTTTTTTTATAGTCTCATTTCACTTTACCGTTATCTAATCAGATTGTTGTTATTCCGATGAGTTTTTTAGCGAGTTTTTGTATAAAAAATAATTTGATAAAGGGAGATGAAAGTTTTCAGATTTAATTCAATTTGAATAGCATATCTGGTTGTTTGTTCTTGCCCTAACTTAGTGAAATCGTTCCATATTTAATACAGTCGTAGACTTTTCCCGTGGCTACACAAGTGCTTGTTTTAGTGAATTTTCTTTAAAAAAATCACTAATGAGGAGATCCCGACTTTTGAATTTAGAAAAAATGTCTTCAGATAAGCGCGAACTAGGCTTCCTTAGAACCCATATCCAGGGTTAGTTTCAATTATATATATAAAGGGTGAACCATCTACCAAAATTTAGGTCTGTAAGTTTAAAGAAAAAAAAGTTAGAGACATTTAAAAAAACTGGGGTTTTCCTCAAAACGTAAAAAGTCGCGATGTGAAACGTCAAAATTGGTAACATTTAGGCAAAGAACCTGAAAGAAATACAAATTATGTAAAGAGTGTACTGCAAATCCTTAAGTTTCAGCTTTAACCATCATTTCCCTTCATTTTAATAAAATATTTCCAAAATTTCAAATAGACACTTTCTCTGATGCTTTTGCAGTAGTTTTAGTTAAGTTTATGGTTTAAGGCCCACCCCTAGAATCCATATCCAGGTTTACTTTCTGTTTACATATATACAGGTATGCGTCACCTGTATATATGTAAAGCTCAATATAATTGTTATTATGAAAGATACGAGAAAAAATTGTATACGTTACTTATAGGGTATCTTGAACTGCATCTTATAAAATTATTTTGACAATCACAGGATGGCCCATAAGTCGTTGGTGATACCTACAAAAAAAATTATAATTCCTTATTGCATTTTTGCATTTTTCATCGAAAAAGGATGCATGTTTGTAAAAAAAATCAAGACGCAGTAAGTGCGTTTTTGTAGCGAATTTTCATTAAATGCTTCAAAATTCAATAACTCAATTTTGTTCGTTAGCTAGGAAACGCGTTTTCTCAGAAACAAGTCTATTTTCGGAAAATTTGTGTACCTTTTCAAACAATAAGTTATTTTGATAAAATATGGTACATTGTTTCTACTATATAGGTTATACCGGTGACCAAATTGATGCCTGCTTTAATTAAAAAGACACATTTGCTACTAAAAACATTTTAATTAAAATTCACTTCCATAACGCACTTACTGCGTCCAGACTTTTATATTAGAGTTCGTTTTGAATGTGTCATGTACTATTGTAGTATTTGTGTTCTACTTTATTTGACATGCCTCATGCTATATAATAAGCCCAAAGTGCTTTGGAATTTAGTAAATTTAGTAATAAATAAAAAACCTAAGGTATCTGAAGATTCTCTCACCCATGATGGTGTTGAAATAAATGACCCCACTGTTGTGGCTAATATGTTTGAGGATTATTTTTCTACTACCGTTGCTTCTAAGATAAACAGTCATGTTCAAAATGGCCTTTCGGATCCTTGTACTGTGTCGGTCAATTGGCGCCAGTCATCAATGTTTGCACGTCCAGTTTCTGGAGATGAATTTAGTAATATTATTCTGGGCTTTAAAAAATTAAAAATCGGCTGCTTTGGATACGTTCTATCGTTTATTTTTAAAGTATGTGATGAATTATCGATGCCTCTAACTAAATTAAGTAACCTGTCCTTGCTTTGGGGTGAGTTTTCCACACGATTGAAAGTTGCCGCTATCATAGCTCTACATAAAGGGAGAGATAAGAATAATATCGATAATTATAGGCTTAATGCGTTGCTAAGTATTCTCTCCAAAATATTCGAAGAGAATGCAAGACTACTTGGACGGGAACAACTTAATATCGAACCGACTGTACGGTTTCCGTAAGGGGCTCTCCGCGGAATCAGCTGTGACTGATTTGTGCAGGCGACACTGGAAAAGATGGATTTGACAGAATAAGAGGTTATTTTTTGTATCTGTCCCGTGCGTTCGACACGATAAATTCTAGCTTTATTTGTGACAAACTGCATTATATGGTAATTATACGGATTTTTAAAAACTGGATTTGGTCATTTCGGTCTAACAGAAAACCTGTTGTTAGAATGGGCAATACCTTATCAGACTCAAGAGTCATTGGCGCCCCACAAGGAAGCACTTTGGACCCGCTACTGTTCCTGCTTTGTATTAATGACTTGCCAAAATATATATTAAATGGACTGGTATTCATGTAAACTGACGATACGTCAAATTTAGTCTCAGCCTCAAATCTTCCATCTCTCTATAACAAAATTAATAGCGTTTTGCATGAATTAAGCTGGTGTACAAAAAACAGTATGATTATAAACTATGACAAAATGTAATTGCTGCATTTTCAAACTAAGTTGAGTCCACGTGTTGACATCAGTATTAACTTCAATCGCACCTCTTTAACATCTATTGTCTCCACATCATTTCTGAGAACAATAATTGACAGAGTTTTCTCCTGGTCCAGTAATGTTGATGCATCCTGTTCAAGGGTGAACAGATTTTTTTACAATCTAAAGACTTTAAGGTCCTACCTAAATTTCGACGGCCTGTTGACTGCGTGCTATGCTCTTGGCCACTCAGCTATAAATTAAAACATCGTATCGTGGGGTCAGGCGACGGATGCAGCTAGGGTTCTCCTACGCCAACAACGCATTATGCGCCTAATTTT
Source organism: Tillus elongatus (assembly GCA_964006375.1). Classification (NCBI taxonomy): domain Eukaryota; kingdom Metazoa; phylum Arthropoda; class Insecta; order Coleoptera; family Cleridae; genus Tillus; species Tillus elongatus. The sequence continues at coordinate 27,168,668 of OZ023263.1, read as the reverse complement.
TACCTTCAGTTTCGGGAATCTTGTTGGGAGGTCTTCAAAAATAATAACATTTTGACAGTAGAGGAATGGCCATCCACGACAACAGAAATGCTCCGATTGGAGAGGAAATTTGCTATCCAGGTACAGAGTTTTGGTGGTAGGCCATAGGCGGGAAGTTTATTAAGCAGCGCTGCGTCCCAGACCTGTTCGAATGCTTTGGATATGTCTAGAGCGACAATCTGGGATTCACCGTGTAGTTCCATAGACTTATTCCAAGAATGCGAGACAAAGGAAAGGAGGTCGGCAGTTGGTCTGCGCTGATAGAATCCATATTGCCTGTCGTGAATTAGACTGTGTTTTTCAATACATTTTAGTAATTCGGTGTTTAAATACTTTTCCATCACTTTAGAGACGACTGAAAGGAGAGAAATAGGCCTGTAGTGACTAGGAAGCAATTTGGATCCTTTCTTGGGGACGGGTTGTACCCGAGCAGTTTTCCAGTTACTAGGGAATACGCCTCTATAATAAGATGTCTGAAACAGACGAATCGGGACAGGAGCAAGTTCTGGTGCGCATTTTTTGATGGGATCTCGTCAAGGCCAGAGGCTTTCTTGGAATTAAGAGAAGAGGGCATCTTTCGTACCTTTTTAGTTTTGAAAATGATATCCGTCATTTTATGCGCGACATTGGGAACTGTTGGTGGTTGAACATTTGGAGGTGGGTTGAGAGTAGAATTGTCGGCGAACAACGAGGCAAAACGTTTAGTCTTGCCTAGGGCGGTAGAAACAATTTCATCCCCTGAAACAAGAGGTGGGAATGCGCTCTTGCAGAAATTATTCCCAATAAATTTAGCAAGAGTCCAGAAGGGTTTGCTGCCGTTGGAGCTTAAGAGGACTTTGTTTTTGATGTGGTTATTAAACGAGTTTTTTTGCCTCAGAAAGAATGCGGACATAGCGGTTTCTTGCGTCGTTAAATGCTTGACGGTTTTCTTGACGGGGATTGTGTAGAAGCGTTTTGTGAGCTTTGACCTTTTCAAGTCTGGCCTTGCCACAGGATTCAGATAACCAGGGCTTTTGAGTGGCTGTAGAGGCTTTCTGTGAACGCGAAATAAATAATTCCGTGCCAGCTTGGATAATTTTGGTGGCGTTTTGTGAGATATCAGAGGGGTCAGGATGAGAGAAGCAGACAGACGCCCATGGAAATGAGGAAAAGTGATCCCGCATTTCGTACCACTTCGCGGAGTTGTAGTACCAAACTATACGTGAGTGTGATGACTGTGTGACCTCGGGTTGCATTGCGCAGGAAGCAGTGACCATGCCGTGGTCTGAGCGACCCAGGGGGGCGGTGGCTGATATCTTATAGCATTCAGGTTTTGTAGTAAGAAGGAGATCCAAGGGATTTGAGCTGTGTGTTGGGATGCGATGAAAGTAAGTAGGTTGCTGAACATTATTGGCTAAAGAGTTTCTGACTGCAAAGGCCTCCGCTGCCCTCCCTTGTGGATCGGTTTTTGAAGATCCTAGTCATTCCTTATTATGAACATTGAAGTCACCAAGAATGGTGGCCTCGGAGGAAGGATATTCAGAAATGAGATGGTCGGTTTTTTCAGAAAGGTAGTTGAAGAGCTGGATAAAGTTGTTGTCAGAATATGACATGCAAATGCAACAGATGAATTTAGTTGCAGCCCTGAGAGAGAGAGGGAGAATTTCATCCAAAGTATGTCTTTTGTTCCAGCTCCCAAATTGGGGAGCCTGGTGCAGGGTAGATTGCTACAGACGTATGTGCAGACACCTCCATGCAATCTAAAGAAAGTAAGGAGCTCATACCCCGGGAAATTAAGGTGATTAGTGGCTGTTTTGGCACTGATTTGGGTTTCGGTGAGGAAGAGGAGTTGGGGCCTATTAGCCTGGAGGAAATGGTGGACGAAGTTCAGGTTAGAATTCAGGCCACATATATTCGAGAAGGATATGTTAAATATTGATGCCTGCACACCCCTCTCCCGGAGATCCGAGTGGAGGGGTATTTAATCTCCGAAATCTTTTGTACAAGGAGGAGCCATAATATTTTTTGTTTATAAGGGAAAACGATTCATACACCAGAACCGGAAACGTCCGGTCTGAATAAACCTAATAGTTCATTTTATAAAAAGTCGCCGTTGTATGCGGGTTCTTATTATTTCAACCTGCTGCCTAATCATATTAGGGATTGTCGTACTGTGTCGCAATTCGAGACAGATCTTAAACAGTATCTATATTGAGGGTGTTTTTATTCTGTCGATGGGTTCGAAAAGCACTTAAGGTCAGCATAGTTGTTGTGATCTCTCTTACTTCTAGTCTCTTTTGCGTCTTATTTGTGATTTCACAGTGATATAGTGTGTGACTGTTTATATTTATATGAATATTTTGTATATTATTTGACTTATTGATCCTTATGTTTTTATATTTTATTGACGTGTCTAACTGAAACATTGTATCAGCTCATGGCAAATAAATCTATCTATCTATGTATCTATGTATGTATAATAGTCTGCAGACCGATAAAGATATTATTGTTATTATTATATCGAGGAACATTTTTGTCGTCAGATTCTTTCTAAAACAATTAACACCATGTAACTAGCAGAGGATTATTTGCATCTCATGAATGCTAATAGAAAAATTAAAATTACTTTATGTTCGGACACGTTTTTTAATTAAAAGCTTTAATCGGTTGAACTTTTCTCCGACATCGTATTCTAGAATATCCTATGGTAATGTAATTATAATTTTTAAAGCATGGAAATAAAAATTCATCCTAAAATGAATTTTCAATAAAAAAATCTGAGAGAAACTAAAAAGTGTTCATAAGCCAGCTTATGAATGCACGAATGAAATATTATAGAAATATAATTTTTAATTTTAACCCACAACAGTGTGAGGGAAGCTTATATTTTTTGAGAGAATATATTATTTAAAAACAGTTGGCGCAGTCCTCCGTAATCAGAAAAAAGACGAATAAGAGTTTAATTGAGCTGGAAATAAAATTTTCCTACTTCGCTAGCGGCGGTTATGGAATAAACTTTATAAATTATTAGTGGCTCCAGAGGCGAGTTGCCTTCTTTATACAGCACGTTCTTAAAATCAATAAATCATACATCCGCTTTCCTATTTTTCTTTTTCTGGCTTAAGTTTTCTTATTAAGTATTCCAGTCTTATTCGTTTTATCCATTTGGTCGGAAAATTGAAATGTGTTTCGCCTTTGTAAAACTGAAAACACAAAAACCTAATCGATACCCAATGGTTTACGTCAGTATCTTTAAATAACTGGCTTCAAATATCGAACTTAACTAAATAATTTACATTTATAATATATTTTCCTAGTCACAGATGTCGAAATGCAGCGCTGCTTATTTCAACAGCAATTTCAACAAATACAATTTGATGTATATACGAGGGTATATTCATATCTACTTAACCTGGAAACTTTTTAGTAAGCAAAATTGAATTTAGTCGTTATGGTGCTAGAAATAAGCTATCAAAGTTCAACATCAAAAAGTCTGGACGTAGCAAGTGCGCTAGGGTAGCGAATTTTTGTAAAAATCACTTTAACGGCAAATATATCTTATTTTTAAAAGGACACTTGGTTAGCAGTATAACCCATATATGTAGTAGTAACAATGTACCATATTTTATTAAAATAGCTTTGTTGTTTCAGAAACCACAAACATTTTCTAAATAAATTTAAAAAGTTCCATAAAAAACTGGTCCAATTTTCCTGACCAACGAACCTCTTCAAGCTATTTACACACCTGCCAAGTTATAATTATTTACAAACAGCTTTAGGACCAAAATTAAACAAACAATTCTTTTTATAAAAATTTGCAAACAATTTCTTTTACAAAAATTCACCTATTTTTTACAGAAATTGCCTTCAGTAATGTTACACTCAATTATATTTTTCACAAAAGTTCGAGAACTTTTTTTTAAATAACTTACTAAACATCTATTATTAATTACCAACATATTACAAACACCATAAAAAATGATTTCTACGGAAACAAACAAAAATTTCTTTGAAAACCTTCCAAATTCAACCACTATTTGAGAACGCCTGTATACGGCAGCTCAATTTTTTCAATGAATAATACAAAAACACTCTCTGAAGGAGTAATTTTCATCGGGCTCCGCTGTCTATTGGTAAAAACGCCGTATCACAATGTGTGATATTTGTTTGTTTGTGCCAAAAAAGTGAAAAATTGCAAAACAATTGAAATCACTCAAAAACGATTAACGATATCAATTTTTTCCTTCAAAACATGCACTATAATTTGATGGAAAATGTAAAAATGCAATAACATAAGGGGTGTTCCATTAAAAAAGAAAATGTGTATCACCAACGACTTATGGGCCACCCTGTGATTGTCAAAATGGGTTTATAAGATGCAGCTCGAGACACTCTATAATTAATGTATATAATTTTTCTCATATATTGTATAATAACAGATATATTGAGCTTTACCGTAGAAATGCGCCATCCCGTATGTGTAAACAGACAACAACTGAAACTGACCCCGTATGGGTTTTAGGCGTTCTAGTTCGCTCTCATTGGAAAAAATCTTTTCAACATTCATAAGTCGCGGCCTTCTCCATAACGAATTTTTTCTACGAAAATTTGCTTAAATTATAGACTATCAAACCATAAAAACTATGGCCGAAAGATCAGAAAGAGAGTCTATTTGAAATGGATTTTCCGAAAATATTTTAATAAAATGAAGGAAAATGATGGTTGAAGCTGAAACTTAAGGCTTTGTAAAACACACTTATTACGACATGTCTTCTACATAATCCGTATTTGTTTCAAATTATTTGTCTAAAAATTGCAAATTTTGACATTTCAAACTGCGATTTTCACGTTTTAAGCAGGAAATTTATAAAATTTATAAAATACTTATTCTACTACTTCTTGACCTTTTTGGGTCATAAAGGCAAACTTTATATGTAATATTCAATTGTTTTTGTTAACCACACAAAATATTTCGTTTTTGTGCTTTCCTCTGAACCACCAGTGGCACCCAATTTTTTTTCTTCAATTTCTTCTAATGCCTATAACTTTTTTTTTCTTAACTTATAGATCTGAACTTTGGCGTGTAGGGTTAGCATTGTTATTTACGGAGACACAAAAATTTTCCGAAAAAAAACCCAAAAATTTCCTGGAAAAACTGCTACAATTTTCCTGGATAACGAACTTATTTAAGCCATTTACAAAAGGAAGGTAGGGGAGACTCGGGCAACAAGGGTCACTTTAAATAAAATGCATATATTTTAGAACATATGATAGCCAAATGTATTTTCGATACTTCCTGTTAAACAATGGGATTTCTCTTTTTGATTACCCCAATATTTTTTTATAAATATGCCTTTGTTATTTTTTTAATGAGAAAAATATCAACTAGTGCATTTGACCCCTCTTGCCCTATGCTACCGGGCATAAGGGGTACAATAATAGGGCAAAAGGAGTCAGCAACAGGGCAAAAAGAATCAGCTATAGGGCAAGAGGAATTTCAAAGAGAAATTAAAAACAGGGCGTTTTCAAAATGTAGGAATAACGTTTATTTATAAAAATATAAACGGGTATAAACCCTCTTATACAGTAAAACAAAATACCTTCTATAAAAATTTTACAAAGAAAAACGCCTAAGTAATTATTTTAACATAAACTAGAAATTTACTTAAAATACAAATTTGTTTACATTTTATTTGTCTTTGTTATAGACCTTTAGTTTTGCCACAACTTGCTGTCGACAGTTGTCGCAAATAAAAACACCACATTTGTAGTCGGTGCACAAGCTGTGTGCCCACTGTTGGCATATGTTGCATTGGATCCATTTTTCACCTGGCACAGAGTTTCCAAAAATATCTCCACATAATAAACAAGGTACATTTTCTTCCTCTGGAGAGAAAATTTCTTTTGGTTTTTTTGGCATTTTCAATGCTGGAGGTTGGCTGCAGCTTGAAATTTTGCGTTTCACTTGATTTTTTGTAGTGTTACTTTGAGCTTGAGTTCGAATTTCTTCTTTTACTGGGGTTGAGGTAAAAATTTCGGATTTTTGGGTTTTTCTTTTGGTAATTTTCTTATTCCTATTTTGACATTTTGGTATGGCACGCAAATCTTCTATTCGAATTTTTTTCTTCTCCTTAACACTCGTAACTTCATTGGGATTTGAGATGCCGGAGGTTGATGATGCGTTTTCATCGCCATTGAGGCCATTGTGATCGCATTGCACAATTCCATATGTTGTGGCTCTATTATCATCATTAGTCTGTTTAGAAGCTGAGTCACCGATATTCTGAATGGAATAAGTGGAAGAATTATCCTGGATACCCCCAGCAAATCGAGATGTTGTGGCTATCTCTCCATCATTTAGATTCAAATTAATTGGTGTATTAGCACATGCACTGTCATTTTCTAAATTTTTATTTTGCCCCTCTAGAAAATCGTCAACCTCTGTAACTTGGGAGGGCAAAAAATCTACATCTGTGAAGACGCCTATATCACAGTCTGATATGCCGGTTTTTTGAACCCACTGATTGCGTTTGCAGGAGTGGCAACTTTTAAGTAAGCCTCACAAAATATTTCACCTATGTCAAAAAAAGTTACGTGCTGTGATGGGTGAGCTTTCTGCCACCTATCTATAGCATATTGAAAATGTTTACCAAATGGACCATAAACCGCTACATCAAGTGGTTGCAATTTATGTGTGGTGTGTGGCGGTACGGTTAATAGGACCACGTTATTTTCATAAGCATAATCCAAAACTGTGATAGCTCTATGTGAAGAATGGTTGTCCAGTATTAATAAGCATTTGTTGTCAACTGATGGTCTTACGCTTTGTACAAAAAAAACGAGCCATTCTACAAAAGAGTCTGTACTTATCCAACCAGAATATGTCACCAACTGAAGTGTTCCTGGAGGGCAACCATTTAAATATCGCGGATTTTTTTTCTTCCTGGGGAAGACAAGTGCGGGCGGGATGTATTTTCCTGTTGCAGAGCAACAAACTAATGCTGTAATAAGACTACCTCGCTCTGCAGATGAGATGCTTCCGACTTGTTTTTTTCCGATTAATGATATCACTTTTGGTGGTTTTTTGGCGGAGGTTTGAATCCCTGTCTTATCTACGTTATAGATGTTATCCAAGGTTATTTTATATTTATTTATAGTAGCTTCTAAATTTTTAAAAAACAATTCGACCTGGGGTCTATTGAACCCTCGGGCTCTGGCTATACTCGTGGGTTCCGGCTGGCGTAGTTTTAGTTCAGAGTGGCGGTGCATGAAATTTTGATACCATTGCTCCCCTGCCATGTTATTTCGAAATGGGTGCAATATATTATTTTTTTCAGCATATTGGTATGCTAGTTCGCATAAATCCCTTCTCGTTAGCCCATAAAAACGGCTGTCGAGCTCTTTTATATATTCCACAAACTCGGCTTCTTCTAGCATGGAAAAGACTGGTTTGTACCTTCCCAAGGTTTTATCTGTTCTATTACTTTTTACATGTCTTTGCAAAGTAGAAAATTTTATTTCAAATTGGGCGGATGCCCGTCGAATCGACATTCCGCTGTTTACAGCATCAACAGCCCTTATCATATCTGCTTCAGACCAACTGGTGGCTCTATCGGACTTCCTTTTGTATTTGTAAACCATCTAGATCAGAGAAATTTTACTTTAATAATGTTATCAATTTACCTTTTTTCTTTTATTTTAGTTTACAAATGAGTGGAAACAAAATTCAGCATCCCGGGCAAAAAGGGTCATGATTCCTTTTGCCCGAACCGTTTTGCCCGAAGTGGCAACAATTAACATATCTAAACATCAAACGAATATAGTCTAACTAAAACAACATATTTTGAGGTTAGGTCTTACCTTAAAGTCCGGTGTTTCCAAATATATTTGTAATTGCTTGGTAAAATGCAGTGTGACAAAACAATAGAAACCAACAGATGGCTATTTATTCCATTTTACAACTTCTAAAACACTTAAAATGCAAAGAAAATTCGTCTTAGTGCAGTACAATGCTGCATTACCTAGCCGCCATTAGAGTTCTACTGCACTTTACTGAAAAGCGTTCTTGCCGTCTCGCTTCGTATTTCTGGAGATATATATTTAAGTGACTCTTCTTGCCCACTATACCCTTCTTGCCCGAGTCTCATTTCTACCAAATTTTATCAAAATCGGTCTATTATTTTTTGGGTTATCAATACGATATCTCTCTCTCTCTCTCTCTCTATATATATATATATATATATATATATATATATATATATATATATATATATATATATATATATATATATATATATATATATATATACTTAGGAGCAAATAACTGTCGTCACTTCGAAGTTCGAAAACTTCAGAATCTCATTTAAGGGCATTAGACCTTATCATGGACAGATAAAGCAATTACGAATGTTCTTGGTTATATAATGTTTTATATATTCCATGTCAAATTCACACTTCAACAGAAGCCTACAATGAAAATAACAACTAAACACCATTCAGGCATAGGATAAAGTGTTCTCTTACTTATAACTGAACTAAAATTAACTAGAGAAGCATCAGACGAGATCAACCAATTGTTTTGTTTTTCGACCAGGCCTGGGCACATTGTACACAAGACATTTACACACACACACATGCACAGCAGCCTCCAATTGGCGTAATTACACAATGATTTTGTTAAAAACATAGTTAGAATATTGAAATAGCCGATGTAAATTTTCCTTACGACATGGCTAACCTTGCATTGAATTATCTCTCTCTCTCTCTCTCTCTCTCTCTCTCTCTCTCTCACGTGAGTTGATATTTACTGCCGAAACAGTCAGATTCACTCTGATCTGGAAATGCCTTCGATACTTGAGTTTATAACTCAACTATCCACAACTCAGTTCGCAAAAGCCGCTTTTCACCCAAATGCTCTTCTCCGTAGTGCCACCGACTACGACGTGCAACTTCCACATAAGCATAAGCGTCCAAAGCTTATACTTACCCTGTAACGCCCCCGCGGCAAAAACAGAATGGAAACATTCATACCCAAAAAGTCATTGTCTGAAGTCTCTCCGATGGAGGTATGGACTAAGGTCCGGTACTCCCAGGGAGGGGGTTTTAGTGAGTACAGTCTCACAGTACCTCGATATCCCACGGCACCTACGGGGCCGTGAATGGCGCCTGCATGAGCATTTCCCCTCCTGTATCAAAAAAAAAACTGCTATGACTACCATAGAGCAAAAAATATAGAGCAATAGAACAGAATATATGAAACTCAGAGAATAATGATTGGTCTACCATTGACTCAGTTAAGCTTAGTGAGACATCTGAAATCTTTGTCATGTTGGGAAGCTGCATTAATTTTTGGCAGATTTTTGTTATATCTGCCCAAACTGCCATTGGACAGATGCATTGAAAAATGGCACGAGAGTGTCACTTCATTTTAACATACAGTAACTTAATATTCTGAGGGGATTTTTTGACATGCAATATCTGTACATGTTGGAAACCAAAGACGGGTGAGCCAGAGCAGCATGAGCAGCCCAAAAAAGAGATGAGATATGAGTGTTTTGGTAATTTTTGTTATATCCACTTTATTGCCGTTAAGTAGATGCCACTTCATGTTGTCAGGGCAACTTAAAGGCTTGAAGGGCTATGGACTGGAACTTTATGTGTTTCAATACAGCTAGTCAGATCTGAGCAATATCATAAATTTTCGGAACGCAGCAAGTGCGTTATAGTAGTGACTTTTCATAAGAATTGTACACTATTAGTAAGACATATTATTAAAACTAATTCCTTAAATTTAAATGGACCTTGGATATCGATTTTAGAGTCCCAGTTGGCCATTATTTGAAAAAATGTATATTTTATATGAAGCTAAAAAATTAAGATTTGGTCTTAGATATAATATATAAGTACTGCAAGTGTGTTTAACGAAATTGTATTACCAATTTCATTAAAGTTACAAAAGTTTTGCAGAAAAGAATTTATTATTTACAAATGGAATGTAGTACCCTTAGGCAACCCCTAAGAAAGTTACGGGACCTGCGGTGAATATAGAGGTTCTGTGCGCAGTAAACAGGATTTTAAGGAGGTATAGCTGCAATATGGGATAAAGGCAGCTTAAAGAGGTCCAACTAAGCTGTTATTTTCGCACTTTCCAATGAACTTTTAGTGAATTTTTATTTTAAAAAATTCACTAATAGAGAGGTATCGATGGTGAGACTTTGCAAAAATTTTTGCAAATGAGCGCGAACTAGGAGCCCTAGAACCCATATCCGGGGTTAGTTTCAATTTTTATATGTTTATATATATATATATATATATATATATATATATATATATATATATATATATATATATATATATATATATATCCGTCTGATAACTCAAAAAATAATTAACCTATTTCGACAATACTTGGTAAGTGGCTTTCTTTTATTAATGGCTTGGTTGAGTTCGTTGGCCAGAAAAATCGAACGGGGTTTTCCGGGAAAATTTTGAGTTTTCTTTCGAAAAAAAATTTTCATCCGAAAGTAACAAAGCTGTTTTAATGAAATTTACTGTATATGTTGCCTTGGGAGAGATCTTGTTACGTACTGAAATTCAACTTTTTAAGTTTATAAAAAATTGAGTTATTCAAATTATAAATTTTCTTCCGATATTTTTTCTTTCTCCAAAAATTACAAAGTTATTTCAATCAAATTTGGTGGGTATCTTGCGGTAGGAGATACCTTACTACACACCAAAATTATACTCTCTAAGTTTATATAAAATTGAGTTATTCAAATTTGAAGCATTTAATAAAAATTCACTACCACAACGCACCTGCTGCGTCCCGAGTTTTTTATATTCTTCTCCGCCCAGGACCCCTATTCACTCTTGGTCCTGTAACTTTCTTGTGGGCTGTTTGCACGAAATTCTTCTTGTGGTTTTGGCATCCAGAAACGCATTCAAAGGGTTTAGGTGCAGCAAGTGCGTTATGGTAGCGAATTTTCGTAAAAATATTCGAAATGGTAATAATTCAGTTTCCCATTAAACTAGAATTTTCAGTTTTGATACATACTATAAAAAAGCAGCGTGGGTACTAAATTTAAAAAATAACACAACGAGCTTCACAAGCAACGATAAATTGGTTTTAGAAAACCATTTTTGTTATTTTGTTTGCAGAAACTGTTTCGTTTGAGTGTACTAAAACGGATTATCCAAGCAACTAATAAGGAAAAATACTTGCCATGTTTATAACTTGGCAGGTACATTCGTTTTGTAAATAAGAATTAAATTTTCGGTAAATTTGCAGATTAGCACACGGCGGCTTTTTAGAAAAAAAATTCAGAAACATGTTTAAATCTTCTTCTGGATGCACATACCACAAAAAATATTTCTTGCAAACAGGCCCCAAGAAAGTTACGGGACCAGTAGTGAATAGGGGTGTTTCGCGGGGAAGAAGATAAAAAGTAAATTTGAGCGAAAAGTGCGAAAAAACAGCTTAGTTGGACCTCTATACGCTGCCTTTATCCCATTTTGCAGCTCTACCTCCTTAAAATTCTGTTTATCCCGCCCAGAACCGCTATATTTACGCATGTCTCGTTACTTTCTTGCGGGTTGTTCCCAAAAAACTTTTCTTGTTTACACTGTTCTTGTTTATGCATTTAGGGTGGTTGTAAGCATGTAGAATGAGAAGGGAACCTCTGCGACAAAGCAGCGAACCAATATTTTCAATTAATGTTTAAATTGTTACCCCATTTCATTTGTTTGAAATATTGATCCAAAAATGAAATTTAGGTTGCCTTGTTTGTCAGTCTTACATAGAGAACTACAATATTTCATCATTTTCAAAAAAAGGGAATACAGCAATAGTAAATAAGTGTTTAATGTGTAGTTTAATAAGTGCAGCAAACACATTATGGTAGATAGTTTTTGTAAAAATATTTGAAATCCGATAACTCAATTTCATATTAAGCTAAAATCTTCAATCTTGAACCATAGTAACACCTATGTAAACGCAGCCAGGGTACTAAATTCAATAAAAATAACATAATGAGCTTCGAGGATAAGTACAAATTTGTTTTTAAAAACCTTTTTTGTTGTCTTCTTTGCAAAAACTAGTTAGCATGGATTGACTAAAACAAAACCACCCAAGCAATTAGCATGGAGAAATACCTGTCATATTCACAATTTAGCAGGTACATTCCCTTGGTAAATAATTGATCTTTTTCTGGAATCCTTTTGTAACATTATCGCAATTTGTAACACAATTTTCTTAGAGACTCGCAGTACTTCATATATCTACCAAATTTAAATTTTCTAGCTATATAGAAAATATAAGTTTTTTAAAATAATCACTAACTGGGACCTCTAAAACGGATCTCCAAGGTCCATTTAAATTTAAATAATTAGTTTTAATAATATACCTCACTAATAGTGTACAACCCTTATGGAAATTCACTACTATAATGCACTTGCTGCCTCTCAAACTTTAACTGTAGGCCAATTTTTCTCCTTCTCTAAAATATACCAAAAATACTGCTGAAAATTAAATCATAACTTCCACATATCTGTGATAATATACTCTCCGCAGAAAGACATTCTCATGAAATGAATTTAGGATCCATGACCATGACCATGACCACAAAAAATATTCATATTCCTGTACCCATAAACTTTTGAATTTGTCCAAAAATGATATTTAGGTTGCCTTGTTTGTCAGTGTTACATAGAGAGCTACAATATTTCATTATTTTAAAAAGTGTTGATATAGCAACAGTAAATAAGTGTTGAAAAAGGTTTGGGTACAGCCAACACATTATGGTAGAGATTTTTTGTAAAAATATTTGAAATATTTGAAACTCAATTTCCTATTATGCTAGAATCTTCAATCTTGAACCATAGTAACACCGACGCAAACGCAGCCTGGGTACTAAATTAAAGAAAAATAACTTAATGGGCTTCGCGGATAACTACAAGTTGGTTTAAAAAAAACATTTTTTGTTGTTTTCTTTGCAAAAACTAGTTCGATTGGGTTGACTAAAACAAAACCATCTAAGCAATTAAAAGGAAAAATACCTGCCATATTTAAGATTTGGCAGGTACATTCCCTTTGTAAATAATATAAAAAAATCTAGAAAACTTTGTGACTTTAATGAAATTTGTAACACAATTTTTTTAACGGGACTTGCAGTACTTACGTGTATCTCTACCAAACAATAATATTTCTATCACCATAGAAAATAGAAATTTATTTAAATAATCGCTAACTGGGACCTCTAAAAATGGTCTCCCAGGTCCAATTAAATTTAAAGAATTAGTTTTAATATTATACCTCACTAATAGTGTACAACTCTTATGGAAATTCACTACTATAATGCACTTGCTGCGTCCAGAACATTTTTTTAATTTATAATGTGATTTAAGTGACTGAAAGTTAAAAACTGTTTTAAATCTATTAAATCAATATTTATAATATTTGTAAATAGTTTGCGAGTTTAAAACATGTTTTAAACCTAACATTTTAAACGACCATGTTTACACTATGAATTTTCTTTTCCAGTACTTACCTATGCCAGGCATTCTTTAATTATTAAATAAATATTTATTCTACATTTCTAATAAAACACCAATTGACTAAAATTTTTGATATTTAGTTTTGGCACACCTATTATAATTAGATAAGATAAAAATACCCAAATTAAGGGCTATGCAGAACGATTCCTAAATGCCGTGGGTCAAGTTAGCACTGGTTCGGCAAGGCAGTCATTCATTGGTTGCTGTAGTGGAGTCCCCGACCAACCGGAACAGAGTACAGGGACCCCGACACGTTCTGCTTCTAATCTGCTATTCTTATTAACCACTTTCTATTCTTACAATCACATACATTGCTACCAGGTCTGTCGGTAAAGTTACGTAACTTACAAAATAGACATCCTCATAATAATGGAAATACTAAGAACAATGTCTTGTTAGTTTGTGTTTTGCTTGCTTTCAAATAGAGAATCTGTTGAAAAAGATCAATACTGAATTTATAATCTGATCAAATGTCATGTCAAATATCAATAAAAGAGGAAAAGGCTTTTTTTAGATACAGTGGTCAGCTGACACATTTATGAAAATTAGATTAGATTTGACCATGTTTTGTTTGCTTTAGCAACATTTCTCAAAGGCGTCATATAGATATTCGAATACAAGCTCATCTTTTATTACTTACACATCTGCAATACGTGTGGAAGTATGGCATCGGTGACAGAAATTTCAAAAAATTGTATGCGCTTAAACGTCGTGAAAAGTGTCAAAATATATAGAAAACATGATTTAAGAACGAAATTTGTTTTGTCTCTCGGTCTGTATGCAAGGGCATAGATAACCGGCAATTCTACTCTCAACCCACCTCCAAATGTTCAACCACCAACAGTCCCCAATGTCGCGCATAAAATGACTGATATCATTTTCAAAACTAAAAAGGTACGAAAGATGCTCTCTTCTCTTAATACCAGGAAAGCCTCTGGCCTTGACGAGATCCCAGCAATTGTTCTCAAAAAATGCGCACCAGAACTTGCTCCTGTCCTGACTGGTCTGTTTTAGATATCTTACAATAAATGCATATTCCCTAGTAACTGGAAAACTGCTCGAGTACAACCCATCCCCAAGAAAGGATCCAAAGCGCTTCCTAGCAACTACAGGCCTATTTATCTCCTTTCAGTCGTCTCTAAAGTGATGGAAAAGTATATAAACACCGAATTACTAAAATTTCTTGAAAAACACAGTCTAATCTACGACAGGCAGTATGAATTCCGTCAGCGCAGATCGACTGCCGACCTCCTTTGCTTTGTCACCCATTCTTGGAACAAGTCTATGAAACTACACGGTGAATCCCAGATTGTTGTTCTAGACATATCCAAACCATTCGACCAGGTCTGTTACGCAGCGCTGCTTAATAAACTTCCGGCCTATGGCCTACCACCAAAACTTTGTACCTGGACTACAAATTTCCTCTCCAACAGGAGCATTTCTGTTGTTGTGGATGGCCATTCCTCTAAACTGTATCCAATTAATGCAGGAGTTCCTCAAGGTTCAGCTTTAGCCCCTACTTTGTTTCTTCTCCACATCAATGACCTCCTCTCTAGCACATCCAATCCAGTTCACAGTTACGCGGGCGACAGCACCCTCCACTCAAATATACAATATTCTAAGCCCGTCTCTTTAACCCAATTAGATGAGGATCGCAGACTCATGGAGGGTTCTGTCTTCGTGGATCTCCAAAAAATATTAGACTGGGGAAGTAGAAATCTTGTACAATTCAACCCCACCCAATCTCAGTCTTGCTTTCTTTCTCATAAGAGATACACCAGCCCTAGACCCATCACAATCAACAACCAAGTTATTCAAAGTAATGAGTCCTTTTCTCTTGTTGGCATTTCTGTGGATCGAAATCTCAATTGGCACCAACATGTCACATCAATTGCAGAAGCGGCTGCTGAGAAATTAGGTTTCCTCTTCCGGGCTCGCAAATACTTTACACCAGCTAATCTCTACACCTTATATATTTCACAAATAAGGGCAAACCTCGAATACTGCTTCCACATCTGGGGTGCTGCTGCCGCTTCTACACTCGTTATCCTGGACTCCATTCAAAAGAGAACCATACGTCTCATCGATGACCCTACCCTCACCAAAAGGCTGCCATCCCTTGCCCTCCGACGTGCCGTTAATGACCTCTCTCTCTTTTATAGATATCTGCACGGGCACTGCTCAGAGGAGCTTTCCTCCATAGTTCCCCCACCTGCTGCCGCCAACAGATCTACCAGGGGAACAGAGCGAATGCATCCTTTTACTGTCCAGGTCACCAGACATAGAACATCTTGTTATGTCCGCTCTTTTATCCCGAGGACTTCCAGGTTGTGGAATTTCTTGCCGGCTAATGTTTTTCCTTCTCCCCCGAACCTCCAAACCTTCAAGTCCAGAATTAACAAGTTGCCTCTTTCTTCCTTATCAACACCCTCGGTATGATAGTATTTAGGCTGTAAGCTCTCGTTATGTGTTGTTGAAATTTAATATATATATATATATATATATATATATATATATATATATATATATATATATATATATATATATATATATATATATATATATATATATATATATATATATTACTGTCAAAGCGATGTCATTCGGCATAGAATAGTTTATTATTTTTGAAAAAAATATGGGCTATTAAAGTTGACCCGTGGTTGAAAAATAAGTATAACGATGTCAAGAACTTTGGTAAATGGAGGTAACAATAGAACAATTGAGAGGAGGAAGTTAAAGTAAGAAATATTTTCCATTTAGAATGTCAAAATTTGAAGTATAGTGAACTTGGTCCACAACTGCCAATGATTTTTTGGATGAGCCCGTTAAATTTTGTAAAAACACAGCACAAGTCATAGACTTATTGTGTATTGCATATTGTATAATTTAATTGAATATATATATATATATATATATATATATATATATATATATATATATATATATATATATATATATATATATATATATATGTATATGTATATGTATATATATAACAATTTGAGGGTGGGGGGGGGGGGTGTGTGTTATATATTTTATATATACCAAATTCTAGATACTTTTTGTGACATAGGCAAATATATACACAGCAAGGGCGTTATCGCTGTGAATTTTGATAAACATGTCTTTAATTTCAAATGTCTTTAGATTAATAAAATAAATGAAATTTGGTATATAGTATAACATTTATAGTAAAAACAATGCACCACATTACATTAAAATAACTTTATTGTTTAACAAAATATAAATTTTTTATGAAAATCAACAAAATTGTCCTAAAAAAAGTGGTCTGATTTACCTGGCGAAGGAATCAATTCAAGCAATTTGCACAAAAGCTACATATTCCACAAGATAATTATTCGCAAAAAGCTTTTTAACAAAAATTGAAAAGAAAAATTTACATGGAAATTTTTAAGCAATCCCTTTCACGGAAGGTAGCCAATTTTTGTAAAAAACTGGCTTAAGTAATGTTACACGAAATTCATATTGAAGTCTTTTTACGAGAAATAGTTAAAGATATTTTACACGACAATTTGCTAAACAAATTTTTTTCTGGAAAAATCGTAAACATATTTTTTATGTGAATTTGCGAACATCTTTTTCACAATGACTTGTTAAACATTAAACATTACTTATTAATTACTACTTTTCATAACAATTTGACCAAAAATTATTCTATTTTTATGGACAGTCGAGGTCGAAGCAGGGTTGTTTATTTTATTATGGTCACTAAAAAAACATGTTTGCACTAAAATAACTCGTTCAGGAAGTTGACAATATTACGGGAAGTCTCTGGCCCAAGCACTGGGATGGTTGTATTCATTGCTTCATTGTTGTACATGTTTTCAACCCACCAGTATTGAATTCGTATTCTACACTAAGTGGGTGGTGAGACACGAAACAACGTGCCGCCACCCAGTTGCGGAACCAAGTAGTATGTTGTCACGGCAGCTCCCAATAACACAAAGTGTTAAAAAATAGAGACTGTATACAACCAACTAACAATTTAGTAAAGTGTCAGCCCTGGCCCATTTCTACCCTAATATGGAGACAAAGTATGCAAGGCTAGATGTATTCTCTCCACAATTAGAACCGTAGACCGGTTTCGCACTAATTAGAGCTCTTCAGTACGACATACTAATGTAGCAAAAATACACGAAGCGACTAGGTGGCGACACGTTGCTTCGTGTCTCACCAATCACTTAGTGTTGGAAGGCTGGCTACCATAGCCGTTTTACTTATGTTACTTTATAGGTGTATTTTCGCTACAATTAGTACACCGTACTGATGAGCTCTAATTAGAGCGAAACCGGTCTACGGTTCTAATTGTGGCGAGAATACATCTAGCCTTACATACTTTGTTCCTATATTAGGGTAGAAATGGACCAGGACTGACAATTTACTATATTGTTAGTTGGTTGTATACAGTCTCTAATATTTAACACTTTGCGTTATTTGGAGCTGGCGTGCAACATACTACTTGGTTCCGCAACTAGGTGGCGGCAAGTTGCTACGTGTCTTACCACTCACTTAGTGTTGGAAGGCCGGCTATCATAGCCGTATTACTTTATAGGTGTATTTTCGCTACAATTAATATGCCGTACCGAAGAGCTCTAATTAGAGTGCAACCGGTCTACGGTTCTAATTGTGGCGAGAACGCATCTGGCCTTAGATGAATTCGTATTTTTCGAAGGTCAAACTCAAAGAGTTCCAGATTCCCAGTTATCAGAATTGAACAACCTTATGTTCATTCACTGAATGAGTGGCGTACGGATGTTATTATTATTATGACCTGTTATTTATTCTCGATATTGTAGCACAGCCAGCACAGCAGAGGGACTAAGCTACCCTATGCTATACTATTGTTTATTGCTATATCATGCCACAAACAGGGTCAAAATAGTAAAATATAGAACTGGCATAACTACCCACACACTTAATAAATTAAAGTAAGTAGTTCCAAGCTTTTAAAAACCGCTCTCATTTCCTTTAGTTTGTTATGTATAGTAATAGTAAAGCGACAAATAAAACAATATATGTATTAGTAATTACTGTTTATTGTATCAACTGATACAAATTAACACGACAGAGAATTCCGTTATTGAATATTGCAGACTGAAAAAGTTTTATATTATATACTTCCTGTTCCAACAATTTGAAAAGGTATCTACCTATTTCGTACCCTTATGACAAATTATTTTTTCGAGTATATTTTTATTCCTAGGGGGTGTAACTACCCCCTCTAAACCCCCCCCCCCCCATCTACGCCCTTGTCTGTATGTCTGTCTGTTAGTAGCCACTATAACGTTAGAACGAATTGAGATATCGTTTTCAGATTCGGTATACAGTTAGCACCCGACAAAGGAACGGTTAGGATTGTTTTTGGGTAATATCGCTCCAGGGGGTAGTGGATGAATGGCGTGTGATTTGGTGAAAATTGTAATTTTTTCGTTAAAACTCGCGTAATATAAGGTTTTAGGGTTTGTTTATTAGAAAACTTTTAATTCCATGAAACATTATGTGTTAAAATTAAATTAGGGGTAGAATGTGTGGGGGTGGAATATCAGTGATAGAGATTTCTATTTTTTTGTGCTGAAACGTCATAAATGTCTTAAAATATATAGAAAACTTGATTCTGGTACAAACATTTTTTTATCGTAAGCGGTGGCACTACAGAGAAGAGCATTTGGGTGAGAAGCGGCTTTTGCGAACTGAGTTGTGGATAGTTGAGTTATAGACTCAAGTATCGAAGGCATTTCCAGATCAGAGTGAATCTGACTGTTTCTGACAAACCATGGCGCTCCGGTAACCATTCTCAGAATTTTATTCTGGATTATTTGAAGGGTCTAGATGTGTGTTGCGGCCGCGGTGGCCCATGCAGGGGAGAAGGCAAAGTGGGAAACAAATTCTAACGTATATAATAAGTGTCCTCAGACCATAGTGAGATGTGCGACAAGTGTCGCCATCGGTGGCGTAGCCAGGTAATACGTTGTCACGGCAGATATAATAAACACAACGTGTTATATACAGGTGTCCCACGTAGACCTCCCATTAGCTGTTTCTGGAGTACGGCTCACAATTGCATTCTGAAAATTCTAGCACGTGGGTGTCTCAAAATTTCCAGTTCACTGAAGACACTGACGTTAGTATACAACTTCCGGTTATACCGGAAGTAGACGTCAACTTTTTTATTTTAAACGGAAGATGGTGTTTTTTATTACGGATCTAGATTGCCCGTCAAATTTTATG
The DNA here is from genome assembly GCA_964006375.1 of Tillus elongatus. Taxonomy (NCBI): domain Eukaryota; kingdom Metazoa; phylum Arthropoda; class Insecta; order Coleoptera; family Cleridae; genus Tillus; species Tillus elongatus. The sequence goes on along the minus strand of OZ023263.1, from coordinate 27,148,847 downwards.
GTAGTTTTTACAAACATGTTATATCATTTTTCTCATCCATTTTGGACATATTTGACTTTTTTCAAAAATTTCTTAAAAAACATTGTCACATTTACACACCTGTATCGCTCTTATTTTTTAACCTGTAGAGTTGAAATTTTAAAGTGCAAATTCTAAAATGTCGCAAAATGTCCGGAACTTACTAAAGCTAGTACAAGTTAGACAAGTTGTCCGAAATATTTTAGGCAGTATTGCAAGTTCCTCGTTACCGAGTTTGAATTATTGGAGGACATCCGTGTAACATCGCCTTGTTTATGGCGAACGGTATGTAATCAACAGATTAAACATTCTTCAGAATTATTGTAAGCGGGTGAAAACTCAACTACTCCTTTATTAAGACGATTTCATTCCAAACCAAATCAATTAGACTGGTCCATGTGGCCAAGATGGCTGTGCAAGCTTATAATTCTTCCTCGAGAGGGCAAGAAGAAAAAGTTGTTCATGTATATAAGAAATAATATAGGTGCAAGCACAATTCCTCGTGGAACAGCATACTCTACCCTCATCGTAACATTCGTGAGGTTGTTTAGCAGAGTCAAATGGGGTGGGCTTGCTGGCCACTCAATTACGCACCGCCTGCCTATCACAGTATGAGGAAACGTATTGTCTAAATATCTTCGAAAATTCGAGCTAAAATGGACAGGAGCTATATCATGCTGAAACCAAATCCTATCATCAAACGTATCTGGAACATCTTGATTTGGAAATAGTGTAATTAAGGCAGCTACAAGTTTCTTCTCTAGAAATGACAGGTCTCGCTCGCCAGTCAATGTTCTCTAAAAAACGGCTCAATGATTCTATTCTCAACAGTCTCTGCCCAAATATCCATTTTCTCCCGATACTGCGTATGACCCTCTCTACACAATTGTGGATTTTCATTCGACCAATAACGGAAATTTTGCTTATTTGCTTCCCCATTAAGGCAACAAGTGGCTTCATCAGAGAAAATCACGTTTCTTAGAAAATTATTATCATTTTAACGGATATCCATTATTACCTCACAAAACTGATTCCTTTTGTCCACATCATCGTCATGGACGCTACTTCTCTTTTCTTAAGAACTTCACAATAGTTAAATGATCCACATCAACATTATCTTGGTTTGAAAGACATCTCGTACTTGAATGAAGATTTTCTTCCAGGAACACTAAAATATTTTAGTGTCGTCAGGGATCCCTGGTCGTCTTGAACGTGGATTATCTCTGACATGTCCGAAGTTACTAAATTTTTTCATTAATTTACTTACAGTGGCCTGATTGATAGTTGTCTTTTGGTGTATTTATTATTGAACAGCTCATAAACTGCGTTTGGTGTTCTGGTTTTATCTTCACAACCAGAAATAATCAGAATCTCGATTATTTTCGTTTCTATTAAGAACATTTTATAAGATAATACAAAATAATCAAATAGTCACAAGGCGTTTGTCAAAAAATGAATCAGAATCACGTCAAATGTCATGACTATGAACACCGGTGGTGTCATTATGGCCCATATGATTTTAGCTATGCCTGCAAGATACGGCAATTTTTTTTTAAATTTTTGTCAAAAAGCCTTTTGTGAATAATTATATTTTGGCAGGTGTGTAAGTAACTTGAAAAGGTTCGTTGCACAAAAAAATAGGAACATTTTTTGTGTGGAAAGTTTTAAGTTTATTTTCAGAAACTTTTTGCACCTTTTCAAACAATAAAGTTATTTTGGTAAAATATAGCACATTGTATCCACTACATAGGTTAAACTATTAACCGATTTTGATTCGTTTCATTAAAAAAATAGTGCTGCAAATTGAATCATAACTTCCACATAGCTGTGATAATTTATTCGCTGTAGAAAGACATTCTCATGGAATGAATTAAGGGCTCATGACTTGACCACAAAGAAAATATTTGTATTCCTGTACCCATAAACCTTTGAAACCCTTTATTACTCGAGTTTTATTGAAAAAATGTCAATTTTCACCAAATCACCCCTTATTTATCTCCTACCCCCTGAAGCGTTTTTACCCAAAAACAATTTGAAGCGTTTCCACCATATAGGTTAAACCGTTAACGGATTTTGATGCGTTTCATTAAAAAATAGTGCTGCAAATTGAACCATAACTTCCACATAGCTGTGATAATTTATTGACTTCAGAAAGGCATTCTCATGGAACGAATTTAGGGCCCATGACTTGACCACAAAGAAAATATTTGTATTCCTGTACCCATAAACTTTTGAAACCTTATATTACTCGAGTTTTATTGAAAAAATGTCAATTTTCACCAAATCACCCCTTATTTATCTCCTACCCCCTGAAGCGTTCCTATCCAAAAACAATTCGAATCGTTCCTGGATACCAAATTTGAAGATGATATCTCAATTCGTTCGAAAGTTATTTCGCCTATTAACAGACAGACGTACATGCGGCCTTGTAGCTAAAAAAAATTCCAAATTTTTGTAAACAATATTTCACCCTACACATTCAACCCCTAATTTAATTTCAGCACAGAATATCAGATGTTCGATGAAATTAAAAGTTTTCCAATAAATAAATCCTAAAATGTTATATTACTCGAGTTTTGTGAAACAATATCAATGTTCACCAAATCACCCCCAATTCATCCCCTACCCCCAAAGTGATTTTACCCAAAAACAATCCGAACCGTGTTTTCTATGTGATTTGAAACTTTTTACGTCGTTTTAGCAAAAAAAACATTGAAATTTTTGTCAACAATATTCCAGCCCCACATATTCAAACCCTAATTTAATTTCAGCACAGAATACCAGATGTTTGATGAAATTAAAAGTTTTCTAATAAATAAACCCTAAAACGTTATATTACTCGACTTTTGACGAAACAATGACAATGTTCACCAAATCATCCCCAATTCATCCCCTACACGCTAAAGCGATTTTACCCAAAAACAATCCGAACCGTTAGTTTGTCGGGTGCTAACTGTGTACCAAATTTGAGGACGATATCGCAAATCGTTCTAAAGTTATCTCAGGAGCAGAAACAATGCTGATAACGTCACTTCGCTTTTGGTTGCCACCTCAGAGGGACTGGTCATGTCTTTGATAGAGAAAATAATGTTAAAATCCTTCACCCATCCACTTTTGGAACTGAGGAGTTCGTCCTTGAAGATATGGAAATCTACAGATACACCTACAACTCCAACAACACCGTTCTAAATGCTTCTAATACCAGTGAGATTAACTTTCCGCCAATTTATAGAAATATACTGAATTAGTGCCATCTACAATGAAAAACCTAAGTATACTATGGATTCAAGGAGCCCGGAAATCTTTCTTGTTCTGTGCTGCTCGGCACGGCAGGGTAAATGTCAACGTCACTTGTCACTTTTAGCTAAAAGTCGTAGTTCATTTGTTTGCCCCTTCTCGTTCACTTCTGATATTCGGCTTTTAACTGTCCTCCATTTCAAATGCGAAATTTTTATTTGTATTGTCGTGTGTCCATTGCTGTAATTTGAAGTTTCGATGCTTCTAATTCTGCCTTCACCCATATAGTGCAGGGAAACAACGACAGTCGATGAAAGTAGCCACTATGATAGATTTCTTGTAAAGTTCAGTTCCTGTTATAAAAACAGAACGTAAGTATGTTTAGCCATTTTGGTATTATTCTTTATATGTATCATAGGTTGAACTCAGTGTTTTCTCTGAAAGTTCTGCTGTGATTGTGCAGCTTGCCTTGGCAGCTTCTCTATCTGTTTGTTTAGAGACCTTAGATTGTGGTGTATCAGTGCACTTTTAAACTTAACTTACTCGAGTTTCTACCAGTTTTTTGCTGTTTTTACTGCTTTTGAATTGTTGTTTTTGCTGCTTGCAGGTGCCTCGACCAGGCTTTGGACATTTTGATGTTTTTAACTTCTCAACTTTTAGCTTTGATTTTATAAATGTTACTCTTGTAAAGCATGTTAGCCTTGACTTTAGTTTCTATTTAGTCTTTGCTTGTAAGACTGTTTAGAATTTTGTAACTGCTTGTGTCGTGTGATACTTGCCGACCTACCAGAAAGTTTGTTTCTGACACAGCCACTTTTGTAATTTTCAGGAAGCCCCTGAAGATGGCCTGAGATATGAGCCGAAACGCGTAGGGCTTTTACTAAATAAATTCAGTCTGATGTATAGTCTCGTTCTGTTCTTTTTTCCCTTGGAGATATGTCTAACCCAGACGTTGTGACGTTCAGAAATTACTAAAGTTATCGTTGCTACAAACGGATAGACACACATACCGACAGACCGACATACGGACAGACCGACAGACCGACAGACAAAAGAAAAATCGTTCCCAAATGATGTTTCTTCTATGTTTTGACCCCTTTTACGACGTTTAAGCGAAAATATATTTTTTGTCGCCGATGCGATACTTCCACACGTTGTGACGATGTGGAAGTAAAATACATATTTGGCATTGAAAGTATTTTTATGAAACTTCGCACCCATAACGCACTTGCTGCGTCCAGACTATTTCTACTCCTTCTTGGGAAGCTGCTTAAAAATGACGTCAATAAAATTTGACCAAAGAAATGCAGTCCTAACTGCTGTTCACGCTAGTAGAATCTTGTCCTCACACAGATCAACTTAAATTCAATTACTAAAAAGTGTGGACGCAGCAAGTGCATTATGGTAGCGAATTTCCGTAAAAATGGTTTTAATGGCAAATATGTCTTGTTTTTAAGAAGGACATTTGGTTGGCAGTATAACTTATATATTAGTAACAATCGACGGTATTTCGTTAAAATAACTTTGTTGTTTCAAAAATTACAAACATTTTCCGAAAATAAACCTTAAAACTTTCAGAAAAAAAAACTGGTCCGATTTTCCTGGCCAACGAACCTCTTTAAGCTGTTTACACACCTGCCAGGATATAATTATTCACAAACAGCTTTAGGACCAAAATTGAAAAAAAATTTTGAAAAATTGCAAAAATTCCTTTTACAGAAAATCACCATTTTTTTTTTACAGAAATTGCCTTCAGCAATGTTACACTAAATTATATTTTTCACAAAAATTCGACAACTTTTCTTTTACTATAACTTACTAAACATTTATTATTAATTATCAACATATCACAAAAATCTTACAAAAATAAATTCCACAGAAACACGCAAAACATTTCTGCGAAAACTTTTAAAATTCAGCCACTATTTGAGCGTGGCCATGTACGGCAGCTCGATTTTTTCGACGAGTAATACAAACAAAAAACTCTCTGAATGCGTCATTTCCATGGGCCTCCGCTATCTATTGATAAAAACGCCGTTTCACAATTTGTGATATGTGTTTGAAATATGTTCAAAAAACGTGAAAGGTTGCAAAACAATTGAAATAACTCAAAAACGATGAACAATATCAATTTTTTTTCCTTACAAACATGCATTATAATTCGCTGAAAAACACAAAAATGCAATAAAATAAGGGGATGTTTTATTAAAAAACAAAGTGTGTATCACCAACGACTTACGGGCCACCCTGTGATTGTCAAAATAGGTTTATAAGATGCAGCTCGAGATACCTTATAATTAATGTATATACTTTTTTGTCATATCTTGTATAATAATGGATATATTGAGCGTTTCCGTAGAAAAGCGTCACCCTGTATATGTGTAAACAGACAAAAACCGAAACTGACCCCGTATATGGGTTTTTTGGGTTCTAGTTCGCGCTGATTTGAAGAAATCTTTATAAAATTCACAAGTCGCGGTCTTTTCAATAACGAATTTATTCGACGAAAATTTGCTAAAATATAAACTCTATAGCTGAAACTACTGCCGAAGCATCAGAAAGAAGGTCTATTTGAAATGGATTTTCTGAAAATATTTTAGTAAAATGAAAGACAATGATGGTTGAAGCTGAATGTTAAGGCTTTTTAAAACACACTTCTTATGACATATCGTCTACATAATCCATATTTGTTCCAAATTTGTTGTCAGAAAATTGCAAATTTTGACGTTTCAAATAGCGACTTTGACGTTTGAAGAAAAAAAAATATCAAATTTTCAAAATATTTTTTCTGCTACTTGACGTTTTTGCGTCAAGAAAACTTAACCGTTGGATGTAATATTCAATTGGTTTTGTTAATCACACAAAATATTTTGTTCTTGTGCTTTCCTCTGATCACCAGTGGCACCCAAAATTTTTTTCTTAAAATACCCGTAACTTTTTTTCTTTCAACTTAGGGACCTGAATTTTGGCATGTATGGTAAGTTGGACAGTAGAAACGCATACGCCAAATTTAGTTGTTATAGCTCTGTTATTTTCGGAGATACGAAAATTTTCCGAAGGAAAACCCAAAATTTTCACACAGATCTCCTTATTAGTGAACTTTTCGTTTTACAAAAAATTCGCTAAAACCTAGACCTAGTGGTATCTGGGAAAGTGATACAGATATATGCTAAAACTAAGACCAGAAAATGAGAAATTTTGCTGTATAGAACCATGCTGTGCATATAGCTCAATTTTCATAAAAATGTCAGAACCTGATTATTCTACACCTGCGCATTACATTAGCGAAATGAAAGCTAGAGCCATTGGAAACTATAGTTTCCCCATATCATTAATAATCATCTATAATCCATATTATGCACATACAATCTACATTATTCACATCAAAAGGCAAACGAAATTATTAATGTAATTATGTTTCCTCTTCGATCACTAAGAGGGATGTTTAATAAAGTAAATAAGTTTGTATGCAACTACTATGAGGTTGACTGATTATAATGCGATATCCTTCTCAGTAGCGGCTCGTGCCTTAATGCATTGGGGGTGCGCAAGAAAAAAAAGTTCGGGGCGCAGCAAGTGCGTTATGGTAGTGAATTTTTATTAAATGCTTCAAATTTGAATAACTACAAACTTAGAAAGTTGAATTTTGGTGTATAGCAAGGTCTTGCCCAGGGCAACATATCCGCCAAATTTCATCAAAGAGCTTTGTAATTTTCGGAGAAAAACTTTTTTTCAAAAGAAAATTCCAAACTTTAATAACTCAATTTTCTAAAAATGTAGAAAGTTGAATTTTAGTGTGTAGTAAGGTCTTTTACAAGGCAACATATCCACCAAATTTCATTAAAATAGGTATGTAATTTTCGAAGAAAAAAAAATTTTTTAAACGAAAAGAAATTTTCTCGGAAAACCTTATCCGATTTTCCTGACTAACGAACTCGTCTAAGGCATTAATAAAAGAAAGGCACTTGCCGAGTTTCATCGAAATCAGTTGCTTATTTTTTTAGTTATCGGTTGGATACAAAGCTCCTCTAAACAGTGCCTGTGCAGATATCTATAAAAGAGGGAGAGAGGTCACCAATGTAAACATATAAAAATTGAAACTGACCCCTAGAACCCATATCCGGGGTCAGTTTCAATTTTTATATGTTTACATTGGTGACCTCTCTCCCTCTTTTATAGATATCTGCACAGGCACTGCTTAGAGGAGTGGGTTCTAGGGGTCATAACTCGCGCTCATTTGAAAACATTTTTGCAAAGTCTCTCCATCGATACCTCTCTATTAGTCGATTTAAAAAAAATAAAAATGCACTAAAAGTGAAGGGCAGGCCTCTTTTTTCCCCGAAAATGTATTCCAAAAAAACCCACTTAGTAAACTAACTAAACTTAATAATTATTAACTACTATCCAAGTCTTCCTTAGTTAGTTAGTTATAGGTTATAGTAATTAAAAACTCCTTTCCTTTAACATAACAGACTTATACTCATTCATTAAACGAAAAATCCATACGTCTATTTTTGATAGAGAACATGTAAACAACAACGAAATGATCTAATTAAAACCAATCCGACGCGAAGCACTACACGAAAATTACTACACACGCTCTGCGAAAAGTGCACTGCAAACTGCAAGTGTGGAATTTTAAAGCGCACAACCAGATTGCTTATTCGGTCATTTTAGACGAAGATAGTCGATCATTTCGCATTGAAGTATCGTATTTCCTCAGAGCGCCGAAAAATACACACCGCCGCATGACTGATGTATATGGATATGGATGTATATAACGTCTGCAACCATTAACACTATACTTATCCTCATTCTGTATTAATGGCTGCCGACTCTGCGATCCTCGATCCTCGATATGCTAATTTTGTTTGTTGAATGCAGGAGGTAAAAAAGTAAATAAAAATTTATTGAAATATAGCATAGCAAAAATATTATTTTTGCCACGGCAGGCGGCAGTGCGCGCGCACGGGCGCACTTATTGTGTAGTCGCCCCTGATCCTTCTCCTTAATGAAAATAATATACCTAATTATTGAGTACTCACATCACAAAACCTGCCGGCGATATTAATTATGCTGATTTCTCTATGAAATATGCTAGCAATGTAATTTGTGAAACACCAGTAGTTTTGCTCTAACACCATTCCTTAAATGTTCTGTAAGCTCGTTTATAGCGCTCCTTCGACTTTCGACTTTTCGGGTAATAAGCTGTCGCAGGCAGCACTGAAACAGAAGCCTTTCTTGTTTGAAAGTGTCCTATTTCCAAACAATAATTCAGAAAGAGCAAAATTACACGTTTTATGTTAGCGTCGTTTGTGAGCAACGTCATGGTAACTACAAAAACGACACAATCAACGTGACTTCCATCGATGTCAAAGTAAATTACTTAGTAGATTTCAAAAGAATGTTCGGGACGCAGCAAGTGCATTATAGTAGTGAATTTTCATAAGAATTGTACACTATTAGTAAGGTATATTATTAAAAGTAATTCTTTAAATTTAAATGAACCTGGGAGACCGGTTTTAGAGGTCCCAGTTAGCGATTATTTGAAGAAGTTTCTATTTTCTATGGAGCTAGAAAATTATAGTTCGGTAGAGATATATGTACTGCAAGTCTCTTTCAAAAAATTGAGTTACAAATGTCATTAAAATAACAAAAGTTTTCTAGAAAACAATTAATTATTTACAACGGGAATGTACCTGCCAAATCAAAAATATGGTAGGTATTTTTCCTTTTAATTGCTTGGATAGTTTTGTTTTAGTCAACCCAATCGAACTAGTTTATGCAAACAAAACAACAAAAAGTGTTTTTTAAAACCAACTTGTAGTTATCCGCGAAGCTCATTATGTTATTTTTCTTTAATTTAGTACCTAGGCTGCGTTTATATAGGTACTACTATGAATATTTTGACGAAAATAATAATAATATTTATTTGGTCCTTTAGTTACAATTATTGTAAATCGGACAAGTCAAAAAACTTACAAGATAAAAACTTACAGGATAAAAAAATTTTTAAAAAACGTATCACAACTTATCAAAGATACGTGCCCAAAAATCTAAAATCTAACGAGCTTCACATCACAACAAAAAACATACGTTTACAGTGCAGCTTCACAAAATTCACTCAAACTATAAAAACTATTAGTAATTAAAGCAACCTTCAGTTGCTTTCTAAATTTTTGTGTACCATTTGTGTTCTTCAGAGAACGAAGGCTGGTTGTACAAAAAGCAACCCGCATAACATGGAGACTTTTTAAAAAAGAATGGTGACATTTATTCAGGTGAAAAGTATCTTTTTCCACGAGTGTTGTACCCATGAAAATCCGAACAGGTGGAACAAATAAACTGATGTTAACGTCATAATGTTATTTTTCTTAAAGATGTCACGACAAGAGTGCCCATAAGGTAGATTGTATATTAATCTCAGGATTCGTTTCTGTAGCACAAATATTCTATGACAGTCCCAAGATTGGCCCCAGATAACGATACCGTAACTCAGATGTGAATAGACAGCCAGACTTTTAGCAGATGTTCCGAGCTTAAGGAATCTTTAAGCATCAAAATTGCATAAAATGCGGAATTTAATTTCTTGCACACGTGATCGAGTTGGTCTATATATTTATATAACAGGCTACTGTCAATTCTAACACCCAAAAATGTTGTCACCTTTTTGAATTGCACCGCATTTCCGTTCACCAAAATAGTGCTGTCGCACATCCTCTCTCTTCGGTGGCAGTTATGCATTTCAAGAGAAAAAGTCTTGTCATAGTTTAAAATTAGTCGATTTCTATAACATCATTCATCAAAAGATTGTGCTACTGATTTTAATTTTAATTCAGTTTCCTTCACCGTCTTGCCGTAGACAACAATAGAAGTGCCATCGGCGTACATGAAGACTTTTCCGTCTTGTAGAAATTGCGGCAAATCGTTTACATAGATTGTAAACATAGAGTGTAAACAAAAATTCGTTACCGTAACACACTTGCTGTACCTAAACCGTTTACAACATTTATTTACTATTGCTATATCCATACTATTTGAAAATGAAATAAATAAATATAAACAATAAAAAAATTTGAAATTCAAATTTTAATAATTTAAACTAAACATATGTTTATAGGTATTGATTAAACTACTGCATGATATTATGTAGTTTCATTTACCTCAAATTTTCCATATGCGACATGAAGAGTAAATAATAACGAAAATGCACTAAAAACTAAAAGTAAACAATAGGTATCTTATTCTCAGATTCTAAAGTATTAGCTGAGTCTTATTATTTGTTTATGACGTATGTAAACAAAGAAGAAGAATATAACCTCGAATTCGACTCCCATCCCCCCACTGACAGTTTGCAAAATAACAAATGACAATGACAAATAGCTAACTGGCGTTGTCAGATTTAACTAGGAGAAGGCGATGGGTTTTAAATACCTTGAAGAATGGGAAGCTCAATATGTATAGATAATAAGACGTATTTCTAGATTGCCTTTAACAAATTGAATCACTTTCAATAAATTTTTTATTTATTACTATATATTTTTCTGATATCTTCAAATCCAGATGACAGTTTTGGCAAATGGCAACTCCGCTGATTGTTTATTGTAACATTTTTTGTAGCCTGTTCGTTTGAAGTTTAATTTGAAGCATATGTTTGCAATAGCAGCCTAACCCTGATATATCTGTCTGACCTTGTCTAACACTATAGGCACCTATTCAGAGGTAATTTCAGGTTATATGGTAAATTATTTATTTTTTATTTGGTTATAGGTCAGAATTTACTAAACCGATTAAGTCCAAATTAGGTAGAGATGACAACTGATACGATATCTACGCGCCTGTAAAGTTTTAGTTTCATACTTCTAGTCATTTAAAAGATATTGCGTTTTTAAACAGTTTTTCGCATTTTTTCTGAAAGTATGTGAATGTGAAAACTGTCTCACAAACTCATCTAAGCTATTAACAAAATGAAGTGAATTGCCAAATTTTGTTTCGATTGGTGAAGTATTTTTTGAGTTATCGGTTGGATATATATATATATATATATATATATATATATATATATATATATATATATATATATATATATATATATATATATATATATATAAACTTTTCAACTGACCTTGGATTTGGGTTCTAGTGGCCCTAATTCTCGCTCATTTGAAGAAAATTTTCAAAAATGTTACCATCGATACCTCTCTATTAGTGAATGTTCTTAATAAAAATTCACCAAAACATTGGTAAAGAAAGGTTAAAAAATAAAATTCGTGACGCAGCAAGTGCGTTATGGTAGTGAATTTTTATTAAATGCTTCAAACTTGAATAACTCAATTTTCTCTAAACTTAGAAAGTTTAATTTTGGTATGTAGTAAGGTCTTTGCTAAGGCAAGATATGCACCAAATTTCATTAAAATAACTTTGTAAGATTCGGAGAAAACAACTTGTTCGAAAGAAAATTCAAAATTTGTTTACCTCAATTTTCTATAAACTTACAAAGTTTAATTTTGGTACGTAGTAATCTCCCAAGGCAACATATATAGTAAGTTTCATTAAAACCGCTTTGTAATTTTCGGAGAAAAAAATTATTTAGAAAGGAAACTCAAAATTATTCCGGAAAACCCTGTCCGATTTTCCTGACCAACGAACTCATCCAAGCCATTAATAAAAAAAAGGCACTTGCCGAGTTTCATCGAAATCGGTTGGGGTCCTAGTTTGCGCTCATTTGAAAAATTTTTTGCAAAGTCTCACCATCGATACCTCTCTATTAGTGATTTTTTTTAAATAAAAATTTACTAAAATCAAGAACTGTGAGGACAGACAAAATATTATGCGCCACGCAAAATATTGTAATAAAAACTAGAGAATTATTATAGCTATTCGTTCACAACATTTACAATGAAACTTTTTCTTTTAACCTCGTATATGCACTCAGCTGTGGGTAATTCTATTACCACATCCTTGTATTAGACTATTAAAAGTTAAGAGTTGTAAAACTTGTTTTAGGGTAATATTGCCTATTCACCGATATCTGTGATAGCTGCAGGTATCCATATAATATGGGGAGACAAAAGGTCTTGATTCGTTAACACCGCAAGCACAAATCCAATTTTGCGGCTGAGCCTATCAACCGTGTGATCCAATAAAAAGATTTTCACGAGCTGGTTTAGTTTGTATTGAATTCTGCACCCTCCTTGCAAAGATCTTGTTTTTGTGTGAACAGGAGAAACAATTCGCATCAGCATGTTCGGGAAAAACAGCACACTTTCAGCTCTTATACGGTTTGCCTTTCTTTTTTTCTCTGTCTCGCTCTCTCTGTTTTTATATGCATAAGGGACCAGCTGCGTATTTTCCCATGCCATATTACCGAGTTTAAAAAACTGGGCAGGCGTTAAAGTAAATGTTCTTTCTTTCTAAATAAATAAAGGGAATATGGATGTCAGATAAATAAAAATTTGTATAACGTACAAGGTACAAGGGACTAAATAAAAGTCGTCCATGGAAAATGATATGTTATTTTGAAGCTGCACGCAAGCTTAATAACTTAGACAACTAAAACTACAGCTCTAACACTTTTACACAACAGTAATAACTAATTAAAAAATTAATAAACAAATGAATAAATAGGGCGGAGATTTTCGCCATTAAAATTTGTATGTGCGTTGATTACGTTGACACTAGACAATAAAAAGACAGAGTTTCAGTTTATAAAGTTTATCATAAAATCAATAAATCAAAAGAATATAAATGAGTTTACAAATTTAAAAGTAAATGATAATCAATGGTGTATGTTGTGTATAGGGGTTATGGTTCTGAGGAGTATACTACCACCTGTTTTTTTTTTTTAATTTCAACAACACACCCCGAGGGCTTACAGCCTAAATACTATCGTATCGTGTGTGTTGACAAGGAGGAAAGAGGCAACTTGTTAATTCAGGACTTGAAGGTTTGGAGGTTCGGAAGAGAAGGAAAAACATGTGCCGTCAAGGAATTCCACAACTTGGAAGTCCTCAGGACAAAAGAGCGGGCATAACAAGATGTTCTATACTAAGTGAGTGGTGAACGTGTCGTCACCTAGTTCGGAACCAAGTACTATGTTGTCACGCCCGCTCCAAATAACACAGAGTGTTAAAAATAGAGAACGGTATACAACTAACTAACAATTTAAAAAATTGTTAGTCCTGGCCCATTTCTACCCCAATATAGGGACAAAGTATGTAAGACTAGATGCATAATCGCAACAATTAGAACCGTAGACCGGTTTCGCTCTCATTAGAGCTCTTCAGTACGGCATACTAATTGCAGCAAAAATGCACCAAAAATAACACGGCTATCGTATAGCCAGTCTTAAAACACTGAGTGGTGAACGTGTCGCCATTGGAGCGGGCGTGACAACATAGTACTTGGTTCCGAACTAGGTGGCGACACGTTCACCACTCACTTAGTGTTTTAAGACTGCCTATACGATAGCCGTGTTATTTTTGGTGCATTTTTGCTGCATTAGTATGCCGTACTGAAGAGCTCTAATGAGAGCGAAACCGGTCTACGGTTCTAATTGTTGCGAGAATGCATCTAGTCTTACATACTTTGTCCCTATATTGGGGTAGAAATGGGCCAGGACTAACAATTTTTTAAATTGTTAGTTAGTTGTATACCGTTCTCTATTTTTAACACTCTGTGTTATTTGGAGCGGGCGTGACAACATAGTACTTGGTTCCGAACTAGGTGGCGACACGTTCACCACTCACTTAGTGTTTTAAGACTGGCTATACGATAGCCGTGTTATTTTTGGTGCATTTTTGCTTCAATTAGTATGCCGTACTGAAGAGCTCTAATGAGAGCGAAACCGGTCTACGGTTCTAATTGTTGCGAGAATGCATCTAGTCTTACAAGATGTTCTATATCTGGTGACGTGGATAGTAAAAGGGTTCATTCGCTCTGTTCCCCTGGTAGATCTGTTGGGGGCAGCAGGTGGGGGAACTATGGAGGAAAGCTCCTTTGAGCAGTGCCCGTGCAGATATCTATAAAAGAGAGAGAGAGAGGTCACCAACGGCACGTCGGTGGGCAAGGGATGCCAGCCTTTGGGTGAGGGTAGGGTCACCGATGAGACGTATAGCTCTCTTTTGAAGGGAGTCCAGGATACCGAGTGTAGAAACGGCAGCTGCACCCCAGACGTGGGAGCAGTATTCGAGGTTTGGCCTTATTTGTGAAGTATATAAGGTATAGAGATTAGCTGGTGAAAAGTATTTGCGAGCCCGGAAAAGGAAACCTAATTTCTTAGCAGCCGCTTCTGCAATTGATGTGACATGTTGGTGCCAATTAAGATTTCGATCCACAGAAATGCCAACAAGAGAAAAGTACTCATTACTTTGAATAACTTGGTTGTTCATTGTGATGGGTCTAGGGCTGGTGTATCTCTTATGAGAAAGCAAGCAAGACTGATATTTGGTGGGGTTGAATTGTACAAGATTTCTACTTCCCCAGTCTAATATTTTTTGGAGATCCACGGAGACAGAACCCTCCATGAGTCTGCGATCCTCATATAATTGGGCTAAAGAGACAGGCTTAGAATATTGTATATTTGAACGAAGGGTGCTGTCGTCCGCGTAACTGTGAACTGGGTTGGATGTGCTAGAGATGAGGTCATTGATGTGGAGAAGAAACAAAGTAGGAACTAAAGCTGAACCTTGAGGAACCCCTGCATTAATTGGATACAGTTTAGAGGAATGGTCATCCACGACAACAGAAATGCTCGTGTTGGAGAGGAAATTTGCTGTCCAGGTACAAAGTTTTGGTGGTAGGCCATAGGCCGGAAGTTTATTAAGCAGCGCTGCGTGCCAGACCTGGTCGAATGCTTTGGATACGTCTAGAGCAACAAACTGGGATTCACCGTGTAGTCCCATAGACTTGTTCCAAGAATAAGTGACAAAGGAAAGGAGGTCGGCAGTCGATCTGCGCTGACGGAATCCATACTGCCTGTCGGTGTACCTCAGGGGTCAAATCTGGGACCTCTTCTGTTTCTAATATTTATCAACTACCTGCCACATGATCTTCGCGTGATCGACTCCTCTTTGCGGATGACTTCAAATTGTATGCACGGATTGGTTCTGTTCAAGATTGCTGTGCCCTTCAGGCGAATATTAAGAGGGTATATGCATGGTGTCATCGGAATCTACTTAGCATGAACATCTCTAAGTGCAAGGTAATGAGTTTTGCTAGGAAAAAATCCCACCTTTTTGCCTAATTGTACTTAGATGTCATTATTCGACGTTGCAGCGACACAATGAAAGATTTGATGGGTGTATTCGATCAACAGCTTTCCTTTCATTACCACGTTTCGCAGAAAGTTTTGTCAGCTCTAGGCATGCTTGGCATTTTGATAAGCAATTGTAGTAACTTTGTCAATTTGCAGGCTCAAAAAACATCATACTATGCTTACATTAGGTTGAGGCCTAAGTATTGTTGTCTGGTGTGGAGCCCATATTATACCCGTTATGTGTCCAGCCTGGAGACAGTTCAACGAAAGTTTCTCAAGTACCTCTATTTCAAAGTTAATGGTTCGTACCCGTTTCAAGGTATTGAGCAATAAAACTTTCTAGTATATTTTGATAAAATGTCATTACTTAGTCGCAGAGTAACTCTGTCACTAAAGTTCTTATACAGTCTGCTACATAACAAGGTAGATTCTCTAAACATTTCGACATTAACTTCCTGGTACCTCGGCAAAATGCTCGTTCATCTTTTTTATTTTACTGTCCTCAGGCTAGGTCCAATTAAATAATAGGCTTCCCCGTGTATTTCATTTTAACGAACCTTAATAGGATCCGCCAAAGCTGTCACATAAACGCGGACTCTTTACATCACATCTTGTCTTTTTATCACATTTGTTTAGGGTTTTTGGGAATAAACATTATATTTTGTTATTTAGTCTCTGTACCTTTTGTATAAAACCAATGTTTTTGTATTTTTATTGTTATATTTTTTGTTAATTATGCCTAATTATTGTATATTCTATTCTGATGATATTGCATTATTTTAAATGTCCTATAAAAGAAAGTTGCTTCTGTTGAGCATTTAAATAAATAAATAAATATGTAAGTCGGTGCACCGGCACACTTCTCTATTCAAGTGCGAAATTACCTAAATGAAAGCTATCTTCAAAAATTTAAACCATGTGGCAGCCCGATACTTTGGCTAGCTCGTAAACCCGATTTTCACTCACTGGAACTTTTTGGGGTTACCTTAGGTTAGGTTAAATTGTAAGTGGGCCATAACGGTCCCTCCACTGCGACTTTAAGGTCTATTGTGGCTCATTCGATCAACAATGCCAGCTTCCTGCAGAGGTCGATAATCTTTGTGGGTGAAAGTTGATCCAGATATTCTGGTGCAATTGTCTTGCCAAAGAGCAGGTGTCTTGTCCTGTCCGGCGTCGAACAAGAAACACAGCACGTGCTCTGCTGTTTCGTCACTTTCCATACACAGCCGGCGCTCAGTTTCCTGACCGACGCCAATTCGGTGCATGTGGTAACGCAAGCGGCAGTGTCCTGTATACAGGCTGACCAGAGTATTCAGTTGTTGTCTGTTTAGCTTTAGAAGTTTTTTAGCCCTTGACTCTGACAGGTCATCTTTGAAAGTGTTAGAGTGAGCTAATTCTAGCAGATTCTGCCATTGCTGGATTGTCATTTTATCTGTCCAGGTCCTTAAGGTCCGTTTTGTTCTGCATGATGATATCTCCAGCACATGTGCTGGTACGATTAAGTCCTCCTGTGAACCACCCCTGGCAAGCGCGTCGGCCGCTACATTGCCATCATGGTCCGAGTGACTCAGTATCCAGACCAGCGACACTTCATTGCAGCTGCCCAGTTCGTTAGGGGTAGATTTACAGCTCCATATTGCAACGGTAGGAACCAAGTGCTTTTATTTCAGCTTGGCTATCTGAGTATATTTTTATCGATTTGTGTGTGCACTGGTTTTGTATATTTTCTCTTGAACACACCTCGATAGCATACACTTCTGCCTGGTGTATGGTTGCGTAGTTTCCGAGGCTAGTTGATAATCTAGCATCGGTGTTGCTCCCATATTCGCCGGCTACTGCCCCCCTATCGGTTTTGGAGCAGTTAGTATACCAGCAGAGATCGGCCCTCAATAGGGTTGCTTGGTTTCGTTCCCAGTCCTCCCTCTCCGGAAGGATGGTCTTGAAAGACAGATCTCTACTGATCTTTGTAGGCATCAAGTCTGAGATCATTCCCAGAACCTCATGACTCTCAGTGTCATTGAGGAGTCCGGAACCCCTCCCCCAGACTGATTTCCTTCGGCATGCTGTCGGCCGTTTATTTGAATCTGTAGGTTGTCCACCTAGCCTCCCTCTCCAATCAAATGTGAAAAGGTGGAATGTTTAGGAGGACCTCCAGAACGGCTGATGGAGCGGCGCTTATCGCGCCCGTTATCATCAGACAAGCTTGTCTCCGTAGCTGAACCAGTTTGGCCCTCTCGGTACCACGAAGAGTTTTATGCCACCATACTATGGCTCCGTGTGTTATCATCGGTCTGATAACCACTAGATAGAGCCAGTACATCTGTTGGGGGCTTGTTCCCCAGTTATTTCCACAGATTTTTCGGCATCTCCACAGGGACAATTGGGCCCTGCGGATTACATTCTCTAACTGTACATTCTAGTTGAGTTTCTTATCTAGGGTAACCCCCAGATATTTCGCTTGTACCATAAATTGAATCGTTTCCCTCATAAGGATAGGTGGTTTTAATTTGTCCAACGTTCTTCTTCTGGTAAATGGAACAATAATGGGTTTGCGGGGGTTCACAGACATCTGTTCTCTCCGGCACCAATCGTTCACTACATTTAGTGCTTCTTGGAGAGTAATTGCAAGTTCCTCTTCAAATTTACCTTTAACCATATCATCCACATACGCCTGGACCTCCAACAACCCCAGGATAACCAGCAAATCGTCCACAAAGAGAGACCAAACCAGGGTGGATAATACTCCCTCCTGCGGGCACCCGCTCGCACTCCTGAAGCTGACCACCTCCCCTTGCAACGAGGTAATAACGACACCTAACTATGTACCAAAATTCAGATTTCTAGGTTTACAGAAAATTGAGCTATTCAAATTTGAAATATTTATTTTTAATATCACCACATTTCATTGACAAAGGCAAACCTGGCTTATACGTATATGAATTCTAGTATGTCTGAGCCGTTGCCAGGCTACGGAACATTTGATATTATTGCGCAAGTCTGTTACACGCTGTAGCTGACGTTTATCGTATGGGTATTAGATTGTTTATCTGTTTCAGTTAACAAATTATTTGTGTTATTTGGGAATTTTTATATACAAGTGCAAATTATTCCTTTACGATTTTATAAATGTTAGTGGGTGGACTAAACAGTGCTTGTTATGTTTTATCAACACACATAAAGGATCGAAGTTTTACAAAAAGGGCTGATATGCAACAGGTTAGTTATTTTCTCTCTGATGCTTTGGCGGTAGTTTTAGTTAAGTTTATGGTTTAACGGTCTATAATTTTTAGCTAATTTTCGTACAAAACAATTTATCAATGAGGAGACCGCGACTTTAGAAATTTAAAAAGATTTCTCAAAATGAGCGCAAACTAGGCCCCCTAGAATTCATATCCGGGTTTACGTTCAGTTTTTATCTGTTTACATATATACAGGGTGACGCATTTCTACGGTAAAGCTCAATATAATTATTATTATACAAGAGACGAGCAAAAATTGTATAGGTTAATTATAGGGTGTCTTGAGCTGCATCTTATAAAATTATCTTGACAATCACTGGCTGGTCCATAAGTCGTTTGTGATCCCTAAAATATTTTTTCCGAACAGCCTTATTTTATTGCATTTTTTATCGAAATCTGTTTGTAAGAAAAAAAAATCAAGACGCAGTAAATGCGTTTTGGTAGCAAATTTTCATTAAATGCTTCAAATTTCAATAACTCAATTTGCTATTAACCTACGGTTTGTTGGCTAGGAAACCAACATTTAAAGTTTATTGTCGGAACATTTTTGTACATTTTCAAGCAGTAAGTTCTTTTGATAAAATGTGGCACATTATTTCTACTATATAGGTTATACCGGTAACCAAATTGATTGCATTAAAAAGACATATTTGCCATTCAAAGCATTTTAATAAAAATTCACTGCCATAACGCACCTGCTGCGTCCAGACTTTTATATTATTAATAGATTTAATTTCGCCAATAGCGTATTTATAATTTATTTTTATATTCATCCTATATTGATTCCTAATATTGACCAATAATGAAAAGCAAGTGCGTTATGGTAGCGAATTTTCGTAAAAATATTTTTAATGTCAAATATATATTGTTTTTAAAAAGAAAATTGGCTGGCAGTATAACCTATATAGGAGTAATAATGTATCATATTTTATTAAAATAACTTTGTTGTTTCAAAACGCACAAACATTTTCCGAAAATAAACTTCAAAAGTTCCAGAGGAAACTGGTCTGTTTTTCCTGGCCAACTAACCTCTTTAAGCTATTTACACACCTGTCAAGATATAATTATTGACAAACAGCTTTATCACCCAAGTAGAACACAGAAAAACTTACTAAACATTTATTATTAATTACCAAAATTTCACAAAAATGTTACAAAAAATGATTTCTACGGAAACACTAAAAACATTAGACTTTTCAAATTCAGCCACTAATTGAGAGAGCCTGTATACGGCAGCTCGTTTATTTCGACGAGTAATACAAACCAAAAGCTGTCTGAATGCATCATTTCCATGGTACATTTCTATTGGTACAAATGCCTTTTTAAAATTTGTGATATGTGTTTGTGCCATGTGCCAAAAACGTTAAAAGTTGCAAAACAATTGAAATAACTCAAAAACGATGACCGAAAGCAAACTTTTGTCTTTACAAACATGCATTGTAATTCAATGGAAAATGCAAACATGCAATAACATAAGGGGTGTTCTATTAAAAAAAGAAATTGTGTATAACCGACAACTTATGGGCCAACCTGTGATTATCAAAATAATTTTATAAGTTGCAGCTCAAACACCCTGTAATTAACGTATACAATTTTTGCTCATATCTTGTATATAAACAAAAATATTGAGTTTTACCGTAAAAATGCATCATATATGTGTACACAGACAAAAACTGAAACTTATCCAGTATATGGGTTTTAGGGGTTCTAGTTCGCGCTCATTTGAAGAAATCTTTTCAAAAGTCTACGAAAATTTGCTAAAATATAGACTATTAAACCATAAACTCTATAGCTGAAACTACTGCCAAAGCGTCAGAAAGGGGGTCTATTTGAAATGGATTTTCCGATAATATTTTAGTAAAATGAAGCTGAAACTTAAGGCTTTGTAAAACACATTTATTATGACATTTATTCTACACAGTACGTATTTCTTTCAGATTATTTGTCTCAAAATTGCAAATTTTAACGTTTCAAATCGCGACTTTGACGTTTTAAGGAGACAAATTATCAAATTTGAAAAACATTTTTCTGCTACTTCTTGATCTTTTTGCGTCAAGAAAAGTTAACCGTTGTACGTAATATTCAATTAGCTTTGTTAACCACACAAAATATTTTCTTCTTGTGCTTTCCTTTGATCACCAGTGGCACCCAAAGTTTTTTCTTTGGATGCCTATAACTTTTTCCTTTCAATGTGGAGATCTAAGTTGCGGCACGTGGAGTAAGTTTGATAGTAGAAACGTATATGCCAAATTTGGTTGCCACAGCTCTGTTATATTCGGAGATACAAAAATTTTCCGAAAGAAGACCCAAAATTTTCCCGGAAAAACTAGTATAATTTTCCTGGCTAACGAACTTGTCCAAGCCACTTAAAAAGAAAGATACCTATCAAATTTCATTAAAATCGGTCCATTATTTTTTGAATTATCGGTGTGATATATACAGGGTAATTCTTTACGAGTTCCTATTAGACGTTTTGGAGAAACTAGACTGATTTAGATTCTGAAAATTTGTAGTATGATGTTTACCAATATGTCCAATCCACCTAAAATATTTGGAACATCTCGTGACTTCTGGTTATACCGGAAGTGGACACTAACTCGCTTATTTTAAATAGAATGCCCTGTATATTATTACAGATTCAGATACATCTGATATGGGCGATTCTCCCAATATACAATTTTGCTACTTTATACTGAGTGTTTCACGAGATATGGCCGTTTTTATTACAAAAATATGTCCCTTTCAACGCCCTGTATCTTATTAATAGATGCAGATTAGAAGTTCTTTGTTATGCATAATTTTTTTCATTATTGTGTATTTTAACTTAGTATACACAATCTTCCGACAAATTGATTGTTGTCTACGGGGTGATTAAAAACGCATATGCGCAGATATCTCATTTTTTTCAAATGGATCATCCTGTATATTATAATGCCATTGGCAAGATAATTTAATACTCTTCGAATTTTGTTAATCATTACCTATACCCAAACCGTACGGTTTTTGAGATATTCAGCTTCGAAATATGCAAGATAGGTATGTATTATGATTCCTGTAGAGTGTCATGGAATTAAATTTTCAGTTTGACAGTTGTGTTTTGAGTTGAGTAATACAACTAAGTGAGCTTTACTTATCTGCACAAAAATTCAGTTCGATCCAAAAAAACAATATGATGTACTCAAATTGGGATTTTATCAATCTGCTACTAATTCACGGAGAATGCCGCCGGATGTCAGCAAGAACCTGTCGTGTATTTGCAGAACGATATCCAGATTTACCTCCACCTTCCCATAAAACTATTGATGCCGTTATTAGAGACTTACAACAACATGGATCATTTACAGCAAAAAATGTCAGAGCAAAACGTGAAGTTGATAATGAAGAGAATGAGGTGAATGTTTTAGCGTCACTTGCGACTCTCATTTTCAACGATTCAAAGAATTTTGAAAAAACATAAATGGAGACCTTACTGCTACAGCACATACATGCCCTGGTAAGCACTGATTTGGAAAAAAGAGTCAACTTTTGTGAATGGCTTATAATGCAGAAAGATTAGGATGAGAATTTTTTGAATAATGTCATTTGGGTTGATGAGGCGAAATTCACGAATAACGGAATGTTCAATAGACACAACTGTCACTACTGGTCTTGCGAAAATCTTCATGTAACTTGGCGAAGAGGATTTCAAAATAGGTGGTCATTTAATGTATTCTGTGCAATAAAAGGTACGTAGACATGAAAGTTTTATTTCAAACTATTTTCCAACAGACTAAGTAAGACTCAGTAAGAAGTACGGCTTACTTATTTTCTTAAATTCTGATTCCGTATTGTGAAATTCAAGGTAACACAGCCCACTCGTTATTATTATAATTTGTTATTATTTCCAGGTGATCAAATTTTATGTGTCCACTTCTATGACGAGAATCTTACTGGGGGATGTTATTTAGAAATATTGAGGACCGTCATTCAACCACAATTAGCTGGAATGTCAGACGAGGAAAGGAATCAGACATGGTACCAGCAAGATGGCGCGTCACCGCACAGTACCAGAGCTGTGAACACTGGAACGAATGTTTTCTGGCATGTGGATAGCAAATAGAGGTCCTTACGTCTGGCCCCCACGTTCTCCGGACTTTTCACCCCTAGACTACTCCATTTTGGGATTCATAAAGAATGTAGTGTATGGACACCCGGTTACGACTAAGGAAGACATGATCAGACAAATTCGAGATGCTTTTGCGTTGCTGACATCAAACCAGATGGAGCAGGCCATCGCTGAAACAGTTCAGCAAGCAAATAGGTGTTTGCAACAGCAGAGGGATGTCTTCGAGCATTTATTATAATATGTATACATATAATTTTCTCATATTTCAGTGTGCAATTGTTTAAATTTTATTTTTAATTTGTTTCGTTGTTTAGTTCAGTTAGTTAGTTTGTTTGTTGACGTAACTGGTTCACAGTGTGGTAAGTTTCTAATAACAGCATCAACAGTTTCATGGAAAGGTGTAGGCAAGTCTACATATGGTTCTGCAAATACACATGTTCTTGCTAACATTCGTCAGAATGCTTCGTGAACTAGTAGTAGATTAATAAAATCCCAATTTGAGTACATCATATTGGTTTTTTTTTGAGATCAAACTGAATTTTTGTGCAGAGAAGTAAAGTTCACTTAGTTGTATTACTCAACTTAAAACATAACTGTCAAACTGAAAATTTAGTTACTGTATGCTATTTTCCATGACACTCTACAGGAATCATAATACATACCTATATTGCATATTTCGAAGCTGAATATCTCAAAAACCGTACGGTTTGGGTATAGGTAATGATTAACAAAATTCGAAGAGTATTAAATTATCTTGCCAATGGCATTATAATATACAGGGTGATCCATTTGAAAAAAATGAAATATCTGCGCATATGCGTTTTTAATCACCCCGTAGACAACAATCAATTTGTCGGAAGATTGTGTATACTAAGTTAAAATATACAATAATGAAAAAACTTATGGATAACAAAGAACTTCCAATTTGCATCCATTAATAAGATACAGGGCGTTGAAGGGGACATATTTTTGTAATAAAAACGGCCATATCTCGTGAAACATTCAGTATAAAGTAGGAAAACTGTATATTGGGAGAATCGTCAAGAACAGCTGTATCCGAATCTGTAATAATATACAGGGCGTTCGATTTAAAATAAGCGAGTTAGTGTCCACTTTCGGTATAACCGGAAGTCGCGGGATGTTCTAAATATTTTAGATAGATTGGACATATTGGTAAACCTCATACTTGGTTCCGAACTAGGTGGCGACACGTTCGCCCCTCACTTAGTGTTTTAAGACTGGCTATACGATAGCCGTGTTATTTTTGGTGCATTTTTGCTGCAATTAGTATGCCGTACTGAAGAGCTCTAATGAGAGCGAAACCGGTCTACGGTTCTAATTGTTGCGAGAATGCATCTAGTCTTACATACTTTGTCCCTATATTGGGGTAGAAATGGGCCAGGGCTAACAATTTTTTTAAATTGTTAGTTAGTTGTATACCGTCTCTATTTTTAATACTCTGTGTTATTTGGAGCTGGCGTGACAACATAGTACTTGGTTCCGAACTAGGTGGCGACACGTTCGCCACTCACTTAGTGTTTTAAGACTGGCTATACGATAGCCGTGTTATTTTTGGTGCATTTTTGCTGAAATTAGTATGCCGTACTGAAGAGCTCTAATGAGAGCGAAACCGGTCTACGGTTCTAATTGTTGCGAGAATGCATCTAGTCTTACATACTTTGTCCCTATATTGGGGTAGAAATGGGCCAGGGCTAACAATTTTTTTAAATTGTTAGTTAGTTGTATACCGTCTCTATTTTTAATACTCTGTGTTATTTGGAGCGGGCGTGACAACATAGTACTTGGTTCCGAACTAGGTGGCGACACGTTCGCCACTCACTTAGTGTTTTAAGACTGGCTATACGATAGCCGTGTTATTTTTGGTGCATTTTTGCTGCAATTAGTATGCCCTACTGAAGAGCTCTAATGAGAGCGAAACCGGTCTACGGTTCTAATTGTTGCGAGAATGCATCTAGTCTTACATACTTTGTCCCTATATTGGGGTAGAAATGGGCCAGGGCTAACAATTTTTTTAAATTGTTAGTTAGTTGTATACCGTCTCTATTTTTAATACTCTGTGTTATTTGGAGCTGGCGTGACAACATAGTACTTGGTTCCGAACTAGGTGGCGACACGTTCGCCACTCACTTAGTGTTTTAAGACTGGCTATACGATAGCCGTGTTATTTTTGGTGCATTTTTGCTGAAATTAGTATGCCGTACTGAAGAGCTCTAATGAGAGCGAAACCGGTCTACGGTTCTAATTGTTGCGAGAATGCATCTAGTCTTACATACTTTGTCCCTATATTGGGGTAGAAATGGGCCAGGGCTAACAATTTTTTTAAATTGTTAGTTAGTTGTATACCGTCTCTATTTTTAATACTCTGTGTTATTTGGAGCGGGCGTGACAACATAGTACTTGGTTCCGAACTAGGTGGCGACACGTTCGCCACTCACTTAGTGTTTTAAGACTGGCTATACGATAGCCGTGTTATTTTTGGTGCATTTTTGCTGCAATTAGTATGCCCTACTGAAGAGCTCTAATGAGAGCGAAACCGGTCTACGGTTCTAATTGTTGCGAGAATGCATCTAGTCTTACATACTTTGTCCCTATATTGGGGTAGAAATGGGCCAGGGCTAACAATTTTTTTAAATTGTTAGTTAGTTGTATACCGTCTCTATTTTTAATATTCTGTGTTATTTGGAGCGGGCGTGACAACATAGTACTTGGTTCCGAACTAGGTGGCGACACGTTCGCCACTCACTTAGTGTTTTAAGACTGGCTATACGATAGCCGTGTTATTTTTGGTGCATTTTTGCTGCAATTAGTATGCCGTACTTAAGAGCTCTAATGAGAGCGAAACCGGTCTACGGTTCTAATTGTTGCGAGAATGCATCTAGTCTTACAAACCTCATACTACAAATGTTCAGAATCCAAGTCAGTCTAGTTTCTCCAAAACGTCTAATAGGAACTCGTAAAGAATCACCCTGTTTATATATATATATATATATATATATATATATATATATATATATATATATATATATATATATATATATATATATATATATATATATCGTTTTACGGAAAATTCGCTAAAAAATATATTGTTTCAATTTGACTACCTCAATATTTAGTTATATTGTTTTATAATATTAGGTAAATAAGTGGGGTTAAATATTGAAACATTATTGTAGCACTATATCAATTCAATATTTATTACAATATTTTGCCAATATGTAAAAATGTTCACATCTCATTATTGGTTAAATATGGCTGTTCAAATGTAGCCTATATAACCCTATATAACCTATGTATTACCAATATTGTATGAACATTGCTTGCTACATGATTAGATGCACCTAGTTGTACAATATCTTCTCAATCAGAATTTCAGATTGATATATTTAGTATGTATCTATAGATGCATCAACTAGGCTGCGACATGAATTACCCTGTATTTATTATTTATGAAATCCAAAGTGCTTTTGCCATGCGGCTTTGAGATACTTCACGAATAGCTAACTTAGAATTTATTTCTTTCATGAACTTGCACGCATGTTCGTAACAATTATTCCAATAAACCTTTGACGGCCCATTTGTTTGTGTTATTTGATACACTTGTCCCTGTATAGCAAGTGGATCTGTAAACATAGGAAAGTAAGCATACAGAAGCGGAGTTATGCACACATATATGACATACAGGCAGACAAACGAACTCACACACGCACAGGAAGAGATAGGAAGAGACACACATACACGCACATAGAAATAGGAAGTGAGGGACAAAGAGGTTTGATGGTCTAGGGACCGCAAGGGTTGGTGATGTGTACTCGGGGGCGGCAGACGATCAATACTATGCCTGTACACTCTCCCGCAAATCTCGCCCCCAAGAGACTTCTCTCCCGGACTGTACCTTCCTGCTCTATCACTCACTATCACTCACACTGGCTCGTTACATCTCTCTGATAAAAATTTCTCTCTTTTTTTCCTCCCTGTCCGAATCTACGTTTTATCCCTCTCTCACTTTCTCTTTCTTTATTTCTATCTCTGCTTCTCACTTGCTCCTTTTTCTCTGTGTTTCTGTTTCTTGCTGTTCGCTCTTATCCTGTTTTCTCTCTCAATATGCTTATGGACTGATATTTTATTAAATTTTATACGGATATTTCATAAGGATCAACTACATACGCCGTATGTTTGTATAAAACAAATTCACCTTTAATTTATTTTCAAAAAACACATATCAAGGCATCCAAAAATAAATAAATTTTAGTTTCTCAGGGTTTACATTTTTCAGTGTACACTATATCAACGCGAAAAAAAATTAAGACAGGTGTAAATTTATTAACGAGTCTGAAACGCTGCGTACATCGGTTAGACTTATGTGCCTAGGTAACACAGACTATACAGTGTGGAAGAGTCAAATGGAATAAATTCAGTCTCTCAATTATTGTGCAATATATATATATATATATATATATATATATATATATATATATATATATATATATATATATATATATATATATATAGATAGATAGATAATTTATTTTCGCCTTCTTGCCATAATACATGGATAAGCTCGTCACAATAGTTATAAAAAATATAACAAGAACACAAATATATAATACAGTACAGTATAAAAACAATTATGCTGTTTAGTTACAAAACAAAAACAAAGATAAAAGTGCACAATGTGAAAAACACAACGCTTGAAACAATGAGATAAAAACATCTGTATACACTTATATAGACCGCAATATAACAAAAATACACATGAACAATATTAAGCAACAAAACAATCAAGTACAAAAACATCAAAAAAGATTCCAGTTAAATCATCTGCCTCACAGAGCACAAAACAAACTCATCGACCGCATAAAATGATCGCTCACTTAAATATTTTTTTAGACCGGCTTTAAAAGTTCTTATGTTTCCAGTGGATTTTACACTTTCCGGAAGCAAATTGTACAAAACACTACCCGCATACACAGGGTATTTCTTGTACGCCATTCTTTGAAAATGGTTTAAATTAATGTGACTGCAGTGCCTAGTGGAATACGAATGATTGTCTGAATGTCTAGGCAACATATGTTTTTTGCCATGTATGAAACTCAGTACCTTATAAAGGTAAATTTCTACCAACGTCTTAACTTTCTTTTGCTTAAAAAGTTCTCGGCATGACTCAGAGTTGTGCATATCAAAAATTACCCTTAGTATTCTCTTTTGAAGCACAAAAACCCTGTTAACATCTATGGACTGACCCCAGACAACAATGCCGTATGACAGCAATGGATACACCTCCGAATAGTAGACAGAAAGCAAATGTTGGTCACTTAGAGAGTTCTTATATTGTATATCATAAAATACGCCGACTTAAGCCTGCCACAGACGTAATTAACATGCGACCTCCAGGACAAGTGCTGATCAACCGTGACCCCAAGGAACCTTCCCTCCGTAGCACAGCAGTGCATTCCATCCCCAAGTTGCAGAATGAGAGGCAGTCGGTGGCAACTCCTGAACTCTACGAACGATGTTTTATCATGGTTTATGATTAGGTGGTTTGCTTTGCACCACTCACCAAACTGTCGCATTAAGGTGTTTACCTTTTGACTTACCTCGTCACCATCATGACCAGACACAGCCACGGTTGTGTCGTCCGCGTACATGAACACCCTACCCACCTTTATGTAGTCGGGCAGGTCATTCACATACAAAACAAACAGCAACGGACCCAAAATACTACCCTGCGGAGTGCCCAAATTTATCTCATATGAATCCGAAAAAGTGCCCACAACCGAAACCACCATTCGTCTATCATTTAAAAATGACAAAAACCAGTCATTTGCTGGTCCACGTATACCCAGGCATCGCAATTTTTCGCCTACATAACCCGGATTAAGCGTGTCAAACGCGCGCGATAGGTCGAACATGACAGCTACCACGCGCATACCCTTATCTAAATCCTCGTGAAGATGTTGTATAAAATCACTAGTAGCTTCTTCCGTAGATAAACCACTCCGGAAACCATATTGACACTTGGTGACCAAACTATGTTTTCGTAGGAATATTTCAATTCTGTTGGCCATCGCTTTCTCCATTATCTTAGAAAACACGCTCAATATGGATATTTGCCTATAGTTTAGGATATTAAAACTATCTTCCTTTTTAGCAACCGGAACTACTTTTGCTTTCTTTAATTGCACAGGAAAACTGCCGCAAGTTATTGACAAATTCAATATGTCACAGATATAAGATGCTATTATCTTCGAGTACTGCTTTATAACCGAGATGGGCACCTCATCAATACCAGTAGACTTTTTCTTTTTCAGGTTCTTTATAACGTTTTCAATCTCCAGAGAAGTAAACGGGTACAAAAATAACGATTCCCTATTAACCAATGAAGTTGTACAAGAATTGCTGTTAGAGTTGTTAAAATGCAATCGTACCTGGTTTTGGGCGTCCTGTGAGAAAAAGTTACCAAATAGATTCCCTAAAATTTTTGGATTTTTGACTATTTTATCGTTATGTTCAATTATTATTGACTTATTTTTGCCACTTTTCTTCCCAGATTTATAATTAACAATTGACCAAAGCGTTCTTGTTTTGTTATCTGAATTTTGTATCAAGTTATGATAATAGTCCTGTTTTTCCTGCTGTATTTTCATGCTAAGTTGTTTTTTGTATTTTTTGTAATCATTTGTTACCTGGTCATCATTACAATTCTTTTTAATCCAGTTGAGAGTTTTCAAATTTTCGCAACATCTTCTTACCTCTGGAGAGGGTTTATATGTCAGTTTGTTGTGAGAGATTTGTTTTTGCTCAATCAACTCACATGGAAAGGCCTCGTCAAAAATGGTGTGGAATTGCAACCAAAACACTTCAAAGACCTGATCTATGTCATGCGTGTCTGATGGCAGACCAAGCTTAATTGGTCGCTCATCAAGGTATTGTCCAAATAGTTTCAGGTTATAACCTGAAAAACGTCTACATTTTACAAAAAATGGCTCGCTCGAAGTGCCCCGCTCCCAGTCACAACACTAAAAACTGCCTCCTGAGCACAATGGTCCGACAGCGCCGGATCGAACACTCTGGCCGTTGCAGAATCATTATTAGTTATAATGTAATGTAATATATATATATATATATATATATATATATATATATATATATATATATATATATATATATATATATATATATATATATATACAGGGTCATTAATGGTCAATGGTAGGTTAGACGTTTATGGAAAATGGGACATAGGATTAATCTGAAAATTTGGACACTGCCATAAATAGGCACGACCTGTCTTTCTAAAATATATTCATTTTGGCGGTGTTGCCGCTTATAGTCAAAAGTAGTAACAACTTTCCTATTTTTAATGGGACATCCTGTATATTATTTTATTTCTAGAATTTAAATTTCTTTATGATCGTTTTTTCTTAAAAGCTTCCTATACCTATCTACACCGGTTTTCGAGATAATACTTATTTAATTATTTTTTCTTAGAGAAATGGTACCACTAAAATTTTAATTTAGCTGCTATTTGAACCCATACAAAGCTGAAATTTCGGGCACAGTTTGCAAAAGTTTGGTGTTTAATAGTTGCCTAAATAAATTCATTTCATGTTATACAGGGCGGTTTAAAATTGATGATTTTAGCGTGACACATAAAAAAGGGAAAAACTTTATTTTTAGTGAATTTTCTTTAAAAAAATTCACTAATGAGGAGATCCCGACTTTTGAATTTTGAAAAAATTTCTTCAAATGGGCGCTAATTAGGCCCCCGAGAAAACATATCCGGGGTCAGTTTCAATTTTTATATGTTATATATATATATATATATATATATATATATATATATATATATATATATATATATATATATATATATATATATATATATATATATATATATATATATATATATATATATATATATATATATATATATATATATATATATATATATATATATATATATATATATATATATATATGTATCACACCGATAACTCAAAAAATAATGGGCCGATTTTGATTAAATTTGGTGAAAAAATTCCTTTTGCAAATGGCTTGGATAAGTTCGTTAGCCAGGAAAATCTGTTTAGGTTTTCCCGGAAAATTTTGTATTTTCTTTTGAAAAAAATTTATATCTCCGGAATTAACAAAGTAAGGGCAACCAGGTTTATATCCTTATGAGTAAGTTACCTACCAAAATTTAGCTATGTATCTCAAAAGACAAAAAAGTTATAAGCATTTAAAGAAAAATAAATTGGGGTTTTCCTTAAAACGTCAAAGTGGCGATTTAAAATGTCAAAATTGGCAAGATTTAGGCAAGTAACTTGAATCTAATACGGGCTATAGAAATAAAATGTCTCAAGAAGGATGTTTTACAAACCCTAAGGTCTTAGTTTCAACCGTCATTGTCCTTCATTTTACTAAAATATTTCCAGAAAATTCATTTCAAATAGACCCTTTCTCTGATGCTTGGCAGTATCCTTAGCTATAGAGTGTATCGTTTAATGGTATATAATTTTTGTCGAATTTTCGTAAAAAATCAATAAAGTTCAATATATCCGTTATTATATAAGATATGAAAAAAAAATGTATATATTAATTATAGGGTGTCTTGAGCTACATCTTAAAATAATATTTCTACAATCACAGGGTGGCCGATAAGTCGTTGGTAATACAAATTTCCTTTTTTTTAATCAAACACGCCTTATGTTATTGCATTTTTGCATTTTCCATCGAAATATGTTTGTAAGAAAAGAAATTATGGACGCAGCAAGTGCGTTATGGTAGCGAATTTTGATCAAATGTTTCATATTTGAACAGCTCAATTTGCTGTTAACCTATAAGGTTGACCAAGAAACGTGTTTTTTCGGGAACACTTTAAGTTTACTTTTGGAAGTTGTTGTACATTTTCACACAATAAAGTTATTTTGATGAAACATGCCACATTGTTTTTACTATATAGGTTATACTGGTAACCAAATTTGATGTCTGCTTTCTTAAAAAAACACATATATTTGTTATTAAAAACAATTTTTTGAAAATTCACTACCATAACGCACTTGCTGCGTCCAGAGTTTTTTTAAATAGGACAGCCTATATATTAGTTAAAATTCTTAAAGGTGATTAAGTTTCCTACAAGTTGATGTACCATAGTGTTATACCTAACTCGTCAAGTTTTCGAAATAATCGCAATAATTACTAAAAAACACATGATCTTCACATAATTTGTATTAGTTGGTCATGAAACGCCAAGTGATTTGACAATTGCTTAATTGTTTACTGTGTTTGACAAACGCCGAAGTTTTAAGATTCATTTGCTACTTTCCACTTAATATTTATTTGAAAACAAGTTAAGATGGAGCGAAATAATTACTCAAATGAAGTTTTGATGACACTATTTATTCTTCATGGACAATGTGACAAAATTGTAGCAAGAACATGTATGAAAATAAATGATGTGTATCCTGAATTGCAACCAATGAACGAAAGAAAGTTTAATCAAAACTTCATTTGAGTAATTATTTCGCTCCATCTTAACTTGTTTTCAAATAAATGTTAAGTGAAAAATAGCAAATGAATCTTAAAACTTCGGCGTCTGTCAAACACAGTAAACAATTAAGCAATTGTCAAATCACTTGGCGTTCCACGACCAACTAATTCAAATTATGTGAAGATCATGTGGTTTTTAGTAATTATTGCGATTATTTCGAAAACTTGACGAGTTAGGTATACCACTATGGTACATCAACTTGTAGGAAATTTAATCGCCTTTAAGAATTTTAACTAATATATAGGCTGTCCTATTTAAAAAAATAAAGTTTTTCCCTTTTTGATGTGTCACGCTAAAATCATCAATTTTAAACCGCCCTGTATAACAGAAATGAATTTATTTAGGCAACTATTAAACTCCAAACTTTTACAAACTGTGCCCGAAATTTCAGCTTTGCATTGGTTCAAATAGCAGCTAAATTAAAATTTTAGTGGTACCGTTTTTCTAAGAAAAAATAAATAAATAAGTATTATCTCGAAAACCGGTGCAGATAGGTATAGGAAGCTACTAGGAAAAAATGATCACAAAGAAATTTCAATTCTGAAAATAAAATAATATACAGAGTGTCCCATTAAAAATAAGAAAGTTGTTACTACTTTTGAGTATAAGCGGCAACACCGCCAAAATGAAAATATTTTAGAAAGACAGGTCGTACCTATTTATGACAGTATCCAAATTTGCAGATTAATCCTATGTTTCATTTTCCATAAACATCTAACCTACCATCGACCATCAATGGCCCTGTATATATATATATATATATATATATATATATATATATATATATATATATATATATATATATATATATATATATATATATATAAGGTGTGCCAAAAGTCGTAAATCAATCGTCACATGAAGATAGGCTAGCTCAAGCCCTTTCAGAAAAACCCTATATGACGGTTTTCAAGTTATTGGCAATCTTATGAAAAAAAATTAAAATTGTTAAATTTTGAGGTATTGTGAGACCTCCCCCACGACCCCCCTCCCCCCATACAGAAAAAAACATTTCCGCAATGTAATTTTTGTGCCTGTCAATGCTCGATAATAGCGTTATCGAACCAATCTGAAATATTTTGTATTATTCAGAAAATCTGAAGAAAAAAAAAAGAAAAATCGGACTGTTCTTCCCCAATTTTTTTAAATTTGGAATTATCCTCTGTACTGAAAAAAAATGTTAGTAAAATTTATTGGCTTATAATTTCAAAAATGTCCCTGTTTTATGAAGATTCTAAAGTGGTATAAAACATTATCAATATCTCTTAAAAGTAATTCACTGTCAACGATTGAAAGTAAGTTTGGAAATGAAATCAGGTAGCTGATAAATAAAAATAAACAACACTAAGTGAGTGGTAAGACACGAAGTAACGTGCCGCCACCTAGTTGCGGAACCAAGTAGTATGTTGTCACGCCAGCTCCAAATAACACAAAGTGTTAAAAAATAGGGACGGTATACAACCAACTAACAATTTAGTTAATTGTCAGCCCTGGCCCATTTCTACCCTAATATAGGGATGAAGTATGTAAGGCTAGATGTATTCTCGCCACAATTAGAACCGTAGACCGGTTTCGCTCTAATTAGATTCTAATTGTGGCGAGAATACATCTAGTCTTAGAAAAATAAACAGATTGTGACATTTACAAAAATTATTCTATTCATAACAGATGCCCTATTTGACGGCCATTTTATCTTATACATAAACGATATCGTCTTAGGAACGATCCTCTTACTCTTTTAAGATTGCTTCGTGAAATTTCTTGAGCTGCTGTTCTGATTCTTTGACGTCCACCTGCCCGGCTATGTCTGATTCAAGTATAGCCTTGCTGCTGGGCATCCATCATTTTGAAGCCACATTGTTCTCCGAAGTTCTAATGGGGTGTCTTCCAGCAGTTCTGGCAAATTGATTTGTAAAAACGCCAAATATCTTTTGCCATTTGACGTAGGGCGCAGTTCCACTGGTCCCGAAAGTGTTTCGTTAAAAATACCGGCCCAGAGATTTATCTTAAATTGATGCTCTGAACTCATGTGGATCTTCAATTTTCCAACTATGAAAGTTATGAAGGTTCATGTAACAAATCATTTGTACATACTGACTCGCCACTCCATAAAACTTTATCGAAGAATTTGGGATCTTGTATGATTTTTCTTAACATAATTTCGAAAAATCGCTTGCGCCTTGCGTATTCATGGAGTTTCAAAATTTTGACCGTCTGAATATGGTACCCATACCTTTTTAAAATTCTATGAGTAGTAGACGTTGAGACACCAGTTCGTCTCTGTACTTTCCGCGTCGAGGTACCAGGTTCTTCGATAACAGCGCTGTTAGAATGCCAGGCGTCAATCGTGTTGATCGAACTAGACGATCGGGAACTGCACAAGAGGATGCTGCACTGGATGCTGTTATCGAATAACTTGGTACCTCAACGCGGAAAGTACAGAAACGAACTGTTGTCTCAACGTCTACTACTCAAAGAATTTTAAAAAGGCATCGGTACCATATTCAGACGGTCCAAATTTTGAAACTGCGTGAATACGCAAGGCGCAAGAGATTTTGCGAAATTATGTTAAGAAAAATCATACAACATCCCAATTTTTTCGATAAAGTTTTATGTAGTGGCGAGTCAGCATGTACAGTTTTTTGAGTTTATTGTTTTCACATCCGTTTTCTATTAACTTTATTATTGTTAGATACACACTTTATTTAGTTTTAGTGTATGTCATTTTGGTGTAAACAATCAATATTATTATTATCATTATTATTATTATTTATCAAAACACAAAGCAGAGTTTGAGGTTAGGTAGTATCCAGTGTTGGCAAGTTTGTCTGTTACAAATACATGGAAAATAGCTGTAAAGTTTGTAAAACAAAAGTAGTAGACTGGTACAAGTACAATAATTGTGATTTAGCTTTTCACAGAAGTTGTGGTTTACAAGCTAGAGTTTTAAATAAAGAAAATAAAGTAATTTGTTGCCTAGGTGGAAAAAGTTAGGTTAATACAATCGAAAACATGAGCAAACTAAATGCAATTGAAATCCAACAAATAATCAGAAAGGAACTTGAAGTGTTGCAAAGTTACTAAACCAAACAAATGTAAGACCTACAAGTCAGCATGAAATTCATGTCCGACCACTTTGAAGAGCAACATCAGCATTTTGCAGTACTGGTGAAAACGAATAAAGAACTAGTGACGAGGAATAACGAACTGCAAGAAATAGTGGAAGCATTGGAGACCAGAATACATTCACGGTATTATAGAAACTTTTTATTGAGCCACGCTGCTGATCTATCTTGTTTTGGTAGTACATTATCTTGGTTTGCTTATAAAACCTGTTAAAAAGTTGGTGTATCTCCTGTATTCTTGTCAAAGTTCTTGATTATGTGACTGCTTTCTCAGTTCTTTATGTATAATTATGTACTGATTTTAAGAGACCTGCAGAAATCCAGCTTTTCTATTTAATTTCCGTTGTTCTAACTTTAACTGTTTTCGTATTCTGTTCCATATACGATTTAAGCCTATTTACAAACAAGCTTGCAGCCTCATACAAATCTGATGTGTTACGCATTTCAACCGATTTCTTTTCCTCTAGGTCTATATTCAGCTTTTTATAATCAATGTACGTTTTGTAACAGTCTGCAAAATTTTCGCTTCTTGCCAGTTCCTGCTTAAAATCTATAAGTAGCATCCCCGGACAATGGTCAGTAATATTGGCTTATAATATTGGCGTATAAATGGAGTAAGTATTGCATCTGTAAGAATTTTCTGCTTCACAAAAATATGGTCAATACATGTGTGTGTGTTTTGTTTCTTTAACGTCGGCCTATTTTCGCAACTATGGCCAATCACCGAAACCAGGGAGCAGTTTTACCTCACTATCCTGGAAATTTTGCCTAACCCATGCCTTTCTGTAAGGAGTGTAGGAACCTTTAACGTGCCCAACATCGCATGGACACGGGACCGACGGCTTTACGTCCCCTCCGAAGGGCGATATGGTAATCAAATTTGGTACGTAAATTTACGTTATAAAAAGTAAACTATATTCCAAAATTTGGATATCTATGTTACAAGAAAAAAAAGTTATAAGCACTTAATTTTTAATTTTTATTTAAATGAAAATTTACTGCTTTTACTACATTTAATTTTTAGTAATCATTTCTATGAAAATTTACTAATAACGCACTTGCTGCGTCCAGACTTTTACAACTGTACTCTAGCTTATTTTGATCTATATCGATTGAACTCATCCCGCAAATTATCATTATTTAGCTGACGATGCCTCTCTTTTATTACATGCATTAGCGATACCCTTTGTGAACCATTTTTTCTAACAATTTCTTTCCTTTGAAGTGTTTTCTCAGAATTATTTTTTCCTACAATCGTAACATTTTTCCTCTAGAAACTTTTCAGTCGCTTGTTAACATGTGCAGCATATACTTTTATTTACTTTAATATTCAACAAATTATACCTCATTATCACTGATTTCCAGCCAAGCTAATAACAATTTTATGAATCGTTTGTAGGACTATGTTTTTAATTAAACAAAGCTTGTGTGGAATGATGATGGGTTGGGCTTATTATAATTTTAATTTTAGAACGAAACAAAAAATGGTAGATAGTGGCAAAAATCATTGAGCACTATTATAATATAATCCTTTTAGTTAAACCAGAACAGAGAGTCTTGACGCAGCAAGTACGTTATGGTACGAAATTTATATATACAGGGTGTTTCATAACATGTGAGACCCACGCCGGGGGGGGGGGGTGATTGTGATCTCAAAATAATCAAAAAAGGTCCTATAAACATGTCCGAAACCATGTTGTTTCCGATATACAGGGTTTTAAAGGTTTGAAAAAAATGTTTATTTTTCATGATTTGTGATAAAATTGAGATAAGCCAACCAAATTTACTACACAACGTCCATTCATAGGTTGACGTATTAGATGAAAATTTTAAGCCTCTCAAACAACCAGTGGCGGAGTTGTATGAGTTCCTTATAATTCGGTTACATAAAAAATTGGGGACTGTTGGTGGTTGAACATTTGGAGGTAGGTTGAGAGTAGAATTACCGACGAACAACGAGACAAAAAGTTCAGCCTTGTCCAGGGCGGTAGAAACAATTTCATCCCCTGAAACAAAAGGTGGGAAACGCTCTTGCAGAAATTATTCCCAATAGATTTAGCAAAAGTCCAGAAGGGTTTGCTGCCATTGGAGCTTGAGAGGACTTTGTTTTTGATGTGGTTATTAAGCGAGTTTTTTTTGCATCAGAAAGAATGCAGACATAGCGGTTTCTTGCGTCGTTAAATGCTTGACGGTTTTGTGTAGTGAGCGTTTTATGAGCTTTGAGATTTTCAAATCTGGCCTTGTCACAGGATTTAGATAACCAAAGCTTTTAAGTGGCGGAAACGTGGAGGTGTACGTGGAATAAATAATTCCATGCCAGCTTGTATGATTTTGGTGACGTTTTGTGAGATATCAGAGGGGTCAGGATGAGAGAAGCAGACAGACGCCTATGGAAATGAGGAAAAGTTATCCCGCATTTCATCCCAGTTCGCGGAGTTGTAGTGCCAAACGATACGTGGGTGTGATGACTGTGTGACCTCGGGTTGCATTGCGCAGGAAACAGTGACCATGCCGTGATCTGAGCGACCAAGGGGGGCGGTGACTGATGTCTTATAGCATTCAGGTTTTTTTGTAGTAAGAAGAAGATCCAAGGGATTTGAGCTGTGTGTTGGGATGCGAGGAAAGTAAGTAGGTAGCTGAACCATATTGGCTAAAGAATTGCTGACTGCAAAGGCCTCCGCTGCTTTCTCTTTTGGATCGGTTTGTGAAGATCCTAGCAATTCCTTATTATGTACATTGAAGTCACCAAGAATAGTGACCTCGGAGGAAGGATATTCATAAATCAGATGGTCGGTTTTTACAGAAAGGTAGTCAAAGAGCTGGACAAAGTTGTTGTCAGAAGGTTGCCGGTAAATGCAACAGATGAATTTAGTTAGCTCATACTCCGAGAAATTAAGGTGATGTGTGGCTGTTTTGGCACGGATTTAGGTTTAGGTGGGGAAGAGGAGTTGGGGTCTATTAGCCTGGAGAAAATGGTGGACGGAGTTCAGGTTAGAATTTAGGCCACATATATTCGAGAAGGAGACGTTAAATCTTAACGCTGGTGCCCCCTGCACACCCCTCTCCCGGAAATCCGAATAGAGGGGTATTTTATCTCTGAAATCTTTTGTACAAGGAGGAGCCATCATCATTTTTGTTTATAAGGGAAATTGACTCATACACCAGAACCGGGAACGTCCGTTGGGACTTCACCGGCCTCTTGATGTAAGGGTGGTACCTCCTCGGGCGTGGAAAAATCTTTTGCTAACACGTAAAGGAAAAGTCCACTACCACTTGCCGTCCTTCTTAGGGCTCCTCAATATGCCATACCTGCGCTCCAACAAGTCAACCTCAATGCGGGCATTGCCGCCTAATGCAATGGAGAATAACACAAAGTGCCATATCTGATGTTGTGACGATTCTAGGCTTCCACAGCAGCGGCCATGAACACAACATACAGCGAGAAAGAAGCTGTGTGAAGAAAACTAGCGAGCCAAAACTAGCTATTACCGCGACGGGCATTGAGTTACATCACTCGCTAGCCACAGTCATTTCATTCGTGTTGGGACTTACGGTAAGATGTAAAGCAGGAGACACTGACCGTTTTCGTCCTTCTTAGGACTCCTTAATATGCCATACCCTCGCTTCAACCTGTCGGCCTCAGGGCAGCCATTGCCACAATATGCATCGGAGAATAGCGCAAAGCGCTATCTCTCGGATATAAATGTATTCAGGGTAAACATTGTTATTAATTCTATTTTAAATAGAAGTAATTTCCATCAATTCTTTATTGCTAAAATTAAAATAAAACTTGTGGAAAAATATACAGTATTACAGAGAATTGCGCAATATATGCGAAATACTAAATACAGACATAAAAACTTTTCCCTAGCCTCACAATTGCTTAATTTCTTCTCTGTAGCTGGCTACAGAGCAGAAAATGAGCGAATGTGAAGTAAGGACAATAACAATTAATTATATGCAAAATATGCACGTGCAAGATTTTGCATGTATACTCCTTGTCCTAATTAAACTTTACTTTTTGCTCCTGGTTTATATTTCCGTGTTATTGCTGGTAATCCTCAACTTACCTTCCCCTCTTTACGTAGTTTTCGAGCATATGCGAAATATGCACGTGCAGCTATATGGCATACAGTCCTTTTCCTACTTATAATTTTACTTCTTGTTCCTATTTTATATTGCATTTATTATCGCTGGTTATTCTCATCTTACCTTCCTCTCTTTACGTGGTTTTCCATGATATGCGAAATATGCACGTACTTGGATTTTGCATGTAGTCTTTGTCCTACTTATAACTTTACTTTTTGTTCCTGCCTTATATTGCTGCATTATTGCTGGCAATCATCCTCTTACTTACCCCTCTGTCACGTAGTTTTCGATGATATAAGAAATATGCAGGTATAGGGATTTTGCATATAGTCCTTGTCCTACTTATTACTTTACTTTTTTTCCTGCCTTATATTGCAATGTTATTGCTGGTAATCCTAACCCTACCTTCCCATTTTCTCGTAGTTTTGATAATATGCGAAACATGCACGTGTAGGAATATGAGGTACATTCCTTCGTACTTATAACTTTACTTTTTGTTCCTGTTTTATATTGCAGTGTTATTGCTGGTTATTCTCATCTTACCTTCCTCTTTTTATGTGGTTTGATGATACGCGATATATGCACGTACAGGGATTTTGCCTTGTCCTTGTCCTACTTATAACTTTACTATTTGTTCTTGTCTTTTATAATAATAATAAGTCTTTATTTGAACTACAACCAAAAGAAAATAATACAAAATTCACCAAAAAAATATATAACCTTTAATGTAGTACCAGGGCGAAGTGCAATGCAACACATAAGTGTGTGCTCTGCTCTTCCACTTAACTCCAGCATACACATTCTCCGCTATATATATATATATATATATATATATATATATATATATATATATATATATATATATATATATATATATGATGGCACACCGTAGCGCGAAATATTAGTCAAGAACTCCAAACAATGGTCACACATCAGCACCTCATCCAATAAGCAAACAGTAAGCACGGCAAAAAGGTGGAAAAGTGCAGTACGTAGAGGAAGGAGAAGATGAGAATGGAATCAAAATCCAAAAGAAAGAAAAGAAAAATCAGTACCTGCTTAAACATACACACACATACCCTCACATACATCACTGTCTGCAATGCAGTGTGATCCTTCTCTTACTTACCCCTACGTAATTTTCTATCGTATGCGAAATATGCACTTATAGAAATTCTGCATATAGTCCTTGTACTACTTACAACTTTGCTTTTTGTTCCTACCTTATATTGCAGTGTTATTGCTGGCAATCCACATCTTACCTTCCCCTCTTTGCGCAGTTTTCGATGATATGCAAAATATGCACTTATAGGGATTTTGCATAGAGTCCTGGTACTACTTATAACTTTACTTTTTGTTCTAACCGTATATTGCAGGTTATTGCTGGTAATCCTCATCTTGCCTTCCCCTCTTTATGTGGTTTTCGATGATATGCGAAATATGCATTTATAGGGAGTTTCAATGTAGTCCTGGTCCTATTTGTAACTTTACTTTTTGTTCCTGCATTATATTTCAGTGTTATTACTAACAGTCCTTATCTCACCTTCCCCTCTTTAAGTAGTTTTCGATGATATGCGAAATATGCAGGTGTAGGGATATGGCATATAGTCCTCGTCCTACTTATAACTTTACTACTGCCTTATATAGCAGTGTTATTGGCGGCAATCCTCATATTACTTACCCCTCCCAACGTACTTTTCGATGATATGCGAAATATGTACATATATGGATTTTGCATATAGTCCTTGTCCTACTTATAACTTTACTTGTTGTTTCTTTTATAATGCAGTGTTATTTCTGGTAATCCTCACCTTACCTTCCCCTCTTCACGTTGTTTTCGATGATGTGCGAAATATGCACGTATAGGGATTTTGCATATAGTCCTTGTCCTATTTATAACTTTACTTTTTGTTTATGCCTTATATTGCAGTGTTATTGCTGGCAATCCTTACCTTACCTTTCTCTCTTTTCGTAGTTTTCGATGATATGCGAAATATGCACGTATAGGAATTTTGCATATAGTCCTTGTCATACTTATAAATTTACTTTGTGTTCCTGCCTTATATTGCAGTGTTATTGCTGGCAATCCTCATATTACTTTCCCCTCCTTACGTACTTTTTGATGACATGCGAAATATGCACATATATGGATTTTGCATATAGTCCTTGTCCTACTTATAACTTTACTTTTTGTTCCGTTTATAATGCAGTGTTATTTCTGGTAATCCTCACCTTATCTTCCCCTCTTCACGTTGTTTTCGATGATGTGCGAAATATGCACTTATAGGGATTTTGCATATAGTCTTTGTCCAACTTATAACTTTACTTTTTGTTTATGCCTTATATTGCAGTCTTATTGCTGGCAATCCTTACCTTAGCTTCCTCTCTTTTCGTAGTTTTCGATGATATACGAAATATTCACGTATAGGAATTTTGCATATAGTCGTTGTCCTACTTAAAACTTTACTTTTTGTTCCGCTTATATTGCAGTGTTATTGTTGGTAATCCTCACCTTACCTTCCCTTCTTTAAGTAGTTTTACATGATATGCGAAATATGCACGTTTAGGGATTTTGCATATAGTCCTTGTCCTACTTATAACTTTACTTTTTGTTTATGCCTTATATTGTAGTCTTATTGCTGACAGTCCTTACCTTAGCTTCCTCTCTTTTCGTAGTTTTCGATGATATGCGAAATGTGCACGTATAGGAATTTTGCATATAGTCGTTGCACTACTTAAAACTTTACTTTTTGTTCCGCTTATATTGCAGTGTTATTGCTGGTAATCTTCATCTTACCTTCCCCCCCTTTAAGTACTTTTACATGATATGCGAAATATGCACGTATAGGGATTGTGCATATAGTCCTTGTCCTACTTATAACTTTACTTTTTGTTTATTCCTTATATTGTAGTTTTATTTCTGACAGTCCTTACCTTAGCTTCCTCTCTTTTCGTAGTTTTCGATGATATGCGAAATGTGCACGTATAGGAATTTTGC
Source organism: Tillus elongatus (assembly GCA_964006375.1). Classification (NCBI taxonomy): domain Eukaryota; kingdom Metazoa; phylum Arthropoda; class Insecta; order Coleoptera; family Cleridae; genus Tillus; species Tillus elongatus. Next base: position 27,106,206 of record OZ023263.1, on the reverse strand, counting down.
ATATAGTCTTTGTCCTACTTATAACTCTACTTTTTGTTTATGCCTTATATTGCTGTCTTATTGCTGGCAATCATCCTCTTACTTACCCCTCTTTCACGTAGTTTTCGATGATATGAGAAATATGCACGTATAGGGATTTTGCATATAGTCCTTGTCCTACTTATAACTTTACTTTTTGTTCCGTTTATAATGCAGTGTTATTTCTGGTAATCCTCACCTTATCTTCCCCTCTTCACGTTGTTTTCGATGATGTGCGAAATATGCACGTATAGGGATTTTGAATATAGTCTTTGTCCTACTTATAACTTTACTTTTTGTTCCGCTTATATTGCAGTATTATTGCTGGTAATCCTCACCTTACCTTCCCTTCTTTAAGTAGTTTTAGATGATATGCGAAATATGCACGTACAGGGATTGTGCATATAGTCCTTGTCCTACTTGTTACTTTACTTTTTGCCTCATATTGCAGTGTAATTGTTGGTAATCCTTATCTTACCTTCCCCTCTTTACGTGGTTTTCGATTTCGTTACTATTTCTTTCCATCCATATTTTTACAAATAAACTCTTTATCTTCACCTAAGGTTATGTTTTGTTAATACCAAACTTAGGGGATAAAATGATTTTGGGAAAGTAAAAGCGTGTGGTGGTCTGCTTATGTGGCATGTAGTTTTTTTTTTAGAAAAGTTACGTTCTAGTGCTGACATATTTAAAGTTAAGCTTGATAGGTTTCAAAAGTTGACGAAAGTTCCTTTATGGAGGAAATTCAAGTCTCTTTAAAATATATCTTTCCTTGTTACTGTGCAAGCTAAAAATAAAGTTTGTTGACAGTATTATTTTGCTTTGGCTACAAGAAATTTAAAAAAATAAAGTTGCAAAACATCCCAGCTTCTATTTTACGTCAGAACAAAGCACCCAGTAAATGGAAATGGCGTAGGTTTCCTTTGTCCATAAAGTATCGATTTTTTATTAAATGAACAGGCTTTGAAAGTACAGAATAAAAATGGCGCTGGTATTTTTAATTAATAGTTAATTAGTGCGTATAACGTTACTCGCTTTGACTCAACAAAGTACGACGCTTTAACGCTATTATTCTCGTTTTGAAAGTCAAAAGATAATGAAAATGTACGCTTCTAGTTCGTTAAAACATGTAATTGGTTTTTTAGTAATTTTAGCAACTTTCATTTACTGGAATAGAAAATCTAGAAAAGACGCTGTAACGAAAGTCTTAAAATCTTGTTATGGAGCTTTCTAAAGTCACGTGCATTTTGTTTACAGAATATCAAAATTTTGAGCATATTAAATGATTGATTAAGTCGACGGATATTTGACGGAAAAACATGTTAAATTGATCACATAAAAACATGTATCTTTTTCGTTGCACATTGTAATAAAAACTTTTTAGTGAATTTTCATTAGGGCAATTTACTAATAGAGAGGTGAGGATGGTAAGATTTTCGGAACATTTTTTCAAATGAGCGCCAATTAGGAGCCCTGGCACCCATACGTCCGTTTAAACTTTTATATGTTTATATATATATATATATATATATATATATATATATATATATATATATATATATATATATATATATATATATATATATATATATATATATATATATATAGGGTGGCGCATTGAAAACGAAACAGACCGATTTGCGTCCAGAGAAATTTTTTCTCAATAAACGCTGAAACACGTCAATTTTAATATTAAGGCGGACATTTTTTGACATAAAACTCAACTTTGTCACATCAACCCCTTAAGGGTGGTGATAACAACCCTTATATTTTAAATAGGGAACATGGGTCGAGTCTTTTCTGAATTCAGCACATTAATTTTTTTGGGAGTTTTATTAACTCGTTTAAAAATTATTCACAGTTGAAGATGCAAAAACGTATTTCACTCATTTCGATAAGAAATGTGTTGATAGTCAATGTTTTGTTGGTTTGTAAACAAAAAATTGGCTATCAGAACATTTATTATCGGAATTAGAGAAATGCTGTTTATTATTTCAGTTTATTGGTCGGTTTGATACTTGATAATACTACCGAAAATTAATTTCACAATGCTGTATTCTGTAGAAGAAAGAGTTGAAATAATTACTATTTTTTTCAAAAACGATGACTGTGCCAACCCTACCGCAAATTTGTTTAATGAACGACATCCGAACAGGCATGTTAACAGAAAATACATTTTGGAGTTAGTTGCAAAGTTTCGACAAAGTGGTTCAGTAGCCAACAAAAAATGGGATCCTGAACGTGAATTTCCGGTTAGAAATAAGACTACTGAGATTTAAGTTTTAGGACAAATTGCTGCAAACCCAACTTTGAGCACGAGAAAATTGTCCACTGTTTCAAACATCAAAAAAAAATAACTATTCAGCGAATATTGAAGCATCATAAATTTCACCCGTATAAAATTCATCTTGTACAACAACTGAATGAAGATGATTTTGATCGGCGGCTGGAGTTTTGTGAAGTTATGACTGCACGAATAGCTTATAACGGGAACTTTTTGTTCAATATATGTTTTTCAGACGAGTGTACGTTTTTATTAAACTCTACAGTCAATCGCCACAATTGTCGTTATTGGGCAGATAATAATCCAAGAAATTTTTACGAAGTCCACACTCAAACTCCACAAAAAAAGTTTCGACAAAGTGGTTCAGTAGCCAACAAAAAAAAAACTGTGGACGCAGCAAGTGCGTTATGGTAGTGAATTTTCATTTAAATGTTTTTTAGAACAAATATGTCTTTTTTTTTAAAGAAAAGCAGGCATCAGATTTGGTTACCAGTATAACCTCTATAGTGGGAACAATGTACCACATTTTATCAAAATAACTTTGTTGGAAAAAGGGCAAATATTTTTCGAAAACTAACTTAAAGTATCCCCGAAAAACTGACCCGATTTTCCTGGCCAACGAACTTCCTCAAGGTATTTAGCCCCTACCAAGATATAATTATTTACAAAAAGCTTTTCGACAAAACTTACAAAAAAATTTGTATACAACTTTTTTGCGAAAATCCAAAAACATTTTTTTTACAATAACTTATTAAACATTAGGTACTAATTACCAAAATTTCACAAACAATGATTTCTACATAAACAAATAAAGTTCGCTACCATAACGCACTTGCTGCGTCCAGAATTTTTTTCTTACAAACATGTATTATATTTCGATGGAAAATGCAAAAATGCAATAACATAAGGCGTGTTTGATTAAAAAAGAAAAAAGAAAATTTGTATCACCAACGACTTATGGGCCATCCTGTGATTGTAGAAATATTTTTTTAAGATGTAGCTCAAGACACCCTATAATTAATATATACATTTTTTTTTCATATCTTGTATAATAACGGATATGTTGAGCTTTATTGATTTTTTAAGAAAATTTGACAACAATTATATACCATTAAACGATAAACTCTATAGCTAAGGCTACTGCCAAGCATCAGAGAAAGGGTCTATTTGAAATGAATTTTCTAGAAACATTTTAGTAAAATGAAGGACAATGACGGTTGAAACTAAGACTTCAGGGTTTGTAAAACATCCTTCTTGAGACATTTTATTTCCATAGCCCGTATTAGATTCAAGTTCTTTGCCTAAATGTTGCAAATTTTGACATTTTAAATCGCAACTTTGACTAAATTTTGGTGGGTAACTTACGTATAAGAACGTAAACCCGTGTACCAAATTTTGTTGCCCTTACTTTGTTAATTCCGGGGATATAAATTTATTTCGAAAGAAAATACAAAATTTTCTGGGAAAACCTTGGCAGATTTTCCTGGCTAACGAACTTATCCAAGCCATTTGCAAAAGGAATTTATTCACCAAATTTGATCAAAATCGGTCAATATTTTTTTTAGTTATCGGTGAGATATATATATATATATATATATATATATATATATATATATATATATATATATATATATATATATATATATATATATATATATATATATAAATTGAAACTGACCCCAGATATGTGTTCTGGGGGACCTAATTAGCGCTCATTTGAAGAAATTGTTTCAAAATTCAAAAGTCGGGATCTCCACATTAGTGAATTTTTTTTAAGAAAATTCACTAAAAAACGGGGTCCTGAACGTGAATTTCCGGTTATAAATGAGACTACTGAGATTGAAGTTTTAGGACGAATTGCTGCAGACCCAACTTTGACCTCGAGAAAATTGGCCACTGTTTCAAACATCAAAAGAAGAACTATTCAGCGAATATTGAAGCATCATATATTTCACCGGTATAAAATTCATCTTGTACAACAACTGAATGAAGATGATTTTGATCGGCGGCTGGAGTTTTGTGAAGTTATGGCTGCACGAATAGTTGATAACGGGAACTTTTTGTTCAATATATGTTTTTCAGACGAGTGTACGTTTTTATGAAACTCTACAGTCAATCGTCATAGTTATCGTTATTGGGCTGATAATAATCCAAGAAATTTTCACGAAGTCCACACTCAAACTCCACAGAAATTGAATGTCTGGACTGGCATTTTTGGAGACCGTTTAATCGGACCAATTTTTCTTGATGGCAATTTGAGTGGCGAAACGTATTTGGAGTTACTAGAAGATATCGATTACCCACTACTAATTGATATTGTTGAAAATGATGATCGCTATCAAGAAAATCAATTAGTGTTTCAACAAGATAGAGCTTCTCCGCATTTTTCACAACGTGTTAGGGAGGTTTTGAACAGAGAGTTTCCAGAACAATGGATTGGGCGTAGAGGTGCTATTGAGTGGCCCCCTAGGTCACCGGATTTAACTCCTTTAGACTTCTTTCTATAGGGCCATTTAAAGAGTAGAATTTATGCAACAGAACCGGAGTCTCTGGAAGAATTACGACGACGGATTGCTGAAGAATGCCGTCTAATAACTCCACAAATGCTCCAGAATGTCAGAGCTCGTTTGAACAAAATTTGTACTTTTGTATGGAAGCTGCTGGTTAACAATTTGAACACTTACTTAAGTGAATAAACATTTTTGAACGTTTGGTTTTGTTTTTTTGTTTTCTTTAACGAAAAATTGACTAATTACTTCATTTTTTATCACAATGAATGAAATACGTTCCTGCAATTCCAACAGTGAATAATTTTTAAACGAGTTGATAAAACTTCCAAAAAAAATAGTGTGCTGAATTCAGAAAGGAAAAAGCTTTCAAACGATGTAAGACTCGACTCATGTTACCTATTTAAAATATAAGGGTTGTTGTCACCACCCTTAAGGGGTTGACATGACAAAGTTGAGTTTTATGTCAAAACATGTCCCCCCTCAATATTAAAATTGACGTGTTACAGTGTTTCTTTAAAAAAAATTCTCTGGACGCAAATCGGTCTGTTTCATTTACAATGCGCAACCCTATATATATATATATATATATATATATATATATATATATATATATATATATATATATATATATATATATATAAATATATATATATATATATATATATATATATATATATATATATATATATATATATATATATAAATATATATATATATATATATATATATATATATATATATATATATATATATATATATATATATATGCAGGGTAGTTCAAATTCCGGCCTTGCCATTGGGATACAATAAACCATAAAAGTTACAAGGATTGTTAAATAATGGGCCGATTCTGATAAAATTTGGCATGTACCTTCTTTTTATAGATAGCTTCGATAAGTTTGTTAGTCAAAAAATTCTGACGAGGTTTTCCGGGAAAATTTTGTGTTTTCATTCGAAAAAAAAAATTATCTCAAAAAATAAAAAATCTGTGATAACCAAATTTGGTAGGTAGGTTTACGGTATTAAAAAATAAACTATACACCAAAATTTAGATTTCTATGTTACAAGAAAAAAAGGTTATAATAAAATATTTTGTGCCAGATCATTTCTATGAAAATTCACTACCATAACGCACTTGCTGCGTCCAGGCTTTTTTTTAAATTCAGATATGCAGTATTCAACAAAGTCAAATTCAACAAGCATTTTTTATTTAAAAACAAACTATACGATAATTTATTAAAACCGAATTTTAAATTGGAAAAAATGATGGTTTTATCCTATGAAATATCAACAGATGCAGAAGTAGGTTGCATAAATAAAATAATATGTTAAGGTACAGTAGATGAAAGAGACTTTGAATAGCGACACACGCGACTACAAAGAATCTAAACATCAAACCGGCATTGGAGATAATTGAGTTCAATTAGTGGGGCATTGATGCCCTTTATGTCCAATATAAAATGTGACTGTAGCTATGAATGACGCGAGAATAGCTCTAGTTCTAGCTTCAACGCGTATGCAAGCTGCAGGAATAAAGTCAAGTACAGTGCAGTAAAGTTGTTGCTATGCACTTTGTGTTTCGTGTCGGTACGACAGTGTTACAGAGTCAATGTCCGCCACTCAGTGAGAGTACCTGTATTCCCCCCTTACCCCTCTCGGACTCCGCTTAATTCCAACACAAACTAAATAAATGCATCTCGCTATGCACACATGCATAAAGATCGATCCCGGGACTGGTATTGCAGGAGAAAACATCCATCGTTACTTTGTAGGGAATACAGGAACATCTATTTATTATTGTCAAAGAACTTGTACTGTTTCTTGTCAGAAAGGATTGTCTTACTTAAAGCTCATTTGAAAACTAATTAAATCTAGAACAGAAACCTCTTTAGAAAAGATGGATACCCCTTCGGGGTTTTAAGTGACTTTTATATGATCTATGTTGTCGTCAAGACATTTACGTAAGTCTAGTCGTACAGTGAACAACTGTTATTTAAATAATTGAATGATATCATGCGAAAAGTCCCTATGTCACTTTCACATAGTATTTTCAGATAAACGTGGTTTTAAAATATTTATTAACCTGGATATATTAGTTATTAATTTTAGAGAATTTTCGTAGAAATAAGTTGCTAATGAGATCTGTAGAAAGAAAACTAGCGAGTGATGTGATTCAATGCCTGACGGGGTATTAGCCAGGGGGGTAGTTGTTTTCGCTCACTAGTTTTGTTCCCACAGCTTCCTTCGAACTGTACATGGAAGCTGCCGTGGAAGCCTCGAACCGTCACAACACCAGAGCTTGCTGGTTTGAGCTATTCTCCATTTCATATTATGGTAATGCCTGCCTTTATACACAATCAACCAAGGGTTGCGGTGCTATCGGGGCGGCAAAGCCGCGGACGAGCCCTGAGGGAACAAAAAAAAAGCCTGCCTTGAGGCCGGCCTATTGGAGCGTAAGAATGGCATATTGAAGAGTCCTAAGAAGGACCCCTACTTTGTTTCTTCTCCACATCAATTACCTCCTCTCTAGCACATCCAACCCAGTTCACAGTTATGCGGACAACAGCATCCTCCACTCAAATATACAATATTCTAAGCCTGTCTCTTTGGCCCAATTACATGAGGATCGCAGACTCATGGAGGGTTCTGTCTCTGTGGATCTCCAAAAAATATTAAACTGGGGAAGTAGAAATCTTGTACAATTCAACTCCAGCAAATTTCAGTCGTGCTTTCTATCTCATAAGAGATGCACCACCCCTAGACCAATCAAAATCAACAACCAAGTTATTCAAAGTATTGAGTCATTTTCACTTGTTGGCATTTCTGTGGATCGAAATCTCAATTGGCACCAACATGTCACATCAATTGCAAAAGCGGCTGCTAATAAATTAGGTATCCTCTTTCGGGCTCGCAAATACTTTTCACCAGCTAATCTCTATACCTTATATACTACACAAATAAGGCCAAACCTTGAATACTGCTCTCACATCTGGGGTGCCGCTTCCGCTTCTACACTCGCTATCCTGGACTTCATTCAGAAGAGAGCTATACGTCTCATCAGTGACCCTGCGCTCACCCAAATGCTGCCATGCGTTGCCCACCGACGTGCCGTTGGTGGCCTCTCTTTCTTTTATAGATATCTGCACGGGCCCTGCTCAGAGGAGCTTTCTTCCATAGTTCCTCCACCTGCTGCCCCCAACAGATCTACCAGGGGAACAGAACGAATGCACCTTTTTACTGTCCAGGTCACCAGACATAGAACATCTTGGTATGCCCGCTCTTTTGTCTCGAGGGCTTCCAAGTTGTGGAACTCCTTGCCGGCACATGTTTTCCTTCTCCTCCGAACCTCCAAACCTTCAAAGACCAAAAAGGACAAAACAACCAGTGTGAGTCTCCTGTTACACATCTTCAAAAAATCTTGTGGCGTTATCATGATGAACATGAAATAAAATAGAATAATATAAAAATAGTGCTGCAAATTGAATCATAACATTCGCATAGCTGTGATAATCCACTCTGCCCAGAAAGACATTTCACGAAGCGAATTTAGGGTCCGTGACTTGACCACAAAGAAAATATTCGTATTCCTGTACCCATAAACTTCTGACACGTTATAGTACTCGAGTTTTAACAAAAAATGTTAATATTCACCAAATCACCTCCCATTTATCCTCTACTCCCTGAAACGATCTTTTTTTTTTTTTTTTTTTTTGTTCCCTCAGGGCTCGTCCGCGGCCTTGCCGCCCCGATAGCACCGCAACCCTTGGTTGATTGTGCATACCCCTAGTCTTACTCCACCCATTCCAAAATCACTGTGCCTTGAACTAGTCTGCACAGCGATTGGTAGGGTGAAGTTTTATATTGCTCTGTCTCCGGTCTAGAGTGACCGTAGATCAGTTGTCTTTTCCGGTCCAGAGCTATACACTCGCACAAGATGTGCTGGGCTGATTCCTCCCCCTCGCCGCAGAGTCTGCATGCGAGGTCCCCTTCGAACCGCCCCATTTTATGTAGGTGTTTCTTGACGGCCATGTGTCCCGTCAAGAGACCTGTTGTGTTTCTGAGCTGTCCTCTGCTAAGGTTTAGCAGCTCCACAGCTCTCTTTGAACTGGGTCCGTCAATTATTGACTTCCCATGTCTGAGCCCTGGACAGTCCGCCCAGTACACCTTGTGTTGGTTTCTGACCCAGGACTTAATGGCTCCCCTGGCAGTGCTCTTTGACACGCCCAGAGCCGGTTCTGGTCCCATAAATGGTTCTGCTGACCCCCTCTTTGCGAGACTGTCAGCTTCTTCATTGCCTTTGACCCCCGAGTGACCCGGCACCCAGATGAGGGTCACCTCATTCTGCCCAGCCAGGTCGCTCGTCTCGTCTCGGCACTCACTCACCAGCCAGGAATTTACCCGTGGGCTACTTAGTGCCTTAAGGGCTGCCTGGCTGTCTGTGGCTATGAGGATCCGCTTGTTGGTGTAGCCCCTCCTCTTGTTCTCCCGCACACAGTGCAGGATGGCGTACATCTCGGCCTGAAACACCGTTGCATGGGCTCCGAGGGAAATACTGTGACTTACCCTCGGTCCTTCCGAGTAAACACCTGCCCCCGTCCCACGCTCCCCGCCAGATCCGTCCGTGAACCAGACGAGCGCGTCCCGTGGTATGCCCGGTGTCTCCTCCCGCCATGCCCCGCGATCAGGGATTTCCACTGTGAAGTTGTTTTCCCTGCACATTCGCGGGCTCGCGAAGTCTGACCTCATTTCAAGCATGGGTTCCTTCACGATCTCCTGAATTTTGCAGTGGCCCCTGAAGCCTGGGTTGATCTTCAGTCTACCATTGCAGGCTAGTCTGTATAGTCCTAGCCTGGCCTCTCCCATAATAACGAAGTGTAGGGGGGGTAGATCCAGCAACACCTCCATGGCGGCTGTTGGGGTTGAAGACATGGCCCCTGTGATGCCTAGGCAAGCCATCCTTTGGATCTTGCCTAGTTTTTGTTTGGCACTGGATTGTGTCACCTTAGGCCACCAGACCAGTGCCGCATATGTTAACGATGGTCTGACCACCCTTGTGTACAGCCAGTGGGCCATACTAGGTCTTAGTCCCCACGTTTTTCCATATAGCCGCCTAGTGACGGCTAAGGTCATGACTGCCTTACGCAGTATTTTTCCAATGTGACCATTCCAGGTTAGCTTAGAGTCCAATACGACCCCAAGATATTTTACCTCCCTGGCCATTGGAACGCTCCTACCGTATAGAGTGAGAGTTCTGTGGCTTTCACACTTCCTCCTCCTCGTAAACGGCACGACGGTTGCTTTCTCGGGGCTCACCCCGAGCCCTTGATCAACCGTCCACCCTTCCACCACTTTCAGTGCAGTCTGCATACGCTCCCACACTGCCTGTGTGACCTTTCCTCGGACTATGATGACAATGTCGTCCGCATAGCCCTGTACCTCATACCCCCCTCCCGAGAGCCTCCCCAGCAGGCCGTCCACGACTAGACACCAGAGCAAGGGAGACAGAACGCTCCCCTGCGGACACCCCGCCGCGACCCCCGCCAGCAGAGTCCCTCCCGCGAGTGAGGTGAACACCGCCCTGTCCCTGAGCATGGAACCGATCCACCTGCAGCAGGTCTCCTCTATTCCACGCTCCCGGGCAGCTGCCAGAACCGATCCGAACGAGGTGTTGCTAAAGGCCCCCTCTATGTCTAGGAAGGCCCCCAGCGCCACCTCCTTGTTCTCCAGCGTATTCTCCAGTTTCAGCACCAGTTGGTGCAGTGCTGTTTCTGTTGAGAATCCTGCTCTGTATGCATATTGTCCGCAGTGTAGAGGATATGCTTCCAGTACACCGCCCCTAATGTGCCGGTCGAGCAGTTTTTCCACTGTTTTCAGCAAGAAGGACATGAGACTTATTGGCCTCAGGGACTTTGCCTGGTCTGTTGGACGCCCAGGTTTAGGAATAAATACAACCCTGGCCAGTCTCCATGCCCTCGGAATGTACCCCAGAGCCAGGCTGGCCCTCATAATGAGGGTAAGCACCGGCGCCAGTATATCTATCCCCTGTTGGAGCATGATGGGCATTATTCCATCAAATCCCGGCGATTTGTATGGCTTAAAGCTGTTAATGGCCCATCTGATTTTGCTCCAGGTAACCACCTCTTTAGCGACTGTCCAGTCTACTCTAGATGCCCGCCTATAAGGCGCCTCTATTTCTGAGTGTTCCCAGTCCGGAGGTGATTGGTTTATTATGTTACAGCCGGGGAAGTGCGTCTGGAGTAAAATTTCCATAGTTTCCTCCCCCGAGCTTGTAAAGTCTCCCGTGGGTGTTCTAAGGGAGCCTATGTTAGTCTGAGGGCCCTTAGACAGGATCTTGTGTAGTCGAGCACTCTCGGACGTGTTTTCCACTTCTTCGCAGTGCCTCCTCCACGACTCCTTCTTGGCGTCCCTCAGTCTTTTGTTATAGGTCGATAGGGCCTGTCTATATTCATCCCATGCTCCCGACCTTTTGGCCGCGTTAAACAGCTTACGAACCTGCGTCCTCCTTTGCCTGAGGTCCTCGTTCCACCATGGGACGTTCCTGGTGGACACCCTCATTTTCAGGGGGCAGTTGGCGTTATAGGCCGAGGTAATTGCGTCTCGCAATTGGACTGCTGCAATCTCGAGGTCTATTGAATCCCTTATGGCCCTCTCAACCCCCCGCAGTTCCACAGCTAGGTCTGCCCTGTAGGCTTCCCAGTCCGCCTTGCGGGGGTCCCGGTACCATACCGTTTCTCTTTCGACTTTGGCGATTTCAAACCGGATGTATCTGTGGTCTGAGCTACTCACTTCCCCAGACACAGCCCAGCTTTTAACAAAGTCACCCAGAAACTGGGTGGAAACTGTTAGGTCTAAAACTTCCTCACGCCGTGTTGTGACGAATGTCGGTTTATTACCTCTATTCAATATGTCTAAATTAAATTTCATAAAGAATTGTAAAAGTGCCTCACCCCTAGAGTTTGTGTCCGAGCTACCCCACAACTCATGGTGCGCATTCGCATCCATGCCGATGATGGTCTGCCATCCACCTGCTCTGCTACCCACCATCAGCTGCTCCAATTCGTTGGGTGGAGGAGGGTCCGTGCTGTCCCCTGGCAGATAGGCTGACGCGACAGTAATGTCCCTCAGCCCATCCGCTCCTCCACATCGGATTTTGATCGTTGCCAGGTCCCTGGAACAGAAATTCATTAGAGGGAGAAACTCTATCCCTTCCCTGACAAAAATGCAGGCCCTCGGATTCTCGCTGGACCTGCTGTAGATGAGCTTTCCATTAGCTCCGCCGAGTCCCTTGATCTCTCCTTTGTAGGAGTACGGTTCCTGGATGAGGGCCACATCCGTGTTCCTCAGAGCCATTAGTAGTCCGGCCGTGGCTGCCCTACTGTGTTGGAGGTTGACCTGAAGGAACCTAAGTCCCATTAACCCTTAATTGCTTCCCCAGTGGGCGGAAGCTAACCCTTCCCATGCCCCAGAATGCCTTGAAGGAGGTTCCTTCAAGGGCTCTGTAAGATGTCGGGTCGATCGAGAAGGCGAGCGTCTGTCCTTTCTCCTCTGCCTTCCTGCTTAGAACCGACCAGTGTTGCGTCCCCAGTTCAGGGTTCTGGATCTTAAGTCTGCTGATCACCGTCTCCTGCGGGACGGTGTCAGGGATCCGTACGAGGACCTTGCGTCTCTTTGGGAGTTCCTTGGGCTCGACGGCTGTCAAGTCCGCCCCCTCCCAAATCTGACCGAGGCCCCCGATCGTTTTCCGCAGCCAGTCCCGCGACTGCGGGCCGGCACAGGTTATCCAGAGGATGCCCCCCGTCAGGCGCGTCCGGTGGAACTGAGGCGGGCTCTCCCCTTCCTGAAGAGAGTCCACTGCAGCTACCACCGCAGCCTGGATCAGGTCCGCCTTCCCCTGGTCTAGCGTGACCTCAGGATGGCGTCTGTCAATCACCGCCATCCCGAGGCCCTCCGCAGCCTCCCTGTAAGAGCCAGTCTGCGCCGGTGTTCCGGCCTTAGTTCCTTTGGGAGGTCTGTCTGTAGTAGGCGTGCTAGAGCCAGAGCGCGGCGTCTTCCGACTCGCACTCTCCTCTTGCGCCTTTACAGGCACCCTGGCCCTTTTGGAACGTCTGTCTGTAGTGGGCGTGCTAGAGTTCGAGCGCGTCCTCTTCTGACCCGCACTCCCCTCTTGCGCCTTTACAGGTTTCTCGACCGTCCAGGTCCCGGCCGCCATTTTTTGCGCCCTCCGGAGCTTCTTTCTTTGCGCCCCGGAAAGACGCTTGGACTGCCGGGGCAGTCCCTCTACTCTAACAGTAGAGTCCTCACTGGTGGAGGGGCCCCCGGAGTCCGCGGAGCTCGCCGCCCTCCGGTGGGACCCAGCCTCCAGCTTGGGTGTCGGGGACAGGTCTCTGGCCGAAGCTACCCCCTGATCCTCCGTATCTACGCCGGTCGTGGGACCTCCAGAGTCCGCTGCCGCACCCTGGCTCGTCTCCGTTTCCGGGATAGACTCAAGGCTCAAGTCTGTAGCCGGAGCCACTCCTCGAGCCTCATTGGTTTTGGTTTTATATGTATTTATAATCTTCATGTTGTTCCCACGAGAATGGGGGAAATACTGTCCACACCATCAGAACCCCCTGTGTGGTGCAAGGCGGGTTACTCTGGAGGGTTGCCTGGTACTCCAGAGGTTCCGTTCACGACACCATCGCCCTGGTGCCATCCATCCATAGGCACGGGTCACGTGACACCGTAGATTGGGGGAGTTTAGTTCGACCTCCTTGTCTAGATCCGTCATGTTTAGTTATTAGCAGGGTCACCTCGTGCAGGATGCGGATTTTTACCGCGCATGACGGTCTTGGCGAAAGCTTCATCGGGAGTTTATGTTGTTATTTCCACTTCCTCAGCTTGCCCCCTGGAGTCCTTTGGCCCGCGACTCCTTAACCCCTGAAACGATCTTACTCAAGAACAATTCTAAGCATTCCTTTGTCGGGTACTAACTGGATACCAAATTTGAAGATGATATCTCAATTCGTTCGAAAGTTATTACGCGTACTAACAGACAGATGTACAGGCCAACAGACCGACAGACAACAAAATTTTGTTCCAGAATCAAGTTTTCTATATGTTTTGAGAGTTTCTACGACGTTTTAGCAAAAGAAAATTATGAAATTTCTATCGCCAAATTCCACCCCCACACATCCAACGTCTAGTTTAATTTCAGGACAGAATACCAAATGTTTGATGAAATTTAAACTGTTATAAATACCCGGATATGGATTCTAGGGAGCCTAGTTTGCGCTCATTTTAAGAAATCTTTTTAAAATGCCAAAGTCGCGGTCTCCTCAATAACAATTTTTTTCTACCAAAATTAGCTAAATATTATAGACCGTTAAACCATAAACTTAACTGAAACTACCGCCAAAGCATCAGAGAAAGGGTCTATGTGAAATGAAATTTCTGGAAATGTTTTAGTAAGATGAAGGACAATGGCGGTTGAAGCTGAAACTTAAGGGTTTGCAGAACACACTTCTTGCGTGGTTTTCTTTATATAATACGCATCTGTTTCAGGTTCGTTGCCTAAATATTGCCAATTTTGACGTTTTAAATCGCGACTTTGACGTTTTGAGGGAAACTCCTTTTTTTTTCTTTAACTTAATCAAAATGCCCCAAAGCAGCAATAGATTTTTATTTTTTATGGTTGTGATGAATGTCATAAATACAAGTTTCTTCTGTCTGATGCCGTAAAAAGGTGAAATGGCTTACAGAAAAGAAACATTTTCCAGACTTCTTTATCCTATTTTTTTTAAGTGCCAGTTCTTAAGAATAAATTGGACGATTTTGACATGGACCTCGTACACTAAAACCACAGCAATATGTTCTCTGACCTGTCAACAGTGGGAAACAGGAAAATATTATTATGCTGACCGCTTCCCACTTAATTACGTTTGTTCGGTCGATGTTTTGATTTGATAAAACCCAGCCCTCTAACCCAATGGTCAATATTTCATCACCGTAGGCATGTAAAACATCAGTAGCTAGGTATGCCATTTATTATTGAAATTGGCAAACAGCTCCCAAAAACCTCTTCTGTACTTAATTGAAAACGATGTTGAAAGTTTGTGTTTCCCCTCAATATTTATGTCTGTTTTACATAATAAAATGGTTGGACCTACTCAGCCAAACTGGAACTCTTGTATGTACGTTGTTTTTTATTAATTTTGTCGCAAACCCCTTATTGGATAATGAATTTATATGTTTAATATTATCAAGATGCCAAGTTGATTTTAAGTTGATAATAGATGGGATTCTCATTGGTATATTATTTTATGATACAATTACCTCACTCATATTTCGAGTTTTGCTCTAGAAAAATTTGGCCGATATTCAATTCCATTATATATTTCTAAAGCATTCTATGGGATATGACTTGCAGCACTTCTTAATAAACTTATATCATCCGAATTACCTTCGAAAATATGCCAATGGATAAGTAATTTGGGGAAGTAGTAGTAGTAGTAGTAGCAGTGGTGGGGAGGCTAACTCCAGACAAGTAGACCAGAACGGGCCCTTTTTGCCAACCCCGGCAACTCAGCAACCATGCTCTACCCTTCCTCCGTTCAGTCACCAAACCTCCTCGACCTCGAAATAAAGACCATAACGGTCTTCCATTGGACGGAACTTGCCTGGCTCATCTGCAGAGTCCTCCAACCGAGCATTTCTGTTCGAAGACTCCCAAAAGCCTCGCATTCACACAGGTAGTGGTAAGACGTTTCTTCAGTCTCGCCGCATTCCTGGCAAATGGGATCCATCTCGACACATACTAATGTGAGGTGTCTTCTAAAATCACAGTGGCCGGCAGCACCCCAATGATGCGGCGAAGCGCAGAACGACTCCTACCGAGAATCCAGACAGTCTTGTCTCTGTCCAACCCCTCCACGAAATCTATCGCTTGCCTACAGCCACCGACCAACCTCCAGTGCCTTTTAATGGCCTCATCAGTCCACCTATCTAGGGCGTCGTAGACCAGCCTCCTACTTATGCCTATAGCAGGCTCCAGGCCATAGAACAGCCACCCGGAACCAAGCTCTACGAGTCCGGTGTCGGTTTTCTGTCCCGCGACAAAAGAATCGCGGACGCGAAGGCGAACGTCGCGAATGTGGAGCCCGTGTATATTTTCTATCCCGCGACAAAGAGATCGCGGAGCGCGAACGCGAACGTGAATTCGCGCCGCGAATGTGGAGCCCGCTTTAGACGAAGATGGTAAAGACCATGTAAGTGTGAAGCCAACCCCGGAAAAGGTCAGTGAATACACCTGTTGGAACAGAGCTGAGGTCGACAGGAAGAATGGGGCCGGCAGAGATATTTGTGGAAATGGAAACACCAGAACAAGAGCAATCGTGCGGAAGAGGCAATGCAACGTAAGAACTTCGCTTGAAGAGAGTTCCGACATATTGACGAGAAGGAAAGCCATCCATTCTACTATCCGAATGCACATATGAGTAGAAAGCGACCACATGAACACCCGTTATGACGTACGAGCTAATTCAGCTGGTTTTAAAGGTGAAGATCCGGTTTCGTTTTACAATCCAGTACGACGCAAGGGACTGTCACCGAAACTACAGAAATTATGGGAAGGTCCGTATAAGGTGGTCAAAGGATCAATGACGTTGGATATCACATTCAGAGGGGCCCAAAGAGCAATATGAAGGTGGTCGATATGCACAGGCATACTCCATATCAAGAAATGTCAGAATTCGACCGAGATGATCGAATGTAAGAGGGGGGCAGTGTCACACCCATCTCTATGAGAATTAAGTTTATGTAGTCTATTACCTCTATTGTCACAAACATCTTGTAAAAGTCTGTCGGTAACAGCGCACACTCTGGAATTATATTTCTATAAGGAACCACAAGTGACAGGAGCGATGTAGAAAGGTCTAGATTCTCTATGGACAGTATAAATAGGCGAACCACACATAGAGTAAGTTAGTTCAGTATTGAGTTAGTGTTGGTGCAGAATAAGTGATCATATAAGGCGAACAGTGAAATACAGTTCTATGGACATTTGTAATAGAGGAATATTTTAGTTGGTGTATTTATGTTCGGGAAATAGTGAGTTATAATAAATTAGCAGTTTGAAAAGCCGTGTTTGTTAGGCAACAAATTCGACACCCCGTATAACGTAACAATATGATTACATGTGTATTACATTATTATACGAGCAAAACTTACATGACCCGTTGTCGTTTAGATTTTTTATTTTTTATTTATTTCAACAACACACCACGAGGGCTCACAGCCTAAATACTATCGTACCGTGGGTGTCGACAATGAGGAAAGAGGCAACTTGTTAATTCTGGACTTGAAGGTTTGGAGGTTTGGAGATAAGGAAAACATGTGCCGGCAAGGAATTCCGCAACTTGGAAGTCCTCGGGACAAAAGAGCGGGCATAACAAGATGTTCTATGTCTGGTGACCTGGACAGTAAAAGGGTGCATTTGCTCTGTTCCCCTGGTAGATCTGCAGCAGGTGGAGGAACTATGGAAGAAAGCTCCTCTAAGCAGTGCCCGTGCAGATGTCTATAAAAGAGGGAGAGAGGTCACCAATGGCCATCCACGACCACAGAAATGCTCCGGTTGGACAGGAAATTTGCTGTCCAGGAACTGAGTTTTGGTGGTAGGCCATAGGCCGGAAGTTTCTTAAGCACCGTTGCGTGACAGACCTGGTCGAATGCTTTGGATATGTCTAGAGCTTTGGTATAATTAATTAAATATAAGTCCTTTGCTCGGACTGATATTGAATGCTATTCATTTAATCAGTTTTTCCATAATGATTTTCTTTAATTTCAACAACACACCACGTGGTCTCATAGCCTAAATACTATCGTACGGTGGGTGTCAACAAGGAGGAAAGAGGCAACTTGTCAATTCTGGACTTGAAGGTTTGAAGGTTCGGAGGAGAAGGAAAAACATGTGCCGGCAAGAAATTCCACAACGTGGAAGTCCTCGGGACAAAAGAGCGGGCATAACAAGATGTTCTATGTCTGGTGACCCGGACAGTAAAAGGGTGCATTCGCTCTGTTCCCTGATATATCTGTTGGGGGAAGCAGGTGGAAGAACTATGAAAGAAAGCTCATTTGTGCAGTGCCCGTGCAGATATCTATAAAAGAGGGTCACAAACATCACGTCGGTGGGCACGAAATGGCAGCCTTTGGGTGAGGGTAGGGTCACCGATGAGACGTATAGCTCTCTTCTGAATGGAGTCCAAGATAGCGAGTGTAGAAGCGGCACCCCAGATGTGGTAGCAGTATTCGAGGTTTGGCCTTATTTGTAAAGTAATAAGGTATAGAGATTAGCTGGTGAAAAGTATTTGAGAGCCCAGAAGAGGAAACCGAATTTCCTAACAGCTACTTCTGCAATTGATGTGACATGTTGGTGCCAGTTGAGATTACGATCCACAGAAATGCCAACATGTGAAAGGGACTAATTACTTTGCATAACTTGGTTGTTCATTGTGATGGGCCTAGGGCTGATGTATCTCTTATGAGATAGAAAGCAAGACTGAGATTTGGTGGAGATGAATTGTACAAGATTTCTACTTCCCCAGTTTAATATTTCTTGGAGATCCACAGAGACAGAACGCTCCATGAGTTTGCGATGCTTATCTAATTGGGCTAAAGAGACAGGCTTAGAATATTGTATATTTGAGTGGAGGGTGCTGTCGTCCGCGTACCTGTGAACTGGGTTGGATGTGCTAGAGAGGGGGTCATTGATGTGGAGAAGAAACAAGGTAGGGGCTAAAGCTGAACCTTGAGGAAGTCCTGCATTAATTGGATACAGTTTAGAAGAATGGCCATCCACGACAACAGAAATTCTCCGGTTGGTGGGGAAATTTGCTGTCCAGGTACAGAGTTTTCGTGGTAGCCCATTGGCCGGAAGTTTATTAAGCAGCGCTGCTTGCCAGACCTGGTCGAATGCTTTGGATATGTCTAGAGCGACAATCTGGGATTCATCGTGTAGTTCCATAGACTTATTCCAAGAATGGATTACAAAGGAAATGTGGTTGGCAGTTGATCTGTGCTGACGGAATCCATACTGCCTGTCGTGGATTAGACTGTGTTTTTCAAGAAATTTTAGTAATTTGGTGTTTATATGCTTTGCCATCACTTAAGAGACGACTGAAAGGAGATAAATAAGCATGTAGTTGCTAGGAAGCGCTTTGGGTCCTTTCTTGGGGACGGGTTGTACTCGAGCAGTTTTCCAGTTACTAGGGAATATGCCTCCATTGTAAGATGTCTGAAACAGACGAGTCGGGACAGGAGCAAGTTCTGGTGCGCATTTTTTGAGAACAATTGCTGAGATCTCGTCAAGGCCAGAGGCTTTCCTGGTATTAAGAAAAGAGATCATCTTTTGTACCTTTTTAGTTCTGGAAATGATATCCGTCATTTTATGCGCAACATTGGGGACTGTTGGTGGTTGAACATTTGGAGGTGGGTTGAGAGTAGAATTGCCGGCGAACAACGAAGCAAAAAGGTCAGCCTTGCCCAGGGCGGTAGAAACAATTTCATCCCCTGAAACAAGAGGTGGGAACGTGCTGTTGCAGAAATTATTCCCAATAGATTTAGCAAGAGTCCAGAAGGATTTGCTGCCGTTAGCGTTTAAGAGGACTTTGTTTTTGATGTGGTTATTAAACGAATGCGGACATAGCGGTTTCTTGCGTCCTTAAATGCTTGACGGTTTTCTTGACTGGGATTGTGTAGAAGTTGAAGATGAAATAACAGTTGAAATCAGTCTACACTGAATTCAACTAAAAACTAGGAGAAATTTACTAAATGACCGAGCATTTACTCATAAATTAGAGTTTTGGAGTGGAAAAAATGTTTTTTTTTGCAGAGATAGCCGAAATTCGCCAATTTTCAACTAGCATTTGAGCCCGAACGGTTCATCGGAGAAAAAACCTGAATAATAAAATTCATAGGAAATTTTATATACTTTTATTTTGAATGCCAGATATTTTCTATGAAAATTCACTACCATAGCGCACTTGCTGCGTTCAGACTTTTTATCTTGTGAGCTATATGACATGTCTGAACCGAGTAATTATTATTATTATTATTATTATTATTATTATTATTATTATTATTATTATTATTATTATTATTATTATTATTATTATTATTATTATTATTATTATTATTATTATTATTATTATTATTATTATTATTATTATTATTATTATTATTATTATTATTATTTAACGTTGTCTTATAGTTAAAACAACCCGTAGCGCTGTGTAAATCTAGACAAAGACTAAACGCCCAAGATAGGGTGGAAGAGTGGTCCCACAAGGACACTGGAAGTAATTGCCTGTGGTGGTGATAATTGACATATTGACTGCGTCAATGACAAGCACCCTTACGATAGGGGGACACGCTACTCCTCCACAATACCACCACACAGTCTCCTGCCAGACAAAAGAATGCATGTCGATACCGTATAATGTATGTATGTATTTATACCTACACCTATGTGTATATTACCATCTGGGGACACCGGCACGTGCAGGCATGACGCGTGCATTTTGTTTGGTCTACATGATAATGTGGCTACTATTGAGTATCAGTTACATCCGTTGGATACTAATATCCTATGCAATTAATCTGATTTTTAAATGCCCTACAGCGTGAGCGAAACTCGATGTCTCAGTTCTATTATTAAAAAGTCTGGACGTAAAAAGTGCGTTATGGTAGTAAATTTCCATAAAAACGTTTTTAATAGCAAATATATATATTTTTAAGAAAGCTTGCATCAAATTTGGTTATCAGTATAACCTATATAGGAGAAACAATGTACCATATTTCATCAAAATTACTTTATTGTTTCACAATATACAAAAATCTTCCGAAATAAAGTTAAAATGTCCCCAAAAAACTAGTTTCCTGGCCAATGAATCTTAGGTTAATAGTAAATTAAGCTATCGAAAGAAACATTTTTTGAAAAATCGCTTCCATAACGCACTTGCTGAGTCCCGAATTTATTTTCTTACAAACATGCATTATCTTTCGATGGAAAATGCAAAAATTGCAATAATATAAGGCGCGTTCGATTAGGAAAAAAATTGCATCACCTGTGATTGTAAAAATAATTTTATAAAATGCAGCTCCAGACATTGTATAATTAACATATAATTTTTTTTTCATATCTTGTATAATAATGGATATATTGAACTTTACCCTAGAAATGCGTCACCCTGTATATATGAAAACAGATAAAAACTGAAACTAACCCGGATATGGGTTCTATGGGGTCTAGTTTGCGCTCATTTGAAGAAATATTTTCAAAATTCAAAAGTCACTAAAATTGTATCCAACTCTATGAGTAAAATTGTGATGGCCAAAAATAAATATGAATGTAAGAAGACCATGTCTACATTTGTATTACAATTGTCGGAAAACAAAATATTTATTTACATGTGATTTTGAAAGCACACCTGACATTTATCAAAATAATTTGTCAGTTGTATATGACATGAACTGTTGCCGTGGACTATTATTATGCACTATTGTATTACGCCTTACAAGTTTTTTTTTGGAGTACGAAAGCTTATTTTACTGTTTAAACATTTTTCGATCCCTTAACCTGAAATGGTTTTCGTCTCATTTAACGTTGTTTCATTATAGCGTCACAGTAGGTTTTAGAATCTTGAAAATATTCCATCTTGTGTGAATTTTTCGTTGTATACCTAGAACAAGTTTTATTTTCCTTCAATTATAAATGACAATTTTAAGTAAATTCCTATATTTTCTGTGCCCAATGTGTTGAACGGATGCGAAACTGGAGAAAGAAATTTCATTTAAAGTTAAATTGGCGAAGAGAACTTTATTCGAGGCACGAGCGTTTTTCCATTTTTTTAAATACTAATAACATTTATACGTAAATTATCAGATTAGCGTATTGTACGTTTTTTTGAACAAAAAGTTCAGAAACATGCTTAGAGAAACCCCTTTATGCATTAACCATCGGACAAATACTGTGATCTCAACTCCACAATACAGTTAAGAGACTTAAAGTAAATTTGAGGTTCTGTGCAAGGTAAACATGCTACAACGGAGCTAGAAATGCAAACTGTAAAAACTTACCTTACAGAAGTCCATAGAAAGGATAAGCTACTTACCAACACCGTTTCTCCATAAAAAAACTTCCTCCCAATTGAAAAAAACAAACGCTAAATAATAAGCGTAATCTGAATCCTTAAAATTAAATAAATAACTGAAACTGTTACCAAAGCATCACATAAAGGGTCTATTTTAAATTAGATTTCTGCAAATAATTTAATAAAATAAAGAACAATGAAGATTGTAGCTGAAACTTAAGGCTTTTCAACTTCTTACGACATTTATGCTGCATAGCCGTTCATGTAGGTCCTCTATCTAGAACATGTCAATTTTGACGTTTTGAATCGCGACTTTTTTAACGCGACTTTTTTGACGTTTTAAGACTACAAACTTAAAAGCTTGTACCTTTTTTTAAATTTGACGTAGAGATTCAAATTTTGGTGCATGGTTTTCTTTTTATGATATAAACCCTCGCAACCAATATGGTTGCCCTAACTTTGTCATTTCCGAAGATATAAAAATTTTCCGAAAGTAAACGCAACATTTTTCGAGAAAAACTAGCCCGATTTTCCTGGCTAACGAACTTATCCCAGCCACTTGTGAAAGCAAGGTACTCACCAAATTTTATTAAAATTGGCGCATTATTTTTTGGGTTATCGGTGTGACACACACACACACACATATATATATATATATATATATATATATATATATATATATATATATATATATATATATATATATATATATATATATACATATATATATATATATATATATATATATATATATATATATATATATATATATATATATATATATATATATATATATATATATACGTATAAAGTCTGGAACCGACCTCGGATTTAGATTCCAGGATTCCAAATAGCGCTCTTTTGAAGAAATGTTTTTAAAATTCAAAAGTCGCGATGTCCTCATTAGTGAATTTTTTAAGAAAATTCACTAAAAGTCTGGACGCAGCAAGTGCGTTATGGAAGCGATTTTTCATTAAAATGTTTTTAATATCAAATATGTCTCTCTAATGCAAGCAGGTATTAATCTGGTGACCAGTATAGCCTTTATAGTAGAAACATTGTATTATATTTTATCAAAATTACTTATTGTTTGAAAATGTAAAAAAGTTTCCAAAAATGGACTTAAATGTTTCCGAGAAAACTGGTTTCCTAGCCAACAAACCTTCGGTTAATAGCAAATTGAGTTGTTGAAATTTGAAGGATTTAATGAAAATTCCCTACCAAAACGCACTTACTGCGTCTCGATTTTTTTTCGTACAAACATGCATCATATTTCGATAAAAAATGCAAAAATGCCATATTATAAGGGTGTTCGAAAAAAAAATAGTTGCAGATATCACCAACTTATGGACTTATGGACCGTCCTGTGACTGTCGAAATATTGTTATAAGATGCAGCTTGTGACGCACTATAATTAACGTATACAATTTTTTCTCGTATCTTGTATAACAACAATTTAATTGAGCTTTACCGTAGAAATGTGTCACCTGGTATATATGCAAACAAATAAAAACTGAAAGTAAACTTGGATATGGATTCTAGGGGGCCTAGTTTGCGCTCATTTTAAGAAATCTTTTTAAAATTGAAAAGTCGCGGTCTCCTCAAAAACGAATTTTTTCTACGAAAATAAGCTAAAAATTATAGACAGTTAAACCACAAAGTTAACGAAACCTACAGCCAAAGCATCAACTTAACTGAACCTACATCCAAAGCATCAGGGAAAGGGTCTAGTTGAAATGAATTTTCTGTAAATATTTTAGTAAAATGAAGGACAGTGACGGTTGAAGCTGAAACTTAAGGATGTGCAGAACACACTTCTTGCGTGGTTTTCTTTATATAATACGCGCCCGTTTCAGGTTCGTTGCCTAAATGTTGCAAATTTTGACGGTTCAAATCGCGACTTTGACGTTTTGAGGAAAACCCTAATTTTTTTTTATTTAAATGCATATAACTTTTGTCCTTTTAACTTACAGACCTAAATTTTGGTACGTGGCTCACTGTTTATAATACAAACAAGCGTACCAAATTTGGTTTCCCTTACTTTGTTATTTCCGGAGGTATATATTATATTATATATATATATATATATATATATATATATATATATATATATATATATATATAGTATTAAGTTTTCGTGACGGTAATAGTGTTGTTTTCTTAAAAAATTGTGGGAAGCCGAGCTTTCGGAAAAGTTTATTCCATTCTCAAGGATCTAACGTGAGTTTTACTATAACTAATTATGAAAATACAAACATGAAAAAAACCGTTTTTTAAATTTGACTGAAGTCGAAAAGTGCCAAACTTCAGTCAAATTTAAAAAACGGTTTTTTTCATGTTTGTATTTTCATAATTAGTTATAGTAAAACTCACATTAGATCCTTGAGAATGGAATAAACTTTTCCGAAAGCTCGGCTTTTAATAAAGAGTTTTATTTTGCAACTGACGGCTTTCCCACAATTTTTTAAGAATATATATATATATATATATATATATATATATATATATATATATATATATATATATATATATATAAATTGAAACTGACCCCGGATATGGGTTTTAGGTGTCCTATTTTGCGCTCATTTGAAGAAATTTTTTCAAAATTCAAAAGTCGGGATCTCCTCTTTAGTTATTTTTTAAAGAAAATTCACTAAACAGGAAAAACGAAAATCTAAAAAGAGAGTCTTAACTGGGATTGGGTAAGGTCCATTTTAAGCCGAATTTGGATGTGTTTCCAAATTCGGACACTAAAGTTATAAGTTGATCGATTTTTTTCCAGGAACATACCTATATTTTTGCATATTTAAAAAGTCTGGCCACAGCAAGTGCGTTATGGTAGTGAATTTTTATAAAATGTTTTTAATAGAAAATATGTATTTTACTTGCACATCGTCACAACGCAACGTGTGGAAGCGCCGACAAAAATTTAAAAAAAGAATGTTTCGCTTAAACGTTGTAAAAAGTATCAAAACATATAGAAAACATGATTTGAGAACGAAATATTTTGTTTGTCGGTCTGTCAATTTGTCGGTCTGTTGATCTGTCGGTCTGTGGGTCTGGATGTCTGTCTGTGGGTAGCCACGATAACTTTACAACGAATTGAGACATCGTCTCCAAATTTGGTACACAGTTAGCAATTGACAAGCGAACGGTTCGGATAGTTTTTGGGTAAAATCGCTTCAGGGGGCAATGGGTGTATATGGGGTGATTTGGTGAAAATTGTTATTTTTTCGTTAAAACTCCAGTAATATAACATTTTAGGGTTTATTTACTTATTAGAAAACTCTTTATTTCGTCAAAGATCTGGTATTATTCTGTGCTGAAATTAAATTAGGGCTTGTGGGGGTGGAATATTGTTGACAATAATTTCGAATTTTTTATTG
The DNA here is from genome assembly GCA_964006375.1 of Tillus elongatus. Lineage (NCBI taxonomy): Eukaryota > Metazoa > Arthropoda > Insecta > Coleoptera > Cleridae > Tillus > Tillus elongatus. The sequence goes on along the minus strand of OZ023263.1, from coordinate 27,080,864 downwards.
CAAAAAAGGCGTAAAAAGTCTTAAAACATATAGAGAACTTGATTCTGGAACAACCATTTTTTTGTCTGTCTGTTATTGGTCGGTCTGTCGGCATGTTCGTCTGTCTGTTAATAGGCAATTATACTCTCAACCCACCTCCAAATGTTCAACCACCAACAGTCCCCAATGTCGCGCATAAAATGACGGATAGCATTTTCAAAACTAAAAAGGTACGAAAGATGCCTCTTCTCTTAATACTAGGAAAGCCTCTGGCCTTGACGAGCTCCCAGGAATTGTTCTCAAAAAATTCGCACCAATCATGACTCATCTGTTTCAGACATCTTACAATACAGGCATATTCCCTAGTAACTGAAAAACTGCTCGAGTACAACCCGTCCCCAAGAAAGGATCGAAAGCGCTTCCTAGCAACTACAGGCCTATTTATCTCCTTGCAGTCGTCTCTAAAGTGATGGAAAAGTATATAAACACCGAATTACTAAAATTTCGTGAAAAACACAGTCTAATCCACGACAGGCAGTATGTATTCCGTCAGCGCAGATCAACAGCCGACCTCTTTTCCTTTGTCACCCATTCTTGGAACAAGTATATGCAACTACAAGGTGATTTGTGATTGTCGCTCTAGACATATCCAAAGCATTCGACCAGGTCTGGCACGCAGCGCTGCTTAATAAACTTCCGACCTATAGCCTACCACCAAAACTCTATACCTGGACAGCAAATTTCCTCTCCAGCCGGAGCATTTATGTTGTCGTGAATGGCCATTCCTTTAAACTGTATCCAATTAATGCAGGAGTCCCTCAAGGTTCAGCTTTAGCCCCTACTTTGTTTCTTCTCCACGTCAATGACCTCCTCTCTAGCACATCCAATCCAGTTCACATTTACGCGGACGACAGCACCCCCCACTCAAATATACAATATTTTAAGCATCTCTCTTTAGCCCAATTAGATGAGAATCGCAGACTCATGGAGGGTTCTGTCTCAGTGGAACTCCAAAAAATTTTAGACTGTGGGAGTAGAAATCTTGAACAATTCAACTCCAATAATTCTCAGTCTTGCTTTCTATCTCATAAGAGATATACCAGCCCTAGACCTATCACAATGGACAACCAAGTTATTCAAAGTAATGAGTCCTTTTAACTTGTTGGCATTTCTGTGGATCTAAATCTCAATTGGCACCAACATGTCAACATAAATTGCAGAAGTGGCTGCTGAGAAATTAGGTTTCCTCGTCCGGTCTCGCAAATACTTTTCACCAGCTAATCTTTATACCTTATATACTTCACAAATAAGGCCAAACCTGGAATACTGCTCCCACATCTGGTGTGCCGCTACCGCTTCTACACTTGCTATCCTGGCCTCTATCCAGAAGCGAGCTATACGTCTCATCGGTAACCCTACCCTTACCCAAAGGCTGCCATCCCTTCCGCACCGACGTGCTGTTGATGACTTCTCTCTCTCTCTCTCTCTCTCTCTCTTTTATAGATATCTGCACGGGCACTGCTCAGAGGAGCTTTCTTCCATAGTTCCTCCACCTGCTGCCCCCAATAGATCTACCAGGGGAACAGAGCGAGTGCACCCCTTTACTGTCCAGGTCACCAGAAATAGAACATCTTGTTACGCGCGCTCTTTTGCCCCGAGGACTTCCAAGTTGTGGAACTCCTTGCCGGCACATGTTTTTCCTTCTCCTAGGACCCTCCAAACCTTCAAGTCCAGAATTAACAAGTTGCCTCTTTCCTCCTTGTCAAGACCCACGGTACGATAGTATTTAGGCTGTTAGCACTCGTGGTGTGTTGTTGAAATTTAAAAAAAAATCTCAGCATGTTAGCACTCTACAAACGAATGGTTGGGATTGTTTTAGGGAAAATCGGGGGCAAGGGATGAATGGGGGATGATTTGGTGAAAATTGAAATTTTTTCGTTAAAACTAGATCAATATACGTTTTAGCGTTTGTTTATTAGAAAACTTTCAATTTTATCAAACATCTGATATTTTGTGCTGAAATTAAATTAAGGGTTGTATGTGTGAGGGTGGAATATCGGTGACAAAAATGTAGCCTTTTTTGCTAAAACGGCGTATAAAGTCTCAAAAAATATTCTGGACCAACATATTTTTTATCTGTCGATCTGTCGGTCGGTCCTTCTGTAGGCTTGTACGACTGTCTGTTAGTAGGCGCAATAACTTTTGAACGAATTGAGATATTATCTTCAGATTTGGTATACGGTTAGCACCCGACAAAGGAAAGCTTCGAGTTGTTTTTGAGTAAGATCGTTTCAGGGGGTATGGTATAAATGAGTGGTGATTTGGTGAAAATTGGCATTTTTTCGTTAAAACTCTAGTAATATAACGTTTTAGGGTTTGTTTTAGAACATTTTCAGTTTCATCAAACATGTGGTATTTTGTACTGTAATTAAATTAGGGGTTGACTTTGTGGGAGTGGAATATCGGTGACAGAAATTTCCAAAACTTGTTTTTTTTTGCTAAAACGGCGTAAAAAGTCTCAAAATATATAGAAAACTTTATTCTGGAACGAATATTTTTTGTCTGATAGTAGGCGCAATAACTTTCCAACGAATTGAGATATTACCTTCAAATTTGGTTTACAGTTAGCACCCGACATAGGAACGCTTTGAAGTGTTTGTGGGTAAGATTGCTTTAGAGGACAGGGGTTAAATGAGGGGTTATGTGGTGAAAATTGACATTTTTTTGGATAAAACTCGAGTAACCGAACGTTTTAGAAGTTTATGGATTCAGGAACACGTATATTTTTTGTGGTCAAGTCATGAACCCAAAACTCGTTTCATGAGAATGTGTTTTTAAGGAGATTATCACAGTTATGTGGAAGTTAGGATTTAATTTGCAGTGCTATTTTTATAAATATGCATAATAATGTAGATACTGAATTTATTCCATTTTGACTGTTTCACGCTGTATATACTTATAGTTATTTACCGGTTAATTGAATTATACATCGTGCTCTGCATGCGCGTGTATTTCTAAAAGCTCAGTTACTAACAAACTTGAAAGAAAAGAAGTCCATTAAAACCAAAAATATAATCAAATGAAAATAGTTATGTGATTACGAGAGAAAGATTGTTTTTATGTTAAAGCAGATAAAGGAAATAAGGTTGCGATTTTGGACAAAAACGAGTACAAAGTAGAATCTATAACACCATAGAGAGAGGACCGTATAAAAACTAAATAAAAATCCGTTACCAAAAATGATTTTGAACGTTAAAAATAGTCTAAAGAATTGTCACAACCTTATATCAAAAGACTTAGGAAGAAAGTTACAAGTTGCAAATCGTAAAGTCACCAAAAAGTACGGTCTCCCAAAAATTTATAAACCGGAAAAACCATTGAGACCTCTTGTTTCGGCTATAGATTCCCGACTACAATTTAGCCAAATGGTTGACAAATGAGTTTAAAAGCTTGCCCGTCAAACAAAAAGTTTTTCAATAACAAATCCATTTGAATTTATTAATAAAATTAAAGAGAGGTTAAATTGATTGATTACATTTAATATAACCTCATTGTTTCCTAGCGGTCCCACGCAGCAAACGTTAACGTATTTAAAAGAGTTGTTAAAAGTAAAAAAGATAAGGTCTGCAAAGAATATTTAACTTTAACAAACCTTTGTATTAAACAAGATATTATTCAATTCAACAATGAATTTTTGAAGAAACCCAAGGCACCACAATGGCTAACTCGTTATCGCCATTTATTTCAGACCTTTTCATGAGTAGATTTCAAACAGATCTTGAAAATGATGGTGAGTATTTTCCTAGAGTGTGCTTTCGTTACGTGGATGATATTTTCGCAGTATTTAACACAATCTGCAAAATAAAATATTTTATTGCCAAATTAAACAATAAATTTGATTCTATAAAATTTATCCACCAATTAGAACTAGATAATAAATTACCCTTTCTAGATGTACTAGTTGTCAACAATAAAGACACTTTAGAATTCGATGTCCATAGAAAGGAAACTACCACTCTAAGCTACATTCCGAATGACTCACATCATACGCAAGTACTAAAAATGGCCAGTCTGGGTTTTTTAGTAAACGGGTTAATTAATTTTCCTTTAAGTAAAAGTATATATACTAAAGAATGGAAGTGTTAAAAAAGTATTAAAAACGTGGCCGAATATTGCGGATACACTGCTTGCCTAGACAAGAAATTAATTCACAAACAAAAAACAACGAAAATGTTAGCGGAATCAACGATTTTTGAAGAGAGAAAGCTGAAAAAACTTTGTTTGCTTACCATTTGAACCTCGGATCACAAGGGTCTAGATAGCATATTTTTTTAAATCCAATTTTCAAACTAACGTTTTCGACAAAAAATACTTTCTTTCAAAAACTGACTTGCTTGTCGGGAATTTATGAAATAAGTTGTCAAGATTGTGATCTTAAATACGTCGGACAAACAAAAATAACTATTGAAATTAGATTCAAAGAACACTTAGCACAGCTAAGATGCGGTACTATAGATAGATCTTCCATCGCCCGACATATTTGGTAAAATAATCACCACGTTCTGGCCGGTCTGAGTTTTTTAGTAAACGGGTTAATAAATTTTCCATTAAGTAAAAGTGGATATACTAAAGAATGGAAGTGTTAAAAAAGTATTAAAAACGTGGCCGAATATAGCGGATACACTGCTTGCCTAGAGGAGAAATTAATTAACAAACAAAAATAAATCTCGGGACGCAGCAAGTGCGTTATGGTAGTGAATTTTCATACAAATGTTTTTATTGCAAATATGTGTGTTTTCTTTTTAAGAAAGCAGGCATCAAGTTTGGTTACCAGTATAACCTATATAGAAAAAGCAGGCATCAAATTTGATTACCAGTATAACATATATAGTAAAAACAATGTGCCATGTTTCATCAAAATAACTTGATTGTTTGAAAACGTACAGAAATTTCCAAAAGTAAACCAAAAGTGTTACTGAAAAAATCCGTTTTCTGGTCAACCTTATAGGTTAATAGCAAATTGAGCTTTTCAAATATGAAGCATTTAATCAAAATTCGCAACCACAACGCACTTGCTGCTTCTAGAATTTCTTAACTTACAAACATGCATTATATTTCGATGGAAAATGCAAAAAAATAAGGCGTTTTCGACAAAAAAAATATTATTTGTGTCACCAACGACTTATGGGCCACATTGTGATTGTCGCAATAATTTTTTAAGATGTAGCTCAAAACACCGTATAATTAATGTATACAATATTTTTTCATATCTTGTATAATAACGAATATATTGAGCTTTATTGATTTTTTACGAAAATTCGACAAAAATTTTATACCATTAAACAATAAACTCTATAGCTAAGGCTACTGCCAAGCATCAGAGAAAGGGTCTATTAGAAATGAATTTTCTGGAAATATTTTAGTAAAATTAAGGACAATGACGGTTGAAACTAAGAGTTCGGTGTATGTAAAACATTCTTCTTGAGACATTTTCTTTCCATAGATCGTATTAGATTCAAGTTATTTGCCTAAATGTTGCGAATTTTGACGTTTTCAATTGTCACTTTGACGTTTTGAGGAAACCCCCAATTTATTTTTCTTTAAATGCCTATAACTTTTTTGTCTTTTGACCTACAGAGCTAAATTTTGGTAGGTGGCACACCTATAACGATATAAACCAGCTTACCAAATTTGGTTGCCCTTACTTTGTTAATTTTGGAGATATAAATATTTTGCGAAATAAAACACAAATTTTTCCGGGAAAACCTCGGCGGATTTTCCTGGCTAACAAAATTATCCAAGCGACTTGCGAAAGGAATGTACTCACCAATTTTGACGTTTGAAATCGCAATTTTGACGTTTTGAGGAAAATCCAAATTTATTTTTCTTTGAATGCCTGTAAACTAAATTTTGGTAGGTAACTTGCCTATAATGAAATAAATCCGCATATGAAATTTGGTTGCCCTTACTTTGTTAATTCCGGAGATATAATTTTTTTTCGAAAGAAAACACAAAATTTTCCGGGAAAACCTGGATAGATTTTCCTGGCTAACAAACTTATCCAAGCTATTTGCAAAAGGAATTTATTCACCAAATTTAATCAAAATCGGCCCATTATTTTTTGAGTTATCGGTGTGATACATATATATATATATATATATATATATATATATATATATATATATATATATATATATATATATATATATATATATATATATATATATATATATATATATATATATATATATATATATATATATATATATATATATATATATATATATATATATATATATATATATATATATATATATATATATATATATATATATATATATATATATATATATATATATATAAACATATAAAAATTTAAACCGACCCCGGATATGTGTTCTGGGGGGCCTAATTAGCGCTCATTTGAAGAAATTTTTTCAAAATTCAAAAGTCGGGATCTCCTCATTAGTGAATTTTTTTTAAGAAAATTCACTAAAACAACGAAAATGTTAGCGGAATCAACGATTTTTTAAGAGAGAAAGCTGAAAAAACATTGTTTGCTTATCATTTGAACATCGGATCACGAGGGGTCTAGCTAGCATTTTTTTAAATCCAATTTTCAAACTAACATTTTCAACAAAAAATACTTACTTTCAAAAACTGACTTGCTTGCCGGGAATTTATGAAGTAAGTTGTCAAGATTGTGATCTCAAATACGTCGGACAAACAAAAATAACTATTGGAATTAGATTCAAAGAACACTTAGCACAACTAAGATACGGTACTATAGATAGATCTTCCGTCGCCCAACATATTTAATATAATAATCACCACGTTATTGAGGAGAATCTAAAATTAATAAAGAATGTTAGACAATTTGGACGGCTAAACGTCTTCGAAAGTATATATATTGTTAAATATAGTAAAAATAACAAATGTATGAACCTCTGTCCGCCGCCTATGAGCAGTCTCCTGATTGGTTTGTAAAATAAATACCGACAGAAGCATGTCCGATAGATAAGAAAAGAATACAAATATTTCCGCCAAACGAAATATGTTAACTTTGGTGTCGTTGAACCATCCTAAATCGTTAGTGACGGACTGCCTGCAAAAGATTATAAATAGGTCTATGGATAATAGATAAAGCCTTAGTGGTTCAGTGATAAGAACGTGTGCCTCTGAACCGAAAGGTACTGGGTCGATCCCTGGGTACTTTTTCACTTTTTCAGTACATACTGTACAATTAACATCAACTGAGGTTTTGGCATTGTATTTGAGCAAGTTGAATGTCTGCACGTTCCGCCCTTCGATAGGGGCGTAAAGCCGCCGGCCCCGTGTCATTGCGTGGTCGGGCATTTTAAAGACCCCTAGATCTCAAATCAAACAACAATCAAAATTGTTAAAGGATTATAAAATACGGTCTAATAATTCTGTTGTGAAAAATGCCGCAACAAACTGTACAAATTGTAAATGAACAGCGACTGAGGTGTGGCGTTGTGCTTGGGCAAGTTGAATGTCTGCAGGTTCCGCTCTACAGAGCTGACGTTAAGCCGTAGGTCCCGTGTAGCATGCGATGTTGGGCACGTTAAAAATACCAACATTTAAGGTCGAGTCAGGCAAATTGTTAAAATTTCTTTTAGAAAATGGAAAACATTATTTGATTAGGTACTCCAAGTGTGCTTATTTAGGAGAGCCCCAAACAATTGTCTTCTTGTCCAAAGGTTATATAGAGAATGAAATACCCTAATCGATGCCCCCCCAATTGGCTCACTTTTTAAAATTGTTAGAGGATTGTTAAAAAATACAGTCCAATAATACTGTTGTGAAAAATGCCACGTCAAACTGTACAAATTGTAATGTAACAGCAGCTGAGGTTGTGGCATTGTGTTTGGGAAAGTTGAATGCCTGCAGGTTCCGCTCTCCAGAGGTAGCGTTAAGCCGTCGGTCCCGTGTAGCGTGCGATGTCGGGCACGTAAAAATCCCAACTTTTAAGGTCAAGGCAGGCAAATTGTTAAAATTTCTTGTAGAAAATGAAAAACATTATTTTATTAGGTACTTATTAGGAATTAAAGATGGAAGAGTTTCACAAATAATGCAGACTAGTTTGTAAATAGTGTATAAAATATTAATATATTATTATGATAATTTACTTTCCTAGGTAGTTGGGTACCTGTTCATTTAGATGGACCTCGTATAATTTAACCTTAAATGAGACCCGCCCACACCCAGAATTAAGATATTAATGGGTATTTTTTTTCAGGACTAGTAGACTGTTTTTATAAGTAGTCGGTTGTTATTTTATAATTTAGGATCGATAAAATAAAAATACAATCAAAACTGTCCACATAACAATTATTTACAAAGCATAAAACCTTCTGAAAAATGTTTGCAAATAGGGAAACAATTATGTAGGTTGTGAAGCTGTAAAAGTGCATCCTGGGCACATAAAAAACAACTTTTCTTTATAAAATTTTAGTACGCATATCAGTCGTTTGGTGGATTAGTTGTCGGGTAGAGAAGAGGTCGAGGATCCGGGAAGCTGATAGATTAGTGTAGAGCCCAAGAGGGGCGCAACTCTAGGCGTGTCTGTTGACATCGTGGACACGCCTTCGAGCCAACAAACTCCCGTCACACACGAGAACCCCCTCGATATCACCGCGCTTCTTCCTACAGCCGTTCGGTAGACATCGAGTTGCACATCGATAAGCCTCGGGCTGCATTCTCATACACCAGAAGGAAGACTTGCCGTTTCAGTTCGAGTGTTTGAAGTTTGATATAGTGTAGTGCTTTCCTAGCGGTGTTTAATAGTGATCTCGTGATTGTGACATTTAAATGTGCATTGTTGACTACAGCAGGATTATCTTAAGAAATAGCAAGAAGCAACGTAAGTAGTTACTAGTGGATGGTTATAGTTATGTGTATGTGTCGTGAGAATCAAGCATCGTCGTCGGACGATGGAACGGTACCGGCCAGCGACACCAGCCGTCACCCGAGGTGATCGCGTGCGAGAGTCGTCGGGGCCGGCGAGACCGTGAAGCGATGCTCCAGCAGCGCCAGCAAAGGCGTGTGCGACAAGCGGCGGGGCTGATGCGATGAACAGTGGCCCCTTGCCCCCCGTGCCGGGCCTCATACCCATTGCGGCTCTCCGCAAGAGCTCCTCCACGACCAGCAGGATCATCACCTCCGGTACCGGCATTGGCACCGGACACCAGCCTCATAACCAGGTTATGGGAGAGCAGCGCACCAGGCGGACAGCCGCTCAACCTTCCTCTTCTCCGCTCCTCGACCTAATCGATACTGCGCGGTCACGTGGTGCCGGCAGCGCCGCCCCCCGGTCGCCGTCCCGGAAACCTGCCAGCTCCTCTCACCGTCACCGTAAATCAGACAGGAGACGCGACCACCGTTCCTCGCACCGTAAACACTCCGCCGCCGCCGCCGCTAATACTACCGCCAACGATCGCCGTGATACCTCTCCGGAGAGGCCCGCCAACCCCAGAGTTAACCCGATTTTCGTGTGGGTCCGTCAGGAAGACACGCGCATCGTGGACGTGAAATGCGAAGATTACGACAAGCGAAACCGCATCCTGCTGACCAAGACTGCCCAGGGGTGGCGCGCCATTCCTCGCACCGAAACCCTCGTGCCCTCCCTGAAGGAGGCGGCTGACGACTGTAGTGATCGTGATCGTGAGCGGGACGTCATCCACCATCACCATCACCATCATCATCACCATCATCGTAACAGGAAGTCCAAAAAGAACAAGGTCAGGCGGAAGTCTGCCTCTGTGCAGGTTGACTCAGATTTTGACGAGCCTCCGCCCCCGCATTTGAGTCCTGTCTGGGACATCGAGTCTCACCTGCCGTCCCACAAGATTCAGGTCACTAAAAGGCACCGATCTCGTTCTCGAAGTAAGTCCCCAGTCGCCGGGAATCCTCCTACACCGGACGCTCCGGTGTTACCGCCGCCGCCGCCGCCGAGTGTAAACAGTGCCGTGTGCGAGAGTGCGCACGCCCCCTTAGTGAAGTGCAGTGCCGGCACTATATGTGACGTCACTCCCCTCGATAACTTACTTGCCGTCGCCGAACTCGAGTTCAACCAGCAAATACAATCAGGTGAATGGGACAGGAAGCAGACGGAGGAAGCCGAGGATAAGGAAACAACGGAGGACAAGGACGACAATGACTTTCCGGTGATCGATGATGACCAACACAAGACATTTATAGAGAACATGGAGCAACTAAACACTCTGCTGGAATCATGCGCTAAAAGCACAGATCCCTCCAAAATTATAACAGCCGAATTCAACGACAATGCGGAAAAACATGATGACTGTGACTACACCGAGGACGACGACAATAACCTTGCCATGGACGACATCCTCAGCAGGCTGGAGCAGTCACTGAGAACTCCCGAGAGTACAGAAATTTGCGAGAACATTCACGATTGTGATATTGAAGGTAAGCTTGAACACCTTAAAGAGATTGAATGTATTTCGAATGATATAAATGAAAACAATTATAAAGTTGTTCCTGAATATGATCAAAGCTTTTTTGAAAAAGAAGAAAATATTGATACTAACAACACAAGTATGACAGATACAGACATACATGATCCAGATATTATTCAAGATCCAAATATTCAAGAATCAGATGTTTATGATACATGCGTTCTAGATACAGGAGTAGATCAAAATGTTCCATGTGCAGATAATCTTGTTGCAGATGGTCCAGATGTAGAGCGTTTAGAAACAGCTGTTCCAGATTTTAATCATCCTGATACAAATGTAGCAGACACAGAAGTTTTGAATGGAAATAGTTTACATACAGACATAGATACAGATATAGCCATTGCAGAAGTCCACGACCCGGATGACCAAGATACGAATGTTTTAAATAAAAATATTCCAGAAGCGAATTTTCATGATACCAACATCCCTGATGGAAGTATCCCAGAAACAGATATTCAAGAAACAGAAATAACTGAGTTCGGAGAAAATGTAGAAAATTTGATAGAAGACATAAGCCCTGCAAGTGAAGGTGTTATGGAAACTTTTGAAGTCGACGATGACACTACTATTGAACATATCGACAGCAAAAATAATGAAATAGATAAGACAGAAGAAAATTTAATAGAAAATTTCCATGGAGAAAGTATTGTGCAAGATATGGACGAAAACATTGAACCCACTAATATCGAAAACAATGTCGAAAATTGTATTGTAAGAGAGGTTGACGCTCTAGTCGGTGATGATCAGCCAACAGATTTGTCCATAAAAAGTAAGCCGCTGGAGTTTAATACTGATAATGTTTTCCCCTCTAATGAAAACGATGAGCCAACCGACCTTAGCGTACCAAAAAATCCATCTTCTCGATGTGCTACTCCAAGACCTCCATCCCAAAACTCCGAGGCCATACAATCTCCTCAGCCGAGTGGAATACCAGCAGTGCCACCATCTCCAGACATCATATCACCCACATCCACGAGTTCAAAATCGAAATCTGTTTTTCTTGAATCTTTACTTTCTGCTACATCGCAAAAGCTACCGCAGAGCACTGAGGTAACGTTAGTAAAGCAAAGGGAACCTTTGGATTTAGGCAAGTGTCGAAAGTCTGCAAGTCCTACAGTGTCTTGTTCGGAGGAGGTGAAAAATAATACCAAAAGTGTACAATCCGATTTAGAACCTCCAGCAAAAAGGTTTAAGCCAAACGATATCACACTGAAAACTTTATTAGACGTTGATCTAATAAAAAACGATTTGCTTGAAAAGGTTGTTGCCCAGGAAACTCCAAGGCTTTTGGAACTACTAAAGACTGATACAAGTTTAGATCCAATCACGCAGCTTAAACATGTAGTAAAAGACCCATCTGCAAATGTTCCTGACCCCATGTTGGTACCTAAGGATAAACTCAGTTTGATAATCTCAAATCCTGCCAAGGAAATACCTCGATTGTTGAAGCAAAGACCAGAACTAAGGTTACCTGAAGCTTTGGCCTATCCTAATTTACTTCAGGACCCTGACATTTTAGTTATTACATTGCAGCAACTTGAAACTATTATAAAAAAACAAAATCAAGCGCTACCGTTGAAAGATATGAAACAGCAAATAGAAAAACACCAAGAAAGACAAAACGTGAAAAAACCTGAGAGAGTCAATGAACACATGAAAGAAATAAATACCGCAAGAAGAAAAAGTAACGAAGAACTAAATGGAAAGATGGGAGCTGGACACGAACTTTCTGGTAATAAAGCTATCGGGGGAATTAATGAGCTTGCAAGTGACATTGATGCGGCTACTACTGCAGCGTTTAATCAGATGATGTGGCTACCTTACCTGAATCAGCTAGAAGCAATGTCTATTAGTAATAGCCCTGAAATGCTTAAGATGCTAAATGGTTCCGTGCCCATGTACCCAGGTCAAATGGGTGATTTATCTCACTTGCTTACCGGCACGAGATTTCCACCACCCATTAGTTTCCCAATGCAGTCTCCTCTCAACTACAACAACCCGCTTGAGATGAATATGTGGCAAGAAGCTATGCTACAAGCTAACATGCTGAGGCCTAAAGTTCCATTCGAAAGCCTAAATCCAAAGCACTCTTTTAAAGATTATTTAGATAAACTTAACTTCGCTGCATCAGCGAAAAAACCACCAATCAACAATCCTAAAACTTCCACAAGCAATACTGCTGTTAATGTTAGCCGAAATGTAAACAACATGTTCTATCAGAATCACAATATGAACAATAGTGGCCACTCCTCGTATCAGAACAATTTCATGAACATGGGAAACGCTTATCAATCATCAAACTCCAAGCATAACATGCAGGTCCCACAGTTTAATCCAGCCACTTATTCGCATAAAGCTTTATCGAACATGCAGAGTCAACAAAAATCCAGCAGCCATAGCTTATATCATAAAGGGGCGCAGATGCAACAGAAATATGACAACGCGTGCAATTTTTCAGCGTATGCTCAACAACAACAGAGACTGGAAGAAAAACACCGGCTGAACACCTTATTTTCCCACCAGAGACATCACCAAGAACAGAGACATCAACACGAAATGAGCAACAGCCAGAAACCGAAGCTGATGTGTAAATCTTTTGCTAGTATATCGCAAGCAAAGGAAAAATCAGTGGAGGATATATCAAAGCCTGTAACGAGCACGTCCAGTCTGCCTATTGATTTATCCGGGGGAACGGCGACCGTTTCAGCTAGCAGGCTGAAAGCGAAGCAGCGACTGGAAGCGCCACCGATTAACAACACCACCTCCAAGTTGATGAAGCATGATGACATCCCCGAGGTCGGCAGCACCACGGCCAGCATTGAGGAAATGCAAGATGCACATAAACATCTCTGGCATCCCCTTTTTGGAAAGTAAGCATCTTTTGTAGCTTTAATAGAAATTTCTTTCTTTTTTTTTGTCGTAAAATATTATTGTTTATCTTGTTTTTTTTTTAAGGAAAGGTGCGTTAATTTAAAATAATTGATGAGTAATTGTTTCCAATTTTTAATTCACCAAATTTCTCGTTTTAACATCTCAGCACTAACAGCTTTGTTATTTTCGAAGATCAAAATATTTTCCACATTTATTTTAAATGTTCGCGGAAAAACCTCTCTTATCTTTTTCGCTAATGAATTTATCCAAGTTGTTTACAAACGGACCATATGTGCCATGTTTAATCAAAATCTGTCAATTATTTTTTAGTTATCGCACCGATATGCATGTATATATATATATATATATATATATATATATATATATATATATATATATATATATATATATATATATATATATATATATATATATAAATATATAGGGTGACCCATAAAAAGAGCTGGCAGCCATAACAACCAGGAAAAGATTTTGTCGAAAAAAAAAAACTGAAATTCGTCATATATTTAATATAAATTCAGTCAATCAATTCACAGCTTCTTTTTTTCATAAATCCTCGGACACGTTGATTGGTATTCCAAGCTGCGGTTTTTTCTTAAATATACAGTGGGTCCGATATTTTCAACGATATTTTTTTTAAATGGCGTTCCTACTTTTTTATTTACTTTTCACAAAGTAGATGTCCTGTTATAGAAAACCACCAAATTTGAAATTTTTATTCATTGCCATTAAAAAAACTACATTTTAGAATTTTTAAGAGGCCTGGACGCAGCAAGTATGTTATCGTATTGAATCTGTCAAATACGAAAAATCCCCGAAAAGAAGAAAAATGGCAAATAGGTTTTTTTAATGAAAGGCAAAATTTGGTTAACAATATAACAAATCATCATCATCAAAATAACTTTATTGTTTGATAAAGCACAGAAATTTTCCGAAAATAAACCTAAATGTTCCCGAAGAAACTGGTACGATTTTCCTGGCTAACGAAAATCTTCAGCAATTTACACAAAAACTACACTTGCCATGATAAAATTATTCACAAATAACTTTTTGGCAAAATTTCAAAAAATATATACATGAAAATTCTCAATTTCTTTCACAATTCACCATTATTTTTTCTAAAAATTGAATTAAGTAATGTTACACGATAATTATATTTTTTAGGAAAATTTGCTAAATAATTTTTTTTCACGGAAATTCGAAAACTTTTTTTTGCAATAACTTATTAAACATTAATTATTATTCGTCAATATTTCACCAAAAATTTAGAATAAATGGTTTATTGGCAAACATTAAAAAAAAATCTGCGCAAACTGACCAATAATTTTACACGAAACTTTGTTGAAGAAGTACATTTAAATCAAATGATACTATAGCTAATCTGTAATTAAAATTTTAAAAAAGATAAGTTTGTATCACCAACAATTTATGTGTCGCCCTGTGCCAAAATAATTTTGTAAGATGCAGCTTAATACACCCTACAATTAACGTATACAATTTATTTTGGTATCTTGTATAATAACGGATATATTGAGCTTTACCGTAGAAATGCGTCACCCTGTATATATTTATTTATTTTATCATATTTGTTTGTCTATTTAAACACACAATGTGTCATACAAATAGACTGAACACTAAGTGAGTGGTAAGACACGAAGCAACGTGCTGTCCCCTAGTTGCGGAACCAAGTAGTATGTTGTCACGCCAGCTCCAAATAACACAAAGTGTTAAAAAATAGAGATTGTATACAACCAACTAACAATTTAGTAAATTGTCAGCCCTGGCCCATTTCTACCCCAATATAGGGACAAAGTATGTAAGGCTAGATGTATTCTCGCAACAATTAGAACCGTAGACCGGTTTCGCTCTAATTAGAGCTCTTCAGTACGCCATACTAATTGCAGCGAAAATACACCTATAAAGTAATACGGCTATGGTAGCCAGCCTTCTAACACTAAATGAGGGGTAAGACACGAAGCAACGTGCCGCCACCTAGTTGCGGAACCAAGTAGTATGCCGACACGCCAGCTCCAAATAACACAAAGTGTTACAAAATAGAGACTGTATACAACCGACTAACAAAATAAATTGTCAGCCCTGGCCCATTTCTACCCTAATATAGGGACAAAGTATGTAAATCTGGATGTATTCTCGCCACAATTAGAATCGTAGACCGGTTTCGCTCTAATTAGAGCTCTTCAGTACGGCATACTAATTGCAGCGAAAATACACCTATAAAGTAATACGGCTATGGTAGCCAGCCTTCCAACACTAAATGAGGGGTAAGACACGAAGCAACGTGCCGCCACCTAGTTGCGGAACCAAGTAGTATGCTGTCACGACAGCTCCAAATAACACAAAGTGTTACAAAATAGAGACTGTATACAACCAACTAACAATTTAATAAATTGTCAGCCCTGGCCCATTTCTACCCTAATATAGGGACAAAGTATGTAAAGCTGGATGTATTCTCGCCACAATTAGAATCGTAGACCGGTTTCGCTCTAATTAGAGCTCTTCAGTACGCCATACTAATTGTTCTAATTGTGCTTGCAATTACACAATTTTAATACAAATTCCAAACTATAAACCTCAAAAATACATGATGTACTGTCACTTCTCTGGTTTTGTGAGATCTTACACATTTTTCCAACTTCTCTGCTGCTGCAAACATTTACACACCGATTTTGAACATTCCTCTCTCCTCTGAGGATAATTATTTTCGATAAACCGTTCAAATTTTATAAAAATTAAAGCACAATAATTTTGATATTTTGCTTTGACACAAACAAAATATATATTCATATATTCATATATATATATATATATATATATATATATATATATATATATATATATATATATATATATATATATATATATAACTATTATTATTATTAGTTTATTGGATTAGAAATTTTACAATGCATCTTACAAATAATTCTGGACGCAGCAAGTGCGTAGCGAATTTTCGTAAAAATGTTTTTAATTGCAAATATGTTTTTAAGAGAAAGACATTTGGTTGGCTGTATAATCTATATAGTAGTAACAATGTACTATATTTCATTAAAATAGCTTTATTGTTTCAAAAAGTACAACATTTTACCAAAATAAACTTAAAAACTTCCAGAAAAAACTGGTCCGATTCCCCCGGCCAATGAACCTCTTTGAGCTACTATCACACCTACCAAGATATAGTTATTCACAAGCAGATTTAGGATCAAAATTGAAGAAAAAATTCACCATTTTTTACAGAAATTGCCTTCAATAATGTTACAGTAAATTATATTTTTCACAAAAATTCGACAACTTTTTTTTACAATAACTTACTAAACGTTTATTATTAATTACCAACATATCACAAAAATCTTACAAAAAATGATTTCTACGGAAACACTAAAAACATTTCTGCGAAAACTTTTCAAATTCAGCCACTATTGGAGTAACACAAACAAAAAGCTCTCTGAATGCGTCATTTCCCCTATATATATTGGTAAAAACGTCGTATTGCAATTTGTGATATGTGCCGAAAACGTGAAAAGTTCCAAAACAATTAAGATAACTCAAAAACGATTAATGATATCATTTGTGTCCTTACAAACATGCATTATAATTCGATGGAAAATACAAAAATACAATAACATAAGGGGTTTCTATTAAAAAAAGAAAGTGTGTATCATAAAGGACTTATGGGTCAGCATGTGATTGTCAAAATAGGTTTATAACATGCAATTCTAGACGCCACCCCATAATTAACGTATATCATTTTTCTCATATCTTGTATAGTAACGGATATTTGAGCTTTACCGTTGAGATGCGTCACCCTGTATATGTATAAACACACAAAAACTGCAACTGACCCCGTATTTAGACCTTCTAGTTCTCGCTCACTTGAAGAAATCTATTTAAAATTCGCGGTCTTCTCAATAACGAATTTTTTCTACGAAAATTTGCTAAAATATAGACTATTAAACCATAAACTCTATAGCTGGAACTACCGCCAAAGCATCAGAAGGAGGGTGTATTTGAAATGGATTTTCCGAAATTATTTTAGTAAAATGAAGGACAATGATGGTGGAAGCCGAAACATGAGACTTTGTAAAACACCCTTATTATGACAGTTCTTTTACATAATCAGTATTTGTTTTAGATTCATTGTCTGAAAATTGCAAATTTTGACGTTTCAAATCGCGACTATGAAGTTTAAAGAAAAAAGTTTTAAAAAAAATTTTAAACACTTTTTCTGCTATTTATTGACCCTTTTGCGGCAAGAAAACTTAATCGTGTGTAACATTCAATTGGTTTTGCTAATCATACAAAATATTTTGTTCTTGTGCTTTCCTCTGATCACCAGTGGCACCCAAAAATGTTTTCTTTAAATGCCTATACCTTTTTTCCTTTTAACTTAGCGATATAAATTTCGGTATGTAGCGCAAGTTTAATAGTATAAACATATGTGCTAAATTTGATTGTCATAGCTGTATTATTTTCGAAGATACAAAAATTTTCCCTAAGAAAACTCAAAATTCTCTTGGAACTACTGGTCCGATTTTCCTGGATAACTAAACTGTACAAGCCACTTACAAAATCAAGATATGTACCAATTTTCATCAAAATCGGCCCATTATTTTTTGAGTTATCAGTACAATATATATATATATATATATATATATATATATATATATATATATATATATATATATATATATATATATATATGTATATATATATATATATATATATATATATATATATATATATATATATATATATATATATATATATATATATTGGTAGTGGACTTTTCCTTTACGTGATAGTAAACGATTTTTTGACGCCCTAGGAGGTACCACCCCATACATCAAGCCGGTGAAGTCCCAACGGACGTTTCCGGTTCTGGTGTATGAGTCGGTTTCCCTTATAAGCAAAAATGATGATGGCTCCTCCTTGTATAAAACACTCCGGAGATAAAATACCTCTCCATCTGGATCTCCGGGAGAGGTATGTGCAGGGGGCGCCGGCATCAAGATTTAACATATCATTCTCGAATATATTATGTGGCCTAAATTCTAACCTGAACTCCCTCCACCATTTCCTCCAGGCTAATAGGCCCAAATTCCTCTTTCTCACCATAACCCAAATCAGTACCAAAACAGCCACTAATCACCTTAATTTTCCGGGGTATGAGCTCCTTACTTCCTTGCATAGAGGCGTGTGCGCATACGTACGTAGCAATATACCCTGCACCAGACTCCCCAATTTAGAAGCTGGAAGAAAAGACATACTTTGGATGAAACTTTCTCAGGGCCGCAACTAAATTCTGTTGCATTTGCCGGTCACCTTCTGACAACAACTTTGTCCAGCTCTTCGACTACGTTTCTGAAAAAACCGACCATCTGATTTCTGAATATCCTTTCTCCGAAGTCACTATTCTTGGTGACTTCAATGTCCATAATAAGGAATGGCTAGGATCTTCAAAACCGATCCACAAAGGAAAGCAGCGGAGGCCTTTGCAGTCAGCAATTCTTTAGCCAATATGGTTCAGCAACCTACTTACTTTCCTCGCATCCCAACACACAGCTCAAATCTCTTGGATCTCCTTCTTACCACAAAATCTGAATGCTATAAGACATCAGTCACCGCCCCCCTTGGTCACTCAGGCCACTGCATGGTCACACCTTCCTATGCAATGCAACGAGAGGTCACACAGTCATCACACCCACGTATCGTTTGGCACTAAAACTCCGCGAACTGGGACTAAATGCGGGATTACTTTTCCTCATTTCCATGGTCGTCTGTCTACTTCTCTCATCCTGGCCCCTCTAATATCTCACAAAACGTCACCGAAATTATCCAAGCTGGCATGGATTATTTATTCCACGTACACAGAAAGCCTCTTCAGCCACTCAAAAGCCCTGGTTCTCTAAATCCTGCGACAAGGCCAGACTTTAAAACGTTAAAGCTCACAAAACGCTTCTACACAATCCCAGTCAAGAAAACCGTCAAGCATTTAACGACGCAAGAAACCGCTATGTCCGCATTCTTTCTGAGGCCAAAAACTCGTTTAATTACCACATCAAAAACAAAGTCCTATTAAGCTCCAACGGCAGCAAACCCTTCTGGACTCTTACTAAATCTGTTGGGAATAATTTCTCAAAAGCACGTTCCCACCTCTTGTTTCAGGGGATGAAATTGTTTCTACCGCCCTGGGCAAGGCTGAGCTTTTTGCCTCGTTCGCCGGCAATTCTACTCTCAACCCACCTCCAAATGTTCAACCGCCAACAGTCCCCAATGTCGCGCCTCTGGCCTTGACGAAATCCCAGCAATTGTTCTCAAAAAATGCATACCAGAACTTGCTCCTGTCGTGACTCGTCTGCTTCAGACATCTTACAATAGAGGCATATTCCCTAGTAAACTGGGAAACTGCTCGAGTACAACCCGTCCCCAAGAAAGGATCCAAAGCGCTTCCTAGCAACTACAGGCCTATTTATCTCCTTTCGGTCGTCTCTAATGTGATGGAAAAGTATGTAAACACCGAATTACTAAAATTTCTTGAAAAACACAGTCTAATCAACGACAGGCAGTATGGATTCCGTCAGCGCAGATCAACTGCCGACCTCCTTTTTTTTTGTCACCCATTCTTGGAACAAGTATATAGAAGACGGTGAATAGACGGTGAATCCCAGATGGACACTCTAGAGATATTCAAAGCATTCGACTAGGTCTGGCACGCAGCGCTGCTTAATAAATTTCCGACCTATGGCCTACCACCAAAACTCCGTACATGGACAGAAATTTCCTCTCCAACCGGAGCATTTCTGTTGTCGTGGATGGCCATTCCTCTAAACTGTATCCAATTAATGCAGGAGTCCCTTAAGGTTCAGCTTTAGCCCCTACTTTGTTTCTTCTCCACATCAGTGACCTCTTCTCTAGCACCTCCAACAGTTGTCTGTCTCTTTAGCCCAATTAGATGAGGATCGCAGACTCATGGAGGGTTCTGCCTCGGTGGATCTCCAAAAATATTAGACTGGGGAAGTAGAAATCTCGTACAATTCAACTACACCAAATCTCAGTCTTGCTTTCTATCTCATAAGAGATACACCAGCCCTAGACCCATCACAATGAACAACCAAGTTAGTCAAAGTAATGAATCCTTTTCACTTGTTGGCATTTCTGCGGATCGAAATCTCAATTGGCACCAACATGTCACATCAATTGCAAAATCGGCGGAAATTAGGTTTACTCTTCCGGGCTCGCAAATACTTTTCACCAGCTAATTTCTATACCTTATATACTTCACAAATAAGGCCAAAACTCGAATACTGCTCCCACATCTGGGGTGTCGCTGCTGCTTCTACACTCGCTATCCTGGACTCAATTCATAAGACAGTTATACGTGTCATCGCGGACCCTACCCTCACTCAAAAGCTGCAATCTCCTGCCCGCCAAAGTGCCGTTGGTGACATCTCTCTCTTTTATAGATATCTGCACAGGCACTGCTCAAAAGAGCTTTCTTCCATAGTTCCTTCACCTGCTGCCCCCAACAGATCTACCAGGGGAACTGAGCGAATGCATCCTTTTCCTATCCAGATCACCAGACATAGAACATCTTGTTATGCCCGCTCTTTTGTCCCGAGGACTTCGAAGTTGTGGGATTCCTTGCCGGCACATGTTTTTCCTTCTCCCCCGAACCTCCAAACCTTCAAGTCCAGGATTAACAAGTTGCCTCTTTCCTCCTTGTCGACACCCACGATCCGAGAGTATTTAGGCTGTAAGCCCTCGTGGTATGTTGTTGAAATATTATATATATATATATATATATATATATATATATATATATATATATATATATATATATATATATATATATATATATATATATATATGTATATATATATATAAACACATATCTCCACATTTTCGTTTTTCGAAAAATTCGCTAAAAAGTATTAAAATCGTTATTGATGTAATTTTGGCTTTAATGAAAACCAAAATAGAAACATCTGGAGATCTTCTTAACACTGACAAGACTTCATAGAGATAGATGGATACTTTATGGATTATGCATAGAGCACGTCACAGTAAAAAAAATGACACAAAAAGAAACACCAAAATACCACACAGGTGACAATCAGTACATCATCAAGTAATTAATCCAATCATAAAATATTAAAATCTAAACTTTAAGCTACAACATTAAGACACAACAGATCTAAAAACTACAAAAACTATCTCATACATAATATACATTTAAATAAAAGTATATAAAATACAAGGTGTGTATAACCATGTATGTAAAATCAAACGCAAATACAGCAGACAGACACAAAGGCAGTCCAAAAAAGACCATAGCTGCTTCAGCAAATATCGCTCCCAAAGCTACAGTTAAGGAACTCTTACATCGTAGAAAACTGACTCGCACAGGAACTTTTTTAGTCTAATTTTTAACTGTTTTGGTGGTAGTTGTCTCAAATTGACAGGCAACTTATTAAACATTCTCAGCGAGTTTACAACACTTCTATGAACTATTGTACCAGTTGCCTGTGGTAACGTATACTGTTTATTTAGAGCGTATCTAGTTGGATAGACACTCACTCAAAATATCCTAATTTTCCCTGACAAAGCGTGCACTTTCAAATATATACAAACTGGGAACAGTCAGAATACCACACACTTTGAATATTGTTCTGCATGATTCAAACGATTTCATATCAAAAATTCCGCGCAAGCAGGTCTTTTGCAACATGAAGATTCTGGACACTTCGACAGATGCACCCCAAAAGATAATTCCGTACCTGAGGCCAGAATGAACGTATGATAAATAAGCCGCTATACATGCTTTCAGATCAACCAATGTCAATAGCATTCTTAGAGCATAAGTGAAAGAGCTAATTTTCGATGATAAAAGTTCAATATGTGCTTTCCAGTTTAGTTGACAGTCGAGTACAAGACCCAAGAATTTTTGTTTTCCAAAATCTACTAACTGTCCGTTATTTCTTGCTACAGCCAATGCTGACTGCACACCAGTGGAGTTTGCGTGCGAATTTTGAAAATAAAACGTATTAAAATAAACGCGAACTAGCCCTCTAGAACTTACATCCGTCGTCACTTTCAGTTTCAGGCCTTCCTTAAGGCCGATTTGTTGCAGCGCGGGTATGGGATACTGAAGAGTCCACAAAAAGGACGAACCCAGTCTGTGTCTCTTGTTATACAAACACCTACGTATCTATATATCATATATACCTATATATCAACATAGTAACTAGTATCTTCTCATTAGTGAATTTTTTCTACGAAATATCACAAAAAGGGGAACAGGTATACCAACCAAGAAAAAACTTTTTGAAAGCATCGCGCGATTGATTAAATGCGGAAGTTAAAATGACACGAAAAAAACTGCTGGAAGCAAAAAATCTTGGCCGGGGCGACATGGCGACATCGCTTTTACACTATGATGATGATGATGAGATTATTTATTATAATGTAATTAACGTAATCTGAGACTGGAGTACATACAGGAAAAAGGAAGAAGCAACAGTCCATCTGTCTTGATTTTATACACATGAAGTTGTTTCTCTGATTACTGATTTCTTGTTATTTACAGTAATTTCATAACAGTATTAGACAATAAACATCACGGCGTAACAATACGGATATAGGTATTATATACCAGATGATACGTTTCACAATATATGCACATAAATAAGTACACAATCAAATTAATCAAATGAAAATAGTTAAGCGATTGCGAGACAAATGTTGTTTTATGTTAAAGCAGATAAAGGTAATAAGGTTGTGATTTTGGACAAAAACTAGTATAAAGATATAGTTGATAAGGCCATAGAGACAGGACCGTATAAAAAACTAAATAAAAACCCGCTACCAAAAATGATTTCGGATGTTAAAAATAGTCTAAAGAGTTGTCACAACCCCAAATCAACAGACTTAGGAAGGAAGTTACAAGTTGCAAAGTTAAAGTCCCCAAAAAGTACTGTCTCCCAAAAATTCATAAACCGAGAAAATCAATGAGACCAATTGTTTCGGTTATAGATCCCCGACATGCAATTTAGAAAACTGGTTGACAAATGAGTTTAAAATAAACAAAAAAGTTTTTCAGTAACAAATTCACTTGAATTTATTAATAAAATTAAAGAGGTTAAATTGATTAAAGGTGGGGTTTTAGTTTCATTTGATGTAACCTCATTGTTTTATAGCGTTCCCACGAAGCAAACGGTAACGTATTTAGAAGAGTTGTTAAAAATTATTAACATAAATCAAAAGGTCTGCAAAGAATATTTAACTTTAGCAAACCTTTGTATTAAACAAAATATTTTTCAATTCAACAAGGAATTTTTTGAACAAACCCAAGGCCCAGCACGCTATTTCCATTGATTGCAGACCTTTTCATGAGTAGATTTGAAACAGATCTTGAAAGTGAAAGTGAGTATTTTCCTAGGGTGTGTTTGTTACGTGGATGATATTTTCGCAGTGTTTAACACAAACATTTGCAAAATAGAAGATTTTATTGCCAAATTAAACCATAAATTTGATTCTATAAAAGATACCCACTAAATAGAAATTAATAATAAATTGCCCTTTCTAGTATTAGTTATCAAAAATAAAGACACTTTAGAATTATAATTTTTTAGTTAGGTATATACAGGTTAATTAATTTCCCTTTAAGTAAAAGTGGATATATCAAAGAATTAAAGTATATTAAAAACATGCCGAAAATAACGGACACACTGCTTGCTTAGTGGAGAAATTTAAAAACAAACAGAAAACAAAGAAAATGTTAGCGGATTCAACGACTTTTAGAAGAGAGAAAGCTGAAAAAACTTTGTTTCCTTACCATTTGAACCTCGAATTACGAGGGGTCTAGGTAGCATTTTTTAAAAAGCCAATTTGCAACTAACATTTTCTACAAAAAATTCTTTAAAAAAACTTGCTAGGTAACCAAAAAAAAGGATAGTACGGCCAAAATGTCAGGAATTTATGAAATAAGTTGTAAATATTGTGATCTTAAATACGTCGCACAAACAAAAAGATCTATTGGAATAAGATTCAAAGAACATTTAGCCCAATTAAGATAGAGTACTATAGATAGATCTTCCGCCGTCCGACATATTTGGGATAATAATCACCGCGTGATAAGAATATAAAATTGATAAAAAAATGTTAGACAACCAGGACAGCTAAACGCCTTCGAAAGTATATATATTGCTAAATATAGTAATAATAAAAAATGTATGAACCTCGCTCCACCGGCTGTGAGCAGTCTCCTTACTTTAGTCAGCGACTTTTAGAAGAAAGAAAGTCGAAAAAAACTTTATTTGCTTACCATTTGAACCTCGATTCACGAGGGGTCTAGATAGATTATTTTTTTTTAATTCAAATTTCAAACTAACATTTTCGATAAAAAATACTTCAAAACACTTGCTTGCTTGTCGGGAATTTATGAAATAAGTTGTAAAGATTGTGATCTTAAATACCTCGGACAAACAAAAAGAACTATTGGATAGATTCAAAGAACACTTAGCACAACTAAGATATGGTACTATAAATAGATATTCCGTCGTGCGACATATTTGGGATAATAATCACCACGTTAATGAGGAAAATCGAAAATTAATAAAAAATGTTAGACAATCTGCACAGCTAAACGCCTTCGAAAGTATATATATTGCTAAATATAGTAAAAATAAAAAATGTATAAACCTCGCTACACCGCCTATGGGCAGTCTCCTTACTTTATACAATAAATACCGGCAAAACCACACCCGATAGATAATAAAAAAATACATATATTTTTCCCAAACGAAATATGTTAAATTTGGTGTCGCTGAACCTCCGTAAATCGTTAGTGACCGACTACCTGCAGAAAAAGATATGTGGATATAAGATTTTTATAATTATTCATCCTCTGACGGCGCTAACTTGGTTAGTGAAACGATTGTCAGGTTTTTTAAATGTGTTGTGATGATTTGTGTTACCCAAGTGTGCTTATAAGTATACATAAAACTTTCGAGATCGCTCAGCTTTGTAAAATTGTTTATGGTCCCCTTAGTTATAAGAGGGGAAGTAATTTTAAATGCATCTTTTATATAGAAGTTAACTTGAGACCATTTACGTCCTGTATATTCTTCTTCTTCTTCTTCTTCTTGCGAACTTGGACCGTTTACTGTCAAAATATGATGCTTTTTTCCTTGCTGCTATAGTTGTATAGATTATACAATTTTCCGCATATTTTATGGAAGTTTTCACAAAATAACTAAATGAAAGTCATGTTCTACAAAGTTTGTGCATTTTCTCACCCAGAATTTATTTTTATTAACCGACTTCAAAAAAAGGAGGCGGTTCTCAATTCGACTGTATGTTTTTTTTTATGTGTGTTACCTCATAACTTTTTTCTAGGTGAATAGGTATTGGTATATTGTCGTTTCAAGGTCCCAGGATGTTGTCACAGTATATTGTATAAAATTTCATTTGTAAAATAGATTTCATAAGGTATTCTCGTATTATTAATGTAAGGTATATTGTCGTATTTCCTTGGCTGACACCGACTCCAAAAATAACAATAATTTTACATTATATGATCTTAATAATTTGATTGTCTTTTAAGCAGTCTACACATATATTTAAAACTTTCTGCTTAGGTGAACTCTAAATAAATATTTTGATAATTGTCTGTTAGTCATAGGTATGTGTGGAGTTAGAGGTTAAGTTGAAGTGGGTACCTACATTCTTGCGTGGTAAATGCATAGATATATATCTAATATAATATATTTCCGTCAAAAATTAAATGTAAAACTCAAATTTACAATAATATACAGGGTATTTCATTTGAAGAAGTCAAGTTACGGTTGTTTGAAGTTTCTAAAAACAAATGTTTTAGGAGCACCTGTATAAATTTCTCAGGAACTTTTGACTGCATGAGATTAATCATTATTTCAGCATTAATATGTAATAAAATCGTAGCTAAACAGATAAAACTCAGTTAACAAAAACAGTTTTATTAAATCTCTTCAGATGTCAATTTTTGTCTTCAGGTCGCCATATTTTGAAAACTATTAAAGATAGGTGGTACATGAAGTCATATTAAAATTTGACAGGGAATCTAAAAATGTAATAATATATAGTGTTCTATTTGAAGTAAGGAAGTTAATGTTCACTTCTGGTATAACCGGAAACGATCCAAAGTTATAACTATTTTCTTTGAACAGATAATTATAGAAAACACACCTCTAGAAATTTTCAGATTTCAAACCAGAGTAGTTCCTGATATACGGCTAACAATCCAAGTTCGTAGGATACCCTATATATATATATATATATATATATATATATATATATATATATATATATATATATATATATATATATATATATATATATAGGGTGGCGCATTAAAAACGAAACAGACCGATTTGCGTCCAGACAATTTTAATATTGAGGGGGACATGTTTTGACATAAAACTCAACTTTGTCACATCAACCCGTTAAGGGTGGTGATAACAACTCTTATATTTTAAATAGGGAACATGGGTCGAGTGTTACATCATTTGAAAGCTCCTTCTTTTCTCAATTCAGCACACTAATTTCTTTGGAAGTTTTATCAACTCGTTTAAAAATTATTCACGGTTAAAGATGCAAAAACGCATTTCACTCATTCCGGTAAGAAATGTGCTGATAGTCAATGTTTTGTTGGTTTGTAAACAAAAAAATGACTATCAGAACATTTCTTATCGGAATGAGAGAAATGCGGTTTATTATTTCAGTTTATCGGTCGTTTTGATACTTGATAGTACTACCGAAAATTAATTTCACAATGGTGTATTCTGTAGAAGAAAGGGTTGAAATAATTACTCTTTTTTTCAAAAACGATGACTGTGCCAACCGTACCGCAAATTTGTTTAATGAACGATATCCGAACAGACATGTTAACAGAAAATACATTTTGGAGTTAGTTGCAAAGTTTCGACAAAGTGGTTCAGTAGCCAACAAAAAATGGGATCCTGAACGTGAATTTCCGGTTAGAAATGAGACTACTGAGATTTAAGTTTTAGGACAAATTGCTGCAAACCCAACTTTGAGCACGGGAAAATTGTCCACTGTTTCAAACATCAAAAAAAAATAACTATTCAGCGAATATTGAAGCATCATAAATTTCACCCGTATAAAATTCATCTTGTACAACAACTGAATGAAGATGATTTTGATCGGCGGCTGGAGTTTTGTGAAGTTATGACTGCACGAATAGCTTATAACGGGAACTTTTTGTTCAATATATGTTTTTCAGACGAGTGTACGTTTTTATTAAACTCTACAGTCAATCGTCACAATTGTCGTTATTGGGCAGATAATAATCCAAGAAATTTTTACGAAGTCCACACTCAAACTCCACAGAAATTGAATGTCTGGACTGGCACTTTTGGATACCGTTTTATCGGACCAATTTTCCTTGATGGCAATTTGGGTGGCGAAACGTATTTGAAGTTACTAGAAGATATCGTTTACCCTCTACTAATTGACATTGTTGAAAATGATGATCGCTATCAAGAAAATCAATTAGTGTTTCAACAAGAAGGAGCTCCTCCGCATTTTTCACAACGTGTTAAAGAGTTTTTGAACAGAGAGTTTCCAGAGCAATGGATTGGGCGTAAAGTTGCTATTGAGTGGTCCCGTAGATCACCGGATTGAACTCCTTTAGACTTCTTTCTATGGGGCCATTTAAAGAGTAGAATTCACGCAACAGAACCGGAGTCTCTGGAAGAATTACGACGACGCATTGTTGAAAAATTCCGTCTGATAACTTCACAAATGCTCCAGAATGTCAGAGCTCGTTTTGAAACAAAATTAGTACTTTTGTATGGAAGCTGGTGGTCAACAATTTGAATACTTACTTAACTTAATAAACATTTTTTAACGTTTGCTTTTGTTTTTTAGTTTTTTTAACGAAAAATTGACTACTTAGTGAATTTCTTATCACAATGAATGAAATACGTTCTTGCAACTCCAACTGTAAATAATTTTTAAACGAGTTGATAAAACTTCCAAAAAAAGTAGTGTGCTGAATTCATAAAAGAAAGAGTTTTCAAATAATGTAACACGCGACCCATGTTCCCTATTTAAAATATAAGGGTTGTTATCACCACCCTTAAAGGGTTGATGTGACAAAGTTGAGTTTTATGTCAAAACATGTCCCCCTTTATATTAAAATTGACGTGTTTCAGCGTTTCTTAACAAAAAATTTCTCTGGACGCAAATCGGTCTGTTTCGTTTTCAATGCGCCATCTTGTATATATATATATATATATATATATATATATATATATATATATATATATATATATATATATATATATATATATTGGGTGTTCCGGCTAATTAAAGGTATGAGATCGCTTTGATGGCAATAGAGCATGTGTGAGAACCGATGAAATGCTCAGTGACTATTTTAGAATTGAATAGAGCGTCAAAACAAACATGTGTGATGTCTCCACGGTTATTTAACATATTCATGGACAAATGTATAACAGAAGTTTTCTCGGAGACAGTAGGCATAAAAAATAAATGCTACTGAGGTAAAAGTGTTACTGTACGCTGATAATGCTGTATTACTTCGTGAATCTGAAGGAGAAATGCAGCGGGTGTTGAAGAGACTAATGACAGTAACTAATAAAATGATTCTACGTGTGAACGCAGAGAAGACTAAAGTTATGGTATCTGATAAAGAGAGTGGAACGAGTAGTTTCAGCTATAAATGATAATCTAGTAGAGAAAGTGAAGGAAATTCAGGTGTCCCGGAATTCAATGTACAACCGACCTACCACAGATTTTTCTGCCAAAATTATGTCGATTAAGGTCAACTCACTTCTATGCAAAGTTGCACGGTTTAGCCGTCAGAGGGCTTCAAAGTTATGATTTTTTTTTTCTATTTTTTTATCTCCTAAACAGGCAATCCGATCATCATCAGATTTCAGAGAAATATTGTAATGAGCAAGTGGTTTAGTCGTTATAAGAATTAGTGCAATTGCACCACTACAAGGGTGTAAACTACCCCCACCCCTAACTTTTTTATCGTATTTATTTCTCTGGCCGTTAGATAAATAAAACGTTCATTTTTGTTCAAAGACCGATATTTTTTCAAATTTTTGTGGCTTTTGTAAAATATTGCTTACTCTCTTAGTTTTTGCGCAAAATTGTATTAAGCTAACTGCACTGATAGTTGCATTAAACGATACTTAAATAATTAAATCCTGTTACAATGGAAATGAGTTTGATATATGCGTATTTTGACACTACGGCTTATTGCATTAATAGTATTTGTCAAAGTGACAAATTAATAAGGTAGTTTTTAGGAATATGGTTCATGTTTATAGCTTTTCTGAGCAAGTAGATATGCTTTTAGCGTTAGGTTTATGCCAACATAACGTCACCAAAAGTGTGCAAGTCTACAGGAAGAAATTTTCAAGTACGCAAACTCCTGATCGCAGAACATTTTAATCTATGGAAAGACGGCTAAGGGAGACTGGAATGCTAAGTGTGTACAGACCTTATGCTGACCGTAATTGTAACGCCCGCCGTCTTCGTGAAAAATAGTAGGTATTGTATATCGTAACTGAGAATCCCAGCATTAGTTCGAGGCTCTTGGAGCACCAAATTGGAATTCCAAAAACAGCAGTCAATCGTATACTGAAGCAACAGCTACTGCATCCATACCATTTACAACCTGTCAAAGAACTGCTGCCTGGTGACCATGACGCACGCCTTTTATTTGCACGCATTATGCGTCAGAAAAGAAGGCTAGATGCAAACTTTAACAAAAAGGTGCTTTTTACAGATGAGGCATGTTTCACGCGGCAAGGTGTAACAAATTTTCATAATGACCACCATTATGCAGACGAAAATTCTCACGCAATTCATGTAAGGCATTTTCAGCGGGAATTCAAAATTAATGTGTGGATAGGAATAATTGATTGTCATTTGATTGGGCCCGTAAGGTTACCTAATAGGCTAACAGCGGAAAACTATTTACACTTCTTGCAAGAAACTTTGTCAGAATTTTTAGAAGTTTTGCCGATCGCATTACGTCGTGATATGTGGTACATGCTTGACGGTGCACCACCCCATTTTGGATGCATTGTGAGGGATTACCTTAGTGAGAAATCTCCCAATAAATGGATTGGCAGAGGTCACGATACTCCTGTTCCTTGGCCAGCACGTTCACCGGATTGAAATCCTTGCGAGCTTTTACTATGGGGGCAGATCAAGACGTATGTTTACAAGGCGGAGATAAATACCGATGATCAATTCTGGGATACAATTGAAGAAGCTGTTGCCTCACTGCGGAATCAGGAAAATTTAGAGCGTATAAGTTTTAATTTTTTGTGTAGACTAGAAGCCTTAAGGCAAATGAATGGTTGCCATATGGAACAATTGATGAGTTGGATTTAATTTGTTTCAATTTAAACTTTACACGAATTTTACTTTTCATATCGTTTCTATGGTTAATGAATAAACATTTTATGAAGTATTGTATTTCTCCATCAAACTTCAACACTTAAAAGCCATTTTGCGCAAAAACTAAAAAAGTAAGCTAAATTTTACAAAAACAACAAAAATTTGAATAAAGATCGGTCTTTGAAAAAAATGAACGTGTTATTTATCTAACGGCCAGAGAAATAAATACGATAAAAAAAGTTAGGGGTGGGGGTAGTTTACACCCTTGCAGGGGTGAGATTGCACTAGTTCTCATAACGACTAAACCACTTGCTCATTACAATATTTCTGTGAAATTTGAATATGATCGGATTACCTGTTCAGGACATAAAAAAATAGAAAAAAAAGTAATAACTTTGAAGCCCTCTGGCGGCTAAACGGTGCAACTTTGTATAGAAGTGAGTTGATCTTAATCAACCTAATTTTACTGTAACATGTAAATTTTTACAGCCGTCCACCGCTCCAGGAATAAACCGACTGTTCCTCCCGATAACGGTGCTCCATATCCAAAAAGTCTGAACGCTGCAAGTGCGTTATGGATGTGAATTTTCATTAAAATGTTTTTAATAGCAATATGTCTCTCTAATGCTAGCAGGCATCAATTTGGTCACCGGTATAACCTATATAGTAGAAACAATATACCATATTTTATCAAAATTACTTATTGTCTGAAAATAAACTTTAAATGTTTCCGAGAAAACTGGTTTCCTAGCCAACAAACCTTAGGTTAATATCAAATTGAGTTATTGAAATTTGAAGGATTTAATGAAAATTCGCTACCAAAACGCACTTACTGCGTCTCGATTTTTTTCTTACAAAAATGCATCATATTTCGATAAAAAATGCAAAAATGCAATAATATAAGGGTGGTCAAAAAAAAACAATTGTAGGGATCACCAACGACTTGTGATTGTCAAAATATGTTTTTAATATGCAGTTTAAGACACCCTATAATTAAATGCTATTTTTTCTCTTATCTTCTATAATAACATTTATATTGAGCTTTATTTTATGTATATGCAAACAAATAAAAACTGAAAGTAAACACGGATATGGATTCTAGGGGGACTAGTTTACGCTCATTTGAAGAAATATTTTTGAAAGGCGCAATCTCCTCATTAACGAATTTTTCGTACAAAAATTTGCTAAAAACTATAAACCGTGAAATCATAAACGTAACTAAACCTACAGCCAAAGCATCAACTTAACTAAACCTACAGCCAAAGCACCAGAGAAAGGGTCTATTTAAAATAAATTTCCTGTAAATATTTTAGTAAAATGAAGGACAGTGGCGGTTGAAGCTGAAACTTAAGGGTTTGCAGAACACTCTTCTTGTGACATTTTCTTTACATAATCCGTATTTGTCTCAGGTTCTTGCCTAAATGTTGCGAATTTTGACGTTTCAAATCGCGACATTGACGTTTCGAGGAAAACCCCAATTTTTTTTTCTTTAAATGCATATAACTTTTTGTTTTTAACTTACAGACTTGAATTTTGGTACATGGGTCGCTATTTATAACACAAACACGCGCATCAAATTTAGATGCCCTTACTTTGTTATCTCAGGTGATATAATTTTTTACAAAAGAAAACACAAAATTTTCCTGGAAAACCTGGGCTACTCACTGGATTTGATCAAAATCGGCCGATTATTTATTGAGTTATCGGTGCGATACATACATACATACATACATACATATATATATATATATATATATATATATATATATATATATATATATATATATATATACATACATACATATATATGTATATATATATATATATATATATATATATATATATATATATATATATATATATATATATATATATATATTACATACAGACTTGGAGACTACTTCTCTGGCTTCACTGTTGGTTTTTGTAGGTGAAGGACGTAGCGTGAGCTAACTGGAGCAAGTGGATCTTCGAATTCTGGAAGTTTTAGGATGTTCTTCAATGCTTCTGAAGAACATCCTAGAACTTCCAGAATTCGAAGAGCCACTTGCTCCAGTTAGCTCACGCGCTAGCTACGTCCTTCACCTACAAAAACCAACAGTGAAGCCAAAGAAGTAGTCTCCAAGTCTGTATGTAATATGGACAAGTTTCACCAAGTAAGGGCAACAACAATCAATGAATATATATATATATATATATATATATATATATATATATATATATATATATATATATATATATTATAGTTAAATAAGGTAAACCTACTTACGTTTGTATAAATTGCGAGCATATAATCTATATATGTGAATATTTTTTATTAAAAAAAAAGTTTTAATTACATTACATAATTAGATAAGCTCAGATATGTAAATTTTAATATTGTAAGTTCCAAACACCCCGCCAACTTGCCTATTACTAGTTATTATATGTGTAAATATGTGTATATGCATATATAAAAAAGAGTCTGTGGCTAGTGGAACTTGCTTTCCGAAGCCATTTACCTACCCACACGCACGGTCACTATTCTTGGTGACTTCAATGTCCATAATAAGGAATGGCTAGGATCTTCAAAAACCGATCCACAAGGAAGAGCAGCGGCGGCCTTTGCAGTCAGCAATTGTTTAGCCAATATGGTTCAGCAACCTACTTACTTTCCTCGCATCCCAACACACAGCGCAAATCCCATGGATCTCCTTACTACAAATCCTGACTGCTATAAGATAGCAGTCACCGCCCCCCTGGGTCGTTCAGACCACGGCATGGTCACTGCTTCCTGTGCAATACAACCAGAGGTCACACAGTCATCGCATTCACGTATCGTTTGGCACTACAACTACCTCATTTCCATAGGCGTTTGTCTGCTTCTCTCATCCTGACCCCTCTGATATATCACAAAACGTCACCGAAATTATCCAAGCTGGCATGGAATTATTTATTCCACGTACACAGAAAACCTCTGCAGCCACTCAAAAGCTCTGGTTCTCTAAATCCTGTGACAAGGCCAGACATGAAAAGGTCAAAGTTCACAAAAAGCTTATAGTCAATAAATCCGTCAAGCATTTAACGACGCAAAAAACCACTATGTCCGCATTCTTTCAAAAAACTCGTTTAATAACCACATCAAAAACAAAGTCCTCTTAAGCTCCAGTGGCAGCAAACCCTTCTGGACTCTTGCTAAATCTGTTGGGAATAATTTCTGCAAGAGCACGTTCCCACCTCTTGTCTCAGGAGATGAAATTGTTTCTACCGCCCTGGGCAAGGCTGAACTTTTTGCCTCGTTGTTCGCCGGCAATTTTACTCTCAACCCACCTCCAAATGTTCAACCACCAACAATCCCCAATGTCGCGCATAAAATGTCGGATATCACTTTCAAAACTAAAAAGGTACGAAAGATGCTCTCTTCTCTTAATACCAGGAAAGCCTCTGGCCTTAACGAGATCCCAGCAATTGTTCTCAAAAAATGCGCACCAGAACTTGCTCCTGTCCTGACTCGTCTGTTTCAGATACCTAACAATAGAGGCATATTCCCTAGTAACTGGAAAACTGCTCGAGTACAACCCGTCCCCGAGAAAGGATCCAAAGCGCTTCCTAGCAACTACAGGCCTATTTCTCTCCTTTCAGTCGTCTCTAAAGTGATGGAAAAGTATATAAACACCGAATTACTAAAATTTCTTGAAAAACACAGTCTAATCCACGACAGGCACTATGGATTCCGTCAGGGCAGATCAACTGCCGACCTCCTTTCCTTTGTCACCCATTCTTGCTACAAGTCTATGGAACTACACGGTGAATCCCAGATTGTTGCTCTAGACATATCCAAAGCATTCGACCAGGTCTGGCACGCAGCGCTGCTTAATAAACTACTGGCCTATGGCCTACCACCAAAACTCTGTACGTGGACAGCAAATTTTCTCTCCAACTGGAGCATTTCTGTTGTCGTGGATGGCCATTACTCTAAACTGTATTCAATTAATGCAGGAGTTCCTCAAGGTTCAGCTTTAACCCCTACTTTGTTTCTTCTCCACATCAATGACCTCCTCTCTAGCACATCGAACCCAGTTCACAGTTACGCGGACGACAGCACCCCCCACTCAAATATACAATATTCTAAGCGTGTCTCTTTAGCCCAATTAGATGAGGGTTCTGTCTCCGTGGATCTTCAAAAAATATTAGACTGGGGAAGTAGAAATCTTGTACAATTCAACCTCACCAAATCACAGTCTTGCTTTCTTTCTCATAAGAGATACACCAGCCCTAGACCCATCGCAATAAACAACCAAGTTATTCAAAGTAATGAGTCCTTTTCACTTGTTGGCATTTCTGTGGATCGAAATCTCAATTGGCACCAACATGTGACATCAGTTGCAGAAACGGCTGCTAGGAAATTACGTTTCCGGGCTCGCAGATACTTTTCACCAGATAATCGATATACCTTATATACTTCACAAATGAGGCTAAGCCTCGAATACTGCTCCTATATCTGGGATGCCGCTGCCGCTTCTACACTCGCTATCCTGGACTCTATTCAGCAGAGAGCTATATGTCTCATCGGTGACCCTTCCCTTACCCAAAGGCTGCGATCCCTTGCCCACCGACGTGCCGTTGGTGACCTCTCTCTCTATCTTTTATAGATATCTGCACAGGCACTGCTCAGGGGAACTTTCTTCCATAGTTCCTCCACCTGCTGCCCCCAGCAGATCTACCAGGGGAACAAAGCGAATGCACCCTTTTACTGTCTAGGTCACCAGACATAGAACATCTTATTATGCCCGCTTTTTTGTCCCGAGGACTTCCAAGTTGTGGAATTCCTTGCCGGCACATGTTTTTCCTTCTCCTCCGAACCTCCAAACCTTCAAGTCCAGAATTAACCACTTGCCTCTTTCCTCCTTGTCGACATACACGGTACGATAATATTTAGGATGTGAGCCCTCGTGGTGTGTTGTTGAAATAAAAAAACTCAAAATGGCGTCTAACGCAAGATGTTTGAACAGTGCGAATAGCCCAGTTCGCGAGGCGCCTAACCTTTAGAATTCGGCCTAGGAGGTCGCAGGTTCGAGTCCTGTAATTAGGCAGTCGGTTTCTTTCTCAAATGTGAAAAGCCCTGCTTCTTATGATTTGTGGGTGATGTCGTTTGTCTAAACGTGTGTGTAAGCTGCCCCGCACAAGTCCTAGGCTGCTGGGTGCGGAGTTTGTCTACTGTGGCGTTATTATTATTACTATTATTATCTTCCTCAGTGACCCTCCTTGATAGGTCTTCACGAGTGAACATTTTCGTAATGAAGATTTACTAAAAATGAGGAATGGCTTAGAAACTAAGTAATTGTTTTGTTAATTGTCCAAGACTTTACATTTGTACATTTTAAATTTGCAGTTACGACTTTCTTAACCCTCCATTAGCTGCGCCACGTTGATTTATAATATACCCTTTGTGTATAACAACGGCTTGTGTAAGCCTTTTGTTATGCATTTGTATAAAACCAAAACAATCTTGATTTGAAATGTAATTTAATAAGGCACCTGCAGATTCACAATCACTCGCCAAGTATGATTACAGATATAAGAATCTGACAGCTGGTTTTCAAATTATCCATTAAATAAACATCTGTGGACGACCTCTCTAAATAAATATTTGACTTGAAGCGCATAACTAGACGATTAGACTTTCAAATTAGTGATTTAACGCTTGGTTGCATTCGTACACTCATGTTTTTACTGAGGCACAATATAAAGCTTTATTAATTGGGTAATTAATGCACGAAACAACTTCCAATCTCTTTATGTTTATGTAAATTTTTCATTTAGTTATTGTAATTGCCCTATCTTTAGTTATTCTACAGGGTCTACTGTTTTTTTTTTCATGTTTGATAAGCAATAAAGGTTTTTTGGACAGTGCGATTCACACACGATCTTAGTTCCATTAACCATTTTATTTTTTCAATTTAAAGAAAATAATGAATATACCAAAGCTGCTGGGAGCTTTTGTCAATTTGTCATTTTAGTCAATTTTCTTTAAAAAATTCACTAATGACCGCAATGTGGCCCCCCTAGAACCCACATCAGTTTTAATTTTTATATGTTTATATATATATATATATATATATATATATATATATATATATATATATATATATATATATATATATATATATATATATCACACCGATAATGGGCCGATTTTGATCCAATTTTCTAAGTACCTTCCTCTTGCAAGTGGCTTAGATAAGTTCGTTAGCCAGGAAAATCGGCCCAGGTTTTCCCAGAAAATTTTGTTTTATATCGGAAAAAAAATATATCTCCGGAAATAACAATATAACAAATAAGGGCAACCAAATTTGGTACGCTGGTTTGTATTATAAAGAGTGCACCATTTGCCAATTTAGGTCTGTAAGTTTAAAGACAAAGAAGTAATGTCCATATAAAGAAAAACATGTAAGGCTAGATGCATTCTCGAAACAATTAGAACCGTAGTAGGTTTTCATCAAAACGTCAAAGTCGCGATTTAAAACGTCGAAATTGGCAACATTTAGGCAAAGAACCTAAAACAATTACGAATTATGTAAGACTACATGCATTCTCGCAACAATTAGAACCGTAGACCGGTTTCGCTCTCATTAGAGCTCTTCAGTACGGCATACTAATTGTAGCAAAAATGCACCAAAAATAACACGGCTATCGTATAGCCAGTCTCAAAACACTAAGTGAGTGGTGAACGTGTCGCCACCTAGTTCGGAACCAAGTACTATGTTGTCACGCCCGCTCCAAATAACACAGAGTATTAAAAATAGAGACGGTATACAACTAACTAACAATTTAAAAAATTGTTAGCCCTGGCCCATTTCTAACCCAATATAGGGACAAAGTGTGTAAGACTAGATGCATTCTCGCAACAATTAGAACCGTAGACCGGTTTCGCTCTCATTAGAGCTCTTCAGTACGGCATACTAATTGTAGCAAAAATGCACCAAAAATAACACGGCTATCGTATAGCCAGTCTCAAAACACTAAGTGAGTGGTGAACGTGTCGCCACCTAGTTCGGAACCAAGTACTATGTTGTCACGCCCGCTCCAAATAACACAGAGTATTAAAAATAGAGACGGTATACAACTAACTAACAATTTAAAAAATTGTTAGCCCTGGCCCATTTCTACCCCAATATAGGGACAAAGTGTGTAAGACTAGATGCATTCTCGCAACAATTAGAACCGTAGACCGGTTTCGCTCTCATTAGAGCTCTTCAGTACGGCATACTAATTGTAGCAAAAATGCACCAAAAATAACACGGCTATCGTATAGCCAGTCTCAAAACACTAAGTGAGTGGTGAACGTGTCGCCACCTAGTTCGGAACCAAGTACTATGTTGTCACGCCCGCTCCAAATAACACAGAGTATTGGCCCATTTCTACCCCAATATAGGGCCAGGGCTAACAATTTTTTAAATTGTTAGTTAGTTGTATACCGTCTCTATTTTTAATACTCTGTGTTATTTGGAGCGGGCGTGACAACATAGTACTTGGTTCAGAACTAGGTGGCGACACGTTCACCACTCACTTAGTGTTTTGAGACTGGCTATACGATAGCCGTGTTATTTTTGGTGCATTTTTGCTACAATTAGTATGCCGTACTGAAGAGCTCTAATGAGAGCGAAACCGGTCTACGGTTCTAATTGTTGCGAGAATGCATCTAGTCTTACACACTTTGTCCCTATATTGGGGTAGAAATGGGCCAGGGCTAACAATTTTTTAAATTGTTAGTTAGTTGTATACCGTCTCTATTTTTAATACTCTGTGTTATTTGGAGCGGGCGTGACAACATAGTACTTGGTTCAGAACTAGGTGGCGACACGTTCACCACTCACTTAGTGAATTATGTAAAGCAAATGTCGCAAGAAGAGTGTTCTGCAAAAAAAAACAAAGTTTCAGCTTCAACCGTCATTGTCGTGCATTTTACTAAAATGTCCAGCTCCACTCAGCCGAGGATAATAACCGAACGACTTCAGACCGCCGTAGTCGAGCTGCAATCATGGTATAGGAAATCTCTTCTAGCCATAAACCCCGATAAATGTTTAGCTGTCCTATTTTCCAAGCGGAGACACACACCTCACGAACACGTTTCATTAGACAACCGTCTAATCCCCTGGCAAGATTCCGCCAAATACCTCGGGGTTTTCCTCGACAAACACTTAACATGGCGCCCCCATGTCGATCACGTTCGAAAGAAAGCCTCGAGATGAACTCGAAGCTGTTCCCACTTCTAAATAGGAATTCCAAATTGTCCATGAACAATAAGTTGCTCATGTACAAAGTCATTATCCGGCCAGCCTTGACCTATGCATCACCTGCATGGGCCACCGCGGTCGCAACACACATCAAGACCCTTCAAATCATCCAGAACAAAATTCTAAGAATGGTAACCGGAGCGCCATGGTTTGTCCGAAACAGTCAGATTCACTCTGATCTGGAAATGCCTTCGATACTTGAGTTTATAACTCAACTATCCACAACCCAGTTCGCAAGAGCCGCTTCTCACCCAAATGCTCTTCTCCGTAGTGCCACCGACTACGACGAGCAACTTCCACACAAGCATAAGCGTCCAAAGCTTATACTTACCCGTTAAACGCCCCCGCGGCAAAAACAGAATGGAAACATTCATACCCTAAAAAGTCATTGTGTGTAATTCTTTCCGACGGAGGTATGGACTAAGGTCCGGTACTCCCAGGGAGGGGGTTTTAGTGAGTACAGTCTCACAGTACCTCGATATTCCACGGAACCTACAGGGCCGTGAATGGGGTCTGCATGAGCATTTCCCCCTCCTGAATCCAACAAAAAAGAAAAGAAAAAAAAACTAAAATGTTTCCAGAAAATTCATTTCAAATAGTCCCTTTATCTGATGTTTTGTCGGTAGTTTTAGTTAAATTTATGGTTTAACGGTAGCTTTAGATAATTTTCGTAGAAAAAATTCCGCGACTTTTGAATTTTAAAAAGATGTCTTCAAATGAGCGCAAACTAGGCCCCCTAGAATCCATATTCGGGTTTAGTTTAAGTTTTTATCTGTTTACATTTATACAGGGTGTCGCATTTCTACGGTAAAGCTCAATGTAATGTTAATGTTTGTTAATTTACAAGATACTAGAAAGAATTGTATACGTTAATTATGGGGTGTCTTGAGCTGCATCTTATGAAATTATTTTGACAATCACAGGCTGGCCTATAAGTCGTTGATAACTAGAATTTTTTTTTGGATCACCCTTATATTATTGCATTTTTGCATTTTTTAATGAAATGTGATGCATGTTTGTAAGAAAAAAGAATAGAGGCGCAGTAAGTGCGTTTTGGTAACGAATTTTCATTAAATGCTTCAAATTTCAATAATTCAATTTGATATTAACCTAAGGTTTGCTGGCTAGCAAACTAGTTTTCTAGGAAAGATTATAAGTTTATTTTCAGAATTTTTTTTACAATTTCAAAAAAGAAGTTATGTTTATGAAATATGGTACATTGTTCCTACTATATAGGTTATACCGGTAACCGAATTGGTGCCTGCTTGCACTAGAGAGATAATATTTGCCATTAAAAACATTCGTATGAAAATCCACTTCCATAACGCACTTGCTGCGTCCAGACTTTTTTAGCTAACACGTCGTGTAATGCCTCAAAATGTGTAAAGAAAACCTGATTTGCGAAGGAAAAAAAGAAAAGTTGGTCCTGTCGGTTAGTTTTCGCAAAGATGCCAGGTTTTCGAGCAGCGTTTCTGCTTGGTCTACATCTTGTCTTTTTTCCAAGTATGTATCCTTCCAGTAATGTTTTTAGAAAGCTTTTATATCTTAGAATAGGTCCAATAAATTTGGCGTTCGTTCCTTCAATTTATTCCAGAAAGCATCTTCATATCCTGCTTAGTAAAAGTCCAGGTTTCCACCCAACATACAACCTGATAGGACTTCTTCAGGCCCAAGTTAAAATGTTTTTAAGAGATGTACTAGATGACGCAATGAGACATATTGATAAGAAGGAATTGGTTGCCCTAATTTTATTAGATTATTCTAAGGCCCTCGACACTACCAATTATGAGCTTATTTTCTCTAATTTTAAATATTACCTATCTTCAATGTCGTCTATAAAGGTGAGATCCTACTTAAATGGTAGATATTAGTGTTATTGTTAACAAAATTAACTCTTCGCCTCAGCCTGTTACTTTAGTTGTGCCTCAAGGATCAATACTCGAT
Source organism: Tillus elongatus (assembly GCA_964006375.1). Lineage (NCBI taxonomy): Eukaryota > Metazoa > Arthropoda > Insecta > Coleoptera > Cleridae > Tillus > Tillus elongatus. The sequence continues at coordinate 27,039,805 of OZ023263.1, read as the reverse complement.
CCTCTTTCATTTAGTATGTATACCTTTGTCCTCTTGCACTGTTCCATTCGATGTTATGCTGGTGACAGACAGTATTTATACTAGGAACGCTATGAACACCACATTCCTGAATATCTTGTTAATGCCGATTTTGAGCAAATAAGTGGGCTTTCATCTCAGCAAAATCAAATTAAATGCTAATTATTTAGTTTCGGTTGGCGGACCTAACTGTGACCGTAATTTGATGCTGGATAACGGCCTACATAGGCCCCATTTAAAATTTAGAGATCACCTAAATTCTATTTTTAAAAAGTCATATATTTCTTTATAGGCAATGTACTCTAATAGTAATTTATTGAGCTATCATATAAAAATTCTCTTGACTGAGTCTTCGGTGTTGTCATATTTCAGTTACTATGACTTTGTTTTTCAGTTTTTTGAGTCTTGGGGATCAGTACACTGTGCAAAAGGTGCATAATTGTTGCTGTAGACTCGGTTTCGACTTACGTAAATATGATCACATAACGTCAAGATAAAGGAGATGGGTTGGTTCAGAACGGTCGAACGGTTTGGTGCCTTTACGCATAGTGTCGTGGTTAGTTCCACTCCAACCTACCTTAAAAATAAGTTAGTAAGAAAGGTTTCGCAGCACAATATAAACATAAGATATTCAGGCGCATCAGCGATTCCCAGCACTTTGGTTGAGAGATGTTTCACTTATAGCACTGTGAAACTGTACAATTCGTTTGTAACTAGGGTGGAAGCTTCGAGTGAAAGTTTAAATCTCAATATAAAACCTATTTGTTAGCGCATTCTAACACCTAAGTGATTCCTTGGGTTGTGTTTTCTTTGTTTTATGTCTGTTGATTGTTCGGCTGCTTCTTGGCTGTGATAGTACTATAGATTTGCATTCTGAGAAATCTGAGTGCTGATCCTTGTTTATAGTGCCTTTACAATTCCTTTTGAATTTTTGCAACTCGCTGTCTACACCAGCTTGTTTATAGTACCTTTACAATTTCTTTTGAGTGTTTGTAACTTGCTGTAGACACCAAGGTTGAGTGTGAGAATAGCAACCAGCTAAACTCCGCCCTGGGGCAGACAACTACACTTTTTTCCTGTATAATAATTTTGTGAGATGTGTGCCATATATTGATGTGAATCTCCCCTTATATCTATTTGGATTATTGTAACATCATAATAAAGACGTTTATTATTATTATTGTTATTATTATTAGTAGTATTTTATTAGTGAGAATAGTACTTTGTGTATTGAATGATTGCTTTGTGATCGTTATCCTTTTCCTCAGATCTATGCTACTCGTAAATTTACCATCATCTGTTTTTATACTCGCAAGGCATTTAAACATTTCTACATGTTCAGGTTGTTGCCCGTTTAGCTTTATATCAATTAGACCCAAGAGAGGTCTGCGTTTTAAAACACTGAAACGTTAGAGGCGATTTCCAAAGGGGTTTGCGGGGTAGGAAGGTTGAGACGTTTATATATATATATATATATATATATATATATATATATATATATATATATATATATATATATATATATATATATATATATATGTATGTATGTATGTATCACTACAAAAAAAATGGACCGATTTTAATAGTAGGTACTTGGCACGCATGTTCCTTTAGTAAATAGCTTCGATAAGTTCGTTAGCTAGGAGAGTTTTTTCGGGAAAATTTTGGGTTTTCTTTTGGACATTTTTTGTAGTTATTGTAACCAAATTTTGTACGCAACTTGTTCTTATATAACGAATTTCACATAACAAAACTCATATCTCTAAGTTAAGATAAAAAATAATAAGCATTTAGAAAAAATTCGGGCACACTGGAGGTTAAAGGAGGACAGGTCAGGTCAGGTCAACAAAGATTCTGAAAAAAATGTAGGTTATGGAGAGCAAATATTGCAAGAATCGTATTTTACAAGGTCTTAGATTTCTGTTTCAATAGTTATTGTTCTTCCTTTTAGTAAAATGTGTATTTGACAGTAGCTAGATTATAGAGTTTGTAATCTAATAGTATTACATTCTCTAGTGGAAGGACCGGTATGGCCCACACACATTCAAACCTAACCTAACCTACATTATCTATTGAATGACGAAAACTTGAAAAAATTCATTTCTTTCAGTCAATAAACACTAAGTGGGTGGTGGACGTGCCTCCACCTAGTTGCGGAACCAAGTAGTATGTTGTCACTCTAGCTCCAAATAACACAAAGTGTTATAAAAATAGAGACTGTATACAACTAACTAACAATTTAATAAATTGTCAGCCCTGGCCCATTTCTACCCCAATATAGGGACAAAGTATGTAAGGCTAGATGCATTCTCGCAACAATTAGAACCGTAGACCGGTTTCGCTCTCATTAGAGCTCTTCAGTACGGCATACTAGATGGCTAATTGGCAATTAGTATGCCGTACTGAAGAGCTTTAATGAGAGCGAAACCGGTCTACGGTTCTAATTGTTGCGAGAATGCATCTAGCCTGACATTCAGTCAATAAACCGACAGTTGGAGACACACATCCACACATATATATATATATATATATATATATATATATATATATATATATATATATATATACATATATATATATATATATATATATATATATATATATATATATATATATATATATATATATATATATATATATATATATATATACTCAAAAAGTAATGGGCCGATTTTGATCAAATTTGGTACGTGCCTTCCTTTTGCAAGTGGCTTGGATAGGTTCGTTAGTCGAGAAAATCCGCCCAGGTTTTCCCGGAAAATTTTGTGTTTTCTTTCGAAAAAAATTTATATCTCGGGTAATAACAAAAACAAGGGCAACCAAATATGGTACGCTGGTTTCATAAAGACTATTCTATGTACCAAAATTCAGATCTTTATGTTAAAAAAACAAAAAAGTTTGAGGTAAATTAATTTTGAATTAATTAAATCTGATTCAAGAAAGTTAAAACATCAAAATTGAGAATTATGTTAGGAGTACGAATATGAGTAAAAATACGACAAGAAATGACTAACAAGCTCCTAGATATGTGTCTAAGTCGTTTTTTTTCTCCTTTATTTCGTTAAAATGTGAGCAAAAAACCTATTGTAAATCAAAATTGTTTTGTGTAAATAGTAACGTTAGACGATTAACATGTATTACGAGATATACCTGCTAGTACATATATGTCGAGCGTAGCCAAGTTGGCTAAGCTGTGTACATCGTATAATCGACTCCTAGATGACGAGTTCTAATCCTAGTTAGTGACTTTACTTTTTATTAAAAAAAATTAAATCTCATTTCACTTTATCGTTATCTAATCAGATTGTTGTTATTCCGATGAATTTTTTAGCGGGTTTTTGTATAAAAAAATAATCTGATAAAGAAGAGTTGAATGTTTTAAGACTTAATTCAATTTGAATAATCTGCTTGTTTGTTCTTGCCCTACGTAAGTGAAACCGTTCCATATAAAATACAGTCGTAGACTTTTTCCGTGGCTTCACAAGTGCGTGTTTTAGTGAATTTTCTTTTAAAAAATTAAATAAAATTAAATTTAGAAAAAGAATTCTTAAAGTGAACGCGAACTAGGCCCCTAGAACCCATATCCAAGGTCAGTTTCAGTATATATATATATATATATATATATATATATATATATATATATATATATATATATATATATATATATCAAGGGTGAACGATTTACCGAAATTTAGGTCTGTAAGTTTAAAGACAAAAAAGTTTTCCTCAAAACGTCGCGATTTGAAAGGTCAAAATTGGCAAGTTTTAGGCAAAGGACCTGAAAGAAATACGGATTATGTAATTATGTAAAGAGTGTTCTGCAAACCCTTAAGTTTCAGCATCAACCATCAATGCCATTCATTTTAGTAAAATAGTTCCAAAAAATTCATTTCAAATAGACCCTTTCTCTGATACTTTCGCAGTAGTATTAGTTAAGTTTATGGTTTAACAGTCTATAATTTTTAGCTAATTTTCGTAGAAAAAAATCGTTAATAAGGAGACCGCGGGTTTTGATGTCTAAAATGATTTCTTCAAATAAGCGCAAACTAGACCCCCTAGAATCCATATCCGGGTTTACTTTCTGTTTACATATATACAGGGTGGCGCATTTCTACGGTAAAGCTCAATATGATTGTTATTATGCGAGGTACGAATAAAAATATAGTATAGTATACGTTACTTATAGGCTGTCTTGAGATACATTTTATAAAATTATTTTGACAATCACAGGCTGGCCCATAAGTCGTTGGTGATACCTACAATTATTTTTCTTGAACATTCCTTATTGCATTGTTGCATTTTTGATCGGAATATGATTGTTAAAAAATAGAGACGCAGTAAGTGCGTTTTGGTAGCGAATTTTCATTAAATGCTTGAAAATTCAATAACTCGATTAACCTAAGGTTCGTCGGCTAGGAAACGAGTTTTCTCGGAAACATTTAAAGTTTATTTTCGGAAATTTTTATACACTTTCAAACAAGTTATTTTGATACAATATCGTACATTGTTAGGTTATACCGGTGACAAAATTAATGCCTGCTTACATTAAAGAGACATATTTGCTATTAAAAACATTTTAATGAAAATTCACCACCATAACGCATTTTCTGCGTCCAGACTTTTTTTAAAATAAAAAGTCACTAATAAATCTGAACGTGCTACTGACTTGTTAATAAATGTCGCTGTGTTATACTTCAGCTCTGTAATTTGAATAATGCGTGATGATAATTGAGATAAGCGATAAGCATGGATAAGCATGAAAGCTATTAACATGATTACACCTTGCTTTCAACCTTAAATTATCGTATAAGTAAATTTGAATAAGAGCACGAATTCAAGCTTTCATAAGATTCTAAAGCCGCTGTGTACACTCTACCATGCAATCGAAACTGACAACGTCAGCTATGTAAACTCGTAAAGAAATGTAAACTAATCCACTTCTGACGTATTTAGATCACGTTTTATATGGAAAGAAAACTGTTAATACGTTTCCTATCGCGTTAAGCCTATAGACAGTGTTATCCTTAACGATTAATTCACGATTAAATACGGGTGGAATAATCAATATTAAAAGGCTATTAGTGTATTCTTAGCATAACGAAAATCTTTATTACTAATGAAATAGTGAAATCTACAGGGTGAAACAGCCAAATGAAATGTGTGTGTGTGTTTTGTTTCTTTATCGTCGGCCTATTTCCGCGACTATGGCCAATCACCGACGCCAGGGAGCAGTTTCACCTGACTATCCTGGAAATTTTGCCGGACCCCTGCCTTTCTGTAAGGAGGGTAGGGATCTTTGACGTCCCAACATCGCATGGACACGGGACCGACGGCTTTACGCCCCCTCCGAAGGGCGGAACGTGCAGACATTCAACTTGCTCAAATACAATGCCAGAACCTCGGTTGATGTTAATATTACAGTTTGTACTAAAAAGGTGAAAGGAGTACCTTGTGATCGAACCCAGTACCCTTCAGTTCAGAGGCACACGTTCTTACCTCTGAACCACCGAGGTTATAGCCAAATGAAATAAATTCAGTATCTCCATTATTGTGCATATTTATAAAAATCCCGAAACACGACAACTTTAGCTTAACCCATTTATGGCCAAGGTATCAAAAAACGTTCAAAATTGAATGTCACTCATTTTCTCCAGCAACAATAAAGTTTCTAAACATAAAACCAACAAACAAAAAAATATTTTTTATTTAATTAGTGAATTACAGGCTGATGCGTAAACGCATCAATGGCCAAATATATGCAATACAAGTGCTAACTGATACTATATAAAAATATAATGTACAAACATTATTTCTTATGAAATTCTTCGAAGCAGTTAGCGTGAATATGTACATTACACTTTTTGCACATATATATTGTTGCACTATGACATAATCGACATCGTCGTCTAGCTTTCGTTGCTTCCTGAACCACCACATGGTCAAATTTATCTGTCCGTATTTCAGTTGGTATACTATTAGATATGGATACCCGACTTGAAGATTGTTCGCCTCCTTGATTCTGTATTTTCAAGAGACGGTATGCAATATATGACTTGAAGTCAAGTTGTGACATCTTTTTTTCATTAACCAGATTGAAAAGTTTCCAAGCATTTACAATAGTACTATCAACAGCATTTGAGAATAAAGGCCACCACCATTTCTTTCCCAAGATCCTGGTACGATAGTTTGCTATTGCATTATCGTGTAAATCTACCCCTCCCATGAATTTATTGTAATGGGAAATCACTGCAGGCTGATTTATATTTTCAATTTTTTTCTCTTTTCGATTATATCGCTTCGCTATATTCATAGGTTGAACATTGTAACAGTTGCTTATCACCGTCACCACTGAATTGTCATTCCATCGAACAAGTGATATACCAGCCTCTTCATCATAAGCGCAGCTATGTGACCCACGCTGCTTCTTCGAAATTATTTTGTTTGTCTCCAGTGGACAAACTCCTGTTCGATTGTCGCGTATCGTACCAGTGGCAGAGTATCCTTTATCAGTTAGAACTGAAAATAGTTTATAGGAGGAGAAAAAATTGTCGAAGAAAACCTTGTGTGCGGCATTTTCTTTGATGACTGATAATAAATTGACCACAACTTGGCCTCCTAAACCAAGTGGAGTTTTTTCTGTGGATGCACCAGCATACGGAATAAATTGGTAGAGGTAGCCATCAGATGAACAGAGACACCATAATTTAAATCCGAACCTGACAGGCTTGCCTTTCATATACATTTTACATGAATGTCGTCCGAAATAGGGCACCATTTGTTCATCTATTGACAAACAAGTCGAAAACACACCGAACTTCATGAACTTTTTATTCAGGAGGTCGAAAAACGGCCGAAGTTTGGCAAATCTATCATGTATGTCTAAATTGTTATTATCAGACAGGTGAATGTTTTTCTTCATATTTCTAAACTTGTTTCGACTCATGCAATCTTTTACAATTTTCAAGCCTTTGTCCTCTTCTGTAGACCAATATAAGTCAGCTTGAGGGAGAGTGTGGTACCCAGATAAAATCATGATACCCAGGAAATTCAGCAAATAATCTTTGTCGATTATAAAGTCATGTCTGTTATTGTCACGTGCATATTTCTGACTATACTGAATTATGTTTTCAAGCATTTCATCATCAAAGTACATAAAAAATAAATCTAAAGGTGTTTTGCCGTCTAACTCATTCTTCAGCCTAGCAATATTTTCTTTTTCTTTGACATCGTGATTGCTGTTTGAATTATGCAAGTGTTCTCCTGTTTTCCAGATAGGTTTTCGATCTACACCTTTATATTGTAACAACTTCTTACGTTTCGCTGCCAAACATTCATCATCCGAGTCATAAAGCAAATCGTCATCGGCTGTATGAATTTCGAATGTCCCTGCAATATCATTGAATTCGTTTACTTTCTCACAGTCTTCTTCGAAAATCTCTTCGTCAGTTAGTTCGTCTACATCTGGCGGTATATACACTGCATCTACATTATTATCTGTATAAAAAACAAACATAAGAATTACTTCACGAGCACACAATAATTATAAATATAATTTTATTTTACCTCGATCATCTGCTAATTCTTGCACGATCTCCTCTAAAGCAAGTTCTAATTCTCTTTGGGTAAGAAATTGCGGCATTTTCTCACACGACAAAAAATATCACTTAACAATTCACAACACTAACCTAACGTAGCACAGTCAGGAAACAAACTAATGCTATTATATCCGTAATCTGGAATCAGAATACATCACAGTGCTCTAACACGTCTCGACATGCAGAAGTGCAGAAGTTGACGGTTTCGGCCATTGATGCGCATACGCATCACAAATGTTTAGCTGCTGGTTTTTTCTTTCCATTCGAAAATTTTCTGAAGGACTCTCATTTAATTGTTTCTCCTTTAGGTTTCCAATAGAACTTTCGAGAATTTTTAGCTCATTCTTCTGTTTACCATTTGTAAGAACAAATACAAGTATATGCCGACAAGAATCCTAATTTCTTCCTATTTCAATAATTTCTCCAATATAGATATTCTATGATATACGTGTCTTTTATTTTTCATTAGATAATAGCATCTTTATATAACATCGCACATTAGCTGTATTCGATTTTGCTTAAGGTGGTTGCACAGAAAAAAAATATTATATGACTGATGCGTAAACGCATCAGCGGCCGGAAATGGGTTAAAAAAAATTTGGTCGCAGCAAGTGCTTATGGTAGCGAATTTTCATAACGATGTTTTTAATATCAAATATGTCTTTTTTTTTAAGAAAACACGCATCAAATTTGTTATGACCAGTATAAAATATATAGTAGGAACGACGTACCATGTTTCATCTAAATAACTTTATTGTTTGAAAAAACTACAAAAGGCTGGACGCAGCAAGTGCATTATGGTAGTCAATTTTCGTAAAAATCTTTTTAATAGCAAGTATGTCTCTCCAATGCAAGCAGGCATCAATCTGGTTACCAGTATAGCCTATATAGTAGAAACAATGTACCATATTTTATAAAAATTGCTTATTGTTTGAAATGGACAAAAATTTTCCAAACATACAGTTAAATGTTTCCGAGAAGACTGGTTTCCTAGCCAACAAACCTTAGGTTCATAACAAATTAAGTTACTGAAATTTAAAGGATTTAATGAGAATTCGCTACCAAAACGCACTTACTGCGTCTCGATTGTTTTCTTACAAACATGCATCATGTTTCTATAAAAATGCAAAAATGCAATAATATAACGGTATTCGAAAAAAAACATTTCTAGGGATCACCAACGACTTATGGACCATCATGTGATTATCGAAATATTTTTATAAGATGCAGATTAAGTCCCCTATAATCCCGTATCTTGTATACTAACAATTATATTGAGCTTTAAGTTAGAAATGCGTCACCCTGTATATATGTAAACAGACAAAAACTGAAGGTAAACCCGGATATGGATTCTAGGGGGCCTAGTTTGCGCTCATTTGAAGGAATCTTTTTAAAACTCAAAAGTCGCGGTCTGCTCAATAACGATTTTTGTCTATGAAGACTAAACAAAACATTATAGACCGTTAAATCATAAACTTAACTAAACCTACAGCCAAAGCATCAGGGAAAGGGTCTATTTAAAATGCATTTTATGAAACCATTTTAGTGAAATGGAGGACAATGACGGTTGAAGCTGAAACTTAACGGTTTGCAGAACACTCTTCCTGCGACATTTTCTTTACACAATGCGTATTTGTTTCAGGGTCCTTGCCTAATTGTTGCGAATTTTGACGTTTCAAATCGCGACCTTGACGTTTTGAGTAAAACCGCATTTTTTTCTTTAAACGCCTATAACTTTTTTCTGTTAACTTACAGACCTAAATTTTGGTACCTGGGTCACTATTTATACTACAAACAAGCGTACCTAATTTGGTTGCCCTTACCTTTTTATTTCCGGAGATCTTTTTTTCCGAAAGAAAACACAACATTTTGCTGGGCCGATTTTCCTGGCTAACGAACTTATCCAACACACTTACAAAGGGAAGGTACTCACCAAATTTGATCGAAATCGGACCATTATTTTCTGAGTTATCGGTGTTATATATATATATATATATATATATATATATATATATATATATATATATATATATATATATATATATATATATATATATATATATAAATTAAAACTGACCCCGGATATGGGTTCTAGGGATCCTAGTTTACGCTCATTGAAGAAATTTTTTCAAAATTCAAAAGTTGGGATCTCCTCATTAGTGAATTGTTTTAAAGAAAATTCATTAAAAATCACAGAAATTAAATATTACATTTAGTAAAAATTCTTTAAAATCCTAACGTAACGTTCAATTACTCACATTAAGTTTGTAGTTACTTTTTTAGGAACTGAAGTTTAATATTCAGTATACACGCATCAACGCATCCATATACATCTGTTCGACCATAGAGTAATATGCATTTTATATTGACATTAATATATTAACCGTCAGCTCAAACCTGACACTGGGAATCAGGAATCAATCCTACTGTCTAATTTGACGAGTTCTCGCGACAGTAAAAAAACTTGGGTGAGTTTTTGTTGTTTTAACGAAATAAAAGACCTCCCTGACGTGCTGTCTACACACATTCCTACCAACTGACCTTTCTGACCTGCCCTGACATCAGGTTGCCTAACTAAAAGGTAAAAGGAGAAGGAAAATCAACCCTGCCATATATCAAGGTCCTGTGAGCAGAATGTACTTTTCTTTCCCCCTTTTAACTTCTTTTAACTTTTGATTAGGCAAACTGATGTCGGGGCAGGTCAGGAAGGTCAGTTGGGAGGATTGTGTGTAAACAGCACGTCACGGATGTCTTTTATTTCGTTAAAACGACAAAAAACTCATCCAACAAAGCATTGTTTAACCGATTTGTAACACACACATATATATATATATATATATATATATATATATATATATATATATATATATATATATATATATATATATATATTTATATATATATATATATATATATATATATAAATATTATCTTTCTGCTCTCCTTCTTTATATGAACTTTAACTATGCCAAATCTCACACTGCTCCGTGCGCTCAATGTGCTTAACAAAGGGTAGATGCATAGTTTGTCTTTATGTATTATAACCCTATAATTGAAACCACAGCCAAAGAATCAGAAAAAGGGTCTATTTCAAATTCATTTTCTGCAAATATTTAAATAAAATGAAGGACAATGATGGCTAAATCAGAAACTTAACCAAGTAAGGGCAACAACAATCAATGAACAGAAACTTAAGGCTTTATAGAACACACTTCTTACAAAATTTCTGCAACATCGCCCGTAATATTAGTTTCAGGTTCTTTATTTAATTTTGACGTTTCGAATTGCCAGTTTTTGACGTTTTAAGAAGAAAAACTATAATGCTCATAACTTTTTGGTGCATGGCTATATTTTTATGATACAAACCAACGTACCAAATTTGTTTACAACAGCTTTGTTATTTCCGGACATATAAAATTTTTCCGAAAGAAAACACAGAATTTTAGGGGAAAACTAGTCAGATTTTTCTGGGTAACGAACCTATCCAAGCGACTTGCAAAAGGAAGGTACTCACCAAATTTTATCAAAATCGGCCCATTACTTTTTGAGTTATCGGTTTGACACACACAAATATATACATACATATATATATATATATATATATATATATATATATATATATATATATATATATATATATATATATATATATATATATATATATATAAAGTCTAAAACCGACCTCGGATATGGATTCCAGGAGTCCTAAATCGCGCTCCTTTCAAGAAATTTTTTCAAAATACAAAAGTCGCGATCTCCTCTTAGTGATTTTTTTAAAAGAAAATTCATTAAAAAAAAGTTCCGAAAATAGACTTAAAATATTCCCGAAAAAACTGATCCCATTTTCCTCGCCAACGCAACTCTTTAATCTATTTAACCACCTGCCAAGATATAATTATTCAAAAAAACATTTTTGGCGAAACATCCAAAAAATAATTTTGCTTGAAAATTTGCCAGCAATTTTTTTCACGAATATCAGAGAACATTTTTTTACAATAAGTTAATAAAAATTTATTATTGGTTTCCAAATTTCACAAAACTCTTACAAAAAAAAAAGATTTCTACGGCAACACAAACAAATTTCTACGAAAACTGACTAAATAAAAAAAATGTTTGCACGGAAACCCATTAAAACATTATTTTTAAATTTTGATTTTTTTTTCAACTGAGCGCATACTAGGACTCCTAAAACCCATATCCGGGGTCAGTTTCAATTTTTATATGTTTATATATATATATATATATATATATATATATATATATATATATATATATATATATATATATATATATATATATATATAGTGTGTGTGTATGTATCACACCGATAACTTAAAAAATTAACAGATTCTGATAAAATTTAGCAGATACTTTCCTTTTGTTAATGGATTTGTATAAGTTCGTTAGCTATGAAAACAACAAACTACCAGGTTTTCAGGGAAAATCTGGGGTTTCCTTCGGAAAAAAAATTTACGCCGAAATTAATAAACCTATGGTAACCAAATGTGGTGCGTAGCTTCACGTTATAAAAAGCAAACTGTAAACCAAAATTTACATCTCAATGTTAAAAGAAAAAAAGTTATAAGCATTTAATTTTTAAAATGTTTGGTGCCAGATCATTTCTAAGGAAATTCACTACCATAACGCACTTCCTGCGTCCAGACCTTTTTTCTAGACGCAACTAACACGCGCTTACTGTAAATCACCCTATATTTAATTTATAAATAATTGTTTTTTAACCTAAATGTATCAGGCCGAGAGTTGAGTTTGCCGAGCAAGTAACTAGTATAGTTAGGACTATGTGTTCGCGGGTTCGAGTCCTGTACTCAATCGGTCTGTTTTGGGTAGTGTATTATGTCTACTTATATGTGTTTATCCCGCAAAGGCCTTAAGGCTTCAAGGTGCGGAGTTTGTTTACTGGTGTCATTATAAATATCTTGGTCATTATCTATAGACTAAATACATGTTGTTTTTGCAGCCAAAAGGGCTACACAAGCCCTTGGAACTGGACTACTGTGACGGCGACGGGTGAATAGCATCGGTTTCCGCCTCCACAGAGCTGGAGGAGTCCCCAATCTTCCCATTATCAGGCCGCCAACAGTGAGATAGCAGCCAATAACGCCTCCTTCACAGGGTTCGACTTTGACTACTTCTCCAAGTGAAGTGTGAACTCATTTAAGGTTTGATAAACGTGATTCTATAAGTACGTTCTATTTGTTTTCTTCGTTATTATACATGGATGTGTTTATTTCATAGTTTTATACTTACCACAAACTCAAGCTACTGTGTACCCCCAGATGAATCGATGTATACTACTGTTAATGTTAGTAATATTACTAAAAAAAAACTATGCTGAATATTAGAACGAGCCTTTCAACCACCTAATTTGTATCCATAAATGCAGTTAGCTAACGCAAAGAATAGATCGCCATGCCAAAAATTGTTTTCAAAATTACGTGTTTATGCGTGCGCTTTGCTAAAGGGACGTTTATCTTCAATACTTGAATTAAGCAAAATATATTTTCTATAAATAGGGTTATTCAAAAATAATAATCTGCCCACGATTGGTATTCATAAGTAGTACTGAAATTATAAAAACTCAAAACACCCAGTCTCCTAAGCACAATATTTACACTATTTATTACAATATTTTAAATTCAATATCAGTAATCTTTCAAAAGTTACGCAGCTACCCATTTCAAGCATTAGACAATATGTTTGGTTCTAAAATACTCTGTGTTTTATGTAAATGTGTTATAAGATTACATGATATCAAGTTACGTTTAAGGCAACTTGATTTGGTTCCAGCAACATAGCTCAAAATGGTCAAATGGGTATTCGATATTCGGCAACAGCGAATGCAACCCGGATTTTTATTCAGTTCCATATGAATTTCTTTCAGTGATAAACCACGTCAAAATGGAATGTTTTTCAATATCAAAAGCGATAAGGGACGTATTCGATTTTTTTTGTATGTTTGTATATTTTAGTGAATTTTCTTTAAAAAATCACTAATGAGGAGATCCCGACTTTTGAATTTTTAAAAATTTTTTCAAATGAGCGCTAATTAGGCCCCCTAGAATACATATCCGGGGTCAGTTTCAATTTATATATATATAGATATATATATATATATATATATATATATATATATATATATATATATATATATATATATATATATATATATATATATATATATATATATATATATATATATAATATATATATATATATATATATATATATATATATATATATATATATATATATATATATATATATATATCACACCAACTCAAAAAATAATGGGCCGATTTTGATGAAATTTGGTGAATACCTTTCTTTTGCAAATGACTTGGATAAGTTCGTTAGTCAGGGAAATTTTTTCAAATGAGCGCTAATTAGGCCCCCTAGAATACATATCCGGGGTCAGTTTCAATTTATATATATAGATATATATATATATATATATATATATATATATATATATATATATATATATATATATATATATATATATATATATATATATATATATCACACCAACTCAAAAAATAATGGGCCGATTTTGATGAAATTTGGTGAATACCTTTCTTTTGCAAATGACTTGGATAAGTTCGTTAGTCAGGGAAATCGGCCCAGGTTTCCGCGGAAATTTTTGTGTTTTCTTTCGAAAAAAATTTATATCTCTGGAATTAACAAAGTAAGAGCAACGCTGGTTTTATAAAGAGTATTCTATGTACCAAAATTCAGATCTTTATGTTAAAAAACAAAAAGTTAGAGGTAAATTAATTGTGAATTATTTAAATCTGATTCAAAAAAGTTAAAAATTGAGAATTTTGGTATGAGTACGAATACGACACGAAATGACGAACAAGCTCCTAGATATGTGTCTAAGTCGTTATTTTCCTTTATTTCGTTAAAATATGAGCAAAAAACCCATTGTAAATCAAAATTGTTTTGTGTAAATGGTACGCGTGTTTATATCCTTATAGGTAAGCCACCTACCAAAATTTAGCTCTGTAGGTCGAAAGACAAAAAAGTTATAGGCATTTAAAGAAAAATAAATTGGGGTTTTCCACAAAACGTCAAAGTTGAGATTTAAAACGTCAAAATTTGCAATATTTAGGCAAATAACTTGAATATAATACGGGCTATGGAAATAAAATGTCTCAAGAAGAATGTTTTACAAACCCTGAAGTCTTAGTTTCAACCGTCATTATCCTTCATTTTACTAAAATATTTCCAGAAAATAATTTCAAATAGACCCTTTCTCTGATGCTTGGCAGTAGTCTTAGCTATAGAGTTTATCGTTTAATGGTATATAATTTTTGTCGAATTTTCGTAAAAAATCAATAAAGCTCAATATATCCGTTATTATACAAAATATGAAAAAAAATTGTATATATTAATTATAGGGTGTCTTGAGCTACATCTTAAAAAAATATTTCTACAATCACAGGCTGGCCCATAAGTAGTTGGTGATACAAATTTTCTTTTTTTTTTTTAATCAAACACGCCTTATGTTATTGCATTTTTGCATTTTCCATCGAAATATAATGCATGTTTGTAAGAAAAGAAATTCTGGACGCAGCAAGTACGTTATGGTAGCGAATTTTGGTCAAATGCTTCGTATTTGAATAGCTAAATTTGCTATTAACCTATAAGATGGACCAAGAAGCTAGTTTTTTTCGAAAACACTTTAAATTTGCTTTCGGAAATTTTTGTACATTTTCAAACAATAAAGTTATTTTGAGGAAACATGGCACCCATTGTTTTTACTATATATTTTTAAATCGAACATCTCTTACGCATTTTTTCATTTTTCATCGAAATATAATACATGTTTGTGAGAAAAGAAATTCGGAACGCGGCAAGTGCGTTTTGGTAGCGAATTTTGTGTGTGTTGTCTTGTTTCATGGCTGCGGTCGTCAGACCATTCGCACATTTTTGGTAGCGAATTTTTATTAAATACTTTAAATTTCAATAACTTAATTTGCTGTGAACTTAATATTCGTTGGCTAGGAAACCAGTTTTTTCAGGAACATTTTAAATTTATTTTCGGAAACTTTTTGTACATTTTCAAATTATTTTGATGAGATATGGTGTATTGTTTCTACTATAATGTAGGTTATACTGGTATCCAAATTTGATATCTGCTTTCATTAAAAAATACATATTTGCTATTAAAAACATTTTATGAAAATTCACTTCCATAACGCAATTGCTGCGTCCAGAGTTTTTAGGTAAACATTTCGTATATAGGCCTAGAGACCTCTTCTCTAATCTCACACTTGCTTGTTTTCTTCTCTGTAATCGGTTGCGCTCTTTTACGATGCCGTAAAAGGATAAAACCGGTTACAAAGAACCACACAAGCAATTGTGATGCCATAGAAATAGTCCCTAACATATACAGTGTGACTCATCTAACTGATTCATTAGAGGTTTATAGAGAAATAGAAAAATCTGGACGCAGCAAGTGCGTTATGGTAGTGAATTTTCATAGAAATGATCTTGCACGAAATATTTCTTTATAACTTTTTTTTCTTTTAACATAGAAATATAAATTTTGGTACATAGTTTCCATTTAATATCATAAACTATAACGTACCAAATTTGGTTACCATAGCTTTTCTATTTTTTGAGATATAATTTTTTTTGAAAGAAAACTCAAAATTTTCCCGGAAAACCTAGTTAGATTTTCCTGGCCAACTAACCTATCCAAGCCACTTACAAAAGGAAGGCACATGCGAAATTTTATCAAAATCGGTGCATTATTTTTTGAGTTATCGGTGTGATACATACATACATACATATATATATATATATATATATATATATATATATATATATATATATATATATATATATATATATATATATATATATATATATATATATATGTATATGTATATATATATATATATATATATATATATATATATATATATATATATATATATATATATATATATATATATATATATATATATATATATATATAAAGATATAAAAATTGAAACTGACCCCGGATATGGGTTCTAGGGATCCTAGAGCGCGCTCATTTGAAGAAATTGTTTCAAAATTTAAAAGTCGGGATCTCCTCATTAGTGAATTTTTTCTAAGAAAATTCACTAAAAGATGATATTGTGGAGGCTGATACTTGATGTAAATTCATTGTTAACTTAGATAAATAAGCAAATTGATTTACACTATTTTATTGAACGTATAACTGCAGTTTCGCTGAAGTTCACAGCTCTGTCAAATACAGAATGAAAGTAAGATTTTAAACTTCAATATCCCGCATTCCTGTTGACTGTTTTTAGTCCCATAACAAAACTACAGAAACCGGGACTCCATGTACTTTCGCTATAAAACTTATTAAATCCAAGTAATGTTTGGCGAAAGAGTAATATTTTCTTTATAAAAGCGATAGTTCCTTAGAAATTTCTTTATTGCCATCCTTAAACCTTGCTCTTTCTACTATGTGCTCTATTTTAAGTCTAAAACTTTAATTACACCGTTCAAGAAACTACAAATGTAGTGTATTTAAAAAAAAATTGAATACCCCACTTAAAAAACAATCACTTGGCAAATTTTTAATTTCATGGCATCTGCCATTCTAACGTAATTGACGAACGGGTTTTGGGACTTTTGTGGCCAAAATGTGTCTATCGCAAGTTCGGGTAATATGTTTTTACGCCTGTTATTTGCATTGTTCGCTTATCGTTGCATTATGATGTATGTCCATAGTATGTATCAATTCCTAAAGAAAAATCACTAAATAGACAGAACATTGCATTAATTTCTAACTATTATACAGTTTTCGTGTGAATAAAATTAATTCAATTTGTATTTCATGTTTTATTCAGTTATCAGTTGTCTATGGTCTAATGCTTCGATCTTTCCCGCATTGCCACAAATGATTGTAGTGATATAGGACAGTAAAATAACGTTTACATACGGGTACAGATTACGGTCAAATGGTTGTTATGTTAATTTCTAGATATTTCTTTTCATATAATCCTCTTCTATTTATTAAGACCATCAGTTAGAATAAAAAGTTATACAGGATAGTTCAAATCCGAGGCTCACCATTGGGATCTTGTAAGCCGTAAGAGATACAAGGATGGTTAAATTGGGGCGAAGTTGCGCGTTTCTGTGGTGATCAATTATCTTAAAGAAAATTTGAGATGTCATTTTTAGTTGTTTTTTTAATTCGAAAATGAATGGAAACTCTCAGTTTTCGTTTATTTTTATTTTCAAGCGAATACCGAAAGAACTAGACTTTTGTAACTATGACATTGTTAGGACACTTTTTATGGGAAATCCAAATCTGTCATCAATTTTCCGAGGCGTTCTTGATGCAAGAGTTATAATACCTAACGTTGATTTTGCTTAGAGCCGCCATATGGAATTTTTGCATTTCTAAGAAGTCTTTTTTTTTCTGATTACAATGATGTATCACACGATACGATAACATCTTACCTGTTCAAAATTCGGGAAAAAATCGTTTGTTCATAGAGTGCTTTGGTTTCTGCTCGCTTCGCTCGGGCAGAAACTCTCCACACTCGTTTGAAAAAAGGCGCGTTCACCTCAAGGTGCATACTATTATCTATAGTTACTAGATAGAGATAGTTAACACATATAGAGATGTTTAGGCTAAGATGCAGTTGTAGCCCAAACTGGACGACAAAATAGATGACTTGAACTCGTGATATCATCGTTATTAATTGACCGATTTCAAACATTCCTTTTTCTAAATGAGTACCAATTAATTGTTTTTGATATTGTTTTACTAAATAACTCTTAGTCGTGTAGGAAAATCTGTGAAACATAAATAATCAAAACTAAATCTTCTGCTGCGTTACTTTTGTTAACATATGCGACGTAAAATGAAGTCAACATGTCAAATAATCAAATAATATTGTTTAAAAATAATTATCTAACATGGTGCATTCATTTCGATTTTAGAGCAAGGTTAATTAGACAAACGTAATACACTGTTGCTGAAATGTCGTATTGAGCATAATCGTATCTGTGACGTGCATTATACTGCCAAACAATTTGGGGAGTGTCCATAAACTACATGGTTCCGTTTTAACCTCTTTTTGGGATATGCCACCTAAAATACGACATAATTAATGATCCGAATAACTATTTACAATATTATATGTTTACCCATCATACAGACGAAAGCATGTGCGGCAAGCCCTGTGTACTCAAGAAGTTAACATCTCCAAAAAACCTACATGTTTAGGTGTCCTACACTTTGGCAGAAGTTATCGCCATCATCAATTATTAAAACACAGTCTTTCTCCTGGTCCGCTTAGGAATGCATAATTTTGAGCTTCAAGAACTCTGCAACTTCGTGTAAAATTACAGGACCAAATTTAAAACCTTCTAATCTTCTGCTAACCGTTCTTAAAGATGACAGTGGATATTTTTGCTTCCTTAATAAATCGTAGCCGGAGGATCCACATACAAAATTCGATTGAATAGCTTCTTTCACTGTCTCCATTTCATCCATTTGGAATTTTTTCTTTGCATGGAAGAAATCTGATCTTCGTGAAATATATTTTTCCGCAGTTCTGCGAATTGTTTATATTTCTGAATGGACTTTTTGAATGACTAATTTTACCTACATTTTGTTAATGGTTTGCGTCCTTCTCATGATTTGCCTTTCTAGTAGTTACTTTTTCTGTGCCTTCACAGAGAAAATTATTTTGCCTGTCGAAGCTGTAAAAATTCAATCCGGTTGCAGAGAAGAAAACAAACTATTTTGAAGTCACAAATCTCTACGTCTCTGTTAACTGTGGAACGGTTTTACCAACTAAGGGCAACAATGGCTGCATTAAACTTGAATTAGAAGTCTTAAAAGTTATTATCTTTCATTAGTCATTTTTTCAACAAAAATACGCTAAAAGATATTGGAATTACTCAATCTGATCAGATAACGTTAAAATTGAATCAAAAACAAAAAAAGTTGAAAAAAGTTGAAAGAAACTTTCAGTCAACAATGCGATTTGAATCCACGTCCCTTCGCTCATGAGCCAGCCGTCTAACCCCTCGACTATCGTAGGCTTGGTAATGAAAGTGTAATAAAAGGTAGATAACGCATAATGGTCTTCGTTTATTTATTTGTAATATGTAAGGTCTATTTTAGAGCCATTTTTGCAACTACTTTAACAAATAAGATTAGCATAAATCTAGAACAATCTAATATAGGTACATTTTATGCAATATTTATCATTCATAAACCGCAATGGTTATACTAATTATCACGTTTACAATCTCCAGTTTGACATTTACAGGAGAAAAATAATAAAATTTTTAAAGTAATTTTTCTCGCACTTCTTGGCCTTTTTGCGCCATGAGAAAAGTAACTGTAACACTTAATAAATTTTGTTCAACACATACAGTATTTTAGTATTACGTCTTCTCTGAATTTTAGTGTCACTAAAATGTTGCTTCATTAAATGACTATAACTTTTTTTTTGAACTCAGAGGTCTAAATTTTGGTGTATAGCTTGGTTTTTTTACCATGTTAACCCGCTGACCGAATTTTGTTGCAGCGTCGGTTTGGGGGGGGGGGGGTCGATCGCTTTAATGCTCTTTTGGATACCGTGCTTATATATATATATATATATAAAAAAAGATTTGAACAGATGCAAGATTTTTCTACGACTTGTAGTTTCTTGTTTAACATAAAAAGAATCAAAATAAAGAACAATTATTAAAACATTGTGGTAAATTACAGGAAAAGTCAACTGTCAACTTTAAATCAGATATCGATGGCAATTTGTTGTGCGATGAAATTTTAGGCAAGTGATGAACACAGTTTTTCCAAACCGAAATTGATTAAAACCTACTTGCAGTCTACAATGTCATAAACCAGATTGACCAGTTTGACCCTCACTGTCTCTGGAAAATTAAGTTGCAGAAAACCTAGATTTTGCTTGTCTTATTAGAGAATTTGCTGACAAAAAAGCTAGAAAAGTACAGTTTTAACATGCTTCGACTTCAACCAACTGCCAGACAAACTCAGAGTTAACCAATTAACTTATTTTATTATTTTAATATATAATTATACATAGGTATTATATCATTATCATATAATAAAGGGCACCAAGTGATTGACTCGCCCGGGGGCCTGGGTGGTTAAGGCCGGCGCTATTTGGTTGCCATAGTTTTCTTATTCCCGGAGATATGACTTTTTTCCAACAGAAAACCTAAAATTTTCCCGGAAAAACTGGGCCGACTATCCTGGCTAACGAACTTATCCAAACCACTTTAAAATAAAAATGGAGGTTACTCGCCAAATTTTATCAAAATCGCCCCATTATGTTTTAAATTGTCGGTGTATATATATATATATATATATATATATATATATATATATATATATATATATATATATATATATATATATATATATATATATATATGTGTGTGTGTGTGTGTGTGTGTGTGTGTGAACATATAAAAATTGAAACTGATCCCTGATATGTGTTCTAGGGGGCCTAGTTTACGCTCATTTGAATAAAATTTTTTAAAATCAAAAGTCGAGATCTCCTCATTAGTGAATTTTTTAAAGAACATTAACTAAAGCGACTGTTAAATATGAGTTTTTTAATAAAACAAACTTGGCAGATTCTCTTTAATTAATTGAATTGTATGTCTAGTTATAAAACACAGTAGCTTCATTAGATCAGCCCATATTTGATGGAGCTTCTGTATAGCAAAGCCAGCCATAGCCCAATAAACGTTAGTGGATATACATTTACTTTGTATTATTGAATAAATTACGAAGGACTTTTATTACCAACCGAATCAATACAACCTTTAATTTGATACAACCATATATAGGTTTTTTCCTCTGTTATAAAATTGAACGAATTTTGTGCCTAAGTGTGAAATACTCATTTCAAACTTGTAACATCCCTGTCAATATATAATTAGTAACAAAGAAGGTAAAATGAAACCAATCAGCAATTACTGCGATATTGTGTAAGGCAACAAACACCTCGAAAGTAGACTCGTCAACGTAAATAAGTTTCATTGTGGCTCAGAATATAATCTGGGAACTCGAATAGGTCATTAGGTTAAAGTTCGTCAGCGCTGACAATGAAAACGAAAGTCTCCAATAATCTGTGGAAATGTGGAATATTTTGAAACGTGCAAGCATTCAGCAAGCTGTGGCAGGAACAAAACACGGCGCACTTTCCCGAAACAAAACTGTGTTGCTGCTGTTGGGAGACATCGACCGGAGTAAAATCAATACCGGCCTCGCAGGAACACACAGAAGAGAGAGGAAGAGAGAGCTAAGTGAGGAGAGGAGACCGGGAGAGAGTGTACTAACAGGACAGGCGGATGGAAGCAGTTCGTTCAGTTCCGCAGGGGTCATGAGTTCACGACAACTACTTGGAGTTGACTCGATGTACCAGGGTTGCCAAACTTAACCGTTTTCCTTATGATCCGGCGAAGTACTCTTAGACGATAACCCATATACTAGTGTCTCGCTTAAGAGCATAACAGCATCATGATTATTTTGTATTTTTGGCCGATTGAAATCAAATTTATCTCAAATAAAAGATGCCATCAAGGTACATGAGACCACAAAATTACTTCCAATCTCAAAATGCAAGGCCATTTACAATGCAAATTTGTACGCAAGAAATCCAAAAAGCATATTAGGCATTTTTCATTAAAAAGCAATACTTGTTCTGGATCATTTAAACAGCCCAAATGCGAAATATAGTTAAATTGGAGGGGATAATGAATGAAATTTATTTCAATCAAGAAAAGTTAGTTATTTAAGTATTTATTTTTTCAAGGAGTTCACAATATAATACCAGAATGTGTTAAATAACAGTTTTAGTGAATTTTTATTTAAAAAAAATAATTAAGTACACTTGGAGAACCCAAATCACCACAACACATTTTAAAAGACCTGACGATCGTTTCACTAACCAAGTTAGCGTCATCAGAGGATGAAAACATTCTAAATATTTAAAAAACTAACATCAACTTATATAGCGGATCTCAGGTAAAGAGATCGAACCGAGATGACAACACTAGTCGTAGGCAAATTCCACAGTGTATTGTATTTTTATCGCCTGACCATGTCTTGGCGCTATCCCTACAGCTTTATCTAAAAGTGTCCATCTGTAATAGTCTTGAGAATGTTTAACGACAGCTAAATTAACAGCGGTTCCTTTGGCGGCAATAACTGTATACTTGTGTTATCGGTAAAAACGTGCCGAAAACGTGGGAATTTTATTTAGCAAAGTAATCGATCAAGTGACTCGTAATTGGCGCTGGTGCACTGTTCATACATTCTTTGTTGCAACTATATTTCGCAATATATACGCTCTCAAACCCATTCAGCTGACCTGGTTTTCTAACATTTTTTATTAATTTCAGATTTTCTTTATCAACGTGATGATTATTATCCCAAATATGTCGAGCGACGGTAGACTTATCTACAGTACCGTAACGTAATTGGGATATGTGTTCTTTGAATCTGATTCCAATCGATCTTTTTGTTTGTCCGACGTATTTAAGATTACAATCTTTACAACTTATTTCATAAATTCCCGACATTTTTTCCGCGCTATCCTTGTCTTTTGGATTACCTAGCAAGTTTTTTAAAGTATTTGTTGTTGAAAATGCTACCTGTAAGTCGACTTTTTTAAAAATGTTGTCTAGACCCCTCGTGATTCTAGGTTCAAATGGTAAGCAAACAAAGTTTTTTTCCGATTTTTCTCTTCTGAACGTCGTTGATTCCGTCAACATTTTCTTTGTTTTCTGTTTGTTGATTAATTTTTCACTAAGTGTATCCGTTATATTCGGCCACGTTCCTAATATAATTTAATTCTTTGGTATATCTACTTTTGTTTAAAGGAAAATTAATTAACCGATTTACTAAAAAATTCAGACTGGCCATTTTCCTCTCTATTAAATGATTGTGAAGAAAGATTTTCTACGAGGTCAATTTTCTGAGGAACTGGTTTTTCATTTTTAATTTGACATTTAATCAGTTGTTTAATTTTTTTATTGTGTATATTAATTTTCTTAACCACTTTCGCGTTAATGACTATAAACATTTTCCTCTGAAAATTGCACCATTCTTCATATTCTAAGTTGTCTAACTTAAAGGTTAATTTTTTAAACAAACTATATGCTTCTATTTCTAACATACTACGTTTCGAGTACAGGTATTGCATTTCTAGATCTAGATAGACAGGAGATGGACCTCATAAACAAAGGGTTAAAATTCGGTATACAGTCACAAAAAGAAGATATTGTAGAAATAGTTGCTGGTATTGAAACGGGAATTAGAAAACTTCCAGAACCGTCAAAAAATTATATTAGAGAAGCGTGTAAAAGTAAAATTTCAAAAAACTTGAAAGAAAATAAGTCCACAAAAAAACTAAATTGTAATCAAATGAAAATAATTAAACGATTGCGAGAGAAAGATTGTTTCTATGTAAAAGCAGATAAAGGCAATAAGGTAGTGATTTTGGACAAAAACGATTATAAAGATAGAGTGTATAACGCCATAGCGACAGGACCGTATAAAAAACTAAATAAAAACCCGCTACCAAAAATGACTTCGGACGTTAAAAATAGTCTAAAAAGTTGTCACAATCTCATATCAAAAGACTTAGGAAGAAAGTTACAAGTTTCTAATCCGAAAGTTCCCAAGAAGTACTGTCTCCCAAAAATTCATAAACCGGGAAATTCAATTAGACCTATTGTTTCGGCTATAGATTCCCCGACTTATAATTTAGCTAAGTGGTTGACAGATGAGTTTAAGGGCTTGCCTGTAAAACAGAAAAGTTTTTCAGTAACAAATTCTCTTGAATTTATTGATAAGATCAAAGAGGTTAAATTGACCGAAGGCGAGGTTTTAATTTCATTCGATGTAACCTCGTTGTTTCCTAGCGTTCCCACGGAGCAAACTTTAACATATTTAGAGCAGTTGCTAAAAATGAATAACATAAATGAAAATGTTTGCAGGGAGTATTTAACTCTAACAAACCTTTGCATCAAACAAAATATTTTTCAATTCAACAATGAATTTTTTCAACAAACACAAGGCACGGCAATGGGCAATCCGCTATCGCCATTTATTGCAGACCTTTTCATGAGCAGATTTGAAACAGATCTTGAAAGTGAAAGTGGTTATTTCCCTAGAGTGTGGTGTCGTTACGTGGATGATATTTTCGCGGTGTTTAACACAAACATTTGCAGAATAGAAGATTTTATTGCCAAATTAAACAATAAATTTGATTCTATAAAATTCACCCACGAATTAGAAACTAATAATAAACTACCCTTTCTAGATGTACTAGTTATCAAGAATAAAGACACTTTAGAATTCGATATCTATAGAAAAGAAACCACTACCTTAAGCTACATCCCGAGCGACTCACATCATACGACCGCACAAAAAATGACCAGTCTGAATTTTTTAGTAAATCGGTTAATTAATTTTCCTTTAAACAAAAGTAGATATACCAAAGAATTAAATTATATTAGGAACGTGGCCGAATATAACGGATACACTTAGTGGAAAAATTAATCAACAAACAGAAAACAAAGAAAATGTTGACGGAATCAACGACGTTCAGAAGAGAAAAATCGGAAAAAAACTTTGTTTGCTTACCATTTGAACCTAGAATCACGAGGGGTCTAGAAAACATTTTTAAAAAAGTCGACTTACAGGTAGCATTTTCAACAACAAATACTTTAAAAAACTTGCTAGGTAATCC
Source organism: Tillus elongatus (assembly GCA_964006375.1). Classification (NCBI taxonomy): domain Eukaryota; kingdom Metazoa; phylum Arthropoda; class Insecta; order Coleoptera; family Cleridae; genus Tillus; species Tillus elongatus. The sequence goes on along the minus strand of OZ023263.1, from coordinate 27,014,409 downwards.
AAAAGACAAGGATAGCGCGGAAAAAATGTCGGGAATTTATGAAATAAGTTGTAAAGATTGTAATCTTAAATACGTCGGACAAACAAAAAGATCGATTGGAATCAGATTCAAAGAACACATATCCCAATTACGTTACGGTACTGTAGATAAGTCTACCGTCGCTCGACATATTTGGGATAATAATCATCACGTTGATAAAGAAAATCTGAAATTAATAAAAAATGTTAGAAAACCAGGTCAGCTGAATGGGTTTGAGAGCGTATATATTGCGAAATATAGTTGCAACAAAGAATGTATGAACAGTGCACCAGCGCCAATTACGAGTCACTTGATCGATTACTTTGCTAAATAAAATTCCCACGTTTTCGGCACGTTTTTACCGATAACACAAGTATACAGTTATTGCCGCCAAAGGAACCGCTGTTAATTTAGCTGTCGTTAAACTTTCTCAAGACTATTACAGATGGACACTTTTAGATAAAGCAGTAGGGATAGCGCCAAGACATGGTCAGGCGATAAAAATACAATACACTGTGGAATTTGCCTACGACTAGTGTTGTCATCTCGGTTCGATCTCTTTACCTGAGATCCGCTATATAAGTTGATGTTAGTTTTATAAATATTTAGAATGTTTTCATCCTCTGATGACGCTAACTTGGTTAGTGAAACGATCGTCAGGTCTTTTAAAATGTGTTGTGGTGATTTGGGTTCTCCAAGTGTACTTATCAGTGCTCATCACAGGTTCCAATCTTCACTTAGTGAAAAAAATAATTATAATGTTTTTGGAAATTTATAGCGATGGGTTGAGGTTGATGAACAGGCTTCTAAATGGCGTGACGCTTCAGTTTAGATTATGTAGGCATCCCGACAACATGCCCCTGTGGTAACTAGCCACGGTCTACTCTAGTAGCGAATAGTGACAAAAATTCAGACTTTTTTTTAAATCACAGTATTGAGTTGTCAACAAAGGGTATCGTAAAAAGAGTGATTTTAACGATTTTAAACTTAAATAAAATGTGAAATCTACAATCTATCCAAAATAAATTTGTGCAAGTTAAAATATATTGTATAAGATTAAACATAAAAAAGCTCGAGACGCAGTAAGTGCGTTATGGTAGTGAATTTTTATTAAATGCTTCAAATTTGAATAACTCAATTTTCTATAAACTTAGAAAGTTTAATTTTGGTGTGTTGTAAGGTCTTTTCTAGGGCAAGATATCCACCAAATTTCATTTAAATAACTTTGTAATTTTCGGAGAAAAAAAAATTTTTAGAAAGAAAATTTAAAATTTGAATAACTCAATTTTCTATAAACTTAGAAAGATGAATTTTGGTACGTAGTAACTTCTCTCCCCAGGCAACATATATGGCAAATTTTATTAAAACAGCTGTGTTATTTTCGGAGAAAACAAATTTTTTTAAATAAAACTCATTCAAGTCATGAATAAAAGAAATTAAGACACTTGCCGCGTTTCATTGAAATCGGTTAATTATTTTTGGACTTATCAGACGGATACATACATACACACACACACACACACACATATATATATATATATATATATATATATATATATATATATATATATATATATATATATATAAACATATAAAAAATGAAACTGACCCCGGGTATGGGTTCTAGGGGTCCTAGTTCGCGCTCATTTGAAAATAATTTTGCAAAGTCTCACCATCGATACCTCTCTATTAGTGAATTTTTTTTAATAAAAATTCACCAAAAATAACATTGACTAAATGCCCACTGGGTCGCCGTGAATCTTTTTTCTCAACTATTCATAACATGTCAGCTAAATGGCAGTTTAATCGCAGCAATAATTGTTTAGTCGTTGGATATTGCCGGATTGTTTGAATAAACCTTCGCTTTAAGTAATCCCACAAAGAACAATCGAGTGAGGTCAGATCACATGATAGTGGTGGCCTATTCACATCGCCCAACCGGGATACTGTGTCGCCTAGAAATCTGCCTTGTAACAAAGTTATCGTTTCTCAAGCTGTGTGACGTGGCCTAATCTTGTTGAAACCATCTATTTTCTATGTTCAACCTATCCGATTGGGACCACAAAAATTGGTCATAATTTTGCAATATCGTTCTCCATTGATGGTAAGCGCATTGTCGGCCTCATCTTTAAAAAATCACGGCCCTAACGCATCGTGTGGTAAAAAACCGCATCAAACCGTGCCCCTTACAGGATGGATTTGCCGTTCGTGAATGTATCTAGGATTTTCCGTTACCCAGACTCTGCAGTTTCGTTTATTCATAAAACCGTGTAAATTATAATGTGCCTCATCACTGAAGATGATTTTTTGATGGAAAAGTTAATCCTCTTGCAAGTTTTTCCAAGTCCCAGTCAGTGGGCCGACGACACGGTAAATCGTCTGTTGGCCTTGGTTCTCATGTCAGTTGAACTTTGTAGGCATGCACGAGCATATCATTCACCATAATACGGTGTGTGGTGCTTATGGAAAGATGCGGTTGTGAACGCCGCCAAATTTAGAGTCTATCGTCTTTATTTACACCTTTATAACAATGACAATATTTTCTCTTAAGCGGCCTAGACGAGAACGAATACGTGATTCTTGGTCCTGTACAGATTCTATAGTTTCAAATTTGCTCACGATCTGACGTATCGAATGTGCAGAATGCCTATTATGCACACCATGAACTCCACGTAATGCACTATGAGTGTTGCCGTAATCGAATGAACATTTTGATAAAAAGAGCTCTTGAGTAGGTGTAGTTTTGCATGATGACTTGTCAAGTTTGTGTAAATATTTGTTAAAGGTTTCTGATTGCATTTGTTTCACCAAAACACAAAATAAGTTGATGATTGATAAGATTAAGCATGTGGCCAAGCTGAACGTTATTAATACCTCTAAAATAACACTATTTTGACTAACAAATTTACTATGCTTTTACTCTTTCATACTCCTTTGAGATCTAGCCACTATATTATCATAGCAGTCTAAATGCGATGTCGCCTTGTTGTCGCATCTATGAGTCTTTTGTCTCTAACACGTTTTTCGTTTTACTGTAGGATGTGCACTTCATCTGGGCTAAGTTTTCCAGCCGTTTTCCTCACATGCTGTTTGTTCCCATTTCTCCAAGTATGTGTCCTTTAGATAATGCTACTTTAGATAATGCTAACAAATTATAATGCCCCAGAATGTTTTCCTTCTTCATATCGAACACGTTTCGGTGAGCTACTACGTAAATCTCGAAAGCATTGGCAACGCTGCTCAGCGTACACAGGCCTCTAAATATAAACCTTCCTGCTGCTTGCTTGCTTACTGCTTACTTTATTGTTTTATTGCTGCTGAAACTCGTACGTATACATCATACGGCTTTGAAAATCGTATACAGCACTTAACACTGATCTGAATACAACTATTTCATATGTAAATTCCTTTTGAATAACACATCTGACTCTTTGTAAAAGTCTTTTACCAGCTCCGATAAGAATCGCTTTAATTAGATTCCGTAAAGGACTTTGTATGCTCTTTGATGTCCTACTTCCACCTCGTTTCTTTTGTATCCTGCATGTTTTCATTTTTGTGTCGGGCGCCGAATAGCTTTGTACCTTAATATTATAATCAGTATCCTTTGACACTTTTTGTGTTCCATTTTCTATAGCTGTTTGTAGAAACGAGTCTTAAAATCGTTTCCTTTTTTCAGGTTTTTGCATATTGAACATAAAAGGGTCGGCGCAGTTGTTGTCACCATCCGGAAACATTGAATCTGGCAGGAGTAGAATTTTATATCAAATGGGTTAGGTTTTAATTTTCTTGATAATATAGCCGTTGAGAGTTTTGAATTACCACCACCAACAAGAATTCTGTCAACATTTAAAATCAAAGAATTGCAAGTTTTGTAGATTCTGTATCAACCAAAACGGTTTTATCTTGAATGATGTGGCTAGTTTCGAAACACGCTATTCTCAAAAAAATAGTGCTGCAAATTGAATCATAACTTCCACGTTGCTGTGATGACTTTACCACAAAGAAAATATTTGTATTCCTGTAACCCAGAAACTTCTGAAACGTTATATTATATTACGTTATATTACTCGAGCTTCAACGTAACAATGTCAATTTTCTCCAAATCACCCCCTTAAGCGATCTTACCCAAAAATAATTCGAAGCATTCCTTTGTGGGGTGCTAACTGAATACCAAATTTGAAGTGATATCTCAATTCGTTCGAACGTGTGGAATCACAACAGGGTGTTCCAGCAAATTATATTTATTCACTTATTTTGACAACACAATGATAACTTCTAATAACAACTTATAAGAACTCGATTAGTTAACTCCTCTCTCGTTAAACTCCTGAGACTGTCTCCCCTTTTCCAGTGGCACCGACCGCTACTCTCACTATACTATTTGTTCTTCACCGCGTACAGACATACTGGTCGTCACGCGGGGCACACCCGGCTTTCGGTAGAGGCCCTATGTAGGCACTGCATTCGGTCAGCCTGACAGCTGAACGTCTCGGTCGGTGAAGTGCCTAAAGGAGGAAAAGGAACTAGATCAGATATGTTACACAAAATTTATGACGGTGTAGAGTCAGATACCCAACACAAAAGATAAGCGTTTGGTAGGTCAGAGACCTAGCTACTAGACGTGATTATGTCAGATACCTAACAGAAAAGGAATTGCCAGGTCAGTTACCTGAAAAAAGAATCCGTCCGATACGGGACAAGCTTAAGGATGTTAAGTTAGATATCTAACAGCAGGAATTGCCAGGTCAGATACCCGAGGAAAGATTACAGGCCAGATACCGGACAAGTTGAAGGAGGTTAGGTCAGACACCTAACATAATGGATTGCCAGTAGGTCAGATACCTAAGGCAAGAGCTTGAGGAAGTTAGGTCAGACTCCTAACATAAGGGATTGTCAGTAGATCAGATACCTAAGGCAAAATCTTAAGGAAGTTAGGTCAGACACCTTACAGAAGGGATTGCCGTTAAGTCAGATACCTAAGGCAAGAGTCCAGGTCATATACCGGACAAGCGTAAGGAGGTTAGGTCAGACACCTAACAGGATGGATTGCCAGTAGGTCAGATACCTGAGGCAAGAGCTTAAGGAAATTCGGTCAGACACCTAACAGAAGGGATTGCCAGTAGGTCAGATACCTAAGGCAAAAGCTTAAGGAAGTTAGGTTAGACACCTAACAGAAGGGATTGCCGTGAGGTCAGATACATAAGGCAAGAGTCCAGGTCAGATACCGGACAACCGTAAGGAGGTTAGATCAGACACCTAAAATAATAGATTGCCAGTAGGTCAGATACCTGAGGCAAGAGCTTAAGGAAATTCGGTCAGACACCTAACAGAAGGGATTGCCAGTAGGTCAGATACCTAAGGCAAAAGCTTAAGGAAGTTAGGTCAGACACCTAACAGAAGGGATTGCCGTTAGGTCAGATACCTAAGGCAAGAGTCCAGGTCAGATACCGGACAAGCGTAAGGAGGTTAGGTCAGACACCTAACAGAATGCATTGCCAGTAGGTCAGATACCTGAGGCAAGAGCTTAAGGAAATTAGGTCAGACACCTAACAGAAGCGATTGCGAGTAGGTCAGATACCTAAGGCTAAGGCTTAAGGAAGTTAGGTTAGACACCTAACAGAAGGAATTGCCGTGAGGTGAGATACATAAGTCAAGAGTCCAGGACAGATACCGGACAACCGTAAGGAGGTTAGATCAGACACCTAACAGAATGATTATTAAAAAGATGGCCGATGGTGAAGTGGAGAGTGAGAAACAGTCTCTCATAAAGGAGTTAAATAAGTTAACAAAAACCAATTTGGTGGATATATTAGTGTATAGAAGGCTTCCTAACAGTGTGACAAGTGTTAGTGTAAAGAGTTATATTGATAAACTGTTTGTTAGTGACGGTGGTGATGATGTTTTTCACGACTCACAAACTAACCATGGCGAGAGTGTTCGGAGTGACCATCGAGGCGTATGGCCCGCTAATGGTGCAGATTCACAGGCAACATCTGAACAAGGTATGAAAATTTCATTATTAAGGCGATTAAATGAACACATGGAACTCAGAATTAACGATCAACAATTAATTATTGCTTTGTTGAAAAGTAAACAAGATGAAATAAATAAAGCCAAAATGCAAGAAGCGCCATCTGCTAGTAGCCAGAAGACTCGTGGCGGTAAGAAAACTGCGGGCTACAGTAATGCCGTGAAACTGAGTGAGAGCAGCGACTGTAAAATGGAAAAACCTGTGTCTAACTCTGCGTCTCCGTTACCGGCCCTGGCAGATTCCTGTAACCGGAATGTTCACAAAATCACAAGAAGTGAAGTAGCGTCAGCAATAAAACACGCCCATAACAAAAAAATTTATGACGATGTTGTTAATTTAAATTTAAATGAAAAAGACGATAGTTTATGGAAAGTGGTGCATAGACGAAAAACTAGAAATAAACCAATAGTGGGGACTAAAAGCATAGACAATGAGACTGCTTTTAAAGCATTACCTAAATATGTTTTTCTACATGTTTACAAACTACACCCTGATACAAGTGCGGATGATGTATTAAACTATTTGAAGCCTAATTTTCAAGAAGTGAAGTGTGAAATGCTCAAATCGTTATATCCCCAGTATTACTCATCATTTAAGGTTACTGTAATGGAGGAACAGATTGAAAAAATCATGGACCCCTCAATTTGGCCAGCTGGAACATGTGTAAATAGATTTTTTCACAAAAGGAGCCTTACGCAGCGAACCAGGTGAGCCATTGTATAGAAAATAAAAACAGCAACGCAAAACAAGGAGACAAACCAAACATTCAACCACGGCGGAAAAAGAAAATATCAGATGCCATGAAATTTTTGCAGTTTAATGTGCGAAGTGTCAAGCACAAGATTGGTGAACTGGAGGCATTTATTGATGAACTAGATGTAGACGTAGTTAGTTTATGTGAACATCGTTTAAATTCTGTAGAAATTAAGAACTTTGTACTAAAAAACTATATGTTGGTTAATTATTTTTGCAGGACTGAATCAGTCGGCGGAGGGGTTGCAATATTTGCAAAGAAAAATATTAATATTGATATTGAACCAGTTGACTTTAATTTTAAGGTTACAGGAACAGAAAAATCATTTGAGTATTCATGTGTGGAAGCTAATATTCAGGGGAAAAAAATAATAATAGTATCTTTATATAGATCTCCTGGCTCTAATGTAGGTTACTTTGTTGATAGGTTGTTCGAGCTTTGTGATGCACTGAAAAGTTTGTACGATGGTATTTGGTTAGGAGGTGACTTCAATGTGAATTTGCTGATGGGTGGTCGTGATCAGAAGGCATTTAGAGACGTGTTGGATTCGTTTAACTTTAGGGGAGTTATATCATGTCCTACAAGAATAACACCTGACTCTGCTACCTTGCTGGATAATATATTTGTAAATTTTGATACTGATTATACAACATCACTGCATGCCTCTCATCTATCTGACCATCTTGCTGTTTGCTTTACAATGCCGATAGAGAGGGAAACTTATGCAAAGTATATGTTTAAACGTTTATTTAGTTCGGAAAATAAGAATACGTTTTACAATTTATTAAGCAAAGAAAAATGGGAAAATGTTTATATAGAAAATAATGTCAACGCACAGTATAATAGTTTTGTTGACACAATAATTTATAATTATGAAATAGCTTTTCCTTTGAAGAGAATAAAAATTGGGAAAGATAAAAAGAAAAGTTGGTTAACACCTGAAATTAGAGAAACTGCCAGCTTTCTGAGGGAAATGCATTTGCTGTATTCCTTAACGGGCGACTGTGTGTTGAAGGAGGCGTGTGATGATTTGAGAAGGAGACACCGCAAGAGTATAACACTGGCAAAAAAATTCAGAAATGACAAAAGACTAGCCAATTCTAAAAATATAGTTAAAGAAGCCTGGAACATTATTAGGGCTGGCACGAAGCAGAATGGTGCAAATGTCTGGAAGATTGAGATAAACGGAAATAAAGAGACAGATTTACTTCGGATTAGTAATTGTTTTAAAAATCATTTTGAAAAAATTGGTAATCAGCCAGGAATCTCGCATCATAATATAGGTGTGAGGTCCCACTATTGCACACAACATAGCTTCTTCCTTGCACCAGTGGACGAGACTGAAGTAAGTAGGTTTGTTAAATTGTGTACAAACAAGAGGTCTCAGGGTCCAGATGGCTTGCCATGTACAGTGGTTGGCCTGATTTCTGACTTAATCGTGGCGCCTCTCACCAGCATAATAAACAATTCTTTTTTGCAGGGAATATTTCCTGACCGATTAAAGATTGGAAAATGGGTACCTATACACAAGAGAGGGGAGAAGACATCTTTGGACAATTACAGACCTGTGTGTGTTCATTCAGTGTTTGCCAAAATTATAGAACGTGCAATGTTTAATAGGCTGGATAATTACGTCAATAGGTTTCAGTTACTTTCACCATCCCATCATGGGTTTTGTAAGAAAAAATCAACAATAACAGCCTTGTATGAGACTGTCAACAAAATCGTGGAAAACATCGACAAGGGGCTGAATGTTGCCGGGTTATACTTTGATTTATCAAAGGCTTTTGACCTAGTAGATCATGAGCAGCTTTTGCGGACACTGGGACAATACGGTATACGCGGTATTGGGTTGGACTGGTTTGCCAGCTACCTCTCAAATAGAAAGCAATATGTACAGCTGACTGGGGAGTGTGACGATACTGCGAATGTGCAGATAAAGTCGACATTTAGTAATAATTTGAGAGGAGTCCCACAGGGAGGTGTCCTGTCCCCAATTCTTTTTCTCTTATATACAAATAATCTGCAGCAATACTTTGTTGCGAATCAGAGTACTACTATATGCCAATTTGCCGATGACACTTCGTTCACTGTTGCGGCTAGTAATTCTCCAGAACTAGAGATCTCGTGTGCTAAGGTGGTGAGAGGAATGGCTGATTGGTGTAGGGAAAATAGACTAATTTTAAATATTGAAAAAACTGTTAACATAAAATTTGAGAATATCCACGCCAGACAAAGCAGTGATTCCAGTTTGTGTAACAATAAGAATGCAGTAGATAATAATAATACCAAATTTTTAGGGGTTATAGTAGATAAATTTATAACCTGGAGACCTCATACCGATTATGTGGCGGCCAGACTGAATAGTGCCTACTTTGCTTTGTCTAATTTAAAATATACAGTGGGAGATGGTACACTTCGTTTATTTTATCACGCACACGTAGGTAGCAGACTCAGGTATGGACTTATAGTCTGGGGAGCATCAACACATACACACAGACTATTCATTATTCAAAAACGTATTGTAAGATTATTAGGTGGCGCGAAATATGATGAACATTGTGCTCCTCTATTTGTTCGCCTTCGGATAATGACGTTTTACTCACTCTATCTTTTTAGTTTGTCACTATTTGTGAGAGAAAATCCAAGGTATTTTAATATGTTAGGAAACAATTATCCAACTAGAAATACAGGTATTGTTGCCGTACCTCAACACTCTACCACACTTTTCCAGAAAGGAACCAAATATATGGCAATAAGAGCATATAACCATTTACCTGTGTGCATAAGGAACATCACTGGGCTTGTACAATTTAAGGGAGAGCTAAAAAAATATTTTTTAGACCACCCATTTTATTCAATAAATGAATATTTTAATATTGGGTGATGCTATTAGTATGTCTTGTCCCATTTTAATACATTGTATAGACTTTAATATAAACATATGATGGTGTATTTGTTGAAGTGTGCATGCGTAAAAGCGTATGTTGTGTTGTGTGGGTTAATTGTTGTTTTGTTTGCGCAGTGTTCTGCATTTTATGCCCTTTCATGGGTTTGTTTTAATATGTTTTTTTTTGTATGTTAGATAATGACTCCTTAACTGTAGGTTTGGGGCCTTTTTTATTGAGTCCCTATTATGGATTTGCAATGTTTATATATAATGCTCTGTGTAACGAGTTGCTACATATTATGTTTTGACGTGTTCCTTGCCCGTTTGGGATTTTATGAATAAAGTTGTATTATTATTATTATTATTATTATTATTATTATTATTATTATTATTATTATTATTATTATTATTATTATTAATGATCTTGTTGTGAATAAACAATCACTTGCCCAGGGTTACTGTAAGACCATAGGCATGTAATATAAAGGAAAGCGTTTTTAAGAGGTCTATAACCTTAGCTTATCCTATGAGAGAGATAAAATGTCGTTTAAAGAGGAAACAAACTTTTGTGTGAATACGCAAAGGAGCGAATGCGTCAGTCATCATTCGATGAAAATTAAGTGGACCCCGCAAAGGTGAAAGGGAGTTCTTGGAACAGCAAAATGGCCTGAGAATGATATAAAGTCAGTCAATAGTATTGATTCAAGAGCCAGGGGAATTTAAGAATAGTCATTTGTTTTTGCTGTTAGCGCTTTCGGCTGTTCCTTGTGGTAAAAGAGGAAGTATAGCAACAGGACTGTAGACGTCGGCGCTGTAGACGCCGTCGGCTTTTAAGACCGGAAGGATGGTGAGCATGTTCTGCTTCTCTGCAAATTTGGCATGTTTGAAAGAAAACAAAAGTCTTCTGGTACACTACCACTTCTGATGTGGAATGAAAACTCGATATTCTAGCAAATTATATTTGTTCACTTATTTTGACAACACACTTAATGATAACTTCTAATAACAACTTATAAGAACTCAATTAGTCAATTCTTCTCTCGTTTAACTCCTGAGACTGTCTCCCCTCTTCCAGAGGCACCGCTACTCCTACTCTACTATTTGTAGTGTGTCAGTGTGTCCTCCACCGCGTACAGACACACTGGTCGTCACGTGGGGAACACCCAGCTTTCGGTGGAGGCCCTATGTAGGTACTGCAAACGTTATTGCGCCTATTAACAGATAGACGTACAGACCGACCGATCGACCGACCGACCGACCTACTGAACGACAGAGAGAAAATGTTCTAATAAACAAACCCAAAAACGTTATATTACTCGAATTTTAACAAAAAAATGTCAATTTTCACTAAATCACCCACCATTTACCCCCATCCCCTAGAGCTATTTTACCCAAAAACAATCGGAAGTGTTCGTTTATCGGGGGATAACTTTAAACAAAATTTGAAGACGTTACCTCAATTCGTTCTAAAGTTATCGTGGCTACAAACAGACAGACATAAAATTCGTTCCCAAATCATGTTTTCTATATGTTTTGACAATTTTTACGACATATATGCGAAAAAAATTTTTAGAAATTTTTATTACCGATGCGATCCTTCTACACGTTGTGGCGATTTGGAAGTAATAAATTTGTATGGCAGTAACATTTTATAATATCCTGAAGGAGAGAAGGAAACAGCTGTATAAGTTTTAAGTTTCTAATGCCATTATTAAATTAAGACTTAATTAGCTTTCAGTGTTTTGCTTATACCTCTCTACTGGGATTAATTTTAGCTGGAGGGAATTCTTCAGTTCGTCTTAGGGGTGAAATAACGTTAGCACTAAAACGGTTCTGATTTATACGTCAATTACTATAAAGTGTAGAATGTGTTTCAATTAATTTCATATAGAATTTCAAAATTATCGATCGTAGTTTCCCCCCCTCGATAAAATTGCTTATAAAATACAGACATGCAAGCTTCAGCAGTGGCGTCGGTTTTGCGAGACATAGATACTTTGTACGTTCTTTGTTTTTAGCTACTTCTTTGCAACACGTTTTACCTTAAAACATCTTCAGCGTTATGAACATTCTGTCATGCTCCCATGACTAAAGTATTAACTTTTGGTTTTCTTTCTTTCTTTCTTTTTTTCTGTTTTTGTTTGCCTGAAAATTAATGTGATGCGAAATAAATGCCGACTTCATTAGATTTATTGACACCTTTGATTACACTGTGTATAACAAATTATTTAAGCACACGTTGTAAAATTTACGTCAAAATCATCCATTCAAATTAGAAAGCATTGTTCGATGCAAATTTTAATTAGTATTTTAAGTTGTGTTTACCAAACGTGAAATTTCATGTAAGTATGTCAAATTTCAGTCTGCAAGTGACAGGCGTTTCATACGCGATTGAATTCATTCAGAGCATCGAGACATGAAGAACAAAGAGATTGTATTTGGATTTATAGGACACCTAAGTTGTGTCAATGAACAAAACGAGGACATGCATAAAACAGGCTGTTTTAACACAACTCGTATAAGAAAAGCGATACATACGTTATTATTAGTGCATATCAGCAAGTATAAGCGTATCAGATCATGCAGTTAAAGCAGATTCTCATAATAATATATTTATTTGGCGTTTTTTCCTAAATCTTCGTAGAAAAATTATATATGTATATATATATATATATATATATATATATATATATATATATATATATATATATATATATATATATATATATATATATATATATATCGATTGAGATTAAACTAGCCCTAAAAAAGATGAAAAATCAAAAATCGCCCGGAGAAGACTGCGTGGTTTCCGCTGCGATAAAGATTGGTGGTCCTTGCTTGCTCCAAAAAATCAAATCTCTTTTCAACCTTTGTCTCTTTAATAGTACGATACCAGAAAAGTGGCAGAACACCATCGTAATACTGATCCACAAGAAATGAGACATCCCGAACCTAGAAAATTACAAGCCGATAAGTCTACTTAGCCACCTCTACAAATTATTTACTAGAATAATTACTACACGACTTGAAAAGAAGTTAGACTTTATCCAACCAGTAGAACAGGCCGGTTTTCGTAGTGAGTTTGGAACCAATGATCATCTTCAAAGCGTTAAAACAGTGATTGAAAAGACCATCGAATATGGCAGACCACTTGTCCTTGCTTTTGTGGACGTCCATAAGGCTTTCGACACTGTGGAGCTGGACGCAGTGTTGCAGTCCCTGGAAGCATGCCGTATTGACTATCGCTACACCAAACTAATCTACAATATATATATATATATATATATATATATATATATATATATATATATATATATATATATATATATATATATATATATATATAAATGCTACTCTTGTGGTAAAACTACATGAAAACACGAATCCTATAAAAATTGGGCGAGGAGTACGCCAGGGCGATACGATGTCTCCAAAACTGTTTATCACCGTCCTGACGTATGTACTCAAGAAGCTAGATTGGGACCAAAAAGGTCTAATAATAGACGGCCAAAGTCTGTCAAACTTACGGTTTGCAGACGACATTGTCTTACTAGCTGACAACTTGGAAGATATTAGAGTGATGCTACAGGAAGTTTAGGAGGTCTGTGCAACAGTAGGTCTAAAAATGAACATCGGAAAAACAAAATTTATGACAAACCTCGTCCCTAGTAACAACCTATTTATTGAAAACTCTGAGGTGGAATGGGTAGACAAATACACATATTTGGGCCACGAGATAAGCATATTCAAAACCAACCAAACATGCGAGATAAACAGAAGAGTTATACTCTCCTGGGCGGCTTACGGCAAACTTAGAGATGTTTTCAGAAGCGACCTTCCGATATGCTTGAAAAGAAAAGTTTTCAACCAATGTGTTCTACCGGTTATGACCTACGGCGCCGAAACACTAACCCTTACCAACGCTTCTGTTAAGAAACTGAAAGTAACACAGCGCAAAATGGAGAGGTGGATGCTTGGCGTTTCGTTACGTGACCACATTAGAAATGAAGAATTACGCAGAAGTACAGGAGTGACTAGTGTGGTCGTACATGTGGCAAAACTCAAGTGGAAGTGGACGGGACATGTGGCTCGCATGCAAGATGACAGGTTGACAAAACGATTACTTGAATGGAGACCCAGATCCAATAAAAGAAGCAGACGAAGACCACCAACTCGCTGGACAGACGACATTACAAAAATTACAAAAAACTGGATTCGTAGCGCTCAAGACAGAAAATAATGGACTCAACTAGGGGAGGCCTATGTCCAGCAGTGGACGCAGAGGGCTGATTGATGATGATGATGATGATATATTTGAAACGTCAAAAAATTGGCAACTTTTAGGCAAAGAACCTAAAAGAAATACGGATTATGTAAAGAGTGTTCTGCAAACGCTTAAGTTTCAGCTTCAACCATCATTTCCCTTCATTTTAATAAAATATTTCCAGAAAATTCATTTCAAATAGGCACTTTATCTGATGCTTTGGCAGTAGCTTTAGTTATGTTTACGGTTTAACGGTCTATAATTTTTAGCTAATTTTCGTAGAAAAAATTCGTTGATAAGGAGACCGCGGCTTTTGATATCTAAAAAGATTTCTTCAAATGAGCGCAAGCTGGGCTTCCTAGATTCGATATAAGAAAAAGCCATTACTATGTGAAAACTGGAACCTGTGATGAGCACTAATAAGTACACTTGGAGAAACCCAAATCACCACAACACTTATTTCAGAGACCTTACGATCGTTTCGTTGACAAAGTCAACAACTTCAGAGGAAGATAAATTCAGAATTTATCTTCCTCTGAAGATGTTGACTTTGTCAACGAAACGATCGTAAGGTCTCTGAAATAAGTGTTGTGGTGATTTGGGTTTCTCCAAGTGTACTTATTAGTGCTCAAGATAAATTCAGAATTTATCTTTCTCTGAAGATGTTGACTTTGTCAACGAAACGATCGTAAGGTCTCTGAAATAAGTGTTGTGGTGATTTGGGTTTCTCCAAGTGTACTTATAAGCCATTAATATTTAAAATCTGAAATTGTTTTGTGATTTTTTATCAATTTAACGCAATTAAAAGATCAGGTGGCTTCATTATTGAACCACAATTCAAGTTTTATTTTGGAAAGATTTGTTGAAATTTTGCTGTTGAAAATTACCATCGTACCGCCCTTACCGTATTTTCTTTATAAATTCAACACAATTTAAATTTGGTAAACAGTGTTTTATCATGAGCAGTTTAATGATAAATTATGAATTGAGTGGTGCAAATCTAGGCTTGCGTTTTTTATCAGTATAGTTTCTAGATTTTCTAAAAATTTGCAAGTCTTGTGTGTTTGATTTGTGTTTTGGTTGAAACGTATCGTTCTAATATTCAACATCATAGATCCCATAAACGAAAAAATGTTATAATTTTACCAATACCTAATCAACATAATTATAAACATGATGTTATGTGTAATAATAAAACATTCCACGCTTATTACAAATATTGAAATGTTCCTGAATGTAAAAATGTATCTTGTATTTATCTTGTATATATTTATGAAAAAAAAACACATAGGTATATGAATATACATATAAATGTCGAAATGATGTTACGTTTGATGTATTGATATGTAAATGTTGTTAATATTAATTTAATGTACTTTTATTTTTAATTTTTATATGAAGACTTGCAAGGTTTTTGATATAAAATTAAAATATAAACTCAATTTTATATGATGTGATAAGATTCTAGTTAAATTGAAAATTATAGCGTCTTTTATAACCATTTTACAATTCTTAGGGAGTAAATTCATTAAATAGAAAATGACTTCCGGGTTGTTTTGCTGTGATCAAACCACAGCAGCTATGGTTGGCGAAACGTCTAACAATCCACTTAGTGAATTTGACCACGGCAAAACAGCCCAGAAGTCATTTTGTATTGCAAAAAACACCGGCCGTAAAAGTGTAAAATCATCAAAGTCCATGAGAATTTCTTTTTCACAAAAACTCAGCTCAGACATGTTAACTCAGATAATTAGTCACCCATCTTCTAGCGTCAAAGTTGATGTAATTTTAACCGGAAATGACATGAACTATTTATTTCGTGGAACCCTCGGTGTGCTTCTATAGTTTTATGTAGAAAATTGAAAGTGAAACATATTTTGAATAAATTTACAGTAATTTTTCAAAAAGTTCGTGGGTCAATGAAAAAGAAAGAGATTTAATTCGTGCATAGGACAAGAAGGAGGAAATTTCCAAGAACTATTGTGATATTTTTTTAGGGCGTTCCGTTTAATATCTGCTGGTATATCTTGTCCCTTGTATCGGATCGGACATACGTACTTGAACTGGTCAATCTGCTATATGATAAAGAAAATGTTTAAAAGAGGAGTGGTTTTTTATTTTTTATTTCAACAACACACCACGAGGGCTCACAGCCTAAATACTATCATGCCGTGGATGTCGACAAGGAGCAAAGCGGCAACTTGTTAATTCTGGACTTGAAGGTTTGGAGGTTCGGAGGAGAAGTAAAAACATGTGCGGGCAAGGAATTCCACAACTTGGGAGTCCTCGGGACAAAAGAGCGGGCATAACAAGATGTTCTATGTCTGGTGACCTGGACAGTGAGAGGGTGCATTCGCTCTGTTTCCCTGGTAGATCTGTTGGGGGCAGCAGGTGGAGGAACTATGGAAGAAATCTCCTCCGATCACTGCCCGTGCAGATATCTGTAAAAGAGTGAGAGAGAGAGGTCACCAACGGCATGTCGGTGGGCAAGTGATGGCAGGCTTTGGGTGAGGGTAGGATCACCGATGAGACGTATAGCTCTCTTCTGAATGGACTCCAGGATATCGAGCGTATAAACGGCAACGGCACCCCAGATGTTGGAGCCGTGTTCGAGGTTTGGCCTGATTTGTGAAGTATATAAGGTATAGAGATTAGTTGGTGAAAAGTATTTGCGAGCCCGGAAGAGGAAACCTAATTTCTTAGCAGCCGATTCTGCAATTGATCTGACATGTTGGTGCCAATTGAGATTTCGATCCACAGAAATGCCAACAAGTGAAAAGGACTCATTACTTTGAATAACTTGGTTGTTCATTGTGATGGGTCTAGGGCTGGTGTATCTCTTATGACATTGAAGGCAAGACTGAAATTTGTTGGAGTTGAATTGTACAAGATTTCTTCTTCCAAATGTGTTCCAAATAAATTCAAAACAAATGTGGTAATACCTATTTTTAAATCAGGTGACCCTTAGAATTGTCCAACGATAGACCCATAAGTCTTATTAACATAATTGCAAGACATTTTGTAAGATTCCTTCTAAAAAGATCAGTGGACCTCTTGGACGCCTTCAGAGCTCTCTAATCATCAATAAAGTTTCAGACCAAATGTCTTCACTGAGTTAGCGCTTACTGCGGTAATCTTAAGTAACTTTGAAAGTGATAAAAATCAATATCAATGTGTTTGGATTTAAGAAAGGCTTTCGACACGGAGCGAAATAATAATTCGCTACAATTAGTATGCCGTACTGAAGAGCTCAAATTAGAACGAAACGAGTCTTCGGTTCTAATTGTGGCGAGAATACATATAGCCTTACATACGTTGTCCCTATATTAGGGTAGAAATGGGCCAGGGCTGATAATTTACTAAATTGTTAGTTGGTTGTATACAGTCTCTATTTTTTAACACTTTCTGTTATTTGGAGCTGGCGTGACAACATACTACTTGGTTCCGCAACTGGGTGGCGACACGTTGCTTCATGTCTACCACTCACTTAGTGTTGGAAGGCTGGCTACCATAGCCCTATTACTTTATAGGTGTATTTTCGCTACAATTAGTATGCCGTACTGAAGAGCTCTAATTAGAGCGAAACCGGTCTACGGTTCTAATTGTGGCGAGAATACATCTAGCCTTACTCTAGTTTTGAAGTTGGAGATGAAGCTAGCACTTTTGGGCATTGTATCCGTGTTTTAGTAATACCTGCTTCAGAAGGTTTATATGTGTTTTTTCTTATCATTCGTTAGTCTAAGAGATCGTGTTACCAGCGTTCGAACCACGGAACTTAGTTCATTAAGCGGGGCTTTTGGTGATGCGTATATCTAAGAAAAGTAAAGAAGAGTTATTTTATATTGCTATGGTGAACTTAACTTGGGGGTTATTGCTATTTACTAGATCAGAAAGAAATTCGTCCAAAGATTCTTTACCCTGTGACTAGATAGCGAAAATGACAACGTGCCTTAACCAGCAGGTTGGTTTTAATTTGGATGAATTGAGCTTTTATCTTTCGAAATGTCCCATGAAAATGTTAGTAGGTGCAGGAGAGCCTGCTGAATCCACCAGGATCGCCTCGAATTACTTTATATAATTTGTTTTGTAAAAGAAAGTAAATATTGGATATGCTAGACGGACTAGTACTTCTGTTGTTTTTTTTTTTTTTGGAATGTTGAGGGTTTCAGACAGATGTATGTTAGTGAATGAGTAAACAATGACGTTTTGATGAATTATACTGTTTTAAGGCAGGTCCATAAAATTGATGGAGTTTTTGAGATAGGTTTTGCTTTTTGCTAGTAAGGCTGGAGAGTTTTGGTTAGATGTTTTGCGAGTTTTTGTGTGGGTGAATGGTGGACACTAACGACGCAGAAAGGAGAACATCAGACTTGTAGCTTTTTAGGAGACCCTATTTTCTCTGGACATGAGAAGTTCAGCCCGAGAACCCAATATTTCTCATACTTATGACAGCAGAAGCCTCTCCTCATATATACAGGGGTACAACTTTTTCATTGTCCACTTGTAGAAGCGATATGAACTTGAGCCATAAGATTCACAGTATTAATATTTGGTTCCTCATTGCAACTGGTTCTGGCTTCTGTAACACAACCAGAACTTCTCATCACCAGATCAATTAAACGGCATGTAACAATAGCTCGGATCATGCAATTCGAAAGCCTGATTTGTTTAAAGCTGTTGATAAAGGATGAGGTACTTACCGCCTTAAATAATGTACTCGTAAATAAGAAGATAAACATGAGCTGCAATATTATCGGCACTAACTTTACTCGTGGCTATCACAGATACTACCAATTACGTCGGTAGACTGATAACAAGTTGCCGAAACGTGTGTATGGGAAGGGATGCCTGTAAGTAGCGCGTAATTCAAAATATCACCATGCGCACGATTACACATTGCGCACTGTTCCCCCACTACCCCTACCAAATTTGATATTTCTGAGTTAAAGAAACAGTAAGTTTAACACATCTAAATAATTTCAACCTACATACAGACTTGGAGACTACTTCTCTGGCTTCACTGTTGGTTTTCGTTTTTGTATGTGAAGGACGTAGCTAGCGCGTAAGCTAACTGGAGCAAGTGGTCCTTACGAATTCTGGATGTTCTAGGATGTTCTTCAACGTTTCTGTGACTATAGTTTCTCTGCTTGACAAAATTCTCAGACAGATAAAAATTGAATTAGTACGAAACAATAACAGTATAAAAGCAGTCTCTATACAACGAAAATATCGACATACATCAACTCATTATCTTATTACAACTTTTTTGAAAGAATATTTAAATGTATTTTCGTTGACTTATTGTAATAAGATAATGAGTTGATGTATGTCGATATTTTCGTTGTATAGAGAGTGCTTTTATATTGTTATTGTTTACTTATTTTATTGTTGTAACTGTTATCATAGTTATTATAGGCTAGTTCTATTTTTATGTTAAATATTGACATACATCACATAGACATTTTGAAAGCCTCATCTGTCATCTGTGTTTCATTTTATTTTCAATTTGATAAATTTTTTGATCAAAACATCATATCATAACATAGCAACAGATCTTTATTTGTAGTTGTTATGATTTCGTACTAATTCAATTTTTATCTGTCTGAGAATGCTGTCAAGCAGCGAAACAGTCACAGAAACGCTGAAGAGCATCCTAGAACATCCAGAATTCGTAAGGGCCACTTGCTCCAGTTAGCTTACGCGCTGGCTACGTCATTCACCTACAAAAACTAAAACCAACAGTGAAGCCAGAGAAGTAGTCTCCAAGTCTATATGTGGTATGGACAAGTTTCACCAAGTAAGGGCAACAACAATCAATGAATTTAATTTAAGCCTGTAAATATTTTATTAGCTGACTATTTTTTATATTTTTGATGTACTTGTGGTGTTCACATACGATCGTATCGACGTTATTTATCACTGTTATTATATATATTATATAGCGCTTATGTGTTATAAACAGTGGAATTTTCGGTTTTATGTCAAACACCTTGAAAGTTTTAGTGTCGGTTTATTGTTGTAATTTGTTTATATTATTATAGTAATTAACTGTGCAATCGTTATGTTTATTTATTTACTGCTGTGTACCGTTTTCCATTCTATTATTTTTATAAGACTACTTAGTATCAAGAAGAAAAAACATTCTGTAAAATAATCTAGAACACTTAGTTTTATAATTGTATGAAATATTTATATATAAAACAAATTATGTAAAATGATTAGTCTTCTATTTGTATATATTCATATAAAACAATTTCGTAAAAGTTTCATAGTTAAAAGATAACAAAATATGCTTTGCATATCTTTAAAAAAAGAATTACTAAAACATTTTATAAAGTCTTTTATGTCCAAACTGAACTTCGTAATTGAATTTAGGTGTAAGAATTTATAGGTAAAAATTTGATAGTTTTTTCCAAATCTTCATCTTTTATAAAACTTGTTATATTCGACTGTTTATCGATATTCAAATTTTAATAGATTCACTATTCGATTCGAATTTTGTAATGCAAAATCAAAATAAACTATGCAGAGATTTTTCTTATCTCTTTATACAAAAATGTATTAGTCTTTATTCAAGTTAAAACCAATGGGTTTCCCATCAAGTTTAGTAGAATTCAAATTTGTAAATGCCTTTAATTGTTTTTCTTCATATTTATGCAAAGTGTTTCTCAATCATGTATTTTCAAGTGCTCTTTATTATAAAGACAAACACTTACTTTATTTGTTGGCAAGTTTTTCATTTTAGAACGGTAGACTTAAAATTTTTAAGAAAGGAATTGTACATATTTAAAATGGCTTGAAAAATAATTATAATTCTTGATGGTGGATGGTGGAAATACTTACTTTATTCGTTTTGCCAACAAAGTAAGCACTATCGAAAGTTTTGAGTTAAAATAGTTTAACTCATCAGCTTATAATACCTACTAATTTTGTTGGTAAAACAATAATTGAGAAATTTCAAGTTACATTATGACGAATCTGATTATTTATTCAAAACCGTATTTATCAGTGCTTTTCGCAGGTTTAGAACACAACACGATAATGATAATTGTCCACATTTAGCTTCTATGTTTTCTTTGGGCTACGTATTCACTTTATCGTCTTCTTCCTCGTTCTCTCATGTCATCTCCGTCGTTGGAAGTTAGCGATCACAACAGCAAACTTACTAATATTATAAGATGTTGTAATTGGCTTCAAAAATTTTTTTTGTCCATTGCCTGGTGATTGCAACATAATAGATTTATGAAATTTCATTCGCCAGTGCAAGAACTACAATTATTTAAAGCTAAATGTTTTTTTTGTACCTACCGAAAAAAATAAAATTAAATGAGATGTAATATATACGATCAGTCACATTTAACCCTTAACTGGTACGCAACTTTTGTGGAACGTAAATGGTATACTGCGGTCTAATTCGATCCCGAGTCATATTTTCCGAAAAATCAAAATAACAAATATTTTTTCTATATTATTTTAATTGTCTGATCACAATGAACAAAATTTATAAAAAAAATGCTTTGAATTGCGAAACAGTACTTATTCAGAAAAAAGAAAAAAAATGTCAGCAATCTTTGACATAGGTAAGGAAAAACTATAATAAAAAAATGTAAAGCAGTAACTTTAATAAAACTTCCAGGGTATTTTGTTTACTCATCGATTATTCCCCTGAAACAAAAAAACGACATTTTAGCAAACCATAAAAAACTGACAACCGAGTTTTTGACTTACGAATTTTGGTCATCATTGCAGGAACTGCATCGAATTTGTTGGGTTGAGTGTCCTTTGCACACAGTTTTGGAGCACTTGGAACATCTAGTTATATATTTTTGATCCTTGGAACGTGGACAGTAGAAACATCTTTTTAGTTGGTGTCTCGCTATTTCTTCTTGCGATGGAACTGGAATCTTTTTTTTTATTAGAGTTTTGACTTTGAGAACTGGCTCATTCGGTCACTGTCAATCTTTAAAATAAACAAGGATGCATCTGACCTTCCTTTTCACAATGGCAAAACCTGTCTTAAGAATGTTACTCTAACAATGCTCTATAACTTTTTTCCTTTATCTTCTTTTATCTCCCTATCCACAACTGGAATCTTAAGAACCTCGGCAATGGATGATTTTATGTTCATTGGAATCTTGTTATTTTGAATTCTGTCCATCAAATGATCATTGATTAGTGCTTTCCCCAAGGATATGCCACGTTCTCTTCTAGTCATTTTGATACCAGGATTTGCTGCTTTGAATAATACGTACGAGTTAACTCTTGCAATATTCAACATAGCATACAAGATAGTTAGCGGCCATCTTCTAGTTCGGCGAGCACAAGGATAACTTGCACATTTCTGATCTAGGCTGTCTATACCTATCTTTGTCGCGTTGTAGAACTGAATTATTTCGGATTTTTGTGATTCAAGGTCTACATCTGCAGAATGATGCATGGAAGATAGTAAAATTACGGCCCTATATTGTTTAGGAACATGAGATACCATTGTATAGTCCTTCGTAAATCCAAAAATAGATGTATATGCTTCTCGTTTCTTTTGAGGTAAAAATCGAGGTGGGATATCTCTCTTATTTTTTAACGGTTCCTACATACGTAAGGCCCTTAGACTTCAGCTCATTCGCAAGTTCAATTGAGGTAAACCAGTTGTGTCCTGTAACATTCTTATTAATATGTTCAATTGGTTTCACTAATTGTACAACATCCATGGTAGGAACGTTTAGGTTTTTATTATTTATTGTTTTGTTCTTATTACTCTTTCCAGTGTAAACAAAAGAATTCAGAAGATAGTGGATTTTAGAATCACATAAGCACATAATTTTCAGCCCATATTTTGCAGGTTTGCTTTTCATATACATTCTAAAGCTACACCTGCCTCTGAATTCAACCAACATCTCATCAACTGTAGCGTATTCAGAACATGTGTAATTATCCTGACAGTTACTTACTAACATGTTAAAAATTTGTGATGCTGCTAACTTGTCACTCTTCAATTCGGTCTCTTCTACTTGCAACGTCGTCAAATCTAATTGCACTTAAAAGAAACAAGAATCGCTTTTGAGACATCGTTGCCTGAAAAATTAGTCCTCCAGTACCATCGGTCGCGAATAAAGAAGCTGTATCCTCTCGCCCAGATTTAAAAATTCCTGCTAAGTAGAGTACTCCCAGAGAAGCTTTTAGCTCGTTTATGCCTAAATGGTCAACAAGAGACACACGGCTTCCTTGGTAATTAGCTGACATTTCTGTTATTTTAGCATTAGTATGTTCTAATATAATGTCTTGAATTTCATGTGTAAAAAGTACTTGCCAAGCTTCGCATGGCGTAGAGGGGTTTCTAAACCGAGCAGGCCCTTTGAGTCCTGGTAAGTGAGTCACCAAATTGTGTGCTGGCGTTTGTACATCTCTTTTTGGTGGGTTTTTCGCCCATTTATACATATTTTTCCGTAATAATAATTTCCTGTTTGGTTTACCTCCTCAGGATCACTAGAAATTTCCTCTTCCACAAGTTCCTCTTCGTCATTCGAAAATTCTACTTCTGACTCTGAAATATGTAGACTATGTTCGCTTTCATTGTCCGAACTGTCTTCATCGGATTCACTAAAGTCATTTAAAACATCTGAGGGTTCATCAACATCACTTTGGTTCGCAGCAAGTTCTTCCAGTTGCTCCTGTGTTAAATATTTACGCGCCATCACAACCTAAAACAAAAATCACAAAAAACACGTAACTGGTATACTGGGGACTTTATTGACCCCAAATGCAAATAATACAAAAACTATTAGTCCTCTCTGCTCTGTACACGCTTCTAGCAACAACTAAACCCACACAAAACATGCGGCTACTGAGTAAGTCGCTGCGGTGTTGCCAAGCATTTCAAATTTACAGCAACTATTGTAGGCATGGGGTTACGTAAGACCCCAGCGTACCAGTTAAGGGTTAAGGTTATGCTACTTGTCTGGATCGACAATTATTTTTCTAATGTCAGAACTAACTTTAAACTGACGGATTAAATGACTTTTAAATAAAAATACTTTTGACAAGAAGTCATCAAATACAAATATGAGTGAACATGTTCTTATGTTTATTTACATTTTTGACACAAAACTTTACTTACATCTGTTACTACATCGACTCTGTATATTCGCTCTTCGGTACATTTGCAGATTACCTTCAGAACGCTTTTTAATTATTTTTTCAGAAACATGCTTAGAAACGCCCCACCCCCTCCCGGATACGGAAACTACAAAATTTCTTGTTCACACCCTCCAAATAAGTTACGGGACCAGGACTGAATAGATGGGCTGGGCGGGGTAGGTAGGAAAAAGGAAATATGAGCAGAAAATACAAAGAAAACGGCTTGAATGCTGTGTTTTTCACATTTGGAAGCCTTATCCCCAGTCAACCCCGCCTACCCCGCACAGCACCCCTATTCGCCACAGGTTCCGTAACTTTTCTGAGGGCTGCGCTCAGGAACTTTGTCTTATGGTTTATGTAACGAGGGTGGTTGTATGTATCCTGCGAGAAGGGCAGGAAAATCCCCACGATGGAGCCCCCCACCCCACTATTTGT
Organism: Tillus elongatus; assembly: GCA_964006375.1. Lineage (NCBI taxonomy): Eukaryota > Metazoa > Arthropoda > Insecta > Coleoptera > Cleridae > Tillus > Tillus elongatus. The sequence goes on along the minus strand of OZ023263.1, from coordinate 26,989,880 downwards.
CGCAAATGTACTGTGAAATTGTTTAAAAAGTGTGTAATGTGTTAAAAACTTTAAATGTCAATAACTCGGCAAATGAATGATAATAAAAGGTAAGAATTGTGTCAGCGTGCATGTAATATACCAAACTTTATCTATCAGCAGTCGTTTTATCTAAAACTGTTCGGAGGTCATCTGCAAATTCACCAGCTAATCATTTTTACATAACGATCTAGGACTTGTCATCTATGAACACGTTTTATTGCCTACTATTTTCTGATAGTTAGTTATCCTGCCCGACTGTACCGTTAATAGCTACAGAAGAAATGTATACAAAACCTATTTCTTTAGAGATTAATTTTAATTTTTTTTAACACTTGACGAGTCAACCATGGACTATCTTAGCAGTTATCGCAACGGCTTTTGTCTTTTTTTTTGTCTGTTGATCAAATTCTGTAAAATAAACTAGAACGGGAACAATTATTATGATTAAGTATTAAATTGTTTGATTTGTAACCGAAAATCGTCACTGTATCTGTTTGACGCGCCTCTTAGGCCAATAGACCACCAGTTTCCCATTTTCTTGTAAGACATCCATTCCAATTAAAAACTCAAATAATAGATTTCATTTTTTCACCCAAAAAACGAACACACATGTTACTTACTAGGTCATGATGTCACCACCTTAAATAGAAATCTGTCTGGCGTTTTGTTTATAACTTTTGAATTTATTTTAACAACTTTGCAAAAAAAACGTTATGAAAATTCCCTTCCATAATGTCATTGCTGTGTCAGGATCTTAACTGTAGCAACAAGCTTGAGATCTTTTTTCAATCACCACATCACCATTAACAATAACTGTGCTGTTGAGGGTGTCTTTAAAATTTGTTGGTATATATGCATCTCAAAGGCCTCTATTCTATTTAAAGGATGTTTTAAATTGAGAGGGTACTATTGGCCAACATTTTTCTTTTTGGTGTTGCGAAGTCGGTCAAATTAGAAAAGTGTTGTATTTTTTGGACTCATTATATTAACTTGTCTCAGTATTTTTACCTTTAAAATTTATAGATAAAGGTGCCATTCAATTTCTTGACTATGCTTTCTAGTCTATCTTCATTCCGAGTTATTTCATAAATTGTTGAGTTGGTGGAACACGTTTTGTAAACAAACATCATTGACCGATAAAATAATTTATCATCAGTGTATCAAAGGCCGAAGATTTAACCACAGTTAATTTCTATTCCAGTGACAACATGTATGTCCAAAAGCTCTTTTAAAAATGAGTTTAGAATATAAAATAAGTAAAATGGGTCTTACTCCTATACAAAGATTTATACTGTTGGGAATATTTCCTCTCAACATTTATTTTGGCAGTCTTTTACCAGACCATAAAATGCCTAAATAAATAGATTCCTTGATATATATGTTTACTGATTGTAGTTATGCTTTAATCGAGTTAGTTGAACAAATTTAAATTAATATGTTTTTGTGGCTATCTAATGGTGTTTTTTGTGTGCAACTTTCAAATGTAGGTATCTTGCATTGCCCGTGTTCGATTTCTACCGGGTGGGATTTCTATCGCTAAACATTTTAGGAAACTTGTTTCTCCAATACCTCAATACTGTCCAATTTAGTAATTACAGGATATTTTTAGAGATTGGGCTGCTTTTTCTGGGAGGGTAGGAGCTGAATACGGTGGGGCGTGGTCGTAGGTGCCTTTCAACTTGTTCTAAAGCTTTTTCTTTGAAATGTTGATTTTTTGCTCGCCTTTAACTGCATCCTAATGGCTACGAGCTTGGGAAACATGGTTGTTTCGTGGCCCGTCTGCTTTTATATTAATAATTTTTAGGCATAATTGCTTAATTTAGATCTGTAAGATTATAAATTCGCTACAAGAACAAACAAAAATAGAGAACATTAAAAAAAATGGCAACCTGCCAAAGTAGGCTTCAGGTGCCAAAATAACTCTAATAATGGCAATTTTAATGTATTAAAATTAATAATAATAAATTTTGAATCAAAATGTGGACAAGTCAAATAGGTTTACGATTTACGTTCCTTTTTAGTGATTTGAATTAAAGTTGATGGATTTTTAATTAGCATACCAGAATATCCGTATAATTAGTTTTTTTGTTCAATATTTATATTTTGTATTCAAAACATTCCCTCACATCTTGTAGATACACTTGGAGAACACCCAAATCACCACAACACACATTTCAGAGACCTTACTATCGTTTCGTTAACAATGTCAACATCTTCAGAGCAAGAAATTTCTAAAATAAAAAACTAGCTCCCGTGTATTTATATCGCGTCAAGGTAAACGAACTAGTCCGAAGTAAAGTTGTCGTCCAAGAACGATCGTTTGTTTATTGTGCAGTGAAACTACGAGGTCGAAGACCTGCTTTAATCTTCTGGTCGACAAATGTATGACCCTTATCTAATATAGGTTTAAAGGACCCAAGTTATTTAAGGAATCAGCACGTTTCCTTTTGATCTAGAAATTTACTATGTGGATATTGGATCATGCCGCCAAAGACATCTAGTGAGATAAACAACATCAACTCAACTCATCTTTTTTAAATAGAAAACTAAAACCCAAGTGTCTGTCTCACCATGTTAACTCTAACAAAGGATAAATAATTCAACTAAAATACTACATAAAAACTATATTTATATTGATTTTAATTCTACGTGAAAGTGTTTATATTGACTACATAGATATAACAAAAGTCGAGACAAACATAGAGATTAGTATATGTATAAACCGGCCGAGTTATTGACAGTAATTTATTATTCTACCAGACAAATTAGGAGTGTTCAAGCGATCAAATGCAAAGAGAAAATAAAGGCCTTGAAATTAAAGGTGCCGCACGATTTAAAGAAGTTTTGTTCTTAATAGACCTTAATATAAAAATACTTTCTAATGAATCAAGCATAGTTTGATGTCTAACATTTTTGAGAAGTTTCAAATTTTCTTTGTCAATGTTGTGATTATTATTCCATATATGTTGTGCCACACATGATTTGTCCACCGTACCATATCGTAACTGTGCGAGATGTTCACGAAATCTGGTGGCTATGTTTCTCCTAGGTTGGCCCACGTATTTAAGATCACAATCTTTGCAACTAATTTCATAAATGCCGGACATTTCAGTGACTTTGTCATTGTCTTTCGTATTACTCAACAAATTTTTTAAATTACTTTTCGTCGAAAACGTCAAATGTAAATCGGCTTTCTTAAAAATACTTTCGGTTTTAGTTTTCTATTTAAAAAAGATTAGTTGAGTTGATGTTGTTTATCTCAGTAGATGTCTTTGGCGGCATGATCCAATATCCACATAGTAAATTTCTAGATCGAAAGGAAACGTGCTGATTCCTTAAATAACTTGGGTCCTTTTTTTAGAATTTTCTTCCTCTGAAGATGTTGACATTGTTAACGAAACGATCGTAAGGTCTTTGAAATATGTGATATGGTGATTTGGGTGTTCTCCAAGTATACTTATTAGTGCTTATCACAGGTTTCAGTTTTCACATAGTACTCACATCTTGTATATCAAACACAATACCTTCAACGAATGTTTTATTTTGAAATACTCCAACATTTTTGACTCCATTTTCTGCATCTGTTTAGGAAACACTTTGAATATTAACCCAAATTAATTAGCCTAAGCTTGTAATTATATATTTTCCCTTATTTAATCCAAAAATTAAGACAATTTTGGCATATTGTGAAAACTTGAAAGTGTCATCTTAGAAGACTATTTAAAAAACTATCTGTGAAGCATCTTTTGATGATGTATACAAACATATCGTAATTATATTTTTATTTATAGGCGTTATTAATATTGATTTTGATAAAGTGTAGACAATAAATAACACGTTGTGACATTTGTTTGTAGAAAAAAGAAGTGTTTTTACGCTTTTATTAGCGATACTACTAGTTGTTGTAATTTTAATACATAATATGTACTTTTTGAGTATTTATTATTGTTTCTCTTTCTCACTTACTTTATTAAACTAAATGACTTTTCATTTCAAACCAAAGAACAGATATTATAGTTTTAGAATGTAGCTTACATAAACTTTAGCTATAATAAAGTGATGAAACAAAAAAAAGTTTGTTTTAATTGTTGTATTTTATATATTTATTTATTGTTTTATATTATTATCAAATAGTGGCGGCTCCTCAATAAGTGCACCCGTGCGTGCGCACTGCCGCCTGCCGTGGAAAAAATAATATTTTTGCTATGCTATATTTTAATAAATTTTTATATACTTTTTTACCTCCTGCATTCAACAAACAAAATTAGTATATCGAGGATCGCAGAGTCGGCAGCCATTAATACAGAATCAGAATAAATATAGTGTTAATGGTTACAGACATTATATACATCTATATCCATATACATCAGTCGCGCGGCGGTGTGTATTTTTCGGCGCTCTGAGGAAATGCGATACTTCAATGCGAAATGATCGACTATCTTCGTCGAAAACGATCGAATAAGCAATCTGGTTGTGCGCTTTAAAATTCCACACTTGCAGTTTGCAGTGGACTTTTTGCAGAGCGTGTGTAGTAATTTTGAATACCGCTGAAGCTGACGTTACTTTTCCACTTTAAAACGAGTAAAGACCTTCTTTAGAAATTCTATGTCGAACGAACGAATTAATGCGCTAGCAATGTTGGCAACAAACAGGGACTTTATATTTGAAACACCGAACTTTGATGAAAGAGTTTTAGAACAGTTTATGGCTATCAAAAATAGACGTATGGATTTTTCGTTTAAGGAATGAGTATAGGTCTGTTATGTTATCACTTTAAACTAAAGTGAATGCTGGGTTTTGACAGAATTGTGATTTGTGTTAGTAATTATCAAAGGAAAGGACTTTTTAACTACTATTACCTATACTAACTAGAGGAAAACTTGGTAAGTAGTTAATAATTATTAAGTTTAGTTAGTTTAGTAAGTAGGTTTTTTTATAATACATTTTCGGGGAAAAAAGAGGCGATCCCTTCATTTTTAGTGAATTTTTATTTTAAAAAATTCACTAATAGAGAGGTATCGATGGAGAGACTTTGCAAGAAAATTTTCAAATGAGCGCGAACTAGGACCTCTAGAAACCATATCCGGGGTCAGTTTCAATTTATATATATATATATATATATATATATATATATATATATATATATATATATATATATATATATATATATGGATTTTTCGTTTAAGGAATGAGTATAGGTCTGTTATGTTATCACTTTAAACTAAAGTGAATGCTGAGTTTTGACAGAATTGTGATTTGTGTTAGTAATTATCAAAGGAAAGGACTTTTTAACTACTATTACCTATACTAACTAGAGGAAAACTTGGTAAGTAGTTAATAATTATTAAGTTTAGTTAGTTTAGTAAGTAGGTTTTTTTATAATACATTTTCGGGGAAAAAAGAGGCGATCCCTTCATTTTTAGTGAATTTTTATTTTAAAAAATTCACTATTAGAGAGGTATCGATGGAGAGACTTTGCAAGAAAATTTTCAAATGAGCGCGAACTAGGACCCCTAGAAACCATATCCGGGGTCAGTTTCAATTTATATATATATATATATATATATATATATATATATATATATATATATATATATATATATATATATATATATATGTGTGTGTGTGTGTGTGTGTGTGTGTGTGTGTGTGTGTGTGTGTGTGTGTGTGTGTGTGTGTGTGTGTGTGTGTGTGTGTGTGTGTGTGTGTATCACACCGATAACTCAAAAAGCAATGCCTTGGATGAGTTTGTTAGTCAGGAAAATCGGATAAGGTTTTCCGGGAAAATTTTGAGTTTTGTTTAAAAAAAAATCTTTTTCTCCTAAAATTACAAAGCTGTTTTAATGAAATTTGGTGGATATGTTGCCTTGTAAAAGGCCTTACTACACACTAAAATTCAACTTTCTACATTTTTAGAAAATTGAGTTATTTAAATTTTGAGTTGTCTTTTGAAAAAAAAAAAATCTTCGAAAATTACAAACCTATTTTGATGAAATGTGGTGCATATGTTGCCCTGGGTAAGACCTTACTACACACCAAAATTCAACTTTCTAGTTTGTAGAAACTTGAGTTATTCAAATTTGAAGCATTTAATAAAAAAATCACTACCATAACGCACTTGCTGCGTCCCGAACTTTTTTTTTCTTGCGCACCCTCAGTGCATTAAGGCACGAGCCGCTACTGTGATCAACTGACTATCACTTGCAGCGTCGTCTGCATGAACCTGAGACACAATGTAAGTCAACGTCATTGATGTAAGTATTGGTAGACATTTTCTGGGACTGCTGTTTAGCGAATTTTGTTTCATGACGAAATCACGTCTGTAAAACTTTTAAAAATTTCAGGACGCAGCAAGTGCGTTATAGTAGCGAATTTTCATAAAAATTATACACTGTCATTATACGGCATTTTAGTAAAGTTAATACTTTAAACTTACATAGACCTTGAAGATTGATTTTAGAGGTCCCAGTACGCGCACATTTGAAGAATTCTTTCCAGCGTGTTACTATTGCTATCTCTCTATTTCCAAAAAAAAAATAATTGTGTTCTAACTCCTTTTGAGAAAAATGCCGAAAACTCGATTTTTTATGAAGCTAAAGAACTAAATTTTGCTATATCTGTAGATACTGCAAGTCTCTTTAAAAGAAACTTGTATCACAATTGTCATTAAAGTTATAGAGAAGATTTCCAAAAGTAAACTTACACAGTAGTCTCTACCAGCGCAGCATGTCTACCAATTTTTATAAAAATAACATTGTTAGTGAATTTTCTTTACAAAATTCACTAATGAGGAGATCCCGACTTTTGAATTTTGAAAAAAATTATTTAGATGAGCGTTAATTAGGCCCCCTAGAATACACATCCGGGGTCAGTTTCAATATATATATATATATATATATATATATATATATATATATATATATATATATATAAACAGATCTTCTCATTAGTGGTTTATTTTATCTTTAAACTTAAGACGTCATATAAGACCGAAACAGTCGTGGGATGTGTTTCAATGGTAATTTGACTAATTCTGTAATTAATAATTGTGACGTATACTTTGAATATAATATCCCGGGCATTAAGCCGATCTGCAGGGGGCTTCGTGCTAGCCTCCTAAGCAGAAAGTTACGCGATCGAATCCAGCTCTATGAATGTATCTTTTTTATGTTTTACTTTGACATTTGGAGAAACAATAGTGCACGGATTTCATAATTTTTGAACAAGATATCATTTTTCTTTAAAACGCCTAAATAAGTTTGTCACCTTTGAGTTTGAAATTATAATTTTGTTATTGTTGGTATTGAAAGAACCGGTTTGATTAGGTCTTGACTAAAACGAAACCATACTGGATATCATACTATATATATATATATATATATATATATATATATATATATATATATATATATATATATATATATATATATATGCGCAAAAAAATCTATGTTGTGAATTTTAAGTAATCCTTTTGCAAGTGGATTGGATAAGTTCGTTAGCCAGGAAAATCGGCCTAGGATTTCCCGAAAAATTTTGTGTTTTCTTTTGGAAAAAAAATATATCTCTGGAACTAATAAAGTAAGGACAACCGAATTTGCTACCCGTCTTTGTATAATAAAGAGTGCCAATTTGTAAGTTTAAAGACATAACAGTTATAGGCACTTAAGGAAAAAAATTGGGGTTTTCCTCAAAACGTCAAAGTCGCTATTTGAAACGTCAAAATTGGCAACATTTAGGCAAGGAACCTGAAACAAATACGAATGATGTAAAGGAAATGTCACAAGAAGACTGTTCTGCAAACCCTTAGTTAGTTTTCAGCTTCAACCGTCATTGTCCTTGATTTTACTAAAATGTTTCCAGAAATTTCATTTCAAATAGACCCTTTCTCTGATGCTTTGGCGGTAGTTGTAGTTAAGTTTATGGTTTAACGGTCTATAATCTTTAGCTAATTTTCGTCGAAAATATTCGTTAATGTGGAGACCGCGACTTTTGAATTGTAAAAAGATTTTTTCAAATGAGCACAAACTAACCCCCATAGAATCCAGGTTTAGTTTCAATTTTTATCTGTTTACATATATACAGGGTAACGCATTTCTACGGTAAAGCTCAATATAATTGTTATTATACAAGATACCAGAAAAAGTTGTACACGTTAATTACAGGGTGTCTTGAGCTGCATCTTATAAATTTATTTTGACTATCACAGGATCTCCCACAACTCGTTGGTGATAGCTACAATTTTTTTCGAACACCCTTACATTATTGCATTTTTGCATTTTTTATCGAAATATGATACACGTTTGTAAGAAAAAATCGAGACGCAGTGAGTGCGTTATGGTAGTGAATTTTCATTAAATGCTTCGCAATTCAGTAACTCAATTTGCTATTAACCCACGGTTTGTTGGCTAGGAAACCAGTTTTCCCGGAAACATTTAAAGTTTATTTTCGGAAAATGTCTGTGCATTTTCAAACAATCAGTTATTTCGATAAAATATGGTACATTGTTTCTACTATAAGGTTATAGCGGTAACCAGATTGATGCCTGCTTGCATTAGAAAGACATATTTGCTATTAAATACATTTTTATGAAAATTCACTTCCATAACGCACTTGCTGCGCACAGACTTTTAGTGAATTTTCTTAAAAACAATTCACTAATGAGGATATCGCGAATTTTGAAAAAGTTTTTACCAATGAGCGCTATTTAGGTCCCTGAAACCCAAATCCGAGATCGGTCTCAGACTTATATGTTTATATATATATATATATATATATATATATATATATATATATATATATATATATATATATATATATATATATATATTAATATATATTTATGTGTCAGACCGATAACTCAAAAAATAATACCCCAATGACGATCAAATTTGGTGAATGCCTTCCTTTTGCAAGTGGCTTGGATATGTTCGTTAGCCAGGAAAATCTGCTCAGTCTAAATGGATTAAACATAGCTTTGTTTTAGTTAAATAGTCGGATTCTCCCGGTCCGTGGCAGTTCTGAGCTGACGTTTAATGTATAGAATTTCGACCACGTAATTATAATGCATGTTTGTAAGAAAAGAAATTCGGGACGCAGCAAGTGCGTTATAGTGGCGAATTTTTATTTAAATCTGCTCAGTTCAAATAGATTAAACAATGGTTCTTTTAATTAGACAGTCGGATTTCCCCGGTCCATGCTAATTCTGAGCTGACCTTTAATGTAGCGAATTTGGACCACGTCATTATAATGCATGTTGTAAGAAAAGAAATTCGGGACGCAGCAAGTATGTTATAGTAGCGAATTTCTATTAAAATCTGCCCAGTTCAAATAGATTACATAATTCTTCTTTAAATTAGATAGTCGGATGGGGGAATCCGGGGGAGGTCCATGTCAGTTCTGAGCTGTCCTTAATGTATAGAATTTCGACCAAGTAATTATAATGCATGTTTGTAAGAAAAGAAATTCAGGACGCAGCAAGTGCGTTATGGCAGCGAATTTTTGTTAAAATCTGCTCAGTTCAAATAGTTTAAACAATGCTTTGTTTTAATTAGATAGTAGAATTCCCCCGGTCCGTGCCAGTTCTGAGCTGACCATTAATGTATCGAATTTCGAACACGAAATAATTATAATGCATGTTTGTAAGAAAATAAATTTGGGACGCAGCAAGTGGATTATGGTAGCGAATTTTTATTAAATGCTTCAAATTTGAATAGCTCAATTTGCTATTGACCTCTAAGATTAGTTGGCCAGGAAAGTAATTTTTTGGGGAACATTTTAAGTATATTTCAAAAAATTGTTTCAAACAATAAAGTTATTTTGATGATATATGGTACATTGTTGCTACTATATAGGTCATACCTACTGGTAACCAAATTTGATGCCTGCTTTCTTTAAAAAAAACACATATTGGCTTTTTAAAGACATTTTTATGAAAATTCACTGCCATAACGCACTTGTGCGTCCAGACTTTTTTTAGTTGCCCGCATATCCTAAGTAGGTTGTAAAAAACATTTTTTTAAAGTTTGTAATCCCACTTTTTTCAGAAAGATAAATTTTTCATTAAAATTCCTTACCACAATGCATTTGTTGCATCAAGACTTTCATGATTGATTTAAAGTGATTTAACTTTTGCATGTGAATGTATTTTGGTACGTACAACTGCAGATAAGCAAGCACAAAATATTCACCCACCTACTTTTACTTCCGAAATGGTTCTGCGCAGCAAGTGACATTCATACGTCTCTGCCTATATATTTGATAAGATGTAGCTACACAGGGGCGTGCGGTGACATTTGAAATAAGGGAAACCATTCCCAGAAACTTACCTATTTATAGTGTAACTCAATTCTTCTGTTGTTTTTGGAAGATTCGTTAATAATGTCGTCATGTAACTGTGGATTCTGGGACATTTCCTCGACGAGTTTATTTTGAACTGACAAAATTGAAATTTGGGAAAGTCTTTCCTGTCCTGCTGAATTTCTAACAAAACGCTTGATACGTTTCAATGTAGAACAATTTCGTTTTACACACGCACTAGTATCAGGAATTGTTAATACTAATTCACATAATTTGAACACTTCAGAATATGCATTTTCCAATTTTGATTGTTTTAAGAAAGTTAAAAGTTCACTATCGTAAGTTTTTGTGTCAATAACATCGGGTTCATAAATTACTGTAAGTTCTGATCATAATAAGGCTTTGTCAAAATAATGTTCATAGTGGTTAAATGATGATTTAAATGAATCTTCTGGGAAAGGTATCCCTTTAAATCCCTCAAAATTACAAAATTCAAGAAATTTCAGGTCACTAAGATGATCAAATCTGCAGTTAATTTGCTGCTGAATTTAATCTATCATTTTGTAGAAAAGGCGGCGGTAAGAAGTTTGAAGGTCTGCCACATTATCATTGCTCAGACGCTTTCTTCGTGGCTCTACTTCTCCTAATTCAATTGTTTTTTTCCCAGAACTTATCAAATTCATTCCTTTTGTGTCAATAACATCGGGTTCATAAATTACTGTAAGTTCTGATCGTAATAAGGCTTTGTCAAAATAATGTTCATAGTGGTTAAATAATGATTTGAATGAATCTTCTGGAAAAGGTATCCCTTTAAATCCCTCAAAATTACACAATTCAAGAAATTTCAGGTCACTAAGATGATAAAATCTGCAGTTAATTTGCTGCTGAATTTAATCTATAATTTTGTAGAAAAGGCGGCGGTAAGAAGTTTGAAGGTCTGCCACATTATCATTGCTCAGACGCTTTCTTCGTGGCTCCACTTCTCCTAATTCAATTGTTTTTTCCCAGAACTTATCAAATTCATTCCTTTTTTGAATTATAATGAATTTAAATTCACTAATTTTTTTCAGGCAAAAACCAATGTCATTTATTTTACATTGCAATATGTTAAATACATTATCTGAAAACGGAAATATTTCCGAAAATATATTAAGTAAAAAATTAAAATTAAAGTCTCTTTTCAAACCATCCAAAAATCCTCTAGAACTATTTATTGTTTCTGCATCCCAATTTTTGCTATTTTCTATTATGTTTTCAAAAAGTTCAATTAACGATTCACGGTGTTCAAATATAGTTCACACAAGTCTGCCGTTGTAGTTCCATCGGATTGCAGCTACTTTGGGTAAACGTTTTTTAACAATTGAGTCTAAAGCTTGTGTGCGCTTCATAGATTTGGAAAAAAAAAGCAGCCATTTAACACTTTACATTCTTTAATATGATTTATAGATTGGGATAAAATTAAATTTAATTTATGAGCACAACAGTGTACAAATAGAGCAATGGAGAACGTTTCCCGCACTTTACCTTGAAGACCTCCTAAACGTCCGGCCATAACAGCAGCCCCATCATAGATTTGGGCAATTAATTTATTATCAGCCTCCTCAATATCTTTCATAATATAAAGCACAATTTTATATAGAGCGTTTGCGGTACGATCTTCTGTCACATTTTTAAAGCCTAAAATCTTTCTTGTACACTCCCATCCATTTTTACGTAGCGTATTACTACAGATAGTTGACTTAAATTAGTCTCATCGATTGTTTCATCTAGAACAATAGCAATGAAACAAGTCTGTTTAATTTCAGATTTAATTCTGTTCAAAATAATAGTGGCAGCAACCGAAATTAAATCATTCTGAATGCAATTTTACCCCGCGAAAAACGTTAGACTGTTCCAAGTTATTTTTTAAACAAATGTCGTATTTGGCTATTAAAGAAACTAGGTCTTGAAAGTTTCCTCTAGTTGTAGATGTAGTTGTTTCCTCATGACCCCTGAAGCCCAATTCATGCTGCGACCAAGAAAACACATAGCATCGATAAGTCTTTTTAATATGTTTCTGTTTTTATCAACCAGTTCATTGTGTTGGCGATGAATTTCAATCTGCTTGTCAACGGCGTATTCAATTCGCGTTTTTCCAAAGACACCTAATTTTAAAATGGTATGTAAATGCGCTTTAGACATACCATGTCTTTGTATTAGTTTATGTAGATTATTCAAGTCGGAAAACCCACTTTTATTCCACAACCCCTTTTCAGTCACAAAACAGTTTATTCCTGTTTTCACAACCCGTTAACCAATCATATTGTTTATGAGTTTTTTCCGTGTTGAAATGTCGAATAGGTGCATGTTTTAATTCTTGTATTTAAGTTTTTTATAGTAGGTTTCGGCCTACCTATATTAATAATAGCAAGTTTTTCAGCAAACAATAAGGCTGAAAACCCTTTAGTTATCAAAAAACATACAATACAATCACAGTTATTATTACCACTTGTTTGTAAAGTTTGTAAATCCCCACCCCCACCGTCTCCGCTATTAAAAGCTGATCTACTTGCAGCCATATTAATAATCATAAAATGCCAATGTATTTAACTTACTGGACTGCTTATATATACGAAATAATTAGGCACATTCGCTTTGAACGCGCATCCGGTCTTCGTAGTACACCACGTTCTAAAAATACGCCGAGCTAGGGTTTCTTATAAAGTTGCCTGCTGACTAGGTGTATTTAACTGAAGTGATTGCATGCATCCACTCGTAGTATAATATCAGGTTCATGCTGTCCGCAATCGGTTGCATTCACCTTGCTAGGAGCGTATATACAAATACAGTATGATGCATAATAAATAATTATGTGTGTGAGCTTGCGAAATAAAAATTTTAATAATTAAATTAGTTTCAGAATTTGAAATTTAATATTTAAAATACAAATGGGATTTTAAATAATGCGGTTTAGGTATGTGGTCGTTATTTTAAGGGAAGCAATGCTTCCCTTGCTTCCATGGACCGCACGCCACTATAGCGACATATTTTTTCTTTATAGTTGTTATAATTCCTTTTTACAATTTTTTCCTGCCCTACAAGGAAAAATTTAAAATGGAACGCTTTATCCCAAGCAAGCGCAGGAGCAATCAATGAAGTAAGTATTAAATTTGGCTTGATTATTTGAATTCAATCGGAAAACATAAAAAATAATCAATGCTTTTTCAAAATTTAAACACTCCACCTAGAAAGCAAAAGGGTTTTGAACACATATGGTTATATAGGAACGTTTAAATTATTTTGAGGTTTTCATTCTCTTGTGAACTGTATCCTACGTATTATGGAACACTCTGTAGAACGTAGATACAAAGATGTATAACCCCGTAATAGATATACCTAGACCTAGGTACTTGACTTATGAAGGATAATAAATAATAGGGAACATATTAAGGTCGTCCTTTTAAATGACTACCTATATTAAAGTCCACGTATGCTTTCGGACGTACTTATTTTAAATTCATGTGATAAAGATTCTACAAAACAACCTTGAACCAATTCTTGGGTGGAATATGAAATGGTATAAATTATTTTATTTACAACCGAACAAGTAAGGCATTATTACGCTGAAACCATGAACTACAATTACTATAATCTTTGTAGTACATCTATTGGCTCAGAGAGGGCGACACCATACAGATAATCTATAGACAAGTGTCAATTACTGCAGAACTCTGCTATCTACTATGTAACTGCGATATAAAATAATCAATACATTTACATTTTACATTGGGGTCAGCAAAACAAAGTTGTACAAATAAAAACACCGAGTTCTCAGGTCATTTATGCTCTCATACTTCCTTTTTTACTGTATAGTGCCTGACAAGAGTCTAACAATATGTGTAACATAATTAAAAACTGTGTCAAAAGTGGCTTTTCCCTAAAAACAAGTGTAAACAGTTGACTATTGAGCTGCGGAGGTAATATATTGCTACAATATGACCCAAACAGCGGAAAAATCAGTAATGCAGGCATTCGAAAACAATGTAGACCAAACAGGCAGTAAGTGTGTTGATTTTTGTGACGATTTAGATGAGAAACTTAGCACTTCTGACGTAGGTACAAGTAATGTAAATAATATAAATAAGCAACCAGAACAGGAATCTGTCAAGGAAGATGAAAGTGTTGATATTTTAACACAAGAGGACGCTGTCAACAAATTTTTAACAGGAGATGCCAAAGATGAGCTGTTAATGGTAAATGTTAACGTTGATAACAATGAGGGAATTGATTTTAAGGCGGAAAATGTTATAACAGAATGCCTGGAGATTGAGAGACAAGAACATACAGAATTCTCTGAAAATGCGTCTCATCAAGAGGATTACAGATATGAGTACATCGCGGACTCGCCACTCAACTATATTGCCAAAACTTTGAAGAAAAGGAGTATCAAGTGGTAAGTATAATATATTTAAAAATATCATTCAGCAATAATATAATCATACTTAAATGTAATTTAAATTCTCAACTGGCTTGGAAAATGGTTTCTTAATTCAGTATAAGTTTTCGAGTGTGTACTGATTTATTAGGTCGACTGCTCTCATCCAATCACGAAGGACGACGACGTTATTAGGGATTACAGTCACAAAAATTTCAGGGTGATCTGATTTCTTGCAGTTCTTGTTGCATTTGGTGTAGAGCTTTGAAATAATAATTAAAGTCCTAATATTATTTAAGTTATGGAAATAAAATTATTTATTATTAATATATTTACATAGTAAAGTCAGTATAATTACCTATACACGACAGCGTTCTGGGGTCACATTAAAAAATTATTTTCTAATAATTCTGAGATAAAAAAAGTAAGAATTCTGAGATAAAAAGTCAGAATTCTGTGATAAAAACCAGAATTCTGTCATAAAAAGTCAGAATTCTGAGATAAAAGTCAGAATTCTGAGATAAAAAGTCAGAATTATTCGAGAGCTTTATACGACAGCGTCCACTTGCAAAACGTTTACCTATTGACTATTGATGTGTAATTAGGTATCTCTGCCTGTGCCCGTTTTACAGTTAGTTGATGGTATTTACAAACTAAAAGTAAAGAAAATTGGTTCATTGACTATTGTTCTCGTTGCGTTAATAGAATAATGCATAGTGCATAGTTGCATATATTATCATTTTACTAATTATGTACGTAAATAAGTCGTCGTATAAATATACAAATATATTATTGCTTTAATCGGCATTATACCATGGAAACTTTAGCTGTATTAAAGTCAAGTCAGCCTCAGAAGTTTATAAATAAATATGTTTGTGTTTTTGTATCTTTAACGTCGATGTATTTCCGCGACTATGGTTAATCACCGACACCACGGAGCAGTTTTGCCACGCTATCCTGAAAATTTTGCCGAACCCTGCCGTTCCGCAAGGATAGTAGGAATATTTAACGTGCCAAACATCGCATCGGACAGGGGACCAAAGGCTTTACGCCCCCTCCGAAGGGCGGAACGTGCAGACATTCAACTTGCTCAAATATAATGTCACAACCTCGGTTGATGTTAATGTTACAGTATGTACTGAAAAAGTGAAAGGAGAACCCTGAGATCGAACCAAGTGCCCTTCGGTTCAGGGGCACACGTTCTTACGACTGAACTACCGAGGCCCTTATAAACAAATAACCATGAGATGAACGTAAGTTTGTTATTGGGTAATGATTTGTTTTTGTTGCTCGATAACCATCATCATCATCACAATCTAAATGCGATACCATCTGTCACAATCGTAACTCTCCGTCTGTAACTGTCGATTTTAATTCGGTGTAGCTTCTACCTCAATCAATGTTGTACCATGTTTCCAGAAGCTTTACTTTTGATATACCTCTTCCTTTTTGTCTAGGTATGTATCTTTCAAATAAAACTATCAGAGAGATGTTTTAAAATATGTCCTATATAATATGCCTTCTCCAATCAATTTCTTTCAGCAAGCATTTTTATTCTGTCACCTCTTCTAGCACACTCTTTTATTCCTGTCTCTATCGGGGTACCTTATTGTCTTTGTCATTTTGCTAAATGTCCATATTTGAAAAGCTTCTATTCCCTCAGTGTCCTGCTTAGTCAACGCCCACCTCATCATTATAACACTCCATAATTATGACTTGATAAACCTCCCCCTTCAGACCCAAATTAAAGTCAATTTTTACTAGAAATAAGAAGTATATTTTGAAAAAAATTATTACCTTAACTCTGCGTTAGACGTAACATTGTTCAAAAATAAGTATCAAGATTCACCCAACATTTTCCCATAGATTTATAATAAATTTATATATATATATATATATATATATATATATATATATATATATATATATATATATATATATATATATATATAATCTGCATTCTTGAAATGACTTTATTTCTTGTGTTTTAAATTGTCCAATTTTAATAATAAAATAAAAATTCACTAAAAATTATACGCCAGCAATTAATTCAGCAATAACAAATAAAGTGACTTTCTAAAATAGTTTTATTATCTAAGGTTTACATTATAGGCATACAGTTTTTTACATTATTTTCTGAAAAAATTCGGTTAGTCGATATGGAAGTTAATTGTACTTGTTGATATTAAATCCATACGTAAACATTTAATATACTTTATTATTTCACTAACTGAATAAACTATACATTTAACTATAAAACAATCACAGACAGCACATAACAGATAACTGACCGAGCGTGGAGAGACGTATCTTCACTGTGTCGGTTAGTAGCGAGGAGAGAGCGAGAGAGATCCCTGGTGTCTCTTATATAGTAGTTCTTGACAGCTTGCTGTCGAATAACGTAACGCAACGTTTTAGCTGTCAAGAGAAACATAGGGTAGTGTTGACTAAAACACTGCGGTCGGAACCACCGCCACATACTCCCCTCTCAGTGGCAACGCTATTAGTTCAAGTATCTTCGTGGAAATCGAACTCTACGTCCATGGCGTGTAGTTTGAACGGGAACGGGAACTTCACTGTCACTTTCAGTTTCACTGGGTGTTGGACTTTCACTGTCACTTTCAGTTTCACTAGGTGTTGGACTTTCACTGTCACTTTCAGTTTCACTAGGATGTCTCTGAGGGTGGAAAGTTGTCTGTTCGTTATCACAAAGAATGAATGCGGGTTTAAGACGGTCAACAGAAATTGTCTCTTCTCCGTGTGATTTCTTGATTTTGAAGACTTTGTCAGTTCGGGATAACACTTCAAAGGGGCCGTCATAAACTGGTTCGAGAGTTTTTCGCGGAATATCAATGCGAACAAAAACAAAAGGAGCTTCCATAAGCTTAGGATGGACAAACACCTTTTTTGCAGTATGGTGTTTAAAAGGTACTGGTCGAAGTTTCCTTATGTCTTCTTTCAGCTGAGATATAAGTGGTGGAACATCATGAGCTTGTGTGCTGTTGAAAAAGTCGGTGGGAAGTTTGATTGATTCTCCATAGACTATTTCAGCGGGTGTTGAGCGATATTCTGGAATTATGTACGATCTGAGTCCTAGTAACACAATTGGCAATTTAGCGACCCAGTTTTCGTCCATATGAGCTTTCAAGGCCTGTTTCAGAACTCTATGCCATCTCTCGATTACACCATTTGCTGCTGGGTGGTAAGCTGTGGTCTTGATGTGGTCTGCACCTAGTGTTTTAGTGAGGTGTGTGAAAAGGTGGCAATCGAATTGTTTACCTCTGTCTGTGGTGATGTATTGCGGAACACCGAAACGAGAGATCCAGCATGATAAAATAGTGTTCGCTACTGTTTCTGCTGTAATATCTGACAATGGAATTGCTTCGGGCCATCGAGAAAATCTGTCTATTATTGTTAACAGATAGCGTTGACCTTGTGATAGTGGTAATGGTCCCACAATGTCAACATTTATATGCGAGAATCTTCTCATGGCTGGGGTGTATTGTCCAATGGCACTGGAAGTGTGTCTCCATATCTTGACTTTCTGGCAGGGAATGCAAGTTTTAGACCAAAGAGATACATCGCGTTTCAATTTGGGCCAACAAAATCTATCCTGGACCAGATCGACTGAAGCTGATATGCCTGGGTGAGATAAATTGTGGATAGAATCGAAAATCTTTCGGCGAAATTTGAGCGGAATGAATGGGCGAAGTTTCTTTGAAGAAGAATCGCAAATAAGATTCATTCCGTTGTCAAGAGGCATGTTTTGAAATTTGTATGAGGAAGATTTAGACTGCAGAAGGTGTTTGAGTTCCTCACAAGATGACTGAGCTTGCGCAATTTCTTGGAGTGACACAGTGGAAGAAAGTGAAATTGTTTCAATGCGAGAACAATAGTCTGCGGGAATGTTTGTAGGACCTGGTATGTAGCGAATGTCTGTGGTAAATTGACCTAGGAAGTCTAAATGTCGTAGTTGCCTTGGAGATGCTTTATCGACGCGTTGTTCAAAAGCGTATGTCAAAGGTTTGTGGTCCGTATAAATGGTGAAATGGCGACCTTCTAGGGTATATCTAAAGTATTTAACTGCCTGATAAGCAGCTAGAAGTTCGCGATCGTAGGTGCTGTAAGATTTTTGGGCTGAAGTAAGCTTTTTAGAGTAGAAACCTAGGGGTTCTAGTGTTTGATCACGTAATTGTTGGAGGGAAGCGCCTACGGCATAATCAGAAGCATCGACATGGAGAATCAGTGGTAGCGAAGAAGACGGATGAGCTATTAGTGTAGCGTTTTTTAGTGCCTCTTTCAAACGTTCGAATGCTTCTCGAGTCTGAGGAGTCCACTCGATTTTACGTTTGTCGCGTTTTTTGGGATTCTGGCAGAGGTCGAATAGTGGTTGCTGAATTTCCGCAGCACGTGGAAGAGAACGACGGTAGAAATTTATGAGACCTAGAAATCTTCTGAGTTTTTCAATGGTATCGGGAAGAGGTAGGTCGGTAATAGCTTTGATGCGTTCAGGAAGTGGAAATAATCCAGATTTATTTACACGAAAACCTAAAAATGAAATTTCGGCCACTCCGAATTCACATTTAGATGAATTGATACGGATGCCGTTGTCTTGAAGTGTCTGAAAAAGTTTTGCTAGATGCTCTTGATGTTCTTTTTCAGAGGCTGATGCAACGAGAATATCGTCAAGATAGGAGTAGGCAAAGTCAAGATGTCTTAAAATTGAATGTAAATATCTTTGAAATGTTTGTGCTGAATTACGAAGGCCAAATGGGGTTTTAACAAATTCGAATAACCCAAATGGAGTTATGACTGCTGTTTTGGGAATATCTTGAGGTGCTACTGGGATGTGATGGAAAGCGCGAATGATATCTAATTTTGAAAAAATACGTTTGCCTTCTAACTGGGCATTAAAATCCTGCAAATTTGGAATGGGATATTTGTCTGGGATTGTTTTAGCGTTTAGTGCTCGGTAATCCCCACATGGTCTCCATGAGCCATCCTTTTTTTGCACCATGTGGAGGGGGCTTGACCATGGACTTTTGGAGGGTCTACAAATTCCCAAGTCCATCATGTGCTGGAATTCTAGCTTTGCTTGAGCTAGCTTTTCCGGGGGCAATCTTCTAGCTTTTGCAGTGACAGGTGGTCCTTCCGTACTTATAGTATGGAAGAACTCAACCTCTGGAAGGTTGCTAGAAGAAGTTTCCTTAAACAGGTCAGGAAATTGTTGTAGCAATTTGAAGTACTGGTGTGTCGGGTCTACGAGATGAATTTTAGAATTAAATCCTGGTGGTGGGTTAGCACCGGTCTTAGAGAGGTTTGTCTTTGTATCGATTAAACGTCTATGTTTCATATCTACAAGTAAAGCAAACTCTGCTAGAAAATCAGCGCCTATAATTGGTTGCTTGATATCGGCAAGTGTGAAGGGCCAGCAGAACCTACGGCGTAAACCTAGATCCAAATCTAATAGTTGTTCGCCATAGGTATGAATAGGGGTCCCGTTTGCAGCATACAAGGTACGTTTCGATTGAAATTTCCGTTGGTCGTGAGTGGGTGGAATAACTGAAATATCCGCTCCAGAGTCGATTAGAAATTTCATATTGGAGCGTCTATCAAAAATAAAAAGGCGGCGTGTTAGGTGGCTCTCGTCTCCTGCCGCGTGGAGGGAGTGCCTTATTAGTTTTCCGACACATGTTTTGCTTTGAAATTGCAAGGTTGGATGCAACGTTTGGCCTTGTTGCCAAATCGTTCATGATACCAACACGTGGAGGTTGAGGAATTTGCGGTTATGGAGTTTCGAGAAAGCTTGGGTCTTTCTCGGGAGGTAGATCGGGAACGCGTTCGCAATTCGTTGACTGATGCTGTTAGCTTCTCTAATTGCGCTTCTAATTTGGCTAGCTTGTCGGGCTCGCGTGACTGAATTTCAGCCACGTTGTATTTATCTCTGGAAAATTCCACGATTTTGTCTGCTGTAACCGACAAATTTTCTAGAGACTCGTTGCTCAAAGCCAAAATTGAACGAACGTTGACTGGTAAACGTTGTAGAAATAAAATTTTAAGGAAATTTTCTCCAATCTGACTACCGGCTAAAAACTTCATTTCGCGTAAAAGTTGCGATGGTTTTCTGTCGCCTAATTCTAATTCTGTTAAAAGTTTATTTAGTTTGCGACTATCGGACTCTTCAAATTCTAATAAAAGACGTTTCATTAGATCTGAATAGGGGGTTGATGATAATGGTTGGGTTAAAAAATCTGAAATTGACTCTGCGACATCAGGATCGAGTATAGCGAGTACATGACTGAATTTTGTCTTTTCAGAACTGATCTGCGATATATCAAACTGGGCGTCAACCTGCATTTGCCAGATTTTCACGTTACGTCTCCATATAGGAGGTAATTTTATTGCAACCCTTGCCATGATATTGCTGCTTGAAGAATCTTCGGCCATTGTGAAAAAAATCAGATAATTTTTAAATTAGAAAAGACTGACCTGTTTAGATATTAGTTTTCTGTAGGCATGAGCACGTGCGTGGAAGTTAGGCGACGTCGGCTGGAACATCAGGCTGGGCATCTTCGGCTTGCGGCACGGGGTCACCAATATGGAAGTTAATTGTACTTGTTGATATTAAATCCATACGTAAACATTTAATATACTTTATTATTTCACTAACTGAATAAACTATACATTTAACTATAAAACAATCACAGACAGCACATAACAGATAACTGACCGAGCGTGGAGAGACGTATCTTCACTGTGTCGGTTAGTAGCGAGGAGAGAGCGAGAGAGATCCCTGGTGTCTCTTATATAGTAGTTCTTGACAGCTTGCTGTCGAATAACGTAACGCAACGTTTTAGCTGTCAAGAGAAACATAGGGTAGTGTTGACTAAAACACTGCGGTCGGAACCACCGCCACAGTCGACATGCTTTTTTTACAATTTAATAATACTCTAGCTACTGCCAGTCTATCCCCAACTTTTGTCAAATACATTCCGACCAAATCTGACTCCCCAAACATGCAGGTGCTGCAATGTCAATCAGAAAACAAAGAAAAAAAACTTTATTTATTTTTCTTAGAAATTGTTGTAGTGTGTATTTTTTAGAGGTAACAATAAAATATGTAACATAGACTATTAAATTGGAAAAAAAGTTGTGTCAACTAATTGAACTATTCACCCACAAAATAATGTAAAAACCGTATGCTTATAACGTGAACATTAAAAATAAAACTATTTTAGAAAGTCACGTTATTTGTTATTGCTGAATTATTTGCCTTCTTATTTATATATATATATATATATATATATATATATATATATATATATATATATATATATATATATATATAAATTTATTATAAAACTATGGAAAATTGTTGGGTGAATCTTAATATTTATTTTTAAACAATGTTACATCTAACGCAGGAATAATGATATAAATTTTCTCAAAATATACTTCTTATTTCTCAAAAATTGAGTTTCATTTGGATCTGAAGGTAGATGTTTATCAAGTCATACGTATGGAGTGTTATAATAATGGGGTGGACGTTGACTAAGCAGGACACTAGGGGAATAGAAGTTTTTGAAATGTGGACATTCAGCAAAATGGCAAAGGCAATAAGATACACCGATAGAAACACGAATAAAAAAGTGTGCTAGAGGAGGTGACAGAATAGAAATGCTTGCTGAAAGAAACTGATAGGAAAAGGCAACATATTTTAAAACATCTTTCTGGTAGTTTTATGAGAAAGATACATACTTAGACAAAAAGGAAGAGGTAGTTCAAAAGTAAAACGTCTTGATATATGGTAGAATATTGATTGAAGCTACACTGCATTAAAATGGGCAGTTACAGACGGAGGTTCTCGAATGCGACAGATGGTATCGCATTTCGATTGTGATGGTGATGATGTTTATCAAGCAACAAAAACAAATCATCATCAAACAACAACAAACCTACGTTTATCTCATGATTATTTATTTATAAGAGCCTCGGTAGTTCAGTCGTAAGAACGTGTGCCTCTGAACCGAAGGGTACTGGGTTCGATCACACGGTTCTCCTTTCACCTTTTTTCAGTACACACTCTAACATTAACATCAACCGAGGTTGTGGCATTGTATTTGAACAAGTTGAATGTCTGCACGTTCCGCCCTTCGGATGCGGCGTAAAGCCGTCGTTCCCGTGTCCATGCAAGTTGAGCACGTTAAATATTCCTAGTATCCTTGAAGAACGGCAGGGTTAGGCAAAATTTCCAGGATAGCGAGGTGAAACTGCTCCCTGGTGTCGGTAATTGGCCATAGTCGCGGAAATACACCGACGTTAAAGATAAAATAACACAAACATATTTATTTATATGCTTCTAAGGCTGACAACTAATTCAGCTAAAGATTCCGTGGTATAATGTCGATTAAAACAATAATATACTTGAATATTTCTTGACGACGTATGTACGTACATAATTAGTAAAATCATAATATATGCACCTATGCACTATGCCTTATTCTATTAACGCAACGAGAATAATAGTCAATGAACCAATTTTGTTTCCTTTTAGTTTGTAAATACCATCAACTAACTGTAAAACGGGCACAGGCAGAGATACCTCCTTATTACATATCAATAGTCAATAGGTAAACGTTTTTCAAGTGGCACCACCTGGACGCTGTCGTATAGCTCTCGAATAATTCTGAGTTTTTATGTCAAAATTTCGACTTTTTATGTCAGAATTCTGAGTTTTTATGTCAGAATTCTGACTTTTTATCTCAGAATTCTGACCTTTTATCTCAGAATTCTGAGTTTTTATGTCAGAATTCTGACTTTTTTATCTCAGAATTCTGACTTTTTTAACTTAGAATTCTGACTTTTTATGTCAGAATTCTGAGTTTTTATCACAAAATTCTGACTTTTTATCTCAGAATTCTGACTTTTTTATCTCAGAATTATTAGAAATTAATTTTTTAACATGACAGAACGCCGTCGTACTTATAGGTAGTACAAAATTTCATCAAAATAACTGTTATTTTTTAAGACAACTATATGTAATTTTTTTGCCTACAAAAAACGGATTTGGGTGAGCTAAATAACTCGTCTAATAAGCTCTTTATAAAAGAAAGATACCGACGTACCAGATTTGATCAAAATCTTAGTAAAATTTTTACGTTATAGGTACCTCCCTACATGGGTTGCCGAGTCCATATTAAATCTAACTAATACATTCTGCCTAAACTGATTGAACCTACTTGAGAAGTGCTTTTTTTCTCTTTTCTTTAACATAGGTATATTTCGGCGACTATGGCCAATCACCGGACGCCCGGGAGCAGTTCCACTTCACTATCCTGGAAAATTTGCTGAACCCCTACCTTTCTGTAAGGAGAGTAGGGATCTTTAACGAATCCAACATCGCATGGTACACAGGATCGGCGGCTTTACGTCCCCTCTGGAGGACGGAACGTGAAAGCATTCAACTTGCTCAAAAACCACCTCGGTTGATGTTAATTTTACAGTATATACTGAACAACTGAAAGGCTCTGCTGGGAGTCGAACCCAGTACCCTTTGATTCAGAGGCACACGTTCTTACCACTGGACCGGCGAGGCTGCATGAACTACTTGTAATTAATAAAAATCTGATAAAAACAATTTGGCTTAAATGGTATGGCAGCTGTTTCGCCAGCGGCATTACTTTCTTCAGAGAACACATTAAAAATTCTGGACGCAGCTAGTGCGTTATGGTAGCGAATTTTAATAGAAATGATCCACGCAATGTTTTTACAAAATTTAAACTGACCTCAAAAATCGGTTCTAGGGTCTTAGTTCGCGATCATCTAAGGAAATGTTTCGAAAGTATCAAAGTCATGATCTCGTCATTAGCAAATTTTTTCTACACAAATTTACAAAATAGTATTTTCCAAGAAAATTCGAAAAAATCCACGAAACTGCGCAAAAAAAAATTGTTTATAAAAATACAATAAAAACAAATTCGCTCAAAATATTTCCGCAAATATTTCTTGAAAAAATTTTTCGTAGATCAAAAATCGTTAAATATTTTTCACGAAAATCCTCTAAAACAATTTTGTATGCGAAAATTCGGTAAAACATTTCTTACCAACTTTGTTTTAAAAAAAATGGTCTATCAAAACTGCCAAATATTTTTTACACAAAAATTTTCAACCAATTTTTCTTTCAAGAAAATTAGAAACACTTGTTTCATTCAAGAAAATTAGTTTAAAATTTTCTGTAGATGAAGTTGCTATCACAAGAACATTTTGTACATTAAAATTCGCTAATAAAATAAATGAAAAATTATACAATCTGATCTAGATACAGACGCAGAGACTTTTTCTGTCATTTCACACAGACATTTTCTTTTGCCTGTCGATCCCGTAAAAAGCAAAACCTGTTGCAGCGAAGAAAACAAGCACTTGTGAGGCCACAGAAAAAGTCTCTACGGCTTTTTTAAAATTTTATTTCAACAACACACCACGAGGGCTCACAGCCTAAATATTATCGTACCGTGGGTGTCGACAAGAAGGAAAGAGGCAACTTGTTAATTCTGGACTTGAAGGTTTGGAGGTACGGAGGAGAAGGAAAATTATGTGCCGGCAAGGAATTCCACACCTTGGAAGTCCTCGGGACAAAAGAGCTGGAATAACAAGATGTTCTATGTCTGGTGACCTCGACAGTAAAAGGGTGCATACGCTCTGTTCCCTGGTAGATCTGTTGGGGGCAGCAGGTGGAGGAACTATGAAAGAAAGCTCCTCTGAGCAGTGCCCGTGCAGATATCTATAAAAGAGAAAGAGAGAGAGAGAGAGAGAGAGAGGGGTCACCAACGGCACGTCGGTGGGCAAGGGATGGCAGCCTTTGGGTGGGGGTAGGGTCACCAATGAGACGTATAGCTCTCTTCAGAATGGAGTCCAAGATAGCGAGTGTAGAAGCGGCAGCGGCACCCCAGATGTGGGAGCAGTAGTCGAGGTTTGGTCTGATTTGTGAAGTATATAAGGTATAGAGGTTAGCTGGTGAAAAGTATTTGCGAGCCCGGAAGAGAAAACCTAATTTCTTAGCAGCCGGTTCTGCAATTGATGTGGCACGTTGGTGCCAATTGAGATTTCGATCCACAGAAATGCCAACAAGTGAAAAGGACTCATTACTTTGAATAACTTGGTTGTTCCTTGTGATGGGTCTAGGGCTGGTGTATCTCTTATGAGAAAGAAAGCAAGACTGAGATTTGGTGGGTTTGAATTGTACACGATTTCTACTTCTCCAGTCTAATATTTTTTGGAGATCCACGGAGACAGAACCCTCCATGAGTCTGCGATCCTCATCTAATTGGGCTAAAGAGACAGGCTTATAATATTGTATATTTGAGTGGAGGATGCTGTCATCCGCGTAACTGTGAACTGGGTGGGATGTGCTAGAGAGGGGGTCATTGATGTGGAGAAGAAACAAAGTAGAGGCTAAAGCTGAACCTTGAGGAACTCCTGCATTAATTGGATACAGTGTAGAGGAATGGCCATCCACGACAACATAAATGTTCCGGTTGGAGAGGAAATTTGCTGTCCAGGTACAGAGTTTTGGTGGTAGGCCATAGGTCGGAAGTTTATTAAGCAGCGCTGCGTGCCAGACCTGGTCGAATGCTTTGGTATGTCCAGAGCGACAATCTGGTATTCACCGTGTAGTTTCGTAGACTTGTTCCAAGAATGGGTGACAAAGGAAAGGAGGTCGTCAGTTGATCTGCGCTGACGGAATCCATACTGCCTGTCGTGGATTATACTGTGTTTTTCAAGAAATTTTAGTAATTCGGTATTTATATAGTTTTCCATCACTTTAGAGACGACTGAAAGGAGAGAAATAGGCCTGTAGTTGCTAGGAAGCGCTTTGGATCCTTTCTTGGGGAAGGGTTGTACTCGAGCAGTTTTCCAGTTACTAGGGAGTATGCCTTTATTGTAAGATATCTGAAACAGACGAGTCAGGACAGGAGCAAGTTCTGGTGCGCATTTTTTGAGAACAATTGCTGGGATATCGTCAAGGCCAGAAGCTTTCCTGGTATTAAGAGAAGAGAGCATCTTTCGTACCTTTTTAGTTTTGAAAATGATATCCGTCATTTTATGCGCGACATTGGGGACTGTTGGTGGTTGAACATTTGGAGGTGGGTTGAGAGTAGAATTGCCGGTGAACAACGAAGCAAAAAGTTCAACCTTGCCCAGAGCGGTAGAAACAATTTCATCCCCTGAGACAAGAGGTGGGAACGTGCTTTTGCAGAAATTATTCCCAATAGATTTAGCAAGAGTCCAGAAGGGTTTGCCGCCGTTGGAGCTTAAGAGGACTTTGTTTTTGATGTGGTTATTAAACGAGTTTTTTGCCTCAGAAAAAATGCGGACATAGCGGTTTCTTGCGTCGTTAAATACTTGACGATTTTCTTGACTGGGATTGTGTAGAAGCGTTTTGTGAGCTTTAACCTTTTCAAGACTGGCCTTGTCACAGATTTAGAGAACCAGGGCTTTTGAGTGGCTGCAGAGGTTTTCTGTGTACGTGGAATAAACAATTCCATGCCAGCTTAGATAATTTCGGTGACGTTTTGTAAGATATCAGAGGGGCAGGATGAGAGAAGCAGACAGACGCCCATGGAAATGAGGAAAAGCAATCCCGCATTTCGTCCCAGTTTGCGGAGTTGTAGTGCCAAACGATACGTTGGTGTGATGACTGTGTGACGTCGAGTTGCATTGCGCAGGAAGCAGTGACCATGCCGTGGTCTGGGCGGTCAAGGGGGGGCGGTGACTGATATCTTATAGCATTCAGGTTATGTAGTAAGAAGGAGGTCCAAGGGATTTGAGCTGTGTGTTGGGATACGAGGAAAGTAAGTAGGTTGCTGAACCATATTGGCTAAAGAATTGCTGACTGCAAAGGCCTCCGCTGCTCTCCCTTGTGGATCGGTTTTTGAAGATCCTAGCCATTCCTTATTATGGACATTGAAGTCACCAAGAATAGTGACCTCGGAGGAAGGATATTCAGAAATCAGATAGTCGGTTTTTTCAGAAAGGTAGTTAAAGAGCTGGACAAAGTTGTTTTCAGAAGGTGACCGGTAAATGCAACAGATGAATTTAGTTGCAGCCCTGAGAGAGAGAGTTTTATCCATAGTATGTCTTTTCTTCCAGCTTCTAAATTGGGGAGTCTGGTGCAGGGTAGATTGCTACGGACGTATGCGCACACGCCTCCATGCAATCTAAAGGAAGTAATGAGCTCATAACCCGGGAAATTAAGGTGATTAGTAGCTGTTTTGGCACTGATTTGGGTTTCGGTGAGGAAGAGGAGTTGGGGCCTGTTAGCCTGTAGGAAATGTTGGACGGAGTTCAGGTTAGAATTTAGGCCACATATATTTGAAAAGGATATGTTAAATCTTGATGTTGGCGCCCCCTGTACACCCCTCTCCCGGAGATCCGAATGGAGGGGTATTTTACCTCCGAAATATTTTGTACAAGGAGGAGCCCTTATCATTTTTGCTTATAAGGGAAACCGACTCATACACCAGAACCGGAAACGTCCGTTGGGACTTCACCGGCCCCTTGATGTATGTGGTGGTACCTCCTCGGGCGTGAAAAAAAATCCTCTAAAAAAGCTTCTAAATTGGGGAGTCTGGTGCAGGGTATATTGCTACGGACGTATGCGCACACACCTCCATGCAATTTAAAGGAACTAAGGAGCTCATACCCCGGGAAATTAAGGTAACTAGTGGCTGTTTAGGCATTGATTTGGGTTTCGGTGAGGAAGAGAAGTTGGTGCCTATTAGCCTGGGGAAATGGTGGACTGAGTTCACGTTAGAATTTAGGCCACATATATTCGAGAAGGCTATGTTAAATCTTGATGCTGGCGCCCCCTGTACACCCCTCTCCCGGAGATCCGAATGGATGGGTATTTTACCTCCGGAATCTTTTGTACAAGGAGGAGCCATCATCCTTTTTCCTTATAAGGGAAACCGACTCATACACCAGGACCCGAAACGTCCGTTGGGACTTCACCGGCCCCTTGATGTAAGGGGTGGTATCTCCTCGGGCGTAAAAAAATCCTTTACTATCACGTAAGGGAGCAGTCCACTACCACCTGCTTGACTCCAATTAGTCGCCTCGTACGACAGGCAGGAGTTACTATGGGCCTATTCTTTTAGTTAGTCCCCGGACCCACAGGAGTTCGCTCTAATTAGATCTTGTCAGCACAGTATACTAATTACAGTGGGAACACACATATAAAGTAATACGGCTATGGTAGCCAGCCTCCTAGAACTTGTGAGATGTACGACAGGCTCGCTATCTCGGTGCGGTACCAGTTAGTATGTTGTCACGACAGCTCCAAATAACACAAAATGTTATAAAATAGCGACCGTGTTCAACCAACTAATAATTTTGTAAATTGTCAGACAGAATTGCCATCAGAGAGATGAATAAGCAAAGTTTAACTTCAAGTTTGTTAGCGAAACGATCATCAGGTCTAAAAATTGTATTGTGATGAAATGGGTTCTCCAAATGGTACTTATTAGTGATCATCACAGGTTCCAATCTTCACTCATCAAAGTAATAATGTCAGGAGCCTCGGTGGTCCAGGGGTGAGAACGTGTGCCTCTGAACCGAAGGGTACTGGGTTCGCTTCCCAGGGTTTCCATTTCACTTTTTCAGTACAAACTGTAAAATTAACATCAACTGAGGTTCTGGCATTGTACTTGAGCAAGTTGAATGTCTGCACGTTCCGCCCTTCGGAGGGGGCGTAAAGCCGTCTGTACCGTTCCCTTGTGATATTGGGCACGTTAAAAATCCCTACCCTCCTTACAGGATAGTGAGATGAAACTGCTCCTTGGCGTCGGTGATTGGCCATAGTCGCGGACATAGGCCGACGTTAAAATTTAAAAAAACTAATAATCTCAATAACTCGGCAACAAAAATTCCCACAATGTAAAAATCAATTTCCACCACATAAAAATGGCATAAAATTGAATTAGAGGTAGTAAACTTCATCTATCGGCAGTCGATTTATGTAAATATAAAACTAATTGACGCCTAATATACGGTTATTAGTGAATTTTTATTTAAGAAAATCACTAAGAGAAGTATCAATGGTGAGACTTTGCAAAAATTTTTTCAAATGAGCGCGAACCCCTAGAACCCATATCCGCGGTCAGTTTCGATTTTTATATGTTTATATATATATATATATATATATATATATATATATATATATATATATATATATATATATATATATATATATATATATATATATATATATATATATATGTATGTATCCATCCGATAACTCAAAAAATAATTAACCGATTTCGATGAAACTCGGCAAGTGCCTTTATTTTATTAATGGCTCGGATGAGTTCGTTAGCCAGGAAAATCGGACGGGGTTTTCCGGGTAAATTTTGAGTTTTCTTTCGAAAAAAAATTTTTTCTCCGAAAATTACAAAGTTATTTTAATGAAATTTGGTGGATATGTTGCCTTCAGAAAGACCTTACCACGTACCAAAATTCAACTGTCTAAATGTATAGAAAATTGAGTTATTCAAATTTGAAGCATTGAATAAAAATTCACTACCATAACGCACTTGCTGCGTCTCGAACTTTTTTGGTATTTCCATAGGTGCACAAAATATTTTTAATTTTCATCTGCCTAAAAATGTCGTAAAGGCGCGGTAAGACAATAAGCTACTGTGAAGACGGAGCGAAAGCCTGTACGCCTGTATTTAGTATTAAACGGTTTCACCGAGTTAGGACAACTAAAATCACTCAATGATTGCTATTGGAGACATAATTAGATACATTCAGAGAAAGCGTAATTAAAATGTTTGAGTTGAATGACATCGAACAAAAGCACGTTCCTAACGAGCATATAACGAGGCGATACACATGCACCGATGTTTTTCCTCTGTTTCTGCATTCTGCATAATATAAAATTTGCAACGCCGCCTGTATACTCCATGACGTCACAGCGGTACACGCTACACACAATACTAGAAGTTAAGGAAGGGGGGTGACCGATCGTGAGGCATCTGCCGAAAAAGATTAACAACAAGAGGGAACAATCGACCTTATCGTCACTTATCGCAGGGCGCTCTATCGCTTTCCAGCAAGTAGGTAATATGGGCCTATGCAGTCTAAATGAATTGCATCCCTGCGAGCTTAAAGCCGGTTCAGTTGCCCTTTCTAGTTATAACGTTCTTGTGTACATGTGCTTTACGAAAACAAAAAGTGTGAATAAGTGCCTTTTATTGTTTTAAAACTATATTTTGTTGGTTTGTACATCAGTAAATTGAATGATTTGTGCTTTTGTAAATAGTTGGTGACAAAATGCCGCAGTGTTTTGTGAAAAATTGCGGAAATTATTATGGTAAGACCCGTGGCAACAATAGCATTATATATCACATGTTGCCATCTTCAGAAAAGCTATTAGAACAATGGTTGAAATTATGCGGATATTTTGATGATGATGGAAACAAAACACAACCATCATCACATGCTCGGGTTTGTAGTGACCACTTCTCCCCTGAATGCTACCAGAGGGATCTTCAGCATGAACTCCTGGGGCTACCTCTAAGAAAGAAGCTAAAGACTGACGCGCTTCCCGATAGAAACCTGCCAAATAAAGTTAGTGATAGAACAACAGTAATTAGGAGGCATTCTTCTTCGTCACTGTTAGTTCAGGTCGATGAGGAAGCCGTCGATAATAAATCAAATATAAATAGTAATAAGATATTAATAAAAAATAAAAGCCATTCTGATATAAAATGCAATCAAATTACTTTACCGACAAAGCAGCTAACTAAGAATTATAGTCTGGTAGTTACCTCGCGTAAATTGGAGAAAAACAATATTGTGATCAAGCCAAAGATTAAAAAATCTATCTCCCATGACTCCAGAGTAAAATCCGTGATCAAAAATGAGATTGAAAACGAGATATTTACGGGTGAGACTGGAAAACTTCTCAGAGAATGCATAAATAAATTACCTGCAAGTTTAGAGGTTACAAGGGGAAAGTGGTCAAAACCTCTCTCTGACCTACAGAAAAACAATTGTAAAGTAATAAAATCGCACACACTAAAGAACAAGTCGCCGAATAAGAAGACGAAAGTTAATTCTAGTGCGAAAATTTCACCTGATCAAAAAATAAAAATTGCTAGTAAACATATGGCGATGAAAGATAAGGCCTTAGGCGAAAAGAATTTGTTTGTCACCAAGAAGGAGAGTGATAGTGATTTACGTAAAGCTCGACGAGTCTTCAGATGCAGACTCCAAACCAAAAATACAAAAAATGAAAAGGCACATTCATATTCTGCGTCGAAGAACACTGGTAATAATAATTTAGACTCGCCAAAAGTTGAGCCAAAGAAAGAAGATTCTTCTGTCCTTGTGTTAAATGAATCGATCAAAAAGGAAGATTGTTCTAGGTCTGTGTCAGAAACCCAGACGAAAACCGCAGATAGTTCAAAGCTGTTCTCAGAAAATGACACCAAACAAAATTCACATTATCGATTAGATACGAATACGAAAAATAGCAAAATTCATAGAACCCATCGTTTGCCGATGCGGTCAAGTATCAGAATCGCCAAGAAAAAGTCCATCGAGTTGTTAAGTGATTCTTTCGTCACTAAAATAAACAATAACGACGGTTCAAAAGACCATACGGGGTGTTTTTCTGACAAACTGAAGTTTATGGCAAAACTGCATCTGAGATTTCAAAGAAATGAAAATTCTAGTGAAATGGAGCTCTCGATCGAGAAGATAATGAACAATAAAAATATCAGGTAAATTTTATCAATATTCTATGCATATGTAAAACTAAGTATATTTTTTGAACAGTAAAAATCCATCATTTTGGGAAAAGCATACATAAATTACGGTTAACTATAGTTTATTCGAATATAAATAAATAAAAAGGTATGCCTAGGTTGCATTCGACGCTGCCGATGCCAAACACCTATTCGATGTGTTTGAGCAATGTTACTAGAACCAATTATACGTAAGTTTTTATAAATGGCTACTATTTTGTTGTAGAGAAACACACGGGTCGCCATTTTCAAATAATCGAAAATAACTAGATACGCATTTGAAACTTTTAAGGCCCATTTCCAGATACTTCTTACCTTAGAATTTAGCCTGAAATATTTTTGGAAAGATGCCCGCTATTTAAAAATTAGTATGTTTAGCAAAAAATCACAACAGAGGTTATGTTTGAGTGTTTTGGAGTTCATTACTAAACTTTGCTGAATATTCTTTTTTAGTGAATTTTCTTAGAAAAAATTCACTAATGAGGAGATCTCGACTTTTGAATTAAAAAAAAAATAATTTTGCAAATGAGCGCGATCTAGGACCCCTAGAACTCATATCCGGGGTCAGTTTCAATTTTTATATGTTTATACATATATATATATATATATATATATATATATATATATATATATATATATATATATATATATATATATATATATATATATATATATATATATATAGATATATATATATATATATATATATATATATATATATATATATATATATATATATATATATATATATATATATATATATATGTATGTATGTATCACACCGATAACTCAAAAAATAATGGGCCGATTTTGATAAAATTTGGCATGTACCTTTCTTTTGTAAATGGCTTGGATAAGTTTGTTAGTCAGGAAAATCGGACGAGGTTTTCCGGGAAAATTTTGAGTTTTCATTCGAAAAAAATTCTTATCTCAAAAAGTAATAAGCCGATTTTAATAAAATTTGGCATGTGCCTTTCTTTTGTAAATGGCTTTGACAAGTTTGTTCGTCAGGAAAATTGGACGAGGTTTTCCGGGAAAATTTTGAGTTTTCATTCGAAAAAATTTTTTATCTCAAAGAATAATAGGCCGATTTTGATAAAATTTGGCATGACCTTCCTTTTGTAAATGACTTTGACAAGTTCGTTAATCAAAAAAATCTGACGAGGTTTTCCGGAAAAATTTTGAGTTTTCATTTGAAAAAAATTTTCTTAAAAAATAAAAAATCTATGATAACCAAATTTGGTAGGTAGGCTTACGATATAAAAAGTAAACTATACACCAAAATTTAGATTTCTATGTTACAAGAAAAAAAAGTTATAATAAAAAATTTTGTGCCAGATCATTTCTATGAAAATTCACTACCATAACGCACTTGCTGCGTCCAGGCTTTTTTTTAATTAACTAATGAGATCCCGACTTTTGAATTTAAAAAATTTTCAAATGAGGGCGAACTGGGGTCCCTAGAATCTAGAACACATCCTTTCAATATATATATATATATATATATATATATATATATATATATATATATATATATATATATATATATATATATATATATATATATATATATATATATATATATATATATATACACAGAGTGATTTCTGAGAAGTGCTCATTAAAAGTTTACCTGACCTAACCTGACCTTCTCATCTGATTTGAGCGCTGAAAAATTGTATTCGCCCATTAGGTACGATACTCTTATTCAGATTAAAATAGTTGCACTTGTCTAGCACTTCCGGTTATACCGGAAGTCGCTATCAACTTCGTTATTTTAAATGAAAGACCCTGTATATTTTTGCATTTTCACAATGGCTATCTTACTTGGAATACAAGACTGATTGCTGAGAAGCGCTCATTAGAAGTTTATGATCTAATCTGATTTGAGAGCTGAAAATTTGTATTCGGCCATTATACGATATTCTTATTCGGATTAAAATAGTTGCACTTGTCTATCACTTCAGGTTACACCGGATATATTTCTGTTGCACTCTTTACACCTAGCGTTGTCACTTTTTGAAATATTGGCGATTTTCAAAAAATATTCGTTATCGCAGCTCTTTATATAATTATAAAATCTCTGGACGCAGCAAGTGTGTTATGGTAGTGAATTTTCTTTAAAATATTTTTAATAGCAAATGTCTTTCTTTGATGAAAGCAGGCATCAAATTAAGTTGCCTATATAGTAGAAACAATGTACCATATTTCATCGAAATAAATTTATTGTTTGAAAATATATAAACATTTTCAAAAGTCTAGATGCAGCAAATGTGTTATGGAAGTGAATTACCATAAAAATGTTTTTAATAGCAAATGCGAGCAGGCATCAATCTGATTACCGGTATAGCCTATGTGGTAGAAACAATGTACTATATTTTTATCAAAATTACTTTTGGTTTGAAAATATACAATTTTCCGAAAATAAACTTAAATGTTGGTTTTCTAACCAACAAAGCTCACGTTAATAGCAAATTGAGTTATTGAAATTTGAAGGATTTAATGAAAATTCGGAATGGTCCCGTAACTTCCTTGGGGAGTATAAACAAGAAATTTTTTGGGGGAATAGGGGTGCTGTGCGGGGTAGGCAGGGTTTAAGGGGGATATCGCTTCAATATGTGAAAAAGACAACTTTCAAGCCCGTTTTATTCGCATTTTCTGCTCATATTTCCTTTCACTACCTACCCCGCCTAGCACCCCTATTCACTCCTGGTCCCGTCACTTCCTTGGGGGGTGTGAAAATTTTGCTTGGATTTTGTGGATCCAGGGGGGCCCTAGGCAGGTTTCTGAAAACAGTTTTTTGAAAAGCGTTCGGGAGCTAATCTGCAAATTTACCAAATGCATTAACAAATTTGTTCTACGAAAATTAGCTAAAAAAATTATAGACCGTTAAACCATAAACTTCACTAAACCTACACATAAATATCCAAAAGGGCACCAACTTGACTAAACTGACAGCCAAAGCATCAAAGAAAGGGTCTATTTGAAATGGATATTTTGTAAATAATTTAGTAAAATGAAGAGCAATGACGGTTGAATCTGAAACTTAAGGGTTTGCAGAACACTCTTCTTGCAGCATTTTCTTTTCACAATCGGTATTTGTTTCACATTATTTGCCTAAACATTGCCGATTTTGACGTTTAAAATTGCGAGTTTGACGTTTTGAGGAAAACTCCAAAATTTGTTTCTTTAGCTGCCCATAACTTCGTTGTCTTTAAAGCAAGAGACCCAAATTGGTACAGAGGTCACTCTTTATAATACTGTTACGTTTTCTCCGGGTTCTGGATAAGTGAGACTTTTAATTTTAACAAAACTTTATTTACACTCTAAATATGGATACAATAAAATTTCTAGAATGTCTTTCTCACAAAAACACTTAATTTACTGCCCTTACAATTACTAATCTGCACACAAGTCTACACTGGTACTACAGTAGCTACTCTCTTAACACTTTACACTGCTTCTTCAAGTCACTACCACATTCTCTTACTGAACTGAACTCGGGCTGGCTTGCTTTCGCTTTTATATACTCGCCGTACCTTCCCCTCCTTTCTAGAGCGTTCCATTCCAGAACGTTCCAGGACCTTCTTTTACTAGAAGGTTCTGTGAATACAGATCGGTCCCGTGTGTATACAGGGGGATGTATATACAGGATGATCCAAATGTGGTCACCACTCCTATGTTACACAAGAGGTGTTTCTCGAACTATAAGATCTCTCTGCGTATACAGGGTGTAAGGGTTCTCTGCGTATACAGGGTGTATATACAGGGTGTTCGGAATGTGCAGACCTCAGTTATCCGTTCCGACGGGGTACAAGTTGGTAACTTCGTTATTTCTGGTCCTAGAGTGTTGAGACTTCGCCTGAGGGGGGGTCACCCCAGGCACCCCCAGGGGGGTGGGGAGGCGGTGTTGCCAGATTGTGCAAAAATTCCCAGATGTTGGGGAAATTCTGGAGATGTGGCAACACCGCACCTACATCTATTGAAGTGCTTTGTAACACTGCCCCCCTCCTTAAGACTGTTCGTCCCGAACAGTATTTACCGGCCGCCAACTTGGGGGTTCGTTGCCCCGATAGGGACTCAACCTCTCTATGTGAACAACTTTGGGTTTAGTTCTTGGAGACAGCTGGATTCTGTAGACTAGGTCGTTAATTTTCTTAGTCACCAAGTATGGCCCTTCCCATGGTTTCTGAAGTTTGGGACTGAGGCCCTTTCTCCTTGTTGGTTGGTACAGCCACACTGCATCACCTTCTTTGAATGTATGGGGTGTTGCTCTGCGATCCAAGCGCATCTTCATCCGGTCACTGCTCAAGAGGAGCCTATCTCTGACGCATCGGTGTATAGTGCGCAGTCTTCCTTCTAGGTCGGCGACATACTCAGGTAACGTAGCTAGGTCCGCTATGTCCTCGTTCGGTGGTGGTCTCGTCATGTCGATTGGTAACCGCATCTCTCTGCCGGTCAACATCATGGATGGGGTGTAGCCGGTAGATTCATGCTGAGAGCTTCTGTAAGCTAGGAGGAACAGAGGTATCAGCTTGTCCCAGTTTCTCTGATTCTCATCGACAAACATAGCAAGGTACTGGTTGATGGTCCTGTTATGCCGTTCTACCATGCCGTCTGATTGAGGGTGGAGTGGCGTTGTTCTCGTTTTCTTTATGCCTAGCAAGTCCATTAGGCTCTTCCAGACCTCAGATTCGAAA
This sequence comes from Tillus elongatus, assembly GCA_964006375.1. Taxonomy (NCBI): domain Eukaryota; kingdom Metazoa; phylum Arthropoda; class Insecta; order Coleoptera; family Cleridae; genus Tillus; species Tillus elongatus. The sequence goes on along the minus strand of OZ023263.1, from coordinate 26,952,639 downwards.
TTCCGGCCCTGGTCAGTGTGAATCTCCAAGGGTACGCCATGCCGTGATATGACATTTTCCATCAGGGCTTCTGCTACGGTCGTTGCCTCTTGGTTGGGGATCGGCGCAACTTCAGGCCATTTCGAGAAGTAGTCCATCGCCACCATTATGTATCTGTTCCCAGACTCTGTGATGGGAAAAGGCCCTGCGATGTCTACGGCAACTCTCTCCCACGGTGTACCTGAGATGTACTGCATCATTTTTCCTCTGGATCGGGTCTTTGGTCCTTTCTTTGAAGCACATTGGTCACACCTTTTGCACCATTCTTCCACGCTTCTTCGGCAGTTTATCCAATAGAAGCGGTCTCTCACTCTGGCAAGAGTCCTGTTGACCCCAAAGTGGCCTCCACTTCTACTATTGTGTAACTCTTGAAGAACACTGTTTATGCACTCACTTGGCACAACAGTCTGGTATATACAGTCTCTACCATCGACAGTTTCCCATTTTCGAGTGATCAAGTCATTCTTTAGGCACAAGGAGTCCCACTGTAGCCAGTAGCCTTTAACCTCTGCCCCAAGCCGGGACACATCGTGCCACTCAGGTCTTTTCCCCTTTTCGAGCCATTCTCTAATATTTTTCAAGTCTGGATCTGTCTTCTGTGCATCTCTGATGTATTCAAGATTTACGTCTGGATCGGTATTATTCTCCTGTTCCGTCACCAGTTGTTTGATCTGATGAGTTACTTTGTCGATCTCTTTGTTCTCTTGTCGCTCGCAAAATTTACATTCATGCACTGAACATGGTCTTCTTGACAGGCTGTCTGCATTGGCGTGACTTCTTCCTCTTCGATGTTCAATCCGGAAGTCGTAGCTCTGCAGTTTCTCTATCCATCGTGCTATCTGTCCTTCGGGATTTCTAAAGTTCAGAAGCCATTGCAGAGCAGAGTGATCTGACCTCACGCGGAATGTTCTTCCGTACAGGAAGTTGTGGAAATGTTCGATGGATCTTACAACTGCCAGCAGTTCTTTCCGGGTTACACAGTAATTCCTTTCGGCTTTTCCGAACGTTTTGCTGAAGTAGCCTATCACAACTTCTTCTCCGGCTTGGAGCTGCGAGAGTACTGCCCCAATGCCATACTGGGAAGCATCGGTGTCCAGTATGAACTGTCCTTCGTCCTGAGGATAAGCCAGTACAGGAGCAGTGAGAAGACGATGTTTGAGTTCTCTAAAAGACTGTTGGCAATCTGGTGACCAGATGAACTCGGCCTTATTTTCAGTTAGGCTATGTAGAGGTTTCGCAATGCTGCTGAAGTACTTCACAAAGCGTCGGTAGTAGCTGCAAAGTCCCAGAAAACTTCTGACCTCATGTTTGTTCTTCGGCACAGGCCAGTCTCTTACTGCCTTTATTTTCTCTGGATCAGTTTCTATCCCTTTCTCAGAAACGACATGTCCGAGGAAACTCACTTTCTTCTGGAAGAGGACGCATTTCTTGGGATTGAGTTGCAGATTGGCACCTCTCAGCCTGGAGAAAACCTGCTTCAGATTCGACAGGTGTTCATCGAAAGTCCTTCCAATCACCATGACATCGTCGAGATACACCAGGCATGTTTCCCATGTAAGTCCTCTCAGCACTAACTCCATTAGTCGCTCGAAGGTGGCAGGAGCATTACATAAGCCGAATGGCATGACCTTGAATTGGTACAACCCATTCCCGGTTGAAAAAGCAGTCTTCTCCTTATCGTCTTTATGGAGTTCTACTTGCCAGTAGCCACTTTTCAGGTCTAATGTAGAGAACCACTTTGATCCGGCCAAAGTGTTCAAAGTGTCGTCGATCCGGGGCAGGGGATAACTGTCTTTCTTGGTGACATCATTCAGCTTCCTATAGTCCACGCAAAATCTCATAGTGCCGTCTTTCTTGGTGACCAAAACTACTGGGGACGACCAAGGACTATTAGACTCCTCAATCACACCATCTTCCAGCATTTCGTTAACCATCGCCTTGATTTCTGATTGCTTGGCAAAAGGCAGTCTTCTCGGCGGCTGTCTAATTGGTCTTGCGTCGCCAGTATTAATTCTGTGTTGCACTAGACTCGTACGACCTGTGATTTTATCTTGAGCGAAAATATCGGCCTCCTCCAATACGAACTTCAGGGCCATTTCCATCTCCATGTCGTTCAATTGGCCCCATGAATTCTTGAATCGTTCTACTATCTCTACTGGCAGTCTTCTGTCTAATGCAGTGGGTGTCACGTTTTTGGACAACGTCACTCGGTCAATGGGTTCGCAAGTGGCGATAACCTCACCTTTCTTCAGTGTGACCCTGTTAGTTTGTACGTTAGCCACTCTTATGGGTATTGTCTTCTTCGGGTCTACTAAGCATCGTGCGACGAGGGCACCATCATGTCTATCTTTTAGGGGCTCCGCTATGAGAGCAGACATACCATCAAGTTTCTTCTCTGGCCTGGCTCTGACAATCTTCTCACTGTTACCAGGAATCCGTGTATCTTCGTCGACAATAAGTCTCACCCTGGGATTAGCTTCGCCTGCTGTTGGAGATAAATACAACTCTTCGTTACCGATTTTCAAGATCTTATTCTGGAAGTCTACTGATAGGACATCGAACTCTTCCATTAAATCCAGGCCCAGAATAAATTCGTCGACGATTTCTGCGACGACAGCCCTTACCTGTAGCTCAGTACTGCCCAGCCTAATGTAAACAGTGGCCTCTCCATGCACGGGTATTCTATCTCCTTTTGCCGTCTCCAACACAGGCTGTTTGTTGGTAGTGAGTGCCGACTTGTTTGGCAACATGTCTGGACGTACAACGGATCTAGTGGCACCAGTATCGATGGTGAAACTGCATTGTCTTCCGTGTATGCTGCCAGGTATAACGAGGCTCTCGCGGTAGCGTCGGATAGTGGAGACCTTGACTTTGGGGCCTTGGGACTCGCACGCCAGCTGTAGCCCCCTTACACTGGCGTCAGGTCGTTTCCCTGACGGCGCTCCCTGTTGGTGTATTCTTGTCCTCTGCGAGCCACCGGTTGGGTTTGTGAGCACTGCCTACTTATGTGCCCTTTCCTACCACACTTGTAGCATTCTATGTGCGACCAATCTGATTTCGTCTTACGTGCTCCAACCGTTGCAGTGAGCTTGCTTATGGCTTCCTTCATCAACTTCATTTCTTGCCTTAGTTCCTCTGTCGCGTCTGCATGGTCCTCTATCTCCTTCACTTCGCGCAGCCTGTTGCGGCGAGATTGAGATGCATTCTTGGCTGCTTCAAATTCCAAACCATAAATGACGCAGTCTGTAAGTGTTTTTAACCTTCCGAGCCTTAAAGCTTGTTGCATTTCACCGTCAAGTACCCCATCGATGAAGGTCTGGACGGTGATCTGGTTGACAAATTCTTCTGGGGCTTGAGGATATGCCAGTCGCACAAGTTTCTCCACTTCGGCACTAAATTCTTGCAGAGTCTCGTTTGGCTTCTGGACCCTTGTCTTTAGTTGTGTCTGGTAGACCTGGATCATGTACTTGTTACCATATCTCAAATCTAGGGCCTGTATCACTGTTAAGTAGTTTTGCTGTTTCGACTCCGGGATGTTCTGGAGGATTTCTAGGGCTTTACCTCGAAGCGAGAGAATTAGAGCAGTGGCTGCCTGTTGTTCGCTCCACCCATTGCTGAGAGCTGCCGCCTCAAACTGCCTCCTGTACATGGGCCACGATGTTTCTCCGTCAAAAGTCGGCGGCTTTAGGGTTCCATGAAGCTGCTGCACGGCTGGCATATCTTCTTCCGGACGATTTTGAACTGGAGACGTTCCAGTAACTCCTCTTGGCTGAGTTCTATCAGTCTGACCCATCACCTGTTCTGTCAGTTCTTTATGTCTGATGTCTGTGCCTTTCATCATCATCTTTATTTGTTCTTTCAATCCTTCAACTTCTTCCCATTGTTTATTCAAATCCTCTGTTACATTTTCTACTTTCCTGTTCACATTTTCTATTTGTTCGTTGATCTGTTCAATTTCTTCTTTTACATCGACTCTCATATTGTGGAACATACTTCGGAGGTCTTCTTTGTCTTCTTCACGTTGCTTCTTGAGTTCTTCTTTATCTTCTTGTCGTCGTTGTTCGTCTTCTTCGCGTTGCCTCTTGAGGTCTTCTTTATCTTCTTGTCGTCGTTGTTCGTCTTCTTCGCGTTGCTTCTTGAGTTCTTCTTTGTCTTCTTGCCGTCGTCGTTCATCTTCTTCGCGCCGTCTTCTTTCTTCTTCTTGTCGTCGTTGTTCGTCTTCTTCGCGTTGCTTCTTCAGTAAGTCCATCAACTCTTTGATTTCAGCCATCTCGTCGTAGTCAGTCGATCTAGTGTTTACCATTTACAGCTAGCTTAGTTGTCCACTTCTTCACTCACTTATCCCACACTTCTGACACCAAATTGTTACGTTTTCTCCGGGTTCTGGATAAGTGAGACTTTTAATTTTAACAAAACAACTTTATTTACACTCTAAATATGGATACAATAAAATTTCTAGAATGTCTTTCTCACAAAAACACTTAATTTACTGCCCTTACAATTACTAATCTGCACACAAGTCTACACTGGTACTACAGTAGCTACTCTCTTAACACTTTACACTGCTTCTTCAAGTCACTACCACATTCTCTTACTGAACTGAACTCGGGCTGGCTTGCTTTCGCTTTTATATACTCGCCGTACCTTCCCCTCCTTTCTAGAGCGTTCCATTCCAGAACGTTCCAGGACCTTCTTTTACTAGAAGGTTCTGTGAATACAGATCGGTCCCGTGTGTATACAGGGGGATGTATATACAGGATGATCCAAATGTGGTCACCACTCCTATGTTACACAAGAGGTGTTTCTCGAACTATAAGATCTCTCTGCGTATACAGGGTGTAAGGGTTCTCTGCGTATACAGGGTGTATATACAGGGTGTTCGGAATGTGCAGACCTCAGTTATCCGTTCCGACGGGGTACAAGTTGGTAACTTCGTTATTTCTGGTCCTAGAGTGTTGAGACTTCGCCTGAGGGGGGGTCACCCCAGGCACCCCCAGGGGGGTGGGGAGGCGGTGTTGCCAGATTGTGCAAAAATTCCCAGATGTTGGGGAAATTCTGGAGATGTGGCAACACCGCACCTACATCTATTGAAGTGCTTTGTAACAATACAAATATGCCTACCAAATTTGGTTGTCCTTGCTTTGTTATTTACGGAGATATTAATTTTTTTAGAAAGACAACACAAAATTTTGCGGGAAAACCTGGTCCGATTTTCCTGGCTAACGAACTTATCCAAGTCACTTGCAAAAGGAAGGTACTCACCAAATTTGATAAAGATCGGTCCATGATTTTTTGAGTTATCGGTCGGATATATATATATATATATATATATATATATATATATATATATATATATATATATATATATATATATATATATATATATATAATATTACATAGGTCGTCAAACAAAACTAAAGTTTTTACATTCAAATGTAAAATGTAGATAATATAAACACTGTCAACATATAAACATGCTAAAACTACCTAATAACCTAGACACATGCAAAGACAAGCAACAAAGCCAATTAAAAAAAAGCCTGGATGCAGCAAGTGCGTTATGGTAGCGAATTTTCATAGAAATGATCTGGCACAACCTATTTTATTATAACTTTCTTTCTTGTAACATAGACATCTAAATTTTGGTGTATAGTTTACTTTTTATATCGTAAACCTACCTACCAAATTTGGTTATCATCGCTTTTTTATTTTTTTGGATAAAATTTTTTTTCGAATGAAAACTAAAAATTTTCCCGGAAAACTTAGTCAGATCTTTTTTTTTGTATATTAACGTGGGCCTATTTCCGCGACTATGGCCAATCACCGACGCCAGGGAGCAGTTTCACCTCAGTATCCTGGAAGTTTTGCCGAAGCTCCTGCCTTTCTGTAAGGCGGGTAGGGATCTTTACGTGCCCAACATCCCATGGACACGGGATTGGCGACTTTACACCCCCTCCGAAGGGCGGAACGTGCAGACATTCAACTTGCTCAAATACAATGCCACAACCTCGGTTGATGTTAATTTTACCGTATTCAAACAAAATAAAAGGGCAACCCTGAGAATCGAACCCAGTACCGTTCAGTTCAGAGGCACACGTTATCACCCGTGTACCACCGAGGCTCTAACAAAATATCTTAAAGTAATTTAAATTATAAGTTTTAGTTTAAAAAAACGCCGGTGATCGCGACATGAATTTTGAAACTAGGCTCCCTGGAACCCATATGGGAGGCCACGGCCACGCAATAAATTGTGGACCGATTTTTATGAAACTTGACAGGCGTGTTCCTTCAGTTAATAACTTGGATTTCAAAGTTCAACCCGAACTAACTCACTGGAACTAATATTCTAGGGCAGTTCTGGACTTTATATGTTAATATATAGATCTAAAACGAGATACATAGACCGCTTTCGTCCCTGTTAGGGCTCTCAGTATGTCACATCTAAGCTCCAACAAGTTGGCCTTAAAGCAGGCAAATTGCAACAGAGAATAGCGCGAAGCGCCATCTGTGGCATTTCTATTCTTCATTGTATATTAAGCGTAGGTAAGATATACTGAAGAACCATAACAAGGACGAAACCGGTCTGTGTGTCGTGTTTTACATCATACCGCAAGTCTCGGTAGGACTGATTGATGGTGGCTAGCGAATGTTGTGTTTTTCTTTAATAAATAGCTGAGATAACTTTGTTGGCCACAATTTAACCTGGTTTTCCGGGAAAATCTTGGTTTACCTTTTGGAAAATTTTTGTATCTTCGGAAATAAAGCTATACTAACCAAATTTGTTATACAATTTGGTTCTATATATCGTAGGTATGGCAATATTGCAAAATTCAGGTCTTTAGGAAAAAAATTCGGGACGCAGCAAGTGCGTTATGGTAGTGAATTGTTATTAAATACTTAAAATTTAAATAACTCAATTTTCTTTAAACTTAGAAAGTTTAATTTTGGTATGTAGTAAGATTTTTCCTAAGGCAAGATATTCACCAAATCTCATTGAACTAACTTTGTAATATTCGGAGAAAAAATTTTTTTTCAAAAGGAAAATCAAATTTTGAATAACTCAATTTTTATAAAGTTAGAAAGTTGAATTTTGGTAAATAGTAAGGTATCTCCCAGGGCAACACATTCATTAAAACAGCTCTGTAATTTTCGGAGAAAAATTTTTTTTCGGAAGAAAACTCAGAATTTTCCCGGAAAACCCTGTCCGATTTTCCTGGGTAACGAACTCATTCAAGCCATTCATAAAAGAAAGGCACTTGCCGAGTTTCATCGAAATCTGTTGATTACTTTTTGAGTTATCGGATGGATACACACACACATATATATATATATATATATATATATATATATATATATATATATATATATATATATATATATATATATATATATATATATATATATATATATAAACATATAAAAATTGAAACTAGCCCCGGATATTGGTTCTAGGGGTCCTAGCTCGCGCTCATTTGAAAAAAATTTTGCAAAGTCTTACCATCGATACCTCTCTATCAGTGAATTTTGTTTAATAAAAATTCACTAAAAAACAAAAATGAAAGGCTCAGGCATTAAAAAAAAGGTCGCCCTGGTCAACAAGTCTGGACGCAGCAAGTGCGTTATGGTAGCGAATTTTTGTCAAATTTTTTTCAATGTCAAATATGTCTTGTTTTTAAAAGAAGGTCATCAAATTTGGTTAGCAGCATATATATGGTAGTAACAATGTGCCAAATTTCATTAGAATAGCTCTATTGTTTCAAAAAGTACAAACATTTTCCGAAAATAAACATAGTAAAGTTCAAAAAAAACCTGGTTCGATTTTCCTGGTCAACGAACCTCTTCAAGCTATTTACCCACCTACCAAGATATAATTATTCACAAACAGCTTTATGACCAAACTTGAAAAAACTGCAATTTGTTTTATAAAAATTCACAATATTTTTTTTACAGAAATTGGCTCTAGTAATGTAAAACTAAATTATATTTTTCACTAAAATTCGACAACTTTTTTTACAATAACTTATTACACATTTATTGTTAATTACCAACATTTCACAAAAATCTTACAAAAATGATTTCTTCTGAAACACTAAAAAATTTCTGCAAAAATTTTCCAATTCAGCCACTATTTGAGAGCGTCTGTATATGGCAGCTCGATTTTTTCGACGAATAAGACAAACAAAAACCTCTCTGGATGCGTCAATTTCATGAGGCTCCGCTATCTATTGATAAAAACGCCGTATCACAATTTGTGATATGTGGCAAAAACATGAAAATGCAAAACAATTGAAACAAGTGAAAGATGTCAATGTTTTCCTTACAACCTGCATTATGATTTGATGGAAAATTCAATAACATAAGGGCTGTTCTATAAAAAAAAAGAAAACGTGTGTCACCAACGACATATGGGCCACCCTCTGATTGTCAAAATGGGTTTATAAGATGTAGCTCCGGACACCCTATTATTAACCTATATGTATATGCGTAAACAGACAAAAATTGAAGCTAACCCCGCATATGGGTTCTAACGGTTCTAGTTCGCTCTCATTTGAATAAATCTTTTCAAAATTCATAAGTCGCGGTTTTCCCAGTCGAATTTTTTCCACGAAAATGTGCTAAAATTATAGACTAGTTAACTCTATACCTGAAACTACTGCCAAAGCATCAGAGAGAGGGTCTATCTGATTCGTACAACGTACAGACTAAAATAAACGGCTGACAGCATGCCGAAGGCAATCAATTTGGGAACGACCGGACTCCTTGATGACATTGAGAGTCATGAGATTCTGGAAATGGTCTCAAACGTAATGCCTACTAAGATCAGTAGAGATCTGTCTTTCAAGACCGTCCATCCGGAAGGGGTGGACTGGGAGCGAAACCAAATGACCCTATTGAGGGCAGATCCCTGCTGGTACACTGAGGGCTCCAAAACAGATCGGGGCACAGGAGCTGGCGCATGTGGGAGCAGCACCGATGCAAGAATATTATCTAGTCTCGGAAAGTATGTAACCGTACACCAGGGAGAAGTGTATGCCATCGAGATGTGTGCGAGGAAGATTATAGAAAACCATTGCACAAACAAATCGATAAAAATATATTCAGATCGCCAAGCTGCAGTAAAGGCAGGCCAATTAGATGAGGATCGCAGACTCATGGAGGGTTCTGTCTCTGTGGATCTCCAAAAAATATTAGATTGGGGAAGTAGAAATCCTGTAAAATTCAACTCCACCAAATCTCAGTCTTGCTTTCTATTTCATAAGAGATACACCAGCCCTAGACCCATCACAATGAATAACCAAGTTATTTAAAGTAATGAGTCCTTTTTACTTGTTGAATTTTCTGTGAATCGAAATCTCAATTGGCACCAACATGTCACATCAATTGCAGAAGCGGCTGCTAATAAATTAAGTTTCCTCTTCTGGGCTCGCAAATACTTTTCACCAGCTAATCTCTATACCTTATATACTTCACAAATAAGGCCAAATCTCGAATACTGCTCCCACATCTGCGGTGCCGCTGCCGCTTCTACACTTGCTATCCTGGACTCCATTCAGAAGAGAGCTATACGTCTAATCGGTGACCCTAACTTCACCCAAAGGCTGCCATCCCTTGCCCACCGACGTGCCGTTGGCGACCTCTCTCTCTCTCTCTTTTATAGATATCTGCACGGGCACTGCTCAGAGAAGCTTTCTTCCATAGTTCATCCACCTCCTGCCCCCAACAGATCTACCAGAGGAACAGAGCAAATGCACCCTTTTACTGTCCAGGTCACCAGACATAGAACATCTTATTATGTCCGCTCTTTTGTCCCGAGGACTTCCAAGTTGTGGAATTCCTTGCCGCCACATGTTTTTCCTTCTCCTCCAAACCTTCAAGTCCAGAATTAACAAGTTGCCTCTTTCCTTCTTGTCGACACCCACAGTAAGATATTATTTAGGCTGTAAGTCCTCGTGGTGTGTTGTTTGAAATATAAAAAAGGCACTTTGTTCCTACCATTGCAATTTAAAAACGGTTTGGAGCTTGTAAGTCTGTCCTAAACAAACTGGGCAGCTGCAATAAGACGTCGCTGGTCTGGATACCGGGTCACTCGAATTTTCTGTAAATATTTTAGTAAAATGAAGGACAATGATGGTTTTTTGCTGAAATTTAAGGCTCTGTAAAATATACTCATTACATTTCTTCTACATAACCCGTATTAGTTTCAGATTCTTTGACTGAAATTTGCAAATTTTGTCGTTTTACTAAGAAAAACTATAAAATTTTCAAAATATTTTTTCTGCTATTTGACCATTTTGCGTCAAGAAAATTTAACCTTTGTATGTAATATTCAATTGATTTTGTTAACCACACAAAATATTTTGTTCCTGTGCGTTCCTTTGATCAGCAGTCGCACCCTTTTTTTTAATGCATATATTTTCCTTTTAACTTGAGAAATGTGAATTTCAGCGCGTATGGTAAGTTTCATAGTAGAAACTTGCGTGCCAAATTTGATTGTCATAGCTTTGTGGTGTTCGGAGATACAAAAATTTTCCGAAAGAAAACCCAACATTTTCTCTGAAAACTGGTCCAATTTTCCTGGCTAACCAAACTGTCCAAGTCACTTACAAAAGGGAGGTACCTACCAAATATCAAAAATCGACTCTTTCTTTTTTGAGTTATCAGTAAAATATATATATATATATATATATATATATATATATATATATATATATATATATATATATATATATATATATATATATATATATATATATATATATATATATATATATATGGTGATTCATCTAACTGATTCATTAGAAGTTAATAGGTAGGAGACATCAACCTGAAATTTTGGTTGCAGCGATAATACGATGCGGTATATTTTTCTATAATATTTTTAGTGCGCTGTAACGTCCGGTTAAACTGGAAGTGATTTTAACTTTTTTTTATAGAACCCTATAAATATTAATACATTTTTAAATTCTACGAAAAATTCTGAAGCTGGTGTATTTTGAATGGTTTTCCAATTTTCAATTGTTTTTGAGATATTTAATTTTTTCAAAAAATTTTAATAGATGGAGTGACTAACTAAAATGTCATTATTACCAATAATTGTAACGTTGAAAATTTTATTCTTGGTAAATGCGTTAACAAAGGAGTGTTGTATCGGGAACCATTAATAGTATTCTAAAATGTCATACAGGGTGTCGGGTATTTCCGTTCACTTTTTTGTCACTTTAAATGCCAATAACTTTCTTATTTCAAATAGAAATACCATAATATTTTTAGACCATTCGACGTGGAATTTTATTCTCTATTGATGTTTTATAGCATTCTCTATAGCTAAAACGAATATTTACACTGATATTATTTTAAAAATGTGAAAAAACTCTTATGCGACTCGTGTGTACTCTCGCAAGTGTGCTTTGGATGGTTTTAAATTTCATATTTAACGAATAGTGTAAATGTAAACTGACAGATGGTTAATTGTCTTATAATGGCTGGTAATAATACTTACACTAATCGTGATATTCTTAATATGTTATGGTTTTAAATTTCATATTGGACAAATACTGTGAAAGTAAACTGACAAAATTTTAATAGACAATTTGCAGGTTTTTTTCTTATCACATCTAATAGACATCCTACAAAGATGATTTTTAATATTTTTTTCATTTCACATACTACAAAAATAACGACGCAAAAATATTTGAAAATGCCAATTTCAGAATTGATTTCAAACACCACTATATTGCCAGCATAATCTGTGACGTCACTGGACGGTAATGTCACAATCACAATAAGCTTGCTTCTCTGTGTTTACATCACGACGATGAGATTAAGAAAGAAGGGACCGTACTTATCATACCATCAGGCAAATGGAAACACGTACTTTATTCACTGTCCAAGTACGTCACGACCAATAACAGAACGTTCGCGGTCACATGATAATAATTAGAATTTTTTTTGTCTTTTTCTGTCCGCTACTATGTTTTTGGGTATTTTCATGAATGTAATAAGGATCTATGTATAAAAAAACTCTGGACGCAGCAAGTGCGTTATGGTAGTGAATTTTCATAAAAATGTTTCTAATAGCAAATATGTTTTTTTAAGAAAACAGGCACCAAATTTGGTTACCAGTATAATTTATATATTAGAAACAATGTACCATATTTCATCAAAATAACTTTATTGTTTGAAAATGTACAAAAATTTCCGAAAGTAAACTTAAATTTTTCCCGAAAAAACTGGTTTTCTGGTCAACCTTATAGGTTAATAGCAAATTGATTCACAATTTGAAGCATTTAATGAAAATTCGCTACCATAACGCACTTGCTGTGTCCCGAATTTCTTTTCTTACAAAGATGTATTATATTTCGATGGAAAATACAAAAATGCAATAACATAGGGCATGTTCGATTAAAAAAATTCACTAAAAAAAAAAGAAAATTTGAATCACCAACGACTTATGGGCCACCCTGTAATTGTGGAAATATTTTTTAAGATGTAGCTTAAGACACCCTACAATTAATGTATACAACTTTTTTTTCGTAACTTGAATAATAACGGAAATATTGCGCTTTAATGATTTTTTAAGATAATTCGACAAAAATGATATACCATTAAACGATAAACTCTATAGCCAACACTACTGCTAAAGTATCAGATAAAGGGTCTATTTGAAATTAATTTTCTGGGAATATTTTAGTAAAATGAAGGACAATGACGATTGAAACTAAGAGCTCAGGCTTTGTAAAACATTATTCTTGAGACATTTTCCTTCCATAGATCATATTAATTTCAGGTTCATTGCCTAAATATTAACAATTTTGACGTTTAAAATCGCGACTTTGACGTTTTGAGGAAAACCCAAATTTATTTTTCTTTAAATGCATGTAACTTTTTTGTCCTTTAACCAACAGCGCTAAATTTTGGTAGGTAGCTTACATATAACGATATAAACCCGTGTACCAAATTTCGTTGCCCTTACTTTGTTAATTCCGGAGATATAATTTTTTTTCGATTTTTTTCGAAAAAAAAAACACAAAATTTTCCGGGAAAACCTCGGCGGATTTCCCTGGATAACGAACTTATCCAAGCAACTCGCGAAAGGAAGGTACTCACCAAATTTTATCAAAATCGGTCCATTATTTTTTTAGTTATAGGTGTGACACATAAATATATAAACATACATACATATATATATATATATATATATATACATATATATATATATATATATATATATATATATATATATATATATATATAAACATATAAAGTCTGAAACCGACCTCGGATTTGGGTTCCAGGGGTCCTAAATAGCGCTCATTTGAAGAAATTTTTTCAAAATTCAAAAGTCGAGATCTCCTCATTAGTGAATTTTTTTTAAGAAAATTAACTAAAAACATACAGGCGAATTGAGAACCTCGTCCTTGTTTGAAGTCGGTTAAAAAAAAAGCAAATAAAAGGTATTTGGGCTTGTCCGGGATTTGAACCTGGGAGCTCCCGCACTCTAAGCGGAAATCATACCTCTAGACCAACGAGTCAGTGGTTGGAGCTTTGTTTTAATGTCGTATTCCAGCGGGCGTTGTAATTATTTTAGTCATAATTAATGTTTAATCATTTATTTATATAAAAAAACTCGTTTTTTGGTCAACCTTATAGGTTAATAGCAAATTGAGCTATTCCAATATTAAGCATTTGATCAACATTCGCTACCATAACGCACTTACTGCGTCCAGAATTTTTGTTCTTACAAACATGCATTATATTTCGATGGAAAATGCAAAAATGCAATAACATAATAACAGATATATTGAGCTGTATTGATTTTTTTTTACGATAATTCTACAAAAATTATATACTATTAACGATAAACTATATAGCTAAGGCTACTGCCAAGCATCAGAGAAAGGGTCTATTTGAAATGAATTTTCTGGAAACATTTTATTAAAATGAAGGACAATGACGGTTGACACTAAGACTTCAGGGTTTGTAAAACATTCTTCTTGAGACATTTTATTTCCATAGCCCGTATTAGATTCAAGTTCTTTTCCTAAATGTTGCCAATTTTGACTTTTAAATCGCAACTTTGACGTTTTGTGAAAAACCTCAATTTATTTTTGTTTAAATGCCTATAACTTTTTTGTTCTTTGACCTACAGAGCTAAATTTTGGTATGTAACTTGCATCTAATGATATAAACCCGCGTATAAAATTTGGTTGCCCTTACTTTGTTAATTTTGGAGATATAAATTTTTTTCGAAAGAAAACACAAAATTTTCCGGGAAAACCTCGTCGGATTTTCCTGGCTAACTAACTTATCCAAGCCACTTGCAAAAGGAAGGTACTCACCAATTTTGACGTTTAAAATCGCGATTTTGACGTTTTGAGGAGAACCCAAATTTATTTTTCTTTGAATGTCTGTAACTTTTTTGTCCTTTAACCTACGGAGCTAAATTTTGGTAGGTGCCTTGCCTCTAGTTATATAAACCCGCGTATGAAATTTGGTTGCCCTTACTTTGTTAATTTTGGAGATATAAATTTTTTTCGATTTTTTTCACAAGAAAACACAAAATTTTCCGGGAAAACCTCGGCGGATTTTCCTGGCTAACGAACTTATCCAAGCCACTTGCGAAAGGAAGGTATGTGCCAAATTTTATCAAAATCGGTCCATTATTTTTTAAGTTATAGGTGTGACACATAAATATATATATATATATATATATATATATATATATATATATATATATATATATATATATATATATATATATATATATATATATATATATATATATATATATATAAAAATATTTAAACATATAAAGTCTGAAACTGACCTCGGATTTGGGTTCCGGGGGTCCTAAATAGCGCTCATTTGAAGAAATTTTTTCAAAATTCGAAAGTCGGGATCTCCTCATTAGTGAATTTTTTTTAAGAAAATTCACTAAAAAACTATTAGGTAAATGTTACATTCATGTAATGGAAAATCCATGCAAATTGTCAATTGTCTTATTATTTATTTATTTATTTATCATTACTCTACCCAACAGGACAAGCCCAATTATTGGGTAGGAAATACAGAAATGACCGACAGAAAAAAAACTAGGTAAACCTTACAATAAGGCAAAATTAAAACTAAAAATAAGCATTTTAAACCATAATTTACAACTAGATAACAGAATGTAACTAAAACAGAAAAAGATAAAAAATTAAACAATAAATAAAGAGTAAAAAAATAACTAAAAATACAAATCAGTCCTCTATAACTGTGAGACTGCTAACCTTCTGAGCAACCTTGGATCCGATACAAAGATATCAATGGAAGACGCGTGTCTGTTGGCAACCGAACACTATAAAGCGGCGAGAATTTCACAAGATTAGTTCGCGGCGTAGGTAACCAAAAGGTGAACGGACTTCGCGAAGACATTCTCTGAACATTAAAGTTAAGTTGCTCGAGTATACGAGAGCAGTCACAGGATCTCCTTACTAAAGCATTTGAAAAAATTAGTGCAGATTGTTCTCTTCTAAATTCTAGACTTGGTAGCAAGAAGTCCCGCTGCATATACTCCGAAGGGTAACCCACAGAGGGATATATACCATTGAGGCGGAAGTAAATATATTTCAAAAAGCGTCTCTGGATCCTTTCTAACTGGAGAATATGGTTCTGGTAACCCGGAGACCATACAATTGAAGCATACTCAAGTCTACTACGGATAAAAGTACAGAAAACCATTTTAAATGTGTCAATATTACTAAACTCGAGGCAATTTCTAATAATAAAGTCTATTAGCTTAAATGCACTGGATACAGCATTCTCAATATGAGATAAGAAAGACAATTTTCTATCAAATATTACGCCAAGATCACGGATAGATACCGGCCCAGCCAGTGATACATTATCAAGACAATAATCAAATTGTATGGGCACCAACCTAAGAGTAAAGGAAAGACAACTACATTTAGCAATATTTAGAGAAAGATTATTTATATTGCACCACTCCTCCACTGCCTCTAATGCTAATTGAAGTCGAATACAATCATCTACCGACCTCACCTCAAGGAAATTTTGATGTCATCGGCATACAGGAGACATTCAACCCTCAAACCACCAACGACAAAAATGTGCGAATGGTCTGACGACCGCAGACATGAACAAAGATAACACACACAACCACCAGCGAGATCGTTAATAAAAAGATTAAATAACAAAGGACCCAAAATCGACCCCTGAGGGACCCCTGATGTGGCTGAAATATATTTTGATGTGCGGCCATCCACAACCACATATTGCTTCCTGTCCATAAGGTAATTCGCAATCAGTTTTCGGAATGATTAAGATAAGCCAAATGCTTCTCATTTACGTAACAGAATAGCATGATCAATGCGGCCAAATGCCTTTGACATATCAAGGTAGATGACATCGACCTGATTACGCAATGTATTGCGTAGCGCAAACTAAGTTTGTAACTGGCATGAAGTCGTGCTGAGAAGGAGTGATGAAGCTCTTTATATGGAAAAATATATGCCTGTATAATAACATTTCCAAAGCTTTAAGGAAGTTACAGGATAACGATATCTGCCTATAATTATCTATAAGTCTTTTATCACCAGCCTTATAAACTGGACAAAATTTTGATATCTTCCACACTATTGGAATTTTACAGTTTTTTAAACATAGATTAAACATAACCTGAAAGCTAAAACGGCTGCACAATCCTTTAGAATAAATGATGGGATTAGGTCAAGACCAGACGTCATAAGAGGTTTAAACGACTGAAGAACCCCTCAACTTCTGAAAGGAGAAAACTCACTGTTTGTAGTCAAGAATCATCGTTTTTCAAGGTGGTACTTACACAGACTGCGGTACAGGTGTGGGTTGTCGAGATACATATGAAGACTGGAAAAAATCAGCAATCTCATCAGACTGATGCAAGTTGAGACCATTATGTTCCATTGTTTTGGGAAGAGAACTATGTTGTTAAAATTCGTAATATTTAGGCAAAGAACCTGAAACAAATACTCATTATGTAAAGAAACTGTCGCAAGGAAAGTGTTCTCCAAAACCTTAAGTTTCAGCTTGAACCGGCATTGTCCTTCATTTTGTTAAAATGTTTACAGAATATTCATTTCCAATAGACCTTTTGTCTGATGCTTTGGCTGTAAGTTTAGTTAAGTTAATGCTTTGGCAGTAGTTTTAGTTAAGCTTATGGTTTAATGTCTATAATTTTTAGCTAATTTTCGTGGAAAAAATTCCTTGATGAGGAGACCGCGACCTTTGAATTTAGAAAAGATTTCTTCAAATGAGTGCAAACTGGGTCCACTAGAATTAACATCCTGGTTTACTATCAGTTTTTGTCAGTTTACATATATACAGGTTGACGCGTTTCTACGGTAAAACTCAGTATAATTGTTATTATACAAGATACGTGAAAAAATTGTAAATGTTAATTATAGGGTGTCTTAAGCTACATCTTATAAAAATATCAATAAGTCTTGGTGATCCCCACAATTGCTTTTTTCGAACACCCTTATATTATTGCATTTTTGCATTTTTTATCGAAATATCGAGACGCAGTAAGTGCGTTTTTCTCATAGACACAAACAGTCAGGCAGCTATTAGGGACCTAAGTAGCCCACGGGTAAATTCCAGGCTGGTAAGTTAATGCCGAGACGAGCGATCTGGCTGGGCAGAATGAGGTCACACTTATCTGGGTGCCGGGTCACTCGGGGGTCAAAGGCAAAGCTGACAGTCTCGCGAAGAGAGGATCAGCAGAACCATTTATAGGACCAGAAGCGGTCCTGGGCGTGACGAAGAGCACTGCCACGGATCCATAAAGTCCTGGGTCAGAAGCGAACATAAAACATAATGAGTATTGAAAGGACTGTCCAGGGCTCGGACATGGGAAGTCAGTAATTGAGGAACCCAGTTCAAAGAGAGCTGTGGAGCTGCTAAATCTTAGCAGAGCACAGATTAGGAACACAACAGGACTCTTGGCGGGACACATGGCTGTCAAGAAACACCTGCATAAAATGGGGCGGTTCGAAAGGGACCTGGCATGCAGACTCTGCGGCGAGGGGGAGGAATCAGCCCAGCACATCTTGTGCGAGTGTAAAGTTCTGGATCGCAAAAGATAACTGATCTACGGTCAGCCAAGACCGGAGACATAGCAATACAAAACTTCACCCTACCAATTGCTGTGCAGACTAGTTCAAGGCACAGTGATTTTGGAATGGGTGGAGTAGAAAAGGCAAAGGCCATGCACAATAAGCCAAACGCTGCGGTGCTATCGGGGCGGCAAAGACGCGGACGAGTCCTAAGGGAGAAAAAAGAGTGCGTTTTGGTAGCAAATTTTCATTATATCCTTCAAATTTCAATAACTCAATTTGCTATTAACCTAAGGTTTGTTGGGTAAGAAACCAACATTTAAAAATTTTTTAAGAAAATTTGTGTAGATTTTCAAACAATAAGTAATTTTGATAAAATATGGTATATTGTTTCTCCTATATAGACTATACCTATACCTATATAGACTATATATAACCAGATTGATGTATGCTTGCATTACAGAGACATATTTGCAATTCAAAACACATTTATGAAAATTCACTTCCATAACGCACTTGCTACGTCCAGGCTTTTTTAAAGACTATAGTGTAAGCAAAGTGTGGCATGTCATAGGCGCTGAGCACAAAAATATAACAAGAGTAATATTAACTGAAGAAATGTACATTTCAGTAAAATTATTTAACAATATAATTAACACGTTGTCTCAGTTTGTATTGCCATGTTAATTATCTTGGTTAAATGAAAACTATATGGCATAGTGTAAGTATATAAATAGAAATGCAGTTGCATTGAATTCTTCTACAAGGTTATCGTTATTTCAAGTCTCTTCCGTTGTGTGCTTTGGTAGTTAACCAACGCAACGTATGAAAGTAGAAGTATCAAGTTGACAGTAATGGTAACATTATTTGCATTCTGCTAGGACGATTCCATTGGAAATATTTGTGTGCAAAAGCTAAATGTCATAGCGAATAATAAGAGAGGTCGAAGAGCTGGTGTTTTGACATATCGGCCAGAGGCACTGGGCACGGTAACACATTGAATCGTCCCAGAATTGGCCTCGTGCCACTTCAGCACGATTCTGTGACGCTGGGTTCAAGGCTGCTGCAGGATGTCGCGGCCTGCAGACCGGCCTTGGTGCAGGATACACTACCTGACTAGACCACCCGTTTCATTATTAACCCAGCCAACCAATTAAAATAGGAAAATGTTGCTTTATAACAAATTTTTTGTTCTTTAACTTAATCTGCGTTTTTTTTAATGTCTACAGTGCTTAGTTTTTACCAAATAATTGCTCTATCACCGTAAATCCTGCAAATTTCCCTTAATTATACATACCAGGATGCATTGAAATGTTTCTAGCTCACTATACAGGTGTCCCATAATTAATTGGACATTAGCTAAAGGATGAAAATAATGAAAGCCCATTTAGTTTCACACAAAAAGAGTATACTTCTTTGAAGTCGAAAAAGTTGACCGTTTCCAGAATAAAAGTACTTTTTCAATGAAATTAAATTGACGATTATGCGCAAACACTATGTATTCTCGACGGCTTCTATCTTAGTGCAAATTATGTGTATCTGTTTTATATACACAATAAAATGTACGATATCGAAAGAAACACTTTTATTAAGAATTCAATAAAGCCATTAAATAAAATATCATCTATAAAACTATTACTTAAAAGTCTGGACGCAGCAAGTGCGTTATGGTAGTGAATTTTCATTAAGATGTTTTTAATAACAAGTATGTCTTTTTTTGAAGAAAGCAGGCATGAAATTTGGTTACCAGTATACCTATATAGTAGAAACAATATGCCATATTTCATCAAAATCGCTTTA
Organism: Tillus elongatus; assembly: GCA_964006375.1. Classification (NCBI taxonomy): domain Eukaryota; kingdom Metazoa; phylum Arthropoda; class Insecta; order Coleoptera; family Cleridae; genus Tillus; species Tillus elongatus. The sequence continues at coordinate 26,932,705 of OZ023263.1, read as the reverse complement.
TTGTTTGAAAATGTATAAAAAGGTTCCGAAAATAAACTTAAAATGTTCGTGTAAAACGGTTCCTGGCCAACGCACGTTTGGTTAATAGCAAACTGAGCTATTGACATTTGAAACTTCAATGAAAATTCGCTACCATAACGCACTTGCTGCGTCCAGTTAAAATTGAAATCGGTTGCAGAAAAGAACAAGCGCTTGTGAAGCCACGGGAAAAGTCTACGGCTGTATTAAGTATGAAACGGTTTCACTAAGTTAGGGCAATAACAAACAACCAGATGTGCTTTTTAAATTGAATTAAGTCTTAAAGATTTTCATCTCGTCCTAATTGAATTTGTCATACCAAAACTTGCTAAAAAATTCATCGGAATTACAGAATCTGATCAGATAACGGTAAAATGAAATAAGACTAAAAAATATATAAAAAAAAGTAAAGTCACTAACTGAGATTAGAACGCCTGTTATAGGAGGCCATTATTAAATCAACACTGCTGCCTTTACCTCTCGGCCATTCTCGACATGATATATGCATCTACTGACAGGTATATACTCTAGTATATTACTTTTCTACGGTCTTGATTATTTACACCATACAATTTTTGTTTAAAATTGATTTTCTTCTCACATTTTAACGAAATGAAGGGAAATGACGGCTGAAACACAGATGTAGGAACTTGTTCGTGATTTTGAGTCGGATTTTTAACTCGCAAAGCGCTAATGCGTACTAATGTAAGAATTCCAGAATTATCAATTTTGACGTTTCAACTTTTTTTTAATCAGAGGCTTGCAATTCCCTTGTCTTTTAACCTAGAGATTTGAATTTTGATACAAAGGATACTCTTTATGACCAGCGTACTAAATGTGGTTACCATAGCTTTTTAATTTTCGGAGATATGAATTTTTTTCGAAAGAAAACCCAACATTTTCCCGGGAAACCTTATCCTATTTTTCTGGCTAACAAACCTATCCAAGCCATTTACAAAAGGAAAGTTCTCACAAATTTCATCAAAATCGGCCCATAATTTTTTGATTTATCGGTGTTATATATATATATATATATATATATATATATATATATATATATATATATATATATATATATATATATATACAAAAATGGAAACCGACCCCGGATATGGGTTTTAGGGGTCCTAGTTTGCGCTCATTTGAAGAAATTTTTTCAAAATTCAAAAGTCGGAGTCTCCTCTTTAGTGAATTTTTTTTAAAGAAAATTCACTAAAAGGAAATAACAAAATGGGTATCGGAAAGATTGTTACAAAATGCATGAATCTACCTAATTAACTTGATCTAAAATTAAACTGCAACTTTAGAAGCAAAACAATAACAAATCAGGGAAAGTGCTTAAATTAAATTTTCCCTTACTTTAAAAAATGAATTTTGTTGAGCTCTGATATCATTAAAACCTTGTACGATCTTTTCCCGTAATTGCTGGCGGTTATTTATTTGATATTTGTAGGCCACTGACTTTATATAACCCCAAAAGTAAAAATCTAGCAGATTTAAGTCGGGACTACGCGCTGGCCATTGGTGCACACTACCTCTACCAATCCACGTTTGAGGGTAAACTTCATCTAAATAATTTCACACATCTCGGATGTAATGTGCTGGAGCACCATCATGCATGAACCAAGAGTCACTCCTTATTAAAGCTACATCTTCGAAAATGATTGATAAATTATCTCTCAAAAACAAGAGATACGTTACTCCGTCAAGTCTAGGTCGCAGTTCAATGTCCCACAGTACAATTTCCAACAATTCCACACCAAACGTTAATTGAAAATTCATGTTGAAAATGATGTTCGCGGATAGAATGAGGATTTTCAATCGCATAGGTATGGTTATTCCGCAAATTGAACATACCTCTTCTGGTGAATGAGGCTTCATCAGTAAATAAAATTTTTCTTGTAGAACATTGGATCCTCTAAATCGCGTTCGCTCATAAACTGGCAAAATTGAAGTCTTCTTGGTAAGTCCTGCGGTAAAAGCTGTTGAAGTCGAGTGAAATGATACGCATGCAGCTTTTCTTTGCATATAATTCTGGACACTGAAGATTTGCTTATACCCGTTGCTGCACTAACACGTCTCGTGCTGGCTTACGCGTCTTCTACAATACGAACTATGATTTCGTCTTCCATATCAGCATCAATTAAATTCGGTCTTCCTGCATTTCTGTTTTTGGGATCAAATGAGCCAGTTTCACCTAATCTATCGTACAGTGCGTTAAAAGTTTTATTGTTTGGTTGCCTTCTATCAGGATAAAGATCAAAATAGCGTTGTGCTGCTCTGCGCGAACAAAAATTTTTCTGGGCATATAGACGCACCATATCTCGCATTTATGAACTTGAAAAATGATTATGACGCGGCATTTTAATCCAAATAACAAGAATAAAGTGACAATTAAAGATACTTGTTAAATGTCAGTAGATTTTGACAAGTTATAGTAAACAAGTTCCTAGTTGCTACGATTACATACTTAGCAACAAAGTAAATACAGGTTTTCGGTTTTCATTGAAAAAGTACGTGTATTTTGAAAACAGTCAACTTTTTCGATTTCAAAGAAGTATTTTTGTGTGAAACTAAATGGGCATTCTTTATTTGTGTTCGAAAATGTGCATACAGGCTGGACAAAAAATTATGACCATGTTAATGAACCAGTGTTGCTGTCGGTGGCCCCACTTAGTGGCAGTGTCGAAATTGCTACCGTCATCCTATTACACATGATGCCTAATACTACCATGCCACATTTCATAATAATATGTTGAACTACTTTCAAGATACTTAAAAAAATAGTTTTAAGAAAAATTATTTAAACACCCTGTAAAACGAACACCAGTACCATTTTATTAAAGCATGTTGAGCCCAATCGCTTTATTTTTGTGACAGCTATCACCCCTTAGCTGATGTCCAATTAATTACTGGGCACCTTTAGTAGGAAAAAAATACAAACTTAAAATATTTAAACATTCTCACAGTCTAAGGCAACGTTGTCCTCCAAACCATGACTTTCTGTCTCCAGAGGTTCTGTTGATGCAGCTTGCGTACTTCATCAATTGTTCCGAGTTTTCCGAAAGTCTTCATATTGTCCTGCGTCTTCCCCCTTTCCCCCAAGTACGTTTCCTTTAAATAATGTTGCCAGAAAGTTATTATGTCTAAGATGTCCAACAATTTGTTTTCCTCCCTTTAATTTTGTTTAGTAAGTATCTCTTCTTGATGACTTGATGAACCTCTTCATCAGGTCCAAGTTTAAACGTTTATTGGTTAGAAGAGTATTTTGTTTATTGGATTCTCGCTTTGCCATCGAGCGCCTTCTTCTCGATTCTTTGCTATGCGAGGGGGTACCCAAAAGAAACCGGACTAATTTTTTTAATTTTTTTATTCGATTTTTAAACAAAAAACCTTCAATACCCTTCAAAGTACTCTCCACTGACACTGGTACACTTTTATAGTCTTTTATCCCATCGTTCAAAACATTTTTATCGAATTTTTCGTAAGACGAAAAATTCACTAATCAGGAGATATAATGTGTTTATATAAACATGATAGTTCAAATTCGAGTCTCACCATTGGGATCTTCTAAACAGTGAGAGATGCGAGGATGGTTAAATTGGGACAAAGTTGCGCATTTCTATGCTGATCAATTATCTGACAAAAAATTTGAGGTGACATGTTTAATTTTTTAACAATTTGAAAAAACGGAAATTTTCAATTTTAGTTTTTTCTTTTTCAAGCGAATACGGAAACAGCTAGACTTTTTTAATTATGACATTGTTAGGACACTTTTCCGTGGGCAATCTAAATATATCATCATATTTTCCAAGGCGTTCTTCATGCAATAGTTACAATATTTAACTTTCTTCTCTCTTTCAGTTAGGAGTATCAGAATTAAAAAATCATGTTGATATTTTTAATAGACCCTGTATTCAAAAGAAATCTTATATAAGTTAACACAAAGTGTAATATTTAGAAGCAATCTAAATAGTATGACACTTGACAAAACCACCATCTGCATGTAAGCTTACATTTCATTTTATGTACCGGTATTTGGTACCCTTTCCACATTTTCCACATCTACGTTGTGTCTCGATTTTGTCAACCAAATCGCCGGTGTTATCTAAACGTATCTCTGATGCTACTTGTTTGGGAGTTTTTGGACGTACTGTACGTAATGTCGTAACATCTGGTGCGACAAGGGGTGCTTCAACAATTCTTCCATAACATTCTAAAAGTGTAATTACTTCTATACTGCGATATATTAGCCACATATTCACAATTGGATGAAACTCTCTCTCAGGGCTGCAACTATATTCATCTGTTGCATTTACCAGTCACCTTCTGACAAATTTGTCCGGCTCTTCGACTACCTTTCTGAAAAAACCGACCATCTGATTTCTGAATATGCTTCCTCCGAGGTCACTATTCTTGGTGACTTCAATTTCCATAATAAGGAATGGCTAGGATCTTCAAAAACCGTTCCACAAGGGAGAGCAGCGGAGGCCTTTGCAGTCAGCACTTCTTTAGCTAATATGGTTCAGCAACCTACTTACTTTCCTCGAATCCCAACAGACAGCTCAAATTCCTTGGATCTCCTTCTTATTACAAAACCTGAATGCTAAAAGACATCAGTCACCGTCTCCCTTGGTCGCTCAGACCACGGCATGGTCACTGCTTCCTGCGCAATGCAACCCGAGGTCACACAGTCATCACACCCACGTATCGTTTGGCACTACAACTCCGCGAACTGGGACGAAATGCGGGATTACTTCTCCTCATTTCCATGGGCGTCTGTCTACTTCTCTCATCCTGACCCCTCTGATATCTCACAAAACGTCACCGAAATTATCCAAGTTGGCAAGGAATTATTTATTCCACGTACACAGAAAACCTCTTCAGCCACTCAAAAGCCCTGGTTCTCTAAATTCTGTGACAAGGCCTGACTTGAAAATGTCAAAGCTCACACAACTCTTCTACACAATCCCAGTCTAGAAAACCGTCAAGCATTCAACGACGCAAAAAACCGCTATGTCCGCATTCTTTCTGAGGCAAAAAAACTCTTTTATTAACAACATCAAAAACAAATTCCTCTCAAGCTCCAACGGCAGCAAATCCTTCTGGACTCTTGCTAAATCTATTGGGAATAATTTCTGCAAGAGCACGTTCCCACCTCTTGTTTCAGGGGATGAAATTGTTTCTACCGCCCTGGGCAAGGCTGAACTTTTTGCCTCGTTGGTCGCCGGTAATTCTAGTCTCAACCCACCTCCTAATGCTCAACCACCAACAGTCCCCAATGTCGCGCAGGTCTGGCACGCAGCGCTGCTTAATATACTTCCGGCCTATGGCCTACCACCAAAACTCGGTACCTGGACAGCAAATTTCCTCTCCAACCGGAGCATTTCTGTTGTCGTGGATGGCCATTGCTCCAAGCTGTATCCAATTAATGCAGGAGTCCCTCAAGGTTCAGCTTCAGCCCCTACTTTGTTTCTTCTCCATATCAATGACCTCCTCTCTAGCACATCCAACCCAGATCACAATTACGCGGACGACATCACCGTCCACTCAAATATACAATATTCGAAGCCTGTCTCTTTAGCCCAATTATATAAGGATCGCAGACTCATGGAGTGTTCTGTTTCTGTGGATCTCCAAAAAAAGTAATGAGTCCATTTCACTTGTTGGCATTTCTGTGGATCGAAATCTCACGTGGCACCAACATGTCACATCAATTGCAGAAGCGGCTGCTAAGAAATTAGGTTTCCTCTTCCGGGCTCGCAAATACTAATCTCTATACCTTATACACTTCACAAATAAGGCCAAACCTCGAATACTGCTCCCACATCTGGGGTGCCGCTGCCGCTTCTACACTCGCTATCCTGGACTCCATTTAGAAAAGAGCTATACATCTCATCGGTGACCCTACCCTCACCCAAAGGCTGCCGTATCTTGCCCACCTACCGTTGGTGAATTCTCTATCTTTTATAGATATCTGCACGGGCACTACTCAGAGGAGCTTTCTTCCATAGTTCCTCCACCTGCTGCCCCCAACAGATCTACCAGGGGAACATAGCGAATGCACCCTTTTACTGTCCAGGTCACCAAACATAGAACATTTTGTAATGCCCACTCTTTTGTCCCGAGGACTTCCAAGTTGTGGAATTCCTTGCCGGCACATGTTTTTCCTTCTCCTCCGAACCTCAAAACCTTCAAGTCCAGAATTAACAGGTTGCCTCTTTCCTCCTTGTCGACACCCACGGTACGATAGTATTTAGGCTGTAAGCCCTCGTGGTGTGTTGTTGATATATATATATATATATATATATATATATATATATATATATATATATATATATATATATATATATATATATATATATATAAACGAAATAAATTATAATTGTAAATACTTTGTAAATCGCAAATTAGTCGCGCGATGTCACAGTTAATTACCTCGCATAAACGATACAGTTACTAGAAGTAGTCTTCTGTCATAAATATAACAGAAGCCAAGTTTTGGGGGAATCACCGGTAGACATGGTACGTATCTAAAATACTTATGAACAGAGAATTGCTATTTACCTAGCGATCTTACTACTAGAGGGCGCAAACTATACCAATACTGCTTGTATGATATATCATACAATAATACAATAGGCACTAATGGGTTAATGCTGCAAAAATATATATCCTTTCTTGAAAATACAATCACTTTTTCACCTTATTAAATTCAGCGTCCTTGTTACCATTTACGTTAAAATGAAAAGACCTGATAGAGGCAAAGGAGTTTTGATTGTCATGACAAGGCGACATCCCCTTAAGACTGGAATGATATAAGGGATTAAAAATATGTGTTGCCAAAATATCTATACCATAGCATTCCTTAATGCCTTTTTTATCTGATTACATGGATTATTTATTTTGTTCAACCCTCACATTTCGACAATAGAAGGTGAACTTTGGATAGCACTAAGGAAATGGTAGCATGGAAAGCAACGCAATTTAAGCAACGGCGTCTGAGGCTGAGTCATCACATGACGTTTAGATTTAAGCAGATCAACCCGCGCCCGGGGTGAGTGTGGGTACACGGATACATTTATAAATAGAAAAGCCTCAGATGGGAGGAATCTGGACTACATCATGTTGCTGCCACTGGTTCTGTCAGTGCTAGAAACAAATAGCATTGCTGACTGTTGGAGTTGGTTGCCTGGAACCTGGAACTACTGCAAACACAATACGTGTAGGGTCAGAGCGCGATCAATAAGAGCACCCTCTCGATGCCTTGCTTGGCCACATCATGTCTCATCCCCCACGTGTTTTAATGCTGCTATTGCCGGTTTTCCCTTGTACCCCATGCAAGCTGAATGTCTGATGCCCTTTGTGAAAGCCATCGCCTCGCTCTCTTAAACTACTTTTCTCTTTTCTGCCAAAGCAACAAGCTACAAAGGATCTGAAAGAACGTGGTCCTGAAATAAGTATAATTAATAATTTTATTAAAAGTTCTCTAAACCTTGAGATCTAACTCGATATTGTTATTTGAATTTAACAAAAAGCGACGAATAACTATACCAATTTATATTTGTACGATAGTATGCGAAAAGCAAAAGCAAAATTATAATTAAAACATTCGGGACGCAGCAAGTGCCTGGTAGCGAATTTTCATTATATGCTTCAAATTTCAATAACCCAATTTGCTATTAACCTAAAGAGTTGGGCATCGGTGTATAGTAGTCTCTACCAGCGCAACATGTCTACCAATTTTTATCAAAATAACCTTTTTAGTGAATTTTCTTTAAAATTATAAAGAGTCAACCATGCACCAAAATTTAGGTCTGTAAGTTTAAAGACGCAAAAGTTATGGGCAATTAAAGATAAAAATTTGGAGTTTTCCTCAAAACGTCAGTCGCGATTTGACACGTCAAAATTTACAACATTTAGGCAAAGAACCTAAAAAAATACGGATTATGTAAAGAAAATGTCGCAAGAAGAGTGTTCATAAAAATGTTTTTAATGGCAAATATGTCCTTTTTAATGAAAGCAGGCATCAAATTTGGCTAAATATTTTTTACATACAGTTTTACTAAAAGAATACGTAAAATTCAAATTATATACCTAATCTGTAATTAACATTGAAAATAAAATAATTTGTTTGCACGAAAATCCATTAAAACCTTATTTTTGACGAATTTCGTTTAAAAAATTTTCCATCAATTGAATAATTCATTTCAATTTCATTCAAAAATTCGCAACACATGTTTCTTCAAACAAAATTCATTAAATTCATTTATAAGAAAATTCGCTATTAAAAGAACATTTTGTACAAGAAAATTAGCTAAGACCGTCAAATGTGCCGCTGATGTTTTAGAAAAGTTGCCATAACTTTTGAACGACTCAAAACAAAAAGAATTCAAAAATGAAACAATATATAGGGTGTACTATTGAAAAAAAGTGAAGTTTAGGTTGCATCTAACTTATGCAACACCCTGTATATGCAAAAATAATTTTACTTTGTATCTAACGTTAGTACCTGCATCTTTTGTTAACGCACTGTTGGGCCACCTGTATATATATATATATATATATATATATATATATATATATATATATATATATATATATATATATATATATATATATATATATATATATATACGGTGTGTAAAAACCAAATGGAATAAATTCATGATTTCGGTTACTGTACATTATTATAAAAAATCCCGAAACACGTCAAATTTAAATCATAAATTGACATTTTTCAACGTAAAAATGCGATACCTACCTTCAACCCCCTTCGAATGACAGGTACAACACCCAATTTTTTAAAGGAGAAGTATAGGCTTGTGATATGTCGTTTGAAAGGTCTGTTCATTCTCTATTCAAAAACGTTATCGTTTTCAAGTTTATTGCAACAATTAAGATAGAATAAAATAAAATCGTGTGGTTACCGAAATTCGCTATAAAATACTCAAAACTTATTACAATATTGTAATATTGTAAGATAAGAAGGTAAGCAAAAACCATAGTAATGTGCTTTTTACATTGTAGCCATTAAAAATTCATTAAAGGGTTTCCAAGGCAATGTTACTTTGTTTAAAACGCCTAAGCAAATTGTTTTGTAATTATAAGTTGTCATTTAAATTGTTAGTATTATAATTTTACTTTGAATTTCGTTAACTTCAATTCTGAAAAATGGTTAGATTAACGGAAATGCATAAATTAACAGTTATACAAATGAATGGTTACGGAGAAAACCCGAACACAATATGAAGTACTCGCAATATGAAGTCACTCGCCTATTTCATGAGGAATTTCCTGATTTACCACCTATATCACAAGCAACAATTACTAAAATAGAGAAGCAGTTTCGCGAGTTTGTCATGTAAGGCAGATAAAAAAAGGCAGCCAATGCAATGAGTGATAAAATCAAATTAGATGTGATGCTTGAATTTGTGGAAAACCCACATAAATCGGCTAGACAGGCATCCACTACATTTAATGTTAGCCATGCATCGATAGTTAACATATTAAAAGAAAATAAAATGCATCCTTATAAAATGATACCTACTCAGGAGCTTAAGCAAGACGATTTTGATAGAACTTATTTTTTTGAGCGAGTGATGGACATGTTGGATAACAATATCCAATTAGAAGACGTTATGTTTTCTGATGAGTGCGCTTTTTCACTTAACGGTCATGCTAATCGGCAAAATTGTCGCTACTGGGCAACGACAAATCCTCGCTGGATGAGAGAAGAACACACGCAATACCCTCAGAAGGTTAATGTTTGGGCAGGCATTGTTGGAAACCATATCATTGGTCCATTTTTCATTGAGGGTAATTTGAATGGCGATAATTATTTGGCACTACTTCAAAATGATGTCATTCCAACTTTGGCAAATTTAGATCCTGATCCAGTAAACCCTCAAGTTCCAGTGAATACGATATGGTTTCAGCAAGATGGAGCACCACCACATTACCAACTCAATGTCCGGCAGTACCTCGATGCAATATTTCCCAATCGATGGATAGGGAGGCGAGGATCGATAGAATGGCCAGCGCGATCACCTGATCTTACCTTATTAGATTTCTTTTTATGGGGATATGTGAAGAGCATTGTGTACAAAAATAAACCTTTTGATTTACATGACTTAAAAGAACGAATAACGCTTGCGATTAGGTCGATCACGCCTGATATGTTAAATAATGTTACAAGACAGTTTTATTTAAGATTAGGGTGTTGCCAATAAGTTCGCGGTGAAGATTTTGAACATCTACTTCATTGACATTCATAGTTCTTTTTAGTGTTTTACATTTTGCATTACATTTTAGTGTTTTGTTGTATTGTAGCGAATTTCGGTAATCACATGATTTTATTGTTGCAATAAACTTGAAAACGATAACATTTTTGAATAGAGAATGAACAGATCTTTCAAACGACATATCACAAGCCTATTTTTTTTTTGTTCCCTCAGGGCTCGTCCGCGGCCTTGCCGCCCCGATAGCACCGCAACCCTCACAAGCCTATACTTCCCGTTTGAAAAAATTGGTGGTTGTACCTGCCATTCGAAGGGGGTTGAAGGTAGGGATCGCATTTCACGTTGAAAAATGTCAATTTATCATTTAAATTTGTATATATATATATATATATATATATATATATATATATATATATATATATATATATATATATATATATATATATATATATATATATATATATATATATATATATATATATATATATATATATATATATATATATATATGATATGTGAAAACAGAGAGACACAGCGACGTCGCCTTTATACTAAGTCAATGATGACCATGCATTATAAAATACTTTGCACAAGATCTTTTAAAAAGTACATAAGTGCTTCAATTAAAGTTAACACAAGTAAACCGGCCATTTGCATTGTAAAGTCTCATTCGCGGGCAATTTAATGTAAATACCTAATGTTTAATTGTTGTTGGTAAATTATTCACGCTTTCAGCAAAACCCTTGACGCTAAAACATTCAATTATTCATCGCGATTCCTGTGTAATAGAGCTGAGACCTCAGGAGATCTGGATGAGTAACGCATCGGGAATGTAAAAGGGCGTCGTCAGTAAGTTTGGTACATGTTGCGTATCCTGTTGCAGCATCCTACACGTTGCAGTAAGGACCTGGCGCATTTCTCCTTCGCTTCCTCTTAATTCTCTAAATATCATAACTGCACAAAATCGATGATACTGTGACGTCACCGGTGCTCATTGCTTATTGCGGGACAGGGTGGGGAGGAGGCCCAGACTGCCGGCGTTGACGGCGCGTTGGACCAGTCTGTGCCGGCTCCCGCCGTGTGTTGGAAAGTGTGCTCTATTGTGTTTATTAAGGTTATTGCAGTGCATGTTTCTTCAACGGGAAGCGTCTCCTGCAACCGCATGTCCACACCCAGCGTTTCACTCTCTTGACATATTGTCCGGTATCTTAAAACTTAACAATCGATAGCAAGAAGCATCCCTCCTCTTGTGGTGGATGTAATTAACTCACGCTTCTTGTATGTAAACATAAACCGAGTTAAACTATTGTTGCAACCACGTTGCGAAATTCAATGACGAAACGAAATAATAAATCGGTTTGTGTCTGTTTTTACTGTGACGAAACTCTAGTAAAGCCTTGAGTCTGAAACCTCTGTCGCGCTTGAAATGCAAGGTTGAGTCAAATATCAAACGAGCTAAAGTATCTTCTAGCTTCTAGTGTATTCTCGGAGTATCTTAAACGAATTAAATTATATCAGGTGCTTAATATTTAAAATTTGCGGTGTGGTTTTATTTTTGAGTGTTCAGTTATCCCAAAAGCACGGTGATTAATCTTGAGGCCCATGTCTCATCTATTATAATGCTTGAGGGGTTATGATTTGTTACCAGGTAGAAAAATGTTGGGTATTTGTTGTAAATCGTTTTAAGGGGTACCTAAGACACTTTTTGGACATAAATTAGGTCGGTAACCCCAAATTTTAAAAAAATTACGTTTTGACATTATTGCAAATATTGATTAAAGGCATAGGGCTCTGTTGAGGTTGCATAGTAAGTTTAAACAGCAGGATGTGCTTCTTTTGGATTTTAGATAGAGGAACATAATTTTAAATTACAAGCATTTTCTTAGAACCCCTCTAGGTTGCGAAGTACAAGATCTTGGTTTTAGGAGTGTTTCTTTCTTTTTTTTTGTTGAAATGCTGTGCTGAGAATAATAGCACCATTATCACAGTGTAAAGGCATGTCGCCTTGTTGTCGCAAACATGACCTTCGGTGTTCAACAGACCTTTTAGTAAATTTGCAGATTGGCTCCCGAACGCTTTTCAAAAAATTGTTTACAGAAACATGACTAGGACTCCCCTGAGGCACAAACCACAAGAAAAATTTCTTGTTCACAACACCACCCCCACCCCCCAGAAAGTTACGGGACCAGGAGTGAATAGGGGTGCTGGGCGGGGTAGGTAGTAAAAAGGAAATATAATCATAAAATGCGAAGAAAACTGCTTGAAAGCTGTCTATTTGAAGCCATATCCTCCTGAAACCCTGCCTACCCGGCACAGCACCCCTATTCGCCCCAGGTCCCCTAACCTCCTCCTTGGGGGGTATGAACAAGAATATTTTCTTGTGGTTTATGCAACGAGGGTGGTTATATGCACACGAGAGGGGAAAGAAAATGCCTACGACGAAGCAGACCCCCACCAACACATTTTCAACTTGTGACATGGGGTGGGGTGGTGGTGTTTGTGTGCTTCGTCCTGGTGATTTTCCTTCCCCTCTCGCGTGCGTACAACCACCCTCGTTGCACAAACCACAAGAGAAATTTCTGGTTCATATCCCCCAATGAAGTTACGGCACCTGGGGGAATAAGGGGTGCTGTGCGGGGTAGGCAGGGTTTAAGGGGGATATGGCTTCATGATGTGAAAAAGACAGCTTTCAAGCCTGTTTTCTTCGCATTTTCTGCTAGTATTTCCTTTTTACTACCTACCCCGCCGAGCACCCCTATTCACTCCAGGTCCCGTAACTTCCTTGGGGGGTGTGAGCAAGAAATTTTTCTTGCGGTTTGTGCATCCAGGGCGGGCCCTAGGCATGTTCCTGTAAAGAGTTTTCTGAAACGCGTTCGGGAGCTGATCTGCAAATTTACAGCAAATTTAGTTGCACCGGCGTGGGATGGTCCTGCTTCGTTGTAGGCATTTTCCTTCCCCTCTCGTGTGCATACAGCCACTTTCGTTGCATAAACCACAAGAACAAATTCTTGTTCATACCCCCCAAGAAAGTTACGGTACCTGGGGCGAATAAGGGTGGTGTGCGGGGTAGGCAGGGTTTAATGGAGATATGGCTTTAAATAGACAGCTTTTAACCAGTTTTCTTCGCATTTTCTGCTCATATTTTCTTTTTACTACCTACCCCGCCCAGCACCCTATTCACTCCTAGTCCCGTAACTTCCTGGTGGGGTGGGTGACTCCAGGGGGTGGGGGTGGATAAACAAGAATTTTTTCTTGTAGTTCGTGCATCCAGGGGGGGGGGGGGGTCCTAGTAATGTTTCTAAAAACAATTTTTTGAAAAGTGTTCTGGGGCTAATCTGCAAATTTACCCAACTGACAACTACTGTCATGCGGTTACACACAGCAAGTTGCTAAGGCGTTTTAAATAAAAGTAACATTGGCAACTATGAAGAATGTTCCTAACTTTTTAGATATGTCTTCTTTTTAATTGATACCGTCCAAAAAGAACACTGAAATTGTTTTTTGCTTGCTTTCTCATTTTCAATAATGAAAATTATGTAGCTATTAATTTCCTAGTATGTTGTAACGAGGTTCGCCAATCAAATGAATTTTGTTACTGTTAATTTTGAATTTGAATTGAGAATTAGGCGATTTGTCAAATGAGGTATCCCAAGCCCTTATTTCCTATTTAAAAATTTGGGGGTTGCAACTGGCGCTCGGGGAGGGGTGTGGTGTTGGGGTGGTATCTAGGGGTAAGTTTTCACGTTGCATGATGACATCTTTTAATCCCAAATTGCCGTGTTTCGAGATTTTTTATAAATATGCTCAATAATTGATATAGGTTACTAAGTTTGTTCCATTTGGCTGTTCTACGCTGAGTAGAATAACCCTGTGAACAATTTTATTGAAATTAGGGTAACCACTATCGATGAAAACAGTATTACATGTACCAAATTTTATTTCACCTGGGATATAAGAAAAATGGCCAGGACAGAGCGGTTCCCGTATAAAACACAAGAGTAGGTGTAGTATTTATTTTGTCTGGAGAGTGAATGGCTTAGGGAGTGGCAAACTCCGGACTAACTACGCTGAACCCTCGTATTCGAATGTTCGATCTATTGCAGCACTCCTCCCTCAGAAACAATACGTCAAGTGAGCAATTTACGGTATATTTCTCCCTTGGTCGCAGTTTGCGGTCCAGAAACTACGTGAAGTGACGTACTGAATGGTGATCAACGTGATCTACCGTAACTACGTGCAAATGAAAGCGGATTGTTAAAACAGTGACGTGCGTGACAGTGTGAGATGGTGAGAGATGCCGCAATGTGCAGTGGTAAGTTGCAGTAACACGCACAGAAAGACAAAGGGCGGCTCCGTACGTTACCACCGCTTCCCTGGGGACCTGCAGACGAGGCTTCGCTGGGTGCGTGCTTGCGGCAAGGAAGTGGTGAATTGTGCCACTGCTAGGATTTGTTCCAGACACTTCAGTGATCAAAGCTACGAAAGGGACGTGCAGCACGAGTTGCTGGGTTTACCCACACGTTGCCGACTCAAGAAGGGGGCGCTTCCAGATCGTAACTTGCCCTCTGACATCTTCGCCGAAGACCAGGCGGCTTCCGCTTCTACATCTTTCGCCGAGCAAAGCGCAATCGCTGTTCTCCTTGCTGTTGGGCTCGTACCGAACTCGCATCAACGAGGAGGATTGCCACAAGAGTGAGTCAGCATCATATTAGTATTAGCATATCTCTCTTTCTGTGTTATTTCAAGGTCTATATTACTTACCTAAGCCTAATAATGCCTACAGCAGAAAAGTACTTTACATTTAAAATTTGGAAAAAATAAAAAACTTCTGAAAACTGATTGAAGTAATTACCGCCACTAAAATAAAATGTTAGGAATTCATTTAATTTCTACCTGTAGAACTTCTGTACAACAAATTCTTGTTTTTTTTTTAAATTAATATTATTGGCTGCGGCATCTCAAGCCATTAGCACTTTCATTTCCCATCAGTCACTATTTTTACAAATTTTCCAGATAAAGTCAACTTCTCGTTGGCTCGCCCAGGAATCGAACCCGGGACCTCTCGCTTAGCAGGCTGGCACCTAGCAACCTGCGCCACGAGGGGTCCAAATTCTTGTTAAATTTTATCCAACGGTTCTGAACATTCCAGTTTTTAGTAAATTTTCATAGAAAAAAATTCACCAATGAGGAGTTCGCGCTTTTATATTTTGAGAAAAAATCTATAAATGAGCACGAACTAGGACGCCTAGAACCCATCCGTGGTCAGTTTTAAATTTGTAAGTGTTTAAAATTTGGCTAAACATTTTTTACTCGAAAATTTGCTGAAACGAATACATAAAATACAAATTAGGGGTAAATTTGCAGACAACCTACTAAAGGCTTTTTGGAGAGAAAATTCAGAAACATGCTTAAAGTTCCCCAGGATGCACAAACCACAAGAAAAATTTCTAGTTCACACCGCCCAAGGGAGTTAGGGTAATAGGGGTGCTGGGCTGAGTTGGTGGTAAAAAGGAAATATGAGATTGCGAAGAAAACAGCTTGAAAGATGCCCCTTTTACATTTTGAAGCCATATACCACTAAACACCGCACAGCACCCCTATTCTATTCGTCACAGGTCCCGTAACTTTCTTGAGGGCTGGCTGCTCTCTGCTCGCAGGAAATTTCTCTTGTGGTTTATGCAACGAGGGTGATTGTATACATGCGAGAGGGGAAGGAAAATCCCAAGAACAAAAAGACAATGTAAAACAATTAAAATAACTAGATAATGAACGTATACAATTTTTTCTCGTATCTTTTATAATAACGGATCTATTGAGCTTTACCGTAGAAATGCGTCACCCTACATCCATGTAAACAGATAAAAGCTGAGACTGTCCCCGGATGTGGGTTCTAGGGGTTCTACTTCGCGCTTATTTGAACAAATCTTTTCAAAATTCAAAAGTCTCCGTCTCCTCTATAGCGATTTTTTTCTACGAAAATTCGCTAAAAATTGCAGACTATTAAACCATAAACTCTGTAACTGAAACTGCTGCCAAAGCATCGGAGAAAGGGTTTATTTAATTAATTTTCTGCAAATATTTTAGTAAAAGAAATCTCATAAAAAGTGTGTTTTACAAAGCCTTAAGTTTCAGCTTCAACCGTCATTGTCCTTCATTTTGCTAAAATATTTGCAGAAAATGAAGGACAATGACGGTTGAAGCTTAAACTTAAGGCTTTGTAAAACACACTTCTTCTTATGACATTTCTTTTACATAACCTGTATTCGTTTCAGGTTCTTTGGCTTAAAACTGCCAATTTTGACGTTTTAATAAGAAAAACTATAAAATTTTCAAGGTTATTTTTCTCGTACTTCTTGGCCCTTTTGCACCAAAAAACATAATTTGGTTGCCATAGCATTGTTATTTCCGCAGATACAAACAATTTCCGAAAGAAACCTCGAAAAACTGGTCCGATTTCCTTGGCCAACGAACCGACCCAAGCTACTTGCAAAAGGAAAGTACCGAGGAAAGTACTTACCAAGTTTGATCAAAATCGAATTTTTTTAGTAGATATGCTATGCTTTGCGATGTATACATATATATATATATATATATATATATATATATATATATATATATATATATATATATATATATATATATATATATATATATATATATATATATATATATATATATATATATATATATATATATAGCTCGGTGGTTGTTTCGATTTTGCATTATCACTTGGGTATGAAAAAGCTATCCGCAAAATGGGTGGGTGCCGCGTTTGCTCACAATCGACTACACAAACGTAATCGTTTGACAACTTCGAAGGAGTGTTTGGCGTTGTTCAACTGCAATAGGGACGAGTTTTACGCCGTTTCGTAACCGTGGGCGAAACATGGATTCACCACAACACACCAGAGACCAATCAGCAGTCAAAACAGGGGATTTCTCCGTGCGAATCGGCGCCGAAGAAGGCCAAGGTGTGTTTGTCAGCCAATAAAGTCACGGAGACGGTTTTCTGGGATGCACGCGGTATAATACACATTGATTACCTTCAAAAGGGAAGAACAGTCAATGGCGAATATTATACCAATTTATTGGACCGATTCAATGACGATTTGAAGAAAAAACGACCGCATTTGGCCAAGAAAAAAGTTCTTTTCCACCAAGACTATGCAAGGGATGCACACATGTGTAGTCTCCATGGCGAAATTGCATAAATTGGGCTACAAATTGCTCCCTCATCCTCCCCATTCTCCGGATTTAGCCCCAAGTGACTATTTCTTGTTTCCAAACCTCAAGAAATGCCTCGGCGGAAAGAGACTTGACTCCAATGATGAACTCATCTCACAAACAAATACCTATTTTGGGGACCTCGACAAATCTTATTTTTTGGAAGGGATAAAAAAATTGGAGTAACATTGGATGAAGTGTATAGAGCTAGCTCAAAGGAGACTATGCTGAGAAATTAAATGTTTTTTGTCAAAAAAACCTGTTTCATTCAAAAAAGTCATGGACTTATTGACACGTGCTCGTATATATATATATATATATATATATATATATATATATATATATATATATATATATATATATATATATATATATATACAGGATGGCGCATTGAAAACGAAACAGACCGATTTGTGTCCAGCGAATTTTTTTTAAGAAACGCTGAAACACGTCATTTTAATATTGAGGGGGACATATTTTGATATAAAACTCAACTTTGTCACATCAATCCCTTAAGGGTGGTGATAACAACCCTTATATTTTAAATAGAGAACATGGGTCGAGTGGTACATCATTTCAAAGCGCTTTTTTTTCTGAATTCAGCACAGTAGTTTTTTGGAAATTTTATCAACTCGTTTAAAATTTATTCACAGTTGGAGTTGCAAGAACGTATTTCATTCATTGTGATAAGAAATGCACTAATTAGTCAATTTTTCGGTAAAAAAAAACTAAAAAACAAAACCAAACGTTCAAAAATGTTTATTCAGTTAAGTAAGTGTTCAAATTGTTGACCACCAGCTTCCATACAAAAGTACAAATTTTGATCAAAGCGAGCTCTGACATTCTGGAGCATTTGTGGAGTTATTAGGCGGCATTCTTCAACAATGCCTCGTCGTAATTCTTCCAGAGACTCCGGTTCTGTTGCGAAAATTCTACTCTTTAAATGGCCCCATAGAAAGAAGTCTAAAGGAGTTAAATCCGGTGATCTAGGGGGCCACTCAATAGCACCTTTACGCCCAATTCATTGCTCTGGAAACTCTCTGTTCCAAAACTCCCTAACACGTTGTGAAACATGCGGAGGAGCTCCATCCTATTGAAAATTGATTTTCTTGATAGCGATCATCATTTTCAACAATGTCAATTAGTAGAGGGTAAACGATATCTTCTAGTAACTCCAAATACGTTTCGCCACTCAAATTGCCATCAAGAAAAATTGGTCCGATTAAACGATCTTCAAAAATGCCAGTCCAGACATTCAGTTTCTGTGGAGTTGGAGTGTGGACTTCGTGAAAATTTTTTGGATTATTATCTGCCCAATAACGACAATTATGACGATTGACTGTAGAGTTTAATAAAAACGTACACTCGTCTGAAAAACAGATATTGAACAGAAAGTTCCCGTTATCAGCTATTCGTACAGTCATAACTTCACAAAACTCCAGCCTCCGATTAAAATCATCTTCATTCAGTTGTTGTACAAGATGAATTTTATACGGATGAAATTTATGATGCTTCAATATTCGCTGAATAGTTCTTCTTTTGATGTTCGAAACAGTAGCCAATTTTCTCGTGCTCAAAGTTGGGTCTGCAGCAATTTGTCCTAAAACTTCAATCTCAGTAGTCTCATTTCTAACCGGAAATTCACGTTCAGGATCCCGTTTTTTGTTGGCTACTGAACCACATTGTCGAAACTTTGCAACTAACTCCAAAATGTATTTTCTGTTAGCATGTCTGTTCAGATGTCGTTCATTAAACAAATTTGCGGTACGGTTGGCACAGTCATCGTTTTTGAAAAAAAGAGTAATTATTTCAGCTCTTTCTTCTACAGAATACAACATTGTGAAATTAATTTTCAGTAGTACTATCAAGTATCAAACCGACCGATAAACTGAAATAATAAACCGCATTTTTCTCATACCAATAAGAAATGTTCTGATAGTCAATTTTTTGTTTACAAACCAACAAAACATTGACTATCAGCATATTTCTTATCGGAATGAGTGAAATGCGTTTTTGCATCTTCAACTGTGAATAATTTTTAAATGAGTTGATAAAACTTCAAAAAAAATTATGTGCTAAATTCCGAAAAGAAAGTGCTTTCAAATGATGTAATACTCTACCCACCCTATTTGAAATATAAGGGTTGTTATCACCACCCTTAAGGGGTTGATGTGACAAAGTTGAGTTTTATGTCAAAACATGTCCCCCCTCAATATTAAAATTGACGTGTTTCAGCCTTTCTTAAAAAAAATTCTCTGGACGCAAATAGGTCTGTTTCGTTTTCAATGCGCCAGCCTGTATATATATATATATATATATATATATATATATATATATATATATATATATATATATATATATATATATATATAAACATAATACAAATTGAAACTGTCGCTGGATATGGGTTCTAGAGGGGCTAGTTCGCGCTCATTTGAAAAAATTTGTGCAATATTCAAAAGTCGGGATCTCCTCATTAGTGAATCTTTTTAAAGACAATTCACTAAAAAA
This sequence comes from Tillus elongatus, assembly GCA_964006375.1. Lineage (NCBI taxonomy): Eukaryota > Metazoa > Arthropoda > Insecta > Coleoptera > Cleridae > Tillus > Tillus elongatus. The sequence goes on along the minus strand of OZ023263.1, from coordinate 26,912,711 downwards.
GTAGGTACTTATGGGTTGTATATTTTAAAATTAGCTAAAAGATAATACACTTTGTCTCAGGTCCAAAGTTTAAATTGTTAAACTAGATAAGACGAGTAATGTCAGAATACTGGAATCGATGTCATGTTTACCGAATGTGTATACTCTACCTATATTTGTTTTTATAAATAAATAAATAACACGTTAACATTTCGCAACTCTCATCAGAAGTAAGGTCCGCTACCCGCGACTTTGTTGTTTCCTTTATGTTGTGTATCCCCTCCTTAACTTTTAGCCAGTAGCGTACTTGCCTGAGAATACCAATATACAACAGCTTAAGATGAACAAGGAACACAATGAAAGCAACAAAAATTAATTGCTAAGCAGATTTTCAAAAGACAAACCTTTAATTGGGTAGGATGTTAGATTACACTGAGACGAAAATACCTCATTGGAGATCCTCCTTCATACTGTATGTTTTCTTCTGAAATAAAAAGCAGAATCACCACAAAAATAATAACAGAGAGTTATGCGCTAGATACGTATTTCGACAACGAAGTTGTCTTCATCAATAGCGACAGTTTAGCGACGGCTACTGATGGGGACAACTTGGTTGTCTAGTTTAGAGACAGCTACTGATGAAGACAACTTCGTGGTCGATACGCGTATCTAGCGCATAACCCTCTGTTGTTATTTTTGAGGTTTTGCGGTGATTCTGCTTTATGTTTTAGTTTCCAGCCACATTGTCCAACCTCAGTCTTTTATTTTCTTCTGAAGTGTCAAAGAAAAAGATACCCGAAAAATAGATTTTTTATTTTTTTTATTTCAACAAAACACCATGAGGGCCCACAGGCTAAATACTGTCGTACCATGGGTGTCGACAAGGAGGAAAGAGGCAACTTGTTAATTCTGGACTTGAAGGTTCGGAGGAGAAGGAAAAGCATGTGCCGACAAGGAACTATGGAAGAAAGCTCCTCTGAGCAGTGCCCGTGCACATATTTATAAAAGAAAGAGAGAGGTCACCAACGGCACGTCGATGGGAAGGGATAACCACACAATATAAAATAAAAGTATAACCTAACACCAGCGCAGCCAACTTCATTAAATAAAATAGTTTTTTTTTAAATATTTTACCAACACGCCACGAGGGCTTACAGCCTAAATAATATCGTACCGTGGGTCTCGACAAGGAGGAAAGGGGCAACTTGTTAATTCTAGACTTAAGGTTTGGAGGTTCAGAGGAGAAGGAAAACATGTGCCGGCAAGGAATTCCACAACTTGGAAGTCCTCGGGACAAAAGAGCGGGCATAACAAGATGTTCTATGTCTGGTGACCTGGACAGTAAAAGGGTGCATTCGCTCTGTTCCCCTGGTAGATCTGTTGGGGGGCAGCAGGTCGAGGAACTATGGAAGAAAGCTCCTCTGAGCAGTGCCCCTGCAGATATCTATAAAAGAAAGAGAGAGGTCACCAACGGCACGTCGGTGGGAAGGGATGGCAGCCTTTGGGTGTAAGGGTAAAAGGGTACATTCGCTATGTTTCTCTGGTAGATCTGTTGGGGGCAGCAGGTGGAGGAACTATGGAAGAAAGCTCCTCTGAGCAGTGTCCGTGCAGATATCTATAAAAGAAAGAGAGGTCACCAACGACACGTCGGTGGGAAGGGATGGCAGCCTTTGGGTGAGGGTAGGGTCACCGATGAGGCGCATAGCTCTGTTCTTAATGGAGTCCAGGATAGCGAGTGTTGAAGCGGCAGCGGCACCCCAGATGTGTGAGCAGTATTCGAGGTTTGCCTTATTTGTGAAGTATATAAGGTATAGAGATTAGCTGGTGAAAGGTATTTGCGAGCCTGGAAGAGGAAACCTAATTTCTTAGCAGCCGCTTCTGCAATTGATGTGACATGTTGGTGCCAATTGAGATTTCGATCCACATAAATACCAACAAGTGAATGGGACTCATTAGTTTGAATAACTTGGTTGTTCATTGTGATGGGTCTAGGGCTGGTGTATCTCTTATGAGATAGAAAGCAAGACTGAGATTTTGTGGGGTAGAATTGCACAAGATTTCTACTTCCCCAGTCTAATATTTTTTGGAGATCTACGGAGACATCACCCTCCATGAGTCTGCGATCCTCATCTGATTGGGACATTGATGTGGAGAAAAAACAAAGTAAGGGCTAAAGCTGAACCTTGAGGAACTCCTGCATTAATTGGAGACAATTTAGACGAATGGCCATCTACGACAACAGAGATGCTCCGGTTGGACGGGAAATTTGCTGTCCAGGTACAGAGTTTTGGTGGCAGGGCATAAGCCGGAATTTTATTAAGCAGCGCTGCGTGCCAGACCTGGTCGAATGCTTTGGATATGTCTAAAGCAACAATCTGGCATTCACCGTTGTAAATGACATTTTGAGATTTTTGTTACAGTACATGATTTATAGCAAATAACATTGGAATATTAGAAAATGAATGAAAATGTTTACACACAATCCTGCCCACTGGCCTTCCTGACCTGCCCAGACATCAGTTTGCCTAATTAACAGCTAAATCACATGGTCTTGATGTATGGCAGGGCTGGTTTTTCCAAGAGGCCGCACAAAAGCAAAATATTTTGCATGGATAACTAAATCTATTATATATTACAGACAAAAGTCTTTTTGGTGCAAAAAAAAAAGAAATACCAGAAAAATTACTTTGAAAATTTTATAACTCCTCTTCTTGAAACGTCAAAGCCGTAGTTTAAAACGCCAAAAGGGGCATATTTTAGACAAAGAACCTGACACGAATATGGGATATGTAAAAGAAATGTCATAAGAAGTGTGTTTTACAAAGCCCCAACCGTCACTCTCCTTCATTTTACTGAAATATTTGCAGAAAATTTGTTTCAAGTAGAGCCTTTCTCTGATGCTTTGGCAGTAGTCTCAAATAGAGTTTATGATTTTATAATCTATAATTTTTAGGTGTGTAAATAGCTTAAAGAGGTTCGTTGGCCAGGAAAGTCGGGCCAGTTTTCTCTTGAACATTTTAACTTTATTTTCGGATAATTTCTGCACTTTTTCAAACAATAAGGTTACTTGGATGAAATATGTTGCATTTTTCGACTATGTATATAGGCTGTACTGTTAACTAAATTTGATGATTCCTTTCTTTAAAAAAAGACATGTTTGGTATTAAAAACATTTTTATGAAAGTTCACCACCATAACGCACTTGCTACGTCCAGACTTTTCTCTTTAAGTTCAGGAATAGCCTATAGACTAACTGTGATGACAGTGACAGTTGTAGATAATAAATGTAAAGTTGGGAGTGTGTACCGAGCACTATTATTTGCTAAGACCACAGGCAAAAGTCACGTCCATTATTTAGTTTTCATATAAGTAGGCGTTACATCAAATAAATGCCACATAGAGCTAGAAGTTGACGGTTTTAATTTTCAGCGGTCTCGAATACTCATTTGTTGTGCGTGCTAAGATTTGATGATGTGACACTTTCCATTTCGGAGGCCTTGAATATTCATTTTATAGTACGTGACTAACATCAAAGAGCACAAAAAAGTCGTTTTGTTAAACTACGAGGGTGAACCATTACGATCCGACACTAACCTATATAATGAAGGGCTAGGAACAATTAAGATATATTGGTGATTTTTCAGATTATCGCACGGTTTGAAGCATGCTTAGAGCCATCTATGCATAAATGAGAGAAATGTGGCTTCAACCCCCAGAAAAATTACAGGACCCGGAGCGAATAGGGCTGCTGGGCGGGAAAGAATTCAAAGAAAATGTAAATGCAAAATGTGAACCAGTAGCCTATAGAAGCGAAGGGAATAAATAAACCGCTTTCAACCGCCCTTACTACTGTAAATGAGTTATTTGAAAACTCAAGAAAAACATTTGAATTGTAGGCTTATAAAATGCTGGAGCGTCATTGGGAAAACTGTGTTAGAGATAAGGACGATTGTATTAAAAACTAAAATAACAGCAATTTTGCAGATTATGTCAGAGTCGGCTTTCTGATTTTGAAAGAAAGAAGATAATTAGGACCCCCCTGTATGGATAAATCTCAAGCGAAATTTGTGGTTTCAACCCCCCGAGAGTTACAGTGCACGGAGGGAATAGGGGTGCTGTGCGGGGAAGAAAATAAAAAGCAAATATAAATTCAAAATGTGATAAAAGCAGCTTACAGAAGCCCAAGGCAAGAAAAAATCCTTACCAACCACCCCGACCTCCAACCAATCCTCTAACCCACCTCTCTTGTCTCCACTGTTCTCTCTATTAAAAATCTATGGGAAGAAAAAAACACAGTACAATCCCGGCAGTTAAGGAATATTTTCGAGAAAAACGAAAGTTAGGCGTGCGGGTAAGTGCTTGGTCGGGAACCTCTTCTTTCCATCGACTTTTACGGAGGTGCATTTACATACTTATGAAGAAAAAATTAGAAAGCTGACTGTGAGATAATCCGCAAAACTACCGTTATTTTACTTTTGGATATAATCGCCGTTAACTCTAATACATTTTCGGGACCCGGAGTTCTCTCCCCCGTTTTCTCAATTAAAAATCTATGGGAAGGGAAGACCACAGTACAATCCCCGCAGTCGAAAAATATTTCCCAGAAAAATGAGGGTTAGGCGTGGGGGTAAGTAAGGTGCTTGGTCGGGGGCCTCTTCTTTCCATGGGCTTTTACGGGGGTGCATTTACAAATTAGAAAGCTGACTGTGAGATAATCCGCAAAACTACCATTATTTTACTTTTGCATATAATTGCCCTTAACTCTAATACATTTTTCGTAGCTATGCTGTAACATTTTAAAGGCTAATTCAAATGTTTCTGTGACTTTTCAGATCAATCATATTTACAGCCACTTCCACTTCATTATCTGTCGAAAATCTCTTTCCCTTCAAGTATTCTTTAAGCGTTGTAAACAGTCTGTAATCGGTTGGTGTAGGATCTGGCGAATATGGTAGGTGTTTTAAAGACTTGACCCAGTGCTGTTGATGGCAGACATTGCGATAACTTGATACATTATCTTGATAAAAGTCTACCCCTTTTCCAACTTTCCCCTACATTTTACCTTTAAGGCTTCACCCAACTTAATTGTTAAATTGGCTTAGTACTGGCCATTCATGGTGGGCCTTTTTTTAACAGCCATCTTAGACATTCCATAAAAGAGTGAGCATCTCCTTTCCTGCAGGGGACCTAACCTAAAAATTTAGATGGGGCAGAGGGCCATTCTGTTTTTCTATTCCACGCTCTGACATTTGGTCTCAGGGTCATAGTGATGTACCCGAAGTTACAAAACAGCCAATAAAGTTACACTCGTTTGTATTGTACCGTTTAATAACCGCTGACAAATCAAACACGATTCCTTTTTAGTTCGTTTGTTAAGATTCTTGGGCCTCATCTTGCTGGAAATTTTTCCATATCAAATTGTTTTGGTACAATGTAGTATAATGTAGGGTATTGCAAGCTTGTTTCTTATGCTATCTGGCTGATCCTAATGTCATAGCATAATAAGACAGTTTATGCTGTGCTAATGTGTCGATCATACAGAACAAGCGTGAAAATAAAAATTCTGGCACATTCCTGCAACAAATTACGGAACATTTTTATTTTAATGTTTCAATTTTTTCTGTAACACAAAACCATATATATTATTAATTATTTTAGCAAACTCAAGTTTTAGGTTTACCGTTATGTGTATTAATTTTCATAATGGAATTGCAAAGAAAATGTCTTATCGGTAACGTTAATTTAATTTATTGCTTTGGATTAGGTAAGTACACTTGGAAAACCATAACACATCTTTCTAAAGACCTAGCGATCGTTTCACTAACAAAGTTAGCGTCATCAGACGATGAAACATTCTAACTACTTACTACTAAACATCACTGAATCTAGATGCGTACGAAAGTATTTATATTTCTAAGGCAATAAAAAACAAAAGGTCATTCAACCGAGCTGCGCCACTGGTTTGTAGTCCTATGTTTGCGCTCTGTCTTTGATACAGATAAACATTTCGAAACTTGTCAGGTAAAGTTCTGAAGGAAGTTCAAAAACCTCGTCTGGCAATTAAAATACAGTGCACAGAAAAATTTCCTGCGATTAAGTCTCCCTCTCGGTATCGTTCTTTGCCTAAGACTCAGTATAAAAGGTGATGTTTAATAGTAAGTAGTTAGAATTTTAATCCTCTTATGACGCTAACTTTGCTAGTGAAACGATCGTCAGGTCTATGAAAATATGTGTTGTGGTGATTAGGGTTCTCCAAGTGTACTTATCAGTGCTCATCACAAGTTCCAATCTTCACTTAGTGAATTTTGGATTAGGTATTCTACAAGTTAAATACAGATGTAGAGACTTCCCCTTTGGCTTTACAAGTGTTTGTTTTCTTTTCCACAACCGGTGTCGCCCTTTGCGGCATCGTCAGGCTAAAAGGCAAAACCGGTTGCAGAAAAGAAAACAGGCACTTGTGAAACCAGAGAAGAAAAATCTACATATGTATTTACATGAAACGGTATCACCAAGTAAGGGCAACAACAATGAAAACTCTACAAGTTTAAAAGCCCATAAGTACAATTTGGAGAACCCAATTCATCAGCATACTGCTTTCTGACCCAAAGATCGTTTCGCTAACAAAGTTAGCGTCATCAAGGGGATGAGTAAACTAACTTTGATAGCGAAACGATCGTCGGGTCAGAAAACAGTATTGTGATGAATTGGATTCTCCAAATTGTACATATCAGTGCCTATCACAGGTTCCAATGTTCACTCATTTAAAAGCCCATTTTTTTTAAATACAACCTGAAAATGTGGGTAATTTTTATAGTGCAGAAATTCGGAAGTTCTTCATCACAAAAAATAAGTATTAATTAAATATTTAATTATTAGGTTACCTTGATTTTTAGTGAATTTTCTTTAAAAAAAATCACTAATGAGGAGATCCCGACTTTTGAATTTTGTTTAAGTTCGTTAGCCAGAAAAATCGGCCTAGGTTTTCCCGGAAAATTTCATGTTTTCCCTCGGACAAAAATATATCTCCGGAAGTAACAAAGTAAGGGCAACCAAATATAGTATTCGTGTTTGTATTATAAAGAGTAAACCATGTACCAAAATTTAGGTCTGTAAGTTTAAGGACAATGAAGTTATGGAGATTTAAAGGGAAAAAATGCAGTTTTCCTCAAAACCCTCAAAGTCGCGATTTGAAACGTTAAAATTGGCAACATTTAGACAAAGAACCTGAAAGAAATACGGATTATGTAAAGAAATTATCGCAAAAAGAGTGTTCTTCAAACCCTTAAGTTTCAGCTTCAACCATCATTGTTTTAATTTACGAAAAACTATTTTTTTACATTAGTAAAGTGCCTTTTCTCTAGGAAATACGAAAAAATGTTATTAAGAAAAGATGATCGGAAAGAAAAACTGAGCAGGAATACAAAATTTTCAAATCCTAAGCCTACTGTGATATTTCACATAATTGTCATTCCACGCACCCTCCTTATTGAAGATATTTAACAAATTCTTTAATTAAAGGTGTTCAAAATAATAAATTAAACACGGTCGTTTTTTTTTATTCCTCTATTAGACATTTAGATAATTAAAGAAATGAGGATATTGAAATAAGAAAATACAAACATCAAAAATAAATTTATTTTAGTACTAACATCAATACGTGCCAACTGTAACTGAAATATTCATTTATTCAATAAGTCCGCCGCCTTTATTCGCACATTATTCATATTTTCTTTTTTGGTATATTCTGTACAGTACCGTTGGTGACAAATTTTTTACTGTAGATTCGTCACAACTGTGTTCGAAAACTTCAAATGAAATAGTCTGATAACCTCTGGAATAGATAATTCAGATAGCCATATTTTTTGAGTGGAATATGAACCAGTACAGTTATCTGGAAATGCTGGAAAATATTATTCAAGACCATTTGCATAACATGTCACTAGAAGATAGACAAACAGCATAGTTTCAGCATGACGGCCACCCAGCACATGCAACAGGAATCGTTCGAGAATGGTTAGATCGCGAATTTCCTGGGCGGTGGATTGGTCGATATGGGCCAATACCTTGGCCTCCCAGAAGTCCCGATCTTACCTTAATGGACTTTTATTTATGGGGCTATCTCAAACAGAAAGTCTACGTGGCTCCATTAAACAACGATCTTGATTTGTTGAAACTGAGGTTGAGAGAGGCAATTGACGGTATTGCAGTTCAACATATTCAAAATGCCTACAAAGCATTTACTAAACGGGCTGAGTTATGTGTATCGGTTGGTGGCAGCACATCTGAATAATTTCTTTATTTTTCGTTGTTCGTTTTGATTTTTGCTAGTAATAAGCGTTTTGTATTTTACTAATAAATTATTATTTAACATTGCATGGTTACTTACTTTGGGCACCTGCGTTCAGAAAACCACAGGTAAAAAGCTCCATGTCGATAGGGAAAAAATGTTAACACTTACTTGGTGTTGAAAGGCTGGCTACTATAACCGTATTACTTCATAGGTGTATTTTCGTTGCAGTTAGTATGCTGTACTGAAGAGATCTAATGAGAGCGAAACCGGTCTACGGTTCTAATTGTTGCGATAATGCATCTAGCCTTACATACTTTGTCCCTATATTAGGATAGAAATGGGCCAGGGCTAACAATTTACTAAATTGTTTGTTAGTTGTATACAGTCTCTATTTTTTAACACTTTGTGTTATTTGGAGCTGGCGTGACAACATACTACTTGGTTCCTCAACTAGGTGGCGGCACGTCCACCACTCACTTAGTGTTTGGTTGGTATGTTGCCCTCGTAAATACCTTACTACATACCAAAACTCAACTTTCTAGCTTTATAGAAAATTGAGTTATGCAAATTTAAAACATTTAATGAAAATTCGCTACATCGCGCACTTGCTGCGTCTCGAATTTTTAAAAATATTTCTATAGGAGCCCGGAACATTGCAATTCTTTTGCAGTTACAGCAAGTGTTTTATTGTAACTCCAATTAAGTATATTGTGGCTTCAGGCCGACCCGCAGGTGACGCTCCTGGTGACTTGTCGGAGTCGCGGTGTATAGTTCATTTGCCCGAGGGCCGCTGACCGGCTGCCGGGCTGGTACACGACCTACTTCTCCTCAGTAAAGTCGCGTAGTGCATCGAAGTTGGATGCTAATACTTTGTGAGAGTAACAGTGTCACCGCGAGTATTTTCTTTGTGATTTCCACTCACTAGACGCTTTTATTTGGTCAAACGTCTAATAGAAATACACCTGCGTGCCGTATTGCATACGCTCTCCCGCTTCGATATCGTACTCGTATTCTCGACCCTCCACGGCTCGTAGCACGTGTTCCGCACATGAAATACAGAGAGGATCTTCCTTCGCTTCGGATCTCCTGCACGCTTTACTCGTTCATACAGTGCTAGCGTGCTAACTGCCCTAATTTTAAGCGAATGCCTGTAATGTGCTTTTTGTATTTTATGCGCTAAAACCGCCCACGATATCAGTGACTTTGTTTTAGTTGTAGCCTATCAATGTAGGTTATCGTTTCCGTTTATTAGGAACGTAAACAAATTATGTGTAATAACAGTGCATTCGTATTCTCGAGGACGGTGTGGATTATGGATCTCGTGAACTCTCGATCTCGATTACTCACTCAGCTACGCTCGTCTAGGAAGAAGAATTGAAATGATCTAAAGGATCGTACACATCTGGGCGTATGAATGATCCCGAACGAATTACTGACAGGCATGAAAATATTTTGCTAGGTTTGTATACCGTTTATTAACGTCGTATTGTATTATATCTTTGTTTCTTTACGAGAGTTGATCCCGTAACTTTCCTGGAGATTGAAACCGCTACATCTCTCGTGGTTTATGAATAGAGATGAGTGGCAAGCATACGGTAAATTTAGGGGTCCTGTGCGGGGTAGGCAGGGTTTAATGTTGTTATGGTTTCAAGATGTGAAATAGACAGCTTTCAAGCCGTTTTGATAAATTTGCAGATTAGCTCCCGAACGCTTTTCAAAAAATTGTTTTCAGAAACATTACTAGGACCCCACCTGGATGCACAAACCACAATAAAAATTTCCCCACGACGAAGCAGCCACCCCAACCCTCCCACTCCTGTCGCGAGTCAAACGGGAGGGGGGGTGTCGCCTGCTTCGTCGTATGCATTTTCCTTCCCCCCTCGTGTGCATACAACCACCCTCATTGCATAAACCACAAGAAAAACTTATTGTTCATACCCCCCAAGGAAGTTACGTGACCTGCGGCAAATAGGGGTGCTGTGCAGGGTAGGTAGCGTTTAATGGGGATATAGCTTCAAATAGACAGCTTTCAAGCAGTTTTCTTCGCATTTTCTGCTCATAATTCCTTTTTACTACCTACCCCGCTCAGCACCCCTATTCACTCCCAGTCCCGTAACTTCCTTGGTGGGTGTGAATAAGAAATTTTTCTTGTGGTTTGTGCATCCAGATGGGGTCCTAGTAATGTTTCTAAAAACAATTTTTTAAGTATGCACGCGAGAGGGGAAGGAAAATCCCCACGACGAAGCACCCAACACCCCACCCCTGTCACAAGTTGAACTTTCGGGGTGGCTTCGTCGTAGGCATTTTCCTTCCCCTCTCGTGTGCATACAACCACCCTCATTGCATAAACCACAAGAAAAAATTCTTGTTCATACCCCCCAAGAAAGTTAAGTGACCTGGGGCGAATAGGGGTGCTGTGCGGGGTAGGCAGGGTTTAAGGGGATAAGGCTTTAAGATTTGTAAAAGACAGCTTTCAAGCCCGTTTTCTTCGAATTTTGTGCTCATATTTCCTTTTTACTACCTACCCCGCCCAGCACCCCTATTCACTCCTGGTCCCGTAACTTCCTTAGGGGCTGTGAACAAGAAATTTTTCTTGTGGTTTGTGCATCCAGGGAGGGCCCTAGTAATGTTTCTGAAAACAATTTTTGAAAAGCTTTCGGGAGCTAATCTGCAAATTTACCATTTTTCTTGTGGTTTGTGCATCCAGGGGGTCCTAGGCATGATTCTGAAAACAATTGTTTGAAAAGCGTTTGGGAGGTAATCTGCAAATTTAGAAAAAAAATTCATAATGCAGGGGATGGGGAAAATGGCATTAGAATGCACTCTCACAGAAGTTCAGTGGAAGGAAAAACTCAAGCATGTTCGAGAAAAACCTCCAGACAGCGGACATAGTGGAAAATGCAGCTTATAGAAGCTCAATCAAGACTTCTATAATGCGGTAACTCATTTGTGACTTGGTGCATTGTCTTGAAGTGAAGCCCCCCCTCTCCCTTTTTTCCGTTACATATTTCTTTTAAGGCTTTACGCAACTTATGTATTAAATTGGCATTGTACTCGCCATTTATTTTTCGATTCATTTTCTAAGTAATTGGACAAAATGGCACTTTGAGAATCGCATAAAACGGAAAGCATCACCATTACTGTAGAAGACTGAACATTCTAGTGGCCGAGCCACTGTGTCTTCTTTTCATTCTGCAGCATTTGGTTTTTTCGGTTTAACCGGAAATGTTAGCGGAATCAAAACATGTCCAATAAAATAATTAAGGGCGGTTACCTAGACTACCAAATTGTGAGAAGCCAACGAAACTTCCCAACGTACCAGTTGCCTGAAAGACTACCTATATAGATTAAGTTATCTAAAGGATGGTACACGTTTGGCAAATAAACCAACAGCAAATAAAGTTAGGCAAATGTAACGGATGTAATGTGCTGAATTTGTGCTGGATTTGTGAATCATGACAGATTACAATGTTTTCGAAGAAATCTAGTCAGAATTTTTGACCTTGGACACATGTAACTAACGAACCACATGATGGTTCGATGAGTGATGTATGTTGTTCTAAGGTGTGTGTCTTTATCATAAATCACTGCGTTATAGAAGGATTAGGTGATTTGTTCCTACCTAATTTTTTAAAGAACAACTGTTTATGCCAAGTAGATAGATTATGAAATTCAATTAGCCAGCTAAACAAATTACATGCCAAATAACCGCTGTTTAGGAAGTAAAAAAATCTCGGGACGCAGCAAGTGCGTTATGGTAGTGAATTTTTATTAAATGCTTCAGATTTGAATAACTCAATTTTCTATAAACTTAAAAAGTTTAGTTTTGGTGTGTAGTAAGGTCTTTACCAACGCAAGATATCCACCAAATTTCATTAAAATAACTTTGTAATTTTCGGATAAAAAAAATTTTCGAAAGAAAATTTAAAATTTGAATAACTCAATTTTCTATAAACTTAGAAAGTTGAATTTCAGTACGTAGTAAGATGTCTCCCAAGGCAACATATATAGTAAATTATTAAAACAGTATTGTTACTTTCGGAGGAAAAAATTTTTTTCGAAAGAAAACACAATTTTCCCGGAAAACCCTGTCCGATTTTTCTGGCTAACGAACTCATCCAAGCCATTAATAAAAGAAAGCCACTTGCCAAGTTTCATCGAAATCGGTTAATTATTTTTTGAGTTATCAGACGGATATATATATATATATATATATATATATATATATATATATATATATATATATATATATATATATATATATATATATATATATATATATATATATATATATATATATATATATATAAACATATAAAAATTGAAACTGACCCCGGATATGGGTTCTAGGGGTCCTAGTTCGCGCTCATTTGCAAAAATTTTTGCAAAGTCTCACCAACGATACCTCTCTATTAGTTAATTTTAAAAAATAAAAATCCACTAAAAGGTCTTCAAATTAGCGCGAGCCCCCAGAACCCATATTCGGGGTCAATTTCATTTTTTTTATTGTCGGGTTACTGCAAAAACCAGATAGTCACATATTGTGGTTTTTAAGTTATTAGCGTTTAAAACTTTTTAAAAGTTCGGGACGCAGGAAGTGTATTATAGTAGTGAATTTTCATAAGAATTTTACACATTTAGTAAGGTATACTAATAAAACTAACTCTTTAAATTTAAATAAACCTTAGCGAAGAAATTTCTGTTTTGGCGGTAGAAAATTAAAATTTGCTAACGATATATGTAAGTACTGCAAGTCTCTTTAAACAAAAACTTTTGTTACAAATTTCATTAAAGTTACAAAAGTGTTCCAGAATTTTTTTTATTATTTACAAAGGGAATGTGCTTGCCAAATTATAAATATCGCAGGTATTAGTGAATTTTCTTAACAAAAAAAAATCCTTAATATATATATATATATATATATATATATATATATATATATATATATATATATATATATATATATATATATATATATATATATATATATATCACACCGATAACCCAAAACATAATTGGCCGATTTCGATCAAATTTGGTGAGTACCTTCCTTTTGCAAATGGCTTGGATATTGTTAAAACACTAAGTGAGTAGCGAACGTGTCGCCACCTAGTTCGGAACCAAGTACTATGTTGTCACGCCCGCTCCAAATAATACAGAGTATTAAAAATAGAGACGGTATACAACTAACTAACAATTTAAAAAATTGTTAGCCCTGGCCCATTTCTAGCCCAATATAGGGACAAAGTATGTAAGACTAGATGCATTCTCGCAACAATTAGAACCGTAGACCGGTTTCGCTCTCATTAGAGCTCTTCAGTACGGCATACTAATTGCAGCAAAAATGCACCAAAAATAACACGGCTATCGTATAGCCAGTCTCAAAACACTAAGTGAGTAGCGAACGTGTCGCCACCTAGTTCGGAACCAAGTACTATGTTGTCACGCCCGCTCCAAATAATACAGAGTATTAAAAATAGAGACGGTATACAACTAACAATTTAAAAAATTGTTAGCCCTGGCCCATTTCTACCCCAATATAGGGACAAAGTATGTAAGACTAGATGCATTCTCGCAACAATTAGAACCGTAGACCGGTTTCGCTCTCATTAGAGCTCTTCAGTACGGCATACTAATTGCAGCAAAAATGCACCAAAAATAACACGGCTATCGTATAGCCAGTCTCAAAACACTAAGTGAGTAGCGAACGTGTCGCCACCTAGTTCGGAACCAAGTACTATGTTGTCACGTGCATTTTTGCTGCAATTAGTATGCCGTACTGAAGAGCTCTAATGAGAGCGAAACCGGTCTACGGTTCTAATTGTTGCGAGAATGCATCTAGTCTTACATACTTTGTCCCTATATTGGGGTAGAAATGGGCCAGGGCTAACAATTTTTTAAATTGTTAGTTAGTTGTATACCGTCTCTATTTTTAATACTCTGTATTATTTGGAGCGGGCGTGGCAACATAGTACTTGGTTCCGAACTAGGTGGCGACACGTTCGCTACTCACTTAGTGTTTTGAGACTGGCTATACGATAGCCGTGTTATTTTTGGTGCATTTTTGCTGCAATTAGTATGCCGTACTGAAGAGCTCTAATGAGAGCGAAACCGGTCTACGGTTCTAATTGTTGCGAGAATGCATCTAGTCTTACATAAGTTTGTTAGCCAGGAAAAACTGCCCAGTTTTTCCCAAAAAATTTTGTGTTTTCAGAATTTTTTATATCCAGAAATAACAAAGATAGCTCAACCAAATTTTGTACGCGGGTTAACACCATAAAAGTTAACTGTGTACTAAAATTTAGATCTGTAAGCTAAAAGAGAAAAGAGTTATAGGCATTAAAAAATTGGGTGCCACTGATGACCAAAAAAACACACAAAAACAAAATATTCTGTGTGGATAACAAAATCTATTGTATATTACAGGCCCAGATTAAGTTTTTTTGGCGCAAAAAGGTCAAGAAATTCCAGAAAAATTACTTTGAAATTTTTATAGTTTTTCCACTTAAAACGTCAAAAGTCGCGAATAGAAACGTCAAAATTGGCAACTCTTAGGCAAAGAACCTGAAGGGAATAAGGGTTTTGTAGAAAAAATGTCGCAAGAAGTGTGTTACGAACCTTTAAGTTTCAGTTTAAACCGCCATTGCCCTTCATTTTACTAAAATATTTCCAGGAAATTATTTTTAAATGGGACCTTGCTCTGACGCATTGGCCGTAGTTTTAATTATAGAGTTTATGGTTTAATACTGTATATTTTTGCGAATTTTCCTAGAAAAAATCCGCTACTGTAGAGATTGCGACTTGTGGATTTTGAAAAGATTTCTTTAAATAAGCGCGAACTAGGACCACTAGAACCCATCTGCGGTGTTAGTTTTAGTTTTTATCTGTTTACATATATATACAGGGTGACACATTTCTACGGAAAAGCTCAATATAGCCGGTATCATACAATATACTAGAAAAAATGTATACGTTAATTATAGGGTGTCTTGAGCTACATCTTATAAAATTATTTCGACAATCCCAGGATGGTCCATAATTCGTTGGCGATAGAATTTTTTTTAAATCGAACACCTCATATATTACCGCATTTTTGCATTTTCCTTCGAATTATAATGCATGTTTGTAAAAAAAATTAATAGCGTTCATTGTTTTAAGTTATTTCAATTGTTTCTCATTTTTGGCACATATCAAAAATGATGTTACGTTTTTACCAATATATAGCAGAGTCCTATAAAAATGACGCATTCAAGAGGTTTTGGTTTAAATTATTCGTGAAAAAATACAATTTTTTTGCTTCCATAGAAATCATTGGTTGTCAAATTTTTGGAAAATTTTTGTTATTAATAATAAATGTTTAATAAGTTATTGTACAAGAAAAATATCAAATTTCCGTGAAGAAATCGTTTGCAAATTTTCATGAAAATTTTTTGTTGGAAGTTTCGTCGAATAGCTTTTTGTATGATTATATATATATATATATATATATATATATATATATATATATATATATATATATATATATATATATATATATATATATATATATATATATATATATATATATAGTGGTAAGTGGGTAAATAGTTTGCAGAGGTTTGTTGACTAGGCAAATCGGACTAGTTTTTTTCTGGAACATTTTAAGTTCATTTTCGACAAAGTGTTGTACTTTTTCAAACAATAAAGTTATTTTGATGAAACATGGTACATTGTTTCTACTATATAGGTTATACTGACAACCAAATTTGCGGCCTGCTTTCATTAAAAAAGACATATTTGCTATTAAAAGCATTTTTATGAAAATTTACTACCATAACGCACTTGCTGCGTCCAGCCCTTTTTCCCTTATTAATTACTTGTATGGTTTTGTTTTAGTCAACCAAATCGAACTAGTTTTTACAAACAAAACAACAAACAAGTTTATTTAAAACCAATTTGTAGTTAGCCGCGAAGCTCATTATGTTATTTTTCTTTAATTTAGTACCCACGCTGCGTTTACATAGGTGTTACTATGGTTCAAGATTGAAGATGCTAGCTTAATGGGAAATTTATTGAGCTATCGGATTTGAAATATTTTTACAAAAATTCGCTACCATAACGCACTTGCTGCACCTAAACTCTTTTCAACACTTATTTACTATTGCTGTATTCCTACTTTTTGAAAATGATAAACATTGTAGCCCTATATGCGAGACCGACAAACAAGGCAACCTCAAATTCATTTTTATCTAAAAAATCTAAACATACATTGAAAATATTGGTTCGCTGCTTCGTCGCAGGGGTTCCTTTCCCTTCTGCATGCCTACAATCACCCTCAATGCATAAAGAAGAACACTTTAAACAAGAAAATTTTCTTGGGAACAACCCCCAATAAAGTTAGTGAACCTGCGGTGAATAGGGGTTCTGGACGGGGTAAACAGGACTTTAAGGAGGAGTAGCTGCCAAATGGGATAAAGGCAGCTTATAGAGGTCCGACCAAGCTTTCGCACTTCCCGCTCACATTTCCTTTTTATCTTCTTCCCCACCAAGCACCCCTATTCACCCCTGTTTCAGTAACTTTCTTGGGGGCTGTTTGCAAGAAATTTTTCTTGTGGTTTGTGCATCCAGAAGGGGTTCTAGGCATGTTTCTAATTTTTTTTCTCTAAAAAGCTCGCTTGCGCTATTCTGCAAATTTACCGAAATCTAAATTTTATCTACAAAGGGAATGTAGGGAAATGTGGGGCAGAGCGGCCCCCCTAAGCTTATAAACATTATCATATTTCATTTTTTCAACATTTTTCTCCAAAAGTTGCACCTTTTAATTAAGGCCCACCTTATCTATCTAGTTTAATTACCTTTTATTTTTGCTGTTACTGTAAACCTATTTCAAATCAGGTTTTATTTTTAAGTCAAAAGTTCCCACTTTGCCCCACATATGGGGCAAAGTGGACATAAGGAGGTTAAACTAGTGATAACTTAAAAAACACATGTATAATTTAATTTAAAGTTTTAATTCCATGTCAACGGTAGAAACTCAAATAGGGGGAATAAACATGAGACATTATTTAAAGAACAATACAACCAAAACTTTATTCTTAAAATCATAGAATAAGAAAATATATGAAACAAACAAACTTTTTCCTACATGTTATATATATATATATATATATATATATATATATATATATATATATATATATATATATATATATATGAATATAATATTTAAAGAACGGTACGACATAAACTTTATTTCTAAAATGATAAACTATTAAAGAACATAACACAAATGCTTTAATACTTTTTTAAATACCAAAATAAAAACCCATATTCATATAATCTGCATTTTCCCATGCCTCAGATTTGTAATATGAACTCTTCCCACTACTTCACACTCAAAGATATCACTAATATCGTCTACGTCTGGAAATATAAAAACATTTTTACTCTGTCTATACTGTCGTAGGAATTTCACTTGTATTTTTTTAGCCTGAGCAGAATTTTCTTCTATGTTTATAATTTGGGCTACAATTTGTTTTTTGGTTTGTTTATCTGAAACCAATTCCGTCAAAATAAATTCGTTTATATTCAGATCTCGAATGTTTATTTTTTCTATCTTAAATCTAGATGTTTTTGGATAATATTCAATATCACTGTCTGAATTGCCCGATTCAGTATATTCCACATCAGCAGAACTCTCAGATGAGGAGTCATTTTCAGTAACTATCTTCTTTGGTAGTTGTTTGGCTATTTGTTTTTTAACGGTGTTAGCTTTCTTTGGTTGAACAACTTTTGCAGATTTGAGTTCTTCATAATTGGGAGTTGCTGTTAGTATCATTGTTCTTCCTCTTTTCACTGATCTCTTTTGTTCACGTTGTCCAGCCTTTGGAAGTGGAAGAATATCCTCTGGAGAAAAATAAAGCTGTTTCAGGTTTTCGCAGTTATCTTTGCCGACGCTTTTTTTTACTGTCTCAACTAGAGTAGATGGTGGAGATGATCTAGTGCTTGGACCTGGTTGAGGTGATGCAGAACGCTTTTGTGTACTCTCAGCCTCAACTTCTTCGTTGTGACATGTTATCTCTTCGTTCCGAGATTGTGCCATTTCGTTCTGAAGTTGAGTTTCTTCATTCTGAGGTGCAGGTTTATCTGTGGTCTCCGAGGGTTTGAATAAATATTCTGGAAATATGTTCGGGTTATAGGGATAGATTCCAGTGGCTCTAAACCCATTAAAAGCCGTTTCTGTAGTAGCAGCTCTTTGGAATGCCTTGCCAAAAAGATCACCTACTTCGTAAATGGTTACCAGTTTTCCTGAATTATTCACCAGCCACTTTTTTACCTCCTGTTCGTGATATGTCATAAGAGGTCGCATAAAAGTCACGTCGAGCGGCTGCAGTCGATGAGATGTATATGGGGGTAGAACTATAACATGCACATTCTTGGCTCGCGCCATTTTCACAAATTCCAAATTTTTGGTATGGGTTGCATGCCCGTCTAATACCAATAGGACCGGATCTTCTTTGGTGGGTTTAGCATACTTTAAAAAATGTTTGAACCAGATACCTGAAAATATTTCAGATTGCATCCATCCTGATTGATGATATGCAGCAATTGAATCTGGAGGCAAGCCTTTTTCAAGAAGAGGAGATCTTCGCACTCTCGGAAAAATTACTAAAGGGGGAACATAAAAGCCCGCAGCATTAAAACAAACTTCCAATGTAGAAAGGGTCCCTCTCTCCGCTGACGACAGTGCTCCAACTTGTTTCTTCCCTTTTAAAGAATATATTTTTGATGGTTTGTTTGGTACTGTCAGTAGTCCTGCTTCATCACAATTAAATATCCGACTTGGTGAGAAACTGTGTTTTTCCAACATTTCTCCTAGAAGCGCAAAAAATTTTGAAACATTGTCTTTGTTGAACGCTGTAGCTCTTGCTTGTGATGTGGGTTCTGGCAACCTCAAAGAAATATTTTTGCGCCTCTTTAAAAAATTATAAATCCAATCGCGCCCAGCTAAACCTTTTTCTCTGTTAAATGTATTAGGAATATTGTTTCTCTCCGCATACTCGAACGCCAGCCTTCTCAGATCGGTGGTCCCAAGTCCAAAAAGTCGACTTTCCATTTCTAGGATATGATTTGCTAATTCCGTTTCTTGTTCGGCTGTAAAAGTTGTGGTGAATCGTCCCAACTTTTTTTTTGCTGCATCGTTTGGCTCCATGTCGTTCTTATTCAAATGGCGCCTTAAAGTGGTTCTAGGCACCTGGTGGGTTAAAGCTGCTTTTTTAATAGGCATGGATTTGTTTCTTACGTCATCTATAGCCCTTGCCATAGCCTCTTCGGACCAAGATTGTTGGTTTGATTTTCGTTTATAGCTCCGTACCATTTTCAAACTAAAACAATCAAAAATATGCAGTTTAAAACTGGTATAAGTAATATAAAACTTGGTACAAAAGATTGTTAAAACATAATATGTAGCTGAAAACGTCATGCTGAGTGTCTAAATGCTGGTTTCACAACACTATAGTAAGCTACACAAAAATTTTAACAAATAATCTTGAGGTATAGGGGCAAAGCGGCGACTGACCACTTTGCCCCGCTGGAAAAAACCTCTTTGCCCCGCAGGGCCATTTTAGAACAAAAAAGCCGTTAAAAAAGAATGGAACTGTCTACCAAAAAGTTACTGATGATAACTTCTAGCTACAAATTCAACAATTCAAAGACACATTAACAACTTAAAAACTCCAAAAACATACCTTATTATCGCTTATTTTGTAAACACTAAATATTGCATCACAGATCACGAAAAACTTAGGCATTCAAGGACGCGCAGGGTTGTGACGCGGCTGCTGTCGAAAGCATACTAACAATACGGTTTCGGCGTGAGTTTCAAGACGTGCTAACTGTGGTCGCGCGCGGATTTTTCTTGTATGCGTGGTGGGAGAAGTCCGCTTTGCCCCGAGGGTCCCCTTTGCCCCACATTCCCCTACCTGCCAAATTATAAACGAGGCAGGTATTTTTCCTTATTATTCGCTTGGATGCTCCGTTTTAGTCAACTCAATCGAACCACTGTCTGCAAACAAAATAACAAAAAAGGTTTTTTAAAACCAATTTGTAGTTACCTGTGAAGGCCATTATGTTATGTTTTAAATTTAGTACACACGTTGCTTTTATAAATGTTTTAGTATGTATCAAAACTGAAGATTCTAGTTTAATGAAATAAATATATATGAACAAAAATTTTGAAATTAAAATTTTAATAATTTACTCTGAACACCCAGAACCTCGATGGTTCAGGGGTAAGAACGTGTGCCCCTGAACCGAAGGGTACTGGGTTCGATCCCCGGGTTCTCCTTTCACTTTTTCAGTACAAACTGTAACATTAACACCAACCGAGGTTTTGGCATTGTATTTGAGCAAGTTGAATGTCTGCACGTTCCGACCTTCGGAAGGGGCGTAAAGCCGTTGACCCGTGTCCAGGCGATGTTGGGCACGTTAAAGATCCCAACCCTTCTTACAGAAAGGCGGGGCTTCGACAAAATTTCCAGGACAGTGGGGTGAAACGGCTCCCTGCCGTCGGTGATTGGCCCTAGTCGCGGAAATAGACCGACGTTCAAGAAACAACACAAACAAAACACACTGAACATATGTTTATATAATTTAAGCTCCTTTATGATATTAGGTTATGTAGTTTCATTTACTTCAAATTTTCCGTACACTCCATAAAGAGTAAAACCTAAAAGTAAGTAAAACAATAAGTACCTAGACCTAGATATAAGTACTTACTGTATTAGTTTGAAAGAGGTATATTTCTTCTGGAAATAATTTTGTTTCGCTTTAGTAATACAGTACCTACATGCATTGATTAAAAATCTGCATCTGATGCACACGGCTTGTTTTAACGATTTTTTTTCTTATTTGTTTCATTGGATGTTAGACTCATAATGTACTACAGTCGACGGCCGAGGGCATTTGTTAAAGTTGGGTTAAAATTAAAAGTTGTGTTATTATTTACCTACTATTTGTATCAGCCTTAGAAAATGGGTAGTTGATTTACATTCGAAGGTATTATCTCTCTATGTGAGACTGACAAACAAGGCAACCTCAATTCATTCTTGGAAAAATATTTTAAATAAATGAAATGAGGTAACAATTTAAACATAAATTGAAAATCTTGGTTCGCGGAGTCGTCACGGGGGTTCTCGTCCCCCTTGTACATGCCCACAACCACCCTCATTGCATAACCAAGAACGATATAAAGAACAATTTCTTCGGAACAACCCCCAAGAAAGTTGCGGGACCTGCGGTGAATAAGGGTTCTGGACGAAGCTAACAGGATTTTAAGGAAGTATAGCTGCAAAATGGGTAAAAGATAGCTTATAGAGGTCCAACTAAGCTGATTTTTTGGAACTTTCCGCTCACATTTGTGGTGGTTCCAGAAATGCATAAAATAATAAAAGAATAAGTGAGTGACGTGAAGTGAAACGCCGCTGTATATATCGGCCTAGCGCAAGGTAGCAAGTGGCTGCCAGCAGGGTGAGGAAGAGGCATTAGAGTTTCGACCTGCAAACAGCAAGGACAAGGGGTAAAATCTCTGCTACGTAAGCCGGATTTACCACCTTTCCCATTGTTTGTCAACTGAATATTATCGTGCAATTAATAAGTGTAATATTTGTCTGTAATCTCTGTCTAGGAACCCATTATAAAAACCCTGAGATTAAGAAGTAAAGTAGTTTGGCTGAATTTTTATTGATTTTATTTCACCTTCAAACGTACCACGACATAAATGGCGACCAACTAGGGCCTAGACACGAAGAATACAGAGCAAAGTAACAGCCACCAAGGAGAAGGTGTCCACAGACAGTAGACAAGTTGCCGCCGACACCGGACAACAGGTCTCAATAGGCAGAAAACGCTGCCCAGGTAACGAAAGCGAAGCCACGGACTGGGTGAGATCATTTTTATGTTCGCATATCATTGTGTGTGTAAACACCCTTTAAGTTTTTATGCCGAATAACCTTCCGGGAATTATTATGAACGTTGTATTTATATGTTAGTTGAAAGTGACGTTAACATTTATTTTTAATAATCACATTTTGTGGTCCTTCTGGAGATTATTACGAACCTTATATTTACATGCTAGTTGAGAGTGATTTTAACATTTAATTGTATTGATCACATTTTGTGGTGGCCGAATGAGGTTTCTTTAAGACTATTTATGATTTAATAATTTACTGTAAACTGTGTCACGTTTTATTATATAAGTTATAACTATTCCTGATTAGGTATATTGTTTAGCTTGGGCTATTACAGCATTTATGTTAAAAATTTGAAATTGTTAACGGCTGGGCATCCACATTGTATAAAACATGCCGAAAAGTAGGAAACAAAATGAGACGGAGCATGCGGAAGCGCTTGTTTCAGAAACAGCCGGGGACAATACAAAAATAGATAAGATTTTAGAACAGTTAGCAACGGGTATGCTGTCATTACAAGTGACTGTGGGAAATTTAGTTTCGAATTTAGATAAGCAAAATTTAATGAAAGAAAAAATAAATGAGGGAGAATTATATGATAATAAAGTCGATAAAACAAATAGGTCGTATATAGTAAATTGGAGGGAACTGGGGGGTTCAAACCTATGTTTCTTTCCCAGCAGTAAGGTGCATCCGGTAGCATTTTTAAAGAAATTAACCAAAACATTTAATGAAGCAGGCGTGCCAGAAGATTGTAAAGTGGGCCTTGCGGTTAATTGTTTGCGCGGTACGGCTGCTGACTGGGGGTCCATTAAAGAGGAATCTTTCGCAACCTTTCAGAGCTTTGAAGAAGCTTTCAAAAATAGATTTTGGGGGGTAGATTCACAAAGAGAATTGTATTTAAAACTAACATACGATCGTTTTGAAAGAGGAAACATGGCCGAATATTTTATGACTTTGGTTAGTCAGGCTTCATTTTTATCGGAACAAATTAGTGAGCCTAAGTTAATTGAAATGTTAGCAAAACATTTTAAAACTGAAATACAACGGGGAATTATCACTTTGGGGCTAAAAAAATTTGATGACGTTGAAGAATATTTAAGAAAAATAGATGCTACCTATGATAGCACAAAAGAAAGAGATTTTTCACGTACCCAAAATAATTATCAATCAAGGGGGGAAGACGAAAGGCGGATAAAATCCGGTTATGATAATAATCGAGGGCGATACAATAACCGTGATAGCAAAGCGGAACAAAAGTCTGACCATATAAATTTAATTACCCGTTTTTCGGAAGACAAAGATGTTTTTATTAGCGACACGGAGGACGATACAGGAAAGGTTGAAATAGCAGTGCCCGTTTTTGAAGCACAAGTGGAAGATTACCGTACGTCCATCTTGATTGACAGCGGTAGTGAAGTGTCGGCTGTTTCAGAAACTTTTTATTTAAAAATTAAAGATTCGCTAAAAGAAATGACAACATTTCCTGTTACAAATAAAACGGTAGCCGTCGCAGTAGGTGGGCGCAAGCAAAAAGTTAAGCAAGAAATTATGTTGCCTATAGAAATCGACGGGTTAAAGATAGATGTTGTATGCTTGGTGATACCACATTTAAATCGTGAGGTTATTTTGGGCTCAGATTGGATGCTGAAAAATAAGGCTATGTTAGATTTTGAAGATTTGTCACTTTATTTCGTCAGCGAGGGAATAAAATGCAAAATACCCTTAAAACATGAAATAAATAATGAAGATGCAATGCACATAAATTGGTTAAGTAATGTCGACTCTAGTGAGAGGACACTTAATAGAAAAGATGATTTTGAAGATCCCAAGGAATGTTTTACAATAGCTGCTTCAGATGCACACTTAAGAGAAGAAGAAGCAAAGGGAAAAGGTCGAAAGAAATCTGAGGCTAAGAAGTGCGTGGATTCGTACTTTGAGAGTGAACACAAATCCAAGAAGAGCAAAAACAAAGTAGAAGAGAGTGGGGGTGAGCAAGAATTTTCCGTTGAAAAGATCGTTGATCGGGGGGTACCAAAGGCAAATTTAAAATATTTTCTAAGATGGAGAGGCTATTTAGAAGAAGGCAGCATGAGGGAGCTGGAGGACCATCTATACGGCACTGAATTAATTGCTGAATTCGAAAGTATCCGTAAAAAGAATCAAGTTTTTGCAAAAGCCAAGAGGTTACGACAGGAGTCCACCTCCTTCATAGATTCAGAAAAATTAAAACCAAATAGAAACAAGAAAAGAAAATCACCATCTACAGACTCTGAATTTGAAAAAAAATTCAAGTCCAAAAAGAAGATAGATGACACAGACGATTTTGACGATGAGCCAAAGCCGAAGAAAAAGAAAGAAGACACGTATTCTGCCGAAAGGACTGTCAAAAAGCAAAAGAAAGTAGACTCAGACTCCGACTGGGGATACGTAATTTTTCAGGAAGAGGAAAGACGTACTACGAGGCGCAAAGAGATTTGGTTTTTCGCTCGAGAACGCCTGCGAACAAAAGCCGAGCAACGGCAGAAAAAGTATAACGCTAAAATTAACCCCGTATGTTTTAAGGTGGGAGATCAGGTTCTTATAAAAACTCACCCACAGTCATCAGCCGAAAATCGTACAATTCGTAAATTTTTCTTGCTTTATCAAGGGCCGCTCTACATATTGCGACAAGCTGGACCAAACTCCTATGTTGTTGGAGATGAGCAAGGGAACGAAGTCTCGCGTCAGAATATTGTCAATTTGAAGCTATATAAAACATTGCCAATAATTTTTAATTAATTTTTAATGATTCGAAAATAATTATATCCTGCGTAAGAATATTGTGGAGTTTTTAAGTTATGTGAAATATTATATTCCGTTTTTCTTTTATATTAGCATTTTGTTTCTTTACTTAAATCAGCCGTCCCTGTTACACCATGTACCTTAGATTTAAGTGGGGGGTAATGTGGTGGTTCCAGAAATGCATAAAATAATAAAAGAATAAGTGAGTGACGTGAAGTGAAACGCCGCTGTATATATCGGCCTAGCGCAAGGTAGCAAGTGGCTGCCAGCAGGGTGAGGAAGAGGCATTAGAGTTTCGACCTGCAAACAGCAAGGACAAGGGGTAAAATCTCTGCTACGTAAGCCGGATTTACCACCTTTCCCATTGTTTGTCAACTGAATATTATCGTGCAATTAATAAGTGTAATATTTGTCTGTAATCTCTGTCTAGGAACCCATTATAAAAACCCTGAGATTAAGAAGTAAAGTAGTTTGGCTGAATTTTTATTGATTTTATTTCACCTTCAAACGTACCACGACACATTTATCTTGTTCCCCGCCCAGCACCCCCATTCACTCCTGGTCCTGTAACTTTCTCAGTGGCCGTTTGCAAGAAATTTTTCTTGTGGTATGTGCATTCAGAAAGGGTTCTAAGCATGTTTCTGTTTTTTTTATAAAAGTCCCCCCGTGTGCTAAGCTGCAAATTTATCCAAAAATTTTATTTTTATTTCCAAAAGGAATGTACCTGCCAAATTTTAAACGTGGCAGGTATATATCCTTATGATTATCCATTTTAGTCAACTCAATAGAACCAGTTTCTGCAAACAAACCAACAAAAAATGGTTTTTGAAAAGAAATTTGTAGTTATTTTTCAAATCTAGTACCCACGCTGCCTTTATATGGGTTTTACTATGTATTAAATATGCTGTACTAATAGTGTGAAATTCTTATAAAATTCACTGCTATACTATAACGCACTTACTGCGTCCCGCATCTTTTTGTATTTATAAATGACATTACGGTCACTCAACTATCGTTTCAAACTAAAACTTATTGAATAATTGTCCAGAAACTGTGACCTCAATTTAAAACAAAACAACTGATTTAACCAGGCAACATCTAGGTGAAATACGAGGAGGTATTGAAAAACTATTTAATCTAGAATATAAGGTGCAATAATTTTTTTAAACAAAAATTTATTCATTCAACATAATCTCCTCTAAAGCTGGGTTCCTGCACACGCGCATTACGAAACTTATTCCTATAGTTCATTTAAAATAATAATATGATATTATTTAAAATGAACCAATGGAAATAAAATTCGCAATTCGCGCCTTTATGAACCTAGCTTAAGAATTACACATTTACGAGAACCTTCATAAAGTAATTCTAACCCATTAAAAAAATTCTTTATCTTGGTCTCAATTAACATACTACCGGATATACCTGCTAGTACAAACATCTGTCATGTCGACCGTGGCCGAGTGGGCTAAGCCCTGCACATCAGATAATCGGGTCCTATATGACAAGTTCTAATCCTAGTTAGTGACTACACTTTTATCAATTTTCTTTTACTCTCATTTCACTCTATCGTTATCTGATCAGATTGTCGTTATACCGATGAATTTTTAGCGAGTTTTTGGATAAAAAATAATTTAATAAAGAGGAGATGATAACTTTTAAGGCTTAATTCAATTTGAATCGGATATCCGGTTGTTTGTTCTTGCCCTAACTTCTTTAAACCGTTAATACAGTCGTAGACTTTTCCCGTGGCTTCACAAGTGCTTGTTTTAGTGAATTTTCTGGAGAGAAAAAAGTCACTAATGAGGAGATCCCGACTTTTGAATTTAGAAGAATGTCTTCCAATGAGCGCGAACTAGGCCCCCTAGAACCCATATCCTGGGTCAGTTTCAATTTATATATATAACTCAAAAAATAATTTGCTGCTATTGATCAAATTTGCTGAGTACTTTCCTTTTGTAAGTGGCTTGGATAAGTTCGTAAGCCTGGAAAATTGGCTCAGTTTTTCACGGAAAGTTTTGTGTTATCTTTCAGGAAAATGTTTATATCTTCGGAAATAACAAACTAATGGCAACCAGATTTGATACGCATGTTTATATTATACAGGGTGAACCATTTACCAAAATTTAGGTCTGTAACTTTAAAAGCAAAAAAGTTATAGGCATTAAAAAATGGGGGGGGGGGGTCGCACTCCAAAATCATTGTGCCTTGAACTAGTCTGCACAGCGATTGGTAGGGTGAAGTTGTATAATGCTCTGTCTCCGGTCTAGACTGACCGTAGATCAGTTGTCTTCTGCGATCCAGAGCTTTACACTCGCACAAGATGTGCTGGGCTGATTCCTCCCCCTCGCCTCAGAGTCTGCATGCGAGGTCCCCCTCGAACCGCCCCATTTTATGCAGGTGTTTCTTGACGACCATGTGGCCCGTCAAGAGACCTGTTGTGTTTCTGAGCTGCCCTCTGCTAAGATTTAGCAGCTTCACAGATCTCTTTCCACTGGGTTCGTCAATTATTGATTTCCCATGTCTGAGCCCTGGACAGTCTGCCCAGTACACAATATGTTGGTTTCTGACCCAGGACTTAATGGCTCCCCTGGCAGTGCTCTTTGTCAGAGCCGATTCTGGTCCCATAAATGGCTCTACTGACCCTCTCTTCGCGAGACTGTCTGCTTCTTCATTGCCTTTGACCCGCGAGTGACCCGGCACCCAGATGAGGGCGACCTCATTCTGCCCAGCCAGGTCGCTCGTCTCGTCTCGGCACTCACTCACTCACCAGCCAGGAATTGCTCAAAACTCTGTTTTACGCAAGGCTGTAGCGCAGGAGGTGACTCGTATATTTACTATTACAGTTCTTTATAATTAGTAAAACAACTTTACGACAATTTTTTAAAATAGGTACACCTCATATATTGAAATCAGAAAACATCCACTTCCACAAATTATTTTCCTGGCGTTTTTATAGTGAAAAAGTAATGTGCTTGTCGTGTAGTTGTGTTGAATTCGTTTCTACCACTTAGTTCATAAGAATGCGCTTAATACACGTGTAAAAAGATCCATCGGCCCGACCAAAGCGCCGGGCTGTTATATTTGAGCATAATCTAAGCGTTTTTTTTTCTGGTAAAATTAACACTTTCGTTTGGTTTCAGTTTGAACAAGATGCGTATAATGGAAGACGTCAAAGAAGGATGTGATGTACAGCCATCGTCGCCGGGTCACGCGGAACAGCGTGTGGATCTTCAAGAAGCTCCACAAGATGTGCATCATCAGGAGAACGGTCATCAACAAGAAGAGGTCGCTGAAGTCGTTGCTGCAGCTGAAGAAACCTCTAAAGACCAACCTGAAGTAAAACTTGAACACCAAACAGGAGATGATGATACTCTTATGGGTGCTGACACAGAACAAGATGCCAAATCTGACAAGAATTGTGATTCAAACCATGTCAGCGAAGATATATACAGTAACGCTAGCTCACCTGAAAATCCCTCCTCAACGAAAAGAAAAATGGAAAGTGAAGAAATGCCATCTAAAAAGCTGCGTTTGGATCTACATGAAAACTTCTTGTCAAGAGACAGGATTCTAAATGAATTCATGGAAATTGCTGAATGTGGCAGCCTTGATCAGATTCAGATGCAGTCTGAAACAATACTTTCAGAAATAAAAATGTTGAATGAGGTAGCAAAAGAAAAGGAGCGTGAATGGAATAACATACTACACCTTAAGAAGCTAAAAGAAGAACTACTTTTGAGAGTGCAAAGACGTAAACAAGTATTATTAATGAACGATAAAAGTATCAATGATATCCTTTGGGATGGTCAAAATGAAAACACGAAAAATAACTTTACCCAGAGCATTCTCAAAACAAATTTGACAAATCCTCAAAAGTCTACATTGAAAATTCCGAATGTAGACAAGAACCAAACCAAATTTAGAACGATTTTGCCGCGGCCTCCACAAAGGGCAAGCTTGGACATGAATGGATCACTGGATTATCGGTCAGGAAATAGACAAAGACCAATTTTGGACGTCCAGTCCATCATCGCGGATTACAGACAAAGAAATCCAGAGGCAGTGCCAAGGAGAGGAAGAAGGATCAGAAATCATAATTTTATTGACACCACATGCAAATCTAGCAATGGAGTTATGAGTTTCTCCTCTTTAGCGTTGGGCTCTGGCGCAACTGTTAGACAGAATCTCGATCCCTCCAACGAATTTGGAATGCTTCTTAATGCAATGAATGAAGCTGTAAGTATTCTTTATTTGATAGGTGAACATTATTACATAATTTGATAATTCAGTTATACAGTGTGCTAATCAAGTTTCCATTAAAAATCATAATTATTTTAAAAAAAGAGCCTAATATTTTTTCTGGTCGTAATGGTAGGTATACCGGGTTTTATGGTTTCTGATTGCAGACACCCTCTATTGTTGCCACTGTAACAATTGCATTCTGATTTTGAACCAATTCGTTTTTCCTGACAAGTGGGAAATTTCTAAGTTATTCCAAATACAAAACAGGGCAATAAATACAATATTCTGAATTACCGGCAAGTATCCATTTTAAGTAAATTATGTAAAATATTTTAATTCAGCTTATATAAGATGATATGTCCACCTTGCCCATTTTTATAAGGTGATACCTACTTCATTAGGGAGTGTCTCAAGTCGTTCTTGTTCAATTCAAGAAACAGTTCAGATTTCTCGTTTATATGGTAATGAACCGTTTTGCCTGCCTTAAGCCTAGCGTTTTCCTCGATTATGGCAGCATTTGGTTCCTCTCCCAAGTATCAAGTTCATGTCTTACATAGCTTTTTGTTAAAGCAGAATAGGGCTCTGGACCATAGAATGGTGTGTGTGTTTTTTAAAATTCAGTTCAATAATACATCATAAAAACCCTTTAAGGGTTATGTCTGACAACATAATAAAAAAACATAAATTTAACATGTGTAATTGGGAACTAATTTTCAATAGTACATTAATGTCTGTATTTTCATAGTGTTCTCTTGTTCAGCAAGTTCTTCTTTATCTAACTTTTCCATTTGTTTGTTTTTAATATTTTCATCTTGTGTTGTTGCTGCCCTTTTTGGAGGGATATCTGCTTCATTTCCTTCAATGCGTTGAGGCCCTGGTATCTATCAAAGTTACTTTGTTGTTCGTAGCCAGTTGCTTCAAGGAATTTTTGCGGCCCCAGGTCAGATTGAACTCGGTGTTGAAATATTTGCAGAGTCTTTAGTACTACCTGACTGACTGTTCCTTGTATGCACTCCTGTACACAGAGATTTATAGCCAGCATTTCTGCTCGGGAGATGGTGGAAGTTTTTCCCTATGTACTTAGCGAGCCTAAATTTGGGTCCTCTTATTCCCAGCCTGCTCCTTACCTTAGACCCATCTGTATACCATACAGACGAGTTGTTTCTCAGCCTTGCACTGTCTCTGCCCCATGTTTACCGGTCACTTATGATCACGTCGATTGAACTATGAAGTTCAGTTTTGCTGGAATTTGGTCTGTTGATTTAGCGAGTGACTTCAGTGGAATAAATTCCAGGATTTTCCAGTGGCCAACCAACTCTCCTGGTTTAAGTTTGTCCGCTTGGAATCGTTTTGAGGCACTTGGTGCTGTTTCCCTCTTCATGTATATGTGCAGTGGAGCAAGATTATTTCAAGACAGATTAGCCTCTGCAATTTTTGAAATTTGCTTGAGGCTTTTTTTATACAGGTGGGAAAAATGCTACATGCAGACCTCATTCAACACCTTAGTGTGTGGGATATCGAGTTACCGTGAAACTCATACTCACTAAAACTACCTCCCATGGAGTACCGGACCTTAGTCCATACCTCCGTCGGAAATATTTCACACAATGCTGTTTGGGTTTGAATGTTTCCATTCTGTTTTTGCCGCGGGGGCGTTAGCGGGTAAGTATAAGCTTTGGACGCTTATGCTTATGTGGAAGGTGCTCGTCGTAGTCGGTGGCACTACGGAGAAGAGCATTTGGGTGAGAAGCGGCTTTTGAGTTGTGGATAGTTGAACTATATACTTAAGTATCGAAGGCATTTCCAGATCAGAGTGAATCTGACAAACCATGGCGCTCCGGTAACCATTCTCAGAATTTTATTCTGCATGATTTGAAGGGTCTTGATGTGTGTTGCGGCCGCGGTGGCCCATGCAGGGGATTCATAGGCCGGATTATGACTTTGTACAAGAGCAATTTATTGTTCATGGACAATTTGGAACTTCTATTTAGAAGTAGGAACAGCTTCGAGATAAACATCGAGGCTTTTCGTCGGGCGTGTTGGACATGGGGGCGCCATGTTGAGCGTTTGTCGAAGAAAACCCCGAGGTATTTGGCGGAATCATGCCAGGGAATTAGACGGTTGTCTAATGATATGTGTTCGTGAGTTATGTGTCTCCTTTTGGAAAATAGGACTGCTGAACATTTATCGGGGTTTATCGCTAGACAAGATTTCCTATACCAGCCTTGCAGCTCGTCTACGGCGTTCTGAAGTCGTTCGGTTATTATCCACGGCTGAGTGGAGCTGCTCAGGATGATAGTGTCGTCTGCGTACAGTGCGTATGTCACGTTTAGGTGCGCTGTTTGAATGTCTGTGACAAATATATTGTACAGCGGAGGGGAGATAGCAGAATCCCGCGGGATACCAGCCGTGGCTGACTACGTTCTAGATCTGGCTCCCAGATATTTGACTTGGAACTTCCTCTGTTGCAGGTATGACCTGATTAGCTGAATCAGAGGGAGAGGATAATTGAATGATAGCGGTTTGTTTAGGGGGCCCGCATCCCAAACACTATCGAAGGCTTGAGCAATATCGAGAAATATTGCACCAGTTGACTTGTTTTTATTAAATCCTTCGGTGATGTATCCCAGCAATTGTTCTCAAAAAATGCGCACCAGAACTTGCTCCCGTCCTGACTCGTCTGTTCCAGACATCTTACAATAGAGGCATATTCCCTAGTAACTGGAAAACTGCTCGAGTACAACCCGTCCCCAAGAAAGGATCCAAAGCGCTTCCTAGCAACTACAGGCCTATTTTTCTCCTTTCAGTCGTCTCTAAAGTGATGGAAAAGTATAAAAACACCCAATTACTAAAATTTCTTGAAAAACATAGTCTAATCCACGACAGGCAGTATGGATTCCGCCAGCGCAGATCAACTGCTGACCTCCTTTCCCTTGTCGCCCATTCTTGAAACAAGTCTATGGAACTACACGGTGAATCCCAGATTGTCGCTCTAGACATATCCAAAGCATTCGAACAGGTCTGGCACGCAGCGCTGCTTAAAAAACTTCCAGCCTATGGCCTACCACCAAAACATCTCTGTTGTCGTGGATGACCATTCCTCTAAACTGTATCCAATTAATGCAGGAGTTCCTCAAGGTTCAGCTTTAGCCCCTACTTTGTTTCTTCTCCACGTTAATGACCTCCTGTCTAGCACATTCAACCCAGTTCACAGTTACGCGGACGACAGCACCCTCCACTCAAATATACAATATTCTAAGCCTGTCTCTTTAGCCCAATTAGATGAGGATCGCAGACTCATGGAGGGTTCGGTCTCCGTGGATCTCCAAAAATATTAGACTGGGGAAGTAGAAATCTGGTACAATTCAACCCCACCAAATCTCAGTCTTGCTTTCTTTCTCATAAGAGATACACCAGCCCTAGACCCATCACAATGAACAACCAAGTTATTCAAAGTAATGAGTCCTTTCCACTTGTTGGCATTTCTGTGGATCGTAATCTCAATTTGCACCAACATGTCACATCAATTGCAGAAGCGGCTGCTAAGAAATTAGGTTTCCTCTTCCGAGCTCGCAAATACTTTTCACCAGCAAATCTCTATACCTTATATACTTCGCAAATAAGACCAAACCTCGAATACTGCTCCTACATCTGGCGTGCCGCTCCCGCTTCTACACTCGCTATCCTGGACTCCATTCAGAAGAGAGCTATACGTCTCATCGGTGACCCTACCCTCACCCAAAGGCCGCAATCTCTTTGCCACCGACGTGCCGTTGGTAACCTCTCTCTCTCTCTCTTATAGATATCTGCACGGACACTGCTCAGAGGAGCTTTCTTCCATAGTTCCTCCACCTGCTGCCTCCAACAGATCTACCAGGGGAACAGAGCGAATGCACCTTTTTACCAGACATAGAACATCTTGTTATGCCCGCTCTTTTGTTCCGAGGACTTCCAAGTTGTGGAATTCCTTGCCGGCACATGTTTTTCCTTCTCCTCCGAACCTCCAAACCTTCAAGTCCAGAAATAACAAGTTGCCCCTTTCCTCCTTGTTGACACCCACGGTACGAGAGTATTTAGGCTGTAAGGCCTCGTGGTGTGTTGTTGAAATATATATATAATGATTATTTTGCCACAAAATCTAAATAATTTTTTTAAACTTTTGCATTCATTGGTCGCTTTGTATTTCAAATGGGGAAGTGTGTTTTTCTCAATGACGCGAAGACCTACTATATTCTGTAGTAGTGTGTTATACATGTTGAGGGTAAATTGTAGAAGATTAAAGTCAGGGAAATAGATTTCCCTGACATGCCCACTAAAAAGTGGGAACCCTGATTAAGTTTATTTTCGGAAAATGTTTGTACTTTTTGAAACAACAAAGCTATTTTAATGAAATATGGTACACTGTTACTACTATATAGGTTATACTGCTAACTAAATGTCCTTCTTTTAAAAACAAGACATATCTGCCATTAAAAACATTTTAACGAAAATTCGCTACCATAAAGCACTTGCTGCGTCCAGCCTTTTCTAATATGTATTCCTTTATAACTGCATATTTACGACAATTTAAACAGGCGCGAGTAAGTGCATGCTTGGAAAAAATAATCTAGATGAAAAGGATGTTGAACTTTCAAATAAGGTTAAACGTTAATTTGGTACAATGGGATACATACTACAGCTGATTATGTAATTAAAATAATAAGAAAAATTGATGAATTAGTATGATATATTGTATTTCTCTGAAATATAGTGTCTTCTTAACTTCTTTCCCCCTTTTTGTAGGTACCCAGTGTTTAACTTGTCTTCTAACTGCAGTTTATTTTACTCATCAGCAAATTATTGAACATATTTGATAAACCACTACACTAATTTTGATAATTCAATTTTTATATTGTTTATATGTTATCTGTTAGCAATTTTAAGCTTAGTTTTCATGTTTTTTTATACCTTTGAATTGATAGATTATTTATATATTCTAGAACCGACAAGAAGGCTCAAAACTCTCAGGCACTGAATCAAATATTCTCTCCAGTGATGGCAACAACAGCAGTTTCAAGGACATGTTGGTACAGTTTGCAAGGTTGTCTCAAAGTGAAAGAAATGAATTGATCCAGAATGCTATGAAGCCGCCACCACCATATCCAGAAGTAACAGTCCATCCAGTTCCGCCTGCTACAACGACTACTTCAACACCCTCAAATTCCCTGTTGCATGGCATTTTAACAAAGGTAAGCTATTGCTTGATAGTGATCAATCGCGGTTAATAATGGGCAATATACTTGTTATCTGATGCTTTCGACGAACTGTGACAGCATAAAAAAATATGTTAAATAACGTGAATCTTCACAAACTCACTGTGTAGCTAATATTATTTAATCTACTGTGAAGTATTACTGTTTCAAAAATTGTAAACCTGTGAAAACATAAGCTGCACACCCCAGTAAATGTATAGATAGAGTCATGGTGAAGATTCTGCTAATCACAGTTAAACATAGAATAAATGCAAAATTAAGACTTAGATGGAAGGAGATTAGTTGAGATTTCCACCTGGCAGAGGAAATAGAGAAGCAATACTACTACAGGATTATAATAACCAACAGAGCGACTGTCCTGTTGGCACTTTGATGTTTGTTGAGACACTTTTATTATCTGTAAAATATTATTATTGATTTATTTATTCATACAACATCCAACAGCTAAAAAGCCAAATTAAGGACAGGCAGATACACAAAACGAAATAACAAATAATAATTAAACAAACTATACAAAAGAGAGATCCACATTTTTTAAAAAACATCTTTATCTCTGATATATTACATGAGAAGATATCTAGGCCGTCTTGCAGTACTGAGTCATCAGTGCACATCTGGTGAATTGTAGATGATTGCAGAAATCGTGTACGAGGTGTGGGGAGATAAATGTTCCTGGAAAACATGTAGTAGCATGAGGCACATTGAAATTAAGTTGCCAAAGCAGGTTCTTGCAGTCAAACACACAATTAACTAATTTGTATAATATTATAACGACACTGCACTGCCTGCGCATCTCCAGACTTTGCAGATTAAATCGAAGAAGTAAATTTTTCTGAGGAAAACCAATAGGAGGATATTGGCAATCATCTGGAAACCTAAGAAATTTTATAAATTTCCTTTGTGCTGATTCACACAACCGAGTGATACGAGTGTGTATTGTTCAACTGACAGCTCCTAAACATATATGCAACCCCTGCATACACCAATTCATTTAGGCGTACGTACAATAATGTACTGGCCGACTATATTTGATCCCGTGAGTGTTGAAGTTTATGCAATAGGCAATTTGCTCAACACCTTTGCATGTTGATATAGTATACCTATGATTAAGTTAAATAAACCCTTGTTTTGGATTTATAAGACCATTTTAAAGCAAACTAAATTGCCAAACTAACAGATTTTTTCTGATATTTGAAAAAAATAATGATAAAAGGTACCTAATAAGAGTTATCCATTTGCAATATAAAAAAAGTGTTGATGCAGCAAGTGCGTTTTATATATATATATATATATATATATATATATATATATATATATATATATATATATATATATATATATATATATATATATATATATATATATATATATATATATATATATATATATATATATATATATATATATATATATATATATATATATATGTGTGTGTGTGTGTGTTTGCAGCAAATATGCATTAAAAAATAATGTAGAATAGTCGGTCCTTGTTTATTATGTACATTATTTAAAAGGGATACATAGGTAACCTTTTGCCCTGTCCGGCGGCGGACAGGACTAGATACCTGCTCTTTGGCAAGATAAAGCTTGCTCCGGAAGATCTAGATCAACTTTCGCCCACGAAGATTATCGACCTCTGCAGGAGGCTGGCTTTGTTGGGCGAAATATAAACTATTACGAGTGAGCCACAATAGACCTTATGGTCGCGGTGGAGGGACCTGTATGGTCCACTCACAAACAAACTTAACCTAACCTTTTGCCCTCAATAATAAATTTAAAAAAATATATTTGCAGCAAATAAGCATTAAAAATAATATAAGAGACAGCTTTTTTCTTGTTTATTTTGTTCATTTTATTTAAAAAAAGACATAATAAATAAAGGCATTAAAAATAATGTAAAAGACAGCTTTTTTGAAAATATTTGGCAATAAAGGAAGAAAATAGAAAGTTTATTAAAATCTGGTTTTTCTTTTAATCAAGTTGTTTTAATGAAAAAATTGAATGACACTTATACCTATCAATCGATTTTTTACGACAATAACAGAACTGCCTGTCATTCTCCATACTTTCTTTGAGTGTGGACATTGTAATTCCGTCTTACAACCATTTAGATCTTCTTCAAAAACAACAATATATCCATAGTTATATTTATTTATATCAAACTCGACATATTTTTTTACACAAATAACTTTAATGGCATGACCACATATTCAATTTCCAATGATTTTTTCTTCATTGTCTATACATTTATAAAAAAAGAGAAATACTTAACCTTCTGCCCTCAAACATAAATTTTCACACAATTGTGCAACTATACATTATAAAATGTGAAAAAGTAAATGCCATCAAAGATAACATTCTTGAAAATAAGAAAATAAATGCTTAATAATATGTGGCTTCACTTTAAATCACATTTTTGTAATTAAAATATGGAATAAATCTTTATCAATCGATTTTTTTAATTAGAAAATGACCTTTTCATTGAGGTGAGTCAGGATTGAGTTTCATACATATTTACATATATAACAATTAATTACCCATCAGTGTGTTTATTTGTATCTAATAACTTAAACATCTTTTTTTTACAATGTTATATTAAAGCAAAACAAAAATCAAAATCAAACTAAACCTCAAAATATGGCTATACAATTAGCTAAGCCATTTTAAACATATAAAGAGTGTGTATTGCCCCGCATATAAACTGGCATTTTTATTGAAATTTCGCTTATATGTCATGTTTTGCAACTAAATATGAAGCAGAGATCAATATTAAGTTTTATACAACGAAAACAACGTTTCACACAGTCGGCCAGACAAATATTGAAAAAAACTGTATTCTCGCTCGAATACTCGCTCTATTGTAGTGTCAACTAAACGAACTGTCAGTCGAAAAAACTGTCGGTCCAATGATATGCCACGAGCTGTGGAAAATATATTAAAGGCAAAGAGCGTCCACCAGGTACGATCCAACTTCAACATCGACGCACACAAAATCAAGGACAACAGGTACCGCAGAACCGCAACCGCCCTTCAGTAGTTGAGTAGGCAACTAGCAGTTGAGTAGTCAAGTAGCTGTCGAGCCAGCAGTAAGTAACGGTATGCAAATGCGGAGTAGCTAAAGAACTTTCAATACTAACGTCGCGCGACCGCGATCCTTTTATATGTTATTATTCGTATTAACCCTTAAAGAATGCAATATTAATTTCTACTGTACATTTTAATTGATAATAAAGTATTAAGTTTATCTCACTTCTTTTAACGCTCCAAAACGAAATATAGTAATCTTTATATGGTGCCGAGATTATTTACACGAGCCATACTCCAGTCGGGACCTAACCAGACAACAAAAGAGAAGAGAAAGGGTGTCAGCCAGGGAGAAATTTGTACTGTTTCTTATTAGAAACCCAAGAGTTTTGTAAGCAGAACTACCAGCCTGTTGATAGTGTGGTTTGAGAGATATAGAAAACCATCAAAAACAATTCGTAGGTCCCTAACTGAGGCGACTAGCTGCAAGCTCTCTTAAATTGTAGCTAAAAGTAATTGGGTGCTTATTTCGGGAAAAGGACTTTACATAAAACTAAGAAACATTCACAGAAAGGTTACTCTGCTACACTACTACACAATTCATCAAGGACCTCGAGACACTTCTGGAGCTACAAACAGTAATCAACACTCGAAATATTTGCAAAAATCTTAATGGCATCTGCATACATTGATAAAGGAACATGTTTAACAGGGTCGATAAATATATTGAACAGTAGTGGACCCATTATGGAACCCTGTTCTCCTTGAGAAGAAATTAGATTTTATCAGCCTCAGCGGTTCGGGGGTGAGAAAGTGTGGCTGTACACTAAGTCCCGGATCCAATTCCCAGTGGAAACGACAAAATATTTTTCAGTACATATATCAACAGAGATGGCATCATGCTTGAGTTGAATGTCTGCTAGTTCAGCCTTTCTTGGGAGGTGTTAAGCCATAGGTCTCATGTACCATACGATGTTGAACTAGTTAAGATTCCTACCCTGCTTACACAAAGGAAGGCATTTGGAAATTTTTTTAGAATTGTAAGGGGAAACTGATGCACAATAGGCCAAGGGCTGCAGTGCTATTGGGGTGGCAAAGCTGCGGACAAGCCCTGAGGGAGGAAAAAAAGAAAGGTGAAACTGCTCCCTGGCGTCAGTGATTGGCAGTCAAAAAAATAGACAGACATTTTAAAATCATGTTGTTCCATAATATTCTAGTCTGCCATTACAAAATTTAAACATCTGAATTTTATAAATGACGAGTTGTTAGTTAACTGATTTGACCATATTTACGTGTTATTAACGATCGTTTTTCTTATTTTTCAGAGTCCCAGTAAATCCAATAGTAAACCTTCATTCAGTCCTACATTAGCTCGTCTTTTGACAGCCCCTGAAAGATCTGTTGCTTCACATGTGACTTCCACACCAATTTCTAGTACTGGTGCAGTAAACTCATCGAATGTATCTATTTCTGAAATTTTGGCAACAAGTAAGGTAAGTAATAGTAACGAAAATATATGACATATATAAGGTAAATGTACCTATCATTAGCATCTCAGGGGGTTGCTTAAACTTCGGGTATCTGTAGAAAAGAGAAATCAGGAGAAATGTGCCATAAAATTATGTCAATTGGTTGTATTATTATGCATTTTTTTGTTGTCAGTAGTAAATTCAGGTAATTTATACATGCAAAAAGAGAGGATATAATGGTATAAAATATACCAAAAGAACTGAACATACCTATTATCAGCATCTATAAGTGATATGACTATGAATTATCAGCACTAATGAGTACTAAACATCTGCAGGCGAAGCGATTCTCGAACAAAGAGAAATAATATATTTATCATACCTTCAAACACTGAGATTACTGAATAGAAATCAAAGCTTAAATCATTTGAAAAATGTAAAGGATTCTGTTCTGATATTCTGAAATGGAATCCACTAAAAAAGGTGTCTTCTATTTTTAATTGTTAGCTCAAGAATTTTTTTGAGGGCATCTTCTTTTCCCATCGAAAATATCGAGCCTCTTTTGCTAAAACCATATTATCTGTTTATTTTCCTATGAGCATCTCCTAATTTACGACAACCATCTTGATCTTTGATGGTCATTATTCTCCCTGGATAGTATGGATCATTTATATCGATATCACAAGATCATTCAGTTCGTAATCCTTACCATCTATCACCTGATCAACCTGGTGATTAAAAGTCTTGTTATTTTCCCCTTGTTTTTTTTTAATTTTATTTGCGAGATCAATCGGTTTATCCTGTTCTTCTTCTTGTTTCTGTTCTTTCTTTTCTCTTCTCCTCTTCTTTTGTTGTTTTGCTTTGAAATATTCTTGCCATTGGGCAATTGTTGCAACAATTGAAACCTTTTCTCTCAGTTTTTTTTGGGTTAACAGCTTTTGACTCTTGCCAAAACAAAACATTTTTTAATGGAGTGGGATAAAACAGATAAAACAGACAAAACTTGGTTTAGTCTGACCGATTTTCTTTTTCTGAAACGTGGGTGAGGGATATTTGTGGAATATGTGGAATTCTTGAGGTATCACTAATATTTTTTAAAGCCTTACTGGATTGATATAAAAGATGAATATCTAAGTGGGGTTCCTCATTATTCAGTTGTTTGTTACAAGCCTATTTTAAGGAAAATTATGAAGCAAACAATGTACATTGTAGACCTAATCTAACTCAAGAGCTTGATTAATCTCCATCCAAGTCAACGACTTCATCAGAGACTTCAAAGACTATGGTCATATAATATTCCTCTACATTTTTTTTCAACAACACACCACGAGTGCTCAGCCTAAATACTATCATACTGTGGGTGTGGACAAGAAGGAAAGAGGAAACTTGTTAATTCTGGACTTGAAGGTTTGGAGGTTCGGAGGAGAAGGAAAAACATGTGCCGGCAAGGAATTCTATGGCTTGGAAGTCCTCGGGACAAAAGAGCGAGCATAACAAGATGTTCTGTGTCTGGTGACCTGGACAGTAAAAGGTTGCATTCGCTCTGTTCCCCTGGTAGATCTGTTGCGATGGCAGCCTTTGGGTGAGGGTAGGGTCACCGAAATGTATAGCTGTCTTCTGAATGGTGTCCAGGATAGCGAGTGTAGAAGCGGCAGCGGCACCCCAGATGTGGAAGCAGTATTCGAGGTTTGGCCTTATTTGTGAAGTATATAAGATTATAGAGATTAACTGGTAAAAATTATTTGCGAGCCTGGAAGAGGAAACCTAATTTCTTAGCAGCCGCTTCTGCAATTGATGTGACATGTTGTTGCCAATTGAGATTTCGGTCCACAGAAATGACAACAAGTGAAAAGGACTCATTACTTTGAACAACTTGGTTGTTCAATGTGATGGGTCTAGGGCTGGTGTATCTCTTATGAGATAGAAAGCAAGACAGATTTGGTGGAGTTGAATTGTACAAGATTTCTACTTCCCCAGTTTAATATATTTTGGAGATCCACAGAGACAGAACCCTCCATGAGTCTGCGATCCTCATCTAATTGAGCTAAAGAGACAGGCTTAGAATATTGTATATTTGAGTGGATGATGCTGTCATCCGCGTAACTGTGAACTGGGTTGGATGTGCTAGAGAGGAGGTCATTGATGTGGAGAAGAAACAAAGTAGGGGCTAAAGCTGAACCTTGAGGGACTCCTGCATTAATTGGGTACAGTTAGAGGAATGGCCATCCATGACAACAGAAATGCTCTGGTTGGAGAGGAAATTTGCTGTCCAGGTACAGAGTTTTGGTGGTAAGCCATAGGCCGGAATTTTATTAAGCAGCGCT
This sequence comes from Tillus elongatus, assembly GCA_964006375.1. Taxonomy (NCBI): domain Eukaryota; kingdom Metazoa; phylum Arthropoda; class Insecta; order Coleoptera; family Cleridae; genus Tillus; species Tillus elongatus. Next base: position 26,871,398 of record OZ023263.1, on the reverse strand, counting down.
GCACGCCAGACCTGGTCAAATGCTTTGGATATGTCTAGAGCGACAATCTGGGATTACTGTGTAGTTCCATAGACTTGTTCCAAGAATTGGTGACAAAGGAAAGGAGGTCGGCAGTTGATCTGCGCTGACGGAATTCATACTACGTGTCGTGGATTAGACTGTGTTTTTCAAGAAATTTTACATTTAACATCGCTTCAGGGGGGTAGGGGATAAATGAGGGGTGATTTGGTGAATACAAATCTCTTATGATGAAATTACGACTAGTTTTAAAAACACTGTTTATCATCACATTTTAATACACATTTATGCTTACTTTATTTTATACTTTTGTGTATTGCTGAAGAATTACTATGTAAGCAACTGTTCATTTATTACAGGCTAGAAATGAAATTACCATAACCCCAGTTAGTAGCCAGTATGAATCGTCAGTAAAGGCAAAATCTCATATGGTAAGTATTAACTAATCTTATTCCTTATACTTATGTTATAATGTAAAAGTATTGTATTCCAACATTTTAGTTGCACAAAATAGATACTCCACTGACAATTACCACCCAAAAAATGGCTGTGTTTACCAAGTACCAACAGTTGAATCGTTGAGTCAACATGCCACAGAGTTTCAGCTCGAATCAACTGATTTCTCTAAGCTGAATTAACGTTTGCTACCTAACTTAACATAGTGCTGGGTCATGCGTAGTAAAGTAGCTACACACCATTCTGAATTTGTCTATCTTTGCGGGTATTCTATGTGATTCTCAATTCATAGACAGTTGTTTGAGGCATTCTAAGATATATATTTTTTTATATTTTAACAACACACCACGAGGGCTTACAGCCTAAATACTATCGTAACGTGGGTGTCAACAAGGAGGAAAGAGGCAACTTATCAATTCTGGACTTGAAGGTTTGGTGGTTCGGAGGAGAAGGAAAAACATGTGCCGGCAAGGAATTCCACAACTTAGAAGTCCTCGGCACAAAAGAGCGGGCATAACAAGATGTTCTATGTCTGGTGACCTGGGCAGTTAAAGGGTGCATTTGCTCTGTTCCCCTGGCAGCAGGTGGAAGAACCATGAAAGAAAGCTCCTCTGAGCAGTGCCCGTGCAGATATCTATAAAAGAGAGAGGGGTCACCAACGGCATGTCGGTGGGCAAGGGATGGCAGCCTTTGGGTGAGGGTAGGGTCACCGATAAGACGTACAGCTCTCTTCTTAATGGAGTCCAGGATAGCGAGTGTAGAAGCGGCAGCGGCACCCCAGATGTGGGAGCAGTATTCGAGGTTTGGCCTTATTTGTGAAGTATATAAGGTATAGAGATTAGCTGGTGAAAAATATTTGCGAGCCTGGAAGAGGAAACCCAATTTCTTAGCAGCCGCTTCTGCAATTGATGTGACATGTTGGTGCCAATTGAGATTTCGATCCACAGAAATGCCAACAAGTGAATATGACACATTACTTTGAATAATTTGGTTGTTCATTGTGATGGGTCTAGGGCTGGTGTATCTCTTATGAGATAGAAAGCAAGACTGAGATTTGGTGGAGTTGAATTGTACAAGCTTTCTACTTCCCCAGTCTAATATTTTTTGGAGATCCACAGAGACAGAACCCTCCATGAGTCTGCGATCCTCATCTAATTGGGCTAAAGAGACAGGCTTAGAATATTGTATATTGGAGTGGAGGGTGCTGTCGTCCGCATAACCATGACCTGGGTTGGATGTGCTAGAGAGGAGGTCATTGATGTGGAGAAGAAACCAAGTAGGGGCTAAAGCTGAACCTTGAGGGACTCTTGCATTAATTTGATACAGTTTAGAGGAATGGCCATCCACGACAACAGAAATGCTCCGACTGGAGAGGAAATTTGCTGTCCAGGTACAGAGTTTTGGTGGTAGGCCATTGGCTGGAGGTTTATTAAGCAACGCTGCGTGCCAGACCTGGTCGAATGCTTTGGATTTGTCTAGAGCAACAATCTGAGATTCACTGTGTAGTTCCATAGGCTTGTTCCAAGAATGGGTGATAAAGGAAAGGAGGTCGGCAGTTGATCTGCGCTGACGGAATCCATACTGCCTGTCGTAGATTAGACTGGGTTTTTCAAGAAATCTTAGTAATTCGGTGTTTATATACTTTTCCATCACTTTAGAGACGACTGAAAGGAGAGAAATATGCCTGTAGTTGCTACTTGAATCCTTTCTTGGGGACGGGTTGTACTTATGTTGTTTTTTTTTGTTTTTTTTTGTTCCCTCAGGGCTCGTCTGCGGCCTTGCCGCCCCGATAGCACCGCAACCCTTGGTTGATTGTGCATACCCTTAGTCTTACTCCACCCATTCCAAGATCACTGTGCCTTGAACTAGTCTGCACAGCGATTGGTAGGGTGAAGTTTTATATTGCTCTCTCTCCGGTCTAGTGTACTTATGTTACATCATTATTAATTAATATTGTTGTGATGTTCTACATAAGTAAGATGCCTTTAAAATATATTTTTATAAATGGAGTATTTATTACTGGTTATAAGATTGTTGCGATTTTTTGTCACCACTATGATGGGAAAAGGATAGTTGTATTCATAGCAAATTTAGTGGTACCATTTGGTTTCTAACCTAAAAAGCTACACGGGTTGCTTAGGTGATTTTTAACTGATTATCTCGCCAACACCATTAAATGCATAAAATATATTCTTTGCCCATTCATTCTTGTGCTGATTCTTTTGATTCTGCCCTAGTTTTATTCTTTTCTTGTAGCATGAAATCTGTCATACCAAAATCCTTTTTGGCTTTCCCGTTAAAGCTTGTCAGATTTTGTTTTATACTCTTATTCAGTTTCTAGGCACTAGATGGCAAAGGCTACTAACTATAGTATAGTAAATGATATTGCATTAAAGCATAATCAAAAGTCTGGACGCAGCAAGTGCATTATAAAAGTGATAATAATAATATAATAATAACAGTTTATTGGGCAATAATTACAATAAATCAGACTACAAATAATGTGCAGTTAATAAAACAATCAAGAATCCAATAAACAAATCCTCCCACAAAAGTATTTTTATACTTGTGCGTGGGTTGACAGTACATGAACATTACTAGACTGCAAACTAAACATTGCTACATCATATCACAATCTATACATACACATGCATACACTGAGGTACACCTCCATCCATACACACCCACATGCACGCACACACACACATCCACACAATCCCAAACACTCGCACACACACATCTGTGCATACCTACCCATACTTTACTGACCTCTTATATATCCTCACAGGCGCATGACCACATGTACACCTATCTGCGCTTACACACCTGCACCCCCTCATCGCATATACGCACACGCGCTCACACACACACACTCACACACACACACACACGCACACACCTCTTTTCACCCACTGAGAAATGCTGTCTGTGTACCGAGACACTACCCAAGCAAGTGAAACAGCAAACATTCTCCAACAAATGCAGTGGCAGGCCATTGACATTGGTCACTCTGTGTTGTACCAGTTTTTGAAGTCCACCATTTGATGTGCTCTCAATCTGGGCATTTCTCCAATCCAACTCGCCACTCCCTTTGCAAACAAAGCCCTTGACATATTTGTCCGCTTCAAGTGCCTGGGCACCTCGTTAAATATCCTGGGACCTAGATAAACAAAACTGCGCTGGCCTATTGTCTTTGCACATTTGGGTACATATGCGCCTTCATCTCTACTTCTCGTCGCGTATTCGTGGTTTATGGGAGGCAGCAAATAAGAACATTTTGAGCAAAACACCAGCAACCACTTCACAAAGAGTTGCCGACAATCAAAAATCCCAGACTCTTTAAAAAGAAGATCTGTAGGATAGGTTATTTCCCTGTTAAAGATTACCTTTATCAGCCACTTCTGAACTATCTCTAGCTGCGTGTAATAATTTTTCGTAACTCCACCCCAGGCTATTATTCCGTATGCTAACAGGGGCTGAACTAATGCATCATACATAACTAACAATTGTCGCCTGCTAACCAAATCTCTGAAAAATTTAAATGTTGGTATCAGCGATCTGAGTTTTTTCTTCAGCGTTTCTGTATGTCTGTTCCACCTCAAACCAGAGTCTATCTCTATTCCTAAGTATTTCACCGAATTTGTCGCTTTTATTTCTATAACCTGGTCTTGTGTTTCCACCACTATCCCATTATAATTTGGTCCGTATCTTTCAAAGTGCCTGAAAAACATAATACTGGTTTTCTCAAAATTTATTGTCAATTTCTTTTCATCACAATAATACATTATTTCCTTAAAATCTTCCTGTATTACATCCTTCAAACTAAGCCAAGTTTCCCCGGAATATACGAGTGCCGTGTCATCTGCGTAGCTAATGATTTTCCCCCTCGTTTCTATATCAAACAGATCGCTCATGTATAAGTTGAAAAGAATGGGACCCAATACCGTTCCCTGCGGAACACCATACCTAACCTCCCTAGGCTGACTCAAGACCTCGCCTACAGCCACACTCTGCAGTCTTCCAGTTAGGTAGCTTTTTAACAAAGTATGAACTGGTCCCCTGAAACCCAATCTCCACATTGTATCCAGTAATTCATCATGACATACAGTATCAAATGCCTTGGTCAGATCCACAAACACACTCGCCACTGGAACTCCCAAATCCATTTTACCATATATGTGTCCAATCAAATCGGCAATGGCGTCCTGTGTTGACTTATTTTCTCTAAACCCATACTGCTTTTCCGAAAGTAGATGATATTTTTCTGCAAAGGCTGCGATTCTGATTTTCAATATTTTCTCAAATATTTTAGCAAAGCTTGACATAAGCGAGATTGGCCGATAATTACATAGTTTTGACCTGTCGCCGGCCTTATGCATGGGTTTAATTATACTTCTCTTTAATGCTGTTGGAAAGAAACCCTGCTCCATGCAAGCGTTTAGTAGGTAGGTTAATGGATGCACTATACTCTTTCCGATTTGTCGCAGCATGCGCGCCTGTATCCCATCTGACCCAGGTGCCTTACGTACCTTTAATTTTGAGATTATTTTCTCTACTTCGTCCTCTGAAGTCAGCTCTAGATACATTGTAGAGCTATTTTGTCTCCGCCGAAGAGATCTCCGATTTCTTATAGTGATATCGTTTGCTAACCTCTCACCCACAGATGTAAAATAGGCACAAAAAGCTTCCGAGACATCCGCATCTCCCGTTGCCAAATTACCATCTTCTGTTTCCATCTCTGTCACTTCAAATCTGGGTTCCCTTTTCCCCTTTATGTCATTTATGCACTTCCACATATGAATTGAGCCGCTGCTGCCGTCCTGTATTTTGCTACGGTAGTAGTCGTTCTTTGCTCTGTTTATGACTGAATTTAGTTTATTTCTAAATCTCTTATACGTTTCAGCCTTTGCCTGATTGCTGGGTTCAGCCACGCTATCCCTATGTAACCGATTTTTTGCATGTATCGAATTTATTATGCCATTCGTAATCCACGGATTTCTCTTCCGTTTTGAATGTGGGACCTTCACAACTCTAGTATTCTTTTTCCTGTAATATTCTATTTGCCCTATAAAGGAGGCAAAAGCAGCGTCTATGTTACTTTTCCCATATACTGATATCCAGGATTCCTGCTCCAAATCACTATTCAGTCCTAGGTAATCTGTGTATGTTCTGGAATCAATCGCAATTTTATGGTTTCCGGGCGACCCGTCCAGTAAATCGACCTTCACCAACACTGGAAAATGATCTGTAATATCGTACTGTAATATCAACGATGCTAGTGGGACATAGCGGAGAGAAGAAGAAACAAAAATATGATCTATGCAGGTCTTACTATTCTCCTCTATTCTAGTATAGTCATTTATAGCAGATCTATATCCAAATTCACTCAATATGTTCAGATACTCATCAACACACTCATTATCCTGTTGAAGAATGTTCAAGTTTATATCACCCACTATGAATTCGAGGTCCTTTTTACCCCTCTGGCTCGCCAGAAAGTTGTACAGATTGGCATTAAAAGTTCGAACACACGTTGATGGCGATCTGTACGCAGCCACAACTTGAATGCCTCTATCTCCATATTTTATCCTCAATTTCAAGATCTTCGTTACTCCCAAGTCAACAATCTGATGATCAGCCTGCAAATTATCCCTCACATACACCACCACACCATCATTCCTATTCAAGTCTCCACCATTGTAATAAACGTTATACGAAGGCATCTTGAACAGGGTCACATCATCAATCCTGAAGGTTTCTGTTAGAACCACCACATCAAAATCATACTCAAGTGCTGCCAACAAAACTTCCAATTCATCTTTATTCTTTGCAATACTTCTAATATTGACATGAATCACAGAGAACTCCTTCCCTCCGTTCAGTTGATTAAAATACTTCTTTGCATCATTTATGTGCTGCACCACTACTGTCTTAACATCTTCCACCCGAAAATCCCTGACGTAACTATCCATATCAATCAATGGTTTCAAATGATGAGTACCAGTTAAATTAGACTCCAAAATCCCAGCAAACAAAAACAAAATCAACCCTGCGAAAAGCCAGATACATCCATACTCTCACTCACACTCACCCTGGCACCTCTATGCACACCAATCAGGCTCACCGTGCGTATATAGATACACCCAACAAAAACGACCAAAACACACCACAACAAACAAAAAAACAAACAATTATATAAAAATACCTGCGCAAACAAAAGCAGCAGGATAACTATAAAGATAAAGGTAAAAACGACGTTATAGTACAGTTTCAAAATAAAAATAAACATACAAATACATCTATCGCCAATAACCGACGCAAGTCTATATAATATCTATCACTTAATAAAAGAGCGTAATGCAAAATTTTATTTCTACTATACACACCAAACACCAACTGTGTAAAACAACAGTCAACTGTTATGACAGTTTACAAAATGTCGGTCAGTATACAATAAGTCAGAAACTCAAACGAGCAATTTGTTGTATGAAAAAATCAATACACAGTTCAAAAAGCACAAAAAGTCTCCTACCTTTTAAGATTCTTGTCAACAGAGGAACCCTGAGATAGAGTACGCACACCGGTTTTGGAGGTGGCTCTAGTAATTACTTTCTTACTCGTAACGGGTGTTTTGTTCCGTGATGAACCTCCGGGCACTTCTATGGTTCGTTTTGTGGCCACTGGTGTTGGCGGCGCGCTACTTGATTGGGTCTGTTCCAGTGCTGACTCCTCTCCTCTTTCTACATCTTCAAGGTCACCAGGTTTGTATATACTATCGTTAACGTAAAGAATACCTCGCTTTATATAGGCTTTGTGCCCTTTCGATTTTGCCAAACGTAGATGGCTCCTCAGGATGTATTGTTCCCTCTGCTGTCTCAGTGTTAAATCGTCGTTTATATACACCCTTGAATTTTTCAGTTTCCTGGTGTTAGCGAATACTAGCTTTTTATAATACGACGATGTAAACTCAACTATTATGGGTTTATCCTTTCCATCTTTCCTGCCAACAATGTGTACCCCATCGACTGCTTGCAAGCCCAACTGGATGTCGAGTTGATTTTCTATTTTCTTAACAATAAACTCTCTTATATCTTTCCCGTCATATTCAACATGATTTACTCCACTCACAACAATATTCTTTCGCTTGTTTTGGCGTTCGAGTAATTCTATTCTATTTCCCAGCAATTCATTCTCTCTTTCTAGCTGTTTCAGTTTCTTGTCGGAAGCTTCCAATTTTTCCAAAAGATTATTTTCTAAAATATCCAGTCTTTTACCGAGGCTCTCTAGCAGTTCCCTATTTGATATTTCCCCATTATTCAATTCAGGCATTCTATATACCCTCTGTTTATTTAATTCTCAGTTAAAACTCACTATCCTCTTATCTGCCTCCAGTAATCTCTTTACAAGATAATAACAGTCGATTATTTTGTCAACACAAAATATCATTCCTTCTTCACCATCAAACTATTTCTTTAGAGGAAATGGAAACCACGTAACACTATCTCTAGGTAACAGGCAAATTTTCAATCTTTCTGTCGGTATAAACCTCACCAAATAATTCGTCTCATTAACCTGTGAACTGTACAATTTATCAGGGAGAAATACTCACACACTTTTACTTTCACGATTCAATTTAATTGATTTTTCATTAAAATGTTTCTAATAGCAAATATGTGTCTCTAATGCAAGCAGGCATCAATCTGGTTACCGGTATAACCTATATAGTAAAAACAATGTACCATATTTTATCAAAATAACTTATTGTTTGAAAATGTACAAAAAATTTCCGAAAATAAACTTGAAATATTTCCGAGCAAACTGGTTTACTAGCCAACAAACCTTAGGTTAATAGCAAATTGGGGTATTAATATTTGAAGCATTTAATGAAAACTCACAACCAAAATGAACTTACTGCGTGTCGATTTTTTTTCTTACAAACACACACCATATTTCTTTAAAAAAAATGCAAAAACGCAATAATGTAAGGATGTTCGAAAAAAAATTTGTAGGTATCATCAACGACTAATGGGCTACACTGTGATTTTCAAGATAATTTTATAAGATGCAGCTCAAGACACCATATAATTAACGTATACAACTTTTTCTTGTAGCTTGTATAATAACAAATATATTAAGCTTTACCGTAGAAATGCATCACCCTGTATATATGTAAACAGATAAAAACTGAAACTAAACCCGGATATGGAATCTAGGGGGGCTCCTCATTGACGAATTTTTTCTACGAAAATTAGTTAAAAATTATATACTGTTAAACCATAAACTTAACTAAAACTACCGCCAAAGCAACAGAGAAAGGGTCTATTTGAAATGAAATTTCTGGAAACATGTTAGTAAAATGAAGGGCAATGATGGTTGAAGCTGAAACTTACGGGTTTGCAGAACACTCTTCTTGCGACCTTTTCTTAACATAATTCGTATTTTTTTCATGTTCTTTGCCTAAATGTTACCTACATAATCCGTATTTGTTTCATGTTCTTTGACGAAATGTTGCCTATTTTGACATTTCAAATCGCGACTTTGACGTTTTGAGGAAAACCCCAGTTTTATTCTTTAAATGTCCATAACTGTTTTGTCACAGGTACCAAATTTGGTTTCCCTTACTTTGTTATTTCCAGAGATATAATTTTTTTCCGAAAGAAAATACAAATTTTACGGGAAAACCTGGGTCAATTTTCCTGGCTAACGAACTTATCCAAGCCATTTGCAAAAGGAAGGTACTCTTTTTTAAATAATGTACAACAAGGCTGTTCTACATAATTTTTTAATGCTTATTTGCTGTAAACACACACACATATATATATATATATATATATATATATATATATATATATATATATATATATATATATATATATATATATATATATATATATATATATATATATATATATATATGCATAATAAAAATTGAAACTGATGACCCTGGGTTCTAGGGGACCTCGTTCGCGCTGATTTTAAGAAATTTTTTCAAAATTTAAAAGTTGGTACCTCATCTGTGAATTTTTTTAAACAAAATTCACTAATAAATCATAAATAACTGATGTTTGTTTTACCATTGTTATAGGAGGAGGAAGAAGCTGAAGATAGTGCAGATAGATTGGTAATAGATGAAAGTACAGAAGGAGATGGTCGAAGAGGAGATAGCAATTCTGACGCAGGAGATGAAGTGCCACAATGTCAGGGATGTAATCAGAAACCAGCTCAATTCGTGTGCGCTGGATGTGGAAATCAGTGGTACTGCAGCAGGGACTGTCAGGTGAGTTATTTTTTTACTGTATATTAAGTGTTTGAAGTTTACAATTATACATGGTTAAGGAAAGCAAACTTAGTTGGCATGGATGCCAGAATTTGGACTACTGGACGGCTTCCAGGGTAATGCTATATTCAGCCAGCAAGTCATCCCGCAGTCAAATCAATGCCAGTCGTGAAACTCTAATATTGACATAATTTAATTGACCCAATCCAAATTATCAAATTAAAATGTGTAGTAGTCAAGACACGTACTTGTGGTTCGTTATCAATTCTCGCTCAGAATCAGAATGTATCAGATCCACTCAAATGACAGTTGTACGGTTCAGAAAAGGCTAGCGTAATGTAATTGTTCTAATTACCCGTTTACATATCCTAGAAGGACCAGGGGAACAGTTCGTTGTGAGTATAGATTTGTGAATAAATACACGACGTAAAACAATAACAATATAATACTACAAAGTTACCAATTAAAATACAAGAGTAAATGGGGGTGTTGTGACCCAATAATGATACAACAAAACAGTGACTTACAATTGGATAGTTGGCGCTGGGTAAGTTATAGGTTGCCGTACCCAACACCCTGAAGCTGCCGCTGGTACCTGGGGCTTCGTCCACATAGGTAGCAACGTAAGTGACTCTTATCCAGTTGACAACGCGGACTCACAAACACGTGGTGCACTTCTTGCCACGGGTCAGTCGTTCGCTGAAAGGGTGGTTCTTCCACGCGAGGTTCACGGACCGCTAAATGGCCAAGAATAACTGGTGACTAATCATCACTGGGACTTGGTTGAAACCGATCTGGTTACGGTCTTGACTGGCCGCCGGATGATGGAAAAGTTATCAAGTCTGACCACAGCATAGTCAACTACTATGTTGCGCCTGACTAACACTCATGGTTCAGCCGGTCGGGATGACCGCACTGGACGCTGGATGACATGGAAGTGATCAAGTGTTGAGCTCTCTCGTCGCTGCTTCGCTTTATTGGTGGCTTCATTATATACTGGATATGACTGTTCTAATTACACATGACAGTTTGGATAACACAACAATTCTGATGACAGGTGACGCTTGATGACAACTGTCACAGTGATACCAATGTTGTACGCCGCTGGTGGCTGCTGTTGCGAACTGTTGCAAGAGTGCCAATGTAGTCCCTGTGCCTTTGGTTGCTGTTGGAGGCATCGAGGGAAGTTTTCTGGGTGGGAATGTACAGGGTCGGACTCAGGGAGATAGAGCGTGAGGATGAAACAATATTAGAACACAACAATGCCCATGGTGATTAAAAAATCTGTCAGAAAAGCATTAAGTAAACATTGCTGAGCTAAGATAAGTTTTATGTGGTTTTAGAATGAAATCTTATGGTTGTTAAGTTATAGGTTTGTAACTTTTGAAAGAATAAAAATCGAACTACCACTTTTGTGTTTTTTTGTTTTATAATTAAGCCTACTATCTGCACACAAAATTTGAATACGGCAATACGGGACACCTGTATATTTAATTTTATTTATTTATTTATCTTATGAAATAAAAATGTATATTTGTTTATTTTGTTGCAGGTTACAGCATGGGATGAACATTCAGAAGTATGTTCTGGTTAAGATGCTTCATCTATTCCTAGGATACACCTACTGAATAAGCTGTACAAATTATGGTTACCATTTGAAGTCTGTCATCATAAGATGCTGTATATAGAAAGAATTTGCGACATACTAGAAGCTAAGGGCGTTTGAGAAATGTACATACCCGTGAGTTTAAGTTACCGTCAAGCAACTTATTGTGGTCCTAAAGCTGTTTATGCAATTTATTACCAAAGATAACCAAAGTACGACGAAATGTGTTTCCTCCTTAACACAACTATGTCACTAATATATGTTTTTTACACATTAAAAATAATCAACCCTTGAAAAAATATGCTGAATTTCAGCCACAGCAAAAGAGCGAAATCAAATAGTGAATCAAAACAAGTATTACTAATTATTATTATTATTATTTTTGTTGTTGTCGCTAGATTTGTTGGAATTATTACAGGGATTTTAAAGCTTGATTAATGAATCATTATTGTTTTAAGTAAAAGGTGTCGCAGAATGTATTTCGTTTTCGATACTTAAAAAGAGAATACCAGAATTAGTTCAAACTTATTATAATTACTGTTAGATAAAATAGCAGTTTTTGAATTTTCATTTATGAAAAATGACCATTGGTGAATGCTTACCATCCGGTTCTTCACACGTATTTATACGGGAACGGAAATTTTCGATCACTTGCTGGAGCATCGCTCTTGGCATGCACAATAAGCCAAAGGTTGCAGTGCTATCTGGGGGGCAAAGCCACGGACGAGCCCTGAGGTAGGAAAAAAAGCGCTCTTGGCATAGCGTTGATTTCGTGCGTGTTTCTTTGTTTTAAAACACTTTAGTCGGGTGTTGATGGCTTGAAAACCTTACCTTTTAGGTAACCCCATAGGAAAAAATCAGCAGATGGTAAATCAGGACTTCCCAGTGGCCACTTGATGTCTACTTGGCGACTAATTACTCTTTTAGGAATAACTCTTATCATCTTCTATTTTTAACTAGTCTTAGTAGCCGATTTTGACATAAAATCAAAACGTTCTAGTTCCATCACTTACATTTAATTTTAAATCATTGCAACAAAGCATTCACACTTATTTCAAGATACAAATAATTATAAAATTCACAGTACATATTCAATAAAGAATTGTTCAATAGAAAAGATGGTGTAATATGGTTTATATGGTTTAAAGAAGACAGTTCTCTAAAAAATCATTTAAGAGGTTGAGGGAATGATTTGACAAGAACGAATAAAAAATGCGGCGAACGAGGAAAACGAAACAGTCATACTTTTAAGAGTGACAAGGTCGTCATTAGAGTATGAGGGAATTGGTAAGGGAAAATCATATAAGCCGATCTTCAGTACATCCAATACTACAAAGAAACAAATTTCATCCTTACCACGTTCAATTAATGCAGGAACTGATTGAGAGAGATTATGGACACTGGATGCAGTTTTGTCAATAGACTAGAGGTGTGCGAAGCTTCGAAATTTCGAACCGAACCTTCGGTTCGAAAATATGTTCCTACCAGCGATGTTGAAGTAGTTCGAAGGTCGAAATATGTAATTCTCCAAAATAGTTCGAACTTCGTTCTCAAAAATAATTCGAACTTTAACTTTACAGGCATTGAATGCAGCCAAAGGTATCGAAAATGCCACCCCATTAACTCGTTATCGGTCTCATCGAGTCGATAGCATAATTTCCGGAGATTTCACTCATGCACATTTTTGGCAGGTGATGGGACACATTGAGACACGACGGAGCCATTTAGCAAATACAGAATTGTTTTTCTTATATATCCTAGTCTTCCAACACCTTTTCGGCGATCGGTAACGTAAATTTTCAAAATTACTGAGGATAATTGCAGATTGCCTTTGGAAAACACTGGTTTCAACATGCTTGATTTCACAATGAGCCAAAACAGTTAAATAGTCACAATCAGGAGACAGTTCAAATTTTAAGTGGTTATTTTAAATCTATCATGTTCACTTTGAACCCTCTCAATCTGTTTGCTTAAACTGCCTAGCCATTACCAAACAACAACATATTTTTAATTGAGCATAAAAATGGATCTAGAAATCTAGAAAAGGTTAAAATCCTTTTTGTTTTTGTAGTTTTGATTTAACGTGGACCCATCTCCAGAACGATAGCACTGGAAGGCATTTTCACCCAATCGACCTGCAAATTTGTCGAACCCTTCCTTTTTTTTTTTTTAAGAATGGGAATCTTTTACATATCAAATATTGTATGTTACAATATTCCTAAATTTTGTATTTAAGGAAATATAATGATATATGAACACTGAAGAAATTTGGGTAGTTCAGTGTTCGATTTTGAATTTCTAAGAAGTTCGAAGTTCAACTGTCAACCTTAGACATACTATTTCAGAGGTTCGATGTTCGATTTTGAATTTCTAAGAAGTTCGAAGTTTAACTGTCAACCTTAGACATACTATTTCAGAGGTTCGAAGTTCGAAGCAACATATTTGCTTGGGTTCGTTCATAGTTCGGTTCGAACAAAACATGGGTTCGCACACCTCTACAATAGGCCCAACAAAAAATGAACAAAGACATTTTTTGGACTATGTTTTATTTGTCGATGAAACAAGTTTTCATCAAAATGGACATGCCAATCGTCATAATTTTAATTATTACCAAAAGCAGCTAAACATAAAAAAAGTACAGAACAGTGGCTTAAAAAAAGACTTAATTATGGTTTACTTCTAGTAAATTTTTATTTTTGAAAATTGAAAGAACGGCACTTCTTAAAAGAATTCAATAAAAAATAAGGGACAGCGCCTCCACCAAATTTTCCACCCTAGGGGTAGTAACCTATGAGATGACTGGAATTTGATCAGCAATTTAAAGATAATTTAAAATTAGTAATCACAAAAATAGACATACACATATATGTTTGGAGGTACGATGTGGCAAGAGCGAACTCTTCTAACGAGTTCTAAGGGGGTTTTAAGCAACTGATTAAAATTTAAAAAAAACAGCAAATCGAGGGCTTATATTTCAATGATACTGATTGAGTGATTCAAACAATTAAAAGATCTAAACAATCCAAGCAGGCAAATATTTAAATGTGTAAATGATGTGCACACAACCTGATTCTAAAAGTATTTATTAAATTAAAAAAGACATAAAATTATAAGGGCTTGACTAAGTTAAATGTCGATACTTACAATCCTATTAACATGTTTTGGGAATGACACACACACACTTCGATGGAAATGTAAAAGTAATGCGGTTAGTAGTTTTTCAGGCACTAGTAAATAACTGTTCCTACTACAATGGTTAAGGGGACTTTTATACATTCTTTTGGGGCGTTGTCTTTTGACCTTCCCATACTTCAGAGCTAGGGCGTTGTCTTTTGACCTTCCCATACTTCAGAGCTAGGGCGTTGTCTTTTGACATTCCCATACTTCAGAGCTAGGGCGTTTTCTTTTGACCTTCCCATACTTCAGAGCTAGGGCGTTGTCTTTTGACCTTCCCATACTTCAGAGCTAGGGCGTTGTCTTTTGACATTCCCATACTTCAGAGCTAGGGCGTTTTCTTTTGACCTTCCCATACTTCAGAGCTAGGGCGTTGTCTTTTGACCTTCCCATACTTCAGAGCTAGGGCGTTGTCTTTTGACATTCCAATACTTCAGAGCTAGGGCGTTTTCTTTTGACCTTCCCATACTTCAGAGCTAGGGCGTTGTCTTTTGACCTTCCCATACTTCAGAGCTAGGGCGTTGTCTTTTGACATTCCCATACTTCAGAGCTAGGGCGTTTTATTTTGACCTTCCCATACTTTAGAGCTAGGGCGTTGTCTTTTGACCTTCCCATACTTCAGAGCTAGGGCGTTGTCTTTTGACATTCCCATACTTCAGAGCTAGGGCGTTTTCTTTTGACCTTCCCATACTTCAGAGCTAGGGCGTTGTCTTTTGACCTTCCCATACTTCAGAGCTAGGGCGTTTTCTTTTGACCTTCCCACACTTCAAAGCCAACTGTGTCAACCAATAAGGTCAAGTTCATGATGACACAGACGCATCCGCCACAAAAAACGTTAATTAGTATTTACTCTGAATAACCATGAGTTCATAAAAAATCACACACCTGATAAAGGGTTCTTATATAATGTAACTTATCAACATAATATCTATGTGCCACACATCCTTTGGTCTCTATTTACTAGAGCTAAATAATCTTTTTTTTTTTTTCGGGCGAGGAATCATGTTAATACTAGAGGTGTGCGAAGCTTCGAAATTTTGAACCGAACTCAAACCGAATCTTCGGTTCGAAAATATGTTCGCACTAGCAATGTTGAAGTAGTTCGAAGTTCGAAATATGTAATTCTCCAAAATAGTTCGAAGTTCGTTGCTCAAAAATACTTCGAAATTTAACTTTACAGGCATTGAATGCTGCCAAAGGTAGCGAAGTTGCGGCCCCGTTAACTCGGTAGCGGCGATTTAAACTCGTTATCAGTCTCATTGAGTCGATATCGTAATTTTATGAGATTTCATGCATATCTTTGACACTTCGTGGGACATATTGAGAGACGACGGTGCCATTTAGCAATCACAGAATTATTTTTTTATATATCCTAGCCTCCCAGTAACAACATTATGATGGCGGTGTTCACAAGTGATCGGTACTATAAATTTTCAGAATTTATGAGGATAATTGCAGATTGACTTTGGAAAACACTGGTTACAACATGCTTTATTTCACAATGAGCGAAAACAGTTAAATATTCACAATCAGGAGACAGTTCAAATTTTAAGTGGTTATTTTATACGTCATGCTCAGTTTGGCCCATCTCAATCTATTTGATAAAACTGCCTGGTCAATACCAAACAGCAACAACATTTATAATTGAGCTTATCTATAGATCTAGAAATCGAAAAAAGTTTTTGTTTTTGTATTTTTTATTTAATGTTGACCCATTTCCACAACGATCAGCACCAGAAGACATTTTCTCCCAATCAACCTGCAAATTTGTCGAACCCTGCCTTTTTGTAAAGAGAATGGGAATCTTTTACATATCAAATATTGTATGGTACAATATTCCTAAAGTTTGTATTTGAGGAAATGATATATGAACACTGAAGAATTTTTGGTAGTTCGATGTTCGATTTTGTATTTCTAAGAAGTTCGAAGTTCAACTGTCAACCTTAGACATACTATTTCAGAGGTTCGAATTTAAAAGCAACATATTTGCTTGGGTTCGTTCATAGTTCGGTTCGAACAAAACATGGGTTCGCACACCTCTAGTTAATACCTATGCGCTCGGATTCCATCACGACAGAGAGTGTGGGACTCAAGAGTACTATAGCTGCAAGTCTCTGTCTACTCACCAAACCTCATTTCTTCACCATACCTACCGGAATCACTTACTGTAAATCTTCAGTAATTAGGCTGTCTTTACAATTTGTCTCTTTTTAATAGAGCTAGATAATCTAGAAATAGTTGCGTGCATGCATCTATTAGTCATAAAAAATATAGCCTTGTCGTTCGGAGATGCACGACACCTGCATCTGATTAAGGCTTATAACTTGGAGACTTGACTTACGTGTGGGAATGGAGAAGCTGATGAATGCACTGGAGCTTTTAGTGAAGGAATCTTAAAAAAGAAGACTGCATGATACACAGGGTGTTTTAAAATGGCGTGACAATTTATACAACCTATGTTAGGTTCTTAAATGGAAAATTAAGTGCTGTTTTTGTGAATATTAGGTCACTAAAAGATCGCTACCCTAGGTTTATAACTTACAGACTCGACTTATGTGTGGGAATGGAGGAACTTAGGAATGCACTGGAGCTTTTAGTGAAGGAATGTAAAAAAATGACTGCATGATACTGGTTGTTTTAAAGTGGCGTGACAATTTATACAACCTATGTTAGGTTCTTAAATGGAAAATTAAGTGTACTGTTTTTGCGAATATTAGGTCACTAAAAGATCGCTACCTATTATAACTTAGAGACTCGACTTATGTGTGGGAACGGAGAAACTTAGGAATGCACTGAAGCTTTTAGTGAAAGAATGTAAAAAAATGACTGCATGATACTGTGTGTTTTAAAGTAGTGTGACAATTTATACAACCTATGTTAGGTTCTTAAATGGAAAATTAAGTGTACTGTTTTTGTGAATAATCGCTGCCCTAGGTTTATAACTTACAGACTCGACTTATGTGTGGGAATTGAGAAACTTACTAGAGCTTTTAGTGAAGGAATGTAAAAAAATGTCTGCATGATACAGAGTGTTTTAAAGTGGGGTGACAATTTATACAACCTATGTTAGGTTTTTAAATGAAAAATTAAGTGTACTGTTTTTGCAAATATGAGGTAACTAAAAGATCGCTACCGTCTTTATAAAATGTAGAGGTATAACAAAATTTCTAGGTTTAATGAGGAAATCTGAAAATCAGTTTTTAACCCTTTCACTGCGCATTTAGTCTGAGAGGCTGCATGCCATGTGCACGTAATTTTCAAGTGGTGTGTATATATAGGATTGTAGCAGCTGTCGTTATTATTGAGATAAAATTAAGACTCAAAATACAGCATTATTGTTTCAAATTCAACTTTTTTTTATCTGTATAGGTAATGATATGACACGAATGAACTCTAATAAAGAGAATTGAGCATTCAATAAGTCGTTCTGGTACTTTCCAGTATTTAGGCAATGGGCCACATATTTGTGCAATAAATATCTCCGACTCGCTGGCCAAACCGTAGACATTAGACGTATCTATACGATTGTAGCAGGGAACCGCTCTGAATGTTTTTCATAGCAAATAATATATGTACGTCTGGAGCATTAAAACGGTTGGCTTATATATACACCTGGAGCAACGAAAATGTTAACGTTTATGTAACTTAAATTTTTAGAAACAACAATAATACTAATAACAATAATATATCATTTATTAAAACATGTACCGGGTGATTCTTTATAATGTCGCCCCCCTTTAACTTTGTTATTTTAAGTGTCCCAAAAAAATTGAAAGTATGGTTATGTAGGTGCTAAAAAATACTTTTTTCTACGTATAAAAAAATTTGAAAAATGATCAGTATACAGGGAAAATCAAAAAGTTCATTTTTTTCAATGGATATGATATGATATATATGAATTTATTTTTCGATTCTTCGTAAAATTCTAAGCATAATTTATATAACATACTGTATACTTTTTTTTAAATTTATTTAATATTATTGGCTGCGGCATCTCAGGCCATTAGCACATTCATTTCCCATCATTCAATATTTTTTACAAATTTTCTAGACAAAGTCAACTTGGCTTGCCCAGGTATCGAACCCGGGACCTCTCGCTTAGCAGGCTGGCACCTAGCAACCTGCGCCACGAGGGCGCCTACTGTATACTTAAAATGAATAGTTTTTGAAATATTCGCATTTGAAACGTTGTCATCAAATATTTTATTAAACAACTGTTACAAATCAAGAAATCCTAGGATACCATGCTTTTAATTGAAAACAAATAACTGACAGTGACATTCTGTCAATATTGTTGTAGTTGTATTGTTTAGTAAGTAAAAATGCCGTACTCAGACAGAGAAAGAAGAGTTATTTTAAGTTATTATATTAAAAATAATTTAAATTGTCGCGCTGCCATTAGAAATATGATGGAAGATAATCCCGGTATACATGTCACAACTCGAAAAACGTTCACATCTATATATAGGAAGTTTCAAGAAACATCAAATTTACAAAGGAGAAAAAGAACTGCTGTGAACGTAGATGAAAATGCAAAGTTGAATACTTTACTTGCTATAGAAGAGAATCCAAACAATTCGATAAGAAACATTTCAAAAACATTACGAGCAATACAAAAAAATATTCAGCGAACTTCATACAGTAAAGTCCAAAGAACGTTAAGAAAATAGAATCTAAAGCCATATAAGATTAAACCTACTACAAAGCTTACCCAAATGCAAAAAGATGATTGGGTCGCATTTTGTCAACTGAGTCTGGACAGAATAAACATAAATAACAATTTTTTGAAAACGGTTATATGGACTGACGAGTCTACTACTACTAGTGGCCTGTTTAACTGAAAAAAGACCAAAAAACAGGCAAGAGAGAATCCACATTCTTATAGGGAATTTAAGTTCCAAGGGCGACAATTCGTCAATGTGTGGTGTGGTATCCTGGGCGATCGAGTTATCGGTAATGGAGGCCGTTATTTAGATTTCTTGGAAAACGAGTTCGAAGAATATTTAGACGATTTGCCTTTAAATATATTACAAAATATAATTTTTCAACAGGATGGAGCACCCCCTCAAAACATGCGTGCTGTGCTTAATTACGTAAATGAAAGGTTTCCTGAATGGATCGGAAGAAATGCGCCAATTAAATGGCCTGCAAACAGCCCCGATTTGACACTGATGGGTGCGTTTCTTTGGGGTTATATAAAAAACCGTGTATACGACGACCAAATTGAAAACCTCGATCATCTTAAAGATTTGATACGGAATGAAATTATTAATTTAAAGGAAAATAACCCAACATCCATAACAGATTCATTAGAGAAAATGAGAAGAACCCTTATACAATATGTTGAAGAAAATCGAGAGCATTTTTATATTTAATTAGAAACTTTTTTTGTTATATTATTTATTGTTAGACTACTTGATTTGTAACACTTGCTTCGGTTTAATAAAATTTGTGATGAAAACGTTTCAAATGCGAATATTTCAAAAACTATTCATTTTAAGTATACTGTATGTTATAAAAATTATGCTTAGAATTTTACGAGGAATCGAAAAATAAATTTATATATAGGGTGATCCATTGAAAAATAATGAACTTTTTGGTTTTCCCTGTATACTGATTATTTTTCTAATTTTTTTATATGTAGAAAAGTATTTTTTAGCACCAATATAACCATACTTTCAATATTTTTGGAACACTTTAAATAACAAAGTTAAAGAGGAGTGACATTATAAAGAATCACGCTGCACATACTCAAAAAGAGATATAGATGCTGCATTTTTTATGTCTCGAGAAGGTTGTGATTTTATTGATAATTCTAACTACCCTGAGACAGTATGTCAAGCGACATTTGATTATTATGCTCAAGATGTGCTGTGTCAAGCATAGGTCAAACCAGGTGATGATTTTTCACATTTCTGTTTGATCTATAATATGTTTGATTTATCCGGAAAGATTGAAGAAACGAAGTAATAATTACAATTATTTTGTGACAATTACTTTGAATTCAAACATAGCCTTGATCATAATAATTAAAAATTACTATATGTGTAACATACTGTCTATGTTTTGGCCTAAGGAAGCAGTTTCAGAGATATTCATGATCTGAAATCAAGTATTCCTGTTTTGGGACATCTATGCACCTTTGACCAGTTTTATGAAGATTTGAGATTTACAATATGCTTGCCAAATTTTAATTTTGTTAAACTGTTCCTTGGAAACACTTATCCAGAAAGACAATATACACTTGTAGGAACAAATATCCCCATGTTTTATTATTTTACTCTCTCAAATTTAGATTGTTACTGTAGTTGTAAAGTAAAATATTTTCCTATTAAATAGTGATGTCTTGTATTTGTATCGTATTTTAATTATTGTTCTGTATTAGGATTTTAGGTATAAATCTAAAAGCAGTCTGTAAGCCAACACATAATTAATTTTATGATCCTTTTAAGAATCTTCTAATATGTTCAGATTTTGTTCTCTGTCAAATCATATACTAAAATGTCATCTGCATATTGTTAGGTTCTACGGGGTGCTGGATTTGTTGACTAACAAAACATAGCTTTTCAAACTACTATTTATTATAACCAACTATTTTCCAACACCATTAGCACATTAACTAAAATATTTCTCTCTTACTTAATGTCCATAGAACTATGTTCCACTATCCGCCTTCTATAATCGCTTCTTATACACCAACACACTACTGCTGACATGCTTAATACTCTATGATCACTTACTCTACACCACACTAATTCAATACTGAACTAACTCACTCTATGTACCGTTTGTCTATTGATACTCTCCATAGAGATTCTAGACCTTCTACACTTTTCTACACCTGTCACTTCTGGTCCCTTCTAGAAATATTATTCCAGAGTGTTCGCTGTTACCAACATACTACAACTGACCATAGAAGTTACAAAGTCCATAAACTTAATTCTCATAGACAAATGTGACACTATATTTCAAGATGTAAATCAAATATTTCTTTAGATCTTTTATAAAAGATTTGATCTTCGAACTCCTTTAACCCTTTGCTCTTGGCATTTATTTTTTTTCAAAAATGTGAAAAAAATGTTAAAGGATCGTTCCTTGGGGCTCTTAGAACAGATAAAGTAAGTCTTTTTTTTTATACTATGGTTTCGGTATGTAACCACTAGAAAACTAAAGCATGGCGAGTTTAAATTACACACTATTTTTGGTGGCTTAAAAAATCTTTATTTTAGAAATATGAAATAAATAATATGAAATTATTTTTTATGAAATAATAAAAAAGAATTATTTTTATCCGAAAGGCACAACCCAACGTTAGGTAGTGCACATCCATCTGGTTCTGTGCGGTTCTTTACTTGTACTACAATATGCAAATCTTCTGGATGTGCCGTGTTGCAGCATGTATGAAGACTCTTGAAAGCGAATTTCGTACGGCACCACAGGCTTGAAATGATTTGCCGCAGGAGAAGAGTTCTGTCGTGATTTTGCCTTCATACATGCTTCTATCAATGCTGGGGCAACTGCTATCCTAAATAATTTTAGATTTGGTACAGCAGACTGCGCCTTTTGTTTGAATAAAATAATTAGCAATACATAAATCTATAAAATACCACATTATTCTGTGCCACCATTTTTTGATTTTCGGTCTATTTCGTATATAGATTTTAGCATGTCAGCTTTATCTACATATCCCATATGTTTATTATAGTCGCTAACCATTATTGGACATGCTACAGTTTGTAAACTCCCATCTTTTTGCTTACGGGTGACAGTTGTCTCAGATGAAGGATTATGGTGGTTTCCAAGAAAAAAAAACAAGATTTCGGTCTCGCCACTTTATAAATACAAGTCCATCTTTGCTGATTCTGCAGTCAGATTGCCCTCTTGTTTCCAGTTCTTTATCACTTTTTATATTTGTGGGAAGATCCTTTCTATTTACTCTTACTGTGCCACAAGCGTAGATCAAATCTGCCAATAAAGATTTCTGTAATCTCACGGAATTAAAAAATTTGTCGAAATAGATGTGGTATCCTTTACCAACCAAATCTCGAGTGAGTTCTTAAACTACCCTATAGCCCAAATCCTTCTCAGGTAAATTATTAGTTTTTTCAACGTATATTTGAAATTGGCAAACATATCCAGAATCGTCAGCTCGTAGCCAAACTTTATACCCTCGCTTGAGGGTTTTGCTTCAAAAAGCTACGGCCCTTGAAGCGAATCATGGATTCATCAATTGATTGATTTTTTGAGGAACTATATGAGGTTTTAAAAGTTTCAGAGAATGTGTCCAGTAACGGACGAACTTTATATAACTTATGGTAACCTGGAGAGCCGTGTTGGGGCATTACTGAATTGTCGGCTAAATGTACGTTTCCCAAAAGCCAGGCAAACCTATCTCTTGTCACTTCTGAACTTATATAGGGGTCTCTTAGTTCCGGCCTTGCCGACCAGTAGTCACAATAACTCGGTAATTTTTTTATCACCATCAAGGTGTTTATACCAATGAAAGTTTTACTTTCCTTGGCGTTATTTGGTGTATATGAAGAGTCACCTCCACGTTTTTGAAGGGCATATAAGTTGGTCTGGAGTATGATCTTATCAATCAATGCTCTGGGAAAGAGATGCAAAAATACATCTACTGGCGTTTCCAAATCATATGGGTATTGGGGACCCACTTCCTCTCCAAACTCCTTGTAATTGGCATTACAATAATCTGTTGACTGCGTCCAAATGGGTTTTTTGGCTAATTCTCTGGCACTAAGCACAGACAAGGGAATGTTGTCTTCTTCCTCCCAGAAGTTATCATCAATAATGACATTTTCTTTATGAATATTTGTTATATTGTTTTCTTCAATAAGCTATTCATCTTTGAAAATTATAGGCAAGTTATTAATGTCAAACAAATTGTCCTCACTAATATCGCCTTCATCACTCTCCACATCAGATTCACAATCAGTGGGAATTTCATCTAAGAGTGTAAATAAATCTTGGGGAGCCATTTCATCCAGCTCTTTCAATGTGTACATGTTTTTCTCTTAAATAAAAAAATGTATATCTAGTTTCCTAGTGGTTCCAGTCTGTAACCATCATTATTTTTTTGTAAATATAAACATTGTGAAATAAAATACGTATGTGGAAGATACCTTAGAATCACCTATATTATATTTTTAATATTATGTTTATAAAAAACTCACCTGCCATTTCAAACCACACTAAATTTGTTATATTTTACTAATAAACTCAAAGCACATGTACACAGAACAACAATACATGAACCATTAAGCTACGTATAAGTCCAGATCAAATAAACTGAAATATGATAAGTGGGGAGCGCATATGGAGAACAGATAAATAGGTGGTTTCAAGCTGAGCCCACTGGGAATGTAGCTAAAAAATCTTGAATTTGTGGTTTCACTATCAAACCACTAGGAAATAAAGGGTTAATACTACAATGGTACGTCCACTAAGTGAAGATTGAAACCTGTGATGACCACTGATAAATACACTTGGAGAACCCAAAACACCGTAACATATTTTAAAAAAAGCCAACGATTTTCGCGTATTTTTTTAAATGTGTTTTGATGATTTTGGTTTTCCAAAGTGCACTTATTACTACAGCAATATGCAAACTAATAAGAACACAATGAATAGTTGACGCTTTTTGTAGTTGGCAGCAATGAAATCGAATTTATTGCTGCTGTCATTTGATATTTGGATACATAACTCCACTAAAACATATTGTCAGTGAGTACAAAGTTGATTATCACTACTTTTTTCTGTAATAACAAGAGAAATATTGACAACTGTAATTAGATGATTACTTTTAGTACCTTTGAAGAAAGAGAAAGAAAATTATAAATGTTACATCACCTAATGCAGTGAGCATACCTCACTGTGACACAAGCAAACATTGCGAATGAGTGTGGTTTAAGTCTGGGGAGTAGTGAATATGATTTTAAAACAAAAAATATCAATTACTGGTTTAACTGAAGTGAAACGTGTAAGAAAATGTGGGAAGAAGAGGAAAACATTTTCAAGAAATGAGTCAATGCTTGCCAGAAACAGCAAATTGAATTCCAGGAAGACCGATTTTGATCTACAAAAGGGTTTGCAAAGTGCTGGTGTCACAATTCATGATTCTACAATGTCAGAAGACTCATAGAATACTGTAGAAAAGAAACAATTAATGATGAAAAAGGATCCTATAAGCTAAAAAGAAAATAATGTAAATTGGACCGGAGAACAGCGATTGTGATATCTTAAGAATAGTGCCGCCTTGACCAAACGCTAAAACATCCCCAGGAGAACACAATTGGGGTTGTTTCTCATATAATGGCACTGGATCTCCTGTACCAATGGATTGAATGAGAGTGGCCAGGCAATTCACCTGATTCATCCGATCGAAAAGCTTTGGGTTAAAGAAAATACGATAAAAACCCTGATTCAAATATGGTTCTACAATGAACAAATTATTGAAAACACATAGCCCTGTTAAATTAAACAAATCGGTGAAAAAAATTCCTAGGGAGTTGAATTTTTTTTTAAACACTTCCTTTACTTTTGGGTAGACATATATGGGGGGTAAGCTCGAGGAAGGGAGTGAGTTTAAAGGTTACATTTTTCAGTTTTCCGCTTATATCTCGAAAATGATCACTCCTATCGTTTTATACATTCTTACCACAATTAAAGCTGACAAAATTTCCTACAAAAATAGTTTCATGCATTTTTGTCGTAGGACTAACCGTGCGCGAGCTACGAAACTCTAAAATTTGTATTATAATTATAATTAGGCCCCAATTAAGTGGCTAAGGTACAAAATAGCAGCTCATATTGAACAGTATTGACCTTATCGACAAGACATTCAGGGTGTCTTAGGAACTGTGAGATTTCGACAGTGACATGAAGGCGGTCGACCTACCTACATGCATAATATTCTTTGAATAAGCATTGCTTTTGGTTTCCGTATAACACCATATGAGAAAGCTGTGAATGCCTGCCTTTGATTTTCAATCTAATGCTTTTAACAGAGCCAGCTCCGGCGAGAAGTGAGAATAAATAATAAATAATTTTAATATATTATTATGGTATGAGTTGTAAAAGACCCGGAAGAGTATAGTATAATAAAATACAAGTATAGTATATGGATATGGAATTAAGATTTTTTTAAACAAGATATCTTAGTTCACTTAATTTTGTATGGGTAGTTTTCCTAAGATTTTCCTAAGGGCAGGCAATGCTTTTATGCTTTTATTGTATGCACGCTACTAGGCTCAACATCACACCAATTTGCTGTAGTTTTCTCCCATATATAATTTGTGTAAGCTGTATAATATATTGAGTATTCATGTGGATATATTTCTATGTATCCTTAAGGACTTTAAAAGAATGTGTTACCAACATTTGATGTCTGTCTAGCAAGTTTATTATGTTTTATATATATATATATATATATATATATATATATATATATATATATATATATATATATTGTAATTTTTGGTTTGTTTATTTCCCATTCCGTAATTGGACTTTGGTTGTCAATAAATAAATACTTTCCGTGTACATGATTTGTATATGTGGGAAAAAACTGAACATGATAGTGATGGTAGATTATTAAGTCTTAGAGACATCTTGAGAAAAGCATGAAACTTTAACTAAAAATAAATGTCAAGTTGGTTTAGAGATTGCTATGCGATTTACATTTTAAATCGTAATACATAACAATTATCTATTTAAGTACCCTAGTCATAGTTGTGTAAAACTCATTTTAAGTTATCCCCCATATTTAGTGTGTATGTTTTAGGTTTTTAAATGTTGTAAAAGTGCCATTTGTATGTAAATATTTTATACGTAATCAAGGTTATATAGCCATAATGTAATTAAATTTGTAAGATATAATTCTGTGATACCTTTGGGAGGATCAACATTACTTAATATAGAATAAAACCAGTATATTTCATACATTCAAATTGTTTTATTTGATAGTTAGTTATAGTTGTTTTTTTTTAACGTCGGCCTATTTCCGCTATGGCCAATCACCGACGCCAGGGAGCAGTTTCACCTCACTATCCTGGAAATTTTGCCGAACTCCTGCCTTTCTGTAAGGAGAGTAGGGATCTTTAACGTGTCCAACATCGCATGGACACGGGACCGACGGCGTTACACCCCTTCCGAAGGGCGGAACGTGCAGACATTCAACTTGCTCAAATACAAGGCCAAAACCTCGGTTGATGGTAATGTTACAGTTTGTACTGAAAAAGTGAAAGGAGTACCCTGAGATCGAACCCAGTACCCTTCGGTTCAGAGGCACACGTTCTTACCCCTGAATCACCGAGGTTCTGTTTTATTTGATTTAAGTTCCCTCTTATTCTTTTGCTCATTAATAAAACGAAATGAAAATTGTAAAACCTGCCTCTTCTGGTAGAGCTTATAAGATCTAAGAAGCACACGGTGATCAAAATGTCCGATATATCCGTACAATGTTTCCTGTATTAATGTAGAAATTAACAGAGCTGACGACTCAAAAATTTAATCTGTGAGAATGTTATAGAATTTTATCCCCCAATATCACGGACCTCTCTGGCACCTTTTCAGGTGGCAATCTGAGATTTTTTTAAATTTATATTTCAACAACACACCACAAGGGCTTACAGCCTAAATACTATCGTACTGTGTGTGTCGACAAGGAGAAAAGAGGCAACTTGTTAACTCTGGACATGGAGGTTCGGAGGAGAAGGAAAAACATGTGCCGGCAACGAATTCCACAACTTGGAAGTCCTCGGGACAAAAGAGCGGGTATAACAAGATGTTCTATGTCTGGTGACCTGAACAATAAAAGGGTGCATATGCTCTGTTTCCCTGGTAGACCCGTTGGGGGCAGCAGGTGAAGGAACTATGAAAGAGCAGTGCCCGTGCAGATATCTATAAAGGTCAGCAACGGCACGTCAGTGGGCAAGGGATGGCAGACTTTGGGTGAGGGTAGGGTCACCGATGAGACGTACAGCTCTTTTCTGAATGGAGTCCAGGATAACGAGTGTAGAGGCGGCAGCGGCACCCTAGATGTGGGAGAAGTGTTCAAGGTTTGACCTTATGTGTGAAGTATATAAGGTATAGAGATTAGCTGGTAAAAAGTATTTGCGAGCCCAGAAGATGAAACGTAATTTCTTGGTGCCCTTGAGATTTAGATCCACAGAAATGCCAACAAGTGAAAAGGACTCATTACTTTGAATAACTTGGTTGTTCATTGTGATGGGTCTAGGGCTGGAGATAGAAAGGAAGACTGAAATTTGGTGGGGTTAAATTGTACTTCGCCGGTCTAATATTTTTTGGAGATCCACTGAGACAGAACCCTCCATGAGTCTGCGATCCTCATCTAATTGGGCTAAAGAGACAGGCTTAGAATATTGTATATTTGAGTGGAGGGTGCTATTGTCCGCGTAACTGTGAACTGGGTTGGATGTGCTAGAGAGGAGGTCATTGATGTGAAGAAAAAACCAAGTAGGGGCTAAAGCTGAACCTTGAAGAACTCCTGCATTAATTGGATACAGTTTAGAGGAATGGCCACCCACGACAGCAGAAATGCTCCGGTTGAAGAGGAAATTTGCTGTCCAGGTACAGAGTTTTGGTGGTAGGCCATAGGCCGAAAGTTTATTAAGCAGCGCTGCGTGCCAGACCTGGTCGAATGCTTTGGATATGTCTAGAGCGACAATCTGGGATTCACCGTGTGGTTCCATAGACTTGTTCCAAGAAAGGGTGACAAAGGAAAGGAGGTCAATAGTTGATCTGCACTGACGGAATCCATACTGCCTGTTGTGGATTAGACTGTTTTTTAAGAAATTTTAGTAATTCGGTGTTTATATACTTTTCCATCACTTTAGAGACGACTGAAAGGAGAGAAATAGGCCTGTAGTTGCTAGGAAGCGCTTTGGATCCTTTCTTGGGGATGAGTTGTACTCGAGCAGTTTTCCAGTTACTATGGAATATGCCTCTATTATAAGAGGCCTGAAACAAACGAGTCAGGACAGGAAAAAGTTCTGGTGCACATTTTTTGAGAACACGTCCGAGAGTGCTCGACTACACAAGATCCTCTCCAAGGGCACTCAGACCAACATAGGCTCCCTTAGAACATCCACGGGAGGCTTTACAAGCTCGGGGGAGCAAACTACGGAAATTTTACCCCAGACACACTTCCCCGGCTGTAACATAATAAACCAATCACCTTCGGACTGGAAACACTCAGAAAGAAAGGCGCCTTATAGGCGGGCATCTAGAGTAGACTGGACAGTCGCTAAAGAGGTGGTTACTTGGAGCAAAATCAGATGGGTCATTAACAGCTTTAAGCCATACAAATCGCCGGGATTTGATTGAATAATGCCCATCATGCTCCAACAGGGGATAGATATACTGGCGCCGGCGTTTACCCTCATTATGAGGGCCAGCCTGGCTCTGGGGTACATTCCGAGGCCATGTAGACTGGCCAGGGTTGTATTCATTCCTAAACCTGGGCGTCCAACAGATCAGGCAAAGTCCCTGAGGCCAATAAGTCTCATGTCCTTCTTGCTAAAAACAGTGGAAAAACTGCTCGACCAGCACATTAGGGGCAGCATACTGGAAGCATATCCCCTACACTGCGGACAATATGCATACAGAGCACGATTCTCAACAGCACTGCACCAATTCGTATTGGTACTGGCAGCTGTCAGGGAGCGTGGAATAGAGACCTGCTGCAGGTGGATCGGTTCCATGCTCAGGGACAAGGCGGTGTTCGCCTCACTCACGGGAGGGACTGCTGGAGGTTTTCGCGGCGGGGTGTCCGCAGGGGAGCGTTCTGTCTCCCTTGCTCTGGTGCCTAATCGTGGACGGCCTGCTGGGGAGGGGGTATGAGGTACAGGGCTATGCGGACGACATTGTCATCATAGTCCGAAAAAAGGTTACACAGTCAGTGTGGGAGCGCATGCAGACAGCAGTGAAAGTGGTGGAAGGTTGGTCAAAGGCTCGGGGTGCGCCCCGAGAAGGAAACCGTGGTGTCGTTTAAGAGGAGGAAGTGCGAGAGCCACAGAACTCTCACTCTATATGGTAGGAACATTCCAATGGCCAGGGAGGTAAAATATCTTGGGGTCGTATTGGACTCTTAAGCTAACCTGGAATGGTCACGTTGAAAAAATACTGCGTAAGGCAGTCATGACCTTAGCCGTCACTAGGCGGCTATATGGAAAAACGTGGGGACTAAGACAGTATGGCCCACATAAGGGTGGTCAGACCATCGTTAACATACGCGTAAGGCAGGCACTGGTGTGGTGGCCTAAGGTGACACAATCCAGTGCCAAACAAAAACCAGGGAAGATCCAAAGGATGGCTTGCCTAGGCATCACAAGGGCCATGTCTTCAACCCCAACAGCCGCCATGGAGGTGTTGCTGGATCTGCTGGGTTCTCCAGTGTGCTTATATGTTTTTTTATAGGTTTTGAAAATTTGGACGACGTTTAAGCGATCTTTTTTTTGAAATTTCTGTCACCGATACCATATTTCCACACCTATGGACGATGTGGAAGTTAAATAATACATAAATAAAACTCTGTCCTTGTTTCAGATAATCATTTATTAAAATAATAAAAAAATATAATAAGACCCATTTATAAAAAATACAACAAAAAAGATATAATACATGACAATGTTAATTTTTAAACAAAATTAAAAGGGTTCATGGTAAAAACAATGGGTTAAAACATAACACAATAAAAAGTTAATATTTATATAATATATATACAAAGGCTACCCCTGACTAATTTTATTATCTTCTTTAAATAAATTAGCTATAAGAATATACAATGATCTGTACACTATACTCTAATGGTAATTGGTATAATATTGCACTTTTTATAACACCTCTTCAAAAGGCTTCACTTATACTACAAGATCTGATTTGATTTGTAAAATAAAAATGAAATTTATTTTTAGCATAACAGCCTAATTGTTAATAAAGATGCCTAAACAATCAAAATATATTTACATGGTATACAAACTACATAACAACCTGATTTAAAATACTACTCGCCATGTTAGTATTACTTTTTCTCCATATATTATTTAACACTGAAAATAATTTAAACCAATCAATGTTCACACTAGCCCAGTTACTCTACTACGTTATAACATTTATTTTAAGCTAGTTTTGTTATCGTGAGCTTTTTAAGTGTTAGGAATAACATACAAAAGTTTTAAATGAAGAAGTTACTCGCTACTTTGCTTGTGACCAGTGGCAGTCGGTGGGTGGTTTGAGAGAGGGTCCAAAAGTCGTATCATTAGATACGACGGGCTCGCAGAAACTCCCCCGGTGTCTCGTAAGCGATGATAAGTTTAATGTGATTGACTTTTTTTTTCCCTTCAGGGCTCGTCCGCGGCCTTGCCGCCCTGATAGCACTGCAAATGTGATTGACTTAAGAAATTAGAAAGTTCTAAAAAATCAATTTTATAGATTCTGCACTGCATGGGGTAAAGTTGAATAAGAGTGTGCAGTATATAAATATAAAACTAGGCACCAGTGTTTTTTTTTTCAATTAATTTTGTTTACAGTCACCTAGGGCCGTGATTCCTAAAGTGGGCTCCGCGGAAAAGTCACCAGGGTTGCACGAATCAGTTACAAACCTCAGTTTTCTTAAAGTCAAATACGCTGAATCTTCTTTTTGCGAAAAAAGTTTTAAAAAATGTACAGATGAAGTTGAATAATCCATCACTGTAGTCCAGATTTTGACATTTACGCACAAATTATCGAAGCTTGGTAAGATCAATTTTTAGCGAATTTTCATTAGGAAAATTCGCTAATAGGTCACGATGGAAAGCTTTTGAAAGAAATTCTTCAGATGAGCGCGAATTTGGGTCCCTAGAACCCAAAACCATATATATATATATATATATATATATATATATATATATATATATATATATATATATATATATATATATATATATATATATATATATATATATATATATATATATATATATATATATATATATATATATATATATATATATATATATATATATATAGACAGTGTGACACACTTAAGATGAAGACACGCCTGTATATTCTTTATTTTTAGAGACAGCGATTTCATTTTTGTACAGATGTAAAACGTCATTAGACTGTTTGAATTGCCTGCTCACTTCAAATGTCAGCCCAGCCTACTATGATTTCAGGAATAGGTCCGGTTCTCTATATTTCGCAATGCGTTAGAGGTATCAAAAAAAGTTACTTTAAAAAGTTATTCAGAATTAAATTGTAACTGCAGATACCGAGTTTCAAGTCAAAATTAGAATTTTTAATTTTTTGTAAATTTTTAGGCAGAGCCCAAATTTTTCATCAGATAGGTAGACAGGTAGATTGCCATGGAAACAACAAACACCGTTAATATCAAAAGAAAACAATGGTACGTGATTTACTCAACTCAACTTAAACATAAACTCTAACAAAAGTACAATTAAATTGAATATACAATTATTAAATGTAGTCTGCTTCAACTAGCTTACCTTCAAGCCTGATGTATTTTTCGATCCGTTTACGATTATTGCTGGCAACTTTTTTTAGTTCAGCTATATTTATTTCACGGCAAGCCTGCTTTATTTTCTCGCAAAGTTCCTCGCGACTTTGGAGCCTTTCTTTGTAAACATTATTCTTTACAGAACCCCAGAAATCGAAGTCTAGTGGTGCAATGTCAGGAGACCGAGGAGGCCACTGTTCAAAAGGACCATTCCTTCCAAATGTAGATTTAGCCAATTTCTGACGAACTTCAGAGTTGTGAATGGATGCACCGTCTAATTGAAAATACATATCTTGTCGCATGTTGATAGGCACACCTTCGATACAGTCCCATAATTCATTATTAAAAAAATGAAGCAATCGATCTGCGTTCAAGGTGTTGTCAAAAAAAAGGACCACTTATTCTATCCACTAAAATTCCACACCACGTATTAACTTTTTGTGAATACTGGGCTTTACAATTGATAACTCAGTGAGGGATTTCAGCAGACCAATATCTGGAATTTTGGGCAGTGAATGTTGCCTCGTCCGTACATAAAATTTTACTTAAAGATTTTCTATCATTCAGAAAGTTACCTTGGGCCCAAAGGCAATAATCTAATCGTTTCAGCTCATCACATTCTCTCAACAAGTGCAGAAACTTTGGCTTGAAAGGCTTTATTTTATGATGCACAAGGCATCTTTTGATTTTTTCTCTACTTACATCCAATGCAACAGCCCTTTGACGTAGACTCATCTGGGCATTGGCTTGAGTTGAAGCCAAGAATATGCTATTATCACTACTTCTTTGATTTCTAAAAGCCGAGATATTGTTCACCACACTTTCCGTTTGAGAAAATCGTGCATTCAGAGCTGCTGCAGTTCCGTGCCTAATTGGATTTCTCTGTGGATGTCTCGAATTGAATTCATCAGCAACTTCTCTGCTATTTCGAGATTTTCTACAGGCATTTTGCTGGCAGACTCATAGTTAATGTCAAATTGACATTTATCGCAATATTGTGGAAGGTGCTAATTTGTTTCCATGGCAATCTACCTGTTGAAATCTGATGGAAAATTTGGACTCTGTCTAAAAATTTACAAAAAAATTCGATTTTTGACTTGAAATTTGGTATCTGCAGTTAGAATTGAATTCTAAAAAACTTTTTAAAGAAACTTTTTTCGATATCTCTAACACGTCGCAAAATATAGAGAACCAGCCCTATTCCTGAAATCATAGTAGGCTGGGTTGACATCTGACATTTGAAGTGGATAGGCTATTTAGACGGCCTAATGACGCTTTACAACTGTACAAAAAATCAAATCGCTATCTCTAAAAATAAAGAAAATACAGGCGTGTCTTCTTGTTAAGTGTGCCACACAATATATATATATATATATATATATATATATATATATATATATATATATATATATATATATATATATATATATATATATATATATATATATATATATCCTCTTAAATATACAAAAATATTTTTCAAACCGCTATATTTTTGTAAGTATCAAGTAACTGAAATGATATTTTACATGTGGTTAGAAATTGTACAAATAAACCTGTGTTGTGAATTTTAAGTAATTTGGTACACAACATTTAGAGTTTTTTCCCAAATTAAAAATAAAATCCCAAAGACATGCGTCGAAACGACTTAGTGGTTAAAGGTCAATATCTGACAGACAAAGTATATTTAACTGCCACACGTAGATTGATTCATACAACAGATATAAACTATACATCAACGCTAACCAAACTAAATCAATACCAGGCATAAAGATACTACCCGAATTAACAATCGTGAAATATCAGCTGCAATTATGGAAAATGACAGACGACATAAAATTAAAAATTTGTCAAGTGATTGCTATTTAACTGGGGGATTCAATCAATTAATTAAATGCACTATATTTGTAGCTTTATGAACGGCCCCAAATATAGTTTTAGCGCAGCATAGATAGATTATGTTGTGTTTTAGACTGAAAGTGTCGCATAATATTGTAGAAATAGAAACAAAATCAAGCCAAGTCTATAAAAATGATTCTGAAATACTTTCTTTTATCTTTAAACTTAAAGATAAGACGTCATATAAGACCGAAACAATCCTTGAATGGGTTTCAATGTCAATTCTACTAATTCTGTAATTATTTGTTACTACATAAATATTTAACAAAAAAAAGTTCACATGACGGACCGCCATCGGTTATTTAATTATTCCAGATTGAAAAATACATTAACACAATATAGAAGCCATTCAAAAATCGACGGCGATCTGTTTAAAACTGATAACCGATGGTGATCCATTTTTGTGTTTTTTTTTGTTTTTTTTATTTCAACAACACACCACGAGGGCTTACAGCCTAAATACTATCGTATCGTGGGTGTCGACAAGGAGGAAAGAAGCAACTTGTTAATTCTGGTCTTGAAAGTTTGGAGGTTCAGAGGAGAAGGAAAAACATATGCTGGCAAGGAATTCCACAACTTGGAAGTCCTCGGGACAAAAGAGCGGGAATAACAAGATGTTCTATGTCTGGTGACCTGGACAATAAAAGGGTGCATGCGCTCTGTTCTCCTGGTAGATCTGTTGGGGGCAGCAGGTGGAGGAACTATGGAAGAAAGCTCCTCTGAGCACTTCCTGTGCAGATATCTATAAAAGAGGGAGAGGTCACCAACGGCACGTCGGTGGGCAAGGGATGGCAGCTTTTGGGTGAGGGTAGGGTCACCAATGAGACGTATAGCTCTCTTCTGAATGGAGTCCAGGATAGCGAGTGTAGAAGCGGCAGCAGCATCCCAGATGTGGGAGCAGTATTCGAGGTTTGGCCTTATTTGTGAAGTATATAAGGTATAGAGATTAGCTGGTGAAAAGTATTTGCGAGTCCGGAAGAGGAAACCTAATTTCTTAACAGCCGCTTCTGCAATTGATGTGACATGTTGGTTCCAATTGAGATTTCGATCCACAGAGATACCAACAAGTTAAAAGGACTCATTACTTTGAATAACTTGTTTGTTCATTGTGATGGTTCTAGGGCTAGTGTATCTTTTATGAGAAAGAAGGCAAGACTGAGATTTGGTGGGGTTGAATTGTACAAGATTTCTACTTCCCCAGTCTAATATTTGTTGGAGATCCACGGAGATAGAACCCTCCATGTGTCTGTGATCCTCATCTAATTGGGCCAAAGAGACAGGCTTAGAATATTGTATATTTGAGTGGAGGGTGCAGTCGTCCGCGTAACTGTGAACTGGGTTGGAAGTGGTAGACAGGAGGTCATTGATGTGGAGAACAAACAAGGTAGAGGCTAAAGCTGAACCTTGAGGAACTCCTGCATTATTGGATATAGTTTAGAGGAATGGCCATCCACCACAACAGAAATTCTCCGGTTGGAAAGGAAGTTTGCTGTCCAGGTACAGAGTTTTGGTGGTAGGCCATAGGCCAGAAGTTTATTAAGCAGCGCTGCATGCCAGACCTGGTCGAAAGCTTTGGATATGTCTAGAGCGACAATCTGGGATTCACCGTGTAGTTCCATAGACTTGTTCCAAGAATGGGTGACAAAGGAAAGGAGGTCAGCAGTTGATCTGCGCTGACAGAATCCATACTGCCTGTCATGGATTAGGCTGGGTTTTTCAAGAAATTTTAGTAATTCGGTGTTTATATACTTTTCCATCACTTTATAGATGACTGAAAGGAGAGAAATAGGCCTGTAGTTGCTAGGAAGCGCTTTGGATCCTTTCTTGGGGACGGGTTGTACTCGAGCAGTTTTCCAGTTACTAGGGAAT
This sequence comes from Tillus elongatus, assembly GCA_964006375.1. NCBI lineage: Eukaryota > Metazoa > Arthropoda > Insecta > Coleoptera > Cleridae > Tillus > Tillus elongatus. Next base: position 26,835,563 of record OZ023263.1, on the reverse strand, counting down.
ATGCCTCTATTGTAAGATGTCTGAAACAGACGAGTCAGGACAGGGGCAAGTTCTGGTGCGCATTTTTTGAGAACAATTGCTGGAATCTTGTCAAGGCCATAGGCTTTCCTGGTATTAAGAGAAGGGAGCATCTTTCCTACCTTTTTAGTTTTGAAAATGATATCCGTCATTTTATGCGCGACATTGGGGATTGTTGGTGGTTGAACATTTGGAGGTGGGTTGAGAGTAGAATTGCCGGCGAACAACGAGGCAAAAAGTTCAGCCTTGTCCAGGGCCGTAGAAACAATTTCATCCCCTGAGACAAGAGGTGGGAACGTGCTCTTGCAGAAATTATTCCAAATAGATTTAGCAAGAGTCCAGAAGGGTTTGCTGCCGTTGGAGCTTGTTTTTGATGTGGTTATTAAACGAGTTTTTTTGCCTCAGAAAGAATGTGGACATAGCCCCAAACACTGGGTTATTTGGAACAAAGCAATTACTTAATATCAATGGAATATTATTCTATTGAAGTTTTTGTGGCATTTGACAGTTTTGATGAACATCTTACCAAAACCGTCGACAGAAAATGTTTTGAAGGTTTATTAACAATTACAGAGTTTAAAAACGAGAAAAATCGTTCCAAATAGCCCCATTCAACGGTACCTACAACTGAATATAATGATATGCCTATTGTACATCCTAATAATAATGACTTAGTAGACTCCTCCAGAAAAACTGAAAGTGTTAGTGACAGTACAATCAATCGGCTGATGATTGATTGTACAAGTTCTGGTCATCCTAATGATAGTGGCTTAGTAGACTCCGCCAGAAAAAATGAAAGTGTTAGTGAAATGCGATCAATCATCAACCTACAACAAGTTCTGATTGAGTAATAAAGATGCTGGAAAACTTGAAAGACTATGTGTTATATTATTAGTAATGTAAACCTTTTTTGCGATAGACGGAGAGAGAGAGAGAGAGAGAGAGGGGGGGGGTTATGTTTGGTATGCTACATTGGCTATGCCAATCCTGTACATTGGTTGGCTGGCATATCCCTGCCTGTACATCTGAATGTGACAGATGACATCCGTCCTGCCTATTGTGCAGGAGAATGTCATGTAGAGTTTGATTGTGAGTGGGCCATACCTGTCCCTCCACCGCGACCATAAGGTCTATTGTGGCTCACGCCTAATAGTTTATATTTCGCACAACAAAGCCAGCCTCCTGCAGAAGTCGATAATCTTTGCGGGTGAAAGTTGATCCAGGTCTTCCGGAGCAAGCTTTATCTTGCCAAAGAGCAGGTATCAAGTCCTGTCCTCCTGTCCGCTGCCGGACAGGAACACAGTACGTGCTCTGCTGTCTTGTCACTCTCCATACACAGTCGGCACTCGGTCTCCTGACTGACTCCAATACAGTGAATGTGGTGACGCAAGCGGCAGTGTCCTGTATACAGGCCGACTAGAGTACTCAGTTGTTCTCTGTTTAACATTAGAAGTTTTTTAGCCCTTGACTCAGACAGGCCATTTATGAAGGCCTTAGAGTGAGCTAATCCTGGAAGATTTTGCCAATACTTGAATGTCATTCTTTCTGCCCAGGTCTTTAAGGTGCGTTTTGCTGTGCATGATGTTATCCCAGCACCAGTTCTGGTCCGACAAAGTCTTTCTGGGCACCACTCCTGGCAAGCGTGTCAGCCGCAACATTGCCATCATGGTCAGAGTGACCCAGTATCCAGACCAGTGACACCTCATTACAGCTGCCCAGTTCACTTTTAATTTTATTGAATTTATGCGTTACTTTTACAGTGTATATTGAGGTTAACCTTTCATTGGTATTCTTAAAAAAGTTACTAATTGAAATTAGATTTGCCAGTAGCCTTTTTAGCCTATAAATAACGCAAAGCACTAATGTCAGATGAAATCAAAGAAGTATTTGAATAAATAAGTGAAGATTGGAAGCTGTGATGAGCGCTGATAAGTACTTGGAGAACCTAAGTCCGCACAATCTCTTAAAGATGCTAATTTTGTTAGTGAAACAATCGTCAGGTCTTTAAAAGATGTGTTGTGGTGATTTGGGTTCTACGAGTGTACTTATAAATATTTTAATGTTATTCCTAACAGTATCAATTTATAAACAAACTTAGTTTTCTGGAAGTTACTATATATAGTAACTAAGCTAAATAGAGATCTATAATAATAAAAGGCGAAAGTTAGTATATACTGTGATAAGATATATTAAGACACAATTATATATCACTCATTGTGTTAAAATAATTTGATTATTAAAAAAAAAATGAACCTATAAGTGTAATCAACTAATAAAAACTATATAATATATTTATTTCTATATTGGTAACATAATTTTACAATCACATAGAATTTTTTAATGTAAAGTATTTTATATTTCAGGCTTCACTATAATGACTTTTTTTATGTTTACTGGTAAAAATTTGACTAGAAGGTTGCATCTTATCTTCAGTTTATATAATGCAGTCTAAAAAATATATTAAATCATAGACGCTTAAAACAGGTAAAATATAAGCAAAGAATAAATTAAAATTATAAATAAGTGTAAAGTTAAAGTGTCAATGTTAACATTTATCAAAAAAAAAAGCATTTTTCCATAACACCTATTGTCTTAATTAGGTTATTATGAAGATGCTGTATTAACCCTTTCTGTCCTAGTGGTGCCTGATGGCATCATCATATTTTTGAAGTGACTGTAACCTTCAGCGTCAAAGTAGGTATCCGCTAATATCTTGAGCAGTTCTCCCACTCGTTCATAGATGTCAGACCAAATTAAGTAGTAACAAAACATCTAGCCGTTAAACATTTATCCATAACTTTAAATTACCGTTGCATTACCAGTGTTTGTTCTTGTTTTTCGGCTGTTGTGTATAGAGATAGGTGTACCCTTGTGTCATACGATTTTTTCACTCACTTATTGTGTAGTTTCTGATTATGTGAATCAACGTGAATCATGAAAAAGTCGCCGCTCTTGATATAAAAAAAACTTTGAAATCTTGATTCCATATGACATCAGTGGGAAGTCAAGGTAAGTTGGTAGTAAAATATTTGCAGATTTTTTTATTTTCACAAAAGATGGCACGAGTAGGTCTCACACACGAAGAAGAGAAAAGAATACTATTACTTCTTGAAGGAGATTGCTCTAATATTGAAGGCATGGACGATGATTCGTCCGATGAAATGGATAAGACAACCTAAAAAAAACTTCGGGACGCAGCAAGTGCATTATGGTAGTGAATTTTCATAAAAATATTTTTAGCAGCAAATATGTGTCTTTTTTTTTCAGAAAGCAGGCATAAAATTTGATTACCAGTATAACATATATAGTAAAAACAATGTGCAATGTTTCATCAAAATAACTTTATTGTTTGAAAACGTACAAAAATTTCCGAAAGTAAACTTAAAGTGTAATCGAAAAAATCCATTTCTTGGTCAACCTTATAGGTTAATAGCAAATTGAGCACTACAAATATGAAGCATTTACTCAAAATTCGCTACCATAACGCACTTGCTGCGTCCAGAATTTCTTTACTTACGAACATGCATTATATTTCGATGGAAAATGCAAAAACATAGGGCGTTTTCGACTAAAAAAATATTATTTGTATCACCAACGACTTATGGGCCAGCCTGTGATTGTAGAAATATTTTTTTAAGACACCCTATAATCAATCTATACAAATTTTTTTCATATCTTGTATAATAACGGATATATTGAGCTTTATTGATTTTTTACGAAAATTCCACAAAAATTATATGCCATTAAACGATAAACTATATAGCTAAGACTACTGCCAAGCATCAGAGAAAGGGTCTATTTGAAATCAATTTTCTGGAAACATTTTAGTAAAATGAAGGACAATGACGGTTGAAACTAAGACTTTAGGGTTTGTAAAACATTCTTCTTGAGACATTTTCTTCCCATAGCCCGTATTAGAATCAAGTTCTTTGCCTAAATAATGCGAATTTTGATGTTTTAAACTGTCACTTTGACATTTTGAGGAAAACCCCAATTTATGTTTCTTTAAATGCCCATAACTTTTTTATCTTTTGACCTAGAGTGCTAAATTTTTGTAGGTAATTTACCTATTACGATATAAAACGATGTACCAAATTTGGTTGCCCTTACTTTGTTATTTCCGGAGATATGAATTTTTTTCTAAAGAAAACTCAAAATTTTCCGGTAAAACCTCGGCCGATTTTCCTGGCTAACGAACTTATCCAAGCCACTTGCAAAAGGAAGGTATTCGCCAAATTTTGTCAAAATCGGCCCATTATTTTTTGAGTTATTGGTGTGATACATACATATATATATATATATATATATATATATATATATATATATATATATATATATATATATATATATATATATATATATATATATATATATATATATATATAAACATATATATATATATATATATATATATATATATATATATATATATATATATATATAAACATATAAAAATCGAAACTGACCCCAGATATGTGTTCTGGACCTAATTAGCGCTCATTTGAAGAAATTTTTTAAAAATTCAAAAGTCGGGATCTCCTCATTAGTGAATTTTTTTTAAGAAAATTCACTAATACTGAAAATATCGGAGATCCGGATATAGAAGGGACATTTCTTGAAGAATATTGGAAGTATACAAACTGTATAACATGGCTGTAGATGGTGCCACAAACTTTGATTATGATAGTGAGGATAATATTTCACTGTCTGAATTAAAACAAAACCACTAAAGCAGAATCTGTACAAAATCAGCGACGGACTTTGAAGCTAGACATATGCGCAAGGAAAAGCTGTTGATATTAAATGTCCAGCAACATTCAGTAAATCAGATAAAATACGAACTCCGCTACAATACATCAAAATTTTCCCCGAAGACGTGACCATGGACAGTCTTGTTGAGCAAACTAACATTTATGGAATTCAGAAAACTGGAGTATGTGTGAATACAACATATAATGAACTTTCCAATTTTTTGGGCATTCATATAATAAGTGGCATTGTCAGAATGCCTAGTTATGAAATATACTGGGCTCAAGAGACTCGATATCCACTCATAGTTGACATAATGTCTCATAATCGTTTTGAAGTTCTGAAATCAAAGTTTTCATATAAATGACAATACAAAATGTAAGCCACGAACCCATCCAGAATATGACAAACTATTCAAAGTTAGGCAACTACTAGAAAAGCTCCGAAAAAATTTTTGAGAATAGAATCAGAGGCACATAATTCGATTGATGAAATGATTCCATTCAAAGGCCGTAATTTCCTCAGCAATATATGAAAAATAAACCTCATAAATGGGGAATAAAAGTATTTTCAAGGGCTGATATCAGTGGAATAATGTACGATTTTGCGATATATGTACGGAAAGGGATAACATATGAGACCACTGACCTAGGTATAGTGTATAGTGGTGACGTAGTGATGAGACTATCTGGCAACATCCCTGAAAACGAAAGATTCAAGTTATATACCGGTAACTTTTTCAGTTCATATTACGTATTCACACAACTGAAACAGAACGGTATTTTAGTCACAGGAACTGTGAGACTCAATCATCTAAAGGGACTGACAATGTTAGATGATAATTTGATGAAACGTCTAGGACGAGGCTCTCAACCTTCAACTTTAAGAAATATTCAAAAATGCAATAGCATGTATATACACAGGTATCTCATCTAAAATATATAAGCCGGTGGCAACATCCAGTATAGAAAAGCAGTGTTCGTGTCATAGTAGAATAGTAGTTAGTACAGAAAGGTGAAGAGTTTTGATGACGTTGTGCTTGATGATGTGCTCTTTTCTTACAAGATGGGAGGGGAGGCTGGTCCTGTGAAAATGGTCTAGACTTCATTTTGTTGTACCACATACCCTGCAGTCCTTGTATCTAATTGTGCTCCTCCAAGGCTTTGCTTTCTATAACTTTTACTAAGCACAGCCCGATCCTGGTAAAATAGATGAAACCCTTGGCTTCTCTGTATAAACCACATGTAAATTTGTTTCTTGGGCCATTGTTTTCATATTTTAATCCTGCCAATACTGTTTCATATTTTTTGCAGTGGCAACACTGATTGGTGACATTAGAGTAGAATTGTAGATCATTATGTCATAATGCTGTAAAACATGAGGTTAAGTTGTTTTGCACAGTAATATTGCTTTTAAGTACTTTTTGGATCTATGATTTCTGAAATAGTGTAAATATTTTCAGTATAAATATAATCTATACAAATATACATATTGTGCCAGCACTTGTGAAAAATGGGGAAAACAAAAGATATTGCCCTTGAAAATATTCCACAGATTTCTGAATTATTGAAGAATTTAAATCACTCCCAAAGAAAAATTGATTTGTATCAAAATATTAATGTGATAGCAGTGAACCAAATAAAGGCTTAAATTGTTGGAAAATACCTTTGGGAAGTTAGAGAACTATAAAACCTGGAGAAAAGAGAATCACACCACCATGAAATGAAGGAAAATTCGTGACATTTGCCTGGAAAACAGAAAAAAATGTACGATGTAGTTGACAAAAATCGTAAATGATCGTTATAATAAATAGTAATAAAATATGTAAGGTTAGGTGCATTCTCGCAACAATTAGAACCGTAGTCCGGTTTCGCTCTAATTAGAGCTCGTCAGTATGGCATACTAATTGCTGTGAAAATACACCTATAAAGTAATACGGCTATGGTAGCCAGCCTTCCCACACTAAGTGAGTGGTGAACGTGTCGCCACCTAGTTGCGGAACCAAGTAGTATGTTGTCACGCCAGCTCCAAATAACACAAAGTGTTAAAAAAAATAGAGACTGTATACAACCAACTAACAATTTTAGTAGATTGTTAGCCCTGGTCCACTTCTACCCTAATATAGGGGCAAAGTATGTAAGTCTAGATGCATTCTCACAACAATTAGGACCGTAGACCGGTTTCGCTCTAATTAGGGCTCGTCAGTATGGCATACTAATTTCTGCGAAAATACACCTATAAAGTAATACGGCTATGGTAGCCAGCCTTCCCACACTAAGTGAGTGGTGAATGTGTCGCCACCTAGTTGCGGAACCAAGTAGTATGTTGTCACGCCAGCTCCAAATAACACAGTGTTAAAAAAATAGAGACTGTATACAACCAACAATTTTAGTAGATTGTTAGCCCTGGTCCACTTCTACCCTAATATAGGGACAAAGTATGTAAGGCTAGATGCATTCTCACAACAATTAGAACCGTAGACCGGTTTCCCTCTAATTAGAGCTCGTCAGTACAGCATACTAATTGCTGCGAAAATTCACCTATAAAGTAATACGGCTATGGTGGCCAGCCTTCCAAACTAAGTGAGTGGTGAACGTGTCGCCACCTGCTTACACACACACACACGCATACACACACTGGCAAAGGATACCACGCATAACTCATCTGAAGCTGGCCTTTCCACATTCGAGTGAAGAAAACCGACTATTTGAATACAAGACTCTAACCTTTGACTTCATATTCTGAATTAGACACAGGTTACTCGGCCCAGCCAATTCAACCCTGCATGTAACTAATAATTTGCCATCCATTGTAATTTAAAGGAATAAAAGTATTTTTCTTAAACTCTTACTTCCTTAAAGCATCTGAGTGAGATATTGTTATTTTTGTAGGGTCTTCAAGAAACTAAAAAAAAAACACAAGCACGCTTCTCTGCAAACAATTACAAATTGCTGAATTGTGTGAAAAGCAACACACAAAGAAAAAAATAACAGATGAGTTCATCTTGCTCTTGGTAAAAACCTTATTATTACAAAACAAAGCCTTAAATCTCCACCGTTATTAGTGACATATCTTATCACAGTATCTCTTCAATAAAGAAACATGCCTTAGAAATTATCAAAATTAAAAACCGAATCTCAGCTGTTCGTCTGATTTTGGTACTGTATCTGCTGTTGTTGTTGCTGTTGTTGTTGGTGATGATTAGCATAATCCATGGCAAAAGCGTGATCCAAATGAGACTGACTGTCTGAGTTACCGTCTAGGCTCTCAGTGTCATATTTAATACCTCGTTTAAATCTGCCGTAAAGAGAGGAATAAGGCAAGTTGTAATGTATGGCAGCTTGGTTTATAGACATGTGACCCAACCTGAAATTATAAGAGTTGTTTAGTAAAAAATATAATTCAGAATTGATAAAAACATGTGGTAACTGTAAAAACTATGCTGTACAGCTAGGCATGTATAGTAACTAAAACAGGTCTGGTTTTAGCACTTGACTATCGAATAGTTAAATTACAATTCATTACATAATTGACTTGGTTGATTAATCTTTTATTACAATATGAAAGATCAGTTTCCATAGGTAGCAGTCTATGGTCTATGTCTGAGATTGTACGTACAATCTCAGATACAGACCACACAGAAACGATCATAGTCAGTACCATGCTGATGATGAACCAGGACGGTTCGAAACTGCAGGCAACATAAACCAATAAAAAATCACAAAACGTACAGCAAACATAAGTACACTTGGAGAGCCCAAATCACCACAACACATATTTTCTGATGACGCTGACGTGGTCAGTGAAATGACCGTAAGGTCTTTAAAATATGTGTTGTGGTGATTTAGGTTCTCCAAGTGTACTTATCAGTGCTCATCGCAGGTTCCAGTTTTCACATAGTGTACGGCCAACAAATAAATTGTATATATATATATATATATATATATATATATATATATATATATATATATATATATATATATATATATATATATATATATATATATATATATATATATATATATATATATATATATATATATATATCCGAGCGAGAACTCAAAAATACTCAACTGATTTGAACGAAACTTAGCACATATCTTCATTGTATCAAGACCGCAGACGAGTTCGTATATCAGCTATAACGGACATTTTCCCCCCAAAAATATACAAACATATTTTTGAAAACGCTATATTTCTGTAAGTATCAGAGTAACTAGAATGAGACTTTACATGTGGCTAGAAATAGTGCAAGTAAATCTATGTTGTGAATTTTAAGTAATTTGCTACACAATGTTTAGGGTTTTTATTTAGTTTTTTATACGGTCATGTCTCCATGGCGTTATAAGATTAGATTTATTGTGACTGGGCTATTCCAATCCCTCCATTGCTACCTTAGGTCTATTATGGCTCACGTCTAATTATTTAAATTTCACCCATCAATTCCAGCTCCCTGCGGGAGTCGATCTTTTCTTGAGGGTGAAAGTTTGTTTGGCAGGTGTACTGCCACCTGAGTGACGTAACTTGCCCGTTTCGAAGCCCAAAGAGAGATAACCTCTCTCCGAGTTCATCTGGACCAGACATATGTCAGTGTTTGCCTCGAGGCGGTATCATGAAATCCCGCTCTTGAGCAGCATCCAATCTTCAGTTGTAATCCATCCCTAGAGATCTCAGCTCCCCTCCGGGTTCGTCCAGATCTGATACCCACCAGCGTTTGTCAAAATTTCACCCAACAAATCAAGCTTCCTGCAGGAGACGATATGTGTGAGGTGAAACTTTGTTTGACAGATGTACTGCCATCTTAGCGAAATCGCTCTCCCGTTTGAAGGCTCAAAGAGAGATAACCTTTCACCGAGTTCGTCTGGACCAGACATCCGTTAGTGTTTGACTTGAGGCAGTATCATGAAGTCTAGCATCCGACCAGCATCCAAGTGAGGTCTTTTGCCTGTTTCGAAGCTCACAGAAGAGGCCTCAATCTCTAGTTGTATCTACCGCTAAAGATCTCAGCTGTCCTCGGGATTCGTCTAGACTCAACACCCACCAGTGCTAGATCCAAGGCGACATCTCATCGAGTCCCACTCCCGAGCATTGCCCAAGCGAGGCTGTCCATCAGTTTTGAGGCACACAGTGGGGGCCTCAAACTCCGAGTGTATACCACTCATCAGAGATATCTCAACCCCCTCCGGGTCGTCTGGACACACGACACCCGCCAGCACTCAACCCAAGGCGGTATCATCCGCAACCCCGCTCCCGAGTAACAACCATGTGAGGTCAATTGTCCGTTTCTAAGTCCAGAGTGGAGGCCTCAAAATCTGGGTGCACATCACTCCCCAGAGATATCCGCCTTCCTTCAGGTCCACCTCGACAAGACCCCTGCCAGTGTTTGACTCTGATTAGTCGCTCTTATGACAGGCAGGAGTTACCTTGTGGCAATTCTTTTAGTTAATCCTTCTATTCGCTTTTGTCCAAAATTACAATCTTATTGCCTTTATCTGCCTTAACATAAAAACAATATTTCTCTCGCAATCGAGATTTGGATTAAAATTGGATTAAAATTTTGTTTTTGTAGACTTATTTGCTTTCAAGTTTTTTGAAAATTTCACTGTTCACGTTAATTCACACAGTATTACTTTTGGACCAGACTGTATGCTAAACTGAGGCATAATGAGAATGTGCAATTTTGTACATTTTTAGTTTTATCTAAAAGAAGAAAGCAGCTTTATTTTACTAGAGTAGAGTTACCACAATCAATGAAATTTAGGCAAATAAAATGTTAAATATTACCTACATTAACTTACCTAACAGCCTCAAGTGCTTCTCCCATGGCATCCTCTGACCAAGGGGTAGGATTAGATCTGGACAACTCTATCCCTTCTCTCTTACACCTACCATAAAGTGTACCAGTTGGTATACCAAATTCCGTTGAAGCTTTTTGTACCGATGTTTGACCAGTCCTTATTGATTCCAGTGCTTTCTCTAAATCCTCGGGGGTCCAAGTGGTTGGGGCTGCATTGAACGGTGCTGCTAGTCTTATACCTTCTCTTCTTGCTATCTTATATAATGTACTGCTAGGGATACCTACAAGTGAAATAAAGAGAAAGTGCCAACTTGAGTCTTAATATTTATGATCACTAGTTTGGATAGACAGAAAACTAAATATTCCTCCTCGCTGGGCAGAATGAGGCCACCCTCATTTGGGTGCCGGGTCACTCGGGGGTCAAAGGCAATGAAGAAGCTGACAGTCTTGCGAAGAGAGGATCAGCAGAACCATGTATGGGACCAGGCACGACCAGGGGAACCATCAAGTCCTGGGTGAGGGACCAGCACAAGGCATACTGGGCAGATTGTCAAGGGCTCAGGCATGGGAAGACACTAATTGGGGATTCCAGTTCAAAGAGAGCTGTGGAGCTGCTAAATCTTAACAGAGCACAGCTCAGGAACATAATAGGACTCTTGACAGGACACATGGCTGTCAAGAAATACCTGCATAAAATGGGGCGGCTCGAGGGGGACCTGGCATGCAGACTCTGTGGCGAGGGTGAGGAATCAGCCCAGCACATCGTGTGCAAATGTAAAGCTCTGGACCGCAAAAGACAATTGAACAGCCTAGACCGGAGACAGAGCACTATAAGACTTCACCCTACCAATTGCTGTGCAGACTAGTTAACCAAGAGTCCTTTTCTCTTGTTGGTATTTGTGTGGATCAAAATATTAATTGGCACCAACATGTCACATCAATTGCAGAAGCGGCTGCTAAGAAATTAGGTTTCCTCTTCCGGGCTTGCATACTTTTCACCAGATAATCTCTATACCTTATATACTTCACAAATAAGGCCAAACCTCGAATACTGCTCCCACATCTGGGGTGCAGCTGCCGCTTCTACACTCGCTATCCTGGACTCCATTCAAAAGAGAGCTATACGTCTCATCGGTGACCCTACCCTCATCCAAAGGCTGCCATCCCTTGCCCACCGACGTGCCGTTGGTCACCCCTCTGCTCAGAGGAGCTTTCCTTCATAGTTCCCCCACCTGCTGCCCCCAACAGATCTACCAGGGGAACAGACGAATGCACCCTTTTACTGTCCAGGTCACCAGACAGAAAACATCTTGTTATGCCCGCTCTTTTGTCCCGAGGACTTCCAAGTTGTGGAATTCCTGGCCGGCACATGTTTTTCCTTCTCCTCCGACCCTCCAAACCTTCAAGTCCAGAATTAACAAGTTGCATCTTTCCTCCTTGTCAACACCCACGGTACGATAGTATTTAGGCTGTAAGCCCTCGTGGTGTGTTGTTGAAAAAAAAAAGTGTCGCAAGAGTTACATTGTGTTAAAACTGATTTATGTGTGATAAGATAGTGATCACAACTGATACAGCAGAATCCACAAATATAACTAATAAGTTTCTGAATGGTGACCTTAAAATAGAAAAATATAATAAGATTACTGAAGGTATTCAAACAAAACAGACTAGTTGCCACAGAACAGTGTTAAAAATACACGTGGAACTAAATAATGAAAGTCATGTTTCATCAATAGTGAATAGTTATAATCAGAAAACCAACAAAACTGCGAATTTCAGTGACGAAATGGATAATCTGGATGAAAATAAATATGAAGAAGAAAGCTCACAGTGAGGTACTTTTATTACTGTGCACTCAAGTAAAAGAAGACGCACTAGCCCAAAAAAGAAATCAGAACAGGCTCCGCTATCAACAAGTAACAAATTCGATGCTCTTAGGGGAGAAACTTCATCTCAAATGGATTGGTCGGCCACAATGAATAATAATGAAGAAACGTTACAAAACAATGAATAAAAAAGTAAGGTTAAGAAACTTCCTCCTCTCGTATTGCACAGAGAAATTAAAGATCACAAAAAATTCGTCGATACGATTGGCTCCTTAATTAAAAATCAATTTTTAGTAAAATATAACCGAGAAACTCTCAACTTATATACAAGCACAGAGAATGACTACAACATATTGTATGGAAAAATAAAGAAGGAAAAACAACAATTCCATACGTACTTGCTGGAAACCTCAAAGACACACGCTTTTGTACTTAGTGGATTTCAAGGTGAGCATGAAATAAAAGAAATAATTGACGATTTAATTTAACAAGGTGTAGAAACCAAGAAATTTATGAAAATGATTACCCGATGGACCCGTTATACCTGATGATAACATCTAAAATTAAAATAAACTTTCTAACCAAAGAACAAATTTGTAGATCATACCCGTGTAAGTTGGGAGATCTATAAAAGGAAAAGGGTATTTACACTGCGTAAATTACGCAGTGCCACAGGTGTCAACAATGGGGACAGGCAACCATAAATTGCTTCCTGGAGCTAAAGTGTCTGAAATGCGCGGAAAACCACACAAGTGACAAGTGTACTAAGCCAAAGACCACGTCTGCAGTGTGTGCTGTGATGAAAACCACCCTGCGAATTTCAGGCCAAAATGTACGCCATCCTGCACTGTGTGCGGGAGAACAAGAGGATGGGCTACACCAACAAGCGCATCCTCATAGCCACAGATAGCCAGGCAGCCCTTAAGGCACTAAGTGTCCCACGGGTAAATTCATTGCTGGTGAGCGAATGTCGAGACGAGACGAGCGACCTGGCTGGGCAGAATGAGGTCGCCCTCATCTGGGTGCCGGGTCACTCGGGGGTCAAAGCCAATGAAGAAGCTGACAATCTCGCTAAGAGAGGGCTAGCAAAATCATTTATGGGACCAAAACCGGCTCTGGACGTAACAAAGAGCACTGCCAGGGAAGCCATTAACTCCTGGGTCAGAAACCAACACAAGGTGTACTGGGTAGACTGTCCAGGGCTCAGACATGGGAAGTCAATAATTGACGAACCCAGTTCAAAGAGAGCTGTGGAGCTGTTAAATCTTAGCAGAGGACAGCTGAGAAACATAACAGGTCTCTTGACGGGACACATGGACACAATGGGGCGGTTCGAGGGGCACCTCGCATGCAGACTCTGCGGTGAGGGGGAGGAATCAGCCCAGCACATCTTGTGCAAGTGTAAAGCTCTGGACTGCAGAAGACAACTGATCTACGGTCAGTCTAGACTAGAGACAGAGCATTATAAAACTTCACCCTACCGATCACTGTGCAGACTAGTTCAAGGCACAGTGATTTTGGAGTGGGTGGAGTAAAAAGACTAAGGGCATGCACAATAAACCAAAGGTTGCGGTGCTATCGGGGCGGGGAGGCCGCGGACGAGCCCTGGGGGAGAAAAAAGAAAAAAAAGCTGCATTGTATAATGGATCTCAGTAGAATACTATACTATATACAAGTTCCTATAGTAACTAGCATCTGTTAAGTTCATGTATTAGGTTGTCCACAATAAAATATGTTTTTCATACAGGAAAAAGGGTGTAGTTGTTGAAATGTAGTCTCAGTACTTACCATAAGCCTTACTAGCCTTATTTGCAGAAATAGTACCAGTCCTAAGTGCTTCCAGAGCACTGTTTAGATTTTCTTCAGTCCAGGACTTTGTAGGTCCTTCTTTCTTTGGTGTATCAATACCTAACCTATGTGCTCTTTGCCATAACGTAGTGGAGGGAATACCATAAGTTGCAGAGGCCTGAAATAAATTTCATATGATTTAGGTTTAAAGAAGCGGTTAATTTTTCAAAATATTTTTATCATGAAAAAGTCTTGACGCAGCAAGTGCGTTATCGTAGCGAATTTTCGCAAAAATGTTTTTAATGTCAAATATATATTGTTTTTAAAAGGACATTTGGTTGGCAGTATAACCTATATAGTGGTAACAATGTACCACATTTCATTAAAATAGCTTTGTTGTTTCAAGAAGTACAAACATTTTCCGAAAATAAACTTAATAGTTCCAGAGAAAACTGGTCCGATTTTCCTGGCCAACGAACCTCTTCAGGCTATTTACATACCTGCCAAGATATAATTATTGACAAACAGCTTTATGACCTCAAGTAGAAAACAAAAGTTTTATGAAGTATTGCAAAAATTTCTTTTACAAAATTCACAATTTTTTTGGCCGAAATTGCGTTCAGTAATGTTACACTATATTATATTTTTCACAAAAATTCGACAACTTTTATTTACAATAACTTACTAAACATTTATTATTAATTACCAACATTTCACAAAAATGTTACAAAAAATGATTTCTACAGAAACACTGCAAAAACTTTTCAAATTCAGACACTATTTGAGAATGCGCTTGTATACGGCAGCTCGATTTTTTCGACGAGTAATACAAACCAAAAATGTGTCATTTCCATGGGACTCAGTTATCTATTGGTACAAAACGCCTTTTTATAATTTGTGATGTGTTTGTGCAATGTGCCAACAATGCGAAAAGTTGCAAAACAATTGAAATAACTCTAAAAGAAGAACGATATCAATTCTTTTCCCTTACAAACATGCATTATAATTTAATGGAAAATTCAACCATGCAATACCATAAGGGGTGTTCTATTAAAAAAAACAGTAAGTGTGTATCACTAACGACTTATGGGTCACCTGTGATTATCAAAATAATTTTATAAGATGCACCTCAAAACACCCTGTAATTAACGTATACAATCTTTGCTCGTATCTTGTATATAAACAAAAATATTGAGTTTTACCGTAGAAATGCGTCACCCTTTAGATGTGTAGGGATTCTAGTTCCTGCTCATTTGAAGAAATCTTTTCAAAATTCATAAGTCTACGAAAATTTGCTAAAATATAGACTATTAAACCATAAACTCTACAGCTGAAACTACTGCCAAAGCATCAGAAAGAGGGTCTATTTGAAATCGATTTTCTGATAGTATTTTAGTAAAATGAAGGACAGTGATGGTTGAAGCTGAAACTTAAGGCTTTGTAAAATACACTTCTTGCGACATTCCCTTTACATAAACCGTATTTGCTTCAGGTTTTATGCCTCAAAGTTGCCAATTTTGACGTTTCAAATCCTGATTTTGACGTTTTAAGAAAAAAAAATACAAAATTTTAAAAATATGTTTTCTGCTACTTCTTGTCCTTTTTGCGTCAAGAAAATTGGTTTTGTTAACCACACAAAATGTTTTGTTCTTGTAGTTTCCTTTGATTACCAGTGGCACCCAAACATTTTTCCCTTAAATACTCATAACTTTTTTCCTTTTAACGTAGAGATCTGAATTTCGGCATGTACTAAGTTTTATAGTAGGAACGTATATTATATGTCAAATTTGGTTGCCATAGCTCTGTTACTTTCGGAGATACAAGTGTTTTCCGAAAGAAAACCCAAAATTTTGCAGGGAAACTAGTCCAATTTTCCTGGCTAACAAATTTATCCAAGCCACTTACAAAAGGAAGGTACTTACCAAATGTAATCAAAATCGGCCCATCGTTTTTTGAATTATCGGTATGATATATATATATATATATATATATATATATATATATATATATATATATATATATATATATATATATATATATATATATATATAAACACACAGATCTCCTCATTAGTGAATTTTTCATTTTATGAAAAATTCCCTAAAAATACTATTTGCCTTTGCTTTTTATACAAAATATAATTATTATGCAGATAGCAATCTAACATTCGTTTTAGAGTCAACAATAAAATTATCGTTTGCCAATAATTTAATAGTTCCTTAGAATTTACCAGCCAATTTTCAAGTTATACCCTTATTTTCGTCATTAATCAAAACTATTAAACGCTTTTCAACAAAAATATTTAAATTGTGACTACTGCAAGTCAGAATTTATTTCCTTTTAATTTTTTAAATCTGTCAAATAAAATTTGCATGAGCCACAGAGAACGCCTTTCTTTTTAGGAAGAAAAAAACAAACAAACAAAATCAGCGAATTTGTCAAAACCGTGGATAAATCAGATTGCGATTCGTTAATGAGATATTTAAAAAAAAAACATGGCAAGCCATAACAATAAGTCGAAATAAAAGTATTATATGTCATTTGACGGTATGAAAGTTATTTTTGTTTTGTGCTTGGCTAAAATTGTATTTTACAAGTGACATTTTATTTTGGTCGTTCAGTTACCAAACACCCTCTATAAACGTGGTTAACCTAGGAGAATGCGCGTTAGGAGACGGCGAGCAGGAAGCATGCAAGGCATGTGCTGAAAGACTGCCAGATGGAAAATCGCTGGACGACAAGAAAACTTTGCGAGGAAACAGAAAAAGTTCAGAGGTTCCTACCAGTTTAAGGTGAATATGGCTACCAAGGACGAGGAAATAGGGAATACCAACATTCATTCAAAAATTGAGCAGAAAGAGGAAATGCAAATCGCAGTCGGGGAAACTCTTGAAGAAAAAGATGGCGCTCCTTGGGGAAATAGAGTAGGTCTTGGGCGAGGTGGGAGGGGAGCGAACATTGTTATTAATGTGAGGATCCAATGAGAGAGGGATACGTGATGGAGGACACCAGGGCCTAACACGTTCAGACAGGAAGGCAGGGGATTCGGCCCAAAATTGGTAAACAAAATCATAAACTGTCTAACGTGGCAGTCAGGAAACTGACATTTGCAAAAAGTCAATGTTACACTTATTATTTTGGAGTATTTTGGCTAATCAGTTTATAGAGTGTTTACTGGCCGTGAAAAAACTGGACCTTTATTGGTGATAAATGAAAATAAAAGAAAGAAATTTGGAGGCCACTGAATAACTATCAATGTTGGAAGACATCTACTGATTTTGGGAACCAAGAAAAGTTATGCATAAAGTAGCACCAAAGAAATATTTTAAAAGAACAAAAATTATGTTCTAAATGCAATGCCACTGTATGCTTTACATGCTTTCAAACATATCATGATAGTTATTTTGTAATTCGAAATTTTCAATAAATTTTATAAAGAAAACGTGGTCCATATTATTGTAACCACCAAACTTTATGTACTTGTAGTTTAGTGTTCCCTATAAACACCATCATATTTACATAAAAAACACGGACTTTTCAATATGAAAGAAAAGTCAGCGTAGGTTTGTTTAATGCCTCTTTACTTAAAACTGCCAAAAAAGCTAAATACTCTAAGAAATAATTTTTTACTCTAAAGGGTTAAATTCTTACCTTTGTCAGACTCATGTTGTGATTTCTTAAGGCATCTAAAGCCAGGTCCATATCTTCTTGTGTCCAGGTCTTCGGACCACCGCCTGTCCTTGAGGTATGATGAGATATAATCTCTGAATGTCCATTGCTTTTCATATTTAATGATTCACCATTACTACCATTATTCATATCTACAAATATGCAACAGGTTACCATTTAATCCCACAAATCACCTGGAGAAACTCACCTAATCTATTGGAAGAAACACCAGGTAACATTCCCATGAGTTCAGGAGTGACCATCATAGAGTGCATTCCATGTTCAGTAATATCCTCATGACTGTCCATGGAATGATCTGGACCTGACATATGCGAATCCATTTCTAAGAGAGAGTCCTGATCGTAGGATCGCAACGTTTCAAATTTAATATCCGATTCCTTTTTAATCTCACTAAACTTAATGCTATTTGAGTCTGAAATAACAAAAAACAAAAAAATTAAAGTTGAGTATTAAAACGAGAATTATTGATAATTATGGTAAGTATATTATTTTAAATATTGTTTTCAAAGATGTTGAAATAATATTTTATTCAATAAAACACTCCAAAATACTTCCACAAACAGTTATTTGATTGTATAAGTCTGTGTCCGATTAAGCTGTGTAGCAAAGCTGATCATACAGCTCAACCAATGTTGCAAGTCCTGTTACTGTGAGAACTTCACCCCTACATTCAACCCCCTTCGAGTGACAGTTGCAACACCCAAATTTTTAAATAGTAAGTAGTGACTTGTGATAATGGGGTCAAGGAATCGGGGGCCAAAGGACTCCAGGGGGCAAGCTGAGGAAGTGAAAACAAAAACATGACCTTTCAATGAAGCTTTCCCCAAGACCGTCATGCGCAGTGAAGAGCCGCATCTTGCATGAGGCGACCCTGCTTATAACTAAACATTACGGAACTAGACGTGGAGGTCGATAAAAGTCCCCCAATCCACAGTGTCACATGACACAAGCTTAGGGATTCATGGCACTAGGGTGGCGATGGTGTTGTAAACAGCACCTCTGGAGTACTGGGTAACCCTCCAGAGTAACCCGCCTTCTACCACACAGGGGGTTCTGATGGTGTGGACAGGTATTTCCCCCATTTTCGTGGGAACAACATGGAGAAGTAAAGCAGCGTCTGCGGACTCTGGAGGTCACACGTCTCCGCCCACTGGAGAAGCAACCGGGGGTTGATGGGACTTAGGTTCCTTCAGATCAACCTCCAACACAGTAGGGCAGCCACGGCCGGACTACTGATGGCTCTGAAGAACACGGACCTGACCCTCATACAGGAACCATACTCCTATAAAGGAGAGATCAAGGGCAGAGCTGCTAGAAAGCTCGTCTACAGCAGATCCAGCAGAAACCTGAGGGCCTGCATTTTTGTCAGGGAAGGAATAGAGTTTCAGATTTTAATGAATTTCTGTTTCAGGGACCTGGCAACGATCAAAATCCGATGTGGAGGAGCGGATGGGCCGAGGGACATCACTGTCGGATCGGCCTATCTGCCAGGACACAGCACGGACCCTCCTCCATCCAAGGAATTGGAGCAGCTGATGGTGGGTAGCAGAGCAGGTGGATGGCAGACCATCATCGGCATGGATGCGAACGCGCACCATGAGTTGTGGGGAAGCTCGGACACAAACTCTAGGTGTGAGTCACTTTTACAATTCTTTATGAAATTTAATATATTGAATAGAGGTAATAAATCGACCTTCGTTACAACACAGCGTGAGGAAGTTTTAGATCTAACAGTTTCCACCCAGTTTCTGGGTGACTTTGTTAAGAACTGGGCTGTGTCTGGTGAAGTGACGACCTATAATAAAAGACTGAGGACCGCCAAGAAGGAGTGGTCGAGGAGGCACTGCGAGGAAGTAGAGAACACATCCGAGAGTTCTCGACTACACAAGATCCTATCCAAGGGCACTCAGACCAACATAGACTCCGTTAGAACATCCACGGGAGGCATTACAAGCTCGGGGGGAGGAAACTATGGAAGTTTTACTCCAGACACACTTCACCGGTTGTAACGTAATAAACCAATCACCTCCGGACTGGGAAGACAGAGAAATAGGGGCTATAGACTGGACAGTTGCTAAAGAGGTGGTTGGAGCAAAATCAGATGGGCCATTAACAGGCTAGGACTATACAGGCTAGCCTGCAATGGTAGACTGAAGATCAACCCAGGCTTCAGGGGTCATGCTTGAAATGAAGTCAGACCTCGCGAGCCCGTGAATCTGCAGGGAAAACAATTTAACAATGGAAATCCCCGCCCGCTAGACATGGCGGGAGGAGACGCCGGGCTTACCACGGGACGCACACGTCTGGTTCAAGGACGGATCCCGCGGAGGGCGTGGGACAGGGCCAGGTGTTTATTCAGAAGGACCGAGGGTAAGTCATAGTATTTCCCTCGGAGCCAATGCCACGGTCTTTCAGGCCGAAATATACGCCATCCTGCACTGTGTGAGGGAGAACAAGAGGAGGGGCTACACCAACAAGCGGATCCTCATAGCCACAGACAGCCAGGCAGCCCTTAAGGCACTAAGTAGCGCACAGGTAAATTCCGGGCTGGTGAGTGAGTGCCGAGACAAAACGAGTGACCTGGCTGGGCAGAATGAGGTCGCCCTCATCTGGGTACCGGGTCACTCGGGGGTCAAAGGCAATGAAGAAGCTGACAGACTCACGAAGAGATGGTCAGCAGAACCATTTATGGGACCAGAACCGGTTCTGGGCGTGACAAAGAGCACGGCCAGGGGAGTCATTAAGTCCTGGGTCAGAAACGAACACAACGTGTACTAGGCGGACTGTCCAGGACTCAGACATGGGAAGTCAGTAATTGACAAACCCAGGTCAAAGAAAGCTGTGGAGCTGCTAAATTTTAGCAGAGGACAGCTCAGAAACATAACATCTGGATGGCATACACTTCTGCCTGGTGTATGGTTGCACACTTTCCGACGCAAGATGATATTCTTGCATCGGTGTTGCTTCCATATGTGCTGGCTCCTGCCCCCCATCGGTTTTGGGCCGTCAGTCTACCAGCATAGATCTGCCCTCAATAGGGTCGTTTGGTTCGTTCCCAGTCCTCCCTTTCCGGAAGGACGGTCTTGACAAGACAGATTTCTTTACCTACGTGATGATTATTGCCCCAAATACTTCAGGCCACGCATGGCCTGTCTATAGTACCTTATCTCAGCTGTGCAAAATGTTCCTACAGTGTGATAACTTTTCAAGAAAATTATTTAAAACAATAACTTTTCTGTACTGAGTTACTTTTCAATTTCGGATTAACATTTGTATTTTTTTTAAATATTCGACATCCGCACATGTAACAATTAATTTACTCTTGCAGATACAGACATGCCGCATATAATATTTATGTGATACCTAACGGAACATTTACTTCATGTCTAATACTTTTTTAAATTTTTTATATATCAACAACACACCACGAGGGCTTACAGCCTAAATACTATCGTACCGTCGGTGTCGACAAGGAGGAAAGAGGCAACTTGTTAATTCTGGACTTAAAGGTTTGGAGGTTCGGAGGAGAAGGAAAAACATGTGCCGGCAAGGAATTCCACAACTTGGAAGTCCTCGGGACAAAAGAGCGGGCATAACAAGATGTTCTATGTCTGGTGACCTGCACAGTAAAGGGTGCATTCGCTCTGTTCCCCTGATAGATCTGTTGGGGGCAGCAGGTGGAGGAACTATGGAGGAAAGCTCCTCTGAGCAGTGCCCGTGCAGATATCTATAAAAGAGAGAGAGAGAGGTCACAAACGGCACGTCGGTGGGCAAGGGATGGCAGCCTTTGGGTGAGGGTAGGGTCACCGATGAGACGTATAGCTCTCTTTTGAATGGAGTCCAGGATAGCGAGTGTAGAAGCGGCAGGGCATCACAGATGTGGGAGCAGTATTAGAGGTTTGGCCTTATTTGTGAAGTATATAAGGTATAGAGATTAGCTGGTGAAAAGTATTTGCGAGCCCGGAAGAGGAAACCTAATTTCTTAGCAACCGCTGCTGCAATTGATGTGACATGTTGGTGCCAATTGAGATTTCGATCCGCAGAAATGCCAATAAGTGAAAAGGACTCATTACTCTGAATAACTTGGTGTTACTAATGTTACGAGCATGTGGCAATAGCCACAGTTTACAAATTATGTTTTTATTGTTTATGCAGTAATACAATATATTTATGTTATTATCTTTGACTGTTCTAATAACTCACCTGAAAGATCTGTCCGGTGTATGGAGCTATTTGTAAGGAGGGTTCTGGTTGGTGAGTGTTCTTGCATATCCACATGGCCGACAGGTATGGCAGAAGGGGCGGGTGGTTCGGGTGGAAAGTCATCTGTGTCCACTCCAAACTGAGAGAAGATCGTCTGCGTTATATTAAGAAAAATATAAGAGTTAGTCATCTTAGTCCCATAACCAACATAAAAATATTTACAATAATATTAAAGTTGATGATCGAAAAATTTAAAATTTGTGTCTACTTTCAAAAAAGTAAGCTGTTAAGTAAAAGAAATGTACAGTCCGTATGAGATCTGTTAAGATAGAATTCCAAGAAAAGGATAGGCCAATAAAGTTCTATTATCAGAACTACTGTAACAATTTACCGCAGCAGGGGCGCTCTTTAAAATTTTCTGCGTTATTTTCGGTATGGTATGCAAGCTGCTAGGGTGACGGCCACGCCGACACTGACTGTTGTTCAAATTCGGGTGTCGAATGCGGTTGATTCCAAGTAAGTGATGCTGAGGTCTTCTTGGAATTGTATCTCAACAAATATCGTACGGACTTTAAATGCCTTCGATCTAAGTTAATTATATTTAGAGGTTGACCAAAAGTAATAGTACACGAGGCAGTAGGCCATCTTTAGTCTAACTTGAACGTTAGTCCAAAAGTCAAAATTAAAAGAAAGCACTTTTTTAGGTAAATACCTAAAAGATAGGTATCCTCAGAGATGGATAGGCTATAGGCTGTGATATCCCAATCCCTTGGCCAGCTTCTGGTACGCATTTTAACCCAGTAGACTTTGTTCTTTGGGGTTATTGAATCAGTTGATAACAGTGTCAATGAACACAAGCGAATAATTATGGCAACAATTAAAAAAAAAACTGGTAATATTTCCACTTGCTAACAGAAACTCCAAATTAATAAGTACGATTTAGAGAACCCAATTCATCACCATAAAATTTTTAAACCTAACGACCGTTTCGCTAACTACGATGGCGTCATCATAGAGATGAATAAACTAAGCGAATAAAAACTAGAACTACTATTTATATGGTAGTTGCCAAGCAGTTGCGAACAGCGTCCTCTATGCAGGTATACAGACAGACCCCCCCCCCACTGATGAGTCTGAAATCACTGTTACTAAAATTGCATACCTGCTTTTGTAATACTGTGTGTCGTTATCAAATATTCCTTCCAGGGACACACTGATTATTAAAATGAGAGTTCAAACAATGGACTACACCGAACCGGACCTACTCTATTCATCGAAACATTTGTGTTCAAATTTGTAATTATATATATATATATATATATATATATATATATATATATATATATATATATATATATATATATATATATATATATATATATATATATATATATATATATATATATATATATATATATATATATATATATATATATATATATATATATATATATATATATATATATATATATATATATATTAGAGGTGTATAAAGCTTCGAAATTCCGAACTGAACACGAACTCGAACTGAACCTTCGGTTCGAAAAATTGTTAGCCTTAGGCAATGTTACGTAGTTCGAAGTTCGAAATACATAATTCTCCAAAATAGTACGAAGTTCATTGCTCAAAAATACTTCGAAATTGAACTTTACAGACATTCTATGCTGCCAAAGGTAGCGAAATTGTAACTCTGTAGCGGCCCCGTTAACCCGGTAGTGGCACTTTGAACTCGGTGTCAGTTTCATTGAGTTGGTAGTGTAATTTTAAGAGCTTTCAGTCATGCATATTCTTGACAGTTTGTAGGACACTGACACATACCAGAGCCATTTAACAAACAGAGAATTATTATTTTTTATATATCCTAGCACCCCAATGCATGCGCGCACACACACACACACACATAAATATAAGTGTATATATATATATATATATATATATATATATATATATATATATATATATATATATATATATATATATATACTTTCGTAAGCATCTAACTGACGCAACTGCCTGACATTTTCTAATAACTTGAGCTTCTCTGTATCTACATGATGATCACTATCCCAAATATGATTAGCAATACATGCTTTATCAATAGTGCCATATCTAGATTTCCCTGAATATTCTCTTTAAATCTAGTTTCAATAGTTCTTTTAGTCTGCCCGCCACATTTAAGTTCACAATTCTTACAACCTACTTCAGAGATTCCCGACACTTCTGTGGTTTTATCGTTCTCCTTAGCAAATTTTTTAAAGTATTTTTTGTAGAAAATGCCAGCTCTAAATTGTCTTTCTTAAAAATGCTGTTAAAACCCCTCGTAATTCAACAGACACAAAGTCCAGTCCAGGGTTCTGTGGGATCGTAAGAAGAAACGTCAACCGACCAGTCACTATATTTTATATCGTACTTAGTGTAAATAGTATTATACCTCCTCTGGTGCCTAGTCGTGGACGGCCTGCTGGGGAGGCGGGTACGAGGTACAGGGCTATGCGGACGATATTGTCATCATAGTCTGAAGAAAGGTTACACAGTCAGTGTGGGAGCGCATGCAGACAGCACAGAAAGTTGTGGAAAGGTGGACGGTTGACCAAGGGCTCGGGGTGAGCCCCGAGAAAGCAACCGTCATACCATTTACGAGGAGGAGGAAGTGGGAGAGCCAC
The DNA here is from genome assembly GCA_964006375.1 of Tillus elongatus. NCBI lineage: Eukaryota > Metazoa > Arthropoda > Insecta > Coleoptera > Cleridae > Tillus > Tillus elongatus. The sequence goes on along the minus strand of OZ023263.1, from coordinate 26,810,829 downwards.
AGAATGCTTACTCTATACGGTAGAAACATCCCAATGGCCAGGGGGGTAAAATATCTTGGGGTCGTATTGGACTCTAAGATAACCTGGAATGGTCACGTTGAAAAAATACTGCAAAAGGCAGTTATGACCCTCGCCGTCACTAGGCGGCTATATGGAAAAACGTGACGACTAAGACCTAGTATGGCCCACTGGCTGTACACAAGGGTGGTCAGACCATCGTTTACATATGCGGCACTGGTCTGGTGACCTAAGGTGACAGATAGATCTATTGGACTTTTTAATGGCGGAGCAGTTTTCAGTCGAAATCTTCTTTCTGTTTTGCCACGTTCGACGGATATTTTCTGGGAAAACGTAATAATGTGAACCCTTGTATTCTTTGAAGGGGTTTCTTTTGTCGTGGCAGTTATACTTTTATTTCAATTCTTTTTGCGTCTTTGTTTATTAAATAATTCCAAAATTTATATTCATATTATAAATATTCCAATCCCACCCCAATTCTTTCAATTCTCGTGCTTGAGAATACATTTGATTACATGCATCTTTTCTTTTTATAACATTATTTCCTTAAACCAGTATGATTCAAAGGATGGCTTGCCTGGGCATCACAGGGGCCATGACTTCAACCCCAGGCGGCCATGGGGGTGTTCCTGGTCTCACCCCCCTACATTTAGTTATCATGGGGGAGGCCAGGCTAGGACTATACAGCCTAGCTTGCAATCGTAGACTGAAGATCAACCCAGGCTGCAGGGGCCACTGCAAAATTTAGGAAATCTTGAAGGAGCCCATGCTTGAAATGAGGTCAGAATTCGCGAACCCACGAATCTGCAGGGAAAACAATTTTACAGTGGAAATCCCCGACCGCGAAGCATGGCGGGAGGAGACGCCAGGCTTACCAAGGGACGCGCTCGTCTTGTTCACGGACGGATCCGGCGGGGAACGTGGGCAGATGTTTATTTCGAAGGACCATGCAACGGTCTTTCAGGCCGAAATGTACGCCATCCTGCACTGTGTGCGGGAGAACAAGAGGAGGGGCTACACCAACAAGCGGATCCTCATAGTTACAGACAGCCCTTAAGGCCCTAAGTAGCCCACTGATAAATTCCAGGCTGGTAAGTGAATACCGAGACGAGACGAGCGACCTGGCTGGGTAGAATGGGGTCACACTCATCTGGGTGCCGGGCCACTCGGGTGTCAAAGGCAATGAAGAAGCTGACAGTCTCGCGAAAAGAGGGTCAGCAGAACCATTTTTGGGACCACAACCGGGTCTGGGCGTGGCAAAGAGCACTGCCAGGGAAGCCATTAAGTCCTGGGTCAGAAACGAACATAATGTGTACTGGGCAGAGTGTCCAGGGCTCAGACATGGGAAGTCAGTAATTGAGGAACCCAGTTCAAAGAGAGCGGTGGAGCTGCTAAATCTTAGCAGAGGACAGCTCAGAAACATAACAGGACTCTTGACGGGACACATGGCCGTCAAGAAATACCTGCATAAAATGAGGCGGTTCGAGGGAGATCTGGCATGAAGACTCTGCGGCGAGGGGGACGAATCAGCCCAGCACTTGTGCGAGTGTAAAGCTCTGGACCGCAAAAGACAACTGATCTACGGTCAGTCTAGACCGGAGACAGAGCAATATAAAACTTCACCCTACCAATTGCTGTGCAGACTAGTTCATGGCACAGTGATTTTGGAATGGGTGGAGTAGAAAATACAAAAGGCACGCACAATAATCCAAAGACTGCGGTGCTATCGGGGCGGCAAATACGCGGACGAGCCCTGAGGGAGAAAAAAATTATACCTCACAGGAATTGTATATAAATGTATAAAACCAAATCACTTAGCGACCCGAGTACCTGAAGAAAAAAGTACACGTTTAGTTGCAGTATAATATATCAATGCATGCAGTGGTCTAAATGGAGATAAGATAATTTACTGACGGACTATATTTGGTTATGACATCTTAAAAGAACGACATCTTACATAAAATTTCATAACAGGGATTAATTGAACAAGTACAACGACCTTTTAACCTCATACTTTTTTTGATATATGACATATGTGAATCATGATGTCTGAAAAGATGTCCTCTATTTATTTGATTTTTTTATCGGCTTGGTTTGTTAAAAAATATAAAAGTAAACTTTCGATCTTAAAAAATCAGATACAAATATCAGATATGTAGATCTTAAAATTGACACTAACCTGTCCAGAAACGATGCCATGACTGCTCATGTTGAGTGGTGTGGTTTGTTCAGGTACGGGTATTTTCCTCTTGTGTTCATCCAGAGCTACTGGCATTTCATTTTCTTCGTCGGAAGAAGGCGCTGCAGCTCCTCTGATGTCGTTGATACGCTCTGGTTCTCTTTCTGGTGTATTCTCACTGTTATTTAGCTTTCTGTATTTGAGTTTTCTATTATTGTCTGTCGCTCCTTGAGGTATAAATTGTTTAGGCGAGGCCGATCTTCTGATCTTCGAGTAACCCTTATTTAAAAATGGTAGTATGTTTGATGTGTTGTCTTTGTCATCGGTTGATTCGCAGAGCCCCTTGATTTTCAGCTGATCTGCTGTTCTCAGAAGTGACTGAAAAAAATTGGAGACAATTACAATACTGAAAGCGATTCTTTAAATATTCCAAACGTACTTTCGCATTAGGATCATGTACAACAAAGTAGCGATAACAAGAGATAGATGTAAATGGAAATTCTGATTTCATAATTAAAAACAACGAATTTTATAAGTTTAATGCTTTGAATACAGATTTTAAAGGGTCTTTTTACAGCGATTGGCTGTCAGATATTATACTACATTAAGGAATTCATCATCAATTCCCGATCAGAGCACCATTAAAAACTCTTTCAAAGTGATTGTCCCGGACAAATAAATAGCTTCTGTTTATTCATTTTAAAGTGAAATAACTTTGAATCAATACATATTTAGCACCGTATTATTATGTCTATTTGATTTTGTCAAAACGATATATTTGTACTGAAGACTTTTTTACGTCGCCTCGCACGCGTGTTTTGTTTATTTAAGGATAATTATAATCCTTGATAAATCCATCAATTTTGTTACAACGTGTAATTCACTTTACACATCTACGTACAAAAACACACGTACAATAAATTAAATAAAATTGACAGTAGGAAAAATAAAATGAATCTACGTGTGAACGCAGAGAAGTCTGAAGTTATGGTGTTTGATAAAGATGGTGGAACGAGTAATTACAGTTTTTTGTTAAATGGTAATCTAATGGAGAAAGTCGAGGAATTTAGATATTTACGAAGACTGTTTTCAAACAACGGAAGAATAGAGGATGGGATACAAACGAGGGTAAAAGCAGGCAAAAAGGTGCTGGGAGCTATGACCACTGTATCTAGGAGTCAATGAATATCTAAAGAGGTCAAAGTGGCTCTATATCATAGCGCACTGGTACGACTGTACTATATGGGTCTGAAAGCTAGGTGTGTCAGGCAAAGCATGTAAAAAAAACTGAAACGAATGGACTAGCTGAGGCAAGTGGCGGGTAAATCAAAGAAAAACAAAATTTGAAATGAATGGGTTCTGTGTGAATATAATGTAGAACAGTATATTGAAAGTAAGTATCAGACAAGGGCGTAGATAAGGGAGGGGTAATGGGGGGTAATTAACCCCCCCCCCCCCCCAAGACCGCGGGAGAAAAATTACTAGGTCGGAATTTTTTTTAAGGAGAAAATCCCGTTTTAGGTAAAACTCTTGAAAATTTTTTGTGAATATGCTTCTTGGACCTGCATTTTCGCAATTTTTTTAAACTTTTAAAAGGAAATATGAGAAATTAGTTCGTTGTCTTTTAGATCTGCTAAAAGAAAGAAGTATGAGCGCAGATAGATGCTTCACGAGACTGTATGAAGAAATTGACAAACTGCGCAATGAGTTAAATATTTCCATAAGGTTTCCTCGTATAAACACCATAGACAGAGACGTCTTACTAAGGTTTTAACCATACTCACGTTCAAAGGAAAACCCCCCAGAGATATTATGACACTGGCATTTTCGTTTCTCTTCTCTTAAAGAACATCATGGAAGATCTTAAGTTTCGCTTTGGTACTAAAAAATGTTTTGCCTAAAAATGAAAATATCATTCCTGTAGTTATAATAGAAAAAATGACAACATTTCATCTTCAGAAGCAAATGTATCAAAATATTTGCTGGAATAGGAAAATAATAATGAGAGTCCAGATTTTTTTACGAGTAACGTTGGATTCGGATTTAGGTACAGCTGAATTTTTGTGTCATAAAATAGAACAACAGGTCTCCAGGTGCTTGTTGAAGTTGTTGAAACTCTCAGATTATCCGATAAAGAAGTATTTCGTGATATAGGTACATTTCGCACTGAGATTTTTTGCAGGTTTGTCTGCCAGTGTGGAATCTGCAGAAAAGTATTTTTCCGCCTTAAGGACGTTTAAAATTTGGTTCAGCTTAACAATGGGACAACAGAGGTTAGATAGACTAGCCTTCATGCATGCGGATCAGAGCATTCCCACAAATGACGAAAAGGTTTTGGAGCGATTTGCGAAACAAAAAAAAAGAGAACCCTAGCATTACTCTGATTTCGAGTTTGCTTTTTAATTGTTTATAGTGAATATTCGTAGAAATATTTCACACTATAGCTCAAAAAAGCAATGGTCCGATTTAATAAAATTTGACACGTACCTTCCTTTTGTAAGTGGGTTGGATAAGTTCGTTATCCAGAAAAATTGGATCAGGTTTTCCATTTTGTGTTTTCATTCGAACATTTTTTTATTTTCGAAAATAACAGACCTATGGTAACCAAATTTGTAATGTAGGTTTATGTTATAAACATTAAATTATATATAAAACAGATCTATATGTTACAAAAAAAGTTATAGGCATTTAATAAAAAATGTTTGGTGCAGATCATTTCCATGAAAATTCACTACCATCACACACTTGGTGCGTCCAGACTTTTGTTTTCCAATGTGGGAAATATTTAATTTTGTTTTTTATTAATATTTTTGCAATTTTTTGTTCAATTATTTTAATTCAATACATTGTTTAGCCTTTGTATTTGTAATTTTGTTTACCTTTGTATTTTTGGAATACCCTCCCCAAGAAAAAAAAAACTATCTACGCCTTTGGTATCAGAGCAGCGAGCTTAGGTGGTTTGGACACATAGAACGAATAGATAATGATAAAATGACAATCAGAATTTATAGAGAGCATTTAAATGGTAAAAGAAGCGTTGGAAGACCCAGGAGAGCTTAGTCGCATGTTGTGGGCAGTATATTAAAGTAGAAAGGTCAGAAGTTTCCGTAATAGGAGTGTGTATGCGTAGATGTGTGAATGCAGAAGAAGCGAAAATAGCTTGTCATGACAGAAGTCCATTAAATAGCATAGGCTTTGTGGTGTGCCTACCCCTTCAGGGAAATGGCTAGACTGGTAGTAGTAGTACTAGTAGATATATCAAAGCTTTGTAAACTAGGTTATATATATATATATATATATATATATATATATATATATATATATATATATATATATATATATATATATATATATATATATATATATATTACTAATTTAAATAACTTCATAAACAAGCATGTCTATGAACATACCACTATATACAAAAAGAAAAGTATGGACGCAGCAAGTGTGTTATGGAAGTGAATTTTCATAAAAATGTTTTTAATAGCAAATATGTCTCTTTAATGCAAGCAGGCATCAATTTGGTGACCGGTATAACCTATATAGTAGAAACAATGTACCATATTTTATCAAAATAACGTGCTTGAAAATTTACAAAAATTTTCCGAAAATAAACTTAAAAATGTTTCTGAGAAAGCTCGTTTCCTAGCCGACGAACCTTAGATTAATAGCAAATTGAGTTATTTAATTTTAAAGCATTTAATGAAAATTCGCTACCAAAACGCACTTACTGCGTCTCGATTTTTTTTTACAAACATGAATCATATTTCGATGAAAAATGCAAAATTGCAATAAGTAATGTTCAAAAAAATTGTAGGTATCACCAACGACTTATGGGCCACTCTGTGGTTGTCAAAATAATTTTATAAGATGCAGCTCAAGAGACCCTATAAGTAACGTATACAATTTTTTTTCGTATCTTGCATAATAACCCGTAGAAATGCGTCACCCTGTATATATGTAAACAGAAAGTAAACTGGATTGGATTCTAGCGAGCCTGTTTTCGCTTATTTGAACAAATCTTTTTAGAAATAAGAAAAAGACGCGCTCTCCTCGTTAACGAATTTTTTCTACCAAAATTAGCTAAAAATTATAGACCGTTAAAGCATCAGAGAAAGTGTCCATTTGAAATGAATTTTCTGGAAATATTTTATTAAAATGAAGGGCAATGATGGAACTTAGGGGTTTGCAGAACACTTTTTACATACATACATATATATATATATATATATATATATATATATATATATATATATATATATATATATATATATATATATATATATATATATATATATATATATATATATATATATATATACAGTGTGGAACAGCCAAATGGAATAAATTCGATAACGGATAAATGAGGGCGTGTTGGGAAAAACGCTTGGACACGTCGATTTGTATTTTTAACTGCGCATCTTTTTCAAGAAAAAAAAATTATATAGGGTGCGTCATGTGACAGTGGCCAGTACCAACTTTCTTATTTTAAATACAAGCCCCTGTATATTATTAATTTTTTGGATTCTTCAGAAAATTCTAGACATAATTCATGTACAATGTTCTATACCTATCTTCAACTGTTTCGGAAATATTAAGTATTTTCAGATTTATTACAAAAATTAACATTAAAAATAGAAAATTATTTTATTTCACAAATTCGCTACATTGCATTCAATACTTATTTCCCATTCAGCTCTTGATAATGAGAAAGTAAACAAAAACCATTCCTGCGTTTCTTTTTACTGATATGAAATGAAACAAAAACAAAAACAGTTTTCTTTCTGTTCGTATAAAACTCGTAGCCTTAGCAACTTGTTGTCTGCCTGCATGACAGTAGTGATTAGTGTCAGTGCTATTGTCGTTTGAATTTCGTTAACTGTATGTAATAATATCAGAAAAATGGTTCATTTAACAGAAATGCACAAAATAACCATTCTACAAATGATTGGTTATGGAGATAACACACGGACACAGATGGAAGTGTCTCGCTTATTTCACGAAAAATTTCCAAATTTGCCGCCTGTATCCCAAGGAACAATTAGCAAAATAGAAAAGCAGTTTCGCGAGCTTGGTCATGTGAGACAGATAAAAAAAGTAGCTGCCAATGCAGTAAGTGATGATACGAAATTGGATATTAAGCTTGAGTTTCAAGAAAACCCACATACTTCTGGTCGACAAGCAGCCCAACTATTCAACGTTAGCCACACAGCAATTTTTCGAACATTAAAGGAAAGTAAAATGCATCCCTATAAAATGATACCAACTCAGGAGCTCATGGAGGACGATTTCGATAGGAGAACGTATTTTTGTGAACAAATGATGGCAATGTTAGATAACAATGTGATCCAATTAGAAGAAGTTTTGTTTTCTGATGAGAGCACATTTACACTTCACGGTCATGTTAATCGTCAAAATTGCCGCTATTGGTCTAATGAGAATCCTCATTGGATGAGAGAGGAACATACGCAATATCCTGAAAAAGTTAATGTTTGGGCAGGAATTGTTGGAAATCATATCGTAGGTCCCTTTTTCATTGATGGCAACTTGAATGGGGATAAATATTTAGAACTGCTCCAAAATAATGTCGTGCCAACTTTGACAAACTTATATCCAGATCCAGCAAACCCACAAGTTCCTGCCAATAAAATATGGTTTCAGCAAGATGGAGCACCGCCCCATTACCAAATCAATGTCCGGCAGTACCTGAACCAAATTTTTCCAAATCGGTGGATAGGGAGGCGCGGATCGATAGAATGGCCAGCACGATCTCCTGATCTGTCGCTATTAGACTACTTTTTGTGGGGATATGTCAAAAGTATTGTATACAAAACTAAGCCCCTCAACTTAGATGACTTAAAAAGACGAATCACGCTTGCGATTAGATCAGTCACGCCTGAGATGTTGAGTAATGTTAGAAGACATTTCTATACCAGATTAGCATGTTGCCAAGATGTTCGTGGCGAGCATTTTGAACATTTACTACATTGACATTAATTTTTTTTTGTTTTTTTAAATTATTAAGAAATAATCAGTATTTCTTATTAGAATTTGTGAAATAAAATAATTTTCTATTTTTAATGTTAATTTTTGTAATAAATCTGAAAATACTTAATATTTCCGAAACAGTTGAAGATAGGTATAGGACATTGTACATGAATTATGTCTAGAATTTTCTGAAGAATCCAAAAAATTTATAATATACAGGGGCTTGTATTTAAAATAAGAAAGTTGGTATTGGCCACTGTCACATGACGCACCCTAAATAATTTTTTTTTCTTGAAAAAGATGCGCAGTTAAAAATACAAATCGACGTGTCCAAGCGTTTTTCCCAACACGTCCTCATTTATCCGTTATCGAATTTATTCCATTTGGCTGTTCCACACTGTATATATATATATATATATATATATATATATATATATATATATATATATATATATATATATATATATATATATATATATATATATATATTTATTTAAAAATATATTAAAACATTATTAAAAATGGATTTTCAATCAAGATTTAAAGACGTTTTTGATAATAAGTCTGTTATTGCTCGAGGAGAAATCGGAATTTCTGATAAACGTTCATTTTTGGACCCGCGTTTTAAAAACAAAGAACTGTTTATTGGGTCTTTGTGTAAAACAAAAGGGTATTTTAAAAATCTTCTAGAATCAGACAAAGATTCGCAGGTTGAAGAAATCAATTAAGGGAACCCTGCACAAAACTGCCTTAAGACATTTTGTTTCCTAATGAACAAACGGCGATGTCGGATAAAATTGACATGTAATTTTGTGAAAGTGTTTTACCAAAAAATATGCGTCCATTGCAGCGGTGGAAAAATAATCAAAATAAATTTCCTTAACTGTCAAAATACGCAAAGCGTTTTCTATGTATACCTGCAACATCCGTGCCTTCAGAGAAATACTTCTCTAAGGCTGGTAATATATAGTAACAGCAAAACGCTCTTGTTTGAAATCAGATAATGTAAGAAAACGTTGTTTTCTCGGTGATAATTTATAATTTAGTCTTTTTATTTTTATTTTCTTATTTTATAACTGTTGTTAATTTTTTAGAAGTGTATGTTTTGTTGGTGACAGTTTTAAGTTTACAATTCTTTCACTTTATTTTATTTTCTTGTTTAGTATAATTACCATCATAACGTGTATAGTGTATGATGATCTTTTAATTTGAATTTTAATATAACGACGAATTTAATTAATATTTTTAATTTATCTAACTTTTCACAAATAAACTAATAATTGTCTTAACAATCTCCTATTGTGTTTTATATATTTGACATAAAGTTGGGTTTAGCTTTTAGTGAATTTTTATTTAAAAAAAATTCGCTAATAGAGAGGTATCGATGGTGAGACTTTGCAAAAATTCTTTCAAATGAGTGCGAACTAGGACCCCTAGAACACATATCCAGGGTCGGTTTCAATTTTTTATATGTTTATATATATATATATATATATATATATATATATATATATATATATATATATATATATATATATATATATATATATATATATATATATATATATATATATATATATATAGTAATGTATATGTATCCGTCTGATAACTCAAAAAATAAGTAACCGATTTCGATGAAACTTGGCAAGTGCCTTTCTTTTATTAATGGCTTGGATGAGTTCGCTAGCCAGAAAAATCGGACGGGGTTTTCCGGGAAAATTTTGAGTTTTCTTTCGAAAAAAAATTTTTTCTCCGAAAATTAAAAAGTTATTTTAATGAAATTTTGTGGATATCTTGCCTTAAGAAAGACCTTGCTACGTATTAAAATTAAACTCTCTAAGTTTATAGAAAATTGAGTTATTTAAATTTGAAGCATTTAATAAAAATTCACTACCATAACGCACTTGGTGCGTCCCGAGTTTTATTTAATTAATATGTGAAGAGTCGTATAAATATTCTAATACTCGAATATTCAAATATTTACGAATATTCAATGATTATTTAAATTTTTAAATAGCCAAATATAATAAAATATTCAATACTGAATTAGAACATTTGAATAAAATTGTGAACAAATATTCGAATACTTAAATCTAAAAATTGCCGAGCCCTAGTTCCTGCCACATAATGTGATTAATCGATAAATATCCTATTGGAGTGTCACTGCATCCATAATCTATAAGTGCCTCAACTGCCATGAGCATTTTAAGATCATCGGCAAATAATAGAAATTGGAAGTTTTTGAGTACTGTTGCAATATTGTCAACGAATAAGCAGAAGAGTAACGGCCCGCCATGTGATTCCTGGGATATCCCAGATAAAACCGTTATCGGATACGAGATACATTCCTCAATCTCAAACAAATGACTACGCCCATTAAGAAAATTTTCAATTCAATTATAAGGCCCTTATTGAAATACAGACAAGCCCTATGTGTAAATAAAAGGGAATAGAAGTATATAAAAAAAACTCTGGACGCAGCAAGCGCGTTATGGTAGTGAATTTTCATAAAAATGTTTTTAATAGCAAATATGTTTTTTAAGAAAGCAGGCATCAAATTTGGTTACCAGTATAATCTATATACTAGAAACAATGTGCCATAATTCATCAAAATAACTTTATTGTTTAAAAATGTACACAAATTTCCGAAAGTAAACATACATTGTTCCAGAAAAAACTGGTTTCCTGGTCAACCTTATAGGTTAATAGCAAATTGACCTATTCAAATTTGAAGCATTTAATGAAAATTTGCTACCATAACGCATTTGCTGCGTCCCGAATTTCTTTTCTTACAAAGATGTATTATATTTCGATGGAAAATGCAAAAATGCAATAACATAGGGCGTGTTCGATTAAAAATAAAGAAAACAGACATCAAATTTGGTTACCAGTATAACATATATAGTAAAAAAAAACTCTGGACGCAGCAAGTGCGTTATGGTAGTGAATTTTCATAAAAATGTTTCTAATAGCAAATATGTTTTTTTAAGAAAGCAGGCACCAAATTTGGTTACCAGTATAATCTATATATTAGAAACAATGTGCCATGTTTCATCCAAATAACTTTATTGTTTGAAAATGTACAAAAATTTCCGAAAGTAAACTTAAATTGTTCCCGAAAAAACTGGTTTTCTGGTCAACCTTATAGGTTAATAGCAAATTGATTCAAAATTTGAAGCATTTAATGAAAATTCGCTACCATAACGCACTTGCTGCGTCCAGAATTTCTTTTCTTACGAAGATTTATTAGTATTATATTTCGATGGAAAATACAAAAATGCAATAACATAGGTTCGAATAAAAAAAATCACTAAAAAAAAAAGAAAATTTGAATCACCAACGACTTATGGGAGAGCCTGTAATTGTGGAAATATTTTTTAAGATGTAGCTTAAGACACCCTACAATTAATGTATACAACTTTTTTTCGTAACTTGCATAATAACGGATATATTGTGCTTTAATGATTTTTTACGATAATTCGACAAAAATGATATACCATTAAACGATAAACTCTATAGCAAACACTACTGCTAAAGCATCAGAAAAAGGGTCCATTTGAAATGAATTTTCTGGGAATATTTTAGTAAAATGAAGGACAATGACGATTGAAACTAAGAGTTCAGGCTTTGTAAAACATTATTCTTGTGACATTTTCCTTCCATAGATCATATTAATTTCAGGTTCACTGCCTAAATATTAACAATTTTGACGTTTAAAATCGCGACTTTGACGTTTTGAGGAAAACCCAAATTTATTTTTCTTTAAATGCCTGTAACTTTTTTGTCTTTTAATATACAGAGCTAACTTTTGGTAGGTAACTTGCCTATAATGACATAAACCCGCGTATAAAATTTGGTTGCCCTTACTTTGTTAATTTTGGAGATATAAATTTTTTTCGAAAGAAAACACAAAATTTTCCGGGAAAACCTCGGCGGATTTTCCTGGCTAACGAACTTATCCAAGCCACTTGCAAAAGGAAGGGACTCACCAAATTTATTTTTCTTTGAATGCCTGTAACTTTTTTGTCCTTTACCCTACGCAGCTAAATTTTGGTAGGTAACTTGCCTATAATGATATAAATCCGCGCATGAAATTTGGTTGCCCTTACTTTGTTAATTCCGGAGATATAAATTTTTTCGATTTTTTTCGAAAAAAAACACAAAATTTTCCGGGAAAACCTCGGCGGATTTTCCTGGCTAACGAACTTATCCAAGCCACTCGCGAAAGGAAGGTATTTATCAAATTTTATCAAAATTGGTCCATTATTTTTTTAGTTATAGGTGTGACACATAAATATATAAACACATATATATATATATATATATATATATATATATATATATATATATATATATATATATATATATATATATATATATATATATATATATATACATATAAAGTCTGAAACCGACCTCGGATTTGGGTTCCAGGGGTCCTAAATAGCGCTCATTTGAAGAAATTTTTTCAAAATTCAAAAGTCGAGATCTCCTCATTAGTGAATTTTTTTTTAGAAAATTCACTAATAATGTACCATATTTCATCAAAATAACTTTATTGTTTGAAAATGTAAAAAAAAATTCCAAAATAAACTTAAAATGTTCCCGAAAAAACTAGTTTCTTGGCCAACGAACCTTAAAGGTTAATAGCAAATTGAGCTATTCAAATTTGAGGCATTCAATAAAAACTCGCTACCATAACGCACTTGCTGAGACCCGAATTTATTTTCTTACAAACATGCATTATAATTTCGTGGTCTAAATTCCATACATGTAACGCTGGCTCAGAACTGACACTGATAGGGGGAATCCGTCTGTGTAATTAAAAGAAAACATTGTTTAATCTATTTCACCTGAGCAGATTGTCCTGGTTAACGAACTTATCCAAGCCACTTGCAAAAGGAAGGTACTCACCAAATTTGATCAAAATCGGCCCATTATTTTTTGAGTTATCGGTGTGATACACACACACACACACACACACACACACAAATATATATATATATATATATATATATATATATATATATATATATATATATATATATATATATATATATATATAAACATATAAAAATTGAAACCGACCCCGGATATGAGTTCTCGGGGGCCTAATTAGTGCTAATTTGAAGGAATTTTTTCAAAATTCAAAAGTCGAGATCTCCTCATTAGTGAATTTTTTTAAAGAAAATTCACTAAAAAGCAAGACATTGACCAGATTTTAAGAAGTGACAGTGCAGAAAAATATTTGACATACTTGTTTGGAAATCATCAAATCGTGCATTTTAGAAACACAAGCAAATGAAGTTTACTTGTAAGATACGATGGATGATTTCACAAGCAACTACAGTATTTCTTCTGCTATTTGGATTTCCCTTGGCTCTATGCGTTCAGCTCTACTAATATACCAATCCCAAAATTAAATAAACCAGCTAAATTAAGACCGAACTGCTTTCACATTTGACAAAAAATAAGATTCATCGCAGGTGAGGTCTCATCATAGCAACAAGATTTAATCAACGCTGATAAGGAATGTCTTTCGGTGTTCCCACATTCCTCCTGCAGCAGAGAAAATAGAAGGATTCCCCAGTTAATCCGGGGGGGTTGCCTAGCACTGGCACACAACTCCGGATTCTCAAGTGATCACACTCACACATACATCTACACGACATACATACATTCTTCTCTTAATACACAAAGAGGGAGAGAGTACCAAGGGGCGAGAGAGAGAATACGGAGAGAACTGTCTCTCTTTAGGGGCACGCACTGGGGAAAGTGATGCGGCGTCTGGACCGAATCAATACCAGGCAGCCGGGTTCAAGGACGGGGCTTCACTTCCTCTCACACATGCAGACAAGTATACTAGAGATGCCGGTTGCTGACTTGCTTTTCTACGCCTTGATGATTTGCTAGAACAGCTAGATATCCACACTCAAAAGGAATTCTTATTAACATGATCCAAAAGTATATTGCTTATTCACAATACTTGCTAAAGATAATTTAACATTTATTGCAGGCTGATATGGCTCCTTCATAAATTATGTCACAGAAGTTTGTTTAACTCCAGCTACTCATATCCAGGAGCAGATATAGATAGTGACTATAATACTTATGGTATTAGCAATGTGAAAAAATTCATTAATAAACAATAGAGGAATTATAAAAAGTCTGGACGCAGCAAGTACGTTATGGAAGTGAATTTTCATTAAAATGTTTTTAATATCAAATAAGTCATTTTTTAATGAAATCAGGTATCAAATTAGGTTACCAGTATAGCCTATATTATAGTAAACGATGTACTATATTTATTCAGAATAAGTTTATTGTTTGAAAATGTACAAAATGTTTCCTACAATAAACTTAAAATGTTTCAGAAAAAACTGGTTTCCTAGCCAACGATTATTAATAACAAATTGAATGATTGAAATTTAAAGCATTTAATGAAAATCGCTAGCAAAACGCACTTACTGCGTCTCGAGTATCTTTTCTTACAAACATGTAGTATATTTCGATGAAAAATGCAAAAATGCATAAGAGGTGTTCGACTTAAAAAAGCTCGGGACGCAGCAAGTGCGTTATGGTAGTGAATTTTTATTAAATGCTTCAAATTTGAATAACTCAATTTTCTATAAACTTTAAAAGTTTAATTTTGGTATGTAGTAAGGTCTTCTTTCCCAAGGCAAGATATCCACCCATATTTCATTAAAATAAATTTGTAATTTTCGGAGAAAACATTTTTTTCAAAAGAATATTTAAAATTTGAATAACTCAATTTTTTATCAACTTAGAAAGTTGAATTTTCGTACATAGTAAGGCCTCTCCCAAGGCAACATATATAGTAAATTTCATTAAAACAGTTTTGTAATTTTCGGAGAATTTTTTTTTCGAAAGAAAACTCAAAATTTTCCCAGAAAAGCCCGTTCGATTTTCCTGGCTAACGAACTCATCCAAGCCACTAATAAAAGAAAGGCACTTGCCGAGTTTCATCGAAATCGGTTAATTATGTTTTGAGTTATCAGATGGATACACATATATATATATATATATATATATATATATATATATATATATATATATATATATATATATATATATATATATATATATATATATATATATATATATATATATATATATATATATATATTATATAAACATTGAAACTGACCCCGGATATGGCTTCTAGGGGTCCTAGTTCGCGCTCATTTGCAAAAATTTTTGCACCATCGATACCTCTCTATTAGTGAATTTTTTTAAAATAAAAATTCACTAAAAAGAAAATTTGTATCACCAACGACTTACGGACCACGGTGTGAATGTAAAATTAATTTTACAAGATGTAACATTTCTTTAAGTTTTGAAACAAGAAATAGTCACTCGGGGATAAATCCGGAGAATAGGGCGGATGAGGGAGCAATTCGTAGACCAATTTATGCAATTTCGCCATGGAGACTACACATGTGTGCACCCTTGCATTGTCTTGGTGGAAAACAACTTTTTTCTTGGCCAAATTGGTCATTTTTTCTTCAAATCGTCATTGAATCGATCCAATAAGTTGGTGTAATATTCGCCATTGATTGTTCTTCCCCTCTGAAGGCAATAAATGTGGATTATACCGCGTGCATCCCAAAAAACGGTCGCCATGACTTTATTGGCTGACAAACCCACCTTGGCCTTCTTCGGCGCCGATTCGCACGAAGAAACCCACTGTTTTGACTGCTGCTTGTAACTGTAATGTAAAATGGTTTTTTTAAGAAAGACATGAATTTGAGTAGATAGTGTAACCTTTATAGTGGAAAGAATGTACCGTATTTTATCAAACTAACTTTTTGCTTAAAAAAGTACAAAATTTTTCCCAGAGTAAATTTAGAATTTTCCCAAAAAACTAGTCTGACTTTCCAGGCCACGTAATTTACACAAAAACTACACCGGTCAAGATACAATTATTCACAGAAAGCTTTTCGACAGAAATTTACAAAATGTTTACATGCAGATTTGTAAACAATCTGTTTCATGATAATTGGCCATTTTTTTATACTAACATTGGTTAAGCAATTTCAGGACGTCCTGTATATGACATCTCGATTTTTTTCGACGAATAATATATTTGAAAACCTCCCTAAATGCGTCATTTTCATGTGACTCTGATTTTCTTCTGGCGGAAATTTCAATTTCCTTGAGGATATCAATTATGTCACGAAAACCGGCTCGGACTGGCTCCTTCTGGGGCCCTCGGCTAGGTACTGAAAACGGGTTCCCTACCGAGGGGTCCGGGGAGTATGGAATACCCCACAGGGAACGAGGGGTCCGAGTCCAAATTTTTTGAAAATTATGTGACTGGCAACTGTATTTTGTTCTATTTCAGGATTTATAAAGTACTTAAACTGAATCTACATTTTTATGAACAGAAAACAATGTTTTGAGGTTTTGCTGGCTTCTCGTAATGTTTCTGAAAACAATTTTTTGAAAAGCGTTCGGGAGCTAATCTACAAATTTACCGAAATTTGTATTAGAATTTTCATCACAGTTACAAAAACTTTCCCGGAGGAAACTAAATTCATATTTAGAAAACTCTGGACGCAGCAATTGCGTTATGGTAGTGAATTTTCATAAAAATATTTTTATTGCAAATATGTGTGTTTTCTTTTTAAGAAAGCAGGCATCAATTTTGGTTACCAGTATAACCTATATAGTAAAAACAATGTGCCATGTTTCATAAAAATAACCTTATTGTGTGAAAATGTACAAAAATTTCCAAAAGTAAACTTAAAGTGTTCCCGGAAAAACTCGTTTCTTGGTCAACCTTATAGGTTAATAGCAAATTGGGATATTCAAATATAAAGCATTTGATCAAAATTCGCTACCATAACGCACTTGCTGCATCCAGAATTTCTTTTCTTACAAACATGCATTATATTTCGATGAAAAATGCAAAAATGCAAGAACATAAGGCGTGTTTGATTTAAAAAATAATAATTTTGTATCACCAACGACTTATGGGCCGCCCTGTGATTGTAGAAATATTTTTTTAGATGTAGCTCAAGACACCCTATAATTAATATACACAAATTTTTTCATATCTTGTATAATAACGGATATATAGAGCTTTATTGATTTTTTACTAAAATTCGACAAAAATTATATACCATTAAACGATAAACTCTATAGCTAAGACTACTGCCAAGCACCAGAGAAAGGGTCTATTTGAAATGAATTTTCTGGAAATATTTTAGTAAAATGAAGGACAATGACGGTTGAAACTAAGACTTCAGGGTTTGTAAAACATCGTTCTTGAGACAGTTGATTTCCATAGCCCGTATTAAATTCAAGTTATTTGCCTAAATGATGCCGATTTTGACGTTTTAAATCGCAACTTTGACGTTTTGAGAAAAACCCCAATTTATTTTTCTTTAAATGCCTATAACTTTTTTGTCTTTTGAGATACGTAGCTAAATTTTTGTAGACAACTTACCTATAAGGATATAAACCTGCGTACCAAATTTGGTTGCCCTTACTTTGTTAATTCCGGCGATATAATTTTTTTGTGAAAGAAAACACAAAATTTTCCGGGAAAACCTAGGCAGATTTTACTGGCTAACGAACTTATCCAAGCCATTTGCAAAAGCAATTTATTCACTAAATTTAATCAAAATCGGCCCATTATTTTTTGAGTTATCGGTGTGATACATATATATATATATATATATATATATATATATATATATATATATATATATATATATATATATATATATATATATATATATATATATATATATATATATATATATATATATATATATATATATATATATAAACATATAAAAATTGAAACTGACCCCGGATATTGTTCTGGGGGGCCTCATTTGCGCTCATTTAAAGAAATTTTTTCAAAATTCAAAAGTCGGGATCTCCTCATTAGTGAATTTTTTTTAAGAAAATTCACTAAAAGGAAATTACCTACCAACTATAGACGTAGCACTTATTTTTCCTTATTAATCGACTGGATGATTTCGGTTTAGTTAACGTAACCGAACAACTAAAAAAAATTTAAAGACAAATTCTCTGTTAGTGAATTATCTAACAATAACAAAATGTCTGCTGAAAATTATAATTTTAAACTCAAAAGTGATAAAGTTATCCAGGAGTTTTAAACAAAAACGAGATCTTGTTCCAAACGTACGAAATCTGTTCATTATTGTTTCTACCAAATATATTAAAGTGAAACAAAACATAATGTTACATGCACCGGGCGGAAACCGGCAATTTCTACTGACAACTGTCGATGATAAACATTGCCGACAAAACAGCTCTAAATGGGTTTCCCTTCGAAGTGTTTGTTTTTGTTTAAGATGGACGGACGCATTTTGTATTTTTGCCTGGCTAACTATGAAATATATCTTAGAGTTTCAAAGCAGTATGCATGCTGGCATATATACACATTCTGAGACATTAACTTGCCTCAATAATTTAATAACCACATTTTAACCTTGAATGGCATATAACAACAGTCAATGAGGCAACGTTTGTTGCAAATTGCTTATGAGAAGAAAAAAAACTCTGGACGCAGCAAGTGCTTTATGGTAGTGAATTTTCATTAAAATGTTTTTAATAGCAAATATGTTTTTTTTAAGAAATCAGGCACTAAATTTGGTTACCAGTATAATCTATATATTAGAAACAATGTGCCATGTTTCATTAAAATAACTTTATTGTTTGAAAAGGTACGAAAATTTCCGAAAGTAAACTTAAATTGTTCCCGAAAAAACTGGTTTTCTGGTCAACCTTACAGGTTAATAGCAAATTGATTCAAAATTTGAAGCATTTAATGAAAATTCGCTACCATAACGCACTTGCTGCGTCCCGAATTTCTTTTCTTACAAAGATGTATTATATTTCGATGGAAAATACAAAAATGCAATAACATAGGACGTGTTCGATTAAATAAATTCACTAAAAAGAAAAGAAAATTTGAATCACCAACGACTTATGGGCCACCCTGTAATTGTGGAAATATTTTTTAAGATGTAGCTTAAGACACCCTACAATTAATGTATACAACTTTTTTTCGTAACTTGCATAATAACGGATATATTGCGCTTTAATGATTTTTTACGAAAATTCGACAAAAATTATATACCATTAAACGATAAACTCTATAGCCAACACTACTGCTAAAGCATCAGAGAAAGGGTCTATTTGAAATGAATTTTCTTGGAATATTTTAGTAAAATGAAGGACAATGACGATTGAAACTTAGACCTCAGGCTTTGTAAAACATTCTTCTTGAGACATTTTCCTTCCATAAATCATATTAATTTCAGGTTCATTGCCTAAATATTAACAATTTTGACGTTTAAAATCGCGACTTTGACGTTTTGAGGAAAACCCAAATTTATTTTTCTTTTAATGCCTGTAACTTTTTTGTCCTTTAACCTACAGCGCTAAATTTTGGTAGGTAGCTTACCTATAATGATATAAACCCGTGTACCAAATTTCCTTGCCCTTACTTTGTTAATTCCGGAGATATAACATTTTTTCGATTTTTTTCGAAAGAAAACACAAAATTTTCCGGGAAAACCTCGGCGGATTTTCCTGGCCAATTTTATCAAAATCGGTCCATTATTTTTGTAGTTATAGGTGTGACACATAATATATATATATATATATATATATATATATATATATATATATATATATATATATATATATATATATATATATATATATATATATATATATATATATATATATATATAAACATATAAAGTCTGAAACCGACCTCGGATTTGGATTCTAGGGGTCCTAAATAGTGCTCATTTGAAGAATTTTTTTTTAAATTCAAAAGTCGAGATCTCCTCATTAGTGAATTTTTTTAAAGAAAATTCACTAATAAAAATGTAATGTAGTGTATTGACCCGTTTCCACACCACCTACACCCAATAATTGTCTTATAGACTGGGGAGTTAGGATCGCTGGCGCGTTTTTTCAGCGTGGTATCCCCAGGAGGCCTAATCCACGAATTAATGATAGAAATACTTTTTCTGATGTCTTGCCAACCACGCTAAAAAACGCGTGGGCGACCCTAACTCCCCAGTCTATATGACAATTATTGGGTCAAGGTGGTGTGGGAATGGATCAATACACTACATTACATTTTTATTTCTCATAAGCAATTTGCAACAAACATTGCTTCATTGACTGTTGTTATATGCCATTCAAGGTTTAAATGTGGTTTTTAAATGATTGAGGCAAGTTAATGTCTCAGAATGTGTATATATGCCTGCATGCATACTGCTTTGAAACTCTTAAGATATATTTCATATTTAGCCAGGCGAAAATGCAAAATGCGTCCCTTCATCTGAAACAAAAACAAACACTTCGAAGGGAAACCCATTTAGAGCCGTTTTGTCGGCAATGTTTATCATCGATAGTTGTCAGTAGAAATTGCTTCATTACCATGAAACATTTCGACTTTTCAAAATAATATGTTGGATACCGTCTGCTATTAGCATATACAATTGTATTTATCATCGGCAGTTCGCAACGGAATTTGCTTCATTCACTTTTCATACTCATTTATGGTTGGAAACTACAATATAAACAAACACTTCGAAGGGAAGCCCATTTTGAGCGATTTTCTCGGTTATGTTTATCATCGACAGTTGTCAGTAGAAATTGCTTCATTACCATGAAACATTGAGACTTCTCTAAAATAATATAGTGGATACAATTTGCTATTTGCATATACAGTTGGATTTATCATCAGCAATTTGCAACGGAAATTGCTTAATTGACTTTACTAAAGTGATTAATTCACCTCACTGTGCGGCAAATTTGTGTCTTTAACGTGCCCAACATCGCATGGGCACGGGACCGATGGCTTTACGCCCCCTGGGAAGGGCGGAACGTGCAGATTACCTTGCTCAATCACAATAGCACAACCTCTGTTGATGTTACTGATGTACTTAAAAGGGGAGGAGAGGGGGAAATCTGGGATCGAACCCAGTACCCTTGGGTGCAGAGGTCCACGTTTTTCCCCTAGACCACCATGCGGCTGAAAATTAACTTTTTACATTTCCGTTTTCCTACTGCTTTCCGCAAAATATGTCAAATATCGATTCATGTAGATGACGCCATATATACTAATATATATATATATATATATATATATATATATATATATATATATATATATATATATATATATATATATATATATATATATATATATATATATATATATATATATATATATATATATATATATATCACACCGATAACTCAAAAAAAATCTGCCCATTTTGATAAAATTTGGCGTGTACCTTCCTTTTGTAAATGGCTTGGTTAAGTTCGTTATTCAGGAAAATCGGACGAGGTTTTCCGGGAAAATTTTGAGTTTTCATTCGAAAAAAATTTTTATCTCAAAAAATAAAAAATCTATGATAACCAAATTTGGTAGGTAGGTTTACGATATAAAAAGTAAACTATACACCAAAATTTAGATTTCTATGTTACAAGAAAAAAAAAGTTATAAAATATTTTGTGCCAGATCATTTCTATGAAAATTCACTACCATAAGGCACTTGCTGCGCCCAGGCTTTTCTTATTCAAGTTGAAGTCGAACCAACTTTTTCTAAACGTAAACAGCCTGTATTTAGGAAACAAAAATGCAGATAATAGGTGCAGAAGTTTTTATAAAGAAGATCCTATTTTTAAGCGCGCAATACGCTATTTCATTCTGGACTAACCTATTTGTAATAGCTGTATATTGTTATATTTTAAATATCACAATAGCACAGCGCATAGGTATAAACAACTAAAAGTAACTAATGAAAAGAAATGTAAACAATACAGCGCTAGTACCTTTTCCTCCACTAACAAGTTTGACTTTATCTCAGAAAAAAGATTCAATAGATTACATCATTTCAGAGCAGTCACTAGTCACTATGTTTCTCATCTCTTCATTCCCAGAGCATCAACTGTAACACAATGGCCATCTTTGATCTCTAATGTGAAGCGTCTCTCGAAGGTCAATTAACGGCACTGGAGAACACGGAAAAAGCACAAAGCAACTCAGAGCAGCTTCTGTTTATTGTTTATCTGCATCGCAATCCAAAGCTGCCTATTAAGTTTCACACATCCACTTTCTCTTCTTCTTTATTCACTGTACTACTGTACTTCTGTATCTGTAGTTGTTTACTTAATAAACTTTACCGAGAGCTACGAGTATGCATAGCCACAGCATAAGAAACAGGTATAGCTGTGGTATAGCAACAGCAACAGCTGTCGCGTACAGTGGCGGATTGAAAAAAGAACATGAGGATAACGAATTGGGGAAGTGGAGGGCAGTTTTGCCACAGCATAAGAAACAATTAATTGTTTATTGTGCTGTGGCATTGCCTGGGTAGTGCTGATGGAAGTATGTAACAGCAAAATAAAAAATAATAGGACTCGCGCTCATCTACGAGGTGTCATTAAAAAGTACAACGTTTCTAATAAAAAACGCGGTAATCCTGTGTTGTAGCCACCTCAGTAGTAAATAAACAATTCGGATGGAATTGGAACGCAGAAGTGGACGCTGAACGATGTGCACTGTTGCCAGTTGAGTATTACCAAGGGTCATTTTATCATTTTAAATATAAAAGGAAATCAAGGAGTGAACAAATGTTTTTATAATGTAAATAAATTATAATATGGCGTCATCTACATAAATCGATATTTGGCATATTTTGCGGAAAGCAGTAGGAAAACGGAAATGTAAAAAGCTAATTTTCAGCCGCATGGTGGTCCAAGGCAAATTGCTGATTATAAATCCAACTGTATATGCTAATAGCAAACGGTATCCAATATATTATTTTGAAAAGTCGCAACGTTCCATGGTAATGAAGCAATTTCTACTGACAACTGCCGATGATAAACATAACCGAGAAAATCGCTTAAAATGGGCGTCCCTTCGAAGTTTTTGTTTATATTTTAGTTTCCAACCTTAAATGAGTATGAAAAGTTAACGAAGCAATTTATGTTGCGAATTGCCGATGATAAATACAACTGTATATGCTAATAGCAAACGGTATCCAACATATTATTTTGAAAAGACGCAATGTTTCATGGTAATGAAGCAATTTCTACTGACAACTGTCGATGATAAACATTGCCGATAAAACAGCTCTAAATGGGTTTTCCTTCGAAGTGTTTATTTTTGTTTAAGATGGACGGACGTATTTTGCATTTTCGCCTGGCTAAATATCAAATATATCTTAAGAGTTTCAAAGCAATATGCATGCAGGCATATATACACTTTCTGAGACATTAACTTGCCTCAATAATTTAAAAACCACATTTAAACCTTGAATGACATATAACAACAGTCAATCAAGCAATGTTTGTTGCAAATTGCTTATAAGAAATAAAAATATAATGTAGTGTATTGACCCATTCCCACACCACCTTGACCCAATAATTGTCATACAGACTGGGGAGTTAGGGTCGCCGGCGCGTTTTTTTTATATAGCGTGGTTGGCAAGACATCACAAAAAGTATTTCTATCATTAATTCGTGGATTAGGCCTCCTGGTGATACCATTTGTTGACCCCTTGATTTCCTTTTATATTTAAAATGTCCCTTGGTAATATTCATCTGACAACAGTGCACATCGTCCAGGTCCACTTCTGCGTTCCGATTCCACCCGAATTGTTTGTTTACTACTGTGATGTCTACAACACAAGATTACGAAAAACGCAATAATTTGTTAAAACAAAACCCGGCTTTTTGCTGTAGATTATCCCAAGGTCAGTTTTAGATAAACAGACTGATACATCAAGTTTACCACCTTACATGCATGTTGATAGTATTGTTACCTTGTGGTTATTATTAAGTCGTCAGTATGTAGTATGTAAGAAATTCTAACGCAGGAAATGTGTAACGGATAAGAAATCAATATATATTATGAACAAATTTTAGTGACATATCAAGTGTGTTATGGTAACGAGTAAGATATCAATAGATACTATGAAAGAATACTAACGTAGCAAACGCTATATATATATATATATATATATATATATATATATATATATATATATATATATATATATATATATATATATATATATATATATATATATTAAATTTGTTTGCTGTACTTTCTGTGATTTTTATTTGTTTACGTGGACTGCAGTTTCGAACCGTCCTGGTTCATCATCAGCACGCTACTGGCTCTCATCGTTCCTGTGTTCTTGTTCTCTAAGGGTGTACGTGACGCCTGCGTATTCAGTCTCTATTGGTCGGTTTACAGTTGTCTGATTGGCTGTGTTATCGGTTTGTGTCGATTGTATCGGTTTCCTGCTTATATTATTGTGGTATGAAGAAACTGAACGAAAAAAACAAAAAAAACAATAATTCTAAATCAAATATTAAACATCATAAAAAACACAGGACAATATTCAACCAAAAAACAACACATTATTATAACAACAACCCAAAAGCACCGTCAATATCAGGAATAATAAAAATACACAAAACGGGATACCCACTCATCAACTTCAAAGATGCACGTTCATATAAAATAGAAAAAGAAATAGAACAAGTACTAAAACAAGAAATAAAACTAGAAAACAAATTTAACATAAAAAAACTCGGTAAACGTTGAATATATGGTACAGACAAACTGCGCATGTCGCAAATGACTACACATCACAATAAATGTGAAGCTGTGTTGCCAGATCTAAAAATTTAACTCTAAATTAGATTACGAAATAAAACGTAATGTACCATGATACAAATTTGTATCATGGTACGTACTGTTTAGGATTTATATTGAATATTTTTAATTAAATGAAATAAATGAAAATATCAGTAAATAATAATAAGAATAATAATAATAATCATAACAGAGAACGGAAAATAGAAAGTAGATATAATGCCAAAATTGATAGTTGGGAGTTAATAATAATAGGTATAAATAAATGAAAAAATTGAACGAGTGTCTCGCCGAAGAAAATGGACTCGAGCACGGGTTTTATTAAATCGTTATAAACAAGACCTGGGTAAAGGTGAAAGGTGCAGGTTAAGCAGAACACCCCCCCCCCCCCCTCTTCCTGACCTGCCCTGACCGTCAGTTTGTCTAATTAAAACGCTGGGGGAAGGACAACCATGAGATAATGTACCTATTAGGTATTATGCTCGCATGACCTTGATGTATGTTAGGATTAATTACGTCATAGTTATCCTGCCCCCAGCATTTTAGTTAGTCAAACTGATGGTCAGGAGGTTCAGGGAAGGGTCCTGCTTAAACTGCACATTTCACCTTTCACCAGGTCTTGTTTATAACGATTTAAAAAAAACCATGTTCGAGTCCATTTCCAACATTTTATAAGCTAGAGAAATAAATGCGATGGGCAAGAAACAAAAATAAATTCTAGTAAATAAATGTGGCAACCATGCAAGCAATTTAACGGTTCAAATTTGCATTTCTTAACTGTCACTATTCTCTGTACCTTATATTCAACATTTACCAAAAACTCAATAGAATTAGTGCAGAAACTTGGAAACATAATCAAGAACACAAGACTCGCCTCATTCGACATAACAAATATGTACACCAACGAAACCACAAATATAATCCAAAATTAAAACTCAAAATAACAACGAAAACCAACAAATCAACGAAATATTAAACATCATATTGAAACAAAATTACTTTGAATTAAACGGAGAATATTACATCCAAGGAGACGAGCTACTAATGGGATTCCAAGAAGACGGACTACCAATGGGATCGCCACTATCAAGCATCATGGCCGAAATATACATACAAAAGCTGGAAGATAAAATCAACACCATCATAAAAGAAACAGACCCAAACATCAAGTGGATAAGATACGTCGATGATATATTAGTAATATATAACAATCAAAAAACTAACATAGACAATATCCTCGAGGAAAATAAGCCAAATCAACAACAACCTAAAATTCACAATAGAAAAAGAATCAAACAACACCATAAACGTCCTAGCCTTAACACTAATCAGAAAAGAAAAACAAAACACAAAGAAATGGATACAAAAAGAAAACAATAGAAAAACTAGTAAAAGAAATAAAAAAACAAGCAAATCTACAAAACCTTAAACAACACAACAGAAACAAACACAAAATACACAACATTCAGTTATAACCACCCATCAAAAAAATAACAGAAACACTCGAACAGTATGACTTGTAAATGAGCTACAAAAGCAATAACAAAATAATAAACAAACTTAATAAAAAACAAGAACACAACCCACATAAACTAAGCGGAATATACCAAATAGAATTTAACACATGCAATAGCAAATAAATAAGAATGACAAAAAAATCAATAGAAACAAGATTCATAATTTCAAAGGCAAGAATGTGTGGGATCAATGGATAGCTCCACCTACTAGCGAATTCCCTAATACCACATATGAGGCAACTGCTAACGGATGGATATACAGTCCTGTTTTCAGGAACTATTTTGAAAAAAGCTTCATTAAACATTTATCCAAAGATCGACCGGTTTTAGTAATTTACAACGGCCATGCTACTCATTTAAGTTGGACGTTATTAAAATTGCTGTAGAAAATCAGATTATCATTTTAAAACTTCCACCGCATACCAGCCATTTGCTCCAACCTCTGGACCTAAGTATGTTCAAGTCTCTTAAAAGTCCTTGAGATGCTAAGTTGGTAGAGTGGCAGCGAAAAAACGTAGGTGTGAAGATTCCAAAGCGTATATTTTCAAAATTAATTGGCGAAATGTGAACCGAAACTAACCAGAAATAATAGCGAATGGACTTATCAAGGCCGGAATTTGTCCAATCAACCGAAATGTCGTACCCGTAGAATTATTCGATCCAACTGCTTTTCAAAGATGGAAATCTTCTCAAGCCCAAAAAATTGCTGATGAAGGTTTATCCTCGCTCTCAACATCCAGCATGCAAGGTAAAGATCATCAGGTGATGCCTTCGACCAGTGCGTAAGATAACGATCAGCCGCCGATGTCAACAACCAGAGTGTATAATGATGGCGAGGTTCCGCCGGATCTGTCATTAGATCAAAATGATGTAATTCAAAATCAAGATCAACAAAGTCCAAAGATCGCACCAGCAATGATAAATGTTCCATTGCAAGATGAAAATAACTCCCATAACGCCGAAGCTGGTTTTCAAGAGCTCTTATTAAAATTCATAAAACGAGATCAAATTCGTACAAAGCAACCTAGAAAGCGAGTTTGCCTAGGAGCCGAAGTGTTGAAGATGTTACACTATTCCAACAAAAGCCACAAGAAAAGAAAACTTCTAAAAAGTAAAAGAATGTTGAAGAGAAGAAAATTATTCAAAAAAAAAAAAAACACGTGGAATCAGTTCAGACGAAAGTGACTTAGATTCTTGAACAAGTGATTCTAGTAGTGATAGAATAACCGAGCTAGATGATTTGTCAGATGTTGAAATGGAGGAAAAAGATCATTTTAGTCCACATAGTGGCAAAGGAAACGAAACTAATAACAATGAAAATTAAATCCTCACAATTCGACACGGCGACTTCGTTTTATCGAATTTTTATGGGAAGAAAAAAATTACAAATATGTATGTCTCGTCACTGGACTTTTAGACGATGAAGCTGAAGTGACATGCTTAAGCAAGTTAAAAATGCATGTGAATATCGATTTGATGAAAACCACAAATGCTCAATTTTGCTGTCAGATATCATAAAAAAGCTGCTACAACGAACCATGTCACCACATGCGGATTTTCAAAAGTATGTTTTTCCGGAGTCCGTTGAAGATTATGAATTATAAAGACAACCAAAAGTATGCACCTATTTAGAATTGAATTTTTTGTTTTTATTACTTAAGTATAAAATAAATAAATGATTTAGTTTACTGTTACTGACCATATAAGGACTGAATTATTTTCATTATTGCATGCACATTATAGTTTCTTTTTAAATAAATTTGCTTTTGTTGTTGTCTATAGGTCTTATTTTGTTATTTCAGACAAATCTCCCGACAGTTAAAAGTTAGTAATTTCTATATTTTTTAAATCATTCAAATTCGATTTGGAGCACAGGAAAGAATATATTTCTAAGTCGATTGCACTAGCCCCGTTTATTAATCGCTGTAGTGTATTCAGAGGCATGCGGGCCTCCTAAACAAACTTCTATCATTTAATTATCCCCTCCCTGGGATTCTGATAATCAGGTCATACCTCCAACAGAGAAAGTACCAGGTCAAACATCTGGGAGTCAGATCTAAAACGTACCCACCGACGGCTGGTCTCCCGCAGGGTTCTGCTATCTCCCCTCTGCTATACAATATATTTGTCGCAGACATTCCGACAGCCCCCCTAAATGTGACATACGCACTGTACGCAGGCGACACTACAATCCTCAGCAGCTCCACTCAGCCGAGGATAATAACCGAACGACTTCAGACCGCCGTATTAGAGCTGCAATCGTGGTATAGGAAATCCCTTCTAGTCATAAACCCCGATAAATGTTCAGCTGTCCTATTTTCCAAGAGGAGACACACACCTCACGAACACGTATCATTAGACAACTGTCTAATTCCCTGGCAATATTCCGCCATATACCTCGGTGTTTTCCTCGACAAACACTTAACATGGCGTCCCCATGTCGATCACTCCCGAAAAAAGCCTCGATGTTCATCTCGAAACTGTACCCACTTCTAAATAGAAATTCCAAATTGTCCATGAACAACAAGCTGCTCATGTACAAAGTCATTATCCGGCCAGCCTTGACCTATGCATCACCTGCATGGGCCACCGCGGCCGCAACACACATCAAGACCCTTCAAATCATCCAGAACAAAATTCTGAAAATGGTTACCGGAGCGCCATGGTTTGTCCGAAACAGTCAGATTCACTCTGATCTGGAAATGCCTTCGATACTTGAGTTTATAACTCAACTATCCACAACTCAGTTCGTAAAATCCGCTTCTCACCCAAATGCTCTTCTTAGTAGTGCCACCGACTACGACGAGCAACTTCCACATAAGCATAAGCGCCCAAAGCTTATACTTACCCGCTAACGCCCCCGCGGCAAACAGAATGGAAACCTTCATACCCAAAAAGTCATTGTGTGTAATATTTCCGACGAAGGTATGGACTAAGGTCCGGTACTCCCAGGCAGGGGGTTTTAGTGAGTACAGTCTCACAGTACCTCGATATCCCATGGCACCTACGGGGCCGTGAATGGGGTCTGCATGAGCATTTCCCCCTCCTGGATCCAAAAAAAAGTGTATTCAGAGAAAAAAGTCATGGCCGCTCTTGCCACGCTTTAGTGGGGCTACTATATTGCCAAAAAAAGAATCCCGTTAGCAAATATTATTACCGTTACAGCGATTGAAAGTTACACTTATCTTTTTGGGTCGCACTTGTCTCACCTTACCTTATAAAGGTTATTACGAAAAGTCACTATCGTAACGCACTTGCTGCGTCCAGACTTTTTTAAATATCTTAGTTTGAAAATGTAATAATTTTTTAAGTTTGAATAAACACACATTATGTATAAATTTTATACTGGGTGATTTTTTGAAAGTCAGTATAATATAATGTTACATATAAACATATAATATTTTGAATTAACCTCTAAGAAGCTGACAGTCTCGCGAAGAGAGGGTCAGCAGAACCATTTATGGGACCAGAACCGGCTCCGGGCATGTCAAAGTGCACTGCCAGGGGAGCCATTAAGTCCTGGGTCAGAAACCGACACAAGATGTACTGGGCGGACTGTCCAGGGCTCAGACATGGGAAGTCAATAATTGACGGACCCAGTTCAGAGAGCTGTGGAGCTGCTAAATCTTAGCAGAGGACAGCTCAGAAACACAACAGGTCTCTTGACGGGACACATGGCCGTCAAGAAACACCTGCATAAAATGGGGCGTTGCGAAGGGGACCCCGCATGCAGACTCTGCGGCGAGGGGTAGGAATCAGCCCAGAACATCTTGTGCGAGTGTAAAGCTCTGGACCGCAAAAGACAACTGATCTACGGTCAGTCTAGATCGGAGACAGAGCAATATAAAACTTCACCCTACCAATCGCTGTGCAGACTAGTTCAAGGCACAGTGATTTTGGAATGGGTGGAGTAAGACTAAGGGTATGCACAATCAACTAAAGGTTGCGGTGCTATCGGGGCGGCAAGGCCGCGGACGAGTCCTGAGGGAAAAAAAACCCTCGAAAATTGGTTCCAAAGGCTCTGATTCGCGGTCATTTAAAACATTATTTTTGCAAATTCGAAACTCGTTACCTATCTAATAACAAAATGTCTATGAAAATGGAAGATCGCAGAATGCAAGTTTACAATTTGCAGGAAAATATTTAATATACCCTACTTTTGGGCAATGAAAAATTTAGCGAGCTGTCACTGACATCAATATGAATGCAGTACAGAGTACAGTACACCCACTCGCTTATTCACATGCTAGAGTTTTTCTTTTGTGCAAACTGGCAGATACATAATGCATTGTGTGCCGTTCGTTTCGTACAATGAATTAGTATAAAATTCTTATGTAAGCAGGAAATAAAAGCCTGAGACTCGATAATTCAGTGAATTAAACACGCCTCTCTAAGATAAAAATGCGAGAGGGCTTTGCTTTATGTAACGCTGAATATTTACTGATATATTCTTCCTCAAAACAGCTCGAATTTCAGAGATTTATGTTTAAAATAAAAAGTGTTCCACTAGCGAATCTCTATAGAAATATTTGAGTAGATTTCGGATTTTGTTTTGTACAAAAGCACATTGTTTCTTTAGCTAATCTCCTTAAATATTTGAGTACAAATTTCGGATTTTAATTTATACAAAAGATGCTTAATGCATGAGTCTCCTCACATAACTAATTTTGAAATGATTTAACAGTGAAATTCAGAATTTATATAATATTTGCTAATTTCTATAAATTCCTATCATGTTCCCTCCTTTGATTGATTTTCGCCATATCTCGAGGACCACATCAAGAATGTTTTTAGTGAATTTCTCTAGAAATAATTCGCTAATGATATAATTACTTTTTTTTTGCATAAACCAACAATTTAGGGGGTGCCCTCGTGGCGCAGGTTGCTAGGTATCAGCCTGAAAAGCGAGAGGTCCCGGATTCGATTCCCGGGCGGGACAACGAGAAGTTGACCTTGTCTGACAAATTGTTAATGGTGAAATAAAAATCGGAAAATTGCGCTAATGGCCTGAGATGTCACAGCCATTGGAAAAAAAATTGCGCAGTGCTGCCGTGGGAAAAATAATATTTTTGCTATGCTATATTTTAATAAATTTTTATCTACTTTTTTACCTCCTACATTCAACAAACAAAATTAGTATATCGAGGATCGCAGAGAGTCGGCAGCCATTAATAGAGAATCAGAATAAGTATAGTATAGTGTTATATCCATATAAATAACTCATCGCGCGGTAGTGTGTATTTTTCGGCGCTCTCAAGTAATGTGATACTTGGATGCGAAATCATCGCCTTCTTCCTCGAAAACGACCATATAAGCAATCTGGTCGTGCGCGATACAATTACACACTCGCAGTTTGCAGTGGACTTTTGGCAGAGCGTGTGTACCTAGTAATTTTCGCGTCGGATTCATGTTTAATTAAATCATTTCGTTGTTTATATGTTCTAAGAAGACAATTATTATTATTATGATGGCTACTGCTTCGGGTTGCTTAATAAGTGGACAAAATAATTGTGATACTTTGATTAATTCAGTGGATAATATTCTAAAGGTTAACTTTTCACAGACTTAAATTCTAAGGTAAAGTTTAAAAGTTTAGGACGACCCACACCACACTTAAAGTTAAGCCAAAGTTGTATGAAAAAAAAAGAAGAACTTATATACTTATAAACTAAAGTGAATGCTGAGTGTTGACAGAATTGTGATTTGTGTTAGTAATTATTAAAGGAAAGGACTTTTTAACTACTATAACCTATAACTTACTATAGGAACACTTGATAAGTAGTTAATAATTATTAAGTTTAGTTAGTTTAGTAAGTAGGTTTTTTATAATACAAAAAAAAAAATCATTAATAGAAAGGTATCGATGGAGAGAAAAATTTTTCAAATGAGCGCGAACTATGACCCCTAGAACCGATATCCGGGGTCAGTTTCTATATATATATATATATATATATATATATATATATATATATATATATATAAGCAACTAATTTCGATGAAACTCGGCAAGTGCCTTTCTTTTATTAATGCCTTGGATGAGTTCGTTAGTCAGGAGAATCGGATAAGGTTTGCCGGGAAAATTTTTAGTTTAGTTTCAAAAAAATCTTTTCCCCCAAAATTACAAAGCTATTTCAATCAAATTTAGTGGATATGTTGCCTTGTAAAAGGCCTTACCACACACTAAAATTCAACTTTCTACATTACTAGAAAATTGAGTTATTCAAATTTTGAGTTTTCTTTTGAACAAAAATTTTTTCTCTGAAAATTACAAAGTTATTTTGATGAAATTTGGTGGATATGTTACCCTGGGTAAGAACTTACCATCCACCAAAATTCAACTTTCTAAGTTTGTAGAAAATTGAGTTATTCAAATTTGAAGCATTTAATAAAAATTCACTACCATAACGCACTTGCTGCGCCCCGAACTTTTTTTCTTGCGCACCCCCAATGCATTAAGGCACGAGCCGCTACTGGGCTCCTGGTAACGCTCAAGATGCAAGACGTTTCAATCATGAACAAGACCCTCAACGTGAAGTAACTAATGTAATAAGAAGTTTAATCAGAATCCACACACGACTTTCCGAAACATTCAGTTTGAAGAGATCAACAGTCGGCATAGGAAGACCCGCAATGGTAAGAACTGTTCTGATTGAGGAAGCCGTCCTAAATGAAATTGAAAGAAATCCTGAAACTAGTACGCGAAAAACTGCGCAGGAATTAAACATTACCCATGTAACAGCGTGACAAATTTTAAGAGACCAGCAGCTGTATCCTTATCAAATGCAACGTGTGCAAGTTCTATTACCGAGGGATTTGCCTCCGAGAAAAACCATATTGGTTACGAAGCAAAATAAGAAGAAATCCAAGTGCCTTGGGTGACCAGTGGTTTACTGATGAAGCTTGTTTTTCTCGAAATTCGATCATCAACCATAAACGTAGGGGCTGAATTAAATCCACACGTCAAGGTAGAACAATTTTCAGTCAATATTTAGATTGGAATTGTGGGTAACCACCACATTGAGCCTCATTATCTTCCCCATAGAGTTAATGGGGAACAATACCGAAGGTTTTTAGAGCACGTTCTACCTGAACTTTTAGAGAAAGTTCCACTTAGGGAAGACGTCGTATGTGGTACATGCACGACAGTGCTCCACCACACTTTCAGTCTAGTTGACCGTCAATTTTTGAATGAAAATCCCCTAATCGTTGGATTGGAAGAGGAGGCCCATAACCATGGTCTCCTCGATTGCCCGACATGAATCCGTTGGATTACTTCTTATGGGGACAGCTTAAATCATCATAGTGGTCAAGACTCCTGTTCAAAAATAAAGATGACTTACGAAATAGAATAGTTAATTCTTGTTTAACAATCAAAAATACACCTGGTATTTTCGAGAGAGTCCGTAATTCAATGGCCAGGCGAATAAACGATGGTCATTTTTAGCACCTATTGTAAGAAAATGTTACGGTTCAGTTTAAGAAAAATTACTGTTAATAATAACAAAAGAAGTTTTTAAGACCGCTAATTCGGTACAAAAATGTCAAGAAGTGCCTTTTGTTCAGATAATTGTTATGTCAAAAATGTTGTAGATTTAAAAAGAAACATTGTCCCACTATTTTGTATTTTCGAAACGAAGCCGTTTAGGAGCTATGTTTATACAAACTTTTTGCTTTAATATCGAGTAAATTTTTATTCCATAAAGTTGGTGTACATACTTAACACCTTATAGGTATATAAGAACATAAGATACTTTTTAACAACCGATTTCATTTTTAAACACATATGTATACAGTGTGCCCCAAACTGGATGGGAATGTATGGCTATCTCCATTATTATTGGAGATAGGGGGACGGTTAAATTAGCAATGTTTTGTAGAATTTCATACTCGTTCAAAATATGACCTGCATTTTTCCCTGTCTCTTTTCGTTTTCGAGTTATTTTGAAAAAAAATTGTCGATTTCTTTTTTCTTCAATATCTAAGTAGGCGTTGATCTGACATGTCTATGACTTGCACATTATCAGGACACTTTTTATATAGTAATCTTTTTGTGCTATTCTCAACTTTGCATTGTCATTTGTTTTTGAGCTACAGGTATCAACGTTTGTTTTTACTATGACAGCCATATTGGATTTTTTGCTCATGTGATAGCCTGTGAAAAGGGCTTTCCAATGATGTACAACATGCTTAAGAAATCTTGTAGTTGCACTGACAATTTTGAGAAAAACCGTTTTGAGGGTAGTAGGCTATGAAATCCAATACCAGAAAACAAATGACAAAAAAGTGTTCAAAAAGACTTCTACTTTTAACATAATTTTCGGTAATGATTCACGATAAAAAAATAGGACCTTTGAGCACACCAATGAATCGGCCCATTATTACAAATTATAATTTAAATTATAACATTATCCTAAAAAATTGTTATAATTTAATTAAATAGGTAAATCTAGTAAATAACTAAATTTACCAACAGAACTCAACAAAAAGCAGATTAATGATTTACGAAGACGCCTTTGAAAATTGTTTGATTTTTAAACGTAAGTGAACTGAAAAACAACAGAAGAAAGGTTGCTATGGATATAACACTATCGCGACAACTAAGAATACTGCCATTCTTAATTATCTGAACAATTTGAGGTGTATTTAACACGTTGCTTAATATTTTGTACTAAATAGTTCGTTTCCTGTTTATTTTAAATATTATTCAACAATATGTTCAGTAATGAAGAATATTTCGACATGTTGGAATGTTATATTCGTTCTAACCGAAATACTGAGGCAGCTGCAAATTCATATCAAAACAACTACCCAGAAAGACGACAACCAAACACCAAGATATTTCGAAGGATAGTGACCAATCTATTGAACAACGGTAGCTTCCACGCAAAGAAACTACCACTGCCTAGAAATGAAGAAATAGATAATGCCGTCTTACAGGTTTCAAACGAAAACCCTACGCAATCTGTTCGGTTTTATGGTGAACAAATTGACGTTGCAAAAAGTACGGTACATCGTGTACTAAGACAAAGTCATTACCATCCATACAAACCTACAATCGTACAAGGCCTAAATGCTGACGATTACCCTAAGCGACTTCAATTCTGCAGATGGTATCAAGGACAATGTCAGCAAGATGAAAATTTTCATTTGAAAATAATATGGACTGATGAATCCAGATTTACAAATTGTGGTGTGTATAATCGCCATAATAGGCATTATTGGGCAAATGAAAATCCACATCTAAAGGAAAAAAAAAACGATTGCAAGACAGATTTGGTATTAATGTTTCGTGCGGCTTATTAGGTCAAAAACTGTTATTTTTATTTGTAGATTAGACAGTTGATTTTAAAAAAAATCAGGTAACTTCATTGTTGGTCCGTTCTTTTTTGAAAATAATTTAACTGTGGAGAGGTATCTTAATCTATTGATATATGATATCTTACCAACAATTAGAAGAGTTCATGATAATTTAGACGATATTTGGTACCAACAAGACGGTTGTCCAGATCACAATGCTAGGACCGTCAAAAAATTTTGGTACCAAAATTTTAATAATCGTGTCATTTGTAACAATGGGCCGGTTCATTGGTGTGCTCGAAGTCCTGATATAACACCCATGGATTTTTATTTTTGGGGTACTCTGAAGAATGATCTATATAAATTCGATCCACCACAAAATATCAATGAATTACGTAACAGAATCACGGAAGCTATAAATCATATTAACCAAAACACCTTCATCAGAGTTTGCAAGCATGTTCGCAAAAGGTGTGTAGAGTGCATTGAACAAAACGGTGGCCATATTGAACAATTTTCTATTTAGTTTATTTTTAAGTTTCTATTTTAGTAAATTTTCGTTAAAAAAATTCACTAATGAGGAGAAGCCGACTTCTGAATTTTGAAAAAATTTCTTCAAATCAGCGCTAATTAGGCCCCCTAGAACACATATCCGGGGTCAGTTTCGATTTTTATATGTTTATATATATATATATATATATATATATATATATATATATATATATATATATATATATATATATATATATATATATATATATATATATATATATATATGTATGTATCACACCGATAACTTAAAAAATAATGGGCCGATTTTGACGAAATTTGGTCAATACCTTCCTTTTGTAAGTGACTTGGATAAGTTCGTTAGCTAGGAAAATCGGCCGAAGTATTCCCAGGACATTTTGTGTTTTCTTTAGAAAAAATTCATATCTCCGGAAATAACAAAGTAAGGGCAACCAAGTTTGGTACATCGTTTTATATCGCTATAGGTAAATTACCTACCAAAATTTAGCGCTGTAGGTCAAAAAAAAAGTTATGGGCATTTAAAGAACATTTAGGCAAACAACTTGAATCTAATACGGGTTATGGAAAGAAAATGTCTCAATAGGAATGTTTTACTAACCCTGAAGTTTCAACCGTTGACCAGAAAACCAGTTTTTCGGGAACAGTTTAAGTTTACTTTCGGAAACTTTTGTAAATTTTCAAACAATAAAGTTATTTTGATGATACATGGCATATTGTTCCTACTATATAGATTATACTGGTAACCAAATTTAATGCCTGCTTTCTTAAAAAAACATATTTGATATTAAAAACATTTTTATGGAAATTCACTATCATAACGCACTTGCTGCGTCCCGAAATTTTACCTAATTAAGTAATGTAAATTAAATCACAATATTTTTTTATCGTGAATCATTACGGAAAATTATGTTAAAAGTAGAAGTCTATTGTTAGACTCCATGGCCTACTGCTTTTTGAACACTTCTTTTTGTCATTTGTTTTCTGGTGTTGGATTTCATAGCCTACTATCCTCAAAACGGTTTTTCTCAAAATTGTCAGTGCAATTACAAGATTTCTCAAGCATGTTGTACATCATTGAAAAGCTCCTTTCGCAGGCTGTCACGTGAGTAAAAAATCACATATGACTACCATAATAAAAACAAACGTTGATACCTGTAGCTCAAAAACAAATGACAATCCAAAATATCACAAAAAAATAACTCTGTAAAGTGTCCTGATAATGTGCAAGTCTTACACATGTCAGATCAACCCCTACTTAGATATTGAAGGAAAAAAAATCGCCAAATTTTGTTTTTTTCAAAATAACTCGAAAACGAAACGAGTCAGGGCAAAGTACAAGTCATATTTGGAACGAGCATGAAATTCTACCAAACATTGCTAATTTAACCGTCTCCCTATCTCTAATAATAACGGAGATAGCAATACATTCCCATCCAGTTTGGGATATACTGTATAGCAAACACTATGCATTTTTAATGTTTACACATGCGGATACTTGATTTAAATTAGCAATCAAACAAGCAGCTTCTATCTAGTAACTTAGCCAATTCTGCGCACCTACTGTCTATAACTCTTACATTTTTAACCAAAGCTTTAATCGTCGAAAATCTTTTAAAAAATGTAATTAAAAAAAGTGCAATTTATAAGGTTTAATGACAATTATGAGAGATTGATAACAAAATATAGAAGACTGTCAAATAAGAAACACAAACATAAAATAGCACGTTCTAACAATGTGTCCTACAATCATCAAGTATCCAATAAAGCCAAATTTACATTGAACACTTGTGAAACAGTAAAAAAGTGAAATAAAAGCCAGGAGAGTCGTAAAAATCCCAAACGCAATTAAGTCAAGGTGCAGTTAAGAGCGTAGAATCCAACATGGCAACTGAAACAAAAGCTAGAGAGAGAGAGAGACACATACAATGATCGACCAGCAGCAGAGCAGGCATCACTGCCGGCATATCACCGTAATTAACTTTCAAGGCGAAGTGCAAGATGTGAACACGTCACTAGAAGATGGCAAATAAAACATCCTGAGTTCGGTGTAAGACCTCATTACCCGAATCGGAAAGTTAGCCAGTGAAAGGAAAACTTGAAGGATAGACGTAGGAAGAGGACAGCGGATGGATATAAGGAACAAAACAGAGACGCTACTAATGCACACGGCTGGTTGGCCGGTACGGCACGGTTAGTCCTGCAGCGCCGGTGCAGCAGGAAGCACCTGTCCTGCTGCAGCAGGAAAGCAGCGGAAGACGGACAGAGCTGCAGGAGCTCTCATGCAAGCAGTACTTACACTGTAACTGTAGCAGTGACCGGATCGACCTTCGAACACCACTACTGTGTGATTTGCGGGGGTGAGAGCGCGAAACGACGACTAAGACTGGCCAGAGCACTCGACAGCCTACTAGGGGATGCTGCGGCGGCTGGAGCGACCCCGTGATAGATCGAGAAATGCTCGGCGCACGCACTACAACTTCGCTTTTAATTGGGGCTTTTTGCAGACAAGGACCTCCATTTTTTTGCGCGCGGCGTTAGCATCTCTTGCTAGGAGCTATGTACCGTACATTGTGCAGAAAGAGAAGAACGATCAGGATGCTTCTTCTAGTGAGAGGATCATTTTTGACGTCAGTGATGCTGCTGCTTAGATTTAGTTAGATGGCGTAATTAAACGTTCATTTTATATTCAATATTCGGGATGTTCTCACGCAAAATATGTAAAATAAAGGAACTAGTGATGACGTAAGGGCGAAATTCAGAAAGCACATTTAAAGGAATATTACTCATGTATTAAGATTTTGTAACGATATCCCTCTTAAATGTTTCTAATTTTATGATTTTCTCGTTTATTGCTGTTCACCTTAAAGCACTTAAAAATTTATTAAAAGAAGTGGAAGATTTTTATCATCATCGCAGTATAAGGGCGAAGTCGCCTTGTCTTCATAACCAAGACTCGCTGGCTCCAGCTGTTCTTGTAATTTCATCGTTTTAACCAGATTTTACATAATTTTTTATCTTGGTCTACATCTACATCTCTTCTAGCTCACTTTAATCGTCTTCCTATCGGTGTATTACCTCGTCGTTGTAATTTTTTTAATGTTCACCTTTTAAAAGCTTCTATTCTCTTCATGCACCATTTGTTCATGCGATCCTCATTCTCAGTTCTTAGCTACATTTACAATCATCCGTAATAGTACCGCCAAGGTACGTGAACATTTCTACTTGTTCATGTTGTTGGGCCTTTACATCAATTTTTCCAGTCATATCCTTAATTACTTTCATTACTTTTAGCGAATTTTTCATAAAACGAAACATTCACTAATGAGGGGTTCTACTTATATATATATATATATATATATATATATATATATATATATATATATATATATATATATATATATATATATATATATATATCGTACCGATAACACAAAAAATAATGGGCGCATTTTGATGAAAGGTAGGCAGCTTCCTTTTGTAAGTGGCTTGGATAAGTTTGTTAGACAGCAAAATTGGACAAGTTTTTCCAATAAAATTTTGGGGTTTCTTTCGGAAAATTGTTGTAACTCCGACAATAACAGAGCTATGACAACCAAATTGGGCATACAAGCTTCTACTATCAAGCTTACCCTACATGTCAAAATTCAGATCTATAAGTTAAAAAATCGAACCTCGGTGGTTCAGGGGTAAGAACGTGTGCCTCTGAACCGAAGGGTACTGGGTTCGATCCCGGGGTACCCCTTTCATTTGTTCAGTACAAACTCTAAAATTAACATCAACCGAGGTTCTGGCATTGTATTTGAGCAAGTTGAATGTCTGCATGTTCCGCCCTTCGGAGGGGGCGTAAAGCCGTCGGTCCCGTGTCCATGCGATGTTGGGCACGTTAACGATTCCTACCCTCCTTACAGAAAGACAGGGGTTCGGCAAAATTTCCAGGATAGTGAGGTGAAACTGCCCTCTAGCGTCGGTGATTGGCCATAGTCGCGAAAATAGGCCGACGTTAAAGAAACAAAACACACACACACATATATAAGTTAATAGAAGAAAAGGTTATAGGCGTTTAAACAAAAAACTTTGGGTGCCACTGGTGATCAGAGGAACGCACGAGAACAAAATATTTTGTGTGGTTAACAAAATCAATTGAATATTACATATAAAGCTTAAGTTTTCTTGACGCAAGAACCTCAAGACGTGGCAGAAAAAATATTTTGAAAATTTTATAGCTTTTCTTCTTAAAACGCCAACTCGCGATTTGAAACGTCAAAATTTGCAATTTTTAGACAAATAATCTGAAACGAATACAGATTATGTAGGAATGTCGTAATAAGTGTGTTTTACAAAGCCTCAAGTTTCAGCTTCAACCATCATTGTCCTTTATTTTTCGAAAATATTTTGCGGAAAATTCATTTCAAATAGACCCTCTTTCTGATGCTTTGGCAGTAGTTTCAGCTATAGAGTTTATGGTTTAATAGTCTATAATTTAAGCAAATTTTTATAGAAAAAATTCGTTACGGAGAAGACTGCGACATGAATTTTGAAAAGATTTCTTCAAATGAGCGCGAACTAGAACCCCTAAAACCTATATACGAGGTCAGTTTTAGTTTTTGTCTGTTTACACATATACAGAGTGGTGCATTTCTACGGTAAAGCTCAATATATCCATTATTAAACAAGATATGAGAAAAAATATGTACGTTAATTATTGGGTGTTTCCAGCTGCATCTTATAAACATATTTTGACAATTACAGGCAGGCCCAAAAGTCGTTGGTGATACCTACAAATTTTTTTCGAACACCCTTATATTATTGCATATTTGCATTTTTTATCGAAATATGATGCATGTTTGTAAGAAAAATCAAGACGCAGTAAGTGCGTTTTGGTTGTGAATTTTTATTAAATGCTTCAAATTTCAATAACTCGATTTGCTATTAACCTAAGCTTTGTTGGCTAGGAAACCAGTTTTCACAGACATATTTTAAGTTTACTTTCGGAAAATTTTTGTACATTTTCAAACAATAAGTTAGTTTGATAAAATATGGTATATTATTTCTACTATATATGTTATACCCGTAACAAAATTGATCCTGCTTGCATTAAAGACATATTTGCTATTAAAAACATTTTTAAGAAAATTTACTTCCATAATGCAATTGCTTCGTTCAGACTTCTTAAATTGGCGTGGTTAAATATCTATATTTTTAATTAGGAATCATCTTTGTTATACAACAGGATATACAACAAAGAGACTGAAGAAACACGTTTTTAAAACAACAGCAAAGTGACCTTAAATCAGATCAATTTGGAATTTGATCAAGAACTTCCGCTTGAAATGTTATCGGTTTACACAGTAAGCGACAGAGAAATCTGGTGATATAAATTATATATAGATATCAGATATAGAATGAGTTTATCTCTTTTCTAGACAAAAAATATATATATTGGCAAAATGTTTATAGCTAATATAATATAATATAGCTTATTACATGCTTTTTAGTGTATTTTCATTAAGAAAATAGAGAGGTCACGATGGTGAGACTTTGTATGTTTCTGAGCGATAACTAAACAAAATAATTAACCGATTTTGATCAAATTTGGCAGGTATATTTCTTTTGTAAATTTCTTGGATGAGTTCGTTAACCAGTCCAGTCGGGCCCATTAAAAAAAATTCTTGACACTGTTCGACCCGAAAGGCTAGTATTTCTCATATATACAAGGTGTCCACTATAAAATGATGCACCAGGGTTTTCCCTTTCCTCTTGTGCGTCAATTTCTCGGTCTTGTTCAACATTTTTTCTCTCTTGTTTGGCATTTTCCTCCATTTCTTCTTGAGGTACTTGTGCCATTTCTCTTTCCATTCTTCTCTCTTCATCCATCCCCATTCTTTTTTGTTGTTCCTGTTCTCTTTCTTCTCCTTTACCTTGTCTCTCCTTTGACGTTGTTGGTTTCCTTCCCCTTGGCATTTTACTTCGTTATTTTTACTTTTTATCTAAGAATTTTCGAGCTCCACGTTCGGGCGACAATTGATAAGTTTTTATTGGAGCCCCTTTTAATTATGTGGTGAAGCTTTTTAAGTGGCCCCACGATTGGGTGACAATTGATACGTCTTTACTAGGGTATTAAAGTGTTTTATGTATTTAATTATGTACATTTATGTGTAATTTTGTTTATTTGTTTGGTTTGTGTTTATTTTGTAAGTTACTATGTATCAATATCTGTGATTTTAAATTCAAGTATTTGTTTTTTGTTTATACAAAGTATATATTGTATACAATATTGATGTTATTAAATATAAATTGTTGGTCGCTTTTAATTTAGTATATATATATATATATATATATATATATATATATATATATATATATATATATATATATATATATATATATATATATATAATTATGTTTTCTTTAATTCAAATTAGCAATTTTGTTTAAAATTGTCAATGATTATTATTATAATTAGGTTCTACTCTAAGAAATGTAGTTACTGTTCCTGAAATTTTTGTTTAATATGGATATTTTGAATAAATATTTACTTTTATCCATTTAATTGATTTATTTCTTATTTTCCACGGCTATGTTGACTCCTTTTCTACAGGTATATGTAGAGTTTGGGTTCCTATTGAAAATTCTTACCTTATATTATCCACAAACCAAATTTTATGAACAATTCTGATATTTTCCTTTTGCACCAGAATTATGTATCTTGCTAGACAACTAGGTATGAAATGTACATATTTTTAAACCTTGTGAATTCCCAAATGATTCCTTTTACAGATGCATATGATTTTTACAACAAACAAAATTTTTAACGACAAATTTATTTTCTTTTTAACATCTAATTACTTACTTGGATCCGTCTAAAACTTATAAATGTTGGCCACTGAAAACTTTACAGATTTTATCTTAATTTAGTTTACATACGACTGAATATCTTCAAAAAATAGACAAATTAATAATTTGTGGTTCTAAAAGACGTCGATTTTGTTTGCGAGGGGACACTATTTTTTAACTCTAACAGAATTTGTAGCATTTAACCCTTTTAACTCGAAAGATGAGGGACGTACCTAAGAATATCATGGCAACCATTTAGCATGTTCAAGGTACAGTCGACTCTCCATAATTTGAAACTCAAGGGACCAGAGAAAAAGTTCAAATTACCGAGAGTTCAAAATAATAGGAGTTCAAAATAACCGAGAGGGGAGGAGGAAATAATTCAAATAAACAAAAGTTGGTACAATTATTCATACATATGTACAGCACATACACAAATGTTTATTTTGAAAAAAAAAACTCAAAAATTTTCTTTTGGGTGAGCGACTTATATCTAGCATTGTCCAGTGAATTTTAGATAGTGATGTGAGCTGAGAAGAAATCGTCACTTGCTTCCTTTCTGACGGCCTAGGAGCGTAGGGTAGTAAGGGATGTTCTTGCCTCGCTCAATGTGACAGGAATTCGCGGTAGTTCTGCTTGGTTTTCTTCCTCGTCCTCATCCAGAGAGGCCAAATCCAACAGTTCAGCATCGGGCAAGATACCGTGGACACCTATGTCATCGTCAACTTGAACATAATCTTCAAACGTTAACTCTCCACAGTTAGGTAGAACCTTAGCCAGAATTCGCAACTTTTGGCGGCTCTGATGACTGTTATACGTTTTC
The DNA here is from genome assembly GCA_964006375.1 of Tillus elongatus. Taxonomy (NCBI): domain Eukaryota; kingdom Metazoa; phylum Arthropoda; class Insecta; order Coleoptera; family Cleridae; genus Tillus; species Tillus elongatus. Next base: position 26,766,937 of record OZ023263.1, on the reverse strand, counting down.
GGTTTACTTAAACCCGCACTTTCTGAAGCAGTTATAGGGGGTGGTAGGGTTGGAATTTTCAAACGATAAAGGTATTTTGATGAAATATGGTAAGATGTTTCAACTATATAGGTTCTACTGGTAACCATAAATATGGTGCCTGCTTTCTTTTTAAAAAACACATATTTGCTATTTAGAACATTTTTATGAAAATTCACTACCAAAACACACTTGCTGCATCCTGACTTTTTTTCTTAATTAGAAATACAAAAGATCAAATAAAACGTTATTTAAAGAAGACAACCGGGTCTCCTTACGTTCACTGACGACGTCGATAAAACGTCTGAAAAGGAAGTTGGTAATAGAGTTCCAAAGTGATTTCATTATTGGTGGTTTTCTGTTTATATACGCTTCGAGCTTCCAGTGGTTTTTTTTCGATTAGCAAAGCAAATTTATGAAAACTTTTTCCTGACGTCACAGTGTTTATTAAGAGTGTTTATGTTTATCTTAAAAAGATATTCAGGTATAAAAATAAGAAAAGTTGCACTGCTTTTAAAAAAGCTCTAAAAACAACTTATGAAACTTATGTATACGAGTACTATCCCTGATTTAGAAGTCGGAGCCCATTTCAAAACTAGAATTCTACATCAGAAATCCAGGATGATAATATTAATATTAATTTACTATCATCCAATTTCTATCAGTTTTTATCAGTTTTGTTCCAAGTTTTGAAAAAGTTTTCAATGTAAAAGTTATGTACAGTCGACTGTCGCTAATTTAACACTCGGTAATTTATTTTTAATGAATTTTTATTTTTAAAAAAATCACTAATAGAGAGGTATCGATGGTGAGACTTTGCAAACATTTTTTCAAATGAGCGCGAACTAGGACCCCTAGAACCCATATCCGGGCTCAGTTTATATATATATATATATATATATATATATATATATATATATATATATATATATATATATATATATATATATATATCCATCTGTTAACTCAAAAAGAATTTAACTGATTTCGATGAAACTTGGCAAGTGCCTTTCTTTAATTAATGGCTTGAATGATTTCGTTAGCCAGGAAAATCGGGCAGGGTTTTCTGGGAAAATTTGTGTTTTCTTTCGAAAAAAAATTTTTTCTCCGAAAACTACAAAAGTGTTTTAATGAAATTAAATCGATATGTTGCCTTGGGAGGGACCTTACTACGTACCAAAATTTAACTTTCTAAGTTTATCGAAAATTGAGTTATTCAAATTTTGAATTTTCTTTCGAAAAAAATTTTTTCTCCGAAAATTACAAAGTTATTTTATCTAAATTTACATATACATATACACACATATATATATATATATATATATATATATATATATATATATATATATATATATATATATATATATATACATAAAAGTTGAAACCGACCTCGGATTTGGGTTCCAGGGGTTCTAAGTCCGGTCATTTAAAAAAATGTTTTCACAATTCAAAAGTCGCGATCTCCTCAATAGTTAATTTTTTTTAAAGAAAATTCATTAATATAAATTTATATTTTTGATGGTTACTTATATGAAGTTATTGACATAAAAAGTCTGGGCGCAGCAAGTGCGTTATGGAAGTAAATTTTCCTTAAAATGTTTTTAATAGCAAATATGTCAAGCATCAAATTTTATGACCGCTATAATCTATATAGTAGAAACAATGTTACACATTTTATCAATATAAACATTTTGGGCTTATTTTCGGAAAATTTGTGTACATTTTCAAATAATAAAGATTTGAAAATGTACACAAATTTTCCGAAAATAAGCCCAAAATGTTTCGGAGAAAACTGGTTTCCTAGCCAACGAACCTTAGAATAATAGCAAAGTGAGTTATTGAAGTTTGAAGCATTTAATGAAAATTCGCTACCAAAACGCACTTACTGCATCTCGAGTTTTTTCCTTACAAACATGCATTATATTGCGATAAAAGAATGCAAAAATGCAATAATATAGGGGATGTTCGAAAAAAAAATTGTATCACCAAAGACTTATTGGCTACCTTGCGATTGTGAAAATAATGTAAGATGCAGTCAAGACACCCTATAATTAATGTATACAATTTTTTCTTGTATCTTGTATAATAACGAATATATTGAGCTTTACCGTAGAAATGCGCCATCCTGTATATATGTAAACAATAAAAACTGAAACTAACCCCGGACATTGATTCTAGGGGGCCCAGTTAGCACTCATTTGAAGAAATCGTTTCTAAATTCAAAAGTCGCGGTCTCCTCTTAACAAATTTTTGCCACGAAAATTAGCTAAAAAGTATAGACACTAAACCATAAACTTAACTAAAACTACTGCCAAAACATCAGGAAAGGGTCTATTTGAAATATTTTAGTAAAATGAAAGACAATGATGGTTGAAGTTTAAGCTGAAGGGTTTGTAAAACACTCTTCTTGCAAAATTTGCTCTACATAAGCCTATTCGTTTTAGTTTTTTTTAAATTTAAATGTCTCTAACTTTCTTGCGTGTTAACTTACAAAGCTAAATTGTGGTACATAGTTTACCTTCTATGATATAAATCCGCTTACCAAATTTGGTTGTCATAACGGTGTTACTTCCGGAGATACAAAAAAATGCACAAAAAAAACACAACATTTTCCGGGAAAACCCACGCTTAAATAACAAACTTATCCAAGCCACTTACAAAAGGAAGGTATTCACCAAATTTGATCAAAATCGGTCCATTATTATATATATATATATATATATATATATATATATATATATATATATATATATATATATATATCTTTCTTTTGTAAGTGGCTTGGGTAAGTTCGTTATTTAGGCGTGGGTTTTTTCGAAAAATTTTGTGTTTTCTTTTGAACATTTTTTGTATCTCCGCAAATAACAACGTTATGGCAACCAAATTTGGTAAGCGGACTTGCTGCGTCGATCCTTTTTTGCGATCGCCGTATTCAACTATTATCACAATCTGAATTATTTTTGATTCACTTAAATGAATTTCAGTACATACTGTGCAATTGACATCAACCGAGGTTGTGTCATTGTATTTGAGCAAAGTTGAATGTCAGTAAGTTCTGCAATTCGGAGGGGGCGTTAAACCGTCGGTCCCATGTCCATGCGATGTCAGGCACGTTAAATAGGCCGACGTTAAAGAAACAAACATACTCACACACACTTAAATGAACCATTTTGCACATTGATCGAAAAAATATATTGCTGTTTTTCGGATGTGAAAACTAATAATACGACTTATTGCAACGTTAACAAGATGACATTACATGCAAATGTCAAAGCAAACCATTAACGTTCCTTAATTTGGATTTCAGAATTTGTTCTGAATACTGAGGTTATTTCAAACATTTAGTAATGCAACCCATTAAAATTTTGCACATCCGTGCGGAAAAAATAGGGTTGATCCCAAATAAAAGCTGGAAATAATTTGTTTCGATTTAAAAACAAAATGTTGGTTACCATGGCAACGAAAAAAAGAATTTGTTCTGAATATTGAGGTTATTTTAAACATTTTGTAATGCAACCCAATAAAAAAATGTGCACATCCGTACGGAAAAAATACGGTTGATCCCAAATAAAAGCTGGAAATAATTTGTTGCGATTTAAAAACAAAATGTTGGATACCATGGCAACGAAAAAAAAGAATTTGTTCTGAATATTGAGGTTATTTTAAACATTTTGTAATGCAACCCAATAAAAAATTTGCACATCCGTACGGAAAAAATAGGGTTGATCCCAAATAAAAGCATGAAATAATATGTTGCGATTTAAAAACAAAATGTTGGTTACCATGGCAACGAAAAAAAGAATTTGTTCTGAATATTGAGGTTATTTCAAACATTTTGTAATGCAACCCAATAAAAATTTTGCACATCCATACGGAAAAAATACGGTTGATCTCAAACAAAAGCATGAAATAATATGTAGTAACAATAATGTGCAAACTGCAAATAAACAATACATCGCAGGAGTCAAAAAACTCGTGTGCGAGTATACATAGGAAAAAATTACACAAGAAACAAATTACAATAAATATACATCGCATTTCTATGCCTATAAACTAAAATTACAACAAAAAAAACCAGAATACACATAAATATACATCGCATTTCTATGCCTATAACTACTCGAATAAACAGCTACATGAAAATATTAAATCTACCATGACATCCATCACAGTCCACAGCAACAGTAAGACTACAATCAATATTCAGACACCCTTATACACGCTCTAGTCTGTCACAACGCTCAAGAATAGGACTGTGAGTTCTTTCCGTCAATTGCAGCATGTATGAGCGCCATCGGTTGAACCAGTAAATACTCTTATGCGCTTCTTAAAATTTGCGATACTGCAATGAAGCAGGAAGAAGATTAAACATTCTTGGTGCAAGGTAGGTATAACTTCTTTGGCCAATGTTCTTTTTAGCAAATGGTGTTCTGTACGCCACCATTCCATGTCGTGTTTCCTGAGCGTGCTCGATAGGTGACAGACCCAACCTATTCCTGAACTGTTCAATCATTGCCGATTTAAAAAATAATTGTCTTATATCTAGTATGCCAGCCTCTTGGTACAATCGATTAATTGGGTACATATTGTCCCTGTTTGAGATTATCTTTAAGATTTTTCTTTGGATTACCTCAAGTTCAATCAATATTGAGGTTATTTCAAACATTTTGTAATGCAACCCAATAAAAATTTTGCACATCCGTATGGAAAAAATTAGGTTGATCCAAATAAAAGCAGGAAATAATAGTTGCGATTTAAAAACAAAATGTTGGTTGCCACGAAATTACTAGTTTCAGAAGAAACCCAAAGTTACTAGAATATGTAAAAAAATATATTAAAAGACCTTTGCCTAAAACGTTTTTTACACAGGCTGTTTCTAACAAGTTATGACCATTATTTCATTCATATTGGGCACCCATATGTAATTAGAGCTGCTCCTCTTATTGTTTTTTTATAGAAATAGCACTGAACAGCTGGCCCAGTTTTAAGGATTCCAACAATAAGTCAAAGCCACAGTGTCAGCAAAAAAGAAATAAAAAAATAATGAGACGGCCAAAAATATTTAGAGCCACTATTTTGAAAGCTAATAAAATCTTTTGCAAGCTAGTAAAGAAACGTACATTTATTATGGCATTTTGCGCTTTAAAAACAACCAACTGCCAAAAAACAGCAAATAGAATGAAAAGAAACTAGGATTTGATAAGATCAAACCGATATTTCATTTAATTTACGTGCTGATAACAGCTAAAAAATTATATGCAAGATAAAGTCTTCAGTTTATTGTAGAGTCTACCACTTATCAGTTCCCTGTAGATAGGCAGACCATAAACAGTATGTTAAATGTAGGTCAAGACTTTACGAACGCCGCCAAAGAAGAAATTAGGAGAGGGTTCCGGCCGCATGTCAAATAAATGCACGGTTATTCATCTCAAGTCTCAAATTCACTTTATGGAAATTCCTCTGACATACAGTCCGACAGCCTAGCTTCAACTATACTTTTCTTTTCATGTTATCGGTCGTTCTTTTTATCCTAGTTTCGTTGATACGAGTCCCAGATTATCTATGTACGTAATCGATTTTATATTCAAATTATATTTTTACTGCTCATAGATAGATATATTTAACAACAGTACTTGCTACATGAGGACCATAAAAAATTGCAATACTATTATTCATACAAATTTGCTAATACAGAAGTACCGATTTTCGAACTTTAGTCTAAGAGAACAATTAACTAACAATTAAAAAGTAAAATATATCTTAAACGACGTTTTAGAAGTAGTTTCCATTTTCTTGTAAACATAATATAATTTTACGATTAAAAATAAGACGTACCCTTGCAAAAATGTTTTTGTCGATGTTTACTTCCTCAGCAGCTAAAATCGACGAAACATTTTCTCACCACCAATAGGGATGGAATAAACAATATTTTTAGATGACCCCATAAAAAGTAGTCCATGGGTGTGAGGTCCGGTGGTTGCGCAAGCCATTTGACGGGTGGATCATTCCCTCGACCTACCAATCTCACAGCAACATTTACCATGGGCAGGAGCGCCGTCATGCTCGTATGTTTTCACGGATAGCTAGTGGCACCTCTTCAAGCTATATTTGGAGATGCTCATTTAGAAATATCAGATATTCCGCTGCACCGAGACGCCGAGGAAGAATAAACGGATAAATAAGATAATTTATTATAATTCCTGCCCACACATTCAAACAGAAATTATGCTGGAATATCGATTTACAAACTTCGTGGGGGTTTATTGTGATGGTTTACAAAACCATGTCTTTGAAACGATGCTTTATCAACAAACAAAATATTGGATAACGTATTTACATTTTCTCTTAAAATATTCATATACCACTGACAAAAATCTGTCCTGTTAGGTAAATCCAAAGCAGTCAATTCTTCCACAGGTTGTTAGTGGTAGGAGTATAAAAGATTATCATGAGCAATCTTCCAAATTATGGTATGAGAAACATTGTACTGTGCCGACAATTTCCTTGGTCTGCGGATTGTGATCTAAATTGTCTAAGACTACTCCTTTAAGATCTACATTGCCAATCACACGTCTCCTACCAGTGCCTTTTTTTTCCTCAGGACTCGTCCGCGGCCTTGCCGCCCCGATAGCACTGCAACCTTTGGTTGATTGTGCATACCCTTAGTCTTACTCCACCCATTCCAAAATCACTGTGCCTTGAACTAGTCTGCACATCGATTGGTAGGGTGAAGTTTTATATTGCTCTGTCTCCGGTCTAGACTGGCCGTAGATCAGTTGTCTTTTGCGGTCCAGAGCTTTACACTCGCACAAGATGTGCTGGGATGATTCCTCCCCCTCTCCGCACAGTCTGCATACGAGGTCCCCTTCGAACCGCCCCATTTTATGCAGGTGTTTCTTGACGGCCATGTGCCCCGTCAAGAGACCTGTTGCGTTTCTGAGCTGTCCTCTGCTAAGATTTAGCAGCGCCACAGCTCTCTTTGAACTGGGTCCGTCAATTATTGACTTCCCATGTCTAAGCCCTGGACAGTCCGCCCAGTACACCTTGTGTTGGTTTCTGACTCAGGACTTAGTTTCCCTGGCAGTGCTCTTTGTCACGCCCAGAGCCGGTTCTGGTCCCATAAATGGTTCTGCTGACCCTCTCTTCGCGAGACTGTCAGCTTCTTCATTGCCTTTGAGCCCCGAGTGACCCGGCACCCAGATGAGGGTTACCTCATTCTGCCCAGCCAGGTCGCTCGTCTCGTCTCGGCACTCACTCACCAGCCAGGAATTTACCCGTGTGCTACTTAGTGCCTTAAGGGCTGCCTGGCTGTCTGTGGCTATGAGGATCCGCTTTTTGGTGTAGCCCCTCCTCTTGTTCTCCCGCACACAGTGCAGGATGGCGTACATTTCGGGCTGAAACACCGTTGCATGGGCTCCAAGGGAAATACTTTGACTTACCCTCGGTTCTTCCGAGTAAACACCTGCCCCCGTCCCAGGCTCCCCGCCGGATCCGTCCGTGAACCAGACGAGCGTGTCCGGTGGTATGCCGGGCGTCTCCTCCCGCCATGCCTCGCGGTCGGGAATTTCCACTGTAAAGTCGTTTTCCCTACACATTCGCGGGCTCGCTAAGTCTGACCTCATTTCAAGCATGGGCTCCTTCACGATCTCCTGAATTTTGCAGTGGCCTCTGAAGCCTGGGTTGATCTTCAGTCTACCATTGCAGACTAGTCTGTATAGTCCTCTAGCCTGGCCTCCCCCATAATAAATAAGTGTAGGGGGGCAGATCTAACAACACCTCCATGGCGGCTGTTGGGGTTGAAGACATGGCCCCTGTGATGCCTAGGCAAGCCATCCTTTGGATCTTGCCTAGTTTTTGTTTGGCACTGGATTGTGTCACCTTAGGCCACCAGACCAGTGCCGCGTATGTTAACGATGGTCTGACCACCAGTGCCTTAAAGTCGAGGTTGAATTTGCCCATATTCTCTGTGTTTACCGATATTCCACCACCACACATTCAACCCTTAATTTAATTCCAGCACAGAATACCAGATGATGAAATATAAGTTTTCTAACAAACAAACCCTAGTATTACTCGAGTTTTAACGAATTTTTTAAAATTTTAACCAAATCATCTCCCATTCATCCTCTATCCCCTGTATAGATTTTAGCCAAAAACAATCCGAACCGTTTGTTTGTCGGGTACTAATTGTATACAAAATCTGACCCAGGTTCTCCCGGAAAATTTTGTGTTTTCTTTCAGAAAAAAATTATATATCCGGAAATAACAAATTTAGGGGAACCAACTGTGGTACGCGTGTTTTCAATGTAAAGGATGTACCATGTACCAATTTAGGTCTGTAAGTTTAGAGACGAAAAAGTTATAGGCATCTAAAGAAAAAAATTGGGGTTTTTCTCAAAACGTCAAAGTCGTGATTTGAAACGTCAAAATTGGCAACATTTAGGCAAAGAATCCGAAAGAAATACGAATTACGTAAACAATGTTCTGCAAGCCCTTAACTTTCAGCTTCAACCATCATTATCCTTCATTTAAAAAAAAAATTGGGTCTCTCCTCAAACCGTCAAAGTCGCGATTTGAAACGTCAAAATTGGCAACATTTAGGTAAAAAGCTGAAACAAATCCGGGTTATGTAAAGAAAATGTCGCAAGACGAGTGTTCTGCAAACCCTTAAGTTTCAGCTTCAACCGTGATTGTCCTTCATTATACTAAAATATTTCCGGAAATTTTAGAATTTTAGAGAAGTTAGAAGCATTTAATTTTTAAAAAAATATTTGATACCAGATCATTTCTATGAAAATTCACTACCATAACGCACTTGCTGCGTCCAGTTTTTGTGTGTTTGAAATATATCAAGTTAATGTAAAATTTATTTTGTGCTGAATAATAAATATTTTTTAGGAAATCTGCATAGCAAAAGGGATGAATTTTATAGTGAAGTAAAAATTATTACTCAATCATCTCGTGGGTAATGGAAATACTGTGAAGCTACAATTTGGTTGAAGGAAATTTGAGCGACAGTATAAATAATACCTCATTTGGCTGTTGGATGTTTCGAAAAAGAATCAAACTTGTGTTTTAATACGAACACAAGCATCAGCTTTTAGTGAATTTTCTTTAAAAAAAATGACTAATGAAGAGATCGCGACCTTTGAATTTTGAAAAAGTTTCTTTAAATGAGCGCTGATTAGGCCGCCTAGAACACATATCCGGGGTCAGTTTTAATTATATATATATATATATATATATATATATATATATATATATATATATATATATATATATATATATATATATATATATATATATATATATATATATATATTTTACTCAAAAAATAATGCGCCGATTTTGATTAAATGGTGAATACCTTCCTTTTGCAAATGGCTTGGATAAGTTCGTTAGCCAGGAAAATATCTCCGGAAATAACAAAGTAAGGGCAACCAAATTTGGTACGTGAGTTTATATCATTACATGTAAATTATCCACCAAATTGAGCTCTGTAGGCTAAAAGACAAAAAAGTTATAGGCATTTAAAGAAAAACGTCAAAATCGCGATTTAAAACATCAAAATTGGCAATATTTAGGCAAAGAACCTGAAACTAATACGAGCTATGGAAAGAAAATGTGTCAAGAACAATGTTTTACAATGCCTGCAGTCTTAGCTTCAACCGTCTCCTTCATCTTATTAAAATATTTCCAAAAAATTCATTTCAAATGAATGTTTTGGCAGTAGTCTTGGCTATAGAGTTTATCGTTTAATGGTATATAATTTTTGTAGAATTTTCGTAAAAGATCAATAAAGCTCAATATATCCGCTTTTATACAAGATACGAAAAAAAATTGTATACATTAATTATAGGGTGTCTTGAGCTACATCTTAAAAATATTTCTACAATCACAGGTGGCCCATAAGTCGTTGGTGATACAAATTTTCTTTTTTTTTATCGAACACGCCTTATGTTATTGCATTTTTGCATTTTCCATCGAAATATAATGCATGTTTGTAAGAAAAGAAATTCGGGACGCTGCAAGTGCGTTATGGTAGCGAATTTTCATTAAATGCTTCCAATTTGAATAGCTCAATTTGCTATTAACCTATAAGGTTGACCAAGAAACCAGTTTTTTCGGGAATACTTTAAGTTTACTTTCGGAAATTTTGGTAGATTTACAAACAATAAAGTTATTTTGATGAAGCATGGCACATTGGTTCTACTACATAGGTTATATTGGTAACCAAATTTGATGCCTGCATTTTTAAAAAACACGTATTTGCTATTAAAAACATTTTAATGAAAATTCACTACCATAACGCACTTGCTGCGTCCAGACTGTTTTGTATTGCATAGTGTAAAAGTATTACATACTAAATACAGATGTAGTAGATACATTTTATCTGGCTTCACTTTACTTGTGAACCCAAGAAGATGTCCCTACATGCTCATTTTATTATTTTTTATAGTTTCTAGTAAAAATATAATTTTTAAAATACTTTCTTAACCTCTGGAGCATGACTATGACTTCCTATAGTCTCTCAGATGTCTCCTTGCCCCCACGGAGCGTGACTGGGTGGAACACGCCAGCATTTCCCAGTAGCAGGATGTTGGTAAGGCCTATACGCAATTCTGAAAACATCGACTAGCAGGCGGCAGCCTCGCCATTGATTTTTATTGTGGAGTTGGTGCCGCCACCACCACCACCCTCTCCTGCGCTACAGCTTCCTCCTCTCTGCCTCCAGGTTAGAACGGACCTGATACGCAGTGTTGCTGTGCCGGAAATCGCCATGTTGCCAAGTTCCATTGAAGTTTCCGAATATTTCTTCATATCAATAACACAACCCCCAATTCAGCATTAACTAATAGGAAATTACAAATTCAGGTCGGAATTAGTTCTTAAAAATATAACGGGCTGATACAACAAAAAAGTCAGAACGCGGCAAGTGTGTTATGGTAGAGAATGTTTATAAAATTTTCAAATATTTTAATCCAATTTTCCACTAACCCAGAACTGTAATGATAGTAGATGATAAAGTATCTCTAAAGATAAAATTCCATAAAAATAACCTCTCGAGATCCAAGTTGAAATGTTTATTAGTAAGGAGAGTATTGTCTCTATGTAGTTCCAGCGACCACCACTTAACTATCAGGTTGCTTTTAGTATGGATAAATGAAAAGCTTCCGTCTCTAAAATGTTAGTTTGCACAGGAGATAGTACTAAGCCCACTGGAGCACCTAAAATTTGCTTGTAAAATTGTTTTGGAAACGGAAGTAAGCGTTACAGGTGTAATGTCCTAGAAGGGCTGGGGTATCTGGTGGAATATTGTGTTTATTTTTGAGAGTGTTCACGGTTTTTGATAGGCGTATATTACTGAATAAGCAAACGATGTCGAAGCTAACAAGGATGTCGTTTTGAGGAATGGTACTGTTGCGAAGATCAAGAAAAAGGGTAAAGTTTTTGATGTAGGACGTGGTTATTTTTACTAATAGCTGTAGAGTTTTGGGTTGATGTTTTGCGAGTTTTTGTGCGACAGACCGGTAAACACAAACGATGGGGCGAAGGGGAATACCAGGCTTGTGTATTTTCAGGAGAACGTATTTTCTAGGGATGCGGTAGGATTTTTCCCAGGGAATCAGTTAGTAGTAGTTAGTAGGAAGTTGCTAATGATACTTCTGGTATTCTTTTCAAGGTAAGTCAGGTAGGATAGTTAAGGGTTTGTTTATAGCCTGTGTATGTTTTTTCCCGCGTCTTTGCTGCCCCGGTAGCACCGCAGCCTTTGCAGTTTGCAGTCTACACAGCCATTGGTAGGGTGAAGTTTTATATTCTCCCGTCTAGGCTTTCCGTAGCTCAGTTGTCTTTCGCGGTCCAGAGCTTTACACCCGCACAAGATGTGCTGAGCTGATTCTGGTCTCACCGCAGCCTCTACATGCCAGGTCCCTCTCGAACCGCCCCATGCCTGTGTATGTTACTAATTGTCTTTCTTGCGTTCTTGCGTTTAGTCTGTTTTGTAGATTATGACTATATTGTTGCCTTTCTAACCTTGTAGGATTACAAACGGTATTCCAGTTTAGGTCTCTGAGTGATTCTCGTTCGTAAAAAATAAGGTTGGAAAGTGGAGGCTGGGGGCAACAGGGCTTTTCTTTTCTCACTCAGTTGAAGCAGATTGATCTCACCCTCGCCAATTAACTGTGTTCCTTCCCTAGCGCTGAAGATATCGCAATGTAGACTCTATATGTGGACATTTACACTATTTATAATGTGTGCACATTCACAATTCGAAGTTACGCAGTTGGTTGACGTTCAGGAAATTCACCAACCCGCTGGCTACTTACGTGTTACTTTAATGTATGTTCCATTGCCTACAAATTTAGGGGGAAGCGAAACTAATTAACTATCCAAAAGTTTTAATTTTGCAGCTAACCCTGAATTCACCCCAATAGAAAAGATAGTGCCTTAAATAGGAGCCGTTTCAATGGTAATGAAGTAAGCAAAACAGCATTCTCATAAAAATGGAGATTTTGTTTTACGAGGCCCCCTAAGGCGCAAGGCCGTCGGCGTCCGCCGACGTCCCAGACACCTCTGCCTTTAGACAACACTTTGAAAACTTAGAAACTTAAAAGTCTGGACGCAGCAAGTGCGTTATGGTAGTGAATTTTCAAAAAAATGTTTATAATAGCAAATATGTGTTTTTTTAAAGAAAGCAGGCATCAAATTTGGTTACCAGTATGACCTATATAGTAAGAACAATGTGCAATGTTTCATTGAAATAACTTTATTGTTTGAAAATGTACACAAATTTCCAAAAGTAAACTTAGTGTTCCCGAAAAAACTCGTTTCTTGGTCAACCTTATAGGTTTATATCAAATTGAGCTATTCAAATTTGAAGCATTTAATTATAATTCGCTACCATAACGCACTTGCTGCGTCCCGAATTTCTATCATTACTAACACGCATTATATTTCGTTGGAAATTGCAAAAATGCAATAACATAAGGCGTGTTCGACTAAAAAAAAAAAAAATTTGTATCACCAACGACTTATGGGCCACCCTGTGATTGTAAATATTTTTTTAAGATGTAGCTCAAAACACCCTATAATTAATGTATACAATTTTTTTTCATATCTTGTATAATAACGGATATATTCAGCTTTATTGATTTTTTACTAATATTCGACAAAATTATATACCATAAAAGGAGAAACTCTATAGCTATGACTACTGCCAAAATATCAGAGAAAGGGTATATTTGAAATAAATTTTCTGTAAATATTTTTGTAAAATGAAGGATAATGACGGTTGAAGCTAAGACCTCAGGGTTTGGAAAACATTCTTCTTGAGATAGTTTTCTTTCCATAGCCCGTATTAGTTTCAGGCCCTTTGCGTAAATGTTGCCAATTTTGACGTTTTAAATCGCGACTTTGACGTTTTGAGGAAAACCCCAATTTATTTTTCTTTAAACGCCTATAACCTTTTTGTCTTTTAACCTATAGAGCTGAATTTTGGTACGTAATTTACCTATAACGATGTAAACTCGCGTACCAAATTGGTTGCCCTTATTTTGTTACTTCCGGAGATATACCTTTTTTTCGAAAGAAATCACAAAATTTTCCGCGAAAACCTGGGCCGATTTTCCTGGACCACGAACTTGTCCAAGCCACTTGCAAAAGGAAGGTATTCACCAAGTTTAATTAAAATAGGCCCATTATTTTTTGAGTTATCGGTGTGATATATATATATATATATATATATATATATATATATATATATATATATATATATATATATATATATATATATATATATAAATTGAAACTGACCCCGGATATGTGTTCAAGGGGCCTAATTACTGCTCATTTGAAGAAATTTATTCAAAAGTCGGGATCGCGTCGTTAGTGAATTTTTTAAAAGAAAATTCACTAAAAATACTATTTCATACCTTTGGAACTCAAGAAATAGATAAAAACCATTACATTCTGTCAAACTGCATAAATGTCATAAGATAGGCTATCCTGGTAAATTAATAGATCATAAAAAATAATACAATAGCAAAGAATAAAAGTAAGTGATATTTTCTCTTAGCAGACTATTATACGGAATACAAAAAGTTGACCTGATTTAGAAAATTGGCACAATTACTGAACATATTGAAAAAGGCTGCGCTAATAGCCCAAGATGTCGCAGCCCTTAGAAAATATTTGTAGTTTTACTATATTGCTCACTACTAACAACGTTAAACTTTATAACAACAGCAGACATTCTCATAATAAATTGACTAGGGAAGACAATTAAAGCAGCTGCTTTTTTCCGACATTTATACGAATGGAGGTTAACATTGGCAACACTGGCTAATACAGGCTGCTGTCGGACCTTCAATGCTACGCCAGTTAGCACGTGGTGACACCAAGAACATTCTAAAGGGAGATATGTAAAAAAATCTATGGACACCCCTCGTATAAACTATCATCCATCCCCCTTCTGGCTTTAACCGCCCACGTCCCCCAGACCCTGCTAATCAGTCTATTGTCTTTCTTAAAACATTACGAAAAACTAGTACGGCTATACTGGCGGACTGTGAGGCTGGTAAGGTTTGGATACGACCCCGTGATAAAAACATTTGGTCCTTGAAAACGGTTTATTACTGAATATTTTAAAACAACCTTGCTTAATAACTTAATTAACATTCAAAAATCTACACTGCGGTTGTGCCATAGTAAGCGGAATTAAATTAATACAAAAATGTTAGTCGTAACATTGAGATTACCTTATGATACCAAAATAAAAATGCATCCATTATGATTGTGTAAATGAGTCAACCATTTCTTATTACTTGAACAACTAGAAATGTCCATGTACTTATTAGAAGTATTATTACGGGTGATGATAAATGTAGCAAATAATTGACAATTCAATAGACTAAATACTATTCTTACTAATTAACACTTTACCTTGGACAACATAGGTTTATCAAGTCATACGTATAGTGTTATAATGTATCGGGCTTAAACCTGGAATTTGACTTAGTAGGACATGAAGAGAATCATTTTATGAAGTGGTTCTTAAACGGCAAAACCTAGTTGACACCATAAAGTCGCTTCTTGAAAAATTGGAGATTATATGTCTGTCGGGAGGGCATTCTAAAGCTTAGACGTCCTAGGAAAGAACGAGGATTTGTAACTAACCCTTCGACAAGTGGATAATTTTACACTGAATGGTTGAGCTTTTCGACAAAAACAGGTTTTCCGTATTAACATCGCAAGCGGGGGTACAAAGTAGCAATTTCCAAGCAGCAAAGTCGATGGTAATACCGACCTTCCTCCTGTGGTCTAGAGAAGTTCGATTGACGGTAATAAATATATCTCACATAAGACGATCAGCTCGTTTCTAAATAGAATAAAGGAAAGGCAAGGTTGCCTTTGGGGCAGTACCCCAGACATGAGAACAATATTCCAACTTTCGACCTATCTCTGTTTTACACAACGTTAGAAGTTTCTATGATAAAAATACTGTTGACCCGAAACAGAAACCCAAGCTTCTTTACTGTCCACACAGTACAGGATATCCAATGGATATCCATTAGATCGGTGGTTTTACGGCAAAAGGTGCTATGTAATCAAAACACAATTTTACAGGAGAGCTAAAACAAAGTTTTAGGACGACATAAAAAACAATCGTTTTGATATTTTGAACTGTAATGGACAAAAAAATACACTTTAACATATTTTAAATAAAAAATTACAAGAAAAATTAAAGTTTAGCTTCAATAATAATACTTTTTTCTTAACGTAACACATGTAGATCGTTTTGCCATAAACAGTAGATCATCATTATAACATAGTTCACTCAAGTTCACACTCGTCTTCAATATCTTCAAGATCGGCATGGGAATCCAACACTTTACTGCTATAAGGAAGGCTTTTATAAAACTGGTGATACTCTTCAGGTATGAGCTCCAAAAATTCCATTAGATTTTTGTATTTTTTACTACATATTGGTAATTTACTTTTATTTTAAATTTTTAATTCTATTTCTTTTTGAGCGTCGTTTGTATTTCTAAGGACAAGCAACTCGAATTCTGGACTATCAATCCGCTGGGATAAGCTAAATATTCCTGGCTTATCATTCTGGACCTTAATCCACCTGGCTTTAGACCACTGAACTGGGTCATTGTTACAAAATCTTTGTCTTTTAATATAAGTGGAAGTTTTTGAACTGTACAAGGACTTGAAATCATAAAAATTTTCAAGTGTCATTTCGTGGACACTAAAAAATGCTCTCCCACGTCTGTCTTTGATCAATTTTATCATATTGTACCAGTCTCTGGGTATCTGATATTTTCATGTCATTTGATTTAGGTATCTCTATTCCTGAATGGTCAGAGTCACACTCCATGTGAGTTTGACCTACTACTAGAAATTTGTGTTCGATTGTTCTTAGGTTGGGCTTGGACTTTATTGATATATCATACATAACTGGCAAAGTGAAATTGTGGTTCTATCCTGTACAGTTGTCTGAATAATATATTAAATGTTCGACATGGTCATTAATATTTTGAATGTCTTTATACAGTATTGATGCTACTTCATCTAAGCCACGACCACCGATATTTTCATACCACAAGTAGCTTGTTGCCTTATTAGTAGACAAGTCATGCGTTGTTATGTTGTAAGTGCTGAGTTGTCTTTTATAAAATCAGTTATCTGTTATCAGTTTCTAGTACTTTTTGTAAGTCAAACGCTTTGACAACAATTGTTCCTCCACTTGCTTTGGCCTTCAACTTATCAGCAGCTTTCGTTTTATATGCTGTATCTACTTTCTTCAAATGATCCTCTTTTTCTAGCTCAAACTTATGTCTGTCAGTTTCCGTTAGATTTTTGATTCTAAGCTTTATTGTTAATTCGTCACATACCCGGCACGAGTCATTATAGGGTCTTTTAAATGACAAGTTCTTTGCCTTAAAAAACTTATAATAACTGCTATAACAGAGAGGATGCCTATTTTCTGCGGTGCATTCCTCTGTGTAAAGAGAGTACATTTTTTTAATATTCAAATCGGGATGTAGGTACTTCTTTTTCGAATCTCTTCTACTATAGTGACTCTCAAAGACTGGAAACTTTGAAATATGATCATCTATTTTTTTACGTCTCTATTGCTGCTTTTATTTCCTGGTTCTCTTTTTCCACGAGTATCGGAAATGCTTTACATTTTGGAATGCCTGTTATGTCATAAAGTGATATCCGGTTTTAGAGAACCTTTTGACATGACTAACTTATTGCATTTACTCTAAAATATTTTATGGCAGAACGGAAAATCGTAAGCAAGCACCTTTTGCCTTGAAATGAGTCAAGATCTATAACTTATGTGTATATTGTATGGCTAATGAAGATGTGGCAATTTAACCTCATTTTGCCATGAAACCGTTTCATAGCTTGAAACACAGCATAATGTGACATTTCTAGATTACAAACACACGGTGGCAAGCAGAGCTATAATCTTTATTCTATAACATATAGCATTTTGCCACCTTTAAGTTACCGTGAAAATCGCATTTTGGTGAAAATACTCACATAGTACCTTTTGCCATACAACCACCGAGATATACATAATATCCATTTTACGTCCATGACCATGGTGGATATTATATGGACATCCAATGATATTGTTAGAGCAGAAAAATGTCAATGAAACTTAAATAATCTGAACATATGAGCATTTCTTATTCATTAAAATATAATCAAGAATGCATTCGAATTTGTGGGTGTATATACTTTATTCAAGTATGTATATATCCATCAGACATCCAGTGGATGTCCATTTAATATCCCATGGATATACAGAAGACATCTACTGGACATCCAGTTGATGTTACATTAGTACGTCCACACCAGCAGAAAACAATATTGATAAATTATAGAAATCGTTATTTACGTCTGTAAAAAATAAGAGAAGAAAAATAACCCGTTTTCGCACAAGAATTACCAAAAAGCGTTAAAACTAGTGCCAACAATAAATTTCCATCCAAATTCTCATTTCGATTATAACATTATAATAAAATTATTTTTATTTCAATGCAGAGAGTATTATTGTTTATCTCTGTTATTTCGTGAGAAGAATCTATTATGATAATGTTATTCATTAATGCTCTCCCGAACAATAAACGCGGGATCATTTAGTAATCCGTTCGCATTTGTTTGGTTTGAAGTAGTTTCGACTAAAGTTGAGGTTATACAATTTTTAATTGTATCTTGCCATTTTGCATCAACTGCTAAATGAAAAATGCCGAACAACCTTCAACTAGAGTTAGAGGATTGAGATCTTTCTCCAATAAATAAAGTGTGTTGTTTTTTAGTGAATTTTCTTTAAAAAAAATTCACTAATGAGGAGATCCCGACTTTTGAATTTTGAAAAAATTTCTTCAAATGAGCGCTAATTAGGTCCCCCAGAACACATATCCGGGGTCAGTTTCAATTCTTATATGTTTATATATATATATATATATATATATATATATATATATATATATATATATATATATATATATATATATATATATATATATATATATATATATATATATATATATATATATATATATATGTATCACACCGATAACTCAAAAAATAATGGGCCGATTTTGATTAAATTTGGTGAATAAATTCCTTTTGCAAATGGCTTGGATAAGTTCGTTAGCCAGGAAAATCTGCCCAGGTTTTCCCGAAAAATTTTGTGTTTTCTTTCGAAAAAAAATTATATCTCCAAAATTAACAAGGTAAGGGAACCAAATTTTGTACGTGGGTTTACATCCCTATAGGTAAGTTACCTACCAAAATTTAGCTATGTAGGTCAAAAGACAAAAAAGTTATAGGCATTTAAAGAAAAATAAATTGGGGTTTTCCTCAAAACGTCAAAGTTGCGATTTAAAACGTCAAAATCGGCAACATTTAGGCAAATAACTTGAATCTAATACGGGCTATGGAAATCAAATGTCTCAAGAAGAAGTCCTAGTTTCAACCGTCATTGTCCTTCATTTTACTAAAATGTTTCCAGAAAATTCATTTCAAATAGACCCTTTATCTGATGCTTGGCAGTAGTATTAGCTATAGAGTTTATCGTTTATTGGTATATAATTTTTGTCGAATTTTCGTAAAAAAATCAATAAAGTTCAATATATCCGTTATTATACAAGATATGAAAAAAATCTTCATACATTAATCATAGGGTGTCTTGAGCTACATCTTAAAAAATATTTCTACAATCACAGGCTGGCCCATAAGTCGTTGGTGATACAAATTATCTTTTTTTTTAATCAAACACGCCTTATGTTATTGCATTTTTGCGAAATATAATGCTTGTAAGAAAAGAAATTCTGGATGCAGCAAGTGCGTTATGGTAGAGAATTTTGATCAAATGCTTCATATTTGAATAGCCCAATTTGCTATTAACCCATAAGGTTGACCAAGAAAAGAGTTTTTCCCGGAATACTTTAAGTTTACTTTTGGAAATTTTTGTACATTTTCACACAATAAAGTTATTTTCATGAAACATGGCACATTGTTTTTACTATATAGGTTATACTGGTAACCAAAATTGATGCCTGCTTTCTTAAATAAACATAAAACACCCATATTTACAATAAAAACATTTTATGAAAATTCACTACCATAACGCACTTGCTGCGTCCAGAGTTTTTATTAATAAGTTTTGTTGTGACTTCCAGTCAGTAAATAATTTGCATAACCTTACACTTTTTAGTTAGGAAAATATATTTTATACTTATTTACGTAAGTACCAATATTATTTATAGCTGTAAAAATCACATTGATTAATAATAACATGGCTAGTGGACGTGAACTAAAAAACAAATATCTTCCTGATTGAAGTAAATATTTTTCACTTCGTATTGAAATCAGCGAAAATTGTCTGGTTATAGAATCGAAGTTTATGTGTATGTAAAATTGTTCATTTTACTGGTGGATATTCCACGTCCTTACTTAGAAGCAGATCACTTCCAGTAGATTATGAAAATAGATCACTTAAGGGTAATCAAAACTATTGGGTATATAGTCAGTTCTGTCGTGATACTCAACATTAACAGCTATTACCTATTATTTTGAAATAACCACTAAACTGTTGTAGTTATAGTTGTTCATATTATTTATTGGATTCTCTTATTAGTTTTATTATAACCAGTGACTTTTTTCTTTACAGCAAGAAAGCAGACCTTGGCCAGAACATAGATCAAGAAAAGAAAGTTATTTAAATGATTTTAGAACACAATAAAATATTTTTTTGCTTTGAGGAGATGGGGTTAGAAAGAGAATGGTGGTGGGTTAGCATCGAACATCAATTTCATGTAAAAGTGATATCCATTTGATGGCCACATGTATATCCATACAATATCCATTAGGTCTATAATGGATATCCACTTCGTGACCACATGTATATCCATACAACATCCAATATATATATATATATATATATATATATATATATATATATATATATATATATATAAACATGGATATCCAGATTAAAGGATATTGGTAGGCCATCTGTATGTATATTTGATGACCACTGGATATCCACCGTGGATATCCATTGCATATCTAATGGACATCCGTGTGTTGTGTGTGTGGTGCTTTTGCAATATTGGAAACATGCAATAGTCATACCCCGTATAGAGAGTGTGGATTCTTTGGTCAGTATTTTGACCGGCCATCTGAACATCTGGTCCCAGTAGATCACGCTTCCTAGAGAAGAGACAATTAAAAATAACCAGATTTGCAGAGCCCAAGCTAAAAATCTTAAGACATGTCACTATTTAGGGCGTTGGTTATTTCTACTTTCATTGGTAATGAGTTAGAAGCAGATATTGGGCGAGAGGATAAGAACATGCTGTCAAGAGTACTATTGTCAGCCAAGCTGTGGATCGGAGTGTTGATTGTTAACACAAACTCGTTCATATCCAAAAGAAAAAGTGTGGGTGCCAAACTTGAATCCTGTGGAAACAGGCATTAATTTTTAATTCGTCTGATGAAACACCACCGACAACAAGAAATGCTCCCCCAGCAAACTAGATATCCCCAGGCATAGTTTCAAACGCAGTCCGTATGCTGGGAATTTATTGAGAAGTGCCGCATGCCAGACCTCATCGAATGCTTGAGAAATATCCAACGAAATTCTCCAAATTTTTGGACACCGGAACTTCAAAAATGAGTGACGTGTGTCAGAATATCGTCAGTAGACCGGTTTCAACGAAAGCCGTATTGGCGTTCGCTTAGGATGTTTGTTGATGGATAAAAGCAATTAATATTTTTTAAGCAAAAGTAAACAATAAAAATGTATGGTCGAAGAACGAAAGGTTCAAGGCCATACAGAAACACAATTGAACTCAATATTTTTCAGAATTTTGCCTTAGAAAGGGTGGACGTAAAGTTTTTTTTTTGTAAGTCTTCCAAATTTTAATTCATTGATTGATGTTATCTCTGCTTGGTGAAACCGTTCCATAGTAAATACATACGTAGAAAACAAGCACTTGTGAAGCCAGCGAAAAAGTCTCTACGCCTGTGTGAAAATGCTATTTGACTTAAAAACCATAGAAGATTTCAAGTATAAATTAGTTCAGGACGCAGCAAGTGCGTTATCGTAGTGAAATTTTATTAAATGCTTTAAATTTGAATAACTTAATTTTCTATAAACTTAGAAAGTTTAATTTTGGTATGTAGTAAGGTATTTCCTAAGTCAAGATATTCACCAAATTTCATTAAAATAACTTTGTAATTTTCGGAGAAAAAAATTTTTTTCGAAAGAAAACTCAAAATTCAAATAACTGAATTTTCTATAAACTTAGAAAGCTTAATTTTGGCACGTAGTAAGGTCTCTTCCTAGATAATATATTCGTTCAATTTCATTAAAACGGATTTGTGATTTTCGGAGCAAAAATTTTTTTTCGAAAGAAAACTCAAAATTTTCCCGGAAAACCCCGTCTGATTTTCCTGGCTAACGAACTCATCCAAGCCATTAATAAAAAAGGCACTTGCTGAGTTTCATCGAAATCGATTCATTATTTTTTGAGTTTTCGGATGGATATATATATATATATATATATATATATATATATATATATATATATATATATATATATATATATATATATATATATATAAACATATAAAAATTGAAACTGATCCCGGATATGAGTTCTAGGGGTCCTGGTTCGCGCTCATTTGAAAAAATTTTTGCAAAGTCTCACCATCGATACCTCTCTATTAGTGAATTTTTTTAAATAAAAAATCACCAGAAGGTTATCGTTTTTAGTAATGTATTGCATTAAAATATCGCAATTAAACATCCTGTGGTCTGGGTAAAAATAAAATTTGACATTAGAGACAAAAAAATTAACACCCTCTACATAATCGATATTCTTTTCGATTAGTCTGTAGTTATGACATGATCATCTCAGTAATGATGGATGAAGGACTCTGGCATTGTTCTCTTTATTAAAACTGTGACCGCTGTCTCTCAGGTGGCAGCCGAAAACTGAAGTTGTTTCTACGTCTCAGATATTCAGATTCAGAGGCTTTGGTACCTAACCATCTGAGATGTAGAAACAACGCTGACAACACCACTTGAGTTTTCAGCTGCCACCTGATGAAATTTGGTAGATATGTTGCCGTATAAGTCTTTATACACCAAAATTCAACTTTCTAAATTTAAGCCAATTGAGTTATACAAATATAAAGCGTTTAATAAAAATTCCTTATGATAACGCACTTGCTGCGTCCAGATTTTTGTTTTGTTAATATGATTATGCTGTTTTTAATTTGTGACTGTTCTCGCCTCAATTTGCATTGCTTTTATAGTTTCAGTTTTAATACTTGACAATAGTAGGTTTGTAGACTTTCACGCTTTCTGTAGCAGCTGGGTGCCTTACTAACTTGTGACATGCTTGCATGCTAGACCTACCAGAAATTTAGTTTCTGCCACAAACATCTTTTGTAATCTAGGTATTAACCCCTGATGATGGTTCGAGAGAGCCGAAACGCGTATGGTCTAATACTAAAAAAAATATCCTTTAATTCTGTCGTCTTCATGGCATTGACGTTTATAAATTATAAATTTAAAATAGGGGTAACATACCATTTTAAAGTTATTTGGAAAAAAAACCGTACAGAGCGCCCATTGTGTAAGTCTCTTTTAGCGAATTTTCATTACAAAAATTCGCTAATAGAGAGGTCACGATGAAAATCTTTCGGAAATTTTTCTTCAGATGAGCGCGATTTTGGGTCCCTAGAACCCAAAACCAAGGTCCGTTAAAATTTTTATATGTTTATATATATATATATATATATATATATATATATATATATATATATATATATATATATATATATATATATGTGTGTGTGTGTGTGTGTGTGTGTGTGTGTGTGTGTGTGTGTATCCGAGCGATAACTCCAAAAATACTAAACTGATTTCAATCAAACTTGGCGAAAATCTTGTTTGGCCAAAAATCGACGTCGAGTTCGTTAATCAGCCTTTATGCTCAAGTTTTTCCGGTGTAAAATCGGGGAAAACTTTTTGAAAACGCTATATTTTTGTAAATATCAGAGTAACTGGAATGAGACTTTACATGTGGCTAGAAATAGTGCAAATACGCCTATGTTGTGAATTTTAAGTAATTTGGTCCACAATATTTAGAGGTTTTTCCAAATTAAAAATAAAATCCCAAAGACATGCGTTGAGACGACTTAGTGGTTAAAGTCCAATGCCTGACAGACAGAGTAGTTCACTGTCAAGCGTAGATCAATTCATACAACAGGTATAAACCACTGATCAACGGTAACCAAACTAAATATATACCGGGCATAATACATACTACCCGAACCAACAATCGTGAAATCTCGGTCGCAATTATGGAAAATGACAGACGACATGGAATTAAAAATTTACCAATTGATTGTTATTTAACTGGGGGGGGGGGGGGGATTCACTCAATTATTAAAAGACACTAGATATATTTGGAGCTTTACGGGCGGCCTCAAATACAGTTTCAGCGCAACATAGATATATTATGCTGTCGTATAATATACTAGAAATGTAAACAAAATCAAGCCAAGTCTCTATAGAAATGATTCTAAAATAGTTTCTTTTATCTTTAAACTTAAACATAAGACGTCATATAAGACCGAAACAGTCGTGGGGTGTGTTTCAATGGTAATTTCACTAATTCTATACGTGTGAGTATAATATCCCGGGCATGAAGCCGATCTTAAGTATCACCCAAATAAAACGTTGGTTGAAGTATAGTTAGATGGCACCAGCGATATCGTCCTTGCCTCCTAAGCAGAAGGTTACGTGATCAAATCCAGATTGATGAATGTATGTTTTTTTATGTTTTATTTTGTCATTTAGAGAAACAATAGTGCAAGGATTTCATACGTTTAGAACAAGATCTAATTTTTGGTTAGAACGCCTGAATAAGTTTGTCAGTTTTGAGTGTGAAATTATATTTTTTTTTATTGTTGATATTGAAAAAAACCGGTTTGATTAGGTTGACTAAAACGAAGTAGCACTGCTTAATAAACTTCCCGCCTATCGCCTATCACCTAAACTCTGTACCTGGACAGCAAACTTCCTCTCCAACCGGAGCATTTCTGTTAGCGTGGATGGCCATTCTTCCAAACAATAGCCAATTAATGCAGGAGTTCCTCAAGGTTCAGCTTTAACCCCTACTTTGTTTCTTCTCCACATCAATGACCTCCTCTCTAGCACATCCAACTCAGTTAACAGTTACGCGGACGACAGCACCCTCCACTCAAATATACAATATTCTAATTCATTGATTGTTGTTGCCCTTTTTTTTTGTTCCCTCAGGGCTCGTCCGCGGCCTTGCCGCCCCGATAGCACCGCAACCCTTGGTTGATTGTGCCTACCCTTAGTCTTACTCCACCCACTCCAAGATCACTGTGCCTTGAACTAGTCTGCACAGCGATTGGTAGGGTGAAGTTTTATATTGCTCTGTCTCCGGTCTAGAGTGACCGTAGATCAGTTGTCTTTTCCGGTCCAGAGCTATACACTCACACAAGATGTGCTGGGCTGATTCCTCCCCCTCGCCGCAGAGTCTGCATGCGAGGTCCCCTTCGAACCGCCCCATTTTATGCAGGTGTTTCTTGACGGCCATGTGTCCCGTCAAGAGACCTGTTGTGTTTCTGAGCTGTCCTCTGCTAAGGTTTAGCAGCTCCACAGCTCTCTTTGAACTGGGTCCGTCAATTATTGACTTCCCATGACTAAAATTGTTGCCCTTACTTGGTGAAACTTGTCCATACTGCATACAGTGAAGCCAGAGAAGTAGTCTCCAAGTCTGTATACAATATTCTAAGCCTGACTCTTTGGCTCAATTAGATGAGGATCGCAGAGTCATGGAGGGTTCTGTCTCCGTTGATCTTCAAAAAATATTAGACTGGGGAAGTAGAAATCTTGTACAATTCAACCCCACCAAATCTCAGTCTTGCTTTCTTTCTCATAAAATATACACCAGCCATAGACCCATCACAATGAACAACCAAGTTATTCAAAGTAATGAGCCCTTTTCACTTGTTGGCATTTCTGTGGATCGAAGCCTCAATTGGCACCAACATGTCACATCGATTGCAGAAGCGGCTGCTAAGAAATTAGGTTTCCTCTTCCAGGCTCGCAAATGCTTTTCACCAGCCAATCTCTATAATAAGGCCAAACCTCGAATACTGCTCCCACATTTGGGGTGCTGCTGCCGCTTCTACACTCGCTATCCTGGACTCTATTCAGAAGAGAGCTATACGTCTGATTGGTGACCCTACCCTTACCCAAAGGCTGCCATCCCTTGACCACCGACGTGCCGTTGGTGGCCTCTCTCTCTTTTTTTTATAGATATCTGCACGGGCACTGCTCAGATGAGCTTTCTTCCATAGTTCCTCCACCTGCTGCCCTCAACAGATCTACCAGGGGAAGAGAGCTAATGCACCCTTTTACTGTCCAGGTCACCAGACATAGAACATCCTGTTATGCCCGCTCTTTTGTCCCGAGGACTTCCAAGTTGGGGAATTCTTTGCCGGCACATGTTTTTCCTTCTCCCCCGAACCTTCAAGTCCAGAATTAACAAGTTGCCTCTTTCCTCCTTGTCGACACCCACGGTAAGATAGTATTTAGGGTGTAAGTCCTCGTGGTGTGTTGATGAAAAAAATGTCATACAGGCGATTAATAAGGAAAAATAACGGCTACGTTTATAATTTGGCAGATACTTTACTTTTCTAAATATTAATTAAGTTTCCCTCTGGAAACCTTTTGTATAACTTTGAAATTTGTAATACAAAATTATTTTAAACAGACTTACACTATCTACAGATATAGCAAAATTGGATTATTTAGCTTTATAAGAAATTGAGTTTTGGGCATTTTTCTCAAAAGGAGTTATAAAACACAAGATTTTTTTGATAATAGAGAGATATCGAAAGAATTATTCAAATGTGTCCCTAAAATCGATCTTCAAGGTCTGTGTAAGTTAAAGTTAAAGTATTAACTTTACTAATAGCCGTATAATTATAGTGTACATTTGTTATAAAAATTCGCTACTATAACGCATTTGCTGTGTCCCGAATTTTTTTAACCCATATTAAACGTTTTAAATAACAAATAAGTTTTATTAAAATTCGCTCCCCTAACGCACTTGCCGCGTCAGGATTCATTAAAATATTGATTAAGTGAATTATAATAAATTTAAATTCTCTCCTAAAATAAAGAATTCTGTATTTTATTCCTTGATTAGTCAATGCCAAAAATACTGACAAAGACGTTAGAACATACAAATCTACAAATTATACATTTTCCAGACGGAAATGATTGATTCAATTTAGTTTATGGCTGGTAATCATGAAGTTATAGTGTGTCAATGGATAGGTAGAATTTATACTACAGAATTCTGATTATCTACCCAGTGCCCACAAAGCCATCTACCAATGTAAGGATAAACAATTTACCACTAACGCTTCACAGATGGCGCAGGCTGTACATAATTGCATTTCTCGTTCTCGTAATCAGTTGTGTTATATTATATATTTTTCACAAAGTGATCAAGAGAATGGAGGGATAATTAATTATATCTAGAAACATTTTTCATAATTTAACGGCACCACATTAAAAATACAATATAATAATACTATTAGCACAGCAGTTATGCTGTGCTATATTAGTTCACACAGACTGATCTCAATTACTCAAATTAAAAATTATTGAATATAAAATTGTACTAAGTTGGTATCGCGGTAATGTGGTATTGTGAGATTAAAAGTTGCAAGTACCAAATCATCCAGTAAAATTATTATACTTGTCTATGCTGTGGCGGTGGCGATAAATATATAATTTTGATTTAACACTAAGGAGTCACAGATGGCGCACGCTGTCCATAATTTGTTGCGTACTGTGACTATAGCTGTTGTAATTCATCTGTGTTGCCAGGTTTAAAAACATCCCAATTTGTGGTAAAAACGAATTACGAAAATGGAGAAATAATGATGTCTATCAAAACTTACCACATAAGGGTACAACCACATTCCTGTCGTTTAATACTGACTAGATTGTCTAATGTCAAATAAAATAGATCCAGAATGTCGAAAAGTCAATTAACAAAAAGGTACCAAATTAAAAAGTCTATTGTGGCGGTGGTTCCGACTGCAGTGTTTTAGTCAACACTACCCTATATTTCTCTTAACAGCTAAACGTTGCGTTACGTTATTCGACAGCAAGCTGTCAAGAACTACTATATAAGAGACACCAGGGATCTCTCTCGCTCTCTCCTCGCTACCAACCGACAGTGAAGATACGTCTCTCCACGCTCGGTCAGTTATCTGTCATGTACTGTCTGTGATTGTTTTCTAGTTAAATATATCATATAGTTTATTCAGTTAGTGAAATAATAAAGTATATTAAATGTTTACGTATGGATTTAATATCAACAAGTGCAATTAACATCCATATCTATATTGACGGTAATATTTACTTCTAAATTGATTTGTATTCCAAAAGATATATGGTAAAATCGGCAGCTAAAGAGTTTAAGTCCGATTTTAAGTTGTGATCCAAACAATAACTAAATAAAAACCTTATAAGTTGAATAAAACTTTTACAATTAGAAGATTTTTTGTGAATTTAGGCTAGGGAGATTTATCTATAGATTTGGCATTATAAAATGACCAAGGATACAATTCTTGGCCACGTGGTCAGAAATCAAATTGCTATTGGTTTGTTCTGTTATTTGCATTCTTATAGCAAATGGAACGGTTTATGTAGCGTCATATGTCATATCAATTTATTTTTATTTTAGGTTAATGAGAGAATAGGTTGTTTTTTGTTAATTTGAAAATAATTTAATTCTTTATTTAAAATCGAAGCTTAAAAATTACTAAAGAATATATAAACCTGGGATAAGTAATCATTTCAAGCGAACAGCTATAGCACGTTGGAAAAACCGTTTCTCGTGCGATCAGCGAAGTTAAGCAACCTCGGGCGTGGTCAGTGTCTGGATGGGTGACCGCTTGGTTACACCGTGTGCTGTTGCCTTTTTTTTAGGTACTGACATTTCTATCTTGTTCTTATTGGCAAATTTTTCTTTAAAAAAATTAAGTGTTTTTTATTTTAAAAAGAGTTATCGTTGGTGAGACTGCAAACATTAAAAAAATAATTTTACCGAAACAAAAATGTGTACCAAAAAAAGTAACAAAGTTATTTTGATGATATTTGGTTGCTAGGTTGCCCTCGTAAATACCTTACTCCAGCAAAACTCAACTTTCTAGGTTTATAGAGAATTGAGTTATACAAATTTGAAGCATTTAATGAAAATTCGCTACCATATCGCACTTACTGCGTCCAGACTTTTTTATAAATTAATTTTCTTTACTAAACGTAGTTTGGCTGTGGGTTGTAAATTTTATAGGCTAGTGAAAAAAGTTTGAATGGAATTCCATGTACATAGGGAAAATCACTATTCGAAGAGTTGGCAACATTGCTTTTACTTATCGCGTTTAACACAGTGAAGGGAATCTCCTGGTGATTATTTTTATCGTGCGTCCTTGACCAAGACAGCAAGACACAATAACAAATAACAAAACTCTTAACGCTTTATAATTACATAATAATGTTCACGCTATAAATAATGAGAGAAACTTGAAAAGTTAACAAGATGCTTTTTCGTGGTTAGTTCGATAATGTCAACGGGAGCTATGAGTTTAGATTTAGAAACATCTTAATTTCTAGTTTTGGACAAGAATTTTACGGTGCGGTGCTTGTTATTTAGATGAATGTGTTCAACAAGATGAAAAGCGTGCCTTGAAAATTATAGAGAGGCTACCTGAAGCAGCGAGACAGAAACTTGAAAGTTGAACGACTTCCTTATTTTACTTTCTTTAGCTTTATTTATCACCGCTTACTTCTTAGGATTGTATACTAATGTCAATAAAATCGCAACACTTATTTTAGTCGAGTAAACTTTTACAGAAAAGCCTGGACGCAGCACGTGCGTTATGGTAGTGAATTTTCATAGAAATGATCTGGCACAAAATATTTTACTATAACTTTTTTTTCTTGTAACATAGAAATCTAGATTTTGGTGTATAGTTTACTTTTTATGACATAAACCTACCTACCAAATTTGGTTATCATAGCTTTTTTATTTTTGAGATAAAATTTTTTTTCGAATGAGAACTCAAAATTTTCCCGGAAAACCTTGTTCGATTTTCCTGACTAACGAACTTATCGAAGCCATTTATAAAAGGAAGGTACATGCCAAATTTTATCAAAATCGGCCCATTATTTTTTGAGTTATCGGTGTGATACATATATATATATATATATATATATATATATATATATATATATATATATATATATATATATATATATATATATATATATTTATCAAAAAATTGTGGGAACGCCGTCAGTTGTAGAATAAAACTCTTTATTATACGCCGAGCTTTCGGAAAAATTTATTCCTTTATCGAGGATATAAATAACACTATTACCGTCACAAAAATTTAATACTATATATATATATATATATATATATATATATATATATATATATATATATATATATAATTTGAAACTGACCCCGGATATGGGTTCTAGGGGTCCTAGTTCTCGCTCATTTGCAAAATTTTTTCAAAATTCAAAAGTCGGGATCTCCCCATTAGTGAATTTTTTCTACGAAAATTCACTAAAAGCACCATTCTAGGTGCTATAAGCAATAACCAATTAAAACTTTTCACACAAGACTTTAGTGTCATTTAAACAAATTGCAATATTCTTTAAATAGTCTATTTAATTTACTCTTCTTAGACCTTTCGGTGAATTTGAATATATAAGAAAATTTCGGGACGCAGCAAGTGCGTTATGGTAGTGAATTTTCATTAAATGCTTTAAATTTGTAGAACATACCAACCACATTTCTTCAAAACAACTTTGTTATTTTTTGAGATACAATTTTTTTTGGAATAATTAAATTTCTTTTAAGAAAAACATGTCCGATAGGAGCTATGAATAAAATAAAGATTCTTGCCGAGTCTCATCAAAATCCGTTAATAACTTTTTGAGTTATCGTGTGGATACACATACATACATATCATATATATATATATATATATATATATATATATATATATATATATATATATATATATATATATATATATATATATATATATATATATATATAACATAACGGACCTTGGTTTTGGGTTCTAGGGGCCCAAATTCGTGGTCATTTGAAAACATTTTTGCAAAGTCTTACCATCGATACCGCTCTATTAGCGAATTGTTTAAATAAAAATTCGCTAAAACACCTCGATTTCGTGTTGAACCAAGTCTAGAATTTATGAAAACTCGGCGATTTGGCTCCATATTGGAGCCATTTTCAAAACGTTAGGGAATATGAAAGAAAATAAGTAGTAGGCAGATTGAGAAGGCCACAGTCTGCCTACTTATTAAAGCGACGAATAAGGGTGGGTTGGGTTGTTTAAGTCGATAACGGGGCCTCAACTTTTGAGGCTCAGTACATCGAGCCTACTCATCAAATCTCACTGGAGATCGTCTCTAAGGTCTCGGTGTGTCCAATCTGTTAAACACTAGACCCAACATTCTCACCGTTTTATCTCTGGCTCGTTATCAGGGTAATTAGTTGGGTCTATAAGGTTTATTAAGTAAGCTATGTAGTTAGCTAAAAGGTACTTAGGGGATTAAGTGGATTAGAGTATTTGTTGAGTTGGGGCCGTTAAATTGTCTATTAGATTAAAAGATTTTTTATGCGTTTGCAATAAGGATATAATGGGTTTCCAAATAATCGGATCGAAGACGATCATCTCTCTTATTTAAACAGTTGGAAAGTTTTTAGATCTCGATCGCTGTGTGTGTGTATATCACATTGATAATTGAAAAATAATGTTTTTTGCTAGGTACCGTTCTTTTGTAAATGGCTTTGATAAGTCCCTTAGACTGGCAAATCGGAGCTGTGTTTCCTGAAAATATAGGGTTCATTCGGAAAATTTCTCTTTCTGTGCAGTTTTTATTATAAAAAGTATACTATATACCAAAACGTAGATTTTGAAGTTAAAAACATAAAAGTTATCAGCATTTAATGAAAAAATAATTGGGTTCCACTGGAGGGCAGAGAGTGGCACCATACCAAAATATTGTGTGAAATAAACAAAACCAGTTTAATCAATATTAAAGACAAATATTACATTTTCTTTGTGCAAAATGGTCAAGAAGTACAAGAAAAATTACTTAGAACATGTTATAGTTTTTCTTCTCAAAATATCAGCGGCGATTTAAAACGACAAACATTATGGGACTGATGCGGTCTATGGGTAGCAAATATTGCCTAAAATGTCTTTAACAAGACACTAGATTTATGTTTGAACTGTTACTGTCCTTCATTTGCCAAAAATTATTGCAAAAATGCATTTGAAATAGACCTTACTTGTTACAAATAACAAATTAAAAAAAAAGGGTAAAGGTAAGATGCTTACCGGCAATTAGGCCATTGCTGACCCTTTTTGCTCATCTAAACTAACCTACCCTCCACCTTGAGCTCGATCTCAACGACGACAGTGATTTTGAAAAATCATCCGCCGCCGATGAGGCTCGAACCGTCGACCCCCCGAGTCCGTATTGGAAAGTCTGAAACGACTTTCCCGCACGGCCACGGAGGCGCAAATAACAAATAACTCAAGACCGTAGAAATTTCACATACCACAGTATGTGTATACGCAGCCTCGGCGGTTCAGTGCTAAGAACGTGTGTGTGTGGCTCTGAACCAAAGGGTATTGGGTTCGACAGGGAAACCATTCACTTTTTCAGTACATGCTGTAAAATGAACATCAACCGAGGTTGTAGCCTTGTATTGTTTGCACGTTCCGCCCTTTGGAGGGGGCGTCAAGCCGTCGATCCCGTGTACCACGCAATGCTAGGGCGCGTTAAAGACCCTCCCCCTTATAGAGAGGCAAAGTTCGGCAAAATTACCAGGAAAGGGAGGTGAACCGGCTCACTGGCGTCGATGATTGGCCATAGCCGCGGAAATAGACCGTATTAAATAAGAAAAAATAAACAGTCGGCAAATATACCTACATTTCGCATGTTCTCTGTTGCCGAAGAAAATTAGTGTATCGGCAATTAATCGTCTTTTAATGCGTGTTCAAATCTTAGTGGTACTGTTTCTTTTAATTTTTATAACGATTTTATTCAATTTTAACGTTATCTAATCATATTGTGTAATTTCACTACATTTTTTAACATATTTTTGTAAACAAAATTCACCTATGTGGAAAAGAGGACTTCTAAGATTTTTAATTTATTTTAATACCAGGTCAGAATGCTTATTGTTGCCCTAATTTGGTGAAACCGTTATTTACTTAATTCAGCTGTAGATACTTTTTCTGTGGCTTGACAAGTGCGTGTTTTCTTCTCTGTAACCGGTTTCGGTTTTAACAGCATCATCTACCGAACGAAAATTTTCACTGTGAAGCCACAGAAAAAAGTCTCTACGTTTGCATTTGGATCACACTGTATAATTTTTAATTTATTTTATTAGCAAATTTTCATGCACAAAATGTTCTTAAATACTGCTATAGCGAGTTCTTCTACCAAAAGTTTTTACGTATTTTCTTGATAGAAAATGGTGCTGCAAATTGAATCATATCTTCCACATAGCTGTGATAATTAACTCTTTTCAGAAAGACATTATCATGGAATTAATTTAGGTTCCACGACTTGACCACAAAGGAAATCTTCGTATTCCTGCACCCATAAACTTCCGAAACGTTAGATTACTTGAGTTTTGTTAAAAAAATTTCAATTTTCACCAAATCGCCTCTCATTTAGCCTCTACCCCCTGAAGCGATCTTACCCAAAAACAACTCGAAGCGTGTCTTTGTCGCGTGCTAACTGGATCCCAAATTTGAAAATGATATCTCAATTCGTTCAAAAGTTACTGCGCCTACTAACAGACAAACGTACAGGCCGACAGATCGGCCGACCGACAGACAAAAATATTTTCAGAATCAAGTTTTCTATATGTTTTCGAGACTTTTTACGCAGTTTTAGCAAAAAAAAAAGAACTGAAATTTCTGTCACCGATATTCCACCCCCACACATTCAACCCCTAATTTAATTTCAGGACAGAAAACCAGATTTTTGATGAAATTGAAAATTTTCTTAAAAAGAAACCCTAAAAAGTTACTCAAGTTTTAACGAAAAAAATTAAATTTTCACAATATCACCCCCTATTCATCCCCTACGCTCTGGGGCGATTTTACCCAAAAACAAGCCAAACCGTTCGTTTGCCAGGTGCTAACTGTATACCAAATTTGAAGACGATATCTCAATTCGTGCTAAAGTTATCGTGGCTACAAACAAACATACAGACCGACAGACAAAAAAAATATTCTTAAATCATGTTTTCTGTATATTTTGACACTTTTTACCACGTTTAAGCGAAAAAAAAAATTGAAATTTTTGTTGCCGATGCCATACTTCCACACGTTGTGACGAGGTGGAAGTAAAATTGTTTCTAATGTTCTGGAAAGAAAAATTTGTTTAGAATTTTTTAGTGAAAGGTTTTTTAGGGAAATTCGTGAAAAATAATATTCTAATGAAGAAGCCAGGTGGGTTGGCAAAACGTCTAGCAACACACTAAGTGAGTTCGACCACGGAAAAACTGCCCGGAAGTCATTTAACATTCCAATATCCAAGCTATTCCATTAAAACAAATAATTTGTATCTTGAAAACATGGTGCTCAATTGTTTTTTCTAAAACATGGATTAAACTCGAAACTGAATTCCCTATACATTTCTATTAACATTTTTTTTATAAACAAAAAAAGTTCAGGACGCAGCAAGTGCGTTATGGCAGTGAATTTTTATTAAATACTTCAAACTTGGATAACTCAATTTTTGAGAAACTTAGAAAGTTGAATTTTGGTATGTAGTAAGGCCTTTCCTAGGTTAGGTTTGTATGTGAGTGGGCCATATCAGCCCTCCACCGCGACCTTAAGGTCTATTGTGGCTCACGCCTAAAGTCTATATTTCGCCCAACAAATCCAGCCTCCTGCAGAGGTCGATAATCTTTGTGGGCGAAAGTTGATCCAGGTCTTCTGGAGCAAGCTTTACCTTGCCAAAGAGCAGGTATCTAGCCCTGTCCGCTGCCGGACAGTAACACAGCACGTGCTCTGCTGTTTCTTCATTCTCCATGCACAGCCGGCACTCGGTCTCCTGACCGACCCCAATACGGTGCATGTGGTGCCGCAAGCGGCAGTGTCCTGTATACAGGCCGACTAGAGTTCTCAGTTGTTGTCTGTTCAACTCTAGAAGCTTTTTAGCCCTTGACTCCGACAGGCCATTTATGAAGGCCTTAGAGTGGGCTAATCCTGGAAGATTTTGCCAATATTGGATTGTCATTCTTTCTGTCCAGGTCTTTAAGGTGCGTTTTGCCGTGCAAGATGTTATCCCCAGCACCGGTTCTGGTCCAACAAAGTCACTCTGGGCCCCACTCTTGGCAAGCGCGTCGGCCGCAACATTGCCGTCATGGTCCGAGTGACCCGGTATCCAGACCAGCGATACCTCATTACAGCTGCCCAATTCGTTAAGGGCAGATTTACAACTCCATACCGTCTTTGAATTACACCGGTAGGAACCAAGAGCCTTTATTGCAGCTTGGCTATCTGCATATATCTTTAGCGATTTGTTTGTGCACAGGTCTTTTAAACTTTCCCTTGCATACATCTCGATGGCATACACTTCTGCCTGGTGTATGGTTGCGTACTTGCCGAGGCTAGCTGATAGTCTAGCATCGGTGCTGCCCCCATATGCGCCGGCTCCTACTCCCAAATTGGTTTTGGAGACGTCAGAGTACCAGCAGAGGTCCGCTTTCAACAGGGTCGATTGATTCCGGTCCCAGTCCCCGCTTTCCGGGAGGACGGTCTTGAAAGACAGATCTCTGCTGATTTTTGTAGGCATCAAGTGTGAGACCATTCCCAGAATCCTGTGACAATCACTGTCATCAAGGAGACCGGACCCTCTCAGATTGACTTCCCCCGGCATGTTATCTGCCGTTTGTTTTAGTCTGTACGTTGTCCACCTCGCCACCCTCTCCAACCATATGTCGAGTGGGGGAATATTGAGGAGGACCTCCAGAGCGGCTGATGGTGCGGTGCTTATCGCTCCCGTTATCATCACACAAGCTTGTCTCTGTAGATGAGCCAGTTTGGCCCTCGCGATACCACGAAGTACCTTAGGCCACCAAACTATGGCTCCATATGTTATGTAAGGCCTTTCCTAAGGCAAGATATCTGCCAAATGTCATTACAATAACTTTGTAATTTTCGGACAAAAAATTTTTTTCGAAAGAAAACTCAAAATTTGAAAAACTCAATTTTATATAAACTTTGAATTTTGGTATGTGGTAAGGCCTTTCCCAAGGTAACGTATCCACCCAATTTCATTAAAATTGCTTTGTAATTTTCGGAGGAACACATTTTTTTCGAAAGGAAACTCAAAAATTTCCCAGAAAACCTTGTTCGATTTTCCTGGATAACGAACTCATCCAGGCCATTAATAAAAGAAAGGCACTTGCCGAGTTTCATCGAAATCAGTTAATTATTGTTTGAGTTATGGGTTGGATACATATATATATATATATATATATATATATATATATATATATATATATATATATATATATATATATATATATATATATATATATATATATATATATATATATATATATATATATATATAAATTGAAACTGACCCCGGATATGGGTTCTAGGGGTCCTAATTCGCGCTCATTTGAAAAAAAAATTTGCAAAGTCTCACCATCGATATCTCTCTATTAGTGAATTTTTTAAAATAAAAATTCACTAAAAAGTTAAATAGAAAAGTTAAAAGTTAATAATAAATGTTATGTCGATCACCTTGCACATAAAAATTCGCTACCATAACGCACTTGCTGCGCCAGGACTTTTAATAATAAAACTGTTCAGATGATTTTTTGGAACTAATAAAAAATTTCATAAATTACCACCGTAAAACCACACAATTAGATCCAGTTAAAGATATTTTAAATGAAAGTATACGATCGTGTTTGCTTCCGTCTGTAATGATCAAAGTTTCTGTTGTAAAACTAGGCCCGTCTATACAATGAGAACACACTTAATCAAATAGTTGCAATTTGATAACGTTCTATAAGAAACGGGCTAGTTGTTTAAATAATTCACTTCACATCTATTCGACGTAAGAAGTGAATGTGGTACAAAGAGAAAGTGACAACTGTTTAATAGTATTCTGAAAAATGTATAATTATAATGTATGGATGTTGCTAACTTAATATTCAAACCTGAGAATGGGTATTGTTGAACTAGCATGAAGATGTGTTTATGACAAGACCATGCTCATTGCTGAATCACGTTCAGAATATGTTAAATCCTACTAACAAAAAGAGTTATGTCAGAAAGGGAAAGCGATGATAAAAATCCGGATTTAATGAAACTGCAAATAGTCAGAATTTTTATCAGTCCAAAGCAACAAAAAAAAGTCTGGACGCAGCAAGTGCCTTATGGTAGTGAATTTTCATTAAAATGTTTTTAATAACAAATATGTCTTCCTTTTTAAAGAAAGCAAGCATGAAATTTGTTTAGCAGTATAACCTATATAGTAGAAACAATGTACCATGTTTCATCAAAATCACTTACATGTTTCATCAAAATCACTTAATTGTTTGAAAATGTACAAAAATTTTCCGAAAACAAACTTAAAATATTCCCGCAAAACTGGTTCCTGGCCAACGAACGTTAGGTTAACAGCAAATTGAGCTATTGAAAATTGAAACTGTAATGAAAATTCGCTACCATAACGCACTTGTTGCGTCCAGTAAAAATTGAAATCGGTTGCAGAAAAGAACAAGCAATTGTGAAGCCACGGGAAAAGTCTACGGCTGTATTAAGTATGGAACGGTTTCACTAAGTTAGGGCAATAACAAAGAACCAGATATGCTATTCAAATTAAATTATGTCTTAAAAGTTTTCATCTCGTCCTAATTGAACTTGTCATACAAAGACTCGCTCAAAAATGCAACGGAATTGTGAAGTCACTAACTGAGATTAGAACGCGTGTTATAGGAGTCCATCATTAAATCATATTACTTCCTCTACCTCTCGGCCATTCTCTAACATACGCAATGCCCAAAATTTGGCATTTGGCACAAGTTTTGCCTATTTCAAAGTTGTCAGCAAAAAGGGTGGCTGGCATGTGTGGAAAGTTTATCTGGGCCGGAAAAATCAACAGGATATCCAGAGAAATACTAATACAGCCGAAACAGAAGGGTGGTCTAGGACTGATAAATCTTTTAAGTAAGTGTAATGCATTACTAATAGCTAGAACGATAAAATCGGTAAAAGACAGTCCCGACATGTTTGAATATTTAAAGTGCTCTATACTGTGCCCTGGAAACCCACCTTTTTCTGCTCAGTTTCCTCACCAAGCACCACACATTCGCCGAATCTTTGAGGAGATGGCCTATCTAGAGATAACTGATTTTCAGATCACTACAACAAAAATAGTTTATTGGGATATCCTGTTAGGGAAAAGAAAAGCAGACACCAGAAATAATCAGCTCTGGAGAAATGTCAATAACCAATACTTGTCACATCAAGAAAAAAGCCTTCTGTACGGTATTGTGCACAATTCATTTACCTCGCAGATTTTTTTTACATAAAATTGGCCTCAGTAATTCACCAAATTGTAGAAGATGCAAATTGTACCCAGACACCTTAGTGCATAGATTAACGTGTGGTAGTGAATGGTTAAAAATAACAGAGTATGGTTTGGAATTTATCAGAGCAAAGACACTGGACCTTTTTACTGTTTACTGCTAGCTTAGATTTTAAATTTGATACATGGCAAAATAAAATTTGTTGTTATTGTAATTGCCTCCTTAATTAACTATACAATATTTGAATCTGACAACATTGTGAAGTTAAATGTGTTTATTGAGTTACTGAAAGACAGGATAAGACAATATCAACAGATACTGAGAGAACAAGAAAAAGGTTAATTTATGACGTAGGAAAGATTTTTATGTATACGTTTAAAATGTAGAAATTTACTTTTTGATTTATTTTGAGAAATATGCACCTTATTTAATTGTAAATAAAGAATTTTATAAAAAAAAGACATGACAGATTTATGTACTAATAGGTATATACTCTTGCATATTCATTTTATAACGTCTTAATTATTTACACCATACATTTTTTCTTTAAAATTGATTTATTTCTCATATTTTAACGCAATGAAGGAAAATGACGGCTAAGAAACTTATCCAAGGCATTTACAAAAGGAAGGTACTCACAAAATTTGATCAAAATCGGCCCATTATTTTAGTTATCGGTCTAATATATATACGTATATATATATATATATATATATATATATATATATATATATATATATATATATATATATATATATATATATATATATATACATATAAAAATTAAAACTGACCCCGGATATGAGTTTTATTGAAAAAATGACAATTTTCACCCCTAAAGCGATCTCACCCAAAAACAGATCTAAGCGTTCCTTTGTCGGGTGCTAACTGAATACCAAATTTGAAGATGATATCTCAATTCGTTCGAAAGTTATTGCGCCTACTAACAGACAGACGTACAGGCCGACAGACGTACAGGCCGACAGACTACAGGCCGGCAGACCAACCGACCGACAGACCGACAGAGAAAAAAAATTCATTCCAGAATCAAGTTTTGTATGCCATGAGACCTTTTACGCCGTTTTAGTGAATTTTTTTTATCGAAATTTCTGTCACCGATATTCCTAAACAACCGCCTCCCCCCCCCACACATGCCAGCCCTAATTTAATTTTAGCAAAGGATACCAGATGTTTCATGAAATTGACAGTTTTTTAGTAAACAAAACCTAAAACGTTATTTAACTCGAGTTTTAACGAAACAAATGACGATATATTCACTAAATCATCCCCCATTAATGACCTAGCTCCTAGAGCGATTTTACCCAAAAATAATCCGAACCGCTCTAAAGTTATCGTAGCTACAAACAGATATACAGACATACACAAAAATTTTTGTTTCTCAAAACATATTTTCTATATGTTTTCACACTTTTTACGGAATCTTTCAATGGGGTTTCATAAAAAGATCTTGTTCACAATACCTCACTACTCATGCCAGTATAAATGAAAAAATCGCAAGTGTGTTATGGCAGCGAATTCCTTTACGAACATTTTATATGTATATATATAATTACATATATACATAGATAAATATACAAAAGTTAAAACTTACATCGGATATAGAGGCCTCAATTCACGTTTATCTGAAGAAATATGTCGAAAATCTCAAAGCTATTTACTCGTTAAATGCAAATTATTTTAACTATATTCGCCAAAAGAGAAATTTCCACGAAAATTAAAAAAAAAACATCCGCCGGAATTAAGTAAAAAAGTGTTGACAAAATCTGGACAATCGCCTAAAACAATTTTCTGTGATAAATTCATTAAAACACCATATTCACGAATTTCACTATAAAAAAATGTCCTACTAAAACTTCGCTAAACACTCGAAACCAATTTTTTTCTTCCAAAAAAAAAACTTTTTTTAAAGCAAAGTCAGCATTACAATAGCATTTAGTACATAAAAACTCGATAATTATAAAAATGAAAAATTATACAATCTGATCTAAATACTAAAGGCAAAAGCTTTTCTGTGGGTTCACACAGAAAGTTTTCTTTTGCCTGACGATGCCGTAAAAAGTGAAACCGGTTGCAGACAAGTAAACACGCACTTGTGAAGCCGCAGGTAAAGTACCTACGCCTGTATTAAGGATGGAAACGGTTTCACAAAGTTAGGGCAGCAACAATCTTTTCTACTATTAAAATTAAGTTAAGAATCCTCCTCATTAGTGAATTTTTTGTACTACAAAACTATTGGTATTACATATCTGATCAGATAACGTTGTGTGTGTGTGTT
Source organism: Tillus elongatus (assembly GCA_964006375.1). NCBI lineage: Eukaryota > Metazoa > Arthropoda > Insecta > Coleoptera > Cleridae > Tillus > Tillus elongatus. The sequence goes on along the minus strand of OZ023263.1, from coordinate 26,726,335 downwards.
TTGTTTCTTTAACGTCGGCCTATTTCCGCGACTATGGCCAACCACCGACGCCAGGGAGCAGTTTTACCTCACTATCCTGGAAACTTTGTCGAACCCCTGCCTTTCTGTAAGGAGGGTAGGGATCTTTAACGTGCCCAACATCGGATGGACACGTGACCGACGGTTTTACGCCCCCTCCGAAGGGCGGAACGTGCAGACATTTAACTTGCTCAAATACAAAGCCAGAACCTCGGTTGATGTTAATGTTACAGTTTGTACCGAAAAAGTGAAAGGAGTATTCTGGGATCGAACCCAGTACCCTTCGGTTCAGAGGCACACGTTCTTACCCCTGAACCACCGAAGTTCCATAGATAACGTTAAAATTGAATAAAAGTCTAAACAAAATTGGAAAAAAATTAGTTACCATTGAGATTAGAACCTGCATTAGAAGACGATTTTTTGCTATGTAAATTTTCTACGGACTTAAGTTATTGCCAGGTCTACCTCATATGCATTTTTTGTAAATATTTTAATTGAATAAAGGAGAGTAACAGTTGAAACACAAATCTAGGACATTGTTAAAGACATTTCATGGTGAACATGCCATTCCTAAAGCGCATTAGTCCACTAACACACAATAAAACGCATTAGTTGCAAAATATTTGTTTAAAAATCACTAATTCGGTCGTTTCAAATCGCACTCTGACATTTTCAGAAGAAAAATTACAAAATGTTCAAATTAATATTTCTCGCACTTCTTAAGGTTTTTGGCCAAGAAAAGTTAATCTTTGTAATATTTAACAGATTTTGTTTACTAGACACAATATTTTGGTGTCCTGGCCTTTTCTGATTTCCAGAGGCACCCAACTTTTTGTCAATTCATGCTTATAACTTTTTCCCTTTAAACTTGGAGATCTAAATTGTTGTATATGGTATACGTTATATGATAGAAGAGCTTCCTTATTTCTGGAGGTGCATAAATCCGTCAGTCCCGCAAGGTTGGGCACGTTAGAGATCCCTACTACCCTTACAAAAAGGTAGGGGTTCAGCAAAGTTTCCAGGAGAGTGAGCTGAAATTGCTTCCTGGCATCGGTGATTGGCCATAGTCGCGGAAATAAACAGACGTTAAAGAAATGAAAAAAAAACTATAGACCTATCTGTTCAAGTTTCTATGCGTGCTTTGTTAGCGGTTATTAAATTTCGCTGTTAATTTGTCGATATAAACATAAGCGATATATATATATATATATATATATATATATCACACATATTATTATTTTAATTTACGTGCATTTATGTACTTTAGTATCGCTTTTACGAGTTCGAGCATACAAAATAAACGATTCACAAATCTTATCAAGAATTAAACTTTTAATCAACTGGTCGAAATATCTAATCATAGCCGCCTCTGTTTCAGTTCAGGTCATTTGTTTTACTCCGCTTTCTGGTGATAACGAAACGATATAAAGCCAAAACAACCAATAAGAATGGAGGATTTTGTAACAATAGTTCTCAACACAGATTAAAATCTGCTTGTATATGCGTGTGCAGAAGATCTCAGAACAATGGGAACAGCTCTCTTTTCACTTTCCCATTCTGAATGTATTTTTAAGACATCAAATTTTCTTTACATATTCATTTCAATGTGTTATTGTTTTGTGCACATGTAATTTCTATTTCTAATGCATTTGCCCAGCCTGTCACAACAATTTCAGGGAATTTATATCTTGTATCTGATTATATTCAGCAGATTTTTTAAGGAAAAATGTTGCATTGATGTTGTTATTATAACTATTATTCACTATTATATTTACGTATCATTTCTACCTTTTTGAAACACTGTAACTCTTAATTTTATATTTTTTATTCATTTTAATTATCCGCTCCCGCTGATACTGCTAATCAGGTCATACCTGCAACAAAGGATGTTCCAGGTCAAACATCTGGTAACCAGATCTAGAACCTACTAAGCCACGGCTGTCCTTTCGCAGGCTTCTACTATCTCCCCTCTGCTGTACAATATATTTGTCGCAGACATACCGACACCACCCCTGAATGTGACTTACGCACTGTACATGGATGACACTACCATCCTCAGCAGCTCCACTCAGCCAAAGATAATATTCCAACGTCTACAAACCGCAGTAGACGAGCTGCAAGACTGGTATAGGAAATCATGTCTGGACATAAACCCCGATAAATGTCCAGCAGTCCTATTTTCCACACACCTCACAAACACTTATCATTAGACATACAGCCGTCTAATTCCCTGGCAAGACTCCCCCAAATACATCGCGGTTTTCCCCGACAAACGCTTAACATGCCGCGCCCCCATGTCCAACATGCCCGACGGAAAGCTTCGATATTTATCTCAAAGTTCTTTCCACTTCTAACAGAAATTCCAAACAGCCCATGAACAATAAACTGCTTATGTACAAAGTCATAATCCGTCCAACCTATGCATCCCCTGCATGGGCCACCGCGGGCGATACACATCAAGACCCTTCAGATCATCCAGAATACAATTCTGAGAATGGTAGCCAGATCGCCATGGTTTGTCAGAAACAGATTCACTCTGATCTGAAAATGCCTTCGTTACTTGAGTTTAATCACTCAACTGTCCACCACACAGTATGCAAAATCCGCTTCTCACCCTAATGCTCTTCTCCGTAGTGCCACCGACTACGATGAGCAACTTCCACTTAGGCATAACCGTCCAAAGCTTATCCTTACGCAATAATGCCCCCGCGGTAAAACGGAATGGAAGCATTCAAACCTCAACGTCATTGTGTGAAATCAAACCGAAATAAAGCTATGTGGGAAGCAATTTTTAAAAAATGTCATAGTAGGGAAGATGAACAGAAAGGGGGCAAATCTGAGTATTCTGTCTGGTGACGGAGTCGTTATGACATATCCTAATATGATTGCTGACAGTCTCAATGCGCACTTTGTCGATTCTGTTAAGTATCTGACAAAAAAACAGTGAAATAAATTGTGCATTGAAAAATAGCTCTAATCCCTATGTTTTTATATCCTGTCTCAGAGGACGATGTATTAGAGATCATAAAATTCGTTTCAGTTAAAAACTCATCAGGAATAGATGAAATACCATGTAGTCTTCTTGGCGGGATTGCTCATCTTGTGGTGGCTCCACTAACTTACCTTATAAAGGTGTCGCTTGAAATCGGTTGTTTTCCTGAGCGTCTGAAGACGGCCATTGTCGTCTCTCTCTTTAAAAAGGGAGATCCACGCCTATTAGACAACTACAGGGCGATTGCGCTGCTTTTTTTTTTTCTACGATCTTTGAGAAGGAATTTCTGCTAAGACTCAGGTCCTTTTTGGAGAGATACAATTTGCTGTCTCCGTGCCAATTTGGCTTTCGGAGGCAGCTGTCAACTCAGGATGCCGTGCTTAGCACTTACCTGACAGTCTTGGATTACATAAATAGTGGGTCCCTGTCCGCCGGGCTGTTCTTCGACATTTCGAAAGCGTTTGATGCGGTCAACCATTCCCTGTTATTGCAAAAATTGGAGAATTATGGCATAATAGGACATGTATATTTATGGCTAAAAAGCTACCTGTCTGGGAGAAGTCAGACTGTCAGGATACGGCAGGCAGGCAAGAACTATATGTCTGGATTTTCAGCCGTGTCGAGCGCGGTGCCGCAGGGCAGCATATTGGGTCCTGTTTTGTTTACAATTTTTCTTAACGATATTGTTTATGATTTCCAACAATACCACTTAACTTTGTATGCAGATGACACTACTGCTGCAATCTCAGGGGAACGTTTTGAAGAGCTTGGTGCTGCAGCTAATGTGTGTGTGTCTCAGGTGTCAGCCTGGTGTTCGCGAAATGGTCTGGTTCTTAACACGCGGAAGACTGAAATGCTTTTTTCCCCGGTGGGTGTGCGTCCGAATCTGAGCCTATATCTGAGATCTGATAACGGTTCAATAAGACAGTGGACGTCTGTAAAGTTTGTGGGGATCCATCTGCATTCCAACTTATCCTGGGATGTCCATGTTGACCATGTGGTGGCCTCTCTTGCATCTAGAAATTACCGGTTGTTGCAGCTGAGGGATTCCTTGAGTACTCAGCTGACACGCTACTATGGTAGTGTCAACTGTCTCCTGGCATATCGTTTACTGTGTTGGGGCGGCTGTGTGCATCTGGGGAGGGTTCTGTTGATGCAGAAGAGAATTGTCCGCACCATGTTTGGCCTGCCGTCTTCCGCATCTTGTAGACCATCTGGGTTGTTACTCAGAAGCAGGGTTCCAGATGAACCCTGGGTTGAGCGCTGGCGGGTGTCGTGTGTCCAGACGACCTGGATGGGGCTGAAATCTCTGATAATTGGTATACACCCGGAGTTTGAGGCCCCCACTGTGTGCTACGAAATGGACGGACGGCCTCGCTTGAGCCATGTTCGGGAGTGGGGATTGATGGGATGTTGCCTTGAGTCTAGCACTGTTGGAAGTCGGGTTCAGACGAGCCCCGAAATCTCTAGGGGTGGATTACAACTGGAGATTGGATGCTGCTCTAGAGCGGGATTTCATGATACCGCCTCGAGGCAAACACTGACGGATGTCGGGTCCAGACGAACTCGGAGAAAGGTTATCTCTCTTTGAGCTTCGAAACGGGCAAGCGACCTCACTCAGACAGATGGCAGTACAGCTGCCAAACAAACTTTCGCCCTTAAGAAAAGGTCGACTCCCGCAGGGAGCTGGAATTGATGGGTGAAATTTAAATAAGTAGACGTGAGCCACAATAGACCTAACGTCATGGTGGAGGGACTGGAATAGTCCACGCACAATAAATCTAATCTAATCTACTGAACAAAGTGTTCATTGTACCAAACTAGATGAAAAAAGACAATATAGACTCAAAAAACGCACACAAAATGCCACAAATCATCTTGGTCTAATAATGGAAAATATAAACAAAAAATAAATAAAGTTTTACTTAAAATATATACCTAGATATACGTTCTAATGAAAAAAGCTACACTGGCCCAGAAAAAATAGAAAAACAGAGAAAATCCCAAAATATGAACATTGCATATTTTAAACGCCACTGCAGCTTTTACATATTATGGCCAAACAGTCGCTGTAAACGAAAAACGTAATATGTTTTGGTTGATAGGGTGTTGTCTACACCACATGAAAGAAAAGTCTTCTGTACTTATAGTTACGGATTCTATCTCTTCTGTGTCTTCCATTTCTGTAATATATGACGCGCCGAGATTTTCGTCTTCAAAAATAGTGATTTCGCTGTCTGTCATGCAAGCTTTTTTATCATCCACTCCACTAAAGTCGCTACCATCTAAGTCGAACCATTCCAGTAATGTTTGTTCGTAATCTGTCACCTAACTTTTTTACATATTTAGCCATTATACCTCAGTAATAAACTTGTCTAAAATATTACGTAACTGGTGATGTGGGGTATGTGTGACCGCAGAGAGGCTATATCGCTGAATAACTCGGAGAAAACTAAACCAACGCGGATACCACGTGCAGCAGTGACCCACCAAGAGTTTATTTAAAGTTATAGAAAGGCTCAGTGTAATACGTTTATGCACACCTGAAATTCTCCTCTTTCAAATACGGCTGGGGACATATAGACACCACGGCACCAGTTAAGCTTAAGCTGCAAAAATACTTAAATCGATTTCTAATACTAAACCCAAGACTTATAAAGCACAATCAGCAGGTAAAAATATCAAACGGACTCTTCCCATAAATACCTTTACGAGACCCAGCGGGTACAAACAATAGAAAATAGAATAGGCTAGAACTCACCTGGAGTTCGTCTTGCGACACGTCTATTTCCCCTTTGTAAACGAACTCTATGATGAACTTGAGATCTGCATAACAAACATCCTGGGGCATTATGATTGTTGGATGTTTGCAGGGATTCTCTAACAGCAGTTTCTGGAAATATGAAGAGCATGCTGACAACACTACCTGGAAAAATCATAAATATCTTAAGACGATAGACCATAAAATATAATGTAGATATATTCCTACTTTGTTTTAATTACCAATAAAAGTATTTAACATTATAGTTACATATTACAGAGTATCTGACCCGATAGACGTTATCCTGTCCAAATTTCAATACGTCAAACCACATTTGCGCACTTAGCGAAAAAAATATGAGAAAAAGGTTTTCTAGTTTTCCCAAACTTTCCAATTTCCGGGCAACTTATATATTTCTTTTCCTAAAAACCTTATTTTAAAAATAAAATTAGACAAATCGGTTCAGCCGTTCTCAAATAATGCGCTTACCAACGAACAGCATTTTATTTTTATTCATATAGATGAGCTTATTGTCGTAGAGATAAAAAGTCTGGACGCGGCATGTGCGTCATGGTAGTGAATTTTTATAAAAATGTTTTTAATAACTACATAAGTCTTTTTTTAAAGAAAACGGGCATCAAATTTGGTTACCAGTGCAACCTATAGAGGAGAAATAATGTACCACATGCATCTAGCCTTACATACTTTGTCCCTATATTGGGATAGAAATGGGCCAGTGCTGACAATTTACTAAATTGTTAGTTAGTTGTATACAGTCTCTATTTTTTTAACACTTTGTGTTATTTGGAGCTGGCGTGACAACATACTACTTGGTTCCGCAACTAGGTGGCGGCACGTCCACCACTCACTTAGTGACTTAAGGCTGGCTATACTATAGCCGTATTACTTTCGGTGCATTTTTGCTACAATTAGTATGCCGTACTGAAGAGCTATAATGAGAGCGAAACCGGTCTACGGTTCTAATTGTTGCGAAAATGCATCTAGCCTTACATACTGTGTCCCTATATTGGGGTAGAAATGGGCCAGGGCTGACAATTTTCTAAATTGTTAGTTAGTTGTATACAGTCTCTATTTTTTAACACTTTGTGTTATTTGGAGCTGGCGTGACAACATACTACTTGGTTCCGCAACTAGGTGGCGGCACGTCCACCACTCACTTAGTGACTTAAGGCTGGCTATACTATGGCCGTATTACTTTTGGTGCATTTTTGCTACAATTAGTATGCGGTACTGAAGAGCTATAATGAGAGCGAAACCGGTCTACGGTTCTAATTGTTGCGAAAATGCATCTAGCCTTACATACTGTGTCCCTATATTGGGGTAGAAATGGGCCAGGGCTGACAATTTTCTAAATTGTTAGTTAGTTGTATACAGTCTCTATTTTTTAACACTTTGTGTTATTTGGAGCTGGCGTGACAACATACTACTTGGTTCCGCAACTAGGTGGCGGCACGTCCACCACTCACTTAGTGACTTAAGGCTGGCTATACTATGGCCGTATTACTTTTGGTGCATTTTTGCTACAATTAGTATGCGGTACTGAAGAGCTCTAATGAGAGCGAAACCGGTCTACGGTTCTAATTGTTGCGAAAATGCATCTAGCCTTACATACTTTGTCCCTATATTGGGGTAGAAATGGGCCAGGGCTGACAATTTTCTAAATTGTTGGGTAGTTGTATACAGTCTCTATTTTTTTAACACTTTGTGTTATTTGGAGCTGACGTGACAACATACCACTTGGTTCCGCAACTAGGTGGCGGCACGTCCACCACTCACTTAGTACCACATTTCATCAAATAGCTTTATTTTTTGAGAAAGTACAAAAATTACTAAGTAATATAAACGAAAGCATATCTGAAGGCGTCCGCTATATATTGGTAAAAACGCCGTATCACAATTTTTGATATGCCCCAAAAATGTGAAAAGTGGCAAAACAATTGAAATAACTCGTGGACGATGAACACTATCAATTAATTTTCTTTACAAAACATGCATTAAAATTCGATGGAAAATGCAAAAATGCAATTAAATAAGGGGTGTTCGATTAAAAAAGAAAGAACATTTGTAACACCAACGACTTATGGACCACCCAGTGGTAATTAAAATAATTTTGTAAGATGCAGCTTAAGACACCTTATAATTAACGTATACAATTGATTTTCGTATCTTGTATAAATAACGGATATATTGAACTTTACCGTAGAAACGCGTCACCCTGTATATGTGTTCTAGGCGGCCAAGTTCGCGCTCATTTGAAGAAATTCTCTCACAGTTCGACCGTCACGGTCTCCTCAATAGTGAATTTTTTCTTTAAAAATTCGCCGAAAATAACAGACTGTTGAACCATACATAAGTATCAGAGAAAGGGTCTATTTGAAATGATTTTTTTTGCAAATATTTGAGTAAAATGAAGGAAGCCTTTCTTGCGACATTTTCTCTACATACCCGTATTTGCACCAGGTTCTTGATTTAAATGTTGCCAATTTTGACGTTTTAAATCACGACTTTGACGTTTTAAGAAAAACTATAAAATTTTAAAAGTAATTTTTCTGGTATTCTGTGACCCCGCTGCGCCAAAAAACTTAATCTTTGTAATATACAATAGATTTTGTTATCGATACAAAATATTTTGGTTTTATGACTGGCACCCAATTTTTTTTCTTTGAATGCCTATAACTTTTGCTTTTAACTTAGAGATCTAACTTTCGGTATGTAGTATACTTTCTATAATGTCAACCTACGTACGATAACTTTGTTATTTCCGGAGATACAATTTTTTTCCGAAAAAAAAACCCTAAATTTTTATTATATATATATATATGTATATAAATTAAAACTGACCTAGTCGGGCCTAGTTCCCGCTCATTTGAAGAAATTTTTTTTAAATCCTTATCATTAGTGAATTTTTTTAAAGAAAATTCATCTGGATGCACCAAGTGCGTTATGGCAGCGAATTTTTATATAAATACTTAAATCACGGAAAATAACAACATAACTAGTTTTATAAATACAAATTTGTTTGGGAAGAAAGTTTTTTGGGAACACTCGATTTAATTGGGTTGATAACAACTCACTGAGTGAAGATTGGAACCTGTGATGAGCACTGATAAGTCCCATTTGGAGAACCCATTTCAATACAATACAGTTTTAGACCTGACGATCGTTTCGCTAACAAAGTTAACGTCATCAGAGGGATGAATACATTTTTTAACTTAAAATTGACGTGTTTCGGGCCTTTTTATAAATATACACAATAATTGAGATACTGAATTTAGTCCATTTGGTTGTTCCATGCGTATAATAATTTTAAGGCAATCTACTGGCATTAATTACGTCTAAAATATAAAAAGACCTGCATTAAAAATCGACTACTCATGACAAAAATGCAAATTCTCAAAGCAACAAAATATTTTAATGAAAGAAAATAAATCTTGGCCTGATTCTTGGTGAAGCATCTTATTTAAGTAGAAAATAGCATAAACATTTGACAAAAATTCAAAGAAGGCAGTATATTAAGCTCAGACACAGTGTTTGGGTCTCGTGAACATTTTAGCACCAGATGCTATATAAGTATATATGGTTGTACACAAGGGTGGTCAGACCATCGTTACATACGCGGCACTGGTCTGGTGGCCTAAGGTGACACAATCCAGTGCCAAACAAAAACTAGGCAAGATGCAAAGGATGGCTTGACTAGGCATCACAGGAGCCATGTCTTCAACCGCTACAGCCGCCATGGAGGTGTTGCTGGATTTGCCCCCCCCCCCCACCTAATTATTATGGGGGAGGCCAGGCTAGGACTATACAGACTGCCCTGCAATGGTTCAGGCTTCAGGGGCCACTCAAAAATTCAGGAGATCGTGAAGGAGCCCAAGCTTGAAATGAGGTCAGACTTCGCGAGCCCGCGAATCTGCAGGGAAAACAACTTTACAGTGGAAATCCCCGATCGCGAGGCATGGCGGGAGGAGACGCAGGACATACCACGGGACGCACTCGTCTGGTTCACGGACGAATCCGGCAGGGAGCGTGGGACGGGGGCAGGTGTTTACTCGGAAGGACCGAGGGTAAGTCATAGTATTTCCCTCGGAGCCCATGTAATTGTCTTTCAGGCCGAAATGTACGCCATCCTGCACTGTGTGTGGGAGAACAAGAGGAGGGGCTACACCAACAATCCTCATAGCCACAGACAGCAAGGCAGCCCTTAAGGTACTAAGTAGCCCACGGGTAAATTCCTGGCTGGTGAGTGAGTGCCGAGACGAGACGAGCGACCTGGCTGGGTAGAATGACGTGACCCTCATCTGGGTGCCGGGTCACTCGGGGGTCAAAGGCACATCTTGTGCGAGTGTAAAGCTCTGGACCGCAAAATACAACTGATCTACGGTCAGTTTAGACCGGAGACAGAGCAATATAAAACTTCACCCTACCAATCGCTGTGCAGACTAATTCAAGGCACGGTGATTTTGGAATGGGTGGAGTAATACTAAGGGTATGCACAATCAACCAAAGGTTGCAGTGCTATCGGGGCGTAAAGGCTGCAGACGAGCCCTGAGGGAAAAAAAGTGGTCATCGATAATGGTCGCGAGGCCGAAACATCGTCTGAACCTAACAAAATATTTCCTCTGAAGTTTTACCAGGTGTTTGTTATTTTACCCAAACAATGTTTTACTTGTAAGGCTGTACCGCAGACTTGCTTTGTCAAGTAAGCGCCGCCGTGGCAATGTTGGAAAGTACAGTCGAACTTCCCAATTGGAACTCGGGGGACGACGGTTCGAGACTCACCGGCAGCGGATGCTTTTTCAAATCACTTCTGTCGTTGAGATCGAGCTTAAGGTGGAGGGTAGGTTAGTTAAGATGAGCAAAAAGGGTCAGAATTGGCCTAATTGCCAGTGAGCATCTTACCTTTTTTTTACCTTTTGCTTTGCCAAGTTGCACTGTGTGAAATTTGAACCTGTGACGAGCACTGATAAGTACACTTGAATAACCCAAATCACCACAATACATCTTTTTAAAGACCTGACGATCGCTTCACTAACAAAGTTAGCGTCACCACAGGATGCATTTTTCATCCTCTGATGACGTTAACGTTGTTTGTGAAACGGTCATCAGGCCTTTAAAAATATGTGATGTGGTGATTTGGGTTCTCCAAGTGTAGTTATTTGTCCACTTTGTTCTTAACATTTATAATTTATACTTAAAAATAATAATAAAATTTACAATGAAACAATATTTTACCTACTTTGTGGGCCTTTAATGAAACGTCATTACAAGCTAATGTAACGTCGACAAATGCTTCATTTTGCAGAAGCTGGTGAAAAACGGAGGTCATGTTACTTTGGTAGTTGTTCCATCGTAGACAGTAATGCTGCTCAGACATAATTTCTGTAACAAAATTGCAATGTTACTCTGCTTCGTTAGACAATATGCATCAAGAAAATTTGTGTGAGGTAACATATTTGGCAGTATGTGACTTTGTCGAAAATTTAAATAAAATTGTAATACTAAAGTTGTCCCTAAGACCAATAAGCAAATGTTTACACTAGCAAATTAACTGTATTATTGAATGGCATAATTAAAATTCGATTTAAATTCTAAACACCCCAACTGGCATTCATGCCAATGCAAAAACTCGACGTTTCGGCTCCTGTTTTGGAGCCATTTTCAAGAGGTAAATGAAATATGTAAGGACACTCTAAGGCTTCAATCTGCCTACTCCTTAGAGCGATGGACAAAGGTGGGTTGGGTTGTTGTAGCTGGATTACGGGGCTCAATCTGCCTACTCCCCAAATCTCACCGGAGATCGTCTGTGAGGTCCCAGTGTGTTCAACCCTAGGCCTCAAAGAGTTCTCTCTGTCCAATTTGACTAAAATATTTCTAGAAATTTCATTTCAATAGACCTTTTCTCTGATGCTTTGGCGGTAGTTTTAGTTAAGTTTATGGTTTAACGGTCTACAATTTTTAGCAAATTTTCGTAGGAAAAATTCGTTAATGAGGAGACCGCGGCTTTTAAATTTTAAAAAGATTTCTTCAAATGAGCGCAAACTAGGCCCCTTAGAATCCATATCCGAGTTTAGTTTCAGTTTTTATCTGTTTACGTATATACACGATGACGCATCTCTACGGTAAAGCTCAATATAATTGTTATTATACAAGATACGAGGAAAAGTATCTTGACAATCACAGGTGGCCCCATAAGTCGTTTGTGATAATTACAGGGTTTTTTCGAACACCCTTATATTATTGCATCTTTGCATTTTTTTATCGAAATATGATGCATGTGTGTAAGAAAAAAATCGAGAAGCAGTAAGTGCGTTTTCATTAAATACTTCAAATTTCAATAACTCAATTTGCTATTAAACCCAAGGTTTGTTGGCTAGGAAACCAGTTTTCTCGGAAACATTTAAAGTTTATTTTCGGAAATTGTTTATACATTTTCATACAATAAGTTATTTAGATAAAATATAGTACATTGTTATTACTGTATAGTTTATACCGGTAACCAGATTTATGCCTCCTTGCATTAGAGAGACATATTTCCTATTAAAAATATTTTTATGAAAATTCACTTCCATAACGCACTTGTTGCGTCTTTTTATCATTCAATAAGCGATATTTAACGTAAATCTACCTGTGTTAAGTACGATTTGGAGAACCCAATTCATCACTACAGTTTTTAGACCTGACGATCATTTCGCTAACGAAGTCAGCGTCATAAGAGGGATATATTTTTATATATAATAGTTTATTCATCCCTCTGTTGACGCTAGCTTTGTTAGCTAAACGCTCGTCAGGTCTAAAAACTGTATTGTGATGAATTGGGTTCTCCAAATTGTACATATCAGTGCTTATCACAGGTTCCACTCTTAACGCATCTCCTCCTGTGTTCCCATGAATTCGCACAATACTGTATAATTCAATAATTGTTGTGGCTCTTACTTAGTTAAACTGTTTCACACTAAATATAGACGTGGAGATTATTTATCAGAGAAATAGTCTTCACGCCTGTATTGACAACACTGTATAATATTTAGGTATAAAATATTGCTATTGTCCGAAAACCTTTATCGCCGTGTATCTTCGAAATTAAAAGCTTTTTGAATATTATCAAAGAACACAATATTTTAAAAATAAGTCAGGGAATACCTAAGCCCTTGATTTCGGACGTACTAAACATATTTTTTTATGAAATTTAGAAATTATACTAATCAATACAAATCTGAAAACAAAAATAAAAGTATTAATTTAAGTTCTGAGGCTCCAAAGAATTTATGTACATATCTTGCCCGGGGTACCCTTCATTTTGATGACTCATAGCCTTCATATACTTTACGAAGGGAGCCAAGCACTGCAGGCCATATGTTGCTGTCTACTATTACAAAATGAAAAAAGATTAGTTATTTCCTGCAGTAGGCCTAGACGACGTCCCTCAATACCCAATTTTACATTGAGGGTGAATACGGCGTGTTCAATAGGAGGGTCTCGTCATGCAGGTCTGGTTTTTCCTCGAGGGTAGTTATAAATGGATCTCCGAACGTTGAACGTTGCCTTAGTTATCCATCGGTAAGTGCAGAAAGAATAGAGAATAGAGGGTTAAAAGCTGAAGCTTTTTTCCATTTCCAATCTAAGTGAACCCTTGTAACAAAACCCTTCCTTTTGCGTTCACAGAATCAGATAATATCTAGTTTAAGCTAAAATCAACCTTAATAGCATTGAAGAAGGAAAGTACAGTCAGCTACAAAGAAAAAGTGATGTAGATTTACTATGTGAAAACTGGAAACTGTGATGAGCACTAATAAGTACACTTGGAGAACACCCAAATCACCACAACACATATTTCAGAGACCTTACGATCGTTTCGTTGACCAAGTCAACATCTTCAGAGAAAGGAAGAAAAATTCTGAATTAGAATTTTTCTTCCTCTGAAGATGTTGACTTGGTCAACGAAACGATCGTAAGGTCTCTGAAATATGTGTTGTGGTGATTTGGGTGTTCTCCAAGTGTACTTATGATGTAGATATAGCTGTGCTGGTTCGTGAGAGTTTACATCGTCGCAAAAGACAAAACTTTACTTGTTCTAAAAATATCTTCGGAAAATATTATGGACATATTATTGTAGGTATATTGAACATAAGTATCAAAAACGGTTCATCTAAAATATAAATTAGGCACGTACAGGTCGCATAAACGACGATACAAAAATTAACGACAGATTCCGGAAAACAATATATTAGATACTATTAAGAAAATTTATTTTCTACTAATTATTGTGGAAATGCATAAGCTTACACAGTTGATGTTTTGAATATCTGTTATATACAAACCGAAAATCCAAAGAGTTTTGTACTGGAACCAGCGAACGGGTTATGGTAGTAAAAACTCAAAAGAATGTGTTACCTTATAAAATTGTCAGTTAAATAACAAGTTGAAAGAAATAATAATAGCTTGGACGCAGCAAGAGCGTTTTGGTAGTGAATTTTTATAGAAATGATATGGCACCAAATTTGTTTTATAAATGCTTATAACTTTTTCCTTTGCATGATAGAGATCTGATTTTTGGTATATAGTGTACTTCATATAAGATAAAAACTCACGTACCAAATGTTATTGCCATAGCTTTGTTATTTTCGGAGATACAAATTAAAAAAGACCCAAAAATTTAATGCTGGTCCGATTTTCCTGGCTAGCGAACGTATTCAAGCTACTTAAAAACGAAAGTACCTGCCAAATGTTATCAAAATCTGCCCATTATTCTTTGAGTTCTCGGTGGAATATATATATATATATATATATATATATATATATATATATATATATATATATATATATATATATATATATATATATATATATATATATATATATATATATATATATATATAAACCTCTAAAAACAGAAACTGACTCCGAATATGGGTTCTAGAGGTCCCAAAGTCGGGAACTTCACATTAGTGCATTTTTTCCTCGAAAATTCACTAAAAAGATTGCGGTGTTTTTTTAAATTTCTTTTTTATTTCAACAATACACCACGAGGGCTTACAGCCTAAATACTATCGTACCGTGGGTGTTGACAAGGAGGAAAGAGGCAGCTTGTTAATTCTGGACTTGAAGGTTTGGAGGTTCGGAGGAGAAGGAAAAACATGAATTCCACAACTTGGAAGTTCTCGGGACAAAAGAGCGGGCATAACAAGATGTTCTATGTCTGGTTACCTGGACAGTAAAAGGGTGCATTCGCTCTGTTCCCCTGGTAGATCTGTTGGGGGCAGCAGGTGAGAGAACTATGGAGGAAAGCTCCTCTGAGCAGTGCTCGTGGAGATATCTATAAAAGAGAGAGAGGTCACCAACGGCACGTCGGTGGGCAAGGGATGGCAGCCTTTGGGTGAGGGTAGGGTCACCGATGAGACGTAGAGCTCTCTTTTGAATGAAGTCCAGGATAGCGAGTGTAGAAGCGGCAGCTGCACCCCAGATGTGGGAGCAGTATTCGAGGTTTGGCCTTATTTGTGAAGTATATAAGGTATAGAGATTAGCTGGTGAAAAGTATTTGCGAGCCCGGAAGAGGAAACCTAATTTCTTAGCAGCCGCTTCTGCAATTGATGTGACATGTTGGTGCCAATTAAGATTTCGATCCACAGAAATGCCAACAAGAGAAAAGGACTCATTACTTTGAATAACTTGGTTGTTCATTGTGATGGGTCTAGGGCTGGTGTATCTCTTGTGATAAAGAAAGCAAGACTTAGTTTTGGTGGGGTTAAATTGTACAAGATCCTCATCTAATTGGGCTAAAGAGAGAGGCTTAGAATATTGTATATTTGAGTGGAGGGTGCTGTCGTACAGGGTGTACAGGGTTAGCAAAATGCATCGAAACCCACGTATATATCACGAACGGAAGGTAACGTTAAAAAAGTTTCTTACGAGTTTTGTTAAGAGCATTATTTTGTAGTGCTTTGAAATATACGGGATAGCCGAGAAAAGCCCAGCTGATATAAGTTTTTTTTTTAATTGGAAAATACTGTACTTGGATTTTTTGGATAATTCTGATCTAATTTTGTGTGAAGCACCCTATGTCTAAACTCACTCGAGTTATCGATATTTAAAGTAAAGGTGTGTAGTTACTATGGAAATAACTAAAGATCCGAAATCAATGTGTATTTATAAAAATGTGAACATTTAAAACAACAATCAGTCTATATTTTAAGTAAAGTGCAATATGACACAAGTAAACTAAAAAAAACTCTAGAGTAAATGTTCAAAATGCTGGTTGTTCACGATTTGACAAAACTGCAGTCTTTTAATAAAATATCGAATGCTGTAAATAAATTGGTGGTATTTGATTTACCTCTTCTGAAATGCGGCTCTTCAGAGATTGCAAAGTGACTGTCCTATCTTGACACACTTTATTTTTAAGATATTCCCATTGAAAATAGTCTAGCCGGGTTAAGTCTGGTGACCAAGGTGGCCATTCTGCCGCGCCTCACCAGCTTGCTGAAACCAGATGTCCTCAGAAGAGAGCATAGGATTATCCCGACTGGGAAATAGGGAAGTTATAGTCAGAAAAATATTGGCTCTCAGCAACTCTAAATACCTTGCACTGTTAAGCGTACATTCCATCAAAAAAGAACGCCCGATTATGTGGTTGTTGATAATACCTGCCCATACGTTAATTTCCCGCGGCCACTGGCTATGAATATCTCGCATCCAATTTTGATTGTGTCGGGGTCTCGGGACCAAATTCGGCAATTGTATCGGTTCACTTTTCCGTCAAGACAGAAACTTTCCTCATCAGAAAAAAGTTATCTTCTCCACAAAATGAGGGTATACGACACGAAGCACGTGCCGCCACCTCGTTGCGGAACCAAGTAGTAGTAGTAGTAGTCTCTAATATTTAACACTTTGTGTTATTTGGAGCTGCCGTGACAACATACTACTTGGTTCCGCAACGAGATGGCGGCACGTGCTTCGTGTCTTATATCTCCTTTGTGTTGGAAGGCTGGCTACCATAGCCGTATTACTTTATAGGTGTATTTTCGCTGCAATTAGTATGCCGTACCGACGAGCTCTAATTAGAGTGAAACCGGTCTAGGGTTCTAATTGTGGTGAGAATGCATCTAGCCTTACATACATTTTCCCTATATTAGGGTAGAAATGGCCCAGGGCTGACAATTTACCAAATTGTTAGTTGGTTGTATACAGTCTCTAGTATTTAATGCTTTGTGTTATTTGGAGTTGCCGTGACAACATACTACTTGGTTCCGCAACGAGGTGGCGGCACGTGCTTCGTTTCTTATATCTCACTTAGTGTTGGAAGGCTGGCTACCATAGCCGTATTACTTTATAGGTGTATTTTCGCTGCAATTAGTATGCCGTACCGACGAGCTCTAATTAGAGCGAAACCGGTCTACGGTTCTAATTGTGGTGAGAATGCATCAATACGTATCTTGAAAGCGGTTAGTTTTAGAACTACGGAAACTTGAAGTCCACCTAAAACGCAAATGCAATAATACACAGGTGTTCTATTTAAAATAATGACGATGACGTCAACTTCCGGTATAGCGGGAGTGGTGCGTTGACGCCATTATTTTAATTCTAACCAAAGCAGTCTGAAATAAATATAATGGGCCGTAACCGTGAGATACGAGATACGAAAAACCTCCACATAAACCTTGCTTATTGAAGTACAAAAGTACAACACAGTTGTAAGTGATAAATATTGCTGGATAAATTGGGTATCTATCTGGCGATTGGTTGAATTAGTTCAAGCCAAATAATAATAGAAGGAAAAATTCGGTGAACGGCAAATCCATTAAATAAATCTGGTCATTTAGAAAAAATTCCTTAATTTTTGTCGTTAACACTTTTTGCTTGCTATAACAAGCTAAAACTAGACAGCCTAGCCCATATACAGTTAGTACCTACATACCAGATATAATAAAAATCAGAACTTAGAAGCACAGCATACATTTTTATGCTGTTAGATGTATGTAGAATCACGACAACGTGGAAAATTGTAGAAAGGATAGGTATAGAGAACCTTATATCGTTCGAAAGGCAATAAAATGTTGTATAAGAGAATGCAAAAAACATACAGGCTGTTCTATTTAAGAAAACCGACTTATAAATGTTTGAAGCTAACTAAACTCGGCGTTAAAATTCCACCACCCTGTATTCAATTAAGACCCTTTGAAAGTATGTGTGGGAAGCCTAGGGAACCAGCTAGTCCTCCTTTAAATATTGTCCCTCTATCTTTCTTACTGTAAAATACACCTGGCTTTAAATTAGTTACTGTTTCCTTTAATTTTTTTGAATAAAAATCAATACGTATCTTGAAAACGGTGAGTTTTAGGAATAGGGAAACTTAATAAAAATCTACCTAAAACGCAAATGCAATAATACACAGGTGTTCTATTTAAAACATTGAAGAAAACGTCAACTTCCAAAATAACGAGAGTGGTACGTGGACCTCATTATTTTTATCCTAACAAAAGTAGTCTGTAATAATTATAATCGGCCGTCACCGTGAGATACCTGTTTACGAAAAACCTCCACATAAACCTTGCTTATTGGAGTACAAAAGTACAACACAGTTGTAAGTGATTAATATTGCTGGATAAATTGGGTATCTATCTGGCGATTGGTTGAATTAGTTCAAGCCAAATAATAATAGAAGGAAAACTTAAATGAACGACAAATTCATTAAATAAATCTATTCATTTAGAAAAAATTTCTTAATTTTTGTCGTAAACACTTTTTGCTCACTATAACAAGCTAAAACTAGACAGCCTAGAGGCACTTGTGCACATAATTAAAATAAAATCTCGGGACGCAACAAGTGCATTATGGTAGTGAATTTTTATTAAATGCTTCAAATTTGAATATCTCAATTTTCTAAAAACTTAGAGAGTTTAATTTTGGTGTGTAGTAAAGTCTTTCCTAACGCAAGATATCCACCAAATTTCATTAAAATAACTTGTAATTTTCGGTGAAAAAAATTTTTTCGAAAGAAAATTTAAAATTTCAATGACTAAATTTTCTATAAACTTAGAAAGTTGAATTTCAGTACGTAGTAAGATCTCTCCCCTTATGCACAATCAACCAAGGGTTGCGGTGCTATCGGGGCGGCAAGGCCGCGGACGAGCCCTGAGGGAAAAAAAAAGAAAAAAAAAGAAAAAAAAAGATATCTCCCAAGGCAACATATATTGTAAATCTCATTGAAACAGCTTTGTTACTTTCGGAGAAAAATTTTTTTTCGAAAGAAAACTCAAAATTTTCCCGGAAAACCCCGTCCGATTTTTCTGGCTAACGAACTCATCCAAGTCATTAATAAAAGAAAGCCACTTGCCAAGTTTCATCGAAATCGGTTAATTATTTTATGAGTTATCAGACGGATACATATATATATATATATATATATATATATATATATATATATATATATATATATATATATATATATATATATATATATATATAAATTGAAACTGACCCCGGATATGGGTTCTAGGGGTCCTAGTTCGGGCTCATTTGTAAAAAATTTTGCAAAGTCTCACCATCGATACGTCTCTTTTAGTGAATTTTTTAAATAAAAATTCATTAAAAAATATACAATTAGTACCTACATACTAGATATAATAAAAATCAGAACTTAGAAGCAGAGCATACATTTTTATGCTGTGTTGGATGTATGCAGAATCACGACAACGTGGAAAATAATATTTTTCTAGACCTTAAAGTTTCTTTGCTTCTATTTAAACTGCAGTACGCTTTCTGCTTCACGAGCGCCTCTAATTCTTTTGTCTACAAGCACAATGCATACATATTAGAGGACAGGTGTTCAAAGAAGCTCTCAGTATCTCAGCTCATTTCATAGGTTTCATCGTGTATGCATCTACCCCAGAGGAAAAGATAAATGCCTGGAGTGGAGAGAAAGGAGGAGGTAAAGAAAGAGAGAAAAGAGGCAGAGATTTATCTTTTCCTTCTCTACATTATCCTACCCGGTCGGTCTTCGTTTCAGACCGAAGCATTCCTTTTATTTTTCTCCGTATTGATTTTCGTTCTTTTTCTCCCTGTTTCTTGAGAGACATGGGTACAGTTACGGGCGATGATTTTCAGTACCGTACTTCTTAGTTTTCTTTGTCCTGATTACAATTTCAACATAGAGCTAGGAAGTGATGTAAAGCAAGATATATTATTATTCCGATTTTACAAATAAAACACGGTGAATAATACTTACTATAATTTTTCAGTTATAAGTAAGCGACCCTTTTAGTTGTTTATGAATATATTTTGCAATTTAGGATCAAAATCTTCTTTCCAATAAAACATTCAGTTGTTATTTAATATATAACAATTATTGTTTGGGCAAGGTATTAAAATACGATATCCAATCAGAATGAAACGTTAGCATCCTCTAATGTCGTCAACCAAGACAAAATGAATTAAGCAAGTTCACCATTGTCAAGAGTGCCATTCAGTTTTTAGCAAATTTTCGTATAAAAAATTAGCACCGACGACAGTTAACAAATTTCTTTAAATGAGCCTAAACTACGACTTCTAGAATCCATATACCGCGTCAATTAAAATTTCTTCCCACACCTTCCTTCTTGCTGTACTGTATGTACGTAGAAATTGATGTGGAAGCCTAGAAGCGCCATAACACCAGAGATGGCCAGATATGGCATATTGAGGAATTCTAAGAAAAACGAAACCGGTCTATGTTTCTCACTATACCTACATACACATACACACACACACACACACATATATATATATATATATATATATATATATATATATATATATATATATATATATATTCTAGGATGAGTAACGGTTGAAGTAACTTCAGTTTACAAAATTCGGTTCTCTTTCACAATTGACCTTTCAAAACGGGTAATCAAAATGCAAGTTATTTGCTAAAACATGCTCCATATTTCGCCCATGTATTTAAGGGCTTCACCAGGAGCCTATAAATTTACAAACCATATGGTAAAATGGAATGACAATAAACTTTAGTTGACTTACGGAAAGCGGAAAAAAATGAAAGCATTTGAGGATACACTAATAAAAAATTTCGGGACGCAGGAAATTCGTTACAGTAGCGATTTTCCATAGGAATTGTACACTATTATTATACGGCATATTAGTAAAGTTAATACTTTAAACTTACACAGACCTTGAAGATCGATTTTAGAGGTCCTAGTACGCGCACATTTGAAGAATTCTTTCGAAAGTGTTACCATCGATATCTTTCTATTATCAAAAAAATCTGGCGTTCTAACTCCTTTTGAGAAAAATGCCCAAAGCTCAATTTTATATGAAGCTAAATAACTAATTTTTGCTATATCTTTGGATAAGTGTAAGTCTCTTTAAAAGAAACTTGTATTACAAATTTCATTAAAGTTATACAGAAGATTTTCAGCAGGAAACTTAATTTATATTTAGAAAAGTAAAGTATCTGCCAAATTATAAACGTAGCAGTTATTTTTCCTTATTAATCGCCAGTATGATTTCGTTTTAGTCAACCTAATCAAACCGGGTTTTTCAATATCAACAATAACAAAATTATAATTTCAGACCCAGAGGTGACAAACTTATGTAGGCGTTTTAAACAAAAATGAGATCTTGTTCAAAACGTATGAAATCGGTGCACTATTGTTTCTCCAAATGTCAATATAAAACATACATTCATCGAGCTGGATTCGATCGCCTAACCTTCTGCTTAGGAGGCAAGCGCGGTGCCCCCGGCGCCCTCTAGGTATACTTCAACTAACGTTTTATTTGCGTGATATGTTAGATCGGCTTCATGCCCGGGATATTATATTCAAAGTTATAATTTCAGACTCAAAGGTGACAGACTTATCTAGGCGTTTTAAACAAAAATGAGATCTTGTATGAAATTTGTGCACTATTGTTTCCCTGAGATGCCGCAGCCAATAATATTAAATAAAAAAATAATAAATAAAAAAACACTATTGTTTCTCCAAATGGACGCTATATTCATTCCATGATAATGTTTTTCTGAAGAGAGTAAATTATCACAGCTATGTGGAAGTGATGATTCAATTTGCAGCACTATTTTTTCCCTGCTTTGGCAATTACTTCTAGAGCTTGAAGAACGGTTGAGATTCTGCCGCAGAATAAGAGTTATATGAACGCCCGGAATTGCACCGTCTCCTAAACTGCCGCCTCGGTCTCCCCTAACCAATATTGTTGTCTCTCACCACTTACAAAAAATGTGTAACTAAAAGTTTTATAAATCTTAGTTATATATATATATATATATATATATATATATATATATATATATATATATATATATATATATATATATATATATATATATATATATATATATAATATACATTGCTTCTCAGAAATTGCTTCACTGTTCTCTCTTTTTACGCCATTTCATTTGGAACCTGGTCATGAAGAGTGCATAAGTAATTTTGTGTCAAATTATTTACTCATTTATTAATCTTCTTGGTCCCGACCAGCCATAACATTTTAAAATGCCCTCCAGACAATCATATAACCTTGAGCTTAATACAAAGATGAATTTGTAATAAAATAATAAATTTATATAATAAATATCTCGCAGACACAAAGTGCACTTTCTATGAAAAATTGTTTCCCTACGTCTAAGACAAATAATTGTGCAAAAATATGTTGGCACAAATTTTAATTGGTAATACGGTATCAATTAATTTAATACAATCTTTAATAATTTATAAACACACATGAAGATACTTTTTCTTTGACTCCACAAGCGTTGGTTTAATTCTCTGTAACCGGTTTCGTTGCTTCACAGCAACATCAGACAGGGGATGCTGTCAAGCAGAGAAACCGGTTACAGACAAGAAAATCAACACTTGTGAAGCCAGAGAAAAAGTATCTACATCTGCATTTAGTATCGAACGGTTTCACTAAGTAAGGGCAACAACAATTATTAATGAATTAACAATTTCTTATTCGTTAATGAAAATAGTTGTCTTTAGTTGGAAAAAATAAGTGTGTGTGTGTGTGTGCGCGCGCGTGTTTGGGACGACCTCGGAAACTTAAGTCCATTGGTCACAGACTTTTGAAGATTTTTGTTTGTTTGATTTCGCGGATACAATCATATGGATTTATTTTTGTGTCTTTAAATGTCTGTCAGTGAGCCTCCTATTTTGAAAAATTAAAAACCTGTGGAGTACGGTACTGATTCCTGAGGAAGACTTTCGTTTATGGTTGGCTGGAGTTTTCAACGGTTTCCTTTTGAAAGGTACCTACGCTGGGATAACCGCCTGCTGCGCGCCTTGATGGATAGATTTCTGATGGCAGCTTACATAGTTGCCAGATACGTACAAACTTTTTAAACTCCTAAATATCAATATTAAAAGAGAACCTGACAATCGTCGATGTTCATGAGAATAATTAGGTTTTTAGATAGGTACATAATGAATGGCGTACAGAAAAGTTTTGTTACCCTATGGTGAATTTATTCAAGAAAGGGGCCACAGCACAAACAAAGAAAATTTGTAAAATATTTTATACCAATTTACCTACAAAGTACTCTTTTATGTTACCTACCATAAAATAGTGCTGAAAACCGATAACTTCCACACAAGCGCCTTGGTGGTTCAGTGGAAAGGACGTGTACCCCTGAACCGAGGGGGGTACTCTTTTCATATGGTAATGGACCGTTTTGCCCCAACTATCAAGTACATGGCCTTTTGTTAGTGAACAATAAGGCTCTGGACCATGGAATGGTGTTGTTGCTGTCATTTTTTCAAGGCTATCTGCTTCTTCCTTTCCTTCAATGCCTTGATGCCCTAGTATCCATCAAAAATTTTTTGCTGTTCGTAGCCAGTTGCTTCAAATATTTTTCATGCAGTCCCAGGTCAGTTTCTAGTACCTGACTGTCTGACGGATGTAGGTCTCTACTTCTGTGTCTTCTTTTTATGCATCCCTCCACACAGAGATTTATAGCAAGCATTTCTGCTTGGAAGATTGTGGACCCTTTTCCTAAGGACTTAGCGAGTCTAAAGTTAGATCTTCTAATTTCCAGTCCTGTTCCTTCCATTTGTTTAGACCCGTCTGTATACCATACAGCTGAGTTGTTTGTCAGCCTTGCACTGTCTCTGTAACATGCTTGGCGGTCAGTTATGAGCACGTGGAATGGAATTAGGAAGTCCAGTTTGACTGGCATTTGGTCTACTGGTTTGGGGAGTGACTCCTTCTTGCTGTAATGTGTGTACGTGTTAGTGTACGATTTTGAGCCGAAGCGCCTGCCTTCATATCCGAAGACTTTATGCCTAGGCTCGACAGACCGCTGACACGTGAAGGTTTCCGCGAACTCCGAGGTTCCGTCTTCTGATGACATTGCAAACCATGTGCAGTGTACTGGAGGTATGCCAGGAATAACTAAACTAAAAATACAGGTGTTAGAAGTGCACCTTTTTGTTAAGAATATACAAAAGAATACTATTTTCTAATAAAAAGTTTCCTATCGACGCTAAAAAACAAATGTGAGTATATTTAAGGTTTGTAGGTTACCACAAGTAGCGCCCTCTTTCAGTTAGGAGTGCATAAATTTTGCCAGTATGAGCCAATTTTCAAGACAATACGTTAAAAACTGTTCTAGATACCAAGGAAATTCGAAATTCAAGTTCTCACTTCAACAGCGGTATCTCTTTTAACTCTTACTTCTGACTGAGGTAAGTTTAGCTAACAGTGGAGCTAGAGAAGTAGTCTCCAAATCTGCATGCAGTGTGGACCAGTTTCAGCAATTAAGGGCAACAACAATCAATGAAGTAATATTTTGATCCGAAGAAACTGAGTATCATTTCTTTTAAACCAGTATCTGTATAAGTGAGAAAAAGATTTTGCCTCCTGAATACTTACCTTGTCTTGTGGTCCCCTTCCACAGTTCTCTGCTACATTTACCACCATTCGTAATGATACTCCCAAGGTACGTAAACATTATTTGTTGAGTAGAAGCGGAATTTAACCGAGTTTCATTTCTAAATTACTTCAAGATCCCAAGAGTGAGACATAAAATAGTGCTAATACCCAGTATGACCGAAACTTTATGTATCAAAATAAATCATCCTAGCAAAAGGTTGACTAGCCTAGATTGCGAGGCGAGTAACCTCTAGAATTCGGACTATGAAGTCGCGGATTCAAGTCCGTATTCAGAATGGATTCGCTCGAATGTGGAAAGTAAAAAGGCCGGCTTCTGATGAGTTATGGGTGGTGTCCTCTGTCTATACAGGTGTCCCGGAATTAAATGTACAACCGACCTACCACAGATTTTTCAGCGAAACTTAGGTCGATTAAGATCAACTCACCTCTATACAAAGTTGCATCGTTTATTAGCCTATTAGGTAATCTTACGGGCCCAATCAAATGACAATCAATTATTCTTATCCACACATTAATTTTAACTTCGAGCTGAAAATGCCTTACATGAATTACGTGTGGATTTTCGTCTGCATACTGGTGCTCATTATGAAAATTTGTAACACCTAGCCGCGCGAAACACGCCTCATCTGTAAAAAGTTTTTGTGAAAGTTTGCATCTAGCCTTCTTTTCTGACGCATAATGCGTGCAAATAAAAGGCTTGCGTCATTGTCACCAGGCAGCAGTTCTTGGACAGGTTGTAAATGGTATGAATGCAGTAGCTGTTGTTTCAGTATACGATTGACTGCTGTTTTTGGAATTCCAATTTGGTGCTCCAATAGCCTCGTACTAATGCTGGGATTCTCACTTACGATATCCAATACTTGCTCTTCTTCACGAAGATGGCGGACGTTAGAATTACGCCCAGCATTAGGTCTGTGCACACTTAGCATTCCAGTCTCCCTTAGCTGTTTTTCGATAGACGCAAATGTTCTGCGATCAATGTCCAATGTCGCGCATAAAATGACGGATATCACTTTCAAAACTGAAAAGGTACGTAAGATGCTCTCTTCTCTTAATACCAGGAAAGCCTCTGGCCTAGACGAGATCCCAACAATTGTTCTCAAAAAATGCGCACCAGAACTTGCTCCTGTCCTGACTCTTCTGTTTCAGACATCTTACAATAGAGGCATATTCCCTAGTAAGAAAATTGCTCGTGTACAACCCGTTCCCAAGAAAGGATCCAAAGCGCTTCCTAGCAACTACAGGCCTATTTCTTTCCTTTCAGTCGTCTCTAAAGTGATGGAAAAGTATATAAACATCGAATTACTAAAATTTCTTGAAAAACACAGTCTAATCCATGACAGGCAGTATAGATTCCGTCAGCGCAGATCAACTGCCGACCTCCTTTCCTTTGTCATCCATTCTTGGAACAAGTCTATGGAACTACAAGGTGAATCCCAGATTGTCGCTCTAGACATATCCAAAGCATTCGACCAGGTCTGGTACACTGCTTAATAAACTACCGGCCTATGGCCTACCACCAAAACTCTGTACGTGGACAGCAAATTTCCTCTCCAACCGGGGCAATTCTGTTGTCCTGGATGGCCATTCTTCTAAACTGTATCCAATTAATGCAGGAGTTCCTCAAGGTTCAGCTTTAGCCCCTACTTTGTTTCTTCTTCACATCAATGACTTCCTCTCTAGCACATCCAACCCAGTTCACAGTTACGCGGACGACAGCACCCTCCACTCAAATATACAATATTTTAAGCCTGTCTCTTTAGCCCAATTAGATGAGGATCGCAGACTCATGGAGGGTTCTGTCTCCGTGGATCTCCAAAAAATATTAGACTGGGGTAGAAATCCGGTACAATTCAACCCCACCAAATCACAGTCTTGCTTTCTTTCTCATAAGAGATACACCAGCCCTAGACCCATCACAATGAACAACCAAGTTATTCAAAGTAATGAGTCCTTTTCACTTGTTGGCATTTCTGTGGATCGAAATCTTAATTGGCAGCAACATGTCACATCAATTGCAGAATCGGCTGCTAAGAAATAAGGATTCCTCTTCCGGGCTCGCACATACTTTTCACCAGCTAATCTCTATACTTTATATACTTCACAAATAAGACCAAACCTCGAATACTGCTCCCACATCTGGGGTGCTGCTGCCGCTTCTACACTCGCTATCGTGGACTCCATTCAGAAGAGAGCTATACGTCTCATTGGTAACACTACCCTCACCCAAAGGCTGCCATCCCTTGCCCACCGACGTGCCGTTGGTCACCCCTCTCTCTTTTATAGATATCTGCACGGACACGGCTCAGAGGAGCTTTCTTCCATAGTTCCTCCACCTGCTGCCCCCAACAGATCTACCAGGAGAACAGAGCGAATGCATCCTTTAACTGTAGAGGTCACCAGACATAGAACATCTTGTTATGCCCGTTCTTTTGTCCCGAGGACTTCCAAGTCCAGAATTAACAAGTTGCCTCTTTCCTCCTTGTCGACATCCACGGCACGATAGTATTTAGGCTGTAAGCCCTCGTGGTGTGTTGTTGAAATTTAAAAAAAAGATCAGGAGTTTGCCTACTTGAACATTTCTCCCTGTACACTTTCACACTTTTGCTGAAGTTACGTTGGCATTAACCTAACACTAAAAGCACATCTACTTGCTCAGAAAAACTATAAACATGAGCCATATTCCTAAAAATTACCTTATTAATTGGTCTCTTTGGCAAATACTATTAATGCAATAATAAGCTGTAGTGTCAAAATACGCATATATCAAACTCATTTCCATAGAAACAGGATTTAATTATTTTAGTATCGTTTAATGCAACTATCAGTGGTTAGCTTAATAACATTTTGCGCAAAATCTAAGAGAGTAAGCAAAATGTTACAAAAGCAATAAAAATTGGAAAAAAGATCGATCTTTGAAAATAAAATGAACGTGTTATTTATCTAACGGCCAGAGAAATAAATACGATAGAAAACAGTTAGGGGTGGGGGTAGTTTACACCCTTGCGGGGGTGCAGTTGCAATAGTTCTCATATCGACTAAACCACTTGCTCAATACAATATTTTCGGGAAATTTTAATATGATCGGATTACCTGTTTAGGAGATAGGTAAAAAAATAATAATTTTGAAGCCCTCTGGTGGATAAACGATGCAACTTTGTATAGAGGTGAGTTGAATTTAATCGACCTAATTTTAACTGAAAAGTCTGTGGTAAGTCGGTTGTACATTGAATTCCGGGACACCTGTATTGTAGATTGTAGATGAGTCGCGGTGCGGCTCCAATGGGTCTTTCGTGCACGACCCTTTCTCCTAAAATGTTCAAACTTTTGGTGTAGTCCACTGTCTTTTTGGGGGCTACTTTACCTATTTCCTGGGGTGTTAGGGGGACTTCTACAAGGTATTGGAGCCTGGTGCAGAATTGAGCCATCCAGTCGCATATCAAGTATTTTGTTGTTTCTTCTGCTTCATTGCAGTAGCTGCAGCTTTCACTGTCTGCCCTACCCACCTTCCTGCGGAAAGACCTGTGATTATTCTCAAGTCGTCCCTGTTCAATTCAGAAACAGTCCAGACTTCTCTGTTGATATGGTGATGAACCGTTTGCTTGCCTCAAGCCTGAAAACATTTGGTTCCTCTCCCAAGTATCAAGTTCATACCTTGCGTTGCTTTTTGTTAGTCCACAATATGACTCTAGCCCACAGAATGTTGTTGTTGCTTCCTCTTTTTGCAAGGCTACCTGCTTCCTCATTTCCATCAATGCCTTGGTGCTATGGTATCTAGAAAGTTACTTTGTTTTTTGTAACCAGTTGTTTCAAGGCTTCTTTGCAGTCTCAGTTCAGTTTAGACTCGCTTTTGGAAGATTTAAGGTCTTTAGTACTGCCTGATAGGATGTAGGTCTCTCTATTTCTGAGCCTGCTTTGTATACACTCCAGTACACAGATGTTTATAACAAGCATTTCTGCTTGGAAGATGGTGATAGCTTTTCCTAGGGACTTAGCGAGTCTTAAGTTGGGTCCTCAGTCCTGTTGCCTCCATTTGTTTAGAGCCGTCTGTATACCATACAGATGAGTTGTTTATCAGCTTTGCACTGTCTCTGCCCCATGTTTAGCGGTCACTTATGACCACGTCGAATGAAATTATGAAGTCCAGTTTGACACAACTCCGTGGTGCAGTGGAACGCGCGTTTGCCTGCCACTGTGTCTTGGGTGTGTGTCCGTTGTCTTTTGTATGCAACCCCCCTCCCCACACCGCTTACAAGTTTCTGAGGGGAGTGTGTCATTTATGAGTTTGGCTGGCAATTGGTCTGTTGGTTTGGCGAGTGACTTCAGTGGAATAATTTCTAGGACTTTTAAGTGGCCACGTCGAATGAAATTATGAAGTCCAGTTCGACACAACTCCGTGGTGCAGTGGAACGCGCGTTTGCCTGCTATACGGAATGTCCGGGTTCGATTCCCGGCGGTGGCACTTTCTGTCACTGTGTGTTGGGTGTGTATCCGTTGTCTTTTGTATGCAACCCCCCTCCCCACACCGCTTACAAGTTTCTGGGGGGAGTGTGTCATTTATGAGTTTGGCTGGCAATTGCTCTGTTGGTTTGGCGAGTGACTTCAGTGGAATAATTTCTAGGACTTTTAAGTGGCCACCAAGGTCTCCCGGTTTGAATTTATGCGCTTGGAATAGTCTGGAGGTACTTAGTGCTGCTTACCTCGTCACGTATATCTGCAGTGGAGCAAGATTCAGCATTCCTCTTTGCAGCCGTAGGGCATGATGTCATAGCTCTAATTATTCCAAGGCAGATTACCCTCTGCAATTTTTGCGATTTGCATTGTGTTGATGCTTGTTCCGTTTTGGCCACCATACTATACATTCCTAGGGACTTAGTGAGTCTTAAGTTGGGTCCTCAGTCCTGCTCCCTCTCTTTGTTTGGAGTCGTCTGATTACCATACACATGAGTTGCTTGTCAGCTTTGCACTGTCTCTGCCTCATGTTTAGCGGTGACTTATGATCACGTCGAATGAAATCATGAAGTCCACTTTAACACAACGCCGTGGTGCAGTAGAACGAGCGTTTTCCTGCTACACGGAGTGTCCGGGTTCGATTCCCGGTGGTAGAAGTTTCTGTCATAGTGTGTTGGCTGTTTGTCCGTTGTCTTTTGTATGCTCTCCCCCCCCCCCCGCGCATAGAAGTTTTTGGGCGGGAGGGTGTCATTTATGAGTTTGGATGGCAATTGGTCTGTTTGTTTGGCAAGTGACTTCAGTGGAATAATTTCTAGGAGTTTTAAGTGGCCACCAAGGTCTCCTGGTTTGAATTTATGCGCTTGGAATAGTCTGGAGGTACTTGGTGCTGCTTACCTCGTCACGTATATCTGCAGTGGAGCATGATTCAGCATTCCTATATTGCAGCCGTAGGGCATGATGTCATAGTGCAAATTCTTCCAAGGCATATTACCCTCTTCAATTTTTTCAATTTGCTTTGTGTTGATGCTTGTTCCGTTTTGGCCACCATACTATACATTCCAAATATGTGTGTGTAAGGTACTCCCGCACAAGGCTAATGCCCAGTTTCACAAAGCTCGATCAAGCATTTAACGGCCCGTTAGTTAATCAAGGCTTAATACAACCAATCACTGCTTCCAAATATTTGGTTGACATCGCCACAACCCGAATTATAGTCTGTGATTGGTCGTCTGAAGCCTTGTTTTTTCTTTGTTGGAAGCAGGAGGGGGAAATGCTCATGCCCATTCACGGCCCCGTAGGTTCCGTGGGATATCGAGGTACTGTGAGACTGTACTCACTAAAACCCCCTCCCTGGGAGTACCGGACCTTAGTCCATACCTCCGTCGGAAAGAATTACACACAATGACTTTTTAGGGTATGAATGTTTCCATTCTGTTTTTGCCGCGGGGGCGTTAGCGGGTAAGTATAAGCTTTGGACGCTTATGCTTGTGTGGAAGTTGCTCATCGTAGTCGGTGGCACTACGGAGGAGAGCATTTGGGTGCGAAGCGGCTTTTGCGAACTGGGTTGTGGATAGTTGAGTTATAAACTCAAGTATCGAAGGCATTTCCAGATCAGACTGAATCTGACTGTTTCGGACAAACCATGGCGCCCCGGTAACCATTCTCAGAATTTTGTTCTGGATGATTTGAAGGGTCTTGATGTGTGTTGCAGCTGCGGTGGCCCATGCTGGTGATGCATAGGTCAAGGCTGGCCGGATAATGACTTTGTACATGAGCAACTTATTGTTCATGGACAATTTGGAATTTCTATTTAGAAGTGGGAACAGCTTCGAGATGAATATCGAGGCTTTATTTCGGGCGTGATAGACATGGGGGCGCCATGTTAAATGTTTGTCAAGGAAAACCCCGAGGTATTTGGCGGAATCTTGCCAGGGATTAGACGGTTGTCTAATGAAACGTGTTCGTGAGGTGTGTGTATCCTCTTGGAAAATAGGACAGCTGAACATTTATCGGGGTTTATGGCTAGAAGGGATTTCCTATACCATGATTGCAGCACGACTACGGCGGTCTGAAGTCGTTCGGTTATTATCCTCGGCTGAGTGAAGTCTGAAGCCTTGTTTAACTAACCGCCCGTTAAATATCTGACCGAGCTTTGTGAAACTAGGCATATGACTTTTGGGTGCGGAGTTTGTCTACTGTTAATTACGTCACATTTTTGAATCAAACACACATTACAGACGTTTTCGATAACGACAGGCTTTATCATAAAGCATATATGTATGTACGTATATATTTACGAAACAAACAACCCTGGGTTATTATCGTTTGGGTAACGATAACTTCTATTTTGGGTGCTATCTTATTCAATTATTACAATAAGTATTTAGAAGTATAGTCAAAACAAATCATCGCAACAAGGACATAATTTCGGTGGGTACTCTTTAAACTAAAACAACAAGCTTATGTGATATAATTGTATTATATATCTCGTAAGTAGACATTTGTACAAAATACTTTATCAGACATAATTTTATAGTAGATAATCGTGCTCACATGATTCGCAGACAAGTGATATTTATCGCAGTAAATAAATAGAATTGATTTTTCTACATCAACACTAAATTTTGATTTGACCTTATTTACTGAAAGTAAAAAAGTCGAAGACGCAGCAAGTGCGTTATGGTAGTGAATTTTCATAAAAATGACCTGGCACAAAATATTTTATTATAACTTTTTTTTCTTGCAACATAGAAATCTAAATTTTGGTGTATAGTTTACTTTTTATATCGTAAACCTACCTACCAAATTTGGTTATCATAGCTTTTTTATTTTTTTAAATAAATTTTTTTTTCAAATGAAAACTCAAAATTTTTCCGGAAAACCTTGTCCGATTTTTCTGATTAACGAACCTATCAAAGACATTTACAAAAGGAAGGTACGCGCCAAATTTTATCAAAATCGGCCTATTGTTCTTTGAGATAAAAAATTTTTTCGAATGAAAACTCAAAATTTTCCCGGAAAACCTCGTCCGATTTTCCTGACTAACAAACTTATCAAGGCCATTTACAAAAGGAAGGTACATGCCAAATTTTATTAAAATCGGCTTATTACTTTTTGAGATAAGAATTTTTTTCGAATGAAAACTCAAAATTTTCCCGGAAAACCTCGTCCGATTTTCCTGACTAACGAACTTATCCAAGCTATTTACAAAAGAAACGTACATGCCAAATTTTATTAAAATCGGCCCATTATTTTTTGAGTTATCGGTGTGATACATATATATATATATATATATATATATATATATATATATATATATATATATATATATATATATATATATATATATATAAATATATATATAAATATATATATATATATATATATATATATATATATATATATATATATATATATATATATATATATATATATATATATATATATATATATATATATATATATATATATAAACATATAAAAATTGAAACTGACCCCGGATATGGGTTCTAGGGGTCCTAGTTCGCGCTCATTTGCAAAAATTTTTTCAAAATTCAAAAGTCGGGATCTCCCCATTAGTGAATTTTTTCTACGAAAATTCACTAAAAGTCTGGACGCGACAAATACGTTATGTTAGAGCATTTCCATAAAAATGGGTGGTGATCCACAACACATTTTTAGTTGAATAATTAATAAAAGTTGAAAGAAAGGAAAAAGTCTGGACGCAGCAAGTGCGTTATGGTAGTGAATTTTCATAGAAATGATCTGGCACAAAATATTTTATTATAACTTTTTTTTCTTGTAACATAGAAATCTAAATTTTGGTGTATAGTTTACTTTTTATATCGTAAACCTACCTACCAACTTTGGTTATCATAGATTTTATATTTTTTAAGATAAAAAATTTTTTCAAATGAAAACTCAAAATATTCCCGGAAAACCTCGTCCAACTTTTCTAAATAACTAACTTGTCAAAGCCATTTACAAAAGGAAGGTACATGCCAAATTTTATTAAAATCGGCTTATTACTTTTTGAGATATGAATTTTTTTCAAATGAAAACTCAAAATTTTCCCGGAAAACCTCGTCCGATTTTCTTGACTAACAAACATGTCAAAGCCATTTACAAAGGTAAGGTATGTGCCAAATTTTATTAAAATCGGCTTATTACTTTTTGAGATATGAATTTTTTTCGAATGAAAACTCAAAATTTTCCCGGAAAACCTCGTCCGATTTTCCTGACTAACGAACTTATCCAAGCTATTAACAAAAGAAAGGTACATGCCAAATTTTATCAAAATCGGCCCATTATTTTTTGAGTTATCGGTGTGATACATATATATATATATATATATATATATATATATATATATATATATATATATATATATATATATATATATATATATATATAAACATATAAAAATTGAAACTGACCCCGGATATGGGTTCTAGGGGTCCTATTTCGCGCTCATTTTCAAAATTTTTTTCAAAATTCAAAAGTCGGGATCTCCCCATTAGTGAATTTTTTCTACGAAAATTCACTAAAAGGTTGTGATGAAAAAGCAAATATAAATATATGGAGAAGAGTTAGAATTTCACGATATATCAGAAATACTTTAGTTCTAAATCTGTTAGTTTGAAGTTAGATATGATATTTGTCAATTATACACAAGCGATGTAACATTGGATTATTCAGTTTTTAGTGAGACTTTGCATCAAATTTTTCAAAGAGCGCAAACTAGGACCCTTAGAACCCACATCCGGGGTCAGTTTCAATTTTTATATGTATCCGTCCGATAACTCAAAAAATAATTAACCGATTTCGATGAAACTCGCAAGTGCCTCTCTTTTATTAATGGCTTGGATGAGTTCGTTAGCAAGAAACATGAGTTTTCCGGGAAAAATTTGAGTTTTCTTTCGAAAAAAATTTTTTTCTCCGAAAATCACAAAGCTGTTTTAATGAAAATTACTATATATATATATATATATATATATATATATATATATATATATATATATATATATATATATATATATATATATATATATATGTATATATATTGCCTTGGGAGAGATATTACTACGTACCAAAATTAAACTTTCTAAGTTTATAGAAAATTGAGTTATTCAGGTTTGAAGCATTTAATAAAAATTCACTACCATAACGCACTTGCTGTGTCCCGAACTTTTTTTATGTCTTAACTGGTCGTTGTGAATTTTCGTGGAAAAAATTCACTGAGGAGACCCGAGTTTTGAGTTTGAAAAAATTCTTTAAACAAGTACGAATTAAGCCCCCTCCAACCCAAATCCTGTGTGGGTTTCAGTTTATATATATATATATATATATATATATATATATATATATATATATATATATATATATATATATATATATATATATATATATATATATATATATATATATATATATATATATATATATGTATATATTGTGTGTGTATGTTTATACATCTATATATTAATGTGTCACTCCGATAACTGAAAAATATGATAAACCGATTTTCATGAAACTTGGCACACATGTTCCTTTGGTAAATGGTTTGGATAACTTCGTTAGCCAAAAAAGTCCGACTAGTCTTTCCGGGAAATTGTTTCCTTTCGGAAAATTTTGGTATCTTCCAAAATTGCAACGATATTTTAACCAAATTTGGTACGCAAGTTGCTCATATGAGGTATATCGATGCAAGAGTCACTCTTTGAAAAAATTATACAAACTGAGATAAATGCCTAGTTAGATGTGTATTTTAACAAGGAATCCATTGGATATATCAGTTACTGGCATAGGTTACCGTTTAATACAATGAATCTACAGCAAAATATACGGTTAGGTGCAAAACTCGCCTTTTACTTCAGACTTTCAGATGCAAAAGTCACTGTTCAGTTTTCAACCATATTTTGTTCTCCAGAAGGCGTATTTGTTCCAGAATCTTCGTTCGGATATCAATATGACATTTACAAGTTTGTTAATTAGCCCAATCGGACCAGTTTTCAAGAAAAATGAAACCTTTCTTAGAAAAAAAGGTGTAATCCGAAAATATTAAAGATCTTTGATTGAAATTTCGTACGCTCTGGCCTTAATAGAAACCTACATGCCAAAAACTGGGTAAATTTGCAGATTAGCTCACGAACGCTTTTCAAAAAAACTGTTTTTAGTAACCTGCCTAGCCCCCCCCCCCCCCCCCCCCCCTGGATGCACAAACCACAAGAAAAATTTCTTGTTCACACCCCCCAAGGAACTTACGGGGCCAGGAGTGAATAGGGGTGCTGGGCGGGATGGTAGTAAAAAGGAAATATGAGCAGAAAATGCGAAGAAAACGGGCTTGAAAGCTGTCTTTTTCACATCTTGAAGCCATATCCACCTTAAACCCTGCCTAACGCGCACAGCACCCCTATTCCCCTAGGTGCCGTAACTTCCTTGGCGGGTATGAACAAGACATTTTTCTTGTGGTTTATGCAACGAGGGTGGCTGTATGCACGCGAAAGGGGAAGGAAAATACCCACGACGAAGCATCCACCACCCTCCACCCCCCACACTACCCCTGTCACAAGTTGAACCGGGGGGGAGGTCCTGCTTTATCGTAAGCATTTTCCTTCCACTCTCGTGTGCATACAACCACTCTCATTGCATAAACCACAAGGAAAATTCTTGTTCATACCCCCCAAGGAAGTTATGGGACCTGGGGCGAATAGGGGTGCTGTGCGGGGTAGGCAGGGTTTAATGGGGATATGGCTCGAAATTGATAGCTTTCAAGCAGTTTTCTTCGCATTTGCTGCTCATATTTCCTTTTTACTACCTACCCCGCCCAGAACCCCTATTCACTCCTGGTCCCGTAACTTCCTCGGGGGGTGTGAATAAGAAATTTTTTCCTGTGGTTTGTGCATCCACGGGGGGGGCGGGGTTTCCTAGTAATGTTTCTGAAACCAATTTTTTGAAAAGCGTTCGGGAGCTATTCTGCAAATTTACCCAAAATTGAAGTAGGTATCTATGAAAATATAAAAAGAAGTTATTTGAGTTTGAACTAAATTCGCCACCATAACGCACTTACTGCGTTTGGACCTTTTATAGGCAATATTTTACGAGATCAAAACCATAATAAATTAAATGATCTAAAATAGTTGGCAGGTCGGTAAGTATCTTGACCAATCACAAGGCGAGAAGTAAATGTTTATGTTGTAATAATTGAATGTCAAAATTGGAGATTTTTAAACAAAGAATTGTAGCAGAGGCAATTTGTAAATAACAAGTGTTACCTTAAATGTGTTTCACAAAGTCTTAAGTTGCTGTTTCAATAGTTAATTTTCTCCACTCAATTATGTTTGCAGGAAATTTATTTGAAAGACACTCTTTCTGCCAGTTTGGATATTATGTAGTGACGTTAATATTCGGGACAGCCAATTATTCCGGCACGACTTACCGGTTTGTAACAAAAACAAATGCCACCTTAAATGATTTCCAAACGAATATTCTGGAACCAATAATCTGGAGCACAAAGTATTGATATGTGTTTTGTTTCTTTAACATCGGACTATTTCCACGACTATGGCCTATCACCGACGCTAGGGAGCAGTTTCACCTCACTATCCTGGAAATGTTGCCGAACCCCTGTCTTTCTGTAAGGAGGGTAGCGATTTTTAACGTGCCCAACGTCGCATGGACACGGGACCGGCGGATTTACTCCCCCTCCGAAGGGCGGAACGTGCAGACATTCAACTTGCTCAAATGCAATGCTAGAACCTCGGTTGATGTTAATTTTACAGTTTGTTCTGAAAAATGAAAGGAGTACCCTGGGATCGAACCCAGTACCCCTCGGTTCAGAGGCACACGTTCTTACCTCTGAACCACTGAGGTTCTAGACATGTGTTTGGTAAGTTCTAAAATTTGTTTTTAAATTTCATTTGTATAAAATATTGGAAAAAATAATGGATACAAAGTGTCTTTTTTACGAGTCTCACATGGAAAAGCTACAGTATCTTATAAGTTTCAAAAAGTCTGAACCCAGCATGTGCGTTTTGATAACAAATTCTCATAAAAAATAATTGTATTTATAAAAACTTGTTACGATAACAAATAAGTGTTGATAAAATCGGGATGCAGCAATTGTCTTATGGTAGCAAACTTAACCAAAATATTACAAACCCTAATAACCCAACTTCCCATTAAGTTAGAAAATCCAGTTTTGATGCCTAGTATAAAAGCAGCATATGTACTAAATTTCATAAAAATAACATGAAGCTTTGGACATACAAATTTGTTTAAAAAAAGTTTGTTAAATAAAATTTTGTTTTTTCTAAATCAGTTCGATTGGGTTGGCTAAGACAAAAAATCATCTAATGATGAATCTATTGAATGTAAAACGAAATGTCAGAATTTTTGTCCTGCATTTTTTGAGCTTTTTGCGAAGATTGGGATGGTAACAGTGATTCTGTTTATATTAAAAGACAAATTTGTGTAAATAGTTCTAGCGGAATTGTTGGTGGCAAAAGAGACAGCTGAGAAATCTCAATTTGGGTAAAAAAATCTTTTGTGATATTAGATAAAATAATCTGGCAGGAGGACGTCTAGGAGGAAATGAAAATTCGCTACCATAACGCACTAACTGCAGCCGGATTATTTTTATAAAGCTGTAAGAAAAAAGTATGTTCCCAAGTATCAACAATTGGTGCTTGTAGACTATTGTAGACTGTTTCCAATACCTACCTATTATTTTGAGGGACAGGAATCGTTGTTAAATTACCTGATATTTATCTTAGAACACTCGGTATAGTACCTACAATTTACAATGATATAAAACAAAAGCGACTCATCCTTTTAGCCTAGTAGACAATATTTGTTTATGTTTTATGAATTGTCGTTCTCAAAGCCATCTAATTACTTCAGAAGTTCTATAGCGCATAAAATGCAAGACTGCATTTTATTAACATTTTTTTGCTGACTACAGGTGAGTTGAGTGATTTTTTATTCCCTCTATATCCTTCAATTATTGCTCAGTTAGGTACCTAGGTCTTAACTTCTAAAAGTACAATGTAGGTACCTATTAAATAAATTTTCACAAATAAATGCACTTTCCTGCTGGATAACTCCTACCTCAAGGGTTAAATTATATGGCTGAACCCAAGGCAGTAGGAGATAGGAAGCAGGAAATGAGAGAATTCGGAGATAACGAAATGCAAAATATGTTTAAACGAAAAGCCCAATTACGCATACCGTCGACGCATACATGCGTAGATATGCGTGGTCAGCCGAGAGCGCCAAAACAAACGGATTCGAATTAAACCTAACATTACCTCATTACTCGCAGGAAACGTCCAGCAGGATAAATTTACGACGGGTCATATTGATTCATATTTTTATAACAGCATCCAAATACGACAGGCGATTATTTGACAGGAGAGAAGAGAAAGCCAAATCTGAGCAGAAAAAACTAGGGCAAATGTTATTTCCGCGATAATGCATATGTGTATTGTAATGTATGTATGTAATATGTGGATAAATTTAGGCATTAACAGGACCCTTACCTGTTTAGCCGTAAATGCACAGCTGTCACAAATAAACATACAAAACAAACACGGGCTAAAATTTCTCGATAAAAACAGAATCAAGACCGCAGTGGAAAACGGACTGTACGATTAGAAGAGACAGGCTCACTATTTTGTTGTGGATCAAATTCGTTTCTCTCCAATCTCTCCTCTCATCTCCGTGCTCTCTCTACAAAGTTTTCACCGTCCTCTCTCTCTTGTTTCCACTTCTCCATAACCATCCTAGCAGCTTGGAATATCAGCCGACCCCTGCACGCAACAGTTTCCTAGAGCTTGTTATTTTCACCAGTTAACCGCGAAAGCTTCGACTCCTATTGGCTGTTTTCATATCGCACCTGCGCACCATAAGCTTTTCTGTGTCTGTGACGTCAATAGCGCTGCGTGCTGCTTCATCTCTGCCGCTAGGACCGGCGAATTGGATCAAGAAAGCCGGTCGCTTTCAGTTCCAAGCCGCCATTACTACGTTTAACACATTTTCATGAAGTCTCTACTAAACTTAAAATACAAGTGAAAATAATTGTGATATTTAGTTTTAGTGTGCCAAAATAGGTAAATATTAACGTTTCCTACCTTTTGATATATATATTATGTTGTGGTTTTTCCGAATTTGGCAGTTTTTCGCGAAAATTAGAAAATGGGCAGGGAAGCTTAATGGACGTGGTCGCCGAGCTTTCGTATTGTTGTTTTTCAAAAGCTCTAATTAAAACTTAACTGTTATGCGGTAAACGTCATCACTTTTAGTCATGTTTTCAATGTTTTCGTGAATGTTTAGGTGAAAATAAAGATGATTTAGTTGTGACGCCTCGCCATTTTTCCAGTTTGCTCCGGAAAAGCGGCCATTGTTGGTTCTCCAACTCCAAAGCCAACGCTTCGCTTTCCCTCCCCTCCCCCATAATACATGACGTGGTTCCGTTAAGCTTGCTGTCCCGTTTTGTTGATCTCGTTTTGCCTCGTGAGGAATAGAGAGAAAGAAAGAAGTCCATAACGATTTTTTAGGTTTCCGTTTACGAGTTTTATTCGTTTGCGCACATCTAGTTCGATTGATTATTCCCGGGTTTCTCAATTTCTAATCTCGATTGATTTATCGTTAGAAAATTTGTGATTCGAGTGATCGCATGTTGCCACGCTTTTGTAACTGGTTCTTCATGTGTACCTGATGTGAATGCACTCTTGTTCACCTTTCATTTTTCCCGTTAGTCAAGCCCCCATTTTCAAAGTTCAACACTTCGGTCAAATTAGAAAGCCACTTACAAATCAGTTTGTTCATTGTGATTGATTCATTGGGTTTTTGTGTACCTTCAATATATTTGAGAGTAATGCATATTTAATGCGTTTAGTTTATTTAAAAATTAAAGGTTTTTCTTTTCAGTAAAAATGGACGACGATCAACAATTTTGTTTACGGTGGAACAACCATCAGTCTACTCTAGTAGCAGTTTTTGACACATTACTAGAAAAAGGAACGCTGGTGGACTGTACCTTAGCAGCTGAAGGAAAATTTCTCAACGCACACAAAGTAGTTTTGTCAGCCTGTAGTCCATATTTTGAGGTGAGAATTACTACATATTTAAATTTTTAATTGCATTATAGGTACTACTAGTTCACGTGTTGTAAAAGGGACAATCTAAAAAGCCTATAAATAACTGATATAAAAAGATACTGTATTTTTTTCCTGCTTTATTTCAGTTATTAAAGTTTTGTCCGTTTATTTGGTTAACCTACTGCTAAAATATTCATATTTATGCACTGCCTTAGAACATAATGCAGAAACTGTTGGCGATCCTTAAGTAGACTGGGTCCCGTCCATACATCAAGAGAGCGGCATTGCCGAATGGTGCTTATGGCTCTAGGGTCCTGTCTGACCTGACCTGCCCTGTAGGTCAGGAAGTTCAGTTTAGACAGGCCCC
Source organism: Tillus elongatus (assembly GCA_964006375.1). Taxonomy (NCBI): domain Eukaryota; kingdom Metazoa; phylum Arthropoda; class Insecta; order Coleoptera; family Cleridae; genus Tillus; species Tillus elongatus. Next base: position 26,685,731 of record OZ023263.1, on the reverse strand, counting down.
TAGAGCAATAAGCACTGTCCGGCAATGAGGCTCTCACAATACATGAAATGACTGGACCCGTCTACTTAAGGATCATCGAAATGTTTGCCAGTGTGTATTTGTTTCATATAATTTTAAGTTATCAGGCATCCCTGTGTATTTGTTTCATGTAATTTTAAGTTGTCAGCCATCCTCCCACCTGGTATCTTAATTATTTGATACTTTTAGAAGTCTTAATATTCTTATTGCATATCTCTAAACCTCCCAAAATTGGCCGCTGTTTGTTTGCAATGTGGGCTAATTTCTTCCGTTTTTTGTTTTCAGGCATTATTGTCACGACATTTTGATAAACATCCGATATTAATATTGAAGGATGTTAAGTTCCAAGAACTAAAAGCAATGATGGACTACATGTATAGGGGGGAAGTAAACATATCGCAGGACCAATTGGGGGCGCTGCTGAAAGCAGCGGAATCATTACAAATAAAAGGCCTTTCCGATAATAGGAAAGGTGAGACTGATAGAAAGCCCGTACAACCGTTACCTGCGAAAAGCCCAACCCCTGCACAGACTCTGCCCAAAGTACAAGGCCTAACGATAGAACATCGAAGCAGAGAAGATAGCAGGGAGGGCTCCCAGTCGCCTGGTCCTCGCAAGAAGAAAAGGATAAGGCGCAAGAGTGAAGAACTTGATAACCACGACGCCTCAAACTCATCCGAATCTCATAGTCTCCCATCAATACCCGCCCAAAACATTCCCTCTTCGTTACCTGCCTCATTGAAAATATCCGCCGATGTGCCTGAACCCGTAGAAACCAAATCAGAAATATTAACGAGGCATAAACAGTCAGATGATATCCCCCAAGTTCCTATAATAAAAGAGAAGTTAGAAACACATACAGAACTGATGCTTGAACCAAAGTCTGAGTATGTTGAGGAGATGAATGAGGATAGTATTGAGGATTTGACGTTAGACGATGATGATATTAGTAATATGGAACAAATGGATGACGGAGCTGGGCCTAGTCATGGCAATATCGGTGAAGGATCTGCACAAGGTATGTGTTTGTTTGTTATTAACAACTTTATTTAACTGAAGTGGTTATCGTGAAAATAATTTTTTCTTTGTAATTAACATACTAATTTCTGTAATTTTGTTTGTAATCTAGTATCAAGATTTTACAATTATCTCACCTACTTTTGCAAATCTATTTTCACTATAAACATTTTAGTAGGTTTAGGAATTCCAGTGTTGGTATTTTTTTCTTTTTATTTTATTGACAAAGATTTTAAATCTAAATAAAGGTATTCTAACATTTAAAAATTATTCAGTAACATCCCCAAGCAAGCTTAAATAGGTTCGACGGGCCAAAATATACAATAAGAAAACGAATTCTATTAATTATACTACTTAGTCTTGCCACATTTTCCTGTTACAGTATTCTTTTAATAGCCATGCTTTGGCATTTAAAGCCTATAAAAACAGGGTTGTTTATTTATTATCTAACATCACTAGTTTTTTAATTGGTAGATGTTTACATTTTTAATTAAAAAATAGGATTTAAAGATTACTTGCGAAGTTGATTTTTAACTTTGGATTCTTCATTCAGGTTTTATTTTCCCGCGGCAGTAGCTGCCAGTAATATACAGAGGTGTGGATTTCGAATGTTGCTATTAGAGTATCAAAAACTATCGGGTACAAAGTTCCTTAAATAAGACAAAAGTTTCACGATTTACAGGGAACTTTTCAGATTAAAAAACAAAAATCATAGTTGACTAGATTTTCACAAAACAACTTCGGTTTCATTTTTTTAATATTTCAAAAACTAAATCTAGGGGGCTTCTATAGGAGGCTGGATTTGTTCGACAAAATATTAGACAATTAGGCTTCAGCCACAATAGACCTTAAGGTCGTAGAGGGACCCTTATGGCCCACTTACAATTTAACCTAACTGAAATCTAGCGTCAAATTTTAAACAAGGTCATAATGCATCTTTCTGGTTGTCCTGGTGCTTAAAAAAATGTGCTGAATCATAGTGAAAAAAAATATTGATGATTTTTTATTTTTTCATCAAATAAGTTTTTTTTTCTGGCTGTAACTTTCAGAATTCAGAAAAGTTGTTTTATTCATGTAAAATATGAGAAAAGTTAAAACAGTAACAGGTCATGACTTTTACAGTTAAAACTAAATAATTTTATTCATGTTCAAGTAATGGTGAAATTAAAATAATATAGTGCCCTCTGATGTTTAATTATTTATTGTTGAAAACAAAAAACTTTTGAAATAGAAGGCAATGTATTTTAGTGGTAAATATGACTTTTTGATTTTAAAGATCCTGTAAGACTTTTATGAAAAGTTTTCTAGTTTTGTTTGTGGTTTGGTCAAAAATAAAATGAACCAAAATTCTAAACACCAGAAAAATAGATTGTTATAATGAATTTGCTAAATAAATACTCCTAACAGAGTCTTTGCTATTCTTACTGTTCAGAATTTTGTTTCATTTTATTTTTGACAAATCCAAATAAAAATGGGTACATCTGCAGTTTATGCCTGCGAGTCACGTGCTGTTGCCACATCCTTCTGCCGGACGGTGCTTATAGCTCTAAAGGGCTGCATAAACTGACCTACTCCATAGGTCAGTTCATGCAGCCCCCTAGAGCAATAAGGACCGTCCGACAGAAGGATGTGGCAACAGTGCATGAACTTCCAAGGACGAAATTCTAGTGTGTGAGGATTCATGGGCATAAACTGCAGATTTACCTAAAAATGTTGGTCTTATAAATGAAAATCATACAGTTAAATACATTTTCCTCTTTCACTAGTTTTTTATATTAAATAATTCATAAACATTCATTTCGCTATTGTTTTAATTTTACCACTAGTTAAATATGATGCAAAAACATTTTAGTTGCTCTAAGAAGGCCAGATATGCAAATCTACTATTTTACTTTTATTATATTCCACATTAAGAAAAATAAACTGGTGAAGCCAGGTTCATACACTCGTGATTTGCGTAAAGCGAATTGCAAAACCTGTATACTATTTGTCCATTTGAAATAATATTACAATATTATTTGAAATAAATCGACAGGAATAAGTTTCGTTGCGATTTCGCAATTCACGAGAGTATGGACCTAGCTTTATGAATCACCCTAGGAATAGGTGTAGTAACTGTAGCTGGAGAAAAAGTTAAATCCTTCAGAACAAAAAATTTTTAGATCATCATGACAATCATGTGTAAATTCTGCTCCTAATTTTAGACCTAGAATGCCTGGTTTACAAAATATCGAAGAGAAAAAGGCAGTATTTAGGTTTTTGTCTGTTTATTGATTTTATCGATTTACTTTATCGATGCCTTTATTGTGCACCAGTTTCCTAATTTAATTGGCTCTGTGTGTCTTAAATTTTGAATTCCAATGGCGACCACGCCTAATATTATCCCCACCCTCTGTATATTCTTAGTATGGAAGGCTTATGAATCTCCCCTATTGTTTTTTATATATATTTTTTATTTTTATATTATGTAGGTGTTCTGACACTGGGATTCCTTGTTTAAAAGCTGGTCAGGTGTTGTTTGGTGGATACACTAAGGAGTTGATTGTTTCTAGATCAACATGGGTTCAACTCCTCCTCCATTCCACCAGACAATAACTGGCCAGGCGACTATTCAACCGAATTTGAAATCGAGCCCTTGACCAACAAGCTTGAGGGGTCGATCAGGAAGTACTCTCGACAATCGGTCGAGTGTGCGTTAGATGCTATACTGAACCGTGGCATCACAGTTACACAAGCTTCTTATATGTTTGGCATTAAACGTACCAGCTTGCAGCACTATCTCAAAAAGTTAAATATCAAAATTAAGTCTTGATACGCGTGGTAGAATCCTTGGTTTTTTTTTTAAAGCTTAAATGTTTGCATTCCCTTTCATTGTAATTGTTATTTAGAACGTGTAAACCTACAGTAATTAGTAAAATAAATAAATTATAATCGGGCTTTATTTTTTCATTTTTACTTTTGATTTTGTTTCTCATTTCTTTTTTATTTTTCTCACCTGATAATGTAGGTTTTGGCGGTTGGCACATGGGTAATCAGAGTCAAGATGAAGTATTTTTAGCTGCGCAAGAAGCAGTAGGTGCTCATAGGGACTCGCAAGGTAAGATTTCAATCTTTTTTTACAGGCTTGTCACTAGATCTTCACAAGAGTTTGTTTTTAAAATTGGCCGTGTTAATCATTTAAAAATGGGTATTAGGCTTTGATCTGCTTATTTTACGATCCTAAATTTTACCACCTACCAAATAAAGGTGTAGAGGCTTTATTTCTAGCTTCACAATATACCTCATTTACTCTGCATTGTCTGGCTGTAAAAGCAAAACCAGTTTCAAATCATCAAAAAAGCTGTTGTGAAGCCATAGGGAAAAAAAGCATTTATGTCTTTATTTTGTATGGAACAGTTTCACAAAGTAATTGTATTTGAGTCAATTTTATGGCAGCCTTCACTTTTAACATATACACCTAATGCATTTTTTTATTCAGCACTATCATCCACAAGTCAAATTAAACAGCTTTTGTTGTATCAGCAGGGATATAATTAACCTAATAGCAAATTCACATGTTGTGAATTTGTGAACGGAATTATTTCTATGTCTGAGCAAACTGTTGGGCTGGTAAATTGGTTTGTTGGATTCAACGTTTTATACAGTAAATAATTTTTAAAACTTGCCCTTTGGAGATCCATTGACAAACCTTTTCGCATCTGCAATTGTCTGGCAAAATATTATAACACCTTGGTTTCAAGTCTCTGATTTTATTTTTTAGTTTATAATTTGGTAGTTGGGTTTATCCTTATTTGTTGCTTTATTTAGTTTTAGTTATTTTGCTTTGTTTATAAAAGTAGCAGCTTTTACATTTATAGTATGTAAGTCTTATTCCTTTGTACTGATTGTTTAATTTTGTGTAACCTTTCTCTCCCACATGATGGAAAGTTCGTGAGAGACGTATCTATTCATTTATTTAGGTTCAAGATTTGCAACAAACAAAAAGTTCTCAAGTTAATGCATTATAGAAGCAATAATTTAGAAATTTCAAGTGAAACTGAAATAATGCCGTTTAATGTAGGTTACTCGTGTTTAGGATATAGTGATTCCAGCAGATAGGTCTTTTTTTAAATATATATAGCGATGCAAGCATATAGGTTTCATTTTTAAATAATATAGCGATGCTAACAGATATGTCTTTTTAGAAGATTTATAGTGATGCTAGCGGATAGGTATTTTCAAAGATATATAGTGATGCTGGCAGATAGGTCTCTTTAAGATATATATTGATGCCAGCGGATAGGTGTTCGTTTTAAGATATGCTAGCGGATAGGTGTCTTTAAGATATGCTAGCGGATAGGTCCCCCTTTTTAGCGTATATAGCGATGCAAGTGGATCTGTATCTTTCAAGATATATAGAGATGCTAGCGGATAGGTGCCTCTTAAATAATGTAGCGATGCTAGCAGATAGATCTTTTTAGAAGATTTATACTGATGCTAGCGGATAGGTATTTTCAAAGATATATAGTGATGCTGGCAGATAGGTCTCCAAGATATATATTGATGCTGGCAGATAGGCCTCTAAGATATATATTGATGCTGGCAGATAGGTCTCTAAGATATATATTGATGCTGACAGATAGGTCTCTAAGATATATATTGATGCTGGCAGATAGGTCTTTAAGATATATATTGATGCTGACAGATAGGTCTCTAAGATATATATTGATGCTAGTGGATAGGTGTCTGTTTTAAGATGTGCTAGCGGATAGATGCCTGTTTTAAGATATGCTAGCGGATAGGTCCCCTTTTTTAGCGTATATAGCGATGCAAGTGTATCTGTATCTTTCCAGATATATAGAGATGCTAGCGGATAGGTGCCTCTTACTTTTTTAAGATACATAGCGATGCTAGCGGATATATGGCGTGGCTAGCGGATAGGTGCCCATTTTAAGGTATAACTATGCTGATTGGTTAGAAACGGGAGCAGTGTTGATCACTGCCATTCTAGAATTTTAAATCCTGTAAATATTAGCGGATATATAGCGTGGCTAGCGGATATATAGCGTGGCTAGCGGATATATATCGTGGCTAGCGGATATATAGCATGGCTAGCAGATAGGTTCCCATTTTAAGGTATAACTATGCTTATTGGTTAGGAACGGCAGCAGTGTTGATCACTGCCATTCTAGAATTTTAAATCCTGTAAAGATTAGCGGATATATAGCGTGTAGCGTGGCTAGCGGATATATAGCGTGGCTATATGCACAATCAACCAAGGGTTGCGGTGCTATCGGGGCGGCAAGGCCGCGGACGAGCCCTGAGGGAACATAGCGTGGCTAGCGGATATATAGCGTGGTTAGCGGATATATAGCGTGGCTAGCGGATATATAGCGTGGCTAGCTGATATATAGCGTGGCTAGCGGATAGGTGCCCATTTTAAGGTATAACTATACTGATGAGCTGGGAACGGGAGCAGTGTTGATCACTGCCATTCCAGAATCTTAGTTTTTCTGTAATTGTCATTTTAGGTAGGTTCGGGGTGTTGTGTAAATGTCCTGAGAGACCAAAACGGGTTTTACTGGAGCAGTGTTGACCATTGCCATTCCGTAATTTTAGTTCGACCAAATATTCAGGACAATGAAGATTACAAGAGCAATGTTGACCATTGCAATGAAACGATCATAATTAAGAACATTTTTGGGTAGGTGCGGTTTATTCTGGAGATGTCTTATTCCAGAGGATATATAAAAGAGCAGTCGACAGCAGTGTTGACCACTGCCTTTCTACAAGTTTAGTTAGGACACATAGTTTTCATTGTTTTACATATATTTAGATTACTTCGGAAAATAGATAGGTATGGGTTCAGTGTTGACTACTGTATAGTTTTGGATAGTTTCGCCTCATCACTTTGACAGTTTGGCCTGATAACTGACAGTTTTAGGTAGGTTCGGTTCATATTGGAAATGTCTTGGACCATGGAAATAGGTACAGGAGCAGTGTTGACCACTAACTTTCCATAATTTTTGTTAAGACCTGTGATACTTCAGTCAGGGGTACAATTTTAATAATTTTAGCGAGGTTAGGACTATTTTGTAACTCTTCTAGGGGGGTTTTACTCCCAATTACTAATGCCTATTATTTTTAGTATTTGAACAGTGTTGATCACTGATAAAACTTATTTTTAGAGAAATATATTTTTACCATTATCGGTTTTTCAGAAATGGGTGGGACAGTGTTGAGCACTGTGTTTCAATCTGATAAACTCTTGTTAGGGCCAAGAAGTGACTGTTGATCACTGTTATAATTACTCCTTAAAATTAGTTTGTGTAACAGCAGGGCTTGCGCACAATCTGTATATTCTCAAATTTATATATCGCTATGAAAATATTTATTTCCGGTCTCATTAGATAGTTAGGGCTAGCAATAGTAATTATGTTGCGACCAGCTGTGATCATCTGTTTGGCACTCCGAAAGGTAAGAAGGGGGAGAACGGTATCAAAACCAAAATGTTAGCCCCTTTTTTACCGTCTAAATTTTTTCCACCTTATTTAGTTTCAGTTTCACGTTAACGTGCATCCTGTTTCTTGTATTTTAGTGTGCTTATTTAACTTTTTAATATGAAACTCAATTTTTGAATTATCTTTGCATGGACACATTTTGTGAGAGCTATCAATATTTTGGTTTCACTCTTAGTAACATTAACATGATTAATAGCTTGTTTCAATTTATTTTTTAACAGTTTGATCAAAGTTTTGTTTTCACGATTCCAATAATTGTATACTTCTCTTCAGCCGAACTTTTCTGGGCATTAACATTTTGGTTTTGAGACAGTCAGAGACTGAAGTCTCGGTGTTACTCCTGGCAGTCAAAAAAAAAAAAAAAACATTTAATTTTTATTTTATTTTTTCTTCATATATTTCATGTGCATTTAATTATTAATATCTGTTTTGATTCATAATGATTAATTAAATCTTATGATTTAGTCCTCCCCGCTAAATTTTGCCATATCGTTGCAGGTGTTAGTTGTTTGGGTATTGTGTATTTGGTGCATGGCAAATGATATTCCAAGTTTTAATTATTATTCATCAGTTGTAAAGTTATAACATCATCTTTGCTAAAAAGTAGAATCCAGCACTTGTTGTTTTGGCGTATCGTTTGTCATGTGTGTAACATTACAATGTTGGCCTTCTATCTCATATCTTTCTAAACTTTGGTCTAACATAACACTTGTATTATATACAATGTGCATGCATATTTCATTTGTTTACATTGTTTCTATTTTTTTCTGGTGCAATGTGAATTTTTACCACTTTGCACAATATTTCTCTTGTACATTGTTTTTTTCGAAACTTGTACCGGACACCTCAGTTTTCAGCTTGATACCCATTTGGTATCGAGCGAGACTGAATATCCTCGATTCAGAAAATTTTACAAGAATGTAAATTACTCCTTGTAAAAATTTTGAATTTTGTTTTGGTGAAATTGTGAATGAGTGTTTCTGTGAGTGTTTTACTTCCAATTACAAGTTTATGATATTAAACTATTGTTAGATTTTTAACAATAGTAATTTTAGTTTCATAATCTGTATTTGAGTTTTGTAGCTGGACACATTTTTGTTCAGCGAGGTATTTTATCCTTCATAATCCATTTGTCAGTTTCCTGTGTAAACCAATCTGTGTAACCAACCTGTTTGTGTATATGCTCTTTGATAACATCGTTTTGATGATATCAAATGGCCTGTGCACAAGTGTCAGAGCTAAGTGTTTATTTTTTTTAATGTTGTGTGAGAACCTGGTTTTAATTTAAAAAATTCATTAACCAACCTGTTGTGTATAGATTTTTTGATAACACCAATTTGGTGTTATCTTATATCTGTGCAGCAGTGTCAAAATTAAGTGTTAAAATTTTTAATATTTTGTGACAACCTGGTTTTAATTTAAAAATTCATCAGTTGATGGTTTTTATTAAAGTGACATTTAACACCTAGATTTTCATTCCAAACATAACTTGCTTGGCAATTCCATGTCCTGTAACAAAATCAAGCTGTTGACGTGACTCTCCCTTTACATTTATTTGTTTGGATGCAGCAATTTTTATGAAGGAGTAGCCATTTTTATTCTCTAACATGTAATTTCATGTTAGATATTTTTCGGCGATGCCTTGATAAGCCAGCTGTATCTTGACACTGCGTAAATGGGGTTACTCAAGTCTCAGCAGACTTACTTGAGTTGTAATTGTTATTGCCTATTACTGTCGTTTTGGCAGTAGTTTGCTTGGCATGACCAACCCAAAAAGTTCTGGTTAAGGAATTGTAACAGCATTTTAAATGTATTTAAATTGATAATATCATTGTCTTCTATTGTCAATTTTGGGAATAGGAGACTTGATTTAATCAATTTGAAATAAAGGAATGAAAATCTGGCAAAGTGTAAGTTAGGGTGTTCATCACGATTGTTTGTTGCTGCAGTAAGTTTTTATTGCAGTTATAACAAATATTAACGTGGTGATCTAAATGGTAGCAGAGTTATGTAGCTAGGCATATCTTGTTGCCTAGCGAGGTAAATTTCTATGTTGCCATTCTGTAGTTAGGCATATCTTGTTGCCTAGCGAGGTAAATTTCTATGCTGCCAGGTTCTGTAGCTAGGCATACCATTTTTGCCTAGTGAGGTATATTAATATTTTAACACAATCAGGTTTTGTAGCTAGGCACATCTTGTCGCCTAGTGAGGTAAATTAATATTTATAAACCAGGCTATCTTGTAGCTAGACCTATTTTGTCTAGTGAGGTAAAACAATGACATAAACCAGGTTCTGTAGCTAGACATATCTTGTCTAGTGAGGTAAATTAATATAACCAGGCTCTGTAGCTAGGCATATTTTGTCTAGTGAGGTAAAATATGACATCACCCAGGTTCTGTAGCTAGGCATGTTTTGTTGCCTAGTGAGGTAAAGTATCTGACATCACCCAGGTTTTGTAGCTAGGCATGTTTTGTTGTCTAGTGAGGTAAATTTAAATCAATCTTGTAACAATAACCAAGTTGTGTAGCTAGGCATATCTTGTTGCTTAGTGAGGTAAATTAATATGACACTTAACCAGGGTCTGTAGCTAGGTGCATATCTTGTTACCTAGTGAGGTAAATTAATTAACGTGACATTACCAGGTTCTGTAGCTAGGCATACATTTTTGTGTCTAGTGAGGTAAATTAGTACCTGTTATGGTTACACCCCAGTTACCCTACTTATTTGCTTGGCCTTTCCTAACAAATTATCATTTCTCCAGTTCCAGAATTTTTGCCTTACCAACCTAGACCAAACCCAAAATTTAAAATAAAAAACTAGGCTTTTTGAGTGTTGATGAGTGCTTGGAAGTGTGATACATTCTTTAAATTTGATGTTTTATTTTTATGGTTAATTTCTACTTGGTTATTAAAAAAATATTGTTGCCTCATTTGAAGTTTCTTTTTTGGAACTTCTTTTAATGTGACATGCTCTTTTTATGTCCAGTTAGCATTAACCATATTTCTTTAGCAGCCCTCTTAGTGTTTTTAGTGTGAAGGAGTTCTGGGGAGTCAGTGATATTGCTATGTGAAAAACCGGAACCTGTGATGAGCACTAATAAGTACACTTTGAGAACACCCAAATCACCACAACACATATTTCAGAGACCTTACGATCGTTTCGTTGACAAAGTAAAGTCTTTCAGTCTCTGAAATATGTGTTGTGGTGATTTAGCTGTTCTCCAAGTGTACTTATCAGTGATATTGCTGGTACCCACATATTATATGTTAATTCAGACTTTTCAGTCTATATCTTCATTTTCAGGTTCTAGTTTTGTAGCTGCATGTATTTTATATGCAGTGAGGTATTTATTACTGCCAACTGTTCTTTTTTTTTAATTGTTAAATTTAAGCGTTAGATTTTCTTACGCCAACTAACTTTCACTTGCACCTTATATTTTGTGTTTTTTACCTTCATAAATATATCTTACAGAACCCAATTTTCTAAAACACTTTGTATACCTAAGGATTGTTTCACCAATAAAAATTGCTTCATCAGAGGTTTCATCAGTAAAAATTGCAGGGTACCATTTTGATAAAGCAACTTTGTTGATGAAATCAATCATGCTTTCTTAAAAGTGTGTTGTAAATTGGATTCTCTAAAATATTGTCCTTATCGAAGGAATGCACCTGTAAAAGCTTGATCTCTGGTATCACAGCTTCTTTTTCTCCCCTGCAACTGGTCCTGCTTCAAGGCATCTTCATGCAGAAAAAAATTGAAAATATTTTCAGTTTTCACCCGCTTGATTATCATGCTGTAAAGCGAAAACCTGTTGCAGAGGAATTGAGTTGTGAATCCTGAGGGAAAACCTCTACATGTGTATTTAGTATAGAATGGTAGTCGCAGTAAATTTTAAAGCCTTCTGCACATTGGCTAGTTTATAGAAAATACAAGATACATACCTTTAGTAACATGTGTAAATTGCATTGCAGCAAAGAGAAGCTATTTGAGCAAAAATTAATCTGTTTCAGCATTGGACCATGGTTGGACACTTTATCCGAAACAAAATGCAGCATCACCCCAAAAACCACGAAATGATAACATACTGCTAGCTACTTATTCTAAGAGCGAAGTTGTCTTCATCGCCACCTGTCTCTAAACTGCAACAACTACTGATGAAGGCACTTACGTTGTTAAAATATATATCTAGCACATGAGCCATTATTTTGTGGTTTTGGGGTGATTCTGCTTTTTGTTTGTTACAGCGTTAATTTATCAAATAAAACTGTCTTTACAGCAATCTCTTTCTATCATGTTGAATAGGCATATGTTCTATCTTTTCTATTTTCTTTTCAATGTGTAAGACTGAGGTACAGTTGCGGAAAGTTTCATCAGATATTCGACAAGCAACTGGGTGACCATTGATTATGAAAACTAATCAGTGTTGAAGCCCTGATTGGTCATTTTTATCAAGGATTATCTAATTGTTTGTTAAATCTCTGTCAGCCTTTCTGCAGCTGAGCAAATATGTTTCACTCTTATCTTTTTCTGGTGTGTATTTACAAGTTTTGTGTAAGTTTGGCTGGTTTCAAAAACATCACCAATTTCTTATTAGACAATTACTGTTAATTAATTGTTTTCAATAAAAGACATTCTAAAGACATTCTAAATCTAATTTGTTCAAAACCATTTATTAATATTAATAGTCTCTTTTAAGACTTTGTTGGTGATTATGAAATTGGTCAATAATTTATTTCTAATTATTTTTTTTACAGTGTTATCCCAATCGCTTAATTTTTTTAGCTCCCGAAAGTTTGCTTTTACAAAGTTTAGTTAGCTGTCTGTCGTTAGGTGCCCAAAAGTTAGTCTCGTGATTTTTCAACCAGCCACACCTGGTTTAGTGATTGTTGAAAATCTGACATTAACTTATAAGCACCTAAATTAGAAGCTTACTGATCTTCGTTAAAAGAATTTCAGAGTAACTAATTTATCTTTGTTTTACTATCATATGGGAACATTTGATATATAACTGATACCTACTTAAATTTTACATCTCTTTTTTTTACATCAATCATTTAAATGTTTAATAGTATATATTAGAAAATAGTGACATAAGATTTGCATTATATTATTATTAGATGGCTGTTTGCTACAAAAGTATCTTCTTTAAATAGTGATCTTCTTCATTTCATTGTTTACCAGAATGAGCTATATTGTAGGAAACAGTTGTCATGAAAAATATAGTGCACATTTTATTTTCCTATTTATCAAAGTTACCAAAGTTACCCACCTTTACGAGTCATTTCTGTAACTACCCTCTTTATTCTTTAGTTTGACCCTCTTACTTCCACCAGTGAGTAATGATTGTTTAGTCAATACTAAATATGTTCACCATATTATTCCATTTAATGGCCTTAAATTGTCAGCAAAACAAATCTATAAAATTAAGGTTACAGTAATACAAGTGTACTAGTATAATGGTATTTCAAAATTTGCCAAGAGCAAACTATGATGTAAATCCATTCAAAAATATTAATAAAACAACTGAATACATGATTTACATTATTTATTATCAAGAGACTTTGTTTTGCTACAATGTAGCTTTATATGAGTGAAATAAAATTTTATTTCATTATTGTACCTGGAGAAGCTATATTGCAGGAAGGCAGGTGTCTTGTAATAATAGTATATTGGAAGTTTTATATCCACTTGTTTTCTTAACATTTAAGGATGTATTTACTTAAGGATTGACCTTAGCTTATTATCAAATACTTTACCTAGTTATTAGGTAAGTTTTTGTTTTGTAGCCTACATTCTCACTTAATTTCACAAAATACAGTTACTACCCTTAATACCATGAGATTTTTTCTGAAACAAGTTACTCTGCGGTTCTGGAGGGAAAAAGTTGACAGCATTGTTTTTACATAACCTTCAATCCAGACACTCACAAATTGTTAATTTGCTGGAGGTGTAAAAACAACATTGCCAATTATTTTTCTCCATATCTGCAAACTTGTAAGTTGTTTCTAGATGATCTCATGCTACAATAGCTTGTCTAGTTAGTATGGTTACATAAATTAGTAATGCTCATTGGTTAGAAGTAGCTATGGGTGAAATTTAAATTGTTAGCGGGGGTAGTTACTGAAATGAATATATATTAGAACTTTACATTTAACTCACAAAAATGTTTAAAAAGTCATTCAGTGTTTTAATTAAGTTCATCCAGAATCATAATTTTTAATGCTACTCAGTCGAAATGCTTGTCAGATTTGTGATCGGCCGTTACCTACAATCCAACATAAATTATCCAAGTTTGGTTTTACATACAACAAAACAGCAGCACTGTCTGTCCAGTTAATTTATAGCTAGGCAGTGGTGCTATGGTTTTAAAGGTAAAATTAAATTTAAATTTATTCAGTCCACCTTCCCGATACTACAAGTTTTTGTGTACCGTGTATGTACCGTCTGTGTAACTGCGAATCGTAATCAAAGTATAAAATACGTGATATTGCAGCTTTGATTTTATTCAACTGTTACACCTTCGAGTACACCCTCGAGTACATGATTTTTGAGGTCTTCTATCTTATATTAAATCACAAAAAGTAATGTTTCATTTATTATATAGTGAAATAATCATAGTCAAATAAAATGAAAATGTCTTATTAAAATAATTTAAATGAATTCAGGGCCCTTTGCTGTAAAAGGGAAGCTGGCCGACCTGAAGTTTATTTGGTTATTTTTAAGAGTTTTTTTGTTTTGTTTTGTTTAATCATCTTATTTTTCAACTGGTGTTAAATTATACTTTCAATCTGCATACTGTTTCCTAGATTCTAATGATTTTTAGATTCTAGGTGATTTTCTGTACAGTGAAAGACCATAACTTCTTTTGGAATTTAAGGTGATTTACTAGATGTTTATGAAATACTTTTGAAAGATAATCCACCACTTTTAGTTCAACTGTAATTTAGGCTTCTTGGACCTTGTTCATTCTGTATGCTTTTTAGCTTGCAGGATTTGCAAAGTAACAGAAAGCCCTAATTACAAGTTTTATTATGATTTTAGTTCCCTGACCTATAATAATTTATAGAAACTTAGTTTCTCTTAACCATGATATTTTTTGAAATTAACTCTGCTTTCATATTAAAGTATTTTGACGTTTAAATTAATTCTTTCAAATCCAGAGGTTAAAATTAGCATAATTAATGCAAAACTATCCTCTGTATTTTGAAGAGTTCTTTTAAAATAACGTTAAAATCTTTGATTGGCCGTTAAACGTTTTTTTCCTAATCTACTTTTTTCCAGCTTTTAAAACCATTGGTTGGTTGAAAATATGTTACTGTAGCCCGTAAGGTGAGGTATGGTTATATGTAGCCAGTAAAGAAATTTGCTGGTGAGGTATTGTCATATGTAGCCAGTAAAGAAATTTGCTGGTGAGGTATTGTCATTGGTTGTAGCCAGACTTTTCTGGTGAGGTAATTGGTGGGTATCCATTTCTGTAAAATATTTTTAGTGTTAAGTTAATTAAGTTTTGGTGTGCTTGAATGAAAACATGGAGTTTAACCTTAATGCTTTTGCCTTCTTAATTATTTTATAAAGGCACAAGTGTAAAGGTGGATTGTGTGGAATAGAGGGCCAACTTTTTAACGGGAATTTTTGTTTGGGTCATAATTCAACGGTTTGTCCGCTCAAATAAGTGCCTCAGACCATGTGAGCCTGATTTTGTGTTGTGATTAATATTCTTCACGGAATTTAGGCTAGTTACGGCTAAAACAAAAAATCCTTGTATTATCATGTTGGCCTGCTTTTTGAATGTAGCCGTATGTTGCAGTTATTTCAAGCCCCTACGTTTGTCTTCGATGCGGAAGAATTTACTCTATGCAATATACATTAGTGAGACATCTCAAATATGAATGCGGTGTTTCAAAAAAATTTTCTTGTGGCGTTTGCTTCAGAAAGTTTTCTAGAAAAGATATTCTTCGCGCGCACGAAAAAAAGTTTGGACATTAGATACTCTTTAGAGTCCGGTTAAGTTTTTTAATTTATTTTTATTTTTTTTTAAATCTTAGATTACATACTAAAGTACCACCGCTGCATCAGTTATTTTCTGATGAGGTGAACCTTAATATGTACTCTTGCATAATAGTAAGGAGGCTATTTATTTTCCTTGTTCATAAAGGAAAATGGATAGACTGGGTGGCGGTGGGCTTACTATTTTTTTTTTTTTTTTAATTTAACCAATGAAGAAACCATAAGTTATAAATTTAATAGTTAAAAAAAAAATCAAAAATTTAATTTAACTGAAACTGTGGGAAACACAGTTAATATAAGCAGAGAAGATATGGACTCGTTTGGAGTGAAATGCCCATCCTGTGGAAGAAGATACAAGTACAGATCGGGACTTCTTCGTCATCTGCCCGATTGTGCATGAACACTGGCCATAAGCAGCTGAATTCATTGGCACCAATTTCCTAATTGTCACCAATTTCCTATTTCCCTTCCCCATTATCTTTCTGTCTTATGTTTCATGTGCTGCAGTAACCACCCAGTCAT
Source organism: Tillus elongatus (assembly GCA_964006375.1). Taxonomy (NCBI): domain Eukaryota; kingdom Metazoa; phylum Arthropoda; class Insecta; order Coleoptera; family Cleridae; genus Tillus; species Tillus elongatus. The sequence continues at coordinate 26,669,666 of OZ023263.1, read as the reverse complement.
CCCCCCAGGCCTGTTTCAAGAGGACTTCGCTCCCAATCCTCATGTAAGTATTTTTATATTTTTTGACGTCATACTGGATTTTTTAACAAATCAAATTTAAATTGTCTAATAGTTTTTTTTTTCTGGATTTAGTTTTCCCATAACGTTAGGTATTATTGCTGTAAACTTTCATTAGATTTAAAAAGGGCATCCTTTTCACTGAAACATAAATGTATTCCATCGCTACATGTTTCAAACTCATTATTTGGTCATCTTCGGGGGAATTATCTAGAATTTTGAAGGTTCTGTTTATAAACAATACCTCTGGTGGGCAGCATCGAAAAGCTTTACTATAATATACTTTCATTTGCACCTAAGCACATGGATATTTTTACTACCAGATGTATCGTTTTCTGAATACTACTTAGATCCTAGATAATTCTATTCAAGATGACTGAAAAACAAAGTATATACTCCCAAGTATGTAATAAATTTCTGCCTTTATTTTTATATGTTGATATTATCCTAACACATGCCATTTATATAATGCACAACCCAAGAGATGAGTTAGAGATGTGGAATGAAATGTTTTCTGTTAAAATTAATAGATTTGTGGCCCTCTAGGAGACATCTGTTACCTTAGGATACAAATCTGTTACCTTAAAATACTAACCTGTTACCTTAGGATACAAATCTGTTACCTTAGGATACAAATATGTTACCTTGAGATACAAATTTGTTACCTTAGGATACAAATCTGTTACCTTAGGATACAAATTTGTTACCTTAGGATACAAATTTGTTACCTTAGGATACAAATCTGTTACCTTAGGATACAAATCTGTTACCTTAGGATACAAATCTGTTACTTTAGGAAACAGGTGTGTGTTTTTAGTAGAAACCAGACATTGTTTTTAATTTTTTCCAATCTTAGTACATATCTCGTTCATTTGTATGGGTAAAAACTGGTATGTAGAGTGTGACCTCTGGAACTAATACCCTGTATAAATATTAGAAAAACTGCCAGATTTAAAGCCACTATCGCTTTTGGTTATAAGTTTGTGGTTGCAGGAGTATTTTGCCTGAGCAACACCATGTATTAAAAATGATGCCCAACATCATTTATAACCCCCCAATTAACATTAACCCCATTAATCCACCCTTCAAAATATTTGCCTTCCAAACAAGTTTCGTCTTTACTTCGTTCAAGAGCTTTGGCCAAAACTATCTAAATTATACTAATTATTTCTGAGGTAAATCGATCGAGGTGTTTGAATTCACCTGATTTATCCGACTGATAATTATTAGTAGAAGTAAGTTGCTTATTATTCAAAGGGACAAAGTCATTTGAACAAGTTTTGAGAAAATTCTAATAATAATATTTTGCATAAACTAAACTGAATATACAAATATATAGAATATATAATGTATACAGCATGATTAAATTTATGCTAAATACTTTTATAATTAGGTCTTTTTTTCTCAGACCTTCTTACAATTACTTAGTCCCTTTTAATAAACGAAGCAGTTAGATATTTTTAGCCATAAGGTTTCAGTGGAATAGATAAAAAGATCAGGCCTATTCGAAGGAAAAAGATCACAAGTGTCGTCACAGCCAGTATAGTTTCTAATACATGTTAACTTAAGCTAAAATACTCCCCATAGTATCACACTGACATCCCACTCAAAAGCAATAGTGGCAGTAAACCTAACAGTTTTCCTAGTATATATAGGACTGGTAATAGTACTGACCCTGTACCTGCTTGTTTCCTTGTTTTGCTTCCACAAATTTATTTAATACCATGATTGCTGCTTTGCCACCTTATGGTTTTATTAATTCGATGGCCAGTTTTAAATTATATAGATGTCCAGTTATAAATTATACACCCACAATCTAATAAAACCAGTGTCAAAAATAGTTATGGTGTTAAATAAATTAGTGGCAAACAAGAGGCGAACGTAATCTATTAAACCTTCGTTTCGTTTTGCACGGCAATAAAAATAAGCAGGTATAAAGTACCTGGTCCCTACACATATTTTTGAACTAGGTTTGAAAAAAATCGCTTTCTACTGAAATAAAGCAAATTTCTAAAACAACTTTAATTTTAGATACCACAAATTTATTCAATTTAAAATTAAAAAAAAATGCACTCTAAATCTTAAGGTAACCTCTCTTGTGTTTTGATTTTTGCAAATGACATAAACTGACAAGGAACCATCTTAAACATGTAAAATAAAAGGCTTTATTGCAGGCAAGTTAACTGACTTATTACAGATTTGGACCTTGTTTACCGCCATCTTCAGGGGAATTATCTAGAATTTACAAAATTAGTGTGTTTATATAAACTAATTTAACATGTTTTGCAGATTCATTTTATGTGATACAAAAAATTGCTTAGTATTTTTGTCAGCTAAACATGAATTTTAATACTATAGTATCTACAATACATATTAATAAGCTGGTGTTATCAAACATTCAGTGATATGCAGACTTTATTCTACTATAGTAGCGGCACATTTTTGCCGCCATTTCTTTTATATCTGCATTTCTTATTTTCGTGCTCTTATCATAACGCTTTACTACAAAACTTTTCATTTTTTTTTCCTGAGATTCATCTGTGAAACAGTATTTTTGATTTTTTTTATTTTGGCTAAGAAAGTCTTCAAATACTTCTGCAGGTACACATACAAAAGTTGTCTCTGCCCAACTTTCCTTTATACAAAATCTCACCCCTATCTCATGGTATTCCAATAGTTGTGAGGTTTCCTATAGTGTGAGTAAAATAGACGCGTTTCAAAACATTTTAACACCTGAACAAACTGGAAAAGTGGCATGCACAGAAAATAATTCTCTAAAAATTGACATCTTCCACGTTCTGGTGTCCACCATTGGATGAATTTGGCTCCGTGCTGTGAAGTCTTTTTTTTTTAAACTGGTTCTATCACAAATGTTTTAGTCTGAAGTGACTTGCATATTGAAGACTTTTGGCATACTTTTTCGGCCAAATGAGTTCATTTTCCGAAAAAGCTTTTTTTGCTGAAAAATCTTATATAGGTACTTTATTATACTGGTAAAGAAAGTCTGTGGTCTGTGGATAAAAAAAATTATAGCAACAGTGCAATACTATGTGGCAGATCTATATATATATATATATATATATATATATATATATATATATATATATATATATATATATATATATATATATATATATATATATATATATATATATATATATATATATATATATATATATATATATATATATATATATATATATATATATATATATATATATATATATATATATATATATATATATATATATATATATATATATATATATTTATATTTATATTTATATTTATATTTATATTTATATTTATATTTATATTTATATGTATATGTATATGTATATGTATATTTATATGTATATAAGTGTTTGTGTTACACTAAATTATAATTTGTAATAATTATAGTATCGATATCTCTGCAAACTTAAATTTAAAATTATACTGAAAACACTGCTTTAGAAGGGCGGATTCTTTAAGTGTTCCTATTAAACAAAAGTAAGAACCTGTTTCCTCATATTACTGGTTGTATGTTGGACATTCCCAGCTTTAGGGGGCATTCTTGTGTATAAACCTTTAAGCAGATTTTTTAAGGCGTTAATTTTTAAATATTTAAGCTGTGATTTTTGCAAGCTAGTAGTTTTAAAATACTGTCACGGCCTGCTGAGATGTGTTACATTAATAATTAAAACTCACATTAGCTAGTGAGTAGTAGGCTTAATGTTTTAGTAAGTCATTTCTTCATTTATTACATCAAGCTAGTAAGTCATTTCTTGTTCATTTATTAACAGCATATTACAATATATTTTTTTGCCCAACTAAATAACAAATTGACATTAAAAATTGATTTTTGCAAATGTATTTTTGCGGATAAGCGTGTTATAATGAAACTATTTAAACCATTCAAATGAATTGATCTTTAATACCGATGTGTTAGATTTGCAAATAATATTTTTTGATATGCGAAAAAGTCCTTTAGACAAGTCTGTAGTGTTTATTAGATGATTTGTATTTTACATACAAATTCTCTGAATGTTTCACTGGAATTTAATTTTGTACCTAAGTTACTTACAAATTTTATAATGTATTATTGTAACATGCCATAATTCAATATTAAAAAATAGGGTTTAATAAAAACAACCGCAACATTTGGGGCAGATAGTACTTCTAAAAGTAATAGTCTTAAATGCTTCACTACAGAAATTTGAGACTTCAGAAAACAATTCATTATCTCGTATTTTGAAGGCCGGGATATGATTTTTACTATGCTTTGACTAAATATGTTACATGATACGGTCTACAGTTAGTGGTGGTTTGGATAAGGCGTGACCAATGGCGTAGATCACTGGTGGTGTTAACACAACATTCGAGATGTTATTGGTACGGCAGTTTTTTTTTCAAGGCCGAATATATTTTTTAAATGGCTGTTCAAGTTCATGACAATATTCCTGCTAAAATGTTATCTTTGGAGGCTTGGTTTTCAAGAAGGTTCTTTTTACAACTTTACATTATGACAACTGGAGCGGTTTCAACAGGGCTTTTTTATGAAACAGCCTCTAAAGAAAACATATTATCAGGAATATTGTCAAGAAGTTGAACAAGCCTTTAAAAAATATTCGACCTTGAAAAAAACCTGCCGTACCAATAGCACATCGCGAATGTTGTGTTAGTACCACCAGTGATCTACGCCATTGGTCACACCTTATCCAAACCACCACCGTATCATCTTAACATATTTATATGTCTAAGCATAGTAAAAACGCTATCCCGGCCTTCAAAACACGAGAGAATGAATTGTTTTCAAATATCTGTAGGAAAGCATTTAAGACAACTACTTTTAAGAGTACTATCTGCCCCAAATGTTGCGGTTGTTTTTATTAAACCCTATTTTAATATTGAATTATGGCATGTTAAAATAATACATTATAAAAATTTTAAGTAACTTACGCACAAAATTAAATTCCAATGAAACATTTAGAGAATTTGTATATCAAATGCAAATCATCTAACAAACACTAGTTTGTCTAAAGGACTTTTTCACATAATATGAAAAAATATTATTTGCAAATCTAACACATCAGTATTAAAGATCAATTCATTTGGATGATTTAAATTGTTTCATTATAACACGCTTATCCGCAAAAACACATTTACAAGAGATTTATTCTTAATACCAATTTGTTATAAGTTTGCAAAAAAAAATGCTGTTAATATGCTGTTAATAAATGAACACCAAAATGACTTGAACAAGAAATGACTTACTAAATCATCAAGCCTACTACTCACTAGCTAATGTGAGTTTCGAATATTAATGTAACACATCTCAGCAGGCTGCGACAGTATTTTAAAACTACTCGTTTGCAAAAATCACAGCTTAAATATTTTAAAATTAACGCCTTAAAAAATCGACTAAAGAATTATACTACAAGAATGCCCCCTAAAGCTGGAAATGTCCAACAGACAATCAGAAATATGAGGATTCAGGTTATTATTTTTTTAATACAAACCCTTAAAGAAGCCGCCCTTCTAAAGCAGTGTTTCCAGTATAATTTTATATTTATGTTGGCCGTGATATGGATACTATAATAATTATTACAAATAATAATTTAGTGTAACACAAAAACTTAGTGATATATATACAGAACGTAATAGATCTGCCACACAGTATTACAGTGTTGCTCTAATTTTTTTTTCTCCACACACCACTGACTTTCTTTACCAGTATAATAAATTACCACAAAACTTTTTTTTATATAAGATTTTTCAGCAGAAAGAGCTTTTTCGGAAAATGATCTAATTTGTTGGCCGAGGAAGTATGACAAGTGTTCAATATGCAAGTCACTGTAGCCTAAAACATTTGTGATAGAACAAGTAAAAAAATTGCACGCACGGAGCCAAATTCGTCCTGCGGTGAACACCAGAACGTGAATGATGTCAATTTTTTGAGAATTATTTTCTGTGCGTGCCGTTTTTCCAATTTGATCAGGTTAAAATGTTTTGGTCTGCTCTTAGAACTACCAAGATTGAAACTGGTACAAAAATGGGTCGATGTTACTCACACTATAGGAAACCTCACAACTATTGGAATACCACATCAGCTTTTTCATATTTTGTGAAGGAGTGGCATCGTGATAGGGGTGAGATTTTGTATAAAGGTAAGTTGGGCAGACAACTTTTGTATATGTACCTGTACACTTACCCCGCAGAAGTGTTTGAACGACTTTCTTAGCCAAAGTGAAGATTTTCAAAAATACTGTTTCACAGAGGAATGTCGGGAAAAAAATAATGAAAAGTTTTGTAGTAATGCTTTATGGTAGAGCAAGAAAATGTCAAGAAATGCAGTGAGGGTAAAAATGTGCTGCTACTATAGAAAAATAAAGTGCATATCACTGAATTTTTGATAACACCAGCTTGTCAATATGTATTGCAGATACTATCGTATTAAATCCATGTTTGGCTGACAAAAATACGAAGCAATTTTTTATATCAAATTGGCATACTACAGACATAAAATGAAATCTGGAAACTTAATTAAAATCATGCCCCCTACAATATTTTTAATGATCTGACTGCTGAGATGGGTAACAAACATGTTAAATTGGTTTATATAAACACAGTACTTTTGTAAATTCTAGATCATTCCCCTGAAGATGGCGGTAAACAAGGTCCAAATGTGTTGTAATAATTCAGTTAACTTGCCTTTTATTTTACATAAGATGGTTCGTTTGTCAATTTATGTCATTTGCAAAAATCAAAAGCCAAGAGAGGTTTATTTCAGGGCTTTTATATGAAACAGCCTCTAAAGAAATCAGTTTCATGGATATGTTTCATTTTAAGCACAATCTTTTAAAAAGGTAAATTTATTTTTAAATAATCCTTCTCCTTTAATTTGATCTTTTGCTTTTCGAGCTGTACTAGTTCTGAAAAACAAACGTGATGACTTTAAATTATTGAAAATCCAGTATGGTTTCAATTAGTCGTTTAAGTTGTATGTCTGATAGATTTAGTTTGGGAGCAGTTTTTTGGGAGCAGTTTTTGATTATAATTTTAGTTACAACATAGAAAATCCCCAAAACTTTCTCCACTTTGTTCTAGTAAGCAAATTATGTCGATTTTTCAAATTAATGTGTGTCTAGTAATTGCATCAGGTAAACATTGCAGTGTTGTAGCTTTTAAAAATTTCGGAATACGTCACAGGGTAGGGTGTTTCTTTTAATTATTGTGCACCTTCTGCTACTTTTATTTTTGGAGATAAAACAAATATTTGTAAATAAAAGTTGTAGAACTTTTCACAAAGTGTGGGCACTTTCTTTTGGAAAAACCGAAATTAACATCGCAAAATTAAAAAAAAGCTAACCTCACTTGAAAAAAAAAAAGAAACACCCTATATATGATTGCTCAGAATGGAAGTCCATTTTCTTCTGATTTAAAAAATATAATCATCAAGTTATATTTAAATGAGCTGTTTTAGAAATATTCCGTGTCAAACATATTTATTCTACAGTAATAATTCATGGCAATCTTTGTTTATTTTGCCGTAATGAATAATTATTAGTACTGTAGAAACAATATGTTTTGATACGGAATATTTCTAAAATTGCTTATTTAAATATAACTTATGATTATATTTTTCAAATCTGAAGAAAATGGACTTCCATTCTGAGCAATCTTATATAGGGTTCTATTTAAATAAAGTGAGGTTAGTTTTTTTTTTTAATTTGCGATGTTAATTTCGTTTTTCCAAAAGAAAATTTCTCACAGCATGTGAAAAGTTCTACAACTTTTATTTAGAAATATTTTTTCTTTTAATTTAGAAATATTTTTTCTATCTGCAAAAATAAAAGTAGCAGAAGATGCACTAATTATAAGGAACAGACCCTGTACAATGAGAAAGTATTCAAGAACCGATCTCGTGCACGTACTGCCTGATTAGTAACTAATGCCCGGCCTAAATATCTTCTGGTTTTACTGCTACTATCGCTTTTTAGTATGAAGTGGGGTGCCGTGAGGGGTATTTTGACCCCAGTTAACATGATCTGTTAAAAAACAACGCTCGGTGCCACGAATCTGTCTATACTCTTGAACCCATTCACATGCTACTTTTGAATGCTAGTGGAAATCTGATTCCTAATATTTTTCTCTACTTTACTTTGTTTAGAAGTTAGGCTAAAATAGTATCTACTAATTAATCCAATTATTATCAGTCAGATTAATCGAGTGAATTCTAACACTTGTGGAATAATGTTTGACAAATGTCTTGGGATCAGAAATTACATAGTCTTTACAGTCTTACCTATTTTATCGTACAATTTGATATAGACCTAAGTGACTGTATTTGTGACATTTGTGATGCCTTTTTTTTTTTAAACAAGTGTAGCTTGGTTCCTACACTCGCAAATTGCGAAATCACAACGAAACCTATCTGTTGGTTTTATTTCAAATAATATTGCGCAATATGGACCAATAAGAGTCAGGTTTCGCAATTCGCGAGTGTATGAACTAAGCTTTTGTTCTTAGATGAATCCGACTGATAGTAATTGGTAGCTTAATTGGGTTTTTTAGCATAACTTTTAAACACGGCAAAGTAGAACCAAAAAATCATTCAGTTTAATAGATTTTTTCCATTGGCATATCGAAAAGGGCATTTTATTGGGGAAAAATGTTAGATACCGTCGTGCTGCTGAGCGTTTCAATGAGACATCGCGTCGTTTTCAATATTCCCCTACTGGTAAAAGACTCCTTGTGGATCCCCACTTCAATCCCAAAAGCGTTAGTGGCAATAGAAGTAGCATTTTTTTCTGGGTTGGGTATTGGTCACAACTGTACCTTAAATACTAAGCTTTCGAACATTTCACGATGGATTTTATTTTTAGAAGTTGTAAAATGTGACTCCTACGTAATAGTTTTGTGATAAAAAGTTAATCCATTGTTTTACTAGATTGGATGTGTGCATGACAAATAAAAAAACTGCTCCCAAATTAAAAATTTCAAATCACTTCCGAATTCTGTCAGTTAATTTGTTAAATCTTTGGGTTTATTCATTTCATTTAGTATCATTTCAATGTTCTATTATTCAATTGAGAATATAAATGAATTCGGAAGGTTTTCCCCTGGATTGTATAACAGAGGTTATATGGAAACTTTCTCGTTGTTACAGAGAACCCTTTCCAATTTTCATCGTCAATTCGCGGGTCACAAGAGCTTCTCTCAAATAAAAAAAAACAAACTGTAATATATTTCACTTGAATTTTAATAAACCCATTATAAATTAACATCTTGTTTTATTTGTTTGAACCTAAAACATTCCCCTTTGATATAAAAAAAGGCCAACGTTGGAGATTAGGAGTCTTGTGCGTGTGAATTAAATCGCTAGTACAGCAGTATTTATTTCCAGGAGAGGAAGGAAATTGGTATCTGCAGCATGTTGATCCAGATTCCACAGAGGTTGGATTCCCATGCAACAACTGTGGCAAAGTCTACAAGCATCGGGGCAACATGCGCAGACACATGGTGTATGAATGTGGGAAACAAGCACGATTCCAGTGCAATTTCTGTCACCGAAAGTTCCACCAATCATCAAATCTTAAAAGGCATTGCGAAAATAAGCACAGAATCATTAAATTCAATAAAAACATCACTGTTTACAGAACAAAAACGTTCACTTCAAATTTCAGACATCCGGACTACAAGTTCCGATAATTCAGTTTGTTTTGATCTTGAATTTAATTTTCAGTGACGTGGATTTTGATTGTGGGCGGCCTGAGAGGCCAATTTCCCATTAAACTTGTTTCGATGAAACAAAATAATTTTAATTTTTTTAAATAGTGTATTGTTTTTATGTAACAACCGTGGTAATTTAATGAATAGCTACCGATTTTTCAGTAGAGACGTAATTGTTAGCATTTTCTCAAATTTCGATGCCAAATAATTATTTTTTTAGTGCCATTTGATACCAAATAGCTGATCTCGGGTTTTTATTTTTTTGAAACTTGGGTTAGGTTGTAATTAATTGTACATATCTACTAGCTTCCTGGAAGTGTAGGTGTTGTAAATATTTTAAAACCACTTCTAGTCTTTTGTGCCATTTTTTTTAGTATTCGTGTTTTGTTTACGTAGTTAGGTCGTCCTCCGGGTAACGTATTTATTAACCCAGCCGTAGTTTTAGTTTTCAAGTACCAAAGTCTGTCGAGTTCAGAAAAACGAAATTCGATCTATCTTATTTTCAATGGTAAATTATAAATAGCGAAGTTCCTAAGGTAATTTATATGTAAGTTTGATGTTTCCCAAATTAAATATGTAGCCAAAGAGAAAATTATTTTATTTCAAGTAAAATGAGTCCTACTTCTGAAGGTTGATGAGAAAGTATAGAAAACGAAATTAAGGTAAGTGAAGTTTTATTTTATTTTTTAAGGAAAAGTTTTCCAAAAATTGTGGTTTTTATAACCAGAACCGGATATTTTTCAAACTCAATCGAACTAACTTTGTAGCAGTGCCCATTCAAACAATTTGTCTAGTAGTTCCGTTTAATCTGCCGTTACAGATATATTAAGGCGTTGCCATGTCAATTTCACAATCTGATGCATTAAAAAAGTTATTCCCGTGGCTGCAAAATTTACTTATAGAGTTACTATCAGCAAATAAAGTGACCCAAGGGTTTAAGTTGCGAGATGACTATCAAACTCAAAATTTTAGAAATTCTAGTAAAGAAGCCACCTACTTTTGGGCATAATGTCTACTAGTCTTCTACTTTATTGCTTGTAAATTCTTCCAGGGCATTTTACCTTAAACCCGTTGCATAAGATTACTCACATCGAAAATTATTTCAGATTCTACCGAGAGACATTTTTGTTACAAGTGTGGCCGATCGTACAAAAGAAAAATTAGCCTTAATAGCCACATGAGATACGAGTGTGGAAAAGAAGCCCAATTTAAATGTGGCGTTTGTCCGAAAATGTTTCATCAAAGATCAAATTTAAAGTCTCATCTTAAGTACATGCATAATATAAATTATAAATCGTTGACTAATTATGATTCTTTGTAAATTGATATCAATGGATAATGCAAATAAATTTCAGTGATCATAAACATTTTGTGTACAGAGAGATATTTACATAAATGTATATCAAGAGTTTTAAGTATATAATTTTTTAAATAAAGAGTCCGTTTTGATAAGTACTTTGTTAATTAGTTGTGTTGAAATTAATCGAAGAAAAGAATTTGTTTTTTAACTGCTGTCACACATGACTGATTAAGAATGTGTCTAAATACATCTATTCTCCGTAAGCAAAAACTAGGTAGCGCAGAAGAAAGCTTAGTGCTATTTCAGTCAATAAAATAATTATCCACTTTGTAAGAAACTGAGGACGGGGCTTTGGCAAAGTTTTTTCAAAAACTAGAGATTTCTTATCTGTTTACGATTTGAATTTCATATTACGATTTCAATTCCATCCTAACCCCACTGTGTATGGAGTGGTTTCAAATTTTTCATTAAAAAAAAGACAAAATTCTGCACTAACCTCGTTTATGATGTGGTCACAAATTTTCAATAGATGACGCAATTTTTCAAAAAGCTGCAGTTATTAATATTCCGTCTTTTTATTAACAAAGATTACTTTATAATATTTTATTAACCAAACGTTTTTTCAAATGCAACTGGTTTCTCTACATTTCCAAATAAGTTCTGGTATGCTACCACAATTAAAACAATCTTAACAAAACTTCTAATTTGACCTTTGTCATACCGATTGCGCTATATTGGTAATCTTTGCGCAGTTTTTGAATGGTTATGTCTACACAAGGGTATCTGATTTAAAATCAGTTTTGGTTATGCTAGTCAATGGAAATTGAGCATATAAGCATCATGCCTGGCAAAAACTTTGCTTAGGGCCATTAGCTGTTTTTATCATTTAACATCGTTTTTGGTTGATAGCTGATGGAATTTGAGAAAATACAAACATATTGTGTTGCAAAAACTGTGCTTAGAGCTGGTAATTCGCGTTTATCTGATTTAAAATCAATTTTGGTTATGCTACCTAATATTGAACTTGAGAAGCACTGTTGGCAAAAACATTGTTTGAGCTGTGGTTAGCCTTGATTTTTGAAATCTCTTAGTTACTTTTTTGAATTTTGTACGCAACGTTTAATGAGAAAATCTTGTCTATTGAATTCTATTAACACCCATATGGAAATTCTTATGAGCCCTCTTTTACATACAAACCCAATCATATCACATCATAATAAAGTTGGCTTCAACTGTGGATGAAGTTCAGTTAAAACGCCTATTAGCCCGTTTGTAATGTTCATCATTTTTATAAATTTTAAGACAGTTTTTTTGCCTTTGTCAAAACCATCTTTTAAGTATTAAATGATAAATAATTAATTTTAAGTTACTGTTTCTAATCGCAAATAATTATAATAAATGTTCTTGAAAATATTCGATCTTAATTGCAATTGGCATAGTTGTTACTAACATTTGCATCAAAGAAGTAACGTAATGTATCGAAAACCGTTAAAACCGTGGTTTGAACGAAAAATTCGCATGGCTGTGGGGCTGTTAAAAATGTTAAATGAGTAATTAACAGCAGATTCATTCTCTTAAAAGTATAAATTAGTATATTACATTTATGATGCAGTTTCTTACAAAGAAAAATAGAAATGAAGCTTATCACAACAGTCCAAAATATTTCAAATTATGGTTGTCAATGCATATCCGTTTATATTTAGTAACTATGAAGAGAACTGATGGTTTGCATGATTAGATAAAATATTGTATCATGCCAGGGTGTAAAATTTTGAAATAAATCTGAAAATATTCGACCCTTTCTAGTCTCACCAGAGATACAGATACGATTTTACTGCGAAATTCTAAAATCATTAGTTACCTAGGATAGCCAGAAAAAATAAAAGGAAACTGCAACTGTTCATGCAACAAATATATAATAAAGTCTGAGACAGCAAGTGCGCTATAGTAGCGAATTTTTGTAATACATAACGTAACTTTGTCAGCTAAGCATATCGTTGGAGATGTTTCATGTTATTTATGTTAAAATTAGTCTGTGGATGATTAATAACCACCCAATGACGCCCCGTTTTTCTGTATACATATCAAATTTGGGTAGCTGATCCTTATAAACAATTCACTCCCATCTTATTTTTTCTGTCAGTAAATGTCACCCAAACGATGCGACATTCCGTTGATTACAAAAAGTATTTACGACTAACAGATTTAATACACAGTTTGAAGGAAACATATTGCAACATTTTTCAAATTCAGTTAAATTTAATTCCGGGAAAACAATTATTAAACTTAAAAGAAATTTTAGAAAATGGAACCGTAGTTTGACGGCAAAATATTAGTAAATTTCGTAATTTAGCATTTTTGAGAAGAAAATTTTCGTTTTTCACAAAATAACTTGACTCCCAGAACTGACCAACGAACGCAGCCTCCGGAAAGCATTTTCCATTGCAATGAGAAACAGTGTGAAGGAGGCATAAAAGCTTTGCATAACCATGTTGTGTGTATTATGTAAACATAGTCGAAAACTGACCTCTTGTATGAGTTTGAAAGGCTCATTTGAAGACATTTTTCGGGAGCAATTACCTCCATAATATATATGTTCTTTTTGAAAATTTGCTGACAGGGCTCAGTTTAAAATGAAGAAAATTGATAGAAGACTTCCTAAACCCTGACGAAAATTTATATAAGATAATTGGACATAAATCGGCTTTTGTTGTAAAAATATGGAATTGGTTTCAGTCACTATTGTTAGGTACATACAAAATTTTGTTTCGGGGCCGCTGTATGCACTGTACTTTGTATCATGTTTCCATTTAGCTACCAATGAAGATAATTACCCATAGGTTGTCAAGTATGTTGCGTTGTGTTAAGCGGACATAACCACGACAGAACAGCTTGAAAACAATCCAAACACTTTTTAGTCCAGTTAGCAAATATCTTTATTAACTGAAAGGAGCAGGTTTAGTAATATTAAACATTTAGATGATGGTTAGTAATTACAAATTCACTCCAGTTTCATAATTTTTATTATCGCTTTAGTCACCAAGTGAGATTGGAGCCTGTAATTAGCACTAATGAGCACACTGCTATAATTTTATTAATTGAAAGAGTAGGGAAATGGTGTAGTAATATTAAACATGTAGACGATGCTTAGTAATTTCAAGTTAAATCCAGTTTCATAATTTTGAGTATCGCTTAGTAACCAAGTGAGATTCTAAACTGTGACTAGCACTAATAAGCACACTGGATATATAATCCTCTGATGACTCTAACCTTGTTAGCTGAACGATCGACAGGCCTTTAAAATTTGTTGTGAATTGGGTTCTCAAAAATGAACTTATTAGTCATTAATGTTTTTAAGTTTGTTAATGTTTAGTTTCTTTACAATTTAGTTGTGTTCAGAAAAGTAGCGACAAGAAAATCTCTGTTTTGCTCAAGTTTTGTCAGAAAAAAGTGTGAAACGAATGCTTGTGTAATTAATCGAACATTGTATGTGATTGCGTATCTATCAACAATGACTTGAACATTGACTCCAAAACATGACTGCAAAACAATTTAAAATTAGGGCAAAGAAAACTTCAGTAAATTCCAGTGGGTGGTCTCCTTAATCTTAAACGGCATGTATTAGCCTCAAGATGTCGCGTTGTTATGGAAACCAAGACTCCGTCTCTTCATTCCATTGTGGCTTCCACATATAAATTGAGTCCCGAGTTTTCCACAAGTTTTCCTTTTGGTCTACCTCTCCATCCTTTCAAGTATAATGCCTGAAAGTTTTCAGGTCTCTGAATATGATAAACGAATTTTGCCTTTCTCCTCTCAATTTCTTTTAGCAAGTATGTTTTTTCTCAGGTCTAGCCTACCTTTAAGAGTCTTTCTGTCATTGTTTCCCCATGCTTACATCAAAAGATTCTATTCTTTTCAGGCCCAGCTTTCCGTCCAGTACATTATGACACTGTACATATGACTTGATAAACCTTTTCGTCGGGTACAAGTTAAAATGTTCATTAGTGGGAAGAGTATTTTGTATATTGAATGCTTGCATTGCTATTGCGATCTTAATTTTTCAAAATCTGGACCATCATTGTAAGTTCTGTAGTTGACGTACACTGCACAGATGAAAAATATCTGTTTATACACGCAAGTCTCAAATTACAGTTTTGTTGTCATGAGAAAACCCATTCTAGAAGGCCCCGTGGCTTCAAATTTCATGGGAGAAAAACCTCTTGGTATTGTAGTTGCACAAGTGGTACTATAACCTCAAACGTCTTAGGAAATTAACATTGGGTTAGAAAAGAGTTATAGTAGATTTCATTTATTTGAAGGCATGGTAGCTGTTTCTAGCCATACCCTTTTCTTCCACCGCATTTTTAAATCTTATTTCAAACTACGGAGTTTTTTATAATTTTTGTGACTTTGTGCCTTAATATAACATACCATTTAAGAGTCGCTAAGAGTAAAACTGTTATTTATCATATTAGCTACCGATTGGGGCTACGTTCTTTACATATTTATTTGCTTTATGTTTGCGGTCACAAGTTGAATAAAGGAATGAACGTTAGTGTTGGAAACCAGAGCTTTATTATATAACTACTGTGTTCTGTACTTGATGTGTCGACGTGTTCTTCAATTAAGCGAACACTGATTGGTTTCACATTAATTTTTATTTGATTCATGTGACTTATCAAAAGACATTAACAGATAGAATTTAAGCAGCCAGCGCTATATGAGCTCAATATATAATAGGCAATCAACGATGCACATGACACGACATAGACATGTCTACGTTGAGGGCATATTCGTCTTACATTAGAAGATGCTGCTTTGGCCTCACCTAACTGCCCGATTGTGGTTTTATGGGTGCTAATATTAGTTTGTAAGAGACCACAGAAAACGTTTAAAAAACCTAAGGTTAAATAATTAACATACTCGGCTAGGTGTGGGATCCAGCCATCGCTGAAGACAAAGACCGGCTCCGACCTTATTAAAGCTTCGTTAGTTTGTCGTATCAGCGAAAGCAATATATCACTCACTACTAGATATTAAAAGATGCTGCTTTGGTTGCACCTCACTGTCAGCTTCAAATTATATCTATGCTAATATTTGTTTTTTTGCAAGAGACCACAACAAACATTGGATATTAGAAGATCCATAAATGCAAGACATAAGGTTAGATAATTAAAATATTAGACTAGGTGTGGTGTCTAGACATCGCCGAAGACAAAGACCGATTCCGACCTTATTGAAGTCTCGTTAGTTTGTCTTATCAACGACAGACTTTACAGGGTTCCCACTAGTCTGGAAAACTGGGAAGTCAGGAAATTTGTAGAGCAAATTTTGTCACGGAAATCGGGAAAAAATTGTGAAAATTGACTAGTTCGGGGAATTTTTGTCCCAGTTGGGGAAAATTTATTTCTTTCCTTTTTATGATAATTGAAACAATGTGCTTTTTATGCATTTCTCAGCCATTCATTTAATAATTTATTTTTCCACAAAACCACAATAATTGTTTTTTTTAATTTGCCGTTCGTTGGTCGCTTTGTATTTGAAATGGGAAAGTGCGTTTTCTACGATGATGCGAAGACCGAGTGTATTCTGTAGTAGTGTGTTAACATGTTGGGGGTAAATTGTAGATCAACGTCAGGGAATACAAAGTGAAGATTAGAACCTCTGGTGCGCACTAATAAGCACACTTGAAAAGAAATCACCACAATACATTTTGAAAACTGACGATCGTTTCACTAACCAAGTTAGCGTCATCAGAGGATGAATAATTCTTATATGGATGTTAGTTTTATAATTATTCATCCTTTGATGATGCTAACTCCATTAGTGAAACGATCGTCCGGTTTTTTAAAATGTGTTGTGATTTGGGTTCTTCAAGTGGTTGTCAGGAAAATAGATTTTGGCATGTTAGGGAAATCAAGGAAAAGTCGGGAAATTGATACGCTGTTTTATTGGGAACACTGATAAACAGGCTTCCCACTCGTCTGGAAAACCGGGAAAAGTAAGGGAGTTTGTAAAGGAAAAAAAAATGTCAAGGAAATTTGGGAAAAATTAAGAAAATTGACTAAAAGTCTGGGAATTTTTGCCTGCCGGGGAAAAATTATTTGTTATGTTTTTATGATAAATAATTGAAACAATATGCTTGCTTTTTGTGAAATTCTGAACCATTTATTTAATGATTTCTTTTTACACAAAGCCACAATAATTCTTTTTTTTAAATTTTGCGTTCATTGGTCGCTTTGTATTTGAAATGAGGAAGTGTGTTTTTCGCCATGACGCCAAGACCTACTGTACTAGTGCGTTAACATGTTGGGGGTCAATTGTAGAAAATCAAAGTCGGGGAATCAAATTTTGGTATGTCAGGGAAAAGCCAGGGTAATTGATATGCTGTCTTTAGTGGGAACCATGTTAAAGGTATATTCTGAGACTCTTCATTCTAAGGTTAAAACAAATATCAATTTAGGGAACGTCCTTTAGATTTTGTTTCGGTGCTAATCCAAGTGATTAAAGACCAATTAAAGACTGCATTTGTACAGCTCTTGTACTGTTAATATGCTGGCAAAGATGGACGAAGTTGCTCTTTAACACGACGTATGCATAGAAAAAGATAAAAGCAAAATTTCCAGGTTACGTTTTAGGGCATACTATAAACTCTCACTTATCGCTGAGGAATTCAGGGCATGTGTTTTACTGAACTTTTATTTAAAAAAAAATCACTATTAGAGAGGTATCGATGGTGAGACTTTGCAAATTTGTTTTCAAATGAGCTTGAACCAGGACCCCTAGAACCCATATATCCGGAGTCAATTTCAATTTTTATATGTATGTTGAAAATTGACATTTTTTGCTTAAAACTCTAGTAGTATAACGTTTTAGGGTATGTTTATGAGAAACCTTTTAATTTCCACAAACATCTGGTATTCTGTACTCAAATTAAATTAGGGGTTGAATGCGTGTGGGTGGAATATTGACAAAAATTTCGATTTTTTTTGCGAAAACAGCGTAGTCTCAAAACCTATAGGAAACTTGATTCTGGAACGAAAATTTGTCGGTCGGTCTGTCTGTCGGCATGTAGGTTGTCTGTTAATAGGCACAATAACTGTCGAACGAATTGAGATACTATCTTCAAATTTCATATCCAGTTACCACCCGACAAGGAACGCTTCGAATTATTTATGGCTAAGATCGCTTCAGTGGGTAGGGGATACCTAAGGAGTGAGTTGATGAAAATTGACATTTTTTTCAATAACACTCGCGTGATAACATTCTAAAAGTTTATGGGTACAGGAATACAAACATTTTTTGTGGTCGTCATTGGCCGTAAATTAATTCCATGAGAATGTCTTCCTGCGAGAATAAATTATTACAGCTATGTGGAAGTTATGACTCAATTTGCAGCAGTTTTTTTTGGCCGTGGAAAACCAGAATCTTTCCACTCAATTGCTCTTTTAGTCTCTGGATCATTGTGATGCACCCAATGTTTTTCGTCCACAGTGACAACGCAATCCAAAAAAGTTTAGAGGGGATTTCTCTTCAAAATGGTGGCACATTTTATACGCCATTTTCAAATCAGTGCGCATCTGATCAGCGTTCATGCGTTTTGGAATCCATTTTGCCGAACGCATTCTCATTCCCAAAACATTCCCGTTAACAAAATTGATATTTACAATTCCAGATTACATCTGTACCTAAATCGTGTGTTACATACGCATGCGAAAGCTTATTTGTGCAATACATTTTACTATCTATATGCAAAATGAATTATACTATATATATATATATATATATATATATATATATATATATATATATATATATATATATATATATATATATATATATATATATATATATATATATATATATATATATATATATATATATATATATATATATATATATATATATATATATATATATATATATATATATATATATATATATATATATATATATATATATATATATATATATATATATATATATATATATATATATATATATATATATATATATATATATATATATATATATATATATATATATATATATATATATATATATATATATATATATATATATATATATATATATATATATATATATATATATATATATATATATATATATATATATATATATATATATATATATATATATATATATATATATATATATATATATATATATATATATATATATATATATATATATATATATATATATATATATATATATATATATATATATATATATATATATATATATATATATATATATATATATATATATATATATATATATATATATATATATATATATATATATATATATAAGGTAGCTTACTTTATCTCCTCATACTAATCCTGGACCTGTTTCACCTATCTTATCTTACATTTAAATAGCTGCTTTCTATAAGCAATTCTACAAAAGCCTTAGAGTTAATTTTTTATAATATAATTAATATAATGTGTTACTCAAATGATTCTACATTCTGTTTATTACAAGAACTTTTGACGGCTAAATGATTTAGTATGTCTTTGTCTATTCTATCGAACTCTCACGGTTTTTTCTAACATAGTATATATTGTGCGGCAATTTTATACTGTTAAAATTAAAACCGAAAAAAAATTGGCAATCAAAATCGATTTTGGAACATTGTATCTGTAGTTTGTGGGCAATGTATATATAAGTTAAATTTCTTAAAAATTAAATGACAGTTTCAAAGATATCATTTTCGAGAAGACAATTTTCAATTTTCCACGAAAAAACTTGACGCCCAGAATTGGCCAACTAATTTAGCGCCCGCAAGGAATTTTCCAGTGTAATAAAAAAACTGGAAGTCTAGGGTGGCGTAGAAGCATCGCGAACCATATGTTCGTAGATATAAGACGGGTAAAATGTGCGAATGGTCTGACGACCGCAACCATATAATACAACACACATGTAACCGTCTGTGTGTGTACATGTTACATCAGGGTTTAGGGTTTTCCCGAAGACTGCTGTCCTAAAAGCAATAGTTTACGCTCATTTGAAGACTTGTGAAAATTCGACAGTCGTTACCTACCTCTCTAAAAGCGAAATTTTCCTTATGAAAATTCGCTAAAAAATTGCGATAAGTTCGGTTTTACAAGTTTCTGTTGTTGAGCAGACATAAATCAGAAGCTTATTTTGCTAAGTCTCTTTGATCCTTTAAATGAATATAGAAAATATTGGATTAACACAAGCAGTTCTTCTGTTTTGAACGCTTATACACTGCACAAAGCTCAACAGATGACAAAAAGTAAGCGAATTTTAGTTGCTTTAATAGTAAGATTTTAATATATATATATATATATATATATATATATATATATATATATATATATATATATATATATATATATATATATATATATATATATATATATATATATATATATATTATAAGTACACTTGGAAAACCCAAATCACCACAACACATTAAAAACCTGACAGTCGTTTCACTAACCAAGCTAGCGTCATCAGAGGATGAATAATTTTCTGAATTCTCTGAATTATTCATCCTCTGGTGACGCTAACTTAGTTAGTGAAACGATCGTTAGGTTTTTTTTAATGTGTTGAGGTGATTGTGTTCTTCAAGTGTACTTCTCAGTGCTCATCACAAGTTCCAATATTCACTTAATATATATTATCTTTAGAATTAACTGTTGTCATGGCAACTGTTGACAGGCGAATTTATCATGTTAGAGAATTAATTTCAAAATAAAAGTTAGGTAAACGTACCATTCACGTGATTTAAACTTTAATAATGTGCAGACGAGAACTGGTTTAGCTCAATGTTATGATCACTGTAGAAGTTAAATTGCAGGATTACCAACGTTTCGCAATGGAGTGATTTGAGAGCACGGACTTGTAAAATTAAAGCTCCCGGTAATTGGTTAAGAAATCTAATATAACGAGTAGCTAATTAAACATTTGATATCGCTAAGGATTAGTGATGTCAAAGTTGCTGAAATTATATACCCATAAAAATCATATAGCCAAAAGCAATCTCGAATCAATAGGGCAAGAGATTTCAAATTCCACACTCAGTGGTTTGTAAAACTTTCGACAATTTTCAGAGCCTCCATATAAACAGCAATTAATTCATATTTAGTTAAAGAGGGCGGATTTGACTCTGCTGCGATTTATCTTTGTAAATATTGGCCTAGGTGGAGACTGACCTCAAGTCAACCCGTACTTTTTTGACAACTGAAAACGGACGGATATGGTTTGAGGGAAAACCCACGAAATCAATCAAGAATATCTTCGTGACAAGATAGTCACAATTTCAGGCGGTTTCACCGCTGAATTTTTCAGTTGCCCATATTTATTTTGAGGAAATATAGAATGCCGAAAGCATATTTGTAGTTGTCAACCTAAACGTAATTCCACAGTTGCAAAACAAGCACCCCATGATTTTATGCAGGATTGGAGCAGTCCGTATATTTACAAATCAGCAAAATAATTTATGTTTTTCAAAACCGCAGCAGGCGTTTAAATTTCATTACCGGCAAGGTCACCTGAACTTAATTCGGCTCACTGGCTGCTGGAATATTTAACATTTCGGTGTCTAGAACCAAATCGACAACATTGCAGATTGAAATAGTATTATTAGGCAGAAAATTGGGAATTAAAAAAAAATGAGACGAGTTGGCGTATTAGTATGACTCGTTATAGGTCTACTTATTATTATGCAAGATATCAAAAAAGTCTTATAAAACTTGTACCGCTTAACTGCGTGTCTTAGATCTAGATACATAATATCTGGCAACCCTGCCAGGAAAAAGGTATGCTAACAGAAAGCGTTTTGAATGAAAGCCCTGGGGAAAGCTGTTTTAGGGAAAAAGTTTACCAAAAAAGAAATGGAGGCCGTGACAAACCACCCCAATATATTTTTGCCAATCAAGGTTCCTTCATTTTATTACTGGAAGGGTTTTTTTTGTTGTTGTTTTCTTTAAGTATTAACTAATATGTTTCTTAATTTTCAAGGTGTTATCTACTACTTTTATTAACGAACGTGCATACATTCGACTTGCTCAAATAAAATGCCACAACCCCGGTTGATGTTAATGGTATATTATGTAGGTACTGAAATAGTCAAAGGGAAATCCTGGGAACCGAACCCGGTAACCCTCGGTTAAGAGGTCATCGTCCTTACCACTGTACCACTTCCAGAAATAAGAAACAAACTCTCAATGAACCGGATCCAATGACAAAGGTATATAGGGTGTTGTATTTAAGGAAAAATATGTTCGGTTTGCATCACAAAATCTGTGCTTAATGGAAAAAACTGCTTCCATAATTAAATTCTACGTAAAAAAAAACTTATTAGAATTAGTTTTCAGTTTTGTTATTTCATCACGCAAGGGGATACAGAGGTGCCTAACAATAACAAATTTTCAAAATCTCCCTGGACCTCAAAACCAAGAAGTGCCATGTCGTTTTTGATTTCGGCATCGTTAGTTTCACAAAAAAAAGTAGAAAAGTGTTGTGAAAACCGCAACCGCCGCCTATTCTCCATCCATAACCGTGGTGCCACACAAAAGCAATGAAATCCGGACATTATGTTCATACTAGTCGATTTTACTGCCTTACTTTAAAATACATGTGGCATGATGTCCCGGTAATTCAATGCCCGTCTACGTATTAGCCTGGGGATTGGTAGTTTTCACTTGCTAGTTTTCTTTCCACATCTCTTTGCTGTACTGTGTGTACGTGGAAACCTAGAACCGCCACAAGACCAACCATGGCGCACTCCATTGCATATATACAGGCTGATTTACGTAGGCCGTGCATTAGAAGTGTTTCAACGCAGCTGAATTAGAAACTTGAAAGTTTGAATGCTGCCATATACGATCTGTCTGTACTACGTAAAACATTTTGAGTCCTCCAGCTATACAAGTGTGCCAAAAGTCGGTACTAACTGTCTTATTTTAAGTAGAAACCTACATTTTTTTCACACGGCTCGATTGGCCTTCTGATTCTGAGTTTAGACAACCTAAGTTATATGAATTTATATTAGTTTTTGACATGCCGTTTTTTTCCGTTATAGTAGTTTACGAACAAATTTGTATCTCGCAAACGGTTTTAGATTAGGAAACCAAATTTGTGGAACAGTTAGAGGGGAAGTGCAGGTCGAATCCTGTGCCCCATCGATGGTCCTATTTTGTACGATTTGGGCGCAGGCGATTTACAAATGTCTCATTCAAAAATTGTCAAATACTGAATTTTTTCAAATAGCACCTACTATTTTTTTTTGACATACGTAATTCGAAATAAAGTTGAATTTTATGGTGAGTTACTTAAGCATTCCCTATACTACCTAGCTTCAACCTCTACAGACTCCTAATCCAATAAAAATAAAGAAATTGCGAGATATTCCTTGCTTTTTCAAAAATGCCATGGGAACAAAAGAAAATTTCAATAATTTAATAAAAAATATGAATTCCTATTTAATTACACACCACAAATTAACGAACAAGAACAATGTTGACAGAACTCTAACTTAAACGTTCGATATGACCACCATTTTTATTCAAACATTCTATTAACTTTCCCCGTGGCATACTTGGAAAGTTATATTTTAAATTAAACTCACGGACAGTTCGCTAAATAATTTTTTGCCTCGTGCCTTGGATTACAAACATGCCAAATACTTTAATAGGTAAGTTCATTTAACTCAGAATTGGAAGGCCAATCGAACGATGAGAAAAAATGTAGGTTTCTATGTAAAAAAGAGAAGTTGGTACCGACTTTTCGCATAGCCGGAGGACTCAAAATATTTTAGCTAGAACGGACATGATCGATCGTGGCAGCATGCAAAATTTCAAGTTTCTAATCAAACTAAGTTGAAAAAGTTCTAATGCACGACCTACGTAAATCACACTTGATTTATATAGCTGTGCGAAACTCGATTTTCATGAAATTTGGTATATATCTTCCTGTTATTAATCGCTTGGATGAGTTGGTTTTCCAGTCCGATCGAACCAGTTGTTGGCAAAAAAAAAACAAGTTTCTCTGAAAATAGTGAAGCTATTTTGATGAAGTTTGGTACGCATGTACCCTTAATAGAACATAAATTTATACACATACCAATATTAAACCTTCATAGGCAATTAAGTTTATAGCAAATAGAAATTTATTGACCACATGCAGATTGGAACCTATGATGAGCACTGATAAGGGAGCCCAAATCACAACACACTTTAAAGCACCTGACGATCGCTTCACTAACCAAGTTAGCGTCATCAGAGAATACATAATTCTGAATATCTTATATCCACAACTTTAATTATATTCTTCTGCAGGTAGTCGGTCACTTAACGATTTAGGGAGGGTCAACGACACCAAAATTGACATATATCGTTTGGCGGAAATATCTATATTCGTTTATCTATCGGACCTGCTTCTACCGATTATTTTATAAAGCAATCTATCAGGAGACTGCCCATAGGCGGCGGAGCGAGATTCATACATTTTTTATTATTACTGTATTTAGCAATATATATACTTTCGAAGGCGTTTAGCTGCCCTGGTTGTCTTAAGATTCTTTATTAATTTTAGATTCTCACTAAGGTGGTGATTATTATCCCAAATATGTCTGGCGATGGAATATCTATGTGTCTTAATTGTGCTAAATGTTCTTTGAATCTAATACCCATAGATCTTTTTGTTTGTCCGACGTATTTGAGATCACAGTCTTTACAACTTCCCGATAAATTTCCGATATTGTGGCCGTATTATTCTTGTCTTTTGGGTCACCTAGCAAGTTTTTTTTATAGTTATTTATAGACCAAGGGTATAAATAGATGTTTATGCCCCGAGAGCGACGATTATATAAATCCTAGGGCCTCCGGCCCGAGGGTTTGTGTGTCGTTCGAGGGCATACACCTCTTATTTATACCTGCGGTGCATACAAAATTTTATGTCATACTAGTCATACCCAAACAATGAAACATGAATCACCGTTTGCTGAAGGCAACCTAACCATCACCGGATCTTTTCAGAACTGTCAATTTTATGTTAATTCGACTAAATAATGTTAATTAAATATTTACATATTACTTTTATTCTATTGTCTGTAATTTCATTAATAAAGGTTATTAAAGAAGTCAAAAAAAAATTATTTGTTTTTATGTGCGCTTGGGCCATAAAGAGTACGTTTTGCCCGTGCGGGCCATAAAGTACACTTTATGGCCCGTGGGCATAAAGTACACCATTATGTAGTTTGTAACTAAGCAATAAAAACACAATAATGAACTAGTATGACATAAAAGTATTTTTTTGTCGAAAATGTTACAAATTGGCTTTTTTATAAATGCTATCTAGACCCCTCGTGATTCGAGGTTCAAATGGTAAGCAGAGTTTTTTCTGCTTTATATCTCTTCTAGAAGTCGTTGATTTCGCTAACATTTTCTTTGTTTTCTGCTTGTTAATTAATTTCTCCGCTAGACAAGCATTGTATCCGTTATATTCGGCCACGTTCTTAATATACTTTAATTCTTTGGTATATTTACTTTTACCTAAAGGAAAATTAATTAACCTGTTTACTAAAAAATTCAGACTGACCCGTTTTTGTGCGTAAGTATGATGTGAGTTATTCGGAATGTAGCTTAGAGTGGTGGTTTCCTTTCTATATACATCGAATTCTAAAGTGTCTTTATTTTTGATAACTAGTACATGTAAAAAGGGTAATTTATTATTAATTTCTAATTCATGGGTTAATTTTATAGAATCAAATTTGTTTAATTTGGCAATTAAATCTTTGATTGTGCAAATGTTTGTGTTAAACACTGCGAAAGTATCATCCACGTAACGAAACCACACTAGAAAAATATTCACTTTCACTTTCAAGATCTGTTTCAAATATACTCATTAAAAGGTCTGCAATCAATGACGATAGCGGGTTGCCCAAATACAAAGGTTTGTTACAGTTAAATATTCTTTGCAGACCTTTTCATGTATGTTATTCATTTTTAACAACTCTTTTAAATACGTTTCCTTTTGAAACGCTAGGAAACAATGAGGTTACATCAAATTTTACCTCTTTAATTTTATTACTAAATTCTACTGAATTTGTTACTGAAAAACTTTTTCACGGGCAAGCTTTTAAACTCATTTGTCAACCACTTTGCTAAATTGTATGTCGGGGAATCTATAGCCGAGCTAATATGTCTCATTGAATTTCCCGGATTTTTGCGAGACCGTACTTTTTGGGGACTTTAGGACTTTGCAACTTGCCCCTTTCTTCGTAAGGCTTTTGATATGAGGTTGTGGCAACTTTTTAGACTATTTTTTTTACTTCCCAAATAATTTTTGGAAGCGGGTTTTTATTTAGTTTTTTATGAGGTCGTGTCTCTATGACGTTATAAACTCTTTATCCTCTTTTTTGTCCAAAATCACAACCTTATTACCTTTATCTATTTTAACATAAAAACAATATTTCTCTCGCAATCGCTTAACTAGTTTCATTTGATTAAAATTTTTGTTTTTAGTGGGCTTATATTCTTTCAAGTTTTTTTGAAATTTTATTTGTACATGCTTTTCCTAGAGAAGCATGTAAAAAAAAATTAATTAAAATTTCAAAAAGAAAATAAGCACTAAAAATAAAATTTTTAATCAAATGAAAATAGCTAAGCGATTGAGAGGGACATATTGTTTTATGTTAAAGCAGATATGTAATATATAGTATATAATATATATTATAAGGTTGTGATTTTGTACAAAAAACAGTATAAAGAAAGAGTTTATAACGCCATAGTGACGGACCGTCTAAAAAGTAAATAAAAACCCGCTACCAAAAATGATTTCGGACGTTAAAAATAGCCTAAAGAGTTGATACAACGTTATATCAAAACACTTAGGAAGTTACAAGTTGCAAATGCTAGTCTCCAAAAAGTAAGCTCTCCCAAAAATTTATAAACCGGGAAATTCAATGATACCTATTGTTTCGGCTATACATTCCCGGACATACAATTTAGCAGTGGTTGACAAATGAGTTTAAAAGCTTGCCCGTCAAACGAAAAAGTTTTTCAGCAACAAATTCAGTTCAATTTATTAATAAAATTAAAGAGATTAAATTCATTGAAGGCGAGGTTTTAATTTCATTTGATGTAACCTCATTGTTTCCTAGCGCAGCAAACGTTAACGTATTTAGACGAGTTGTTAAAAATGAATAACGCAAATGAAGAGGTCTGCAAAGAATATTTAACTTTAACAAACCTTTATATTAAACAAAATATTTTTCAATGCAACGACGAGTTTTTTTGAACAAACACAAGACGCGGTAATGGGCAACCCGCTATCGCCATTTATTGCAGACCTTTTTATGAGTAGATTTGAAACAAATCATGAAAGGGAAAGTGGGTATTTTCCTTTAGTGTGCTTTCGTTACGTTGACGTTATTTTCGCAGTGTTTAACAGAAACAGTTGCAGAATAGATTTTATCGCCAAAATAAACAAATTTGATTCTATAAAATTTACCCAGGAATTAGAAATTAACAATAAATTACCGTTTCTAGATGTACTAGTTAGCAAAAAAAGACACTAGAATTGGACGTTCATACAAAGGAAACCA
This sequence comes from Tillus elongatus, assembly GCA_964006375.1. Classification (NCBI taxonomy): domain Eukaryota; kingdom Metazoa; phylum Arthropoda; class Insecta; order Coleoptera; family Cleridae; genus Tillus; species Tillus elongatus. The sequence continues at coordinate 26,641,995 of OZ023263.1, read as the reverse complement.
CCACTCTAAGCTACAGTCCGAATTACTCACATGTACGCACAAAAAATGGCCAGTCTGAATTTTTTAGTAAACAGGTTTATTAATTTTCCTTTAACTAAAAGTAGATATACCCGAGAATTACAGTATATTAAGAATGTGGCCGAATATAACGGATACACTGTCTGCTTAGTGGCAAAATTAATGAAGAAACGGAAACAATGTTAGCGGAATCAACGAGTTTTAGAAGAGAGAAAGCCGAAAAAACTTTGTTTACTTACCATTTAAACCTCGAACCACGAGCGGTCTAGATAGCATTTTAAAAAAGCCAATTTGCAAGTAAGACATTCGACAAAAAATACTTAAAAACTTGCTAGGTAATCCAAAAGACAAGGAAAGTACTGCCAAAATGTCGGGAGTTTATTAAATAAGTTTTAAAGACTGATCTCGAATACGTCGGACCAACAAAACGATCTATGGGAATTAGATTCAATGAGCATTTAGCACAATTAAGATGCGGTACTGTAGAGCGAAAATAATTAACAAACAGAAAACAGAAAATGTTAGCGGAATCAACGAGTTTTAGAAGAGAGAAAGCCGAAAACAACTTTGTTTGCTTACCATTTGAACCTCGAACCGCGAGGGGTCTAGATAGCATTTAAAAAAAAAGCCGATTTGCAACTAAGACTTTCGACAAAAAATACTTAAAAACATGCTAGATAACCCAAAAGACAAGGATAGTACTGTCAAAATGTCGGGAATTTATGAAATAAGTTGTAATATAATACGACGGACAAACAAAAAGATCTATGGGAATTAGATTCAGAGAACATTTAGCACAATTAAGATACGGTACTGTAGATAGATCTTCGGTCGCCCGACATATTTGGGATAATAATCACCACGTTAATGAGGAGAATCCAAACATTACTAAAACATGTTTGACAACCAGGACAGCTAAACGCCTTCGAAAGTATGTAATATATATATATATATATATATATATATATATATATATATATATATATATATATATATATATATATATATATATATATATTGCTACACATAGTAATAATAAAAAATGTATGAATCTCGCTCCGCCGCCTATGGGCAGTCTCCTGATAGATTGCTTTATAAAATTAATACCGGCAGAAGCACGTCCGATAGATAATATACAGATATTTGCGCCAAACGAAATTTTGGTATTGTTGAAACTCCCTAAATGGTTAGTGGCCGACTATCTGCAGAAGAATATAAATAGAGTTGTGGATATGATACTTAGAATTATTTATCCTCTGATGGCGCTAACTTATCAGAAATTTATTGGTTACCATAACCCACTTACTGCATCCTGACTTAGCGATTTTTCATAAAAAATTTCACTGTCAGAGAGGTAACGTGTTTCGAATTTTCTGAAAATGAGCGCGATTAGAGCTTTTTGAACCCATACCCCAGGTCAGTTCAAGACTATATATGCTTAATAATAGATCTGTACGTATGTGTGTGAGTGCGCGTGTGTGTACAACAGGGTTTGCGAAGCTTCTACGCCATTTCGAGACTTCCGTTTTTTGTTTCATTACACTGGAGAATTCTTTTCGGTGGCCAGGAGAGTCTAGTTTTTCCATGGAAAATTATACATTTTCTTCTCGAAGATGAAACTCGTCAATTTATTTTAACGAAATTTAACTGATTTATTGCCATCAAACCAGATATTCAATGTTCTAAAATTTCTCTTAGCTGAATAATTGCAATCCAAATTTTTACAGATTCAAATTCAATTGAATTTGGAAAATGGGGCAAAATCCTTGTTGTCAGAAAAAAATATTACTGTTTATTATAACGTTAGATAGAATACACAAAGATGGATATATTAAAGTTTTATTTCATCATGCAATCGTTTTTGTAATCAGCTTATACACTCCAAACCATGTTAACTCTTTCTGTCATACAGTCAAAGTTAACATGGTTTGGAGCGTATAAGAATTAGCTACTTAAATTCAATGTGTGTGTTTGTGGGGAGAAAAGGATGTCATTGGCTGGTTATCACTCACCCTAAATTTAACATAAATAAGGTGAAACATGTCCAATGGAAGGCTTGGAGGACAGTAAGTTACGCTGTGTTTTAGAAAACTTATGCAAATTCGCTACTATAACGCATTTGCTTCTTTGATTAAGGGACGTTTTACTGTAGCAATGTCTATCTTATACGTTTTTTTAATAACCCCCTTGTATTCGAACTGCAGTAGTCAAAATACTAGGTTATGAATTTTTGTGCAATTTATCGAGACGTTTTGATATTCTAATTATTAAACAATGATATTTCCCAAACGGCGAAGTATCCATTTTTATGTTCCAAGTAGCCTTGTAATTGCTTAAAAAATGCTGTACCCCTCGCATATGTTGTTTTTTTGACAAGGTAATCTGTACATGTTTCTTGACAAGGTAAGCTAACTTATGTTTCTGTGGCGTGAAAATGAATGCTACCGAAAACCTGTGTTTTGTGTTTCTAAAAAAAAATACGCTTCTTTGTGAATGTGCCAGCTTATAAAGTGTGTGTTTTCAGCTTGTCAATAAAATGCCTTGTATCGTTTTGATTGGGATGCTTTACAAAAACTAACCGGGGTCTTCTCTAAATTGTGTTATGTGTTTACAAAGAAAACATAAGATTCTGATACTTTAAAATTGACCATTTTCAGACAAATATTACGCTTGCGACGTATGTGGAAGTCTCTTCAAAACCAGAAAACACAAGTATACCCACATGAAATACGAATGTGGAAAGGAGGCTCAATTTGGTTGTCTGGTTTGCGAAAAAAAGTTCCACCAGGTGTCTTTTCTGATGAGGCACATGAAGGACCATGGAACCAGCGTACAGGTTGTCTGAACTTGAAAGGGAAAGACATGAATTTAAAATAAAATACTTAAACGTTGTATGAGATATTGGAAGTCCTGTGTAGATTTGCTAAAAAATCTGTTTGCAGGAATATTGGAAAAGTTGCCGAGTTCTGGCTAGCTTAGCTAAAATCGATTTAGGTAATACCAAGCCAGACGGGCAACCAGGAGATAATTACAAAGAACAGCATCTAGTCTGATCTGGTCATAAAGGTCTTTTCAGTTAATTTTTTTGATATGACCATAAAGTGGTTCAAAAGAAAACAGTATTCTCTTAAGATCGTAATCTCAGAAAACACATCTATAGGAGATTAAAAAATATGTTTTTTCGCATGAATGATCTTAGTATTTTTGGCTAAACGAAAGTACGTGGTAGAATGTGGTGATTTAGAGTAATTATTGAAGGTCTTGTAAACTTTGTAATGGTGGTTTTCTTAATGGTGTTGGGAATGTATATAGTGAGTGTTTAAAAACGTCTTGCATTACAACAGCTATTATTTTTTACTGAAAAACGTTTCCCTTGTTTAAATTCAACAATGTTTTATTCGTTAAAACTTTCGCTAAAAATAGTTAATATAATCGCTAAAAATAGTTATAAGAATGTGCAAAATTCACCCTAAAAGATTTTTACAATTAATTAAGTTAAACTTTTAATCAACCAAGTGTCTGTTATGAAAATATGAAAAACTATTTATCTAACTTTAAATGCTATTGGAAGTACACGTTGGCGAAAAATATATTAGTAACATAAGTGGAAGACGTGTGTAGAAATTGAACCTGGAGTGCTATTAGCCACTAAAATCAGTACAGGCGCAAAGCTTTGATGACCACAACATTATTTGGCATTTATACATTACCAATATCGCCAAAGCAACTACAAAATTTGATATCCGTGTTACCCGTAGTGGATTTTTAAATTCTGAAAGCTCAACTCTATTCTCAGTTGACGTACAGCCTTTATATATGATGGGGATCACTTAAATCAACGCAGGTTACCTTTGATTCAGTTCAAAAGCGTGCAGTTCGTTTGATAGTTGAAATCACAAGACACTTGCCTCTCTTAACCCTAGAAGACGTATGGAATATTTTAGTTTATTTTGTTGGTATTTTCTAAATGCCAATTGTCAACAAACCAGGAAAAAATTCCACACACCAAGCCTGTTACTGTTTATCTGTAAGCATTTTCCAGTATTGTCTAAACTGACTGGTTAAAAAAGACTATCAAGATTTACGATTGCTCTTTGATGTTAATTTACTTTTATAAAACATCCCTGATGTTTTTACAGTTTTGAAACTACCGAATATAGGGTTAAAAAAATGCAACGTCACAAATTCTTTTATGACCTAAGATTAATAAGCGCCATTTTATAATAACGTAATGTTTAAGGTTTATATTATTTTTCACAGCTTGAATATGCAGCTATAAACAGTAAGTACAATTTGCAAAGGCCAACTATAAGATGAAGATGATTTAGTCAGCTAAATCACAGAATTTTCTTTACGGAAGCATCACACTTTCTAGCTTCTACTTCCAAGCTTGCTTACCTGAGAGCATTTCCATAATGCGCATAAACTAAGGGGTTAAAAATATCATATGATCACTTGCTGTTGCTGTTTGATTTTAATTTACCTTTACAAAGCATTCCTGATGTACTTACAGTTCTAAAAGTCCGCTGAACATAGAGGTAAAATATATATAGTTCCATATAAACTCCTTTGAACTAAGTATAATAACTGCCATTTTATAATAGCGAAATGTTTAAGGTTTGTATTATTTTTCACAGTCTGAAATTTGTGGCCATAAACAACGAGAATTACAATTTTGAAAAGTGAACAAATCTGTCACCACATAATTAATTTAACCACCTAAATCACAGGATTCTTTTACGTAAGCTTCACGCTTCCTGGCTTCCACTTTCCGGCCGTGATCGTTCATTGTGTCAGGATACATAGCATCATCTGGCCTTTATAATCTTTAACTCAACTTCGGATTTCTGCAACCTACAGTAAGCAATTGATGGGTTAGTTGACTAGACAAGTAAGTTTATTCAAGCTTTCAGGCATAGTGAGTCAAGAAAATTTGATTTTTTTTAATGAAATACGCACCTGCGGCGTACACAATAATAATCTTATAACAGTACACAACAAGAGGTAAGAGTAAGGTTAGAAACCTTATGAACATCAGTTTGGAACACGAAAATGCACTGATATAAGGTTAGCATTGAAACTTTTCAGCAAGCAAGCATTTATTTAGTTGCTATGATTCACTGAGTGAAGATTGGAATCTGTGATAAGTACTAATAAGTACACTTGGAAGACCCAAATTACCACAACACATTTTTAAACGACCTGATGATCGTTTCACTAACCAAGTCAACGACACCAGAGAATAAAAAATTCTAAAGGTTTGACGACTATAACTGTGTTTATATTCTGTGCTGGAACTCGCTCTTAGACGCTTGTGCGTGGTTCAACCAAACAAACTTTCCTGCTTCTTTACCGGAAAGTCCCTCTCGAATTCCGTTATCTTTATTCTCACGTTTTTGTCGGTATCTTTTGTAAAGTGGTCGATCAATAAACATGGGCGGGGGTGCTAAATTCATATCACTTTCGTTATTACTGTATTAATGACACAGTAGAATCCGGATTTAACTAGGAGTCAACGGACCAGCAGTAATATCTCGTAAAAACCGGATCTCGTTATATCAGAGCTAAGAAGTAACTACAAAAAATGTAGATATGTACGTACATACCTATATGGAAGTGTACAAACCGGACTACTCCCCTGTAACCCTTTCCGTCAATATTGAAAGTCAATTTGTCAAATTTAATATTGAAGAACAATTTTATTCACATAAAAAACCACATCACTGTATATACTGTACATTATTACTTAATCTAACTATACACATCATAAAAAGTAGTCTGATTTTCATTTGTACTGTCTGTTTTTCCTTTTTCTTTTCCAGCAAATTTGCTATGGAAGTTAACTAACTTAGCCCATTCTCGGAGTTTGATGCCCCCTTTAAAAATATTCTAAGCTCTCGGCGGAATCTATGGCATTTTGCAGCGAAAAATAGTGCATCCGGAGCTTTCAGATTCGTTGTCCCAATCGGAATTTTCTATCACTTCTTGGGTAGTGTTCAAATTTGCAGCTTCAATTATCTCGGAATCTGTTGGAATACCTGAAGTTCCCACAGAATTATCTATGTTCCGGTGATCCATCGCATTCGACACTTGTGCCAATTTCATAACTCTAGCACATTCGTTCAAAGGAATGTCATCGTCTTCGTCGGCGATATCTTCGTCAGTAATAACATCTTCCGAAACGCTTAAATCAACGTTTTTATTTCCATGCTTAGAATGAAAATCAGCATACCTGAAACAATTGTGCATCGTTTTTTGTGAGACATTTTTCCATACACGATCAAGGAGACTAATAGCTTCGCGGACACTTACCAAAAATTGACACTGATTCTTGTCCATGTTTTCAATTATTTTGTGACTGGTTGTCTCCTGTAATTACATTTCATAGAGTTGACAATTCCCTGATCAAAAGGCTGCAGTACAGCTGTGGTACTATGTGGCAGAAAAACTAGTTTGACATTCTTCAAACTCGTCAATTGTGGATGCCCGCACAATTATCCACGATAAGCAAAATTGTTATCTTTTTTTCCAGTTCTCTGTCCAATTCTTCTACTTCAGTTTTAAAAATATCGCCAGTCATCGATGCTTTTTTATTAGCAACATATTTCACCGACAAACTCTACATTCTTAAAACATCTTAGTTTTTGTGCTTTGCCAGTAACCACCAGACACCCACGGTACTATAGTATTTGGGCTGTGAGCCCTCGTGGTGTGTTGTTGAAATAAAAAAAATAACAATAGTCTTCGAAACTCAGAACCGTCATAATTTACACAAACTAGTACAGTCTGTCGCTCTCTGGATAACTTCCCACCAACACATTTTTCGTTTTTGAATTTTAGAGTTTGTCCGACAACATTTTGTTAAAAAGTCCTGTCTAGTCTGCATTGAAGATATCACATGCTTGATATTCCTCGGATATTTTTAGAAAGTTATTTTGGAGCCAATCAGATGTGACTTCCTTATTTGCAGATTTCGCTTCCCCAGAAACTTTGCCTGAATTAATTGAATGTCTTTGTTTAAAAGGAGAAATCTAATTTGTAGAACACTGCAAATTTTCTCCATATCCAATTTCTCTTCCAATAGAAGCAGCTTTCTCCTAGAGAAATAGACCACTTATTGCTATAAGTTGTATACATTGCTATGTTTGCGTGTCTCTCATATTTGAACCAATCAAAAATGCTTTGTCCAAGTTCTCCATGACGGTTGTTTTCAAACTTTTTCTCTTCTAAATAGTGTTGAAACCACTAGCCTGGACAATAGCGTTCTCGCACTTTAAAATTGTCGATAATGTATACAATGCAAACATAACTTTTTTTCGTTCCAGTTTTCACGCGTAATACCGACATTTTCTCTTTAATGGTAAAGCGTTTTCTTTTAGTACCGGACGCGGAGATTGTGTAAACAAGACTGTTCACCTGCCTTAAACGCGCGGTGATCGAAAACTGATCGGAATAAGGCGCAACTTTCAAGATTTAAACAGAAAAACTAAAAGCCATACAAATGTAGAGTTGTAACGAACTAACGAACCTTAATTTCAAGTGGTAAGAGGAACTCTATCATTGTGTAAGTGGAAGAACCCATAAATATTTTCTCTTGTATTGTGTACAGTAAAATTTATTACATATTAGTGTCATATCAATCAAGAAACATGTGCATCTAGTCCTAGTGTGCCTAAATGGTTATATTTTTAGGTAGAGATTAAACAAAATTCACAGAAAGACTATAAGCCCTCTTGTTTACTTTCGCACATATGTATATTCCAATAAAAATGTGAACGGGTCAGCTCAATAATTACCTCGATAAAACCGAAATTGCCTAAAAAGCTGCCTTGTTAAATCAGAGACATTTTAGCATTGTCTCTTACACGAGTCCATTCAAATCACCAAAATTTGCTCGTTAAATGAGAAGTTCGTTAAATCTGCTACTCATAAAAGCTGGACTCTACTGTACTTTCGAAGGCGTGTAGCTATCGTGGTTGTCTTTAAATTATTTTATTAATATTAGGTTCTCTTTATCTACGTGGTGATTATTATATATCTGTAATAGTACCGTATCTTAGTTGTGCTAAATGTTCTTGAAATATAATTTCAATAGATCTTTTAGTTTGTCCGACGTACTTAGATCACAATCTTTACAAATTATTTCATAGATCCCTGACATTTCCCTTGCCTTCTGGGTTACCTAGCAAATTTAAAGTTTTAAGGTGAAGCAATTAGAAATCCTTTGGAAAAATGAATTTTGAAATGCTTAAACACTGACTAGCAACGTTGAAGGAAATGTGCCACCGTTTTGAAGATGATTCCTCAAACTTTTTGGTCGCCTCATCACTATCAACGAAACATGGATCCGCACAGTGAAGCGTTCCGGTTCTCAACGACCCAAAAAATTCTTGTTCAAGTCAGCTGGCGAGGGTTTTGCTTCAGTTTTCTTCAACAAAGATGGGATAATTGTGCTAGATTTTATGGAACAAGGTAGAACTCGAGGGAAGCATACTGTAGTGAGTTGCTAACTAAATTATGTCAGAGAAGTGGAAGAATACAGTGTTAAGTAGGCCACAGGTGTGCTCTTTTTGCAAAACTACGCCCTTGCTCACAATTTGTTGATTACACCGCAAACAATCCACCGAAAATTTGTTTTGAATCGATTGACCGCACGCCGTATTCTCTGGATTTAGCACCACCAGACCATAATTTATTCCCAAAGTATGCACTGAGGAGTGGTTTGAAGGCCAAGATAAATAATTGTTAAGGGTTTAGAATTACTTTATGAACGTTCTGCGAAATATGCCTTAGAGATTACGTTGAATTAATAAAATTTTGTTAAAAAAATCTTGCATTTTCTATTGTAGGCTAAGTACTTTTCAATATCTCCTCGTATGTTAACATTTATAGTTCACGCCATTGTATTAGTTTTGCTGATTAGGTATTGATAGAGACAAAAGCTGCATTTGCCACTTTTTGTGTAGTCACTGATGATAGGGCAAAAATCTTAAGAGCGCACTGTTTAATTTTGAATCAAAATGAAGTACTATAAAGATAATATTATAGCTAAAATTGTGAGATTAAATCAGACGAAATGGAATAGTAAAAGGTTGGTTGACGAGTAGAAACAAAAATGAAGAACGTATGCAAGTTTTAGGCCGGGTATGTAAACTGTAATAAAAAGTAGGTAAATTACAAAAGATTTAAAGGCATGATTTATTGAACAGTTTTAGACATTTGTTTTGCGGAAATGCAGTTTTCATTTCAGGTGAAATCGTATTTTATATCATATTAAAATATTTGTTGTGTTAAACATTACTGACGCATGCGAACATTACGTTTATCAGAAGAACAGGAAACCTGTTCTTAAACGCTTTATGTGGAGTACTGAAAATGACTTTGTTCTCGAAACTAGGTTATTGCGTTTATATTTGTATTTACCTAGAAAAATATTTATTTAGAAGAGTACAAATCACTGCCTTACCGTAAGCCAAATTATTTTAATTACTATAGGCAAATATTTGTAGTTTAGTTTTCGGAAATGAAAGGGGTGTGCACTAGAGAATGAATGATATCCTGGCATGCACTAAAATATGAAATTTGTGAAAAATGTCAATGAGATGTGTCGTTACTTATTAAATAATACCAAGATAAACTGTCTTTTATTTGCCCTTTTAACGAACTTGATGTATCTTTCATATGCTTTTCCCAACAAAATGAATTAAGCAACAAGAGAGTCAGATAATACTCCGTAACAAATTTTTACGTTTCTCTTGTTTATTGTGTATTTTTGCTTTCTTTGTATTATTATTCGGTGCCATGTTGTCATTTTAACTTAATAAAGAAATGTACTAAGATTTTACAAAAAAAAATCTGCAGAAAACTTATCTTTCAGTTAAAATTTTTATAAAAAATAAATTAATTAAGGAGGTTTCCGCCAAAAAATATATTTAACATGAAAAATTTGACAGAAAAATCGAAAAATTAAAGATTACTGCTACAAAGAAAACTTTTTTTCATTGTATTACATATTTAAGCTTCAAAATGGGTGGTAAAACGAATATTTGTTTTGTGTTGGCCACATCCATCTCCGATGAGATTCCACAGGTAATCACCCACCATTTCTTCATCCCATTCACCTGGCTAACGTCAAAACCCTATTGTCTTGATGGAACCTTTCCCCATGTGCCTCGCTCACGTCTCCAAGGTTTTCTCGAAAAAAATAATAGGTGGGAATGCATGATTGACATGCGACAGACCATATTTTTGAAACCTGTCAATACATCATCAACAACTTCCACGTAATCTCGGTTTTGTTATTACCCTGAAGACACTGTGATGGCGCGAAATGCTCTCCAAGCCTTTTTTTTTCATTTTCAACCTGTTTGTTTTGAAAGTCTTCGGACAATCGCATTTTTTAAAATTTGTGATCCAGTTAAAATTCCTGTCTTTCCTTTTGCTATGGTCAGACTGGGGAACATCAATCTAATATGTTCAAAGGCAAGTGAAATTGTGTCAAGAGAATTGGTTGGCTAGCCCTAATTTAATATGTAAAGGTGTAAGTAAAATATTCTTTTTGGCAACCAGAGGATCGTGAATAACTCCATGCCCCACTGCACAATAAACACGAAAATTAAGTATACCCACTTTGCAGCCCAAGGAAAAACCCAACATTTTAAAGTCCCCGCACACATCCCATCGATACCGATTTATTGTATTGTAAGAGAACCGCTTTTAAGCTGGAGACAGAAATGTCAGTAAATAAACGCTATTGCTTGTATCATCATCCGATTTCGTTGAAAAGTCCATTGACGTCAGCACAAAAGCAAATACCATCTTGGACAGAATAAAAACCAGAATAATTTTGATGACGTTTACGATAGGTATGTGTACAGTCCTGGTTGAGACGTTCCATTGTTTAAGCCGCGATCCAAGAATTTTAGCTTTTTTTTTGTAAGACCTAGATCTTTTACCAAATCGTTTTGTCTTAGAAAACGTGGTTTACCTTCGGGTATATAATCTTGGTCCTGGCTACATGATTCGTCAATTTCCGATTCAATTACATATTTTTCGATCAGATGGCCTCTTATAAGTTTTTAAGTAGACAAAATAACAATCTGTGACATGATTGGTGGGCTCCCTTCAAGTTCTGGGAATGCAAAAAGGCATTTTCATGTTCTCTATACCATGCCTCAAGAGTTGATTGACAACCGCAGCAAATTATATTTGGTGTCCAGTTTTTGTATAAGTTGGAAAACATCATCCGAAATGACTTTCATAGGCGTCTCAAAGCTTTGTATCCTGCATTATTTCAATATTCGATTGTTTTTTTATATGTAGTGACCGCAAACCTAACAAAAACCATCACGAGGATGCTTGCTAATTCGCTTGGATGACGTTCAACGCATAAATAAACAATAAACATTCGTTATAATACCAAAACAATATAAACTACTTCCAAGTTTAGATTTGGCAGCTTGGCAAAAACAAAGGATGAAATGTTACGTTTGGCATGATAAAATCCACATAGTGTAATATGCAGAGGGTAGTGGAGAACGTATTCCGCAAACAAATGGCTACCGCAAGCAGCAGATCGTTATCAAGTGCCAAAACTACATGAAATGATCCATCCAATCAGTATTACCAAAATAATAAAGATGTAAAGTTTCAACCAGTAGTGGGTAGCTTTCAGCGAACTTTGACTGCCGAATGAGGCATTGTGTTGGTTGAAGATGTTAAAGCCTTAACAAAGAGGTTGATGCCTTTTAATAAAACATAATTTCTTCAACTTTGTTTGCAACTTGCTAAGTAGCTAAAAGTCCGTTATCAGTTTAATGACAGCATTTTCTGGTTCTCTTTTTATAACAAGTTCATGTGAAAATATAAGTCATTCATCTTTGGGGTCTCCGGAATCCGCAAGCTTGATGAGAGTTGTAAGATTTAAAAAACCGCAAGTGCATAGATCAGTTACTGTAGAAAAAGTTTTCCTGGTCTGCCTATAAAATACGGAAGTGTGATGCAACTGCTGTAACTACCGTCGAGAAACATGTTGAACTTTTAGTTATAAAAACTCATAAACAAGTTGGAAAACCCATCTCTGCAGAACACGGATGAAATTTGACCGTACTTTAACTATGAGTACAGGAGGTACATAACGCTGTTATTTGTATATCTGCGTCAACGAATAAACGATATATTTATGATATAAGCTTCTAATGAGAGCGTGGCTGAAGTTTACCTAAGTGGCTGGATGATTCTTGCGATATTTTTTAAATCGTTGCTTCATAATAAAGTAGACGAATTGGAGAACACATTGCTATTGATTCTCGATGGTTATGCCAGTCGCAAGGGTTTAAAGGTTATCGAATTTGCCCGAAAACATTTTTAAATGATGAACACTCCCCTACACAACACAAACTACAGCTTCTCGATCACACATTCATAAAGCCTTTCAGCCTGCGTTCAACAAAGGCTGTGATCTGTGGATCGGATCAGATCCTGGTCTTTGAACCAGCAAAAAATTAATTATTTACAAAGGGAATGTACCTGCCAAATTATAAATATGGCAGGTATTTTTCCTTCTTAATTGCTTGGATTGGTTTGTTTCAGTCGACCCATCCAGTTTTTGCAAACAATAAACAACAAAAAAGGTTTTTTTTGTTATGGTAGAAAATTTCCATAAAAATATTTTAAATCCGATAGCTATATAAATTTCCTATTAAGCCAGCATCTTCACTCTTGAACCATAGTAACACCTATGTAAACGCACGTGGGTAATAAATTAAAGAAAAATAACATAATGAGCTTCGCGGCTAACTACAAATTTGTTTTAAAAAACCTTTTTTGTTTATTGTTTGCAAAAACTGGATGGGTTGACTAAAACAAAACGATCCAAGCAATTAATAAGGCAAAATACCTGCCATAATTTGACCAAATTTTAATTTTGTATCTCCATATAAAACTTTTTTTTTCCAAATAATCGCTAATTAGTACTCTAAAACCGATCTCAAAGGTTTATTTAAATTTAAAGAATTAGTTTTAATAGTATATCTTACTAATAGTGTATAATTCTTATGAAAACTCACTACTATAACGTACTTGCTGCGTCCCGATTTTTTTTTTTTTTGGTAATTGTTTGCAAAAACTAGATGGGTTGACTGGAACAAAACGACCCAAGCAATTAATATGGAAAAATACCTGCCATATTTATAATTTGACAGGTACATTCACTTTGTAAATAATGTTTTTTTTCTGAAAAACTTTTGTAACTAAATGAAATTTGTAACACAATTTTTTAGAGGCACTTGCAGTACTTACAGATTATATCTAAGACTAAATTTTAATTTTTTAGCTCCATATAAAAAATATATATTTTTTTAATAATCGCTAACTGGGACTCTAAAATCGATCTCCAAGGTCCATTTAAATTTAAAGAATTAGTTTTAATAATATATATTACTAATAGTGTACAATTCTTACAAAAATTCACTACTATGACGCACTTGCTGCGTCCCGAAATTTGTTATTTATACTATACATTCGCATGCTAAAATATATCGCTTTTAGATGCAAACTTTGTCCCGGTATTACGAAAGAAATGGTCCACACACACTTATTGTTAGTTGATTGTACTTTATTGTACACAGCTCTATCTATAAAATTTTGTGTATACTAGAGCTATCGTACTACCTGGTCCTGCACCGAGGTGACGTCCATGTCGTATATCTCACAACGTTCCCGCCTGACATCTTCTAACAACTTCCATTGTTTAGATTTTTATCTACGATTTATTTAAATAGTATAGCAGTACAGATAACGCCATCTGTCTTTGTCCAGCATTGTAGATTTGCATTACAGAATCTGAAGTGATGTCGAGGATTATTCTATTATTAATTTCGGATAACTTTATTTTGCTTTGATCAAACGACTTGAAAATTGGTACACAACCACGTCTGTCTATGTTTTTTAAGTTGTAAATGTTTGTTTCAATCACTCAGAAAATTTGAGAGATATTGCGTTTTAAAAAATATTTTTTATTAAGAAAAACTGGCCGTTTAGAGTTGATGAACGAACTCATCCAAGCCATTAGCAAAATAAGAGTAATTCCCAAATTTGGTCCAAATCAGCGAAGTATTTTTTGAGTTGTCGGTTGGGCACACACACACACACACACAGATATATATATATATATATATATATATATATATATATATATATATATATATATATATATATATATATATATAAACATTTTAGCTGACCATGGAAATGGGTTCCAGAGGCCCTAATTGGCGCTCATTTGAAGACCATCGATACCTATCTATTAGTGAATGTTCTGAATGAAAATTAACTAAAAATACAACACCTATTCCTGTACAAAAATACACATTTTGGGCCCTCGGTTCCAATGAAGTCTAACTGCAGGTATCTACTACCAAAATACAACAATATATGACTAAGTATGTAGGTCTACTGTAAAGCAATATAGTTTCCTCACCCAACCACATGCATGTCCATACGGTAAACCAATTAAATCCCACGAAGAACTACAATTTGCCATCCTAGGGGAGGCAGATCTCCGTATTATGTCCCATATTAAACATGCAACAGAGGGTACCAGAGAGTGATGGTATTATCTAATGATACAGACGTTATGGTTCTTCTGTTATATAATTGGACTACCTTCAAGAATCTTGGATTGAAGGAATTCTGGATTCGCCCAGGGGTTGAAGGTGCACGACGCGCAAGTTACTGTTCATATAATGGTTGATAGTTTTTTGTGTGTAAAATATCCGCTGCAAATCGCCATTTTTGCCGCTACTGGTTCTAATCCAAGAATATTCCGGAAAGTACACACTCAGCGCCCGCAGAAACTGAATGTTTGGGTTGGGACTTTAGGCAACAGCCTCGTTAGTTCTCTATTCTTACTGGAAAACGTAACCTCTAAAATGTATTTAGAGTTACTGCAAGACAATATTCTGACATATCATAGAAAATGACGACAGATATGATGACAACTACTTGGCATTCCAACAAGACGGTGCTTGTCCACATGACGCTTATACACTGCTACAGGTAATTAAATGAAAGATTTCCAAACAGATGGATAGGAAGACGTGGTGAAAATCAATGGTCCCCGAGGTCACCGGACTTAGCACTATTGGCCCTAGGAAAATCGAACAAGCAAAATCTATACAACTCGACCCACGAACCTACAGATGTGCGCCAGCGCATTGTTGAATGCCGTTTGATAACACCCGAAATCATTTAGAACATAAAAATCTATTTGTGGAGGCCACTTCAACTTTTTCTCAAGTTATGTTTCAGTTGTTGGGAAGAGCCATGTTCTGTATCACACTTTTTGTCACAATTTTCAATTAAGCCTCTTTGTTTCCGCAAATTTCATCAATTTTCTAGGTCATACTTTTCGACTGAGTTTGAATTTTTTCCGCAATAATTTCAATCATTTTCAAAACCTAGTATATAATTACATAGAGAATTGAGTAGCCTATTTGAATGACGTGTGGATAGGTTAGGTTATGTTGTGAGTGAACCATAACGGTCCCTCCACTGCGAGCTTAATGTTTATTGTGGCTCACGCCTAATTCTCCTATATTTCACCCATAAAGTTCAGCCTCTTGTGGAGGTGGATAAGGTTTCTGGGCGAAAGTTGATCCAGATCTTCTGGGACAAGTTGGGCCTTGCCAAAAAGCAGGTGTCTGGTCCAGTCCGCAGCTGGACAGGAACTTAGCACGCGGTCTGATGTTTCGTAACTCTCCATACACAACTGGCACTCATTTTCTTGTCGGAGCCCAATTCTGTGCGTGTGGTGACGTAAGCGACAAGCAGTATACATGCGTACCAGAATTATCAGTTGTTCTCTGTTTTAACTCTAGAAGTTTTTTGGCACTTAACTCTGAAAGGCCATTTATGAAGTTAGATTTTGATATTGTTGGATGTCCTTACATCTGTCTAGGTCTTTAAGGTGCGTTAGTGATATCCTCAGCGCAGGTTCCGGTCCGATATAGTTCAGAGCGGCATCCCTCCTGGCGAGAGCGTCGAGGGCTACATTGCATTCAAGGTCCGAGTGCCCCGGTATCCAAACCAGCGGCACCTCATTGTAGCTGACCAGTTCTTGCAGCTCCATACCGCTTTTGAATTGCAACGGTAGGATCCAAATGCCTTTATAGCAGCTTGGCTATCAGAAAATCTTTTTATAGATTTACATGTGTAACGGTTTTGTTTAATCTCTCGCATATACCTCAATGGCATATAGTTCTGCCTGATATATGGTTGCATTCCCGAGGCTAGATGATATTCTTTTGCATCGGTGCTGCTCCCATATGCTCCAGCTCGTGCACCTGGCTACGTTTTGGAGCCGTCCGTGTACCAGCAGAGATCTGCCTTCAATAAGGACGCTTCATTTCGTTCCCAGTCCCTTCCGAAAGGACGGTTTTGAATGACAGGTCTCTCCAGATCTTTGTAGGCATTAGATGTGAGATCATTTCCAGAACCTCGTAACTTTCAATGTCGTCGAAGAGTCTAGTTCTTCCCATATTGATTCCCTTCGGCATGCTGTCCGCCATTTCTTTTAGTCTGTACGTTGTCCAGTTAGCCACCCCCTTTATGTGCTTATCAGTCTGATGCCCAGTTTCACAAAGCTCGATTAAATATTTAATAGCCAGTTAGTTAATCGGGGCTTCAGACGACTAAGCGGGTTTTTGCCATGACAACCAAATATTGTGAAGCTGTGATTGGTTGTATTAAGTCTTGATTAACTAACCGGCCGTTAAATATTTAATCGATCTTTGTGAAACTGTGCATGAATGTGCTATAATTTATTAAGCGTTCTGGCTGATAGCCCGGCATTTAAGGAAATGTTTTGCCGGGTACATCGGTACACGAGAAGACAACATAGTGTTTCGCTCTCAGAACGATTCTCGATGGGTTCTAGATATAAATATAAATTTTTATCTAGTACCTCTTTCTCCATGAGTTCTAGATATAAGTGGAAATTTATATCTAGAGTTAGTTCAGCATCAGATATAAATTTATATTTATATCTAGTGCTTGCCAAGAATAGTTTTCAGATCGCAATACTGTGTCTAAAAAACTAGTTCAGACTAAGAAACAGGATAGCCAAAAATTGTATTAAACTATAAATACTATAATCAAAAAGAGTAACAACACCACTAAAAGTGTAAAATGCATTAAAAATAAAAGTGGTATGTTGATCAATGAGTCTGTAAAAGTGTGTGGTGAATTTTGTGGATACATCTCGAATATTGGTAAGGAACTGTCTTCCAGGGTACCTGGATCAAATTCTTCTCCATCACAGCGTACCGTACTCCATACTTATTGCACCCATATCTAAGGCAAAGATAACTAAACTAATAGATACTTTAAAATCAGACAAGTCGACGGGATTGGACGGCATAAGATTGAAGACTTTGAAAAAATAAAACATAATATAGCTGCACCTTTATGTCACTTACTGTTTAATCAATTAATAACATCTGGAATGGGTCCGAATGAATTTAAGGTAGTAAAAGTGTTGTATAAGAAAGGTGATAGGAATGACATGCCAAATTACAGACCATTAAGCGTTTATTTAAGCAGTCGCTAAGGCTTTTGAGTTGGCAATTAAGATTAGGTTAGTTATTTAGAGGAATATATATTTTTGTCTCCTCTCCAATATATGTTTCCAAAGATACTGTAGCGTCGAAAAAATCTATGACACTTATAATATAAGTCTAATAGTGTTGCGAATTAATTACGGACTGTTGATATGGGACGGTGCAATGGGTGCTTAAAGCTTTAAAGATCAGACATATCCATCTTCGCTTCTCTATCAGAAAACAGATACTCTTGACGTAGGAGCACTGTATTTTAGAGCTCTTGTTGGTTAAAGTTTTTCTTGTTGGTAACGTGTATGAGGGGCGAAAAGAGTTAAAATATGAATACTCCCCGACGGAAAAGGGTATGTTGCAACCAAACATAAATGTAGCCAAGGCTTTATCCAGGTCATTTTTTTCTTTCGGAGACATTTTGTCACAAAATTGCGAGAGAGTACCAGAACCTTTATATCTAGTAATATTCTTTGTATTACTTGAACTTATTCTCTGGTTCAATTTGAAGAAAGGTGATTCCCAGAATTCTCCAAGTATTTCTTTCTGGATGTTACTAACGTCACGTGCGCGCTGCGCCATTCAGTGCCTCGTTGCCGCCGTTCAGTATGCTATATTGTCAAATGTATTCAAACAACACGTAAAAGGGCGCTTTTGTTTTAATTTTCCTCGTGAATATGTCATGATCATGAACAAAGAACAATTTATGAACAAATATTTAGATATACACTGGACGACCTTTGGAAAAGTCTTTTAAAAATTTAGATATACACTGGACAACCTGTGGAAAAGTCTTTTTAAAAGATGTGCTACATTTTCTACAATATTTGATATGTTCGACAATATTCGACATTTTCGACGGGGTTTTCGACATGAACGTCGAAAATTAATTTTCGGCGCATCATTACCCATCCCTGCAGAGAGGTTATGTTTGCTTATTTTAACGGTGTTACAACTTTTTACCACCTGAAACTAGAAACATAAATAACGCGATACAATTTAGAAGAAAAGTAAACGAAGTAATTCTTATTTGCTGCGGGCAGGGCGAGAATACGTGGCTTGTTTGATATAACATGAATGTAATGGATTATTTGATCTTTTCTAGTTTAATTTAGTTTTAGTTTTGATTTAATTTTGATTTGAATGTGATTTGTTTTATTCCTAGTAGTTTTTCTTTTTATGTTCATCTTACTAGTTTAATTATGATTAGTTAGGTTGATGCGGATGATCTCGTCATAATGGTTAGAGGCAAGTCTGAGGAGGAACTGTCTAGTACTCTTCAAGAAGCACTAAATGTAGTCAATGATTGGTGCCGAAGGGAACAGATGTCTGTGAACCCTCGTAAAACGATCATTGTCCCGTTCACCAGAAGAAGAAGGTTGGACAAATTAAAACCACCTAATCTTATGGGGGAAACCATTCCATTTTCGGACCAAGCAAAATATCTGGGAGTTATCCTAGATACGAAGCTCAACTGGGACAGACAGTTAGAAAATGTTATCCGCAGGGCTAAGATGTCCCTGTGGACCTGCCGGAGAATCTGTGGGAACAACTGGGGAACAAACCCCCAACAGATGTACTGGCTCTATGTAGTGGTTATCAGACCTATGATAACATATGGAGCCATAGTTTGGTGGCCTAAGGTACTTCGCGGTACCGCGAGGGCCAAACTGGCTCATCTACAGAGACAAGCATGTCTGATGATAACGGGAGCGATAAGCACCGCACCATCAGTCACTCTGGAGGTCCTCCTCAATATTCCCCCACTTCACATATGGTTGGAGAGGGTGGCGAGGTGGACAACGTACAGACTAATACAAACGGCAGATAACATGCCGAGGGAAGTCAATCTGAGAGGGTCCGGACTCCTTGATGACAGTGATTGTCACAGGATACTGGGAATGGTCTCAGACTTGATGCCTACAAAAATCAGCAGAGATCTGTCTTTCAAGACCGTCCTCCCGGAAAGGGAGGACTGGGACCGGAACCAATCGACCCTGTTGAGAGCGGACCTCTGCTGGTACTTGGACGGCTCCAAAACCAATATGGGAGTAGGAGCCGGCGCCTATGGGGGCAGCACCGATGCTAGACTATCAGCTAGTCTCGGCAAGTACGCAACCATACACCAGGCAGAAGTTTATGCCATCGAGATGTGTGCAAAGGAAAGTTTAAAGGACCTATGCACAAACAAATCGATAAAGATATATGCAGATAGCCAAGCTGCAATAAAGGCTCTTGGTTCCTACCGGTGCAATTCAAAGACGGTATGGAGTTGTAAATCTGCCCTTAACGAATTGGGCAGCTGTAATGAGGTGTCGCTGGTCTGGATACCGGGTCACTCGGATCATGATGGCAACGTTGCGGCAGACGCACTTGCCAGGAGTGGTGCCGAGTGCGGCTTTATCGGACCAGAACCGGTGCTGGGAATAACAATTTGCACAGCAAAACGCACCTTAAAGACCTGGACAGATAGAAGGACAATTCAATATTGGCAAAATCTTCCAGGATTAGCTCACTCCAAGGCCTTCATAAATGGCCTGTCTGAGTCGAGGGCTAAGAAACTACTAGAGCTGAACAGACAACAACTGAGAACTCTAGTCGGCCTATATACAGGACACTGCCGCTTGCGGCATCACATGCACCGTATTGGAGTCGGTCAGGAGACCGAGTGCCGACTGTGTATGGAGGATGACGAAACAGCAGAGCACGTGCTGTGTTCCTGTCCGGCAGCGGATAGGACTAGACACCTGCTCTTTGGCAAGGTAAAGCTTGCTCCAGAGGATCTGGATCGACTTTCGCCCACAAAGGTTATCGACCTCTGCAGGAGGCTGGATTTGTTGGGCGAAATATAAACATTAGGCGTGAGTCACAATATACCTTTGGTCGCGGTGGAAGGTCCGGTATGGACCACTCACATTCAAACCTCAAACCTAGGTTGATCACTCGTAACTTGATGGTAATGTAGCGACCGACGCGCTTGCCAGTGGTGGTGCCCAGAAGGGCTTTATCAGACAAGAATCTGTGCTGGGGATATCACCATGCACAGCAAAACGCAACTTAAAGACCTGGACAGATAGAAGGACAATCCAGCAATGGCAAAATCTGACAGGATTAGCACAATCTAAGGCCTTCATAAATCGCCTTTCAGAGGCAAGGGCTAAAAAATTTCTAGAGCTAAACAGACTACAACTGAGAATTCTGGTCGGCCTGTATACAGGTCACTGTTGCTTGCGTCACCACATGCACCGAATTGGTCTCGGTCAAGAGATGTTAATCAGATGTAATTTATAATCTGATAGGCCTTCAAATGATAACGAGGACAAACATTGGCTTTTTCGAGTTATTTCATGCCAAACAAAATGCTGTACATTATTTATGGTTTATTCCGTTGTGAGTAACGTTAAATTAAGTTTTCCAAATGTTTTTACGTTAAGTTATAATTTGCGAAATATCTATTGTATTCTTTTTTCTATACAACTTTATTTGGGTACAATAAATAGTTATTATTATCTCTTATTACATGAAGCTTTGCCAAGTGTCACTTGTCTAGATTTTAAAAGGCTTTATTTTATGTATTTTTAAGTTCGGAAAGTTTGACATATTCTCAGACACAATAATGACAGCAATATTTAAAGGAGACATACCTGGAAAGTGGCAAGAGGCACACCAAAACTAGAACTCCTGGAAAATTTCGCCGAATCAATGAAGTGTGGAAGCGACGACGACCTCTATGGAGCCGTGGTGTTTGTGTTTATCTGTTAATTCGGAGATGACGAGTTCGACTCCTGTACTGGCAGATTCTTTCGACGAATCTTGGCTGTATATCCTTGCACGTTTCTGTACAACCTTTCCTACTAAATCTTCACATAGCCTTTAGACGAAAAGTGGTAATTTTTGAGACGAATGCTATCACAACATAAGTACACTTGGAAAACCCAAATTACCACGGCACAATTTTTTGTAGAGTTTAAAATCGTTTCACTAACAAAGTTAGCGTCATCAGAGGATGACATTCTAAATTATTAACTACCGAACCTTGTATTTATATTAGGTGTCACGTAAAAGACCGACACCCTAGAGATAGAGGAATCAACAAACAAACTTTCTACGTTTATATTTTAATGGTAGGAAACCCTTTTAAAAACCCTTTATATCTGTCCCTACTGAGTTTCGGGATCTGTTTTATATCAAAGAGACAGTGCGAACAGTGAACTTTTATTCAGTGGCGGAGCTCCGTTTAGGCAAACTTTGTTGTTTATGGTCTTAGTGGTCTAATTTTACGGGTTGTCTAACATTTTTGATAGGCTTCGGGTTTTCTTTATCTGTGTGGTCGTTATTATCCCAGATATGCTGGGCCACGCATGACCTGTCTATACCGTGCCAGATGTCACTCAATCCTGGTTCCAATGGTTATTTTATTCTGCCCAACGTATTTAAGGTTATAATCTTTACAACTTATCTCATAAATACCTGAGATATTAGTGCGTTTTTCCTTATTTTCTGTATCACCTAACAAATTTAAAAAAAAGTCCGGACGCAGCAAAGGCGTTATGGTAGTGAATTTTCATAAAAATGTTTTTAATGGGAAATATATATTTTTTTAAAGAAAGCTTGCATCAAATTTGGTTATCAGTATAACCTATATAGGAAAAACAATGTACCATATTTCATCAAAATAACTGTATTGTTCAAAAATGAACAAAAATCTTCCGAAAATAAACTTAAAATGTGCCAAAAAACTGGTTTCCCGGCCAACGAACCTTAGGTTAATAGCAAATTAAGCTACCAAAAGGAACATTTTATGAAAAATCGCTACCATAACGCACTTGCTGCGTCTCGAATTTATTGTCTTTCAAACATGCATTATCTTTCGATGGAAAATGCAAACATTGCAATAATATAACGCGTGTTCGATTAGGAAAAAAATGCATCACCAGCGACTTTTGGGTCACCTGTGATTGTAAAAATAATTTTATAAGATGCAGCTCCAGACATCGTATAATTAGCATATAATTTTTTTCTCATATCTTGTATAATAATGGATATATTGAGCTTTACCCTAGAAATGCGTCACCATGTATATATGCAAACAGATAAAAATTGAAACCAACCCGGATATGAGTTCTATGGGACCTAGTTCGCGCTCATTTGAAGAAATCTTTTTAAAATTCAAAACTCACTAAAATTGTATCCAACTCCACGAGTAAAATTGTGATGGCCAAGAATAAATATCCATGTAAGAAGAAGAGCATGCCTACATTTGTATTACAAATGTCAGAAAACAAAATACTTATTTACATGTGACTTTGAAAGTAGATCTGACATTTATCAAAATAATTTGTCAGTTGAATATGACATGTACTGTTGTCGTGGACTATTATGCATTATTGTATTTCGCATTATAAGAAACTTGTTTTTTTTTTTGAAAACGAAGTTTATTTTACTGTTTTAACATTTTTCGATCCCTTAAACTGAAATGGTTTTCGTCTCATTTAACGTTGTTTCATTATAGCGTCGCAGTAGGTTTTAGAATCTAGAATTTATTATATTTTGTGTGAATTTTTCGTTGCATACATAGAACAAGTTTTATTTTCCTTCAATTATAAATGACAATTTTAAGTAAATTCCTATATTTTCTGTGCCCAATGTGTTGAAGGGACGCGAATCGGGAGAAGGAAATTTAATTTAAAGTTAAAATGACAAAGAGAACTTTATACGAGGCACGAGCCTTGCTTCCATAGGTAAATTAACATATTAGCGCATTCTTCGTTTTTTGAAAGAAAAATTCAGAAAAATGCTTAGAGGAACCATCGACAAATGCTGTGATCTCAACTCCACAAAACAGTTAAGAGACCTAAAGTAAATTTGAGGTTCTGTGCAACGTAAACATGCTACAACGGAGCTAGAAATGCAAACTGAAAAAACTCACCTTACAGAAGTCCATAGAAAGGAGAAACTACTTACCAACACCGTTTCTCCATAAAAAACTTCCACTTTGGCCAATTGAAAAATAAAACCCTAAATAATAAGGGTAATCTAATTTGTTATTAGAATTAAATAAATAACTGAAACTGCTACCAAAGGATCACATAAAGGGTCTATTTTAAATTAATTTTCAGCAAATAATTTAATAAAATAAAGAACAATGAAGATTGTAACTGAAACTCAAGACTTTTCAACTTCTTACGAAATTTATGCTGCATAGCCGTATCCATTTAGGTTCTTTATCTAGAATATGTCAATTTTGACGTGTCGAATCGCGACTTTTTTGACGTTTTAAGAATAAAAACTTAAAAGCTTATAACTTTGTTTTATTTTAACGTAAAGATTCAAATTTTGGTGTATGGTTTTCTTTTTATGATATAAACCCTCGCACCCACTATGGTTGCCCTAACTTTGTTATTTCCGGAGATATAAAAATTTTCCGAAAGAAAACGCAAAATTTTCCGAGAAAAACTAGTCAAATTTTCCTGGCTAACAAACTTATCCAAGCCACTTGCTAAAGGAAGGTACTCACCAAATATAATCAAAATCGGCACATTATTTTTGAGTTATCGGTGTGACACATACCACATACATATATCAACATATTATATATATATATATATATATATATATATATATATATATATATATATATATATATATATATATATATATATATATATATATATATATATATATATATATATATATATATAAACATATAAAGTCTGAAACCGACCTCGGATTTGGGTTACAGGGGTCCCAAATAGCGCTCATTTGAAGAAATTTTATCAAAATCCGAAAGTCGCGATCTCCTCATAAGTGATTTTTTTAAAAGAGTTTTTTTTTCGAGAAAGTTAACTGCAAGTCAGCTTTCTCAAAAATTCTCTGGACACTCCTCGTGATTCGCGGTTCAAATGATAAAGGGACAAACTTTTTGTCTACTTTCTTTTCTGAATGTCGTAAATTCCGAAAACATTTTCTTTGTTCTGTGTCTGTTAATTAATTTCTCCGCTAAACAAATAGAGTATCAGTCATATTTAGCCAAGTTCTTAATGTACTCTAATTCTCTGGTATATCTATATTTATTTAAGCGAACTTGTATTTACCTATTTAGTAAAAAAAATAAATTTGCCGTTTTTTGTGTAAAAGTATGATGTGAGTCATTTGGAATGTAACTTAGAGTGGTAGTGTCCTTTCTGTGGATATCGAATTCAAGAGCGTCATTATTTGTAATAACTAGTACATCCAGAAACGGTAGTTTATTATCAGTTTCTAATTCGTGAGTGAATTTTATTGAGTCAAATTGACTGTTTAGTTTTTTAAATAAAATCGTCTATGTTTGCGAAAATGTCGTCCCCATAACGAAACCAAACTCGGGGAATTACTCACTTTTTTTTCATAAATACGTTTCAAATCTACTCATGCTTGGGGGTTCTCCAAGTGTACTTAACAGTGCTCATCACAGGTTCCAATCTTTCATTAATAATACGCATGATACTTTGTTTATTTGTTGTTTACACATATAAATATTTTTAGGATATGTGAGACGGTTTGTTTGCGGTAGATGTGGCAGAAGTTATAACAGAAAAGATAATTTAGGCGCACATCAAAAATACGATTGTGGAGGCCAAGCACTTTTCTCATGTCCCCTGTGCCCTAAAAAGTGTCGCAGAAAAGCTCATATCAAAGAACATCTCAGACGAATACACAAAATAGGGCTGTTAGTATGAATGATTACAAAATAAGTTAGCTTACCATTTTGCTATCCACCTATGTACATGTACAGCTTATCAAATATAGGAAGAGACATAAAGTTAAGCTTTTACCAAATCATTTTATGTTATAACTGGTTTTGAAAGTTTACATACCTGCTCATTGTAATCCGCTTTAATAATCCAATAATTATTCACAAAGTGACCTATGTGTGTCTCAGGTCACTGGACTGTTTTTGCAACTATTATTTTCTTTAGTAGGTCATATGAAATGATTGTTATTGAATTTTTATAGCTACTTCAAGATGGTAAAAAAGCCTGGACGCAGCAAAGGCGTTATGGTAGTGAATTTTCACAGAAATGATCTGGCACAAAATATTTTATAACTTTTTTCTTGTAAGCTACAAATCTAAATTTTGGTGTATAGTTTACTTTTTATATCAAAAACCTACATACCAAATGTGGTTATCAAAACTTTTTTATTTTTTGTTATTTTTTTTTCGAAAGAAAACTCAAAATTTTCCCGGAAAACCTCGTCTGATTTTCCTGACTAACGAACTTGTCTAAGCCATTTACAGAAGGAAGGTACATGCCAAATTTTATCAAAATCGGCATATTATATTTTGAGTTATCGGTGTGATATATATATATATATATATATATATATATATATATATATATATATATATATATATATATATATATATATATATATACATATACATATATATATATATATATATATATATATATATATATATATATATATATATATATATATATATATATACAGAGTGATTCATAAGTGGTGACCAAAAATGAAACCCCATGTTCTTTGAACAATTTTAGAGAGGGTATGTCCTATAATTTTTTTCCTATAATGCTTCATTAAAAAGATACAGGGTGTTGAAGTTGAATTTCAAAAAATAAAATTTCCCAATTTTTTAAAAAGTAGCACATATATTTTGCTGAAACTTCGCATGTGTAGGCTGTTATGGAAGGCGCGTATTCTACAATAACAATTGAATCGGCTAATCCAGCAGTGGCGCGCTTACCCACGTGTCATTGGTTATCCCTCAAGAAAAAAACGGGTAAATTTATGTTGAAATGTGCGAGTCCTTGTTGCATGTCGATTTTCCAGTGACCAGACATGCTCATTATGAGAATTATAAATACTATTTCTTGTAAATGTTGATTCGTCAGACCAGAAAATTAGATTAGGGAATAAGATATTTTGATTGTTCATTTCCAACATCCATTCGCAAAAGATTCGTCGATGCACATTATCTCCAGGTAGAAGGCAATGAACATTCTGTCGATCATATGGATGTAAGGCTTCTCGATGCAAAGTTCTCCAAACAAAGCTTTGAGAATATTGTAACTACGTGGCAATCCTCCGAGTACTTGTAGAAGGTTGATACATCACTGCATCCACCACTCTCTCTTCGTCTTCAAGTTGATGTTGTCTTCTACCATTAGCTCTAGCGCCAGGACGTTGTCCAATACCGCACTGCCGAAGTCTTGAAAACGATCGAGAAAATACCCTTGATGTAGGTTGACGGCGAGTGGGAAACCTACGTTGATATTCCCGACAAGCAGCTAGAGCATTTCCATCAGCATATCCGTAGATTAAAATTATATCTGCATACTCTTCTGAGGTGTACTCCATTATAAGAAGTAAAAGAGTAGAAAATTTTGCAATTTTATAAAGTTTACCACTTACACCTATTCAAAATAATAATTTGTTAACCTAAACGTCAAGTGACACTTAATGACAACTTTGGCAAACCAGACTACAAATTACTACAATACAACAAAGATAATCGTCGTACAAAAAATTATCAAGACATTAAATTTTCCATATCAAAAAGATGTCGTGCGTGTATTCAGGCCAATGGAGGCATAAAAGTGTATCATTGCGATTTTCTACCAAAGAACGACTGGTTAAAAATCATGTTCAAAGAACATGGAGTTTCATTTTTGGTCACCACTTATGAATCACCCTGTATATTAATTTATGAGACATACTTGGTTCTCGGGTTGAACCGCGTCCAGAATTTATGAAAACTCGACGTTTCGGCTCCTGTTTTGGAGTCATTTTCAAGAGGTAAAGGAAATATATAAGGACACTCTAAGGCATCAATCTGCCTACCCCTTAGAGCGGTGGACAAAGGTGGGTTGGGTTGTTGTAGCTCGATTACGGGGCCTCAATCTGCCTACTCCCCAAATCTCGCCGGAGATCGTCTGTGAGGTCCCAGTGTGTTCAACCCTAGGCCTCAGAGAGATCTCCCTAGGTTGTATAAACCTTTCTTGAGAAAGACAACGTCTCCTTGACAAGAAAGTCAGAAGTTTTTATATCTCCATTGTTGGAGCTTACTTCCGTCTAATAAATGTTTGTTTTAACAATAATTTGAATAGAATTACCAAATAAAATGAGATAGTCACGATGCAAATCACTTGATTATATCCTCGTAACTAGATAATGTGTCGACAAAAAAACTTATCGAATGCAACTACATGCAATGATTGTTATATAATGGACTTATTCATATTTTTACCATACAAAAAGTGAAACACAGTTTAATAAAGGTAGTTGTAATTATGAGAACCAGAAAGTGAAGTAAACTATAATAACATAACTATAATAATAATAATAATAATCCAGTCATTAACAGAAAAAAATAATCTAAAAAAAGCGATACATTAGAACTATTCGAAATTTTGCCCATTGACCTGAATACACAATCTAACCCTCCTTAAGAATTCTTCTTGAACATTGCTCAACATTTGCGAAGTTATTGCCCTGCACGCGACTGCAATTTTATTTCTTAGTTCCTGTGGGGTGTTGGACGTTGTTTGATACACAAATTCCTTGATATAGCCCCACAGGAAAAAATCTAGACATGTGAGGTCAGGAGATCTTGCAGGCCACGAGACGGGACCACCTCGCCCTATCCATTTATTGGGGTACCGATCATTTAAAAATCGGCGAACATTTGTGTCATAATGTGCTGGTGCCCCGTCCTGCATAAACCACATACGTCGATTGTTATCTAGAGGCAAATCGTCCAAAAAAAGCCTTTACATCTTCCTCCAATATACGCAGATATCCCTGCCCGTTGAGGTGCCCATCAAAGAAATATGGCCCAATAAGATTAGTCCCAATTATTCCAGCCCAAACATTTATCGTAAAACGGTGCTGGTTGTCAACTGATCTGCAAAAGTTTGGATTTTCTGAAGCGTAATAATGAAAGTTGTGCCCATTAACCCTACCAGAACTTGAAAATGAAGATTCATCACTGAACATCACGTAATTAAAAAAATTCTCACTTTCATTGTACTTTGCTACTGCCCACTCACAAAAACTGAGGCGACTTCGAAAATCTGCATTCGTCAATGCCTGCTGCAGCTTCATTTTATATGGATGAAACTTGTATTTTCTCAATGTTCTGTTCACTGAAGATTTTGATATTTCTATTTCGTCGGCAACTTTCCTCACGCTTGTGTGCGGATTATCTAATGCCGATGCAACAATACAAAATTCGTTTTGTTCATGTCATATCAACTAATTCTTCAGTATTATAATTCATTTTAAATTAAATAACACAAAAGTTAGCACATAAAACTTAGCTCAAACACCTGATAACTGAAAATAGTTATAGTTCTGGTTAGGTGACATTTATCTGTCATCTGACAAAAAATATTAGTTGTTTCATTCTCTGCGCCTACTGTATCTGACAGTACCATTATTTTTACAAGCGAAACTAAAATAAACCACTATAACTCAAAAACTATCAACTATAGCTATAGGAAGACCTATATTACGTCGATGCAGAATTTAATGATCTACCTGATTAATCCATAAAAAACAGGGTGCTCCATTTGAAAAACACAAGTTATGCTGCTTTAAAGTTAGATATGCTGTAACCCCAAAATAATACACCCTGTACAATAATGATGAATTATTCTTTAACCATTTTAAAGTACTAAATGTCGTCTATTGATATTTAGAATTTAAGGTAGCAAAACTCAAAACTCAGCTCACAGCAGACGTTTCAAGTAACACATAAATCGGAGCTAAAAAAAAAGAAAGTCGTAATATTTTCAAAAATATCAAAGATAGCTATAGGGAATGCTACATAAAGTCACACTTATTTTGTAATCTCTATCCAAAAATGTAATAAAAAGTATAGCATTCTATTTAAAATAACGAAGTTGATAGCTACTTCCGGTGCAACCGGAAGTTCCATAAAGCTGAATATATTTTATCGATATAGCTTAGATAATCACAAGAAAATTTTGTTTAAAGTTTTTTCGGCTAGCTCTAAGGGTAAGGAATATATGGAGGAATTACACACTATTGGGACACCCTGTATATATATATATATATATATATATATATATATATATATATATATATATATATATATATATATATATATATATATACATACATACAGTGTGCCCCATTTAATATGGAAACACCCCTGTAACTTTTGTATTTATAACTCGATTTTGATGAGCAAAAGATATAAAATGAAAAAGTCTATTAATGCTGTGAAGATTGTTCTCTATGTCACTTAGCCAAGGCCTACTAATGTGGTTTTTCTATGTCAAAAAATGGGGCCAGGGGTTGGGACCAGTTTTAGGAAGAAAGTAAGTACACCACTGCATTCGGCATCCCCCACAATATATATATACCAAATATTATCAAAAAGGAATAATTATTAACCTGTTCAGAGAGGTTTATTTGTGTGACCCTGCTCATATGGAAAGACCCCTGTAACATGTATTTATAACGCGATTTTTTTTAACGCGGTTTCAGAAGATATAAAATGAAGAAGTCTATAGATCCTGTGAAAATTTCCTATGCCATTCAATCAGGACCTACTAAAACTATTTTCATATGTGAAAATTTTCAAAAACGTTTATGGAAAAAAATAGGCACGCCACTCCATTCGCTATTCTTCAAAATTGTTACCTACCAAATTTCATTAAAAAAATAACTGTTATGACAGAACCAGGAAAGTCAACAATAACATCTCAAAAGTCGAAGAAAACAAGTTTATAAACGCCGTGACATGAAAATAGTTTTAGTAGGCCATGATCGAATGGCATAGGAAACAATTTCACCGGATCTATAGACTTCTTTATTTTCTATCTTTTGGGATCTCGTTTAAAAAATCGCGTTATAAATACAAAAGTTCCGGGGGTGTTTCCATATACAAGGGTCACACAAATAAACTTCTCTGAAATGGTTAATAGTTCTTCTTTTTTGACGAAGTTTGGTATATATCTATTTTGAGGGAAGCCGAATGCAGTGGCGTACTTATTTTCCCCATAAAAATGGCCCTAGCCCCTTTCCCCATTTTTGACATAAAAAAACTGCATTAGTAGGCCTTGGTCAGGTGACAGAGAACAATTTTCACAACATTAATAGGGTTTTTCATCCTACATCTTTTGATCTTTTGTTCATCAAAATCGAGTAATAAATACAAAAGTTACAAGGGTGTTTTCATATCAATTATATATAATGAGCCACATTATATATATATATATATATATATATATATATATATATATATATATATATATATATATATATATATATATATATATATATATATATATATATATATATATATATATATTAGTTTCGTTATATCCGTGTTTCTGATCTCCCGGATAATTGAGAGTATACTGTACCTGGGTTTTTAAAAAATTATTCATTTTTAATTTTCAAAGATATATATACTTAATCTAATCTGTTAATATTATTAAATAAAGATGTCAAAATATCAATTTGGCACTAATTCTCTCCGCACATAAATAACTAATTAGCCATTACTTCTCTAGTTTGTCCAAATAAAACTTTAGGCGTGACTAGTGATTTTAACTCCATAATTACTACTTGTTAATATTTGATAATGCGTGACTGCATGGACAGTACCTAGGTATATATGGTAAATCGAAATCTAAAGTTCATTGTAGGTTCAGGGTAGGGATTAGTTGTTTTGTGCGCATCCAATCACCGTTTATGTTAAAATCGCTTCCTATACTTGACGAGCTGTAGGTATTATAATATTTAGACGTTGAATCACTTAGGGTTTGAACCAACAAGCCCCTAAGTTTTCAGTTTACAAAAGCTTTATATAATTTAGAAACAATTGTATTGCTGTGACATTTATATTTATTTTATATTAAATCAGTATTATTTACGTACCTGACAATTTTCTTTCAAGCCTTTGGTAGATATAGTTTTCATTGATTGTTTTCGTAACCTGGTAAGACCGTTCGGTACTAAATAACAATCATGTAGTGATTTTTTCTTGATCAATAACAACCGGTTAATTTAATTGATTAATTGTTGTTTTCGTTACTTGGTGAAACCATTCACCAAATAAAAAAAATTATCGCCTATTTTTTTCTCTATAGCCGATTTCGCCCTTTCAGGTCATCTTCAATTTTCTCCTCTCTAATGACGCCGTAAAAGGGTGAAACCGGTTCCAGAGAAGAAAACAAGCAATTCTGATGCCAGAGAAGTATCCACATCTGTATTTAACAGTTAAATAATATAAGTTACAAGTGTACTGTATAGGTGGTTGTTATCAAGTGGACGATGTTTATTGATTGCTGCTGATAACAATAAGATGACGTGGCGATTGATTTTCCCAAGGCATTCGACAGGATTAATCACCGACTTCTCGTGACTTTATTGAAGCACTCTGGATTTGGGGTCGCCGCTGCTTCAATATTAGATAATTACCTATCTGGAAGAATGCAGCGAGTAAGGCTGGGTGATCATACTTCAGATTTCCTTCCTGTGACATCTGGTGTCCCTCAGGGCTCCATACTAGGGCCTCTCTTATTCAGCATATATACATCAAAGCTACCTACCTATCTTCGTGATTGTCAGTATCACTTTTACGCAGATGCTACACTAATATATTTTTCGTTTGGGCTTTCAGCAATTTCGGAATCCTGTGATATTATTAACAGTGACTTAAGCAGATTAAATGACTTTTCAAACCAATACAGTCTTACTGTAAATCCCTCTAAATCAAAGCCAATTCTTTTCGCACGCAAAGCTACAGTTAAACATCATTAACCTATGGCGAAACTTGGAATCCGTGGCGTGAGTTAGAACCGGAAGAGTGTGTTGACATATTAGGGATAAGAACAGATAATGAATTAAGATTTTCCCATCACGTCAGGATGATTACACGCCGAGCTTATGCTAACTTAAAATTGCTGTATGGGTGCAGGGAGTATCTTAGCAGGGCTGTTAGACTGACTTTGTGCGAGGCACTAGTCTTATCTCACTTAAATTATGGAGATGTGGTGTACGATGCATGATTAAGAGTGGTAGATTCAACTAGGCTGCAGCGCGTTCAGAATTCCTGTGTGAGGCTGGTGTGTGGATTGCGCAAGTTTCAGCATATCTCTAGTAACTTTAAAGACTTGAACATCTTGTCACTCCAAAAGCGAAGAAATCTTCATTGTACGTGTCTTCATCACAAGGTAATACAACATCGCCCCCCCCCCCCATATCTTTATAATAAAATTAAATTTAGAACTGACATCCACAGTCTCAACATCCGAAGCAAGGGAACGCTGAGAATTCCACAGCATAAAACTGAGCTGTTCAAAAGATCTTTTTCTTATAATGTGGCGAATCTTTTTAACAAGGTTCCCGATTGTTACAAGTCACTATCAGTTGTTGCTTTTAAACGAAGGTTGAAGGGGTTGCTTCTGGAGGGAAGCTTATAATTTTCCGTAGCTGCAGAGTTTGTTTGTCGCCTGGATGTCTGCTGTTTTGTGGTGTAGACATAATATGTGTGTACCCACGTAATTCCTAATTATAGTTACAAACATGTATTTTTTCTTACTTGTTAATATTAGTTAGGTTATTCTTTCTTTTTTGTCACTTTATATTTTTTCTTTTGCTTGTTTATTTCATGATTTTGTAAATGGTCACTACCACCGTTTAATTGTGTTATATTAAGGATCGGTTTAGTGGAAGAACAGAAATATTTCTGAACTCTGCCGTTTGACATGTAGCTTAATTGTCAATAAAAGCATGTTATTATTATTATTAGTATTGTTCACTGGCGCTGTGATAAATGAATGTTTCAATGCTGGTCGAAGACCGCTGCGGCTTCAACTGTCACAAATGTCAGTACCAACCAAAGAACAAAAATGTAAGTTTTCGGAGAGGCAACGCACATAATAGCAGCAAGTTAAGGTACTAATTGCTATACGCCTTGTCAAATAATACCAATAATAATACCAATTTATTCTTTTTATTCATGCAAAATATATTTTGGAGTGTCAAGGCATACAATAAAAATATGTAAAATAACGTATTGCAATTAAAACGTTTTTAACCACAATAAAAAGACTCCAACACAAACACCACCAAAAATAAGTATATAAATATATATGTACCTATGAATAAAATTAACAGTAGTACACATTAAAAAGAGAAAGCAGGAAATATAAATATTTATAAAATCACAGATATAAACAAAAAAATATGTAAATAAGAGCAAAGGCGACACAGCGACTCTCAATAAAGGCAATAATCAACTATCCAGACAGCAGAAGACATGTTCAATTCTGGATACTCAGTAACAGAATAGAAGGCAGGTACCGACCAAAAATTGGCTATTCTATTTTTGAACATATCAATATTGAACATATCAATATTAAGATTATTTATTATTTTGTAAAATATACATTTGTTTGAGCATGACGCTAGTCTGACGAATTCCATGCGCTACCCACTGTGAGCATTTTGAGTGAATTTTTATTAGAAAAAAATCACTAATAGAGAGGTATCGATGGTGAGACTTCGCCAATTTTTTTTCAAATGAGCGCGAACTAGGACCCGTAGAACCCATATCCGGTTTCAGTTTATATGTTTATTAATGGCTTGGATGAGTTCGTTAGCCAGGAAAATCGGACTGGGTTTTCCGGGAAAATTTTGAGTTTTCTTTCAAAAAAAATTTTTTTCTCCGAAAATAACAAAGCTGTTTTAATAAAATTTAATATATATGTTGCCTTGAGAGACCCCTTACTAAGTACCAAAATTCAACGTTCTAAGTTTATAGAAAATTGAGTTATTCAAATTTTAAATTTTCTTTCTAAAACATTTTTTTTTCTGCAAAAGTTACAAAGTTATTTTAATGAAATTTGGTGGATATCTTGCCCTAGAAAAGACCTTACTACATTCCAAAATTAAACTTTCTAAGTTTATATAAAACTGAGTTATTCAAATTTGAAGCATTTATTAAAAATTCACTACCATAACGCACTTGCTGCGTCCCGAGTTTTTTTTCTTGTACAGACCTTTCTGTATGGAAAAAGCCTATTGAAATAGCACAAAAGCGCACTGTGAAACGCCGTAAAAGCACCATTTAGACTGAGCTTCATACGTCATGTTACTGACTGCAAATAATCTAAAAATTTCTGTATATTGCGTTTGCTATAATCCCGACAATATGTAAAAGTTCGGCATTGCCTCTGATAGTGTAACCCTGTGCTAAAAAACACTGTTTCCTGGTCAGAATAAGTATTAGACAGCATTCTCCGCAAGTCTGTCATTAGTATATATTTGATCAATGATTGTAGATGAAGTATTTCCTATACGAATAGAAGAAATAACCATATTACGAGAGCGGGTCAATAAGTCCGTGACTTCTTAAATTTCCCGCCTCATCACAGGAAGGGCAACACTGCTCCTCTCAACAAGCATCTGTCAGTTGACTCCTGTCAAATTTTGAACCAGTTGCGTCATTTAGTTTGTATTAAATAGCCATTGAAAGCAGACAACCTCTTGAGTTATAACGAAAATTGAGAAGAGTGAATTTCGTGTGCTCATCAAACATTATTTTTGCGGAAAAGAAAACATCACTCAAACTAAGAGTAAGCTTTATAAATACTATGGGGACTCTGCACCATCAATTTCCATGGTGAAAAAGTGGTTTACTGAATTTCGTTGCGGCCGTACAAGCACAAATGACACCGAACGTTCTGAACGTTCAGTTGAGGTCGCTACATCCGAAACAATTGAAAACATTCACGATATGGTGTTGTCTGATCGAAGATTGAAAGTGCGGGAGATTGTCGAAGCCATAGGCATATCACATGGATCAGTGGTTTCGATTTTGCACGATCACTTGGGTATGAGAAAGCAATCCGCAAGATGGGTGCCGCGTTTGCCCACAAACACAATCGTGTGACAACTTCGAAGGAGTGTTTGGCGTTGTTCAACCGCAATAGGGACGAGTTTTCGTGCCGTTTCATAACCGTGGACGAAACATGGATTCACCACAACACACCAGAGACCAAGCAGCAGTCAAAACAGTGGGTTTCTCCGTGCAAATCGGCGCCGAAGAAGGCCAAGGTGGGTTTGTCAGCCAATAAAGTCATGGCGACCGTTTTTTGGGATGCACGCGGTATAATCCACACTGATTACCTTCAAAAGGGAAGAACAATCAATGGCGAATATTATACCAATTTATTGGGCCGATTCAATGACGTTTTGAAGAAAAAATGACCGCATTTGGCCAAGAAAAAAAGTTTTTTACAAGACAATGCAAGGTTGCACACACGTGTAGTGTCTATGGCGAAATTGCATAAATTGGGCTACGAATTGCTACCTCATCCGCCCCATTCTCCGGATTTAGCCCCGAGTGATTATTTCTTGTTTCCAAACTTAAAGAAATGGCTCGGCGGAAAGAGATTTCACTCCAATGATGAAATCATCTCACAAGCAAATACCCATTTTGAGGACGTCGACAAATCTTATTTTTTGGAAGGGATAAAAAAATTGGAGAAACGTTGGACGAAGTGTATAGAGCTCAGAGGAGGCTATGTTGAGAAATAAAATGATTTTTTTGTAAAAAAACCTGTGTTTCATTCAAAAAGTCACGGGCTTATTGATCCGCCATCGTATGTAAGCTATAAGAAGCCAAAAATTGAGCATCCGTTTATAAAAGTTAAGCCTAGTCTATCGTCCTGACGTAAGCGCACTTTAGACCTGAGACTTAATTAACAACGTATATAAAGGCCTCGTATCGTATTCATGTAAATCACTGCGTCTTATGTAATCATGCAAGCTAGAATGTATTTTCAGAGAGGTGTAGTATATGAAAATCAGAATAATAATATCAATGATAATAATAATAGTAATATTAACAATGATAATCAAATAAAGTTTATTTTTCTATAAATATACAGATCATAATTGAAACTGACAAAAAATAAAATAAAGAAAAATCATAAGGTCGTGTTCAGGCAAAGTGACATTCAGCCCCCTGGTCTGATACACCAGCATAGACTAAAACTAAAATAACTATTTCAAGAAATACATTAAGCTAATGTAAAATTGACCTAGGAAAATTGAAACGATTGTAGAACTAGAACAAAAGTATACAGCGTTATCGTAAAATTGACTGACCAGCCTACAATAGCAACTTGCGTTATTGAATTTTTAAACGTTTAATGAAAATTCTCTACTAAAACGCACTTACTGTGTCTCGATTTTTTACAAACATGCATCATATTTCGATGAAAAATGCAAAAATGCAATAAGGAATGTTCAAAAAAAAAGTATGTATCACCAACGATTTATGGGCCACCCTGTGGTTGTCAAAATAGTTTTATAAAATGCAGCTCAAAACACCCAATAGGTAACGTATACTTTTTTTTCTCGTATCTTGCATAATAACAATTATATTGAGCTTTACCGTAGAAATGCGTCACACTGTATATATGTAAACAGAAAGTAAAACCGGGTATGGATTCTAGGGGGCCTAGTTTGCGCTCATTTGAAGAAATCTTTTTATAATTCAAAAGCCGCGGTCTGCTCAATAAAGATTATTTTTCTATGAAAATTAGCTAAAAATTATAGACCGTTAAACCATAAATTTAACTAAAACTACTTCCAAAGCATCAGAGAAAGTTTTTTCTGGAAATATTTTATTAAAATGAAGGACAATGATGGTTTAAGCTGAAACTTAAGGGTTTGCAGAACACTCTTTACATAATCCGTATTTCTGTCAGGTTCTTTGCCTAAATGTTGCGAATTTTGAAGTTTCAAATACGTTTTGAGGAAAACCCTAATTTTTTCTTTAAATGCCTCAAACTTTTTTGTCTTTAAACTTACAGACCAAAATTTTGGTAAATTGTTTACCCTTATATATATATATATATATATATATATATATATATATATATATATATATATATATATATATATATATAATTGAAACTGACCCTGGATATGGGTTCTAGGGGGCCTAGTTCGGGTTCATTTGATGACATTTTTTCCAAATTAAAAAGTCAGGATCTCCTCGTTAGTGATTTTTTTAAAAGAAAATTCACTAAAACAAGCACTTGTAAAGCCACGGAAAATTCTACGACTGTATTAAATATGGAACGCTTTTACTAAGTTAGGGCAAGAACAAACAGCCAGACATGCTATTCAAATTAAATTAAGTCTTAAAACGTTCATCTCCTCTTTATCAAATTATTGTTGATACAAAAAGTCGCTAAAATATTCATCGGAATAACAACAATCAGATTAGATAACTGTAAAGTGAAATGAGACTAAAAAAATGATAAAAAGCAAAGTCACTAACCAGGATTAGAACTCGTCATCTGGAAGTCGATTATATGTAATGTAAAGTGACAATTGCACACCTAGCCCACTGAGCTACGCAGTATATGCATTTACCAGCAGGAATATCCTATGGTTCAAGGTTTTACAATTTACATAAAACCATTTTGTTTTACAATAGATTTGTTGCTTATATTTTAACGAAATCAAGAAAAATAACGACTTAGACACATATCTAGGAGCTTGTTAGTCATTTCTTGTAGTATTTTTCACTCACATTCTGATCAATAAATGTTTACGTTTTTAACTTTCTTGAATCAGATTTAATTAATTAAAAATTAATTTACCTCTAACTTTTTGTATTTTAAGATATATATCTGAATTTTGGTACATATAATACTCTTTATGACAGAAACCAGCGTACCAAATTTGGTTGCCCTCACTTTGTTTCCAGAGATATATATTTTTTTAAAGAAAATACAAAAATTTCCGGGAAAACCTGGGCCGATTTTCCTGACTAACGAACTTGTCCAAGCCACTTGCAAAAGGAAGGTATCTGCCCAATTTGATCAAAATCGGACTATTATTTTTTGAGTTATCAGTGTGATACATACATACATACTTGTGCTGGCGAATGTCATATCTAGCCACATATCTACAATCGTTTCAGAGACTCAACATGGCTTTGTTAGACATCGATCGACGGTTACCAACCTTATTTCTATTACACAGTATGCGGCCGAGGTGCTTGACAGGGCCGGATAGGTGGATGTTATCTGCCTGGACTTTTCCAAGCCGTTCAAACCAGGTGGATCACAGGGTGCTGCTGCAGAAGTTGGTTGCCTGTGGTTTCTCTCCGTCTCTTGTGCGCCTGTGCCAATCGTATCTCAGTGAGAGAATTCAGTAGGTAAGCGTAAATGGGCATAGATCATCTGATTTTGCAGTGACATCTGGCATTCCTCAGAGGTCAGTATTGGGGCCCTTGCTCTTCTCTATCTTTGTTAATGACATCACATTGAAATTGAGATGTGAGTGTCTTATATATGCGAATGATATAAAGATATTTTGTACGGTGGGTGATGCTCGCGATTGTGATGGGCTTTGACCTTTGAACATCTATGCGAAGTGATCGTTTACTGAACCATTTTCACAAACATCTTTAGTTACATATTTAGTTTGAGTTGATACTAAATTATTGTGGACAAACCTATTGGTATAACAAAATCTTATAAGATGCTGATATTTATTATTAGAGAAGGATCACTTTTAAAAATAAATAAGGTCTTATTTCATTATTTAATGAAATTGATTTATCATTTATCTACCTGTCACGTCACTTTCTATTTCAGATTTAAGTGGAAGGCATGTTTGTGCACAATGTGGTTGTCATTACAAGAGGAAGGCTCATTTGACCTCACATATGAAGTACGAGTGTGGAAAAGAGCCCCAGTTCAAATGCACCCTGTGCCATAAACAATTTCACCAGAGATCTAATCTGAAGAGACACATGCTTCGTGGTGACCACATGAATTCTTTCAGTTGTTACTAGTGAAAAAACATTGGCAACGAACTGTTTTGTTTCTCGTAATTAAAACGTTGACGAAATGTAAATTTCAAAGAGTTTCAGGATTAAAAAACCCATGTCGTGAGAACAACCACGAACATTTAACTGAGATCTGGAAAAACAATACAAATGACCACTATATTGTCAAAAACTGTACTGCTAAAATAATGGCTTACTCTTGTATTAGTATCTTGTCTGTTAGTGATTATAAGATTAAAAAAAAAAATCGAATTGTACACTTTGCGTGTGATTGTGTCAGTCCAGTTTGCCCAGTTAATATTGTTTTTTTTTTGGCATGGGACCGCGTTACATCTTTGGTCCTTGGCGAAATGTATGACGTTAAAAGAGATGATAATTTTTTTTTTTTTTGGTCAATAGGTAACGATGGAGTTTTTGTCTTTAGTTCGTTAGCCAGAAAATCGGAGTTTTTTTAGAAAAAATTTTGGTTTTTCTTTCGAAAAATTTTTGTATACCCAAAATTAACGAAGATATGGCAACTAAATTTAGTTCACTGCTTTCTATTGTGAAACATTTTGTAAACCACATTTCAGATTTATAAATTGAAATAAAAAAAAGTTATAAGCAATTTAAAGAAAAAAATATTTGAAATATGTTTGTAAAAATTCGCTTCCATAACGCACCTGCTGCGCCCAATTTTCTTTCTTGTTGATATTTTTGTCGATACTGTGACCTGCATGCATGACTATTTTAAAGTTTGCTTTTAATGAAAGAAATGTTTATTTTGCTGTTAACGCTTTCTCCATTCCTAGGTTTCTCTCTCCCTCTTTCTCTCTATCTCTCTCTCTGTGGCTGTGTCTACCAAAATCAATGTGTGGATAGTGGGTTATCTTCTAACTGAAAGGGGTATTAGTATTTCTCCCTCACTTATCGCCTTTCTCATAGTTTCTTGATATGTTTTCGCTCTAGCTTTATAATCTTCGTATTTCCAGTTAACCTTTACATATACAACTTAGAGTCAGATTTGAATGGAGGCTGCTTTAGAAAAGCATGTAAATTTGGCGCATCTCCAGTCTTAAGTCTCAAATTTTGTAATGTCTATGGACTTAATAAACATTTAATGAAAGGAATTGCAAAACTTTAAACAAATTTCTTCTCATATATCATGACTTTATATTTCAGATATGAGCCAGAGGCATATTTGCGAAGCTTGTGGGCGTCATTATAAACGAAAAAATCATTTGATGGCACATATAAGAAACGAGTGTGGAAAAGAACCCCAGTTCCAGTGCATCATGTGTCATAAACAATTTCACCAGAGATCTAATCTGAAGAGACATATGCTTCGTGGTGACCACATGAATTCTTTCAGTTGTGATCAGTGAATAAAATGCCGATAAACTATTTTGCTACTGGTAATTAAGGCGTTGATGAAAATATAATGTCGAAAGAGTTTCAGGGTTAAAGCCCCCCTGTCCCAAGATCAATTACAAACATTAAACCGAGATCTGGAAAAACAAATATGATGTGTCAATCAGCCTGCGTTCTTACGCTACAAACGACTACCATATTGTCTAAAAGTTGGTAAAATAATGGCTTACTCTTGTATTAGTATCTTGTCTGTTAGTGGTTACGAGATTAAAAAAATCGTATGCTACACCTTGCGTGTAATTGAGTCAACCCAGTCTGGCCAACTAACATTGCTTTTGTTTAATGGGATCGCGTTTTCATCTTTGGTCATTGGCGAAATATATGATGATATTTTTTTGTGGTCAAAAACTCACAATGGAGATTTTTGTCTTTAGTTTGTTAGCCAGAAAAATAGGGCCATTTTTTTAGTGAAAATTTGGGATTTTCTTTCGAAAAATTTTGTATCTGCAAAATTAACAAAGATATTTAGTAGGCGGTTTTCTATTGTCAATCATATATTATAAACCACATTTCAGATTTCTAAGTTGAAATAAAAAAGTTATAAGCATTTAAAGAAACCATTTTTTTATTATTTGAAATATTTTTTAAAAAGTCGTCACACTAACGCATCTGCTGCGTCCAAACCTCTTTTTTTATTGTTGATATTTCTGTCAATACTGTTACCTACACTAAGTGAGATATAAAACACGAAGCACGTGCCGCCACCTCGTGCGGAACAAAGTAGTATGTTGTCACGGCAGCTCCAAATAACACAATGTGTTAAAAAATAGAGACTGTATACAACCAACTAACAAATCATTAAATTGTCAGCACTGGCCCATTTCTACCCTAATATAGGGACAAAGTATGTAAGGCTAGATGCATTCTCATCACAATTAGAACCTTAGACCGGTTGCGCTCTAATTAGAGCTCGCCAGTACCGCATACTAATTGCAGCGAAAATACATCTATAAAGTAATACGGCTATGGTAGCAAGTAGTATGCGGTACTGACGAGATCTAATTAGAGCGAAACCGGTCTACGGTTCTAATTGTGGTGAGAATGCATCTAGCCTTACTGTTACCTACATGCATGACTATTTTATCTTTTGCTTTTAATTAAAGAAATGCATTTTTCTGTTAACGCTCTCTCCATCCCTCAGCTCTCTCTTTTCTCTCTCTTTCCCTTTTTTTCTCTCTCTCCCGCTCTATCATTGTGGGCGTGTAGTGCGTGTGCGTGCGCGCAGATGTGTGTGTCCCCTCTACCCCCTTAAGCTAGCGTCGCCATTATTTGACATCGTATATTTTCGAGCGTCGTAGGGTCTTTATAAAAACGACTTGGTTTTCTTAAAATTAATTTGAGAGACACTCTTGAGGTCTGATTATTTTAAAATGGAATGGCACAGCCGAGCATTGGTGTTAAAATAAAACCAAATGTTACTATTTATATACTGTACCATATACCTAGACTCTTAGTAACAATCTTGCGTTATTCTTATATTAGAAGGGTGGTTTGGTAATTCGTAAATGAAACCAGTATATTTTGATTCTATATAACCAATTTAATGATAATAATAACTAGAACAAACGGTAAACGACAAAGAGTACTAAAGTAATTAGTCCTTACGATCATCGTCACAATATTTTCATTATCACTCTCTACGTTTTGCCAGTGTTATAAGGATTGAATTCTTCTAGAGGTCCGTGCGACTAAAACTTATGTACTGATTGATATTCTACACCTCTCAGCCTCGAGAACAGCTACTACTTGAAGGTTTTAAAAATACTAACCATTAAAACCTTACCCGAAAGTGCAAACTTTAATCCAAAAGACATACGGCTGAATTAATGCTTATATCATCAAAACAATCACAATAGCTTTAGTTTAAAACTACCCCAGACAATAGACAATTTGCATGGTTTTTTTTCTTATCACATCTGATAGATATCCTACATAGATGATTTTTTAAAATTTCACATACTACAAAAATAGCGATGCAAAAAAAATCAATTGAAAATACGAATTTCATAATTGATTTCAAACACCACTATTTTGCCGCCATGATCTGTGACGGCACGGGACAGTAAAATAGTCAACAATGAACTTGCTTCTCTGAGTTTACATCGTGTGATGTAAGTTATTGATTGAATCTTGGCTTCTGTACGTGATTTTATTTGATAATATGGAAAATAAAGCTTATATAAATAATGTATAGTACCAATACAAATAAGACTATAAAAACTCCAGAGAAA
This sequence comes from Tillus elongatus, assembly GCA_964006375.1. Taxonomy (NCBI): domain Eukaryota; kingdom Metazoa; phylum Arthropoda; class Insecta; order Coleoptera; family Cleridae; genus Tillus; species Tillus elongatus. The sequence goes on along the minus strand of OZ023263.1, from coordinate 26,598,859 downwards.
CTATTTTTTATTGTTCAAATTAGAAAGCAATGGTGCAAAGTTATAAAGCCGGATGAAAGGAAAAATCAACAGTTATCTGAGAAAACGGCCTTATTTTGCTGTGAAGGCCATTTTAATTTATCTTCGCAATGAATATTAGTGATATAAGGTTAAAATTCTTATCATACGTTATTAAGTTACGTTGTAATTCCCATGTGGTCAAGGTATGTTTATCTGTACATATTAAGCTTTACATTAGCATTAAATTAGTATAACCAACCGGCAAAAATCATGGTTATTAATTAACGAAATGATTGGGTCTGCTTCTATTAATTATCTGTAATTAATTCAGACAACATTGTTCTATCAAAAAGAATGATATCATAAATGAGTTAATTCTTGTCAAATTATCTGATTGCGCCTGTTGAAAACCATTGTCTCCCAAAATTCATGACGATTGTGAAAACCAAGGGACCATACTTATCATATTATAAGACAAATGAATTGGTCAGTTCAAAAGAGTATAAGTCCAAAAATGGCGGTTTCTAATTGGCATAGCCAAAGTATTTTAAAGTTATCTCTCTATCGGTTGCGCTAAAGAGCAGTACGCCAAACCCTACTGTTATGTCGCTACGCATTACGTATTTATCGCGATGAGTTGATGAACAGTACAAGTCCTGGACTTGTACTGTTCTTAGACTCAACGCTCAACTCTACAGCTATGGGTGTATGCGTTCGAGATCGATAGTATGAAAGATAATACTGGCATCTTTCATACTTATCATGAATGTCAAGCTAAGGAGAGAGCAGACGAAGTATGTACCTTTCTAAACGATTACATACAATCTCACATTTTCGCCGATATTACCAAACTACACATGTTTTCTGATGGATGTCCAGGACAGATTCGTAATAATACTGTGGTTCAATTCCTTCTGGCAGTACGAGGATCACGGCGTTTCAAGAAAATATACCACTATTTTGCCGCGACAGGCTATTCATTTCTGCCCTGTGACAGCGACTTCGGACCATTCAACATGCAATTAGTAAGACGTCATGACCGTATGTATTTACTTACCAGAGGAGTATGAAGACATGATGTTAACTTGCAGAGGAAATAACCAGTTTAGTGTGAAGACCATAAATTACAAAGGCATTGCTGATTTTAAAAACTGGTGGCGCGACAGCTACGAAAGAACGAACACTGCAGTTGGTTCTCGATGAGGTACGGCATAAGCTTTCACATTTTCCAACTTCAAACAGTTCGGCTATGACAGCTCGACCCCATATGTCACCACCTATGATTGTATCAATGATTTTATTCCCCATAAGCTTCTGAAACTAATATAGCTTTTCCTCCACCTCCAACGCAAACAGCCTATAAGCAATTCCTTTTCCCCTCGGGGCTCGTCCGCGGCCTTGTCGCCCCGATATCAATGCAAACTTTGGTTCATTGTGAATTCCCTTAGTCTTACTCCACCTATTCCAAAATCACTGTGCCTTGAACTAGCCTGCACAACGATTAGTAGGGTGAAGTTTTATATTGCTCTGTCTCCGGTCTAGACTGACCGTAGACCAGTTGTCTTTTGCTGTCCAGAGCTTTACAAGCGCACGGGCTGATTCCTCCCCCTCGCCGCAGAGTCTGCATGTGAGGTCCCCCTCGAACCGCCCCATGCAGGTGTTTCTTGACGGCCATGTTTCCCGTCAAGAGACTGTTCTGTTTCTGAGCTGTCCTCTATTAAGATTTAGCAGCTCCACAGCTCTCTTTGAACTGGGTTCGTCAATTATTGACTTCCCATGTCTGAGCCCTGGACAGTCTGCCCAGTACACCTTGTGTTGGTTTCTGACCCAGGACTTAATGGTCCCCCTGGCAGTGGTCTTTGTCACGCCCAGAGCCGGTTCTGGTCGCATAAATAGTTTTGCCGACCCTCTCTTCGCGAGACTGTCAGCTTTTTCATTGCCGTTGACCCCTGAGTGACCCGGCACCCAGGTGACCTCATTCTGCCCAGCCAGGTCGCTCGTGTCGTCTTGGCACTCACTCACCAGCCAGGAATTTACCCGTGGGCTACTACTTAGGGCCTTAAGGGCTGCCTGGCTGTCTGTGGCTATGAGGTTCCGCTTGTTAGTGTAGCCCCTCCTCTTGTTCTCCCGCACACCGTGCAGGATGGCGTACATTTCGGCCTGAAACACCGTTGCATGGGCTCCGAGGAAAATACTATGACTTAGCCTCGGTCCTTCCGAATAAACACCTGCCCCGTCCCACGCTCCCCGTCGGATCCGTCCGTGAACCACACGAGCGCGTCCCGTGGTATGCCCGGCGTCTCCTCCCGCTATGCCTCGCGGTCGGGGATTTCCGCTGTAAAGTTGTTTTCCCTGTAGATTCGCGGGCTCGCGAAGTCTGACCGTGGCATGGGCTCCTTCACGATCTCCTGAATTTTGCAGTGGCCCCTGAAGCCTGGGTTGATCTTCAGTCTACCATTGCAGGCTAGTCTGTATAGTCCTAGCCTGGCCTCCCCAATAGTAACAAATTGTAGAGGAGGCAGATCCAGCAACACCTCCATGGCGGCTGTTGGGGTTGAAGACATGACCCCTGTGAGCATAGACAAGCCATCCTTTGGATCTTGCCTAGTTTTTCTTTGGCACTGGATTGTGTCACCTTAGGCCACCAGACCAGTGCTGCGTATATTAACGATGGTCTGACCACCCTTGTGCCTATAAGGAATGCATTCCGATTAACGAAAAACAAATCACGGATGTCAAGAAAGTACTGAAATATATAATCGGCGAGACTTGGGAGTTCTACTATCACGTTACTTCCTGGCCGAAAACGATAAATAACGAAGAAGACCAAAAGTACATATCCATTTTACTGGAAACATATTCCATATTCAATATTTCGAAGAGAAAATGTTATATAAAACTTCTGAATAAAAGCTAATTCGATATATTTTATTTTTTATGGGGATCAGTGACCCTTTCGTATTTAAACGCCTCAAAGCTACAAAAATTCCTTCGTGAAAATTGATTGAGTGCAAGAAAAGTATAAGTCCACGTTTTTTTTTGGCTTGTAGCTCGCTTTCATTAATTTTCTTTTGAAAATTCTTTTCACAGATAGGTTGTTTTAAAAAGTACTAAAGTCGTCTGCACATACCAAAGTTGTATTTTTATGAATAAAAAATCTAGGAAGCTTTTTTTTTTTGGTTATCTCAAAACTAACTTTTTTGACATACTATTTTTGAACTCACCAATTCAAATGTAAACACGATATTTATTTACTATCCAACTACGTCACGACCAATAGCAGAATGTCACATGATAATAACCCGAATTTTTTTTATTGTAAAAGTCTTTCTGTTCACTATAATGTTTTTGGGTATTCATGCATGGAAATAATGTTCTATGTATAAAAAACTATTAGGCAAATATTAAATTCATGTAATGGAAAATCTATGCAAATTGTCCATTACGGAAAATTCTCATGTTAATCGCCTTCTCTTAAAACTTATGTAACCCTTAGCTTTCCTATTCTGTAAACACTTCAACACCCACGAAATTATAAACTCAAAATTTAATTAGTCCAAAACTATTCAAAACCTAATCATACCGTATGCGACGACCTGTTGGTGCAACCCGACACCCTCTTGCCGGCAGCCCGACGGCCACTGTCTTAACCTGGAATTTGCGCCTATTTTCTCGAGATACTTTTTCGTCCAATAAAAACTACAGTCTTTACAACATTTGCTAGTTAACTCTGCCCTATCGTAAGAAAGCTGCTTTAATTCTCGCGCGAGCGAATGACAATGACTTCACCGTGATTTTCGCTGATAGCAGCAGTTTCGCTGGACCAACCGCTATAAACCATGTCACGCCATATTTATATGGGAGTTTACAAATAATCCCTGAGCTGTCGTTTTTAAGTTCGGGTGTACAAATTGCAACGTAAGTTTGCAGGTGTTCTCTGTGAAGTCCTGATCTTGACTTTTCTGGAGTATCATATTACTCGCCAAACTGGACACTCTGAAATTTCTACACTTAATATCGAGTGCTTTTACGGTGCTTTTACGTTTCATTTACTTTGTTATAAATTATCTGGCCGCTAATAATTTATTAGCCCCTAAAGACGACTAAATTATACCGTGTCCCATAAACTTGTGACCACATTAAAAATCTCTTAATTTACCCTCCCAAATATAAGGCAATAAAATTAATCAGATTAGAGGGCTTAAGCAGATACCCTGCTTACATTAGACACCAAATTTCAGATTTCTAAGTGAAACTAAAAAAAGCTATAAGCATTTAAAGAAACATGTTTTTATTATTTTAACATTTTTGTGAAAATTTGCTCCCATAACGCACTTGCTGCGTCCGAACCTTTTGTTGTTGATAGTCTGGCAATACTCTTACCTGTATGCATGACAATCTCACATTCTGCTGTTAATGAAAGAAATGATTATTTTGCTGTTAGCGCTCTCCCCGTGCCTCAGTACTTTCTCTCTCTCTCTTTACTTCTCTCTCTCTAATTCTCTCTCTCCCCCTCTCTCTCCCTTCCTCTCTCTCTCTCCTCTCTCTCTCTCTCTCTCTCTCCTCTACCTGTCTTAAGATTTAAAAAAGTGGACTAAAATCAATGTGTGGGTAGTGGGTTACCTTGTTGCAATACGCTTGTAACTGATAAGCGCATTAGTTTTCTTTCCCATTCATCACCTTTCTTATTAAATGAAATAAAATTCTTGATAAATCTCGCTTTATAATATCCAGTTAACCTTTCCATATACGAATTGGTGTCCACTTCCCCTTTGGACAGAAGCTTCTTTAAAAGAACATGTAAATGTGACACATCTCAAGGTTTAAAGGCTCAAATTTGTATTCTCCATAGACACAAACATTTAATGAATGGAATTGCTAACACTTGAACAAATTTCTTCTCATGTAACATGACTTTATATTTCAGATATGAGCCAGAGGCATATTTGCCAAGCTTGTGGACGTCATTATAAACGAAAAACCCATTTGATGGCACACATGAAAAACGAGTGTGGAAAAGAACCCCGGTTCAAATGCACCATGTGCCATAAACAATTTCACCAGAGGTATAATCTGAAGAGGCATATGCTTCGTGGTGATCACATAAATTGCTAGCTGAGGCCACTGAAGAAACATCGTCGATGAACTATTTCGTTGCTTTAAATTGAATTAGAGTGACGAAATATAGTGCTGAAAGATTTTCAGGTCAAAACCTCTGTCCTAAGAACATTAAGCCGAGATCTGGAAAAAAAATCATGATTTGTCAATTAGCCTGCATTCTTAACACACAAACGACCACCATTTTGTCAAAAAGTGCACTGGTAAAATAATAGCTTACCCTTGTATTAGTATTTTATTGATTAGTGATTATAAGATTAAACAGTCTGGACGCAGCAAGTGCGTTATGGAAGTGAATTTTCATTAAAACGTTTTTAATAGCAAATATGTCTGTTTAATGCAAGCAATTTGGTCACCGATATAACCTATATAGTAGAAACAATGTACCATATTTTATCAAAATAATTTGCTTGAAAATGTACAAAAATTTTCCGAAAATAAACTTAAAATGTTTCCGAGAAAACTCGTTTCCTAGCCGACGAACCTTAGGTTAATAGCAAATTGAGTTATTGAATTCTGAAGGATTTAATGAAAATTCGACACCAAAACGCGCTTACTGCGTCTCGATTTTTTTACAAACACATCATATTTCGATAAAAACCGCAAAAATGCAATAAGGAATGTTAAAAAAAAATGTAGGTATCATCAACGCCTTATGGGCCATCATGTGATTGTCAAAATAAATTTATAAGATGCTACTCATACAATTTTTTTCGTATCTTGCATAATAACAATTATATTGAGCTTTTTCGTAGAAATGCGTCACCCTGTATATATGTAAAAAGAAAGTAAACCTGACATGGATTCTAAGGAGCCTAGTTTACGCTCATTTGAATGAATCTTTTTAGAAATTAAAAGCCGCGTTCTCCTCATTTACGAAATTTTTCTACGAAAATTAGCTAAAAATTATAGACTGTTAAACCATAAACAACCAAAACTACTGCAAAAGCATCAGAGAAAGTGTCTATTTGAACTAAATTTTCTGGAAAAATATTTTATTAAAATGAAGGGCAATGGTCGTTGAAGCTGAAACTTAAGGGTTTGCAGAACACTGTTTACATAATCCGTATTTCTTTCAGGTTCTTTGCCTAAAAGTTGCCAATTTTGACGTTTCAAATCGCGAATATTTTTTATAGTAATATTTTTATGTTTCAATATATCTTTGTTTTCGACAGGAAATTTTGTCCGGTGACATAAAATTATCTATTATGGAAGAATTTCACAGTCAGATAACAACTAACTTAATAATAATAATAATAAATAATAATAATAATAACATTTATTTCCTTTGTTGACACTATTACATGATTACGCTCATCATAATATAGCGCAAATATAACAAAACCCAAAAAAAGCAATGTACATGAATAGAAACACATTACAAAAAAAGATAAACAAAATATGTGCAAATATAACATTACAGTACAAGATTACGGTATCCTATCCCCTATCCTCCAGTCTCACAGGGCACGAAACAAACTCATCTACAGTGTAAAATTCAGCATTCTTTAATAGTACTTTTAAGGAGCTCCTAAATATTATCAACCGTAACGCACCTGCTGCGGCCAAACGTCTTTTTTCTTTATATTTCTGTCAATACTGTTACCTTTTTACATTTTACATTTTGCTCTTAATGAAAGAAATGTTTATTTTGCTGTTAACGATCTCTGTTCCTCGGTTTTCTCTCTTTCTCCCCCTCTCTCCCATCTCTTTCTCTCTGTCTACCCGTCCTTCAGGTTCTAAAAAAAGTATACTTAAATCAATGTGTGGAGAGTGAGTTATTTTGTTGCAATCCCCTTGTAACTGAAAAGGGCATTAGTATTTTTCAGTCATTTATCACCTTTCCTATATTAGCACAGGGTAATTAGCTTATTCAAAGTAAGAACAAAATAAGAAATTATAAAGCAAAAAATTTGTTTGAAGATACATTATAGATAAGTAAATAAAATGTTACAGCCTTGCAGCTTCTGCGTGATGGTGGGCAGCCGCCATTGACCGCCAGCTTGGAAGTTATAAGAAAAGAAAATTCGCAAAAAGTTTTTAATTTAAAAGTGCATCACAAAACCAATTAAATGAATTATAAAAAATACGTCAAAAATTCTAGGAAGGAACCATGCTTCAAGTATTTAGAGCCGCCGCCATTTTACTGGCCTCAAAGCAAACCCAATTTTAACTTAGAACAAAAGAAAACTCCGTTAAACTGCTTGAAATCTGCCAATCGCATACATGCATATTAAATTGCTAACTTTATTATAAGATTTAATATAATTTTTATATCTTAAACAGAGCCTCGGTGGTTCAGGGGCAAGAACGTGTGCCTCTGAACCGAAGGGAACTGGGTTCGATCGCAGGGTACTCCTTTCACTTTTTCAGTACAAATTGTAACAATAACATCAACCGAGGTTCTGGCATTGTATTTGAGCAAGTCGAATGTCTGCACGTTCCGCCCTTCGAAGGGGGCGTAAAGCCGTCGGTCCCGTGTCCATGCAATGTTGGACACGTTAAATATCTCTACCCTCCTTACAGAAAGGCAGAGGTTCGGCAAAATTTCCAGGATAGTGAGGTCAAACTGCTCCCTGGCGTCGGTGATTGGCCATAGTCGCGGAAATAGGCCGACGTTAAAGAAACAAAACACACACATATACCTTAAAAACCGACATTTCGAACAGTTTAGTTGGCTAATCTAAATGGTCCATGTTCGTTTGATTGAGTATTATAATCCCCATCTAAGGAGCATTCTTGCATCTCCGACAGTTCTTGCTCGTCAACAAGCATGGAAGGTTTGTTGCTGCATGCTTCACCATTGCATTTTCCACACATCGTGGTACATGCAAGTCCCCCTCGGCGGCAGTCACATCTTTGGGCACAATCAATTTTACAGCTAAGAAAAGCAACTTCAATAAATTTTCCGGGGTGAGAGGGTGAAGGAATTGGCAACAGTTTTTTCTTCCGCCCCCAAGACTGATCTTGATGAAAAACTCTGTAGCTGTGTTGTTTTGCGTAAATCATCTGAAGACACGCGACCGTTATATAATAATTTTAGGAAATACTCTCCGGCTTGAGCAAGTTCTTCCTTAGTTGCATTTGTATCATTGAATGCAGAAACATTTTCCCTTTGGGCACAATCCGTTTTACAGCTATAAAAGCAACTTCAATACATTTTCCGGGGTGAGAGGGTCAAGGAATTGTCAACAGTTTTTTCTTCCGCCCCCAATCAGTAACAGGAAGTTCTACCCCACGCCAAGACTGATCTTGATGAAAAACTCTGTAGCTGTGTTGTTTTGCGTAAATCATCTGAAGACACGCGACCGTTATATAATAATTTTAGGAAATACTCTCCGGCTTGAGCAAGTTCTTCCTTAGTTGCATTTGTATCATTTAATGCAGAAACCTTTTCCCTTAACGTCTTGTTCGATTGCGAGAGTTTAAAAGTGTTTTTTGTCTTTATTGAAAAGTGAAGAAGTTGTATGGCAACCTGTAACTGCAAGGAGAAAAGCAATGTGATTTTTTACATCCTAAAGTGCTTCTTGGGGTAGCTTGCTACTAAATACTTTTTGTGGCTTAAACTTTGTTGCTGGTATTAACATAAAACATTCGTCATTGCTTCGACTTGCTACAGCTATCATTATGACCAGGAGATCAGTGTCATCGACGACTATAACTCATCTTTTAGTTGCATTAGAAAATGTGACAGCTGTATTCGCGATGTGGGTATCGGCATCCCCTGGGGAAGTTTGAATTTTTACCAGCTGTCAGTTTTGCGGCCAAGAATGAAATAAAGTTAGTTTTGTTGTAGGTATTTTTCAGAAATAATGACTACGTAAAAGAAGAAAACATTGAATCACTTACACAATATCCACAGGGTTCTTGGCCTTATTTGTTCTTCTAACGTGCTCTGCATTCTTCGTCCCGTATTCACTTTCATTGTAGTCATCAAAAACAATAATACTTTCAGAACCATAGTGTTTTTTGTATAGACGACGTAAGTGTCACATTTGGGAAACCGAGGCAGATTTTTACCAAAGTACTCTATGCAAAAGGCAACTACGGTCTATCACAAAACAAGGTTCTAAAGGTAATTCCATAGTTGTCGGACAACATTCCTTTAGGATACCAATTAAAGATGACTTTTGCCATATTCTCAGTGAAACAGAATCAGAGATGTTGGCCGTGGAGCTAATTCATACCTTAAACATGATTACAGTTCTTTCTTCAGTCTTTATGTATGGTTCAAGGTATTCGATGAAAGACTTTGTTGGAGATGATGTTGATTTCCTCATTGCCGATGTTTATTGCTTTCATAATAGCTGCCATATTTTTCACCTTATCTTTGCGCAAAGACGTTGGTTTATCAAAAGATTTTCCAACAAACTTGTTTTGAGACAATTGACCTGTTACTTTTGCGTTATCGTAATTAACTGATATATCTGCTTTAAGTACTTAAAGAAGTAATGGAGAGTGATTTCATGGCCAGATTAAAAATTTCTTAAAATCAGCGTTGTCGCGACTTATCTACTACATGTCTAGAAACTGACTGCAACACCAGAAATTGGGAATTTCTATACTAAATGCTACCCGTTTACCAATTTTGAGCTTTATATATTTAAGAAATCTTTACTAATAATTGGCTAATTACTATGCACTATATGTTCTTGCTCAAGTTTTATAATCTTCGCATCTCCAGTTAACCTTTCCATATGCGAATAGTGTCCAATTCCGGTTTGAACGGAGGCTCCTTTAAAAAAACCTGTAAATTTGGCACATCTCCAGTTTTAAAGTCTCAATTTTTTTTAATGTGTATGGACTTTATAAACATTTAAAGAAGGAGATTGCAAAACTTCAACAAATGTCTTCTTATGTAACATGACTTTATATTTCAGATATGACCCAGAGGCACATTTGCGAAGTTTGTGGACGTCATTATAAACGAAAAAATCATTTGTTTGCACACATAAGAAACGAGTGTGGAAAAGAACCTCAGTTCCCTTGCAACATGTGCGATAAAAAGTTTCACCAGAGGTCTAATTTGAAAGGACATTTGTATCGGATTCACCAAGTCATTTTGAAGAATGTTAGAAAAATTCATGCGCATTAAGTTTTGTAGATTTATGCTTCGGCAAATGAATATTGAAACTGATGAAAGAACGTAGTAAGTCGACTAAGCCAGTTCACCATAACCTTATGAAGAATCTTTTGATCGATCAAGATAAATGATTTCATCGGAGGACAAGTGTTGTGGAAAATTGCTATAACTACACAACATTACCAAAAATATGTTTCTGCTGAAACGTAGTGCTAGGTCCGACTAATAAAGACTATAAAAAAACTGCCAATCTTACCTTAGAACTGCATATCACAGAATTATGGTGTTTACCTCCAGTGACGAGGGTTTAGTTCGGACTGAGTAAAAATAAACATACCGGCATTTGATTTTACAATTTTATTGTCTAGAAAAAATATAAGTTAATATGAGCATATCATGCGCCTTTAAAGAAAATTAAAGCGGTAGAGAAATTTCTAATTGCACCCTATTGCTGAGAATTTTTCCCATTACTTATGTGCATATGCGACTTGCCTAATGCGCTGTCATATTATAAATAAACTGTCAAATAAACAAGAGCAACTTGCAGCTTACTACAACCATCTACAATTTCCAAGAAGGTTGGAGGTTTAAATAGTCGGTTCTGGCTAATAACACTACGACTTCAGAAGGATCAATATCACAAGAATAGTTTTTTTGTGTTTTTACGACTGAAATATGTACGTGATTTCGACTTGCATATAAAATTACTCTAGGCATAGGGAGTCCCAAATTGAGCGCCGGTTTTAATTTTTCTGTACAACAGTGGAATTTGGCTTCTTGGCACAGACCTTTGCTTTAAGATATCCTTTGCAAAATCTGGGCGTCCAATCAACCTTCGACCGTCTTGAGATTAAACGCTCTGGACACTTCTGTGCAAGCCAAGTAATTGTTTCTCCAGCGCCGGTGTCATGTGGCACCGTTCTGTTGAAACCACAGTTGACCGGGGTCCCTATCTTCCATATAGTGTCAGAAAAACCCTGCAGCAAGTTCCGATACCTTTTACTATTGACTGGAACTGCATTGCCGGCTTTTTTTAAGGAAAAAAATGGCCCTATGATTCTATTGAACCAGAAGCCGCACAAAACTATAACTCTTTGAGGATCCATCCATTCTTCATGGATCTGATGAGTATTATCCAAGCCTCAGATACGGCAATTTTGCTTATCTACGTATCCGTCAATGTAGAAATGGGCCTCGTCACTGAAGATGCATTTTTTTTTGGTCAAAATGACGGCCCGCTGAAGTGAAGTGTGAATAGTGGCTCTAGAATCGATTAATTGAACTGTTGACGTTTCGAGTAATCGGTAGGTTTTAACTCTTGGGTTAATTGGATCCTGCACTGGTGAAGATGTAAATCCTTTACCATTATTCGTTGGAGTTAGCTTCTGGAAATGACCAATTATTGAGAACCATACCGAATTGGTGTTTTCCTGTTTTCTGTGACACTTGCCTCTACCCTGGCGGTAGTATCGAGTGACCTTACACAAACATGGAGAATTGCATCCATCATCGAACCGGTTTCCTCAAATTTGTCGATTAAACGTCGAACATTTCATACACTTTGCCGACGAAAAATTTTAACGATTTTATGAACTGTCCTAGCAAAACCAATTATTTTTGTACTGCTAACAATAATAATGAGTGACTCTTTCGTGTTCATGTTGACTAATTGCAACTGACATATGACATCTATAAACAAATCAGAGTTTCCAAACGCCAATGGCGTGAAATTTAAATCTGGTGGTCAATCTGAGACACAATTTGGCCCCTTCTTACTTGTGACACATTTATGGTCACAGCTCATCATCATTTCTGTAAATTTATGGTGTAGCTAAGAATACAAGGTTATAAAAAACGTAGATAAATGTAAGAGAATTGCACCAACTTACAGAGCAATCGCTTAGCTATCCACTAACGTCTGCACAGTTACTACTTTTTCAGTAGTCTCGACTTCTTTCAGACTAGAGCATTTCGATAGTTTAAATAATAAAACATAAAAAATGTAAAATAGTAGGGCTTGATTGAGTTAATAATAAAAAAATTAGGTCAAAATTGTCGAATATGCACAAAAATTCCGGATGAGGATTTTTTTCTTTCTGTTTTATACCCTAGTATTAAAAAGAACTGAATAGGGCAAGTTAATGAGTGTCTAAATGCAGTATTAATTAGGGTCGCTAAGTTAAATGGGTACTTAGTAGAAGCAATGGTGGGGAGGCTAACGCCAAGCAAGTAGGCCGCAACGGGCCCTTTTTGCCAACCCCAGCAACCCAGCAACCATGCTCTACTTCTTCCTCGGTTCCGTCGCCAAACCGCCTCGACCTCGAAATAAAGGCCGTGACGATATTCAATTGGACGGTACTTACCTGATTCCTCTGCAGAGTCCTCGAACCGAACAATTCTGCTCGAAGACTCCCACAAGCCTCGCATTCACATAGGTAGTGGTAAGACGTTTCTTCATCCTCACGGCATTCCTGGCAAGTGGGATCCCTCTCTACGCCTATCAATGTGAGCGTAGGTCGACTCCTACTAAGTAACCAGACAGCTTTATCTCTGCCCGGCCCCTCCACGAAGTCCCTTCGCCTGCCTACAGCCACCAACCGGACCCCCTCCCCCAGTGCCTCTCTCTGGCTTCCTCAGTCCACCTGTTTAAGTCGACAGAGACCGTCTTCCTACTCATGCCTATCGCAGGCCCCGGGCCACAGAACGGCCGCCGGGAACCAAGCCTTGCAAGATTATTCGCTACCTCATTCCCCGCTCCGCCACAGTGTCCCGGAACCCACACTAGTTGCACCTCTTTTGTCCTGGCTAGTCCTTTAAGGGCGCCAGCGCACTCCTGAACCAGTGTTGACTTGATTCTGGCCGCGCAGACTGCCCGGAGGACCGCCTGGCTATCCGAGCATATGTATACACATTTCTTGGGGCTCCTCCTCACATCCCGTCTATTGACCACAGACAGGATAGCGCACGCCTCTGTTTCGAATGCCGTGGTATATGCGCCCAGAGCATAACTCTCGCGCATTAAATATTTGAAACAATGCATGTCCATTTCCAAACAAGTCCAACAATGAGCTGAGGGCTCCTTTATCTTAATTAAAACTTGATTGAATAGGAGAAAGTAATTTCATGAGTTTTTGCAAGGTAAACTAAAATATATCTATAGCAAAGTTTGGCTTGCAGTCAAGCCTTGAAAAAAATTACGCAAACAAAATGCTAGCATGTACCTAAAGGCAATATTTTGATTTTGAATATGGCAGCATCTTATATTTACCACTGTTACAATTTTTCATGGAAATTATTTTTAGATCTTAATTCTTAATTTATAATAAAAAAAAAGCTACAACAACATCATGCCAACCAGTCTCTCATAAAATGATGTAAATGTTGTAAAATTGTGTCAGCTAGACATAAAAAAATGTGAATAAATTTAAAGGTGGCCTCATGCCTTGACCCACAGTTGATTTGAAGTTATTAACATGTCTACTCTTGACCAAAAACAAAAGGAAAGAACACTCACATGTGGCGTCGCATCCTCTTACCAAGTTTCACTGATGCTAAAACTCGGGAATGACAGTGCGGGACGCCTAGCTTGTTCAGGCCGTGAAAGGTAGTTCCCTTTTTTAACATCCAACAGCAAAACTACAGTATTTTCCCCACAATTAATAGACCATCCATTGCAGAGAAAAGCACCAAGCTCGACCAGTAATTCAGATATCCATATATCATCCTATATTTAAGAAGCGACACAACTCGAAATTTTAGAGGGGCTCACCAGTACCCTACGTATCCAATTGAATTGACCAGTAGCCTGAGGCCTCTATATAATTAGTTAAAGAAATTTCCCTATAAATTATGCAAGTTGATATTTAAATAAAGTTTTCTCACCATTCCTATTGTGATGAGGCTCGGGTAAGAAACAAACGACGGAGATAATTAGCAATCACTGGAGTCTGACTGTGCCTGCTAGATTGATGTGTTCACTGCACTAGTCGGGAAATCGTTCTTGAGTCAGCTCGAATGATCTTATCTGTTACACCAGCCGCGGCAAACGTGCCGGCGTTGGTCGATTTTAAAATCCATCTCTCCCACATGATTCAAATTGAACGTTATATCTGTGTTTGGCGGTTTTAAAGGATGAATATTCAAATATAGATTTTCCTCGTTTCTGTGTATAAGACGTGCCAAGACCCAACTGCGTCGCACATGTCTGCATGAATGCTTCTTTGTTCGACATTGACTCCAGAGGTTTTTAACTGCGTTGTCATCATTTTTTATACATGTTTCTGACACCATATCCAAACAGTCCTTCTTTATTTAATATTTCCGCGTCTAATTCTCTGATATCCTAGAACGATATTAACACGTCTTTATAATTTAGTTTCTAGGAAATACACATACTTGTAACGATATTCTCTTGCTCTGAGATATTTCAGTTTGTAAAGCATTTTACATTCAATGAAAGGACGAAGGTCAGCAGTGTGTTAGGACAGCCAGAGCAAAGCGAATTTCCTTAAAATGTGTTCTATCCAATAGTTACTTTGTTGTTTAATATTCACACGATCCAATCATTATTAAAAGCTTTCCTTGATATATTGATGCATTAATAAGAAGGTTACGGTAGTAAAAAGCCAACCGTAACACCTCATCAAAAGATGGCCGCCGTGTGTCACTATATCAGTATGGTGGAAATAAGAGGAGGCAGTTTCTTTATAGTTTTTGTTCACATGCTCTTTATTCTGTACATAGTCCTTACATTTTGCAAATACTAAGATTAGATTATAACATTTAATAATTGGTTTTATATTATAACTTACATGATTATATGATAATGCAGGTTTTAAGTGTTTCTTTTAAATTTTAAAATCCTTTTATATATGTTTTTCTTTTTAAATTTATAGAGTTATACATCATTTTGATAGGTAAGTTTGGTTAACCTCATCTAAATTGGAATGCTAAATGATTTCCTGGCTATTTTGCCGTAATCGAACTCACTTAGTGTGCTGCTAGATGGCAACAATCATAGGTACTGGGGTCTTTAGTAGCTAGACTGAAACCTCATCTTAAGTGTTTTGAGGCCATAGTGTAGCCATAAACTGGAATATATTGCATTTTAAGGCTGTTCTACATAAATACTTTGCTGATACGTGTATGAAACAAACTTTGTTAACTCATGAAGCCGTCTTGGTGAAAACTATGTTTTGTGGCAATGTAGTAAGTTTTTCCAGGAAGTTTTAGATTGGAGCTAATACACGGGGCAGTGTATTATTATGGTATTTTGGATCCTGCGAACTGGGGTAGAATGACCAGATGCAAGAACGACACTAACACGAGGTTTTAACAAAATTGATTTATTAAAGAATAAAGTGTAACATACATTGTGAGAAAAGACATCCAGAACAGCGGGTAATTTGATGTGTTAAATATTAATATTTATATTTTAATTGTTGCTAAGCAGTTTTCTATTTGCTGATTCATTGCGTTAGCTGAATGGATACTGCAAGATGTTGACCAAAAGCACATGTTCTGTTCACATCAGTTCGATAAGTAGGTTTGTAAGCAGCGTACATATTGGAAGGAAACCTATGCATTGTATTTGACGACACCAGACGTTTAATTTAAATGGATCACCAAAGCTGATGTCAGGAGTTTTAAAAAGTGCATCTAAAATAATAAACAATTCAATTGAAAGATCAAAATTAAGACAATAAAATTGGTATATGAACATTGTTCGTGTTTAAACATCGAAATTAGAAGAACTTTCAAATTTGACAACACTGGTAACCAAATATATCAATTAGTAAAACGAAAATATTTATAAAGTCCACGGTGTCTTTAGAAAGTTCAGTTTTTATAGCTGTTCTTTTCATTCACTAACAAGTTCGACAAACGGTCAAAATCTTTGGGCTCGCCAATGTTCTAGGAGGGGTAGGAATAAAACCGCAGAACGATCTTAATGTATTTTAACAGATTCATTAAATTTGCAAAGCATCTTAGTACCCTTGGGAAAATACTCCCAAGTTTTATCTGCAAAATGCTCCAAAATTCTTGCAACTCATAATTTTTGTTTATTTTTCTACATCGAAGGTTTTTTGTTCGTTTTAAAAATATGTAGTAAGTATTTGCTGGTGATTAGGCCTGTACTCTGGACAGTAGTGTACAACTCATAATTGAATTTCTTACATTTGACAGTTTAGTAATACAGGGGTAGAGGCTGTTTCTTAGAAATTGTCTGTCTGGTCGTCATTCCACGGCTCGAAGCGAAGAAAGTGTAAAAAAAAATCGCGAAATGATCCTAGAAGATCGACGACGGTCCATTGACGAAGCTGTAGAGCTGCTTGAAGTGACTTGGAATTTAGTTCAGCGAATTTCAACGAAAGATTTGTGCACGAATTTGGCAACGACCCTTTTTATTATCAAATCTTCCGTGCAAATTCGCTGAACTGAACTCGCAGGTGACTCCAGGCAGCTCCACAACTTCGTCAATGGTCCGTCGTCGATCTTCCAGGCTGATTCCGCGAATTTTTCCAACATTTTTACCGGTACTAGCCGTGGGAGGACGACCAGAGCCATAAATTGGCATTTCACCACCCACACCCTTGTTTTTTCGCAAGAACATCATCTTTGTAGGCCGTTTTTACCATTTCAAGAGTTTCTGTGCTGGTATTTCCGAGCAAGAAACAAAATTGTACGGCCGCGCGCGCTTCACGAGAATTGGCCATTGCAAAAACGATGGGCACGCAAAACAACTCTGACTAAAAAATTCACACAAGTAGAATGGACCCTTCTTTAGCCACGACGCTTGGCTTACTGGTTTGGGAATGGTAGCACCTAGAGACAGAAGGCGGTACTATAAAAACTACCACAACACCGGTTCGGTTTCTTTTGGGTACCCCGTTTAAAACTTATATCCCTGGCTTACCACCTTTCTTTTCTTAAAATCACTTGGCAATGTTTTCTTTGAATTCAAAAACTCGTTGCGATAATATTTTTCTTTGATTCGACCACCTTTGCGGTTCTCGGCCCCTGTTTGTCCAGTCTGCACGATTCCATTAGTTATGTTTTTGTTGGGAGATATACGGTAGGTTCATAGTTTGATGTCTTTAGGGATTGACTAAAGAATTACTTCTTGTTTGTCGCTACATAGTTTTAAACATTATTCACAAGGCACCCACCGTTGTTATCTTTTTGAATAGGGCAAAAATCGGTGTGCCGATCTGGCTTCAACGTTATTCATCTGAAGATGTTTATGGAGAACACATCGCAAGGTTTGGTCAGTCATAGGTATCATTGTTGATAATTCTGTTCTTTAAAACCACTTCAACTGGTCGATCTGGAAGTGGTTCGCCTTCGAGGGGAAATTCTGGCATTGCTGTTCTTTTGATTTTATTGTTAGTGGACTATAGTCGGACCTAAAACTTTTGGTTTTGGATTTAAACAGGTATGTTTTCCATGAAGGCACAATATGGGAAATTAGCCCATACATAGAGCAAAGCATACTAACCCGCTAACATACTTTACTTCCACATCGTCAATACGCCTGTTACTTCCACATCGTCAATACGTGGGCGACTTCCACATTGTTAATGCGTGTATTGACGAAATATGGTATCGGCGACAAAAACTCCAAAAAATTTTTTGGCTTAAACGTCGTAAAACGTTTCAATACATATAGAAAACTTGATTTGGGAAAGAAATTTTTTTGGTCTGTTGGTCTTTCGGTCTGTATATGTGTCTGTAGCCACAATAGGTTTAGAACGAATTGAGATATCGTCCTCAAATTTGGTATACAGTCTTTCTGAGAAGAGTAGATTATCACAACTATGTGGAAGTTATGTTTCAATTTGCAGCAGTATTTTAACAAGTATTGTTGAATTAGGTGTTACCCTATGTCAATTAAGTTCTACAGTAAGTTATTATTATTACCTTTATTGCTTTAAATCATACATGTTCATTCAAGAGTTATACGTCTCATCGGTGACCTTACTCTCATCCAAAGGCTGCCATCCCTTGCCCACCGACGTGCCGTTGGTGACCTCTCTCTCTCTCTTTTATAGATATCTTCACGGGCACTGCTCACAGGAGCTTTCTTCCATAGTTCCTCCACCTGCTGCCCCCAACAGATCTACCAGGGAGACAGGAATGCACCCTTTTACTGTCCAGGTCATCATACATAGAACATCTTGTTATGTCCGCTCTTTTGTCCCGAGTACTTCCAAGTTGTGGAATTCCTTGCCGGACCATGTTTTTCCTTCTCCTCCGAACCTCCAAACATTCAAGTCCAGAATTAACAAATTGCCTCTTTCCTCCTTATCGACACTCACGGTACGATAATATTTAGGCTGTAAGCCCTCGTGGTGTGTTGTTGAAATATTGAAAAAAGTCTTAAGACTTCTGCTGATTATTAACATAATTTTACCTACACAGTTTCACCCAAATCTGCTTGACAACACACCAAATTCAACAACTTTAAAATTTTGACATTAAAAAAATGTCTTTTCTCTTCAATTTCTTTCATCTAATGTTTTACCTGATTTCTCCATTTACAATAAATACTGATCTCTCCATAAGTCTAACTACAAATCTTTTTCAACTGCCCATCTTTTGTACGAGACCAAAAATTACATTTTAATTTGACATTTCTACTTCTTTTGTTTTTTTAGACTAAATATCGCTTTACCTTGTATTTGGACTACTTACTGCTATCGGAAAGGCCACTTTGTTCCTCTTAGGTTGTAAGAGATTCACCAATCATTGGTTATAGATCCGCGCCTTTTCTGTCGATGCTATCAATGACATTGTTTCTTAGAAATTGTTTTATAAGTACCCCCACTTGCGATCTTTAATGGAAAAACGTTTAACTCAAAATTGGAAAGCGTTTCTTTCTAGTGTTTTATTTAATTTGTCATCTTCAGTTCGCTGCTATTTTGCTTCTCAAGTGAACAGCATTTCGGTCTAAATGGTTAGAAAGTTTAGAAAAAGTTAGTTATGTTTTAACATAACATACATAGTTTATTTAGAATACATAGTTTAATTAGAAAATTCAAATGTTATTTTTTTCGCAGAACATAATAGGTGTGCTATAAAAAATTAACCACAGGGACTTTGAGGAATCTGAAGATGACAATATACATTGTTCTATTTAAAAGAACCATAACTCATGTCCCAGAATAGCCGGTACATGTGGGATAAAAAGCTTGTTCTGGCATTAAAAGGTCCTCAAAGAATGTACGCTACAGAAACTTGTTCAATGTGTTTCATTTCTGAACGTCACACAGTCTGGAATATACATCACTAAACATTGAATTAAAGGCTTCTCACCAGACAACAAAATTGTTCAATGTGTATAGTTTGAAAAATAAGAGATATAAAAGCTAATTTTTCCAAGCCCGTTCCCTTGGCAGTGGTTTCGCTAGATAGTGGGTAGGGGCAGTGGGAATATAGTTAATCTCGTTAAACATTTATGTTGAACACATGTACAATGTTGCATGGAACAAGTTACAACCAACAGACATTTTAAAATTGTTTTGAATGAATAGTAATTAACAAGCAATTGTAGCTGCATAACGAGAATATTTAGCAGATTCAAAATATGTTTTTTGTTTTAAAATAAGCTTATCTGTTTAGCATTCTTGTTTTCAGCAGCTAACGCTTGTCAAGTATTTGTCTGATCATTTTATTAAATTTTCATGTTTGTCATGTACTAACCTGTTGGTGAGCATCATTTAAAATCTCATTCCACAGTTGAACCATCACAGCAAGCTGTGAAAACTATTGATTTGGGGGTTGTGGCTAACCAAACTGTTGAATCATTGATTGCTCGATGTTTTTATAGTTGAAACAATCTAGTAACAATATCGTCAATTCATTTTTGCAGATCCACAATTTAAAAGCACTTGCTCGAAATGTTATAAATACTTCAAATATCGCAGCAATATGTTGACACATCAGAAAGACTGTGGAAAGGAACCCCAGGTGCAGTGTTACTTTTGTCCATACCGGTGTAAAGAGAAAAGATATCTACGAAGGCACGTCTTGAATAAACATAGATCAGAAATGACACAAGATTATTTGGATAATTGATTATTGTAGTGTATGTTGCGTAATGAGATGTTCTTAAATTTAACTAAAGTAGTGTACAAAACGTTATTACGTCACGATGATCCTTAAAATATGCTTAATAAAATACCTACTTAAGAAGAAGATAATGCATGTAGCTTTTAACAGTCTATAGGCATTTAATTGGTAATTCCTGAAACAACCTCCATCTGGCGGTTCGAGTTGAAAACTACACAGTAGTCATAATATGTTTAATACATTTAGCGTCTAGTTATAATTTTTAAATGTAATTTTTACTTATGCTGATATTTCAAAGCAAGTAAATGCCGCCTTTAAAAAGTTGTAAACATAAATAATAAAAAAAAATAGTCTGCATTCAAAAACTAATAAAACATTGTAAATCAGATAAGAATATCTAAGTAAAATAAAAAGTCTGAACGTAGCAAGTGCGTTATAGCAATGAATTTTCATAGAAATCATCTTCTCACCCCAAACATATTTTAAAATTAAATGATTATAACTTTTTTTCTCGTAACATAGATATCTGACTTTTGGAATAGTTTACTTTTAGCGAATTTTTCGTAAAATGAAAATTTCACTAATGAGGAGATCTGTGTATCTACATATATATATATATATATATATATATATATATATATATATATATATATATATATATATACTATAACAGGATTTAAAACACGTCATTTCTGTACCATACAAGGAGAATGGTTAAGAGCAAAGCCGCAAGGAGACAACCGCATACACGTGTTTCAAGCTTATTAGCCATCATCAGTACGGTATAGCCAGGTGAAGATTGGAAAACTCTGGATGAAGATGCAATAATACACGGAGTCACAACAGGCAACCAGTGCACATTTGCAGCAACATTTGGAAGACCCTCAATACTGTTATAGTTAATATAACTTCCTGGTCTCCGGATGCTCACGCAGGTGATTTCTTTGCCCCCGTGGCTTTTTTGGTTGTTTCCCTCGGATTGAGGGTCTTCCAAATGTTGCTGCAATTGTGCACTGGTTGCCTGTTGTGACTCCGTGTATTTTTGCATCTTCACCCAGAGTGTGCCCATCTTCACCTGGCTATACCGTACTGATGATGGCTAATAAGCTTGAAACACCTGTATGCGGTTGTCTCATTGCGGCTTCGCCCTTAAACCTTCTCCTTATATATATATATATATATATATATATATATATATATATATATATATATATATATATATATATATATATATATATATATACATTACCAATAACTCAAAAAATAATGGGATTTTGACGAAATTTGGTAGGTACTTTCCTTTTGTAAGTGGCTTGGACAAGCTCGTTAGCCAGGCAAATTGGACAGTTTTTTTCTGCGAAAATTTTGAGTTTTCTTTCGACACATTTTTGTGCCTCCAAAAATAACAAAGTTATGACAACCAAATGTGGCATATACTACTATGACTTACCCTACATGCCGAAATTCAGATCTCTAAGTTACAAGACAAAAAAGTTATAGGCATTTAAAGAAAAAGATTTCGATACCACTGGTGATCAGAGGAAAACACAAGAACAAAATATCTAGTGTGGTTAACAAAGCCAATTGAATATTACATACTAAAGTTAGGTTTCCTTGACGCAAAAAGGTCAAGAAATAGCAGAAAAAATATTTTCAAAATTTTATAGTTTTTCTTCTTAACACTTCAAAGTCGACATTTGAAACGTCAAAATTTGCAATTTCGAGACAAATAAGCTGAAAAAGATACGGATTACGTAGCGAAAATATTCTAATAATGGTGTTTTACAAAGCCTTAAGTTTCAGCTTCAACCATCATTGCCCTTCATTTTACTAAAATATTTTCGGAAAATCCATTTCAAATACACCCTCTTGCTGATGCTTTCGCTGTAGTTTCGGCCATAGAGTTTATGGTTTAATAGTCTATATTTCACCAAATTTTCGTAGAAAAAAATCGTTATTGAGAAGATAGCGACTTATGAATTTTGAAAAGATTTCTTCAAAAGAGCGCGAACTAGAACTCCTAAAATACATATACGGGGTCACTTTCAGTTTTTTTTCTTCTGTTGACACGTATACAGGGTGACGCATTTTTACGGTAAAGCTCGATATATCCGTTATTATAGATAGACATGAGACAAATATATACGTTAATTATAGGGTGTCTCTAGCTGCATCTAATAAACCTATTTTGGTAATCACAGGCTGGCCCATAAGTCGTTGGTGATACTCACTTTTTTAAATTGAACAGTCCTTATTGCATTTCTGCATTTTCCATCGAATTATAATGCATGTTTGTAAGAAAAAAAAATTGATATCGTTCATCGTTTTTGAGTTAGTTCAATTGTTTTGCGACTTTTCACGTTTTTGGCACATTGCACAAACACGTATCACAAATTGTAAAAAGGCGTTTGTACCAATAAAGAGCTGAGTCCTATGTAAATGATGCATTCAGAGAGTTTTTTGTTTGTATTACTCGTCGAAAAATCGAGCTGCCGTGTACAGGCGCTCTCAAATAGTGGCTGAATTTGAAAAGTTTTCGCAGAAATGTTTTTAGTGTTTCCGTAGAAATAATTTTTGTAACATTTTTGTGAAATGGTGGTAATTAATAATAAATGGTTAGTAAGTTACTGTAAATAAAAGTTGGCGAATTTTTGTGAAAAATATAATATAGTGTAACATTACTGAAGGCAATTTTGGTCAAAAAATGATGAATTTTTGCGATTTTTTTGTGTGCAAAATTTCATAAATTTTTTTCTTCTACTTGGTTCATAAAGCTGTTTGTCAATAATTATATCTTGGTAGGTGTGTAAATAGCCTGAAGAGGTTCGTTGGCCAGGAAAATCGGACCAGTTTTTCCTTAAACTTTTAAAGTTTATTTTCGGAAAATGTTTGTACATTCCGAAAAGCTATTTTAATAAAATGTGGCACACTGTTACCACTATATAGGTTATACTGCCAACCAAATGTCCGTTTAAAAGCAATACATATTTAACATTAACAGTTTTGCGAAAATTCGCTACCATAACGCACTTGCTGCGTCAAGAGTTTTTATACTTTCATATGCGTCTAATTGTTTATTGCCTGAGATTTTTGATTAGTTTGAGATTTTCTTTATCTATATGGTGATTATCTCAAATATGTTGAGCAATACATGATATATCAATAGTGCCATGTCTCAGTTGCGTTGATATTATTAATAACATTAGATTTTTTATAGAAGGCGTTATTGACACGTTAATATATTCACTTAGTGTTTCTTGCTTTTAAAACATTATCTCTTCAGTTGGTGGCTGTAGCTATAATAAATCAAAAATTTGGATACAATTGTACCCCATATTGAATTTTGAGATAAAAACATTAAGCACGCCAATAAAACATATTAGACTGTACATCACAAGTTAAACAATACAAGACTATGTAGTTTTCAACTCCAACCACTGGAGCGCCAGTGTACACATAATGGCTGTTTGCATTCTGTATACAGTATTTGGTTTAATCAAGACAGTACACATAGTGTTGCTCATGGTTTTTATTGTGTTGAGTAGTTGTCAATTTTTTTGAACAAAATAATAATGATGAAATTGTTATACAAAGAGAAATTAATTAAAGTATTCTAGGTTAACATTTATATCAAATTGTTTGAAGATTATAGTAAGTAACATCCAAGGCAAAGGAAGATATATGTGTAATCATTAAGAGACGCCTGACAAAATTACGTAAATAAATTAAGATTTAAAACTTTGTTGTATTACAAGCACTAGCAGTAAGCCTTATTGTAAAACACTCTGTACATTCTTAGCTAATAAACAGCACTTTACTATAAATAAGATGAAAAATATGTACTTATTTATTTTGGTGTATTGATTAAACTTGTTAAATAGTATATATTTTCTTTTTAATTATTTAAAGGTTAAACCATTACCGGATAATTAGGCCATATTTTGTCGGCGCAGGATTGGTATCTATGTTATTATTGGATATAGACAGTCTGTTAACTTAGCAAGGTGATGCAGCATTTTGAGCTGATTACCAACGTGTTTCCAAATTTAACTTGTTCTAAATAGTGAGGATATTATTCGGAGAAAAGACGTATTTTCATCTTTTCTTCTAACTAAAAAGTGTTTGGAAACTAGAAACAAAGAGAAGCAACGTGTATAAAGAATACGACAAATCGAGTGGTCTAGTCAAATCTGCAATATCACGACAAAATACAATTGAGCGATAGTCAACGTTTTTGTCTTATTTGATTTTTCCATATTTTTGAGAGCCCGTTTATTTCTGAATACAACCATATATGCCTAACTTTTTGCAAGAAATACTTGTTGAAAATGGATGATTAACTTTTTTGATACAAATCACTTCCCGATTCGATTAAATGAAATTGCATTTCGTTTTGTGTAATATCTAGATAAAAATTCGATTGTCGCTTTGTAGGTAAATATGTAGATGTTCATTAAAACTTCCCAAAAATAATATTTTTAAATAGTAGCACTCCAGTTTTATATCTAATGTTGTTACTTTTATTTCCATAGAAAACCAGTGAGAAACAAACTTGTTTTTGATTTGTTTCCATAACCAACTAATTAAAAATATAAAAAGCTTGTAACTTTTTTCCCACCACATGGATTTCATATAAAATAAGACAGCATCTTACAAACTGTTTGAACATTACTGTCGTATCTTATAAATTAACAGATCTGCGCGATTTATTGATTGTTGTTGCCCTTACTTGGTGAAACCGTTCCATACTAAATACAGACGTAGAGACTATTTCTCTGGCTTCACAGATGTTTGTTTTCTTCTCTCTAACCAGTTTCGCTGTTTGAGAGCACCATCATCCTGTCTTGATGATGTTGTCAAACAGTGAGACCGAGTGCAGAGAAGAAAACAAACATTTGTGAAGCCATAAAAATGGTCTCTACGTATGTATTTCGACCTGTGTGAATTTTGAAGTCATATCTTAAATCTTCACATCCAATAGCCTTGTACAAAGTATCAATTAAATATTTAGATAAATGTGTCGGGTATGATAAAATGAAAAAGTCGACATTTTCAGTTTTTTGGAAATATGTCAGACACAGAAGGGAATATCGTTGGTCTGTAAGAAATTCTTTAAAAGTCTCGAACAAGCACAACTTTTTTGTCATTTAACGTTTATAGTTTCCGAGGTACATATAGTGATCTACCTTAGGGGAGGCACTTGTGTGCATATATATATATATATATATATATATATATATATATATATATATATATATATATATATATATATATATATACATACAGGGTGGCGCACTGAATACGAAACAGACCGAATTGCGTCAAGAGAAATTTTTTTTAAGAAACGCTGAAATGCGTCATTTTAATATTGAGGGGGACATGTTTTGACATAAAACTCAACTTTGTCACATCAACCCATTAAGGGTGGCGATAGCAACTCTTATATTTTAAATAGGGAACATGGGTCGAGTGTTATATCATTTGAAAGCTCTTTCTTTGCTGAATTCCGCGCACTATTTTTTTTTGTGGAAGTTTTATCAACTCGTTTAAAAATTATTCACAGTTGGAGTTGCAAGAACGTATTTCATTCATTGTGATAAGAAATGCACTAGTTAGTCAATTTTTCGTAAAAAAACCATAAAGAACAAAACCAAACGTTCAAAAATGTTTTTTCAGTTAAGTAAGTGTTCAAATTGTTGACCACTAGCTTCCATACAAAAGTACAAATTTTGTTCAAAACGAGCTCTGGCATTCTGGAGCATTTGTGGAGTTATAAGACGGCATTCTTCAACAATGCGTCGTCGTAATTCTTCCAGAGACTCCGGTTCTGTTGCGTAAATTCTACTGTTTAAATGGCCCCATAGAAATAAGTCTAAAGGAGTTTAATCCGGTGATCTAGGGGGCCACTCAATAGCACCTCTACGCCCAATCCATTGTTCTGGAAACTCCTTGTTCAAACTCCCTAGCACGTTGTGAAAAATGCGGAGGAGCTCCATCTTGTTGAAACACTAATTGATTTTTTTGATAGCGATCATCATTTTCAACAATGTCAATTAGTAGAGGGTAAACGATATCTTATAGTAACTCCAAATACGTTTCGCCACTCAAATTGCCATCAAGAAAAACAGGTCCGATTAAACGGTTGCCAAAAATGCCAGTCCAGACATTCAACTTCTGTGGAGTTTGAGTGTGGACTTCGTGAAAATTTCTTGGATTATTATCTGCCTAATAACGACAATTATGACGATTGACTGTAGAGTTTAATAAAAACGAACACTCGTCTGAAAAACAGATATTGAACAGAACGTTCCCGTTATCAGCTATTCGTGGAGTCATAACTTCACAAAACTCCAGTCGCCGATCAAAATCATATTCAATCAGTTGTTGTACAAGATGAATTTTATACGGGTGAAATTTATGATGCTTCAATATTGGCTAAATAGTTCTTTCGATGTTTGAAACAGTGGCCAATTTTCTCGTGCTCAAAGTTGGGTCTGCAGCAATTTGTCCTAAAACTTCAATCACATTAGTCTCATTTCTAACCGGAAATTCACGTTCAGGATCCCGTTTTTTGTTGGCTACTAAACCACTTTGTCGAAACTTTGCAACTAACTCCAAAATGTATTTTCTGTTAACATGTCTGTTCGGATGTCGTTCATTAAACAAATTTGCGGTACGGTTGGTTCTTCTGCATTATACACCATTGTGAAATTAATTTTCGGTAGTACTATCAAGTATAAAACCGACCGATAAAACAAAATAATAAACCGCATTTCTGTCATTCCGATAAGAAATGTTCTGATAGTCAATTTTTTGTTTACAAACCAACAAAACATTGACTATCAGCACATTTCTTATCGGAATGAGTGAAGTGCGTTTTTGCTTCTTCAACTGTGAATAATTTTTAAACGAGTTGATAAAACTTCCAAAAAAATTAGTGTGCTGAATTCAGAAAAGAAATGGCTTTCAAATGATGTAACACTCGACCCATGTTCCCTATTTGAAATATAAGGGTTGTTATTACCACCCTTAAGAAGTTGATGGGGAAAAGTTGTCCCCCTCAATATTCATGTTGACGTGTTTCAGCGTTTTCTTAAAATTTTTTTCTCTGGACGCAAATTGGTCTGTTTCGTTTTCAATGCGCCAGCCTATATATATATATATATATATATATATATATATATATATATATATATATATATATATATATATATATATATATATATATATATATATATATATATATATATATAGTCTTTTAGTTTACATTAATTAATTATATTTAACACTTTAACAACCCCATTGCCTTTATGTGTAATTATTAAATTATTAATTTTGCAGTTATGTTAAATGATCCAGAAGCTGAAACCGCCATCCGTTTAATACTGGACGACAGTGATATTCGAGTAATACAAATAGTTCAGGAAGAGGAAGCTACTGCTACGAATCCAAACCGTTATCAGTGCAACAGATGTTTCAAAACTTATAAACACAAGTACATTCTCAGAAGGCATTTGGATTTTGAATGTGGGGTGGAACCCAAATTCGCATGTTTCTTATGCAAACATAAGTCGAAGAGAAAATATGAGTTGAATCTTCATATGAAACTAAAGCATGGACGTTGATATTTATTTTGTTACTTTCGTCACTCTGTTGTATTTTGTTTTACATTGTTAGAAATTAAATATTTTAAAATTTAAACTACAATACGTAGGGCAGTTCTGTAAACATTGAAAAATTAAAATGAAACAAGTTTATAGTTCGTTCTATTGCATTTACCTAATTAAGATTATTTATAGGACGACGGACAAATAAGAGTTTGCTGGATTTAAATTTTTTCATTTTCGCTATAGAAAAAACCGCAGCTAAAAAATTGGCAGCGTGTTTACCTTTGAGTTTAATACTAATTTTAATAAAAAGACTAAGTGAATATTGGAACCTGTAATGAGCACTAAGTACACTTGGAGACCCCAAATCACCACCACACATCTGTTTAAAGACCTGACGATCGTTTCACTAACAAATTTAGGGTCATCAGAAAATGGATAATTCTAAACTACTTACAACTAAACGTCACCTTTCATACTATGTCTTAGATAAAGACCGACAAAGAGAGGGGCGAAATCCCAGGAAAATTGTCTGTTATAAAGGCTTAACCGATTTCTGTTTCACGGGAATACGGGGAAAAGCAGAAAAGTCGTTTTTAGGGTTAACTCGTTTAATACAACTATTTTAAACTTAACAACAAGTGCACAGTGATGCAATAACAACTAAAAATGAATGGAACTCCCATTTGTATGGGGTCATTAATACTGGAGTTTATTAAGTGCTTCTGGGGTCACGGTACGGACGGCGAGGCGCGCACTTCTCCGGAGCTGCGTTCGTTGTACCACTGCTTCTGACTGCAAGCAGGGTGGTTCCAAGCCGGCTTTGGGAGAAGCGGAGTTGCCACGTCTATGTTGGGATGTTACACTGTGTATTTTATTTTTAATCGCCGGACGAGGTTTTTGAACTTAGGTTATAACTTTACCTGCTGAATTTCGGAATCTCTTTTATGTCAAAGAGATAGTGCAAACAAAGGGCTATAAATCAATCAAGTTATATAACATTGAATTTGAAAATTTAATCAAAATCAAGCAACAGCTGACTGTGTGTCAATCCGCCGGATGCAAAAAACATTCCTTTTATTTGAAGGATGCGGGGTGCTTAAATATTATATATTAATATTACTATTATTAGAACATTTTAAATTGTTTCTTTGTGTACCATAATACTTAATTATATAAACGTTTGCAACCACAATAACAAATTCACATTTAAAGTTGCCTGTATGAAAAGAAAATGTCAATATTAGATAGCAGATATTATTTTATATTCGTTATTTTAAGACAAAGTATATAAAAATTTCAAAAACAATAAGAGATAGTGATAACTTTTAATCTAAGACTAGATGCATTCTCGCAACAATTAGAACCGTAGACCGGTTTCGCTCTTATTAGAGTTCTTCAGTACGACATACTAATTGTAGCAAAAATGCACCAAAAGTAATATGGCTATAGTATAGCCAGCCTTAAAATACTCAGTGAATGGTGGACGTGCCGCCACCTAGTTGCGGAACTAGGTAGTATGTTGTCACGCTACCTCCAAAATACGGTTCTAATTGTTGCGAGAATGCATCTAGTCTTACATACTTTGTCCCTATATTGGGGTAGAAATGGGCCAAGGCTGACAATTTTCTAAATTGTTAGTTGTATACAGTCTCTATTTTTTTAAACTTTGTGTTATTTGGAGCTGGCGTGACAACATACTACCTAGTTCCGCAACTAGGTGGCGGCACGTCCACCATTCACTGAGTATTTTTAGGCTGGCTATACTATAGCCGTATTACTTTTGGTGCATTTTTGCTACAATTAGTATGCCCTACTGAAGAGCTCTAATAAGAGCGAAACCGGTCTACGGTTCTAATTTTGGAGAGAATGCATCTAGTCTTACATACTTTGTCCCTATATTGGGGTAGAAATGGGCCAGGGCTGACAATTTTCTCAATTGTTAGTTAGTTGTATACAGTCTCTTTTTTTAACACTTTGTGTTATTTGGAGCTGGCGTGGCAACATACTACCTGGTTCCGCAACTAGGTGGCGGCACGTCCACCATTCACTGAGAACTCTTAATCTACTAACCGTCTTACAAGTCAGCCTAGCGCCTACTCGGGACATTTCAAATACATGCTGTTTTGTTTTAAAATTGCAAATTTCAATTAGTCACGTTAGACCACAATTGATCTAAAACCCGCTGAGAAACCGCTGATTAAGACAAGCTGATTGTTGTTATCGGTTATATCACATACGTGTTAAACATTATACGAGGCTTGTTCAATTGAAACCCATCTTTGGTTCAGATAAAATTTATTGGCAAATATATTTACAAATAATTACCACTATTATTAAGGCACATATCACATTGTTTTACCAATTGATGTATACCCTGCAGAAATAATTCTTGTGGCTGCTGCTCAAAGAATTCTCCTACGGCATTATGTACTTCTTCGTTAAATTGAAAACAATTACCTTTTAACGCCTTTTGCTGTAATCCAGTTTGTATGGACAGATCCTATACTCACACCAACATTTTCTGAAATTGCTGAAATGATCGACATTAGACGATTTTATCTAATCAGGCCTTCTACACATGCCACATTCCTGTCTGTTGATGCAGTACTCAAGGCACCTGCTCGCGGCTTATCATTCGTCTCCTCTCTTCCACTCTTAAGTTTTCGATACCATTCCTTGACAACTTCGCATATTCTTTCGGTGCTCCGACACGCAGCAGCAAGTCGTTACTGTTTCTCCTCGCGTGATACACCGTCAAGTTAACACAGAAAATGACAGATACGGCCGTTCAATTTTCTCGCATCCTCCGACCTCCGAGATGGTGTGCAAGGCGATCAAGGACTTGAAGGAACGCGGCGGTTCGTCGTTGCAGGCCATCAAGAAGTACATCGCCGACAACTACAAGGTGGACGCCGACAAGCTGGCGCCGTTCATCAGGAAATACCTGAAATCGGCCGTCGCCTCCGGCTCTCTGGTACAGACGAAGGGCAAGGGAGCGTCCGGTTCCTTCAGGCAGGCTTCGGGCTCCGTCCAGGTGGGAGGCGGCGACAAGAAACCAGCCACCAAGAAGGTGAAGAGAGCCGTCGCCGGGGATAAACCGACGCGGCGGCGGCTGCCAAAAAACCCGTGACGAAACCGAAAAAGGCCACTTCCAGCCCCAAAGCGAAGAAACCGGTCGGCGCCGGTGCCAGAAAGAAGCCCGCCTCCGCCGCGGCCAAACCCATGTCGCCGCCCAAGGCGAAAAAAAGCCAAAGCCGGTCCCACAAAGAAACCGAAGGCACCCAAACCAAAGACGGCCAAGAAGAAGGCGGCGGCTTCACCCAAGAAAAAGTAAACTACTCTGTACGGTCTCCTTGTCTCCGACATATGAAAGTTGCGACGGGTGCGAGACGTTTAATGAAGAAGAAAAAAATGAAAAAAAAAATTCGCCCGATGCGACTGATGGCGGTCCCCGTGTGGCCGCAGTTAAACCAAGTTAATTGAATACGCAAAACATGCGTTTCCATACACTGCTTGCATTGGCGTATAAATTTGCAATGGCTGCAAAACTTCAGCAAACAAAAATTGAATGACCGCACGATGATTATATTTGAAAGTATTGTTAACAACAAACGCCATTTTAAAGTCCCAATACTTAAAATCGCTGTCAAATACAAATGATAGGAACTGATCAGTGTGATGTTTACAAACACAACTAACATTGCAAAACGCCAGTTGAGTGATTACAACTGTTTCCAAGACTGACCTGCCCAAAGATGGGTTTCAATTAAACAAGCCTCGTATAAGGGTGTTTAAAATTAGAACATTGAATCAGTAAGGAAATATATCGCTGGAGGAGGCAGTACGGGTATCAACTCCGCTGGATGAAAGATACTCGACGCGTTATGTTACCAGTGCATTAGGAAGAAATGATTCCAGCATAAGCCGCATGGCTAGACGATTGAACAAAACCTTAAATACGAAGGCCAGGGCAATGGCGAAAACGATGTACCAATTAAAGCGATAAACGTTTTCTAAATCTATCCCCTCTTGGAAACCGCAGAATCACTAGTAATGTGTTCAAAAGTGAAGTCTAAGCGGTTCGGAATGTTGAAATATCGTCTCGAACAATCAGAAGACGCTTTATCGAAGTCGATTTAAGGAGCAGGACACCGGCAAAAAATCATTACTTACCATAGAGCACAAATATTGCGTTGTGCCCGAAATAATCAAGATTGGTCTGTTAATAATTGGAAAAGGTTTTATTCTGTGAGGAGACATTGTCTGATGACATAAGCGTGTCTGGCTAAGAGAAATACAAAGATATGCAAGTCGTAACATTTTTCTAAGGGTCCAATTTGGTGTCGGCTCTCTAATGTTCTTTGCTTCGACGCTGGTGGGTCTATGAAAAACATCGTACTTGAACACGTAATGCCTTTTGCTCCTTTCGTGTGTCCCAATTTTGTATTCATGTAATTCAAGGCAATGCGCGTCTCCAAGCTGCTGGACATGTCTTCCACTACCTGCATGTTGATATTCTGTTAATGGAATGGCCACCTAAAAGTCCTGACTTCAACTTAAAAAAGGTCGTAGACTTGCCAACCACAATCAACTGGTGGATGCAGTAATTAAATAATGTGATAATATTCCCCAAGATACTATTGGAAATTTTTTAGCATGTCAAGGCTTATAACTGCGGTAATTAGAAGTAGATGATGGCCTACAAGGTACCAACGCCACATTGGATCCATTAATTCTATTGCTTTCGATTTTTTGAATGTTTTTAATTTTAATTTTAGTTTTCATATCTCACTTTCTTTCAACAAAGAAGTGTTGAATGATCTAAAATAAGGTAATGTTTCGCTTATTTACTTGTACAAACGCAATTTATAACTTTTCATTGTAATTTTGTTAATTTTATTTTCATTAATGTTTAAATTGCTACAGTGTTGAACAACAATGTCTGATGTTTAATATGTAAATGTTGTAACAACTGTCAGCTAAAGTGGTACGAACTGAAAATACATAAACTCGCTATACTTTTACAATAATCAAGCTGGCTGTGCGACAGTCAAGGGGTGAGGCATGACGTTATAATAACCGAACAAATATTAAACAAACACAATCCAGAGTGCCTGCAATATATTTGTTCCAATCATTTGTTATCATGTTATTTTGTTGCCCTAAAAAAATAAATACCCATATGCACATTTCGCTTTTTGCCGGTCAATTTTTTGTTTCTCGTTTATATTATGGTATTTATTCAGCGTAATATTTTTTCAGTTCGCTATGCAGCAGCTTTCCCATTCCAAAGATACACTTGTGAAAATTGTGGAAGATCGTATAAACATAAAAGTAACTTGTGTAATCACAAACGAGAAGAGTGTGGTAAACCTCCATCATATTTCTGTCCAGTCTGCCAGAAAGGGTTTAAGAAAAAACAGCATATGCAACGCCATCTTACGGTTCACGCTGATTGGAGCACATCACCATCGAAAGTAGATTACTCTAGCATTAATAACGTTGTGCAAAATGTACCTAAATTAAACGAAAATTCACCTAATGCCAGTACGGCAAGTATGTTATCCAAGACACATCCAATAAACTTTCCTTATCAAGCCTTTCCTGCTTTTCCTTTCCCTCCTAACTTTTTTCCTAATTTACCATTTTCAAATCAAAGTTTAAGTAGCAGCTTGTCGGATATTTCGCCAAATCGTGCTGTTACATGTAGCCAACCTGAACAAATAAAACATGGTTATTCGAATCCACTGGTCCAAAAATCTGAATTAATAAGTTCCGATAGTTCCAAAACCAAAGAGTCGAAAAAAGGCGGATCTCCTAAAAATACTGAATCTTGTGAAACTCAGTTAAAGTCCCTCAGTGCCGAACGATTAGGAAACGCTAATGTTTCTACAAATTTTGATGCAAGCACAGAAATCGAGTTAGCTGTGAAAAAAATTCAGGCATACCAGTCTTGTTCAAATGACCAACAAAAAGAAGTATAACTGCAAAAAGTGGTCTCTGACTGCAAAATTTTTCCAGTTATTAGAACACTCGTCGTATTTTAAAACTCCAAAACTTCAGACAAGAAATACGGCGATGTGAAAACATGAGCCCTTTTTCAGACAAGGGTTTGGGATCGTGAACCAGTCAGTTTCAGGAATATTTTTATTTTAATGGCTTGTGAAAAAAAATCAACAAGTTATATCTTCTGCTAGCTAAACATTGATGCTAATTCTTATTAAGAAAAAAATACTTTGGTCCTGGTGAAGAATCTTTTAGCGAATTAAAAAATAATCCTAAATGAGCGTGAACCAGCCCCTAAAACTCATATGCCCGGTTAGTTTCAATTTATATATATATATATATATATATATATATATATATATATATATATATATATATATATATATATATATATATATATATATATATATATATATATATATATTGATATATTGAGCGGCAAAATCATGGAATAAATTCATTAAACTTTCAGCAATTTGTGTTTTCACGAAATTGTCGGACACGTCAACTCTAGTTTTCAAAATTTTTTAAATAAAAATGCACTAATAAGTATAACATTGACTAAACAGAAACATAATTATAAGTATAATCAAAACATTAAATTATAACTTATTGAACCCAAAATTTATTTATTCAATAATAATATGACTAGCCCCCATTTTGGAAAAATACAAAAATGTTGTGTACTTCTTCAATAAGTTACTCAAAAGAGGAATAACTCACTAGACAGATTCTGAAATAAAACACATTAAAATTTATGAATTTAAATGTGAAATTGAAGTGAGAACAGAAGGGCAAAGACAAAACAAGGAATATCAGATATTAAGACAACTTGAGATATAGGCACATCTATATTGACAAAAATAGGCATATTCACGTTTTATAGCTGCTCTAAATATTCCCGTGAAGGTTAAAAACATGATATGTTCACACGGCAATGAAGAAAAAATAATCTTACTATTTAACACTAAATTAAATTTGAAATTTAGCTACTCAAGACCCGATACAGGTTTGGAGTAAGTAAAGCTAAAAACATTACGTCAAAAAGATCCTGTAGAAATTTGCTAAGTTTTTATGTTTTGTCATATCAGTGGACACAAATTTGAAGTTTTGGTGAAAGTAAATAACTTTATCGTTTTTTCTTCTTTACTGGCCTATTAAGTAGAATGCTTTCTACAGGTAACTGTCGAACTTTTAATTTCCTCATAGGAAACAAAATAAGTGGACAAACGTTACTGATAATAAGAAAAAACGGGAAAAGAATTACAAATTATGCTGACAGTGCTGGATATTGTGATAAAAAGAGTCAAAGTAAAATCAATATGACGAAAACAAAAGTAAAGAAGATAAGTAAGGATAGTTTTGCAAAAATAGATGTAAAGCTAAATGTTCAACAATTCGAGCAAGAGGAAATGTCGACGTACCTTGGAAGTATTATTACAGATGCTGGTAAATGTGAGAAATACTTGAGAATAATAATCGCCATGGCAGAACAAGCACTGAACAGACAAGGTTTTCTTCTCACTAATAAACATTTTAACTTGGACCTGACGAAGAGGTTCATCAAGTCATATGTATGGAGCGTTGTAATGTATGGGACGGAAAGATGAACTTTGGCTAAGCAGGACTTACCTTTAATGTGATCCCTAATTGTGGAATTAAACAATTATCAATCTTTCAAAATTGGGAACCTAAAAGTTGACCTGCTGTACCTATAAGCTTCTATCCAGTAAGTAATGTAATTATCAGTATTAAAATTGTTAAATGGGCATTATGTATCAATTAAGTTATTGTAAATATGTAGATATTATTTAAGCTATCGTTATATAAGTCTTAAATACATATAATATTCATGAATTGTTGTTGGCCATAATTTGTGAAACCGTTCCATACTAAATACCGATGAGAGACTTCTTTGCTGGCTTTCATACTAATTGTTTTTTCTCTTCAATCGGGTTTGTATTTTACATAAAAGCGCAAACCGATTGCAGAGAAAAAACAAGCACTCGTGAAGCCAGAAAAAAAATCTCTACATCTGGTCTAGATAGAACATTAGTTCCTTGGTCAATGTTATTTTGTGCTTTACTTTATTTATGTTTATATTTATACTTAATTATTATATACAGAGTTGCGCATAAGTCACGCCACAAGGCCAGAACTTTTAAACCGAGATAGGAATCCCACTCAAAACATGTAGGGTTGCATAACATATTATTTGCGACAAACACAGCACTTGATTTCATTCTTTGTCTTTTGCACAATTGTTGCAAACTGTAATCGTGCATCCGGCACATATTGGATTTCTACATTGAGAACAGAGCTGATTCGTTTTTTTTGTTCAATTTGAATGGACAAATATAACATCTTCTTGTTCCCAACACCAAAACATTTCTATCTTCTTCAGCTCGTCCCTTAGCTGGTATTTCTTTATTTGGAATACGTCCTATTGTGTAACGCAGTTCAGGATAGTTTACTGTTGTAAAGTCTTCTAATTGGCTGCGCTTGAACAAGTTTTTTTCAAGTAGGTTAGCCTGTCAGCTTTTTGTGTTTTCTTGAATAGCACAGCATATGCGCATTGACTGCGCTAATATTCAGAATGGCTCCAAACAAAGCCACTGGCCACCTGCGGGTGCGTCTACCAACTGAGTAATTTGCACACTTTTGATCTAGCGAGTCTACTCCTCCTTTTGTCTGGTTGTAACTGGATATTATTTCAGTTTTTTTTTTGGTTCTGGATTTAAACTCTCATGCTGGTGCATGCTTGATACCAAGATTACAGCTTTTTTTGGAACGTATGAAACGAGTGTCATATATTTTACGAATGCATCCTGAGCCGTCTCAACAGTTTTCGGCGGTTTGCTAAAAATACTGTAACCTCTTTTTGAGACTTTCTCATAGTCCCAATATAAGTCAGCCCTCTACTTTTTAGTTCCTGCACTAGCGGCACTGACGAAAACCAATTGTCGGCCGTAATATTTCCGGTGCTCCTCTCAACTGGTTTCACAAGCCGTGGGTCAGCTTGTGTTGGTTTGGAAAATTTCTTGAGTTCTTGTGGTAACCCAATGCCATCACTGTTTTTCCCACAATACACATTACCATTATTAAAATAATGTGTGGCTACGTCAGCTAGAACCATTACTTTTATGCCGTACTTGGCAGGCTTGTTTGTCATGTACACCACGGAATGGAACTAACATCTCATTTATACACAAGAATTCACCTGATGAGAAACACTGTTGGGAATTTTTGACAAGTTCTGTGAAGAAAAAACAAATTGCAGCCATTGGATCTGCAACAGATCTTTCATGTGTATTGCTGGTATCGTCAAATCTCAAACAAGACGGCTGAACAATACCAGCCTGGAAAACTAATACTGTCTGGACAATGAAAACTGGTAATTAAAAACTCGTAAATAAAAAACTGGTACATAAAAACTCGTATATAAGACCCTACAAGAAGAGTCAAAAACTAACATTGGAATTCAGAGATATTGTGGCAATTAAACTTACCCTGTATATACACATTTAGGGGTCTTAGTTATATTATTTATAAGATGGTATCCGATGATGAATTAAATCCCACTAAAGTGGTATATTGTACAACTCTCGGTACAAATATTTAATAAGGAATCTTGACGATATCCAGCACAACCGCTGTAGGTAATTGCAACCTATATATTCAAGACCTTAAATTCACCTTCTGACTTTCCAACACAGTAACTTTTAAAAACTCTGTCCTTTCAGAGAACAAATTTGCAAATTAGCATATAAGAAACATGTGGATAAGAGAAGACTGATAAGAACTGGCAATTGAAAATATTTCAACATAAAATCTCAATCTTTATCTGATATTTACTTATAGTTCGTTCTCCAATTTTATTGTTTTGAATATACTTATGGTCAGGTCAGGTCAGTCCGTGCCAACTTTTATTTAATAAATTAATAAAATTGAAATTAATGTCTGAGCTATAATTTACAAAAATTTGCAGCTGATATTTAGAATCGTCACACAATATTTATTGACTGGTTTTCATTGAGGTGAACTTGTAAGCCTCTATAGTTGGGTAATGTTTCCATGCAATTATCTTGAGGGCAGAGTAACCTTGATGTATTACCAGAAGTCTTCGAATAATTATGATGATTTTTGCTTTTATATAAGTTGATCATGTGCCTGTTTAACGCATATTTGGTAGAGAATAACTTAGATCATATGGTGCATTCAGTTTTTGCTTTCTCGTCATTGTCTGCGAAGTTAGGCTCAAAGTCATGGAATTTTCGCATATGAGCATACAAATTTTTCCTCTCGGTAAATACATTCGTGCATTCACTTCACTCTAAGTTGGAACTCATTTTAAAGAAAACCAAATGGTTAATAATAACCATGCTTCTTACCTTCAATGCGCATGATCGGTGCAACCAAGGTTTTACTGTCGCGAGATGCTCGTGATTTTCTGGGTCAACTCTTTAAAGTGTAGTCTGTATTATCGCTTAAATAAATATCGCTTAAAGAAATTCCATGTCTGATAAGACCATGTATTTTAGGCTTTTTGAACAGAGATAAAATGACTTTAATAGCCTTTATTGTACTTCATTGATTTCCACGGATAGCTTATTTTTTCGTTCTTGCCAAAATTAACTTAAAAACCAATTAAAACTACCAAAAAGTCTGCTGAATACGCTCTCCAGAAATTTGTCCCAGGACCCATGTTGTTATTTAAGAAATTAAAGGATTGTTACCCCCCAAAAAGGGGGTGCTCCAAAAAATGTTGACAATGCCACCAAATAGTAGCAAATAATCTGTTATGCAACTCTACAAATCTTGATTCCGATGTATATCTCGGTTTAAAAGTTATGACCTTGTGACGTTACTTCTGCACAACCTGTACATTTACTTGAAGTCAAAAGTGATATATGGCAATCAGACATTTTTTATTGAAATGTATTAATTTAATAAGATACGAGCAGTTATTTGGTAATCAGGTTAAATGAGATAAATGATCAAAACAACTAATTTTTGTTTATAACCAATTTTGGCAATGAAATCAGTTCAATAACTCATCTAGCATCTAATAGTTTTATGTACTAATTTTCTGCCCATCACTTGTTGAAATCAAATTGCTATTTATTTGTTAATTGATTAGGAAAAATCTTCAGCATTCATCTCTTTTGGTTTAATAACTTTGTGAAACAAAAAGCAGAATCACTCCAAAAAACCAAAACCACAGTCTAGCGACAGCTACTGATGACAACTTCGTTGTCAAAATACCTATCTGGCGCAATACTCTTTGTTGTTATTTTTGTGTTTTTTTTTGGGTGATTCTGATTTTTGTTTTTGTTTCAGTTTCTAGCCACAGTGTCCAACCTGTCCTTTAACTTTGTGAACAAAAAAGTCTAAATAACAACTTTTTTTTAAAAATTATTCTTTGACTTGCTTTTTGAGTGAAGTATGTGATATTGTAAAAACTCTTGTTTTCCTTCTATAATAATGCACTTTTTTTTAAGTTTAGGACCACGATTTAATATTTTTGTAAGGGTGCCATTACCGAGCTAGTTGGTTTTTTCCTCACTTGTATAGTTTAGTTCTAAGATCTGTACATACTATTGTAGTGAAGACTGATTTATATTGTATTAAAGTAGTTAAGTGCAATTTAGAAGTGTAAGGAATAATTAAGGTACAAATTACATCCAATTGAGATCACGTCTTAGAAGATGTGGGAGATTTGTCGGATAGAAATAAAAATTTGATAACCGATGTTCTGGGACTCTTACTTTTTCATAACTTCCCGGCTCAGTAGACACTGTGCATGGATTTTCCATTACATGAATTTAACATTTAACCGTTAGTTTTTCATACATACATTCATGAAAATACCCAAAAACATATGTAGTGGACAGAATTAGACTTTTAAAATCAAAAAAAATTTCGAATTATTATCATGTGACCGCGAACGTTCTGTTATTAGTCGTGACGTACTTGGACAGTGACGTGTCTACATTTGCCTGATGGTATGATAAATACGGTCGCTTGTTTTTCAACGTAGTGGTGATGTAAACAAAGAGAAGCAAGCTCACTGTCATTGTGACATTACCGTCCAGTGACGTTGCAGATCATGCCGGCAAAATAGTGGTGTTTGAAATCAATTATGAAATTCGCATTTTCAAATATTTTTTGCGTCGTTATTTTTGTAGTATGTGAAATAAAAAAATAATTAAAAATCATCTTTGTGGGATATCTATCAGATGTGATAAGAAAAAAAAAACATGCAAATTAACTATTGTCGGATCTTTATGAATTGATGTAGGGCTTTTAAGCCCACTAGACCATTTTCTATATGTTGTTTCGTATTTATAGCTGGTGGCGACAGCGAATTTGTCTATCACATGTGCCTCCTTACGAAAAAGTCTCTGCATTGAAAGTAAGGTCACAAAACCTGCTTCTATTCTGAAATTTCAATAATTCCAAGGCACTTGAAGTTTCTGTTTGTAAAAATGTTTGTTAGATGCACTTTGTCCATCACAAACAACACATGCCTGTTTCGTTAGTAGAGCTCACCAGCGTGTTACTTATGATCGCCAAAACGCATCAAAACAAATTGCCTTTCGAACATTCAGTGAGATGAATCACAAGTGACATCTCTGTACAGCAACCACGTTCTCATCACATTCGTGACGGGCTCAAAGTGTCAATTATAAAGACTGTGTAGAACAAATCAACGATTGTAAAATCGTTGGCGCTTGTATTGCTTGTCCCTTGCCAAAGAGAGTAAATGTAAAATTTATTCTTAGATGTATTTTAGCCATCACAAGAGACACATGCCGATTCCGCTTTTTTTGCAGTCATACTTGTATTTACCAAAATACATCCCCGCAGGGCGCGACCGCGTCTTTGCCGCCGCGATAGACCGCAGCCTTTGGCTTATTGTGAATGCCCTTTGTCTTTTCTACTCCACCCATTCCAAAATCAGGGTGCCTTGAACTAGCCTGTGCAGCGATTGGTAGGGTGAAGTTTTATATTGCTCTGTCTCCGGTCTAGACTGACCGTAGATCAGTTGTCTTTTGCGGTCCAGAGCTTTACACTCGCACAAGATGTGCTGGGCTGATTCCTCCTCCTTACCACAGAGGCTGCATGCCAGCTCCCTCTCAAACCGCCCCAT
Source organism: Tillus elongatus (assembly GCA_964006375.1). NCBI lineage: Eukaryota > Metazoa > Arthropoda > Insecta > Coleoptera > Cleridae > Tillus > Tillus elongatus. Next base: position 26,557,818 of record OZ023263.1, on the reverse strand, counting down.
TTTATACAGGTGTTTCTTGATGGCCATGTGTCCCGTCAAGAGTCCAGTTATGTTTCTGAGCTGTCCTCTGTTAACATTTAGCAGCGCCACAGCTCTCCTTAAACTGGGTTCCTCAACTACTGACTTCCCAGATCTGGGCCCTCGACAGTCTGCCTAGTACAGCTTGTGTTCCTTTCTGACCCAGTACTTAATGGCTTCCATGGCAGTGCTCTTTGTCACGCCCAGAACCGGTTCTGGTCCTATAAATGGTTCTGCTGACCCTCTATTCGCGAGACTGTCAGCTTCTTCATTGCCTTTGATCCCCAAATGACCCGGCACTCAGATGAAGGTGACCTCATTCTGCCCAGCCAGGTCGCTCGTCTCGTCTCGGCATTCACTTACCAGTGGGCAACTTAGGACCTTAATGACTGCCTGGCTGTCTGTGGCTATGAGGATCCGCTTGCTGGTGTAGCCCCGCCCTTTGTTCTCCCGCACACAGTGCAGCATGGCGTACATTTCGGCCTAAAAGACCGTTGCATGGGTTCCGAGGGAAATACTATGACTTACACTCGGTACTTCGGAATTAACGGCTGTCCCCGTCCCACGCTCCCCGCCGGATCCGTCCGCAGACCAGACGAGCGCGTCCCGTTGTAGGCCCGGCGTCTCCCCCCTCCATGTCTCGCGGTCAGGGATTTCCACTGTAAAATTGTTTTCCATGCACATTTGCGGGCTCGTGAAGTCTGACCTCATTTCAAGCATGGGCTCCTTCACGATCTGAATTTTTGAGTGTCCCCTGCAGCCTGGGTTGATCTTCAGTCTACCATTGCAGGCTAGTCTGTATAGTCCTACCCTGGCCTCCCCCATGATCAGTAAGTGTGTGTGCGGGGCGGGGGGTGGTTGTCAGATCCAGCAACACCTCCATGGCGGCTGTTGGGGTTGAAGTCATGCCCCCCATCCTTATTTTGAGGGGATACTTTGGATTATTAAATGGGGTTGTGTGCTCTTTTTCCGAAATGCAAATTTACGTTTAAAGAAACTAGGTACGTGTGAATAAAATTTTTCGATTTACTATGTTAGCTACGGAATTATGATTTATTAGGTTAAAATACAAAAAAATAATGACAATTAAATTGAATATATCGCCTGTGAAATTGTTCAAAATCTCCCCTTTCAGTTTTTTATAAATTGATCCCGTATATACTGCAACATTTCAGGTGTCACCAATGAGCAGGCCAAGTGGGTTCTGATTTTCTGATTTTTATATTAACTAAAGTTTTTTTTTATGAAAACCCAAAAGAAATAATGAAGAGGGACCTGGAGACCTATCAGGCCTGCTCTACCAATCCATCTGTTCTCAAATATTCCATGCAAATAACTACGGGCTTGTATGGGATAATGGCGTGAGCTCCATCCTGTTGTAACCACATGGCTGGGTTTATGTTTTGATTTAATAATGTATTTTAACCAAATACATAAGTCACAATTCCGTAACCAAATAAGCTAATCAAATTTTTTTTACACACATACCTAGCGGATTGCGTAGATTCTATACTTTAAAAAAGTAGCTCACCCCATAAATACCTAAAGTTATCCCCAGCCGCTCAAAGAGCTAACAAATTTGAAATCTCATCTAAGGAGCATAAAATAACACTAAAATAAATCTGTAATTAACCAACGGAATTTCGACACAAACTTAAGCCTATGAATCATTGAAAGTCAGCAGGCTTTAGAACATTTAGAATTTAAAACACTTGAAATTGCAAAATTAAAAAACTTGTTTAGTATCGAAATATTTTGACGAATCGTAATTTTTTTTAATTATGGGAATATGCTAGCTTAAACATTAAGGCTGTTTTATCACTACGCTAATCTATAGGCGTTTTATATTAGTTTCAGTTTTATATACACAATAGACGCTAGGTGACAGCTTGCAAGGCGTGAGGTCCTGGGTTCGATTGCCGGGCGGTCCAACGAGAAGACCGTGTCTGATAAATTGTAAAAAGTTGATAAAGATTGGGGGGAAATTGTGCCATAATTTAATTTTACTAGAGAAAATGCAAAGTTTGTGAAAATTTGCTTTATCTCACTCACTTTGGCATTACTTCTTTTAATATAAATGTCTTAAGGTCATACTTTCAGATAAGCGTGTTTTGTTGTCGATGACGTACACAAATTTCAGTCGCCACTTAGATCGCTAATTTTGTTCCTAATCCAGCTTTGAAATTTTAGTTATCTAAAGATCAAGTAAGTACTTAGCTTTTAATCTGATTTCTTTAAATTATTAAAAATATTGTATAAGCATTTAGCTTAAAATGAGGACAAATCCCGTACACATAGCTTTCTTAGAAACTCCCAATCTTTTAGTCATACCATTCTGATGTATGGAATTTAAGAGGCTGATTTGAGGTTCCAACATGTCATGAGCACTGATAAGTACGCTTTGGAGAACATAAATCACAACACATTTTTTCAGGACCTGACGATCGTTTCGCAAACAAAGGGTTGAATAATTCTAATTATTCATCGCTCTGGTGATGCTAATGTTCTTAGCTAAACGATTGTTAGGTCTTATAAAAAATTTGTGATGGCGCATTGGGTTCCTAAAGGTGTACTTTTAAGAGCTGCCCAAAGTTTTACACTGTTGGTAGTTCATGAAAGGCAAAGTCTTGGTCTGTATGACATTATGAACTTGATTTCTGCGCAACAAAATGGGTATTTCCTGAATAGTTGGAGATAATCTGTCTTCAGAAATATGTCTGCAGGGGAGACATTCCATTGTTTAGACGCCCCAGGAAAGAGCGACGACTCGTGACGTACCGTTCGATAAGAGCATAATTTGACACTAACACCGTGCGCCTTTTAACTACAACTGGTTTGCTGACCGAAGATCGCAAGTGGATGTATTAGCGAATAAATGGTTGAAGAACATTGTCGTTGATATTATCCATAGACGAGGAGATCTTCTGTGGTCTATTAAACTAAGACTTGTAGATGTAACTTCTATAAGACAAACATTATTTGTAAATACAATATAGGAGGGATTAGGTTATCTTTGGGACAGACATGACAACAATATTCTAACTCTGGACGTATATGTGCTTTATACAGCATAAAAGGCTTATGTGATGAAAATAAACTTTCAACTCGAAACGGAAGCCCAAGCTTCTATGCTGTTGCTCTTGCAACATTGGAAACTGTAAATGTCAAAAAACATCATCTGGAAATGTTATACCCAATATCAGAGATGGTGGACTCTTTAGGCAGTATTTTGCCAGCCATCTGAACGCCTGCGTGCTCTAGGTCACTCTTCCTAGGTAAAATGCAACTATGCTCTTTTGAAGCATTAAACATTGTGGATGGTGTTTTTCCTCTAGCGCGTTCCTTCACTTCGGATTTCTTTTCTTCTTCTATCTTTATATTTATTGCTTGACCGCCATCGTCATGATTGATCGTTAAATGCAGGTGATTCGCTGCCAGAAAGGTTTACCTCACGGCTACACCTCTACTAAGACAGAGTCCGACTGAACCTAAGTGCAAGGTAGACCCTCTGAGCTGACCTTTAGGTTTTCTTTAGGTCGAACTGTCTACTCTACACGGGAGGAAGGGCGGTGTTCAGAATTAACATTCGGTCATCTATTTAGGTACACTATTTATTTTCTCTTGGTTTGGAGAATATGTACAAAGTTCTTTTAAATTAAAGTTGGTTCTTAAACAAATGAAATGACTATCGGAGAATTACTGCTAAATTAAATTGCTTTATAGCGGAGGCCACATTTCGTAAGCGGTGGAAGGTTTGAGTGCGCCTAACACTTTTAATTCGGACAGGCAAAATTAAAACGACTTAATTTCAAATGACAGCGTAACCTCATGAATTAAAACAAGCGCAGGACTCTTATTACACAGTCGGGTTAGTGGCAGACGGGCGATTGGTCCGATCACCGCTCACCGTGGTATCTTGGCTGAACATGCGTTGTGCCTACCTCGACGGCACGTTGCCTTTTTAAGCGACACCCCGGCGGTAATTTAATTGATATTTCAAATATTGTGCTTATTACATTCCGTTTCGTATAACTTTAATTATTTATTACCGCCCGGTTTACGCGAAAAGTAGGTTCATTACACCATAACCAGATTTGCAGAGCCCCAGCTAAGAATCTTAAGACACGTCATCATTTGGGGCGTTGGTTACTTTGACTCTCATTGATAAGGAGCTGGAAGCAGGCATTAGGCGATTCGATGACAACATGCCGCGAATTCACGAAGCTGTGGCTCGGATTGTTGGTTCTTAACAGAATGTCATTTATAAGAAAAAGCGTGGGTGTGAAAAGGAAGCCCTGTGGAACACCCGCAATAATTTTTTGCATATGAAGAAACATCATAGAGATCAACATGCAAGCAGCGGTTCTGCAGAAAACTAGATATCTAGAGATAGAAGACTGAAACCGGACACTGTGGTTGGAAACTAAAACAAAAAGCAGAATCACACCAAAAACCACAAAAATAATAACAAAAGAGTTATAATCTAGATACGTATTTCGACAACGAAGTTGTCTTCATCAGTAGCTGTCGCTAAGCTAACTGTATGGGCAAAATTATCCTATTTATATACCCAAACTATGCACTAAAAATGATACCGATGACGCAACACCGGATGATGATGATGCAATACCGGATGATGCAATATCAGATGATGAAATACCTGATGATGCAACACCAGTCCCAAGAGAGCTGTGGAGCTGCTAAATCTTAGCAGAGGACAGCTAAGAAACATAACAGGACTCTTGACGGGACACATGGCTGTCAAAAAACACCTGCATAAAATGGGGCGGTTCGAGGGGGACCTGGCATGCAGACTATGCGGCGAAGGAAAGGAATCAGCCCAACACATCTTGTGCGAGTGTAAAGCTCTCTACCGCAAAAGACAACTCATCTACGGACAGTCTAGACCGGAGACAGAATAATATAAAACTTCACCCTACCAATTGCTGTGCAGATTAGTTCAAGACACAGTGACTTTCGAATGGGTGGAGTAGAAAAGACAAAGGGCATGTACAATAAGCCAAAGGCTGCGTTGCTATCAGGGCGGCAAAGACGCGGACGAGCCCTAAGGGAGGAAAAAAAACACAGTATGATGCAATATCGGATGCCTCAGCACCAGATGATGCAACACAGGGTGACGTAACACCGGCTGATGTAATTCAACTATTGCGTCAGTGGATACGCCTAACCGTTTCTGTCGATGTTGAAAGCGAGCATGGATTATTTCGCGCTATTTCAAAAAGCGCTGATATGACCGGACCCATGTCTGAATTCATCAAATTTTGTGGATTTACTTTTAAACTTTCCAAAGCATCTAACTTGCTATAATCCGTGGTTACTTTCAAAAACTTACGATTACTATCGCATACCTTATGTCCCGAGCCAATCATATATCTGGGAACGCTAGATTTATCAGCTCTATTGAATCTGAAATGAGCTATGTGCTCTTTGAATCTTGCTGTTATTGATCTCCGCGTTTGCCCAATATAGATTTTCTCGAAATTATTACAAGATATTTGATAAATGCCGATTCCTGTAGGAAGTATCCTTTGGTCCACCCAAAAGGTCCTTCAAATCATCAACTTTATAAACAACTCTCAGGTCATTATCTTTGAATATGTTCTCTAACCCTTCTGTAAGAAAATGATAGAAAAGAAGCACAGCGCACTTGTTTGGTGGCTCATCGGATTCAGGCTTCAATGTCGTAATGTTACGTATCGACATTTTCCACCTCTGCTTAGCAACTAATCTATACACAATGTCTGGAGAGAAACCGTTACAAATTGCAATATGTGCAACTCGGTTTAAAAGTACAGTCAATAGTTGCATTAACTAAATAGATGAGAATCTCTTGGAGGGTCACGATAGATAGAAATAGAATTTTCTTAAACTTATTGTTTTGATCTTAACATTTATAATGTTATTTAAGGTAACCAGTTTCAAGAAAAATTAAACATTTTCAAATATTTCTAGTGAACTTACCAGAAAATTTCTTTCTTTTGTTAAAAACATTTCGAAGAAAAATCATTTAAAAATCAGACGAAATAACATCGCTGTACAGTACTAAGTGAAGATCGGAACCTGTGATAATTACTGATGAGTAACGCAAATCACCGGAACACATTTTTAAAGACCCGACGATCGTTTCACTAACAAAGTTAGCGCCATCAGAGGAGAATCAGAATTTAGAATGTTTCATCATCTGGTTAAGCTAACTTTGTTAGTGAAATGACGGTCAGGTCTTTATAAATGTGTTGTGGTAATTTGTGTTCTCCAAGTGTACTTATCTCTGTACAGTTTCAACCACTTTACTTGTCCTCTTTATCTTTAAGTGTGTAATTGTAGGACATTATCCTTCTAGCCGCCACAGAATAGGAACAAGATACTCTTATCTTATTACCAATTAAAGCGCAGATTAACTTAATTTACTTAGAACATTCGAACCATGTATATATTTGCTGTTAAACAATGTTGTGGCGTTAAAGTGCAAGCGGTCATTCACCCAAAATTAAAATTTTACGTTTTGTAAAAATGGTTTTTTAATAACCTACGTGTATCGTGTTGCATCCATTTTGTGTCGAAATATGTAAAATAAAGTATATTAAAAATTGAGTGAAAATTTATTCCTATATTACGTAATAAATTGTATAAAAATTTAATCACGCTTCATAACGTATTATGGACTATACATGCAATTTCTCACATGGTGTCAGATATTCAATGCAGCTTTTCTAAAAATAATGACGTAGGTTGTGTTTTTGTTGACACACAGGGAGCATATGATTTTGTTAATTTAAAAATATTGAAAAACAAACTAATATTAGACGGATTGTCGGACAGAGTTGCCAGTAACATTGTTGAATTATATAATTGAAGACAAATATATATTAGAGATACATATAACAATTTACATGGTCTATTACTTACATCTAGAGGTCTGCCTCAGGGATCCATTCTAAGTCCCTTGCTATTTAACATTTACACAGCTGAGTTGCATAAACTATTTGAAGATTCATTACATTAATGGTTATTCATATCAATCTTGCGTCAATAAACTTGAGTATATTATGTCAATTTTAAATAAGTGGCTCTTTGAGCAAGGCTTTGAACTTAGTCCTCAAAAAACTTGCGTTATGTTTTTTACTACTCATAGATTAAGAATAAGCGATACAATAAGACTTCAAAATTGTGATATACCAATAGTTAAAGAACATAAATATCTGGGTGTTATCTTTCATATGAAATTGTTATGGACTTTGCATATCAAATATATTAAGGGAAGGTGCGAACGAGGAATTAACTTACTAAGGTCAGTTTGTAATTCAACGTGGGGTGCAGATGTTAAGATATGTCTAATGTTTTATAGATGTTACATTAGGTCGATTATAGATTATGGTTGCGTCGTATATGGATCTTCTTCAAACTCTAATTTAAAAATAATAGATCGCATACAAACGAAAGCAATTAAAATATGTATTGGTGCGATGAAATCATCACCAAATAATGCGGTCCCGGTGGAGAAGCCAGGAACCACCGATATACTTAAGAAGGACATTTTTGGCCAAAAAACTAGTTATCGAATGACGACACTATTATCCATTACGTTTAAAGGTATTATATTGGCTTTTTATTGAATCCTTGTCTAATACTTATTGTTAAAAAAAAATCCACCATTGGTTGATGCCTACGGCAATACAATGCACTTTGCTGACGTGATTGTTCCAAAAGACAAAATCCCAATATTTACCCTACTCTATCCAAAAATGCACAAAATAGATGTAATATTTCCAAATTACACCATTTTCCCATCTCTAAATCGTTTCATACTTAAAGCAACATTGGAAAAGTTTGACAAATATACAGAAATATATACAGATGGTTCAAAATCGTTATCTGGGATAGGCTGTGCTTTTTATTCCCAAGACGGTAGATACCAAAAAAATAAATTAAATAATATAGCATCTATTTACACTGCGGAGGCATATGCCTTGTATGAAGCACTTCAATGGTCAATTGAAAACAAAATTAAACATACGCTAATTTTATCAATTCCAAATCAGTTCTACCTTCACTTAAAAATTACACCAAACATGGCAAAAATCCAGTAATGTGTGACATTATCAGTCTGTATCAGTCGATAGAGGATGGTGGTAACCGAGTCATATTTATGTGGATAAAAGGGCACACGGGACTAGCAGGCAACGAAATAGCTGACAAACTAGCTAAAGAATCTATTGAAAGTCCAAACAAAATAATAAACTGGATTACTGCTGACGATGTAAATCAAAAAATTAAATTTGAAATAAGGGAAACGTGGGAAAGTGTTTGCCATGAGTTTGTTAACAAAACAACTAATCGATATACACTTATTCATCCAATCTTGCCTAAAAAATTCCACATATTGACGAATTTATTATGCCAAGGTACTATACTACTATAATTACCAGAATGAAGCTGAATCACGGCTGCTTTCCACAACACCTACATAAAATAGGCATTAGTAACAATCCTTATTGTACATGTGACAACAGTTACCTAAGAACTTTAGAACATCTCATGTTTCAGCGCAGTTTGTATAACCCGATACGTAAACAACTCTGAAAAGAACTCAAATATGCAGGAGTAGAGTTTCCTGTGAACTTAGCAACACTTATTTGTACAAATAGCCTGAAAATCTATAATATACTTATAAAATTCTTTCGGCATACAAAAATCAAAATTTTGTTTTGCTATTTCTCTATTCGCTATTTCTCTATATGCTATTTCTCTATATGCTATTTTAGTATTAGCCTTAGTTGAGAATAATATTAATATAAATTTAGTTTTCCTACTATCTCACCTATTCTTTTTTATCCCATGTCATTAGCTGTCCATTGTTGTTTGTTTAAAAAAATGCCCTGAATGACACCTAGGCGAGAAGCGAGTATCCTTTGTTTCTATCCTTAATAATAAGTAAGAACACTAAGTGAGTGGTGAACGTGTCGCCACCTAGTTCGGAACCAAGTACTATGTTGTCACGCCCGCTCCAAATAACACAGAGTGTTAAAAATAGAGACGGTATACAACTAACTAACAATTAAAAAATTGTTAGCCCTGGCCCATTTCTACCCCAATATAGGGACAAAGTATGTAAGACTAGATGCATTCTCGCAACAATTAGAACCGTAGACCGGTTTCGCTCTCATTAGAGCTCTTCAGTACGGCATACTAATTGTAGCAAAAATGCACCAAAAATAACACGGCTATCGTATAGCCAGTCTTAAAACACTAAGTGAGTGGTGAACGTGTCGCCACCTAGTTCGGAACCAAGTACTATGTTGTCACGCCCGCTCCAAATAACACAGAGTGTTAAAAATAGAGACGGTATACAACTAACTAACAATTAAAAAATTGTTAGCCCTGGCCCATTTCTACCCCAATATAGGGACAAAGTATGTAAGACTAGATGCATTCTCGCAACAATTAGAACCGTAGACCGGTTTCGCTCTCATTAGAGCTCTTCAGTACGGCATACTAATTGTAGCAAAAATGCACAAAAAATAACAGGGCTATCGTATAGCCAGTCTTAAAACACTAAGTGAGTGGTGAACGTGTCGCCACCTAGTTCGGAACCAAGTACTAGTACCAGGGCTAACAATTTTTTAATTGTTAGTTAGTTGTATACCGACTCTATTTTTAACACTCTGTGTTATTTGGAGCGGGCGTGACAACATAGTACTTGGTTCCGAACTAGGTGGCGACACGTTCACCACTCACTTAGTGTTTTAAGACTGGCTATACGATAGCCGTGTTATTTTTGGTGCATTTTGGCTACAATTAGTATGCCGTACTGAAGAGCTCTAATGAGAGCGAAACCGGTCTACGGTTCTAATTGTTGCGAGAATGCATCTAGTCTTAAATAAGTAAGAACACAAACATTTATATTTAGACAAAATCGATATGTTAGAAGATAAATATTGCTTATGCTATAGCCATTTAGAAATAGTCATACTCTGTAAAGCTTACACATAAAGGAACGTCTATCGCTTTAACTCTCCCTGTTGCTGTAAGTATTGATATCCATGCTGCAAATTATAAATATATTTGTAGGAGAATCGCTTTTTATAACAATGTTTAGATATAACAATGGTACAAATTTACTGCAGAGTTTTGTGGCCAATGGACGTAATGTCCAAAGCCAATTCCTTCCACACACACAACGTATTATGGAGTGTAATTTGTGTGTCTCATATTACAAAAAATATAATTGAATCTGTAATATTTACTTTTTGTTTTATTACGTGTCTTACATACCTACTAATTGTCTAAATTTGACTAAGGTATTACTAATTAAGAACTTATGTTTCTTTGGGATAAGTTGTTTTGGTTTTATTTTTATGTAACAGACAGTAGGTTATTTGTTGAGTTCAGCTTTATTATTTTCTACATTAATCCTTAATTTCAGTTAGCTATTTTGTGAACTAGTTGTTTTTCTGGAATGTGATTGCTTATTTGCTGCTGTGTGAGTATACTAGAAAACAATTGGTACTGTTTGTTATTTTAATTAAATAAAAGTTATTGTTTTTCTTTTAGGATTTTACGTTTTCTACGCATCAACTTTCGAGGAGTACAAAAATCTCAAAGTTTTTAATCACGGTGGGGTGAGGTATGGTTGTACGAGATGCAAAAAGATATATCTTCAGAAGAAAACTCTGGGGAGACATATGCGTTTTGACTGCGGACAAAATCCATCATTTACATGTCAGATTTGTTTCAAAAAATTTAGACATGGATACATTTTATTGAAACACATGAGGATCAACCATGAAATTTTTATACAGAATTTGCGTCAGAGAAATACCATCACAATTGATTGAATCTAGTCTTATCACCTAAGAAACAAGATAAATAGTTATGTCTCCTAAATTTAGACTTACTAGTCGTAGGTGCCATATTTACCACTTTAGATTTAATCCGCGATAATTTACCGATACGTTATTATTTTTGTTCCTTATATTTATTCAGTAATGATCTACATGCCTACTAGGTCAGTAGTTACTGGCTAAAATCTCCAAAGACCTAATTTTTACTTAGTCTTATGTTACCAAGTTTTGTACCACTTTTTTGCTAGTCTAGTTTTATATTTTATGTGATTTGGTGTTAGTAATTGAAGACGGTTAATATGTATTTTTTTCTTGGTGCCTTTTGATTGCTAAATTATTTCTTTTTTTTTCACTCACACACTCTCTCACTTACTCACTCAGACACTCACTTACTCACTCACTTACACTTATTCACTCACTCGCCACTCAATCACTCACTCACATACACAGAGAGAGAGGGGTTTTTTCTTATATTGTTTAACTTTTGGTGGGTAATTCTGAGGTGATTGTGAATTGCATCATATCTGCAATTCTTTTAAGCTCCTGAAGATGCACCAAAAAAGGTACGACATACAGAGCATGTTTTAGAGAATTGATAACATAAAACATGGTGGAATGAGATCCTTTATGATGACAAATCACAATTTGATTTCAATTTTTTCCCAACGTAATCTGTGTAATAGGAACCATGGATAATTTCGAGTAATCAAGTCAAAAATACTATTAAGCGTCTACTTTTAAGCCGTTTGAAAATATTTATACAGTATTTTGTTGACAATTTTTTATTTATGCAGTACCGATATTATCATTTAGGGATAAGTTTTTTAAAGCTATACATATAGTTAGAAACTAGTTTGTAGTATTTGTCTCGATTTTTGTTTATATTTTGCTTTAAACTAGGATCAACTAATTTTTGGCTTGCTGTTGTTTTTAAATCTTTTTAACCAATCAAAGACGGCTACACAAAACTGGCTAAATGTTTGTTATAAATCTTTCATATTTTAATCTGAATTTAGATCATCATCGTCTCAATGTAGAGGCGACGTCGCGCTGTCGTCGCCACCATAATTCCCTGTCTCCAGCCTTTGCAAAAGCCTTCCTTTTGATTTGCCCTTTACTTTTTTTTTTCAGATATTGTTGTGAGAAAGTTTTTGACTCTCAGAATATGCCCAACAAATTTTATCTTTTTCGTCACAATGTCTTTCAGTAAGCATGCATTTTTATTCTCTCGCCTCTTCTAGTCCAAGTTTTCTTCGACTTTTTATCTCTACACGTTGTATTTGTCATTTTCTTCATGTCTACATTTCAAAAAAAAATCTCATTATCTCTTGCTAATTCAAAGTCCAGCTTTCTACCTCATATAATACAACACTTCATACATATTACTTGATGAACCTCTTTCTCAGGTCCAAATAAAATATTATTGGTTAGAAAATTATTTTGTCTATCGAGGGCTTTTTTCATCCACACCCTCCTTAGCTATTTGCTACATTGCATCCATGAATCAATAATTAAAGTATGGCGGTTTACTTTCTGGATACCTGTATAGATGACTAAATATAATGCGCGTTTGTTTTTACTAGTTTTTTCGTTTATATTTTAGTCTTTGTTTCATTTAAACTGTTGCTTTCAGTAGCATAGTTGCTCTCTATTTGTTTTTAAGTTAAATATTTTTGTAGTCGTATGTGTGCCATTGTAAAAGTAATAATTTATTGTTTATAGCTTTCATGATTGTCGTTGTTACTTTATTGGTCATCGATTATAATGCCATGATGCCGTTGATTGTTTCAAATGTCTTAGCATAGCCTTCTGCATAAACTTCCTATAGTTAGCAACAGTGACTCAATTAAAATAATCGTATTGATAATATATATATATATATATATATATATATATATATATATATATATATATATATATATATATATATATATATATATATATATATATATATATATATATATTACTAGCACTATTGCTAACTTAGTTATTATTGGAGCTACGTGATCGGTTAAATTAGCAGACTTGTGTATTTTTTCCGCTGATTACGATGAGCTAAACAAACAAAAAACAACCGAGCATCGCGCTTCCGAGGTATTGACAGAAATACGTTTTTTTCTAATGGAACACCTCATATATCTTATCAACATTCGATAGATAATCTAATTCTGAACAAATTACTTTCAAAGCCCAAAGGGCCTAAAGTGATAAATAAAGGAGATATCGTCAAATTTATGAATTCAAATTAGGTAGCCATGAATTCTAAACAAAACGTTTAGATTGTTTGACAGAGCAACAACAGATTGTCAGCAGTGATGTGTATTTGTTGAGTATAGTAATCGTTTTAAAATGCTATTCACGCATTCAGAAAAATTTTATATGCTTAAATGCTACATAATATGTAGTAAAAATGAGAGCTTTAGAACGTTATGCGAATTTATTTCCTGGTAGAGATCTGCCAGACAGACACTTTTGCAACTGTACAGAAAATTTCGATCCAGTGGACACACCTTTGGCAAGAAGAGAACACCTAAAAGACATATTGTGGACGAACAGACTGAAATTGATGTAGTATCATATTTTGAGGCCCACGAAGAAAATTCGGTAAGAGATTTATCCAATCAAAGTGGTTTATGTTTAGATATTACACATTACATTCTAAAGAAACACAAAGACGTACCATACAAATACCGATTGATACAGACAATTTATCCTGGCGATAGCGATAGCGACAGACGTTTTCAATTTGGTCAACGGTTTGTAAACAAAGTTAGATACGACCCAAATTTAATGGGATTGATTCTGTGGAGTGATGAAGCAAGCTTCTCAAATGCGAGCATGTTTAATAGAAGAAAAAGTCACTACTGGAGCCGAGAAAATCTCATGTTGAGCAAGGCCAACCACCCATAAAGGAGGTTCAGCATCAATGTTTGGTGTGGTCTCATGGGCTCTAGGGTAATTGACTCAGTTTTCTATCAGAACAACCTGACAGCTGAGCGATATATGGAATTAATCATGCCCGTACTGGAAGATCTTCTAGATAACATGGAATTGGCCATCAGGGAAAGTATGTACATGCAACAAAATGGGGCACCTGTTCATAATTTGAGAGTTACAACTGAGATGCTAGAAAGTATGTTTCCAAGCAGGTGGATTGGTAACAGTGGTCCCATCCGATGGCCACCACGCTGACCGGACCTTACACTTCTAGACTTTTTCATGGGGCTATATTAAGAATATTGTGTACAAAAGCAGATACGAAACTGTTGAACCATTTCACAATGCCATAACTACCACTTTACATAGAGTTGATGGAAGAACTATTTCAAAAGCTACTAGGAGTATTCACAGACGTTGCCAAAAATGCATTAAAGTTCAAGGAGAAGTTTTCGAACATTTACTCTAAGCTCCGTGAGCCTTCCTGTGATTTTAATTTATAGTTATTATTGTTCTCATTCTAATGTTATTTTCATTTCAATATTTATTTTAATATACGTTTTGTTTCAAATTCATGGCTACCTATTTGAATTCATAAATTTGACAATATTTCCTTTATTTTCGAGTTTAGGCCCTTTGGGCATTGAAAGTTAATTTGTTCTAAATTAGATTATCTATCGAATGCTGATAAGATATACGGCGTGTTCCATTAGAAAAAAAAAAAAAAACATATTTCTGCTGCATCTCGGAAACGCGATGCTCGATTTTTTGTTTGTTTAGCTCATCGTAATCAGCGCAAAAAAATACACAAGTCTGCTAATTTAACGGATCACGTAGCCCCAATAATAACTAAGTTAGCAATAGTGCCAACTTAACTTTGAACAGCCTGTATATATATATATATATATATATATATATATATATATATATATATATATATATATATATATATATATATATATATTAATTAGACTTGATTCAATATTTATTTACTCGAATAAAAAAGAATCATTAAGAACATAGCACTCTAAATGTTTTTTAACGTAGTGAGTTTCGTGAAGATATGTGCCGATTACAAAATCATTACATCAAACTAAACAACTGAGAAAAATCGGCAAATTCAAAACTGCACTTATAAGCTTTCAAGCGCTCCAACACAGATTAAAATCGGACAGCTATGATGAGCTAGGATTCCACAAATCTACATATAAAGTAAGGCGCGAAACACATAACACGCCTTAGCGGTTGTAAATAGTTGATAAGATGACTGAACAATTTAAATTTCTGAATATCCTTCCTCCGAGGGCACTATTCTTGGTGACTTCAATGTCCATAATAAGGAATGGCTAGGATCTTCAAAAACCGATCCACAAGGAAGAGCAGCGGAGGCCTTTGCAGTCAGCAATTCTTTAGCCAGTGTGGTTCAGCAACCTACTTACTTTCCTCGCATCCCAACACACAGCTCAAATCCCTTGGATCTCCTTCTTACTACAAATCCTGACTGCTATAAGATATTAGTCACGTCCCCCCTGAGTCGCTCAGACCACGGCATGGTCACTGCTTCCTGCGCAATGCAACCCGAGGTCACACAGTCATCACACCCACATATCGTTTGGCACTACAATTCCGCGAACTGAGACGAAATGCGAGATTACTTTTCCTCATTTCCATGGGAGTCTGTCTGCTTCTCTCATCCTGACCCCTCTGATATCTCACAAAACGTCACCGAAATTATCCAAGCTAGCATGGAATTATTTATTCCACGTACATAGAAAACCTCTTCACCCACTCAAAAGCCCTGGTTCTCTAAATCATGTGACAAGGCCAGACTTTAAAAGGCCAAAGCTTACAAAAAGCTTCTACACAATCCCAGTCAAGAAAACCGACAAGCATTTAACGACGCAAGAAACCGCTATGTCCACATTCTTTCTGAGGCAAAAAAACTCGTTTAATAACCACATCAAAAACAAAGTCCTCTTAAGCTCCAGCGGTAGCAAACCCTTCTGGACTCTTGCTAAATCTAATGGGAATAATTTCTGCAAGAGCACGTTCCCACCTCTTGTCTCAGGGGATGAACTTGTTTCTACCGCCCTGGGGAAGGCTGAACTTTTGCCTCGTTGTTCGCCGGCAATTCTACTCTCAACCCACCTCCAAATGTTCAACCACCAACAGTCCCCAATGTCGCGCATAAAATTACGGATATCATTTTCAAAACTAGAACGGTACGAAAGATGCTCTCTTCTCTTAATACCAGGAAAGCCTCTGGCCTTGACGAGATCCCAGCAATTGTTCTCAAAAAATGCGCACCAGAACTTGCTCCAGTCCTGACTCGTCTGTTTCAGACATCTTACAATAAAGGCATATTCCCTAGTAACTGGAAAACTGCTCGAGTACAACCCGTCCCCAAGAAAGGATCGAAAGCGCTTCCTAGCAACTACAGGCCTATTTCTCCCCTTTCAGTCATCTCTAAAGTGATGGAAAAGTATATAAACACCGAATTACTAAAATTTCTTGAAAAACACAGTCTAATCCACGACAGGCAGCATGGATTCCGCTAGCGCAGATCAACTGCCGACCTCCTTTCCTTTGTCACCCACCCTTGGAACAAGTCTATGGAACTACCCGGTGAATCCTAGATTGTCTCTCTAGACATATCCAAAGCATTCGACCAGGTCTGGCACGCAGCGCTGCTTAATAAACTACCGGCCTATGGCCTACCACCAAAACTCTGTACGTGGACAGCAAATTTCCTCTCCAACCGGAGAATTCTGTTGTCGTGGATGGACATTCTTCTAAACTGTATCCAATTAATGCAGGAGTTCCTCAGCTTTAGCCCCTACTTTCTTTCTTCTCCACATCAATGACATCCTCTCTAGCACATCCAACCCAGTTCACAGTTACGCGGACGACAGCACCTTCCACTCCAATATACAATATTGTAAGCCTGTCTCTTTAGCCCAACTAGATGAGGATCGCAGACTCATGGAGGGTTCTATCTCCGTGGATCTCCAAAAAATATTAAACTGGGGAAGTAGAAATCTTGTACAATTTTACCCCACCAAATCACAGTCTTGCTTTCTTTCTCATAAGAGATACACCAGCCCTAGACCCATCACAATAAACAACAAGTTATTCAAAGTAATGAGTCCTTTTCACTTGTTGGCATCTCTGTGGATCGAAATCTCAATTGACATCAACATGTCACATCAATTGCAGAAGCGGCTGCTAAGAAATTAGGTTTCCTCTTCCGGGCTCGCAAATACTTTTCACCAGCTAAGCTCTATACTTTATATAATTCACAAATAAGACCAAACCTCGAATACTGCTCCCACATCTGAGGTGCTGCTGCCGCTTCTACACTCGCTATCCTGGACTCCATTCAGAAGAGAGCTATACGTCTCATCGGTGACCCTACCCTCACACATAGGCTGTCATCCCTTGCCCACCGACATGCCGTTGGTGACCTCTCTCTCTCTCTCTCTCTCTCTCTCTCTCTCTTATAGATATCTGCACGGGCACTGCTCAGAGGAACTTTCTTTCATAGTTCCTCCACCTGCTGCCCCCAACAGATCTACCAGAGGAACAGAGCGAATGCACCCTTTTACTGTCAAGGTCACCAGACATAGAACATCTTGTTATGCCCGCTCTTTTGTCCCGAGGACTTCCAAGTTGTGGAATTCTTTGCCGGCACATGTTTTTCCTTCTCCCCCGAACCTCCAAACCTTCAAGTTCAGAATTAACAAGTTGCCTCTTTCCTCCTTGTCGACACCCACGCTACGATAATATTTAGGCTGTAAGCCCTCGTGGTGTGTTGAAATAATAATAAAAAAATAATAGGTGATAAATTACTAAAGGGCTCATATAAACGACTACTAACTTATTCAAAAACTATCATCTAAATATATAAAATGAAATAACCGACACTTGGCATTATACTCGAGCATCACTCTCGTGACAACTTTAGTATATATATATATATATATATATATATATATATATATATATATATATATATATATATATATATATATATATATATATATATATTGTACACAAACTAACAAAATAAAGTGAAGCTTTGAATCAGCTCGTTCTTTTTTTTTTTAGAAACGCTTTGGGTGAAACTAATCTACTGCTCTCAGCAAGTTTAATAACATTTATTAATCAATATATATCTGGCGCAATTTTATTCTTATAGGAGACACAGACTGGTTTCGTCCTTATTAGGATACATTGTGTTATGTTTATAACAACCTAACATCAGTGGGTCGTCTTTGGTATCCAGCTTCAGTGTGAAATAGTGCAATTAAGTTGTGTAGCTTTTTGAGTGCAGTGCGTAAACTTATGCAGGACAAACCAGCCACAAACCGATGACTTTGTTATGAAGTACAGACGTAGAGGCTTTTCCCTCTGACTTGGCAAGAGTTTATTATCATAATATCTGCAACCGGTTGCACCTTTACGGCAGGTAAAGTAAGAAACCAGCCAGCTTCTATGTCTACATTCATTGCGGAAGCGTTTTACAAAGTTAGGGCAACTACAATCAGTGGCTTTGTTATTGTTTGCATCTACTGAGAAATGATAATACGTTATCGTTTTTTACTTCACTCTAACACATATATGGAAAGAAAATTCTGCGGGTGATGTCTGAGAACAAAACCGGTCTATATCTTTTATGATAATCGAGCTGTACCATATTATATTTTTCGGTGATGAATAAAAAGGCCTTTTCTTTCCAAACAAATTATTATAAAATATTTATTTGGAAAGAAAAGGCCTTTTTATTCATCACCCAAAGATGTCAACCCCAAACATTTCGACGTTTAGGAACCATATTATATTGTTACATATTACGTTTTCTGGCAAGGCAGCTAGTAACTAGGTAAGAAACTGTACAGGTGATTGTGGTGCACTGTGTCTACATTTAATAACAAACTAACTTACTAGAACATGTATTTTTAGGGTAAATTAAAATAAATAAATTTTTATTTCAGTCAGATATCGATGTGAGTGTGGAAGACATTATGGGAGAATGTTCACCTTACGAAGACATCAGAAATACGAATGCGGAAAAGTTCCAGTATTCAAATGTGATTTCTGCCAATTTCGGTTCAAGCATAAGTTTGATTTAACGAGACATTTTAGAAACATTCATCAAGAAAATGTGATCTTTTATGACTAACTAATGTTTTAGAGTAAAGTTAGCACATGTGCTGAACACTGACAATATTACTCTGGAGGAACACATATCTTTATAGTTCTACATCTGACAATCGTTTTGGTAACAAATGTGCCTTTATGGTGCTATACCAGAGTTTAAGTAAATCTTGGATAATGTTAATCTTGCTAGATGATAACAATAATACACCGTAACCAGCCCTTTTTAAGAAATACAGAAAACGTATAAGGAGTGTTAATAAAAAGGATACTGGTATATAATTAATGTAGAACATGTAAAAATTAAACAAAAATAGAAAACCGATTTCATCAAGGATGAAGTACTTTATGAAGGATGACCACATGATAAGCACCAGCTTTTAAATAAAAAAAGAATCATCAAAATCGGTTCACCTAGCAAAAAGTTCTAAGGTAACAGACATAACAAAATACCGTCGAATTGACAACCTCCTCCTTTTTTTGAAGTCGGTTAAAAAAGTACGAGATTCTCAATTCGAAATGTATGTTTTTTCCGTGCATGTTCACCGATTGTTCGGCAATGAAGTTCTGTTCGGAATTATTTTGAATTCGCTACGTTAACTAAAAGCTGGGGGTTGTCCCACAATTTTTGTATAGCCAGTGTACTTTTTGTATGGTACCTATTTAACAGTTATTATAAAAAATATTGACCGTGTCATTGTTAGTGAATTTTCTTTAAAAAATTCACTAATGAGGAGATCGACTTTTGAATTTTGAAAAAAAAATTTCAAATGAGCGCTAAGTAAGCCACCCAGAATACATATCCGAGGTCAGTTTCAATTTTTACATATATATATATATATATATATATATATATATATATATATATATATATATATATATATATATATATATATATCTATATCACACCGATAACTCAAAAAATAATAGGCAGATTTTGATTAAATTTGGTGAATACCTTCCTTTTGCAAGTGGCTTGTATAAGTTCGTTAGCCAGGAAAATCGGCCCAGGTTTTCCAGAAAAATTTTGTGTTTTCTTTCAAAAAAAATTCATATCCGGAATTACCAAAGTAAGGGCAACCAAATTTGGTACGCAGATTTATATCCTTATAGTTAAGTTACCTACCAAAATTTAGCTCTGTAGGTCAAAATGCAAAAAAAGTTATAGGCATTTAAAGAAAAATAATTTGAGGTTTTCCTCAAAACGTCAAAGTTGCGATATAAAACGTCAAAATTGGCAACATTTAGGCAAAGAACTTGAATCTAATACGGGCTATGGAAATAAAATGTCTCAAGAAGAATGTTTTACAAACCCTGAAGTCTTCGTTTCAACCGTCATTGTCCTTCATTTTACTAAAATATTTCCAGAAAATTCATTTCAAATAGACCATTTCTCTGATGCTTGGCAGTGGCCTTAGCTATAGAGTTTATCGTTTAATGGTATATAATTTTTGTCGAATTTTCGTAAAAAATCAATAAAGCTCAATATATCCGTTTTTATACAAGATATGAAAAAAATTGTATATATTAATTATAGGGTGTCTTGAGCTAAATTATAGGGTGTCTTGAGCTACATCTTAAAAAAATATTCCTACAATTACAGGCTGGCCCATAAGTCGTTGCTGATAAAAAAATTCTTTTTAAAAATTAAACACACATTATATTTTTGCATTTTCCATCGAAATATAATGCATGTTTGTAGGAAAAGAAATTCTGGACGCAGCAAGTGCGTTATGGTAGCGAATTTTGATCAGATGCTTCATATTTGTATAGCTCAATTTGCTAGTAACCTATAAGGTTGACCAAGAAACGAGTTTCTTCAGGAACACTTTAAGTTTACTTTCGGAAATTTTTGTACATTTTCAAACAATAAAGTTATTTTGATGAAACATGGCACATTGTTTTTACTATATAGGTTATACTGGTAACCAAATTTGATGCCTGGTTTGTTAAAAAACACATATTTGCTATTAAAAACATTTTTGTGAAAATTCACTACCATACGGACTGGTGGGACAGTAACGACACACGGAGCAGTAATAGATTTGTAGCATTAAAATATTACGATTTACCTCAGTCCAAATGGCAAACTTTAAAGAGATACAGGGTTTTAAAGTGATAAATTAAATTTATATTTTCGTTGGTATCTAGAAAAGTATTTGAGATATTCGGTATTTTTTTATGATAATTTGCTACCAAACCAGACTTTTTTCACGAGAATGAAAAATAGATATTATGTCTAACAAAGAAGTTTACTTGTAACATTATTTAAACATCAGACTGTCAGAACTATTTTCTACAATGTCACTTTTTAAATTTTGTCTCGATTTTATTTCTTTTGCTTTTCCTTCATCCACCAACATTTCTTCTTACTTAGATTAACAATTTAACTAGCAATTTTCAGCATTTTTAGAGAATCTTTCGTAAATGAGAAATTCACTAATGAGGAGATCTGTGTTATATATATATATATATATATATATATATATATATATATATATATATATATATATATATATATATATATATATATATATCACACCGATAACTAAAAAGATAATGGGCCTATTTTGATGAAATTCCGTATGTACCTTCCTTTTGTAAGTGGCTTGGATAAGTTCGTTAGCCAGGAAATTTGAACTAGTTTCTCCGGGAAAATTTTGGATTTTCTTTCAGTACATTTTGTATCTCCAAAAATAACAAAGCTATGACAACCAAATTTGGCACACATTTACTCTACATGCCGAAACTCAGGTCTCTACCTTAAAATAAAATAAAATTATAGGCACTAAGTGAGTGGTGGACGTGCCTCCACCTAGTTGCGGAACCAAGTAGTATGTTGTCACGGCAGCTCCAAATAACACAAAGTGTTAAAAAATAGAGCCTGTATACAACCAACTAACAATTTTGTAAATTGTTAGCCCTGGCCCATTTCTACCCAAAAATAGGGACAAAGTATGTAAGACTAGATGCAATCTCGCAACAATTAGAACCGTAGACCGGTTTCGCTCTTATTAGAGCTCTTCAGTACGGCATACTAATTGTAGCAAAAATTCGTCCAATTTATGGTCGTGCTGCAGGGTCCACAATCCGTCGTTTAATGAATAAATTTGAGAGAACCGGGTCGGATTTGGATGAAGCAGTGCCTGTACGTCAAAGAAACTCAAGATCGTTGGAAAATGTTGTTGCCGTGCGGGATAGTGTGCGAGAAAACCCCAGACAGTCCATTCCGCGTCGGGCGCAAGAGCTGGGACTTTCTGCGACATCAACTTGGCGGATTTTGCGTCAAGACTTGGGTTTTTATCCATACAAAATTCAATTGACTCAATAGCTAAAACCCAACGACCATAGACAGCGCTGTGAATACGGTGATTGGGCCTTAGAACATTTTGCGGCTGACCCTGATTTCGGAAACAAAATCATCTTTAGTGATGAGGCTCATTTTCGGCTGAGTGGTTTTGTTAATAAACAAAATCGCCGGCTTTGGAGCGAGAAAAATCCACGGGAGATCCATCAGGTGCCTCTACACTCCGGAAAAGTCACTGTTTGGTGTTAATTTTGGTCCGGCGGTATCAGGTATCATTGACCCTTATTTCTTCGAAGATGCGCAAGGAGCCGCGCTCACTGTCAATGGCGACCGATATCAAACGATGATAACAAATTATTTGTGGCCTAGGATCACTGGTATGGATCTCACGAACATGTGGTTCCAACAGGAGGACGCCACTTGCCATACTGCACAGGAAACGTTAAATTTATTGGATGAGAAGTTCGAGGGCTTCGTCATCTCGCGTGGTGGTGACATCAACTGGCCACCGAGGTCGCATGATCTAACACCGCTCGATTACTTTCTGTGGGGCTACGTGAAATATCGAGTCTATGCTGACAAACCACATACAATCGCTGACCTGAAGGCCAACATAACTCGCGTTCTTCATGAGATTGAGCCCCATTTATGCAAAAATGTCGTCGAAAATTGGTCCACCAGGATACACCACCTTCAGCGGAGTCGCGGCATAATTATATTCCATACATAATGTCATCAAATGTGCTTTAAAAGAAAATAAAAACTGTGGCAACATCACTTAAACAGGTTGTTTTGTTTCATTTCAAAGTTCGAGCGCTCTTAATGAAAAATCCTTTATAACGTGTAAAAGTCCAGATGCAGAGTCAGCATTTGCATAAAAACAATTTTCAAATTTCAGTTACTTAAACTTTTATTAACGTAAAAACTTTAATTTTGGCAGGTAGCAGTCTTTATAAAGCCAACTGGTGTAGGTACCAAATTTCATCAGATCAATTTTATTGGTTTCTGAAACAATTTTAATTTTTTTTAAATATTTGTTTTATTTTGTCGCTACCCCAATGCACTTGCTGCGTCAAGCCATTTAATTGGTTAAAGGAGATATAGAACGAAACTGAATGAAACTTAGAATATCTTTTGTAATCAAAAATCTTAACACATCGCATCATGTTTCCAGTTTATTGGCTGTTACAGCCTCATTCATCATCATTTAGGGCGAAGGTGGTCCAAGAAGCCTTTTTTGCATTAATATCGCACAAAAGCAATATTCACCACTAATTTATTTAAATTCTAGGTAGAATGAAGTTTAGCTTTCCGTACATGAAGACCGATTTCAACACGGAGTATCGTTGCCCAAACTGCCCCAAATCCTATAAGGGCAAGTATACATTGACACGACATATGAGATTGGAATGTGGAAAGGTACCAACACACAGGTGTGATGTTTGTGGACAGCTGTTTACACATAAGCACAGACTATTGAGCCATGTGCGGTCGCTCCATCTCATTGCTTTGGATCCAAATGCTGCCTGCCAAAACAGTTTGCAGCAGAATAGTGTGGTGAATACAAAAACGGAGATGTTAGATCAAATAAAGTACCAGTCAACGGCACCTATGTCTTTCCAACCCCTAAATTTAAAGCATAATGAACACAGTTATTTTTAAGGATTGTATCAGATGTTTAGTAACTGAAGATGTGTAAGTGAACCTGTAATTGAAGATATCCAATTCACCACAACACATTTATAAAAGACCTGACGATTGTTTCGCTAAGTAAGTTAGCGTCATCAGAGGAGGACACATTCTAAAGGCTCAACAACTTGTGTTTATATTAGGTGCAGGTAGTTGAGAGCAACCCTCGAGGAAGGACCAAACAAAGTTTCTTTGCTTAGGTTTTTCGGAAGTCCCTCTATTAGAATTCGTTTATCTGTATTCTCATGCATGTCGGCACCTTTTGTACATTGGTCAAACAATGAATATACTTTCACATGCGTTTGATTGTTTTGGTTGTCTAACATTTTTGATCAAATTTGCGGTTTCTTTATCTGCGTGGTGATTATTAATCCCAAGTATGCCGCCGGGAAACGCCTTACCTCAATGGCATTTTTAAGGAAACAAATTTGCACCTCAAATTTAGACAAAAAGTAAAAAATTGTTATGTAACTCAAAAGATAAGGATAAAGCCACAGAAATGTCGGCGAAAGATGAAATAAGTTGTAAAGAGTGCGATCTTAAATTCACTAGGCAAACTCAAACATCTATTGAAACTATATTTAAAGAACGGTTAGCACAACTGAGATACGGTACTGTAGATAGGTCATGCGTTGCCGGGCATATTTGGGATAAAAATATTAAACCGAGACAATTAAACGCAAATGTATATATATATATATATATATATATATATATATATATATATATATATATATATATATATATATATATATATATATAGATATAGGCTGGCGCATTGAAAAGGAAACAGACCGATTTGCGCCCAGAATTATTTTTTTTTAAAGAAACGCTGAAACACGTCAATTTTAATATTGAGGGGGACATGTTTTGACATAAAACTCAACTTTGTCACATCAACCCCTTAAGGGTGGTGAGAACAACCCTTATATTTTAAATAGGGAACATGGGTCGAGTGTTACATCATTTGAAAGCTCTTTCTTTTCTGAATTCAGCACAGTAATTTTTTGGAAGTTATATCAACTCGTTTAAAAATTATTCACAGTTGATGATGCAAAAACGCATTTCACTCATTCCGATAATAAATGTGCTGATAGTCAATGTTTTGTTGGTTTAAACAAAAAATTCACTATCAGAACATTTCTTATCGGAATGAGAGAAATGCGGTTTATTATTTTAGTTCATCGGTCGGTTTGATACTTGATAGTACTACCGAAAATTAATTTCACAATGGTGTATTTTGTAGAAGAAAGAGTTGAAATAATTACTCTTTTTTTTTTAAACGATGACTGTGCCAACCCTACCGCAAATTTGTTTAATGAATGACATCCGAACAGACATGTTAACAGAAAACACATTTTGGAGTTAGTTGCAAAGTTTCGACAATGTGGTTCAGTAGCCAACAAAAAACGGGATCTTGAACGTGAACGGTTAGAAATGAGACTACTGAGATTGAAGTTTTAGGACAAATTGCTGCAGACCCAACTTTGAGCACGAGAAAATTGGCCACTGTTTCAAACATCAAAAGAAGACAACTATTCAGCGAATATTGAAGCATCATAAATTTCACCCGTATAAAATTCATCTTGTACAACAACTGAATGAAGATGATTTTGATCGGCGGCTGGAGTTTTGTGAAGTTATGACTGCACAAATAGCTGATAACGGGAACTTTCTGTTCAATATCTGTTTTTCAGACGAGTGTACGTTTTTATTAAACTGTACAGTCAATCCTCATAATTGTCGTTATTGGGCCAAGAAATTTTCACGAAGTCCACACTCAAACTCCACAGAAATTGAATGTCTGGACTGGCACTTGGGAGTTTTTGAACAGAGAGTTTTCAGAGCAATGAATTGGGCGTAGAGGTGCTATTGAGTGGCCCCCTACATCACGGGATTTAACTCCTTTAGACTTCTTTCTATGGGGCCATTTAAAGAGTAGAATTTTCGCAACAGAACCGGAGTCTCTGGAAGAATTACGACGACGCATTGTTGAAGAATGCCGTTTAATAACTCCACAAATGCTCCAGAATGTCAGAGCTAGTTTTGAACAAAATTTTTACTTTTGAATGGAAGGTGGTGGTCAACAATTTGAACACTTGCTTAACTGGATAAACATTTTTGAACGTTTGGTTTAGTTTTTTATTTTTTTTTAACGAAAAATTGACTAATTAGTGCATTTCTTATCACAATGAATGAAATGCGTTCTTGCAACTCCAACTGTGAATAATTTTTAAACGAGTTGAGAAACTTCCAAAAAAATTGGTGTGCTGAATTCAGAAAAGAAAGAGCTTTCAAATGATGTAACACTCGACCCATGTTCCCTATTTAAAATATAAGGGTTACTATCACCACCCTTAAGGGGTTGATGTAACAAAGTTGAGTTTTATGTCAAAACATGTCTCCCTTAATATTAATATTGACATGTTTCAGCGTTCCTTAAAAAAAATCTCTTAGCGCAAATCGGTCTGTTTCGTTTTCAATGCGGCAGGTATATATATATATATATATATATATATATATATATATATATATATATATATATATATATATATATATATATATATATATATCAATATATATCAATATATCATTCACCAAATATAGAAATAATATAAGTTGTATGAATTCAGCAACTCCGTCTATGTATACAGTTCATTGCTCAACCAATGTACAAACGGTGACGACACGGCGTAGGAATAAAGATAACGGAATTCTAATAGAGGGATAAACCAAAGCGGGGAAAGTTCGCTTGATCCTCCCTCAAGGGCTGCTGATGATTACCTCTGGCTAATATAAAGAAAATTGTAATTCCAAAGCGTTTAACATCTTCCGTCCTATGATGATTTTGTTAGTGGAACGATTGTCAGCTCCTTTTAAAAACATGTACTGAACTTGGTTTCTCCTAGTGTACTTATCGAATGCTGAATTGCGATATTTTTGATACATCACATGTAAGCCAGCAAAAATGGTTTATATATATATATATATATATATATATATATATATATATATATATATATATATATATATATATATATATATATATATATATATGTATGTATGTATGTATGTATGTATGTATGTATGTATGTATGTATCCAACCGATAACTCAAAAAGTAATTAACCGATTTGGATTAAACTCGGCAAATACCTTTATTTTATTAATAGCTTGGATGAGTTCGTTAGCCAGGAAAATCGGACATGGTTTTCCGGGTAAATTTTGAGTTTTCTTTTAAAAATTTTTTTCTCCGAAAGTTACAAATATATTTTATTGAAATTTGGTGGATATGTTGCCTTGGGAGATACCTTACATACCAAAATTCATCTTTCTAAGTTTATAGAAAATTGAGTTATTCAAATTTGAAGCATTTAATGAAAATCCACTACCGTAACGCACTTGCTGTGTCCCGAACTTTTCATGCCTTTTGGCTCGAAATATTTGAAATACCAGCTATATTTTACTTGAGTTATATATTTTTTGTATTTTTTTTTGCAATTAGTTAATCAGGAAAATTTATTTTTCAACCACTTCAATAGCTATGGTCATTAGCGAAGCGAATTTTTGAATGACTGCATGACATGGAGTAGTTTTACTCATGCGTAACCAAAACAGGTCGATTTCGCTTACCGGAGACGTGAAGTGGGACCAAAATAACCGTGCCAAAAATTAGACGTTACATAATTTTACTGTCAAAAGTGAGCAACATTTTAATTACATTATTTTTTATTTTAATAACTTTTTGTAACATGTTTTATAAATTCTCAAACTTTTATTGGCATTATTAGCGAATTTTTAAAAAAAAAATTCGCTTATGGGGAGATCTGTGTTTATATATATATATATATATATATATATATATATATATATATATATATATATATATATATATATATATATATATATATATATATATATATATATATATATATATATATATATATATATATATATATATATATATATATATCCGACCGATAACTCAAAAAATAATGAACCGATCTTGATAAAATTTGCAGAGTACCTTCCTTTTGCAAGTGGCTTGGATAAGTTCGTTAGCCAGGAAAATCTGACCAGGTTTTCCCGGAAAATTTTGTGTTTTCTTTATAAAAAAATTCATATCTCCAGAAATAACAAAGTAAAGGCAACCAAATTTGGTACGCGTGTTTGTATTATAAAGAGTGAACGCTGTACCAAAATTTAAGTCCATAGCTTTAAAGACAAACAAGTTATGGGCAGTTAAAGCAATAAATGTAGGAGTTTTCCTCAAAACGTCAAACTCGCAATATTAAACGTCAAA
Organism: Tillus elongatus; assembly: GCA_964006375.1. Taxonomy (NCBI): domain Eukaryota; kingdom Metazoa; phylum Arthropoda; class Insecta; order Coleoptera; family Cleridae; genus Tillus; species Tillus elongatus. Next base: position 26,529,546 of record OZ023263.1, on the reverse strand, counting down.
ATTGGCAATGTTTAGGCAAAGAATGTAAAACAAATACCATTTGTGAAAAGAAAATGTTGCAAGAAGAGTGTTCTGCAAACCCTTAAGTTTCAGATTCAACCGTCATTGCCCTTCATTTTACTAAAACGTTTACAGGAAATCCACTTCAAATAGACCCTTTCTCTGGTGCTTTGGCTGTCAGTTTAGTTAAGTTTGGTAGCTGTTTGGATATTTATTTGTAGGTTTAGTGAAATTTATGGTTTAACGGCCTATAATTTTTTGTAGCTAATTATCGTGGAACAAATTTGTTAATGCATTTTTGCATTTTTTATCGAAATATGATGCGTTTATCTTAAAAAAAATCTGGACGCAGTAAGTGCGTTTTGGTTGCGAATTTTCGGTAAATTTGCAGTTAAGCTCCCGAACGCTTTTCAAAACACTGTTTTCAGAAACCTGCCTAGAGCCCCCCTGGATCCAAAAACCCCAAGAAAAATTTGTTGTTCACACTCCCCAAGGAAGTTACGGGACCAGGAGTGAGTAGGGGTGCATAATTTTTTTAGCTAATTTTTTTAGAACAAATTCGGTAATGTAATTTTGCATTTTTTATCGAAATATGATGCGTTTATAAGAAAAAAATCTGGACGCAGTAAGTGCGTTTTGGTAGCGAATTTTCGGTAAATTTGCAGTTTAGCTCCCGAACGCTTTTCAAAACACTGTTTTCAGAAACCCGCCTAGAGCCCCCCCTGGATCCACAAACCCCAAGAAAAATTTGTTGTTCACACTCCCCAAGGAAGTTACGGGACCAGGAGTGAGTAGGGGTGCATAATTTTTTTAGCTAATTTTTGTAGAACAAATTCTTGAATGCACTTTTCCATTTTTTGTCGAAATATGATGCGTTTGCAAGAAAAAAATCTGGACGCAGTAAGTGCGTTTTGGTAGCGAATTTTCGATAAATTTGCAGTTTAGCTCCCGAACGCTTTTCAAAAAACTGTTTTCAGAAACCTGCCTAGGCCCCCACCCCTCTGGATCCACAAACCCCAAAAAAATTTCTTGTTCACACTCCCCAAGGTAGTTACGGGACCAGGAGTGAGTAGGGGTGTATAATTTTTTTAAACTAATTTTCGTAGAACAAATTCGTTAATGCATTTTTGCATTTTTTATCGAAATATGATGGGTTTGTAAGAAAAAAATCTGGACGCAGTAAGTGCGTTTTGGTAGCAAATTTTCGGTAAATTTGCAGTTTAGCTCCCGAACGTTTTTCAAAAAACTGTTCAGAAACCTGCAGGTGAGGTCCTAGTAATGTTTCTGAAAACAATTTGTTGAAAAGCGTTCGGGCGCTAATCTGCAAATTTACCAAAGTTTCATTAAATCCTTCAAATTTCAATAACTCAATTTGCTATTAAAGTAAGCTTTGTTGGATAGAAAACCAACATTTAAGTTTATTTTCGGATTTTTTTTTTTATATTTTCAAACCATAAGTAATTTTGATAAAATATAGTACATTGTTTCTACCACATAGGCTATACCGGTAATCAGATTAATGCCTGCTCGCATTTGCTATTAAAAACATTTTTATGGAAAATCACTTCCATAACACATTTGCTGCATGTAGACTTTTGAAAAATGTTTATATATTTTCAAACAATAAATTTGTTTCAATGAAATATGGTACATTGTTTCTACTATATAGGCAACCAAGTTTGATGCCTGCTTTCATCAAAGAAAGACATTTGCTATTAAAAATATTTTAAAGAAAATTCGCTACCATAACGCACTTGCTGCGTCCCGAGATTTTTATTTATTATTTAGATAAATGTCTTTCTTAATTAATCGCATTTTATTTCGCAAATAATTAAGCATACTTGAGGCTATATCTACATACTTTGTTTAAAATATAATTCATCTTCTTATATTTGGTTTATTATTTGTTTGCGATTTAAGTTTTATACACATATAAGGTTTATATTAAAATGTGAAATTTTTGTCATTTGCCATGTAAAGAAAATATGGTGCAAACAAATTTATATTAGGATTTAAGACATTTGTGATAAAGCTAATGTAGTGCTGTAAATGTATAAAGAATGTTTTAATTTATTTATTGATTATATGTAAAATAAATAATTAAGTAATATTTGGTTTAATTTTTTATTGTCTAAATAATATAATCGTATTAATTTAGGATAAATCAAGTTTTTAGTTAAAGTCAACTTCACTGAAGTAATAATTATCTGGTTCCGTCCACAGGCTTCACACTAGAGACAATGAAAGATCTAACAACTGGGCAAAAGGTTTATTCAGATTTATTCGAAATTGAAAGAGAGGATCTCACAGGGCTCGCTTCTTGGCCCCGCACTACATATTAGTGATGGGTCGTTATTTAACTGTCAGCTATTTTTAAACGGTTACCGAGCCGTAACGGTAACCACCAATTATGGATTTATAAAAATAACGGCTTAAAAAGTAACGCTTCTTACACTAAACTAGAATTCGGAGTCGTGTCTGTTTCAGTTCTCCTGCAACTAGCTTCGATGAATAAACATCGGTTTTCATCGGCAACTGTTATTTAACCATTTAACGGGATGAATAGCCTTGAGATTGGGAATGCTAAATATGTATGGTTATACAGTATAGAGCGGACTGTACTTCATAACATTATTATTTATACTAGTGTGCTCGCTCTCGCTCACAGCTTTAGGGACGTACGATCTTCGGTACAATAAAACGGCTTAATTTTAATTTTAACTTTAACCGGTTGTTGTTGGGGATACGGCATACGGATACTACTACACAGAGTTATTCTGTTAAACTGAGAAGCTGTGATTTTTTAAACAGTTGAGTTTCCCACTAGTATTTAAAGCTAAATATTTAATAATAAAAAATGTTGGGTGAAAAGATGAATTTCTGTAAAAACGTGTTATTACTTTCACTATATACAACGCAAAAAAGGGTTATTTCACGTGAAATTAAAGTACTTATTTATTTAAATTTATATACATTACCTAAGAAAACAGTTAACACGTCATTTTCGTTTGTCTGATAATAGTTATCAAATTGATAAAGAAATATAATGATACTACATTTTTTAATATCTATATACTTTTAAATATAAAAAATTAAATGAATGAATATATATATATATATATATATATATATATATATATATATATATATATATATATATATATATATATATATATATATATATATATATATATATATAGGTGTTTCCAAATTGATACGAAAAATTTTACAGGGTGATTCTTTGGAGAAAAATAAGGGGTGTCTTTTTATTAACTTTTTCTTGAAACCCCTTCTCCTCCAAGTTACAGCCCTTTGAAAATTTTGAAACTAATTTTAAAACAACGAATATTAAAATAAGTAAATAAACAATTAATACTATATATCTTCCAATTTTTTTTAAAAACTCAAACTCAATTTTTATACTGTTGGCTGTTGTTTGCACAGTTTTTAAAAGTGGACTGATAAAGATGACCAGGGAACCGAAAATGTAACTAGAGATAGAGATCTTTCTAAGAAAGAATAAAAGCATAATGTAATAACAAACCATATGTGCAGAATAAAGGCAAATTTCTTTACCGAAATTTTATGAGCTGCGTTATGTTATGGAGTTCTTAGAATCACTCACTGTGTAGCAATAAAAGTTCTAACGTCTAACGTCCCAAGACGTGATAAATAATGATATTTATTGATTCTTGCTGTCACATTGACATTTACGTAAAGACCCCTCATAAAATAAATTTGTTAGAAATTACTAGTTTATAATTCCTAAAACATCTAAGTAAATACTTATAGAAGACTCCTTTCTGATTTCTAAAAGTTTCACTTCAGAGTGGCAAAAGATTTACGACACGCTTATTATAATTTCTTAACCCTTTGTTTCCTTTTCATATCGACAAAATTTGAGATTTATACACTACGTGAAATAACGGGGTAAAAATACAATGCATTTATATTAGTGTGCTCGCTCTCGCTCACAGCTTTGGGAATGTAGGGTACTATCGATCGACTATCCAGTTTAAAATAACTGAAGCCGTTATTTTCAACGGTTATTATTAAATAACGTTAACGGCTTCAACTGTTAACAGAAAATAAGCGTTTTTCCCATCACTACTACATATCGGTACTTTATATAAATAACTTAAATCATGTGCTCGGCGATTTGCTTTCTACGCTATGGTGGTATTCACAGATGACCACTGGTAATAAGCGATGAAGATGATAGCCCCCTGAAACATAGTATAGTAGCAGTATTGATGCAGTGAATCGATATTTTTCTAAAAATAATTTACAGCTGAACTTAGATAAAACTCAGTTCACTACATTTTTAGGTTCTAGATGACTTTTTTTGCTGTAATTTTTAGACCGCGAACAATCCTGACAATAAATCGCAACAAAATCTGGAAGAAATGACAAGAATACAGTCTTAACGTTAATTTTAAAAAGTCAAAAGTTATGGTAATTTCGAAAATCAAAAACATAAGACATAATATTAGACGGTAGACGATAGAACAGGTGGATAACTTCAAATATTTGGGATGTTGGGTCGCTGCCTTGATCTAGATCTTGAAAGAAGATCAAGAATAGAATACGCTATATCCACATTTGAGAAAATAAAAAAATTGCTATGAAGTAAGTCAGTTAATGTGAAGTTCAGATACCCAATGGTAAAATACTGTTTAGTTTTACCACGTGACTTTAAGTTTTAAGAGTGCAGTCCTGGAGGTCACAAAGGTCTGACATAAATATAGTGTATCGCGCGCATGTACCACCTTTCGAAAAAGCGGTGCCTGCAAGACTCAAGACCTGGACAGATCCTTTTCGTTCGTCAACTTAAAAGAGCATGGCATCTTAATTACTTATCCGCCTCCGAGGCATTTGCACCGACTGCAACAATAACAATTCGTATTCGACCCGCGTTTATTCGTAACGCGAGTGCCATAGTTTAGGTATCTTAAGCCTATTCATTCGTTAGCTTCCAAGAGCTTTAATTCATATTAGTTATTCGTTTCGAAGCCGTTTGCACCGAGTGTAATAATTCGTATTCGACCACGCGTTTTAGTATTACACGTGCCGCCTATATCAATGTACATAAATAGTATATAGTTTATATTACTTTAATTATATACCTAAGTTTAGTGTTTCCAAGTGATTTTATTTTCATAACACGATACAGTCCATTTTAATACGTAACCGCACAATCCACGAACCAGACACACATAACAAATACTACACTTACCTTGTCTTGTTGTATGGCATGGAGGCCTGGCTCTGAATTCGAAAGTACAGAGAAGAATCGAGGCACTTCAAACGTGGGTTTTCCGCGCAATGCTCAAATTTTTGTGGACTAATAAGTTATCAAACGAGGGATTCCGGAACAAAATTGGTGTAGACATAAAATTGTTAACGCTTGTAAAGGACGGCAAATGGCACAGTTTGGTCATGTACTAAGGAATGCACAATACTAGCTACTTCAACTAAGGGTTAAAATAGAGTGAAAATGAGGATTAGGAAGTCGACAGCGTTCTTGGAATGAAAAACATCTGATATTGGAAACGATCGATGTTCAAACGTTAATTTCAACAGCTTAAATGAAAAAATGAATTCGCCGGTATTATCGTCGATTTTCATTAGAAAAGGCACTTAAAGAAGAAGGAGACCTTTGAATTATTTCGCTGATGATCGGAGAGTCGATGTCACGGAGGAGGCACGATTTTTGGAAGTACAGCTGAATCGCATATTTGATTGCAGAGGACATGTCGAAATGTTGTCATCGGAGCTCGGTTTTTTTGGTATGCTATGAAAATAGTTTTAAGTAAGTTTGCAAGTTGCAAAAAATAACTACCATGCCTGTCTGGAATCAAGGTTGGTTTTTTATGCAACCCTATGGAGTCTGAACGCATCTTTCTACTACAGAAAATATGTCTCCGAAATATATATGGCATGAACCCCACGTATCCCCGTAGGAAAGTTTTACAAATCATGGAGTACTTATCTAAAGTATTTATAGTAGATTGTATTGTATTTCGAATGCAAAATTATGGCGTCTTCTGTGAAAAGGAGTTTACTAATAGCTACCCAACACACCTGCATGTCAACTGCAAGTTCCAGGGGCACTGTGCAGAAAGCAGCATGACAGCAAACTGTCGAAATCTATAGTCACTTACGGTTCAATTTACGCCAGCTTGTTTTCACACAATTAAACAAGACACTGGCCATCATTTAAGAAAATGACGTGATTTGTAATGCCCGGTTTTTTTGTTGTCATACAATTTTAGATATTTAACTTTGTATTATTTATTTTTAATGGATTTCAATCAATATGTAATTTTAATTTTTCTAGATTGTGTGTTGTTTCTGATTTGACGTAGTCCATGCGTAGCTGGCATACAATTATTTTATGATGTAATTATGGAACAAATAAATTCTACTCTACGATATTCTTGGGTTTTTGGTAGCCCTAAAGCTATCAGAATCAACTCGTAGTGTTAATACTTCTGTACCTTGTCGTCTTGTAGGTTTCTCCTGTTACGTAAATTAGTTTTTGTTGCATTGTGTGCTTCTTTTTAATTACAAATTTTAGTGTAATAATTTTCATAGAAGCTGCAAAAGAAAAGCAATACAAACATGTAGCATTTCTGAAGATGGGAAGTGATCATCTTTGTGTTTTGTGAAAGTAGGTCACTAGTAGTTTTTATTGTCTTGTATTTTGAGATTAGCTCTAATAAATATATTTCTAGGTTGGTATAGTCAATCCCAATCTTTTACATCGTATGGTTTTGGATCCTACACGTGTCCGAAGTGTGAAAAGGTCTATGGCCACAAGAAGACTCTCAGCAGACATATAAGACAAGAATGTGGAATCGAACCCGAGTTTCAATGCCCCCACTGTCCGTATAGGGCAAGAAGGGCATACGTTCTAGCTACACATATAAGTAAACATGAACAGTATCAGTTATCACGTAAATTAAACCGTCAGGGTATTATGTGAGTGTATATAGGTTAAGCTGGACGTAATATTTACCTCTGTATTATGCTAATTTAATTCTAAGCAACGTTCTATTTATTGTTATTATTATTATTTATTTTTTATTACCTTCAATTTTAGAACCAGAACTGTTGTCCATTTATTTTAATTCCCGCTGTCTTGTAGTTTACTCTATTCATTATATATTCTATAAACAAATTAAAGAAATATGGTGATTATATCTATCCTTGCCGTACACCTTTTCTTATTTTCGCTTTAATTTCATATATGTTAATGGATTTCTTGTACTTTTATTTTAGTATAGGTTGAGAATTATATGTCTATCTTTCCAATCGAATCCACCTCTCTCCGTTATATGAAATAATATTTACCAATCCACACGATCGAATGCTTTATACAGGTTTATAAAAGCAAGAAACGTATCTTTATTTTCTTCAAGCCTTCTTTCCATTTTCTTCAAGCATTCTTTCCCCTATTGTTTTAAGTCGTAGCACTGCCCCTCGGGTTCTCTGGCCGGGTAAATCTGAACCAATCTTGTCTAGAATCGCCAACTCGCATTCAGCACTTCTACGGGGGTTTTCTATTAGGGTAAGATTGCTTAGATTGGAAAATTCAGTTTTACGTTTCTGGTTGGAAACAAAACAGAACAATAAAAATTCGTTATATTTGCCTTGTAGTAATACTCGCACCTGTTTCTACAAAAAAATATTAGAACTTGCCGCAAATTCATGCAAATACTGTTTCAGTAAAATCAAGCAATGTGCCAAAGTTTAATTTAGAATACCGCTTTCTTAAATTTGACACTAACCTCCTTAATTTGACGTCTTAGAAAATAGAACAAAAGCAAGCAAAAAACTTTTAACAAATAAAACAAAGTTACCCAAATATCAATGCAAAAGTATTGCTACCTCATACATCTGGAAACATTTGCACACTCAACATGGCCCCAGATTTTGCACTCCATACACTGAATTATTTCGTTAACTATTGCCTCTTCGCATTATGCACAATATCAGCTTACATTTTCAGTTTCGATATCAGGTTGGGTATTTTTTGAAGCATGATTTTCTTAGAATCTTCGGATTGTTTCTTAACTGTGTTGGCATTATGCGCTGTGGTTCCAATTGCAACTGTTTTTAACAAGGTTTACTTTATAAGTTAACGCATGAATCACATGATAACTGAAAAAAATCTTAAAACAAAACTACACAATCTTTTTGCTAGGAAATTAAATTTTGTGATATAAGTTAAATTGTTTTTAGTTTACTTATATAAGTATAAAGGTGATAAAAGATAAACAGATACTTGGTAGGTCAATAGGGATCTCCTAGACAATTTCAGTGTACTGATAACTTGCAATTTGAACCCCTAGGTTGAGATTTTTGACACTTCCAGCTGCACGGAAGAAGGTCTTGTTAAATCTTATGAGGAAATACTGACAACATCGCAACATTACAGCCATACCGCATAATCGACCAAAAGCATCGGCGAACCTTCACAGTGCTGGTGGATATATGTTCCCATCTGGCGGAAGGGCTGATCAAACGCATCGCGAAGATTCACCGTGCGGTTGGACCCCAGTTATTTATTTGATTTTGAAATTGGAAACCGTTCTATATATTAACCGTTCACAACACTTACCCTCTAAATTCACAAAAGGGGAAGATAACTATTAGCAACACTTCAAAACAGATAAAGCTAGTAATTACTTATAAGATAATAATTACATGTCACATCAATTGCACAAGCGGCTGCTAAGAAATTAGGTTTCCTCTCCCGGGCTCGCAAATACTTTTCACCAGCTTATCTCTATACCTTATATATTTCACCAATAAGACCAAACCTCTCTCTCTCTCTCTCTCTCTCTCTCTCTCTCTCTCTCTCTCTCTCTCTCTCTCTCTCTCTCTCATAGATATCTGCACGGGCACTGCTTAGAGAATCTTTCTTCGATAGTTCCTCCACCCGCTACCCCCAACAGATCTACCAGGGGAACAGAGCGAATGCACCCTTATACTGTCCAGGTCACCAGACATAGAACATCTTGTTATGCCCGCTCTTTTGTCCCGAGGACTTCCAAGTTGTGGAACTCCTTACTGGCACATGTTTTTACTTCTCATCCGAACCTCCAAACCTTCAACTCCAGAATTAACAAGTTACCTCTTTCCCCCTTGTCGACACCCACGCCACGGGCTGTGAGCCCCCGTGGTGTGTTGTTGAAATAAAAAATAAAGAAAACTTGAGCTAGGTAATTTCACCGCATGACAAGAGGTAATGACGTAATGGATTCAACTACCGGTGTTCTGCAACACATCGGCCGCAGAATGTTTCTCCCCTTTTCCGCGTTTTTTACGTTCCATCGTGCATGTCATTATTTGTGCCGGGGTTAAGTATTTTTTCCAAGGGCAGTTTTAAACATTACCAAACCACCTATAACTGGTGCGTTGAAAAATCCTATTGGGCGGAATTTATTGTTGCCACATTACAAAGACAATTGCTATTTATGGATATGCTAAATTTTTTTATACGACATCTTGAGTTACGTTTTCAGCTTAATTCAAAGCAGGCTTTTTAAATGTTTTATATTAAGGGCGAATTTGAAGTATAGAACGAAAACAATTTAATTAATTTTCCCATTTCAGTATTTTAGTAAAATTTGAATTGCATAGTGATCGGTACTAACGTTCGTCGCAAGGTCCTCTCGGGGTAATTCCAATTGCCCTGAACGTTTTTTTGTTAATATATTCGCCTCCGTCTAACATCAATCCCTCATGTTTTGGTTCAGTCAAACAGTCTGATGTCTGCCATCACGCTTTTACATCAAGAACAACACCTGTTTGTAAAAATACATTCGATAAGCGCCTAATCGGCCATGTGGAGCAGGGTACTTTCTGCGAAATGCGAATTATTTTGAATAAATATTTTAACAATATCAGCATGCTTTTGTATCTAATAATGTTCCACAGCAAATTCCATATATTTGTGTTATACAAAACTCATGAAAACTTTGACAAGCGTTGACAAATAATAAAATTATTTATAATTTTCATAGCATTCCTTAATTTGGTCGCACCATTTAGAAGCAGCTCACACGCCAACATAACTTTCAAATGTAATTTCTCTTTTGTCGCTTGTTGTTTCTCTTAATCTGTGAAGAAAAAAAAGCATGATAATCTCTCAATTGAAAGGAATAACCTCCAAGTTTGTCTATAGTATGTAAATAACTGTAAATTGCTGTATAATAATGTGACTAGAAATATTTATGGTACTGACTATTGACTGCATTCTAATTCTATTTATTAACTGATTTATGTACAAAAAATAAGCTAAAGTTACCAAGTACTTAGGAAATGGTTTGCCGGATATTATGTATTAGCATATTGTCAAATTGTTATACCTACTTTCTGATGCTAATGCATGATTGATTTAATTCGATCACCAAGTTTTTCTGTTACCTACTAGTCATTTTAAACTTTAGAAATAAATTTTCTTTCAAATTTATGATTAGTTTTTTTATCTCCTCTCTAATTGTGTATAGTTAATATAGTAGCAGTAGTAGCAGTGGTGGGAAGGCTAATGCCAAGCAAGTAGGTCACAATGGGCCTTTTTTGCCAACCCCAGCAACCATGCTCTACACTTCCTTGGTTCCGTCGCCAAACCGCCTCGACCTCGAAATGAAGGTCTTCCATTCGACGGTACTTACCTGATTCCTCTGCAGAGTCCTCGATCCGAACAATTCTGCTCGAAGACTCCCAAAAGCCTCGCATTTGCACAGGTAGTGGTAAGACGTTTCTTCATCCTCGCCGCATTCCTGGCAAATTGGCTCCCTCTACGCCTATCAATGTGAGGTGTCTTCTAAGGGCGTAGTGGCCTGTCAACCCCCCAAGGATGCGGCGAAGCGTAGGTCGACTCCTACCGAGTAGCCAGGCAGTTTTATCTCTGTCCGGCTCCTACACGAAGTCTTTCGCATGCCTACAGCCATCGGCCGAACCCCAGTGACTCTCCATAGCCTCCTCAGTCCACCTGTCTAAGGCGACAGATACCGTCTTCCTACTTATGCCTATCGCAGGCTCCGGGCCACATAGTTTTTTGTATCTCTTCTCTAATTGTATATGGTTAATATAAAACTTAATATTAATCGCAGCACGAGGGTATCTTCGTATCTAGTTAGCTTGGAAACATTCCAGTGAAGCAACTACTATGATATTTTATAAATGAGCTGTCAATGGTGTACTTTCACACGAAATGTTTAACAAAAAGCTAGATTTTGGTGAAAAAGCGTTTCGTTCAGTGATTATGTTAGACTAGTTATCGGCGAAAAGAAATTTCTCGTGATACGGTAGAAACCTTTGGTGATTAATCTTCTTCGTATGCTGTGGTTAAAAACTGGGTTGTAGGATTAGAAGAGGACGATCAAGCGTTTAAGAAGAATACCACTCTGAAAGACCAGTTTCTGTGGCCACTGAAGAAAAAAAGGTTCTGTCCATGAAATGCTCTTGTAGATTGTGTAATGACTCGTAAAGGCCTTTGGCCTCTCAGCGCTGAGACCCTAATGGGTATTTTATTAATGATTATTTTTTCTAATAGCTGTCTAAAATGTTCAGACTTTTCATATAATATACAATCTTCCAGTGAATTTTTATTAATTATTAATATCGATAGTGAGACTTTGCAAAAATTTTTTGAAATGAGCGAGAACTAGGAGCCCTAGAACCCATATCCGGGGTCAGTTTCAATTTATATATATATATATATATATATATATATATATATATATATATATATATATATATATATATATATATATATCCAACCGATAACTCAAAAAATAATTAACCGATTTCGATGAAACTCGGCAAGTAACTTTCTTTTATTAATGGCTTGGATGAGTTCGTTAGCCAGGAAAATCGGACAAAGTTTTCCGGGAAAATTTTTAAGCTTTCTTTCTAAAAAAAGTTTTTTCTCCGAAAATTACGAATATATTTTAATGAAATGTAGTGGATACGTTGCCTTGGAAAAGGCCTTACTACGGACCAAAATTCAACTTTATAACTCTATAGAAAATTGAGTTTTTCAAATTTTGAGTTTTCTTTGGAAAAAATTTTTTTCTCCGAAAATTACAAATCTATTTTAATAACATTTGGCGAATATGTTACCTTGGGAAACGCCTTACTACTTACCAAAATTTAACTTTCTAAGTTTATCGAAATTTGAGTTATCCAAGTTTGAAGCATTTAATAAAAATTTATTACCATAACGCACTTGCTGCGTCCCGAACTTTTAAGGGGTCTATTTTACCTATTTCCCGAGGTGTTAAAGTCCATCCAAAATCTTTGAGCCTCTTGCAAACTGGGCCATGCAGTCGCATAGCGAATGTTTATTTATTTCTGCTGCTTCAGTGCACCGTCTGAAATTTTTATTGTTTGCCTTACCCATCTTCATCAGGTGGTGCTTTACTGGGAAGTATCCTGTGAAAAGTCCTGTGATTATTCTCCACTCGTTCTTGTTCAATTCAAAAAACAGTTCAGACTTGTCTGTTGATATGGTAATGGAGCGCTTTGCCTGCTCTAAGCCTGGCGTTTTCGTCCAGCACGACAGTACTTGGTTCCTTTCCCAAGTATCAAGTTCATTTCTTACATGGCTTTTTGTTAATCCACAATAGGGCTCTGGACCTAAGAATGGTGTCGTTGAAGCCCTTTTTGCAGGGCTATCTGCTTCCTCATTTCTGTCAATGTCTTGATGGCCTGGTTCCCACATCAAAGTTACTTTGTTGTTCGTAGCCAGTTGTTTCAAGGATCTTTTGGGGTCTCTTCTTCTTCTTAAGGGGCCGTCTTCTGTCGAAGGTTGGCGTTTATCATGATACTTGCAGCTTGTTGACTGCTGCTATGAAAAGATGATTAGTTAAACCACTCTCAGATTGCGGAGCCACGACATTTTTTTTCTTCCTACGCTGCGCGTTCCTTGAGTTTTCCCTGTATGATTACTTGCAGTATTTGGTATCTCGTCCCTCCTATGATGTGGACCAGGTATTGTAGTTTCCTGATTTTTATTTTAGTGTTTTGTTCTGTTTCTTTTGAGAGTATTCGAAAAACTTTCTCGTTTCTAACTCTATCGACATAAGATACTCTCGGCATCCTTTTGTGCAGCCATATGTCAAAGGCCTGTTTCTCATCATGGCTTTTGTGAGTGTGGCTGCTTCTATAACAGAATTGTGAATATGTAACATCTCAACATACGCATTTTGAGTTCGTTGTTCAAAGCTTTATTGCAGAAGAACTGTTTCATATTTATCAAAGCGCTGTGTGCGTTTACGATTCTTGCCCTTAGTTCTTTCGAATAGTCGTTATTACATACAAAGTTTTCTTGACACCAAAAGGTCAAGAAGTAGCAGGAAAAAAAATTGGAAAATTTTATAATTTTTGTTCTTGAAACATCAAAGTCGCGATTTGAAATGTCAAAATTTGCAATTTTCAGACAAATAATCTGAAACAAATACGGATTATGTCGAAAAAATGTCGCAATAAGTGTGTTTTACAAATTTCCAAGGTAAAAAAGAACAGAACAAGGCTATACTCCAGACTGAATTTATTTAGTAAAAGTCCTACGCGTTTCGGCCCATATATCTGGCCATCTTCAGGGGCTTCCTGAAACATTACAAAAGGTGGTTGTGTCAGAAACAAAGTTTCTGGTAGGTTGGCAAATATCACAAGATAAAGAAATCTATCATAGTGGCTATTTTCATCGACTGTCGCTTTTGTTTCCTTGCACTATATGGGTGAAGGCAGAATTAGAAGCATTAAAACCTCAATCACAGCAATGGACAAACGGCGATACAAATAAAATTTCGCATTTGAAATGGACAGTTAAAAGCCGAATATCTGAAGGGAACGGGAAGGGGTAAACAAATGAGCTACGACTTTTAATTAAAAGTGACAAGTGACATTGACATCTACCCGGCCGTGCCGAGCAGCACAGAACACGTAACATTTCCGGGCTCCTTGACTCCACAGAATACTTAGGTTTTTTCACTGTAGATGGCACTAGTTAAGTATATTTCTATAAATTGGTGGAAAGTTAATTTCACTGGTATTAGAAGCATTTAGAACAGTGTTGTTGGAGTTGTAAGTGTATCTGTAGATTTCCATCTCTTCAAGGACGAACTGCTCAGTTCCAAAAGTGGATGTGTTTTATAAAGCCTTAAGTTTCAGCTTCAACCATCATTGTCATTCAATTTACTAAAATATTTTCGGAAAATCCTTTTCAAATAGACCTTCTCGCTGATGCTTTGGCAGTAGTTTCAGCTATAGAGTTTATGGTTTAATAGTCTATATTTTAGCAAATTTTCTTAAAAAAATTTCGTTATTGAAGAGACTGCGAGTTATGAATTTTAATAATATTTGTTCAAATGGGCGCGAACTAGAATTCCTAAAATCCATATACTTGACCAGTTTCAGTTTTGCCTGTATACACATATACAGGGGGATGCATTTCTACGGTAAAGCTCAATATATCCGTTATCATATAAGATATGAGAAAAAAGTATATACGTTAATTATAGGCTGTCTCGAGCAGCATCTTGTTAACCGATTTTGACAATCACAGGCTGGTCCATAAGTCGTTGGTGATACACGCTTAATTTTTTAATAGAACACCCCTTATTGTATTTTTGTGTTTTCCATCGAATTATAATGCATGTTTGTAAAGAAAAAAATGATATCGTTTTTGTGTTATTTCAATTGTTTTTCAACTTTTCACGTTTTTGACACATATTTCAAACACATATCGCAAATTGGGATACGGAGTTTTCATCTGTAGATAGCGGAGCCCCATAGAAATCACGCATTCAGAGAGCTTTTTGTTCGTATTACTCGTCGAAAAAATAGAGCTGCCGTATACAGGCACTCTCAAATAGTGACTTCATTTAAAAAGTGTTCGCAGAAATGTTTTTAGTGTTTCCGCAGAAATCATTTTTTGTAAGATTTTTGTGATATGTTGGTAATTAATGATAAATGTTTAGTAAGTTATGGTAAAACAAGGTTGCCGAATTTTTGTGAAAAATATTATTTAGTGCAACATTACTGAAGGCAATTTCTGTAAAAAAGGTGCATTTTTGTAAAATAATTTTTCATATTTTTATTTCTATTTTCGTCCTAAAGCTGTTTGTGAATAATTATGTCTTGTTATATCTTTCGGAAAATGTTTGTACTTTTTGAAACAACAAACAAAATATGGTACATTGTTAGTACTGCATAGGTTATACTGTCATCCAAATATGCTTCTTTTAAAAACAAGACATATTTGCAATTAAAAACATTTTTACGACCAGTCGCTACCATAATGCATTTGCTGCGTCCCGAACTTTTTATTTATATGCACAGGTCTTGGTTTTATGTATAATACGATGTATAGTTTATTTGCAAAAAAAATATTACTACTACTGTTACTATTACCTTCTCTTACAACAGCGAATCAAAAAATGCTGGCAAAATAAAATCGTAACAAATGATTGTACACTTTTTTTGTATCAAAAAACCTTTAAGCGTCCTAATCTATATGTGGTAAGGTATTGCTTTGTCTTTAAATAATATATATTTTATTTCCAGAAATCAAAATAGAAGATGACACTTTTTTGGACAACAATCTCGAGTTAGATGGAACATTGGTTGACGAGAATGTTCTGGAAAATAACGTTGAAAGTGGCTGGACAATTGAAGTAGTTCTACCAGATGACTCATCCACCCTTTTGGCCGGAACAGATACTCTTATATCACTAGAGAACGTAGAAAATGTAGAACACATCGAGAGTGTGGATAATTTAGGAACCGTCGAGAATTTCAGCTCGATAAGTGATTTCGAGGACGTTATAACTCCCCATAGTATAAAAAATGAGCTTGAATTTATCGAGGAAGAAGGAGATAAGAATGTCGCGAACGAAGCTACTCTAACTTTGCCTAGAGAAAGAGTAATTTCCAGGAAAGGGATAAAGAAAGGTACCTTGCCATTTGAAGATTGCAGGACTGCTTATGGGTACGTCTGCCCCAAATGTGATAAGGTATATAATGCCAGAAAAAATCTAGTGAGGCATATTAAGCTGGAATGTGGTAAAGAACCAAATTTCATGTGCCCAATTTGTGATTATAAGAACTACAGAAGAAACGAGCTGAAGAAACATATGAAGAATAAACATGATTTTATTCATACTTAAACATACATTTCTTTTAACCAAGTTACAGAAACGTGTATTTCTCTTTATTTTTCAGCGCTTCCCTTTATTTTTAATCAAATAGAAACGCAGTAGGGTTATGTGGAGTAATTGTAAATGAAATGTGCAAGATGATACCAAATTTCTGTCCTGCATATTATGTAGAACAATTTTCTTAATTTCAACGATACAGATATGTTTCTATTAGTATTTTCAACATATATGTGTCATTAAGATGATCCCTAATTAGTAATTAAATTGAAAAAAGGCAGTTTACATTTACCCCTTCTGTTTACAATTACCCTAGCAGTTTAGGGATATATGTGAATAAGTATATATCAAACTATCTAACATTTCAACATAAAAATCAGTGCAATTGTAAACAAACGTTCAATTTAATTGTCTAGTCTAGTATTTACTTTGACCCCTTAAATAATATCATCATAATCATCATCAATCAGCCCTCTGCGTCCACTGCTGGACATAGGCCTCCCCTAGTTGAGTCCATTATTTTCTGTCTTGAGCGCTTCGAATCCAGTTTTTTGTAATTTTTGTAATGTCGTCTGTCCAGCGAGTTGGTGGTCTTCTTCTGTCTCTTTTATCGGATCTTGGTCTCCATTCAAGTAATCGTTTTGTCCACCTGTCATCTTGCATGCGAGCCACATGTCCCGTCCACTTCCATTTGAGTTTTGCCACATGTACGACCACATCAGTCACTCCTGTTCTTCTGCGTAATTCTTCATTTCTAATGTGGTCACGTAACGAAACGCCAAGCATCGACCTCTCCATTTTGCGCTGTGCTACTTTTAGTTTCTTAGCAGAAGCGTTGGTAAGGGTTAGTGTTTCGGCGCCGTAAGTCATAACCGGTAGAACACATCGGTCAAGCATATTGGAAGGTCGCCTCTGAAAACGTCTCCAAGTTTGCCGTAAGCCGCTCAGGAGAGTATAACTCTTCTGTTTATCTCGCATGTTTGGTTGGCTTTGGATATGCTTATCTCGTGGCCCAAATATGTGTATTTATCTACCCATTCCACATCAGAGTTTTCAGTAATTAGGTTGTTACTAGGGACGAGGTTTGTCATAAATTTTGTTTTTTCGATGTTCATTTTTAGACCTACTGTTGCACGGGCATCCTGCAGTTCCTGTAGCATCACTAATGTCTTCCAAGTTGTCAGCCAGTAAGACAATGTCGTCTGCAAACCGTAAGTTTCACAGACTTTGGCCGTCTATTCTTAGACCTTTTTGGTCCCAATCTAGCTTCTTGAACACATAGTCCAGGACGGTGATAAACAGTTTTGGAGACATCGTATCTCCCTGGCGTACTCCTCTCCCAATTTTTATAGGATTTGTGTTTTCATGTAATTTGACCACAAGAGTGGCATTTTTATATATATTGCAAATTAGTTTGGTGTAGCGATAGTCAATACGGCATGCTTGTAGGGACTGCAACATTGCGTCCAGCTCCACAGTGTCGTAAGCCTTATGGAAATCCACAAGAGGTCTGCCATATTCTATGGTGTTTTCAATCACTGTTTTGACGCTCTGGAGATGATCATTGGTTCCAAACCCACTTCGAAAACCGGCTTGACCCACTGGCTGGACGAAGTCCAACTTCTTTTCAAGTCGTGTGGTAATTATTCTAGTAAATAATTTGTAGAGGTGGCTAAGTAGACCTATCGGCCTGTAATTTTCTAGGTTCGAGATGTCTCCTTTCTTGTGGACCAGTATTACGATGGTGTTGTGCCACCTTTCTGGTATCGTACTATTGAAGAGACAAAGGTTGAAAAGAGATTTGATTTTTTGGAGCAAGCAAGGACCACCAATCTTTATTGCATCGGGAACCACGCAGTCTTCTCCGGGCTATTTTTGATTTTTAATCTTTTTCAGGGCTAGTTTAATATCATCGAGTGATATTTCTATCAGTATTTCCGAGCCTTGGTTAACCACACATTTTTTTACGGGTTAGTAGGTCAGATTCTGGATGTAGACTTATATCACTTTGGCTTTTATATAGCATTCCATAAAACTCTTTCACTATATTTAGAATATCTTTCCTGTTCGTTGACGTGTGCCCTTGTGCATTTTTAAGTTTTATTATTTGTCTCTTCATTGTCAAGCTTTCTACGTAGAACTTTCATACCCTTGTTGTTCTCTATGGTATCTTTGATTTGGTTGTGTCTAAAAGCTCTTACGTCGCGTTGAATGCCTTTTGAAATTTGTTTATTTATTTCTCTTAATTCTTCTTCAGACGCATAGCTTTTTGACCTCATATCCCTTCTTTATTCTATGAGCAGTTTGGTCTCCCTGCTTAGTTTTCCATCCCTTTGATTTGTTGAGCAGTGCTGACTTTGGGCTTCAGTTATTGTGGTTGTGATGATATTATTCAGTTTGTTGATGTCGTTACCAATGGTGTGTTCTATTTCAGCCTTGGTTAATTTAGTGGTGATCCATTGTTCAAAGCTATTTACATCTGCTGGATTTATTAGTAAATTTGATTTATTGCTCTATTAAATAATATATCAGACCATAACTAACACGACGATGAATAGTAAAGAGCGTTTATTAGGTACAAATAGAATGAAATAAGGTATTGGTCATAGCTCGAATACATTCATACCACCAGGGAATTCAGAAATGGTTTGGTGGCCTGTTTGCATCAATATTGGTTTTCGCAAGATCGCTGTTATTATATCAAAAGTTATAGCTGATATACCATTATTTTTGGAAAACTTGTCACAGCGACTGGATCTCAAGACGATTCTATCTCCTGATTCATTCATAATCAATGTCATTGATGGAACACACAAATTTGTAGTGAATCAATTTTTTTTTTTACAATCTGCCTAAGAAATTGTTTCTAATTTACGCTTCTTGGAGTGTCCTTTACCGTTCCGTCGTTTCCTGTTTTGTGGCTTCTGCCTGTTGAAGCTTACCTAACACCCCCGAGGTTGTCAGATTTTCTCCATATTTAACAGGTTTTGCGCGACGTACTATTTGTCGTTTCGCTCTTCCTGGATCTGTACATGTGGAGTAACTTTTATTATAATTTATTACCGTTTGAATCATTTCGCTTATTTTAGTAGGGGTTTTCTCTGGCGTCTTCGGATTTTATATCAAAACTGGTGATGATGCAATCCGAAATACGGAAGGATGTTCAATATCAACAAAAGCAGGATGACTAGAAGCAGGTACGCTGGAAGAACTGCTTGTAGAATAAATAATGTTGGGTATAGACAGTACTTCTTTGCATAGTGAAGTTAGTGGGTTGCCATTAGTTCCGGTAAGCGAAACGATTTGTGGTGTTTCTCTTTGTTTGCTTAATTTTTATTTGTATCTTTGTAAGGCAACGTAGTTGCAATCAGATTCTCTAGTTGTATAACAAGTTCCAGGATAGGAATCAGTGGAGGTCCATCCGGGTTGAACTGCAGCATCTTCAAAGATGATAAGATTCGGCAAACAGAAACCATTCGCTGAAATTGTTGCCAAAACTGTAATAGACTCCCTGCCTGAATCACCGGCAATGCGAACTAAACCTGAAAAATTTAAAGCAATATAAATACTTATTTCTTTCTACATATAGAGTATATGTAGCCTACTTGCTTGGCGTTGGCCTCCCCACCACTGCTACTAGAGTATAAATAATATACCCTTTCCCTTTTCTCCAACAGCTTTTACTCGCTTTGGGTTCGTGCAGAATCCACTTTCATCTGTGTTGAATATCAATGGTGGTTTATCTTCCAAGTTGTTGTTTTTAGTAAGAGCTTGTAGTTCCTGATAAAACTCGCAGATTACCTCAGGGTCTCTAGCATTCCTTATAGCCTTCTGCAGTATATGGATTTGAATGCCTCTTAATAAAACCATAGTAACAGTTGTCTCTAGGTATTCCTGATTTGAAAGGGGTTGATAGATTTTTGCATTTTACGTACTCTGCAACAATATTTTTAATTTCTTTTTTATCGCACGGATAACCCATTTTTGCTTTGGCCTTAATACAGTTTCCCAGCACATCTTCAGCTTCTGTAGGTAACGCAGTAGAGCGACCTGCTCTTACTTTATCTATTGAATTTAAAGCACTAAAAACTACAGACTTTGGTACACCATAGATTTCCTCTACTTCATTATAAGTATGGTTTCGATTAACTATGTCTTCTACAACCCGTAACAAGTCATCTGTTGTGAAGTTATGCTCACTACTTTTCTTCACGTACTTCCGTGGCCTAGCTAAATTAACCCAGATATGCCCAAAACATTTTTTGTCAAGAAAATAACTAATCTTGCTATAAAATGCATTTATTTTGAACTTACAAAGCTACATCATACATAAAGTTGAAGAAAAAATTATTAGTTTTTGAAAAAAGGGCCGTCCTATATATAGGACGTTGGGCACTAGGAATACTGCTAGACTTTCAAAGTATGGTATGCCAGGAAACATTTTACATGTAAACCGCTGTTACATTTTACACATCTAGTGGTGGTTTTAGAGTGACAGTGGCGACATCTAGTTTGAGTGTCCTGGGGTATAACAAAATGCCCAATGTTATCATATCTGATTCCTAGATTTTCATTAGAATTTGGTCTGCCTGTAGAATTACGGCCTTTTTCTTTCAGATTTGTCTGAAGTATAGACAACGCTATTTGTCTTCGGAATGACAAGTGGTCCAACTGATTTTGTTTATCAGCATAGATTTTATGCAACTGCCATGCATTATGTACAGCTAAATCCACCGCTTGCATTATGAGCGGAAAATACCACTTTTTACCGCGTATCGATGTCCTATATAGGCTTACATTCTGATCACAACGGTCCACACCGCCCATATTTTGGTTGTAGACATTTACTATGTGGGGTTGATCAACAGATATATTCTTCTTCTCTTTATAAGAATATCTTCTTACCGAATGAAGTGGTGTTATGCCTACAGAATTCGAGCACATTGTAACAATGTTATTATCGTTCCACTGTACAGCGATAATATTTTCATTTGTTTTCTTTGAATGGAATGTCCCACGTGGAGCTTTCTTGAGTGAAACATCATCAGGAAATGGGTTTCCCAGCAATCTATTCTTTCGAATTGTACCAGTAGCTCGCGTATGTTTGCTGGATAACAAATTGAGGAGATGTAGAGATGAAAAAAAATTATCAAAGTATAAATGAAAATTCTTATCGGGCCATTTACTATGCAAGACGTCAGCATAGGTGAGAACTACACCTGCACCTACACCGTATTCTTTATATTTCTCTGAAACATGGGTGGCTGCACCCTGATATGGCTCCATCCAATTCACATATCCCAGCCGAGTACAACCCATCCATATTTTATAGCCGTATCGAATAGGCTTACCATGGATGTATTGTTTACATCCATGGCGGCCAAAATATGGAACCATGGATTCGTCGATGCTATGATTTTCCTGCAACGGGCCCTTCTCAATAAATTTTTTATTCAGATGTACATATAGCGGTCTAACTTTTGCAAATTTGTCAGGCAATGCATTGATGGTGTTATTGTCTATAAAATGTATATTGCTCATAATAAATTCAAACCTATTTCGGGAAATAGCGTTTGAAACCAGTTCACTGTGAGTATCTGGGCTACGTTCCCAGTACAGTCTTCTTCGGGGCAATACATTATAGCCGCTCAAAATCAACACACCAATAAATGCTTTCAGCTCCTTTTTTGTTATGTTGGCCGGTTGATTATGGCTGCTAGCATATCTATTAGTCTCTATTTCCATTAGATCAAAAATATCATCGTCAAAAAATTCTTCAAATAACGCAAGCGGAGACTGTGAGCTAGGAGCTGCTGCTGGTTCATCATTTACCCATGTGGAAACTGAAGAGATATCCCCACTTGACCAATGATATGCTTTTCTTTTTGCATTCTTACGAGCTATAAAATGTGACAGGGGTAGGTTATCCTCTGGATCATCCTCTGAATCTATATTTACTTCTGGCGCTGAAATAATAAGATCATTTCAGTAAGTACATATATTAGAAGTTATTACCAGCTAATATTTCACCTGTGTGACAAGCAAATTCAACTTCAGCAGGTGCTCGCAGTTGACTGGCGGGGAGGTTCGACAAATTTATGTTGTCTTCTTCACCTGAGTCTTCGTCGGTTATGTTGTCATTTGCATTTTCTGGCGGTAAAATGGTGACATCAGCCTGACTAATGTTTTCCAAGTCATCGTCTTCCTCAAGAAGTGCAATCACTTCATTCAATGATAGGCCCCTGAAAAGTGGAAAATCGTAATGCATATTCCCAACGTCCTACATATAGGACGGTCATGTTTCTAACCCCAATATAATCACAAAATGAACCCAATTAAAATATATATTAGTAACTAGTATTTGCAGCATCCTTAGGGAGTACATTTATGCAAAATTTGTAATAGCAATGATGATATTTACCTTTCAAAACATATTCCATAGTCACTGAAATTACTATCAACCATTTTGTCCATTTTCAATGCACTTGTAAAACACTTTTGACAGCAATCTGTGTATGTTGGTAACAAAGTTCACTAGACTACCTATAGTTCTACATGTTACCACAAGATGTCGCCACTAACACGTTTCCTATTGAATCTAGGAGCATATTTGTAAAGCGTCCTACATATAGAACGTTGGGAATATCTGGGTTAACAAAGACAAAACTGAAACTACAATCTCTATCATATTCATACTTTTGAGGTTATTTGAAATGTCTGAAGTCTATCCGGTTTATTTCCAAAATGCGGTCATAAATTGTAAAATTTAATTGTATTTATCAAAGGCCTCTTTTTATTCTCATTTTAATTTGTGAAAACGTATGTTTACAATTAAGTTGTCGTTTACATTTACCCCTTTTCCTTTTCACTGGGGTAAATGTAAATGCACTCTTCTCAACAAACTTACTTACAAATATTAATGTTATTATGAATTATCGTTTATTACTAGAATTATATCTTGAAGAAGAACGTTGGCTTACTTCAAAGTAATTATTTCACAAACTTATACAGAAGGTTTTCAAAAGGAAACACAATATTTTTATAACGCCTTTACTAAACCGACAAAACTGACCTTGTTGACAAACATAATGGCGCTAAAGGACTTGCAGACGCATATTGACCCTACTACCAACTTAACTCTTAGCGCCAACCCATGATTCTAATGTTACTAGATTTTAAGAATTCATTGTTTACAATTACCCCGGTTTTACAATTACCCCACCTGATTGTAATTGATTGTAATTTGCAGTCACGACTTTTGAGCGGAATAGGGTCTAGAAAATTTATTTAAAAGTATAATTTGCACTCGCGTCCGACTTCCTGAGAGGATTCATTAAGAGAAGATTTTAACCTGTCATAAGCACAGATAAGTACAATTTGGGGTAGTTATGAGCTCTTGGACTATAAGCTTCTTGTCGGTTTGACCTTACCACCATCATATATGGTCTAAAATAAACCCTTCTTGTAAAAAATATATCTTTACGGTCCGTAACTGCGTGGTACGAAGAACTTATAGCTTTGTTTACTTTCGAATGAAAGAACGCTGAAAAATGTTGCAATTTGTGTATACAGAGATTTTCTTAATATTGACAGTATCAGAGGAATTCATTGTTCGAAATATACTTAAATGCCAAAATCAAACAGCTATGGCCAATTCTAGATGTATTTTGTTAACGAACACCACAATTCTCAAGCTGAACATATTTTTACTTTACTGGCCTCAAAACTACACATTATCTCAGACAAGCCATAACCTAGTTTTTGGTTTTGACTTTAAATTTTTTTTATTAAATTTTCTTTTATAAAAGTATAATGCTAAAAATATCTTTCGCAAAGTTGAAGTCTTTATCAGAGTACGACCTATTATTTTAGGTCTGATTACGTCACATCAAAACAGGTTAGCTCAGGAAATAAAAATAATAAATAAATAGCAATAATAATATGGCGTTTATTTACAAAACTTTTAATCTATAACAACGCAATTTACAGTGGAAAAAAGTAAACTAATAAATGCTAGGAAAACCTGCGAAAAGTAAAACCTTGTAGGCAAGTTATATAAGGATTCCGTTTGAATCAAATCCAAACACAAAATACAAAACCTACACAAATATTGCAAAACAACCAATCTCACACGTGTGTTATATAAACAATCTCAGCAGCAAACGGAGATCCCTAAATCAACACAAAGTTAAAAGTACAAGTGCTCTATACAAACTAAAAAAGGAAAATTATCGCCCATCACATGAATGATCTCAAATCAGGCATATGTACACGTAAAAATCTAAACATTGCAATTTCAATGACAAAAATAAACCCATCTTTGCAAATAAGACCGAGTCTGCTAGTCAACTTTCTGGTCAACAATTTTATACATCTCCAATCTGTCGACTCAGTCCACGATCCGTTGTATATAGTATCGTGGTGTCATCCGTATACGCAGTAATTATTACCTGAGTGGCAGTATCAAAAATCCCGTCAACGTGTATCAAGAACAACAGCGGGCCAAGCACTGTGCCCTGCGGAACACCGCAAGTCACATCTTTAATTCTGTTTATACAATCTCCAATTCTTACACACTGACTACGATCCAATAAGTAGATCTTTAACAGCTCATAAGATCTGCCTCTAAAGCTAACAGCCTTGAGATCCTCCTGTAGTAACTCGTGCTCCACAGTGTCGAAAGCCTTGGCAAGATCCAAAAAGAGACATATAGCGTGCAGGAGACAATTTTAATGAACGATATGTTCGAAAGAAAACTCCACAAAACGATTTGCTTCAACAGTTATTTGGCCACATCTTCATGTAGTTTTAATTTTGTGCATCACAAATACTTCTGCAACCAGTCTTCAAATAATACTATTTCATGTTTACTGTCAAAAATGTTAATAATTGCCAAAAACTCTGCTAATATAATTTTGACGTAACACTATAAACGTCAGATTCTATAAAATATTTAAACAAAATCATATAGTATGCTTTGCATCAAAGCCTTTCTTTTTTTTTAATTTCAACAACACACCACGAGGGCTTACAGCCTAAATACTATCGTACCGTTGGTGTCGACAAGGAGGAAAGAGGCAACTTGTTAATTCTGGACTTGAAGGTTTGGAGGTTCGGGGGAAAAGGAAAAACATGTGCCGGCAAGGAATTCCACACCTTGGAAGTCCTCCGGACAAAAGAGCGGGCATAACAAGATGTTCTATGTCTGGTGACCTGGACAGTAAAAGGGTGCATTCGCTCTGTTCCTCTTCGTTGTAAACATGATAAATTGTACAAGAATTATTCTTTCCAAAAAATTCAATTGCTCATATTCCTCTGGAAATGTCTTTGTAAAATTTGATACCAATCGTGTGGTTTCAAGAAGCCTTTTCCTCACTAAAACTCCTGATAAATCTGTTTATTATCAATGAAATTGCAATATAATTACTTCCATCAATCGCAAACTCCTCAAGAAATATAGACATCTATTAGGCACAATAATTTTGATACTTTCTTTTGACAAAAAATTATAAGTATAAATTTTTATGGCTTTTGCAAAAATTTGGTAGTTTTGCAGATTATTCCACATCAGCTTTCAGAAAAAGTGTTCAGAAACCTGTTTAGAGCCACACCTATATGCCTAAACCACAAGATAAATGTTTCGACCCCTAATAAAGTTACGGGACCCGGAGTTAATAGGGAAAGAATTTTAAAAGGAAATATAAATACAACTTTCCTTCACAGCTGAAATTATCAAAAGGTATACCGATACATAAAAATGGTTCTACTTCCGCTTTAGAGAACTATACGCTATAGACTCCTGTCACAAGCGTATTTTCAAAGGTATATGAGAGAGTTGTCTCTAAGCAGCTTACAGCTTTTTTTGTTGGCTACAATCTTTTTAACAAACATCATCATGGTTTCAGGAAGGGACAACAGCAACAGCGATCATTGAGTTTGTCAATCTCTTGAGCAAATGCTTAGAGAGCGGTCAATCATGTCTTAGCGTATTTCTTGACCTTAGTAAGGCTTTTGACCTGGTAAACCATCAGATTTTGATCAGTTAACTGAGTAGCTATGGAATTAGAGGTGTACCGCTGCAGTGGTTTCAGAATTTTCTTTCTTTGCGAAAGCAAGTTGCTGCGCTTGGGGGTGGGTGTTCGATCTTCGCCAGAGACATTATCCGGGCGAGTCCCTCAGAGCTCTGTTTTGGGTCCGTTACTGTATGATTTATACAAGTGATACTCGTGGGGATGAAAATCCTACTGTCCTTGTACATGTGGCTGGTACTGGTGAGTTTTCGGTGTCTGCAACTGGACGAGCTAATCAGCTTACAAAATATTTTGGAGACGATGATTTGTTTCTAAATTTCAAAGATCAATTATGATCGGTTTCAATACAAGAAGAGTTGAAAGTGATTCTTGTTAGGGTGAATGGCAAAAGTATCCGTCAGTCCAGTACAGCTTCATTTCTGGGAGATTTAATTGATAGCAAGCCGAGATGGCACCATCATGTCGATGGATTAATTCACAGGTGTTCATCTTATTGTTACGCCATTGGGAGACTGAGAAGCACCGTGAGTTTGAGAACTGTTCGCATATATTATTTTGCTTATTTTCAGTTTGCATTAAGCTATGGTATAGAGGTGTGGGGTACCTGTTCAGAGGTGCATAGAATATTAGTTCTTCAGAAAAGGGCTATTAGATTGATGTTAAATCTTCCTCACAATTCAAGTTGCCGATCGTGGTTCACTGAAATTGGCATGATGGTGGTTTTTTCAGTTTATATATACAAAGCCTTGTTGTCCAAGAAACTCAACTTGTCTGACTATACACTTCTAGGCGGTAATTATAGGTATTCGACGAGGAGCACGAATAAACTTGAATATACAATTCATAGATCTTCGACATATTAATCTAGTCCATATTATATGTCTATTAAATGCTTCAGCAAGTTACCCACAGATGTTAGATCCTTCAAAATTGGGTATTTTAGGGCACGGCTCAGGTCTTTTCTCATATCGAGGGCTTACTACAGTCTTGCTGAGTATTTTAGTGACAGCTTGCAAATTTTTTGTTTGTGATAAGTGCGGCGACATCTCGTTTTTTGTATCGCTTTTTATATATATATTTTTTGAACTTAGTCTGTCAGTTTTATTGATTATTGTATTGTACGACTGACCTTTTAGTGAATTTTCTTTAAAAAATTCACCAATGAGGAGATCCCGACTTTCGAATTTTGAAAAATTTCTTCAAATGAGCGCTATTTAGGACCCCCGGAACCCAAATCCGAGGTCAGTTTCAGACTTTATATGTTTATATATATATATATATATATATATATATATATATATATATATATATATATATATATATATATATATATATGTGTGTGTGTGTCACACCTATAACTTAAAAAATAATGGACAGATTTTGATAAAATTTGGCACATACTTTCCTTCGAAAAAAAATTATATCTCCAAAATTAACAAAGTAAGGGCAACCAAATTTCATACGCGGGTTTATATCATTACAGGCAAGTTACCTACCAAAATTTAGCTCCGTAGGTTGAAGGACAAAAAAGTTACAGGCATTCAAAGAAAAATAAATTTGGGTTCTCCTCAAAACGTCAAAATCGTGATTTTAAACTTTAAAATTGGTGAGTACCTTCCTTTTGCAAGTGGCTTGGATAAGTTCGTTATCCAGAAAAATCCGACGAGGTTCTCCCGGAAATTTTTTTGTTTTCTTTCGAAAAAAAATTATATCTCCAAAATTAACAAAGTAAGGGCAACCAAATTTTATACGCGGGTTTATATCATTATAGGCAAAATTTAGCTCTGTAGGTCAAAAGACAAAAAAGTTATAGGCATTTAAACAAAAATAAATTGGGGTTTTTCACAAAACGTCAAAGTTGCGATTTAAACGTCAAAATTGGCAACAATTAGGAAAAGAACTTGAATCTAATACGGGCTATGGAAATAAAATGTCTTAAGAAGAATGTTTTACAAACCCTGAAGTCTTAGTTTCAACCATCATTGTCCTTCATTTTAATAAAATGTTTCCAGAAAATTCATTTCAAATAGACCCTTTCTCCGACGCTTGGCAGTAGTCTTAGCTATAGAGTTTATCGTTAATAGTATATAATTTTTGTAGAATTTTCGTAAAACAAATCAATAAAGCTCAATATATCTGCTATTATACCAGATATGAAAAAAAAATTGTATATATTAATTATAGGGTGTCTTGAGCTACATCTTAAAAAATTATTTCTACAATCACAGGGTGGCTCATAAGTCGTTGGTGATACAAATTTTCTTTTTTTTTAATCAAACACGCCTTATGTTATTGCAGTTTTGCATTTTCCATCGAAATATAATGCATGTTTGTAAGAACAAAAATTCTGGACGCAGTAAGTGCGTTATGGTAGCGAATTTTGATCAAATACTTAATATTTGAATAGCTCAATTTGCTATTAACCTATAAGGTTGACCAAAAAACGAGTTTTTTCGGGAACACTTTAAGTTTACTTTCGGAAATTTTTGTACATTTTCAAACAATAAAGTTATTTTGATGAAACATGGCACATTGTTTTTACTATATAGGTTATACTGGTAACCAAATTTAATGCCTGCTTTCTTAAAAAAACACACATTATTGCTATTAAAAAAATAGTTTTATGAAAATTCACTATCATAACGCACTTGCTGCGTCCCGAGATTTATATTTATGAGGACCTGGCTTATACAGTTTTTCATTGTGACACTCTCAATAATTATATCTAATCAAATCTAACCTAATCTAAATACAACACACGGAAAAAATAGCTTAGTTGAACTGCTATAAGCTCCTTTTTTGCACATTTTACAACTATACTTTCCTTTAATCTTGTTTCTCCCGGATATCACCCCTATTCGCTCCAGGACCCGTAACTTTCTTAGGGGTTGCAACCACAAAATTTTCTCGTGGTTTATGCATACAGGGGCAAATTTAAGCGTGCTAAAAAAACGGATATCGCACCACTCCCTCATGTCTCACCCAAAACACCTCCGGTTCGCCCAAATAAAAATCTGGAGAAAGAGAAAACTACATCAGAATACGGTCCCGCAGAACTTCAGTCGAATGAGAAACTCAAGCATATTTCATAAACCAAATTCAGAAAAGGGATATCGCGCCACCCCTCCCGTTTACCCCCCGACAGACGCCCGGTTCGTCCACGTTAAATAATAGGGGGGTAAGAGAATCGCATCACAATGCACGCACGCAGAATTTTAGAGGAAGGAGAGCTGCCTACCAACCGCCCCCCACCCTAGACCAACCGCCATAAGGTAAAAATAGTATCTACGTCCGTGCAATATGGTAAAGCCTTGCGCGCTAGCAGTTTGTTTATGTATAACTGTCCATGAATTAAGCTGCAAAATAGCCAACAGTTTTTACGTTTGTAGTATTTATTTCTAGTTAATAAACCTTACTTAAATAACATAGAGTTGAATCTCGGAAAAATGTGCGAATGGCGACCAGCCGCAGCCATATCATTCTCCAAAATACAAATACAAAACAGAGAGGTTCCGTCCATTGTTCCCATGACTTACTGGGAACAGAATTTTTGACAAGTCCATTTTCACATGTTTCTCTTAACACAATGCTAGCAAGCCTAATTGTTAATTGTTAAGTCATCAGATTCTCCTCATTTCATTTTTATAAATGATAAGGTTTCTCGGCATTCTGCTCCAGAAGTTGATAATAATTAATTTTATGAAGATAGTTTATATATTATGTGATTTAGTTTATATGGTTATATGTATAATAGTAATATGTACATTACAGTGGCGTTTATATAGATATATATCGATTATATAGAATATTTGTATAGCCATTACAAAGCTTTGATATAAAACAATGTGATTTCTAAAAGTCGCCAATAAAAAGACGCGTTTTCATAAAAGTTTAGATTAATGTTGTTAGTATCCGTAATGATTTTTAAGGAAATAACTATTTAATGTATTTTTGTAAAGTGTAATGTTTTTAATTTTACTTTTTACTAATAAGTATTTACTTTAAGACATTTATGAGTTTACCAAGTACATCAAACACAAGCAAGTTTTTCACCCGTAGACAATTATGAAACTAAAAAATATTACATGACCCCTTTAGACAACATAATAAAATAATTGTAACCTTATTTATAGTTAAAATTTGTTTACAAGAGGGTCACAGCATTTGTAAATTTTGTAACAACTGCTTACATCGATAAAAAAGTAGTTAACAACATGACTTGTTTTTTTACAACAAAATCTGTAAAATATTACACACAACGATAAAGTTTTTTGGTGCAAAAGATCAAGAAGTACCTATCATTTTTTTGAAATGTTTTTTCTTCTAAAAACTTTAAAGTGGTAATTTGATGTCACAATTGATGATTTTTAAACAAAGATTCTTAAATGCGTGTTATGCACAACAAATATTGCAAGGTCTTCAGTCACACACCCTATACAACGAAATAGACGTACAAATGTCAATAAAAAAAGTGACAGTTTATAACTACATATAGTACACTCAGTTTTGGTACATAGTTTTTTTTTAAACGCCATGCTCTTCTACAGATTTTTGTACCTAAAACTGACCTAACAACTATTTTGTTGGCCGACAAAATATACAAATAAATCGTTTCTGTCACGTTTTGCTGATGTCATGTTTTAAAATTTTAGATAAAATTATATTACAGTGAAGAAGTTATCTAAATGCATTGAATTTCTTTTTTTATGGTGTCTTTTTAGTGAATTTTCTTTAAAAAAATTCACTAATGAGGAGATCTCGACTTTTGAATTTTGAAAAAATTTCTTCAAATGAGCGCTATTTAGGACCCCTGGAACCCAAATCCGAGGTCGGTTTCAGACTTTATATGTTTATATATATATATATATATATATATATATATATATATATATCTATATATATATATATATATATATATATATATATATATATATATATATATATATATATATATATGTATATATATATATATATATATATATATATATATATATATATATATATATATATTATATATATATATATATATATATATATATATATATATATATATATATATATATATATATTTATATATATATATATATGTTTATATATTTATGTGTCACACCTATAACTAAAAAAATAATCGACCGATTTTGATAAAATTAGGTGAGTACCTTCCTTTCGCGAGTGGCTTGGATAAGTTCGTTAGCCAGGAAAATCCGCCGAGGTTTTCCCGGAAAATTTTGTGTTTTCTTTCGAAAAAAAATTATATCTCCGGAATTAACAAAGTAAGGGCAACGAAATTCGGTACACGGGTTTATATCAGTATAGGTAAGCTACCTACCAAAAGCGCTGTAGGTTAAAGGACAAAAAAGTTACAGGCATTTAAAGAAAAATAAATTTGGGTTTTCCTCAAAACGTCAAAGTCGCGATTTTAAACGTCAAAATTGTTAATATTTAGGCAATGAACCTGAAATTAATATGATCTATGGAAGGAAAATGTCTCAAGAATAATGTTTTACAAAGCCTGAACTCTTAGTTTCAATCGTCACTGTCCTTCATTTTACTAAAATATTCCCAGAAAATTCATTTCAAATACATCCTTTCTCTGATGCTTTAGCAGTAGTGTTGGCTATAGAGTTTATCGTTTAATGGTATATAATTTTTGTCAAATTTTCGTAAAAAATCTTTAAAGCGCAATATATCCGTTATTATACAAGTTACAAAAAAAAGTTGAATACATTAATTGTAGGGTGTCTTGAGCTACATCTTAAAAAATATTTCCACAATTACAGGGTGGCCCATAAGTCGTTGGTGATTCAAATTTTCTTTTTTTTTAGTGAATTTTTTTATTCGAACACGCTCTATGTTATTGATTTCTTGTAGTTTCCATCGAAATATAATACATCTTTGTAAGAAAAGAAATGCGGGACGCAGCAAGTGCGTTATGGTAGCGAATTTTCATTAAATGCTTCAAATTTTGAATCAATTTGCTATTTATCTATAAGGTTGACCAGAAAACTAGTTTTTTCGGGAACAATTTAAGTTTACTTTCGGAAATTTTTGTACATTTTCAAACAATAAAGTTATTTTGATAAAACATGGCCCATTGTTTTTAATATATAGATTATACTGGTAACCAAATTTGGTGCCTGCTTTCTTAAAAAAACATATTTGCTATTAAAAACATTTTTATGAAAATTCACTACCATAACGCACTTGCTGCGTCCAGAGTTTTGTTTATATCTATTTGTTCAGCGGGTTTATATGCAACCTATTTCTAAATTACGATTGTTAAGTTTCGTTCTGTAATAGTTGAGGTGTACCTGCCATATCATAGGTAGATGTGAATATTACCATTTATGTTTTTGTTTATAATTTTTTTTCCCATTCTTTCGGTTCCATTTTCTTATACAGGGGCTTCGCATAAGAACCGACACATAACAGGGACCTGTAGGTAAACCTCTATTATAAGTTGCACCCTGAGGAGTTATAGGCCTTCAAGTGGGGTGTCAAATTTCGAAAATATTTTTATCTCCGTAATACTTTAACTTAGAAAAACTAAATTTGGTACACATTTTGCGTATGCCAAGAGCAATAATCAATGGTGAGTAGAATTCAATGCAGGCATCTGAAAGGGTTGAATAGGGATGATGCACCCTTAAAATGCGACAGAATTTTTTAACATATTGGCGGATCTAAAAAATTATTATTGGACTTTATGGGGAATTTAATACTAAAACTTTTTTTACTCCCGTTATTTTTCAAGAAACTTGGTTATTTTCAAGAACAACCCGAATACCTAAAGACATATTTTATCAATGTTACTAAAAATAATCAAAAATTCAACATGTGTTTATGAAATTATATGTCAAATTTGACAATCAGGAAAACAATGTGAGTAAGTATAATTTATTAGGAAACAAACAACTTAAATAACAGAAATAAAAGAAATGCCACTTATAAGTTATAGAAATTGTTCTATTGAACTTTTGATCGTTTTAAATTTTAAGTAACATTGATAAAATATGTGTCTTTAGTTCTTCAAGTTGTTCTTGAAAACGACAAAGTTTTTTGAAAAATAACAAGAGTAAAAAAAAAGTTTTAGAACTAAATTCCCCACAAAATGAAATAATACTTTTTTTAAAATCGCCAATAGGTTTAAAAACTTCTGTAACATTTTTAAGTTGTATCACCTCTATTCAACCCTTTGAAATGCTTCAATTTAACTCCACTTATCATCGATTAATGCTTTTAGTACACCCAGAACGTGACTGAAATTTGGTTTTTATAAGTTGAAGTATTACTGAGATACAGATTTTTTTTAGAAATTTGAAACCCCACCTTGAAGGTCTATAACTTATGAGGGGTGCCATTTAGTATAGGGGTAAGTAGCGTTAAATCATGATACTTTAAGTAACCCAGATGCTACTGCTCTGTGTCGGTTCTTATGCGAAACACCCTGTATGGTTTTGTTTTATGGATAATTAATCAGTTTTATTTCCGTTTACTCAAGAGATCATCCTAATTTGGGTCTTTTCTATTTTGCTCTTAAAATTCTTTATTTTATATCTGTTTTAGTGCTTTATATTATTTTATTTTTATTTTTTTACAACCCAATTAAAGCGTCTTATTTTTGCATACTGTGCTCATAAAAAGCTTTAAATATTTAATAAAATCAGGTATTACTTTGTGTAATACATTATTATGTTGTTTCTTGAACTTCGGTGTATTTTTCGCGTCAATGGGTATTCACCGACGTCAGGAAGCAGTTTCACATCACTATCCTGGAAATGTTGTCGAATCCCTTCTACAAAGAGGGTAGGTATCTTTAACGTGCCCAACGTCGTACGGTGCAAGGGACCTACAGCTTAACGTTTCCTCCGAAAGGCTGAACGTGCAACCATTCAACCTGCTTAAGCACAATACCACAACCACTCGGTTCATTTTAATTTACAGTATGTACCCAAAATAAGTTGACACATCGAATGGGAATTGAAACCCCTCTTGGGTTCAGAGACACACGTTCTTACCCCTGTACCACCGAGCCTGTATTAGGCTATTCTCAAGTATGAGTTACAATCTTTACACATTATAATTATGTTGTAACGAGAGGGTGGAAACTATACATTTTATCTGAAGAAGATCGTGGGGAAACAGATGTTGTTCTCTAATAATTATTCATGATATTTTTTTTTGCAAACTTGTTTATCTCCAAATGTTTATAATGGGCTCAAGGTTGGGTTTCCGAGAAAGCTTAAAGATCAACAAAACCTGTAATATAATTCTGCTTAATAATCAGTTACACCTTAATCAATACCGATCACGAAACGTTACGATATAGTGTTGGTATTTGGTTAAATGCGCACTGAAACAATAATGTTTAGTTTTACAATCAAGTGTTTAGCTGAAAAGAGAATGCCAAATTTTTAATTGTAGATATATGATAGTGAGAATTTGATATCGACTTACAGAATTATTTTTTTGAAAAAAAAATAAAATAAAATAAAAAACAGCTAGCTTAAGCTAAGATAAGTATTAATGATAGGTGGTTTATACTTTGTACAAAAACTGTGTTATCAAATATTTGTTATGTGTAAAAGCTGTATTAGGTATATGTGTTGAAATATATGAAACTGAAAAATTAGACCTTTTTTCATTTTTGATCAAACTCATTTACAGTTGCTTTTTATTTCCCTTTAGACGTGTGTTGCAAATCGTCGTAAAGAAATTGACTAATAAGCAGATTGGTTCTTGTAGTCTAAGACCTAGAGGTGAACAAATTCTCTGAATTTACAAAAGCTGATTTTTTGATAGTTAATTAGGTACGCTGTGCACGTACACATGTTCTGATCAGTCAAGCGAATCTTAGAACAGGTGCCACAGGTGCGCCAATAAAGATGTCGTTTTTACCGGGGTAATAAAATGAATTTACAAAAACTGATAATTGTTATACAGATTCTATATTGTATAACAATAAAAGTTATGTTAGTCAGATGCATACGGGAACAGAGCTGGTCAGTCAGTTCGTATGTGTGTATGAAAAATAAATAATGTGGAATTTATTTACAAGGCTTGAATTATTTTTTTGTGTGTGTATATATTGATCTATTAAACATTAAAAAAATAGTCAGTCAACTTTTTTGTAGAACAACGCTCGTCAGTCAGCGAAAAAAGTAATTAAAATTTCGTGCGTGCCGGCGGCGTGAGACTCAGTTAATGCAACACTTTTTAAGAGCCGCTTAGATCGCCAACATTTGGCGTAACGCGCATTACAAAATAATAACAGAACTATCACCAATGGATCACGACTGAAAGAGTAGTGACAATGTTTACGAATTTCATTGGTTTGAAGGTGATCAGTTACCCCAGCTAATCAACGACGTCGTCATTCAACCCACACAGGAAAATTTAGGTTTGTAAATAATACTATTGCTAAATTTAATTATACTATTGAAATTACATAATTTAACTTATTTTTAAGATAATCAATCAGGATCTCAGTCAGAAATATGAGAGTTAGATATTTTAGATCGAGAAAGTGAAACTAGTGAATTCGAATATTCAGAGGAAGAATTGGATTTTGAATGTGATTGAAAAAAACTATTTTTTAATATATACATATTATCTTTATGTAGAATAATCATCAACTATACGTTTGTTTTAATAGTTAATTTTTTAACATTTTTTTTTCATAATCTTATCCCGTTACACTTTATTAATAAATAAAATGTCTATTAATATAATTTATATATATATATATATATATATATATATATATATATATATATATATATATATATATATATATATATATATTATCAATAAAAATACCAATTAATAACTTACAATTACAAATTATAATTTCACATAGTTTTCTGATATTTTAAATAATAATAATGGCCGGCGCGCACGAAATTTTTATATCTTTTTTTCGCTGACTGACGGGCGTTGTTCTACAAAACAGTTCTACAAAACAGTTGACTGACTATTGTCAGTCAATAGATCAATGTTTAATAGATCAATATATACCCACAAAATTTTTTCCAAGTTTTGTAAATAAATTGCACATTATTTATTTTTCATGCACACATTCGAACTGACTGACCAGCTCTGTTCCCGTATGCAGCTGACTGACTAACATAACTTTTATTGTTATACAATATAGAATCTGTATAACAATTATCAGCTTTTGCAAATTCATTTTATTACCCCGGTAAAAACGACATCTTTGTTGGCGCACCTGTGGAAACTGTTCACCTCTGGCTCTCCGTCTATTGGGTTAAATCGCGTCTATGGCTGATTAAAACGCGACGTTACGGCTTCTGTCTTGGAGCCATTTTCAAAGGTTTCAGGAAATATGAAAGGAAATGAATTCTAATGCGCCACCCTGCCTACCCATTAGAGCGGTGGATATGGGTAGGTTGAGTTGCTGTAGTTTAATTACGGGGCCTCAATCTGCCTACTCCCCAAATCTCACTGGAGATCCCCTATAAGGTCCCAGTGTGTTTAACCTTAGACCAGAGAGATCTGGTTGGATCTGGGGTTATTGAAACGTTAGTGTTTGGAACGAGGGACACAAACTGCATTCCTGTACTACCACAAATTTCAAACTTATTTTTAAGATGCGTTAGGTGATTGATTACTTTATATATATATATATATATATATATATATATATATATATATATATATATATATATATATATATATATAATTTATTTATTTATTTGTTGAGAAACCAATTATTGAAATGGATTTAGCGCTCTACTGCATCCGAAACCAGCAAATATCAATTCTTCAATTTTATTTGGATTTTAGAATATGACGGAACAGCGTTTTTGTTCAAAAGCTCCGGGCGATATCGTATTTCACAAACAGCTCGATGAAGAAAATTAAAATTTCCTCCGGGAAGGTTATCGAGGATGGCCGATTCAATGATGACATCAGTAATGTTGCCAAGTTTACGATTTTTTAGACACAATGTAGGTAACTTTGCTTTTTTTAATAAGCAACATTCACCTTATTTGTAAGTAAAAAGGCGTCTCAGCAGCACTTATGTTTGTCTGTGAAATGTTAAAAATTTGAGGTGTGACGTATTCGCATAAAAAATAAAGCTAATTGTGAGAAGAATTACTTTCGTTATGTAAAAAACGGCAAACTTGACAACATTTGTGTCGTTATTGAATCTGGCAACCTCCATAACCATTCTGTAGCAAATTTTATTAGTTTTTCATTAAACATATTTTCCCTCTCATCGCATTTTCGGCAGGAAATCGGAAAAACTTTATGTCTCTGGAAAAGTTATTTGCCCGATTGTCCGAATTACACCCGAGACCAGCATAACGCATGTTTGATTTTGTATTAAATACAGCCACCAAAACACAGGTCTTGTCAAGAACTATATGTTTCTGCTCCTGAGTAGATCTTTCAATGGCTAAGCTAGATACTATTGCACATATAAAAAGGAAACTCTTGATAATTGATTACAACAATAACTAAAAACTATAAAGAAACGGTAGCAGAATGAATTAATATTCGAAAGTGTCAACACTCAAATGACAGCACCAAATTTTCACCCACCACGTGACGTCATAGAAGGGGCGCCGCATATGCCCAATATCATACCTTGTTAAAGTCATTATATCATGGATTTATTACACTGAGTGTTCAAGCAATTGTTTCTTCATTTCCTCCATTTCAGTCAACAATCAAAATACCACAACTTTGCTAATTTAGCAGATTTTTAGTTAAAAAATATGAAGCTGGCAGTGGTGAACATGTAAGGAAGTACCTATAACGATTTCTGTGTGATCTTGCGTGTTGTAAATGTCCTAATACGAGTTTTTTGGGTGTGACGTTTTTTCAAAGTATTAAATTAAACCTTCTCACTTATTCAAATCTATTTTCAGATCATTTCTCATCTTTGTACAACTATCCATGTAGTCAGTGTGGCAAAAAGTACAGGTCAATTAGTTCTCTCAACAGACATATAAAGTTTGAATGCCAAAAAGAGCCAAAACATGGATGTGCCCTATGTTTGAAGAAAACTCATATTCGAGGTAACATGTTTCAGCACCTTAGGTTAAAACATCGAATTACTGAAGATATTGCTAGCTTCATTGTAAATTTTGACGTGGAGAAGATTACCGACACATCTGTGAGAAATGAGGAAGATCTTGATCTTAAATAAGTTTAATTTTCTACACAGGTGCCTAACTTAGGGTGGTAAGGGTTGGTATCTTCTAAAACATAATACCCAGAGACTTTATCTTAAATATCTGGAAAATATTTTAAAGTTCCAAATTCCTTAATTGTTGTTGCCGTTATTTGGTGAAACCATTCTAATACTAAATAGTATCCACATCCATATCTAGTTCCAAATTCCACCAATGAAAATTAGAACACCTCACGAGAAATTCGCTTACGGGTAGAACAAGCCATATGCGCACTTTTCTTAAAGTGAAGACCGTACTACCCAGTCCAAATATTAGTGGGCCGCTACGAATTACAATTATGCCATGTTATGGATCAAGCATTGTTTGAAGGTGCAGAGTCATATGCTGTAACGTAGTCATATGCAAGAGATTGGAGGCCTTCGAGATGTGGGCTTTCAGAAGAATGCTGCACATATCACGGATAGATATGATCCGTGAAAATATTGCTTTTGAACGCCTAATTAAACAAATAGAAGTCGTTCACCTAGGGCTCGGAAATTTTCAGATTTAAGTACTACAATTTTATTCAAATATTCAAAAATTCAGTATAGGAATATTTTAATATATTCGACTATTTGTCTATTCGAAAATTCAAATATTCATTAAATATTCGTAAACATTTGAATATCTGAATGCTTGAATATTCAAATATATGAATACATACTGGAATATTTGAATATTCAAATATTCGAATAATCCGACTTAATGAATATTCCACTATTCGAATAGTCATGTGAATAAATATTTTTCGCCTATTCAGATATTAAATAAGTTAAAACTGAACACAACTTTTTTTCAACTAAAGAAAACACAATAGGAGATTAAGAACACAATTATTAGCTTATTTGTTAAATGTTAAATATAAACTAAAAAATTAAGTAAACTCGTCATTATATTAAAATCCAAATTGAAAGATCAGCATACACTATATACGTTCTGATGGTAGTTACCAAACAGGAAAATAAAATAAATTGAAAGGATTGTAAACTTAAAACTGTCACCCACAAAACATGCAATTCTAAAAATTAACAACAATTATAAAATAGGAAAATAAAAATAATAAAAATACTAACTTATAAATTAGAACCGAGAAAGCAAAGTTTCTCTTACATTATCTGATTTCAGGCAAGAGCGTTTTGCTGTTGATATACTACCAGCCTTAGAGAAGGCTGTAAGGCACGAATGTTGCGGATTTACACAGAAAACGCTTTTCGTATTTTGATAGTTAAGGATATTTATTTTGATTATTTTTTCACCACTGCAATAGACACATATTTTTTCGTAAAACAGTTTCACAAAAATACATGTCAATTTCCTCCGACACTGCCGTTCGTTCATTAGGAAACAAAATGCCTAAGGCAGTTTTTTACAGGGCTTTCTTCATTGGTTTCGTCATCCTGTGAATCTTTGTCTGATTCTAGCAGATTTTTCAAATACCTTTTTGTTTTCAACAAAGACCAAATAAAAGGTTCCTTATTTTTAAATCGCGGGTCCAAAATGTCGTTTATCAAAATATTTAGATATTTGAATATTTGTACAAATATTCGATTTAAAAAAAAGTATTCAAATATTTAGATATTCGAATATTTTATTCTATTCGAATTTAGAATATCCAAATATTTGAATACTGAAGATTTTTTTAATATTTGAATTTAGAATATTCGAATCTCTAAAGTACTCGAATACGATTCCGAGTCCTAATCAAGCTACCAACAAACATCATGCGCAACGAAAAATACCATCCATTGCAGCGCATCATGCAGGGAAAACTTGATGGCAAAGGGCACCGGCCACAGATGAACTTCTCTGCCCAAAAAACAGCAACAATGGTATGGGCCAGCCTGACACCACTGTTCAGGAAAGCCGTGGACAACCTGCATATAACGCCAGAATTCGACAAGAATAGGACACTTGAAAAAGAAGATTAAGAAGAAATTTATCGGAAGGCTGTAATTGCAAGTGATAAAAGTAAAATTAAAGAATTCTGCTGAAAAACCTGGAATAAGCTGCAATTTTAAGACTATTACTTGGAAGCAAAGTTAATTTCGCATCAGTCTGTCATGTACTGTCCTTAGGGTGACGCTAGCTGATAAATTATCTAATATTCAAATTGTCCTATATCCTCTGCTCTAGAAATCTTCCCGAAATTATATTAAGGGTAATTTTGTCTTGAAGTTTG
This sequence comes from Tillus elongatus, assembly GCA_964006375.1. Lineage (NCBI taxonomy): Eukaryota > Metazoa > Arthropoda > Insecta > Coleoptera > Cleridae > Tillus > Tillus elongatus. Next base: position 26,488,958 of record OZ023263.1, on the reverse strand, counting down.
TAGTCTTTTAACTACCGCTGCTCGATAGTTTTTAACGTTCGCTAGTAGAGAGGTATCGATGTTGAGATTTTGCAAAAATTCATCAACCGATGGCCTCCGTAACCCAAATCCAACGTCCCTTAAAATTTATATATATATATATATATATATATATATATATATATATATATATATATATATATATATATATATATATATATATATATACATATACATATACATATACATATACATATACATATACATATACATATACATATACATATACATATACATATACATATACATATACATATACATATACATATACATATACATATACATATACATATACATATACATATACATATACATATACATATACATATACATATACATATACATATACATATACATATACATATACGTATACATATACATATACATATACTTTATTTGTTTGCTGTACTTTTTGTGATTTTTTATTTGTTTACGTGGACTGCAGTTTCCGAACCTTCCTGGTTCATCGGTTCATCATCAGCACGCTACTCACTCTGATAGTTCCTGTGTGGTAGATAGAAGCTCAACAAGCAGACTTCACGTACAATTTCAGACATAGACTACGCAGGAACGATCAGAGTCAGTAGCATACTGATGATGAACCAGGAAGGGTCGGAACTGCAGTCCACGTAAACAAATAAAAAGTCACAAAAAGTACAGCGAACAAATAAAGTGTATATTTAAAAGTGATTACAGTGTAGTGCGACATTCTAAAAGATATATATATATATATATATATATATATATATATATATATATATATATATATATATATATATAAATAATGGTCAAACAAAAACAAATTCACCGGTTTTAATGACACTTTGCAGGCGTCTTTCCTTTGTTAAAAGCTTTGACGGGTTCGTTAGACCGGGTTTAAAAAAAGTTTCTCGGAAAATAACAAAGCTATTTTGATGAAATCTGCTAGAGATGTTGGCCTGATAAAGACTTTACTATATACCCAATTAAAGTTTCTAGACTAATGGAAAATTGAGTTCATGAAATTTGAAACATTTAATGAAAATTTCGCTACAATGACCCACTTGCTACTTTCCGATTTTTTTATACATTAGCTAGAGAGCGCTATTTGCACCGATAACAGTTTTTTCTGGTCCTAAAATTATAGCTCATTCTACGTGTTCGGCAGTTTATATATATATATATATATATATATATATATATATATATATATATATATATATATATATATATATATATATATATATATAAATAATGGTCAAACAAAAACAAATTCACCGGTTTTAATGACACTTTGCAGGCGTCTTTCCTTTGTTAAAAGCTTTGACGGGTTCGTTAGACCGGGTTTAAAAAAAGTTTCTCGGAAAATAACAAAGCTATTTTGATGAAATCTGCTAGAGATGTTGGCCTGATAAAGACTTTACTATATACCCAATTAAAGTTTCTAGACTAATGGAAAATTGAGTTCATGAAATTTGAAACATTTAATGAAAATTTCGCTACAATGACCCACTTGCTACTTTCCGATTTTTTTATACATTAGCTAGAGAGCGCTATTTGCACCGATAACAGTTTTTTTCTGGTCCTAAAATTATAGCTCATTCTACGTGTTCGGCAGTTTATCTTTAACACTGGTATTTTCGTCTCTTTACGGTGGAATTTGGAACATCAATATATTTCTGTGCTCTTTTTCTTTTTGGCCGCTTTAGTTATACATATTTTTCCCCAAGTCTCTGGTAGTATATTTTCCAAGACACCTGCTTTACCATCTACAGTGAGACACCCAGTAGAGTGAGCGCAGTTCCAATGAGATTTGCATTGAGATATTAGAAAATGCAAGAAAAGAAACGGTTAACTCACCATCGTTTTCTTGCCGGGTTATTACGAATTGTTTAGCTTTGCCTTTTTCGAAAAGAATAGTAAAATAAGTTATATGCTTTTCAAACTTTTCTATTTTTGTAATACTTTTTAAATGAATATATCTCTGTGATAACTAAAACCCCTGGTTTTATTTGTTTTTTAAATAGTAAAAGTTTCAGAATAGTATAGTAGTAGTAACATTAGTTAATTTTTAGAACACATCATTTGACAAAGAAGGCCTGAACGTGTTTTTGTCCAAGATGTAATTTTGACGACAGCCACAAAAAATTATACAAAAGCTTTACTCACAATGACACCAACAACATGAATTTTGAATTTTTTTTTCAAATGAGCGCTATCTAGGACCCATGGAACCCAAATCCGAGGTCGGTTTCAGGCAGTATATGTTTATATATATATATATATATATATATATATATATATATATATATATATATATATATATATATATATATATATATATATATATAACTTAAAAAATAATGTACCGCATTTGATAAAACTTGGTGAGTACCTTTCTTTCGCAAGTGGCTTGGATAAGTTCGTTATCCAGGAAAATTGGACTAGTTTTTTCCGGAAAATTTTGCGTTTTCTTTCGGAAAATTTTTATATCTCCGGAAATAACAAAGTTAGGGCAACCATATTGGGTACGGTCTATATCATAAACAGAAAATCATGCACCAAAAATTAAATCTCTAGGTTAAAATTAAAAAAGGTTATAAGCTTTTAAGTTTTTCTTCTTAAAACGTCAAAAAAGTCGCGATTCGAAACTTCAAAATTAACATGTTCTAGATAGACTACCTAAATGAATACAGCTATGCAGCATACATGTCGTAAGAAGTTAAAAAGCCTTAAGTTTCAGCTACAATCTTCGTTGTTCTTTATTTTATTAAATTATTTGCAGAAAATTAATTTAAAATAGAATTTATGTGATGCTTTGGTAGTGGTTTCAGTTATTTATTTAATTCTAATAACGAATCAGATTACGCTTATTATTTAGCGTTTTCTTTTTCAATTGGGCAAAGTAGAAGTTTTTTATGGAGAAATGGTGTTGGTAAGTAGTTTCTCCCGTCTATGGACTTCTGTAAGGTGAGTTTTTTACAGTTTGCATTTCTAGCTCCGTTGTAGCATGTTTACCTTGCACAGAACCTCAAATTTACTTTAGGCTTCTTAACTGTATTGTGGAGTTGAGAGCACAGCATTTGTGCGATGGAAACAACGTTCGTGCCTCGAATAAAGTTCTCTTCGTCATTTTAAGTTTAAATGAAATTTCCTTCTCCCGTTTCGCATCCGTTCAACACATTAGGCACAGAAAATATAGGAATTTACTTAAAATTGTCATTTATAATTGAAGGAAAATAAAACTTGTTTTAGGTATGCAACGAAAAATTCACACAAAATAGAATAATTTCTAGATTCTAAATCCTACTGCGACGCTATAATGAAACAACGTTAAATAAGATGAAAACCATTTCAGGTTAAGGGATCGAAAAATGTTTAAACAGTAAAATAAGATTTCGTACTCTAAAAAAAAAAGAATATTCTTATAAGGCGCAATACAATAGTGCATAATAGGCCACGGCAACAGTACATGTCATATTCAACTGACAAATTGTTTTGATAAATGTCAGATATACTTTCAAAGTGACGTGTAAATAAGAATTTTGTTTTTGACATTTGTAATACAAATGTAGGCATGCTCTTCTTCTTACATTCATATTTATTTTTGGCCATCACAATTTTAATCATAGAGTTGGATACAATTTTAGTGAATTTTGAATTTTGAAAAGATTTCTTCAAATGAGCGCGAACTAGGCCCCATAGAACCCATATCCGGGTTAGCTTCAGTTTTAGTGAATTTTCGTAGAAAAAATTCACTAATGGGGAGATCCCGACTTTTGAATTTTGAAAAATTTTTTGCAAATGAGTGCGAACTAGGACCCCTAGAACCCATATCCGGGGTTAGTTTCAATTTTTAAATGTTATATATATATATATATATATATATATATATATATATATATATATATATATATATATATATATATATATATATATATATATATATATATGTATGTGTATCACACCGATAACTCAAAAAATAATGGGCCGATTTTGATAAGATTTGGCATGTACGTTTCTTTTGTAAATAGCTTGGATAAGTTCGTTAGTCAGGAAAATCGGACGAGGTTTTCCGGGAAAATTTTGAGTTTTCATTCGAAAAAAATTCTTATCTCAAAAAGTAATAAGACGATTTTAATAAAATTTCGTATGTACCTTCCTTTTGTAAATGGCCTTGATGAGTTTGTTAGCCAGGAAAATCGGATGGGGTTTTCCGAGAAAAATTTGAGTTTTCATTAAAAAAAAAATTTTTATCTCAAATAATAATGGGCCTATTTTGATAAAATTTGGCATGTACCTTCCTTTTATAAATATCTTTGATAAGTTCGTTAATCAGAAAAATCGGACGAGGTTTTCTGGAAAAATTTTGAGTTTTCATTTGAAAAAAATTTTTATCTTAAAAAATAAAAACTCTATGATAACCAAATTCGGTAGGTAGGTTTACGATATAAAAAGTAAACTATACACCAAAATTTAGATTTCTATGTTACAAGAAAAAAAAGTTATAATAAAATATTTTGTGCCAGATCATTTTTATGAAAATTCACTACCATAACGCACTTGCTGCGTCTTTTTATCTGTTTGCATATATACAGGGTGACGCATTTCCAGGGTAAAGCTCAATATATCCATTATTATAGAAGATATGAGAAAAAAAATTATATGTTAATTATACGATGTCTGGGGCTGCATCTTATAAAATTATTTTTACAATCACAGGTGGCCCATAAGTCCTTGGTGATGCAATTTTTTTCCTAATCGAACACGCCTTATATTATTGCAATTTTTGCATTTTCCATCGAAAGATAATGCATGTTTGTAAGAAAAATAAATTCAGGACTCAGCAAGTGCGTTATGGTAGTGATTTTTCATAAAATGTTCCTTTTGATAGCTTAATTTACTATTAACTTTGTTGGCCAGGAAACCAGTTTTTTGAGTACATTTTAAGTTTATTATCCGAAGATTTTTGTACATTTTCAAACAATAAAGTTATTTTGATGAAATATGGTACATTGTTTCTCCTATATAGGTTATACTGGTAACCAAATTTGATGCAAGCTTTCTTAAAAAAATCTATTTCCTATTAAAAATATTTTTATAAAAATTCCCTACCATAACGCCCTTGTTGCGTCCAAACTTTTTATAATAATTGTCGACATCATAAAAATAAAATCGACAATTTTAAGAAGACAACACTAATGATAGCTGTTACTTTATTAATATGTCCCCTTAATTTCCTGAAAAAGTTAACATTTTTCATTGTCAGGACGCATACCTAACTCTTTTTGTAAATGTAACAAAACCTGAATCATAGAAAATCCGAAAGAAATAACTTTAAAATTCTATGTTTTATTCTAAATTCATTTTCAGCTAATTATAGTTGTAAATCTCAAGGTGTTAACAAGAATATTGGTCAAAAGACAATAATATAATCTATACCTACTGAAAAAAGAGTTTATCCCAGCGGTTATGAAATGAACTTTTCAGGTATATAGGTATAAAATAAATTATGTTAATTTCCTTCACACAGGAACAGTACTTATGCAATCACGACTGTTAAAAACAGTGTAAATATTGCAAAATTTGAAAATAATTTAATAAATATTACTTATTTAAAATCGGAACATAAAAATAATTCATGGATATATAAACCTTGGATAAATGATTATCTCAAGCGTATGGCAATACCAGGTTGAATACACCGATTCTCGTCCGATCACCGAAGTTAAGCAACGTCGGGCACGGTCAGTGCCTTAATTGGTAACCGCCTGGGAACACCGTGTGCTGTTGCCTTTTTGATTAGGTAGTGAAATTTCTGTTTTGTTCTTATTAGCGAATTTTTATTTATAAAAATTCGCTAATAGAGAGGTATCAATGGTGAGACTTTGCAAACATCTTTTCAAATGAACGCGAATTTGGGCCCCTAGAACCCGATACCAAGGTCCGTTATAATTTTTATATGTTTATTTAAATACATATGTATCCACACGATAACGCAAAAAGTTATTAACCGATTTTGATGAACCTAGGAAATAATCTTTATTTTATCAATAGCTTGGATGAGTCCGAACCAGTTTTTCTAAAAATAAACAAAAATTTTAACAAAATGGAAAACCGACTTCACAAAAAATATTCCAAAACAAAAAATGCATTAAAAAGTAAAAAATAATTGCGTATTCTTCTGCCTACAACTTACAATCAACTTATTTTTTCCACCCAATGTACGATCAATCTCAATGTACGATCAATGCATTTACCACACAAGAATGTAGGTACCCACTTAAACTTAACCTCTAACTCTACACATACCTATGACTAACAGACAATTATCAATTAGTTCACCTAAGCAGAAAGTTTTAAATATATGTGTAGACTGCTTAAAAGACAATCAAATTATTAGCATCATATAATGTAAAATTATTGTTATTTTTGGAGTCGGTGTCAGCCAAGGAAATACGACAATATACCTTACATTAATAACACGAGAATACTTTATGAAATCTATTTTACAAATGAAATTTTATACAATATACTGTGACAATATCCTGGGACCTTGAAACGACAATATACCAATACCTAATTAAACCGTTTTACAAATGAATTTGCGTACGCGTTTGCCTCGCTCACTCGCCTATACCCCTCCAACCATTCTTCCGGGCGCGCGCGCGCAATCGACCCGCCCGCGCTGCGTGCTGCGTCTATGTGTGTAAAGTGTGTATGACAATTGTTTTATAGTAAGACATTTCAGGTTAAGTAGTTACAAACCCATCTTGGCTGACACCGACTCCAAAAATAACAATAAATTTACATTATATGATCCTAATAATTTGATTGTCTTTTAAGCAGTCTACACATATATTTAAAACTTTCTGTTTAGGTGAACTCTAAATAAATATTTTGATAATTGTCTGTTAGTCATAGGTATGTGTGGAGTTAGACGTTAAGTTGAAGTGGGTACCTACATTCTTGTGTGGTAAATGCATTGATCGTACATTGAGTGGAAAAAGAAGTTGATTGTAAGTTGTCGACAGAAGAATACGCAATTATTTTTTACTTTTTAGTGCATTTTTTGTTTTGGAATATTTTTTTGTGAAGTCGGTTTTCCATTCTGTTTAAAATTTTTGTTTATTTCTTTATTTTTAGTGAATCTGAAGCTTTATATCTGATTTAATTAGACGGAAGCGCAACGGTGTGATCCACAATCATCATCAACGTAGTCGAAGTCAATTATATACGCATTATTAAGGATAACTCAAAAACTACTGGTTGGATCCTGATCACATTTATATGAGACCACACGAAAAGCACCAGCTTTCCAATAAATAAAAAAAGAATCATCAAAATCGGTCACCTAGAAAAAAGTTATGAGGTAACACACATAAAAAAACACAGTCGAATTGAAAACCTCCTCCTTTTTTTGAAGTCGGTTAAATATATATATATATATATATATATATATATATATATATATATATATATATATATATATATATATATATATATATATATATATATATATATATATTTCCGGAAAAAAATTGTATCTCAAAAAAATAACAAAGTTATTTTGATGAAATTTGGTTGGTATTCTGTCCTCGTAAATACCTTACTCCACCAAAACTCAACTTTCTAGGTTTATAGATAATTGAATTACACAAATTTGAAGCATTTAATGAAAATTCGCTACCATAACGCACTTGCTGCGTCCCGATTTTTTCTCTTTGTTAATTCTTTAATAAATATTTTTATGAAAAACCTGCGCCAGATTATATTATCCACAATGTTGCTCTTCGGTTCAAATAAAAGAATTATGTGGTTCTGGTAATATTTTGTATAAAGGGTGTGTTATCAATGAAGTTATCTTTATTTATTAAAAGGAAGTCTGTTCATAGAACAGAAAAACTATCCAAAAGGGCATTCCTAATCGTGAAAATATATTTAATATTAAATTCATATTACAATATTTATACGAAAATTCGCTTGCATAAATCCAAATAATATTGTTTATAATTAAGCAGGTCGTATAGAAATTATAATTATTGACCTGGAATTGCTTTGGTTGTGTGTTTATGCAATTAATAAACATGATGCAACTGCAGTTTGCGATATTGAAGAATGCTGACTATTGCTGATGACGCATTGTTGAGAATGTGAACCAAGCAAAATTATATATACCAGTGTTTGTATACATTAAGAGACTTTTGACTTTTAACTTTTGCTTTAAAAATGTAGACGCTAATATCGGAGAATTTTTATTAGATTCTTAAAATGTAAAGACGCGAGAGTTTTAATTTAATTATGTACAGATTTGGTTTAAATTTTATCCACTTAAGTTAATTTTAAAAAGGTTGTTAATTCGTTTTATTATTTATTAATTTCTTTATTACAAATTACATTGTTACCATGTCAAAATTATCCTAGTTATAAACCATTATTCCCTAATTATCCTCCGCTCCTTAAACAAAGTCTATATTGTCCATTTTATGTATAATTTGTTTCTTAAGTTTTGATATTATGTTGAAGATTAAGGATTTAAAAATCGAAGGTAGAGTTCAGACCTGTCTCAAAGTGGCATTTTGGTATCAGTACGAGACATTTAAGCGTGCTAAGCTTCTAGGATAACTTAAGCTATTCAAAAAGAGTGATGAGATATTATAGGAACGTGTGTGGCCGCCATTTTAAGCAGTAATTTGTGAACGCTAACACAGTCAAACGCCAGACTAAGGTAGCGAAGTACAACTTGGGTCATTTTGCTGACCCCAATTATTATTGGTTTATTTACAACCCGTATGTAAAACTTACTAAAAGCGCCATCCGTAGACTATCCGGATTTTAAACTAAACCGATTTGGTGACAATATCAGATATTTTTCTAAGAATTTTATCCTGAAATATTTTCTACATTACAGGTGTCATTGTTGAACGTCTATAATTTTCAAACAAACCTGCATGGCCTTTTGTTATGAAACATCACGATTCATCATATGGCTTGAGAAGGGCAGAATAATTGGTAGAGCCATTTATTAATTTTTATGACACGCACACTTTTGTCATTGTTTTACATGGGTATAATATCTAACTTGTGTCTTTTACATGTTTATTGCCTGAATAAATAAACATCATCAGCACTAAGTGAAAATTGGTACCTGTGATGGCCATGATAAGTACACCTGGAGAACCCAAATCACCACAACACATTTTTTTAAAGACCTGACGATCGTTTCGCTACGCTTGGTCAGTGAAACGATCGTCAGGTCGTGTTACACAACGCGAACTTGGTTAGTGAAACGATCGTCGGGTGATTTGGGTTTTCCAAGTGTACCCATGAACATTTCATTTTAAAGGAACATCATAAATTTCCCAACCATAAAGCACTGGCTGCTTCAGGATTCTTCCGTTTTTTAAGGGAAAGCCATTACTGCTGTGTACTTTTATTTCTTTTATATTACCAAACTCATTAAAATTCACAAAAAAGACTGCATTATAGTAGATTATACCACGAGTCAATAATGATAGCTATTATTCCCGAGGAATATTTACGAACCGAGCCGCGAAAGCGTAACATTCCGAGATAATAATAGCCATTATTGCGAGTAGTATACTCTACTTTATCTACGACTAATTCATTAAATTGAAACTTTTAATGAACAACTTTATTTGTTAATAATATTAAAATTAGTAATAGTACAATTAATAAACTGAATTGGTCGTGAACTATCAATAACTTTGGAAGACAAATATTTGGAATTTCAGCTGCTGTGAAGGAAGAAGATGCTTCATTACTATTTATCTGTTTAGCAATAGTATCTGCTGTTGCTGTCTTGTTTCTCATAGACCGACTAATGTAACTTTCAGCTATCTGTGTAGATTTCCATCCGCCAGCCATGACGCTTTAGTCCAGTTATATCGCCTCCTCCATCAATGTACAGAGTGGCAGATGATCTGCGATAACAATGGCCGGTATAATTTTGAGGATTTGGCAAATTTAAATATTTGGCAATTTGTCTACCAATGTCTGCAAATTTGTTTTTTCCTATACGTTGTATTGTACGTTTGGATTTTTGATAATTTAGAAAGAATGACCTGATTTTTACATGTGACGGACGGAGATTGATGTATTTCTTTACAATATTGTAAAAAGTACTGTTTATGATGGATGTTCGTACAATTTTTGTTTTAGTCTTAGTTATTGTTATTAATAAGTGTGTTTGCAGATCTTTCACGTCTTCAATATTCATTACATAAAGCTCGTTTGAGCGGCATGCGCCCATAATTCCAATAAATAATATAACCTGAAGCAAACAAGAATATGAATCTTTGAATAGATAAGATCAAGATAGAAATACACCAGCCCTAGACCCATCACAATAAACAACCAAGTTATTCAAAGTAATGAATCCCTTTCACTTGTTGGTATTTCTGTGGATCGAAATCTCAATTGGCACCAACATGTCACATCAATTGCAGAAGCGGCTGCTAAGAAATTAGGTTTCCTCTTCCGGGCTCGCAAATACTTTTCACCAGCTAATCTCTATACCTTATATACTTCACAAATAAGACCAAACCTCGCATGCTGCTCCCACATCTGGGGTGCCGCTGCCTCGCTATCCATTCAGAAGAAAGCTATACGTCTCATATGTGACCCTACCCTCACCCAAAGGTTGCCATCCGTTGCCCACCGACGTACCGTTGGCGACCTCTCTGTCTCTCTCTCTTTTATAGATATCTGCACGGGCACTGCTGAGAGCTTTCTTCCATAGTTCCTCCACCTGCTGCCCCTAACAGATCTACCAAGGGAACAGAGCGAATGCACCCTTTTACTGTCCAGGTCACCAGACATAAAACATCTTGTTATGCCCGCTCTTTTGTCCGGATGACTTCCAAGTTGTGGAATTCCTTGCCGGCACATGTTTTCCTTCTCCCCTGAACCTCCAAACCTTCAAGTCCAGAATGAACAAGTTGCCTCTTTCCTCCTTGTCGATACCTACGGTACGATAGTATTTAGGCTGTAAGCCCTCGTGGTGTGTTGTTGAGAAAAAAGTATATTCACCTTATGTAAAAGAAACATTTCATCAGGAGTTTCATCAATAAATTTCCAAATTTGTTCCGGGGTTAGAGTGGAAGACTTGTTTGCTTGAAATCCTTCAGAATTTCTTTTTAAAAACGATCGTAGTTTGCCATAATTTTCCAGATCAACGTCATGGTTTATTCTTAACATATATTTAATTACTGAATATAATGACCATAATGATAATATATTAGTCGTAGATAAAATTTATTATTACAGTCTAAATAGTTAAGATTCATATTTCCTTGCATGTGCTTTTTGAAATCTATAAAGTACTAACACCAGTAATAAATCTAATTATTATTTGCGTAATATTCATTTAGTCATATAAAACAGAGGTTAGTGGTTTTTAGAATTATTATTTTTCTACATCAATATAAATTGTAATCCATTAATTGATGACCATTAACAAAAATTGTTAGATTGAAGATAATTGAATTACCTTTTTTAAATAAATGTTTCTTTTAAGTTGTAGGAAAATGCACAAAATGCGGAAAAAAATTTGTCAACGAAAAATGGTTTAAAAAACACCAAGCTATTTGCAACGGGAAACCGAAATTACAACAGGAGGGTGTAAGTAAACGTAGAAGAAAGAACAAATGTCAGATTTGCGGAAAAAAATATGCCAACAATAAATCTTTTGACAAACACCAAATAGCTTGTGACAAAAAGCAAAATTTTTGTTGTGCCATATGCTTCAGGAAAAAAATAATAAGATCCAACATGGAAAGACATATTTTACAAAAACATGAATGTGTTCCCCAAGAAGACGTTTCCAACTACATTCTTGATTTGAAGAAACTCAATAACAAATAATTTTAATGCTTTCCTAATTAATATACGTTCAATTTGTTTGAATAATTTTTAAAATGCCTTAATTTTTCAAAATATGATCTGACAATAAGCGACTTGTTTTGACGTACCTGAAACTTTTCATGACTTATATGACTGAACTTCATGTACTGATTTGACCCGATCTTAAAACTTATAATGTGAAGTATGGATTTTACAACATATGAAGCATCACAAGTTTAACCGTTTTTTTTTAAGTTTCTTTCTTAATTTAATTTTATGTGAAGTAATGGGGAAGTTTCTTGTTTTTAATAGCTTTAATGAGAATTAATGGAAAATAATCTTAAAAAGTGAAACAATTTTTGGATAAACATACTGAACATATACATACAAGTTTGAAATGTCGCCCCACAAACACAATTCGAGCTGTGTGACGTTATTTGTCTGTAAAATCGTCAATTTTCGTCCTGTTATCTCTTTTAACATCTATAATACTTTTTCATTTTGTGATGTATAAACGGCAAAAGATAGATAATCAACATAAAAAGATACCTTTCAAATGAAGATCTATTTTATTTAGAAGCTACAAGTCGGTACATCATTTTTAAGTCAAGAGTTCAGTCAGCTGTCGGCCGTAAGGATAAATGACGTCACAGTACGGTTAATGTGAGACTTAAGATATCGTTAACTTTGTCATTTATATATATATATATATATATATATATATATATATATATATATATATATATATATATATATATTTGAACATATTTTTAATTGTATTTTTACGAATAATAATATGTTGGCTTTGATTTTGCGTTTAAAACATTCCACTTTTAAGGTCAATAAACATTCTCATTGTTTATATTGTCTACAACAGTGGTTCTCAGCCTTTTTTAGGACGCCCCCCTTCTTAGATTCCCTTTAAATGTCCGCTACCACCAAATTATTTGCAACGATAATGAAAGAAAAGACTTTAAAAAATATTTTCGAAATATTGATATTTATAACTATTCGAAGACAAAGTAATGTGATGACTGAGCTTGCCTCTGTGTAACAAGTTTTGTAATTCTTGGTTCAATATGCGTTAAAATCAATCTCATGTCATCTTGAACATCCATTCTGTTTCTGGCCTTTGTTTTATTTGCAAAAGAATTGAAAAACCACTTTCGCAAAGATAGGTAGAGGCAAATGGTACTAATACCCGAAAAGCAAGTAGCTCGATATTTGGATAAGAACGACGCATAGTACATCAAAATTCAGTCCACAGATTTTGTATGAAATAGGTACCGAGTGGTGGAATCATTTCGCAGCTCAAAAAAATCATCCTTCACTTCATTAGGAACTTCGGAAGATAAGATGTCCGATAAAAGCTTTTCATTCAAATGTATAACGTAATCTTGTTTCCGTTACATTTCCAAGAAATATTTAAGTTCGTATTTTAATTGAAATACACATTGAACAACGTTTCCTTTTGGTAACTAACGGACAGCAGTGTAGAATAGAAGAGGCATATCATCAGAATTCATTTTTTTACAAAGTTCTTTAAACATATGAGTACTGAGAGTGCTAGATTTGATGTATTTAACAATTTCAATCAAAGAATCAAGCATGTTTTTCAAAGACTTCGGAAGAGTATGAGTAGCAAGGGCAAACTGCTGAATCATGAAGTGCAAACCTTTTGCTCGAGTGCAAGCTGTTTACCATTTCTCTGAGAACCTGATCTTGATCCAAGCATAGTTGGTTCTCCATCGCTACAAATTCCACCGAATTTTTTCCATTGTAGCACATTCGTTTCAAAGAACGACTGTATCATGTTCATCACGTCATCCTTAGTTGTAGTTTTAGCCCTCTACAAAACAATAACTCTTCTTTGATGTTATCCAAATGAATTTATTTTGTGAAAACAAGTAACTGAGAACATGAAGTAACATGTGTAGATCCGTCAAGTTGAAAAGAAAAGAGAGGAGATGACCTTATTTCAGTTATACTTTGCTCCAGTACATCTGGTGACATATCCGAAATGGCTGGACAAAGATATATATAACGAATTTTCATCTCACCCGCATCTCCAAGAATCAGCTTAACTGACTTTTAATACAGAGGGTTTGATAAGCGTTTCCACTCCAGTGCTGCGGCTGTTAACGTGGGGAAAAATCCGTGTTGCCAAATAATACAGAAAATACTAATATTTGTTGTTTTTAATTAAATAATTAAATGTGCTCTGTATCAGTTATCGTTACAGATTGTCGCGACCCTTACAAAAAGTCGTCGCGACCCTCTTGGTGTTGCCGACCCACCGGTTGGGAACCATTGGTCTACAACGTATCAGTTTTGATCATTTAATTATATACGTCTCATGTATAAAATTAATGCATACCTAGCTGACAATTAAATTGTGGTCGATAAATATTTGTTGTTCCGAAGTTAAATTATTTTCCGTTCTTTATTATTGTTCAGCTAAAGTGATAGTTAGGTAGTTCTAATTAAAATGTTAAAATTACTTAAAGTTAAGATTTAAAAGTTATTTCGTTAATTTTATAAGCAAATAGATTTAATGTTCCTAGCGTTAAGTTCGTTTTCTATATTAAATTGTTTTTTTCTTTGTTGCTTTTACTGCAAACTTTTATCAATTGTTGTGGTATTTTACGAAGTTTTTCTGTTTGTTTTTGTTTAAATGTTACGAGTTTAGAGCAAAATTTACGTATTCATAAAGGAAAAAGATAATAAATGTAAAATACGCTTGTCATCCCATATAACGTAGGTGTATATATGGAAGATACCATTGAAATGTGAACAAACTTCAAAATAAAATTGCCAGTTGTTACCTTTTTTAGTTACTGTAAACTCACAATATTCCACTACTCCTCAAAAACGACTGCCTGGGTTATTTCAACTTCTCTATATTTTCATAATTATTTTTTTTGGGCACAAAATTATACTTCTCATGATCAAGAAAACTTTTTCTTTTTTTTAAGTAAACATTATTTTTTTCTACCCAAAGAAGAATTGGGTTTTGTAGTCATAATTAAACATATTTGAACTTCGGTTAATTCCGATATTCTTTGAAAGAAAGTTTTTTCTCACTCAGAAGGAATTCGATTTCTGATAGATTGTTGACCTTACCGCAAAAACTCACATGTAAAGGTGTCTCAGAATGTTTTTCGTTTTTGATACTTAAAAATAAAATTCATTGATTTTTGTTGCGTTTACTTGGTGAAACTGTGCCATATTAAATACAGACTTGGCACTTCTCTTGCTTCACTTCAATGGTGAAGCCAGAGAAGTAGTCTCCAAGTCTGTATTTGGTAAAAATAAAATACCAGAATTAGTCCAAAGTTGTTACAGTTAAATTAAAGACAAGTTTTTGACTTTTCATTTATGAAAAACGACCGTTTGTAAATGCGCTCCGTCCGCACTCATTTATCCGGGAACTGAAATTTTCGATCACCCGCTGACGCATCGTTGATTTTGTCTGTGATTCTTTGCTTTAAACATCTAAATTGTGTGGTAATGGGTTGAAAACTTCACTTTTTAAGCAGCCCCATATGAAAAAATCAGCAGGTGTTAAATCGGGACTTCTCGGTGGACAGTTGATGTCTTGTCGGCGACTCATTACTATTTCAGGGAATAACAGGTGAAGAGCAGCTAACGAGTCATTTGTGGCGTGGCAAGTGGCTAGATCCTGCTGGCGAAATGTGTTGCGGTTGTAGCTAATCTAGTTTAGCGTTTCTGGAGCCAATAAACTCCGGATCATATGGAAATATCGATCGGAATTTACTGTCTGGGTGCAACGACGGCTAGCCTAAAAAAAGTATGGGCCGATAATTCCTTGACTTGATATGGCAGCCCAAACGACAAGCTTAGGCCAGTGTAATGATTTCTGAAGCAGTTCCAGCGGATTATCTGATGCCCAATATTTACAATTTTGTTTATTCACGTGGCCGCTGATGTGAAAATTGAATTCATCAGAGAACCATATGCTATTAAAATTTCGAAAACTATTTCATTGTCCTATAGAATTCGACTCGCTAAGCAAGATCATCTCGCTTCGTCTCTTGCACAACAATTTTGTAGGGGTGAAAATGTAAGTCCTTGCGAATAATGCGATGAACCGTGGATTTGTTCAAATTTAGAGAACATGCGCGCGATTATTGTTACTGTCGTGAATCTTCCTTAACAGACCGGCGAACGCGGGCGAGCTCGTTCTTGATGTTCCTTTGCGCACACTTAATTTATCGGACATTGTACTTCCAGTCTCTTCACACGTGCGCACCCATTGCTTGATTCAATTTTCTCCCAATGCTTGGTTCAATTCGCACTTAGTATATTTTCCATGGTCGTTAAATTAAAGGTGTTCCAAAGATAGTTAGGAAAAAATATTTAAAGCTAATGTTGTCTCGACATCTACTGGTAGTTGAAGATAATTGCATCACCCAGCAGACCAGAAGTTTGTCATCTCAATTGTAGTTACCAGAATGTTCGTGATCTTTGCTATAGACTAAGGGATTTCTTCTTGTCTGCATCTTCATCTGAATTGGACGTTGTTGAAGTCAGTGAGACTTGGTTCTCTTCGGTCATTAGCAGCGGGGAAATAGTCGACCACAACTTGTATACAGTTTGTAGGCAAGACAGAATATTTCATGCCATGGGAGTTACAAGAGGTGGAGGAGTAATGATTCTAGTGAAAAACTCATGTAAATACGTCGAACAATAGTGTAGAAATCGTTGTTTTTATAAAACGCTGGCACGCAAAATGCGCAGTATTGTGAATCGATCCATCGCTAATGAACTAAAAATAAGCAGCCCGTTATAAGTTTGACACCACTCCCCTCCTTTCGCTATCTGTGTTTGGTGGCCAACGGTCATAACAAAAAAAAAAAGCATTTTGAAACACCCGTTACGATTTCATTGAAGATTTTTTCTGCATAAGAATATTGCTGAAAATAAATAAAACTGTCCGTGATGTGGCTAGTATTTCTATTTCTCTGGAAAATAAAGCTAAATTGTTTTTAAGAAAACTTGTGCTTGTTGCCAAATTTCCAATACCTAATAATATTGGTAGGTTTGATTTTTGGGGAGCTTTTGTTTCATTACTTCTTGAGCCAAAAATGAATTTGTCTAAGACTCAGCTAACATATCTTTCCCAAATGTCTTGTTACTGGCGCTTTTTTTTAAACTTGTTAAATGTTACATAAAAAAAGGTCATTTTTAAAAGTACAGCGATATTTGTTTTTTTTTCTGGTCCACCAGTTATTTTAAAAGCGCTTCCATTTTCTGGGTTATATAGGTAAGGCAACGCGTCTTTATTTATAAAATTTATTTATTGCCCGTTTATAATGAGAAAGAATTATTATATATATATATATATATATATATATATATATATATATATATATATATATATATATATATATATATATATATATATATATATATATATATATATATATATATACGTGTGTGTGTCTCTTTATATAAATAAGTAATTAGCCGTTAGTTTTTATACCGTATACGTTATAAGTACACTTGGAGAACCCAAATCACCAAAACACATTTTAAAAGACCTGACGATCGTTTCACTAACGAAGTTAGCGCCACCAGAGGATGAAAAATTCTCTTCAGAATTTTTCACTCTCTGATGACGCTAACTTGGTTAGTGAAACGATCGTCAGGTCTTTTAAAATGCATTGTGGTGATTTGGGTTCTCCAAGTGTACTTGTCAGTGCTCATCGCAGGTTCCAATCTTCACTTACCGTATACGTTATGTTATGACTGACAAATATTTGAATTGTGTATTTTGTAAGAGTAGCTATAAGAAGAATTTTATTTTCGATATTGATTATTGCTACTGTAACATTCCATTTTTTAATAAAGTCTATTTGTCATTTTAGCTGTTATTTATTGGAAGCTTTTAGTTAATTTCATCTGTGGGTATGTTTTTTTCTTAGTTTGTTTAGGTCAAATCTTGCAAGTAAATGTTGAACAAGTTCCATTTATCTGATTGGGCTGAAATTTGTGTGCATCATTCAACGTAGACCATCTGTGATTATCATAAATCCAATATGGCGGACGCTCCAAGATGGCAGATTTTTTTCACAATCCCCCCTGACATGGATATCAAATTAAAGGACTTATATATTTTAAGCTGAATGAACTTTACCGAAACCTAAACCAATAAAGACGTGATTTAGTGTAGGTGGTGGTCAAAGGGATTTTTCTAAAGTGCGTTATTTAACACTTGTCACAGGATCAGATTTTTATGCAGTAAAAGATTTTATTTATTTCCATAACATTTTCTATGAAATTTCTTCTTTTTAGTGTCCAGCTCTTTCACTTGCCGACAATGTAACAAGCGATACAGAAGCATAACGACTCTTAAGAGGCATGTTTCTTACGAATGTCAACAAGACCCACGGTATAGCTGTGCCATATGTTTAAAGAAATCCCATTTAAAGTGCAATTTGGTAAAACATTTGAGAAGAAGCCATTCGACAACAGATACTGCCATGATAGTGGATAATGGATTCTGTTCTACAAACTCATTTAATTTAAATGAGTGAAGATAGGAACCTGTAATATACCTACTTATCAGTGCACATCATTTAATTTACCTAGATCTACGGTGCCTAATTATACTCCTTAGTTCAAAATGATCAGATGTCACCATATTCGATCCACTTTGCACGAGAGGAAAACGAAAGTCGCTGATAATAAACTTTACTTCAGAAATCTAAATTATAACATGTCTAGATAATTGTTGTTCAGTTTAGGGAATGTGACAAAGTTGATATACTTACTTTGAAAATTTTCGATATTAAGGAAATGTGTCTTTAGGGAGTTGATTACTGATAAACATACATAATTGACGAATCTCCACCTCTTAGTAAATTAATAAAGTTTGTTTTGTATTAAAATGTAAATACAGGATTATTAGAAAACTTGTGCATTTCTAAAAAATCTCGGGACGCAGCAAGTGCGTTATGGTAGTGAATTTTCATAAAAATGTTTTTATTGCAAATATGTGTGTTTTCTTTTTAAGAAAGCAGACATCAATTTTGGTTACCAGTATAACCTATATAGAAAAAGCAGGCATCAAATTTGATTACCAGTATAACATATATAGTAAAAATAATGTGCCATGTTTCATCAAAATAACTTGATTGTTTGAAAACGTACAGAAATTTCCAAAAGTAAACCAAAAGTGTTACTGAAAAAATCCGTTTCCTGGTCAACCTTATAGGTTAATAGCAAATTGAGCTTTTCAAATATGAAGCATTTAATCAAAATTCGCAACCACAACGCACTTGCTGCCTCCAGAATTTCTTAACTTACAAACATGCATTATATTTCGATGGAAAATGTAAAAAAATAAGGCGTTTTCGACAAAAAAATTTTATTTGTATCACCAACGACTTATGGGCCACCTTGTGATTGTCGCAATAATTTTTTAAGATGTAGCTCAAAACACCGTATAATTAATGTATACAATATTTTTTCATATCTTGTATAATAACGAATATATTGAGCTTTATTGATTTTTTACGAAAATTCGACAAAAATTATATACCATTAAACAATAAACTCTATAGCTAAGGCTACTGCCAAGCATCAGAGAAAGGGTCTATTAGAAATGAATTTTCTGGAAATATTTTAGTAAAATGAAGGACAATGACGGTTGAAACTAAGAGTTCGGTGTATGTAAAACATTCTTCTTGAGACATTTTCTTTCCATAGATCGTATTAGATTCAAGTTATTTGCCTAAATGTTGCGAATTTTGACGTTTTCAATTGTCACTTTGACGTTTTGAGGAAACCCCCAATTTATTTTTCTTTAAATGCCCATAACTTTTTTGTCTTTTGACCTACAGAGCTAAATTTTGGTAGGTGGCACACCTATAACGATATAAACCAGCTTACCAAATTTGGTTGCCCTTACTTTGTTAATTTTGGAGATATAAATATTTTGCGAAAGAAAACACAAATTTTTCCGGGAAAACCTCGGCGGATTTTCCTGGCTAACAAAATTATCCAAGCGACTGGCGAAAGGAATGTACTCACCAATTTTGACGTTTAAAATCGCAATTTTGACGTTTTGAGGAAAATCCAAATTTATTTTTCTTTGAATGCCTGTAACTTTTTTATCCTTTAACCTACGGAGCTAAATTTTGGTAAGTAACTTGCCTATAATGAAATAAATCCGCATATGAAATTTGGTTGCCCTTACTTTGTTAATTCCGGAGATGTAAATTTTTTTCGAAAGAAAACACAAAATTTTCCGGGAAAACCTGGACCGATTTTCCTGGCTAACGAACTTATCCAAGCCATTTGCAAAAGGAATTTATTCACCAAATTTAATCAAAATCGGCCCATTATTTTTTGAGTTATCGGTGTGATACACACACACACACACATATATATATATATATATATATATATATATATATATATATATATATATATATATATATATATATATATATATATATATATATATATATATATATATATATATATATAAACATATAAAAATTTAAACCGACCCCGGATATGTGTTCTGGGGGGCCTAATTAGCGCTCATTTGAAGAAATTTTTTCAAAATTCAAAAGTCGGGATCTCCTCATTAGTGAATTTTTTTTAAGAAAATTCACTAAAATGTTCGGGACGCAGCAAGTGCGTTAAGGTAGTGAATTTTCATAAGAGCAAAAGATTATAGTGAATTAGCCTTGCATCAAAAGTTATAAAACATTACTTTATTTACTTAGGAACAGTGAAAAATAAGGTAAAGAAAGAAAGCAAAAACATGAGCTCTATCATAAATATTTATACAGTAATTTGGATACAAAACTCAAACAAAGAAATTGATAACAGGAAATATACTCAACAAATATAATAGAAAGCTGAACATAAAAAAATCCCATGGTTCATGCATTGAAGGTGATTGTATGCATGCAGGAGGGGAGGAAGCACCCCAGGTGAATGTGAAAAACTCATCTTTCAAAGTCCGACAAAATATTTTTTAAGCATTTTCCGCTCATATTTCCACCCCGCCCAGCACCCCTATTCATTCTTAAAATATAAATAAAGCCAGTAAAATGTCGAGGACATATGGATCAGGTTGTAAAGATCGTAAACTTAAATATGTTGGGCAAACTAAAAGACCTATTGAAACTAGATTTAAAGAGCATTTAGCATAAATTAGATAGGGTAATATAGATAGGTCGTGCCTGGCCCAGCATATTTGGTTTAATAATTACCATGCAGATAAAGAAAATCTTAAGCTAATTATTCAAAAATGTTGAATACGTGCGACGCATATGAAATCATATATCTCTAAATCTGTAAATAGTAAGTGTTCTATGAATAGAGCACCGCCACCTATAAGAAAGTTAATTGTTCGACCAATGTCTCTTTCAAATAATAGGTCCAGACATTACGTGAGCACAAGTTTAAGGGAGTATAAATAGAGGGAGTCTTCCCTCAAGGGTGCTGTGGATTACCTGGAACCTAGTATACATACATAATTTTAGTCGTTAGGAGTTTTAAAATATTTCGTGGGCTGATGACGCTAACTTAATACCGACCGTCTCTGGTATTAAAAATGTGTTGTGGTGAATTAGGAAGTGCACTTATCAGTGCTTATCACATATTTCAATCGTCACTTAGTGTAATAGTCTCCATGGTTTTACCTACTGGTATATGAGAATGACGACAAAAGTTCAATGTTGTAATAATAGTAGCTAAGAAAGTGGCTAGTTTTAATTGCTTATTGTAGGATTTTTTTTATTTTTTTAAAATTTTATCTTCGGGATTTAGATTTTAAATAACTGTGACTATAATAATTTTGATTATAGGTGATTATAGTTGTTCAGACTGTGGAAGATCCTACAGATACCTATCTGGTTT
Source organism: Tillus elongatus (assembly GCA_964006375.1). NCBI lineage: Eukaryota > Metazoa > Arthropoda > Insecta > Coleoptera > Cleridae > Tillus > Tillus elongatus. The sequence goes on along the minus strand of OZ023263.1, from coordinate 26,467,172 downwards.
AAGAAGACATCGGAAGCTACTTTGCAATAAAGATATTAGAAGGTTTATTTGTGCCATTTGCCAGCAGAGGGCGAGTTTGAGAGAGAATTTGATTAGACATATTAGAACCATTCATAAATTCTATAATAATAACATAAATCAGTACATTATAAAAGATATTTCTTGTTAGCTCTTTATATATTCTTGAAGAATAGGTTAATAATTTTATAATGGTAATGTGTAAAAATAATAAAAATGCAAATATATATATATATATATATATATATATATATATATATATATATATATATATATATATATATATATATATATAATATGCAATATAATAGTTAGTGTTTAGTTTTATTTGTTAACAATCATAGACGTAATCAATCCCAGCTATCTTGGGGTAGAATAGGGGCACGTATCCCAATTTTTTTTTTTAAATATTAGTACATATCATTCTGGTTACTTGTCATTTATTTTATTACCTTCGGAATTTTTATCAGATCAAGAAGGTTACCATATCAAAAAAAAGTCTGGACGCAGCAAATGCGTTATGGTAGTGAATTTTCATAGAAATGATCTGGCACGAAATATTTTTTTATATATTTTTTGCCCTTAACACAGAAATATAAATTTTGGCATATAGTTCCCTTTTAATATCGCAAACTTACGCACCAAATTTGGTTTCCATAGCTTTTCTATTTTTTGAGATACTTTTTATTTTATTTAAAGAAAACCCAACATTTTCCTGGAAAACCTGGTTCGATTTTCCTGGCTAACGAACTTATCCAAGCCACGTACAAAAGGAACGCACGTGCTAAATTTTATCAAAATCGGTCCATTATTCTTTGAGTTATCGGTGATATACAGGCTGTCCCACGTCGAGTAATGTATTAGATTATTTCCGAGAATATACATTTTTGAGTGCTGAAAATTTGTATGCGGGGGTTTCCGAAGATGTTCTATTTAATGTAAATAATTTCCAACATGGCGGACTTCCGATTACACCGTAAATAGATATAAACATCGTTATATGAAATAGAACAGCCTGTATATTATTGCATTTTTAGAATACTCATCTAATTATAGGTTAAAAGTTATTAGGGTATGCTCTCCCTATCTTCAACTGTTTTTGAGTTATGTCAATTTATTTGAGAATTCTGTTCAAGGGGAGACTGACTTAATGAAGGTGATTTCGTGTCGTGTTAGGATGCTGAAAATTCTTTAATTTGTCAGACACGTTCCAAGGCCATTCAGCTTCGACATGATTGTGAGGAAAAATTATTTCATATACAGGCTGTTTTGTAGGATGTATTAGAATTTGGTGTGCTTTAAACTAGAATAACTCATTTATTTCAAATGGAACAACCTGTATATTATCTTCTCATTGAATAGAGCAGATAATTCTCTTTTAAACTGTATTAGCATGCCCTATACCTAAAGTTGATAATTGTCGACATATTTGCGGTTTACCAAAAAAAAAAAAATAATAATAATATTTATGAAATTTCAACAAATAACAGAGAATAACCAAAAGTATTGAAAGTTGAAAATGATTATGACTAGCTAGGAAACTCATGATTGATATTGTTCAAATTGTTTACCATTCACACTAATACATTGCTCTAAGCGTATTACAACTCCTCAAATAAATTGACATAACTCGAAAACAGTTGAAGATAGGGAGAGCATACCCTAATAACTTTTAACCTAAAATTAGATGAGTATTCTAAAAATGCAATAATATACAGGGTGTTCTATTTGAAATAACGATGTTTATATCTATTTACGGTGTAACCGGAAGTCCGCCATTTTGGAAATTATTTTCACTAAATAGAGCATCTTCGGAAATCCCCCTATACAAATTCTCAGCACTCAAAAGTGTATAGTTGCAGAAATCATCTAATACATTACTCGACGTGGGACGCCCTGTGTGTATATATATATATATATATATATATATATATATATATATATATATATATATATATATATATATATATACCAGGGTCGTACAATGAATATCCGTGTTAGAAATGAAGACGCGAGTTTTTCACAATGTTTTTTTTTTATTTTTTTAACGTAATCTCCTTTTAGGGTCGATACAATTCTCACAACGTTTCTCTAAACCCTCCAAAAATAGAATTTGTCAAAATATGTTTCTGCCTCGGCGATAACCTACTCGTTTGAGCTGAATTTTTTTCCTCCGAGCCATGTTTGCATGTTGGGGGAACAGAAAGAAGTTGCAGGGAGTCAGGTCGGGCGAGTGCGGTGGGTGAGGTAGCAATTTGGATCGCAGTTCATGCAATTTGACGGCGACAATTCTGAAAGAATGCGCTGGTACGTTATCGTAGTGAAACGGCACAGTTTTTTTTAGCCAGATGGGGCAGTGTCTCCTTCAATGTCTTATCAAACCGGTCCAATAATTTACTGCAGTACTGGCCCGTGATCGTTCTTTCTTTCTGCCAAAAGTCCATGTGGCTTATTCCCTTCAAATCTCAAAAAAATGATGGCCATGACCTTTTCTGCCTTCTTTGGAGCAGATTCGCTGGAAATCTTCATTGTTTTGTCTGTCGCTTGGTCTCTGGCGTGAAATAATGCATCCAGGTTTTATAAACAGTTAGGACTCGACTTGAAAACTTCTGCGAATTTCGCTTAAAAAGGTTCAATACTAATATTACGTCTATATTTGCAAACAGTGGTGAAAACATCGAGTGATGCTGAAAGAGCTTTTATATAGAATAATATACTGTTAGTCTGTGCCTCTATGCATACGAGATTGACTGTTAGATTAAGGGCTGAAAAATATTTTGTAGCTGAACATTCAGTATTTGTAGTTTGGAAATGTACATAAGGTAACTTACATGTAAATCTTTTCAGAAATAAAATAAATTATATTTTGTATTGATTTTCTTTTTATTTTACTTACTTTATTTTCCGCTTGATCTAAGATATGTAACATATTTTTACCAATATAGTTTATATATTGCAGGTGCATCTTTTATCTGTCCAGAGTGTGGAAGAACTTATAGACATTTATCTGGTTTATGGAGACACAAAGTGCACCAGTGCCAGAAAAACCCAAAATTTACATGTAGCATTTGTTTTAAGAAGGCAACTTTACGTGAAAATCTGATAAAACATATTAGACGTAAACATTGTGTATTAGACCTTAAGGAAATATCCAAACTCATTTTTAAAGAGGTTGATGTTGATGCTATTTTAAAATAGACCAGAAAAGAACACCATACAATCTTGAGTCAAGACAAAAAGCAAATAAGTTAGCCTTTAATTTTGGTCACCCGCCAACCATTAGACAAATTTACAACCTGTCATGACAACGACAACGTCATGAAGATTTTCTTTTTATACAGTTTTAGGATAACCTGTTACAGTTGAAGCATGACCTTCCCATGACACATAATGCTGCTGTGGCATAGAAGTGCTATTAAAGCCGCTGTTAGAAGCGACATTTTTGGCATTTCGGCCTGGAGGTTAGGTACATATCACCATTTATAGTAAATAATATCTCTACATACAGGCTGTCCCACGTAGAACTTCCATTAGCCGTTTCTGGAGTATGGCTCACAATTGAATTATGAAAATTCACGCACGTGGGTTTCTCGAAATTTCCAGTTCACTGAAAATATTGACGTTAGTATGGGACTTCCGGTTATACCGGAAGTAGACGTCAACCTTCCTATTTCAATTGGAAGATGGTGTTTTTTATTACGGATCTAGATCACTCTTCAAATTTTATGGTAGGTTTCACTAACATATTATGTCATTTTTCTCAACCATTTTCGAGATATTTGACTTTTTCATTGTCACATTTACACACCTGTATCTCTCTTATTTTTCAACCTGAAGAGTTGAAATTTCAAAGTGCAGATTCCAAAATGCCACAAAATATTTTGAATTTACTAAAGCTAGTACAAGTTAGACAGGATGTCCGAAATAGACCGGTCAATCGTGACAACTTTAAAACCTAATAACTGTATTATTTTAAATATAACACCCTATATTTTATAACATTAGTTTATGTACTTTTTATTGTTCTTTTGATTGGTATCAGCATTCCCTATACCTAAGTCTCACCCATTTAAAGATATTTAAACATTATTTGCGATAAGAAATAGTTATTAGTCAGTTTATCAGGTTGCCTAGGAGATGAAAATTTTAAACGTCATCTTCCGACATAAATAAAATATGCGACGACTTTTGAATATAACTTTTATTTGCGAGGAGTATAATCGAATTATTAACCAAAGATGTCGTGTGGTTCCAAAGAGGTTTCCACATAAACGCAGATCAACTCGTTACAGGATCAGATTACTACTAAAAAATTCTAAGAAAGGAGTGTTTCGTCCAAAATTTCATAAGAGCAAAGCATTTTTAGGGAACAATAAATGTTCGAAATTTACAGCGTACACTTCGAGGCATTTGATGGCTCTTCTAATGATGGTACCTGTGGCTAGAGAAAGGTAATCTTGCTCCACTGCGTTGAAGTCCTCTAATACTCTAGCTATCATATCTTGTTTTGTAGTAGGTGGTTCCTGGTAAACTTTGTTCTTAATGCACGCCCAGATCCTAACATCTAGTGGAGTCAAGTCTGGTGAGCGGGCCAGTCAACGATGAGGACCACCGTTAGCTATCCATCTGTTTCCAAATGTTTAACAGTCCTGGAAATTTCGTTCTCTAGTAATGTGAGGATTTTCGTCCGTCCAATAGTGACTGTTGTGACGATTGAACATGCCCCTCTTTGAATATTTTGACTTATCGCACCATATAATTTTTCTTGAGAAATTTTCATGTGGCAACTATTAATACGACTACGATATCATAACGTTAACAAGATGACATTACATGCAAATGTCAAGGCTGTCAGTAGACACGGCCCTCTGTACGATAACGTTCCTGAATTCGGATATCAGAATTTGTACTTAATTTTGAGGTTATTCAAATTTTTTTTAGTCCAACTCAATAAAAATTTTGCACGCCTGTATGGTAAAAAAAGAGTTGTTCCAAAATAAGAACAGAAAATAAAACATTGCCATTTGAAAAAAAAAGTTGATTACCATGGCAACAAAATTACTGGCTTCAGAAAAAATCCAAGGTTACCAGAAGGTGTACAGAAATATATTGAAAAACTTTTGTCTTAAGACATTTTTTCTACAGGGTGTTTCTAAAAAGTTATAACCCATATTCCATACATATTGTGCAGCCTGTGTATAAGTATACTTTTACCAACTGCATCTTTATTTATAATTTTTTCGACTTTTTATGCTTAGCTTATTTTATATTTTGTACTTTGTTATATGACATGGCTGTGTAATGTTTATTATTATTATATTAAATCTGCTAATTCTAATAAGGAGTATTATTTTTCTCTTCGAATGGCGTAGCATTGGCGATTCTCCATCTGTATCTTGTAGCGATATCATCCAGAGATGCACAAATACAAAGTCATCTTTTGTTAATATTGAACTATCAACTAAGCTTCCCGAAGATTGCCTAAACAACGTTGGTAAATTGCAAACTTCCTTCCAAATTAAACCGGTAGTAATTTAAAAAAGATAACTGAGTCGAACCAGTTCCTGCGAACTTGGCAGCCAGGCAATATAACTGTAGTACCACAGCATATATATATATATATATATATATATATATATATATATATATATATATATATATATATATATATACGCTGTGATGCTACAGTTATATTGCCTGGCTTAAGTTTTCAGGAACTGGTTCGACTCAGTTATATGGTGTGGTAGTACTGTGACCGATTCAAGGTGTACGATATGCATAGGAAATATTAATGTTACATAGTTAATCTCTCAAGGCCTTTTTTGTACTGACTGGTTGTGTGCATGTTTCTTTTTTTTACCAAAAGCAAGTAAATACTTTTTTCTAGTGAGAGCTTCTTCAACAAATTACAGAAAACAGATCAAAGTTCAGCAAAGACGCTTTCAAGAATCGAGAATCATAAAACAGCTGTTCTCAAGTCGAAGGTCTGCTGATGTTTCTTTTGGTAAGCGCTTTTTATCTTTTAAAGTTGATAAGTGAATTAGTTTAAACCAAGTATTTAAATTTAGTGATCAAATAGTCCTACTGACTTACCCGGACAACGTATTTCTGTTTTAATATATGTCTGGTATCAACAGCATCAACTTTTAGGACACTGAGGCTGATAGGCTAGAGGCCATCTACAGTACACGGACATCAGTTCTGTCTTCATACGAGTATGTTCGGTCACACGGAAGTCGTACTAAGTAGATTAGATTTTTGTGTAGTGTTACTGTGCATGTGTATATGGATAAATGGAAAACTTTTGGACCGAAGTTACTGCTTTCAGTCGCCTTATAGACGAAACAGGGGTCCGTTAGTATAATCCAGAGACTATCAAGAGCATTCGTAAGAGTGGAGGAATTGTGGTTCTTCATTACCAAAAATTTCATGTGCAATAGTCGCCTGGCAAGATTCTCGTTTCAGTTTCTGTGATAAACATGGGGTAATTCTGCTAGATCTTCCGGAACAAGGTCAAATTGTCAGATGAGCATACAATATTGAGTTGCGAGCTAAATTACGCAAGAAAACTGTAGAGAAACGCCGCTTAAATCTGATCAAAGTTGTGCTCCTTTTGCAAGACAATGTTCCTACTCACAAATCGTTTATTGTACTGTAAACAATAAAATTTGTTTTGAATTGGTTAACTACCAGTCATACTCTCCGTATTTATGCACAATCATATTATTTATTCTCAAAGCTCAAAAAACATACAAATTGTAAACGACGGGGTAATTTCTATTTCACTTCTAAACGTCAGACAGTCTGGGATATACATAATTAAATATTCAAGGAAAGGCTTCTTTCCAGGCAATAAATTTTATTAAAATGCCAGCAGGTTTCGACCAACTAAGTTGCCGTCTTCAGGGGTAAATCTAAAAACACAATAAAATGTCTTTCACAAAAGGCGGTTTTCTGGTAGGCAATTGTGCTGGTTGAAGCACAATGGTATCAAGACAATCGATACAGAAAACGTCAAGGTTAAAATCTAAAGTCAAAAGTAAAACCAGCTAAAAAGTTAAGTAAGCTACATTACAAACTAAAGAGCTACAGCAAAACAAGGTTAAAAGCTAAAATAGAGTGAAACTTGCAGCCAGAGCAGGTTAAAAGCATCAGGGTACACTAACACATGGCAAGCTAATGGTAAAGTATAAATATTTATAAAAATGTGTTGTGAAATTAAAATATATGGAGTCAACTGACAGAGAAACCTAACAGGACGTCACACAATCAAGCAGAAACTCCATGAGAACTCTTAGGGAGCGTAAAAATTGTAAAACAAGCCATGAGACAAAATGGCATCCATACTTACTTTTCAATTCTTGAAAATTGAATCAAAACTCTACAACGATTGGAGCTTCATCTATTGCACTAGAGGTCCTACAACACCGTATCCCAATGTGCCAGAAATTTATTCACAATCCAAACCTAATCAATATAAAAACGGCGATTTAATCACGAAGGAGAATGAGAAGTCAGACATTTTTGAAAACGTGAAAACAAGTGGCGCTGTCGCGACGGCAGAAGAGCGTCAATGACAAACAAGTGGACAGGTAAGGGGAGCTACAGAGCAGCCATCTTCGTATCCATAATAGCTCTGGCCGCAAAAAAAACCATAGAGTTTAGCAACACTAGTTCACTAGCTGATTGTACAATGAAGGAAAGTTCGTTATGTCAGTGTTAGATAAGTTCAAAACTTCACCACTGGAGCACTTGACATGCTCGAAAATCTCATTTTCTGCTAAGACAAATTGTCCAACCCCAAAACTTGAGGGAGGTAGGATCTTGGCATCAGTATTCTTCTTAAAGCGGTGACCACTCTCCCTAAAATGGCAACTAAAGACTGAGTTGTCATTACCGACCTGATTTCGATTTCTGATGTGTTCTGAACCCCTTGTGCTTAATTATATTCCGTTTTTTCCGATGTAGATAGCATTGCAGTCGGGGGCACCACATTTTCAACGATAGACACCTGACTTCCTCAGGTCTCGAATATTATCTTTATTGTGAACGAACATGCTGCTGACTGTTTCCATGGACTTGAACGAAAACGTCACATTGTCGCTTTTGGGAGCCTTGACTATGGCTTTGGACACAGGACCACAGTAAGTGACGGGAAAATAAAATATTCCTTCTGGCTGGGGAGAGGTAGACTGGTGATCATTTCTACTAAGAGCTGACGGCTCTTATTGACCATCCTGTCGACGATACTAACTGGATAGTCGTTGGTGACTGCGAGCTGTTTGATAAGGTTTAGTTCTTTAATACAATCAGTCACCCACAGTGGGGCTTTGAACAGTCTGTCGACCAGGAATCTGATTAATGCCAATTTGTGAGGCATATGATGGTAGGACTTGAATCAGGAGGTCGGTTTGAGTGGGTTTTATACAAATGTCGAAACTAATGGAACGGCTCCTCTTCAACTTCAAGTCAAGGAAATTTATGGATGTCTCTACTTCTAACTCCATACTGAAATTGATGCTGACGTGTAGGTTATTAAGCCTGTCCAGGAACAAGTGGAGGTGCTCTATGGTATCCGACCAAACCACAGGTATGTCGTCGACATAACGTGACCAGAATGAAATATGACTCGAATAAGGGCTTTAGTCTCTGAAAACCAGATCGCTCTCAAAGAAATTCATACAGATCTCTGCGCAAAGGGGTGACAAAGGGTTACCCATAGGGAATCCATCCTTCTGTACAAAAATCCTATCATCGAATGAAAAGAAGTTTTGAGCCAGGAAAACCTTCGCCAAGGCATGGAGAGCCCTCTGACTCATCATTGAAAAAAGAGGAAGCAAGTAGACTCTTCAGACATAAGTAACAGTGTCTGATTGACAGGAGCACTGGTAAAGAGATTGGAGACATAGAAAGACACCAGAAATGAATTCTCTCCCAGCGTTAGATCGCTGAGTCTATTCACCAGCTGTGCAGAATTCTTGACAGAGTAAGGTGATTGGTAATCTACCCCAGACATTATAAGAGAAGACAAATATCTCGACAACCAATAGGAAATGCAACCCACGACAGAGACGACTGGACGAATAGGACAACCCTCTTTATGTATCTTGGGGAGGGCGTACAGGCGTGGAATTATATGGTACATTGGGAACAACTGTCTCACAAATTGCGGGAGCATACTTGTCGAAGCCTTTTTAAACTTGGACGTCAAGGAAAGGAACGGATTATAATTAACAGTTGAGACTCTGTTATCCCTTAAGAAAGTGAGAACTTTGGAAATGTAATCTGTTATGTCCAGAACAACGACGCAATGGCCCTTGTCTGCATTCGAAAGAAAAATGTCCTTGTTGCAAATAGTCTCTCTTAAAAAGAAAACAACCTTACTAAATGGGCAGAAAGCTGAAGTGGAAGCCCTAAACCTGGAAATATTATCGAAAACCTTTCATCGTAAATAATCAGCATTCTCGATTCTGAACCTTCTCAGAAAGATCTCTGTGTCGGTTACCGTCTCCAACATCCAAGACTTAAGCTTGGGAGAAACGGCAAATTTGATTTCCTGGCTAAGTAATGCCAACTGAGGGTGATCAAAACTATTGAAAGAAGAAAGGTTTTAAAGTCTATCATGAAAAACGTGATCGCTGAATTTGAAACCGCTGGAACATGAGGAATTATCCTTAGGACGCTGTAAATGAGAAACTTTACGAGCTAAAATATGTTTTTTTATCAGAATAAGCAGTCGATTCATGATTGGTACTCATAAAAAAAATCATACTCAAAAGTACACAGCCTACCTGTTAGTGTGTGATGTACAATCTTCAGTCTCATGTCAGTCTCCTTCTTCCTAGGATAGGCCGATCTCAATTCTCTCTTGGTCACACATCTGCTAAACCTTTGAACGATACTCCCGAAACCTCCTGGCACTGATCTGCTGTACAAGCTCTTGAGAAGTAGTAGAATAATGTATATGTCGGGTTGAGGAGTGGTTTAAATGCCAAAATAAAGAATTTTTTAATGTTTAGCATTGGTCTATGCACGCTCTGCTAATTGACTAACTCTTAGGATGAGATTATTTGGGATAGATAAATTTTGTTTAAAAGAATTAGTGCGTTTCTTTTTTGGGAGAGTAGATATTTTTGATACCTCTTCATATATTAACACATTTTCTTCTATTTCATCTGATAATGTATTTTAACGAATTTTATTTCTTGCACAATATATAGTTTTTCTGCAAGTACTCAATGCTGGATTTACTTGTTGATCAGTTGATACAGGGATTACGATTAATTTTCATATTCACCCCTGCATACCGAGCGTGCAGAAAACACATAATTTAGTTCCTAGTGGCGTATTACCACAGCATAGTAAATCTATGCTGTATATTATTTAGAAGCACCATTAAAATTCCTCTATTACTAATTTTTTCTGTTTCAGAAACCCATCAGTGTCCCAATTGCTCCCGTTCATACACAAGAAGAACTAATCTGCTCAGGCACTTAAAAGTTGAATGTGGTAAACAACCGACGATTGCCTGTACCATTTGCGGAACTGTATTTAAATATAAACATTGTTTAACAAGGCATATGCAATTCGTGCATGGTTCCTCCTTTGTTTAGACACTCAAAAAAGACTGCATGTAAAGATGGCCAGCTTCATAAACGTTGATCAAATGTAATCGGGAGATTATTGCAAATAAAATATTAATAAATAATACTACGTGACCTCCCCCCGTCTAGAAGTTTTGAGCGACTTGTGCGGGATGGGGTTACATTGTAAAGTCAAATCAAAACACAATTTATTTGTAGATAGACAAGACTTATTGCAGGAGTTTGGTCCCTCTTGGTCGCTCAGACCACGGCATGGTCACTTCTTCCTGCGCAATGCAACCGGAGGTCACACAGTCATCACACCCACGTTTCGTTTGGCACTACAACTCTTCGAACTGGGACGAAATGCCGGATTGATTTTCCTCATTTCCATGGGCGTCTGTCTGCTTCTCTCATCCTGACCCCCTATGATATCTCATAAAACGTCACCGAAATTATTCAAGCTGGCATGGAATTATTTATTCCACGTACACAGAAAACCTCTTCAGTCACTCAAAAGTCCTGGTTCTCTAAATCCTGTGACAAGGCCAGACTTGAAAAGGTCAAAGCTCACAAAACGCTTCTACACAATCCCAGTCAAGAAAACCGTCAAGCATTTAACGACGCAGGAAACCGCTATGTCAGTATTCGTTCTGAGGCAAAAAACTTGTTTAATAACCACATCAAAAGCAAACTCCTCTCAAGCTCCAACGGCAGCAAACCCTTCTGGACTCTTGCTAAATCTACTGGGAATAATTTCTGCAAGAACACGTTCCCACCTCTTGTTTCAGGGGATGAAATTGTTTTTACCACCCTGGGCAAGGCGGAACTTTTTGCCTCGTTGTTCGCCGGCAATTCTACTCGCAACCCACCTCCAAATGTTCAACCACCAATTGTCCCCGATGTCGCGCATAAAATGACGGATATCATTTTCAAAACTAGAAAGGTACGAAAGACGCTCTCCTCTCTTGATGCCAGGAAAGCCTCTGACCTTGACTATATCCCAGCAATTGTTCTCAAAAAATGCGCACCAGAACTTGCTCCTGTCGTGACTCGTCTGTTTCAGACATCTTAGAACAGAGGCATATTCTTCAGTAACTGGAAAACTGCTCGAGTACAATCCGTCCCCAAGAAAGGATCCAAAGCGCTTCCTAGCAAGTACAGGTCTATTTCTCTCCTTTCAGTCGTCTCTAAAGTGATGGAAAAGTATAAAAACACCGAATTACTAAAATTTCTTGAAAAACACAGTGTAATTCACGACAGGCAGTATGGATTCCGTCAGCGCAGATCAACTGCCGACCTCCTTTCCTTTGTCACCCATTCTTCGAACAAGTCTATGGAACTACACAGTGAATCTCAGATTGTCGCTCTAGACATATTCATAGCATTCGACCAGGTTTGGCACGCAGCGCTGCTTAATAAACTACCGCCCTATGTCCTACCACCAGAACTCTGTACCTGGACAGCAAATTTCCTCCCCAACCGGAGCATTTCTGTTATCGTGGATGGCCATTCCTCTAAACTGTATCCAATTAATGCAGGAGTCCATCAAGGTTCAGCTTTAACCCCTACTTTGTTTCTTCTCCACATCAATGACCTCCTCTCTAGAACATCCAACCCAGTTCACAGTTACGCGGACGACAGCACCCTCCACTTAAATATACAATATTCTAAGCCTGTCTCTTCAGCCCAATGAGATGCGGATCGCAGACTCATGGAGGATTCTGCCCCTGTGGATCTCCAACAAATATTAGAGGAAGTAGAAATCTTGTACAATTCAACTCCACCAAATCTCAGCCTTGCTTTCTATCTCATTTGAGATACAGCAGCCCTAGACCAATCACAATGGACAACCAAGTTATTCAAAGTTATGAGTCCGTTTCACTTGTTGGCATTTCTGTGGATCGAAATCTCAATTGGCACCAACTTTTCATCAGATAATCTCTTTACCTTATATACTTCACAAATAAGGACAAACCTCAAATACTGCTCCCACATCTGGGGTGCCGCTGCTGCTTCTACACTCGCTATCCTGGACTCCATCCAGAAGAGAGCTATACGTCAGCAAACAAATAAAGTGTATATTTAAAAGTTACTACAGTGTAACGCAACATTCCAAAAGATATATACATGTATATATAAGGTTTATATGTAATACGTAAGGGTTTTTGGTACGTATATACGTATATATATATATATATATATATATATATATATATATATATATATATATATATATATATATATATATATATATATATATATAAACATAAAATAACTGAATCTGAAACCGGATATGGGTTCTAAGGTTGCTAGTTTGGTCTCATTTAAAGACATTTTTTCAAATTTCAAAAAGTCGGGATCTCTCCATTAGTAATTTTTTTTAAGGAAATTCACTAAAAGCGGGAAAGTCTCGCCTAAATCTAGAAATCTGATAACCGCAAATTGTTTTGAATTAAACTAATCAAAAATCGTCTTGTTAAAAAAAATGAAGCAGAGACGTATGTGAAGCTGGCGTTAGATTCGATAATTTTAATATATTGATCTCGTACCTAAATAATAATAAATATAATTATCTGTGCTACATTAGTATGTTGCTTTTTTTAGCTCTACTTATACACTTTAATTCTAGTCAATATTTATTAATTTTCTATAAAACTTTTATTTTTGGGATTCAGTTTTACTGTAGATACTTTTATTTATTGTAAATTTCTTGTTTTTTAGTATTTAATAAAATGTGTAGTACTGCAGATTTATTTTCATTCCATGATAATTATGTTTGAATAAGCTTGAATTACACATAAATCTATTATCAGTAGAAAATGCGAATACACAAAAAGTTCTTTTCGATAAAAACAAAAAAAATATTCACCAATTCACCACTAGAATTTTTCAGACGTTACAAAAATTTAAACCTCTGAGATACCAAAATTTCATCCTTAGATACTTCAAAACAAATTAAAATTAGAGGCCAAGAAATGAGAGGAAAGAAACTAAAATTAATGACAAAATAATGAATATTTTTCAAGTTTTATGATGTATAAAGTTTAATAACTTTGCAAAAGATTGCGCAGATTCCAAAAACCTAATCAACAAATGTCAAATGAAATTGTATTTATTTTTTTCCACAAATTCGATTCTCCGCGAAGAACTGCGTATGTACGTAAAAAATCGTTGCTTTTGCTCTACTGGTTGCATACTTGTAATCTTTCCAATAAATACAATTAGGGTAAAAACTAGCTTGAAATACCTTGAGTTTAACGACGTTTGTGTTCTAAAAGGTGTTCGAAATGTCCTCCATTTCCTTCTAAACATTTAAACATTATTGTTTAAGGAACGGAGGATAACTGGGTAATAACTTGTCGAACTAGGCGTTTGTAGACTTAGTAACGATATAATAAAACTTTAAGAAAATCACTAAACTTTAACAATGCTTACAACCTAAATTAACTGAATGAATTTTAAAGCCGAAATCTTTACATACTGAATCTTAATTGAAAAGTCTCTACTTCTCTCTACATAATTTAATTACAAGTGTCGCGTCTTTACATCTTAAGAATTTAAACTAAAAAGTCTTGGTAATGTTTATAAACAATACTACTTATAGTTTTACTTGGTTTACATCATACATAATTGCAGCAGTCAGCATTCCTTGTACTGTACGCTGCAATTTCAACTTATTTATTATTTAGATAAATACGTGATATTATTTCAATACCAATGTTATTGATACATTTGTGACCTACTACTATATGCAATATTTACATTATTTGTTGTAGAAAATTTTCCTATAAGTAACTTTTAATTATAAATTGAATGAACTTAACAATTATATTTCCACACCTACGACTGCCCTTCTGCATAGTTTATTGTTCTCTGAACAATAAACTATGCAGAGTAACAAGAGTTACGCATATTATCCAACATTTGGGGGGTTACTAATGTACAGGCTTGTCTAATCCGGTCTTTCATATTTTCTGGCGTGGTTGGGGCTTTAGCCATAACATTCTCTTTTAGAAATCCCCAAGCGAAAACATCTAAGGGCGCGAGAGCAGGAGACCTTGCGGGCCAGTTAACCGGGCCACCACGACCACATCATTTATCTCCAAACACGTTATTTAGAGTGTCTCTGACTTGACGCGTAACGTGTGTCTTGCTGAAACCATACCTCTTCTTGTTGAAAAATTCATAAGTATGCATTACATGACATTTCCAACAGGAGGCATAAAACGGTTTCAGCCTTGTTTGGACTCGTCAGTTTCCTATACCTATGCTCCAGCAAGTTGAACTGTTAAGTCAGGCGCTGCCATATATTGCAGCGGAGAATAGCGCAAAGCGCTATCTCTGGTTTTGTGTCGGTTTTAGGCTTTTTGAGCAGCTGCCGCGTACACCATATACAAGAGGAAAGCTGCGACAAGAAACTAGCGAGCGAAGACAACTACTCCCCGGGCGACGAGCGTTGAATTACATTGCTCGCCAGCCACCATCATCACGTCAGTCCTACAGGAACTTGCAGTATGATGTGTAACAGGAGACCTAAACCGGTTTCGTCCTTATTTGGATTCTTCAGTATGTCATACCTATGGTCCAACGAGTCGGTCTTAAGGCAGGTACTGATATATAATGCAGCAGAGAATAGCACGGAGCGGTATCTCCGGGTTTGTGATGGTTCTAGCTTCCACAGCAGCCCACACATACATAACGTACAGCAAGAAGGAAGCTATGTGGAGAAACTAGAACCGTCACAAAACCAGAGATGGCGTTGGCGAAGGGATCCTGACTGCTGCATAATTAGCAAAATTCTTACAATCAAAACAAACAATGCTCTTGAAATTTGCATACTTAGCTAAACTCTCAACAACACACTTATAAAAAGAATTGGTAAAATGATATTGAACCCTGCAAACAGTATCGTCATCGACCTTGCTTAGTTATCTGAAGACGGTGACATTGGTTTTCAGTGTTGTCACTATACAGATTGTAAAACAAGTGTGGAATCGTACCAATAACATATTTTTTGACACTTGGTATATTGATGTACTTAAATTAAATACTCTGTTGATAAGTAAAGAAGTATGTATAACTATACGGGCTGGCTCAGAAACAATACCAACATTTTTATTTCAAATGTGACACCCGGTATGTTTTTCCCTTTTCTGAATTTACATCTAATTTAAGGTCTAATTGTATTTGAAGTTTTTTCTTATCTTTATTCACTACTGAAAAAAATGGTTGTTAAAAACAATTTTCAAAAATTGTTTTTATTTCCACGACTACTTAACATATTTTTTGACACTTGGTGTAGTGATGTATTTAAGTTCAATACACTTTTGACAAGTCAAAACTATGCGTAACTATACATGGTTGCGGAGAAATAATACCAACTTTGTTATTTTAAATGGACCACCCTGTATATTTTGCAGATTCTAATAAGCATTTTAGAGATAAATTCAATGATATAAGTTTTAAGTTGTTTATTCGTCACAATGAGACATTCATGTACTCAAACTGAATTTAGTCACGTGAATACACTGAAACTATGAAGATAGGTCGTCTCATTTGTAATTTTGCTAGGTGCCCTATCTGAAATGATAAATTTGACAGTTTTTGTGAAATGTTCTCAAGCACTCAGATAAGCGGACGCCTCAGTTAACAGAAATTAACATGGTACCTCTAACTTAAAAAGAACAAAAAATGTAGTGTTAATGATGGTTGGATATGGTGACCGCAAGAGAACACAAGCGGAAGTTGTCGATTTATTTAATCAAGCTTACCCTAATCGGCCTGCTATTACTCAATGCCGTGTAGGCAAATTCCCGAAGAAAGTCAATGAACCAGTTTACAAGACAGACCAAAAACAGGCAGACCGAAAAGCACTACTAGTGGTGATGTGGTTATAAATGTTTTAGTTGATTTACAGGACAATCACAATCAATCGCTTCGACAGATGGGCGAACAACAACATGTCTCACACGTTGGTGAAAAACTTATTCAAAAGCGAAGAGATACGCCTCTTTAAGATCTAGTTCAAGAACTTATAGAGGATGATTTTGATAAAAGAGCGGAGTTTTGTGAAATTATGATGGAGAGGTGCAATGTTGATCCCAATTTTGTAAATACTATTCTCTTGTCCGATGAGGCTACATTTATGCTTAATGGCACCGTCAATAGCCACAATTGTAGATATTGGTCAGCAGACAATACGCGGCGAGTGGCTGTAGCACGCACGCAAAGACCACAAAATGTCAACGTTTGGATAGGTATCATAGGCTATAATGTCAGTGGACAGTTTTTCATTAACGAAAACCTTACGTCAGAACTTTATTTGCAGTTGTTACGTGAACAGATTATGCCACAATTAGAAACTTTGCACCCAAACCGAAGAGAGATTTGGTTTCAGCAATACGGTGCTCATTTACATTTTGGTTTACAAGTTCGTATCAATTTTTGAACCGGACATTTCCAAATCAGGCGATAGTAAGAAGAGGTGCAATTGAGTGGCCCGCAAGATCCACAGACCTAACACCTCTAGACTTTTATTTGTGACGTAACCTAAAGAGTAAAGTTTACAAGCATAAGCCGGATGTTGAAGATTAGAATTAGGAATGAACTTCTTGAAATTCATTGGAATACTTTTAATAACGTCTTGCGGAAATTAAGACAGACTTGGCTATTGTTTAGCAATTAATGGTCAACATTTTGAACATCTCATAAAGTAACTAAATCTAATTTTTACTTGTTGATTATCGTTAATTTGGTTTTTGAGTTATGTGATATTATGTACATACTTTGAAATTGTAATATGAATGCCATAATTCCGTTTTCGTAGACTAATAAACAACTTAAAACTTCCATCATTGAATTTATCTCTTAAATGCGTATTAGAATCCGCAGGTGTTCCATTAAAAATAACAATTGGTATTATTCCTCAGAAACCCTGAATAGTTACACATACTTTTACTAGTGTATTGAACTTAAATACATCAATATACCAAGTGTCAAATAAACATTTACCGTAGTTTTTGAAATATTTTTTTTTGAAAATTGTGTTTAACAACCATTTTTTCAGTAGTGAATGAAGAAAAAACTTGAAATACAATTAGACCTTAAATTAGATGTCAAATCAGAAAACGCAAAAACATACAGGGTGTTTCATTAGAAATAAAAATGTTGGTATTATTTGTGAGTTGCACATACTTTTTTACTTATCAACAGAGTATTGAATTTAGGTACATCAATATACCAAGTGTCAAAAAAAATACGTTTGGTATTTCTTCACTCTTTTTATACGCCCTGTACATAGGTCAAATATCATTACTAATACTAACTCAATTCCAATATACATGTTTTTAAAGCCCATTAAACTGGCCTTCTAAGCAAGCTAGTGTTCTTGAATATACTGGAGTCAAAAAGATGAACCGCTTTTTCCCGAACAACTGCTAACACATCGCTCTAAAATGTCTATAGCAGCCCTAGTAAACGAACGGTCAGGCTTGAATGCCAAAAGAGAGTGTTCTATAAACCTAAAAATGTTTGTTGGTCTAGATTTCAATTGTACATAAACATCAAGTCTTGTATTTCCCAAAAGGTTTCCACTGATTTTATTCTTTTCATTTTCAGAAAAGAATAAGGACAAATGTCAAAAGTGTGGTAAACAGTTTATCCACCCTGCTTCACTTTACAATCATAGAAAATTTACTTGTGGAAAATCACGTGTATTTTTCTGTACAAAGTGTAATTTCTCCACAAAATATTTGCACTACTATAGACAGCATATGGTCTCAAAACACGGAGAGGTTATAAAGTAAACATCAGTGTCATGGTATCATTTTATGGTGAAGACGTAAATGAAGCCTTAAATTTAAATAAGTGTTAGCATTTTTAACGAATATAAAATTTGTGTTTTGATGACACAGGCTTATTAAAATTTGAGACTAAAATAGAGTATTTATGTTACAAATACAATAAAAACGGATAGATCATTTTAATTATAGGTAGACAATTTTTAAATAAATAGTACATTCTTGCCCAGTCTTTTTATTTACCCGACTTATTACTCCTATAGTCATATTGGTAAGTTAATGTTATGTATTATTGGTAATTTTTCATTAAGCAAATCAACTAATAGAGACGTAACGCTGGTAAGACTTTCGGAAACATTTTTCAAAGGAACGAGAATTAGGGCCCCTAGAACACAAATCCAAGCTACGTTTAAATTATATATATATATATATATATATATATATATATATATATATATATATATATATATATATATATATATATATATATATATATATATGTATGTATGTATGTATGTATGTATCCGAGCGATAACTCAAACAGTACTCAACTGATTTGAACAAAGCTTGGTACATATCTTCATTGTATTAAGACCGCGAAAGAGTTCGTAAATCATCTATAACGGAAATTTCTTCCCCAAAAATATACAACAATATATTTGAATACGCTATACAGTGTGTCCCAAACTGGATGGGAATGTATTGCTATCTCCGTTATTATTAGAGATAGGGAGACGGTTAAATTAGCAATGTTGTGTAGAATTTCATGCTCGTTCCAAATATGACTTGTATTTTGCTCTGCTTCTTTTTGTTTTCGAGTTATTTTGAAAACAAAATTGTCGATTTCTTTTTTCTTCAATATGTCCAAGACTTGCATATTATTAAGACACTTTTTACAGAGGGATCTCTGTGTGCTATTCTCAACTTTGGATTGTCATTTGTTTTTGAGCTACAGGTATCAATGTTTGTTTTTATTATGGCAGCCATATTGGATTTTTTGCTCATGTGATAGCCTGTGAAAAGAGCTTTCCAATGATGTACAACATGCTTGAGAAATCTTGTAATTGCACTGACAATTTTGAGAAAAACCGTTTTGAGGATAGTAGGCTATGAAATCCAATTCCAGAAAACAAATGACAAAAAAAGTGTTCAAAAAGCAGTAGGCCATGGAGTCTAACAACAGACTTCTACTTTTAACATAATTTTTCGTAATGATTCACGAGAAAAAATATGAACTTTGAGCACACCAATGAATCGACCCATTATTACAAAAGATATCCTACATTACAACATTATCCTAAAAAAATGTTATAATTTAATTAAATAGGTAAACCTAGTAAATAACTAAATTTACTAACAGAACTTAATAAAAAGCAGATTAATGATTTACGAAGACGCCTATGAAAATTGTTTGATTTCTAAACGTAAGTCAACTCAAAAACAATAAAAGAAAGGTTGCTATGGATATAACACTATCCCGACAATTAAGAATACTGTCATTCTTAATTATCTGAACAATTTGAGGTGTATTTAACACGTTGCTTAAAATTTTGTACTAAATAGTTTGTTTCCTGTTTATTTTAAATATTATTCAACAATAAGTTTAGTAATGAAGAATATTTAGAATAGCACAAAAAGATTACTCTGTGAAAAGTGTCCTGATAATGTGCAAGTCTTAGACATGTCAGATCAACGCCTACTTAGATATTGAAGAAAAAAGAAATCGACAAATTTTGGTCTTTTCAAAATAACTCGAAAACAAAAAGAGGCAGGGTAAAATACAAGTCATACTTGGAACGAGCATGATATTCTACAAAACATTGCTTATTTAACTGTCTTCCTATCTCTAATAATAACGGTGATAGCAATACATTCCCACCCAGTTTGGGACACACTGTATTTTTGGATTAGAGTAACTGGAATGGGACTTTACATGTGGCTCAAAATGGTGCAGATAAACGTATGTTGTAAATTTTACGTAATTTGGTTTAGAATATTTAGAGCTTTTCTAAATAAAAAATCAAATCTGATAGACATGCGTTGAAACGACTTAGTGGTTAAAATCCAATGCCTGGCAGACAGAGTAAATAACTACCATGCGTACATTGGTCCATACAAAAGGTATAAACCATACATCGACAGTGACCAAACTAAGTATATACCAGGCATAATATCTTACGTACTGCCCGAATCAACAATCGTGAAATCTCGGCCGCAATTATGGAAAATGACAGACGACATGAAATTAAAAATTTGCCAACTGATTGTTATTTAACTGGGGAATTCAATCAATTATTAAAAGACGTTATATTTGTAGCTTTATGAACGGCCTCAAATACAGTTTTAGCGCAGCATACATATATTATGCTGTCGTATAATATACTCGAAATGTAAAGAAAATGAAGCCAAGTCTCTATAAAAATGATTCTAAAATAGTTTCTTTTATCGTTAAACTGAAACATAAGACGTCATATAAGACCGAAACTGTCGTGTGATGTGTTTCAATGGTAATTCTACTAATTCTGTAATTAATTACGTATACTTTGAATATAATACCCCGGGCATGAAACCGATCTAAAGTATCACGCAAATAAAACCTTTGTAGGCGTGTGCCTAGATGGCGCAGGGGGTACCGTGCTTGCCTCCTAAGATGAAGGTTACGAGATCGAATCCAGGTCGATGAATGTACGTAGTATACTTAGAGGGTGCCGGCGATATCGCGCTTGCCTGCTATGCAGAAGGATACGCGATCGAATGCAGCTTGATGAATTTATGTTTTTTTATGTTTTATTTTGACATTTGGAGAAACAATAGTGCACAAATTTCATACGTTTTGAACAAGATCTCTTTTTTGTTTAAAACGCCTCAATAAGCTTGTCACCT
Organism: Tillus elongatus; assembly: GCA_964006375.1. NCBI lineage: Eukaryota > Metazoa > Arthropoda > Insecta > Coleoptera > Cleridae > Tillus > Tillus elongatus. The sequence goes on along the minus strand of OZ023263.1, from coordinate 26,445,886 downwards.
TTGAGTCTGAAATTATAATTTTGTTATTGTTGATATTGAAAAAACCGGTTTGATTAGGTTGGCTGAAACGAAATCATACTGGCAAGTACATAATAAGGAAAAATAACTGCTGCGTTTCTAATTTGGCAGATACTTTACTTTTCTAAATATGAATTAAGTTTCCTTCTGGAAATCTTTTGTAGAACTTTAATGAAAAAAAAGTTTTATTTCAAAGAGACTGACACTATCTACAGATATAGCAAAATTTAATTCTTTGGCTTCATAGAAAATTGAGTTTTGGGCATTTTTCTTAAAAGGAGTTAAAACAAGATTTTTTGATAATAGAGAGATATCGATGGCAACACTTTCGAAATAATTCTTCAAATGTGCGCGTACTAGGACCTCTAAAAGCTATCTTCCAGGTCTGTGTAAGTAAAATGTAAGTATTAACTTTACTAATATGCCGTATAAAATGATAGTGTACAATTTTTATGAAAATTCGCTACTATAACGCACTTGCTGCGTCCCGAAATTTTTTGTTTTCTATTTAAATTTATGAACGTGACATGTTAGTTGATGGTCTGAAGAATGGAATGTTCATTTTTTATATTTAAAGATTAGTCACAGTATCAGTCTCACTTTCAATTTGTATTTTGTTCCTTATTGATTAATATTTTGGTGAATTTTATTCATTATAATAAAATATAGCTTTTAACCGCCTAGTATAGCATAAATGTCTCTAGTAGTAGCGGTTTATTTAAACGTGCTTGTATTATTATTATTACTGTTTTAACATTTTTTAATCAAATACATCTTGTAGAAGTTTACAGTTATAAGCTAGTGCTACCGTGTTAGTCTTGTTGTTGTCGTTTCTTGTGTTCTTTTCCATGTTTGAGAATGTCTACCATTTTGACCTACATAAACCTCACCACAGAGTATCAAATACACACACTTGTTTATGGGCTGCTACACGAAATCTACGGATTAGATTGCCGTTGGTGGCATGTAACTGTTTCGAGTTTCTGGGCGGGAGGGTGTCCTTTATTTATTTATGAAATAAAGAAGTTTAGTTTTAATAGAAAAAAAATGGCGTAATTTTATTATAGGGTGGCTTTTGTTTTCATAGTTATTGTTATCTTATTATTTTTATATGTGGATTTTTGTTATTTTTCCTATATTTTACTACCATAATACGTTACAAATAAGAAAAATCAACTCAAAATTTAAACTGTGATTGTGACCTATGTTGTCCCTAAAAACCCACTAATTTTGAATAAAAATTTATATATTATATTTTGTCTTCTTATTTTTTTCCAGTTGATTAACCTGTTTTAATATTGCTGATTAATCTATTTTCCTTTTGTTTTAGAAATGAAACCGTATAAATGTAACAAATGCTATAAAGCCTTTTCACACAAGGGATCTTTATATAATCATATTAGATATACTTGCTCCGATAAGAAACTGCGTTGCTTATATTGTGAATTCGCAACTTCATATAAGCATATCTTCCAGAACCACACGTACAACAGACACGGACTGACAATAAGTCGCCAAGAAATACAAAAAAGAATGGCAAAGTTGTTAAAATAATCTAAATTAATATTGTTGTTTCTTAGTAGTCGATGAATTTAAGCTAAATATCTGTACAAATAAAAATAAAATTAGAGATGAAGCAGTTTTTTAATATAGCCTTAATGGTTTAAGCATTTGTTTGTGTTTTGTTTCCTTTACGTCGGCCTATTTCCGCGACTATGGCCAATCACCGACGCCAGTGAGCAGTTTCACCTCACTATCCTGGAAAATTTGCCGAACCCCTGCCTTTCCGTAAGGAGGGTAAGAATCTTTAACGTGCCCAACATCGCATGGACACGGCACCGACGGTTTTACGCCCCCTCCGAAGGGCGGAACGTACAGACATTCAACTCCCTTAGATACAATGCCAGAACCGCGGTTGATGTTAATGTTACAGTTTGTACTGAAAAAGTGAAAGGAGAACCCTGGGATCGAACCCAGTACCCTTCGGCACAGAGGCACACGTTCTTACTCCTGAACCACCGAGGCTCTGATTTACATGTTATAATAGAAAACATAAGACCCCTATTTAATTCTCCACACAAGAATCTTTTTTTTTTTCACATTATTAAGGCTGTTTGTTAGGTTTATAGATTGGGTGCGGTAGATTGTAGATTGTTTATTTGTGGGTTGTTTACTGAGTCGTATAGGCATTTGGCCTCTTAGAGCTACGAGCCCAATCGGTCTTTTGTGCATGACTCTTACTAATAGTTGCCCAAAAGGTTCAGACTGCTTATGCAGTCCACTATCTTATTGGGCACTATTTTACCTATTTCCTTGGGTGTTAGGGCCATGCCTTCAAGGTATTTGCGGTTTTTGCAGAACGGAGCCACGTGGTCGTCTAGCAAGTGTTCTGTTGTTTCTGCTGCTTCGATGCAGTATCTGCAGTTTTCATTGTCTGCCTGGCCCATCTTCATAAGGTGATACCTTACTGGAGAGTGTCCTGAGATTATTCTTAAGTGGTTCTTGTTCATCTGAGAAACAGTTTAGACTACTCTGTTCATATGGTGATGAACCGTTTTGCCTGCCTTAAGCGTGGCGTTTTCCTTCACTATGCCAGCATTTGGTTCTTCCTTCAAGTGTCAAGTTCATTACTTACGTGGCTCTCTCCATTTGTTAGTCTGCACTAGGGCTTTGTACCATAGAATAGTGTTGTTGTTGTCCTTTTAAGGCTATCTGCTTAATCATTTCCTCCCGATCCACATGTATGCAAGGGACTTTACTAATATTCGTTGAACACCTTCAAAAGCCCCTATATGAACGTCATACAGAAGAGACCATACAACACAGGCATATTCCAGATTCGACCGCGCATAGGCACCGAACAGGAGCCTTAATGTGTCCGCATTATGAACGGAACCGGAATTGGTAATAACAAATCCAAGTGTCTTCGATGCCCTAGCGATAGCATGTTCGTAGTTCTCCACGAACTAGAGTTTCAAGTCGAAGACAACACCCAAGCCTTTAAAGGTTGCAGGTCTTAGAAGAGGCTGTCCATCTATGGAAACTCGATTACACGGCGGTTGAGCGTATAAGACTTTACAACACATTTTTTAATATTCAGTGGGAGGTTGTTAATGGAGCACCAGTGCTGATCTCTACGCAAACATTCATCAAGCACCGAACAATCGCAGAGACCAGCAATGGATGAGAAGATTTTTACATCTTCCGCATACAGACGATGAGGGTAAGTCGATGACATCTGAAATATCATTGATGAACAGATTGAACAACAAGGGTCCCAGAGCAGATCCATGAGGAACACCTGATTCAGTGAAGACCCCCACGGACTGACACCCATGATAGCGGACAACACTAACTCGATCACGAAGATATGATCCCATAAACTTCAGCAAGTTCGGTGAGAAACCTATCTTATCTAGTTTCCTCAAAAGAATATCGTGATGTAATCTATCAAAGGCCCTGGAGAGGTCCAGGTAGATAACATCCGTCTGCGACCCGTTGTCCATGACAGCAGATATATATTCAGTTATGCTAATTAAGTTAGTGGTCGTGGAGCGGCCACTGACGAAGCCATGTTGAGCGCTGCTAATCACATTTTTTACCGCAAACGAAATCATCCCATGCAAGACAATCTCGAACACTTTCGCAAAGTTGTCCATTATAGCAATTTGTCTATGGTTCTCAATCAACGTAGAATCACTTCCTTTTAGAATAGGTATTGACTTCGCCTTCTTCCAGGTGCTAGGAATTACAGAAGACACCAGCGATATATTGAACAGTAAAGTCAATGGCTGAACAATTATGTGACAATCCCTGACCAGAAAAGCTTGAAGTTGGTCAGCGCCCGATGTGTGCTTCGGTGTGATCTTAAGCAGCGCGCTTAAGACCTGTTCTTCCGAAACCCGTTTGATATCCAAGCCAGTCCCATCACTGTAATAGGCAACGCAGCCTATGAAGACGCCGCTAGACGCATCCGAGCAGGAGCCCTGAAAAACTCTGCAAAGGCATTCACTGGATCTGCATCGCTTGCAACAACCTCTCCCCTGTATGAGAGCGCAGACTGACCAGATTGACTTTTTTTTAGGTTGGCATACCTCCAGAAGCTACCCGGACCAACGCGGATATTTCTCTCCACCATCTCCTCATAAAGCGATTGTTTAGTTGCAGACGAGACCTTGACTCGTCTCCTAAGTTGCCTGAATATCTCATAATCTGCAATATGATTTGATCGCTTAAAGCGTTTCCAGGCCAGAAATTTTCCTCTTGTATAACTGATAAGTTCAGAGTTAAACCAGGGTGGGTAACAGCGGCGTAGCCGTGAACGAGTCCTGGGTACGCAGCGGCCAATGATTGTGTACAACAAAGCAGTTGCTCACGGTGGACAACAAGCGGATACGGCTGCCAATGTCTAAGCAGTCTGGATCTCTTTAAGCGTAATTCGCAGGTGTTTTTGAGTCGACACCGTTAATGAAACCTCGATATATTTATTTTTCCGGGTGAATCTGCTCATAGGAAGAACGACCAAGGGGCAGTACTACAGTGAATTATCGGACTGATTTGATAAGAAAATGAAGGAGTTTCGGCGCCATTTGGTTAAGAAAAAAGTTCTGTTTTACCACGATAACGTACCAGCATACTCATTCGGAATTGTCGCCACCAAATTACATAAACTCCGCTATAAATTGCTGCCGTACCCACCGACCTGGCGCTCTGCGAGTTCTTTCTGTTTCCCAACATAAAAACGGCTCGGAAAAATATTTAAAATTGTTCGCGGGGAAAAAAATTCTCCACTATGTCGACAATCATGCAAACTGCATTCTTGACACACCTACAACACGTCGACAGTGTGGGTGGCCTAACGTGCTCGACATCGCAGTCATGTCGAACACTACCCTTCTGCACGAAAAAACAACACTAAAAAAGTTCAGGTCAAACGTGGAGGTTATCGCCGAGACAGAAGTGTTTTTGAAGAGTTTGACAAATCGTTGAGAAAAGTGTATGGACCTAGAAGGAGATTACGTTAAAAAATTTAAAAAAATAAATGGTAAAAAACTTGCATCTTCATCTCTAACACGCATATTTATCGATCGACCCTCGTATTTACCTATATATATATATATATATATATATATATATATATATATATATATATATATATATATATATATATATATATATATATATATACATATACATATACATATACATATACATATACATATACATATACATATACATATACATATACATATACATATACATATACATATACATATAAAATACCTTTTGGTTCAATTTTAACATCGTTTACCATTCGCTTGTTTGTTTACAAACGTCCTGCTTTCTATCTGCGTACACGTGGAGTCTGCGTTAGATACATTTAGAAAATTTTACATGCAAATAAACTGTCTTTAGTGGACAAAAGGTAAGCAACAGGTAAAACCTTCCCAGAAGCTTAACTTAATCCTTGTTTACAACGGTTGATAGGGAACGCTACGGTCAGTGACGTTATCTGTACTGTCATTTAGTCATTTTCAAGAGACAGCTTTATTGTCGATTTTCATTATCCGCTTTTCACCAGGGTGCAGTCGACGTGTTTTCGGTTTGTGTTTATTATGTTGATTGCAGTAAAATATTTGACCAGTGAACATAGTTTCTAAGGCAGAGGTAGTTTGTGTTTATAAGTGTAAAGAAGTGTTCGACCATGTTAAGAAAATTAGTGTTGTGTTTATTAAAAAATACGGGGACGCTCGACTTAATCGCAACCGGAAATTAGCAAAACGGTGTACACCACAAGAATATGTATGTAACTTAGAGTAATAATCTGAAAAAAATTAAGGAAAATCCATAAATAACAGATTGATTGAGAAATTAAATTCTCAAAAACACACGATTTGCACGTTTCGAACTGTCAATTTGCAGCAGCGTTGCCATATTTACCATTTAATCCCAAGGGTGTTTTGCCGCTTCAACGAAATAAAAGATCTAAAATGCTTTACACACAATCCTGCCGACCTGATCTTCTGGACCTGGCACCACCGCCTTCGCCTATCTGTATCAAATATGTCAACAAAACAACAGTCATAACCTCAGGTGTAAAAATATATGTTTTTGTTGCAAATCGAAACGTTTCAATTGCGTTTATCATTGAAAGGTTATTAAAAACGAAATATACTACATTGTTTAACTTTATTAAGGCATGTGCAACTGTTTTTAGGCCATATTCTATTATAATCACGTTAATATGTAGTTGCGGTTAAGTGGACCATTTCGAAAAATACGTTAGTTTTGTGAAGAGTACTTGCTTTTTTTTTAATTACGTTAGTTTTGTGAAGTGTACTTGTTTTCTTTTAATGTACAATAAATGTTATAAGTACATATAGACAAAAGTTAGAGTGAAGTGTTAAAACATGGATCGATCGTGTTAATTTGAGTGAAACAAGATACTTCGTTCTCGATGGTTGTCCCAACATTTAAGTAAATGTGTCATCTGGTAAGGCTTATTCTAAAAGAAAATGCAGCAAATATGGTAAGTGATGTTTTCAGAAACATTTTCTAAGTGATTACTGATACTAGATGAAGCTTTAAAAATTACGATGTAGAAGCATTGTAATTGCCCGAATGATAAAGATAAATTCCCCCTATCCTAAGTCATTTGGAATCAAAAGCAAGGTAAATACTAGCAGCTAGTTGGTTACAAGAATTTGATTTATAAAAATATTATGTGTTATATTATTTACAGGGTGGAAGGTTTTGTTCTTTAATTTACTGGATTTTCCTTTAAAGCCAATTAAAAACGCTACATTACATTTTTAACAGCACACTTTTAAATAACAAAAAAATAACAAAGATAAACAGTATTAATGTATTAAGAACGGTAAGTATACGTTGGTGAATCCAATTCAACTCAACACATTTTTCAGACATAACATTTCGCTAACAAGTTAAGAGATCGTCATGCCTTAAAAAGTGTTATGGTAAACTGGGTTATCCAAAGTATACTTATCAGTGCTCATTACAGGTTACAATCTTTACTGAGCGCATCAACAAAGGGTGTATATAAATCTTTAACACGTCTAAGCCAGAAAATGTAAAACCCTAACCTGTCACTATTGTATGAATTTCATCCTCTTACGAAGCTTACTGTGCTAGCGAAACGATTGTCATGTAAGGAAATACGGTTGTGATAACTTTTTTTTAAATGTACATATTAGCGTTCATCACAGGTTACCCATTGTGATCTGGTTTACAATTATAGCCTTTAAAATGTGGTTCTAGTTATGTAGTATATTGTAATATTTATTTTTCCAGATATTTTAACAAAAAACTTTTATTCTCTAGTATCCCAAAGAGGTAGGACAAGTTTTTTTTGTTAGCCAAATTATTCGATTTCATAGATGACCTGACCTCTTATATTTTTTAATGTGTGTAAAATAGGTTGGTTCAGTTTCAGTTCAAGATGTTTCCTTGTTTGTGTTATGATGCTAGGGCCACAGTATAAATAAGAACTGAATTATTCTGTGCTAGGGCGTTATATTTTTTTACGGTATATTGGTCATTGTTATGAGATAACCTATAATATTCTGTTTACTGTTTTTTTTTGAATTCTTTATTAACTAAGACTTGTAGTGATGGGTCGTTATTTAATTGTCTGTTATTTTTTAACGGTTGCCGAGCCGCAACGGTAACCACCTGTTATCGATATATAAAAATAATATGTACAAAATAGCGCCTTAGACTAAACTAGAATTCGGACTCGTGTCTGTTTCTTTTCCACTGCAACTAGCTTCGATGAATAAAAATCGATTTTCATCGGCAACCGTTAAATTTAACGGGATGAATGGACATGAGACTGGGAATGCTAAATTTGTATGGGTATGCTATGCAGTATAGAGCGGACTTTACTTCATAACATATAACCTAACACTTAACACGTTATTTATATTAGTGTGCTCGCTTTCGCTCACACTAGGATACTATAGATCGACCTTCCAGTTCAAAGTAGCAGATAAATAACTGCAGCTGTTATTTTCAACGGTTATTATAAAATAACGTGAACAGGTTTAACTATTAATAGAAAATAACGGTTTTGCCCATCACTAAGACTTGCTACACTCGAGGAGTTGTCAGGCGCTGATCACCCGCAAAAGACAATATCACAGGCTACTGTAAAAATCTGCAGATAATCATGCATGCGGCTCGGTTTCACGGAGCCTTAAATTCCAAAACAATGTTTTCAGTAGATAATTGTTGAAACTGATTGTTATCTTATTACATTTTTCAATACAAGCTAAAATTTGAGAAAACAATAACAGAGATGTTAACGAATTGAGTGTGGTGTAAAACTGACTTTCCAATTTGCAAACTTCCTTCTTTCAATTATTATTATTATTATTATTATTATTATTATTATTATTATTATTATTATTATTATTATTATTATTATTATTATTATTAGAGTAGGATCTGCGCGTGAGGAACACTGGCTTGTATTTTTGTCAGTTGTATTTTGTATAACTCTCTGGTTTAGGTAAACATAAAGACGGTAGTCTTGCGTCAAGAATGAAGGAATAACAAGAATTATAATTGAAAATTTCCTTACAAATCTGTTGATCATGCGTAAACTATGGTCCAAAGCACGTGGCTCTTTCTGGTATGAAAAAAGAAAGGAAAACTAGCTTCAGAGGAAACCATAAAACCATGTAGATTTAGAGAACCTTTCGTTATCTACATATTTTAAGAAACTTGTTTAACAATTTTTTGAATTTTCAACATTAACAAACTGTATACCACAAAAATCTACAGTACTGTAGATGGCCGTGGCCAGCGGCCAGGTTTATTCCCAGCAAGATTCGACCGTTTGCATTTGACACAGGACGCAGCGTTGCCGCTTCCTACTCCTAATTTGCCAATGAATAAATAATAAAACTCGGGACGCAGCAAGTGCGTTATGGTAGTGAATTTTCATAGAAATGATCTGGCACAAAATATTTTATTATAACTTTTTTTTCTTGTAACATGGAAATCTAAATTTTGGTGTATAGTTTACTTTTTATATCGTAAACCTACCTACCAAATTTGGTTATCATAGATTTTTTATTTTTTAAGATAAAAATTTTTTTCAAATGAAAACTCAAAATTTTTTCGGAAAACCTCGTCCGATTTTTCTGATTAACGAACTTGTCAAAGCCATTTACAAGAGGAAGGTACATGCCAAATTATATCAAAATCTGCCCATTATTCTTTGAGATAAATTTTTTTTTCAAATGAAAAGTCAAAATTTTCTCGGAAAACCTCGTCCGATTTTCCTGACTAACAAACTTGTCAAAGCCATTTACAAAAGGAAGGTACATGCCAAATTTGATTAAAATCGGCTTATTACTTTTTGAGAAAAGAATTTTTTTCGAATGAAAACTTAAAATTTTTCCGGAAAACCTCGTCCGATTTTCCTGACTAACAAACTTGTCAAAGCCATTTACAAAAGAAAGGTACGTGCCAAATTTTATCAAAATCGGCCTATTATTTTTTGAGTTATCGGTGTGATACATATATATATATATATATATATATATATATATATATATATATATATATATATATATATATATATATATATATATATATATATATATATATATATATATATATGTATATATATATATATATATATATATATATATATATATATATATATATATATATATATATATATATATATATATATATATATATATATATATATACATATAAAAATTGAAACTGACCCCGTATATTGGTTCTAGGGGTCCTAGATCGCGCTCATTTGCAAAAAATTTTTCAAAATTCAAAAGTCGGGATCTCCCCATTAGTGAAATTTTTCTACGAAAATTCACTAAAATGAAAGTGAATCTATCTATCTTTTCCTACTCCAATTTGACAATGAATAAAACATGTTCGGGTAATCCTGTGTTGTAGACACCTCACTAGTAAACAAACGATTCGGGTGGAATCGGAGCGCAGAAGTGGACGCTGGACGATTTGCACCGTTGCCAGATGAGTATTACCAAGGGTCATTTTAAATATAGAAGGAAATCAAGGGGTGAACAAATGTTTTTATAATGTAAATAAATTATAATATGGCGTCATCTACATAAATCGATATTTGACATATTTTGCGGAAAGCAGTAGGAAAACGGAAATGTAAAAAGTTAATTTTCAGCCATGGTGGTCAAGGGGAAAAACGTGGGCCTCTGGACCCAAGGGTACTGGGTTCCATCCCAGATTTCCCCTCTCCTCCCTTTTTAAGTACATCAGTAACATCAACAGAGGTTGTGCCATTCTGATTGAGCAAGGTAATATGCACGTTCCGCCCTTCCCAGGGGGCGTAAAGCCGTCGGTCCCGTGCCCATGCGATGTTGGGCACGTTAAAGACCCAAATTTCCCGGACAGTGAGGCCAATGAATCACTTTAGTAAAGTCAGTGAAGCATTTTCCGTTGCGAATTGCCGATGATAAATACATGCTAATAGCAAACGGCATCCAGTATATTTTTAAGTCGAAATGTTTCATGGTAATGAAGCAATTTTTACTGACAACTTTCGATGATAAACATAACCGAGAAAATGGCTCAAAATCGGCTTCCCTTCAAACTGTTTGTTTTTATTTTAGTTTCCGACCTTAAATGAGTGTGAAAAGTGAATGAAGCAATTTCCGTTGCTAATTGCTGATGATAAATGCAACTGTATATGCTAATAGCAATCGGTATCCAGTATATTATTTTGAAAAGACGAAATGTTTTATGGTAATGAAGCAATTTTTACTGACAACTTTCGATGATAAACATAACCGAGAAAATGGCTCAAAATCGGCTTCCCTTCAAACTGTTTGTTTTTATTTTAGTTTCCGACCTTAAATGAGTGTGAAAAGTGAATGAAGCAATTTCCGTTGCTAATTGCTGATGATAAATGCAACTGTATATGCTAATAGCAATCGGTATCCAGTATATTATTTTGAAAAGACGAAATGTTTTATGGTAATGAAGCAATTTCTACTCACAATTGTCGATGATACGCATGTCGAAGGGAAGCCCATTTTGAGCCATTTTCTCGGTTATGTTTATCATCGACAGTTGTGAGTAGAAATTGCTTCATTACCATCAAACATTTCGACTTAAAAAAATGTACTGGATACCGTTTGCTATTAGCATATATAGTTGTATTTATCATCGGCAATTCGCAACGGAAATTGCTTCATTGACTTTACTAAAGTGATTCGTTCACCTCACTGTCCGGGAAATTTGGGTCTTTAACGTGCCCAACATCGCACGGGCACCGGACCGGCGGCTTTACGCCCCATGGGAAGGGCGAAACGTGCAGATTACCTTGCTCAATCAGAATGGCACAACCTCTGTTGATGTTACTGATGTACTTAAAAAGGAGGAGAGGGTACCCTTGGGTCCAGAGGCCCACGTTTATCCCCTTGACCACCATGGCTGAAAATTAACTTACACTTCCGTTTTCCTACTGCTTTCCGCAAAATATGTTAAATATCGATTTATGTAGATAACGCCATATAATAATTTAATTACATTATAAAAACATTTGTTTACCCGTTGATTTCCTTCTATATTTAAAGGTAATACTCATCTGGCAACAGTGCACATCGTCCAGCGTCCGCTTCTGCGTTCAGATTCCACCCGGATTGTTTGTTTACTACTGAGGTGTCTACAATACAGGATTACCCACGTTCGGGACGCAGCAAGTGGATTATAGTAGTGAATTTTCATAAGAATTGTACACTGTTAATAAGGTATATTATTAAAACTAATTCTTTAAATTAAAATGGACCTAGGAGACCAGTTTTAGATGTCCCAGTTAGCGATTATTTGAAGAAGTCTATATTTTCCATGGAGCTAGAAAATTATAATTTGGTAGAGATATGTGTAAGTACTGCAAGTCTCTTAAAAAAATTGTGTTACAAATTTCATTAAAGTCACAAAAGTTTTCTAGAATTTTTTATATTATTTACCTGCCAAATCATAAGTATGGCAGGTATTTTTCTTTTAATTGCTTGGATGGTTTTGTTTTATTCAACCCGATCGAACTAGTTTTTGCAAACAAAACAACAAAATACGATTTTTAAAACCAATTTGTAGTTATTCGCGAAGCTCATTATGTTATTTTTCTTTAATTTAGCACCCACATAGGTGTTACTATGGTTCAATATTAAAGATTCTAGCTTAATAGTAAATTGAGTGATCGGATTTAAAATATTTGTACAAAAATTCTCTACAATAATGTATTAGCTGCACCCAGACCTTTTTCAACACTTATTTACTGTTGCTGTATCCACAATTTTCGAAAATGATTAAATATTGTAGCTCTCTATGTAAGACTGACAAACAAGGCAACGTAAATTTCATTTCTGGAAAAATATTTTAAACAAACGAAATGGGGCAACAATTTAAACATAATTGAAAATCTTGGTTCGCTGCTTTGTCTCAGGGGTCCTCCTTCCCCCTCTGCATGCCTACAACCACCTTCAATGCATAAACAAGAAAAGCTTCTTTGGAAAAACCCGTAAGAAAGCTACGGGACCTGCGGTGAATACAGGGCCTCTGGGCGGGATAAACAGAATTTTAAGGATGTGTAGCTGCAAAATGAGATAAAGGCAGCATATAGAGGTCCAACTAGGCTGGTTTTTTCGCACTTTATGCTCACATTTCCTTTTTCTCTTCTTCCCCGACCAACACCCATATTCACTCATTGTCCCGTAACTTTTTTCGGGGCTGTTTGCAACAAATATTTCTTGTGGTTTGTGCACCCAGAATGCGATCTAAGCATGTTTCTGATTTTTTCCCCAAAAAGCCCCCGTATGCTTATTTGCAAATTTACCGAAATTTTATTTTATTTACAAAACGAATGTACCTGCCAAATTATAAACGTGGCAGGTATTTTTCCTTAGTAGTGGCTTGGATGATCCGTTTTAGCCAACTCAATTGAACCAGTTTCTGCAAAAAAAAAGAAATAAATAAAAAAAATTGTTTTCTAAAACAAATTTGTCGTTGTCTGTAATACTCATTGTGTTATTTTTAAAATTTAAAATTAGCGCTGCTTTTATATAGGTTTTAGTATTTATCAAAACTGAAGATTCTAGTTTAATGGGAAATTGAATTATCACCATTTGGAATATTTTTACGAAAATTCGCTACCATAACGCACTTGCTGCATCTAAACTCTTTTCAACACTTATTTGCTATTGCTGTATTCATAGTTTTTGAAAATTAAATAGATAAATATAAACAGTACAACATTTTGAAATTAAAATCTTATAATTTACGCTGAACACCTGTTTATGGTTATACTTTAAATTACTGCAGGATATTATGTAGTTTCATGTACCACAAAATTTTCATATACGAGGTGAAGAGTAAATAAAAACTAAAAGTGAACAATAACTCCCTTATTCTAAGATTCTAAGGTATTAGCGGCAGCGGAGTCGATTTCGAAGTTATCTTTGTCTTCTTTGTTTATGACTTCTGTAAACTTAGAAGAAGAACATAACCTCGAATTTGACTCCCCCGCCCCCCGCTGTCAGTTGGCAAAGTAACAAATGACAAATAGGTAATTGGTGTTGTCAGGTTTAACTAGGAGAGCGAGATGGCTTTTAAATACCCTGAAGAATGGGAAGCTTAATATTTATACATAATAGAACGTAGTTCTATATTGCCTTTAAACAAATTGAATCACGTTCATTAAAATTTTTATTTATTACTATATATTTTTCTGATTTTGAGTTGTCTATGTTGAGAATTTTGGCAAATGGCAACGCCGCTGATTGTTTATTGTGACATATTTTTGCATCCTGTTCGTTTGAAGTTTTAATTGGCCTATTTCTTTGCAATGGCAGCGTAACCCTGATATATCTGTCTAACTATACCTAACATTATAGGCACCCATTCTGAGGTAATTTCAGGTTATATCGTAAATTATTTATTTTTTATTTGTTATAATGTATCTATGTATGTATGTATGTATGTATGTATGTATGTACGTATCCGAGTAATAACTCAAAGAATACTGGACTTATTGGAATGAAGCTAAAAAAAATTTCTATATCTGTAGATAGTGTAAGTCTCTTTAAAAGAAACTTGTATTACAAATTTCATCAAAGTTTGCAGATTTCCAGAAGGAAACCTAATTCATATAAAAGTAAAGTATCTGCCAAATTATCAACCTAGCAGTTATTTTTCCTTATTAATCGCCATGATGATTTCGTTTTAGTCAACCTAATCAAAGCGGTTTTTTTCAATATCAGCAATAACAAAATGTCTGCTAAAAATTATAATTTCAGACTCAGGCGTTTTAAACAAAAATGGGATCTTGTTCAAAACGTATGAAATCTGTGCCCTATTGTTTCTCCATATATCAAAATAAAACAAAAAAAGCGCTGGAATCGATCATGCAACCTTCTGCGTAGAAGACAATCACTGATATATCTAAGGATACGTTAACTAACGTTTTGTTTGCATGATACCCGGCTTCATGCCCGGGATATTATATTAAAATTATACGTAACAATTAATTACAGAAGTGGTCGAATTGCCATTGAAACACATTCAGCGACTATTTCGGTCTTATATCACGTCTTATGTTTAAAGATAAAAGAAACAATTTAAGAATCATTTTTGTAGAGGCTTGACTTGATTTTGTTTACATTTATACCATATTATGCTACACTTTCAGTCTAAAAGCACAGCATAATATATTTATGCTGTGCTAAAACTATATTTATGTTCGTTCATCAAGGTACAAATATAGTGTATTTTAAAAATTGCCTGAATCCCCCAATTAAATAACAATCACTTGGCAAATTTTTAATTTCATGTCTTCTCACATTTGAGATATTTGTAGCCGAGATTTCACGATTGTTTGTTCGGGTAGTGTGCTTTATGCGTGGTATATATTTAAATTGGTTACGGTTGATGTATGACTTATACCTGTTTCATGAATCAATCTACACATGGCAGTTAACTACTCTGTCTGCAAGACATTAAAACCACTAAGTCGTTTCGAAGCGTCTTTTATTTTTAATTTGCAAAAAACTCCAAATATTGTGTACCGAATTACTTAAAACTCACAACATAAGCTTATTTACATCATTTACAGCCACATGTAAAGTCTCATTCCAGTTACTCTGACACTTACAAAAATAATGCGTATTCAATTTTTGTATATTTTTGGAGGAAAAAATGTCCCTTATAGCTGATATACGAACTCGTTCGCGGTCTTAATACAATGAAGATATGTGCCAAGTTTCGTTCAAATCAGTTGAGTATTTTTTGAGTTATCGCTCTGATACACACGCACACGCGCGGTTTTGGGTTCTGTGGACCCAAATTCGCGCTCATCTGAAGACATTTTTTCAAAAGCTGTTGATTGTGACCTCTCTATTAGCGAATTTTCCCTAATAAAAATTCGCTAATAACTAATAAATGAGTTTTATCGAGGTACGCAGAGAGTCTCTTGTGCCCTTTATTTTTGCTGGTTCAAATTGTATCATTATTTTTTAAAACAAAGTTTGTATCTAAAAAAGTGGAGAAATATTACTTTATGAAATAAACGAAATATCGTTAAAAGAAAATTATCAAGAAATTGTTAAGAAAAAAAGTCGTCCGATAACGCGCGAAATGTTTCACAATGTTCGTTTGGAAGTGGAGCAAAGATTTTAGTATTGTAATGAAGTGGAGGGAAAAGAATTTGAACATTTCTTTAAATAACATTCTTTCATTCGTTGATATTTTCTGTTATTCGTTAATTGATCATTTTATTGCCATATCCAAACAAATAAAAAAATTTCGGGACACAGCAAGTACGTTATGGTAGTGATTTTTTATTAAATCCTTCAAATTTGAATAACTCAATTTTATATACACTTAGATTGTTGAATTTTGGTATGTGGCAAGGTCTTTCTCAAAGCAACATATCCACCAAATTTCATTAAAATAGCTTTGCAATGTTTGGAGTAAAAAAATTTTTCGAAATAAAACTCAAAATTTAAATAACTCAATTTCCTATAAAAGTTGAGTTTTGGTATGTAGTAAGGTCTTTCTAGAGGCTATATATGCACCAAAATTTATTACAATAGATTTGTAATTTTCGGAGATTTTTTTTTTCGAAAGTAAACCCAAAATTTTCCCGGTTCGATTTTCTTGGCTAACGAACTCATCCAAGCCATTAATAAAAGAAAGGCACTTGCCAAGTTTCATCAAAATCGGTTAGTTATTTTTTGAGTTAGCGGTTGGATATATATATATATATATATATATATATATATATATATATATATATATATATATATATATATATATATATATATATATATATATATATATATGTGTGTGTATTAACATTGAAACATTGAAACTGACCCCAGATATGGGTTCTAGGGGTCCTAGTTCGCGCTCATTTGAAAAAATGTTTGCAAAGTCTCACCATCGATACTTCTCTATTAGTGAATTTAAAAAAAAATCACTAAAAAGTCTTATGTTGCCGTGAGCAGAATTGAGAAAGCTTTAAAATGAGGTGTTACTCAACATAGGGTGCCATCGTATGTTAAGCTGCACCTCATTTCAACGCTTTCTTAATTCTGCATACGACTTTTTGACTTTACGCCCCTGCCTAAGTGGAAGGTTCCAAGACACCAAAACTTACCCCATCATGTGTCCCCCTTAAAAACAAAGTCGATGTGTCTCGGGGTTTTTTTCTTTTTAGTGAATTTTCATTAAGAAAATTCACTAATAGAGAGGTATCGATGGTAAGACTTTTGGAAATTTTGTTCAAATGAGCGCGAATTTGGGCCTTTAGAACCCATATCCAAGGTGCGTTTTGATTTATATATATATATATATATATATATATATATATATATATATATATATATATATATATATATATGTGTGTGTGTGTGTGTGTGTGTGTGTGTGTGTATGTATCCATCAAAAAATACCTGACCGATTTGGACCGAATTTGGGAACTACCTTGATTGAGTTAATGGCCTGTATGAGTTCGTAGATGGGCACCATGCGTCTAATTTTTCTTTGAAGAAAATGTAAAGAAAATTTTGAAAACAATATTTTTATGAAATATTGGAGTGATTCGAATGAAAAATTGCACATATATAGGAGACGTGATAATATACCTGTTAACAAAAATTCAAATTAAATGGCCCACGAGAAAGGGAGTTATTCGAAAATAAAGATGTTAAAGTAATAAACAGTCTAAGATATCACTTCCAATGACATGAGGCATTTCACACGGTGAATGTTTTCAAGCATGGTTAGACTGTGAATGTGCTATTTTAAGTAGATGATTCAAAATAGACCCAGTCACCTGACAATTAAATATAAATGAGCCGGGTTGCCAGATATAATAAAATTTCATTTGAATCTTAAAATGTAAAACATGGTCATAACACATATTTGTACTACCTATTGATGACAAATAAAAGTTTACAATAAATTAATCCATTCATTAAATGTCGTTTAATATTCATAAATCTTGAGTGACCTATTCCTCGTCTTATTTAAAAGAAAAATTACAATCTAATTTGTACAATATGACATCGTTGCATGCGATGACACAGTGCGAGCTGCGTCGAGACACTCGAGACTTCGAGACCTAACGTTAATAATTATCAACATGGACGTCTTATTTATATTATAATTCCTTTGTAAATCATTTATTTCTTCTGAAAAACGTTTGTAACTTTAATGAAATTTGTAACAACATTTTTTTAAAGGCACTTGCAATACTTACGTATTATATCTATGACCAAATTTAATTTTTTAGCTAGATATAAAATTAATTTTTTTCAAATAATCGCTAACTGGGACTCTAAAACCGATCTCCAAGGTTCATTTAAATTTAAAGAATTAGTTTTAATAATATATCTTACTAATAGTGTACAATTCTTATGAAAATTCACTATTATAACGCACTTCCTGCGTGTAGAGTTTTTTCTTCTTTTAATTGTGACATTTTCTAGGTGAGAAGTTTTAATTGGCACGTACTAAATTTATTTCTATACTTGCTTTCATGTTATGTTCCAAATTGATTCAACCAGTTACGAAAAAATAGCTTTTTGTAAGTTTGTCCATTAGGTTCCCATATTCCTCTTAAATAATGTGAAGTTATTAATTTGTGAGTGTTTCAGTGACAGACCTAACCATCGGTTTATCTAACAGAAAGTTCTATGTTTTAGAGGTTGGAACGTATATTTGCCCGTCGTGTGGCAAGAGATACAAGTGGAGATCATCTCTACGAAACCATATAAGTTACGAATGCGGAAAACAGCCACAGTTAAAATGTCCGTTGTGTACTTATACCACAAATATTAAAGGGAATTTCCAGAGACATTTGTCTTCAGTGCATTGTTTTTCCAAAGACAAAACACATGAATATCTCACAAACGTTAGACCTGAATGTTAAGTACTAAGTGAAGACTAGAACCTGTGATGAGCACTGATAGGTACCCTTGGCGAACCCAAATCACCACAACACATCTTTTTAAAGGCCTGACCATCGTTACACAAATAAGAACGTTAGCTTCATCACATGATGAAAACATTATTTTGCATCCTCTGATGACGCTAACCTTGCTAGTGAAACGATCGTAAGGTCTTTAAAAAGATATGTTGTGGTGATTTGGCCTCTCCAAGTGGACCTATGAATGTTAAGTAGTTTATCATTATTTAAAAATATATCATTTTTTGTGTCGTGATGTACCTTTTAAAGTGAAGTGGTAGAACTGTGTTAATGTGTAGTGTTTTTTCCAATATACAATAAAATGAATTGTTTATATGTTTGTTGATTTTGTCTACTTACCCTAAAACGGTATCAAGAAAAAAATTGCCAAAAACATTATCATTGATTGTTGTTGCCCTTACTTGGTGAAACTGGTCCATACTGCATACAGACTTGAAGACTACTTCTCTGGCTTCACTGTTGGTTTTCGTTTTTGTAGGTGAAGGACGTAGCCAGCGCGTAAGCTAACTGGAGCAAGTAGCCCTTATGAATTCTGGATGTTCTAGGATGTTCTTCAACGTTTCTATGACTAGTTTCGCTGCTTAACAGCATTCTCAGACAGATAAAAATTGAATTAGTACGAAATCATGACAACTACAAATAAATATCTGTTTCTATGTTATGATATGATGTTTTGATCCAAAAATTTATCAAATTGAAAATAAAATGAAACACAGATGACAGATGAGGCTTTCAAAATGTCTACGTGATGTATGTCAATATTTAACATAAAAATAGAACTAGCCTATAATAACTATGATAACAATCACAACAATAAAATAACTAAACAATAACAATATAAAAGTAGTCTCTATACAACGAAATTATTGACATACATCAACTCATTATCTTATTACAACTTTTTTGAAAGAATAGTTAAATTTATTTTCTTTGACTTATTTAATTAGAAAGAAGAATATCCAAGAAAGGGGAATTCATTAAATCAGTTTGCACATTTAAAACAAGGCAGCTATTGTCGTGTGTGTGCTTTTTACGTTTGTCATTATAAAAATGTTGTGGTTGTATGCGGTTATTTACTGTAGGTCTATGTTTGGTATCAATAATATGTTTTGCAAATGTAGATTTGTCAGCGTGGTTATTTGTAAATGCAGAAATATGTGCTTTGTACCGGGTGTTAAAATTTCTAGAAGATTGACCTATGTAGATTGCGTTACAATGTGTACCAGCTAATTTATAAACTCCAACTTTTGTCAGGAAACAAGATTTTTCTTTCGCGTTAAATAGTAAATCACGCGTCGTGTTGTAAGATTTAAAAGCTACCTTTGTATTTGTACAGCTATTTAAAATTTTTGAAATGTTTTCTGAAATGGTTCCAAAAGTTATCGAAACGTATCTGTTGTCTTCTTTGTCTCTAATATTAACTTACAGGCAACCAGTGCTCATTTGCAGCAACATTTGGAAGACCCTCAATTCGAGGGCAACAACCAAAATCGCCACTGAGGCAAAGTAACCACCTGCATCAGCATCCGTAGCCCAGGAGTCATACTATTTATAACAGGATTTTTAACACGGTATTGAGGGTATTCCGAATGGTGCTGCAAATGTGCACTGATTGCCTGTTGTGACTCCGTGTATTTTTGCTTCTTCCTCCAGAGTGTTCCCATCATCACCTCGCTATACCGTACTGATGATAGCTAATAAGCTTGAAACACGTGTATACGGTTGTCTCCTTTCGGCTTTGCCCTTAACCTTTTTCCTTGTATAGTATACCTAAATGCCGTGTTAAAGATCCTGATATATATATATATATATATATATATATATATATATATATATATATATATATATATATATATATATATATATATATATATATATATATATATATATATATGGTACACTGGCCAATTCTTCATAAAAAATTATGCGATTCTGCTACATTTATGTTATTCCAAAGTTAATAATAACCGAGATACAGGGTGTCAAAGTTAAAAAATGAAATCCCATTTTCTTTAATATGTCTAAAACACTTCGAAGATAAGTCCAGGAATTTTTGTATTCGGGTTTTTTTTTGGATGAGAAATTCAAATTCGTCAAATGCATTTTTCTCTAAAACCGATACTCTAAACGACTTTAACAACGTATATCTTTTTTATGTAAAAAATATATGGGCAACGCTTTTTGGCTCCACAATGACATACAGTGTGGCCAAAAAAAGTCGGAACGAATCAGATGTGTCCTGATACCTGCCTGTGGCGCCCTTTACAAAATACATCCAAATCATTGACGAATTTAAATTTCTCATCACCCCAAAAAAAAACCCGAATACAAAAATTCTTGGATTTATCTCTGTTTCAGAGATATTAAAGAAAATGGGATTTCATTTTTCAACTTTGACACTCTGTATCTCGGTTATTATTAACTTTTGGAATAACATAAATGTAGCTGAATGGCATAATTTTTTTATCAAGAATCCGCCATTGTTCTGTGTACCATTACTTAAGACCCATATATATATATATATATATATATATATATATATATATATATATATATATATATATATATATATATATATATATATATATATAATTTATTTATTTGGAAACAGTTCCGAGGTTATAAATGTGAAAATATTTGTGGTTCTGGGTAAACACCTCGTAATTGTTTAAATCTTTAGGTTTTGGTTCCCACTTTGGAGCCATCTTCAAGAGGCCAATAAATATAAATGGAACGAACTATAAGGTTTCAATTTGTCCACTCTCCAGATCACATTATAAATCGTCTACAGTATGTGTTTAATGAGACCTGATACAGTCGCAACTCTCTCAGGTCTATAGGTCTATGGATGAACACACTGAGACATTAGAGACGATTGATAGTGAGCTTTTGGAAGTAGGCAGACGGAGGCTTTGGATTTTAGCTCCAACTCATCGTTATCCATTACAGCAGGCATGCTTAGGCTTTAGATCCCATTTATATTTCCTAAACATTTTGAAAATGATTCCAAAATTGAAGCAGCCAGAACGCCTAGTTTTATACAATTCTGGGCGTGGTTCAAAGCGAAACAAGTATATATATATATATATATATATATATATATATATATATATATATATATATATATATATATATATATATATTGCGTGTGTGTGTCCTGCACAATAAACCAAAGGTTGCAGTGCTATTGGAGCGGCGAGGCCGCGGACGAGTCCTGGGGAAAAATATATGTCAAAATTATAGTGATTGAAATTTTAATATCCGTTGATAAATTTGGTGTGATATTGGCATGAGTTATTTTAGAATGGTAGTTGAATAATAGTGGCAACTGCAGGAATCCAGAAGAAAGAAACATACCATAAACAACATTTTTAAGGGTGACATTTTATAAAAATATTTTGATGGCCCTTTTACTTATTTTTCTGTACAAAATTCTGTAAGATATTTGAAATATTGTTCGGTTTGTAAATTGTATACTAATACGTGGACTTTTCAGATATTCCTCACAAACCAGAGACGACTGATGCCGAAATGAAAGAACTACCCGTAAAAATTGAACTTACGGAGCCTGAATCCCAAGAAGCAAGATCTTGGTTAACGTTGGATGATTTGGTTAAACCCAAAAGAAGGTCTACGCCAGCTAGCCAAAGAATTAGGGGAAATTTCGTGTGCGATTGTGGAAGAAATTACATAAGAAAAGATTCGCTACAGAGACATCAGACTTATGAATGTGGAAAAGAACCTCAGTTTCAGTGTCCGTTTTGTCCGCAGAAATGTAAACGAAAAGCACACCAGATAAGACATATAAAAAGACAACACAAAGATAAAATTGGTATTCTGGAGGAAAACAATCCAGATCTTACACAAAGGCTGTATTAAGACTGTGTAAATCGGAAACGTAGTGCCTTATTTATTAAAAGATAAACTTTATAGCATACCTTTGATAACTGCGTCAAAATATTAAATTTGAAGTGAAAAATACCAAGAAATATCCATATGCACTTCAAAAGAGATTTGGTGATGATATCGAATTTATGGTGTTATTTTTGTAAATTTTATATGAATTTTCATCCGTGGAAAATGTAAAAGTGCCTGTCTAAAGTAATGTTATCATTTATTCTTTGAATTGTTTTGTTACCAAAACGGTAGTCTTACAGCGTATAATCGTCCACAGTGTTTTGATAAGAACCAGATAATGCCAACTGACGCCTGGAAACTAAACGTGGAAGAATTTATAATTTTGTTTTAAATTCAAACCAATAATAACTTTAACCCAGTTGTTATACACCTATAGCTTAAAAACTAACCATTTACAGATTGTTTAATTAATTATTTACAGTGTGACACACTTAAGATGAAGACACACCTGTATTTTCTTTATTTTTAGAGATTGCCATGGAAACAACAAACATCGTCAGTATCAAAAGAAAACAATAGTATGTGATTTATTAAACTTAAGTTAAACATAAACTCTAACAAAAGTACAATTAAGTTGAATATAAAATTATGAAATGTAGTCTGCATCAACTAGACCACCTTCAAGTCTGATGCATTTTCCGATCCGTTTACGATTATTGCTGGAAACTTTTTTTAGTTCTGCTATATTTATTTCACGGCAAGCCTGCCTTATTTTCTCGCAAAGTTCCTTGCGACTTTGGGGCCTTTCATTGTACACCTTATTCTTAACAAAACCCCAGAAATATAAGTCTAGTGGCGTAATGTCAGGAGACCGAGGAGTCCACTGTTCAAAAGGACTATTCCTGCCAATCCATCTTGATGAAAAATGTAGATTTAGCCAATTTCTGACTAACTGAGAGTTGTGCACCGTCTAATTGAAAATACCTATCTTGTCGCACGTTGATAGGCACACCTAGAGTCCCATAATTCATTATTAAAAAAATGAAGCAATCGATATGTGTTCAAGGTGTTGTCAAAAAAAAAGACCAATTATTCTTTTCCCTAAAATTCCACACCACGTATTAATTTTTTGTAAATACTGGGCTTTACAATTGATAACCCAGTGAGGGTTTTCAGCAGAACAATATCTGGAATTTTGGGTAGATACTATTCCATTGGTAGTGAATGTTACCTCGTCCGTAAATAAAATTTTACTTCAAAACTTTCTATCATTCAGAAAGTTACCTTGGGCTCAAAGGCAATAATCTAATTGTTTCAGCTCATCACCTTCTCTCAAACAGTGCACAAACTTTGGCTTGAAAGCCTTTATTTTATGACTCACAAGGCATCTTCTGATTTTTTCTCTACTTATATTCAATGCAACAGCCCTTTGACGTAAACTCATCTGGGTATTGGCTTGGGTTGAAGCTAATATTATGCTATCATCACTACTTGTTCAATTTCTAACAGCCGAAATATTGTTTACCACACTTCCCGTTTGAGAAAATCGTGCATTTAGAGCTGCTGCAGTTCCGCGACTAATTGGATTTCTCTGTGGATGTCTCCGATTGAATTCATCAGCAACTTATCTGCTATTTCGAACACCATCACCAAACAATCTTATTAATTCAATTTTTCTCTTACACTGAGACGTTCAACAGGCATTTTGCTTGACATTTATCGCATTATTTTACAAGGTGCTAATTTGTTTCCATGGCAATCTACCAGTTAAAATCTGATGACAAATTTGGACGCAGTCCACAAATTTACAAAAATGTAAAACTTCGAATTTTGACTTGAAACTCGGTATCGGCAGTTACAATTGATTTCTGAATAACTTTTTAAGGTAACTTTTTTAATATCTCTGACGCATCGCGAAATATAGAGAACCGGCCCTATTCCTAAACTCATAGTAGGCTGGGTTGACATCTGACATTTGAAGTGAGTAGGCTATTCAAACAGCCTAATGACGTTTTACAGCTATACAAAAAATGAAATCACTATCTCTACAAATAAAGAAAATACAGCCGTGTCTTCATCTTAAGTATGTCACACTGTATTAATGACATTATCGCGAAATTCAAATACATTTACAACTGGAGATAATGTCAAAATTATTCAGATACAAGCCTACTTCTTATTGCTACTGTCACTGAATGATTATTTAATTAAAATGAAAATTTGTCAAGTAGTTGAATTTTATTTATTCGGAAACTAAAAGATTTCACAAGAATTTTTAGGTAATCATTTTTTAATGTTTTGGGCTATCAAATATGAATTTTAAAACCAGAAGAAAAGAGTTATGGTAGAAAAACCTGAAGGGGTACTGCGATTCGCCCCTTAAAGAAAATGAGGTGGAATAACACTAATGTCTTAAGATTTTTAGTGGTAGTATCCGAATGCAAAATTCGCGTTTTAATTTCAAGACATTTGGGAGATGAATAATCAATTGTTAATTTTTTACCCCATTTTAAGCGACTACAACTTCTCAGGGAAGGCTTGATCACCACACCACAACCTCTGTGGGTGGGGGAGGGGGCAACTTTAAAATCTTAAATAGGAACCCAGATGGTGAGAGGTGAGGGGACCCACCGGAAATCGGTGAAAAAAAAAACAAATTTCGTCGATTACAGCACCATCTGCCACGAACTGAAAAAAATGTTTTAAATATAAGTTAGGTAGTTTTTAGCGTATAATGTGAATCTGCAATCAAAAGTAAGGGTTTCTATTAAATATTTTAAAGGTGCCCCCTTCCCCGATAAAATACATCTTTCCGTCATCAACATATTTACGAGGGCGGGTCAATAAGTCCGTGACTTTTTGAACGAAACACATGTTTTTTTGATAAAAACTCATTTTATTTCTCAACATAGTCTCATTTAAGCTCTATACACTTCGTCCAACGTTTCTCCAATTTTTTTATCCTTTCCAAAAATAAGATTTGTCGAGGTCCTCAAAATATGTATTTGTTTGTAAGATGATTTCATCAATCGATTCAAATCTCTTCCCGCCGAGCCAGTTCTTTAAGTTTGGAAACAAGAAATAGTCACTCGGGGCTAAATCCGGAGAATAGGGCGGATGAGGAAACAATATAGCCCAATTTATGCAATTGCGCCATGGAGACTACACATGTGTGCACCCTTGCATTGTTTTGGTGGAAAAGAAATTTTTCTTGGCCAAATTCGGACGTGTTTTCTTTAAATCGTCATTGAATCGGTCCAATAAGTTGGTATAATATTCGCCATTGATTGTTCTTCCCTTTTGAAGTTAATCAATGCGGATTATACCGCGTGCATCCAAAAACGGTCGCCATGACTTTATTGGCTGACAAACCCACCTTGGCCTTCTTCGGAACCGCTTCGCACAGAGAAACCCACTGTTTTGACCGATGCTTGATCTCTGGTGTGGTGGTGAAAACATATTTCGTCCACGGTTACGCAACGGCGCAAAAACTCGTCCCTATTGCGGTTGAACAACGCCGAACACTTCTTCGAAGTTGTCACACGATTGTGAACAAGTGGTCGATTGTGAACAAACGCGGCACCCATCTTGCGGATAGCTTTCTCATACCAAAGTGATCATGCAAAATCGAAACCACTGAGCCATGTGATATGCCTATGGCTTCCTCAATCTTCCGCACTTTCAATCTCCGATCGGCTAACACCATTCGTGAATTTTTTCAATTGTTTCGGGTGTAGCGACCTCAACTGGGCGTCCAGAACGTTCGACGTCATTTGTGCTTGTACGGCCGCAACGGAATTCAGTAAACCACTTTTTACCATGGAAATTGATGGTGCAGAGCCCCCGGAGTATTTATCAAGCTTAGCCTTGATTTGACTGATGGTTTTTTTCCGCAAAAAATAATGTTTGATCAGCACGACATTCACTTTTTTCCATTTTCGTTATAACTCAAGAGGTCTGCTTTCAATGGCTATCTAACACAAACTAAATGATGCATCTTGTTCAAAATTTTACAGGAATGTATTGACAGATGCTTGTTGACAATAGCAGTGTAGCCCTTCCTGTGAAGAGGCGGGAAATTCAAAAAGTCACGGACTTATTGACCCGCCCTCGTAATTTATATACCTATGTAGGGACACTCAGATATGCACATGCTTTGTTGAAATAGCCTTACTTACGTTTTTTCAATTAGTAAGATTTTACAAATTGTTGTTTACATTTGTATAATATGTAGTTGACAAAAGCTGACAATAAGTATTCTCAAATATCCAATTGAAAACGTCATAAGACTGTTATCTATTGCCTAAACTTGCAAAAATACCAAGCGTGTTTTTTTATGTGGGTACCGTTTTAACATAAAAAAACAATGGCATTTTTTAACCCTTTTATGTTTCCATGATAGCCTCGACCTTAGTTTTGTTTTCAACATATTTTCCTAGTATATTAAAGCTCTTATCATACCGTATGACCAGCTTCTGCTTTCCATGCTCAGAAACCTGCCGCCCGATTTGCCAATCTCTGATGTACTTTTATGTACAGCTGTTTTGACGTTGTTATCGTTGTCGTATTTCATTTCTGAACATCACACCGTCTGGGATTACCATAATTAAACGTTGAATGTAGCGGCTTCTCCTCCGGACACCAAAATTTACTTCAGATTTCTCTTACTCCCGACGCGTTTCGACACTCCAAGAGGTCATCTTCAGGGGATAAATCTACAAACATAAACCAGACAGGTCTGTCAGAAAAACATTAGTTTTTCCGGTAGGCAACTATGCATGTCCGAGCACAATGATGACAAGGTGATCCTCACAGAAAAGTCAAAGGTCACAAGTCACACAGAAGAACACCGATCAACAGTCGAGTCAAAATCTAAAAATCTAAAAACTACAGATACAGTAACAACAGTTAAAATGTTGAGTTAAACATGCAAACTACCTTAACAAAGCTAAAAGCATCAAGCAACTAAAAAGCACTGAAAGACACAAAACTGTCAAAAATATCAGTTATTATACTTTGACAGTTTTGTGTCTTTCAGTGCTTTTTAGTTGCTTGATGCTTTTAGCTTTGTTACATTTTAACTGTTGTTACAGTATCTGCAGTTTTTAGATTTTGACTCGACTGTTGGTCGGTGTTCTTCTGTGTGACTTGTGACCTTTGACTTTTCTGTGAGGATCACCTTGTCATCATTGTGCTCGGACATGCACAGTTGCTTACCGGAAAAACTAATGTTTTTCTAACAGACCTGTCTTGTTTACGTTTGTAGATTTATCCCCTGAAGGTGACCTATTGGAGTGTCGAAACGCGTCGGGAGTAAGAGAAATCTGAAGTAAATTTTGGTGTCTTGAGGAGAAGCCGCTACATTCAACGTTTAATTATCGTTGTCGTATCGTTGCTTCTTTAAGTGCAAAAACAAATAATCACTTGCGCTTGGACAGTCCTATACCGAGGGTGATACAGTTGTTCTCAGCCATATGACTCGATAAAATCTTGAGCTGTGTGTGGGCGAGCATTGTGCAAATATTCTAACTCAATTTCTCTCCATTCCATTGGTCATAGCATTGTCTTCATACACTTAACTAATTTGCCGATTAGTTTCGATTGATTTCACGTCTCTTGCCTTTAGAAAACCAATGAAAGAGCGTATTTCACAATTGCTGAAATTTTCAATGGTCTCAGTCATTTTAAACAGGCATAAACAAAAACAAACGTCGATGCCAGCGAATGTTTCGGTAGTGGCGTCTCTGGCTTAGTGATGGGCACTATTGAGTGAAAACGAATAATTTATTCGATAATTTTTACTATCGATAGTAACTATCGAATGAATATTTTAAGTAAACGAAAATCACCATCGATAATGAAATTAGTAGGTACTATTTGCATTGTGAGAATAAAATTCTATCCAACTTTATCGAATGAAAATAACTATCGACAGTGAAATTAGTATGTACTTCCTACAACCGAAGTAATTATCAGCGAGTGGAAGATCAGATACATTGGAATCACCAAGTGAGAAATGTCATATAATAAGTAAAACTGGACAGTAGTAGGTATGTGCATGCATGAGCTGGTTTAGCCGCAGCACTTTTATATGCCAAAAATAAGCAAATCGAATTAAAACTTAAAAGTGACAATTCATGTAATGTTATTCCATTCACCATATGACTACGCCTTTTATTGTTAATATAATGGTATATGGTATATAGTTCAATATACAACTTACAACATTTATGTTTTAAATTCTAATTATGCGAATCTCACTACTAAAATATATTTATGCACTCTCTGCATTTTAATTGTCAATTATTGCAAATGTAAATTAACTTCCAAAAAATTTAGCGAATATATTTTAACGAATGAAAAATATTGAAGATTATTCGATAGTACATTTGAGTATCGATAGTTACTACCGATAGTGAAAACTATCGATAGTGTCCGTCATTACCTGGCTGGGCAATAGGTAATAGATGAAGGTACTAAGCGGCTCATGCGCGGCAGGATAACCCCCCAGCGTTCCAGCTGCTTAATTTCTAAACGGTACTTAAAAAACACGCGTCGTGTATTTTCGTCGTATTGTTAATGATCTTTTTGTAGTAGATATGATAGTTTTTAAACCGACTTGTATATTGTTTTTGCTTAGTATTATTAGTTTTTTTTTTCGCCTTGTTTATAATTCTTTATTTATATTTCTAGCCTCTCTAAAGTAATTTAGATTTGTGTTAAAATGTTTTGTAATTTTTTGTTAGTTCTATTATTTGACTATGCTTTCCAGTTTTTTTTTTGTACTGAAGGTATATAAGTTATAAAAGAAAGCGTTATACACAAAATAAATCATTTTTTTTTAGAAATGACTTTTCTTATTTTAAATAAAATGTATGTTAATGTATATATATATATATATATATATATATATATATATATATATATATATATATATATATATATATATATAATGTCTGGAAATGTTACGCGATCATAAGTATGAGAAATATTCGGTCCTTGGGTTGAAATGCGTCCAGAATTTGTTAAAACTCGATGTTTCGGCTCCTATTTTGGAGGCTTTTTCAAGATGTTAAGAAAATATGAAAGAAGAAGAACTGGAATGCCACTCTGCTTATTTATTACAGCCCTGAATATGCGATGGTAGGGTGATGATGTCATCAATTTATTTTTTTGAAGAATTGTATATAAAACTATTTTACAGGAGCAAAACTCTATAAAAATGTCAGAAAATCATCCCTTAGTAACCACCCCTACCTTTTTTCCAAATGACAGCCCTTATTTCATATTTGGATAATACTTGCCGTTCCAAATTTACTGATAAATAAAAAGCATGTTTATCTATTCATTTGGAATATAAAAGTGTGGTATTTCGTACAAACAAATTGCAATATCAGAATCAACACACAGTAACAAACTAAACTGACTGAATTCGTAAATAATATCATTTTATTTGGGGCAAAAAGACATACCTTATCAGCAAACAAAGTTTTTTTTTGTGATGCAGATATAAAAGCATCCACAGTTTAGCTTTCTTCTGATAAAAATATTGTCATCTATAATAAGGTTTTGTTGATTTATTTTACTTGTCATTTGAAACAAAATATAGGCGTGGTTACTAAGTGATGATCTTACATATGGGTGATGTTCAGAAATTTCTAGAGGCCTTTCTCTTCCTTAAAAATCTTTACTATCTGTAAAAATAAATGCATGTAACTGAAACCTGGGACACCTATATATATATATATATATATATATATATATATATATATATATATATATATATATATATATATATATATATATATATATATATATATATATATATATATATATATATATATATATATATAATCGCTATTTGTAATATTTTTGACGCATCTATACAAACACAGGCATTATCAAATCTTACGAATTAAATTCAAACAATGAATTGTGCTCAAAAATGAATATCTCTGGCTATAGTAACAAAAATAACATGTTTTAGTGAATTTTCGTTAAGAACATTCACTAATAGAAAGGTAACTATGGTGAGACTCTCGGAAATTTTTTTGAAATGGGCGCGAATTAGGTCCCTCAGAACCCATATCCAAGGTCTGTTTGAATTTTTAGATGTTTATATATATATATATATATATATATATATATATATATATATATATATATATATATATATATATATATATATATATATATATATATATATATATATGTATGTATGTATCCGAGCGATAACTCAAAAAATACTCAACTGATTTGAACGAAACTTGGAGAGTTCGTAAATGAGCTACAACTGACATATTTTCTCCCAAAATATATACAAAAATATTTTTGAATAAGCTATATTTTTGAAAGTATTAAAGTAATTGGACAGAGACTTTACATGTAGGTAGAAATGAAGTGAATAAACCTCTGTTATATATTTAAGTAATTTGGTTCAGAATTGAGTTTTTCCCAAAATAAAAATAAAATCTGAAAGGCATGAATTGAATTGAAACAACTTAAGTGGTTAAAATATGATGCCAGACAAAGACAGAGTAGTCACCTGACACGCGTAGATTGATGCATATACCACAGGCATACATCATGATGCAACG
This sequence comes from Tillus elongatus, assembly GCA_964006375.1. Taxonomy (NCBI): domain Eukaryota; kingdom Metazoa; phylum Arthropoda; class Insecta; order Coleoptera; family Cleridae; genus Tillus; species Tillus elongatus. Next base: position 26,414,890 of record OZ023263.1, on the reverse strand, counting down.
ATAACGTTCGTACCCGAACTGTGGCGATCCCACGCTAAAAACTGCCTTCGGGTATATTCGGATGCTCGAATTTGCAGGGGAAAATAAGGAAGTTTTATATCAGCTACTTGAAGTAAAAACCAGGTGGGATAGTGTATTTTGTTTATTTATTATCGTTTGACAGTTGTTTTGAGGTTAAGTAAATGATTGTATATTGCTTTTAAAATTGGAAACTAAAGAATAAGAACATGTTTTGTTCATATATGACGATTTAGCAGTTCTGTTTTGAGGTTACGTAGTAAATGATTGTCATTGAAATAGTTACAACAACTTGTACCAATATTATGCTTTAAAATTGGAATCTAAGGAATATTAACGTGTTTTGCTTATTTATTATGGTTCGACAGTTCTGTTTTGTGGTTAAATAGTAAATCGAGGAGTAAGATTATTGTCGTTAATATTCGTTGATTAATTGTTCAAGTAGGTAAGTTATTTGAATAATGAATTGCCTTCTTGGGTATGGATTAGGGTTCCTTCTGATAAGCTTTTGTAACTTTAATGAAATTTGTAATACAAGTTTCCTTTAAAGATACTTACAGTGCCTAGATTCACCAAATTGGAGTTTTCCAGCGTCATAGAAAATTGAGTTTTGGGTATTCAAAGTTTTTTCCCTAAAAGGAGCTAGAACACAAGTTAGAATATTTTTTATGATAACAAAAAGAGAGAAATTCTTCCAATGAGGTTGTATTAGGACCTCTAAACCCAATCGTCGACATCTGTTAAATATCAAAGTATTACTTTTAGTAAGATGCCGTACAAATAGCGTAAAATTCTGATGAAAATTCACTATTGTAACGCACTTGCTGCGTCCGGAAATTTTTTCTAAAGATATTTGTTGTCGCTTATTAAATTTAATTAGTATTACATATTGAGTGAAAGTTGGAACCTGTGATTAGCACTGATAAGTACACTTGGAGAACCCAAATCACCTCAACATATTTTTAAAGACCCAATTTTGGGTCTAATTGTAGGTGTTTAAAAAGACGTTGTGGTGATTTGGGTTCTCCAAGTGTACTTATTTGTATTACTTATCAGTGATGAATAGCTAACTTCGGCAGGTGATTAGCTTGTAGGACCGGGTTTGTGTGATCATCGGTTCAAGCCGACTTTTTTAATTCGAATATGTAAGAGTCGATTTCCAAGGAGTTATGTGTGATGTGTGTGTCTCTCTTACGGCAAAGTTCTAGCACTTTATGGAGCGGAGTTTGCATATTCTGGTATTAATATCATCGTGAAATGTGACGTTTTATCAAGGTAGTCATCTAGAATGTCAAGCGTGTTTACGTGAAAAATTTTTTACGTAAATTAATATGATTATTTTAATCTCCTTGATATTTAGTGAAGTGAACAAAAAAAAAGTGCCCAAAAAGTGTTTTCCTTAGTTTGAAAAATTTAAAAGAGTGCTGTACCCTAAAACGCTAGTAATGTTTGAAAGCTTATAATTGCTTCAAATTATATATGGGTGATTGGACATGTGTTATTTATATTTTCTTTGTAGATATTGGCATATTAGAATTTATATTTTGTCATTTTGTTTGTTTATGCTAATAAATTATTTTGTTTCAGCTCAAGATTTGCGCGTTTCCCGTCCTTGGGACAGATGGCCTTCCCACTTAGCTCTTCCGATGATCTTAATGCGCGAAAGCATGAAAAAATCTATGATTCAATCCATAAATAACCGCTATTCTCTAGACCTTACTGTTACACCCACCGCTAAACCCAAGAACCGTCAAAGCCCTGGAATAGATGTTACAGGATACGATTGTCCAGTGTGTGGTAGAATTTACAAGCTAAAGAGTTCACTAAGGAACCATCAGAAGTGGGAATGTGGTAAAGAGCCACAGTTCAAGTGCCCTTATTGCGTTTATAAGGCTAAACAGAAGATGCATATGGCCAGACATATGGAACGTATGCACCGAGAGATTGATTATTCTGCCATCAAAACAGATATTACAAATCAATCTTCTCATCGAGAAATTGATTATTCTAGTATCAAAACAGATATTACAGATCAATCTCAAAATGACGATATCGATTGTTCTAATATCAAAACCGAAATAACCGCACAATCAGAAAATAACGATAACGATACAGAATAGAACGGCCCAGAATCTAACGTTACATTAACTTTTGAATACTCATTTCTTTGAAGCAAACTTATTTGTCTCATATTTTTTACTTGTGCATCACTAATATATAGTTGTAGGTTTTTTACGTTCTGTTTGTCCAATGTAACCGTTTATTTTTCCAATATAAACGTTCGTTCTTCTAATATAACCATTCTCTTTCTGTTATGTAAACGTTCTGTTTCACTTAAACAAACTTTCTGTTTCTCTTATATAAATATTCTGTTTGTCCAATATAAACGTTCTGGTTTTACAAGACTACTAAATAATACAAGACTCTAAAGGAATCAAAATAATAAATTGAACTAAAATAGTTAAACGTTTTTCTGTAAATATATCGAGTTAGTTAATTATTTGATATGTTACCCTCGTAGCAGCCTTGGCGGTGCAATGATAAAAGCGTGTGCCTCTGCACCCAATGTTCCCTCAGTGGCGATCATTTTACTTTTTCGATAGATACTGTATAATTCACATCAACCTATGTTGTGGAGTCGTGCGTGCGCAAGTTGAATGTCTGCACGCTCTGCTCTTCGGAGAAGGCGTAACGCCGTTGGTCCCTTGTGCCATGCGAGTTTAATGCACGTTAAAGATCCCTATTATTTTTAAACAAAAAGGTTCAGCGAAATTTCCAGGATCGTGCGGTGAAATTGCTTCCTGGCGTCGGTGATTAGTCATAGTCGCGGAAATAAAAAGACGTTTAATAGCCAAAAATGCAAAAATGTGCTGCTTTAGGTAGGGTCGTTCAACAGAAACACGTTTACGAGACTAAAGCATTTTTAATTCAGCAAATTTAAGTCTCCAATAACAATAAAACACGTGTCCAACTGTGGTACTAATTTATAGATTCGCTGCTGACAAAATCCTTGGGGCTGTTTGCCGAAACATTCTTCGGATGTTATCGCACAAACAGCAAAATTAAACATAATATCTGGCCATTTAAATACCCACTCATGATTGTATACATCAGATAGTGGGCTGCATTCGCTGGTAATACACACGGTTATTCCAGATCAGGGGCGGCTTGTCCAAGTGTTGTGGTACTGCAGAACAATAAATAATTTGAGCAATATTATTCAGGAATAATCTCTGGCGTTGAAGATTTGAGCAGGCGATCAAGCGCCAGACGCCAGTACCAGTCAATCAATTGGATATTGAAATAATGCAGATCTCTTAGGCCGGTTAAATAAGTCGCTGTCTAACATCGTTGTTCCGCCAGCTCGATTACGAGCAGTTCGACGGGCACCGCTGGCCATCGGACGGCTTCGGAACTGCCGAATGTACGCTAGAAAAGAGCTGCATATTTCGCAGTGCGCAGCTATTTGCCTTTCATTTAGCAGGTATGCATCTTCATATGTATAGTGTATATTACTAGGGCGGGTCAATAAGTCCGTGACTTTTTCAATGAAACACAGGTTTTTTGACAAAAAATCATTTTATTTCTCAGCATAGTCTCCTTTGAACGCTATACACTTCGTCCAACGTTTCTCCAATTTCTTTATCCCTTCCAAAAAATATGATTTGTCGAGGTCCCCAAAATAGGTATTTGTTTGTGAGATGATTTCATTATTGGAGTCAGATCTCTTTCCGCCGAGCCATTTCTTTAAGTTTGGAAACAAGAAATGGTCACTCGGGGCTAAATCCGGAGAACAGGGCGGATTAGGGAGCAACTCGTAGCCGAATTTATGCAATTTTGCCATGGAGACTACACATGTGTGCACCTTTGCATTGTCTTGGTGGAAAATAACTTTTTTCTTGGCCAAATGCGGTCGTTTGTTCTTCAAATCGTCATTGAATCGGTCCAATAAGTTGGTATAATATTTGACATTGATTGTTCTTCCCTTTTGAAGGTAATCAATGTGGATTATACCGCGTACATCCCAAAAAACGGTCGCCGTGACTTTATTGGCTGACAAACCCAACTTGGCCTTCTTCGGCGCTGATTCGTACGGATAAATCCACTGTTTTGACTGCTGCTTGGTCTCTGGTGTGTTATCGTGAATCCATGTTTTGTCCACGGTTACGAAACGGCGCAAAAACTCATCTCTATTGCAGTTGAACAACGCCAAACACTCCTCCGAAGTTGTCACACGATTGCGTTTGTGGTGGATTGTGAGCAAACGGCACCCATCTTGCGGAAAGCTTTTTCATACTCAAGTGATCATGCAAAATCGAAACCACTGAGCCATGTGATATGCCTATGGCTTCCACAATCTCTCGCACTTTCAATCCCCGATCGGCCAACACCATATCGTGAATTTTTTAAATTGTTTCGGATGTAGCGACCTCAACTGGGAGTTCAGAACGTTCGGCGTCATTTGTGCTTGTACGGCCGCAACGAAGTTCAGTAAACCACTTTTTACCATGGAAATTGATAGTACAGAGTCCCCATAGTATTTATCAAGCTTAGCCTTGGTTTGAGTGATGGTTCGAAGTGATGACACAGAAACTCACCAACAGCAACAATTCGGTTATGAAATGCATTACTTTGTTGTAGATTGCACATCAAATGCTATAATAAAGCCCAAATACTAACTTTGTCAGAGCAGTAAGAAAACAAATATAGACCTATACAGGTTTCAGTATCGTATGAATTTATATTGACTAAAAACTGAATAAAAGTACGCGGTTTATCTTTGGACGGATTTTACCATACATTCCATTTCTTAACTGAGCCGCAACACTTTGAAAAGAACTACGAATATAGCGAACGTGCTTGAACAAACAATATACACCAATGATTTCCGTTGCCATGAAGTGATAAGTACACTTGGAGAACCCAAAGCACTATAACACATTTTTAAATAGACCTGGCGATCGTTTCGTTAACCAAGTTAGCGTCATCATAGGATGAAATATCCCAAACGTGCGAATACAACTGTAAAAAAGCATAGCTGCTTAGTTTGAATGTGTTTCTGTTGAACAGTTCTTGTACATATTTAAAAAGCCAGGTATTTTATTGTTAATTATTTTGGATTAAACTATTTACAGGGTGTTTCAGGCATGGTAGCAAACATTCGAAAATACATTACGTAATAAAATTTTGCCACAAATATTTAACTAAAACTGCTTTGATTGATTTTAGATTATTGGCAAATCAAGAAAATTAATTTACCAATAAAGAGCTGGGGATCTCAAAAGGCAATAATCAGAACCTGATTTCCTTAATTTCTTGTCTATTAAAACTTGTTCCATGTTTGATAAAAAAATTAAGTGTTGAATATACAATTTTTTACCAGGAATATTCGAGAGTTGGGTACTAAACAGCTAATTTGCCATTCAACTATGGCAGATACGGAAAAATCTAGAATTATTTTTGTGGAGAATAAACCTTTTTAGAAAAAGAAAAAAAAAAGATTTTTGACAGGGCTGTATTGATAATTTAACCCGACAACTCCGTCACTGGTTGCTTGCGGAACTTGATATTGTGACGGAATATGGCACCCTATACGGTGATAATGTTTACCAAATTTGGTTTCATTATCTCCACTAGTTTAGAAAGTGTTAAAATAAATCGCTATTTTCTCGAAAATTTCAACGGCTTGTATTTTTGAAAGGAAACGCTTCTGGGTTCAATATGACATTTAAGCTTATAACAAGTTTTTCTATCGACTGTTAAAGTCCCGCTACAAAAGGTGGACCAGCCCTGTATATTAACCTCAATAATGTCGTCCTTGTTTATCTGATTGATTCTTTTATATGTTTTTGTCGGACCAGGTTGGGCCAACTTAGGACAGGTCAGGTCAGGTCAGTGTTAGGTCCTTTTGGTAAAACCAGAACGCCCGGTAAATCACACAGAACCATCAGCTAACCTGTTTCTTAAAGAAACTGTTACTTTTAAGAAAATTTTGAGTGATAATTTTGATAAAGGAATCACCAGGATGTGAGAGAATCATATCAAAGAGCTTGGAATCTCATTTTTACTATTGTTTTTTTTCTTTCTAGGTTTTTCTAGTTAGTTTTTCGTAAATTAATGTAGTAGTAGATGTGTTTTTGATACTTTTATACTTTTTTAATTAATTTGTACGTAATCCCATCTAAAAACACGCTATTACTGGCTTTCTTCACCCAGCGTGTAATTTAGAAATCGAGCATTCCTAATGAAATTGTAAAATAATTAGTAATATAAGATTTGACATGCCTTTCCTTGATTTTTGTGATAGAGTACTGTATATATACATAATTTGAAAAAATCTGCTGTGAATGATAATAATCTTTATTATTATCAGACTGTCAAGCACAGATCAAGCCGCAAACGCAAGTTTACCGTCGCCATGACTAACAAAAAATTGTATATTCAGAAAAAGTTTATCTAAGGTAACTTAAAAAAAGCCTTTTCTTCCAGACAAATTTTATTTTTATACTACGCGTATTAACAACACTTGTACTTAGGTTGATTTTTTTCCAAAATGTATGAAACTATTTAAACTATTAAAAACAAACATACATAGTTACTGCCTAAAATATAACTGACCTGATTTTTTATAAAACAATGGCTTTTATAGTACATGAGACAAGTGTCAGTTGCAGGTTCTCACAAGAACATGCTGATCTGGCTTCTTGGCGAACTCGTACTGCTGACTATCTGCAACGGTCGGTATAAATTCGTGAAATATGCTGATGGGAACGGTTGAATGGGAATGTTACTTGATATAGTCTACGTGACTTATCGTGGGAAGCTGTGTGTTAACTCGCGTTTCGGCTGTCGAATAGCCATCGTCAGGGGAAATATAAAAATACAATAATTAACAATATTGTCAGAAACAATGTACCACACATGTCAACCATTGACATTTTTCCTTAAAAAAGTAATATTTTAATATTTTAAATTTCAATCTAGAATGTCATGACTATGTGAAAACCATTATTTTTTTATCAAGGAGCCATGGAAAAATACATTTGATAATCTAATGTTTTGTGCCTCTTTTCCTGGCGGGTTAAAATATCCCCAAATCGTATTTTTAATCATCTTTTTTTTTCTTCAAATAACATAAAAGTGTCTCATGAGAATATTCGGCAAAAACAGGTTTTTACGAATAATTTGTTACCACACACATGACATTTGAAGTTAAATTTTCGTTATTAAACAGCTCATTATAATTTCATAGGATTAGAACATTGAAATTTTTCATAAACAATTGGTTGATATTTGGCGATTAGGTCGTTGTCAGTTAGTTGTCAAACGAGTATTTGTTGTGGGTTAAATACCTATGAATTGGTGTAGTTTTGTTATTAATTTTTAAAAAAGGAAATGGAAAGATATACAAGAATTGAGAAAATCGACATGCTGTTAACTTATGGAGAAGCTGGGAAAAGTTATTGTGAAACTGCTAGACTTTATGCACAAAGATATCCTTGACGCTACATTTTCAGAAAATGCATAACGAGCCTTGTGAAGGAAATGAAAGATTTATTGTAAGTGAAATTTTCCCGCATCTACGAGAGAAATCGCCACAGAATGCCAAATAAGTGCTTCGGCGGTTTGGAAAATCCTTGAAAGAATAAATGTCGGAGCTATAAGTACCAGTTAAATCAACACATCGGAAAATACTATGCAATATCATGAGAAGAACTTAGAGTTTAGATGTTTTGTTTCTTAAAATGATTAGAATGTTTTGTTTACGAAGTCTTTATTTATTTACTAAATCTACTCCTGGTAGACAAATTTAACCCTGCCGCATGTCGCTTCACTGATCGCCTTGGACTACGAAGAATTGATTGTCTCACTAGTTTTTGATTTTTAGGATTACCTGCAGATCATTTCCTACCAGTTACTTTATTTTTTTAACCGACCCATTATTTTGCCACTCACGCAACTAATATGAAATTACACTTCGACTGAGAATATCACGGACATTGACATTGACATTAACGATAAAAAAATTAGAGTTACCATTATGGAATTAATTTTTATAAATTTTTCAACATGTATATTCCAACGCTCCACTTTGACCACTTTCAAGCAATTCTCAAAATATCTCCAAAGCTTTCCATTGCTGCCATTATTTTTAAAAAATCACATTTATTTTTTTTAATTCCTTTTTAAAAATGAATGGCCATCGCTCTACATTCTTGCGGTATTTTATTATTCGTATCGAAAAAATGTGGTCATTTAGATTTTGATAAGACTGATGTCGCATCTCTGAATATGATTTTTGTGTGCGTGTTTTTAGTGGCTAAGTAAACTTGTGTTCAGCGCTTGATTTAAAAGTATACATTGCAGAAAAAACATATCCACATTAAATATGATATATTTATAGTTATTATTAATAGTTAGTTATAATTGTGTTATACTTATGCATACATACGATGTATAATAAGTAATATAATAAGAGGAGATAAGATAAAAATCCTAGAAATGACAGATACATACATATATACTGCCTTTCTGTCAACTTTCATCAAAGTTGACATTTTAGTACGATTGTGATAACTCTGCCTATTATTTGACAATAGCGAAGACTGTCGCATTATATATCACCTCATATACAGGATGTTCGATAAATCTTTCAGTTATCATTTGCTTTTCATCATTAACCCTTCTTTAGTAGTATTATTTTCATCGCGCTGATCTCAATAATGTCGTAAGTGCAAGAAAAAAATTTGAAGATTTTATTTCACATGCATAGTTGTTTTGATCACATATCGTTCTCAGTGCGTATAAGTGACTCAGTATTTGACAGGTATTTATTGATCAAAATTGATGTTGACACTATTTTCGTTTTGTTAGATCTCACAAATGTCATAAGCGCAAGAAAAATACGCGAAAAGCTTGTCTCAAATATACACGGGTAATCATCTTAATAACCACACTTGGAGAACCCAAATCACCACAACATATTTAAAAAACCTGACAATCGTTTCACTAACCAAGTGATCTTCATCAGAGGGTATTTTTATATTTATTTATCTATTTATCGTGTGGCTGCACATGTCATAAAACACATAAAAGTGTACAAAAAGAAATTACAAGTTATTCTAATTTACAAGCACATATTCAAATTTGATACATGGTCAATTGAGACGTCAGTTGCCACCAGGAAGTTGTCAAAGTTTCCCTCATATGCTGTAATTGGGCATTCCATCACCATATGTTGGACGGACTGCTTTTCCGCTTCGCACTCACACCTCGCAGATTGCGCCCTACCCCATTTGTGTAGTGAGTCCGCGCATATGCCATGGTTGGTGCGTATTCTGTTCAGTGATGTCCATATTTTGCGGGGCTGTTCGAAGGCGGGAGGTTTCATTCTTATGCACGGAAAATTTCTGAGTTGAGGAGGGCCGTTGTCTGTCCATTTTCGCTCCCAAGAATCTATGGGGTGGAACTGTGACGTGTGTAGTTCTCTTGCAGTTCTTATGGTCGGTCTTCTGGATCGTAGCCTGTTTCTGCACGATTTAACCGTGTCCTGGTGTATGGGAAGTTGAGGGCTGCCTTGTATACGTCTATATTCGCGGAGAAGAGCTGCCTTGCGCCGGAGATCTGGAGGAGGTATATGACTCAGTATTGGCAGCCATTCGATAGGAGTCGATTTTAGCGTTCCGCTGATTATCCTCATGGGCTCGTTTAGTTGTGTGTGCACCCTTTGGGTATGCGCACTATTGAGCCAGACGGTGCGCCGTATTCTGCAGTTGAGTAAGTCAGTAAATGCTGAGGATCTTAATGTTTCAGCAGTTGAGCCCCATGTGGTACCGCATAGCTTGTGGATGATGTTGTTCCGAGTTCGCAGCTTCGCAGGCGTGTTCTCCAGATGCCTCTTATAGGTCAATGTCCTATCTAGGGCGACATCAAGATATTTCGGGTGTGTGTTGTGGCGCAGTAAAGTATCCTCGAAGTAGACCTGGAGCTGTCTATTCGCTGCCTTGTTAGAGAGTTGAAAGCACGCCGTATCCATTTTATTGGGCTTTGGCCTCAGTCTCCATTTACGGAAATACGTCCCCAAGCTCGCCAAGTCTGAAGAGAGGACCGTTTCTGTTTCTTCAAAGAGACAGTGTTATGTGGCTAGTACCCAGTCATCCGCGTAGCCGAACTTTCGAGATCTAGTTTCAGGCATGTCGAAGATATAGAGCTTGAAAAACAGTGGGGACAGGACAGGTCCTTGAGGAACTCGTTTTGTTGCCCAGTATGTCAGAGGATGAATAATTCTTACAGAATTATTTATCCTCTGAGACGCTAACTTTTAGTGAAGTTAGTGAAACGATCCTTACTTTTTTTAATGTGTTGTGGTGATTTGGGTTCTCCAAGTGTGTTTATCAGTGTTCATCACAGGTTGCAATCTTTAGTTATTAGTCTTGATTATTAAATTACTCTCAGTGAATATAAGCAATTTAAAATTTCACAGGTACCTTAGATTTATTTGTTAAAATGATGTTAATATTTGTTTGTTTTTTACATTTGTTAGTTCTGCCACGTCACGAAAAATATTCGAAGAGTTATTCCATATATATATATATATATATATATATATATATATATATATATATATATATATATATATATATATATATATATATATATATATATATATATATATATAATTAAGAGGTTAATCATTCAATTGTTTTCAGTTAGTATAAGCGACTAGAAATTTTGCAGGCACCTTAGATATACGAGGTCAAAATTTCCCGTCCTGACCATGACAGCAGGGGCGTAGACTTCGAATTAAATTTTATTTTCCAATATAGTCAATGAATGCACTTATTGCATCGTTTTGGCAACAATTCGATACCCCTAAAAATATTCTTTCGGTTTGCCCTCTAAATGTGCAAACAGCAGCTTTCACCTCTTCGTCGTCACTGAAATGACGCCCTCGAAGATCCTTTTTCACATTTCCAAATAGTGATCAATTTGTTCGAAACCGCAATCACAAATTGCAACTTGTGCAATTCCAGCAGTATCCACGCGTGCATTGTTATGGAACAAATGCACACCCCTGGTAAGTTTCCCACGACTTTTCTCCTGAATATTTTGTTGTAAATGATGCAGGAGTGTTGCATAATATGCCCCGTTGACTGTGGTGTTGTGTTCTTTAAAGTCTATATGAAGCATACCCTCAATCCCAAAAAACCGTAGCCATCATTTTGTTGTTGTTTAAAGTCTATATGCAGAATATCCTCAATCTCAAAAAATCGTAGCCATCATTTTGTTGTTGTTGACTGACAGACCTTGAACTTTCTTGGCCGTGTTCCTTCTTTACTCCGCCATTCCAGCGACTTCCGTTGCACAAAGGATCATATTAGAGGACCCTAGTTTCATCGCTGTGGCAGTTGTCGTCAACACGTACACAGGGTTTTGTCCACAGAGGTTTGGGGACCCACCTTGCACTAACTCTATTCATGTCTTAAATCTTAGTGGAGGATTAGACGAACGCTTGTATCTGAAAGCCCCGTCATTTTTAATAATTCTTTCACTTTCAGGCGTCGAACGCTTACTACGAGATCCTTAACAAGGACAATCTTGTCCGTAACCACTTCCACCGTCCTCACTGACGTCATCTTCCAAGAATTCCTGCCTCCTTCGAAACCGTTTTTACCAATATTTTACTACAGAATAAGACGGAAAATGTTCTCCATATACCCCATCCAGTTGATCTTTGATGCTTTGAGGTGGAAGAGCTTCTCGAGTAAGGAATTTAATAACAGCTCTATACTTAATTTTCGTGACTTCTGACACCGTCCTCACTGACGTCATCTTCCAAGGATTCCTGCCGCCTCCGAAACCGTTTTGACCAATATTTCACTACAGAATAAGACGGAACATTTTCTCCATATACCCCATCCAGTTGATCTTTGATGCTTTGAGGTGGAAGACCTTCTTGAGTAAGGAATTTGATAACAGCTCTATACTTAATTTTCGTGACTTCTGACACCGTGATGAACAGGTGTCGGTTTTTTAATTTTTGTTTCTTCCAAGGCTAATAATACTTGAACCAATGTCGATATTTTAGAATTTAGCGTTTACTTCGTGTTTCTCAAAATCTATTTGTCACCGTTTTCGGTTTTCACACTTACAAGAAAATTGAGGAACTGTTTTGCACATTTAGATATAACTGTGTTAAGTACACCTGGAGAACAAAACCAGGAGCGATGTTTATAATATAAACACAAAACGTGAAACTTAGATCCTTTTGGAGAACTAACCAACAGTTTTCAAATCGCCGACCGTCTTACTCTTCTTCCCTGATACATAAATCAATCTACAATGATTTAAGAGTAAATGCAAGTCACTAGATAAACACAGACTGGTTTCGCTCTTAGTATAGACCATCAGGTGCGTTTTGACTGTCACTTTTACGGCACGTTAATGAGCTCTAATTAATTATAGTAAAAATGCAACTGGTTTTGTAATATATTTTTGCCGTTTTCTTTATTTAATGATTATTTTCTGCACCCTGTGTACACCAGTTGCATATTGCATCATTTCTCATATACACATTATTTGTCGAACACACATATTTTATCAGTTTGAGAAACAAACTTATTTTATATAGTCAAAGCAGTGACCTTAAGTTTACGTCATTTGATTAATAAAAACAGTGTTTCCGTAAAAGTAAAGCCTTAAAGGCACAGAAGAGAAACATTTATCGCTGATGCTGCCCTTGATTTTCACAGTTGCTTGTTATATAATGTAATATAATGTACAAAGTGACGTAGCAACTAACACCAATTAATTTAAAATTATTTTGTGAAACCAAAGAAGCTATCTATATCTCTGATTAGTAAAAAAATGTATTAGTATTATGATTTATTGCTATTGATGTCTATAAGTTTTCTTTCTCATACTGCTTTTATAGTAGTAGTATCGCTTATCTGGTGTCTCCCCCATTTCTAAATCTGAGCTGATCCAAGCAACTGTTGATTTTGCTTCTTCTATTTTTTTAAATTATGATTAGCAGAATCTTCGACACATGATCCTCTGCACTTATTGTCCTATCCTTGTTGCATTTTCACCGTTTTTGTAATAGTAATAACTCTTCACAAACTCTCTGGGTAGCAACTTAGCTAAATAAACACATTGATTTACACTCTTTTATTTAATGTATAACTGCAGTTTCGCTGAAGTTATCAGCTTTGTCAAATACAGAAGGAAAGTAAGATTTTTAAATTTCAATATCTAAGGCGTGCTGAATGAACCTTTCTGTCTCGTCCGGTAAATGGTATCGACTCGGAACTACCTGTTTTTATGACATAGTCGCCTAATTATTATTTCGTGAAAACATGTTTAATAATGGACTATTGAGAAGTTCAGCGAAACTGCAGTTATACATTCAATACAATAGTTTAAATCAATATGTTTATGTATCTAAGTTGACAATGAATTTATATCAAGGATCGGCCTCCACAATTACATTTCTCAATCAGGTGAAAAAGTTCTTCTTTCATTTTTGCGCCATAATCTTTTTAAAGTCCCACTATTAACAGAATAGAGTCGGAAGTTTCTACCCTTTCAAGGCGACGAAATAAGAACTTCAACTATTGGGCCACAAAAATAGAGCAACAAACAAAAACGGTGGGGGCGAACCGCCGCAGGAAGGGGGTGCATGGAAACAGAGTATGTCTCGGGAGAGGTGAGAATGAAGCGAACGTTCCTATAAATGTGTTGAGGGTCGTAGAAAGTGAACAACGGTACTACTTTCCACCACTTATTTTTGTAGTCCGGAGGTTGTAGAGGTTCCTTTGGGAGTGATGTCGACCTGATAGTGGAGGAAAAACCATAGACCAAAATATTTGGATAAGAAGGCAAAGGTTAGACCTCAAACTTGTTAATTCGTCTACCGACATGAGTTTTTCCTTGTCAAAGTTATTTAAAGGCTTTCTCAAATTCTTTTGAAATTGGCGGACCCAGTTCATCTTTCATATTTTCTCTATATGCTATTATTTCCGTAATATGACTATTTTAGATAGACTTTTCAGTGCTTCACAATGTCTACCTTTTCTAAAAATAAATTTCCATTATTGTCGTTTATGATCGTGCTTTTTTTTCCTGCTTTATATTTTTATATATTTTTATTTCTTACTTGCTTGTAAGCTTGGTCCGACCTTCATTTTATTCATCTAATTTTCGATTTCTTCACTATTTACTTACATGCATACATTCTGTCCTTTATTATATTTTTGTTAGATCATATTTTTAATTTGTTTATATCCAATATATGCCTTTTTAATTTTATTTTATATGGCAACAGAAGTTCTAATATCCAGATGGCTGGTAGAACAAGTACACTTTGAAAAACCCAGTTTTTCCACAAGAATTTTTTAAGACCTGACGATTGTTTCGCTAACAACACTAGCACCATCAGAGTGATGCATAATTTAAGCTTAACGCCAGCGTTGTTAACGAAAGGATCATCAGACCTTAAACTTGTATTGTGCCGAATTAGGTTCTTCAAAGTGTACTTACCAATGCTCATCACAGGTTCCAATCTTCACCCCGCGGTTGGTAGAATGCCGACTAAAAAATGTCTTTTTTTACCTTATTATTGCAGAAGATTTTTGCTGGCATCCTTTTGTTTTTAACATTTAAAATATTGGCGTTTTGTTCCTAGTTGAAAATTTACTCACATCTCAGAAACTTTTTACAATACACAGATGCGCCCACAATGAAAATAGAATTTTTATGCCTGAAGTGCTGCGTGAAAGGTTATACTGTGACTGCCTGAAAAAACTGTTTTTTCCCTCAGGGCTCGTCGGCGGTCTTGCCTCCCCGATAGCACTGCAGCCTTTGGTTGATTGTGCATACCCTTAGTCTTACTCCACCCAATCCAAAATCACTGTGCCTTGAACTAGTCTCAACAGCGATTGGTAGGGTGAAGTTTTATATTGCTCTGTCTCCGGTCTAGACTGACCGTAGATCAGTTGTCTCTTGCGGTACAGAGCTTTACACTCGCACAAGATGTGTTGGGCTGATTCCTCCCCCTCGCCGCAGAGTTTGCATGCGTGGTCCCCTTCGAACCGCCCCATTTTATGCAGCTGTTTCTTGACGGCCATGTGTCCCGTCAAGATACCTTTTGTGTTTCTCAGCTATCCTCTGCTAAGATTTAGCAGCTCCACAGATCTCTTTGAACTGGGTTCGTCAATTATTGCCTTCCCATGTCTGAGCCCTGGACAGTCTGCCCAGTACACCTTGTGTTGGTTTCTGACCCAGTACTTAATGGCTCCCCTGGCAGTGCTCTTTGTCACGCCCAGAGCTTGTTGTGGTCCCATAAATGGATCTGCTGACCCTCTCTACGCGAGACTGTCAGCTTCTTCATTGCCTTTGACCCCCGAGTGACCCGGCACCCAGATGAGGGTCACCTCATCCTGCCCAGCCACTGGTTATGTGTATCATAGAATGATGTGTATGATATCTGAATCTTCGAAACTCTCATCGTTACTTCTCCCCAGAAATTGCTTCACTGGTTTCTCTTATTACTACTATACCATTAACTTGGACACATTATGTCAGTTAACAGATACAACTTCCTGTATATCATTGTGCAGGTCAGTAAAATCAAGCAACTTGTTAGATTCATTAAAAATCTGTTATTTATGTATATTTAGGGATACACGTCTTATAACCAATGACAAAGTAAGCTTGTGGTCGCTCATTTCACTAAATATTTGTTCCTACCATATCCTTTCAACAATACCATTCGAACATCTCAATTGTTGTAATTCCATTTCTATAAATGATTTGTGATAAGAATATGTTATACATTATCATGATATATATTTTTTTGTAAAATTATGTATGAAATGTTTACCTAAACAAGTGCCTCATGTTATAAAATGTTCCTTTTGATACGATTTTTTACTAGTTGTAAGTTACCCATTTATAATTATATACAATTTTTTTACATTTTTTTATATCGATGTTATTTGTCCTCATTACTTAATGTTTATATTGTGCTTTGTAGTAGATCATATTGTATCATTTTAGGTGCTTTCTTGCAATATATAGGTTTTTGATACAGAATCGCGACACTGTTTTGTTTTTTGAACTTTGTTGCTTTCTGGTGCTTTATATTAGTTATCGAATTTAAGGTTATATTTGATAATGGCAGCTTATATTATATTTTGCAGTTAATTTTAGGTAATATCTTCATACCACGTTTGGTGAAGGGTTGTATTTTTGATATTGATTTAATACTTTTTGAAGAAAATATGCCCTCTATCTATTGTTAAAGAGTCAATACTCGTACTCATTCATTGTTATTGTCTTTACTTCGTTCCACACCAGATATAGATGTAGACTGCTTCTCTGTCTTCACCAGTGTCGGTTTTCTTCTCTGCAACCGGTTGCGCTGTTTCGCAGCATCATCAGACAGAGAAAAATTGAATTTAATTATACGCATTCCTGATAAATAACTGCTCGTTGCTATGTTTTGCTATTTTGATCATAAAGTTCCTTAGGAAAGAACCAATATAATAAAAATACCAAACGACGTCTTTAAAATGTCTATATGATGTATGTCAATATTTTTAACATAAAAGTAGAAGTCACTTACAACAATAATAAACATAACTATGATTGAACATAGTGAGATGTACGACAGGAGTCGCCATCTCGTTGCGGAACCAAGTAGTATGTTGTCACGACAGCTCCAGATAACACAAAATGTTATAAAATAGGGACTGTGTACAACCAACTAACAATTTTGTAAATTGTCAGCCCTGTTCCATATCTTCCCTAATATAGGGACAACTTATGTAAGGCTAGATGTATTCTCACCACAATTAGAACCGCAAACCGGTTTCGCTCTAATTATAACTCGTCAGTACGGTAGCGAAAACACACCTATAACGTAATATGGCTATGGTAGCCAGGCTCACAGAACATAGTGAGATGGCAACGAGATGGCAACTCCTGTTTTACATCCCACTATGTTCTGTGAGGCTGGCTACCATAGCCGTTTTACTTTATATGTGTGTTCTCGCTGCAATTAGTATGCCGTACTGACGAGTTGTAATTAGAACGAAACCAGTCTGCGGTTCTAATTGTGGCGAGAATACATCTAGCCTTACATAACTATGATTGTAATAATAAAATAAGTTATTCACAATAATCAATAAAGCAGGTTCTATAAAACGAAAATATGGACATACATTAACCTATTACGACGTATTTTATTTAAGGTACTTAGTTAGAAAGAAGAGTTTTCAAAAAAGGGGAATCTCATCAAATCAGTTTGCTCATTTAAAACAAGGTAGTTCTTGTCGTGTGTGTGTATCTTTTTACATCCAAAGCTTTAAAAAAATCAAGTTTGCGCTTGTCATTACAAAAAATGCGGTGTTTGTATGTGGTTCTTTACTGTGTGGCTATGTTGAATATCGATAATATGTTTTGTAAATGTAGATTTTAAGTACATATATATGTTCCTTGTGTCTGGTATTAAAATGTTTAGAAGTCTGACCGATGTAAATTGCGTTACAATGTGTATAAGGTAGTTTATAAATTCCAGCTTTTGCAAAAAAAACATGATCTTTCTTTTGCGTTACATAGCAAGTTAAGAGTCGTGTTGTAAGCTTTAAAAGCTACCTTTTTGTTTGTACTGCCGTTTAAATGTTTGACATGTTTTCTGAAATGTTTCCAAAATAAGTCTTCGAAACATATGTTATCTTTTTTTGTTTCTAACATTTGGATATAGTTACGGTTATTATTGCTATAAATTGATTCTACTTTCATGTTAAATATTGGCATACATCACTTAGACATTTTAAAGACGTCTTCTTGCTTTATATTATATGTAGCGCATCCGTGGCCGTGCGGGAAAGTCGATTCAGACTTTCCAATACGGACACCGGGCTCAAGGTAGAAGGTAGGTTAGTTTAGATGAGCTAAAAAGGCCAGCAATGGCCTAATTGCCAGTAAGCATCTTACCTTTAACTTTTTTACCTTGTGTTTTCTTCTAAATAACTTTTTGATCAAAACACCATAACAGTGAAACGAGTTTTAATTTATAGTTGTGGTGAATATGTATGAGAGTATTGAGTTTTCTCCTGTCTGATGATGCTATCAAGCAGCGAAACCGGTTACAGAGAACATAGCGAACACTTGTGAAGCCAGGGAAGAAGTCTTTACATGTGTATTCAATATTCATATTACCAGGTAACATTTGTTGTACCATTCATTGTAATAATATTGTTCCTTTTTGAATAACAACGTACCACTGATCAATAAACCAGATAATTTATATTTATGTTTTGTATTCTTCCATTTGTGCTTTTATTATAATTCTGATATTGTATACATACATCGCTTTAGGTAAAGGTAGATTATTTTAATAAACATTTTTTCATAATCTTGTGTATGCTTATCCCTTTCTTCCTACAAGGGTTTTTAATTACTTATTTCTACTAAATGTACGATTTTACTGCCATATTTAACATGCGACATAACAATTGCAACGCACCTGTATATATTCACATAGATTTTATCAAACCATGATAATTAAGTCGAAATTGCTTAACATCAGAGCTTTTTGTTGCTATGAAAAGATTTATATATATATATATATATATATATATATATATATATATATATATATATATATATATATATATATATATATATATATATATATATATATATATATATATATATATATATTGTAATGTTAAAAAATTGGGAATGATATCTAGCTTTATTTATTTCACCATGTGTTTATCGTTTATTAGCCACAATATAAGAAACAAGTATGCTGTGTGCAGGTGGCTGCAATAATGGCTCCTTTGTGTTTTTATTCGCAAATTTTCTACAAATTTTACAGTTACTAATAATTTCCTTTATTTCTGTAGCCATACCTGGCCAATAAAGTGTTTGTTTTGCTTTTGATTTAGTTTTGTTTATACCCAAATAATTTTCATGTAGTAAGGCTGATTGATATCTGTAATTTATCTGGAATAATTAATTTTTCATTGAAAAATAACAATCCACCATCAGCTGAAATGTCATGTTTAATTTTATAGTAATGTTTTAATTTACCATTTAATTTTCTAACATTTAGCCATTCTGTTAAAGTGTACCTATAGACGTCTTTCAGTACGTCATCATTTTTAGTCGCAGTTACAAACTCATCTCTTTTCTAAACATAATTGGAGAAGAGGGCTTGAAGGTATTTAATAGTTTGAAGCTGGACAGTGAAACTGAAACTCTAAATAGCGTTATAGCTAACTTCGAAAAATACTGCAAAGCAAGGTCGAATAAGGTGTACGAAAGATTTTTGTTTAGAAATATAAGACAAAAAGAAGGCCAGCGCTTTGATTCGTACTTGACAGAACTAAAAAAATCGGCAGGCATGAAACGCCAAGATCATATATTGTGAGAGATGAAAGGGATGAGATATTTAGAAGAAACAGAGGTGAGCTAAAGGAAGCAAATAGTGAGGTTAAAGTACAAAAGTCACTTAACTTGGTTGATTCTGAAGATGTGGTCCCGCAGTCCCAAACAGGAATGAAAAAAAATGAGTCAGAACGAGTCAACAACAGACCAAAAAGAGAAATCAGGAAACCTAGTTATCTTGATGATTATGTGTGTTTCTAGATTTAAGATAGGTTTAAGGAGTGTTAAAAAGATAACTAATTTCCTAGATTTAAGATAGGTTTAAGGAGTGTGGAGGTCATAAAGACAAAATTGTGTGTTCTAATATTTAAGCTAGTTTTAAGGTGTGTTGAAAAGACAATTCCAAAAAAAAAAAACAGAGTATTGTGGTAAGTTTGTGAAAAATAAGAAGAGGGATGTAAGGTTCAGAACTATAGGAACCTTGGTCAGTGAATGAGAGTGATGTCATTATTGTCTTATGACATACTTGTCATATAATGTCAAGTAATGATGGCCGACTAGTGATATGTAATGCTATGTATGAGATATAAAATAATCAATTAGAATGATAATTAAACTTAATGTACCTTACACTGTGGTTTAGGAATACGTCCTGTAAGAGGACATGCCGTTTATTGTCAGTCAACATAATTTAAAATTATGCACTACAGTCGGCTAAACCTGCCAGTTGACAAATAGGCATAACGTTGCCACATTTATGTCTATAATAAGCTTTTGCGGTATATAAGCTTGCTTATTTTACGCCTAGTGTGGTGTAAATAGCGATCTGGGTGAGAAATCGTGTTGTTTTTCGTGACGAGTAATGTTGTCTACTCCTTTCAACAAGCTAAAGCACAAAACTGGTAATGCATATTGTGTTGAACGTATTGGAAGAAAAATATGAATGCCTAAGATATGTGAGATTTATTCATCTTTAAAAATTAGGAAAATTCTTGTTGTATTGTTGTTTTATCTACTGGATATACGTTATCTATTAATGGAATAATAAGTTTGAGAAGTTAACTCCTTTTCAGTGTCATCATGTTGTGATGTGGATCGGTAGTTATATGATCTTTGATGCAATCCTTGTGTACTGGAATTGTTAAATTTCTGTTTTTAGTGAATTTTCGTAGAAAAAATTCACTAATGTCAAGATCTCGACTTTTGAATTTTGAATTTTTTTTGCAAATGAGCGTGAACTAGCACCCCTAGAACTCATATCCGGGGTCAGTTTCAAATTTTATATGTTTATATATAAAAATTATATATATATATATATATATATATATATATATATATATATATATATATATATATATATATATATATATATGTTTATATATTTATGTGTCACACCTATAACTAAAAAAATAATGGACCAACTTTGATAAAATTAGGTGAGTACCTTCCTTTCGCGAGTGGCTTGGATAAGTTCGTTAGTCAGAAAAATCGGACGAGGTTTTCCGGGAAAATTTTGAGTTTTCATTCTAAAAAAATAAAAAAGCAACACCAAACACGCACGTTTCTTGTGTTGATGTAGAGACTGCTGATATTATTTTTGTTTTACCAGTAAACAATGGAAGTAGCCCTTCTGAATCATTACTGATTGAGACACATGAGATTTCGAAGGAGTTAGTTTTTTGGCGGTTACTACATTCTTCATCACAAGAAACATATTTTTTAGTGAATTAGTGTGTAGTATAGTGTTACTTTTTCTAGTTAGTGAGCCATGGAAAATAGAATCGCCATTTCTATCTAATATGGATGTTTCGTGTACATGCAACTGAAATTATAACACAGTAGCAATAATAACAATAATTCATCCACTCAAATGTCAACACCCGATACCTTTTGTATTTACTCGCATGGCAAGGAAATTAACCAATTATAGAACTTCAATATCTAAGGATATGATAGAAAGAGTAGGATTAACAAATATGCATGATCGAAGGAGAGTCCGCCAAAGTAACAGGTTGAGTTCGCCAAGCAAGTGATCTGTAGAGTTCGGATTATGAGGTGACGGGTTCGAGTCCTGTATTTAGACAGTTTGTTTTTTCATTTAAATGTCGAGTAGCCGATTATTATTATTAAGACAAGGGAAAGCGCGGTATGTTTAATTTTGTATGGAGTTTGAGACTGCATTTACTGGAGCATTATTGTATGGGGTGCCATTACACTTGAAAATACACTTTTTTGGAGTAAAAAATAAACAGCGAGTTTTTCAGTAATCATGTTCTACAACCTGTTGCGTTGACTTATTCTAACAACTAGAAAATTCAAATTTTCAGGAACATAATGCCAGGAAATAGATGCAGTTACTAGAGACCTCTTGCAATTGACATATTTAAACTTTTTTTTTTCATGTGTCACAACATAACCTGGATTATCACCTATTGAATATGTATGATATATAAGTAAGTTGAGCCGGATTCAATATCGCATACATAATAATAATAATATGTTTATTGTTCATTTCAACAATTACAGAATAATTCAAAAGTCGATAACATTACTTAAATCCAATCTAAAAATAATTATAATATATTGTTAAAATCTAATTTAGGTCTTATTCTAATTTAATATACTGCAAAATGTTTTTAATGCGTGTACTGTAAACCCGTGCAGGTTTGTGTATACACATTATTCATTTATGTCCCGGTAATGGAAGTTCGATATTATTTAAGGCATCTTTATAAGAGAAAAAAAATATATAAAAAAATAATAAAGACAAAATTAATTTTAAAAATTATATAATATACATGACGAGTTGAAGGAAATGCATGTGAAGAAAAGAAAAAAAATACAAACACAAATATAAATATTAAATAGTTTAACAATGAAATAGTGTTTGTTAAGCTTGTGATAATAACATAACATCAATAATAATAGTAATACTTTGAATTAATTTTCTTTGTAATAATTGTCATTGTTATTAATCTTGATTTTTATTTTGTGGCATTATTATTTGATGTTTTTATTTTTTTATATTACATTGTTGTAGTTGTCTTTATTCACCTTTTGTTTGAATCGGGTATTATTTAGATCTGGTTTACTTGTTTCATTAATTGTTGTAACCGGTTTCGCTGCTTGACAGAATCATTAGACAGTAGAACATTTAATTGATTTATACGTATTCATGACAATTACAAATAACCATTTTTTGCTAGGTTATGATGTTTTGATCAAAGAATTCGTTTTTTGTTTATTTTATTTTTATTTTTATTTTTGAAGAATATTTTTATTGAAACATCATGACGTAACAGCGGATATTTATTTGTAGTCGTCATCAATACGTATAAATCAATTTGAGTTGCTGTCAAGCAGTGAAACCGGTTACACAGAAGAAAACAAACATTTGTAAAGCCAGAGAAAAAGTATCTACGTCTTTATTTTGCTTCTGTTTATATCATTATTTTTGTTGATTCTTGTTCTAATATTAACTATTGCTATTATTTATTTATCTTACATTTTAGCAACATTGTAATCTTTTGTATTCACATTTGCGGCAAAATATTTTCTATTTTTGTGTCAGCCTTTAATTACACATTTGTTGTCTGTTGGCGGTCCTATCCGTTAAATAAATAAATATATTTGCCAGATAAAACTAAGTACAAAATAATTATAATTGTTTTCATGACTTTAAATATTATGTTCATTTCGTTCATAAAGGAATTATGTTTTGTTTGTGAATTAACTGTTTAATTTTATAAATTGATCGTCCTATTTCCACCACGCCTGGAAGAGTTGGAGAACGTGGCAATTTCCACAAAGGCGTAAGTTACTGTCACTTTTTAAGTCTTTTCAATTAATTTGTTGATAAATTTAATAGATTCTAAATATTTTTTTAATTTTTTTAATTTTTCATCTTCTGATGACGCTACCTTTGTTAGTGAAACGATCGTCAGGTCTTTAAAAATATGTGTTGTAGTGATTTGGGTTGTCCAAGTGTACTTATCAGTGCTCATAACAGGTTACAATCTTCACTTAGTGTATTACTTACGTTAATCGTTTCCCAATATAACAATATCTTCCCTGACTTTCATGATTAACTTTAATCGTCAGAAAATTATCAGTAACTAAGGTAAGATTGCTTCTTTTATAGATTGGCAATTGTACTAACATTATTTGCTTCCAGATCAGATGCTCCTTAAAAATGGTTTCATGCCGTAAAACTTATAGTTTGAAGAAATAAATACCATTGGTGTGTTATCTGGAAATAAGCCCGAAAAAGACCAAAAAGGTGGAGAAGAAAAAAGTCATTTGTGATAGACATGTTTGTAATATTCGCCTTAAACTTGGCAACGTTGCTTTAGACACTGGATTGAAGCAAAAGCACGCCAGCATTTGTTGGGCCACAGTTGTTTTGCATTACCTTCTTTCTTTGCAGACGCCTGAGTAGTGAGAAGTGAATTATTTATCCAGTGTTTGTTAAATGCATTTTGGCCATTATTAGAGGCATATCGGTTTCGTTCTTAGCGTTCATCAGTGTGCAATGCCTATGATCACCGAAACGCATCTAAAATAAATTGACTAAGCTCTCCGTCCCGTACATTACGACACTCTTAAACATTATCACATTAGAAAGCAAGCTATTTTGTCTGATTGCTTTGTCGTCGCGATCTTCCTTAATTTTTTCCAACGTTAACCATCATCTACAGTAATAAAGTCAAGGTCAATATCAGATTTCCTAAAATCCTTAAACATTACCATGCAAAAAAGATTCGTTATTTGCAATCTAAAAAATATATCTTGTTGTTTTAATTGTTTGTCTTAGTTAAAAATGTGACTATTTCAGGTGAGAAGCCGAACATGTGCGACTCATGTGGGAATCGTTACGCTTCTCGAAATAATCTACTGAGGCATCAGAGACGTGAATGTGGGAAGGAAAAATCTTTTAAATGCCACATCTGTTCCTATGCAGCATTTTATAGGCAAAAGCTTAATGCTCATCTTATGTGTAGACACTCTCTTAAAATATGTGTAAAGGCAAAAATAAATAAATAGAAAAAAAAACGGTACACTAATCTACATTTCTTTTAAACATAACTTTGGATACTCTTATGTAATAATTAGCTTAGTGACCACTTTCACTAAACGTGAAATACAGTTACTTAGACTGTTAGATTTGATTATTTAAACTGAATATATATATATATATATATATATATATATATATATATATATATATATATACACATATATACATATATACATATATACATATATACATATATACATATATACATATATATATATATATATATATATATATATATATATATATATATATATATATATATATATATATATATATATATATATATATATATATATTGTGGCCCATTTAAGATGGTAACACCCCTGTAACTTTTGCATTTATAATTCGATTTTGATGAGCAAAAAATCAAAAGATAAAAGATGGAAAACTCTATAAATTTTGTGAAAATTGTTCTCTGTGTTACCTGAGCAAGGCCTACTAATGCAGTTTTTCTATGTCAAAAAATGAGAAAAATCGGCTAGACCGTTTTTAGGAGGAAAATAAGTACGCCAGTGAATTCGGCATATATATATATATATATATATATATATATATATATATATATATATATATATATATATATATATATATATATATTTGATCAAAAAAAGAAGAATTTTCAACCATTTGAGAGAAATTTATTTGTGTGGCTCTTCTACATGAACACACCGCTGTAACTTGTTAATTTTTAACGCGATCTCAAAAGATAGAAAACTAAGAAGTCTATAGACCATATGAAAATTGTTTCCTATGCCATTCCATCACGGCTGACTAAAACTATTTTCATTTTGTTTTCATTTATTAATTTTTTTCTGCAACTTATGAAATGTTAACTGAGAGAATTTTTCATTCCCTAATGACGCTAACTTTGTTAGTGAAACAATCGTCAAGTCTTTAAAAAAGACGTGTTGTGGTGGTTTGGGTTCTCCAAGTGTACTTATCAGGGCTCATCACAGGTTCCAATCGTTACTTAGTAGATAAAGCTTTAAAGAATGGCGGATCCAGTGGTGTACTTTTTTTTCCTAAACCCCACCCTAAACCCTTTTTATAATTTTTGACATATGAACTTAGTTTTAGTAGGCCGCGATGGAATAGCATGGCAAATAATTTTCAAAAGATGTATGCATTTCTTCATTCTCTTTCTTCTAAGATCTCGTTAAAAACCAGGCGATAAGTACAAAGTTACAGTGGTGTTTCCCTATTAGAAGAGTCACACAGACTTCTCTCACATGGTTAATAATTTTTCTTTTTGAACAAAATTTGCTCTGTATCTGTTTAGAGGGATGGCTAATTCACTGTAGTACTTATTTTCTTTCTACAAATGGCCCTAACAATTTTCCCCATTTTTTGACGTAAAAAAATTATATAAGTAGACCTTGGTCAAGTGACATAAAGAACAATTTTTACAGAATTTGTAGAGTTTCTCATTTTATATCTTTTGTTCTTTTGTTCATCAAAATCGAATTATAAATACAAAGGTTACGGGGGTGTTTTCATCTAGAATGGACCACACACTATATATATATATATATATATATATATATATATATATATATATATATATATATATATATATATATATATATATATATATATATATGCGCAAAAATAAACGATACTATACATAACCTAACATAGTTTGTATCCTAGGCATATCATTGAACAACAACTAATAACATTTGCGGCATTTTCCAAATGCAGTTAAATTTTATTGCAAAAAACTTGGATTACAATTATTCAACAAAATTGAATTTTGGTATATTGCATCTGTAGTTTAACGACAATATATGAGTTACATTTTGTTTGATCACGGCCTACTAAAACTATTTTCATATGTCACAACATTTATAAAGTATTTTACTTTGAGATGTTGTTTTTGACTTTCATAGTTCGACTTTCGGAGATCGTCATAATAGTTATTTATCGATAAAATTTGGTAGGTAGCAGTTTTTTGAAGAATGGCGTATGTATTTTTGTCCCAAAACCAAACCTCAAACTTTTTTATAGGTTTTGACATATGAAAATAGTCTTAGTAGGCCGTGATCGAATAGTATAGGAAACAATTTTCACACGATCAATACACTTCTTCATTTTATATCTTTTGAGATCTCGTTAAAAAATCGCGTTATAAATACAAATGTTACAAGGGTGTTACAATATTAAAAAGGGTCACACAAAAAACTTCTCTGAAATGGCTAATAATTGTTTTTTTTTAATGAAATTTGTTACACATTTATTTTTAAGGATGCCGAATGCAGTGGCGTACTTATTTTCTTCCTAAAAGCGGCCCTAACCCTTTTCCCCTTTTTTGACATAGAAAAACTGCTGGTCAGGTGACATACAGAAAAACTTTCACAGCATTTATAGAGTTTTTCCTCTTATATCTTCTGATCCTTTGTTCATCAAAATCGAATTAGAAATGCAAAAGTTATAGCGGTGTTTCCATATTAAATGGGCCACACTGTATATAGCACAATGTGTTGTACCAATAAGCTTTTGCTTGTGTCTGTAAGATACACAATTTAGTTATTATTTTTTATTTTTTATTCTAAAAGCTTTGCCTATCAATTATTAAAGTACGATTAAAGGTAGAATTATATAAGTATTTGGCATGAAAAACCCCAAAACAACAGTTATTTTGCATCTAGGTTGCTTTTGCTTGGTGCACTTATGGGAGATTCTGTCAAGGTTTACAGGCCTTAATAAAATAGGAGAATGAAGTGAGATAGAAAGTATTGCCACGTGCTTTCCGCATGTAAACGTTTTTTCCAAATTGTTAAATAAATGCACCTGGATCTTTGCTAACCATATAGAATTTTGACGATTGTGAGCTGCAGATGCGACTACAGAAACATTTACACAACTGCAAATATTTTTTGGTATACATCTTATACAACATCGTAATGATTGGCCCATTTATGATTTTAAAAAAAAGATCAAGATGCGTTAGGATATCATTACTGAATGTTTCGTTGCTAGCAGGTGCTACCAATATTGACTGACGCAGTCCTCCAAAGGATCTAAATCCGATTGTGAAAGCGTTTGAATTTTTTTTTTCTTAATAGTCATAAGAAAAACTGAAGCATCTTCTTGGAATCACTCATCGTTGATTTTCTTCTATGGGAAAGGGTAATTCCAATCTAGTTTTAAGTTTAATTAGCCGTGCTAATATTTGTGTTTGTTTTCAGATCCATCACGTCACAAATGTGAAACCTGTGGCAAAAGCTACCTCCACCGAAAGAGTTTTCTGAGACATGTGAAATTTGAATGTCATGGCCAGCGTAATTTCGTTTGTCCTCACTGTCCATACGCAGCCTACCATAAAATCCATATGATGCGACACATCAAGAGAAAGCATGCGTCATTCATATCGCCAGGAGATACGAATGAAAATATAATTTTTTATTAAATTGATTTAAGCGGGTACAATATTAAATAGCAGCAGGGGAGAGTCCCACAGTATCGGCACCTTAGGATTTTTTCAAATTTGAGGAAATTTGACAAATAATTCTTATGAAGTAATATTTCATAGTTATAGAAGGTCTTCTTATCAATGAGTGCTACGAAAAAAAAAAACAGTTTGGCAGAAAACATTTATACATCAAAATTAATGGTAATTATAAAGTCACCCAGGATCGGTCATTAGAAATATGAACAGTTTTTTCCCCTTAGGCTCGTCCGCGTCTTTGCGGCCCCGATAGCACCGCAGCCTTTGACTTATATTGCATGCCCTTTGTCTTTTCTAATCCACCCATTCCAAGATCACTGTGCCTTGAAATAGTCTGCACAGCAATTGGTAGGGTGAAGTTTTATATTGCCCTGTCTCCGGTCTAGGCTGCCCGTAGATTAGTTGTCTTTTGCGGTACAGAGCTTTACATTCGCACAAGATGTGCTGGGCTGATTCGTTCCCTTCGCCTCAGAGTCTGTATGCCAGCGACCCTCTGGCAGCTGCGTTGAGTGATAGGGAGGACCTGGGGACTTAATCCTCGGATCCTTCATTGGATTTGCACTGCGATCGTCAGGCAGAAAATCCTCTATGGGGCGTTGATCTGGTGGTGTGGTGTGAATCAAACTACCAGCAGGAAGCTGGCCAAACTCCCAAGGCTGGCAATCCTTGGTATCACATGCGCTATGAGGACGACACCCTCAGCCGCGCTAGAGGTCTTGTTGATGCTGCCACCGCTTTGGATCTGTATCAGAAAGGAGGCTATGGCGTCGCATCTTAGAATGCGAGACTTTGGAAACTGGTGCGGAGAGGGAGCAGTAATAGGGCATGCAAGAGTGGCCTAGAAGGTGGAAAAGGAAATTCCGATTTTCGCCATCAAGGTACGGGATGCCGAGGACGATATTAGGCTGACTAGGCCATATACCCTCAGGATCCCCAGTAAGGATCAGTGGAGGGAAAATGAGGTTGCATTCCAGCCTACAAGCCTCGTCTGTTTAACCGACGGATCGCGTCTGGAGGATCAACAATCCTTCGGTGCAGGAATGTACATCGAGGGCCTGGGGGTGCGCGAGAGTTATGCTCTTGGCGCATATACCACGGCATTCGAAACAGGTGTACGCTATCCTGTCTGTGACCAATAGACAGGATGTGAGGAGGAGCCCCGAGAAACGTATGTATATTTTCTCGGATAGCCAGGCGGTCCTCCGGGCAGTCTGCGCGGCCAGAATCAGGCCAACACTGGTTCAGGAGTGCGCTGACGCCCTCAAAGGACTATCCAGGACAAAGGAGGTGCAACTGGTGTGGGTTCTGGGACACTGTGGCGTAGCGGGGAATGAGGTGGCGAATAATCTCGCAAGGCTTGGTTCCCGGCAGCCGTTCTGTGGCCCCGAGCCTGCGATAGGCATAAGTAGGAAGACGGTATCTGTCGCCTTAGGCAAGTGGACAGAGGAATGAATGGATATGCACTGGGGGTCGGTTGGTGGCTGTAGGCAGGCGAGGGACTTCGTGGAGGGGCCGGACAGAGATAAAGCTTCTCGGTAGGAGGTGACCTACGCTTCGCCCCAACCTTGGGGTGCTGGCAGGCCACTGCGTCCTTAGAAGACAACTCACATTGGGGCAGTTTATCGATGGAAATTATACCATTCGCGCCATCTGCTTTGTTAGATGATAACATGCACTGGCCAATACTAGAGGCTGGCCAATACTGTGGGACTTTCCCTTAAACATAAGGAATTGTGTCTAAAATTATCGACGAAAGACATTGTACATGACACATATTTTAAGTTACTATGAGATACTTACGTTAAGTTTGCGATTTATTTTTAATCAAGATTTTTTTTACAAAAACATGAAAAGTACAAACTAAAATAGTTTAAAAATTTTTTGTTTCAAAAACTTACCGGCAATTTTGTAGACTAGGGCATCCATTCCGATAACCTAGACTTGAGATTCGGAGTCTCGAACGTTTTCACAAACTTTTAGACGATGACATCGAAAATTTCGTAGCTTGCTTTCGAAACTGTTTAGTAATTTATCGATATAAAGTAAATTTTATAAATGATAAACGATTATTGAAATTATTTTCCTTAAGATTATTTCACGTAATTAGCTTATACACATCAGCGCGGTTCTAGACGGCTTCGATAATCATCTTCTCTTCCAAGCACTTTGATCAGCAAATACTTTTAAAAATTCCACGATAATATCCTACAAGGTAAAGGTAAGATGCTTACTGGCAATTAGGCCATTGCTGACCCTTTTTGCTCATCTAAACTAACCTACCCTCCACCTTGAGCTCGATCTCAACGACGATCTCACCGGCGGCGGATGATTTTTCAAAATCACTGTCGTCGTTGAGATCGAGCTCAAGGTGGATAATATCCTACAAGTCTCTTACGCATAGATACTGAGACACATTCAATTTTTTTAAAGTTCTTATTGAAATTTCTTGCGGATTTCAAAAATAGTACTTTTTTAACATATATCTTATTGGATTCGATTTACGTCGATCGCTATAAATGAGTAAATAACTTGGATTTTTGTTAACATAAAAAGGGGATTGGTTAAAAAAAAAGAATTTGCCTTCTGTGTATGTTGACTAATAATACGTACTAAAAAAAATTAATAAATGAAAAAAATCTCGTTCTCAAAATTTTTTTTCGATTATGTTTTCCAAAGATAGTTTTTATTACCATTCGAATGAGTTTGGATTTTGCATTCTGGATGATTTAAGTAGATAATAAAAAATATATACTACGTTTTATACTTTAACTATTGCTTTAGTTTCTCACATTTGAAATTGTAATTTATTATGCCTAACTATTTGAGTTCATCACGAAAGCCTAGTCTCGAAGGAGTCTCGAAGTTCCAAAGGATTTCGAGACTACAAGTCTAGGACTCGAACTGTGATCCAAACTGGATGCCCTGTTGTAGATATATCCAATGATAAAATGTATTTACATAATTTCATCATCTAAAATAATTTAAATGCATAGATTTTTTAATGTTTAACTATGATATACGAGGCTTGTTCAATTGAAACCCATCTTTGATTCAGAAAAACATTATTGGCAAATATATTTACAAATAATTACCACTATTATTAAGGCACATATACCATTGTTTCACCAACCGATGTATACCCTGCTTAAATAATTCTTGTGGCTGCTGCTCGAAGAATTCTTTTACGGCATTTTGCACTTCTTCGTCCGACTGAAAACGATTACCTTTTAACGCTTTTTGCTGTAACCCAGTTTGTGTACGATACTATGAACAGATCCTATACTCACACCAACATATTCTGAAATTGCTCTGATTGATATTCGACGATTTTCTCTAATCAGACCTTCTACATATGCCACATTACTGTCTGTTGATGCAGTACTCAATGCACCTGGTCGCGGCTTATCATTCGTCTCCTCTCTTCCACTCTTAAATTTTCGAGACCATTCCTTGACAGTTGGATACGCAAAATATGCGTTTCCATACACTGCTTGCATTCGCGTGTGAATTTGCAATGGTTGCAAACCTTCAGCACACAAAAATTGAATGACCGTACGCTGATTATATTTGGACGGATTGTTAACAACAAACGCCATTTTAAAGTCACAATACTTAAAATCGCTGTCAAATACAAATGATAGGAACTGATCAGTGTGATGTTTACAAACACAACTAACATTGCAAAACGTCAGTTGAGTGACCACAACTGTTTCCAAGGCTGACCTGACCAAAGAGGGGTTTCAATTGAACAAGCCTCTTATATCATTAAATGACATAATCTTAATAAAATTAAAAAAGCCTACGTTCAGGACTGAACAACCTGAATCGTAAATCCAATTTTAAGAACGTCAACGACTGGGTTAACAACAAACCGCTGCTAACGGTGCGCTCAATATTCGTTTAGTTACAGTTTCTTCAACTGCGATAGAGACCTTTTAAAGTTTATTTTCTGTTATAACATATTATAGTACATCTATTTCAGGCATTAAATATTTTCAAACATGTTTTGTGTATTATTTCTTGTCCCAGAGATTCACGGGTTTTGAAATTTCATCTTCAATAATACTGTATAATAACCTGCTGTCAAGGTTAAAACAATGATCTAACTGAGTTAGTAACTGAGAAGGCTTGCACTGTAGTCAACGCATATTTCTTATCAATCGCCTATAATTAACAGATAATTAAAAGTGCTGTGCGGCACACTTGATTGTATCGTGAACCCTAAGTTAATTTTAATTCATTGTAATAATCTTATTATTTTATTATTGCACACTTTAATCATCAGTTGTAAAAACGAACATAAACATTAAAAGCTCTTAAATTTCTACAAATCCTATAATAATTCTACATTGAACCCCACGTTGAATTATTTAGTTTTTTCTTTTGAAAAAGTGTGTATATTGCATACAACATGCTACTATTGTCCTCATTTCACACCAATGTAGTAAAAATGAGACTTATGGCTAAACAAACAGCTTATTTTTGGCGTGTTGAAAAGTCATGCTAATTATAATATATGTGTAAGACATCATTAAAATCAGTTTGAAAATTTTAGGGATTATATGTGTGTATATATATATATATATATATATATATATATATATATATATATATATATATATATATATATATATATATATATATATATACACCTTAAAACTGTTGATTGACTAACATCATTTTCACGTGCAGTTTGACGGGTAGAAATTGTTGGTTCTTCTTGAAAAGCCAGTGGTTTAACGTGTCTATAATTACGAAACTATGAATGTACCTTAGGCACGCGCCCCTGGGTTAGTGGGGGCAAATCTGGATATTTTTTTAATTAAATAGGTTAACAACTTGTGCCTGTCTTCTACACATATCAATATACCCAGTCATCATTAATATTTCTGTTCTCAGAGTTTCAGTTAAGTATTGCATTATTAGACCAAAAATTAATTGAAATTATCGGAACAAAATTATTACTAATTTATTAAGAGACCGTGCATTCAACACAATACACCGCAAAATAAAACAACAGTTAAATTTGACCTTTCACACTGCAAAAAATGGTAGTTAATAAGAAACAATTATTGATACCAAGTACGTTTTGGATAAAAGACAAGATAAGAAATTTAAGATAAGAGTCAGTGAAGAATTCCAGAGCATATTATTTCGTTGTGTGCAAGTGAATGGAGAACATTTTGAACATTTATTATGAGAAAGGTACGTTTTTATTAAGTTTATTTTCGAAATTTGAATTTCAGGGTAAACTATTTAGTTTTAATATTCCGGTATCAAATTTCCACCCTGTATTGAAAACTGTAATATTAGACCATACATATGGGGTGTCTCCGCATTCAGAAAAATGTGATCCATCGAATTGTGATGAAACAATGTGGGGTTGCTATTTAAACAAAAGATAAAGTGGGGGTAAAATTGTGGGAGTTAAATTTTTTAAACTATGATTATAAGATAATGTTCGACAAATTAAACTTCGTCTCAGCGTTTTCCACAAGAACTATTTTTTGCTGAATAATGAATTTTATTCCATAAGTGTGTTTCACACTGTATATGAGATATACTTAGTTTTCGGGTTGAACCGCGTCCAGAATGTATTAAAACTCGAGGTTTCGGCTCTCCATAATACGGGTTGTGGTCTGCCGTGTTCTTATAATCTAGTCGCCACAGCGTCCGATCTCTTTAATATTTCAATAAAAACTTTTTGTGCTTAGAGGTCATTCACCCTAAGCAAAGCAACTTTTTTTAGAAATATAGACAATGTGTAAAGTGGTTATAGAACAATTGATTATATGTCAAAATGTTAATAATGCTTGACAAAACCCTGCCTCTTGCAATTTCGAAAAGTTAACGAATTCTTTATTGAAGTTATTTGTAATCTATCATCTGCCTCGTCCTAACGGATTCTGTTTAAGAAAGGTAATTACAACTCCGTTGTAACCCAATTATCATTGCTAATATTACTGTTTGTTTTCAGATCCCGCACGCCATCATATATGTGAGACTTGTGGCAAAAGTTACCTTCATCGAACGAGTTTCGTGAGACATATGAAATTTGAATGTCATGGCCAGCGTAGTTTCATTTGTCCTCACTGTCCATACGCAGCGTACCATAAAATCCATATGATGCGGCACATCCAAAGAAAACATTCGTCATTCCTGCAGCCAGCAGATGACAATAAGGATATGATTAATAATTAAATAACATTTTACCTAAAATAACATTAAAGTATGTACTTACAAAAAATTGTGCCTGAAATTATTTAAAAAAACATTGTACATATATTTGCACATAATGTACAGGTGTTGGTAACTAAAACTAATTCTTTCGCTTGTAAAATTGCAAACAGAATCCAAATTGGTTGTAAAGTTTATGTCTAATAAATATGTGTTCTAGATATGGTAAAAAGTCATCTATGTACTGATTGCGGAAAACGATATAATCATCGCAAGAATTTGCTCAAACACAAGAAGTTCGAATGCGAACGCAAAAGGAACTTCTACTGTCCATATTGTCCGTATGCTGGTTTTCAAAAGGTTCATGTTGTTACGCACATGACCAGGAGACATCCCAATCAATTTCAGGGAGTTCTTGTCAATGCTGCGTACTGAATTCCGTCCAGTTTGTTTGAACAACATTTTTTGCTATTGTAGACAGATATCGTACAAAATATTTAAAATATATACAGGATGATTTATTAACAATGGGAAATCCGAAAGCTGGAGATACGACACTACAAATTGTGACCATTAGCGCAAACATGCCTTATCCGTAGTTGATACTTTCGAAAAAAACAGGGTGTTGAATGTTAAAATTTTTATTGTTTTTTTTTTATCGTGATTCTGAAAATATCTAGGTTAGGAACTTGAAAACTCTCGTCAATTGTCCGTCATTGATCTTCCAGGATGATTTCGTGACTTTTCAACATTTTCTTCAGTTCGTGCTGTGGAAGGACGACCAAAGTGAGGTTTGTCAATAACTGACATTTCACTTCTCTTGAATCGGGAAAACCACTGAAACACGTGAGTTTTTCCAATAGCATCATCCTTGTTAGTTTCTTTTTTAGCATTTCAAGAGTTTCTGTACCAGTTTTTACGAGCATGAAGCAAAACTTTACGGTCGCACGCTTTCACAAGAATTACTCATTGCAAAAATGACGACAAGACAAAACACCTCTCACTAAAAATTCAATCTAGCCGAACAAAACTTGGCTCACTGACTCAGGAATGGCCGTTCTATGTGCCGCTAGCGTCAGAACGCGGTACTACAAAAACTCCGCCCACCACAACATCAGTCTGGTTTCTTTCAGGTACCCCCCAATACTAAACTTGTTTTTTATGTTTTTACAGATTTTTTCCTTGTAAAAGAATATATTATACATGGTGAGGCTCAAACAACCATTCTTGTCTAAAAATATCAGGAAATTTTCCCATCCTACAATTAATTAAATTACCGTAGGCCATTAGCATACGAGATAACTTTTTTTTTTGAGGTAGCGTTGCTGGACAGATGATATTAATGCTACAGAATTCCAGGTTTATATAGGCTGTCCCTGTGGCAACAAGAACGCCAGATTTGAATTGCACGCCATTGTTTTGTTCTAGGGTTGAAAACATTGTCTTTTTAAGTTGTCACCCGTGTTTATTCTGGTTAATCGCTATGAAGCGCTTTTCTGCAGAACAATGAGTTTTGATTGTTAAAACGTATTATAAGTATGATGACTCTTTTTGCAGAAACTGTGCAGAAGCTTCGTATGATTCTCAGTTGTAACAATGCATTTAATGAGTCCACAGTTCGTAGGCTAATGAAGAAAATCGAGGCAACTGGTTTGACTGCAGATATTAAAACACCTTAGCGCGCTCGATCCAGCCGGTCTTGTCAGAATGCCACCCTTATGCAAGACAGTGTTGCCATGGGTTCAACCAGATCAGTTCACAACAGTAAGGCACTACGAGAAGCCCCTTACAGCGTATTCTCGCGCAGGACCTCCACATGCATGCCTACAAAATTCCATTAACACAACAACTGAAAGCAGAGAATGTTATGTTTTTTAGGCGGCGAATAAAAACGTGTTGCATATATCGCGTTGCTCATATAGTGCGCCACTTACGACCAATTTCACCGACATTTACAGTCAATAACTCTTCACCCTGTATGTCTAATATGTAATGTGATTCAAAACCCGAAAGAGCAATGATTTTTCAATCACTTATGTATTCTTGTTTCATTTCAGTATCTCGAAACGTTTTCGCGAAAATCGATTCAACGAACATTGTGTTTTGATAATACGAGAAATGAAACAAACCACCCTGTGTTTAGTAGGCTATGTCTCATAAAATAAATTATCATATTCTCCGCCATATAAATCGGTAAATAATGAGCAGTGCTGTCAATTGAATAATTATATTGTGTAGTTTTACTTGTAGTAATAGAGCCTCGGTGGTTCAGTGGTAAGAACGTGTGCCTCTGAACCGAAGGGTACTGCGTTCGATCCCAGGGTTCTACTTTCACTTTTTCAGTACATACTGTACAATTAACACCAACAGAGGTTGTGGCATTGTATTTGACCAAGTTGAATGTCTGCATGTTCCGTCCTTCGGAGGGGACGTAAAGCCGTCAGTTACTAGTCCATGCGATGTTGGGCACGTTAAATATCATAATATTTAACATATTATATTAATAGCATCTGATTTATATACATTTAGTTACATAAATACTTACATGTTTCGCCTCTGTTCTGATATTGTTAGTTTTTAAAAAGTATCATGCAGTGCGGCAGGTGGAGAGCGGGGCTCACCCTCGTTCTCTCGGAATCTGGGGAGAGACCGTGACAAGCGACGGAGCTATTTATTGCGTCCTATGTCAATTGCTTTATGTTTAGTTATATATATATATATATATATATATATATATATATATATATATATATATATATATATATATATATATATATATATATATATATATATATACAACACTATGCTCCAGTCATATAATATTAAAACATATTAATTCTTATTTGGTAAATCATCCAATGGCTAATAATAACAAAAGCTTTAAATATGTTACATGAACATTAAATAAACATGTATGGTTCAAACAATTTAATTAATTGCATTTCAGTCGTATATATACAAACCTCAAACAGTAAAATAATAAGTGCTTCTATAGCTCAGAGGTAAGAGTCGTCGCCTTGTCATCTGAATGCCTCGGGTTCGAAACTCACCTGATCCGAATGTTTTTTTTAAATATCCCTAGAATAATATTCTAGAAATAATAGGTCAAACACCTTGGAATGTTCACGTGTTACATCCTGAAGTAGCGGAGCTCGTCTCTCTCTCTCTCTCTCTCTCTCTCTCTCTCTCTCTCTCTCGACAACTGGGAGAGCCCGGCTCAGCTCTCTCAAAAATGTCATAACAAAGCTTGGATTTTCCCATAAGGATTAACATGGGAAATACACGATTTTTGGCCCAGAACTCCCAATTCTCCTCTACTAATATCCATACCCTCCTTACAGAAAAGCAGGGATTCGGCAAAATGTCCATGATAGTGAGGTGTAACTACTTACTGGCGTCGGTGATTGGCCATAGTAGCGGAAATAGACCGACGTTATAGAATCAACCCCCCCCCCCCACACACACACACACACACACTTGTAGTAATACCTATTTGTGATTATATTGTGAAAATGCCGCGTCACATCGTGTTTTCGAATAATGAAATGAGAGATGTGTTTTTGTGCAAGAAAACTACAATGGCCTTTTTTCATCTTAGGGCTTGTCCGCATCTTTGCCGCCCCAATAGCACTGCAGCCTTTGGTTTATTTTGCATGCCCTTTGTCTTATCTACTCCACCCATTCCAAAATCACTGTGCCTTGAACTAGTCTGCACAGCCATTGGTAGGGTGAAGTTTTATATTGCGCTGTCTCAGGTCTAGGCTGTCCGTAGACCAGTTGTCTTTTGCGGCCCAGAGCTTTACACTCGCACAAGATGTGCTGGGCTGATTCCTCCCCCTCGCCGCGGAGTCTGCATGCCAGGTCCCTCTCGAACCGCCCCATACAATGGCCTTGCTTCAGCTCGAAGACATCTTCGAATTATATCCCATCCGAAGACGACCAAATCACAAATTATTTAGAAGTTTGTACAATCGCCCAACCGAAACGGATCTTTCCGTTCGAAATGTAATAACAGCGCTCCAAAAAATATTTCTGTTGAGCAGGAAGAGGAAGTTTTGGTTAGACTGACGGAAAATCGAGGTATTTTAAGTAATTCAGCCTAACAATAAGCCAAAGGCTTCGGTGCTATCGGGGCGGCAACGACGCGGACGAGTCCTAGGGGAGAAAAAAAGTCAGCCTACAATTTGGAGAATTCTGAATAAGGAGAAATTATCCATTTCATTTTTCTCCTGCACAAAATTTG
This sequence comes from Tillus elongatus, assembly GCA_964006375.1. Classification (NCBI taxonomy): domain Eukaryota; kingdom Metazoa; phylum Arthropoda; class Insecta; order Coleoptera; family Cleridae; genus Tillus; species Tillus elongatus. The sequence goes on along the minus strand of OZ023263.1, from coordinate 26,376,526 downwards.
TTGCCTCAAGATCCTCCTGCTCGTCTACGTTTTGCCCATTTTCTAGAAGAACAGGAAACCAATTTTTTTGGAGAAAGTCTTATTTGCCGATGAGGCGACGTTTACTCTCTGTGGGGTCTTTAACTTGCGAAATAATCATTTGTGGAACTCTTTAGAAGCTCCATGGTGTAAAACCAAGGGACTTCCAATACGAACTTAAACTGAATGTTGTGCGGTGTAATTGGCAAGTTTTTGTTGGACCTTTTGAACTTTCTCATAATTTAAATAGCCAACAATATTTAAATTTTTGTCAAGAAAATGTGACAGAATTGCTTGAAGAAGCTCCAATTTATTTAAGACGACACATGTGGTTTATGCACCGCGGACCATCACCTCATTTTTCTCGGACGATGCGTGCATATTTTGATGCAGTTTTTCCAAATCGTTGGATTGGCGGTGGAAACATTTTTGCTTGGCCACCCAGAAGTCCGGAATTCAATCCTCTTAATTTTTCAATTGGGTTTTGAATAAAAGATATAGTTTACAAAGAACCTATTGGTTCGCTTAAAAAGTTGGGACAAAGAATTTAAATGGCTGCCAACGCAGTCAGAGGCAATCCCAATATGTTTGAAACTCGGAGGTCTCTCACAAAACGCTATGTAAAGTGTATCAGTGTCAATGGTGGATACTTTGAACAATTACTTTAAACTTTTACTACGTATTTCATTTGTTTTATTTTACGTCTTCTAGAAAATGAAAATAATATAAATTAAAAAAAAAACACTTGCTTTGCTTTGGTTTTAATTTCTCGTATTATCAAAACATAATGTCCGTTAAATCGATTTTTCTCGAAAATGAATCGGGATACCGAAATAAAACAAGAATACATAATCAATTAAAAAATTATTGCTCTTTTAGGTTTTGAATCATATTTCATGTTAGATATACAGGGTGAAGAGTTATTGACTGTAGAAGTATTTGAAATTGGTTTACGAGCAACGCGATATTTGCAGCACGTATCTTATTCGTCGCCTAGAAAAGGTATCTTCACAAATTTTCAAGTTTCTAACCTAGGTATTTTCAGAATAATGACAAAAAAAAACAATTAAAATTTGAATTTTCAACACTATGTATTTCTGAAACTATTAACTTTCGGATAAGGCATGTTTGCGCCAATGGTCACAATTTAACGTGTAATATCTCCAGCTTTCGGATTTTCTATTGTTAATGAACCAGCCTCTATAAATGAAAGCAATCTTGTGACGCTATTTCTCAGTAGTACAATAGGTGTTTGTACATTTAAAATGAACTCCTACAGAATCCTGGTAAATGCAAAGCCATACAATTAGTTAAAACCACTAGTTTTGTTTCAGGTCTAAAAATAAATATTCTTTCACGACAATAGGGAATTTGCATAATTTTTCTTATGCTCTTTATCTTATTGTACGCAAAAAAGAACATATTAATGTATCATAAGTGCGTAATAGAGATTGTCTAAGAGCATAAATGACTGAATGTTAATACATGCAGCAAGTTTGAAACGCGCGCGTATGCAGAAACATCGACGTGACGTCATTCGGTTCGCTGCCTGTCGAATCCTACGCTGAACGTATAGCGTAATAGGACAATCAGGAGTTTTTTGGGGTTTTGTGCGTGTGTGAAACTGTTTAACAGCGTTTATTTAACGTTTTGCTTGACTATACTTCATTGATTTAATAATAGCACAGAGTTTCAATGGAAACAAAACCGGCATCCGCTGGTTACAGCTATCGCATTGTGCCAATGTGCAAAAGCACGTCTATGAAAACTCCTCAAACACTATTATAAGTTCCTGGACACGAAGCAATACGAAAAAATGGTGTTCACTGATGAGAAGATATCCTTTATCAAATAGTTTCGGTGCTAGGCATTGTCGTGAGAATTATTTTGATGTAGCTAACCTAACACAGATAAAATTATGCAATATGTACTAAAGCCGATTTTTCAAACACTTACTTGCATTTTAATATTATCTTGAGTTTTATACGCAGCATATAATATTTACTTAAATGCAATTATTTTATTGTAAGCTGTAGGTTTTTTGTATCCTTGCAATAAACTTATCAGTTATATTAGAAATAAACTGATAGAATTAGAATACAAATAACACACCTGACAGCTTTAATTCCTCTTATTTCGGCGCTAACAAAGTCAGGATTGTTTCCAAAAAATGAAGCTACCATTATACCATCTCATCATCATCATCATCAATCAGCCCTCTGCGTCCACTGCTGGACATAGGTCTCCCCTAGTTGAGTCCATTATTTTCTGTCTTGAGCGCTACGAATCCAGTTTTTTGTAATTTTTGTAATGTCGTCTGTCCAGCGAGTTGGTGGTCTTCCTCAGTCTCTTTTATCGGATCTGGGTCTCCATTCAAGTAATCGTTTTGTCCACCTGTCATCTTGCATGCGAGCCACATGTCCCGTCCACTTTCATTTGAGTTTTGTCACGTGTACGACCACATCAGTCACTCCTGTTCTTCTGCGTAATTCTCCATTTCTAATGTGGTCACGTAACGAAACGCCAAGCATCGACTTCTCCATTTTGCGCTGTGCTACTTTTAGTTTCTTAGCAGAAGCATTGGTAAGAGTTAGTGTTTCGGCGCCGTAGGTCATAACCGGTAGAACACATTGGTTGAAAACTTTTCTTTTCAAGCATATTGGAAGGTCGCCTCTGAAAACGTCTCCAAGTTTGCCGTAAGCAGCCCAGAAGAGTATAACTCTTCTGTTTATCTCGCATGTTTGGTTGGCTTTGGATATGCTTATCTCGTGGCCCAAATATGTGTATCTACCCATTCCACCTTAGAGTTTTCAATAATTAGGTTGTTACTGGGGAGGAGGTTTGTCATAAATTTTGTTTTTCCGATGTTCATTTTTAGACCTACTGTTGCACAGGCCTCCTGAAGTTCCTGTAGCATCACTCTAATATCTTCCAAGTTGTCAGCAAGTAAGACAATGTCGTCTGCCAACCGTAAGTTTGACAGACTTTGGCCGTCTATTCTTAGACCTTTCTGGTCCCAATCTGGCTTCTTGAACACATATTCCAGGACGGTGATAAACAGTTTTGGAGACATCGTATCTCCCTGGCGTACTCATCTCCCAATCTTTATAGGTTTCGTGTTTTCATGTAGTTTTACCACAAGAGTAGCATTTTTATATATATTGTAAATCAGTTTGGTGTAGCGATAGTCAATACGGCATGCTTCTAGGGACTGTAACACTGCGTCCAGCTCCACAGTGTCAAAAGCCTTATGGAAATCCACAAAAGCAAGGACAAGAGGTCTGCCATATTCGATGGTCTTTTCAATCACTGTTTTGACGCTCTGGAGATGATCATTGGTTCCAAACCCACTTCGAAAACCAGCTTGTTCCACTGGCTGGACGAAGTGCAACTTCTTTTCAAGTCTTGTGGTAATTATTCTAGTAAATAATTTGTAGAGGTGGCTAAGTAGACTTATCTGCCTCAAATTTTCTAGGTTCGAGATGTCTCCTTTCTTGTGGACCAGTATAACGATGGTGTTGTGCCACTTTTCTGGTATCGTACTATTGAAAAGACAAAGTTTGAAAGAGATTTGATTTTTTTGAGCAAGCAAGGACCACCAATCTTTATCGCATCGGAAACCACGCAGTCTTCTCCGGGCGATTTTTGATTTTTCATCTTTTTCAGTGCCAGTTTAATCATCTAGTGATATTTCCATCAGTATTTCCGAGTCTTGGTTAACCACACCTTTTTTACGGGTTAGTATGTCAGATTCTAAATGTAGACTTATATCACTTTGGCTTTTATATAGCATTCCATAAAACTCTTCCACTATATTTAGAATATCTTTCTTGTTCGTTGATGTGTGCCCTTGTGCATTTTTAAGTTTTATTATTTGTCTCTTTCCATTGTCAAGCTTTCTACGTAAAACTTTCATACTCTTGTTGTTCTCTATGGTATCTTTGATTTGGTTGTGTCTAAAATCTCTTACGTCGTGTAGGATGCCTTTTGAAATTTGTTTATTTATTTCTCTTAACTCTTCTTCAGACGCATATCTTTTTGACCTCATATCCCTTCTTTTTTATATGAGCAGTTTGGTCTCCTTGCTTAGTTTTTCTTCTCTTTGATTTGTTAAGCAGTGCCGACTTTAGGCATCAGTTATTGTGGTTGTGATGATATTATTCCGTTTGTTGATGTCGTTACCAATGGTGTGTTCTATTTCAGCCTTGGTTAATTTAGTGGTGATCCATTTTTCAAAGCTATTTACATCTCCTGGTTTTATTAGTAAATTTGATTTATTGCTGTTTTGGATCATTTTTTGTCGTTCTTTGCCTGACTCGTTGTCAGTGCGAGATTTTGAAAATACTTTTCTACTCGCCTGGGGTAGTTCAGTTTTTACATCTGGCATGATCATAGGGGGTATTTAGCCATAAAACACCACGTTGGCTAGACGTCTTGGTGAGTTTGGAACTTCAGCCGCCCATTCTGGGTCAGACGCTGTTCGTAGCCGCCCATTCTGGGTCAGACGCTACTGTACCTGTTGGTCCGCGGGAGGTATTTCATTTCCCTCCTACCACTCATATAATAATAATAATAATAATAATACAACTTTATTCACAAAATCCCAAACGGGCAAGGAACACGTCAAAACATAATATGTAGCAACTCGTTACACAGAGCATTATATATAAACATTGCAAATCCATAATAGGGACTCAATAAAAAAGGCCCCAAACCTACAGTTAAGGAGTCATTATCTAACATACAAAAAAAACATATTAAAACAAACCCATGAAAGGGCATAAAATGCAGAACACTGCGCAAACAAAACAACAATTAACCCACACAACACAACATACGCTTTTACGCATGCACACTTCAACAAATACACCATCATATGTTTATATTAAAGTCTATACAATGTATTAAAATGGGACAAGACATACTAATAGCATCACCCAATATTAAAATATTCATTTATTGAATAAAATGGGTGGTCTAAAAAATATTTTTTTAGCTCTCCCTTAAATTGTACAAGCCCAGTGATGTTCCTTATGCACACAGGTAAATGGTTATATGCTCTTATTGCCATATATTTGGTTCCTTTCTGGAAAAGTGTGGTAGAGTGTTGAGGTACGGCAACAATACCTGTATTTCTAGTTGGATAATTGTTTCCTAACATATTAAAATACCTTGGATTTTCTCTCACAAATAGTGACAAACTAAAAAGATAGAGTGAGTAAAACGTCATTATCCGAAGGCGAACAAATAGAGGAGCACAATGTTCATCATATTTCGCGCCACCTAATAATCTTACAATACGTTTTTGAATAATGAATAGTCTGTGTGTATGTGTTGATGCTCCCCAGACTATAAGTCCATACCTGAGTCTGCTACCTACGTGTGCGTGATAAAATAAACGAAGTGTACCATCTCCCACTGTATATTTTAAATTAGACAAAGCAAAGTAGGCACTATTCAGTCTGGCCGCCACATAATCGGTATGAGGTCCCCAGGTTATAAATTTATCTACTATAACCCCTAAAAATTTGGTATTATTATTATCTACTGCATTCTTATTGTTACACAAACTGGAATCACTGCTTTGTCTGGCGTGGATATTCTCAAATTTTATGTTAACAGTTTTTTCAATATTTAAAATTAGTCTATTTTCCCTACACCAATCAGCCATTCCTCTCACCACCTTAGCACACGAGATCTCTAGTTCTGGAGAATTACTAGCCGCAACAGTGAACGAAGTGTCATCGGCAAATTGGCATATAGTAGTACTCTGATTCGCAACAAAGTATTGCTGCAGATTATTTGTATATAAGAGAAAAAGAATTGGGGACAGGACACCTCCCTGTGGGACTCCTCTCAAATTATTACTAAATGTCGACTTTATCTGCACATTCGCAGTATCGTCACACTCCCCAGTCAGCTGTACATATTGCTTTCTATTTGAGAGGTAGCTGGCAAACCAGTCCAACCCAATACCGCGTATACCGTATTGTCCCAGTGTCCGCAAAAGCTGCTCATGATCTACTAGGTCAAAAGCCTTTGATAAATCAAAGTATAACCCGGCAACATTCAGCCCCTTGTCGATGTTTTCCACGATTTTGTTGACAGTCTCATACAAGGCTGTTATTGTTGATTTTTTCTTACAAAACCCATGATGGGATGGTGAAAGTAACTGAAACCTATTGACGTAATTATCCAGCCTATTAAACATTGCACGTTCTATAATTTTGGCAAACACTGAATGAACACACACAGGTCTGTAATTGTCCAAAGATGTCTTCTCCCCTCTCTTGTGTATAGGTACCCATTTTCCAATCTTTAATCGGTCAGGAAATATTCCCTGCAAAAAAGAATTGTTTATTATGCTGGTGAGAGGCGCCACGATTAAGTCAGAAATCAGGCCAACCACTGTACATGGCAAGCCATCTGGACCCTGAGACCTCTTGTTTGTACACAATTTAACAAACCTACTTACTTCAGTCTCGTCCACTGGTGCAAGGAAGAAGCTATGTTGTGTGCAATAGTGGGACCTCACACCTATATTATGATGCGAGATTCCTGGCTGATTACCAATTTTTTCAAAATGGTCTTTAAAACAATTACTAATCCGAAGTAAATCTGTCTCTTTATTTCCGTTTATCTCAATCTTCCAGACATTTGCACCATTCTGCTTCGTGCCAGCCCTAATAATGTTCCAGGCTTCTTTAACTATATTTTTAGAATTGGCTAGTCTTTTGTCATTTCTGAATTTTTTTGCCAGTGTTATACTCTTGCGGTGTCTCCTTCTCAAATCATCACACGCCTCCTTCAACACACAGTCGCCCGTTAAGGAATACAGCAGATGCATTTCCCTCAGAAAGCTGGCAGTTTCTCTAATTTCAGGTGTTAACCAACTTTTCTTTTTATCTTTCCCAATTTTTATTCTCTTCAAAGGAAAAGCTATTTCATAATTATAAATTATTGTGTCAACAAAACTATTATACTGTGCGTTGACATTATTTTCTATATAAACATTTTCCCATTTTTCTTTGCTTAATAAATTGTAAAACGTATTCTTATTTTCCGAACTAAATAAACGTTTAAACATATACTTTGCATAAGTTTCCCTCTCTATCGGCATTGTAAAACAAACAGCAAGATGGTCAGATAGATGAGAGGCATGCAGTGATGTTGTATAATCAGTATCAAAATTTACAAATATATTATCCAGCAAGGTAGCAGAGTCAGGTGTTATTCTTGTAGGACATGATATAACTCCCCTAAAGTTAAACGAATCCAACACGTCTCTAAATGCCTTCTGATCATGACCACCCATCAGCAAATTCACATTGAAGTCACCTCCTAACCAAATACCATCGTACAAACTTTTCAGTGCATCACAAAGCTCGAACAACCTATCAACAAAGTAACCTACATTAGAGCCAGGAGATCTATATAAAGATACTATTATTATTTTTTTCCCCTGAATATTAGCTTCCACACATGAATACTCAAATGATTTTTCTGTTCCTGTAACCTTAAAATTAAAGTCAACTGGTTCAATATCAATATTAATATTTTTCTTTGCAAATATTGCAACCCCTCCGCCGACTGATTCAGTCCTGCAAAAATAATTAACCAACATATAGTTTTTTAGTACAAAGTTCTTAATTTCTACAGAATTTAAACGATGTTCACATAAACTAACTACGTCTACATCTAGTTCATCAATAAATGCCTCCAGTTCACCAATCTTGTGCTTGACACTTCGCACATTAAACTGCAAAAATTTCATGGCATCTGATATTTTCTTTTTCCGCCGTGGTTGAATGTTTGGTTTGTCTCCTTGTTTTGCGTTGCTGTTTTTATTTTCTATACAATGGCTCACCTGATTCGCTGCGTAAGGCTCCTTTTGTGAAAAAATCTATTTACACATGTTCCAGCTGGCCAAATTGAGGGGTCCATAATTTTTTCAATCTGTTCCTCCATTACAGTAACCTTAAATGATGAGTAATACTGGGGATATAACGATTTGAGCATTTCACACTTCACTTCTTGAAAATCAGGCTTCAAATAGTTTAATACATCATCCGCACTTGTATCAGGGTGTAGTTTGTAAACATGTAGAAAAACATATTTAGGTAATGCTTTAAAAGCAGTCTCATTGTCTATGCTTTTAGTCCCCACTATTGGTTTATTTCTAGTTTTTCGTCTATGCACCACTTTCCATAAACTATCGTCTTTTTCATTTAAATTTAAATTAACAACATCGTCATAAATTTTTTTGTTATGGGCGTGTTTTATTGCTGACGCTACCTCACTTCTTGTGATTTTGTGAACATTCCGGTTACAGGAATCTGCCAGGGCCGGTAACGGAGACGCAGAGTCAGACACAGGTTTTTCCATTTTACAGTCGCTGCTCTCACTCAGTTTCACGGCATTACTGTAGCCCGCAGTTTTCTTACCGCCACGAGTCTTCTGGTTACTAGCAGATGGCGCTTCTTGCTTTTTGGCTTTATTTATTTCATCTTGTTTACTTTTCAACAAAGCAATAATTAATTGTTGATCGTTAATTCTGAGTTCCATGTGTTCATTTAATCGCCTTAATAATGAAATTTCCATACCTTGTTCAGATGTTGCCTGTGAATCTGCACCGTTAGCGGGCCATACGTCTCGATGGTCACTCCGAACACTCTCGCCATGGTTAGTTTGTGAGTCATGAAAAACATCATCACCACCGTCACTAACAAACAGTTTATCAATATAACTCTTTACACTGACACTTGTCACACTGTTAGGAAGTCTTCTATACACTAATATATCCACCAAATTGGTTTTTGTTAACTTATTTAACTCCTTTATGAGAGACTGTTTCTCACTCTCCACTTCACCATCGGCCATCTTTTATTTTCTGAGAGGCATTCCTCTATCCGCCACCTGAGGACGCGCCCTCTAGGGGTTACAGGTTTAAAATCAAATATTTCTTATTTATTGTTGTTCACTGATGTTGATTATAACATTAAGTTATAAAAAAGCCTGGACGCAGCAAGTGCGTTATGGTAGTGAATTTTCATAGAAATGATCTGGCACAAAATATTTTATTATAACTTTTTTTCTTGTAACATAGAAATCTAAATTTTGGTGTATAGTTTACTTTTTATATCGTAAACCTACCTACCAAATTTGGTTATCATCGATTTTTTATTTTTTAAGATAAAATTTTTTTTCAAATGAAAACTCAAAATTTTCCCGGAAAACCTCGTCCGATTTTCCTGAATAACAAACTTGCCAAAGACATTTACAAAAGGAAGGTACATGCCAAATTTTATTGAAATCGGCCCATTATTTTTTCAGATAGGAATTTTTTTCGAATGAAAACTCAAAATTTTTTCGGAAAACCTCGTCCGATTTTCCTGACTAACTAACTTATCCAAGCCATTTACAAAAGAAAGGTACATGCCGAATTTTATCAAAATCGGCCCATAATTTTTTGAGTTATCGGTGTGATACATATATATATATATATATATATATATATATATATATATATATATATATATATATATATATATATATATATATATATATATATATATATATATATATATATATATATATATATATATATATATATATATATATATAAGCCTGGACGCAGCAAGTGCGTTATGGTAGTGAATTTTCATAGAAATGATCTGGCACAAAATATTTTATTATAACTTTTTTTCTTGTAACATAGAAATCTAAATTTTGGTGTATAGTTTACTTTTTATTTCGTAAACCTACCTACCAAATTTGGTTATCATCGATTTTTTATTTTTTAAGATAAAAATTTTTTTCAAATGAAAACTCAAAATTTTCCCGGAAAACCTTGTCCGATTTTTCTGATTAACGAACTTATCAAAGCCATTTACAATGGGAAGGTATATGCCAAATTTTATCAAAATCGGCCCATTATTCTTTGAGATAAATTTTGTTTTCGAATAAAAACTCAAAAATTTCCCGGAAAACCTCGTCCGATTTTCCTGACTAACAAACTTGTCAAAGCCATTTACAAAGGGAGGGTACATGCCAAATTTTATTTAAATCGGCCCATTATTTTTTGAGATAAGAATTTTTTTTGAACAAAAACTCAAAACTTTTCCCCGAAACCTGGTCCGATTTTCCTGACTAACGAACTTATCCAAGCCATTGACAAAAGAAAGGTACATGCCAAATTTTATCAAAATCGGCCCTTTATTTTTTGAGTTATCGGCGTGATACATATATATATATATATATATATATATATATATATATATATATATATATATATATATATATATATATATATATATATATATATATATATATATATATATATATATATATATATATATATATAAACATATAAAAATTGAAACTGACCCCGGATATGGGTTCTAGTTCGCGCTCATTTGCAAAATTTTTTTCAAAATTTAAAAGTCGGGATCTCCCCATTAGTGAATTTTTTCTACGAAAATTCACTAAAAATGGAAATATTAGTGGATTAAATTTTATGCAAATTCCCTATTCTGAAAGGTGGCCTACTTTAGTACAGAACTGGCGACTGGAAATAAAATAGATAGGAACACACTATCTAATTCCTAATAAGGATTCATTGCTTGATTGTACTCGCCTAATAAGAAGTTTCGTGTGTCGCACGTTAGCTAAACTTACTAAGACAATCTATTATTTTAATATTGTTTAAGATTTGTTATTTATTGTTGGGTTTCATAGTTTATTTATATTAAAAATAAGCCATAGATTATGTAATAATATAATATAAAAACTATTTTTTTAGTATTATGTAAAATGGTTAAGGGATCAAAATATAGTATTTTTTATATACGTTTACCTATATTTATAAATATAAATATTTATTTTTATGTATATTTTTATAGAGATGTTTCTAGTTAAAAACAGCATAAATAGGTATATGAATATGAATAGCTTAAACAGCTCATCACCCCCTGTCGCCCTGACGTCGTAATAATGATTACCTATCGCAAGCGATTTTTCCTTTGTTGTAGCTTCGGTACTTCATGAGTTTTGCTAAGTTTTCCAGAATGTTTCCTTTTGGTCTGCCTTATGTTATCAATATTTAAATACTGTTGTCAGAAGCGCATTGCTTCTGTAAGTATGATCTAACAAAATGTTCCTTCCTCATCTCAGTGGCTCTTAGTACACCTCTTTCCCCTCCCATTTAGCAGCACCCTTTCATGCATCTTTAATCCTTGTACCTTAGTTTTTGACAATTTCTTTTACATTTGCATTTTGGATGCTTTTATTTCCTGCATGCTTAAGGCTGAAAATTGGTTGGTCACATTTAAAAAACCTCTTCATTTTTACATCCAGCGTCTTCAGAATCTAGCTTTTTTCCATACGATAAGTACAGTTTTGGAGGAACCCAATTCCACAAAGCACATTTTTAAATATCTGAAGCTCGAACACTAAGTGAGTGGTAAGACACGAAGCAACGGGCCGCGACCTAGTTGCGGAACCAAGTAGTATGTTGTCACGCCAGCTCCAAATAACACAAAGTGTTAAAAAAATAGAGGCTCTATACAACCAACTAATAATTTAGTAAATTTTCAGCGCTGGCCCATTTCTACCCTAATATAGGGACAAAGGATGTAAGGCTAGATGCATTCTCACCACAATTATAACCGTAGACCGGTTTCGCTCTAATTAGAGCGCGTCAGTACGGCATACTAATTGCAGCGAAAATACACCTATAAAGTAATACGGCTATGGTAGCCAGCCTTCCAACACTAAGTGAGTGATAAGACGCGAAGCAGGTGGCGGCACGTTGCTTCGTGTCTTACCACTCACTTAGTGTTGGAAGGCTGACTACCATAGCCGTATTACTTTATAGGTGTATTTTCGCTACAAGTAGTATGCCGAACGAACTCTAATTAGAGCGAAACCGGTCTACGGTTCTAATTGTGGTGAAAATGCATCTAGCCTTACATCTAAAGATCACAAACAAAGTTAGCGATATCCGTGCTCATCACAAGTACCAATCTTCTCATAATGTTCCATACGAACTACTGGATCTCTTTCTTGTGTTCAAGTTATAATGTTTATTAATAAGAAGACCGCTTTGTTTACTGAATGCGCGGCTTGTCATCGCGATCTTCGTTCTTGGTTCTTCTCTGCCTCCACCCCCATCCATAATTACACTCCCACGTTACGGGGGAATTTCAACTTGTTTAAATTGTTGGCCGTTTCGGTTTTTGCTACTTCATAATTTAAGTTTATTCTCTCAACAACTTAACAAACAGCTAAAAAATTGCCTTGGCAATAGAGCAACGATATGATTTTTAATGTCGAATAGACAACTTAACGGCTATTCTGTGTTACTTAAAGTGACAACTTTGTGGGTAAAATGTGCCTATATATTATATTTATATTCTAGATGATTAGATGTGTTAATCTTATACGCGGTGTTCAGTATATTAGTATGTTATTTAACCTTATCTATTGCATACCTATATTTGTATAAGGCATTTAACAAACAAGTGTTATGTTTTTATAGATGTATATTGTATGTTGGTATGTTATATAATATATTTTTGTTTAATTTGTGAGTTTTTGTTTCTTGCCTTGTATTTTCGGTTTTTGATTTTGATAGGATTTATTTATTATATGCTCACTTTCTTGTCATCTTTATTGTAAGAACAATTCATCGATATGCTGCTGGAGTTTAGAAAATATAGAAAAACAGTTAAGTTTGTTACTGATTTTTTGTAGAGGGTGTCAAGATTTGGTTATTTCTCCGTTATGATTATAAAAAAAACAAGTATAGTAATTGTAAACAAACATACGAGAGTGGGTCAATAAGTTCGTGATTTTTTGAATCTCCCGTCTCTTCACAGGAAAGGCAACACTGCTCCTGTCAACAAGCATCTGTAAGTTAACTCCTGTCAAATTTTGAACAAACTGCGTCATTTAGTTTGTGTTAGATAGCCATTGAAAGCAGACAACCTCTTGAGGAAATGAAAAAATGTGAATTTCGTGTACTTATCAAACATTATTTTTGCGGAAAAAACATCACTCAAACCAAGTCTAAGCTTGATAAATACTATGGGGACTCTGGACCATCAATTTTCATGGTAAAAAAGTGGTTTACTGAATTTAGTTGCGGCCGTACAAGCACAAATGACGCCGAACGTTCTGGAGGCCCAGTTGAGATCGCTACACCCGAAACAATTGAAAAAAATAACAATATGGTGTCGGCCAATCGGAGATTGAAACTACGGGAGATTGTGGAAGCCATAGGCGTATCACACGGCTCAGTGGTTTCGATTTTGCATGATCATTTGGGTATGAGAAAGCCATCCGCGAGATGGGGGCCGCGTTTGCTCACAATCGACCACAAATGCAATCGTGTGCCAACTTCGAAGGAGCGTTTGGCGTTGCTCAACCGCAATTCATTAAAACAGTGGGTTTCTTCGCGCGAATCGGCGCCGAAGAAAGCCAAGGTGGGTTTGTTAGCCAATAAAGTCATGGCGACCGTTTTTTGGGATGCACGCGGTATAATCCACATTGATAACAATCAATGACATATATTGTACCCACTTATTGGACCGATTCAATAAAGATTTGAAGAAAAAACGACCGCATTTCGCCGAGAAAAAAGTTATTTTCCACCAAGACAATGCAACGGTGCACACGTGTGTAGTCTCCATGGCGAAATTGCATAAATTGGGCTACGAACTGCTCCCTCATGCGCTCTCTTCTTCGGATTTAGCCCTGAGTGACTATTTCTTGTTTCCAAGCTTAAAGCTCATCTCACAATCAAATACCTATTTTGAGGACCTCGACAAATCTTTTTTTTTTGGAAGGAATAAAAAAATTGGAGAAACGTTGGGCGAAGTGTATAGAGCTCAAAGGAGACTATGTTGAGAAATAAAATGATTTGTTGTCAATAAATCTGTGTTTCATTCAAAAAGTCACGGACTTATTGACCCGCCCTCGTATTGTAGATATGTAAGTTGGCTATTAATGTATATGTGTTTTAGATATGTATGTAAAAAGAAAAAGAAGAACAACACTAATTGTACTGCACCATTTTTTGTAAACAGCTTGTAAGGATCTCCTTCCATCTTTTTATCTTTTTCTTGCTGCAAGTCTGAAGCAAATCAAACAGCTAACAATGACAAAAGTCTTTTGCTGATGGATAACCTTCTAGTGCCACCCAGTTCTCCGAACACATACACACACACATACACACACACATACACACACACACCTGCCCTGGCACTTGTCTCGGTTTTAGAACCGTCCGTGTATCAGACCAGGCATCTTGGCAGAAATTGTGTTTGATTTTCTGTTGGCTCCTCTCGATCGCTTACTGTAACTCGAAGGGGGTTCCAGCCTCAGTCGAGGAGTGATGGAGTCTGAATCCATATAAAATATGGGCTCCCCTACATCACGCACCAAGCTATGATTTATGTCAGTTGACCTGAACGTTTTAGTCTATGAAGATCCAGCCTCGCCTCTCCAATAACCACAATATGACGTTGCGGAACGTCTCGGAGTATCTCCATGTCCTTTGTGGTGCTGGTTCTCATTTCTCCTGTGATTCCCACACAAGCGAGTTTTTGTATCTCTGTTAATCTGAACCAAATCAAACAACTAACAATTATAAAAGTTCGTTGCTGATGGATAACCTTCAAGTGCCACCCATTTCTCCGAACATACACGCACACACACACCTGCCTTGTTACCTGTCTCGGTTTTTGAATCGTCCGTGTAGCAGATCAGGTCTCTGGGCAGAATTTGTGATTGATTTTCTGTCGGCTTCTCTCGATCGCTTATTATTACCTCGAAGGGGCTCCCAGCCTCAGTCGGGGAGTTATGTAGTTTGAATCCATATAAAGTATGTGCTCTCCCACATCACGCACCAAGCTTGTATGTCCAGCTCTGACTTGTGTCAGTTGACCTGAACGTTTCAGTTCATGAAGATCCAGCCTCGCCTCTTCAATAACCACAATGTAAAGTGGTGGAACGTCCTGTAGTATCTACAAGTCTCATTGCCCTTGTGATTCCCAAACAAGCAAGTGTTTGTATCTGTGTTAATCTGAACCAAATCAAACGACTAACAATTATAAACGTTTGTTGCTGATGTATAACCTTCCAGTGCCACCCATTTCTCCGAACACATACACACACACACACACACCTGCTCTGGCACCTGTCACGGTTTTTGAACCGTCCGTGTATCAGATCAGGCCTCCGGGCAGAAATTGTGATTGATTTACTGTCGGCTTCTCTCGATCTCTGATCATTACCTCGAAGGGGGTTCCAGGCTCATCCGGAGAGTGATAAAGTCTGAATTCATATAAAATATAGGCTTCCCCACAATCACGCACCAAGCTTGTATATCCAGCTCTGAGTTGTGCAAGTTGACCAGTCTATGAAGATATAGCCTCGCCTCTCCAATAACCACACTGAAGTGGTGGAAGTCTAGGAGTATCACCATGTCCCATGTGGTGCTGGTCCTCATTGCCTCTGTGATTCCCAAACAGGCAAGTTTTTGAATCTCCGTTTAGTTTGCATGGTCTTAATAGACTATCTCTTCTGAAAATCCAAGTGATTTTGGTATATTTTACGTCTTTTTGTTATTTCACCATGAGCCAGGCGAAAATTCACTTTCTCTCATTAACGATACCTGGTGGCTGAGTTTGAATTATATACATTTATACGGTGTATTGTGTTGGTACTTAAACCTGGCCTTTTAACTCAAACGCTACTGCCACGAAGTCATCTTCTATGCATTCTAACAACCTGCATGTCATAATGTGTTTTCTAAAAAAAATAAGCCTGAAAGGCATATTACAGCGTTGATGTCCGAAAGAAGAAATGTATTTTCATAGCTGGCTGTCCAAAATGTGAAACGGCGTTTGACATTAGAGGTGTGCGCTTGAAACCAGAGTTGGTGTCTCTTGTAAACTCGCAGGTGGAGGAACCAATTGAGAAATTTTTGCGCAGAGATGTCCGTTGAATGTATCAATGTGATTTGGAACAGTGTTATCCCCAAATAGAAGCCAATCCAATAATGTAAATACACTACAGGTATTGCTTCAGATATATTTATTTGCTTTTTGATAACTATGTATAACTTTTCGCTTAAAATATATTGATTTTGTTGTTTTTTCAGCTTTACGGAAGAAGCGTCACGCGTGTGAGACATGCGGAAAAGTTTACCAACATATGCCGAACCTTTGGAAGCATAGAAAATACGAATGTAACAAACAAAGGGCATTTGGATGTTCATATTGTGACTATGCAGGATTTCAAAAAGTACACGTGATCAAACATACGCAAATAAAACATTCGGGCCTGCCATTGGTAGTTAGAATAGAGAAACCCGCATAAAATAAAATACCCTAGTTTGCATTTCATTATTTTTTTGATCGGAGATATATTTTTTGTTATACCAGTTTATGAATCAACCAAAATTATTTTATTTGTGCATCATGCGCTTATGTTGAATAAAATGAAAATCTGAATCTTAATTTTCTTTTGCATATAAAACTTATTCTGGAATCAAGTGCCTAGTAAATACGTTCGGTTGTTTTCGCGCAAATTGGATATATATATATATATATATATATATATATATATATATATACATATATATATATATATATATATATATATATATATATATATATATATATATATATATATATATATATATATATATATATATATATAGTCATGTTATATTGGCATTTTGGGGAGTTTTTAAAGCATATTTTAGATCTAGACTTAGATTTGTAAGAATATCAACAGGTCTCAAGTTTTTCATATTTCCTTATAATATTCTCTTTTTTACAAATTTTTTATAGAATTACATTCCCTACTAAGGAGATCGCGCCTTTTAAACTTTGAAAAAGTTCTTCAAATAAGCGGGAAGCAGGACCCGTTGAACCCATATCCGATATCAATGTCAGGCTATATATATATATATATATATATATATATATATATATATATATATATATATATATATATATATATATATATATATATATATATATATATATATATATAACACCACAGAAGACAAATTTCGTACCCACAAGTATTTTACTTGAGCGGGGAGAGAGGTGGGGAAAGGGGGGAGGGGCGTACACACACATGTATACAAAGGACAATAGCCATAAATCATAATAAGCGGGCCTTTACAAATTCATGTAAGATATATATATATATATATATATATATATATATATATATATATATATATATATATATATATATATATATAGGGTGGCGCATTGAAAACGAACCAGACCGATTTGCGTCCAGATAATTTCTTTTAAGAAACGCTGAAACACGTCAATTTTAATATTGAGCGGGAAATGTTTTGACATAAAACCCAACTTTGTTTCATGAACCCCTTAAGGGTGGTGATAACAACCCTTATATTTTAAATAGGGAATATGGGTCGAGTGTTACATCATTTTAAAGCTCTTGCTTTTCTAAATTCAGCACACTAATTTTCTTGGAAGTTTTCTCAACTCGTTTAAAAATTAATCACTGTTGAAGATGCAAAAACGCATTTCACTTATTCCGATAAGAAATGTGCTGATAGTTAATGTTTTGTTGGTTTGTAAAGAAAAATTGACTATCAGAACATTTCTTATCGGAATGAGATAAATGCGGTTTATTATGTCAGTTTATCGGTCGATTTGATACTTGATAGTACTACCGTAAATTAATTTCACAATGGTGTTTTCTGTAGAAGAAAGAGTTGAAATAATTACACTTTTTTTTAAACGATGACTGTGCCAACCGTAGCATAAATTTGTTTGTTGAACGACACCCGTACAGACATGTTAACAGAAAATACATTTTGGAGTTAGTTGCAAAGTTTCGTCAAAGTGGTTCAGTAGCCCACAAAAAACGGGATCCTGAACGTGAATTTCCGGTTAGAAATGAGACTACTGAGATTGAAGTTTTAGGACAAATTGCTGCAGACCCAACTTTGAGCACGAGAAAACTGGCCACTGTTTCAAACACCAAAAGAAGAACTATTCAGGGAATATTGAAGCATCATAAATTTTACCCGTATAAAATTCATCTTGTACAACAACTGAATGATGATGATTTTGATCGGCGGCTGGAGTTTTGTAAAGTTATGACTGCACGAATAGCTGATAACGGGAACTTTCTGTTCAATATCTGTTTTTCAAACGAGTGTACGTTTTTATTAAACTCTACAGTGAATCGTCATAATTGTCGTTACTGAGCAGATAATAGTCCAAGTCCACACTCAAACTCCAAAGAAATTTACATGTCTGGACTGGCATTTTTGGAGACCGTTTAATCGGACCAATTTTTCTTCATGGCGATTTGAGTGGCGAAACGTATTTGGAGTTACTAGAAGATATCGTTTACCCTCTACTAATTGTCATTGTTGAAAATGATGATCGCTATCAAGAAAATCAATTAGTGTTTCAACAAGATGGAGCCCTTCCGCATTTTTCACAACGTGTTAGGGAGTTTTTG
The DNA here is from genome assembly GCA_964006375.1 of Tillus elongatus. Lineage (NCBI taxonomy): Eukaryota > Metazoa > Arthropoda > Insecta > Coleoptera > Cleridae > Tillus > Tillus elongatus. The sequence continues at coordinate 26,357,983 of OZ023263.1, read as the reverse complement.
AACAGAGAGTTTCCAGAGCAATGGATTGGGCGTAGAGGTGCTATTGAGTGGCCTCCTAGATCACCGGATTTAACTCCCTTAGTCGTCTTTCGATTCGGCCATTTAAAGAGTAGAATTTTAGCAACAGAACCGGAGTCTCTGAAAGAATTACGACGACGCATTGTTGAAGAATGCCGCCTAATAACTCCACAAATGCTCCAGAATGTCAGAGCTCGTTTTGAACAAAATTTGTACTTTTGTATGGAAGCTGGTACTCAACAATTTGAACATTTACTTAACTGAATAAACATTTTTGAACGTTTGGTTTTGTTTTTTAGTTTTTTTAACGAAAAATTGACTAATTAGTGCATTTCTTATCACAATGAATGAAATACGTTCTTGCAACTCCAACTGTGAATAATTTTTAAACGAGTTGATAAAACTTCCAAAAAGATTTGTTTGCTGAATTCAGAAAAGAAAGAGCTTTCAAATGATGTAACACTCGACCCCTGTTCCCTATTTTAAATATAAGTGTTGTTATCACCACCCTTAAGGGGTTGATGTGACAAAGTTGAGATTTATGTCAAAACATATCCCCCTTAATATTAAAATCGACGTGTTTCAGTGTTTCTTAAAACAAAAAATTCTCTGGATGCAAATCGGTCTGTTCCGTTTTCAGTGCGCCACCTGTGTGTGTGTGTATATATATATATATATATATATATATATATATATATATATATATATATATATATATATATATATATATATATATATATATATATATATATATATATATAACACCACGGTAGACAAACTCCGCATCCAAAAGTCTTAAACTTAGGTGGGGGAAGCTTACATACCAGTGGCGATTTCTCCTAGTGAGCTAGGTGTGCGCCGCACACCCTAAAATATAATTAAAATGTGCACAGTTAAATATGTTTTATTTCTTTTTCCCTTAGTCTTAATACACTACATATCTTATGACAATCGATTTAATTTACTTATTTGATTTCATAAATAGTCGGTTAATAGTGACTTGCAATGAAGTCGGCACCACGTCTTCATTCAGAAAATATGAGTAGGTCAATAGCAACTGGGAATGAATTCGGGTTAGGTGTGCGTTGTTATTTCCGAACAACTTCACTCGACAGAGCTGTATTGGTATATAATACAGTCCCCCACCCATGTGTTTAAAATAGTAAGGAAATACCATTCGTTTTAACACTGCAGTGAGCGGTAAAAATACCGCTCAAGACAAATGAATGGAACGCCGGTTTAACAAACGTTGTGATAGCATTATTTACAAACATTACAACTGCGCTTGCCTGGACCACAATATTCCAGAATCAAAGACTATAATACATTTTAGTAAATTTTCGTAGAAAAAATTCACTAATGGGGAGATCTCGACTTTTGAATTTTGAAAAATTGTTTGCAAATGAGCGCGAACTAGGACCCCTAGAACCCATATCCGGGGTCAGTTTCAATTTTTATATATAAGAATTTAATTTGAGTCAAGTTTTAAAATATAGAAATTTTTGATTAAAATGAAGAAACTGATTTCAAGTACCATCCATATTTCTAGAAATTGTAATGGTACATAATGAGGTGAGGTAATTTTGGAGATTAGAAATCAGATGACAGAACTTTAGAACAATTGACATTTAGATTAAAATTTAGTCAAAATTGCATCATTTGCAGTCACAAGTTTAGACTTATTTGTAAGATGCTTTGTACTATTTATATAACTATATATATATATACATAGGTATCACACCGATAACTCAAAATATAATCGGCCGATTTTGATAAAATTTGGCATGTACCTTCCTTCTGTAAATGTATTGGATAATTTCGTTAGTCAGGAAAATCGGACGAGATTTTCCGGGAAAATTTTAAGTTTTTATTCGAAAAAAATTTGTATCTCAAAAAATAAAAAAGATAAGATAACCAAATTTGGTAGGTAGGTTTACGATATAAAAATTAAACTATACACCAAAATTTAGATTTCTATGTTGCAAGATAAAAAAGTTATAATAAAATATTTTGTGCCAGTTCATTTCAATGAAAATTCACTACCATAACGCACTTGCTGCATCCAGGATTTTTACACATTTTATTATTTAGTACCATATTAACATTGAACTACTTTTAATGTTTACAGTTTTCACCCCGTTCCGGACAGTGCTAACGCTAGCACAAATTTGTGTGAAGAGAAGAGCTTGATAATAATTCCATGTTCTTTTCGTGTTTTAAGTTTTAAGTGACTTTTTAATTTGTTAGTGTTGCAGTGGGAAATTAATTAATTTATCTACGTATCATTCCCATATAGGTCGTATATATATATATATATATATATATATATATATATATATATATATATATATATATATATATATATATATATATATATGTACATTTAGTGTTAATAATTTTTAAAACCACCACTAACAGCAACTCGTTACCGCACACCCGAACATTTTGGTCAGGAGACGCCACTGTTACATACACATATCGACAAAGGACACCGCCCGTAACTCATCAGAAGCAGGCCTTTCCACATTCGAGTGAAAAAATTGCCTTATATCTTCGGTGGTGAATGAGGAGATAAAACAGCGCTTGAAGGTTTGTTAGTGTTGAGAAACCAAAATATGTATTTTTTTATTTATTTTTTGTCACGTTTTATAACAATTTAATTTTTGTTTCTGACTTAAAATAATTTATATTCGTTCTTTTACATCACAAGTTCCATAAATAAAAGTGTTTGTTGTAAGTTTCATTATTATTTTATAATAATAATTTATTGGTCTTATCCACAATAAAACTGCTAAAAAATCAAGTAGTTTGATAGAAATACTTGATTTTTCAAGTACTTGACAAATACATGCTAGACTTTACTTGACATTGGAAAACTACTACTTGACTGGAACTTGTTGATTTCAAGTCAAGTCAAGTCAAGTAACTTCAATATCGAGTCAAGCCGTGCATCTTTGAAAATATGGCTCATAAACAGTTGGTAATTAAGTAGCTTAATTAATTAGTCGACTAAAATAAAAACCTAGTAATTTGAACTTGTTTTGAAAATACATAAACTTTTAATTTACTTGTACGTCGAAGGTGTTTTAGAAATTGATGTTTGGGGATTTGATTAGCTTAGGTAATAATTTTCTAGTTTGTGTACTAAATGTTGAAGTGACGTTGTACATTTGTCGTGGTAGTGTAGTCCTTAGATGTTGGGTTTAAAATTTGATACGTATCGTTATTATATGTTCTTTCTATTACTCAATTAATTGCACTATTAATTATAATTTAATTTTAGATGGAAATGATAAAGAAAACAAAACGAAGGAAAACAAAGAAAATGTAAATGCAACTATAAATCTAAAATCTCAGCCTCCAAAGAAACGGTTCGCTAGGGTTTTAGAAGACTCCCTCGATCTCGAAAATAACATCCAAGACATTACTAATAGACATTTATGTGGAAAATGCACTAAAGATTACAAGTTAAAGCATTCTTTGATAAGACATATGAAGTTAGAATGTGGTCAAGAACCAAAACATTGTTGCATGTATTGCGACAAGAAATTTAAGCATAAGTATGACTTAAATGTACACATAAATGGTAAACATCTCAATAAACCTACAAAGTATTCGAAGAAAAGGAAGAGCCTTAAAAATAAGGAAAATGAAACAACGCAGTCTTAAGTATTATCAAAACTTTTCATTTTTTGGCGCTTGTATTATTTTGACTCTACCACCTAGTTTAGTAATTTTTTTTAATATAATTTTGGATTCTCATATTTTTATCCAAAATGCCATTTTTTTAAACCAGTGAGAAGCCGAACATGCGCTTACTGTTTTAGTGTTAAGTTGTATTTTATATTTTTAATGTGCGTTTAATTAAGTAAATGTTTAAATATAAGACACTCAGGCTGTGTTTCCCAAAGCACGATTAAACGTTTAATGGTCGTTTAGTTAATCGTTGCTTAATGCAACCAATTACAGCTTCAAAATATTTAGTTGTTATTGGAAGAACCCTAAGTCCCGCAGTCTTAAGTATTATTAAAACTCTTCATTTTTTGGCGTTCGTTTATTATCTTGACTGTAGTACCTAGTTTAGTAATTTTCTTTAATATAATTTTGGATTCTCATATTTTTATCCAAAATGCCATTTTTTTAAACCAGTGAGAAGGCCAAACATGCGCTTAGTGTTTTAGTGTTAAGTTGTATTTTATATTTTTAATGTGCGTTTAATTAAGTAAATGTTTAAATATAAGACACTCAGGCTGTGTTTCCCAAAGCACGATTAAACGTTTAATGGTCGTTTAGTTAATCGTTGCTTAATGCAACCAATTACAGCTTCAAAATATTTAGTTGTTATTGGAAGAACCCTAAGTCCTGCAGTCTTAAGTATTATTAAAACTCTTCATTTTTTGGCGTTCGTTTATTATCTTGACTGTAGTACCTAGTTTAGTAATTTTCTTTAATATAATTTTGGATTCTCATATTTTTATCCAAAATGCCATTTTTTTTAAACCAGTGAGAAGGCCAAACATGCGCTTACTGTTTTAGTGTTAAGTTGTATTTTATATTTTTAATGTGCGTTTAATTAAGTAAATGTTTAAATATAAGACACTCAGGCTGTGTTTCCCAAAGCTCGATTAAACGTTTAATGCTCGTTTAGTTAATCGTTGCTAAATACAACCAATCACAGCTTCAAAATATTTAGTTGTTATGGGAAGAACCGTAAGTCCCCCAGTCTTAAGTATTATTAAAACTCTTCATTTTCTGGCGTTCGTTTATTATTTTGACTGCACCACCTAGTTTAGTAATTTTCTTTAATATAATTTTGGATTTTTATATTTTTATCCAAAATGTATTTTTTTTAAACCAGTGAGAAGGTCAAACATGCGCTTCTGTTTTAGTTTGATGTTATATTTTATTTTTTTATATGTGTTTAGTTAAGTAAATAATTAAAGATAAGACACTAGTGTGTTTTTCCATTTTTTGTCAATTAAAAAAGATTTTGTTTTTGAGTTTGAATCTAAGTCATTTTTATTCTACAATATCACCAAATAAGTCACTCAGTGTAATTTCTAGTTATTTTTTTTTGTGTTAATTTTAAGGAAATTGTTTGTGAGTTTGAATCTAAGTCGTTTTTATTTTAGAATGTTACGATGTACCTGAGATTTGAATTTGACTTAAAATATTAAGTAATTTCACAATTATGTTTTGTTTTCTTTAATTGTGGTTAAAATGCTTAAGCCAAATGTGTGTAAATCAAATATATTTAAATATCTATGACGTATGTATTTTTCTAAGTATTGAACAACTCTTTTGAGGTGACATATCAAGCAGTGGTTAGTGTCGTTTAGGCTTATTTAAATTGATAATTAACCTACATTTACCACTTTCAATTTAAGTGTTAATTATAGTATCACATCAAATCAGCCATACGTCTAACCCTAAATTTAGTACGTATGTAAACGCCTCTAAATTTGAAAAATAAATTATTTTATACCCTCAAATTTATTCCGAATCTAAAAGTAAGCAGTAGGTAAACAAGAAAAATACTATTATGTCTCTTTTCTGCAAAACTAATTCTCTTAAGTAATACTAAAATTCACAAAGCTTTTAACAAAAGAGAATGTAATAATATAGAACCCTACCTTGTTTTTTGTTTTGTTTTTAAGTGGGAAATCTTTG